>OX465290.1:75130764-77667014 GCA_949987695.1 Merzomyia westermanni
TTGGTTGGAGCTGTTGTATTTACAGCAATTACAACTAAATGAGTAAAATTGGAGAAAATAAGAAGAGTATGCAAAAATTTTAGTAAGGTTACACTTATACATATAACTGGGCAAAAGCAAGAGCGAATACAATTTTCTTAGACACCATTAGCATCATTAATTGGTTCTTAACCACCTACAAGATTTAGGCTGTTGTATAAAAGCATCATAGTCATCGATTTTGGAGATAACTGACGACAAATGGAAACACAAAGGGAGGGCCAAGTCGCCCCTCTAAATTTTTTATCTCCACTGTGAAGTTCAGGCATCGATATAAAAACCTTCTAGGGATGTTGGTCTCAGTCAACTGGAGTTTAAATCCTATATTGGGCACGTCCTTCGTCTCTTTCTGTCATTCGCTTAAGATATGACTTTTGTTTGAACATGATGAGGCGCCATTTTGATGTGCCTCTCACTCAGTTTGACAGTTACCAAATACACTTGTTCTAGTATAAGGAGTGCGTTTGAAAAAAATGTCACCTTTATTTTATTCCACAAGTTTTTTCTTAATTATTTGATTTGAATATTTTTGTCGTAGTATGATTAGAAATAAATGTCAGAAAAATACTGTTTGAAAATATTTTAGCTAAATGCTGTAGTTCATGCAAAAGTGGCAAGCGAATTGGAAGTACGAAAAACTATTGTTAAAAGTTTTCAAGACCACCCTCAGTGGAGTTTCAAAAAAATTGCTCGAGAACTTAAAGTAAGCCCGAAAACTGTTTCGAGAGTGTTAAAAACTTTAAGGACAAATTGGGTGTTACCCGTAAGTCAGGTTCGGGTAGAAAAAGGGGTATCAGTGGCCAAAACATGAAAAAGAAAACCATCACCGTTTTTCAGAAGAACCCCAATATTTCAGGCAGAAAACTAGTGGGATATTCCGAGTTTTTTGTCCGTAAAGCAAAAAAGGAAGCTGGTTTCAAAATGTTCACGGTTCAAAAAGTTCCAGACAGAAACTCTGTGAAGAATGTGGAAGCAAAAAATCGCGCAAATAAACTAAAAATTTGTTTGAAAATTTGTTTGAAAAATTCAGTTGCTGCATCATAGACGACGAGACGTAAGTTTTAGCCGACTTTTCGCAGCGTCCAGGCCAGGAGTTTTACGCAGCAGACTCGCGCGGGAATGTGAACGAAAAGTTTAAGTCAAAAAGGCAGTCAAAATGTCCTCGTAAATTCCTGGTTTGGCAAGCAATCTGGAGCTGTGGAGAAAGGAGCAGTGCTTTTGTAACTACGGGAACAATAAACTCGCAAATATACATTAAAGAATGCTTAGAAAAAAGATTAAATCCTTTTCTAAGACGACATAACGTTTTCAATTTTTTTTGGCCTGACCTAGCTTTTTGTCATTATAGCAAATTGGCTTTGGAATGGTATTCAAAAAATAATGTGCATTTGGTGCCTCGAGAAGCAAATCCACCCAACTGTCCAGAACTCAGGCCAATTGAAAGATACTGGGCATTGGTCAAAAAAGAAACTAAAGCAACAACAAAAAGTAGCAAGGAATGCCAAAGACTTTCGGGAAAAGTGGAGTTCAGCAGCTCAAAAAGTGTCAATACTACTATAAAATTATTAATGGAAGGGGTGCCGGAAAAGTTAAAACGATTTTTACAACAATAGTAGTGACAAAGTGGTTGATATATAATAAAACTTGTAATTAAAAGGACAAATAACAGCTAGTTTTATTTTCAAAATCGGACTACTAGTTTACGATACTTGTCATAATTAGTAAATGACAATTTTTTCAAACACACTCCTTATATTTGACTACAAACAAGATTTAGTAGACGGGCTTTATATGAAACTATGTGTTTTCAGCTTCAGTGTGTGCATAGTTTTACCCAAATTCGTCAAACATATGTCATTATTTAAAAGAATCGACTTAAAAATCGATGCTAGTCATTGATAAAATAAATAAATAAAAAATCGATAGTAAAAAATAATCGTTTAAAGTAAAAATCGATTATTTGTTCACAGCCCCAAAAGTTTCCGTACCGGACCTTCTGTGTTCATTCGCATAACATGACGAGACAAAGCTTTTGGGTTTGAACACGCTGCATTATGTTGTTGTTGTTGTTATTGCCCTGCGTAATCGGAAACTTCCCTATCGAAGATTGTCATCAATTTCTTCTGAAGAAAGTCCTAAAAAGTAGCAGTTTCAATAGGTTTGGAGGAAAGAGAAATCTGTGTTAGAAGTGCCAGCTTCGTCGAACAGTTCAAACGGTTGATTGTGCTTTGGAAAGACTCACCACATGTCGGGCTATTATTCGAATATCTTGTAAAGGGTGTTTTTTTAGGGGTATAGAACTTCGAATTGAAATAAAACACAAGAAAATCGTTTTAAGGTCCATCAATTTGGCTTTATTGGAAGGATAATTTTATGCCATTAATGTTTAAATATGATTTCGGGCATGTGGCCGCCGCGGCTGGCTCGAATAAAGCCAATTCTACAGGTCCAATTTTCAACCACTTTTTCGAGCATATGGGGCCGTATGTCGGCAATAACGCCACGAATGTTGGCTTCCAATTCCCCTAACGTTTCTGGTTTGTTGGTGTAGACGAGCGACTTCACATATCCCCAAAGAAAATAATCCAATGGTGTCAAATCACACGACCTTGGTGGCCAATTGACAGGTCCATTCCGCGAAATTATGCGCTCATCGAATGTTTCCTTCAATAAATCGATTGTGACGTGCGCTGTGTGGCATGTAGCGCCGTCTTGTTGGAACCACAACTCATCCACATTCATGCCATCCAATTCGGGAACAAAATAGTCGGTTATCATGGCTCTATACCGGTCTCCATTAACGGTAGCTGCCTCTCCAGCATTATTGCGGAAGAAGTATGGCCCAATGACTCCACCAGCCCATAGAGCACACCAAACAGTCAGTTTTTGTGGATGTAATGGCGTTTCAAGGGTCTCATGTGGATTCTCTTCACTCCAAATGCGGCAATTTTGCTTGTTGACGTAGCCATTCAACCAAAAATGAGCCTCATCACTGAACAAAATTTTGCGATGAAAATCAGCATCGAAATCAATCTCATTTTCGGCCCATACACCAAAATCACGACGCATTGCATGGTCTCGCGGCTTTAATTCTTGCACAAGCTGGATCTTGTAAGGTCGCAAGCCAAGATCTTTGCGCAAAATCTTCCATAAAGTTGATGGCCAAAGCTCCAATTGCTGTGCACGGTGGCGAATCGATTCATTCGGGTCCTCTTCAACACTTTGCTCTACAGCGGCAATTGTTTCTTCGGTGCGCACTTTTCGGATGCACATAGAGTAAACGTAGTGCGAAAACGATCCATGGTTAACCGAATTAATTGCTCTGATGGACGATTATGTCGACCATAAAATGGACGGAGCTCACGGTAAACTTCGCGAACTGAACCATTATTTTCGAAATAAATTTGCACGATTTGCAAGCGTTGTTCTTTTGTCAACCTGTTCATGATGAAATGGCAAACCAAACTGAACATAAATGACATTAGAGTTGCCAGATTTGACCACAAAATGCCAGTTTTATCTCTATTCGAAAAACAAACCTGTAAAAAAAACACCCTTTAGTAGTCATGCCAAAGGAAGCAGGCTCACCTTTTCATCAAACTTTGTTGTCTTGTGATGACGGAACCCATTGTTATTTTTCTGTTTTAACTCATGGATATGAACGAAGGCTGCTCAGCTGCCAGCACTTGTCTACTAAGAAGCCATGCTTTATAGAAATCCCGCGATTAGTAGGAATTTCCTGTAGTTTGCTTCATTAGGCTCTTCCAGTATAAGCCTACTTGCGTCGCGGGAGGGACTTTAATGCTGGTGAGGTCCAAAGTAGCATCTTTTGGCAAGAGAGAGCTTGTATAGCAGGAATACAGTCTTTCGCACAACATGAAAGTTGCTCAAATTTCCATTATGTAGTGGCACTTATATACTTGTTTTTAAATTACTTTTATATTTTGTTTAAATAATTAAATTTCTATGATACTTTTGTTTGTATATCAACAAATGTTACAAATTTTATCATTCAATTTTCAAATTTAAAAATAAATAAACGAATTTTTGTAAATATAAATAATTGTATTATAAAATACCAAATTGGCGATTCTACCATCGAACCAGATCAACAATCGGCATCTTTAATCACCTCTATATCTACGATTCATCAATACACATTTCATAAACCAAACCAGATCAATTTAATTGCATCTTTTTTCATCTCTACTTCTGCACTGCAAATCATCACTACAAATACTCAATATCGCCAAATATTCAAAAACTTACAACGTGGTGAATTGTTATTTATGCAAAAACTTAATAAGGGATTAACTAAAACAATTTATTTTATACAAAACTATTTTATAAACAATTACTATATTAAATAACGTGCATTAATTTATTTACTCAAAATTAATCTGCAAAATATTTATTTAAACAATTAAATGTGTGCAATCTTGTATTAAACATAATACAATCCATATTCCAAAAAAAAAAAAAATTATTTTTTAAATATTCAACATTTAATTAAAATACTACAACAAAAATTCTAACAACAATAATTTAGCAAGAAAAACTAAAGCAGAAATTGATGACCAATAAGGAATATATATTTAAATAGCTGTATCAATTGGAATAGTAAACAATTTTTTTTTTTTTTTGTAAATTACAATTAAATTTTGGTGAGCTACCTATATTTATTTAATTTTTAATTCAATCTATCCATTAAATCTAACTTTATCAATAATATTTAAAATTAACTAAATAATAATTTCGTTCAAATTAAATTATTAATTAAATGTTAATCGTTGTATTTGTAAACTCAATCTTCAGTGTATTTATTTTATAAATACATATATATTTATTTTTCATTTAAAAGAATGGTTTTAACATGGTGTCAAGAAGTTAATGTGGCACTGATATACTTGTTTTTAAATTACTTTTTTATTTTGTTTAAATCATTTAATTTGTATGATACTTTTGTTTGTATATCAACAAATGTTAAACATTTTATCATTCAATTTTCAAATTTGAAAATAAATAAACGAATTTTTTTAAATATAAATAATTGTATTATAAAATACCAAAGATGGGACAGAGCACACTTACGTTAAGGCCGCACTTCTTTTATAACTTATTGGGGCTGACAATCGCTACTGTGTTGAGACTCCTCCTGGCTCTGAAGTTTTTGAATATGAAACTGAAATCTTCAGTAATGCAGACGAGCTTTTATAGTTGTATACCACCCCGACTGAAATTTGGAAAAAGTCGTTTACGTGCTTGAATTTGTAATAACTACAGTTTGGTTTAGAAAGGCAGCTTAACTTACTGAAAAGAGTTTTATTGCAATAATAAAAAACCAGACCACGCTCCGCTCCATTACAGTTTTTATAATAGACTGAGTGCGATTTTAGTTATTACATCTCCGAAATCATTGAGATATGGAACTTAATCACATCACACCTTTCGTTTAATACCCATATTGTACTAACAAATGTTGGGTCCCCCTGGTCCACATAACAATCAACGTCAATTTAAGTTTCAGGAAAATTTGGCAGCTGCAGTATTGACTCAACCTAAAATATGCTTACAGAAAAATACTGATAAAATAACTAAAGCCGAATTAGTATTTAAAAGTTGTAAACCACAAATTTGGAGAAAAATTCAAACTGCCTAATTAATTTTTAAATTTTCCAAGGAACATTCAAATTTTCAAGAAAAAAATGTTCAGACTGTTATTTTATTCACAAGTCGATAACTGCTTGCGAATAAAAAACGGAGAGGTAGTGAACAAATAAAATACTACGTGGACACGAACAAGTTGTCTGTAATACATTCTCCTAAAATATTTTGAAATTAACTTTGGCTGTTTTTATTCAATGCCACAAAATTTCTGTGCAACTAACATTTACCATTTTTGATTAAAAATCGTACACTTAATTTGAGACGCTAAAGAAAATGCAATTGATAACGCGAGTACACAAAACTATTTTACCGTCGGTTAGGTCACCTTTCAGCCTGCCAGTGCTTTAAAGAGCCAACAAGTCTGCGAGTCTTGTAACAGTAAATTTAGTAATTCACTAAACAGCATACACATTTTTTTTCTTTTATTTATTTTTTATTGCTAGAGTCACATTTGACGTCCTTTTAGCTAACTTCGCTTTTCATTTCCTCACTTTTTTATTTTCAATTATTTTCTTTTGATTTTTCTCTTTTCGCCTAATAAACTTGCCGCTGCAACAATTTAAGACAAAGCAAAATCCGTTGCACACGTAATTAACACAATTAAAATCAAAACATTAATGACCTTTTATAAACGGCCACCACACACATGTAAGTATCTTATATAGGTAAATAAGCACTGTATATAAGTTCATGTACATATGTATGTACTATATACCAGACATGCATGTGCGTCATTCAGACGCAGCGCAATAAAAATACACTGACTACTACTATTCCTAATTATGTTAATTGTGAGCAAAAGAACAATTACGTGTTATGCATATATACATACAGAAATATGTATATATTTACTGTATATATATATATATTATATATATATATCTAATTTTAAAATTATTGCAGTGAGCCACGTAATTTAAGAGAGTGGATTAACCTAGAAGTGAGAGCGCATCAAATTTGTAGAGAAACATGTACGATTTGCTTTTAAAAGGAACACTAAAACTGTGAAACGGTTGATAATTTTCGGTTATGCTTTTGGAAATTGTGGCAATTTGCGTTAAGAAGGAAAGAGAGGATACCTTAGATAAGGAAAATCATCAAAAATTATAAAAATTGTTTGTAGATTTCCTTCACGCTGCTGGAAATGCTGAAGGAGCGTAAAGCTTAGCATACTTTAAGGCGTTAAGTATGTAAATAAAATTCAACGCTAACAAAAAACTATTTTTAAGAAAAATTTGCTTTATTCGAAGTGCGATAGTAGCAAATAAAAGGGTCTACAAAATTTTGCTGACTGTTGGCAAAAAAAAAAAAAAAAAAAACTCTACACTCAAAAGAACGCATGCGCCTAAAAGTATACACGTAATTGAGAAAACTCAATGCGTGGGTGTATACCACTGCTACTCTGAGAGCACTAATGAGAGAGTATTTGTAGGAGCGAGTGAGTGGTTGAATGTGCATGACCAAAAAGAAAGAGAAGGCGTGTATATTTATGATGAAATTCACCAAGTAGACGCATTTAAAAACGTGCTGAAAAGTATGCAACAAAAGCTCTGCTTTTATTTATATAAAAATGCAAGCTGAAAACTTTTAGTATGTCACAAAGTTATGCTTTAGAAATTTGTAGAAAGATTGCTTAGCGTGAAGCCTTAAATTTATTCAACATTTTTAATTTTTTTTTTTAAATATTTTACAGTAGAAGAGAGCTAACGCCTCCCGTAACAGTAGTGGTGTAGGTATGTATGTGAGTTGAGTAAATTTTTTCAAAGAAAATATTTCAATGGCATAGCTAAACATGCACTACATATACATATGTATACATAACTGTACATATAACGGCAGGTGGCTGTCAGTCAAATATGGCGTCTTAAAAGCCAATCAAGGCGCAAGAAAATGCTGCGGGTGCAAAACGATGCTGAAAAGTTGTTGCTTTGAGAAAATAAGTTAAAGAAAATATTTTCACACAAGCAAGCAAGAGCAAAGTAAATAAAAAAAAAAAAAAAGAATGAAAAAATCAAGAAATAAGAAGCAACAGCTAAAAGCGTAAGAGTGGAGAGCGCGCTTGTCAAGAATGGAAGTTGTTAGATGAAATATAGAACGACTGTTTTTGTGTGTGAATCTATATCAAGTGAAGTACATATATATGTACATACAAGCCTCTGAAGCAAATGCACACTTTGGAAACGAAAAATATAAGCTTGGCTGTGCGTGAGGGTAGAAATCAAATAAGGATACCAAATTCAAGAAAATTGAGCGCAGCAAATCTTAAATAAGTTGAAATAGGAATTGAATAACACAAAGCTTTGAGTTGAATTTAAAGATGTATACACATATATATATACATATGGAGATGGATAAAAGCATATAAAAATGTACAGAAATTGGCTGGGATAGTTAGGTAGCTATTTCTCTTTAAAGATATTCAAAGGTATTCTATTGCATGTGTGCATGTAATCCTATTGCTTAGTTACTTCTTTGCTTACATACATATATATTTCTTTGTAAAACGTAACATCACACAAGTCATTGTGAAAGCTATTCACACAATTTTAAAGTCAAGTTAAAGTAAGCAGAAATGTGTTATGCTTTTGGGCGCTTTAACTAGAAATTTGGCTATGGACATGCAAACATTTTATCAAAAGAGTCTTTATTACTTTTATTGTAATTCTTTAAAGTAAAATTTATGTATAAATATTTGTGCATACAACTGTTGTGTGTAGATTTCTTTAACACCTTTAGAAAAATTGTTGCAAAAAATGGGGCAATTCAAGTCATGTTTATAGGGACTTTTTATGTTATGGTTACTTTTCGTGCCTTGAGTGCTGAAAAGTAATTCATTTTCGAATTGACGAAAAATTCTAGATGCTCTGCGAAAAGTCTACTTAATGATTTTTTGGAAAATCTCTCTTCTAGGAAACAACGATATCGTGAGTTCACCAGAAATGTTACTCATACGCCATGTCAGTCCAATATAAGTCTACGCCATAATTCAGCTGCGGCAACATGATATCGTCG
The DNA here is from genome assembly GCA_949987695.1 of Merzomyia westermanni. Classification (NCBI taxonomy): domain Eukaryota; kingdom Metazoa; phylum Arthropoda; class Insecta; order Diptera; family Tephritidae; genus Merzomyia; species Merzomyia westermanni. Next base: position 75,139,483 of record OX465290.1, read on the forward strand.
CCCTCCGTTCAGAAGCATTGCTGTATTAAAATTAATATAGCACATTCATACTTCTGGCAAGAGAAAGAGCATATAACAACAATTTTTAGCATATTTTTAGAAAAATCGTTTTTAAAAGTTAGAATCATTTACTAAAATACGGGGTTTGTAAACAGAAAAGCAATGTGAGTCAACTCAAAGCTTCGTAGAGCCAAACAAATCATTCCCGCAGCAGCCACTCTATCCGTAGCACTCCACTTAAACTTCGGGGAGAGCTTTTGAGCTTACAAATAACAAAAAAGAAAAGTTATATATGATTTTATTATTTCATTTTCAAACGAAAAAACAAAATTTTCGAAATTTTACTTTCAAAGTTTTAAATATTTACTCAAATAAAGCTCTTATAACAACATTTTTCTCCTAGATAAAGGTAAATAACCTAGACAAACTCAAGTTTGTAGAAAACAGACTTTCGCTGTTTGGGTTCCATGAAGTCAACGTTAACCGGCTTCTGAGGAGCTACCAAAGTCATAGACTCGAAATACCGATGCGCCTATCTTTAGGCATGGCAGGACTAGATCACCAATACAAATAAGCGAATTTTTCGGTGATGGGATTTGGAGTCAGCGCCTACAACCTTTTTGAAGATTCCTTGCCATTAGAAAGACGAAAATATTTTAAGAATAGCTGCCTTTTACTGTAAAAATGTCTGATTTACAAGTCTAAGTTCTTTTTCTACACCCAGAAAGCTATCTCTAGCTGTCCTTATGTTGCCGGTCTTCGTGCACTTATGCCATTATCACGGCAACCCTTTTTAATACAATATTATTTTAAATACCCTTCCTGTTATCAGTTCTAGGGATAAAAAGGGCCTCTGGTTTCTTGACGGAATACTTATTGGGAGGACGCGATATATGCATCCATACCGATAGTCAAACAGTGCTCATGGCGCTTGGGTCCCCCACCGCATCCTCCGCGGCCGTCAGCAGCTGCAAGAAGATGTTAAGTGGAACTGAAAATTTCTCAAATATCACGCTTGTCTGGGTTCCTATCCATAGGAACATTGAAGGCAACGAGAAGCCAGCCGAAGTAAACGCGTTGGACAATTTGGGGTGGTCATGATGCCACAATCAATCACATCCATTGAAAGAAATACACAAAGCAGGTTTCAGTCTGCAACCGACACTCCACCGATGCCTGCAAAATTAACAAACGAACTTTACCAAGTTACAACCAAAGGAGAACAGTAGATCTGCTTAACAGGTCAACGGGAAGAAATCTTTGCAATTACAGCCACGGTCACTAGGCACTGGGCGCTGGTCGAAGATGTGAAAAGAATGGGTATTCCATTCAACAATATATGAAGAGGGCCGCACAGAAACATTTGCGTATTACTTATGCTAATATTCTTCACTAGCGCAAGTTCGGCTCGTAACTTTGTGCAGTTACAAAAAGGGCGGACCTTAAAGCCATTGCAAAATGTTCCACAAGGGACATTGGCAACTTATACAAAAAACAAAATGGGTTGCGCGTAATTAGCAAACTTCAAAAGTCATCCTAAATATGAACATTCCTAGGATAAGATGCATCGAAATGACATTCAGTGCGCTACTTGGGCTCGGGGGTTTCCCTCTCCCGACCAGTACAGCAACCACCTTACTAGTTTTAGTAAGCCAAACAAATCTTAGACTCTCTCTTCACTTTTGAACTAGAAAGAATAGTACTACTTGGTGTAGTAATAACACTGATCAGAAGGTTTGAGATACGCTGTACTAGTACACACATTTTGAATAACAGTTTGTGATTTCTTACGGTGAACAGTTTGATAGACACTGGGGAAGAGGTAGGTATGCCACAATATACCACTGGTATTTGAAGTCTGTGATGGCATTATAACACTCTTAGCAAAAATTTAAAATAGGAAAGCAGTGTTTGCTCTAATACTAGTCAAGGTCACTTATATATTTATTAAAGTGAAAGAAGTATAATATTGTGCCTAAATGAGCCCTAAAAGTAATAATTTTTCCAAATAATAAGTTCGAGGATAGATTCATCTTCTACATTGAGAAGTGGCACAGCCCCTTTTGAAGGCTTTATGTATTATCTTGCGAAATTGCTGATTTAGAACCATAATTTTAGTAAAATGGATGTGAGCTTTTTTTTGTTTTACATACAAGGTGGCGCAAAAGTAATCCTCCTAACAGAAAATGCTATAAATTTTGCGATTGGCCCCTAAAGTCAATTCTGTTTTGACATTTGTGTAGTACACACATGCGAAATACACGTTAATAAACAATGTTACGCCACACTGCTCCAGAACGCGGAATATTTCTGACTATTTATTTGACCAATAATCGGTCGGGGCCAAACGGTTACTGTGAATGGTGAGCGCTACAGAGCAATGATCAACGAGTTCTTTTTGCCGCAACTTGATGAATTGGGATTGGAAAACATGTGGTTCCAACAAGACGGTGCAACAGCACACACTGCACGTGCCACAACCGATATGCTGAACATCGGAAGCTTACTTTTGCGCCACCTTGTATATATTACTAGCTTATACCAGTGGGTTTCTATAAAAAATTGCCATTTGTATGGGAGGTGCCACGCCCCCTATATATATCAAAATATTTTCTAGCCCATGACCATCCCTGGAAGATGCCCAGTGCGTGTTTCAAATTTTGTTACGATCTGTTTATACGTTTAGGACGCAAGTCGGTCTATAGATACATACATAATTTGAATTTTATATACGAGGTGTGTTCAAAACGTATCGCGAATTTTGAATTTTCGCTGGTTACGTATATTTGAATTTCGAATTTTTTGTGGCGTTATGTTGGTACTCATGTCTCTCACTTATGCCGACAAACTCGGCCATTTTGAATGTTCAGTTAATTGTTGACAGCTGCTTTGCTTGCACGTGTTTTGGATCGTCTTCGATTTTTACCTATTCAAAAAATGGATCAAAGAACTTGTATCAAATTTTGTGTGAAAAACGAAATTAAGTGCGCGGATGCATTCCGAATGTTGACTGTGGCATACGGAGAAGCTACCTTGGACCGAAGCAACGTTTATCGGTGGTACAAAATGTTCTCAGAAGGCCGGGAAGATGTGCAAAGAAGAACAAAAATTGGCTTTTGCACCACGATAACGCCCCTGCTCACGCATCGTTGCTTGTGCGCGACTTTTTGGCAAAAACAACACACTAATGATGCCGCAGCCACCGTATTCCCCAGATCTGGCCCCCTGTGACTTTTTCTTGTTCCCTAAACTGAAGAGGCCCATGAAAGGACGACGTTACGCTTCTCTTGACGAGATAAAGACGGCATCGAAGGAGGAGCTGAACAAGATACAAAAAAATGATTTTTTGAAGTGCTTCGAAGATTGGAAAAACCGTTGGCACAAGTGTATAATATCTCATGGGGATTACTTTGAAGGGGACAAAATAGATATTCATGAATAAATAAATAATTTTTGAAAAAAACAAAATTCGCGATACTTTTTGAACACACCTCGTATATAGATTTCCCAGCTTGGTTATTTACATATCGTCAAGGCAATTTTAGTGTTCACTCAAGCGCGACACACAATTCCACCAGCACACCACACAGCGTGTAAATAACTCGGAAAAGCAGAATTTATTTATGTTTTTACGCTTTTTTACAATTAACGTACAGAATTGGCTGTTGTGACAACATAATTTCTCGTTTCATTGATTTTTCATCAAGCAAAGTCAAGAAATGCTCGAAGAAATATTAGGAACAAACGAAGACAAAAGCAAATTTTGCAACAAAGCGTTAAAAAAGAAAAATAGGAAAAATTGGAGAAACATATATAGCAAAGTGTAGCAGAAAATTGGTAAATCAAGAATGAAATAAAGTTCTAAAGTATGAAGAGAAATTGAATGAAAAAAAAAAGTCAGAAAACAAAAAAAATTTCACAGAATGCAAAAAGTTTCAAGTAAAGTGAAAATTGCTATTGAAAGAGTACCGAAAGACAAATTTTTCGTTAAACGATTGGCAAATATTTATTTAACGCGGCGAAAACTCGTTGAAAAATCAGTAAAATGAACGCAGCGAAAGGAAGATTGCGATGCGCGAAGTAAGCAGCGCGGAAGTGTTTGCGAGTGTACTTCAAGCGCAAGCATGACGGTAAGAGTAATGCTTGTGAACGGGAAATTAAGTGAGTGTCTTTGAAGGACTCATTTTTTTATTTGCACCTTATCAATCCCTTTATCGATTATTTTCTTTAAAGAAACAGATACAACCAGAATAAAATGTAAAAGCAAACTGTGTAACCAACATATAAAAACTAAGAAACGCGTCTTGTGAAAGTCTGAAAGATATTTAAGAAAATAAATTTTACTCTTGTATGTTCCCACCAGCACATTGCTACAATAGCAGCCATGCAGGATAAATTGTAGCCTTCTCCAAAGCGTGAGCGCTTACTTTTGTATGGCGACGTCCAATGAGAAATGTTACATGTTTTTTTTTTCTTAACAAAAATATGATTTTGAAACTCACATTGTACGCTTGCATAAACAAACATGCCTGCACACATACAGCAACAAATATATATGCACACACATACGTATATTCTTATGTAGATACCCTGCAAAAAGTAGTGTGACTAGACAGCGATGCGCGATTAATCTCTATAGTCTTCAGTTGACTATAATGCAATATACATAATTAAATTTTTATTTGCGTAGCATACTAATAGGAGTTTAAATCAATTTCAGTTTTCGTAGCATACCTATAGGAGTTAACAGTACCCGTTTGGGTAGAAAGTGGATTAGTCGTACCCGTTCCGGGAAATGGGTACAATTGGTCTTTCCATAGGACTGCTCAAAATAAATCTGAACAGTGCAACCCATTAAATCAGTGATCCGAACTGGCATTAATCGTATCCCTCTTGCGACTCAGCCCGTATGCATCCTAGACTAATCGTATTTTTTGCAGGGTAAATACAATAGCGAGTTCGCATAGAGCTTGAAGCTATTTGAATAAGGCTGTGGAAATAAATGTTCGCTATGAAACTACATTTACATGAATTAAATATTTACATAAAAGAATAAAAACACAAGAATTATTTTCACTGAAATTCATTATGAACTGAGCACGCTGAAACAGGAACAAAAAAATAGTTTTGAGTGAGTATCTTATAACTTTAAACGAGTTATTCTTGTATATTTGTATATTTGTATATCCACTCCTATCTCAGGAACGACTTAACCGATTTGGATGAAATTTGATATATGGGTAGTATCCTTTGTTTTAATATTTTCTACTTTGGTGTTGCCACTTGGGGTGGTTCACAGGGTTGCCACCTATATCAATTTTTTTTAAATATTAAGCAATATATGGGAATATGAGTATCAAATGAAAGGTATTTTAGGCCGTATACCAACCAAAGTATTTTCGAGTAGCGTTGTCACCTTGGGTTCCCACCTGGCTGCATTTTATTTATTCCTTCAGATATCGACCACCACCTCGGGAACGGCTAAACCGATTTCGATGAAATTTGGTAGATGGATAATATACTTCCTTCTAAGATATTAATATTAAGCAATATATGGCAATATGGGTATCAAACGGAAGGTATTTGAGGCCGTATACCAACCAGAATATTTTTAAGTATGATTGCCACCTAGGGTTGCCACCTGACTGCATTTTAATTATTCCTTCTTATATCGACCACTATCTCGGGAACGGTGTAACCGATTTGGATGAAATTCGGAGTGCGCATGTGGACATAATTTCGTGTCATCTCGAGGCACTTGAATTTACTACGGAGGTTCTCAACACAATCAATATTTCAGATTTACCACCGCATGAGTTCAAGTTGAAAAAAAAATTCAATAATAATGTTGCTGCGTAACCTAGATGTAACCGAAGGTCTATGTAATTGAGTAAGACTTATTGTCACAAGCCTTTGCAACAATATAATAAAAGCAAAAAAAATTACTGACGAACAATCCGGAAAAGAAGTGCATATACCCAGAATCACACTTGACTCATCAAAGGGACAGCTCGGCTGTACCATGCAACGGCACCAATTTCCAGTAAGACCAGCATTTGCCATGACTGTGCACAAAGCTCAAGGCCAAAGTTTTGAATTTGTTGGAGTATACCTAAATTCACCTGTTTTCATGCATGGTATGCTATATGTGGCTTTTTCCAGAGATTGGCTTAGCCTTTCAATTTGTAAAGTTCAAATAAATGGATAGCATTACCTAAATAAATTTAAAACAGAAAATTTTTGTCGAATCATCGAGCCCTAACCGCCCAACAGGCTTAAGTGACTTTTTGTGGTTAGTGTTCTATATTTTGGAAATCTATTTTGGAAATTTATGCTCTTGGTAAGTAAGATTATGCGACAAATTCGAAAAATACCGAGCAAGGCTCGGTCACCCAGGTACTTGATATTTGAATTCGGATATGTTATTTTATTTTATTTTTTTTTATTTTATTTTATTTTATATTGTTTTATTTTAATTTAAATTATTTTATTTTAATTTATCTTATTTTATTTGATTTAATTTTTTTTATTTTATTGTTGGTTTTACGGTGTGTTCATTTTACATATTTCTGTAAGTATAACGAGCTCAAGACCAGTTGATAATAATTCTTAGTTAATTATTATTATTTTTGATTAGAGGAAAAATTGAAAGCAACAAACATATACAGGCTATAGTTATAGTACTATTTCGAAAACAGCCACGATTTCTCGTCAGACTAATTCGTATAGTTTTTGCTATTTCAGAGGATCTTGTGGAGAATCGAACCCACTCACTCTGATTGCCAGCTCAGCTGCCTAACCCATAGGCTATGCTGCGTGTAGTTTTTGCAAGCTGCTTAATTCACGTTTTCCTCTAATTGTTGTTTGTTATCTTGCCGACGGTATACACAATATTTTAGACATTCTGTCTATATGTAAATCATGCATGTTGGACTTTGTTTTTGTACATTCTTCTTTTCCATTTTTAGAAGATAGTTATTGTACCTAACCGCGTGCTCCGGTATAAATGTATTTTGTTGTTGGTTTTACGGTCTGTTCATTTTACATTTTCATTTATACCGGAGCACGCGGTTAGGTACAATAACTATCTTCTAAAAATGGAAAAGAAGAATGTACAAAAACAAAGTCCAACAGAGTGAGTGGGTTCGATTCTCCACAAGATCCTCTGAAATAGCAAAAACTATACGAATTAGTCTGACGAGAAATCGTGGCTGTTTTCGAAATAGTACTATAACTATAGCCTGTATATGTTTGTTGCTTTCAATTTTTCCTCTAATCAAAAATAATAATAATTAACTAAGAATTATTATCAACTGGTCTTGAGCTCGTTATACTTACAAACATTTTTTTATTTTATTTTATTTTAATTTATTTTATTTTATGTTATTTCATTTTGTTTTATTTTATTTTTTTTTATTTGGTTTTTATTTTATTTTATTCTATTTCACTTCATTTTGTTTTATATTATTTTATTTTATTTTACTTTATTTTATTTTATCTTAGTTTATTTTATTTGATTTTATTTTATTTTACTTTATTATATATTATTCTATTTTATTTTATTTCATTTTATTTTATCTTATTTTATTTTACTTAATCTTTTTTATTTTTTTTATATTATATTATTTTATTTTACTTTATTCTATTTTATTTGATTTCATTTTGTTTTATTTTATTTTATTTCATTTTATTTCATATTATTTTATTTTACTTTATGTTATTTTATTTTATTTTATTTCATTTTATTTAGTTTATATAACAGGTGAAGGATGGTTTGAGTGACCCTCCCCGCTTTTACCGCCTGAATATAAGAATAGTTGCACAAGAATTAAAAACCATCATCAAAACAAAAAATAGAGAATGAAAATTAAATTTAATAAAATTATTTACAAATCGTGTTTGGCAATTAGGCCATGAACTCGCCAATCTGTCTTATTATCGAATTCCCCAAGTATTATTTAACAAAATTGGTTTAAATACACCATGTTGGATAACAAATTTTAGCTGAACAAAACAATGAGCCAAGCAAATCAAGCGACAGCACGAGTATTGCTGCTGATCGTTGCACTAACTAAGGCCCAAATAGCAAAATATGGAGCAACAACATGAAAATAATGCTAAATAACAACAAATAGCAATGGCGAAATAATAAAAGCGACAACAAGGGCAATAACAGCAACTAATAACTTTAAGTACAACAACAATTCAGTGCAATTGCTACCTTAATATGAAGTTACAGTGTGGCACAATCAAAATGAAATAGGAAATTGGAATAGGAATACATTTTTCGAATATTTTTTTATTCCTTAGAAATTTTTTCATTTCAGATTAAAATAAATAAAAATCACAGCTTTTTACTATTATCCAAACAATTTAAAATTTTAAAGAAAAATAAATGTTGATTAGTTTTGAATATGTTTTTACTTAATATAGTCCCTTTGGATTTTTTGAAACTAAAGGGTGTTTTTTTAGGGGTATAGAACTTCGAATTGAAATAAAACACAAGAAACTCGTTTTAAGGTCCATCAATTTGGCTTTATTGGAAGGATAATTTTATGCCATTAATGTTTAAATATGATTTCGGGCATGTGGCCGCCGCGGCTGGCTCGAATAAAGCCAATTCTACAGGTCCAATTTTCAACCACTTTTTCGAGCATATGGGGCCGTATGTCGGCAATAACGCCACGAATGTTGGCTTCCAATTCCCCTAACGTTTCTGGTTTGTTGGTGTAGACGAGCGACTTCACATATCCCCAAAGAAAATAATCCAATGGTGTCAAATCACACGACATTCCATTCCATTCCGCGAAATTATGCGCTCATCGAATGTTTCCTTCAATAAATCGATTGTGACGTGCGCTGTGTGGCATGTAGCGCCGTCTTGTTGGAACCACAACTCATCCACATTCATGCCATCCAATTCGGGAACAAAATAGTCGGTTATCATGGCTCTATACCGGTCTCCATTAACGGTAGCTGCCTCTCCAGCATTATTGCGGAAGAAGTATGGCCCAATGACTCCACCAGCCCATAGAGCACACCAAACAGTCAGTTTTTGTGGATGTAATGGCGTTTCAAGGGTCTCATGTGGATTCTCTTCACTCCAAATGCGGCAATTTTGCTTGTTGACGTAGCCATTCAACCAAAAATGAGCCTCATCACTGAACAAAATTTTGCGATGAAAATCAGCATCGAAATCAATCTCATTTTCGGCCCATACACCAAAATCACGACGCATTGCATGGTCTCGCGGCTTTAATTCTTGCACAAGCTGGATCTTGTAAGGTCGCAAGCCAAGATCTTTGCGCAAAATCTTCCATAAAGTTGATGGACAAAGCTCCAATTGCTGTGCACGGTGGCGAATCGATTCATTCGGGTCCTCTTCAACACTTTGCTCTACAGCGGCAATTGTTTCTTCGGTGCGCACTGTTCGACGTCTCTGCGGATGCGTATTATCACATAGAGTAAACGTAGTGCGAAAACGATCCATGGTTAACCGAATTAATTGCTCTGATGGACGATTATGTCGACCATAAAATGGACGGAGCTCACGGTAAACTTCGCGAACTGAACCATTATTTTCGAAATAAATTTGCACGATTTGCAAGCGTTGTTCTTTTGTCAACCTGTTCATGATGAAATGGCAAACCAAACTGAACATAAATGACATTAGAGTTGCCAGATTTGACCACAAAATGCCAGTTTTATCTCTATTCGAAAAACAAACCTGTAAAAAGAACACCCTGTATATCTACAGATACAAAAATCTTTATATTTTTTGATTACTAAAAAAAAATTAGAAAAAATGTTTGATTAGCTTTGTTTATGTATATATTTTAGTTGCACTCAAACATTTTTTTACATATACGAGGTGTGTTCAAAAAGTATCGCGAATTTTGAGTTTTCGCTGGTTACGTATATTCGAATTTCGAATTTTTTGTGGCGTTATGTTGGTACTCATGTCTCTCACTTATGCCGACAAGCTCGGCCATTTTGAATGTTCAGTTAATTGTTGACAGCTGCTTTGCTTGCACGTGTTTTGGATCGTCTTCGATTTTTACCTATTTTTTTACCAAAATTGCTCAATTGTGACCAAAAACAGCATCGCATGAACATTGCTAATGAGATGTTAAACTCTGTCCGCGACGACCCAAATTTGCTCTAGAGGGTCATAACTGGTGACGAAACGTGGGTTTATGGTTATGACGTGGAAACCAAAGCTCAATCATCTCAATGGAAGCTGCCGCACGAACCAAGACCGAAAAAAGCGCGCCAAGTTCGGTCGAATGTGAAAGTTTTGCTGACAGTTTTCTTCGATTGCAGGGGCGTGGTGCATCATGAGTTCTTGCCACAGGGAAGAACGGTCAATAAGGAATATTACCTGCAAGTTATGCGCAATTTGCGCGAAGCAATCCGCCAGAAACGCCCGGATTTGTGGAAGAACAAAAATTGGCTTTTGCACCACGATAACGCCCCTGCTCACGCATCGTTGCTTGTGCGCGACTGTTTGGCCAAAAACAACACACTAATGATGCCGCAGCCACCGTATTCCCCAGATCTGGCCCCCTGTGACTTTTTCTTGTTCCCTAAACTGAAGAGGCCCATGAAAGGACGACGTTACGCTTCTCTTGACGAGATAAAGACGGCATCGAAGGAGGAGCCGAACAAGATACAAAAAAATGATTTTTTGAAGTGCTTCGAAGATTGGAAAAACCGTTGGCACAAGTGTATAATATCTCATGGGGATTACTTTGAAGGGGACAAAATAGATATTCATGAATAAATAAATAATTTTTGAAAAAACACAAAATTCGCGATACTTTTTGAACACACCTCGTATGTATATATATTTTCTATGAACGACGAAATAACAGATTAAAAATAAAACCAAAAAATATGGTCAAAAATAACAAATATTTTTAATTACTTGAATTTTTTTTGTAATAACCTACATTTTTTTATTTATTGATTTGAACTTTGTTTATCAAAAGTAACTTTTGTTGAATAATCGTAAATTTTTTGTCTACAATTTTTTGTGCTTTTGCAAGAAAAGAATAAAAATCATAACTTTTTACTATTATCGCAAAAATTGAAAATCTTAACAAAAAAATGTTGATTTTATTTTATTTGTTTCTATTTTTTTGAAACCATATGGAGAAACCGTAAACAAAAACTTTATATATTATGATTACTAAAAAAGAAAATTCGAAAGTTTTATATTACTTTTCATTTATATTTGGACTTATTTTGATTATTTTATAAACACATCTATATTTTTATTACTATAATTTTGCAAAAACAACACCTCGAAGTACAAAAAAAAGTGCAACAAAAAAATAAAAATTAACAAATATTTTTGCTGTTTTTGATATTTTTTGTAATAAATAAATTTTTTATTATTTCTTGTTTTTTGCAATAAAAAGTTAAAAGCACATTCTTTTACTAAATTAAAAATAATAAAAAAATTTATTACTTTTTTAACTTTATTTGATTGTGATTACTTAATATATTATGTATATATATTTTTTTTATAATTTTAATTTTCTTAATAAAAACACTATTAAATGCAAAAAAATACAACAGAAACAGCTAATCAAAAATAATAATTATTAAATATTATTAATTTAATTTTTTTTAATGTCATCATCGACTAATTGCTGAAAACAATTGAAATAATAACTTCCTTTTTAAAATAAGCATCCAATAAATGCATTACTAAGCCAAATTTCAATTTAGCTGTTCTTATTATCCCATTTTCACTGTGAGCTACTGTTTGCAGTTGTTGTTACTAATAATTTGCTGTGTTGCCATTGTTATTATTCCTGCGGCTATGTGACATTTGTTGTTGTTTTTGTTAAATGTTTATTATTTATTGTTGTTGTTGCTTCTATTGTCTTGCATATTTTGTTGGCTTCGTAAATTTGCAACAGGACACAGTGTGCACTTTCGAAATGACAACAACTACTTGGTTGGATAACTGCCGATTCCCTTCGTTGTTGTTGTTGTTATTGTTTATGATATTTTGTTGCATTTGTTTGCACTTAGCTCTAGATTGTCGCTTGCATTATGCACTGGCAGCCCTTTGTACATTCATACTAACTCACTACAACAATAGCTACTTGCAACATTAGCATAAAGCAATTTACAACAAAAATGACAATAATCAGAATGGACAACCTAAACAATGCGCTTTGTATTGCTTGCATTGTGAATGCAAGATTTTGTGTATAACAAAAAGAGTTTTGTGGTGGTTGCTACTCCATCTTTTTTTGACTAAAATAAATTAATAAATGGGACGAAAATATTTTAAAACTCCCAGCAATGGCATCCACCTTGATATACATATTATCACCACAGTCCTTTGAGGGCATTTATTTTATAAATGTTTTTTTTTTACAATTTTTCATACCATTTATCAAAAATTCATCTTTTCCATAACTCTATATTTCTTATGAAACTTTTCAAACTTACCACTCAATGAATTATGCCCACAACCGGGCACTTTACCCAGCAGATAATCGTCTTTGCAGATGAATTTATTGTCGTCCAGCACATAAAGTTGTTCACCTGTACTGAGTTGTTTGCGGCAGATACAGCATGTAAAGCAATTGAGGTGGAATACTTTGTCGCGCGGTTTACGTACGAGATCGGAGGGAGCGATGCCTTGACCGCAGCCACTGCATTTCGTACCATAGCGTCTGTAAATGTAAGGTAAAAAGATAAATTACTTTGTTGTGAGCTTATTCGATTATAGATTATCATCATGTTCACTTGATTTCTCAAAAACAAAAAAAATCCAAAGTATAGGTTGAAAAGGTTATAGTACACTTCAAAGGAGTCATAAGATATCTAAGTTTCGTAAGTTTGCTGTTCAACTTGTTACTTCCTCGTTTAACGATTTGTTTCTCTTTTGAAAGCTCAAATCAAATGAAATAATTTCGAGTTCTAAATGCGTCATACATTGAAAAAAGTTTTACATTTATAGCGGTTAATTGTATTGTTATTGTTTTTATGCAGACACAAAACTCTCTTCAGAAGGGTTGGGAAAAAGAATCTTCAAAATATTCCTTAGCCACAAACCAATCCAGTCCTTCAAGAAACTTTATGCCGTTTTTGCCTAGACACTTATATAGTATTTCTAAGCTGGTGGCAATACTAGTTTCCTAAAGCTACCAATACTACTACTACACATGAAATGATAGATCCCAGTCAACCAAACGGAGGGAAAAACACACCATACTGAGCCATAAAACGCACATTTCTCAGAGTATTTACATCAGGCATTTCTCTAATGTAAGTCAAGAAATTCGAAGCAGAATCACTCTTGCCAACAAGTGTTACTTGCTTTCTAGCTATGAGTAGCAGTGTTCCCTTCTTAACCCAAGTATGCTTTCCAAGCTGATTATAAGGCCTTGAAATGTTCCGTCATCCAACGAATTTTCTTATAGACTTTTCAGGCATTGTTCCTATTTGCCGCCAACGGACGGGTAGAACTCAAGCTTCCCTTATCTTTATCTTACCAGGCATCTCTCAAAAGTTTTCGGTTTGGCTCTGTATAACTCTGCGCCTTTTTTTCTATGCGCCTTGACATTCCTAAATAAAGCAATTGTTTTTCCACGCGCCCCGGAATCTAATAATGTTCTAGTTTTATAGGCACCCATTAACCTCCAATATACTTATATTTCGATACCCTCCTTGCTTATTTTCATAAACAATATAGATACATAGTCACACAGCGCGTATACATAGCAAAGCATCCACTCTCTTATAAAAAATAGACATTGCAACAAGGAACAACATTCAAATCTAAACGCAACGAATCTTTGATCAATTCTCATCGCATGACCTACAAAGGATATCAGTTTTATGTGCATCGTGATTTATTGCAAATAACTTAACATTTCAATACATCAAACCATGGGCGCTCTAAGTGGGGCAGAGATTGTAAATTGCAAAATCTAACGCAAAAAAGTATAAAATACAAATCAAACAGCTAACTGCCGACGGTGAGCCAATTACAACTCTTCTTGAAAATAATCACATCACAACATACACATCAAAGCATCGCATCAAAGCATCACATCATTCAATTGATTATTTCAGTAATAAAGCAAGAGCTGTCTATCTAACGAAAAGTAAAATAAACTAATATGAGTAGAAGAGGAAAAAATAGCTGTCTACAAGTTGATTTAGTTGTGGTTGTGAGTGGCTCGTTTGCAACCTACGCGAAGATGATTGAGTGTGTGTAAATCACTTTTAAATACAAATGAAATGCAAATGATATTGTAAAAGAGGAAAAAACGGAAATAACAAGAACTGCAAAAAAAGTGAAGTGCGCCTCTAACAAAGACCAGCAATGATTGGAATTCTATTGTCTCGATTACAAGCACAACTATACATGAATATGTAGATATGGAAATAAAATCAGCGCGTATATATCACATGCAACAGAGAGCAGGGCACAGCATCAACACATCACAACGACACTCGAACAAATCTGCCAATGATAACAAAATCTGTATTCAATAGATAGATATGTGTTAATCAAGGGTATACACTGATTTACTCGAAAAGCAAAAACTCAGTAACACAATGATTAAGTACATGACAATTGACGACTCACTAATGACAAACTGTGGCGGGCACCAAATGACATCAATGTCACTTGCAGTAAAAACAACAAACAACAACTTGAAATAACAACAAACAACAACTTGAAATAAAACAAAAACCTAATAGAGTATACTAGATAATAGGAAATAAGGCGAAAAAAATATTGAAATCAATATCAATTGAAAGCTGGCGTTGCTTCAGCGCTCGACTGATTCCTGATTGTGCTCTGTCTCTGCGGCATTTGTTAATTTAAATATGACTTTACATAGTCCAGCGTGTAAAGGATTGCAAATATTTCTATTCATTGCCTTCCACCTGTTGCTTTGAAAATGTAATTGCTTTTCACATTCTTGCCGTTTCTCATCACGAACTTTTCTTCATGCCTTTTACAAATTTATGGGTTTTTTTCGGAGAATTCACTATTGTTAATTATTTAAGTGCAAATATGTGAAACTTTTTAATTTATTAGTTTAAGTAAATTTTATTGTTTACGTGAATACTCCATTTTTGTCATGTTTTACTTGAAATTTTTATTGCCAGCGAATTTTTCTTTAAAAAATATATTTTGATACCTAGTAGTGCTACGCACACAAGGTATATTAACTTTAGTCGCCTAACGGCAGTACGTAACGGCATAAACGGATCGAGATAGATATTGACTTACATACAAGGTGGCGCTAAAGTAATCCTCCTATCAGAAAATGCTATAAATTTTGCGATTGGCCCCTAAAGTCAGTTCTGTTTTGACATTTGTGTAGTAAACACATGCGAAATACACGTTAATAAACAATGTTACGCTACACTGCTCCAGAACGCGGAACATTGCTGACTATTTATTTGACCAATAATCGGTCGGGGCCAAACGGTTACTGTGAATGGTGAGCTCTACAGAGCAATGATCAACGAGTTCTTTTTGCCGCAACTTGATGAATTGGGATTGGAAAACATGTGGTTCCAACAAGACGGTGCAACAGCACACACTGCACGTGCCACAACCGATATGCTGAACATCGGAAGCTTACTTTTGCGCCACCTTGTATATCAAAATGTTCAGGACGAAATAAGAAATTGATTAAGCCATGTCCGTCCGTCCGTCCGTCCGTCTGTGAAAACGATAACTTGAGTAAATTTTGAGATATCTTAATGAAATTTGGTATGCGGGTTCCTTGATACTCATCTCCGAGCGCTATTTAAAATGGGCGAAATCGGATGATAGCCACGCCCACTTTTTATATATAGAATATTTTCGAAAACACAAAAAAAGTGATTACTCAGTACATAATACAACTATAAGGATAAAATTTGGTGAATACATTGAGATTGAGGCATAAAAAAAAATTTTTCAAGAAATTTTTGAAAACGGGAGTGGCACCGCCCACTTTTTATTAAGTCAAATTTAGAAATAATATCAATCATAAATCAAAAACCGTTCAAGATATCGAAACGAAATTCAGCACGCAGGTTTCCAGGTATGCAAGGAATGTTCCAAGAAAAAATGGGCGGGATCCGTTAAGGGCTACGCCCACTTTTATATGAAAGATTTTGAAGAGGATCGTAGATATATTAAATAGGCAATAACTTTGCGTAAAATAGCTTTACATTATTTATATTTCAATTTTAAAGTTTCCGTAAACAAAGAAAGCCAAAACCTTAAAATTTTCGAAAATGTGCGTGGCCCCGCTCCATTTATTGTGGACTATTCCACAAAAGTTTTTATGCCATAACTCCGCCAAAAATTGATTTGTTGAAACGAAATTTGGGGACAATGTTCTGTATATAAAGGTTACTGTTGACTGTAAAAATGGGCGAAATCGGTTAATGTCCACCCCCAGTTTTTTAGCATAGTTCTGGAAAATTTTTTTGTAAAATTTAAAAAGCGATATTTCTACAACTAAGCAAGTTATATCAATCAGATTTCGCACACATAATAAGCTTTATAATAGGTGTGGCGCCGTCCACTTTTCAGCATAAAATTTCTGCTATTTTCAAAGGCAATCGCTTATAATTCAATCTTCATATTTCAATGAAAATTGGTCAGCTGTTTCTCAGTAGTATGTATTATACTCCTGCCAAAAATTAGACAAATCGGGAAACACACAAGCAAAATATTCTGGCACGTAGTTAATAGCCCACTGCAATATCGAAGTTATATATCTTTTCTGATTTTCATACCTTTTATAAACATTAAATGTATGTAAGTATGAGAACAAGAACAGAAAAGTTCACTGAAATGATCAGTACGATGAGCGGAGTCGATTTAGCCATGCCCGTCTCTCCGTCCGTCTGTCTGTCTGTCCGTCTGTCTATTTGAACGCAAACCAGTCTCTCAGTTTTACAAAAGAATGCTGAAATTCGTTGTTTGCTTTCACCATTTTATAATATACTAGCAAACCCGGTAAACGTTGTTTTGACGTTTTGAGACATATAACACATCTACGAGTATATATAAAATGTCATTAACTTGAACCAAATAAACTCCTAACTATACCGAACTGCAGTTTTATATAACCTGGGGGCTTTTCCAAAAGCTATATACAGACTGTATCGTGCCCAGCGAACTCCTGAACCTATCGTGAAAGTTCAAGATCAAAACAAAACACAAAATATGTGGGCGTGGTACCGCCCACTTTTGAAAAGTTATGTAGATATTGACTAAGTGACCCATATATTACTTCACAGAAGGTATATTACTTCATTCGGCATAAACAAATCGAGATATATATTTATTAATGTATATCAAAACGTTCAGGATGAAAAGTAAAATATCCGGGCTAGTAGTTAATATCCTACTGCAAAAGCGAAGTTGTATATCTTTTTTGATTTTCATACCTTTCATGAACATGAAATGTTTGTACGTATGAGAAGAAAAAGATATAGTCCCATCAAAAAGCATACTGAAATGATCAGGAGGATGAGCTGAGTCGCTGTAGGCGTGCCCGTCTCTCGAAACGTCTATCTATCTGTCCGTCTGTCTGTTTGAACGCAAATACGAACTGAAAGTATTAAAATAGACCTGCGTAAATTGGGATGACATAATAGATCACTACTAGGTATATAATGTTCGGTTCCACCTGTATTTAGACTTCCTTACTTGTTAATAGTTCAATTTAACTGTTTTCGAAAATAGTTGTTTTTATGTGCCTTGAAATTGCAAGTTTCAACTATTTGACTTTAATTTTGATATTTATTCAGTATTCGGCAGCAATCGTTCAGTTAACAACGCCATTGTACATTTTATTTTTCTCTTCAACTAATATTCTGAGATCATGTACGTACGTGCATATGAACAAAATCACCCTTATTTTTTGCCACGTCGCTACTGCATAACGGTGTATCAGCGACGCAAAAACGAGTAAGCAGTGCTTAAATTAAACCACGAAAAAGTGAGAACAAAACTATCACTTGTCAAAGCAATTGAGTAAGTAAATAACATTTCTCTTTGAAATAATCAAAGTAACGTTTTTCTGATAAAAAAGTTTATAACAAATTCTTTGACAAATATTGAATTGTTTTTATTTTCCAAGGTTGACTTATTGTGATTGTGAAACGCAGTTTTCATAAATAAAATAACAAGGAGTAATGTAATCGTTTAGAAGCTGCAAAAACGAAAATGGCATGCAGAGACACGTACAATAACAAAGTGGTTAAAAATAGCACTTTTAAAAAAATTTAGTTACTAAGAACTTTCACATTATGTAATAGAATTTTATACTCGAGTTACCTGCATGGTTATTTGCAAAGATCTCCGAAACTTATAATTTTCCCCATAAAAAGCTTATCTTTCCTTGAATTTCCTTAATTTTATATAAAGATATTTTTACAAGTATGGAGGAGATTCTATCTGAGATTAATATTTAAACTTTCCATAAAATGTTTCAGGAAAATTTTAAGATTTCTGCTGTGAAATCAATTATAAAATTCATTAAAAAAAGGAATATTTAATAAAGAAGAGAATTACTTTTTATAAATGTTTACCAAGGACAAAATTGCTGTGAATAGCGACTATATTTTTGTTGAAATTTGTTTCAATTGTTCAATATAGTGAAGTAATATTTATTTTGATAGACACATATTTTATATACGAGTATGATGACTGAATTTTCATTAAAGTGGTTTGTAA
Source organism: Merzomyia westermanni (assembly GCA_949987695.1). Lineage (NCBI taxonomy): Eukaryota > Metazoa > Arthropoda > Insecta > Diptera > Tephritidae > Merzomyia > Merzomyia westermanni. The sequence goes on from OX465290.1 coordinate 75,158,216, forward strand.
TGAATTTTGCAAGTTTCGTGTAACCTACTATGAAGTGGTACAGTAACTGGTATGATACTGATGCATAGGCTGCCTAGTATGACGCCCGGTATGATCCTGGTGTATGTACTGACTAGTATATGAACTGGTATGATCCTGATGTATATACAGACTAGTATTTTGAATGGTATGGTATTCTAGTATATGATGACTACTATGTCAACTGTTATATTGCTGATGCAAAGACTGACTAGTATGCGAATTGTTGTGGTGCTGATGCAGAAGCGAACAGTTGCCATCTCGTAGGGCATCGCCGTGTTAAAAATACCAGTTGCTAATATGGAAAAATTACAGAACTCGAACTAGTTGAGCCGGTTTGGCAAACTAGTATTTGACTAGTAAAATTGACTGCAGGGAAGCTTCAAAGATTGATTGGTTCAACTATACTTTTTTTACTTTGCTAACTCTAGATTGGCGCTAGAGACGTTATCCCCAGATTTCATTGTTGAAGGAAGCCCTTTTTCACGGCATTTAGAGTTTACGAAACCATAAAATGATTTCGGGTTGCAAATAATTAGCTTTTTCATTTTACATATATAATCCTTGTAACACTTTTTATTTAATTCTAAGTATTTATGACGCAGAGTAGACGCAGAATAGAATACTGAATATAATCTGAGTGTAAACCAGTTTTTTTGTATAGTTAAAAAAATCGACTTTTAATTTTTAACGGTTTTAGTTCTTTAGTAAACTAGGCTTGCGCTGACTCATCATAAAAATAGGTGCTCTTAGGTATAAACTTATCAATAAGGTTACTAATAACTAGTACTATTAAAATGCAAAACGCTATGCTCAACATCGTCTTTATATCGAGACCAGATATACTTAGAAAGTTCTTTATTCCACTTTTTGAAGTTGGCTTTCGAAAAATCAAATATTTTATTAGAGTCATATGGTTTCTTAATTCACCCCCGCTCACTGTTTATGGTTTCGTAAACTATCTCAAGAGAGGAATGATAAACATCTTCAGGCAAAACTAGGGGATCACAGCGATTTAAAAAAAATTTAGATAAATCATCAACGAAGACCAAGTCTAAAACTTTACCAAACTTATTCGGAATAACATTGAATTGGCTAAGAAAAAGGTTGGTCATTTCATCCACAAACTTATTGTTACTTAACTTAGATGAAACTGGCACAATTTTATTATTTATTATGCTCCACGAAATGTATGGCAGTTTAAACACACCTCAAACAATCATGGAATCCAAGGGCTTTATCATAGAATGAACAGCATTTAACGACGAAATGTGGTGCATATACACGATCATCAGATGAAGGGGGAATGTAGCAAACAACTATGTAAATATGGCCCCTCCCTAACAGGGCTCGGATGACTTAAACTCAATGTTATCAATAGAGGGTATGTCTACAGCTTCAGATGGTATTGAAGAATTTACGGCCAAGAGGACGCCGTCCCCGGTTCTGTTTAAGCGATCGTTTCGATACGTTTGATATCCGTCGCAAAAAATTTCGGAAGCAAAGACGTGCGGTTTTAACCAAGTTTCGGTGAAAGCAATACTATTGTAGTTGCAATGGATCGTTTTAGGATAAAATCTGTTAATTTAGTATTCAAACCTCTCACATTCTGATAATAAATGTTTAAGGCAGAATTCATAAGTTTTTGGATAGGCTTTTTGACTAGGGATTTTCGCGGCAGTTGGGACATTATTTTTAAACAAAAATTCGCGAACCAAAGCCCCAGGCCCCAGGCGGCCAGAAAGAGCTATCCAAAATTGTATCGAAATCGTTTTGAAAAACATCAATCCTAAATGGGGATATATTTCTATCATAATTAAATTTAAATTTCTTCATTACCATACAGTCAGCTTTAACTTTCGATTTAATGTATGACTTAAGTTCGTCAATAGAAGTGTCCTTCTCAAATCTTGACACAAAAATAGAAAATATGCTTTTTATTGCAACATGTTGAGGGGGCGTGGTTGACTTCATCGATGCATTTTTTTTATACTGGATACCTTTGGCACTTTCATGCTAGTAAATTGAAATTTGGCTAAAAATTAAATGAGATTAGCCACTAACATTTTCAAAACAATTTACAATAATGGAAAAGGGGGCTTGGCACCGCCCATAAAAATTTCATGTTTCAATGTACATAACTATGAAAGCATTTATTTTAGAGCAAAAAAAAAAAACGCGGGAAGAGGTTATATTGAAAGGGGAGTGGCACATACTACACTAATGGAATTTTTCAATGTACTTGTATATAACCATATTAGAAAAATAGAACTCGGCAAGGAGTTTTATGCCATTAATCTCCAGCACCTTAAAAAAAATGTGGGATGAGGAAAAATGACTCTTCCAATAGAAATAATATTTTTTATCCTGAGAATCCCTGGAAATGTTCATACACGCAGCGGAGCCGGGCGGGTCTCTAGTATATATAGCACGCCCCTCTAAGGCTGCACTCGTTTTATATCTAGAGATATTTATAAGTAATTTTTAATTTAGATATAATATTAATGAAGGAGGGAGGGAGGGAGAAAGGGACCCTGCAAAAAATGCGATTAGTCTAGGATGGATCAGGGATGAGTCGCAAAGCAGCATGCGACCAATGCCAGTTTTGATCTCTTTGTATGGGTTGGAGTGATCCCTTTTGTTTGAGCATTCCCTATGAAGATACTAATTGGTCCCTTCCATGCCCAAAAGGGCAGTGCCGGACAGATCCCCTTTGTTCCCCCACGGGTAGGGTCGAACAAGTTTTCTTTCAACACCTAAAAGTAGTCTACAGAAATTAAAAGCGACTTACCCCAACTTTGCCTTAACGGAATAGTGAGGATCAATTGTAGCCCACTGTAGACGAAATTTATTGACCCCGGATCACTCTCTTTAGAGATCAGTCTCACGATGTTTTACAGGAGAGCAATAAGAAGATAAATAAATAAGAGCCAGAGCAATGGCATAGCAGGAGATAAAGAACGTGGCGAAAAAGTAAGAGACAGATTAGAAAGAAGAGTAAGGTCGAAATTATGCTGATCTAATAAAGAAAGAAAAATAAAAAGAGGGATGGAATGGGGTGGCCGAAGATGAGGTTGCGAGAGTAGAGGAGGTGTACTATCTAACCTTCTAAACTTTCGCATTCCTTTGCGAATAAAATAAAAAAATTTATTCTATTGGCAAAATTTAAAATTTCTTTTTCTTTTCTTATAGTTTTTTCTGCTTGCTTATTTTTTGTTTCTTTCAATTCAGACATTTTTTAATAGAGCAGAAAAAGTTTTATCTAACATCGAAGAGACTAATAAAAAAAAAAAATTATCATAAAATAAATAAAAAACAAAATCAATAAATGTCCCATTTTTACTTACCTAAAAAAATCATTCCTACAATATAATTTCGATTCTCTACTAAAGCATTTTTCCGTTAACGGTTGAAGGCATTCACAGCAACGTACGCAGGATGCATGCCATCCGCGTTCAAGGACATTTAATAAAAATTTATCTAAAATTGGTTTATTGCAACCCGCACACGGATCACCAACACCAACAGGCGGTTCACTGCGTCCTGCAAAAAGAGAGAAATAGATAAAAAAAATTAAAATATTTATGAATTGCAAAGCTCTTATTTTTAATTTTATATAAACAAAAAGCAGATTCATATTCATTTCCTAACAAATCGCATAAATTGTATTAGAAAAAGTTATTTAAAACACACCATTTTATGAATTTCCATTACTTTTTATTGAAACAAATCTCATAAACAATTGCATTTTAAAGCTTTAAAATATTGGAAACTTTGCTTTTAGGTAATAAATCTTTAATGCAATTTTGCACTCAAAAACGATTTTAAATGTCAGACTTTTACTCTTGAATGACGTTGAATTTGCAAAGTTTTTTGCTGCCACATTAACTTAAACATAAACAAACACACACGCACACATATAAAGAAATAACTAAATCAAAAACACACATTCACGCCCCCTACGTATCTCTCTGGTCCACTCCACACCTAAGAGGAAAATTCAACAAAACTATTAACAGAAGATGCTGCAGCACGGCTTTTCGGGTAGCCATTTAAAAGTATGTTGTGTGTGTGTGCGTGTATGGGTTTATATGTTTGGGAAATTAGTGAGGCGAATGAGCATTTAAAATCCGTTTTACGTTTTGAGGGCAAATTTAGCACCTAAACTCATTAAGTTTGCACAATTCAACTAATTCCGCATGCAACGCCATGCACAAGCAATCAAACAAAGCTCTTAGACCACACACATACACACTTATGTACATACATACATAAACAATTTATGTATGCTTATTAGGGTGGGCTCTCTTTTATTTTAAGTTATTGGTTTAGTATGCATTCAAATAAAAAAAAAACTAGCCTCTGAAAATTTCCAATGTCTATAAATAGACGGCTGAATTGAAGATATCAAAATAGTTTTTAAGCAACGCAGTATTTGAGCATATCTGCACTCAGCCTTCTTCCCGTTCCGTTCAATTTTTAATGTGTACTTGGTACGTATTGGATCCAGGTGATTATAGAGCGTATCTGTTCAAGATGTTGGTACGAACTATAATACGAAATAATAATAAGAATAGGAACACGAATGGGAAGAGAAAGGGAAAGGTAAGTGAGAAAAACAAGAAGGTGTAAATTAATAAAATTGAGAGATATAGTGACAGTTAGAGCAAGTTAAATGAAAAGAGGAATTGGAATAAGAATAGGAATAAGAATAAAAGAAGCATAGAAACAGTAGTACTAAATAAAAGTTTAATAGGGGGTGGGCGAAGAAGAAGAAACGTAGGAGAAGAATTGTAAAATATAGCGGGTGGTAGAGGAAGAGGGATAGTAGTACAGTAGGAAAAGCAAAATTCAGGGCCGGGACGGAAGATGAAACGGGGGATATAGAATGACAGAAAAAAAAGTAGGAGGAAGGGCAAAAGAATAAAAAATAAGAGATCACATGCACAGAAAATACAATTTGTTACATATAGCCAAGAAAGTGTTCGGTCAGGATCACCACTGCCTGGTTCTGTTGTGCATATACGAGGTGTGTTCAAAAAGGATCGCGAATTTTGTGTTTTTTCTATATATATATATCTATTTTGTCCCCTTCAAACTAATCCCCATGAGATATTATACACTTGTGCCAACGGTTTTTCCAATCTTCGAAGCTCTTCAAAAAATCATTTTTTTGTATCTTGTTCAGCTCCTCCTTCGATGCCGTCTTTATCTCGTCAAGAGAAGCGTAACGTCGTCCTTTCATGGGCCTCTTCAGTTTAGGGAACAAGAAAAAGTCACAGGGGGCCAGATCTGGGGAATACGGTGGCTGCGGCATCATAAGTGTGTTGTTTTTGGCCAAAAAGTGGCGCACAAGCAACGATGCGTGAGCAGGGGCGTTATCGTGGTGCAAAAGCCAATTTTTGTTCTTCCACAAATCCGGGCGTTTCTGGCTAATTGCTTCGCGCAAATTGCGCATAACTTGCAGGTAATATTCCTTATTGACCGTTCTTCCCTGTGGCAAGAACTCATGATGCACCACGCCCCTGCAATCGAAGAAAACTGTCAGCAAAACTTTCACATTCGACCGAACTTGGCGCGCTTTTTTCGGTCTTGGTTCGTGCGGCAGCTTCCATTGAGATGATTGGTTTGGTTTCCACGTCATAACCATAAACCCACGATTCGTCACCAGTTATGACCCTCTGGATCAAATTTGGGTCGTCGCGGACATAGTTTAACATCTCATTAGCAATGCTCATGCGATGCTGTTTTTGGTCACAATTGAGCAATTTTGGTAAAAAAATAGGTAAAAATCGAAGACGATCCAAAACACGTGCAAGCAAAGCAGCTGTCAACAATTAACTGAACATTCAAAATGGCCGAGCTTGTCGGCATAAGTGAGCGACATGAGTACCAACATAACGCCACAAAAAATTCGAAATTCGAATATACGTAACCAGCGAAAATTCAAAATTCGCGATACTTTTTGAACACACCTCGTATAGCCAAGCATGTGTTCGGTCAGGATCACCACTGCCTGGTTCTGTTGTGCATATAGATAACTAGCAAAACCCGGCAATCGTTGTCCTGCCTTAAATTTGAGTTGCCTACATTTAGCAAATTGTACTCACTTCCCTCCGCACTTGGTGCTTCCTCGTAATTTATTCCAATATCCTAATTTTTCTTTCTTTTCCCACCCCCATATCCCGTTAATTTATTTTAACCTCTTCAGTTTCCCCTAACACCTGCGAGTACAGATATATATATAGTCTCGAAGATATAGAGGTTTAACTTTTTTGGCTTGGTACCTGTTAACTTTTCCAAGGTTTTTTTGATATACATATATAACACATATATTTCTATATATAAAATATCATTACCTTGAACCAAATAAATTCCTAGCTATGCCGAATTGCTACTTTAATTAGCCTGGGGGTTTTTCCAAAAACTATATACATTCTGTGTCGTTTCCAACGAACTCCTGAACCTACCGGGATAGTTTTAGAGACATCGACAAGAAACTGTGCATATTAATGAAGCACAAACTAAGCACAACAAATCGCCCACTTTTCCAAAACCATGCAAATCTTGACTAAAGGACACATATATCCAAATATCATTAATTTAGACCAAATAAGTTCAGAGTTGTAACGAATTGAATTGTTTGATAGCCTGGGGGCGTGGCACCGCCCACTTTTACAAAAAATATATATATCCTATGTCGTATCCACCGAACTTCTGAACCTATCGTAAAAGTTTCATAGAGATCGACTCTAAACTTTGGACATTAATGAAGCACAAAGAAAACACAAAAAATGGACATGGCACCGCCGACGAGCTAAAGTGTTTTCTTCCATAACTTGTATGGAGGAAAATACAGAAGTCCCCAAAAAAAAAATGTGTCACGAACTTAAGTTCAACATCTTATTCTACTAAAATTTAATGGCCTACAAAATTGCAAATTCCAACAAATTCTCAAAATTTTGTGAAAAAAATTTTAAGTTTGGATATATTTTTTGGAATTTTTCGTACATTTTTAAAACAATATTTATAGTTTTTGTATTTGACATTGACACATACTTTTATATAGTTTTTGTTAAAATAATTTTGTTAAGGCCGAAATTTGTAAAAATCGCAGAAAACAACTGTGCCAATATTTATGTCCGGTACTGTAGTTCATAAAAAAAAATTTTTTTAAAGTAAACAAAAATATTTGTTTACGTTTTGCGTGCTCAGGACCACTGATAATAATAATTATTCAATTATTACTGTTGATTTTTAAAGGAAAAACTATCAAAATTATTTAAACAAAAAAATTAAATCGGTTTAGTTTGTATAAAGCCCATTCATTAAATTCTTATATATTTAAAACTTGCACATTGCTATTGAAATTGAATGTGCTATAAAACTGCATACTTTGAGTTTTCATGAAAATGAAACCGAAGACAATTTTTTTTATAAAATTTTTTTATATCAATATTTTGTTAACAATTTTTTGATTTAGGGTCGAAGGCATTCTAGAAAAATATTTGGAGACAAAATTGTCTCTTATAGTGCTATTTTCGAAAGGGACCTTCTTCATTAGGAAATGAGATCGATGATTATTTAAACCAAATTCCGAGAAGAGGTCAGCTTTTTGAATCATTTTCATGTTACCTATCCCTTTCTATAAAATTTTAAGTTTTTTGGCAATTACCTAAAAAAAAATGTTTTTTTGGATATTTAACGAAAGCAAAAAGGCTGAATTTTATTCTGATTAATACCTGAAAATTGATATTAAAGCACCAGCGCTCAAAGGTATGTATAAAATAAAACTTTATTTAACAAGTTCACCCTAATGTGAATATGCAACCTACACTAACAACAAAAACAATATCAGATTTGTAAGTTTGTAGATATGTTTTTATAGTTGAAAATTTAAGCACATGCGAAAAACTAAAAACACAAACAAAACCAGCAAAGTTAAAAAGTAGACGAGCGGTAAAATGCGCAAACACTGCGTTGTCAAAACAACATTATTTACACCAACAAAATACAACAAAAACACGCATGGGTTTCAACCATTAATTAATGGCTCATTTTAAGTTTTGAAAGCACGCAAGCACCACACACTTTTTACTATTTACCATCTAATTAAAGAGCTCACATTAAGACTTAATAGCCACCTGCAGAATTTGATCTCTTTGCCGGCCGCACTCAGTCTTTTTTGGATTTGTGGAATTCAATCTTTTATTTTTATTGCTGCTGCCATTAGGTACGCAAGCTTTTGGCTTTTTAATTTGGTATGTGGTGCTTCTTCTTTGCAAGCAATTAAAGGCAAGTACTTAATATGCTCAGAGCAGCGCGATTGTATGTTGTATGCAAATTATTAGCAACTTTTGTGAGCTGAATGTATGTATGTGCACGAATTTGAAAGCGATTTTATTGTACTCAACCCAAAGGACCTGCAAGAGATACTTTGCTGGGCAATGTGGACAAACGCTTGATTTGCCTCATAGTCAAATTGTATGTTAAATGTTCAAGGCGGAGCTCCTATTACATAGTGTTGAAGGAAGTATGGAGTACTTAGTATACTATTATAATAATAATAATAATAATAATAATAATAATAATAATAATAATAATAATAATAATAATAATAATAATAATAATAATAATAATAATAATAATAATTCCCAACGGATTACCCACTATATCCCGCCCGACCGGCGCGAGGGGCGCATCCGCATAACGCGCGGATTATTCGTTCGTGCCGAGTCGAGGTTTGTTAATCGTCGAGATCTAAAACTGCTCAGCTACAGAGAAAATCTCATCAGCTAAGTAAAGTAGATATAGGATAGATTATACATTAAGAAATAACTAGTTAACAGAATAGAATTATTGTTAGAAGTTAATGTAGAAGTCAAAGAATAAGAAACAATAAGTAGCTATGAATTTAGGATAGAAAGAATTGATTTTTTATGCTGAAAAGCGAGTCTGAAATATCACATCTAAAGAGAGTTATAATCTTGACACAAACAGCGAAAAGGCTCATTTAACTGAAAATTGGTTCGGCACTGTTTTAAGACTAGAGGTTTAAAATGCCTTGAAGGACGAGACGGTACATTGAAGTTCACTTCACTCAGAAGAAATGGGCTGGATAGTGAACCATTCAGCAATTTAATCATAAAAATAATTTCAAGCATTTCCCTCCGACTAGAAAGTGTGTGCAGATTAATGAGTTTTAACCGATTCGTATAGGGTAGCAGATTGTACAAGGGATCCCAATGAAAATCTCTTAAGGCAAATAGTAAAAATTGTTTTTGAACTGATTCAAGGCGATCTACATGAACCTGGTAACGCGGGTTCCAAATTATAGAACCGTATTCAAGTATCGGTCTGACTAATGTAATGAAGAGGGCTTTAGTTACATAAGGGTCGCTAAACTCTTTAGACCATCGTTTAACGAATGCTAGGACACCTCTAGCCTTATTGACTGTTGTGTTAATATGGCGGTTGAAACTGAGTTTATAGTCCATAGTAACCCCCAGGTCAACAAAATCATACACTTGCTCAAGACTATAATTTTTAATTGTATAGGAAGCCGGCTGAGAAATTCCACGTGAAAAACCCATGTGTTTACATTTTTTAAGGTTAAGTGGCATATAATTTAATTCGCACCAAGAAACTAGTGTATCTAGATCTGATTGTAGCTTATTTCTATCTTCAAATGACGCGAATGACATGAAAAGCTTTACGTCGTCGGCATACAATAACATTTTTGAAAATTTTATTATTGTAGAAATATCATTTATAAACAACAAGAACAGAATCGGGCCAAGATAGCTTCCTTGAGGAACCCCCCAAGAGACATAAATGACATCGGATACTAAATTTAAAAATATATTTAAAATTGTCCAATCATTTCAGTAAAAAAATTAACTGTATACGTTATTCTAGGAACTTAAATCCTCCACAGAAACGTTCTAGATAAAAATTTAAGTCTACTGAGCTGTTACCGAGTAATCGACCTTTAACATTTTTTTTATTTCCGCTTCTGTACTGTGGAATTTTATTTAAAAAGAAATAAAAAAAAACGCAAAAAAGGGATAAATACAACAAACTCTGCAATGTTCTCAAATTTACCAGGAGCATATCCTGTAAAGGTATTGAAACGAAATATATATCATAAAAAATTTTCGAATTTTTTTCCACCCAAGAAGTACAAGACTAAGGCTGGGTATTGGCGCCAAGTTTGTAGCGCTGCAACCACGAAGCCAGCGCAACAGCTTGTATCAGCGCAATGTGTTAACGCAATTGCGTGAAGTGGTCTTTTAGCTCCGCTCAATAATGTTACAAAAGAAAGAACGAATCTTAATCTTAATTGCAGAAAGAAGAGGAATTTAAATTACTAACTGATTTCCCGGGGCAATTTTTGGTTGAAACGAAATTTAATTTGACTGTGAATACTCCCTAATAGCTTTTTAATAGCTGCAAACTTGATTTAACTGCCGAATTAATTGCTATGTGCTATCAAATTCTAGAGGAAGCCGCAACCTCCCTTGAATTGCATTGCAAATGCTTACTTTTCCTGTAAATTTAGTATCTATACTTTTAGTATCTAGTCTGTTTGTGGATTGTGATTCCAGGGACCGAAACGCGTATTTGAGTAGCCCTCTCGACATTTTTTGTGACGCCTTAGCAATTGTAAGTCAAAGTAAGGAACTACCATTTACACGAACATACCCATAGTATTATTGGCGCCATTGGGTTGAAGTATTGCCATTTGTTTTTTGTAGTAGTGTAGTGTTTCTGGAGCTGCTAGTGCCATGACGTCTAAAGAATTAGCGCCATCATTTATATGTATTAGCACAATTGCAGGAAGCCGCGCAGCTTTATACAAAATACTTTCAGAAAAAAAAAAATCACTAGAAGCTCTAAATGATGTTTGGTGGACTTCCCTTTTCTTCAAACTAAAAATTTTAAAACGTGGTAAAAAGACACGACGAAAAGACGTTTTAATGTTGAAAAACTTGACTCTTAAAGAACTGAACTCCAATGCACTCAGGAAATATGACTGTACTAACTATGGCTGATTTACATATAGGTTCAAGTATGCTGTTAGTAAGAGTTTGTGGAACATAAAACGAAGCAAAATGTTTGAAGGTTATCTGCCAAAGTCAAGGCCTGATGCCAAGCGAGTAAAAAAGTTCTATATAAATGGTCTCTAAATATGGCTTAAAATGTTCCTATGTGAAGTTATGCACTGTCTTGCAAATCAGCTACTGGATAGTATGCAGTAGAGATACCAATTCCTTGCCCATTTAGTTTCCGCGAATCTCGGTATATTTACAGGCATATCCCGGGATTTTCGGGATTGCAAATATGTTACTAGAAATTAAATATGTGTGATGAATGTGATGAAAATTATCTTAATTTCTTTGGTTGATGAGTAATATTTTTGAATATTTGATTTTGTTTAATTTATTGTGCTATGAGACCGTGCCGTGGTGTGAAGGTAGTGTTGCCGGCCTACCACACCGAAGGTCCATGGTTCGAGCCCTGGTACAGGTAACATCAAAAGTGATTTGAAAAAAAGTTTTTCAAAACGGGGTCGCCCCTCGGCAGTGGTTTGGCAAACTCTCCGAGTGTATTTCTGCCATGACAGGCTTCTCAGCAAAAATTCGTCTCCTTTGTAGATGCCGTTCGGAGTCGGCAAAAAACTGTAGGTCCCACCAATTTGTAGGAAAAATTCAAATCGGCACACCACAAATTGGAAGAGAAGCTTGCCGCAAAAATCTCTTAGGAGGTTTATGATGATATACCTGTTGTATATCGCGCCATAGAGATAGAGATAGAGATAGAGATGAGACTTTCTACCAACCGCAAAGAAACTATGGGTTTTCCATTTATTTATTTATTCAATAATCTTTATTTTTAATTTAAATGTAATATCGTCTGTGAGAAAAATTTATTTAGCACGGATTTTACAATTTTCAAAAGTTCCGTATTTCATATGAATTTTAATTTCATCCGCCTGGTTAACAATTTTTCTTTTTTCAAAACCATTACCAAGTTAATCCATTTTAAAAATTATTTGAAAAAGTCCCTTAAAAACTTGACTAACTAATTCTAAACTTTTGGAAAAAAAAGAATTGTTGGTATACAAAATAAACAAGACCGAAGAGCACAGTCAGATTTTCAAAAATGGACAAATAAAAACAAAAATCCACCATGATCAATGCCAGATGGCGGTGGTGGCACAGTGTTATGTTCAAATTAAAAGAAGTAGTAGTTTAGCTGAGAGAAAATTCGCGTCCTGAAAGCCTCATGGTTAGCAGAGCTGACCAAAATTTCTCTGATGAAGAAGTCTAGCAACATCCGGAATTGAGCTAAAAGATAAGCTTAGGAGGTTGTCGCAAAATTTTCCTTTCTATGTAAAAAAAAGCTTTTAATATTTAATAAAATTAATACGAAACAGAATCATTACGCATGAAATTACTTTCGTTTTAAATAAAAAGATTCATACGAAAAATATGTTTAGATGTTATATTTTGTCAATTTAAATAGTATCTTAATCAATTTCTTGAAAACCTCAATTCCGGGCTTGTGAAATTAGATCCCGAAAATCCCAATATTTTAAAGTCAAAAAAACTGTCATCTCCACCTAATAGTGACTGCCATCAACAATTAGCTACTTTTATGTAAATTAATAACAGATATTCGAGATTTATGCCTAAATATTCAAAGTGTCTTGTTGCCCAAAGTTTTTCGGCAAAACGCCAATCAGCGGATGTCATCAATCAATATTCGGCTAATTTGTGTGCACTGCTGAAGTGCATTTGCGAGGAAAAAGTGGTAACAGGTTAGTGCACACAGTTTTTTGTTAATATTTTTAATTTAATTGCTTTGAAATAATTTTCATATTAATCTTTAGAAGACCTTGATATTTACATATAATAACACCGTTTGTGTACACTCAAAGGTCGCTCGGTTCGTTAGGCTGCAAAAGACATGCCGCGTTAGGAAGCCGCACAATAAATTTTCAGTTACGCTGACAAGTGTTGCGCAGCGTTTTTTTTTTGTAGTTTACTGTTGTTGCTGCTGCTGCTATGGAAATTGCTAACTGCCTTTGCTATGCATTTCTGGGCCACTTTTGTTTCAGCGTTGCAATGCGCCTGCACCATGCGGCTGTGAGGGGCTTAACAAATTACTATGTAGGCAATTTTTGGGAATTTATGATGCAAGCTTCTGGAATTTTCAACGGTTTGAAATGGTCAATTTATCAAAGAAAACAAGTAGCTTTTGCATAAATTTTGACAGTTGAAGCCGCAAGCATTTAAATTATTTTAGTTTATACTTGTATGTTGAGTGATATGATTTAGTTGTTGTAGTTGGTTGGATGTGCGAATATAATAAAAAATAAAAAGTCGGGAAACCTGTCTTGATTTTTTCAGGAACATCTTTCGTAAGCATTGCTTTCGACAGTATCATCATCGATAACTTCCATAGTTCCCAAAAACACTATTATACTGTAAGATAGTATCAAGCTGGTGAAAGCATCTATAGGGTCGATAGTTAAAAATAACATAATCGACTCTCTTACTTTCAAAAAGAACAAAACTATCGACTTCATCATCGAATTTCTAGTCGACAAGTAGAATGTTAGCATAAATTCTTGATATTTCAGTATGATTCAGCACCTTTTTTTAAATAGCTGATTACCTGCATTTGGCTTCCATGAATAGGCCAAAAGCTGCGATGAATTCGCAAGTATCTTTTCGAGCCACGCGAAACCAAAAAAGTTCTCCCGACAAGGCGACTGTTGACCGCAAGGACTGACGCCAAATCGAAAAACCTAAGGAATCCAAATCAGGACCCCATGTTATTACTATCTCAGTTGCGGCCTCACTTGTTTAAGGGAAGGGGGGGCGGAGGTAAGGATTTTCTGACCCCCCAAAACCTAGCGACTCCAATAAAAATTAATTTATAAAAAAGATAGGTGCCATGACATAATGCCTAATAAAAAATTGGTATTATTACATTACCACTTTCTTTTATTTAGGATTATGACACTGACCGGGATGTTTCATAGCCCCGATTGGGATTACGACACCATTGGACTTAAAAATCGAAAAAAACTGAACAGGTTTAGGCTTTTGTGCAGAAAAACTGTAGATCACGTAGCCACTGTTGGTTTGGGTTACAAAGGGTTATTATGATGTTCTTTGGCTTGGGGTTATATCCCTTTATTTAATGACCAGCGCCCGCTCGTTTGAATCAAATTTTTTTTCTTACATCACTTTAAAAAAAAAAAAAAAATACAAATAATATTCTCTGAAAAATTATCCGGCCTAAGTCTCTGCCGATAATATCGATAGTACCACCGCTAGCTCGACATCTTTACATCACACGACAATCGAAAGCTTTCAAACCTTGAAATGTAAAAGAACACGTTTTTACAGTTCAAAAACAAACCAACGTTTGTCGTAACCCTAAAAGATACGAAAACAAAAAACCCTTCAAAAACTTAAAAGCACACCAACATCGACAGTTCTGACATTAAACGGGTTGGAAAAACAAGAAAATACAAAAGAAGAAAGGAAAGACAGAAGAAAAACAAAGTAAATTTCCAAGTTTTCTCACTTTTGCGCTACGCCACATTGCCACAAACGTTTGCGCCGAAAAATAAAACGGAAAAATGCCGAAAACTTAAACGAAAGAACTATAAAAACAAACCAAAACCCCAGTAAAAGCTACACACGGAAAGTTCGCTAAAACTTTGGCAGTCAAACATTTGAAATGTTAAACAAGTAGCACGAGCAGAGCGTGAAAACTTTTTCCAACAAAAACGCTAGATGCAAGAGCTAGTTTAAATATTCTGCACTTTTGTGCCACGTTTGCTTCGTATCTTCCTACATGCTCAGTGCGTTTAAAATGTTTGCTCATAGGCGGCGACTGTCGGTATCTTGCCACATTTGCGGCTTCTAGCCTGCAGGGATATTTTGTGAGGTCCTCCTTTTATTTTCACTTCCACCTTCTGTCAAATACCCGCAGCAGCTTAATGATGAGCGATGTACAGTGGAGCAAGGAGGATGTATTTATTGGTGAGTTTTAATAAGGAACTAATCCAGAAATGATCCCAAAAATCATGCCAAAGTGGTTGCAAAAAACTCCCGAAAATAATCTCGAAGTTAGCCTGCACTTATGCCGAAAATTATGCCTAAATAGTCCCGAAAACAATCCCGAAATTTTCCGGAAAAAGGCTCAAAAATGCTTCCGAAAATGCCTCTAAACAATACCGAAATAATCCTCTAATTGTCCCGCAATAATACTGGATAAGTCCCGAAATTATCCCAAAAAATCGCGAAAATAAGTCTGAAATGATCTAGAAAGTGTCCCGAAACTGTGCCGAAAAGGTAAAAAAAAATATTCTCGAAAAAGTCCTGAAAGCAATTCAGATATAGTCCCTAAACAGCCCCGAAATATTCCCGAAAAAGCCATGAAACGATCCGTAAGTAATTCTGCAACGATCCCGAAAACCATCATAAAATGGTCTCGAAAAAGTCCAAAAAACCACCTCGAAAAAATCCCGGAAATGTCTCAAAAATATTCCCGAAACAATAGAGAAAAAGTTGCGAATAGAATTCCGCATCGGTTCCGACAAAGACCCAAAGACGGTACCGAAAAGTCCCGAAATGATCTTGTAATGATTCCGAAATAATACCGAGAATTCCCGAAATGTAGTATGTTTGCACCGGCATCACCCTAATCCTGCTTTATAGAATTGTTTGACAGATATTTAAACTAAAGTTTGGGACCCCTTGTGGAGCTTGAGCATAAAATATAGGCCACATTTCAAAGTTTCTGCTACACATACTTTTTTTTTCTGGTAGTAGAATAAAATAGTTTTAACAGTGTTTTTGTCATGCCTAAATTATTCAAAAAATACAAAAAATTGTGCCACTGTGCGGCGCTTTAACTGCAGAGTATTCTTAAGAATTACTAACTTTGCTTTCCTTTTTTTATAAGCAACATCTTCTGATCAACTTTTCATATACATATATACAGAGAAACCTCTCCTAACGGACACCTCTATTACACGGGCACCTCCTTTGGGCGGACATTTTCTTATTCATCAAGTTTAAAATACAACATTTAGAACAAAGTTCCCTTTCTTAGGCCGACTCTGTCTTGGACGGAAGCGGACAGTCATTTGCTATAAAACTTAACCAAAAACCTCTATTGAGCGGACGCGATCCTCTTATCAACGAACGAAGAGATTTCATTTCACAACAAATCAAACAACAACCTGTCTTAGGCGGACGCGAACTCCTCATAGGCGGACAAGATATAGGTTTATATAACAATATAAAACGAGCCAACGAAACGTTCGTTACATTTATAAAAACGTTTAAAAGCGTCGTATAGGTTGAGTACATATTATGTATATAAATGAAAAAGGGGATTCCCGTGTTTCTTTAAAATATTTTTTTAAAGTGCATGCCTAGTTTGGTTTGCTCAGTGAATTATGTTGAGTGATAGTGCCAACACGTAAAACGATGGCGAGGTCAAACCTGAACTTAAAAGATAAAATTGAGATCATACACGCGAGTGAGGAAAACAATTTCTCTGTACGCGAATTAGCCGAAAGGTAATCGTGAAACATATGTAACTTAAATTTATTTTCCGTGTGTTAAATCATTTTGTAGCGAATAAAAGTGGACTTAATTATGTAAAGTTTAGAGAAAAATAATTCGATTTCTATTATCAGGTTTAAAAGTGGGAAAACCCAGGCCGCGCTCATTGTTAAAAATAAAGAAGATATCGGAGCGAAATGGATATCTGGAAGCAATGTTGACAGTAAAAGGTCATTCATGAAAGTAGGTGGAAAAAAAATTAACGAAATGTGTTTCGAGTGGTTTTAGAAGGCACGAAGCCAAAATATTCCCATATCTGGGCCAATAAAAGGCTAAAGAAATCGCTTTAAAACTCAGTGTCAATGATTTTGTGGCTTCTAATGGCTGGCTGCAAAAATGGCGTATTAGACATAACATAACTTTTCGGTACATTTGCGGTGAAAGTGCTTTGAGGGCTGTTTCTAATTTGAAAAGATTCTGCAGCGAAGACCTTATTGGGTTCGAATTGTTGCAAAAATTGGAGAATCATATGTGAGATAGTTTTCTTTTAAAAAAGCAATAAAATTAACGTTCATCGACATTTTCCTAGTTTTTTAAGTGACCAACCTTACATTTCTAGTTTTATGTAATTTATTATCCGAAGTGGAATTTTTATTTTTGATATTACCGTTTGTAAATGAGATGTGTATATGTATATGTATATATACATACGTATATAAAGTTTGAAAGTAATAAATATACACATATTATATATATACGAGGTGTGTTCAAAAAGTATCGCGAATTTTGTGTTTTTTCAAAAATTATTTATTTATTCATGAATATCTATTTTGTCCCCTTGTGCCAACGGTTTTTCCAATCTTCGAAGCACTTCAAAAAATCATTTTTTTGTATCTTGTTCAGCTCCTCCTTCGATGCCGTCTTTATCTCGTTAAGAGAAGCGTAACGTCGTCCTTTCATGGGCCTCTTCAGTTTAATTAACAAGAAAAAGTCACAGGGGGCCAGATCTGGGGAATACGGTGGCTGCGGCATCATTAGTGTGTTGTTTTTGGCCAAAAAGTCGCGCACAAGCAACGATGCGTGAGCAGGGGCGTTATCGTGGTGCAAAAGCCAATTTTTGTTGTTCTTTGCACATCTTCTCGGCCTTCTGAGAACATTTTGTACCACCGATAAACGTTGCTCCGGTCCAAGGTAGCTTCTTCGTATGCCACAGTCAACATTCGGAATGCATCCGCGCACTTAATTTCGTTTTTCACACAAAATTTGATACAGGTTCTTTGATCCATTTTTTTGAATAGGTAAAAATCGAAGACGATCCAAAACACGTGCAAGCAAAGCAGCTGTCAACAATTAACTGAACATTCAAAATGGCCGAGTTTGTCGGCATAAGTGAGAGACATGAGTACCAACATAACGCCACAAAAAATTCGAAATTCGAATATACGTAACCAGCGAAAATTCAAAATTCGCGCTACTTTTTGAACACACCTCGTATATATACACTTGTTTGATCAATTTTATATAAGTACATTTTAAATGAAAAAATGGTGAGCATTAAAAGATTTATAAAATACCTACCCACTCCCTTATGTGGACACCTCTGTTGGGCGGACAAAAATTTACTGCCGTTGAGTGTCCGACCAAGGGAGGTTTCACTGTATATACATTAACATTTTACCTACAACGTCTACAACTCAAACTACCCTCCGGCTACCTAAGTACATATTTGTTAGCGCAACGAAAGCCACACCACAATTCAAATACAGTGAACGTTTAACCGTGACCGAAACTGAAACCGTATCATTATACGGTTGCACTTTTGGGGTTGGGAATGAGCTCCACCCTTTCGACGAAGAACAAATTGAAACAACATCAAAACAAAAAAGAACACAAATGAGCTTTGCTTGATATGCATGCTTAGTGGTTCTCCAACGTCCCTCCATGCCGCTTGCCCCACAACACCTTAACTGGCTACTTAGGCTATTCGTTGGGTGCTTTGACTGACACCTCTTTCTTGTTACTTGCTTTCGTTTGATTGTCTTTGCTATGCCTAAACGTATACTATTCATTTATTTAGTATTTATTAACGGTCTGCTTGGTTTTTATTTTTTATTTTTTTATTTATTCATTCATGGTTTCTAACGAATTTTGTTTCAAGCGCTGCCCCCAAGGGTACATTTTAATTCAAAGACATTTTTGTTTGTTATTTTCCCCCGCACTCTCTGTGTACCTCCGTGGTATGTTTGTTTATTTATATTTTAACAACCCATTCATAAGCTACCTTCACTCATTTGCACCTCATTATGGTATATATGGAGGCGTTTAAAGAGCTTAGAAAATCATTCTACATAAATTTGTGGCAAGCACAGGTGTTGAAAGCCAAAGCATCGTTTTGTACATAAAAATAAATATAAAAGCTTTCATGCGCCTAAGTCGGGTATAGTACACGAGTATTTGCTTTCATATTTATGTAAGTGCTTAATACATATGTACATAAATACATATGTACTTACTTATCACGCAATGCCTGATTCATTTTATGTGCGTGCCACACGAAAACTTTGATTTTCTGCATTCGTTTCAAATTCAATTTAGGCCTATGATGAAGGTGCACCACGTGTGCACTTTGGGTGGACCAACAAGAGGCGAACATCTTGGACAAAATTAAACTAAAATGAATTGATCAAGCATGTTTTGTAAATCGTTTCTGATTAATAGGATTTTTTTGAAATCGCTTAAATTTTCCATTTTCAATTTCGGCAACTTTAATGTTTGCGATTTTGATGTAAATATTTTAAAAAGAAGCAATCTATAAAAAATTGTAACAAGTTTGTATTTTCAAGAAAAAATTATAGGAGTTATTATTATTGAGCCAATAGAACCCAAAGCATCAGTTTTCAGAATTTGTGTCTCCCTGTCTACATATTTGTACGCGTATCACTCAAAACCCGCTAATTGGAATTGCATTCAACTTTCACCCTTGCATTACCAGACATATTACTTAAAGTTTGGGATATCCCTTATATCCGTAACTCGACCAGTTTCGCAGTTATCGACCATTTAGTATACCATGGAGACCGAAAAACCAATATGGGTAAGAAACGAAAGGTGCTAGTGAGTGCTGCAACAAGCAATGTGATTAGGTTACATATCTCAACTGGTTTGTTAGACATAATGATTAAACTTGGGCTCAGTTTATTATAAGCTCTGAGATGCAGCGAAGCGGCGCCGGGCTTTCTAGTTATTTTTATAAATAGAGAAAATAAATACTGAAAATATTGAAAAGGCAACAAGAAAAAATAAAATAAAAAATATGAGGAAATAAAGATAAAAAAAAAAAAACTATTAAACAAAAGTTGGTTCAGCCCGGGTTTGACCTCTGCTGCTCTCGTATATAACTTCAATAGTATGACTCCTATTCCACAGCGTCTTTTGAATGTCGGAAATCAAAAATGGAACGTTTTACAGGACACCCCAAAGCAAATAGCGTCCGTTGCTGTTTCGGAAGCGATCTAAATTTTTCGGTTTTATTCTTGTTTATTTAATGATCATTTCGTGATCGCTTTAGAACCATTTCGCTGCTGGACCTTTTCGGTAGTATATCGGCATTGTTTTCGGAACCATTTCGGTATGGTTTTTGGTACTTTTTCGGAATCAAAACGCGAATTGCTCCCTGATTGCTCCCGAAACGGCCCCCGAAAAGGTACCTCTATGGACCAGAATAAAATCAAGTAGTCCCGGTAAAAGTCCTGTTTTGCCCAGGAAGGATGTCTAACTAGTCTTATAAAACTTAAGACAGATAACCTCCGTGAATCGTAGTTTATACCGAAATAACTCATTAACCCTTCAGAAATATGCAATATCCCCCATATTCATAAAAAATAGAATTGTTTTATAAAGCTTTTTAAAATGACATTTCCAAACAAATTTTGAATTATAAGAGCTTTATAAAAACCGTTATGTTACAAATTCAATTTTAAAAATCTTTCAAAAATAAAAAATAAAAATACAATATGTTAGAGGTTTTTTGAGCTAAGTTTAAAATCTAAACTGAAAGAAATTAAAAGCTAGCGTAGGTAATTAAAAGGTTTGGATTTTTAATTACAAAAATGTTTTGACAATTGCTTGCGAAAGTGATTGAAAAATATTCAACTGTCGCACGTTAGCCTGTATTTTATCATCATTTTATCATCATCATCACTCATCGAAGCAAGCCGGTGATCAATATTTAACCATAATTGATGCAATTAAAAACAATAAAGGAGACCACTTACTGCCATCTGTTTTTTTTTTAAACTCATTGGGCCCCTTCCTGTTAAGAAAACCATGTGTCGGTAGGTAGTTTAGGCTCATTCGCAAAACAGTACCTAGCCAACGAAACAGTTGGGCCTTTACTCGCGTAGCTACAGTCAAAATTAAACTTCCTTAGATTTTGGAAAGCACCATAAATCCTTCCACACAAATTTTCTCTCCACTGAACTAAGGAGTATCCCATCTTCTTACGAAACTGTCAATGATTCCCTTGCATTATTTACGACATGAATTATAAATCGTGAAATTTTTCGTCGAGAGACAAAGACTTCGCAGTTTCAAATTGAATATGTACGTAACCACTGTCGTGTCCGACAAGGCGCACTTCCGTGGACTCTTTACTTGATGACGGCAAATACTGTTCGTCCTTTTATTCAGGACATAGAGGGTATGGTAACAATACCATTAGTATACGCCGGTTTTTATTCGGATATTGAAAAAAGTAGCACATGAATAAAAATCGACGCCTACTATAAAAATCTTTCTACAAAGCATCTAAGTTTCCTTGGCATATCGGAAAACATTTTTTGTTATTGATTATTGACGATCTTCTTTAGCTTTAAAGAAAACAACAGTTTATTATTCGCGGGTGCAAACTACTTATGCCACATTGTTCGAAATATTACAATCCTGGGCAAAGTTCTAAAAAAAGTTTTGCTGTCCTTGATAAAAAGCATCACAAAGGACTTTAATATCTTGAAGATGATAATGTTGATAGACTTATCTTCCTATGCTCTAAGTTATCGTAAGGTGCAGCGATATTTTTATTAAACGTGCTGATCCGCCTATTTTATTTGTATATGGTGGGTCATGCTTGCACTAATTAAGTTCCACACATCATGATCATCATGAGCATCATTATCATCGTCGCACAGAAGATGAGAGTCAGCAAGAGTATGACTCTAAAAACAGCATACCAATACACTCTGTTGCTACTATGCTTTCTTACAAAGATCGTACGATCTTTTAGTATTTTTTGTAATAATAAACCGTAACTTCATTCGCTTTATTCTATCTACCAACAACGTAATAAAGGCAAAGTCTGGTGGTGGGTGCTACGTAAGGTAGTTGAGGAATTCAATAGTTAAGTGGACGTGTAAGAAGCGAGTCATATCGTTATATCCATTATGTAACAAATAAAGTAAATCTACTCGTCTCACTTAATAAAGGACATATAAAATAAGTTTTATAACGTATATGTTTCTCCGAGCTCTATTACTTAGGTTTCGAAAGACGATGTTTTGAGTACAGTCTTTTTATTTCGATATCATAGGGTACCCGCTTTTTTTATATCGTAGGTAAATCTATCTTACCAAGTTCTTAAAATTTGTATAAAAGTAAAATTGAAAAAATAATAAATAAGAAATATCAAACTGAAAACTATATATCTAGAGTAAAATACCGAAATATGCTAATTCAAAAAAATAACTTTATACTCAATTTCAAGTGCCAACAACTAGTAGTTCATAGCATATCACTCTAGGAAAGAATGACAGATTAAATTCTAAATTTCATCAATGAAGTTCAATGAATTAGAAATGGCAGTACGACAAGCAAATCTAGCTGCAAGTGTAATGAGCGTTAGTCAGGCAAGCAGATGGTGCATGCTGCCAGCGGAAGTTATTGTCTGAAGCAAAGAAAATAACTGCAAGCATAATCGCATTAAGGTCAAACCGATGATGATTGGCAAATCAATTGACTGATGAAGATTTGAGAATGAAGCCAATAGAACACGGTAGCAAAGTGTGGACAAGTTGAATAAAGGTATGAATATATTTTAGTATATAATACTAAAGCCAGACGTTTATATGTTAATTCAAAAACATAATGTATGCATATGACATATGTAAACGGTGCCTCTGTTACTGCTGGCAAGTTAGCTCAACAGGTCAAACTGATGTGTATCTATGGTACATGCATCTTATGTGTCTAGGAGCTCTTATACTCAAGTTCTGAAATACTAGAGTAATATCAAATATTAGACACAATTAAATTATAATTCGTTTATATTTCTGAGCTAAGATAAGCAAAGAACATACAGTTGTGATCAATATATTAGTAGTGAAATTAAATTAAATATCGTTGGACGAAATAAAAAAAGCTGTGTTGTTATTAATTTTCATTTAAAATATAGCAAATTCCATAACAGAAACCACATACAAAAAAATTTCAAAGTTTACACAAGATCCGGGAAAATTAATTAAACTTTTAAAAAATTACATCAAAATTTCAATATTTTTGAGTACGCAGTTAGTATAACATTGTGAAAAAGTTTTGAATGTTTTGATGGCCATTTTTTTAAGTAAGGAATTTTAATCCTGAACTTTGTGTAAACTTTAAAATTTCTTTTTATGTTGTTTTTGTTATGGAATTCGCTATATTTTAAATGAAAATTATTAAAATCACAGCTTCTTCTTACTTCGTCGAAAGATATCCATTTTAATTTCACTACTATTATATTGAACACATCTATATATATAATATGGGTTATTATCTTAGTTGACTTCACGGTTACGGAATAGGGTCTACCATTACGAAGAGGGTCTGTGTAAGCGGCTGAAAATTTGAGCCTTAATTTCAAACCAGTAGACCCATAGGCGATGTGATTAAGTTCCATATCTCCACTGGTTTCGGAGATATAAAGATTAAAATCGGACGCAGTCTATTATAAGTTCTGAGATGCACCGCAGCCTGGCCGGGTTTTTTAGTTATTAAAAAGCATACAACTTTGTATTTATATAAAACATTTTCAGCACTGCTATAGCGGTATATTTTCTCATTAAATTGAGCTATATTAGTTACTAGCAACCCGCCCCGGCTTCGAACGGAAATAATAAATTTAATTATGCGAGAGATTCGTACATATGTACTTACATGCATACGTACCGAGTTCTTTCACCATACGATCTAATTCAACATGAATGAGGTGGGGTGAGATTCCCGCATAGCTTCTAATGTTTCATTCGGTTGACAGCGAACAAACACACAAACAGCTTTTTTTGGAAAAAGTGCTGCTTTTGTTTAAAGAATCTTGGTTAAATAAGATATGAATCAACTATTTTTTTTGATGCAGAACGAAAGTAAATATTTCAAAGTTTAACTTCAAGTAAGTTTCATTTTAATCGGTGGATTCTTTTATGATTTATGGCTGTGTAAACAAAAAATTTATGGTTTTTTACCACATTTTGTCCGATTGCCACGCCCCCTTTTTTATATTTCTCCACATTATAATGACATAAACCTTCCTCTTCAACCAATCTATGTATTAAAAAAAACCGCATCAAAATCCGTTGCTTAGTTTTCAAGATTTAAGCATTCAAGGGGAAATACAGACAGAAAAAGTGACTTTGTTTTATAATATGTTAAGATATGTTTTACCACAAAAGCAGACATTATATATTGATTATGTTACGCATATCTAGATTTACAGCTAGCATGTCAAACACGTAAGTTTTACCACAAAAGCTAATATAATAACTAAAAATTTTAAAAGAAAAACACTAAAAAAGCATAGGTTCTATCAGCATGAAAAGCTATGGCAAAAGCAAAATAAAAGAAATGAAAAATATTTATGTATCAAAAAAAGAAATTCGAAAAAATGCTCAAAGCTCGCCTACATTGTTGCGGCTCCCACACTGCCTTCGGACTATTATTGCCATATTTGTGGTTAGAATTCTTTCGCCAACAAAAGAAGCTTCTCTCTAGCCAACAATGTAGCGCGGCATTCTACACACACAATCAGTGGGCGTTTACTGCTTACTATTTTGCTACACGCCACCACCCAATACTTCATTTATACGATTTTCAAGTTTTTCTATAAAACGGAACCTCAACCTTCATACATATTTACACGCTTATTCATTCCGATGTACAGAAAAGTGACTTTATCGGCTTCAACTACCGCAATTCTGCAAAGCAAGATTCATCCGCAACTTGGCAGCTTGAGATTGCGCTGAAAAATCTAAAGTTCATGATCTTTGCTGCCAATGGCAGACAGATACATTTTCGTCGATTTTCTTTCAATGTTCCAAGGAGTTGGGGCTTTTTGTTAAAAATTTTGCAATTTTTTTTTTGCTACTCTATAGCTTCCAATTCGTTTACAATTCGGTAAAAAGTTAGTAGCCACATTTCATGGATTGAATACAACAAAAGAATACAGTGATGAGCAATAAAGTTGTAGGATAGGTTGAAGTGATTTTTTGATATTTGATATCATTTCGGGACCTTTTCACTATCATTTCGGGATTATTTTCGGAATAAATTCGGTACTTTTCCAGGAACGCGGGACTTTTCGGGAATATTCGGGACAGGTTCGGAATTGTTGTCGGGACTTTTTTGTGATAGTTTCCGGATTTTTTTTTTTTTCCCTTTTGGGATTATTCCCAGCCTTTTCATGATTATTTAGAAATTGCTTTCAGAATTGTGCAGTATCATTTTACGATCATTACAAAATCATTTCGAAACTATTATTTAGTCGTTTTGGAATCAATTGTGGATTGTCTTCAGGACCATTTCGGGACTTTTTTGGGAGAATTTTGGGATTTTCAACGCGTCATTTCAGTTTCATATATTTTTATGTGGAAGAAAAAGAATATAGATAGAATTCTTTGGGACACCAAAACCATATTTTCGGTTTTATGATTTAAAATATTTCAAAACTTTTTTGAAATTTCTTAAGATGCGTTCAACATTTAGAATACATACTTTTACAACACCTAAATAAGAATTCTAACAGAAAAATAATACAATTTAAATGAACGTCTATAAATTATTGAAAAAATTTTAATTCTGAATGTGCTGCACTTATGAAATTCACTATAGAGTTAAATAGAAGTCCAAATTCGAGCAGTTTCAGAACACGGTATCTAACGTATAAGGGAAGCACACTGCTTTATTTTACACTCCAATAATTTTAAAAAGCCTAAATACACCCACATTTCGCGCTGCAAATTTATTGCACAACACTGTATCTTCACGTTCCTCTACAGTGATAGCGCCTCGCAATGGTTCAAGTGCCTTGTAAGCAATTTTGTTTGCTGCTGCTGTTGCTTTAGTGATCTCCACCCCCTGACATTAGCGCTAGTAGAGCGGGTAGCAGGTAACAATGCTGGGGCAACATTGGTGGCAACTTTGTCCCAGAGTGGTCATATGCTTTGTCCGCTGTGGCGTTGACTTGGTTGCTTCTGTATGCAAGTCGTCTGTCTTCGATCCTATTGACCGCAGCACGTACGTGCATCATTTTGTGCAGCAGTCAGGGCTCTAACAGCAACCACAACAACCAAAACAGCTACAGCGTCAATAATAATTGCAGCTTTTTCACCGCAAAACCTCAAAATGTCTGATGATCGACCATGCAAAAGACCGTACTTGCCATGGTCAATGTTTTCAGTAGTTATTATCTCATATTTTATTTAATAATTTTTTTTCTTTCTTTCTTTCTTCACAGAATATGCTGTATTGTGCTGCTATTGTTATATTTAAATGTTGTTTTTGTTACTTGTGAATATTGTTGTTATCATTGGTTTCACTGTTTGTAGTTTCTTTTTAGCCGCACAACAGCAACCGCACGAGCAACACAGCAACAAAGCCAATGCAGCAGCCGCATGGGTTACATACTTATATAATAACAATAACCATCAGCAGCACAACAACAACAAAAACTCCATAAATGGCCAGAAAGCAGCTGAACCAACTTGTCTGGTCACAACACAGCAACAATAATGGCTGAAATTGTACTCATACTTGCGTGTAAGTGGTAAGTGAGGTTAGTCAGGCTTTTGTTCTTGCTCGTAATATTTCTACACATAAAAAAAAATGTTTTTTAAATGAAAAGAAAAAAAAAAATATTGAACCAAGTGAATACACCCATTTCAGATGCGGCAGAGGAACATGTAAAAATAATATCCAATCTCAAGTGATGTGCTTTGCACAGCAATAATGGCAAAGCTGCACAGAAAAGTCGAAATACTTACAGAAAATCAATGAAAAGAAGGAATAAACTTTGCTGCACGTTAGAACTATATATATCCTGTAGTGAAATTTAAACGCAGGCGAGAGATTCAATTTCTTTTTGGGTTCAATATTTTATAGAAAATTTTGGAAAAATAAAACATAATTATTCGGATCAATATATTTCGGAAGTTGCTTGGATCCATATTCATATCAAAGAACTAGGCCATCTGAGCGGTTATTATTTTACCTTCGAAAATTTTGTGGTACCTTGTTGTTGCTAGCTAAAAAGCTAAACATTTTTTTTGCTCGCCTAAAAAAGCTTTTGAATTAAAACAACAAAAAAAGAAGCAAGCGGACAATATAACAAGCACTCACTAGTTTGGTTGCAGGCTAACAAGCGACCAGTTTCCAATTCAAAGGAAATTTTGAATATTGAAAAACAAACCTAAATATAAACGAATTTTCTAGAGCTAAGTAGGTAGCCCTGAGGACAAGATATCGAATAAGTAGTATAATTCAAAGTATAATATT
Source organism: Merzomyia westermanni (assembly GCA_949987695.1). Classification (NCBI taxonomy): domain Eukaryota; kingdom Metazoa; phylum Arthropoda; class Insecta; order Diptera; family Tephritidae; genus Merzomyia; species Merzomyia westermanni. Next base: position 75,185,626 of record OX465290.1, read on the forward strand.
TAAAATTGAAAGTTCTAGCACAGAAAGTTTTCTTCCACATAATTCCCCCCAAGGTAGGAAGGGTAGATATCGGTCCTAGTCAATGACAGAGGCCTCATTCAATGGGTTTCCCTACTATGGCCAGCAGTAACCTAGATAGATATTTTTGTGTTGATAACACGGCCAGCGTTTACAATGTTGTTGGGATTTGTAACAAATGTAGCCCTGCTCATCCCGATCGTCCTTTACTTTCCGGAAGATATAATATAGAAGTAGAAAGATATGATTTCGAAAAGCTTATGCTACTAGCTAACAGGAAAAGGGCCCGAAAAATTAATTTAAAAATTCAAAGAAAAGTGAAAGGTTTCAAACGCCTAGGGCAAATTTTTGCACCAATGACAACGCCAACCTGATTAAGAATCTCCTCCAAAGAGTACTTAAATTATGGAAGGAACACTTCTCTGGCCGCCTAAGCTATAAAGGAGAGGAATCACCAAGCGAAAATGATGAACACGAACTTCCAAAAGGAAATGCTTGCAATTATGTTCCACCGCCCTAGCAATACCGCTATTAAAGACCATAAACCCACCATCACTAATGGGTTGTATGTTCAGCTACTTAAAACTAAAGAAAATGCGCCTGTTCTTGATTTTCTCTCTCGGGTTGAATGCGAGTAAAATGCTGATTGTTTTTCATAGTTTAGCCGATCACAGTTCGTCTCCAAGGAAAGTGATTGCCGAGCATTGATTTAAATCTGTACATGTAATATTGCAATTGAAATAGGTGCATGTCCTTTGCAGATATTCAAAAAAAATTTATAGGTGGCATCATTATTGAGCCAGTAGAATTAAAAGCAACAGTTTTTAGAATCTTTGTTTGTATGTTTGCAAGCGTATCACGCAAAAACTGTTCAATAGAATTGAATACAACTTTCAAGGCTGCATTACAAGGTGTCTGACTTAAAGTTTAAGACATCCCTTCTTTCCATAACTCGACGGGTTTCGGAGTTATCGACCAATATGTGGACCGGGGTGACGCAAAATGTTTAAGTACAATATGGGTATCAAACGAAAGGCCCTAACGAGTGCTGCAATAGGCGAAGTGATTAAGTTTCATAACTCAAGTGGTTTCGGAGATATTCTACTGAGCCTCAGCTAAGCACGGCCGGGTTTTCTAGTAGTTAATAAAAAACTCAACTACTGGGTATAGATGCAGCCAAAATAGTAGCATCAGCTAACGCAAAAGCAACAAATAACGCAAAAGCAACGACGTGCATAACAATGTGCACACTTTTGGCCCCTACAACACCACCAACAAAACTGCTTTTGTTACCTCTTGATATTATTATTATTATACACACATCTATATATATTTATTGTTGCTCTTGCTTCTGTTGTTGCTATTATTATTATTAATATGGTTGCCAATATAGTCAGCAAGAAAATGCAGCCATTGAATCATGGCGTATCAAAGTCGTCGGACTCAGGCAAGACGTGACTAAAATAAAAAAAAATAAAAAAATGGAAATGTAGTTTCATAGACGAGGTGGTCGTCAAGAGGTTTTGCGCGTCAATGGCATTCCTCGGTGCTATGAGAGGCAAATCAAGCCAAGCATTACAAAGTCAAGTCGTGCCAATGCATGGCAAATCTAACGATAGCAACAACAAATGTAGCAGCAACAAAATTTGAATCATTCTCCTATATTCTTGAAATAATAGACATGAAATCTTTATCCAGCCAACATGTGCTGCATAAGTAAGTATTCATTGATAGTTTGCAATCTTCTCTTGCTATTATGTATACACTCTCTTTCGCTTTATATAGTTGTACATTAGGATGCGCCTTATTTTGCAACGTTATTATAAAAAGAAAGATTCAACATAGAACTGTTTGTTAGGTCAAGAAAAGGTGTTTTGCGAACTTTGTTATTTTTAACAAGAAACCCCGGTCACGCTTCTCAGAACTTATGATAGACTTAGTTTATTTTAATTATTATATCTCTGTAATCATTTGGGTTATGATACTTAAACATATCGTTTATGCAGCACTCACTAGAACCTTTCGTTTGATACCCATATTGTACTAACATGTTTTGGGTCACACTGGTCCACGTATTAGCCGATAACTCTAAAACCGTTCGAGTTAACGAAATAAGTGATCACTTTAAGTGACCTTAGGTAACTAGTTATGCAACATTGAAACTTTCATTTTATTCTATTCAGCAGTTAATAAGTGCTACGCATAAAAACAGACAGACAAAAATACCAAAAACTGTTGCGTGGGATTATATAGACTCAATAATGCCCCCTTCTGTAATTTTTTCTGAATTTTTGCAATGCATACAGATCGACCTTTTGTAGGTTTGTTATAAGTAGAGATGTGTGACTCTAATGCACAGTTATTTTTCATGTTTGCTGATCCTCCTTTGTATTCATAGACAGTAAGAAAAAAAGTTTTTTGATTAAAAACTATTTTTTTATCAGATGGCTGGTGCTGATTTGATTTTAGTGTGACACAATTTTGGGTATACTCAGAGAGTGCTTAAGTTGTGGAGGCAGCATTTGGCTACCCTTTGAAACACAAAAAGTGATATACCACCTAGAAAAGATGGCGGACCAGGCTACACGGCAAAAAATAAAGAAATTAATGTTTTCCTACCCAACAATGACGTTAGGTGCTGAACGATTGTCTGGCTAGCAATATATAATTGGAATCTAAGTATTATCTACCTCATCCACTAGAAAAGTGATCCAGAAAATTTAGCTGACTTTCACAGAACCAGTATTCCTGAGATCGCATATTAGAAGGCTGGGATAGCGGGCTGAAAATTGGTTCTTGTCGGTGAAAGAAGACAACGCAATTTTCTTGAATTAGCAAATAAAAAATTGGCAACCTTGCACCTGGGCAGCTACGATACTGTTGACAGATACGAATTTCATGCTGTGAACGACCTTCCAGCTAAAGAAATGTAGGGAAAATTCTTCATACGGCGCTATAAAACGCACATTTCTCAGAGCTTTCCCTTCAGAAATGAGCTATTTTCGGAACCCAAAATGAGCAAACAAAGGAGTCGTAAAAAAAAATCCAAAATGACTCCGAATTTGATGGACTTGGAGTGTGTTATGCCTCTTTATAAAGTGAACTTCGGAGTCCTTTGGGACTCATATTGGAGCTTTTTATTGATGGTTTTCTAAAGCTTTTTTTGAGTCTTTTTTGACTCTTTTTTATTCATATTTTCTACGCGTTTAATAGTGCAAGTCAAGGTAAAAACTCGTTTACGTGTTTCATTAATTACATTTAAAATTATTGAAGAAATCCCTTTCGTTGGACCCCTTAAAAAACTAACCATCGTTGTGCCCAATTTCTTAATTAACAACAAATATAAAAAGGCTAACAAATTAAATAGATACACGACAAGGCACTCCTGTGTGACTGCCAATGTTTTAAGCATAAATCTGTTGATATATGAATATGTATGAATGTAATCGCCTATACAAACATAGCTAGTTAATATGCTAACAACATTACACCTGAACCAATTTGAAGGTGTTAAATTGATGCCGCACGGCAAACGCCTTTCTTTCCGCCTCAACAACAAAATAATTAATTTCATACTTAATTTCGTTGAAAAACTAAATTTTCATAACTTTATTTGACTTGCAACAAGCTGTGGCGCAAGCGTATGTACATACATACATACATGTACATATATGTGATTAAATTGAAGAAGCTAAAACCGCTAAACTACAATCAAATTGTCAAATCAAGCGCAACAAATTTAGATTTTCAGTAAAAAAGGCGTAAAACATCGACACAAATTAGTTACGGCCTTTTTGGTGCCAATGTACAGTGGGTGAGGAGTTGAATATTTCTGGTCAAAAGTTGAATGTCCTAGTGCATGAAATACCTTTTACATACTACTATGCGTATTTTTGTTACTAAGACCAGTGAATACGAAACTGTAATAAAAGGTTAATTTGATTCAAAGTGAAGGATTCGATATGGTGGCATGATCTTTAATAAATCGGGAGCTTTTCTCAAAAATTTTAATTTTAAGTTCTTGGACAGCAGTTTTTGGACTGTAGTTCAGTTTTTACGAAAATTATAAATCATTTGGAAACATCCGTGCATATAAATAAATGGTAACACCCCGATGCCTGCACATTATAGATGCAAAACAATGGCTTTTATAATTTACGTCTGTTTGTCTGCATGTTTGTTCGCCCATCATTTACAATCTACTGGTTAGAATTAAAGAATATTTTCAGCGCTATATAGTTAGGTATATTACTTTAAGTTTAGCATCAATTAAAACTCAGAAACATTTCGTTAGTGCTGTATACAATGGTGGCAAAGGCAATCTGCCACAGAGATACTTGCTTTGTTTACAAAAAAAAGTCATAAGCTCCAGTATCATTCATATTAAAATGCTCTTTAGCCTAAAAGTGGCCCACTCCCGTCCCACTGTACACACACACACACTCCTTGATCGCCGGCAGGCAACTAACACCAGCAGCTTCATTCCATTCGACACAAACTTTGGAAGGTGTTGCATGGTATTTAGCTATTTGGCTAACTTGTTAGAGGCTTGCTTTTATTAAAATATATACATATGTACAAGCACATTTAAATTCATATGTAAATAAATTCATATATATACATTTATATTTATGTTGCCTGCTTCATTTGGCTAGTAAGCTCACTAGCTCGTGATTCAGATGACTAGACAACTTAATTAGGTATGTATGTATATAAGCTGTTCTTGTCGTTGTTGTTATTTTCTTGTGCAAGTTTACCCTTTTCCCTAACGTTCTTATTTATTAACATATTTTTTCTATTAATCAGAGTTAACAAAAAAATTAAGTAACAAAACTGAGACTTGAAATTACACCTTCTCCAGCTGCACTCCAGAATTCATCAACTGTAGGAATGCTGAACGAAACTAAACACTGAGGATGGCTGAGCGCCGAAACCGGTTTGTTACAAAACCAAATTTAACAAGGGATGACGGAAAATTGTTCCAATATACATCATCAAATGTTCTTCACTCTAGTCAACTTTACTTCAAAAACCGTAAATTTAATTTCAGAATAAATACTTTATCTTGAAAATATGTAAAATTTATTTTAGAACCTGAAAAATTAGTTTTAGAGTAAATAACTGTAATTCAAAAATTGTAAAGTGTACTTGAAAATGAGTCAATTGTACTTTAAAGGACAACGCCTACTCCACGTTTGAAGTAGAATTGATTACTCTGATTACACTTTATCAGTTCTGAAGTACTAAATTACAAAAAAAATATGAAAAATGGAGATGAGGAAAGATATTTATAAGTGTAACAGAGGCACAAAAGAAAAATGTAATGTGGAAAATTGGAGAGACTTAGAAAACAAAAGGTTGAAAAATAGTGCCTAATCATATGTAACAAAAAAAGATTATTTAAATGTTAAAGGAAAGAAAATATAAGTATGAATATAAATATCAATCTGTAATTTTTGAAATACTTCCTTTTGACCCCTTAAAAAGAACTTTGGTTCCGACTTTGAAATTGTTTGCTACAAACTTATCTATCCTTTATTTCAAAAAGAGAAACTAATTTCTTTAAAAGAGATGTTTTCCTTCTGAAAACAAAAATTCAAATCTCTATGGAGTCTATCAGCTATTTCGGCGGAACTGCCGGCGAGGAATAATTGTAATAGAGTTTGGTGATCTCTATCGGCTTTATCGAAATTGAATGCACTCATGATCAATTACATTTCTCCCGTCAGCAGTTCCGTCGGAATAGCTGATAGACACCATTGTACTTTCTTTTGCGAGACGTGGTAAATCGTTCTAACGGACATCGCGATTTGGATGTGAAACGTTTTTCCACTGAACAGAGCTTTAATCACAAGGTTTAGGCGTAAGTTTAAATTAATATATCTAGATTTTCTTTTACATAAAGGGTATATTTTCACTATTTTTGTCAATCTAAAAAAAATTCCAAAAACAATGATTTTTCCTTTGGAAAACCTTTTTCTTTGCTCTCGTTGATTGATTATGATGTGTTTGTGGTTTTGTAATTTCTTGAATTGTCATTGTTGTTGTTATTTTATTAAGTTTCGTTATTGTTATTCTTATTTTTTATATACATACTTCTTAATCGATACTGTCATTATTTTCAGCATCTGGTTGCTGGCTTGTGATTTCTGTTGTTGTAAATTTGGTTTTATGCTTATTGTAGCTACTTTGATTTTAACCGTTGTTGTAGTTGGCGGTCTTGCTGTGTATGAATCATTAAAATAATTATTTTCTTTAACTTGTTCCTTGTTTTGTGATCATACAATTTTGTTTTTGTAAGTTATCAGAATACGTAACAAAAATACTGTAAGTGTCTCAGAATATAAATTTTTAGGGATCAATTATTGCTAGTTTAGGGTTTTTAGGACTGCTTTAATTTTTTCGTTAACTTGGCAAGCCAAGATTAGCTCCATGTAGTTTTTTAGGAAATGAAACTCTCCAACAGGATGAAAGTCTTCATCATCAGATGGACGGTTTCTGAATAATAAAGCTTTTAATATTGGTATGGTTTTCTGATTTCATGTTTTTTCTTGGCACATTTGATAAGAACGAAACAGATTCTTAAGGGGATATACAGTAATTTTTCGTCAAGTAATTTTTTTTTAGGGAACCCCGATAATGATAGTTTTTATATTTTTAATGAAAAAAATAAAAGGCTTCCCAGTATCGGAGGACAGTTTGAAGGATATGAACGTGCATGTCTCGTCATGCTCAACGGAAATCTGCATTGATTGAAGAAAATTTGAGCGAAACCTATATAGATTACATATAATCAATCTTTTTTGAATTTTATTTTTTTGACCAGAAATAATCATAATTTTTTGAGTTTTATTTTTTTGCTCGAAATAAAACTCATGTTTGAGTTTTATTTTTTTTGATGAAAGTAAAACTTATTCCTTGAGTGGTATTTTATCCGTCAAGAATAAAAATTAAATTTTAAGTTTTAATTTTTTTCACAGTTCGAAAAACTCGAAAAGCCTTTTTGCATGCCAATCTACATATGTACATATACAAATGGATGTCTCTATAAATAGGTTTTAATTATTGAGTACATATGTTGACGAGATTAAACCAACCAATATTTATGATCAATTACTTGCCAAAAAGGTGTAGCGGCTTCTTAAGTTTCTCGATCCGTGAAAGAAAATAAAAACTCAAAATTTCATTTTTATTCTTGAAGGGTAAAATATCGCTCAAGGAATAATTATTATTTTTGTCAAAAAATTGAATTTCAAACATGAGTTTTACTTTGAATCAGAAAAAATTAGACTCAAAAAATAAACATTATCCTTAATCAAAAAAATAAAACTTGAAGATATCTATTATTGTTGATTTTTATTAAAAAAAAATCTGAAAATATTGATCAAATAGCGAGTTTTATAATAAAACTCATGACAGTTAAGGTCCCTGTTTTTTTTTTGATCATCATTCCCATTCGCGTTGTCATCATCATCATAACATATAAATATCATGTTACCTTTCTAATTAATTCCCTTTATCGGTACTTTTTCTTTCTTCTTCTTATCTTCCTTGATTATTTACCCTCTCCATCCCCTTTTCCTTTTATGTTGCTTTTTCATGTTAGCTTTCATCGCTTTCCTTTTTAGTTATTTTCATTGGTTTGTATGCCAGATATCAATTAAAAAACGATTTTAACTTATCCCCATTTGAGATTTAACATAGCTGTTTGATGCTTGACATCTTTATGAAACAATCTTTGGTCCATATGATTAAAATAGTTGATTCCGAAAATTATTTCGCTTTCGGGCAGTTAAAACAGTAAAATACTACATTTCTATCTCTTTTCTCTTTATGGCGCGATATACAACAGGTATATCATCATAAACCTCCTAAGAGATTTTTGCGCCAAGCTTCTCTTCCAATTTGTGGTGTGCCGATTTGAATTTTCCCTACAAATTGGTGGGACCTACAGTTTTTTGCCGACTCCGAACGGCATCTACAAAGGAGACGAATTTTTGCTGAGAAGCCTGTCATGGCAGAAATACACTCGGAGAGTTTGCCAAACCACTGCCGAGGGGCGACCCCGTTTTGAAAAACTTTTTTCAAATCACTTTTGATGTTACCTGTACCAGGGCTCGAACCATGGACCTTCGGTGTGGTAGGCCGGCAACACTACCTTCACACCACGGCGGCCGCTACATTTCTATCAGAACTGAATAAATTAAAAGAAATACAAAAAATCACTATCAACGAATCACAGAATCATTCCACAACCAAATAAGCATGTCCATGCGTTTGCAATGAAAAACAAACGGTCATCGACAATTGTGTATAGTCCATAAAACGAATTGTCAGCACTGTTCCTCAAATACCAGACAAACACATATTTGTTTACTTACATTGTCTCTTTTGGCATTTCGTTTATAATTAAGGGATGATAAAATAAAACAAATTGCTAAAAGTCGGTAAAACAGTTTCCAAAATGTAGCGAAAACTATATCATAAAACTTGAAAGTACTGATTTTGTTCGCCACTATATTATAGTAACAGATAAGGCCATGCGCTTAGCATTCTCTACAAATATTAAGTCCAAGAGCATAATGTGTAAAAAAAGGGCTAATACAGGACAAACGATGACTAACATTGGGTAAATTTGGGCTTTATATAAAGGTAAACTTAGGGTGAGTCTATATTCCGACAGGGTATGTCAGATAGTCTCGTATCTGCATTGTTTGCTTTTTATTTTTCTTACATGCCACCATTTTTTCAGATGTATGTGTGTGAGTAAATATGTTCCTTTTCTTTATTTTTCATATTTATTCCTCTTCAATCCCGCCTCTTTTCTTGCGACCAAACACGCATTGTTGTTGTTCCCTCAATGAGCTGTTGTTGTTGTTACGTTGTTTTTCACTTCAGCCATTGTATTACTCGGCATACCAGATCAGCCCTACTTCCATTACCATTTCCACTTCCACCATCGCAGTTCCTAACGTTCGGCGGCATTGTCTGCTCGAGCTTATCTTTCTGCGTCTTGTGCATATAAAGTACATATCGAAATTTGTAAGTGAGTATGCATGTGTGTACAAAGTCCTACCGGTCGTATCAGCGACGTTGTCTACCCCTTAAAAAAGCAAAAACCAAAAAGTATTTTCTTGCAGTTACCACTGTTCGTGTGCTTGGTTCATTGAAGAACGCGATATATTGTTACGACTTCATCTTCGACCTCGCCGTCTTCGTATCTGCCTTGCGATAAGAAAGTTTGAATGTTTATTTTTTATTTATGTGCGCTCGTGTCGTTGCCAACGCACTCTAGTTGTGAATATCCTGCAGTCATTTCGTGCTCATACTGCCACCCTTCTTTTCAGACATCTTTTATGGGAGGTTTGGTTAATGCTTCTTCTTCTTCCGCCGGTATTTCGTCTCTTATCTGCTCGCCAGTTATGTCTGCAGCATGCAGACGTTTGTACGAATTTCGTGGCATTTAAAGTGCTACTGCGACTTGCCGCAGCTACCAATTTTTTTGTTATTCCAGCTGTTTGTTTGTTTACTGGTTTGTTTGTTTGTAACTCTTAGTACTCATTGTAGTATGTTTGCTGCATTGTGCTACCACTACTTGCTTCTATTATCAGTGACATGTATCTCTTTATGTCAATTTTGCTATGCGTTCATTCGCTCTGTTTAACCCACCCATTTCCTTGGAGCGAATGAATTCTCTACGCAGACATAAAGAAATATCGGCGCACTAGGGATGCCAATCCCGGTATTCCGCAATGCAGTTGTTCTATAGGCTCCCAAAATGCCGGTTAATTTGAAAAATTCATTTAAAAAAATGCCGGGATTTCTTTCGGGACAAAGCTTTGATTGAGACTGAAATATGAAGTATTTTTGGAGTAGATCGACACTTTTTATTGATGCAACGGAAATAAAAAATTGTAGCAGAGTATTCTAGTAGAATTTATTTAATAGCTAATTGGCGCAAATTTGGGCAGGGTTCGGATGGTTTCGGAACTTTTTGTGGATCATTTCTGAACCTTTTCGGTACAGTTCCGCGATAATTTTTAGGACTTTTTAAGATAATTTCGGTACTTTTTCGGTATCATTACATAAAAATTTCGTGACCATTTCGGTATTGTTTTTAGGACTTTTTTTATATAATTTCGGTACTTTTTCGGTATCATTACAAACAAATTGCAGGATATTTTCGGAATTGTTTTCGGGATTTTTTCGGCATCATTTTCGAATTTTTCCTCGAATTTTTTGGGAATCATTTCAGCATCATTTTTGTGGAGAAATTTCTTCTTATGTAATTTTTTTGAGTTTTTCGCAACCATTTCGAAGGTTTTCCGGATCATTACTTGACTGTTGACGGGACATGTTGGGGACAATTGACGGTTGACGATTTTCGAATTATTTAGTGATGTACTGTGCTCTACACACGGTTTTTTTTTTGTGAATTTTTTTTATTTATTCATTCAATATTAGTTTTTTTTTTTATCTTATATGACAAAAACTGTTTTGACACGGATTTTAAACTTAAGAAGTGCCGTTCTCTTATGTCCATATTAAGTTGTCGGGGTGATCAGACTAAATTTTATTCACAGAAGCATAAACAAGCAATTTTTTTTTACAAAAAACAAAAGAGGACAACTTTTAACAAAAATTCTTTTTATGAAGATGATCTCTGTTAGAAATTGTATAAAAGTATCTCTCAAGTAGTTGAGAAAATTTGTTTTGAATTTCAAAACTTAAAGAAAAAACTTAATACATATCCGATTTTGCTTTGTTAGTAATGGAATAATTTTTGCTATAAAAACAAATAAAATTAAAAATGCAATTTATCACATATTGAAGTAAAGATAGTTTCTCAAATAGTTTCTTTACTTTTTTCAACTTAACTGATGGAGAACAGCTAATAACCAAATCCTGGGATTGTACAGTCATAGCCCGAAAATCCCGTGATTGTAAACCCATAAAATTGGCATCTCTAACGCACACATATTGGAAAATCTATGGGATCGGCCAGTTTTGAAGTTTTGAAATTATATAAAATTTTAATAATATCTATTTGTTTCCTCAAAAAAAATTACTCCCTAGGTGGCGCTATTGTGGCGTTATTAAAAAAGAAATTATGTACTATCATCAATAAGAAATTGAATAAAATAAAATTTTGTTTAATTTGTTGTGCTTGATTAAATGTATTTAAAGCTTTTTTGTTTTTATTTTGTATCAAAAACTTTATTTCAATAATTAATTATATTAGTTGCAATACCCCTATAATGCGTTAGGTTTATCCCGGGTAAAGGTATTCGAAATTGCAATCCAGTCATACTCTATAAAGAATGCAATAACAACACTGAAACATGTCAAAAGTTGTTAAAAGAAAAATTGTATACATCGAAAGATAAATATGTACTGGCACAACTTATTGTCGGCCTACGTAAAAAGAAATATTTACCAAGCGCTGTGGGTGGCATGCCACAAATCGCAAAATGTCTCTCATCGCGATGCGAATCAGGAACGAGTACTCACTGTTGCACGCGGCCTAGAGTGCGCCTGCCTTAGTTGATAGTAACAACAATACTAATATACAAACGAGTAAATGAAGTGGAGTGGGCGTTACAAGTGGTATATACACGCATACATATGTAAATATATTTAAACACCTACACAATATATACATACATGCAAAAGGAGATATTTACGTAACCAATAAAAAATTATGTAAACTTCTATTAAAAAGAAGGTATACAGTGCACTGTGGGGTGTTTGGAAGAAGACTGTCCCAAAATCAAATATTTATATCTTAGAAATGCTTAAAGCGAGAGCAGATAAAGGAAAATTTACTATGATTCATAAATCCATAAAAAATTAAACATAAAGGACCAGCATGTACCTTTGTACACGAGATAGAAGTTAACCTAACTGAAATCGGTTGCGAACACGTTGCCAAGCTAAGCGCTGGTCTACAATTGCCACAGCCCATGATATCGTTATGTAAAAGTTGCAACGCTAGGTGATAACTATGCCTAAAAGTATTTTTGTTGAAATACGATGGAAAATACCTTCCGTTTGATAACGATATTTCTATATCTCATTTTATTTTTAAAAAATCCGATAGATGGCAGCTCTGTAAAGCATCCTTAGTGGCAACAATTAAATAGGGCCCTTGGAATTTTATCTATACCCAAAAATTTCTGCAAATGCGTCAAGTCGTTTTCGAGATAAAAGCGGTTATGCGAAACGATTAATATAATAGGATTAGGTGGCAACGCTAGGTGGTAACCCTACTTAAAAAATACTTTTTTTAAATAAAAAATATATATACCAGAAAAGCTCGTTTGAAGTAACGATTGGCATAAGGGTTTCTAAATGTAGGCCATATAAAAAATTTGATTAAAAGTATAGTATAGTAAAATTTTCAGCCTCCGTTGCAGCACTAAAAAGTTGAGATCTACTACAAAAAATGCCAATTTCGCTCCGAATCTAAGCTTCACAACGCCGTCTAAGGAATTAATTAAGGTATGAATTGACCTCCTTAAAATAAGTTCATTACGCTGACTAAGTATCTTATAAGAAGTGACTAGTTTTCGACATCGGCTTTTCGCCATCTTCAGCGTTTCGTTTCGTTTGAAAACAGTATGAGGGAAAATTGTTGCAATATACATTATCCGATTATCAAAACCTGCTTCAATTTCTATTAGCCTTCAAAGTAAAGTTGTCTCTGGGAGAGAAATTGTATTATAAGATATCCTTATGTAGACCTCACTGTACGTGGCTTGTAAATTGAGAGATTTAACTTTAATTAGAGTAAGGCGAAATAAGTTGTTGTCGTATAAGAAATATTGCAGTAAAGCAAGCTCCTTACGGATTTCAGGCCTCATACTGTAATCCATTAAATCAAACAAAAACTGCTTTATAAAACTTGCCACAGCTTTTTTGGTGGCTATTTATACAAACACACGTGCGCTGCATGTTTACATTGTTGTGGGCAGATCAAAAGCAAAACAAACAATGGGCCTTGGCTGACAGGCTGACGGCTGGCATGGAATGGGCTGCGGCTATGATGAAGGCTGTGACTGCGGTTTTGTTTGCGGCTATGTAAGGCCGTTGGTGCGGCATTTGTGGCATTTGAATGGCTGCGAAGGTGGCCAACCGGCGCCATTCATTGACCAGGCCAACAATATTAACATTTTTTTTGGATAAATAAGAGTGTAGATGGATACGAGTATATGAAAAATATAGAAATGTACGTATATATATTTTCAATTTGTACATATGTATTTACATATATGTTTGAATGTTTGTATATTCGAGACAACACATTGTTACTGCCACATTGAGAATTCCACAAAGATCGCTGTTTTACATAATTTTTTTCTCCCAGTATTGATTGCAACCGAGCTGCAATAATTTCCAACATAAATGAGAATCCATTGTACCTTGGGGTAAAATAATGCAACAGCGCAAAAGTAAAAAAAAAAAAGCAACACTGCAAATAACAAATCAAGTGGATTGGCACAGCACAGCAGCAGGTCCTTGGCGGCGCAATGAAAGAGGTCGGTTGCATTGTGAATTGTGCAAATTTTAAGTATTTGAAAAAATACACGCTTAGGAAATTATGAAGGTAACTTTGCAGTATTGTTGCTAAGGTAAAAAAAGAGACGTATATATTTTTTATTTTTTAATGGAATAAAAACCAAGTTCTCAATGGTTTAGTAAAAAATTTCAAATAAATAAAGTCATAAAAGCTTGCTGTTTGGTGTTTAATGAGGGCAAAACGTATAACCTACTGTCTTCAGATGAAGAGTCTGCGCATACGAAATAATAAAGGACTTCATATATCTGGGAAGCAGGATCAACACTAACAACAATATTACTCTACAAAATATACCGTGGACTGAGTAGGCAATAAAGAAAAAAAGGCATGAGTAAAAAGTACTCGTGAAGTTCGATGCCTAAACATGTGTAATTAAATAATTTTTATTTTATTTTATTATTTTTTTACTTAATTTTACTTAATTTTATTTTTTTCATTTTACTTATATTCAATTTTTGTTTTATTTATTTTTTTTTGTTTTTTAGTTTTATTTTATTTTATTTTACTATGGTTTATTTCATTTTATTTCACTTTATCTTATTTTTTTTTTTTATGTATATCAAAAATACACCTACTTCCTCTCTAGCTTTGCTATAGTTTACTCCATGGAATAATCTTTTGGCAGCAGTTTGAAAGTACTCTCACCTAGGTGCTCCATAGACTACTCAGAAGCAATGTACATCGCCATGTAAATTGGACCACCCTGTTTTATATGAATAGGGATAATTGTTGGAATACTCTTATGGTCCATCGTTTTTCACAGAGATATCAGAAAGCAAGTCTCTCGGCGACCGAAAATCACACTCATTGAAGAAATAGTCCTTGATATTGGTTGGGGATCTCCTCATTAAGCGATTTATGCCAGGAAACCTAGGACCTAAATTTGTTAACCCTGTGGGTTAAGGGATTCAAATATGCACGTGGTAGGTATGTCTGTCGTAATAGGTTGATCTACGGATATGATGCCTCTCACCCCTCAATACCAACCTTCTTCTTCCTTACGTAAGGAGGAGGTGAGATGACCTAGAAGGTCGGGCATGTACCGAAAGGGAGTACCGGAGCGTACCAAAAACTTCGGCGAATGTTTTTGTCGCTAAAACAACAACAAAAACAATATGTTTTGAGTTGCGATTGTTTCTGATTTAGGCTGAGGTTGCTTGAAATAAGACATTCAACAAAGAAAATCAAAATATTTAAAAACATCCCACATAAACAAAAAAGATTAAAATAATAGTAATAAATAAAACGCATTCTTTTGGTTTAAACGAGCACGTTTCCAATTCCGAAAATCCTGGGATCGCAAAAAAACTTGAAGGATTTTCGGAGCCTAAGATCTGAGACACCGTGATTGACTTCTTTAGTCTACACATACATATGTACATGCTGTATATCCGGAAGTTCAAGACTGACACGGCAAGATATGTTGCAACTGTATATTCCGTTTGGTTAACATCAAAAAGGCAGCCAGCTGCAACAGTTTATACATTGTCTATAGAGAGTTATGGCAAAAACTTTGCAATAACAATATCTTGTATAAACACCTATTATGTATATGTATGTATGTATGTATGTATTTACAAATTGTGCATCCATCAATCCATGCGTCTAATACAAGGCCATCAAAATGTTTTTGCAGGGGTGAGAGCTCGTATAACGTGATTTCCGTGTCAACGCATCTGGACCATGACAGTTAAAGTACAAAATAACAAAAACAACATCAATAATAGCTACCGTAAATAGGATGAAACTAACATTTTGCTAGTATTGTTGTTGCCATTGACTGTGTTGACTTTCCTTTCATACCTGCGACACTGGCTGTGCTGCACTACCTATCACTGGCTGTGTTGTAAGCCGTAGCTGAATGCAGCAACGCACAGCAATTTGCTTACAATCACACGCACACACACTCACAGTCAAGTGCATAAAGTATGCATGTGAATGTATGCAAGTGTGTTTGCGTATTGATATACAGTTTCCTGTTGTCGCTGCCTAAATAGGATTAAAGCCAAATCCTTAACTGTCCACACATAATTTTATTATTATTTTATGAGTGAAGTGAAATTTTTGTGCAACACAGACACACTAACACAAATGCAATGATACTTCCATAGATATATAGAAATAATCTGTTGTCTGTGTATATTTAAGTTTTTGTATATTTTAGCTACCGAAATAAAATATACAAAAACTTTTGTTGTTATTTAAATTTTTCGCGAATTTTGAATTTTCAAGGCTTTTAAAACAAATGAATTAAAATTTTGTATTTTTAAGGATATTATGCAAGATTATGGTATTAATTTTTTGGCACAGAAATGCTGGAAAATATAATTGTTTTAACTAAATTATTATGTTGAAAGTCAGTTTGCAGAGAGCAGTAGAAAAAAAAAGTAAAATGTCAACTATCGTGAGGGGAATCAGTGAGTTACTCCATCCAGGTTTTTTTTTTAGACTTAACCTCTATCTTCTCAGGACTCCTTGGGAAACAGTTTAGAATACTTTCGGATTGATTTCGGAACCTTAAGAGATTTTTTCCGTATTTTTCACAGAATAACTTAGTTTGGAATATTCGCAAAATTTTTTGGAATGTCTTTGGTGCCTTCGTGTATGTAAAAAGTTCGGTATTTTGCGGAATAGTTTCCCCAACGTCTCGAAATCGGCTTAAAATCTTTTCGGAATGTTGCTGATACCTTCGTGTATGTAACTAGTTAGGAATTATTCCGGAATAATCATAGAGACTTCATAAAAACTTCTAGACCATTTCGGGACAACATTGAGGACTATTTTGTGATTACTTCGAAACCCATGATGCCATTAGCAAAAAAGAAAAAACGTAACTAGTTTCGAAAACGTAATTTGTTCTGAAAAAGTAATCGGTTATGAAAAAGTAACTGATTCGGAAAATATAATTTATTCTGTCGGTCTCAAAAAAGTAACATTGTTTGGTTCGGAAAAAGTAATCGGTTCCTAAAATGTAACTGACTCTGAAAAATTAGCCGGTTACGAAAAAGAACCTGGATCTGAAAACTTAACGAGTTCTGATTGATTCCGAAAGTGATTTTAAAAAGTAATTGGTTCCGAAAAATTAACTGATTCCTTAAAAGTGATTGCTTCTGAAAATGTAGTCATTCTAAAAACGTCTACCGCTTACTAAAATTAACAGGTTCGAGAAAGTTAGACTTTTCCAAAAAGGTAGAAAATTAATTGTTTCGGAAAAAGTAATCGGTTCCAAAAATGTAAAAGGTTTCGAAACGGTAATCCGTTCAGCAAAATAAGACGGTAATGTATCAAAAGGGGACATACAAAGGTTCTGTTTCTTTGAGCACTAAGTTAATACTATTTTAAAAGCAAGCTCTAAAAAGCCTGGTTCGAAGGCAAAGGACTGGTTTTGTACGTTAACAAACTGGTTCTCAGAATTGCCAAACTCACGTTCCCAGCTAACCATGGAATTCCTTAGCGTTGTACTCCGTGCAAGAGTTGTTGCAATCGGAGTTATGGATGAGCGAGATTTGTGGGGAATATTTTTTTGCTACAAAGCCAATAACATAAATGACTACAACAACATGAATCCATGCAAACCCTTTTATTGATTTTAAAGAAGAGAAAATTCCTTAAGACCACCACCAACTCTTAATGTGTCTCTATTAAGTTTTATGTAGACGATTTTCAAGCTAAATTCTATGATATCAACTCACACCACTCCATATCAAAATTCATCGCATCAGCTAACACTTCAATGGCATTCAGCCCACAACCCAATATGGAGTCGATTTCTGAAACGCTGGAAGGCAAAAGCACTACTTGCTGTGATGGATACAACCACAGCCTCCCAAGCGCAAACAACTCAAACCTAACAACTCAGTGACTTGGCGCAAATAGGACATTTGCCCTGTCACAGCAGCCATCATCCATCAGATGGAGATAAGCCAAACTGCTGTTGCGCCAACGCCGTTTGCTGGTCGTTTGCCACAGTTGACCAACATCAGGGAGACTCACTACGTGGTGGTGGGGCAGGTTCGCACACACAATTGCATGATGGTGTGAGTCGCTTGTGCGTTGATCGATCTTTAGGTTTTGCGTTATCAACACAAACGTTTTGCGAACTGGGCGCGTATTCACGCCTGATATTGACATTTTTTGCCAATATTCCTCCTAACGCGACCTTTTGAATGAAACGCCTAAGCGGCAATAGAGTTGACGAAGTGAAAAGGGACAATAACGAACGGCGGGTGAGAACAAAAGTCAGCGCAAAAGTACAAAAATACAAACCAAAAATGATGTGAAAAATAACCGCGCACTTTCCTTCAATGTCTAATGTCGGATTACCTCCCCGCAAACGTTGTTCGTGCAAGATTTGTCGCTGCAGATTAAACATCAAAACAAAAAAGTGAATTTGACTTTTGGTTGCGGCAATAGTGCTGCTTTCGCTGCTTATCTTTAGAGCGTCTCTTTGCTGGGTTTTTGCTTCCCTGTCTTTCCTCCGCTCCATTATTCATTGTTGCCCTTTCCACGCTTTGAAAAGTGCTTTGGTTTGGCAGCTGGTTGTATGCATCTCGACTGTTCGACTGACATTCCAACTGATAACAGCAGCCGACAAAGGGAAAGGGCGCATAAGCAAAAGTTACCAAGGTTAATGCTTGCGAGTAAATCGGGTATTAGAACAGATTTGTGTGCCATTTCCGGCGTGCGCGGTAGCTGCCTTCCGTTTTGGTTAACTATCTGGCTCACAATTGTGCTTGAGTTTAGATATTCTGCGTGCTCGCATTGCGGTTTCTTATGAGTTTTATTGTTGTTGAAATAGCTTACTGCTTAAAAATTTATTTGCTATTTTGTGTTATTGTTGTTGGCGGCGTTTTGAATGGTGCAATTATCTGATAAGAGCTGGGAACGTACTTACATAATTTGGGGTTGAAAAGGTAGCGATTTCATGTGAATACTTGAGGTAAAGGGCGAAGCTTTTGCAGCTGAGAAAACTAAGCACTTTTTCAAACTAAGGACCACAAGTAACAATTATTTTATTACCCAAGTCGGAATTGAGTTTATTCTTATGGGCGATGATTCAAGTTATTATTGCATATTGTGGAAGCCTGCAGTTCATTGTAGGCAGCTTTAGTTCCACACGATTTGTTTATACTCTAAGAATACAACTCTAAACTAAAGTTGCCAAATGAGACCGAAATAAAGTGGTCAATCCAAATAACTTGTTACCAAATTTGCCATCATTTGACTGAAAGACGCTCGGCTAGAAATCGCGTCCCAATTATATTTGCTACTCTTCTTCTTGGTTCGTGCTATGGCATGGCGGAGCAGAGCCAACCATGCTACCACATTTTATACTCTGCTCTGTGCTCCACTCATCTTCTGTACCAAATGAAAACACTGCCCAGCTAACCAAAATCGGCGCTCTCCGAAATAATGACCCCCAGGAAGCCCTTCGTGTTAGAATTGTGAGAAAAAATAAACGTTGAATTATAGAAAGCTGGATGAAGTGTATTTAAATGTAAACAAAATAATATGTTTTTTGATTGTATGAAATGATCTGATAAGTTTCAAATGAAAAATGTATACTCTTAGTTGTTCTTACTTATACAAAGGTGTTTACAAAAGATTTGTTTTCAATAAAGAAACTCGATCATTTTATTTTCAAAATTATATAAAGAAAACTGTATAAATCATTATTTACTCATTCTGATCAGTGTTATACACATATGAATCGTAAAAACTAATGTATATAAAGCTTCATAAAACAGTCAGTGAAAACCTCAAATGTCACTCCAAAGAGGATCTAAAACCATGAAAATGGATTAAAATATGTTCCTAAAAGACTCCAAATAATCGTCAGACAAGCATAAATAAAAGGCTCCAATATGAGAAGGAGAAGAGATAGACCCACAAATAAGTATGCCGAAATGATCAGAGCGATGAGCTGAGTCGATTTAGCCATGTCCGTCTGTCCATCTGTCTGTTTGTACGCTAACTAGTCCCTCAGGTTTTGAGATATCTTGATGAAATTTGGTATGGAGCCGTCATGTTACATGAGATTAATCATTTGTGGGAATCAGCAAGATCGGACCTACATAAAATATAGCTCCCATACAATCGATTGTTTCCATAAATGGGGTTTGGGCTATGTATCTTTAAATTATCAGTTTTGCAGAGTTTTTACTAATTGTGAGTAAGGATCGGAACCTTAAAACTGTGATGCGTATTCATGAAAGGTATAAAGTCTTCGGCACAGTCTTAGAAAGCCCTTTCCTTACTTGTTTATGATTCATTTTTGTGTGCGTGCGTATAACGATTTTTTTCCATTTTGGACTCCGAAAAGAGCTCATAACTAAGGGAAATGTTTTAAGAAATGTGCGTTTTATAGCTCCGAATGCAGACATGGTTTTTCTCCGCATAAAAAATCGATTCATGAATCTATTATTTTCTGTTTCGAATTTTCACAAAACGATTTATTTAAAAAAAAAAATACTCTAGGTCACGTCCCTAGCTGCTTGTAATATTTAAGGTAAGTGTCCCTAATTTCGTGGTACTAAGAATTTTTCTGACTTTCTACCTCTCTTGCGTTAAAACAAATGAAGGAAAACTAAAAATAGAAATTTTTCCCATTTAGTTGATCAATCAAGATAAGTTTTCACCTACCTTCACACAAAGCTAACAAATGTTTTAATTTATGTAAATAAAAATGTGTGAGTACCTCAAATGTACCTAATTGCGTGGCAAAAATTTTCTGATGTACCTTATTTCGTGGTAAAGCGTCCCTAATTTCGTGGTATTTAGTTAAACTCTAATTTTATGGGAAAAAATAGTTATAATTGATTTTAAACGCAAATCCCTAAAGATACGCACATTGATTTACTGAAATTCATATTCAGAAATTTAAAATTTAAAACTATTTTTTTTTTATTGTTATTTTATTTATGAAAAGAAAGAGTTTTAAGACCAAAATAAATAAGTAAAAAAAATGAGTTTAATGTACGTACTTTTCAAAAAGTTTTTATTTATATTTTTTGTTGTTGTTTTCTTTTTGATTTTTTTTTAATTTTTTTGTATTTTTTCATTAAATCTAAGAGTTCTTAGAACTTTAGACATTATTGAAATGAAATAAGTAACATTAAATGAAAAAGCTTTAAACCAAAAATAAACAATAAAAAAAAATTTATTCAATTCAATTGACTTGTTAATTTTCTAAAAGTTACCTTTATGTATTATTACAAAAAAATTTTTTTTTTTGTTTTTTGTTAACAATAAAAAAATTAATTCATTGATGTAACTTGTTACTTTCCGTTTCACTGCTGAAATGTAAATGCGCAGGATACCACGAAATTAGGGCATGCGTAAATTTGGTGTACGTAAATTCGTGGTATCGCTTTAAGCGGTAATTTGAGGTGTATATTAAAATTTTTTTTGCTATTATCAATATTCATTCAAAACAATAGTAAAGAAGTTGAAATCTTGATACATTTTTTTAACTTAAATGAAAAATTATTGAACAAAAGTTCTATAATGCCATTATTTCGTTACAATGTTGTGCTTCGCAGAGCTTTTTGATTAAAGTATTGACGAATAGATTAATAAAAGTGTTCCACGAAATTACATCAAAATCTTCTTCGGGGGCTTATCTAATAATTGAAATACTTAGAAAAATAGGGTTTTTTATGAAATGTTAAAGAAAATATGAAAAACATAAAGTATTATATTACCCTAATTTCTTGGTACCCACAACAAAAGTGTGTCCCCAATTTCGTGGGCTAGAAATATTAAAAAAAAAGTTAAAAAAATCTATTGGAATGAGTTTGCAAATACCAAAAAATTATCATCATAAAAAAAAATTTTACGATACAGTTTTTACAGGCTTAACAAAATCCACTGGACTCCTTAACACTTTACTTAAGAGGCCTCCTTACAACAGGCTAATTTTCCGAGCTTCCAACTTTATACTTGACATTTAATATTAGGTTTAATATTAAAAAAAATAGGAAAATATCAATTATTATACCGTTAAAACCAATCTTTATTATAAAATTTTCAGTTAAAAAAAAAACACCCCCAATTCCTTGTTTCAAAGAAAAAATCGAAACACCACGAAATAACGTACTACCACGAAATTAGGGACACTTACCTTAATGTCTCATTATCTCTTCAATTATTATCTACTAAAACGAGCATAATCCTTATTAGCAATTGTGAGTGTACGGAACACATCTTTTCGAGCTTTGGGTGTAAAAATACTCAGGCATTAATATTTTTTCCACATACTAAAATATACTGCAACACATTGTTGATGTGGGGGATCCAAAAATGAAATGAATTATAATCTCAAATCTGTGTAAAACCAGAAATTTCAGGATTTTCTCCATTTCTCTTACGAAATTTACGATAAACAAGCAAAGCTTCAAGTGAGGGAACTCACTCTAAAATATTGGGGAATTAGCTTATATAAAAGCTTTGTATGGTGAACTTAAAGTGAAGCTACATAAAAAGATGAATTTGAGTTAGGATTCTTGTTAGTTAATAAATATGAGAGCAAGTAATCGAGGAATATTGATAATTGGTATTAGTATTAACAAAGCAGATTACATAAAACCAATTTTTCAAAGAGAGAATTCTTGATATAGATCTCTCCGCTAAGTACCTAAGTATGCAATAGACTTTACACCAGACTCCGTATCAAACTGCGAATTTCGGCAAGATTGAAGACAAATATAGACCGTTGCTCAGTCTTTCAAATGTTGAACTTAAAGCTTCGAAATGTTCTTTGAACTTTGAACAAAAAAAAAAAACGAATGTCAAGGCCAACACCAATAATCAGACACGGATTTGTTGATTAAAAGCTTTTGAGAGAAAAAGTGAAATGATATTTAGGAACACGAAGTCATTAATCTCGTGTTAAAGCGGCTTACTTTATAAACATTTTCAATAGCAAAGTAATGAAACTAGATTTCAACGTCGACTACTTTTTTTTAAACTAATTCTTTCACAACAAAAATAGAAATAAATTCGTATATATCGACAACTATTAATAAATCAAAATTGCAACTTTGACAAAAGCGCCGGCAAGAGCTCAAAGCGAAGCTTTTTAACAGACAAATCGATCGATATGTGAAATAACATAATAGCGGCGGCGGCGAAACTCAAAACTCTTGACCGCCCGTGCAGCTGTAACAATGCGCCACATGCAGCGAAAACATTTTACGCTTTAACAAGTCAAAATAACAACAACAACTATAACGCAACAAACATTAAAAGAACATATGACGTCGCCTCATACGCGTTTTGATGTATATGATTTTGATTAATTAATTACACATCGCTAGGATGAGATACACATCTGCATAGATACTTTGTTTTGTACATGGATACATTTACGTCTAAATAAGTAGATAGATAACTTGACTTAAAAGTGTTAAAAGTTAAAAATGTTGTTGATGTTTGTCGACAAAAATTTTGTGGTAAATCCAGGGTCGGAGAGAATGTTGAAAACCTTGGTATTGCTGTATACCGCCCCTCCAGCAAACAAGTATTCACAATGTAACTTTCATATATTAGTTTATACGGCATTTCGTCCATATTTTTTGCAAAATTTTCTCCATACTACAAATAAAATTAAACAATATAAATTTTCTTGTTTTAGTCAAAACACCTTTTAAATCTGGATTCGCGAAAGAACATTCCTGAAGCGCCACCCTCTAGACGGGCCTGCATTTATCCAAACACTTTTTCATTTCAAATTGTTTTGCTCCGCTATTTGACCATAAACCACGGCCATAAAAACAAAGTAAAGACAAAAAATCTCAACCGATGGGTAATTCCAACTGAAATCGCCAAATTGTAGCAATGAGTTTTGAGGACCACTTTTTTATACAAACAAATTTAAAAGTTCCGGTATTCGTTTATATTTTAGCTATTCTTGTAATCGTACTGAAGTGTTTCGACTACTTTCAAGAGCGCTGCAAAAACTACGCCATATGTTCAAAGTTTATGATCATCCTAATTTCTATGTTTTTTTAGCGTACAGTGTATCCAAAACTGTTGCAGCCAATATTTTAAACAACAGTAAACGTACTCGGCGTGGAATTAGAAAAAACGTGATACCTGTCGATTCTTTTTCAAACATAGCAGATAGGGACGTCACCTAGAGTCGGAAAACTCGATTTTTTAGGGATAAATCTGCTTAAAAAAATAGATTTGTAAAGAGAATTATCGATTTTTGTTCACAAATGGATATGAAAAATGCATATTAAATATATAAGTAAAAACATACCTCATACAATTAAATATATGTGCATATATGTGCATAAACTTGTCTTTCCCTAGTAGCCCTGGTTTTTACTTTTGCACTTTTTTGCGTAATCATTTAGCTGTTATATTTTATTGTTGTTATTTTATATATATTAGCTTCATATGTTACTTGGTTATTTGTTCCGTTATTTCAATAATGTAAGTGTCTATAGCACTACTTTATAATAAATAATTATATGTGCTCGTCATCATTAGTTTACTTCTAGTCATCAGAAACGCTTGTTAAGTATTCTTATCAAAAAAAGCAAGTTGTGAAAATATTCGCGGATAAAAAAGTGCCAAAATTGTTTGCATTTTGTGAAAAAGATTTGGTTTTAGGATCAAAATGCCGCTTGGAACCAGTCTTTCCCAATATGAGCAGGGACAAATACTTGGACTGCGTGACGGTGGTTGGAAAAATAAAGAAATAGCTAAAAAAACTTAATCACCATAGAAACACGATAATCAATTTTTTAAAAGCTCCCCGAAACTATGGCTCTATCAATCGCAGCGGCAGAAAACCAACCATCGACGCCCGATCCAAACGACACATCAAGCGATTAGCAGTGGATGCAGGGATGAGCAGTGGTGAAATTAAGCGTCATATGGATCTTAAAGTAACCAGAAGCCGGATTGTGCAAATAATAAATGAAAATGTTGACGTTACATATACTTCCATGATAGCTTTGCCAGAGCTTTTACCCCGACATATAACTGCCCGATTGGCTTTCGCTCAGAAATGCCAGTTTTGGGATACGGAGTGGCAAAATATTGTGTTTAGTGACGAAAAAAAGTTCAACTTAGACGGGCCTGATTGTTCCAAGAAGTATTGGCGGCAAGTCACTCAACCAAGACGCACCTGTCACCGCCGTGTTCATGGTGGAGGATCGGTCATGGTTTGGGCTGGATTCTGCTATGGCGGAACAACTCAAATGTGCTTTATATCAACTAAAATGAATGCGACAATGTATGTGGACTTATTGGATAGTGAGCTGATAGAGTTTGCGGAGCAGATTTATGGCGATAACTGGATTTTCCAACAAGACAACGCGCCAATCCACAGTGCAAAACATACAAAGGAGTTTTTTAACACAAGAAATATCCCGTTACTGGACTGGCCAGCAAAAACCCCAGATCTAAACCCCATCGAGGATCTCTGGGGCATACTTTCCGCACGAGTTTTTAAGAATGGCAGGCAATTCGAGACCGCAAAACAAATAAAAGAGGTAATAGTGCAGGAGTGGGATAGTATCGATTCACTTACGCTAAAACGGTTAGTTGACTCAATGCCAGTTCGTATAAATCAGCTGATAATTGCAAGAGGGAAGCAAATAAAATATTGAAGGTGCCATTTTTTTACATTACATAACAATATACTCGAACAACCTAAAATGCACATATAAATATTTACTATTGAGAATAATTTCCTTTTAAGTTTTTGCTTTAGCATATGCATGAAACTTAAGTTTCTTGTTGTTTTAATATTACATTCTAAATAAACAATATAATATAAAAACTGAACTTTGATATGTAGCTTTGTTTTATTTAATTTGGTTTTAAGGTTGTGCACATATATTTAATTGTATGAGGTATTATGAACTACAAAACCCGGACACGCTTATAATAGATTGAGTTTGATTTTAATCATTATATCTTCGGAGTCACTTTAGGTTTGGAAATTAATTACATCGCTTATTACAGCTCTCAATAGCACCTTCCGTTTGATACGCATATTGTACTAACACGGTCGAGTTATCGAAATCGGTGGTAACTTATATTTTAAGTAAGACAGACGTTGCATTCAATTATATTCAGCAGTTTTTGATTGATCCGCGCACAAACATACAGACAGACAGACAAAAATTCTCAAAACTGTTGCTTTGTATACTATTGACTAAATAATTCTCTCCTGTACTTTTTTCTGATCAACTGATAAATATTAAAATGAATAAAACGGAAATAATTTTTTCTTAAAACTAAACAGTACAAATAAGTTTTTTCTTAAACTTTGATACGAAACTATGTGTTTTCAGCTGTAATGTGAACATAGTTTTAATATATTCCATCGCATACATAAATCGATTTAAACCGTGTAATTCTTATAATCGACTTAGAATCGACGTTTACTATTGATAAAATCGATGCAAAGAAACGATAATTAAACAAAAACAATCGAAAATTCGAAACACAATTTTAGTACTTTCCCTTGATAGAACCTTTTCTAAATTATCAAGAAAAATTTATTCACCAATCTTAATTTAAAAAAAATTGGTCGCTTTGCTATGGAATTCGTCACTTAAAAAAAGTTGCTCCAAAACCTTAATGACTATGGCACAACATTAACTATGTGGTGTTGAACTAATTTGAAGCTTTTTATGTTTATCGATCAGTAATATGGGCTCAATTAAAGCGGTTAAAACCAAAGGTAGTACATTCGTGTGCCTTTGACAAATCTACCAAAGTTTGTTGATGTATTTTAAGCTGAAATTTCTATAAAATACAATACAATACTCTGAAAATTTGAAATACCTTTTTGATGAACTCAATTTTTATTTAGTTTTCGTGTTTTCGCACCATTAATTTTTGATGAAGCAATAAAATTGGATACAATCATGTTTTTTTTTTTCATTTACTAAAAAAAAATAATCAAAAAAATTGTTTTGATTAGTTTTCAATATTTTTGATTTCTTATGTTTTTTTTATTATTTTATTTTTGATTTTTATTTTAGTTTTCTAAGTATTGTTGTAGAAGCACACAAGTATTCTCATCAACAATACTGAAAAAAAAAAATTTTAAGTAATTAAAAAAATTTTGTTTTTATTAGTTTTGAATATTTTTATTTTTTGTTTATTTTTTTTATTTTTTCTAATGCTTCCTTTTCTTAAAAAACAATTAATATAATCATTACCAAATAAAACCGTCTAATTAATTGATTACTAGATACTAGTCAAACTTAACAGGTCTGGATAAAATTTAATCCCTGTTTCAAGGCAATTTAATCCATGTTTCAAAGAATTTTTAAAATGGGCTATACCATTAAAATTTTAATATTATTTTCCCTATAATACATACATCGATATATCGAAATAAATAGAATTGTATCCAAAAGACAACCTTGCTCGGAATTTCTTCAAATCAGTCGGAACAAAGCTCTCAGAACCAGCGTGTGAAGATTCTTTATAACGCCAGAACACCATATATCATCATATAAAACAGCCGACACTGAGAACACCCATGATAACTCTCATCATTCAAATACCGTAATTCCCAGCTCTAACAAAGGATGCAAGCAATCTCTATAGAGACTCCGTCGATACTCTGACACAACTTTGCTCTGGATGCAGCTCCGGTCTGGATACTTAAATAGACTAAAATCTTACTTATCCAAATTTTACTCTATCAATTGTACTTATTTTACAGTAATCTCACACCCCTAATCAAAATCAGGTATTTTTTGAGGCGAATTTGGACTCTAACTTAACCAAGGTAAACATTTTATAATCGCGTTTTAAGGCTGGTAATTCGGAGGTAATTCTCGCAAGCCGTCTATAGTTTCTAAAATGTTTGTTATACCTTTTATGAACATGAAATGGTATTATTACTTTGGTCCGACGTTTGTAAGTATGAAGAGAAGAAGAGATAAACCCACCAATAAGTATACCGAAATGAACAGGGCTATGAGCTGAGTCGATTTAGCCATGCCCGTCTGTCCGTTCGTCTGCCCGTCTGTCTGTCTGTCTGTTTGAACGCAAAACTAGTCCCTCAGTTTTTGAGATATCGCGCTGAAATTTGCTAAAGGGCCGCCATTTTAATCATTTGTCGGAACCAGCAAGATCGGACCAATTTAACGCATAGCTCCCATACAATCGATATTTTCGATAAATGGGTTTTGGGCTATAAATTTTGCAATTAAAAAGCTAGGAACGTAAAATTTTGCAGGTTTGGTACATATTATATATGTAATGCGTGTAGTGAAAATCACCCAGATAGGACCACCATTCGATATTTTGTATCTTCAAATTAACAGTTTTGCAGAGTTTGCACTAATTGTGAGTAAGGATCGGAAACTTAAAACCGTGATGCGTATTCATGAAAGGTATACAGTCTTCTGCACAGCTAAAGACAGCCCTTTCCTTGCTTGTTTTTGGGTAGCTTTGGTATTATCTGTCAGTGGATTTTTGCATTCGATTATAAACCAACTTCCCGTTTAGCTAGGATCTTGAAATTTTTATCATCGCTAAGGTTTCGACGACAATGCAATATACGAAGAAATCATTTCCGATAGGTGGCGCAAGGTTTCCTCTTTTTGAAAATCGCATTTATGGTCCGACTTAGGTGGTAGTTTAAACATATATAGCTGTCTGTCAAAGAAATTTTTGCCCAAAAAAATTTACTCTCTAGATGGCGCTCAAATACGGCGCTCGTGTCAATATTGAAAATAAGCTTATTAGCACGGATTTGGCTGATATTTGAAACATGTATTACTAACATAAAAAAGAAACTGAATAAAAAAATATTGTTAATTTAAAATTAAAAGGAGTGAACCCTATAAAATGCCTTCCTTTTCGACCTTGTTTCTTTCACACAGGTCGACCAGTCTCTCTTGCTTTGTGACCGATCGACAAGCGAGAGAGTGGCTAAAAAGCTGAAGGAGATGTCTACAAGCAACTCGCCTAATGGGAAGAAGCCGCCAAGTGAGAAAATTATTAGTGACAACAATTACAACAAAAAATTATTAACACCGTTAAATGCTTCTTAATACCCGGCTCTAGCTCGAATGTCAACGCTGCAATTAGTAGTCACTTGTCGGTTGGAAGAGCCTGATATTCAATAAAAAATGAATACAATTTTGAAAAAACAAAAACAAACTATCAGTAACCCAAAGTGCATACGAAGGGAGATAAGGAAGATTTGAAGCAAACAGGAGACGATGCAATGCCGGACAGCCGCTAAATGCTCAAAGTCATAAAAATAACAAATGAATAAAGGGGATTATGAAAGAAAAGTCGAGCGAAACAACAAAAAAAACCAACAAAGAAAAGTGAAACGAAATAAAAAAAACCTTTTAATAATCGCTTAATAAAAATGGATAACAAATTGTTATGTGCACAGCAGTGGCAAGCACTTGCTGCGTATGCGAGAAGGCAAGAACAACAGCTGCTTGTGGCATGCGTGTGCGGTAATAGGCGCAACGAGAATGGGAAGAAGTTTTTAGTTTTCAAATGCACAACGCTAAACATATGAGTATGAACACAAGCGGTTGCTGAGGCAAGCGAATGGACGGACAAACACATAGAGAGCCGACAACGCCGATGCATAGTGGGTTACTTTGGAAAAAAGATTCTCAAAATCAAGTATCAGCAAAGGTTATTAAAATATTTTTAAAGCTCAAACTATTGCCAATATGAAATCATGATTAATTTTAGTGATAATTTTGAGAACTGTTTATTCGTGTATTCGTGTTTGAAAATTGTTAAAAGAAACCCAAGCAGTTTTTCTAATCGAAGGTCTCATTTGTTATAGATTTTGAGATGCCTAATCAAATTCGAAAAGAAAAATTTCAAACTATGACAAAGTTAAAAAGCTTATGATTTTCGGAAATCCAGAAAAAAACATTTTCGAAACTATTTTCAAAAAACGTTTATGCTGTTTTATAGCCAGTGTATTCTTGGCTTAACAAATTGTAAGTTTTAAGTCGCTGGGAATTACCTTTGAGTTTAGGTAATTTAATAAAACTCCAAAGTTTTTGATAAGAAGCTTTGAAATGTTAATTTGGTATTTTTGCAATAATGTAACAAATTTCTATAAGCTTCGCCAGCAACTTTTCAAGAAAAGGGCCATTTCGACGTTTCTCAGTACACGATTTTCAAATAAAATTTTTTCAAAACATTTTTAAAAATGCGGTATTGAAATTTTGAGGGAAATTTTCAAAAATCGTCTATCATTCTAAAGTAATGATCACATTTTTTATGGATTTTGGCATACTACTTTTAACTATTTCACCAAAAGTTCAAACCTTTATTTAATAAAATTTACGATTTTCAAAAACATTTCAAAACTATTTTCCAAAAGCTTCAATATAGTTTTATATGTTGTGCCTTTTTGGTAAAACAAATTGTAATTTGAAGTCTCTGGGAATCGAGGTTGAGCTTTGGTTCTATAACAAAACTGCATTAAAAAATGTTTGACAAAAGTTTTGAAATGCTTTTTTTTTGAGATTTTTTGAAATGTTTTCAATTTTCACAGCCTTCATAAGTAACTTTTCAGACTTGTTTCAATGATCAGTTTTCGAAAAATAGTTTTCGAAAATATTTTTAAAAATTGGTTGTGAAATTTAAAATAAAAAGTTGAAAAAAAATAACTATGATACTAATTTTATGACATCTTTTTCTTATAAATTTTAGAATACTATGTTTGAATATTTAAACCAAATTCAAAACCTTCTGTCAAAGTTACAAAAATTTCCAATTTTCAAAAATACAAGAAAACATTTGAAAATTATTTTCAATAAGAATAAGTATGAAAGCGCTAGGTATTAACGTTTAAAAGTTTTATTTTGAAAGATGTTTAAAAGTTTATTTAGAAGTTTTGAAAATTGTGCAATTTTTAGGAGTTTGCAAAGTTTCAAAATATGTAACTTAATTGTGACATTTTTAGTAAATATTTTTTAATACTCGATTTTGTAATGCAATTTTTAAAAAACACCTCTCAAATACTTACTTAATTTTGAAATTTTTACTATTCGATTTTTATCGTATTGCCTAATATTCGCGAGATCTAAGGTGGCGCAAAATATAGCAAAACACTTCACTGTGCACCACTCACCGATCCATATGCAATACATTTGCGGTATAGTGCCGCATCGATAAAACATTTACACGCTTTTTGACGGTCACAAACCCCGCCGACATGGACATGGGCGCGTGAAATATAATGCAAATGACTGCATTCAACGTAAGCCATGTGAATGGATGTAAGTGGGTGCATGTGTTTGAAGCGCAGTCGCTGCTGCCAACACGCCCATGTGTGCGCTGGACCATTTCAGTTGGATTTTAGTGCCGCACCTTTTGGTAAGCGTTTTATGTGCGAAGAATTTAAACTGCTGACTAGGAACGGAACAGCGAAACCAAAGCAGTATAATCACTGCTTCTCAACAACCTACAGGTTTAGATTTTGGACCAGATGTGTTTGAATAACCCGATTCTAGGGCAAAAATAAAGAAGCAGCTCAAACTCGCTCCAAAAGAACACAATAAGCTAAGACTTGTTTCTAATAAAAGCGGCAGACTATCTTAGAGGAAGAGAAATTTTATTCCAACTGAACCAAAACACCCTACTAGGTACCTAAGCTTTCAGCAAACAAAATCTATAACTCCTAGGAGATATAGTACATGAAGACCTTAGAGAAAAACCTACGAGCGCACCAATCAGTGACTAGTCGCCAAATACTCGTCGCGTTTTCTCGAAGGCCGTCTTATGTCAATTGTCTATAGACATCTCACATTGACCGGCTGGCGAGGACAGCAAAGTGCATAACCTCTCTCTTAACATTGCCCAACATCACCTTGTTCAGTCAGCTTTGTTGAGCGCTGCATGCGTAACGAATTCGTCATTCGATGCGGTCATCTGCGCATGCGCAGTCATATTTTTATATTTAGATGTATGCTTATATGTAAGTACATTTGTATGTATCTATATAAGATTTTGTTGTTGTTTTTGTTTTTTTCTGTTTTGATATTTGAGTATCGAAAATAGTTGTTGGTAGTCTTCTATACTTTCTTTGGCTCAAGCGTTTTTCACGCTTCGTCTGGCATTTTTTTATCAAAGTTTTTGTTAATTTTTTACAGCAAAACATTAAAGGTCATTATCAGTAGAGACAACTAAAACAAAAACAACTACTCACTTAAAAATATGTTCAACAAATTTTATTTTTATGTTTTAACAATATATTTGAGTAGCAGCCCATCTTGTTTTTTACCGTGTAGAAAACATTTGTCGTATTTTTTGTGGGAGTCAACGACTGTCAACATAGAGCAGTTGTCCGAAGCTACTAATAACATACAAAATTTTGCAAATTTTTGGGATCTTAAACAGGGTTTCTTATTTTAGTACCAAATTACCAAACAAGAAGGGGCAAATAAGCGGAAAAAAACTGTTTACAAAAAATTTTACACAACCCCGTTATTCATAAAAATTAAAATTGGTTTATGAATTTTTTTAAACTGACATCCATACAAATTTTCAACCATAAGGTTGTTATAAACCTTTTTTATTTTTTATGAACATAAACTCACCTAGATACGAGATTGACTATTGATTAAATTATAAAAGAGTTAATAAAAGCCTCAAATATGATTTCAAATCGGTCAAAAAACATCAAAATTCAAGAAAATTCTGCTGTAATGTGTGATAAAATATACCAAAAAAGATTCATAAATAAAAAGCTCCAATATGAGTCCAAAAATACTCATAAATTCATTTAAAAAGAGAACTTAAATACTCCATGTTCATCGGATTCGGAGTCACTTTGGATTCTTTTATATTTTTCCTTTTAGTGTGCTCGCTTAGAATTGATTTTTCGTTCTTTTTTGGGCCCGAAAGCGCTCATTGCTGGGAGAAGTGCTCTGAGAAATGTGCGTTTTATAACTCCAAATGGAGTCTCTTCACTCCGTTTGGTTAACTGGGATAGTTTCTAACAGTTTTTAGAATTTTTGTCTGTTTATCTGTGTGTTTGCACACGCATCACTAAAAACCCTCTGCATTGAATTGAAGGAAATTAGCTCCAACTTAAAATTTAAAGGTCATTTTAATACAAGGAAGCATTTTGTTCCGCTCAATACAGTCCCGCAAATAGAAGTTGGTTCCAAAAATTGTTAATGAAGATAGTAAAGTTAAGATACAAAGTTCTTGGCATGGCAGATATTAGGGAGAAATGCAACCGAACTGCTTTCATTAGAGTAACAGAAGCTAAAGCAAAAATTCTTAGAATGTCTGCTGTATATCTGTATGTGTTTAAATAAGTTTGTACGCGCATCACTGAATAACGAGTCCATGAAATTAATTAGTTACTACACTGATGGATTGTTAGAGATCTATTGTGGAATTTAAGATACAAGTTTTCACTTGCTGCTTTGTAGATCTGCCGTATTTGTTTTGGTGCTGGCGAAGCCTAGTTTTCATCTGCTCATCTAGTTTTCAATAGATTAAGGTCTTCCACTGCGACAAATCTTTATTAGCGGTAGAACTTGTTTCTAACTAAGATTTGTTATTTCAATTTATAACTAAGAATTTTTAAAAATGTGTCTATTTTTCAGAGTAACATAAGTCAGAAGCTAAACAAAAATATAGTTAAAGAATTTTTTGAAATAATGATTCAAGGTTTACTTAGAAGATTTTGTTCTTTTTAGATAAAACAGTCATTTAATTAGAGAAACGAATCAACCTATCTAAAAACTGTTATTAATGGAGAAAAATAAATCTCTCCTTTTTCTAGAGAAGCCTCCATGTTACAAATATAAAGCTTTCTTACCGAGAAAACTCGAAAAAGTAGTTGTAAACCGAGAATCATGCCTTCAACAATAAGAGTAACGATGAAGCCTTTTTAATAGGTTGAGAGTTATTTGAGAACTCTGATTTTAAGCGAATAAATTTAGCAAAAACTAAAAGTACCTATGCAGCGAACAGCAAACTAACAAAAGCCCCCGGATTGATTTTTTTCCATGCATTTTTACTTTCCGCTGTTGCTTTTCTTAAGCGCCCATCACCGCTGATATGACTGAAGCCCACAAACGCTGTTGACATGTAAGCTGAAAATATGGCGCAGTAAAATCACTGACTAGTCATGCATTCTATACGTTCATTCAATCAAATGTGTGTTTAGGTGTATTGTGGTACTTCAATGAAAAAAATATATACCTACCTACTATACCTAGACACTATTGAGTGCATTGCGATTACGCGCGAACACTGTTTCAACGGCAGTTAAGCGGACCCAGCGGTTATGGCTCACTGCGGCTGCTGGTGTTATTGCCGCCGCTGACATTTCGCTTTATTTATGACTAAATAAATTATCTCAAACATACGCTATTGACAGCAAGCAAAAAAATATTGCAACAATAAAAAATTGGTTGCTTTAAGTTGAACAGAGGAAGCGGAAGCAGCAAGAGGAGACTGCGGCTCTAGATGATATGTAAATATTGATGGTTAAATGTAGGAGCGTAGCAGATTGTGGTATGCATGAAAGGTTCACCAGTTAAGTAGGAAGTCAATTGCTCTTGAATACAAATATTTTTGCTGAAGTTTAATTGAGGTTTACTTGCTGGAAACATACTACATGGTCTTGTATCAATCTATTGAGGACTAGATGCTTCTTGGCGCCCCCTATAAATAAAATATATCAGGTCGAAATGAAAAACTGTGTCATATATTTTAAGACAGACCTCCAGCTTCACACCGGTGAAAAACCGTCCATTTCCGTGCAGTTGTTATTTAGTGATGCGCGAACAAACATAGAGACAGACAGACTGAAATTCTAAAAAGCGTAGTTTCGGGTACTGCAACGTCATAGAATTTTTGTATGCCCTTAGACATCCACTTTGAACAAATTACATTACCTGGCATTACTCCAAGCAAACAGCTCCGAGTCGATAAGTTCATAGCGTGAGCGTGCTGCTGCATTTGCTGCATGTTGTCCCAAGTTACAGCAATCGATGAGAAATACATCAAAATTACAACAAATTGTATAAAGCTATAAATACAACAACCAAGAACTGAAACAATAAAAATCCTTAAAACGAGAAATGGCAGCAGCGGGAGCAAAACGTGTAGAATCAAATGCATTTGCAGCGTCTGCCACAAAAGATCAAAGATGTGCAACATTTTCAATTTTACAAAAAAAATGTGAACAACAAATTGACTTTGCGCGGAAAGGCAGCAAAGACGATGAGCGCTCAGCTTCTGCGGAAATAAAAGGTTTGCTCATAGCTCACGAATTGCTGAAACGCTGCTGGAGTATAATTGTGCACCCTGATGATGGATGTTTTGAAGTTCGCCGAACTTGCGAATTTTATGATTTGTGTGTTGTTGTTGTATTTTATTATTGATTATAGCGTTGCAATTTTTATTGGAGAGCAATGACTTGTGTTAACTAACTGGAAAACTTGGATAGAAAATAGAAAAAAAGTCCAGCTCTCGAAAGAGTAAAATGTGTCGTACCTCGCTCGATTTTAGTTGACGGAGCAAGTAATGATTTTATGAGGGCATCGTAAAGGGAAGTCGTCGGAGGCACGGCGACAAGATGAATAACAAGGAGGATGACAGCGCCAAAAATTGTCAAGAGATAGAGCAGTTGTAAAATGTTTTTTCTTCATCCTTTGTCAAATTCGGTTTTAGGACGAAGCTTGACGAAAAAGCGGTTCTTAAATAGTTCAAACTTTGACTCTTTCGGAAATATGAAACTTCAGGAGATCCGTAGAAGATATCAACCCGATAGTTGAGCGGAAGATCAGCCTATTTCAAAATATCTTTTACACAATGCCCTATCTCAGAACTTTACCAACAATTTCCTATTTCAGTAATCGGTTCAAAAACGTCCTGTTTCAGCTGAGTTAAGCCGTTTTGGATATTTAGTTTGAAAAATAAAAATCTCACTGAAAGCCATGGAAAAAGATTACTAACTATCTAATTTGAGCTAAGGACTTGGGGTGTGGTGGATTATATGAACCTGTTTATCAGTGGATTTGAAGATCATCCTGTTTCGGTTAGAAAAAGTCTTATCTTAGACTATTTTTAAGGAAATTTGAAGCTTTGGTTCGATAGCGTGCCGTTGTTCTGTTATGAAGGGCATCTACTAGTGCTGGGGGAATAGCAGAAGGTGAAGGTGGAAACATTAGTCGAACAGCGGGACTTCCTAGAGCTTCCTTATTAAGTAATTTCATTTCCGATATAAACTTTAGAAGGAGGGGTATTTGAATGTCCATATAAGCTTTGATTTGATTTCTCATGACAGCTTAAAGACAGAGCTTTAGAAGGGGGGACTTTTCGACTTTTTCCTGCATCGGCGGACTTTTCAAGAAAGTGTACCTGATTTACTGGCACACGTGCTCATTTCGGAAGGATACCAAAAATTTACTTACACCCCTATTGCGAGTGTCAATTTGCAGTAGAATAGACATTTTTCGATTGAATCGATCGCATTTTATTTTGGTATTGTGTAACTTGTGTGGCGGCCGCGGTGGTGTGAAGGTAGTGTTGCCGGCCTACCACACCGAAGGTCCATGGTTCGAGCCCTGGTACAGGTAACATCAAAAGTGATTTGAAAAAAGTTTTTCAAAACGGGGTCGCCCCTCGGCAGTGGTTTGGCAAACTCTCCGAGTGTATTTCTGCCATGACAGGCTTCTCAGCAAAAATTCGTCTCCTTTGTAGATGCCGTTCGGAGTCGGCAAAAAACTGTAGGTCCCACCAATTTGTAGGGAAAATTCAAATCGGCACACCACAAATTGGAAGAGAAGCTTGGCGCAAAAATCTCTTAGGAGGTTTATGATGATATACCTGTTGTATATCGCGCCATAGAGATAGAGATTGTGTAACTTGATGGAAAAGGAACTGCACATTTTTAATATTTATTCACATATTTTCAATTTTCTTTTTAATGATATACTTTTAATCCATTTTATTAGCAGTGTTCAAATCACATCGACACGCCAGCGACTGCAAAGTAGTAGTATAAAGATGATCGTTTAAGTATTCACAGTCGCTCATTAAGCGATCGGTTCGACACTCGCAATTGCTCGATGATCGCTTATTGCTTAATTGTCGGTTATCAATGCTTGTTCGATACTCACAATAGGGGTGTTATTTTCTCTCTCATCAAAAGCTCAGTATCCATTACTCTGTCGCTGTGCTGGGGCTGAGAAGAAAACTGTAAAACTTTGGTAATATCACATTTTGAAGTGCTGCTTTTCTTCTATGCTTACTTCCATTTGAAAATCGCTTATTTTGGCTTCAGTACACCATATCTCCTCCTGACATCTTTCTCACTACAAATGTTGCTAACAGGCGTCAAAACGGAGGTGGGTTCTCTGGCAGGCAACCGTTGTCTAACTGCGAGTCAGATAGCTGCCACAAAGAGAAACAAAATTCAAAAAAGGCAAAACTTAGGAACACTTAAATAATTTGTTGACGACCAGAAAGCAAAGAAGATGACCAACAAATTGGCTCACGTGCTATCTACACTCTCCTCACCGTCGCAGCGCGTTTAAGCTTCCAGTCGACTTAACAACTTGCAACAACCCCACCACACGATGCAGCTATTATTGCTAAGTTGTACAACTGCTATTGAGTTAGACGACCACAACTAAAATCATAAACCTTTTACTAACTCTTCAATGTGCTACCCACCCAGTCATTCATCCAAGCCAACTTTGCAAATTGTTCTTTTGGAAAAAATGTATATTCTTTCTTTTTAGTGATCGAGTGCGCCGATCACTATTCTTAATTTTTTGTTTTTGTATTTACTTTGTTGTTGCAGTTCGTCTAGTTTTCGTAATGAACGTGGCATGGACTTATGGCAATGACGATGGAACGACTTCCCACCGGCAGGCGTTTCATTGTAATTGCACAGGAATCATAAAAATAATGCAGCAACCTCAGCAGCCTAAAGTAACAGTGGCAATGGTTGGAGTAAATGAAGCAGCGGCAGTAACACGATCACTATCAGCGTACATTTTCTGTTCTTGAACCGCTGCAGCAAGTTTATAGATAGAAGGGTGCTAACAAGAGTTCGGATAGTTGGTGCGTCTCAAATATTTAAAAGAAAGTAATTAAGTAAGCAAGAGATTTCCAGTCAGTTTATGAGACTTTTTAGAAAGTTTTAGGGCGCTCGGTTGGTATAATAATTATAATAAAATATCTAAGGGGGAACTGGACGAAATACCATCACCAATTTAAATAGAAATTTACTTAGTGATTCTCTTCGACTTCTGGCATAAACTAAAGCCTTTAAAAAGATTCAAAGCCTGGACCGTCTCTACAGACTATTTCTAAGTTGTTCTGAAGATTCTAGGTATTACATATTTCGAATGACATCAATGTGGGTAGGGTTCAACCTTAACGAGGATCTGCGATTACCATACGATTGCTGATAAATTTTGCTTCAGTGCAAATGGGGTATCCTATTAACTTCGAATACATAAAGAAATCTTCTTCAGGAATTGGAAAGGAGACCGAGAAGTAGGCTCGAACGAATTTCGCTTAAATATTGCCAGAAAGTTTAGTAAAGTAGACAGGTATCGAATCTTGGTTCTCGAAATACGAGCTGCAATGTACTAAAAAATGCGACACGACAATTCTAAAAGACTGTATCGAGTCAGAACCTTTTTTTAAAAACGTTCTATTGCATAGTTAGCTTGAAGAATCTCAGAATTTTTTTTCACCATTTCTCAAAAAAAAACTATTGAAGTTTCGCTGAAATTGGGAATTTTCGAAAAATAATTTCAAATCGTCATCTTACGCCGAGCCATCTATATGGAGAAGACTACCTCCCAAAAATTTTCAAAATTGTCTTGTAAAGATTAACTATTTTTCAGTCGCTCAACTAACGAGTAATTTTATTTAGATAACTAGCCGTAACATGAAAATAATCCTTTCATTTCATATTTCTGGGCTGCTAAGAAAACTTTTTTAAATACCTACAAAACAACTTAAACTTTTGTTAGTCCCCCACTCATTTTGAATTCTGTTCCTTTTCTTTTTTTTCAAGTTCTTGTACAAACGCTGTCAGCCAAAGTCATAGCTATTATTCTGGCTACTTGTTTATTATTTTTGTTATTTTATTTTATATGTAGTTACTCCCCTTGTGAGCATTCTCATTGTACAATTTTTTGGTTGTTTCCTTGTTTAAACGTACAAAGTGCATAGTGATTTCTCGTTTTTATTTTTATACTTCTTTCATGTTTTAAGCTTTGCTACGATTTGCTTAAGTTTATATACGATCTGTCTATATGTTTACTCTTATTTTTCTTTTTTTTCTTTTTGAGTACGCTGATTTCTTTCACAGAAATTGCCAACAATCAGCCATAGTTAAGTCAAACTGCAATTGAGTTTTGCTTCTCAAAGTTGAAGTTTTATTAAAGTATGGAAAGGTGAATGATTTGATTTAGTACATTATTATAATATTTTTATATATTATTTTTATAAACAAACCATTTATTTTTTTAGATTTAAGAAATAGAGAAAATGATGGTAAGGGATAAGTAATTGCGCCTAGCCGCTGGAACAACATGATTATTGTGAAAATGTTAATTTATATTGCTGTTGTTTGTATTATATGTAAGACGTGAGAGGAAACAAGCTTCAAGGTCACCTAATAGAAATAGGTAATGCGGAGTAGGGACGATAGGTTAGGGGACGATAGGGGTCATCTACAGTACCAAAAACCATTTCCTTCACGAATTTATTCCATTTTGCAATTTACCTGGATTTGAAGTGAGGTGACATGCGATAAGTTCGGACTATTGTGAAAACAACATACATATTCCCTGGCTCTACTTCTTTCTAAGCTTTTTCAAAATTTTGAGACCTAAAGGTTTCTTAAAGTGAATAATAATAAAAGTTCTTAATCTTTAAACTGTTAGTTGATAGCAACAAATTTCTAACCCGCAATGTGGAGTAAGTGAAGGAAGTCTTCTACATACATTGAAAAGTCAACCTAAACAATTATTATACATATTTTTTGGTATATCAAATGGTCTATCAAAATGGGCTTTCAATGGTCCATCTCACGTCTCGAATTAGGTTTAACCGTATCATCACCGCTAATAGCTGAAACTGATTTTACACTTTTTTGTAGGTTATAGTCTTGATAAGTCCCATTTTGTTATTCAGAACGAAAAAACTTTGAAGGACTTTTGGAATCGGGAAAGCTTTCAGTAAGAATATTTTCCTTGAAAACAAATTAATATGAATTCATTTTTGTATATATAATGCTTAATGCTCGGAGAAGTCAAAGTCTCTTGTGATTCGATCGGTATTAATAGCCACTGCCTTTAGAGTTTCAAGAGGGATGAGTTTTTCTTACCACTTTTTATTTCTTTCCCTCTCCATCCACTTGATGTAAAGTCTCTGGGCATCCCGCTTGAATTGAGGTATTCTTTGAAATGGTCGCGGGACTAAATATTCAATACCGATCCCGCCCATTTTGACATGCATTTTTTTCATGCAGTTGCTGGTCCGGGCGTATTTTAGATAATGCGTTCCGATAAATTTCAACAAAGTCGAATACTATAATATCTAATAAAATAAAAATCGAGTATTTATTTGCCTTCCCGCAAAATTTTAGCTACCGCACGCCCATCTCTATTTCGAAGCATCGAATGCACATTGCAAATATATATGAATTGACATTTGCACTGTCTGACAACTAACTGACAGTTACTCGCTGCTGTCTGTTTCTGTCATATCGTATTAAGGCTGCCAACGCGACTGTGTTGCGCATGTGGCATAATCCCTCAGCGCAGTGCAAGTAATACGGGCAGTCAATGACTGCATAACAGGACCGAGAGCGGCAGGCTTATCACAGTGCATACGGTATCTAGGCGAGTTTACGGAGAGCGGCTGCAGCAAGTGCAATAGATCTAATATCTAAGCTCCCCACTTGCAACACTTGGCAGTTACAAATGGACTGATGAACGAACTGTGTCTGCTGACTTATACGAAGCAAATATTTCATAACTGCTGCGAATTATAAATTAAGTACTTCTATATAACGGATTAGCTAGCAATTCATTGAGTAGTTAGTCTGGGGTCTATTTCCCCCAAAAATAACTGCATAACCTCAAAATGTTGGCTTGGACTGATTGAGTTTTGTTCTCTTTCAGCAAGAAACGATTTCGGATCTCAATTTGCTAAGGATGGCTCAGTTAGATTATACACAATGGCAACAAGTTTTTTTGACATCAGCCAAAACCTCTCCTCCATTTTGGCGAATTAGAATGTTCAAACCTGGATGAGCCACTTTCGCTAATGCCAATAGCAGAGATCGCTGCTTGGGGTATAAAGACCACTATACCCTTTGATACGCCGAGAGACACCACTGTATCGTTTAGAATTGTAATCACAAAACTATGATACGATCCATAAGAGATAAATCAATATCTGACGTTTTCGAGCGTGTATTGAATTCTGCTAGAGAGCGGTCGAAAATGACTTAGTTAGACCTGCACAACTAAAAAGTAGGGAAAAATGAAGGCATCTATTAGGCACATAGAATGAGATTTTCTTTAGGATGGCTGGGCAGTTGAACGAGCCTATAATGAGATAATAAACGAATGTAAGCAGATGGAGAGTACTTTTGAATTCAAGATATTGTAGATAGATCAGCGTACATCGAGAAACATAAGATGGCATCAGATCAAAAAATGAAGAGAATTTAACACAAATCAAATATTTTTTTCATAAATGAG
Source organism: Merzomyia westermanni (assembly GCA_949987695.1). Taxonomy (NCBI): domain Eukaryota; kingdom Metazoa; phylum Arthropoda; class Insecta; order Diptera; family Tephritidae; genus Merzomyia; species Merzomyia westermanni. The sequence continues at coordinate 75,226,963 of OX465290.1, forward strand.
CTTCTTTCGGGGCTCACAATGACTCATAAAAAAGAATCCAAAATGATCCGAATCCGATAAATTTGTAGTTTTTTCTAAACTTCAGAGTTCTTTTGGATTCATATTGGAGACTTTTATTGATGCTTTTTTTATATCTTTTTTGACTCTATTTATACAAAAAAAAGGACTCTTTGTTCTTTTAGGTGTCATAAAAAAAGTAAGAAAATACTCTAAAACATTCCTGAATCCATTAATTGAACGTTGCCGGCTCCTTTTCAGAACTTCTTCTAACCCATTTATGACTCCAATACCTTGTTGGCATCATCGAATCTGTTCCTGATTTGCATTGTTTTGGGCTTCGTTAATATTATTGTTGCTGACAGCCTTCATTTTAAAGTATGTATGTCTAAGTATGTACAAACAATGCACGTTTGACTGATTTCTTCGCCAAAATCTGGTGAAAAAAATCTTTTTTTCCAACGAAGGTTGATGCATCTTTCCCGAATTCTGGTGTCCAAATTTCTTTGTCAAAAACACGTAATTAAAGAGCTCAAAAGATAATGCATTTTTTGAATTTGGTAATAGTCTTAAATGACTCTAAAGTAGCTCGGCAAAGGAGGATTTTTTGAGTAAGGGCCTAAATTGAGGGTTTTCGGAAGTAAATAGGTGTCTTGTTTGAGTCCTATTCAGGCTTATATGATGTATGAAATTAGCCTCATACCATTGCAAGAATAGGAATAGAAATATATTCATTCCGGATTCATAAATGAGCTCATAAAGAGCGTAAAAGCTCCCATTTGGGACTACTTTCTGGCACATTTATCACATAGATGGTTTGCTGTAATACTAAAACTTTGAGCGTACTAAAAATATATGATTTGCTAGTATTTAAAATATTTTCATACCAACCCAGCTACTACTCTCATCATCCCCTTCAAAACATCGCCTCCACCAGAAAACCATTCCTGCCCCCGTCCTTGACACATTTGTGTTAGTTCATATTAATGTGCTTGGCGATGACATGCTGCACGTCGCTCTGCTGTATGCTACCAATGGATTGCACTGCATTACAACCAGGATGAATTGTTGAATTGTGTGTAGCGCCGTAAGTGCCAAAACGTGTTTTACGGCTATGCTGCAAGCCAACCAGTTTAATGTGGCAACAATTATGAGTCAACACACCTACGCCAGCATTCATTTACAAAACAATACATCGAGCTTTAAGTAGTGTGTGTATGTATGTATGTATGCACCTTATTTAGTGTTTTGGCCAACAATCAATATGGCACCTTTTTGTTGCAAGTACGTGTGGCAGCAATTGGAACAATTGCAAAAGCCTCATTTATTGTTTGCTGCAACTGTTTGCTCCAAAATGGCAAAGTCACGGCTCATCAAGTGGGTCATTGCGAGTCAGCCGCTGCATTAGTGAGAATGTTAGTAAGGCAACAAAAAGGCATTTATTCTCACACTTCAATACAACAACAAAACTCAATTCTTCATTTACATTTTCACGGAAGATGATTGTGGCATCAGCTACCTGCACAGGACTCTAAGCTGGAATTGGACCTGCATTGCTGTTGTTGCTTTATGTTATTGCTCTAAATAGCATTTATGCCTCTTCCTACTATTTCCCATAACTCCTTCACTAAACATTAGCTCAGCTGACGAATTTGCTTTAGTCGCCTTTACTTTCCGTTGATTCCATTTGCAATTTTTCAGTTGAAAAATATAAAATTTTAACGTTTATGCCTGAATGCCTGACTGCTTGACTGACTGAGTGCCTGAGTACCAGCGGTATGTAGTTTCTTGACTACTCTGGTTTTGTGGTTCTCAGCTAAGCGCGTTTATTTAACCCAAATGTTCGCTACTCTTTCAAATTTCAGCTAATATTTTACTTGGCACCGCATGTAGCACTGCTGTTTTATGTTGCATGCACGTGACTGCGTGCTGTTGGGTGCATTTAACACCTATTTTTTGTTGTTGTATTAAGAGTTTAAAAATGCATTGATTTATGTTTTGTTGGTGTTATCGTCAAATTTTTTGGGCTTGCAGCTTTTGAGAGCAAAGAAATCTGAGATTTGAAGCATCAGCAAACGATTTTTACAATCTAAAATTTTTCTTTAAAATTCTAGGTGTCATTTGAAAATCATATATGAAATAGTCACTTGCGAGCTAGCAACCGAAATTATAGGCCTTTGTATTTATTTTTGCTGCTTTCAATACGAAATATACCAGTAAAACTTGAAGCGAGATCTCCCCAAGCAATGAATAAGAGAGTACCAACCAAGTGTTAACAACAACAACAACAAAAGAGTACCCCCTTAACATATTTTCGTATAAATAACGGAGATTTCTACACTTTGGGGTCCGATTTTACTAATCTTGGAGCAATAGGGGGACCTCCTCAAGTTATTAATAAAAGATTACTCCCTTCTATATATTTTTGGAGCGAAAGTAGAGATTTCTCCAACTTCTACTCCCAGCTAACACCTTTTTAAGTAAGCCGAATTTTTGTGCCAACAAAAGAAACACAATTTTCATAAATGTAAAATACTTTTGAAAAAAAGAAAACGCTGCAAACGTATAAATATGAGAAATAAACGCAATTTAAAAAAAATTTTAATTATAATAACTATTGTTTTCCATAATTAATCCATTATTTGCTGATACGTAAGATATTTATATATGAGTTCTATTCCATTGCTTCCATTCCTTTAATTTGCTTCCATACAAGGCTTGAGGCATGATTCTCTAGAAATCTTTCATTGGTCTGTTTAGAGGAATGTGAAATGTCTCAAATACTACTCTCCTGGGAGGTTTTTTTAAAAACTCCATTATTGTTTTTTGGGAGGTGAAAGGAAGTTTTTCTTTTACTCGCCCTAGGGCATGTAATGTTAAAAGGGAGTATACAAAATTATATGGTAATACACAGAAGAATAGGGAATAATAGGAAGTAAACCAATACTCGCAAGGGAGTACTCCGGGTTAATAAAACGATGATCCCTGGTTCTACTGGGATGTATTTGTTCAAGCAAGCATAAAAGTATTTTATGTAACATCGAATGAACAAGAAAGGTCTATGTATAATTTGTGGCAGTCAGCATGATTGGACCAATATAGTGCTACGCCTAATAGTCTACCATTTGTGAAATTATGCTAACATGCTTATCAGTTTAAATTTAAAAACTTTTATTTTCGTTTCCATAACAAACCAGTAAGATACTCAATTGTAATGTTGAGCAACTAATTACAAATGTGAAATAATTATTTAGCCCTTTTTGACCGTAAGCACTTGGCAGAGTATGAGAAAAAAGGTATGTAAAATGGGTTCCCCATTTGTGAGGTCCCTTAAAAAAATTGATGTGAATAATGCGCATGAAGAATAATTATTGCAAACTCGTCTACAGCTTGTGAATCTTACAAAATATCGAGCTCTAACCACAATTTTTGCGTAACCAACAGAATTCTGAAGATATTTGATCTAACAAGTCGAAGTGGGGAATAAAAAATACATCTTGAGAAGCAAAGTAGCCTTCAATGCTGTCTGTTCCAATATTGATTGATAAAATAGAACTAAACAATGTTCTCTATTTTTGTAAATACCAAACTATATAGCTTAAAATAATCTGGCCTGAGAAACTAATAGCAAAATTTCTTAAAAATCGCACAAGAATCTGTGAGGTTTATGTTAAGATCTAAAATGTCTCGGTATGTCTCCGAGATCTTTGGTTTCATAAATTTTTTGCGCAAATCTAGTATATCTTTTTATTCAGTAGGGACGGGTATACTAACATGGTAGAGTAGCACCAAGTACCCAATAAGCACAGCGGACTTGCAGTGAATTCGACAGGAATTTCTTTTTTTTTATAATATTATATTGATATATTTTGTCTTATTTCCAAAATTAATGACCAAGGTGAGCAGATTGGGCCGCTTTTTCCTGTTTAAAGTTTGAAGAAGCACTTTGGGAGCTTTTTTGATTTCCTCCTAGTTATGATAGATATGTTTGAGAAACCCTTGCTTTTGTCACCAGATATTTGTTTGAATCATAGAAGAGCTGAAACTAGAACTTTCTATTCACTACTTGACTTTAAAGAAACAGAGTGAAGTAGAAAGAGAATATTAAAATATAGTAGCCTTCCCATAAAACAACTTTTTGGAGAATGGCATTCCAAATCTGACGCGAAAGAATTTTGTAAAAAGTGCTCCACTGCTCTACAAGAAAAGCTTTGGTAGAAAGTAAAATCTTTCTTTTCCGTTTATTGGAAATATTATGGGAAACACTGGCCGTCTTCTGCGTTTTGTGAATAACGTGATTCTTTAGTTTTATTTCTGGTTAGGTCTAGTTATGTGGTATATAACTAAAATATTTATGTTACTTAGTACGAAAAATTATCGAATTTGACTTAATATCATCCACGTTTCTGTGTTTATTGGGTAATCATATTCCGCTAATTTTTGTATTATTAGTCTTGTTGTATCTTACCACATTGCAATATTAATTTTCATAAAAAGTGGACTTAAAACTCTTACTTACCAAGCCAAAGTTAAGTATGTACTCATAAGAAATCAAAGTTAAACGTTCTACGCCCATTTTCGAAGAAAATAAAAAAGCTTCCAAATGCTCTAATCATTCCAAAATTGTATGGAAATGTCATTTTAAAAACCAATTTTGTTTTTTGTTCATAAAAACTTTTTTAAGACTTTTCATTTTATTATTTATCAGACCCTCCTGCACAAAAATAATCAATCTCTGGCCCTATGAGCAGAAACCGATTAAAATTTTGACAGCTGCATCCTATTACATATATTTTCTTTCGATTTTTTGAAAGACGATTTTTTTTATTTCAAATCACAAACAACATTTTTTGCAATCATTTGCCCAATTTTTCCTCTAATCAAAAATAATAATAATTGGGTAAGAATTACTATCAACTGGTTTTTAGCTCGTTAAACTTACAAAAATTTTTCCTCTAATCAAAAATAATAATAATTGAGTAAGAATTACTATCAACTGGTCTTTAGCTCGTTAAACTTACAAAAATTTACATCTTTTTGATTTCAATGACCATAACACCAACAACAAAAATGCTTTTTTGGAAACATTTTTTTTTTAATAACTTAAAAAGGATATTTGCCAAAACCAATATTTTCTGACTTATATAGCTTTTGCAAAAAAATTATACTAATAAAGCATCACAAGTGTTAAAGCTTTTCTTGGTTTAGAATTTCTTTTTTTGATATTGACGCCGAAAACTTGATGGGTTTAATAAATACTTAAACAATTTTTTTTTACGGCATTCATATTTTAGTGAATATTTAGTTATAGCTTCATTTCATTTTCAACTTATTTTACTTTCAAAACTATCAACTGCTCTCCGCAGACTAGTAACCACTATTTGTTTAAACATTTGTACATACTTACATACACATGTGCAAGGTGGCGCAAAAGTAAGCTTCCGATGTTCAGCATATCGGTTGTGGCACGTGCAGTGTGTGCTGTTGCACCGTCTTGTTGGAACCACATGTTTTCCAATCCCAATTCATCAAGTTGCGGCAAAAAGAACTCGTTGATCATTGCTCTGTAGCGCTCACCATTCACAGTAACCGTTTGGCCCCGACCGATTATTGGTCAAATAAATAGTCAGCAATATTCCGCGTTCTGGAGCAGTGTAGCGTAACATTGTTTATTAACGTGTATTTCGCATGTGTTTACTACACAAGTGTCTAAACAGAACTGACTTTAGGGGCCAATCGCAAAATTTATAGCATTTTCTGATAGGAGGATTACTTTTGCGCCACCTTGTACAAACAGATATACATACGAGTATATACATTAAATTCAAACATAAATCTATCGTAATCCTGTCGTCCATCTACAATTTTTTGTTTTTGTTTATTGTGGGTTTATTTCGCAAAACTTTAGTTTGGTTCCGAAAAAGTTGGCCGAAAACTGCATCAAACAGTGGCTATAAAACAGCAGAATTTACAACTAACAACAAAACAAAATAACAACTTTGAATATACCATTTGCTTAGATGCAACAAAAGCAATAAAACTTCCGAGAACAACAACAGCATAGTAAAAAAGTAAAGCAAACAACAACAAGCACCGCATTTCACAGTTTGAGAATTGCGCAAAACGCAAACGCCCACTACGAAGCGGCGAGCAAAAATGTTGGCAAAACTTAAAACCAAGTTCAAAAGTTCAAAAGAACTTTATTCAAAAACTTTTTTGCAAACTTCGTTGTTCTTGTTGTTTCATGTTTTGGTAGCAATTTTTGTTTTACTTTGATTCAGCGTTTGTGTTTGTTTTTTGTTGCTACTTGAGTTAACTGTGAATTGCATGGTTTTCTTGTTGTTGTAGTGTTTTTAGAGTTTGAAAATAGAGGATATTCAAAGCTCATTTTGCGACAGTAATTTCAAATTTTTTGTTGCTTTTGCTACAAATCTTGAACCTCCGAAAAGGTTCTTTAAATTTAGAGTCTTGATAAAAGTAAGAAATCTTAATTTTGGGGATTCCGAATGAAATCTAGGTTGTGGGGAAACATCTTCAAGTTTAAATTTGTCGAAATTATGTCTCTGCTGATGAACTCTGAGAGTAGAAACTCAAATTTGTCCCTCTCAACCTCATTTGGATATCCGATGTTCCCTTGGATTCGAACTTTTTTTCGTGAAGGACAAATACAGCACTAGGCAGCCTAATTTTTTTATTTAAATAATTTTTAGTATCCTGGAAAAATAACGACTTTAATAGATCAACAGTAGTGCCACTTTACGAAGTTTCTTTCAAAAAATGTTAAATAGAATCTCTTATTGTATTAAACATTTTGGAAACATCTAATGTACCAACCTTTGGAAAGAAGACCTAAATGCGAGGAGCACCTAAAGTAAGTTATGGTCAACCCTCAAATTCCCTTCCAAACCAAACGCCACAATGACAAAGTAGTTATGGTATGGATTCTGATGCTAACAATTTATATTGCATCCTTCAGCAGACTGTGCCGAGTGTAGAGTCATGCTGAAGGCGGTCAAACATAAAAAACTCAGTGCCCCTCTTACTATAACGTCCACAAAGGTTAAGAAGCATACCAATCCAGGGATATTTTATTTCTGATGCTAAAACTCTTGGTAATGAGGGCGTAGTTATCTAATCAGACCTTCAACATGTCTCTACCTTAATTTATCCCTCACCAAAGTGGCCATCATAAAGCAAGCAAATACGCAGGGCCGTCGAGATGATTTCCGGGCCCGGTGGGAGAGTTATCTACTATCTATTATTTAGAAATGGGCTTTCCTTGCTTTGACTGATGCAAATGAGTTGATGAGCTCTTCAATTCTCTGGCCAGTTGTGCTTCCAAACACACGGTAGCTAGGCTTGACACCCTTATTTGGGTTTAGCAGGACCGATGAAAGTTTTTTATTCTTGCCAAAACACTGAACGACCGCTCACCACTCGCAACAGATACTGGAATCGTGCAAAATATACGCAGAGCGATGCAAACGTGTGGGAAAAGTTTATTCAATTTCTTCGCATTGATGGCATTAAGTAAATCGAATGGAGGTAGTCGATGTCCAAAATTTGCTTCGTATATATTCTTGAGGTGTATAACTTCGTTCGATAAGTTTTGAGATACATCAGCAGGATATTTGACTGCAAAATTTTCTGCAGCAGTCTGACACTCTTGAACGTTTGTATCAGAAAACTGCCACAGGAATGAAGATGTTGCGTTTAGTTCATGTATAGCTGCAAAATTTCCCAAATTTTGAGATTTGGACTGAAATCCGGGCCCCCTAGAAACTCCGGGACCGGTGGGAATCCCACCCTTACCACCCCCCTCTCGGCGGGCCTGCAAATACGTGATGCTAAACCGGCTTCCAGGACATCTCTGGAACATCACAGCAATTTATTTTTTCACCACCGTCAACGTCATATAAATAGTCGATAAATTTCTTTGTCATAAAATAGTGCTAAGAGCAGACCCAAATCACAGTTGAGGAAGAACACTGCCTACATAAGGAGACTCAAGGCACTCGGATCAAATTTTTAAAGCTGCTGTAGTGGTTTTTTGTTTTCGAGCCACTTCCGCAGGTTCAGGGGTCTGCGCCGGAAGCCCTGCTGTCGTGGTCATAACGTGGGATACCAATGACCTGTTGGCGCTGTTTTTAATTTATTGATCTACTTAGAAGCTCCCTTCACCTCTTTTCGTTGTCTTTTGGTCATACAGCTCTAGATATTCTACAAGGAATGATACTTTCCTTATGACAGTCATTTGCCGATGCATATGAACTCGGTACGCCCCGGTACTCCCTTGCGGTACATGCCCGACTGGCGCGGGAGTGATTTGGTATGACCAGTGGAGCCTTCTAGGTCATTCTGTAAGAAAGGTAAATATGGGTAATAAGAGATGAGAGACATCATATCCGTAGAACAACGATCAAATTCCACGTCATTACATTTCTCTCTCTCTTTATGGCGCGATATACAACAGGTATATCATTATAAACCTCCTAAGAGATTTTTGCGCCAAGCTTCTCTTCTAATTTGTGGTGTGCCGATTTGAATTTTCCCTACAAATTGGTGGGACCTACAGTTTTTTGCCGACTCCGAACGGCATCTACAAAGGAGACGAATTTTTGCTGAGAAGCCTGTCATGGCAGAAATACACTCGGAGAGTTTGCCAAACCACTGCCGAGGGGCGACCCCGTTTTGAAAAACTTTTTTCAAATCACTTTTGATGTTACCTGTACCAGGGCTCGAAACATGGACCTTCGGTGTGGTAGGCCGGCAACACTACCTCCACACCACGGCGGCCGCCTTTACATTTAGTCGCCTCTTAATACAGGTATGCCTACCTCGAGCATATTCTAACTCCTTAACCCGCAGGTTTATGAAGCGGAAACAAGATAATGAGAACTTATAGTCTGGCTGTTGCAGATATTTATCAGGCTTAAATGCACCTCCTACGTTCGAGATAGTATGCGGTGCATCTTCCGCTTTCATTTAGGCGTGGATTGCAATTAAGTTCCGGTACTCAATTGATTGTCAAATTGCGTGAATTTCCGCTTGAGACAAACTTCAATATGAGGGCTTAAAATTGTCATAGCATATTGAGAAAGTCTTAGTATATGCCGCTACGGAGACCTGAGTCCATCTTTGAACAGTCAGTATAGATTTGTATACCGCTGATAATTGTGATCCGGCTTTTCTTCCAATCAATACTCTTTGGAAACTTCGTATTAGAACTCCTCGACCAGAAAACGATTTGAAAAAGCCCTATTCCAGAATTGGTTTGAATAACTCTCTATTTTAGATTCTGTTCAGTAGCCGTTCCTCAGAAATATTCTGAAATAGCATGATTTTTCACTTGACCTCGAACACCTCTCAAATTTAAGTTTAAAATTATCCAAATCTGTTTCGGTACCCGCAGGAAATATCTTGCAAATTAATTTTCCAGCACCAAGATTCCCTGCCTCTCATTGTGGTTTGTGACCAAGTACTAAGTATTTTCAACTCAATCGGCAACAAGCTAATTTCGAATAGTTTACACTAGTTTTGCGGATTTTTATTATAATTTGTTATTTGTTAGAAGAACTCAAGACCAGTTGATAATAATTATTATTTTTGATTGTAATAAAAAAATCTAATTTTTTTAGATTTTGGAATCTTTTTACTGTTATTAATCTTAAATTAGTAGCTCACTTTCTTCGTTTGTGCAATTAAAATATTATTTAAACTGTAAAGTACCATGACTATTAATGAGCTCAAGGCCAAGAATAATAATTTTTCCTTTTTATGAAAATTATTCTTGTTGTAGTTTTATAATAATTATTTTTTAAACTTTGTATTTTCATGATAATGATTTAATTTGACTGTTGATTATAATTCCTTTTTTATTTCATACATTCTTTCGAGATTTCATTGAACTTCGCTATTCAGTTATAAGTAAACATATTATCTATATTGTTTTTATTTTTACGTCCTAAGGCCTGTATGCAGATCACAAGAAAAGCAAAAACTCCATATAAAAAACGCTTAAGAAATGCTTAAGAAAATTTCTTGGGTTACCTTTTCTTGAGGTAGTACGCAGTTCTCAACGTAATTTTACTACTATTTTATCGTGAAATTTGAGTACGGCAACACAGGTTTCCACGGCATTTATTTCTTGACGAAAACAGTAATTTGGTAATACGCCAACTGGTAAAACACGTCCAAAAATGTCGGGAGAGGTATCAGAAGACGCGTTTTGACCTCGGTATCAATAATCCGAAAGCGGAAAAGAAAAATTTTGTTTCAGTGAAAAGTTATTGGCAAAAAACGTTTAATTCGTTTATTTGCTTATGTGCTCTTTTTCTTGCCGCTTCACTATTCACCATGGATTTTTATTACTTCCATACTACTATTTTTCACGCAGCAATTTCTTGTAATCTGCATACCGGCCTTTAATATTGTAACCCGAACGCGGATATTTGGTTTTTGTACACCTGTTGATTTTTGGACCGGCGCGATCCGAAATAATGATCAAAAAGGTGCCCATAATTTAAGATTTTTTGAATCTTTAGTTACCAAAAATAAAAAATAAAATAAAAAGCGGCTAAGCCGCAAAGTTTAATTATAGCAATGATTACAGTCATTTCTGATTCTTGTTATTGAATGCGAAGTAGAATTGTGAGAAAAAAATAAAAGAGTCAATAAAAGGCTCCAATAATAGTCCAAAAAGACTTCGAAGTTTTTTTAAAAAGAGACATAAAACAATCCAAATTCATTGGACTAGGAGTTTTTTTTTTATGACTCCTTTTTTTCTCATTTTGGGTTCCGAAACGTTCTTATTTCTGAGGGGAAAGCTCTGAGAAAGGTGAGTTTTATGGCGCCGAATTTAATCCCTTTGTTTATTTAGCTGAGCAACTGCAAAATTGAGTTTTCTCTCGTTGAAGATTTGGGAAATCTCGTTTCCCACCAAGCTACTAGGTGGTGCTCCAATGCGAATTTGGACCACTAACCAGTTTCCTACACACCCTTGTGAATGATATGGACCAACATATAAATATTTATCTTTGTTTAAAAATATCTCATAAACATTTTTTTAAATTCCAAATCATGAAAATAACACTGGACACACTTTCGCTTAAGACCTCAATATCTTTAACAATAATTTTTTATCCTAACAAAAACAACACACACGCACATATTCATTGTATTCTTCACAAACTTTGCCACCTACTCACCGATATTATGTTGATTATTATGTAAAACCGATCCGAACGCCATTAGATCCTTAACCGATGGTGTTCTTGAACCGAGCGCGGTAAAACCGTCGCCCAGAAATGACGCCAGCGCGACAGCCCTAAGGGGCGTTTTTGATAGTTCGGTTAGAATTTTGTAGCTTTCGCTTGACAGGCCGCCGCCGTGGCAAGGCAAATTGGCTTGGCGAGATTGTTGTTACAGCCGTTGCCGACGCTAGAGCTTATATGGCTGGTGCAATTGTTGTACGCTGGCTAACGTTGCACAAACGAAAGGAGCGGCGCGTCACTGTTAACGTTGTCACCTGTGTTGTAGGTTTAACTTTTGTTTTGTACTAAAATTGTTGCCGACGGCAATTTCACTAAAAAACACTTTGTAAATTACATAATATATCACACATACAGATATATGCACTTGTAAGCGAGCGCGCGCACACAAACAAACATAAGAAGCAATTACTTAGATAACACGCGCGTATTGTTGTTGGTGCTATTTTTGATTTTTCAGAAGGAGCTTAGCCGTCGCGTAAAACTGCGCGCGTTAACGCGCTAATGTAAATAAATGCACACAATTAATTGCCTACTTTAAGGCGTTGAGGCGCCTAGCTTTACACTAATTAAGCAGTAAGTGGGTGCTAGTGAGCGTAATTTTTGGTTGTTGGAAGAGCCGCGCTAACTGTTATGGCTGTGCGTCTGATTGACCGGTATGGCGCGCCGAAGTTAGTCTAGCCTAGAAGCACAAGAACACTAAAAACACACACACACCCGCACATAAAAAGTAAGAGTTTTGAAGCAACAGCTTCCACTGACATAGCAGAAAAAATTACACGCGCTCGCACATACACACAAGCGCACACAGCGCTATGCAAAGGAATGTTTTGTTTCTAGTACACGAGAATGTGGCTTGGCTTAATAGCCTTTAATTAGTGAGAGCGCGTGAATGTGGTTAGCGGCAGCACAGTGTGGGCGGGCGCGCATTTTGTGTTTCGGATGCTATTCACGCGAAAAAGGGTTTAATGACGCGACTTCTGACTGCTGCAGGCCTTTTTATCGGTTGGAGAGAAAGCAAATTTGATACGCGCGCGCCGTTTGAACACACTTCAGTTATTTGCAAATTTTTAAACACTTGCACTTTCGTATGCGCACCAACATATGCATATATAGACACAGATAAACGCGTGAAAGCGCTAACGCTCAAGGCATGCAGGCTGTCATATGTGACAGGCGTATTGTTGTTGTTGTTCACTTAAAACGCTGACGATGCTGCGCTATGATTTTATCTTATCAAAGACTTGGAGTCTTTTGTTCGAGTGTGAAATTCACTTCTGACACTTGATAGAGTTGATAAAAGCGCGCAGTGTGTGTGGTAGGAGGAGCAGGGGCCCGCTTAACTATGAAAACAAATTCAGATATCAGAAATTCAATCTATTCATTCAGATTTTGCTCGCAAAAACACAATTTTAGCAAAAGTTTTGAAATCAACATATGTCATATTAAAGCGTAAGCAGATTTTTGTTTTTATCTTTTCTTGTTATATCTCTACGCTGACTCACTTACAATTTTGCGCAATTGGTTTGGTTTTGATTTCTTCAAATATTCCATGAATTTCTTGCGATGTTTGAATGTTGTTTCTTGAAATTTTCTTAACACGCCAAGCTTATCGCAGGATTTCTGCCTACAAACGTTGTGTCAAGCGCGCTGTTGATAACTTTTAAATTTGAGACTCCAAAAAATCGTTTCGCGCACACAAAACTTTAATTTTCAACTAGCTAAATTTCCACTTTTCAAACGCGTACGACTTTTTCTTACTTTAAACAGCTTATACTGTGTACTTTAATGGCGAGACCGAGCATACATTCAAAATTCAGTAGCATCAAACGACACAAACCAAATCAACGAGCGTACAACGCGAACGTCGAAAAGAAACTGAAGCATACGCCGCGCAGAATATATTCGAAGCGGCAGCGACTACCTAACGAACAACAAAGCACGATGTGTGCGGCAGCAGTAACACAAACACACACACACACAAGCGCGCGCATACATTCAATAGCAAGCAAAATGAGCGCGCACCAACCACCAAGAGCCAACAATAATAAACACAAAAAGTCTTAACCAAAAAACGAGTAGTAAAAACGACAAACAAACAGCTGCTTCACAGGAATCAAAGAGCAACCGGTTCGGTACGCCAGCCTCCTTGAACACAAGTACACACACTTGAAAACGTTTAGTACACTCGCGCCACCCCAAAAAAGCAATAAAAATGTTCAATGAAAACTTGCGCTCTCTATGCGCTCATCAAAGTCACAGCAACTATTAGAGCGCGCTCGCTCGCACTCCCAACCAATTGGAAGCTACACTTACTGTAAGCGTGAAAGAGCGCGCAATACGTTGGCATATATTTCCCCTCCGCAATGGAGAGTTTTATAGCTATTGAGTTTAATGAGAAATAAGCGCTCTCTCAACACTAGGCCATCACATTGCGTGCGTTTTGCAAGTGCGAGTGATATGACTAGTACGCGCTCAACTTTTGCAACTATTGCTTAATCACTCGCACCAAAATCGCAATGGAGTCTGCTGCTGACATTTTTGCGCTAAGTGTGATATGCCGGCGTAGAGCGCGTATGCTAAAGACAGCCCCACCGCCACAGGCTAAAAGCTATCAATAAAAATAACAACAGTGTTAACAAAAAAAGCAAACAACAAAAACAGCCAGACAGCGCGCATATTGAGCGCATTCGTTATACAAATACTTGAAGAGAGCGCTACAAATTTTATTTCGCCCATTCAGCGTAATGAAATTGTTGGTAAGTGAGCGCGCGCTACTGTTGTATAGTCAAGTTTTAGTTTATATGTGGTTAGAGGGCGTTGCTAAGCAACTGGTTTTTGCTCAATTTTTAACTACAAAAGGCGGCACAAAACGCGCTATAGCATAGTTGTTGTTGTCCTTGCATTTATGACTGTTATTGTTGTTGTTATATATTTTTATGATAACTTTTTGTCTCCTGTCGGAGTTTGTCGAACCAATGGCATTTTTCAAAGTGACATTTTGCTCTTTGCGCTTCTTATTGTCGGCAGGCGCTTCGAGCGCACATTACGCTGTTATTGTTGCTGGATAGTTGTTGGATAGCGCCTGTTGACATTGTAGTTGTACAAAGTTTTTGCTTTCGTGTTTTTTTCTTGTTTGTCTTTCCTTTACAATCGTCAACTGGTTGATTTTGTATTTGAGCTTGTTGTTCTTATTGTGTTCTAGTTTGTTGTTTTTGTTCACACCACATGCTTGTTTTTGGTTAGTTGCATATTTGGCGTTGCTTGTGGCGCATACAGTTCTACTTTTTGTTACCATTTTGTTGTTTTGTAATGTTGGTCTTCTTGTTGTTTGACATCTATTTTTATAGTCGTTTTCCAAGGCAAAATGTCAAATGTTCTGCGCACTGTCTTTTGTGTTAGTTTTTGCAGTGCTACTTTTTCTCTTTAGAGACAGTGGCGTCTTCGCATTGATTCATATTGGCTTTTAAGGGGTTTTATTTAGACGAAAATTTTTTTTTTCTTTTTTGATAATTTAAAATTCAGCCCATATAATTGTTTAAGGTGGATAAAGTGGTAGATGTGCTTAATAAGAAGAAGCAACTATCTCTATCTCTATGGCGCGATATACAACAGGTATATCATCATAAACCTCCTAAGAGATTTTTGCGCCAAGCTTCTCTTCCAATTTGTGGTGTGCCGATTTGAATTTTCCCTACAAATTGGTGGGACCTACAGTTTTTTGCCGACTCCGAACGGCATCTACAAAGGAGACGAATTTTTGCTGAGAAGCCTGTCATGGCAGAAATACACTCGGAGAGTTTGCCAAACCACTGGCGAGGGGCGACCCCGTTTTGAAAAACCTTTTTCAAATCACTTTTGATGTTACCTGTACCAGTGCTCGAATCATGGACCTTCGGTGTGGTAGGCCGGCAACACTACCTTCACACCACGGCGGCCACCGCTGTTGGCCGGTTCAATAGATGTGAATCGCTGCGTTGAACGCATTTATGTTCATTAGACTGAGCCAAAAGAAAACATTTTATTTTTATTTTTATTATTATTGTATTATTTTTTAGAATAGCAAAAAAACTGTAGCAGGTCTGAAACTTCTTTTAATATTGCCGAAAAACGCAAAAATCAATGTAGAAAACAGATCAACCAAATTCAGAAAGGAAATTTTATGGGCTAAAAAAGTTGTCAAACAAGTTCAGTGGCGCACCTATAAAATTTAGCGCCCGGGGCACAAGATGATTCGCCGCTCTATATTTACTCATTCTCTAAAGACGTCCTATCTGTGGATAGAGGAGGAAACCTAAGTGAAGAGACGCTGTATTGTTTCGAAAAATATTCCTGCTGAGTGGGCTATTTGTGCTTCTGCCAAATTGAGGGAATGATTATCAGAAGGAACGAAAACAGTTTATTCATTCAGGTCGATTATTCTCTGCTGGATTCCTATATGGCTACCACTGTGTTCATAATAATTAAAGTAACACTTTTTGCTGTTTTGATTTGCAGAGGTGTGAAATCAAGGATGATTTAATTCGGAAAAAGAAGAGCGACGATCTGCGATTGGAATTTTGGATAAAGTTTGCATGCAAAATTTAAAGCAGATGAACCTTTTGGTTTCCTTTGTAACCTTGAAAACTTCCCAGAAATTTTACAAAAATTATTTATTTAACCATTTTGTACAAGTGAGACTATTTCTCTTAAAGTACATACATCAAAATATGGATATAAATGTATAGCCTTCTCAAAATAGAAGGGAAATTCAAGGAACTTACCGAGATTTAGCCAATTGACTTGAAGAACGAAGACTTGTTCAACGATATGCAGGGTCGGCGAAACATAAAAAATCCGGGTGGGTAATTTTCGAACCGGAAAAACTTCCCCTTATTTTGACTTTTTCCGTTATTCTTATAAAAATATAACATTATACTGTTTTCAACCAACTTTATTCATCACTTAAAGTTACAAAAAATTATTTTCGTAAAACTACAATTTAAACTAATCTCATTGTTGAAGAGCGAATATTGCAGCTCGCTTCGAATTTTTAGAAATAAAATCATTCATAAGGATTTCAAGATCAAGCTCGTCAGTTTCCTCTGAGTACGAATGTAGAATCGCGACATGGTCAGTCGATCTTGCGCCATAGTCGACCTCAAATAATTTTTTACTCTACGTAAAACAGAGAAACTTCTCTCGTTAGAGCAAGTTGACCCCGGAGTAGTAATGAGCAATTGTATAAAACTTAAATATTCAGGAACAAGTCCTCTACACCATTCATAATTGCACAATATCTTTTAATGCTTTTGGAAATACTTTTGTACGTTTCATTAAATTCATTGCCACATCTCTGTCACTTACCTCTATAAAACAGAATGATTTTTTCCACGTCAACTGTTTCACGGACTGCAAATTGTTCCAATGTTTTTTCATTATCTTCCTCTTCAGCCTGTAGTTCTTGGAATTTCGCGAGACGTTTCAGCGAATCTCTCACAAAATTGAGCAACCTCTTCACTTCCCCGACGAATTTTCTCGCAGTGAGAACCTGTTCGATTCCATCTTGTACTACAACATTCAAATTGTGAGTGTTACAATGTACGGAAAGTGCTCTGGTCTCTTCTTCTTGAATCCTTTGTTGTAACCCTGAAATTTACCCCGCCACATTCGACGCCCCATCATAACATTGGCCCCTCATCTTTGAAATTGGCAAACCAAATCGGATGAGCACGTCTTTGACTATGTCGAATAATGTTTCCGCCTTCGTATTTATTGTGGAATAAAATCCAAAAAAAATATTCAGTAGCAACGAGGTCGGGAGAGACAACTCTCAGATAAATAGAAATTTGCTCTGTTCTTGAGATATCCGGCGTCTCATGAAGAAGGATAGAAAAGTACGTTGCAAGTTGGATTTTCTTAATATTATCATATAAAATTTTTGTAGCCATCGCTTGCAATATCTCATTTTGGTTGTCGTGGTGCAACCATTTGTGACCCGTGTTTCAGGCAAGTTTCCAACTCTGAAACATCTTCTGCGCGCACTTTTAACATTGCCATGAAATTCGAATTTTCATCGGGAGTCCTTGTCTTGCTGAAACTTTGAAAGTGCTGAATATTTTACTTAAGGCCGTCCGGTGAGTCATCATGTTTTTTTCAGATGCAGTTGACAAATGTTGCACACATTGATTTTTCCACGATTTTTTAAAGCCTCTGCACAAGTGATGTGGAGTGAGCTCCTCGAATGTTTTTCGATTCTCTCTGCTCCATGTTTCCAATTAGTGAATCCTTTCTCTACCCAGGTTTCTTTTGACGAAATTTACGCTTTACACGATTCTGTACAAATTGTGCAGATCAGTTGACCACAACCGTTTTCATCAAGCCAGTGATGATTTAGTTTCTAACGTTGGTAAGTTCGAGGAACTTTAGTACCTTTGCTTTTGCTCTAAAATTAATAAAATAAAATCATGATTTTCCTTCGAAATACGTTTTCACTTTCATATAAAATTAATGTGACATACAAGTAGAAAACGAAACACAGATATTGAATGTTCCTCTCACTGAAAATCAAATAATAATATTGTTTTTCCTATTGTGGCAAGTAAGAACACCAATTTTCTGTATTTTTGGATTTTCATTCGCCTTTTCTGAAGACTGGTGTGTATGCTCGGTTTGCTTGGTTTGATTTTCGCATTTTTGACTAGAGGAACCAGCCAAATCGTCTTAGATTTCGTGCGCTCTTTTGCCGCGAACCCCTCGAAAAACAAACCGGTCCATGAGTAGAGTTTTTTCCACTTCTGTAGTATTTTAAAGTAATTTTTTCGTAGTCCGCACAACTTTTTGCTCAAACTGTTCATAGATTTGAGTAGGGATAGAATGATAGTACTAGTAAATACAAGTAAGTATCGATACTTTTATTCCGATACCAAGTAAATTTTTTTTCGATTCTTTTGTACCGAGTACTGAGTAGGTATCGATCCTTTTGTACCAAGTACTTAGGTATCGAAACACGATTTATCGAAAAATTAATTACAGCACAGGGTGAAAGTTAAGAAACCTATTCCAAGAACGCATATTTATTGAGCGATTTGATTAAAATTTGGTGGAGTTCAAGAGAAAAATTCTACGTAAGATATACGGACCTACTCGTATATGCGAATTGATGAACCTATTAAAAATGTATCCATTTAATATTTTGATACAATTGTATCCAAAGAGCAACACTGATTGTAAACATAGTTATTCACACGCACATACAGCGCTCATCACTTGACTGACGAGCGCTGACTTGTTGACCCACGAATCGACCTTTATGCGCGCGTATTTGAAAATTTAATTAGAATCCAGATCAGATCAAAAAAATTTTCTTTTGCTTTCGAGGTGGGTAATTACCCACCTTCAGGTCTTCCGGGTGGGTAGTACCACCCACCATACCCACGCTTTCCGCCGGCCCTGACGATATGCAAAAATTGGATTTTCGCCTGACCAACTCTTGTTATACATTTCATCAATAAAGTTCTGAACTTTCAATGTTGTTTTCAATACAATTAAAAAAAAACTTTTTTCGACTTTGGTAAGTTCTCCGAACATCCTAATAAATCGTTTTGGAGGTGAGTCTGTATTGTGCTTGCAAAATCTAGGATGCAAAAGGAATTATCAGATAGTAGCAATCAATGGTGGATTCTTTGCTTCCCGAATTTTGCTCTTCTCTACCTATTAGTCACCACTATAGTAGTCACACCTATAGTATTCCTAGCCATGGCGTTTTGATCCTGTTCGTATAATTTATCGGTTGGCAAGAAAGAAGCGTGTAACGCAGTTTAAAACAATGTTTAGCTCACTGAAGGCGTTTTAAGACCCCCTGCGGGTTAGGGGTTTAGAATATGCCCGAGGTAGGCATACCGGTCGTAAGAGGCGACTAATATGCACAAAGGTAATGACGTGCAACTCGATGGTTGATCTACGGATATGATGCCTCTCACCTCTCATTACCCATCTCAACTTCCTGACGGAAGGAGGGGTGACATGACCTAGAAGGTTCCACTGGTCATACCAAATCGCTACCACGACAGTCGGGCAGTACCGCATGGGAGTACCGGAGCGTACCGGATTCATATCCAGCCAAGGACTGTCAGTTCGACAGCAACCTCCAAAACCTTCGGGGAATGTTTTTGTCGTTACAACAACAACAAGCCGTTTTAAGTCTATCAATAAAAACCCCAGCTGCTGATTTTAAGGGTTTCTAAATAGGACTCTTTTTAAGTTTTTGGGAGTGTTTTATCAGTTGAAAACGTCGAGGAACTCAAGTAATCTTGTAAAACCTGTTTATCAGAACTCAACCCCCCTTTGCTTCCAAGAGGGTGACTATAGGGATGCCAATACCGAGATCTCAATTTTAGGTAACAAAAATAAAGCTATTTCTTTCCTAAAATCTCGAGATTTTCGTCATCCTTACTTCTAAGTCAGGGGAAAGACCGTAAAACTTCTGGAAACTTATTCTTTCTTGAGGGATCAGACCAGGACGGGCATGATGAGAGACTTAACTTATGAAAGTGGTGGATAGCACTTTTTTCTATGCGAGCAAGAGTGATTCTCGATTGAATTTTAGGCATGTACATCAACAAACATTTTTACCATACGCTTAATACAAATTTCTTCAAAATATGCCACTGTGCCTCTGCTCAAAAAACTGTAGAACAACACTAACTTGACTTGGAAATCCTACATCTATTAATGAGTAGCAAGTGTACGTAGTTACCCAGAAAATACCTTACCCACTCCTACAGACGTACGCAAAGGCGAAAGAGAGTTTCGCAAGATCATTGATTGAGCCTCAGGCCGCTTTATTCCTGCTGGTAGAATACCAGAAATTCGCCCGAATTTTCCTGCTGAAGCTGCGGCGATGGCAAGAGAACGTGACCAAGTGAGACTCATCAATCCCGCAGATCCCAGAATCAAAGATTTCAATGCGGAAATTCGTAGGATAGTCAACGAACACAAGCTTACCAAGTGGAAACAACACCTTGAGGCATGCAACCTCTCCGGCGGAGTCGGCAAATTATGGTCGACTGTCAAGGGCCTACCCAATCAGACCAAACACAACGGCAAGGTCGCCATTGCATTCGGCGGCAGCGTCAAATCGTACGCCAGGAAATGCGCGAGCTCCTTTTGCCGGCTGTTTATAATGCATCCACCTGCGGATAGGACTAAAAGAAGAGTCCGACCTGCGCACAAACACAAACACTCCACTGCGCCTATTGCCGTCTCAGTCGCAGAGGTCAAGGAAGCCGTAATGAAGGCCAAACCCTTAAAATCCATCGGACCCGACGGAATCGCTATGAAGATGATCAAACACCTAGGCCACGAGGGACAGACTTATTTAGCGGCTCTCTTTAATCTCTCTCTAACTACCTTCGTTATACCTGAGATATGGAAACAAGCGATTGTAGTTCCCCTACTAAAACCAGGGAAGCCGGCGAACCAAGGAGAGTCTTATCGCCCGATATCCCTCATTTCGCCGGTTGTAAAATTACTAGAGATCATTCTGCTCCCTTACTTCATTACAAATCTGAAATTGGCCGATCACCAGCATGGTTTCCGCAAATCTAATAGCACGACATCCGCTTTGAATGCCATTACAACGCAGATAAATTATGGTTTGAATCAACACCCGCCAAACCATAAGACGGTTCTCGTGGCACTTGACCTATCAAATGCATTCGACACGGTCAATCACGCCAAACTCCTCCGAGATCTGGAAGAGACACCGCTCCCTGCCGGCCTTAAAAGGTGGTCCGCTAATTACCTCAATGGTCGACAGGCATCAGTCAAATTCAGGAACAAGAAATCTAGGGAACGAAGAATAAAACAATGGGTGCCGGTGCAAGGTGGTGTTCTCTCTCCCTTTTTGTTTAATTTTTATATTTCGAGACTTCTCGCCCCACCAGAGGGAGTCTCCATTGTTTCCTACGCTGACGACTGCACGATAATGGCCTCGGGCAAGGGTCCCGCCATTGACGAACTCTGTACTAGAATCAACAGTTACCTCCGTGACCTTTCCAGCTTCTTCACCGAGCGAAATCTGACCCTATCTCCGACTAAATCGACGGCGACCCTGTTTACGACATGGAATGCGCAGATGGGGCAAGAGTTAAATGTCCACGTAGACGGAGTACCTCTACCTACTGTCAACCACCCGAAGATCTTGAGTGTGACATTTGACAACGGCCTCACCTTCGCTGGTCATGCCACCGCAATGGCCTTAAAGGTACAGAGCCGCAATAAGATCCTCAAGTCACTGGCCGGCAGTACTTTGGGAAAAGACAAAGAAACATTGCTTGCTACATATAAGGCTATTGGCCGGCCGGTTATTGACTATGCTGCGCCCATATAGTCGCCCAATCTTGCTGACACCAATTGGAGGAAATTGCAAGTCTGCCAAAACAACGCCATCAGAAGTGCTACGGGATGTCTGCTTATGTCATCTGTGTCTCACCTCCATCAAGAGGCAAAACTGCTCAATGTTCAAGAGCACGCGGAACTCTTGAGTAGACAGTTCCTTTTGAACTGTCATAAACCCAGCACCACCCCCCAGAGACATAAGGAGACATCTTCGTAAGCACTACGATGAGATCCGGCACCATATCTCTTTTCCGTTTGATCTACGGAACCGTAGACGGGCTCTAAATGACCTCCACACCGAGTCGGTAGATAGATCTCTCAGATCTCGGCCTGTGAATCCCGTTATTAATACTCAACCACCTAAATTGGCTGAAGAGGAGTGTGTACTTCCGAGGGAGACTAGAGTCATACTAGCACAACTTCGCTCTGGATATTGTAATAAGTTAAACTCTTACTTATCCAGACTGAACCCCAACATACCAAACACATGCCCTGCATGTGGTATGTTCCCTCATGATACCAAACATCTCTTCTCCTGTTCAGTCGAACCCACTCTTCTAACACCTACATCACTCTGGTCCAACCCTGTGGAAACTGCGCGTTTCCTCGGACTTCCGGTAGAAGAGCCTGATGACAATTTAGAGTGATCGAGCCCATTGGGCAGGGCGAAGCACTATTAACAACAACAACAACAACCCAGAAATACATTTTTTTTTACAAAATAGTACTTTTTCTTGCTCTGGTTCAAAAGTAGGGGTATGTATTCAAACTACATATTGAAGAACTTTGCTCAAGTTACTATTTCACCGGCTGAGTGGAAGGTAACTATATCCGGGTTATCTTTTCGAAAACGTCGGATCTCAGAATTTTTGTTTAAAAACGGTTACCTGAGATTTTTGTTGAAGGCTGCCTTATCTCACAATTTAAATTCCTGCAAAGATTGTAACACAATATTAAAATGACACGCTGCTTTGCTTAGTTTTTCGTTAGTATTTATTACAATTCAGGTAACAAAAATTCATAGGTATTCATATAGCGAAGCATTTAAAATAAAATTAAAACTTAAAAATAACTCCCCAATAAAAAAATTTTAAAAGTAAAATATTTGGCGATATTGAGCCAAGTGAATAAAAAAACAAGCAAATTATTTTCCCTAGCTCTTACTTAAATTTTAAAGTTTTTTCCATACAAAAATTATGTCGAATTTCCGATAACTTAAGTAAAAGCGTTTGCTAATTTTTTTATTCACATGGGCCATTAACTTAATTTTAATTTAATATTAAATTAAGACGTCTGGACTTTTTAGCGGCGAAATCATTTATCACCTCGTCTGTTTCAATTTAAACCGACGGTGTGTACTCATTATGGCTAAACCATTTAGTCTTTCCTCTCCAGTAGAATTTCTCAAAAAACTTTTTAACCTCTTCAGTGTTGAAAAATATCTTTCCGATGTGCATGTAGTGACGGGAATTGTAGCAAATACTTTTAGCAAAGAATATATTCCTGGAAAAAATGTTTCTTTGCACTGGTTTAAAGCTTCAATAGCAGATGATGGACGTTTACAACTTTCTTCTTGACTCTATTTTGCTTTCCATAAAGTGAACTCAGAAGCAATTGCTGCGGTGTCAATGATATCTTTATATATTTCAAATTCTTTTGCGTCGGACTCGCTGAAGTTAACTTCTTTTAAACAGTAATGGTTTTCTTTTTATAATTTCCTTCGAGCTGCATCTGGCATGACAAAGGAAGGTTTTCTTTAGCATTTTTTGAAGGTGCCAAAAAGAAGCCTCATACAAACTTTCAAATAAAAGTAGCGTCAAATTTGGCTGCCAGAGCAAAAATAAAACAATTTCTTGAGCGTTTTCTTTTGTTCTGCGTACCCAAAATTAACTTTTAATTTTTATTTTAGGTGTGGTCAATGGTAAAACATATTAACGCAATATGCATTTGGTTGTCTTTGCTTTGGAAGACATTCAAACTATGGTTTTCAACATGGTAGAAATAAAAACTAGCTTACTTGTTTCAACATTTCGGGGAGGAGGGTTCAAACCCCCGTAAGCCCCACCCCCCTGGCCACGTCCTTGCCCCGTTGATTTTCCGAGTAAACTTATTATAATCAGTCGTGCTCAAGTGAGAAACATAGAGTTGCACTGCGCTCATCTAAATATCGTGTATTTATTCCGATTCCCACTGATGTTTGTCGCTGCAGAAAGGCATTTGAGAATTATAACAATCTCAAACCTCCGTTGTTAATTCTCAATAGCACCTCAATAATGGAATTATAGTGTTCTCGACATAAAAGGCACTTATTAAGATGGGAATTTCGCTGATTCTAAAATTGGCAAACCACTGTCCCCAATCTCTTAATTGCATTTCAAATGCCACACAAGTTAGAGAATTAGGTTAGATAAAACGCTTATTAGCTGAAGTTGTAAGGAATCCTGAAACTAAACTGGAGAGACAAAAATTTTTCAAACGCTTGAGAATATATTTTTCTGTGCTTATTGGTATGTTGTCTCTTATTCGTACGCGTATACATATAAAAGTGAATATATTTTTAAAGGAGGTTTGTGCTACCCATCCAAGGAAACTGTCGCGCTTCTCCAAGGTTTGTTTTTGTTGCTTTTTCAGCTGCTGTTTTTATTGTTGCGGAGCTTGATTTTTTTGCTGATGATATTGTTTTTTAATTGTTGTTGTTGATTTTGCTGAGCAAGTTTCGTTTCGCTAACTTTTCAACGCTTAACACGACATGGTAATAAGCCAAAGATCAAAGAGCCATACAAATCTTTAAAAACAAGCATTAAAAAGAAAAAGGTGAAAAGTCATGAAAAACATAAAATGTAAAAATATTTGAAAAGCATATGTAAAGTGTTCGTAGAGACAGAGAAATCATATAAAAGTTCCAACGACGACTTGACAGAGACTCGCTTGCCTTTTGCCATTGTCCGATTTGAAATTCGTCGGTAGAAGAGATTTACATTAAAAGGTACGTTTTTAATTTCTTGAAAGTTTTACCTTTTTTGTGGAGGGTCACGTATAAGCCCCCACAATTAAAAAAAAAAAATTTTATTCGTGATATAATTTTTAACTATAAGATCTTTGGGTATAAACCTTTTTTATTTTTTATGAATATGGCGGTAAGTTATTAAATTCTCACTTCGAATTCTTTGATTTTTTTAAATGATTTTTCAACTCAGTATTTTTTCAGTTTTCTCTCATTTCATCTTTCGATTTTTCAGTTCTCTTATATTTTGTCGCTTTGCTATACTCTTTTATCATGGCTGGGTTACAGCTTTTTGTCTTGCTGATTTTATCTACTCAGAACTCTCCAATGTGTACGTATGTATGTATTTGTATACATTCAGTGCCGTATTTCGAACGTGCGGTCCCCTAGGTTCTTTTTGTATTTCCAGCCCCAAAAAGTACTAGGGTAATTTTAAAGATTTAGCAGCATGGTGTAACAAGTAAAACTTGAGGAAATATACTCGTAATTATGTTTTTTTTTTCTACTGTAGAAGCCTGTAGAGTTGTTTATTCTAATTGTAATATTTAATATTTAAAAGATTTGTACTTCGTGTTTTTGTGAGGATCAATTTTGTAAATTTTATACATATTTTAATTTTTTGATTATTGAAATTGAATTCATGAATTGTTTGTTTTCAATTTTAATAAATATTTTAAAAAATAAACTCTAATTCATAATAAATATTCATAAAAAATAAAATTCTTTTATAAAGCTTTTTAAAGTGACATGTTCATACAAATTTTTAATTATAAAAGCTTTTTTATTTTTTATGAATATGGGGGTTGGAATGGAATATGTTATAAGTTTAATATAAATGTATACTAGCAAAACTAGGATTTTCTCTCTGAGAGTAAGTGTAAATAAAGAATTAAGCTTCCGATAGAATAGGGATTACCCAGTACACTTTGTTTCTATGACAATTGAGTCTCGCTTCACAGAGTGCAGCCACGGAAATTATGGAGGTAACATTAAGAACCAATATATAATTTCAATAAATGATGTCGTCTACATGATTTCCAAATCAAGCCCTTCGATAGCAGGCAAGTAATTGGTACTTGGAAATAAAACCAGCTATTATAAATCTTTTTGTTTTGGACATTAAACAAGTTTCGGAAGGGTTGTCAGATAATACTCAACCAAACATTCGGGGAGTGATTTTGCCCAGTTTATGAAACATAAATTGTTAATAATGCAATTGTGTTTTTCTAGATGCCATTCAGTAAAATACTGTTTGTTATTCGGGTACAAAAGATGACAACTAAAGTATTATTGACACCATCAGCAAGCATAAGTAATTAAAATTAAAAAAGGTAATGAAGATTCATTAGTTGTATTTCTTTGTGATTCTATTACTATTCAAGACAGTCAGCTTTCGCCAAAACATGGAATTTTTCATGTACATATATCTGCAATATAGAAACTTACAGTTAACCAACTACACTAAGAAATAACGATCCAAAAGGAGTTCGTAATTAAATTTTTTGGAGTTTTATTTAGTAATCGGCAAAAAAAAAAACACTTTTTTATGCAGATTCACGAAACCTTTGGAGAAGAAATTAATATTGTGGTGCGGATAAACCTCAAAGCTCAATTATATGAATGATTTAGAGGATTTTCTTAGACACGTAAAGAGAATTCTAAGGCGAAAAATAAACTTTGGAGAGTGGATGAACATTCAATTATAGTAATGTTTTAGAAAATTTTCTGGCAAGTTTAAAAATTATATAGATAAAACTTCACAAACCATCAAAGAGGGTACTTTTATCTGATTAGTTATCTTAAAAACTTATATAAAGCTTCATAAAATAATTAATAAAAGCCTCCAATATAACTCCAAAAATTCGATCTTTTTCCATAAAAATTGCCTAAAAAGGGTCAAAATATGCTTCAAAAATGCTTCAGAGAAGGCTCAGAATCATTTAAAAAAGAGTCATAAAACGCTCCAAATTCATTGAATTCAGAGTCATTTTGGATTATTTTTTATGAATCCTTTTAGTGTGCCCGTGTGCCAATGATTTTTTGCACATTTTGATCCCCTAACAGAGCTCATTTCTGATTGAAATTTTCTTTTATTTTTATTTTTTTATTTATAACTCCGAAAGGAGTCTTTTTTTCTCCGTTTGGTAAGCTGGAATAGTGTGCCCACTTTTTAAACTTTTGTATATATTTTCGACAAATTGATTTAACTTTAGGCGTATTTTCTTCTAAGCCGAACTCGGTAAAAATTTCCCTGTGTGCTTTTAACAACACTGGACACATTTCAACTGTCAAAATCATCTGTTGTTTGTTATTGACATTTTCTTTGTTTATCATCGCGCGCAAATGAAAACATTTTCTCAATTTTGCAACATCTTTTTGTTTGAGCTTATCCAGTTTTTCCCGCAACAAAATCTGCGAGAAAGATAAAGAAATACTGCTGGCATCGTAAAAGGCAATGGGTAAGCAGGTTCTGAGCTACGCATAGCCCATATGGCCGCCGGGAACTGACAAAGAAGTTTACCTACACT
Source organism: Merzomyia westermanni (assembly GCA_949987695.1). Classification (NCBI taxonomy): domain Eukaryota; kingdom Metazoa; phylum Arthropoda; class Insecta; order Diptera; family Tephritidae; genus Merzomyia; species Merzomyia westermanni. Next base: position 75,254,142 of record OX465290.1, read on the forward strand.
CTAAACTTTTTTGTTGAATTTTACAGCGATAATGGTAGGCAACAGATTACCGACTGTTTATGTCTAAATTCACGCATGTTAATATACGCATTTTTTTGTTGATTGATTAAACCGAAAAATGTGTAATTCCATAAACACACAGCTGCTTGAATTTGCAGCACTTTCTGCGCGCTCTCTCTCACTTATTTTTATGTTTAAAGCCAAAAATGTTTAATTTGAAAATATACAGTAGCTCACAGTCAAAATGGGCCACCATTAAAATTGCAAATTCCAGCAAGAATAACTTCTTTTAAAAAATTTCGCTATTTTATGAAAGTACATATGTGTAAAAATTCAATACAATTACTGCAAATTAAGGTTAACAGCTTTTTGGAAAATTGGAGAAAATTTGAAAAAGAATTTTTCGATTTTTTCCGAGTATGCAGTTTTGTAGTTCATTCATTTTAGTATAGAAAAATACTAGTCCTAAGCAGCTAAAGGAATTGTCTGATTTTTAGCAATTTTTTTTGAAACATGTACTTATATGTACACATACTTTAAAAAAAAGAGCGAAATTTGTGAAAAGAATTAAATTATTGCTGGAATTTGAAGGTTATAAGGATGAAAATTATTTTATTTTTTTATTAAAACAACAGGAAATATAGTAAATTAACAAAAGAATTTAATTTCATGTTAAAAATAAGCAAATACATGCATTCATACATTAAAATGAAGGACTATACATACATAGGTTTAAAATATAGTGTTGTGCATATCAATAGCACCAAAATAGGACAAATAAAATTAATTGAAATGTTACATATTTATGTATTATTAAATTTTACATATTTATGTATTATTATGTTAAATTTCAGGAACCTTTTCAATTTTCGAAATCAGTGCCATAATTTTTTTTAAATTATTTATATGTTTTTTTCTGCCTCTTACTTGTGATGGGTAAAATTTAAATAGAAATCTCATCAAAAACTCGCTAGTTTGCGAAATATCCTTAGGGTATTCTATATTAAAAATATAATAATAGCAAAGAAGACATAAAATTAAATCAACGATATCATATTTAATATCTATAGTCGTAATTTCGCCTTCTAGCCATATATACGAAACCGGGTCTGTTTCATTTGAAAGAGATGTATCTAAAAAATACAAAAAATGTGATGCAGACAAAACCAAAATCTTGAAAATATTCAGGCTGATTCTGAAAAGTTGTCTGAGAATTTCTCATTTTTAAAATAAAAAAAGATTCAACACCAAAATTATGATATCCATAGAGATGAGAAAAGGTTACATACCCAAATGGTAAATACCTAGTAAAATAAGGTAATAATGGGTAAATACCCAAATATTTATCCAAAAGCCGGGTAAAATCGGCAAAAGAATTTGCGAGAACTGTTCATTATTGGCCTGATTATTAAAAAAAACTTACAAATTGTTGATATCCAAGGAGTTAATATATTTCTTCCGCTTTTTATTTCCTCAATTGTTGTTCCCAACTGAAATTTACTTATTAGTTAATAAAAATAAATGTTAAAGTTTTTGCATTTAGTTGTACCTCAAACTTTGAAAATAACAATTCGTGATTTTCTTTGAAATGATTGGAAATCGCTATTATAATCTCTTCATCATTCCCTGTTTCAGAAATTTTGAAAAACGCTTTGAGTTTCGGTTTTGATAATGTAAAGTTCAACCTGAATGCTGAGACATCAAGCTCCATTAATTTTTCAAAATGTTGAAATAGGCATTTTTTGTAAAATATCATTGGCCAATTTTGAAGAATATCTTTAACTGTTGGAATATTTTGTGAATTGTTAAAAAACTTTCTTTGCGGAGCAAAGCAATCAGCCATGTATTGCGAAACAGTTTCCTCTTCCGATTGCTGTAGTGATTTTTTTTGGTACATCGATATTAGAAACTGTTTTTTTGATGTGTAATCTTCTTCACTTTTGGATTCGTTTGGCTGCCAATTAACGCAACTACGAGACATTGTATTTACTTTTTTTTTAATTTTGAGTGGCGCATTTGAGCTTGAAAGCCCCTTTTTAGCTGATGAATTTAAAAAGTTGTTACGGTTTCTCATAGTTGTAATTATCGACACAGGAGTGTGTGACATGATATTTTTTTGACCATCTCTTTCAAGAAAAGATTCAGGGTATTTGTTAACGGCCATTTGCGCAATGCTTCGGTAAACTCTCATGGGAATGTATTCAGATTTTTGCCGTAATTCATCTACAATGGTGTTGCAAAATTGGTTCAGCAATTTTCCCAAATGCTTTTTATCTTCCAGTGCTTTATTGATTTCTGTTGACATTTTATTCCAAGGTATTTCGAACGCGTTAAATGAGTCACACATCGCCTGTGGTGCTCTCTTACTTGATGTCGGCATGTTGGTTTGGTGCTCAGAAGACATATTTGTATTTACATCATCTGTATAATATAGGATAACTTCTTCTTCCTGCAATTCCTGGCAATTATTTAGGGGTTCTTCTTGGGGCGAGGACTGTGGTACTAGCAAAAATAAAAAAGTTTCTTGGCTCGATCGAGAATTTTCCTGTGGCGGCGTGTTGTTAGAATTAGTGGAAGCTGTTATCATATTGGGTGGAGTCCACGTCTCCCAAGAATTTAGTATTATTAAAGTACTCTTTTCCTCTAAAAAAAGTTGTAACGTTTCGTCATCATCTATCTCTGTTCCATCACATTCCAAAACTAGCTTATTTCCCGTAAGCGTATAGTCTTTAGCTAAATGAAATAACAAAATTTGGTGTTTTGTTTATTACGCAGGTGATAGGTGAAAGGTTTTTGATACTCATACCTTTTGCAATTATATGAGTGATAGAAGCTTGAGATATGAACGCTTTTTTCTTCTTTCTGTCGGCGCTCCACAGCTTGCATAAGTATTTCGACATTTCTATTCTTTCTTATAGGCTACTTGACTTAATTTAAGTTAACATGAAAATAAAAATTACATTAGAAATAATAACTATTCGATAATTTAAGAAAATAGATCCTTATTTTATATGTGATTCAAAATTGAAGAAAATGGTGCAAAATATTGTTTAGAATTAAACACAACTAGTTTTATAGGTTTTGGAGTTAAAAGTTCATTTTTGTTCACAGTGGAAAAACTCTTCGTTGTAATATCAAAGGATTCGTATAAGCTTATTGCGCTATTGAACCACATTTTTACTACTTCACCGTAAAAAATGAAATTTTCATAATTCTCATTTATAAATAACGAGTTAATAATGAGAACATTCACATTACTATGTTCGTCAATTGAATATAATATAGCATCATTTTCTTTATAAAAGGTTCCCAGAAAAGATAACTTTTTTGTTACAAATATGAAATCATTTGGCAAGCTAATATTAAACATGTTCTCTTCCATTGCATATGCCTTTTTACATATTACTTTTTCCATTAATCTATGCCCATAAAGACTCGACTGAAGGTATTGATGCCTTTGTGCTAAAGTATAGGTAATGTTTTTGAAGTTTCTACATCTTTTAGCTATATTCTTAAAATATTGGTGTTTTTGTTCAAAATGTAATGTAAACAAGTTTTTTAAAGGACCAAATTGCTTAATTAAATCCGGATAATGCTTCAAATAGTGATGTTTTGGTCTTAAATTAAAATCAGGAAAGCACTCAACTCTGTATTCAAAAAAAACCCGTATGTAGTAGTTTAACAATTCTATTTGTGATAAGGTAATTTCATGTGCACAGATTAAACGACACATACTAACCATGGTTGTAAAAAGCAAATATAGTGGATCTTCGTAAGAAGTAATAACCCTCATCAAGACAAGTGGCATTAGAAATAATATGTGACGAACTTCATCCGCATTGCCTGGAAGCTTCTTCATTTTAGCATTTATCCTTGGAAATGACAATTGTAAACGGAGTTTCTTTCTTAAAGCTGTTAACAAAATATTTATGTGGTCAAAGGAAAAACAGTATTTATTGCTTAACTTTTTTAAAATTTCCATCAAGTCATATGGGACTATTCCTTCAAATAAGTCGTGTGCAATACAAGGTGGTAGTCCTGGACTACAAACATGGAAGAAATCAAGGATGTTTAAACATGAGTTGCGAACTACTCCTCTGTCGAAAGTTTCTGTCGAAATCAGTTCATTATAATTGCTAATAGTTCTAAGTGTACGAATTTCAACATCTTTGGTTTCTAAACATTTTCGCTCAAAGAAACAATAGCGGCAAACGTACTTTGCAAAGCTAAAGTTTTCCGTAAATCCTCCAATTTGATGCGAACCCAGGTTATCTCCAATTACAGAAAATACAGTACCAAGAAACTTTTTTTCAGTTCCATGTTTGCTATTTAAAATAGTTACTCCTTCTGATTCTAATATTTTGAGGTCATCCAATAGAGGCTTCAAAACAGTTTGAAATCCAAACATTTTCACATACTTTTCCTTGCACAATAAAATCAACTGAATATTATTTATTACTGATCTATATCTGGAATGTATATTTCCGATAATAAAATAAAAACCTATCAGCTTGTGCTTCTGTTTTGCTGAGCCTAAGGGATTACACACTTCGAAAGCATCTTGAAAAATCAGCAGCTCAATGCGTTTTTCGCGTGAAAAGAAAGATTGATTTTGATAAACATATCCATTATTATAATCAGAATATACATTGGTTCTCGACTCCTTTACTTCGGAAAAGGCCTCAAAATATTTTTCGTCGTTCAGAAGAGATTTCAATGTTTCCAAAAGTGGAATATAATGATAGGAACATGCATTATGATAATTATCAAGGCCAAGAAAAATTTCTTTAGGTTCAATGTTTCCTGAAAAGAAATTTTTTTGTTTACACCTTGAAGCTAAGTTGTGTACATCTTGCAACAACTTCGATTGAGTGAAGATTCTTATAACTTCATGTTCTATTCCCGATATACTGGTAGTGTGGTTAGCGAATATTTGCTTTATTTGCGCCATGTTATCGGACGTATTTGTTGTAATTAAAGAGGAAAGCTCTGAAAACAAAAATTGCAAACAAGCTTCAGAAACATTATATTTGCATTTCAAATCTATCAAAATATTTGCAAAGCAATTGGTGGAATTGCTGCGAGGAACGTCTGCTACTTCATTCAAGTCACAGACAGATGAAATTTGATTTGTGGCTTCGACTACTTGGGAAGTTGTGGCGTCTTTTTCTTTCGATGAAAAAGGAAGTAAGGAAGGAAGGTCTGCTACTTCGGCAGATGTTGTATCGTTTTCATTCCGATGTTTTCGATGGAAATGAGACCGAAAGGTGGATTTTTTCAAAAAAATTTTAGAGCACATTGGCATTGGACAACTAACATATTTGTTAAAATGAAAATGTCTTAACACATGCACATAAATTTCCTTAACACCGCATCCAATATATTTGCAACCGGTTACACTACATTCGTATTTTCCTTCGCGTTTTTTGTAGCACACTTTATTTACATGATGGTTTCCCGAATAATGCACTGTATAGCTATTGTAGTTGGAAAATGTCTTTTTACATTCTCCACACAAACAAACAAAAATACAATCGCGCGCGTCTTTATGGGCGTATAAGTGTCGATGATAATTTATAAAGCTAGCAAATTCACTTTTGCATATATTGCACTTGAACATTTTTCTTATTATTTCTATTTCAATTACTTAACACTAACAATATTTTATTTATCTATTTATTTTATTATATTTATTTATTTTAATATATTTTATTTCTTTTGCGCACATGCACGCTACCGCAACACTTTCAACTGAAATGTATTTCAAACCAGAGAGAGCGCTACTCAACAAGCGCTTGCTGAGAGGAATTACGCATATTTGACTGTGCGCTTCAGCTTCACGCAACAAAGGGTTTGTTTATTTCGTATTTTTTGTGCGCAAAAAAAAGTTTGCACCATTTTATGTTCTTTTTCAGCTGTGAAATGAAAGTTTGCTGTAATTTGTGTTTAAATTTATTCCTTTTGCGACTTAAAGCCTAAAATAAACAGAAATGATTGCAATTTCAAGCAACAGTGAGAGAGTCAACAAAAATTTACTGATATCATCGCTGTAAAATTCAACAAAAAAGTTTAGAGTGTACTCTGTGTGGATGGTTTTGAGGGTCTGCGATGCATCTTTACATCAAATAGCTAGAATTTACGATGCCGGATGTCATCATAGTGCTTATGGAGATGTTTCCTTGTATTCTAGAAGGTGCATTTTCTTCGAACCAGTGCCTGTTTGGTTCCGCGGCTTGTAACAGCTGAACAAGAATTACCTGGTTAGCATTTTATTATGCTCTTTAACACCAACCATTTTTGCCGCATTGTGGAGACGGAGTACCGGTGACATAAGGAGACATTCCGCGGAAATTTCTAGTGCGGTTTTCTGACAGACCTGCAACTTCCTCCAATTTGTGTTCGATAGTCAGGATGATCATACTGGCAGCTCAGAACCGGATGGCCAATTGCCTTGTACGTTTCCAACAACATTTCTTTACCCTTTCCCAAACTGCTGCCACCCAGTGACATGAGAATTTTGTTGCGGCTTTGGTATCAAACGCCACCCCAAGATTTTGGGGTGTGAGACAGTCGGAAGCTTGATGCCGCCAACCTAGACGATCATTTGCGCCGTCCCATTGGTAAATAAGGTGGCCGATGATTTAGTCTGTGACAGTGCCAGATTTGGTCCAGCGAAGAAACCGGGCAAGGAGAAATAATTCTTGAGCACGGAAGAGCCAGTTGCCGAAATCGTGTAGCCTTCAGCTTAATACACAATAGAGACACTCTCTGGTAGAAAGTGAAGCCTCTATATGTAATAATTAAACAGTAGCAGGTATAGCACACCCCCCGTGGCACCCCCTGTTTAATTATAAGTGGTTATAATCGTTCGTTCCTGAATTCCACTGATGCTTGCCAACTCAGGTAATTGGCGGTCCATCGGTTTAGACAGGGGCGAAACCCTGCGGGTTAGGGGTTTAGAAAATGCCCGTGGTAGGCATACCTGTCGTAAGAGTCGACTAAAATGCACATAGCTAATGACGTGCAACTCGATGGTTGATCTACGGACATGATCACTCTCACCTCTCATTACCATTCTTATTCCTCCTTAGGTAAAGAGGGGTTAAGATGATCTAGAAAGTTTCACTGGTCACACCAAATCGCTCCCAATAGAATCGCGTAGGGTTGCAAACAACAACAAACAAACCAGAGCAATTTTAACGCATGAATGTCGGGACGATAATCTCTCGCACAACAGGTGACAGGAGATGTGTAAATATTAATGATCTTAAGATCGACATTGGCTGACCAGACAACCATACCCTGACGTTCTAAGGTGTTGTCCCTCGGGTCGACGTCAGGATCAAAAAGACGATACTGCACAATTTAATGGGTAATGAACGCTAGTCCACACTAAGTCCTCTCGCACGATTGCGACGGTGGATATTGTAGCCGTCCCTTGCCCAACATTTTCATCAAGCTCTTCTAACGGGAGTCTCAGAAACCTCGCGGCTTCAATAGGGTTGGACCAAAGTGATAGGCTCAGTTGATCAGATGAATAGATGGTTAGTGTCATGGGGAGACGCACCGCATGCCGGACAAACACTTGGCATGTCAGAGTTCAGTCTGGATAGGTAAGAGTTTAACCTGTTACAGTATCCAGAACGAAGCTGGGACAGCATGACCCTTGTCTCCATAGGCAGTTCGCGTTCCTCTTCGGCAACAGGTGGTCCTATCGCACCGGAATGACTGGGGTGGTTTTGTTTGACCAAGGGCTGTTATTTCGATGTTACCCTGTCTAACTTGCACCTATTTATCTTGTTAGTTAGTTAGTGGGGCAGTACTTCGTCCTGCCTACTCGGCGCATCCATTCAGAAAATGGGACGTGACCGACCAAACAGAACTATTCTGGTGTTTAAAAACTTTTGTCGGGTATAAATCCGGTACGCTCGGGTGAATAGCACCTTGCCTAATTCTTCTCGGTTTCGATGTTATATTCCAAAAAACTTCTGACTCTTGCCGGCCATTTACATAGTTAGCGGTCCACCTTTTAAGTCCGGCTGGGAGCGTTTATGCCTCTAGATGTTGGAGGAGCGTGGCACGGTTGTATATATCAAAATCTTTTTATAAGACAGGTGCCACTAGCACGATCCGGTGGTTGGTGGTGTTTTGATTAAAACCACTATTAAATTTCGTGCTTATGGCGATCGAAGCGGTTGATGGTTGCAGTGTAGTGACAATATATTTCCGGCTTTAGGAGGGAGCCAGCTGTCGCCTGTATCCATATCTCTGGAATGACAAAGGTGGTGAGCGAGATATTGATGAGCTTTTTTTGGTTGTTTTTAGCGACAAAAACACTCCCCGAGGTTTTGGGGATTGTTGTTGGAAGTGACAGTCCTTTGCCGGATATCAACTCGGTACGCTCCGGTACTCCCTTGCGGTACTGCCCGAATGTCGTTGTAGCGATTTGGTATGACCAGTGAAACTTTCTAGATCATGTCACCCCTCCTTTCGTAAGGAATTAGAAGAGGGCTAATGATAGGTGAGAGGCATCATATCCGTTAATCAACCATCGATTTGCCACGTCATTACCTTTGTGCATATTAGTCGCCTCTTATGACCGGCATGCATAGCTCGGACATATTCTAATCTCCTAACCCGCAGAGGGGATTGATAAGAGCTACTAAGTAGCTATGTCAAGCTCGTGGCCAAGTTTTCATTGCAACATCGTCAAGGCAGATGCATTTTGACGGTTCACCCTTGTTTATTTTTGTAGCGACAAAAACAATCCCTGAGAATTTTTGGGAGTGTAGTCTATGTTGAGTGTTCTTTGCCGGATATGGACACGGTATGCTCCGGTAGCAGCACCTCGCGCCACTTACCCGACAGGTTTCTGTTTGCAAGCTCAAAACACATAAGAACGGGACACAGCCAAAGCAATATTTGTGTTTAACTGATGCCAAAGGCACGTAGTGCAATAAATGAGGAGCTGGTGGTCCTAAGCTGATGGCTGGAAGAAGGGGTCATTACTCGTAACTGAACCTGTTACGAATGGAATAGACTTCTATTGAACGCCGTGTCAATGGAGCAACGCTGCTGGTCGTGAAGACTGTGCTACTTTTTAGTAAGGCTCCAACAGGGGACCATGAATGTACTAAAGAAAGTACGGGGTCTGTGGATGGCAGGGTTAACCCCTAACACCCGCATTTGTGTAGCCATCTGTTACACAGGACGAATTGAGAAAAGTACGATAGCTTAACATAACATAGAACCGGCTGCCGTGAGAATGATGGTACCTGCTCGATGGGCAGCCCCAACTTCATTCTGGTCCAACCCTTTTGAGACGGCCAGGTTTCTAGGACAACCATTAGTACTATCTTTGCCAAAAGAACCGTCATAGGTATTTGGTAACTTAAGGAGAAAACTGCTAAAACGCATCCAAAAATATCGAGAGATGTATACACGCTTTGACCTCTACGAGTATATCAATAATCTAAAAGCAAAAAACCAAAAAATTACCCAGCTCCGATTACCAATGGGGGCGTGATCCATGGTATTTATATGCGGAACACCTTTCTACTTAGGAGGCCTTCGGGCGCACTTCAAACAAATTACCCTTAGCCGGTCCAACACCGGCTACGTGATCCACAGTATTTCTGCGCAGAACATACTTTAGCACTTTTGGACTATCCTATATCATTTCAACTTGAATTGCTTTCGCATTATTGATGCTGAGGTAAAAACGCATCTTTTGATATCCCATCTTTTCAACTGGTTAACTGAACAGACTCATTTAACAGCAAATTCTTTATGGATAACGATTCTGGGCCAGGCATGATGATCAAGATGTTGCAGCAACAGCACATTGAATGGGAACGCCGCACTACAGGTAGAATTTATATTTTATCGCCGATTGATGAGACCACAGGACGTGTGTGACGCAGGATGAAAATAAAAATTCGCTTATTACCATGACCACCACAGCGGATAAAAATTCTATTAAAAATATGGGAAATCCATCCATAGAAAATTTGCACAGTACACCCTTCGGGGTGGGTGGGTTTTTGTCAAGCTTTAAAAAAAACCCTTGGCAGATCCAACATCGGCTACTCTATCCACAGAACTTTTGTCCAGTACACTACTCAAAAGCATTTAAGAATGAAAATAACCCACATGCGATCCAACACTGGCCACGGTATCCAAAGCATTTTTGCACAGTATGCAATTCTGGGGCTTTGTGAAATAAAGTATTCCTGTTGTATGCATACCACGGTAATTGTTTCCTTTAGGAGCCAACTATTAAAACACGTCCAATAATTTCGGGAGCAGTATCAAAAGACGCGTTTTGACCTCGGTAACAATAATCCGAAAACGGAAATTCGACTTTATATTTCTGTCGAGAGACATTTGCAATTAAAGTTGAAAATTTTCTGTAATTTTCATGTGGTTGTTGTAGGCACAGATAGAAGGTATTCCGAAAAGTGTGTTCTGCGGTGTTGGACCGACTGAGCAGAAAGATGTTCTTGGATCACGCCCTCTATTTAGGATGGGACGCGGGTGATTTTTTGGTTTTTTTCAAATAACTTTTCACTGATACAAAAAATTTAAAATCTTTCGGATTGTTGATACCGAGATCAAAACGCATCGTTTGATACCTCTCCCGACATTTTTGGACGTGATTTAGCAGTTGTACCGACTGCTTATTCACTAGATTACTCAGCTTTGTGCTCTTATAAATGCTTGTACCGGCATATTTTCAAGTTAATTTTGCCGTTTTCTGCACAATCATCTTAAAAATGGTTGGGAAGTCCAAAGACACAGGGTTGGACCAACGAAATTGTTTTTTATTTACATTTTCTCTGTTTATTTATTTTCTTAGCGCAGTTTGAGTGAAGTTGGCTGCATTAAATTAAGCTGTCAAAATATTTCCCTGGTATATTTCAAGAGCCCATTCACAACGTTTCAAGTCGCGTATTGAATAGGCGACTTTATTAGCGAGTGCTTAGAATAGACGAGTTGTGTTGTTGCTTTGAAGGTAATTCGATAAATAAGCGAGTATTCTTTTCAGACTCGCTTCGATTAGAATACGCCTTTTTTATGTGCTGCAAGGCCCCTTATGCTTAAATCCGACCCTGCTAACCAACAAACCAACACACAACCATAATTTAGCATTTTATTGAGAGTGAGTGGGTGGGCGGCCGCTTGACAGCAACAGCTCAAGTCGTCAGCCCCACCATTGTGAGGGTTGCGCGCTCCAAATTATTGTTTGTTGTTGCTGGATTGTATTTTGTTTTTATTGTTGTTGCATGCAGGAGTGTTTTTTGTTTCGTGCAATATTCGTCCGTCTGATGTTAGTATTTGTAACAAAGTAGAGTCAAATAGGAAGTAACAACAAAAGCATATGAATGCAAATACAAAGTAAAAATATATATTTTTCTTCTATTTCTATTATCTATGGCGAAAGATATAAGGAGCCAAAGCGTTTGTAGCATAACACCTACAAAAAACAAAAAAATAGCTTCCCATTAGGGTGTTAAGCTGTGAAGCGCTATATCGACTATTTTGTATGCTATTTAAGCAGCTCAGTAATTCCGGAGTTGAATTATCTTTTAGTTAGCCACTGAACACCCATTTGGTGGTGATCTTAAGTGACAACCTGAAAAGACTACCCCGACTTAATCAATATATGAGCTCCTAGGCGGATTTAATAAACAGCATTTGATTGCTATTAGATGTAAGTGGATATGGTCGGTGACACTGCAAAACCGTGTAACGCAGAAATGCAAAACCGTGTAAGTGACATTTGTGTCAAAAACTTTCATGGACCCCTGTCATTAAGATCTGTTAATTATTTGAAGCACTGTGTTGATATTTGCGTGAAGCTCGTAGAGGTCATTCATAAATTGGGAAGCTCGATATATCTTTTGGACAAATTTTCTCTCAAATACTCCAAAGGTCATCACGTATGTTTTTGACAGCGGCGATCATTCTACATTCTGCAATCTTTTTCTGACTTCATAAACGCAGAAAAACAAAGCATTTGTGCCTTTAATTTCATCTCCATGAGTTTAGTTTGGTCTTTTATTTCAAACTGGATTATAAAATCCATTATTGCGTTTAGGAACACAGCCATTGGTGTTGGTGTTTAAAATGTTCGGGATTTTTCCACTCATGCTAGTGGAAAAAGGAATAGCGAACCTTAAAAAACTGATATCGATGTGCGAAATGAAAACAAAAACATCAATGTATCGATATTATATCGATGTTTCCTCCAGAACTAATGTCTATGTATGCACATTTGCATGTACTATCATATTTACAGCTGTGTTCAATAGAATGGTAATGAAATTAAAATGCATATCGTTCTACGAAATAAGAAGAAGCTGTGATTTTAATAATTTTCATTTAAAATATAGCGAATTCCATAATAGAAATCACATCAAAAGAGATTTCAAAGTTCAGGAAAGTTAAATAAGCTTTAAAAAATGGCTATCCAAATCTTTAAATTTTTGGCCTGAATTTCTAGAAAATTTCTGAGTAAGCAGTTTTGTAGACCAATCAATTTAGTACAACATTGTGCAAGATAGATCTCGCTCAAAAATCTCTCAGAATTTTCAGAATTTTTTTCGTCAAGGCTGTTAAGTAATTTCTTCGATACAACGCATAAGGAAAAACTAATTTTGTATGGATAAAAATACCCAACATCCTTGACAAAAAAAATTCTAAAAATTCAGGAGAAATTGTGAGCTACTTTTAACTTGCACATTATTGTGCTAAAAACGAATGAGCTATAAAACTGCATACTCAAAAAATTTCCAAAAGTTCTGCCAAAATATATTGAAATTTGTATGTAAATTTTTAAAAGTTTAATTAACTTCCCTGAACTTTGTGTAAGCTTTGAAATTTGACGAATAATGCCTTTAGGGAAAAGTTCCCATCAAGATCATTTCTTTTAATTATTTTCAAAACCAGCATGTAGTTTTCTTGGGAATAAAATAATAGATCTTAATGGTAGTGGCCTATGACCGTTTTTGACACAAATGTCACTTACGTGGTTTTACATTTGTGCGTTACGCGGTTTCAAAATAAAAAAAACCCACAATAATTTAAATGACTCATTGAGTGGTGGCTTAGTATTCAAAGGGTCAAGATCTGGTGCTGGAAAGAGCATATTTCAAAAATAATACAGTATTCTCCAACAATTGGAATTTTTGTTGTTACATATTTGGTATTTTTTGAACTAGTTACAGATGATCTGGAAAATTTTAGTTATAAACACGGCATATTTACACAGGTAATATCATCTCAGCAGCTGATTTAATTTTTTTCATTTTAATTTTCTCTAAACTGTCAAACTTGCCTGCAATCGGTTTGTTCACATTTTAACATGTGCTGAGCTGTTCTGACATTTTAGAGAAGCAATTTCCAATATGGCCGCCGTGTTATTACCTTTTTTACTATGCCATGGTTATAAACCAGATTTTTTACTGGCTAGTATATCTCTACGTACTGCACGTACAGGGTGGCTGATGAATTTTGCTACATTAAGAAACTCAAATAATTTTTTTTTGGGTGTATGGAATTCATTTTTCTAAATAAATAAATAAATAAATAATTAGTTTTAAAAATAATGGAATTTAAATGCCCCCCCCGCTCGTCGATGCATGTGCGGCATCTTACCAAAAAGTTGTTCATTACTGCTTGGAGAGTTGAGACAGGAATAGCCGCAATTGTTTCTCGAATGGATTGCCTTAGTTCATTCAAATTTGTTGGTTTTGCTTTAAAGACTTCCTGTTTGCAATAACCCCACAAGAAAAAGGCAGGTGCAGTAAGGTCAGGCGACCTGGGTGGCCAACGGAATGTGGAGTTTCTGGATATCAGCTTATTGGGAAATTTTCGTCGCAATTCTGTCATAACAGGTTGGGCTATATGAGGAGCTGCACCATCTTGCTGAAACCACACAGAGTTGAAAGAAATTCTCATTCGGCGTAATTCTGGATAGAAAAACTCTCTCAACATGCTCAAGTAACGGTCTCCAGTAACCGTAACGGTGTGACCGTTTTCTTCGAAGAAGTAGGGCCCGACAATGCAGCGTGATGAAACTGCACACCACACTGTGACACGAAGTGGATGCAATTCCGTCTCATGGAGTATCTGTGGGTTGGAAGCACTCCATATTCGACAATTTTGTTTGTTTATGTTGCCGTTTAAATCGAAATGGGCCTCGTCAGACATGAAAAGACAGTTCAACATGTTTCCATCCTCTTCCACCATTTGAAGCAGCTTCTGGCAAAATTCCAAGCGAATCGGCAAGTCTGCAGCGTTCAGTTTGTTGGCCATTTGAATTTTATATGGGAATAAGTCCAAATCTTTGTGCATAATTGACTGTAATGACTGTCTGCTTACACCCATTTGAGCAGATAAGCTTCTTGTCGAAACACGTGGATTGTTTTGTATGGCAGCAGCTACAGCAGCGATTGTTTCCTCCGTTCGAACTGAAGGGTTTCGATGGTAAGGTCTTCTGTTGACTGTCCCATGCTCGGCAAAATTGTTTACAAGTCTTATTATGGTCCATCTGCTCGGAGGATTGCCGCCAAACGTGCGCCTATACTCTCTCGCACTCTGCAGTGCGTGATAGCGGCGGACAATCCAAATTCTTGTTTCAGTGTCCCAGTTATCCATTTTTGTTAAATGTAAAAGTCAATCTGCAAAATAAAAATAAAAATAAAATTAACCAGATTCATTAAATAGAAAAAAAGTTATTTAATTTTTTTTTGGTAGCGGCTTTTATTAGCCACCCTGTATATCTAAAAGCAATTTTATCTTCATTGGGACATCGACTTTTGGAGCTCAACAAAATGTATGCGAGGAGTAAAAGTGTGTCCCCTATGTCAGATGCTATTTGACATTTTGATGGTTTTACATAAGCATCCACACATCCCTCTCACAGCGGATTCAGTGAGTGGGTCTGCTTTTGAAACTTTCTATGCATTTCATCAATGGTGCTTAAATGTTCGAACTCTGGTGACGGATATGGGCTCTGACGACGGATATGGGCTCTGGTTGAATTTAGTCATGAATTGTTAGGCTATAGAACTGTCAGGGGCGGAGGGAAGTTTACCCGCATTCCTAGGTGGAAAGATTTCTGTCCGATATTTGGAAGAATTTTCTGAATAAAGTGGCCAGACCTGAACAATGCTGGTAAGCTAATTACCGAATTAAAACAGAGTTTGTCCACGAAGATACAATATCCTCGACAGGGAAGGGCTAAGCATATTCGTATTATACTGGGTAGGATATTGTGCTTGAAACAAAATAACTTGTTCTGATACCACGGGGCCAATGACAAGAGCTCTGGGTCTATCGTGTACTCCACCATCGTTACGAGTATTGGTTATCACAACCTGCGTATCCTCGTGGTTTGAGTGGCCTGGGTAACTCATCTGGTATAGTGCATTGACTAAATGAAGTATTTACAGAAGAGTTAGGAATTTGAGAAAGTATTCGAGGGAATTTTTTGGCAAGGTTAAACCCGTCGCTAATTTTGCAATGGATGGAATAATATTCAGTGTTTTTAATGTTAGAGAATGCAGTATTTACTGTAAAGCTACGCGGCAACTGTAGCACTGAGCTTAACAACGTTGGCAGACTGATTATAGCTCTCGACTGTTTCGAATAAATACGAGCAGTAGCATGTAAGAGGTTCAACTGACTTTTTTCTGTTGACGCCAGTCGATTAGACGATCTTTTTGGTTTTACTTAATTTAATTAATAGCTGATGGTTGGCATTTTAACCGTAAGAACCAACGCGCAGCTCCTCATCCTGGAAGATCACGAGATGCAGTCATTCAAACACTTCATACTTAGTTCCCTGTTTTTAATTTCCAAGCCGGTAAAGTCCTTTTGACTTTTAAATTTGGAACACACAACAGTAGCGTAGGGTGTCTGCCAAAGCGCAATTGTGCGTAACTTTGCCCACTTTTACGTCCGGCTCCTGTGTTTTGGAAATCTTATTCAGCGACGAGAATCAGAATTTACTGCAACAACGACTATTTCACATCGAATGCTGGCTGCCCTTCGCGTTTGCTCTGCTGGCATGCTGGCAAGTGTGATGTGTCACTGTGGCATGTCCATCACCAAGGCGTATGTGGCATGTGGCAGGCTGAACAAGCCTTTGAGGCATGTCATATTCGTCGTTGCTGTCGGTGTAGGACAACAGTTTTGCTACAACCAAACGTTTTGGCTACGCTCGTTGGTTTTGTCAGTGTTCGCGTCAATGTCATAAAAACTATTTTCTCAATGTCAGGCGAAGCCTTCGCCATATCCATTGAAGTTAAGTTGACGGACAGTACCAAAATAAGTTAGCGAAGATTGTGGTTTTTTATTATTGATAGAGTTAACTAATATAACATTCTTAAAAAGGCTCTCGTTTTAAAATCGTAGATCCTCGGAAAGTTCAATATAGTCACACTTCCATAAAATCGATCATACACAGGCTACCAATGATCATTAATTCTTAGGAAACGGGGTTGTAAGGGGTTTGATATTTTTTCTAACTTTACATTGTGACGTTTTATCTCACCCTTTATTTCAATCAACGTTTCACCTATTTACTAATATGCGTTGCAGAACCGGTCAATGATCACGTTGTTACTTTACCGAGGCTCCATTAATTCATCCATAACCCAATCGACTGGCTAGTAAATTTTTTTTTTTAATTTCAAAGGATTCTTTCAGGCAAGTGATCTCAATTTAATTTCACCTGCAACAACATATGCTTTTTATCTTTGGTGTTGAGGCCTGAACTGAAACGTTATTGGCTCATTTAGGGGGCATTGATGTTGAAGTCATCAGTTCATCCTGTGTAAGAAATCAAACGTATTTTCCAACAAAATAACTTGGAATTGTGTATACCTATTACCGCTGTTTACATGCCCATTATTCTTTCTAGCGTTTCTTCTGCTATGTACGGTTATGTGCCAGCCTTTTCGTACTTATCACTTCCAGTCACTGAGCGTCTGTTATAAATACCCAACTACAATATCACAATGCTTTTGAAATTGATCAAACTTTTACCTTTTTCCAGCCGTTCACGTACTTACCGGGACCTAAACTGTTCGAAGCATTCCACAATTCCTAATATTTCTGCCATCGCCCTGCCTCCCTTAGTATTGCAATGGGCTATATCTGAATGTCTTTCCATGAATTGCAAGATAGTTGGTCTTTTTTTTTTGAAAACATTGGGCCGGGCCAAAAGGGTTAGAACTTATAACGTAGAAAAATAAATTCCGCGAAATTGATTTTATTGCTCCAAGCGGTTTAAGGGGTTAAAAGTATACCCACAGCAAGGTAAGACGCTACTAATTTCTACTAGCCTAAGGTTCAAAGGGGTCAAAACAATAGTTCCCGTTGTAGTCCATATGCGTGAAAGTTCCACAAATCTCCTCGAACTATTTTCAGTTACAACAATTTAACCCTGCAGGACATTCAGAAAATAGTCTTCTTTCCATTTCTAAATTTGTTGGAGGTCGGTAGAGTGTAACAATTTTCTAGAAAAATATTTGCTGAAAAATGTTTTCTTTTAATTTCATTATCTATATCACCTTCTTTGTACACATATTTTCCGTGAAAATGCTGAGCAAAAAAATTTCTGAAACATTTAACTCTCTATCGGCCACTTTTTTCGGAATATCTAAAAGAGGCTAAGGCGTGCCTTTAATGATTGAACAGAAGGCTTAAAATGCTTCACAAAACTATTCTTCGCTTAAATTTTCTAACTATATTCATGTGTTATATTTTTCTACAATATTAGTTTTAACCCTTTTTGCACTTATTTACAACAATTGGACGCAAGATCTGCAAAACTCAAATAAATTTCATGTGGGGAAAGCTAAACACATTTGGTTTGAGAATACAAAAATATCAAGAGGTTAATGTGTCTTATTCTTCCATCCTAACTTTCGTTGGTGTATTTTGATGTTACCGGCTTCGAGCCTTGAAATTTGACAAACAAACTATTTCCTGTGGCACTTTATACCCGTCCGTATATCAGAAGGAGAAAATTAGTGCCTTCATAGAACTTATTCCAAAAAGGGGGCATTTGGTGCAATATAAACAGATCGTAACTGGTATTAGTCCGATCATATCCTGCACCCAATCTAGCACGCATCACCGACTAATCACATTTTGTGCAAAGCATGAAAACGTCACACTCTCTCACACACTCACACCATCTCTTGTACATCGCGTGTCCATGCTACCTTATTGAGCTCTGCTGCCTTATTGCATGCAACTGATTTTGGCGCTGATATCCACTGAAGTTTACTTGCCCCTATCATGCGTCTGCTCCGCCCAACACAACAAAGCCAATGTTGGCCATTGCGAACAGTTGCTATTACATGGTTACTTGCTCTTAGCCTTTGTTATTGTTATTAATGTCAATGTGTTTTTGTTGTTTGCTTGTTGGCACCGTTGTTTGGTTGGCAAAACTGTCACTTGTTTGCAACTTTATTGTTGTTTGTATTTTGCATGCACGCAAACATGCATAATATGACTTGGGATATTGGTTGTTACTGTTGTGCCGGCATTATTGCCAGCAGCGTTTTCATATACAAACATTGCACATTCAAAGAACATTCGCACCAACAATGTACTGTAGGACGACATCACTTCTTGAAATGTATTTGGTCCTTGTCGTTTCTTAACCTCGACAACAATGTTGCACAGTGCACTCTGGGCACGCGAGCTGATTATTATGGCCAAAAGTGAATACGGGCCGATTACTAACAAAGAAATGTTAATTTCTTGGACATCCATGTTATGCAATTTAATATGGTTGCTCTTTGGCTATCCGAAGTAATATAGACCGATGCGGTAAAAAGGCTTCTTTGATCTGTAATAGTTGACTTTTTCAATTTCGATCTATAGACACTAGCTCTCTTTTAAGCAGTTTGCGACTTTGATCTATCCGTCTATCAAACGTCCTAATCATAAACCTATCATGCATTTTATGTTTGCCTTAGAGCTCTATTTATTATCGATATTCAGAAGTTCGGTGAACAGCGCCAGAGATTGTTTATCCATAACATAATCTAGACCTGAATGTGTACTTTATATGAAAACAAAATTTAAAAAATTTACTCAAGATTGTGAGGTGACCCATTTAATCTTTTTTGATTGAGAGTAAAGTTTTAAGTTTTTTGGTGGAGATCGACACTTTTTATTTATGAAACGGAAATAAGAAATTATAGACGGGTATTGTAATAGAATTTAGGAAATAGGTAATTGTAGCAGGATTAGGCAGGACCGGTTAGTTTCGGGATAGTTTGTGGGAGTTTTTGGGGATAATTTCTGTATTTTCGGGTTTGTTTTCAGGACCATTTCGGGTGTTTTTCATGATTGTTTTCTGGACTATTTCAGGAGTCTTCATTTCGAAATTGTTGTAAGGATTTTGTCGATAGTTTCGTTCTACGATTGCGGAACGCCGAAAAGTGTTTGTTAAAACACCAAATTTGATAAGGGATGGCGTAAATTCGTTCCAATATACATCGATTTTGTTGCGATCATTTTGAGATTTTTTCGGTATGATTTCGGAATCATTACAGGACCATTTCGGGACTATATCGGGATGTTTTAGACCGTGTTATTACTTTTTCGGGATCACTTCGGGACTGTTTTCGAGCATTTTACAGAACAAATTTGGAACTTCCTTGGCATCATTGCAAGGTCATTTTGGGATAATTTTTTAAAGCTTTTCGGTATCACTGCGGAATTGTTTTCTCAACTTTTTCCAAAAACAATACCAAATAATCCTAAAATGGTCCCGAAAAGTTTCGAAAACCATACCGAAATAGTCGCGAAAAAATTCCGAAAAACAATCCCGAAATAATCCTGTGACGGTCATCAAAATGGGAGAAGTTAGTGGAGAGTGTTCTTTGAAAGCCAATCAAAAGTCAAAAGTAAAACGATTTTTTTCGTATTATTTTTAAAAACTCAGCAAGAAATTAAAAATGGAAATGCACGTTATTTTGTATTGGAATGAATAGGATTAAAGAAATCACATTCAAAAATTATTGCATGGCTAAATTATTATTGTGGTTTTTTTTAGTTTTTTTATAATCTTTATTTTATTTTTTTATAATTATTAAAGGTTTAAATAGAACTGGGAAAGAAAATTTAGACTCAACTACCATATTTTTCACCATTCTAATAAATACTTTTATTAATTAATTATATATAAAAAAATAAAGAAAAAATTATTACTAAAAATAAAAAAATGGTTAACATAAAAATTCTTGTTCTTGGCCTTGAGCTCATTTAAAGTCTTGAAACTTTTAAAATGTACAAGAAAATAATATTTTTTGTTCAATTAATTTTGAGTGATTCAGACCGATTTATTTTATTTTTGTAAAAAGGTTATTTAAAATTTTTTATATATAAATAGAGAATGTAAAAATAAATTAGAGAGAGATCAACTTCGGAAGCTGCTAAACCTCACTTTTAAACGAAATAAGGCCCCACTTGCCAATAACTTGGATCTCAGGCGGATTTTCATTTGTATGTTTCTATTTATTGTTGATTGCTTTTAGAATTAAGCATGCTTAGCGAGAAATAAAATTTTCAACTTACCCTAATCAGCAAAGCAAACGTAACCCTGCTTTGCCTTAGTTTGCAAATTTTATTCGCTCTCGCAGTCTATCTCTCACTTCTTCTTCATTGGCCCTTACCTCTTGCTTCTCTTTTTCCTACTACTTCTGTTACTTTACCTCCCCATTTTTTTCTTTCTTATCTATAACCTTCTCGTTTGCTTCTAAAACTTGATTTCCCTCTTCTCCTTTGTACTTCTCATTTCCACTTCATCTTCCCATTATCTTCCCGTTCGTCTATAGCCCCTGTTCCACTTATGGTCCTTAATTATGTTCGGTATGTAAGTATATGCAGGAGAAAGAAGGCATTGTGAGAAACAATAATAATTCCAAGTAGGGCTTGTTGGTCGATGCAGTTAAAGCGATTGATCATCAACGCAAGGAGCGCAGGTTCGAATCATACTAATCAAAATCTATAGAATTGGTGCAGATTTCGCTTTGCTCCAACATCATAACACTGGATTCTTATATATAAAGAATATATCGTCTTAAAAGTTTATCGATCCTTCGCCGCAAAGCGCCCCAGTGTACAACATTTTGCTTGATTTTCGTGCTGCCCACTATGTCCAACACATTCACATCCATTGTTGCCAATATTCTTGCAGCCATTTTGGTCATTTCTGTTGCGTGCCCATTCATACTTAACGGCAGTCTTTAGTGTGCAAATGTGTTATGCCATATTTTATGTCCACTCATAAATTGTGACATGCTATTCTAGGATCCATGTTGACGTTGCATTTGTGAGCGTATCCTTTCGCCAACATGTTGTGGTTGCACCCATTGTCCGCCTATGTACAAATATATAACGGCCATTTTCTCTAGTTATCGCCAAACTATGCAGTAAATTTACATTACACGATTATCCTTTTTGACTTGAGACAGAGTTTTGCATGTGGAGGACACTCTCACGCATACAAATGTAACTTTATTTACTTATGTAAACGTTCTTAGCATAAACTGACGGATATAGAAACTTGTTTAAGGTTATGCCTACTTACCGCCTTTCTTAACGCAAATGTTTCCGTATAGTTCTGTAGTAGGAGAAAGGAGCCAAGGGTATAATTGCTAGTTGAAACATCTTAAAGACTGACTAAACAGGGAACCAAGTTAATGTACAATTTGTAGGAACTAGGGTTCAATATTTGATTTCAGCAATAAAGCTTAAAAAATGTTTGAATTTTTGTCTGTATGCTTGTTCGCTCATCACTCAAAATCTACTGCATGGAATTGAATACAACTTTGCCTGAAGTATTACTCAATGTCCAAATTAAAGTTTAGGACCCTTTTTAGCACAGGAATACATTTTTTTTTCCGAAAAATACAGTGCTGACAACTCAGTTTCAAATATTTTTATACATTCAAACAGTGAAATTGCAAATATTAACACAGACAAACATATACTAAGTGAAAATGCATATGCGGTCAATGTAAGAGCAACGGCAGCCAATTAAAAAGTGTTTGGGCTTTGCTTTGCTGCATGTTTGTTCGCACATCACTTAAAAATTACCTCATTGAATTGACAAAATTTTCCACAGATGTATTACTGTGAGTCCATTTTGCAATATAGGATACACTTTACCGTTCCCGTTTTCGTACTGTTTTTTTTTTGTGGCTAAGCCTCGCACAACCGTATTCAAATGTATATTTCTCCTGGCTGGGTCTCCGCATATAGCAAAATTTTAGGGACTGTGATTGCCGATGGGATGGCTAGAGAAAGGATTTAAGCTAGACGGCAAACTCACGACGAATGACTTTGGGTTAGGTCCTAATTAGGAAAGGAGGATGCAAATGGGACTTCTCATACTTAACAAATCTACATAAAGAATCCAATCTCCAGTAGCAGGGATATGCTCAGGCCCCTAGACCTACATATTTTGCATTATAAAATGGTTGGAGATGTTCGAAAGCCAGGTCGCTTGTTCGCAAAATAAATAACTGCAGCATTTCAAGGATCATTGGCTTGACACGTTTTCTACGATTCCATCTCTGTTTAGCTTTAGATTTCAAATTCAAGATATGCTTAAATTTATTTTCCTACGCTTTGCCATATGCATACACGCACAGAGCTTACAAGGACTGTTGTGGGTGAGTTGACTTGTCGCTAGCTTCATGTGGTCTGATTGAACCGCATTTTATGAGTGAAGCGTTTTGTCACCTTTCTCGCATTCATGCTACATTTACAATTCGGAATGGAAGTCATGTGAGCACATTAGATTGCCTTACTCTTCATATAAAAAAATTGAAACTTGAATGTTTTTTATAGGTCAATTTGATGATAGATAAAATTTGGTTGCTTAAAAAAACGCTTTCAATAAAAAAAAAACAAAAATTAATAAGCAGAAAGTATTTTATTTGCAAATGAGATTTGTAATTTTCAAAAGAAAAATTGAAATTGCCAGTTTTAGGTGCTTGCAAATAAAAGTCGGATGTTCTTACCGTAGACAAAATAGCGCGGAACAATTTTAAAAATTAATTCCATTATGAAAGTTTTTCAAATTATTATTATTATTATTTTTTTAATGTAAATAATTAGAGATAAAAATTGCTCTCTCAGTTGTCTCCACTTGGTCCTCCACGCCTTCTTCTGGTAGATGCTGATAGTTATACACCCGCAAAAATATAACATAACGAACGTAGGAACTGCTCAGCTAACCAAAGCCGGAGCACTCCGAAATAATGATCCAAGACGAGTCCGCAATTTGAGATTTTTTGGAGTGCTATTTAGTAAACATCAAAAAAACACTTTTTTATGAGGATTTACAGGGCTTTTGGAGAAGAAAAGAATATTGGCGAGCGGATGACCCGCAAGGATCGATTTAGAGCATGTTCTTCTCGTTTTTGTTGTACCTAACAGAACGTAAAAAGTTTTTTTCTTAATATTTATCAATGGCCAAAAGATAGAAACCAAGGGAAATGCATTTAAAATATATCTGTTAAATAATGATTACTAATCGTAATGATAACCGGCTTAACTCATTATTTTCTTAAAAATCCATTTAATGATTGATTAACATTACTTAAAATTTTTAATGATTATTTTCCAATTAATTAGTCATGATTATTAAAAAAAAATCGAAAATAATCAAAACAAATTTCGTTGGTATTTTTTTTATTTTTTTTTTAATAATCGTAAAAACCATGATTTTGTTTTCAATTGATAAAAAAAGTTATAAAAAAATCATCATTTTCACCATTATTAAAAAAGTTGAAAATAGTCAAAACTGATCAAAACAACCTTTTTCGTATATTTTTGATTATTTTAGATTTTTTTTTCAGTATTGTTGTAGAAGCACATAAATATAGGTTTTATTTTGTTTTGTTGTTTTTCCGACAGGGTGAATGATTGATGTATATTGGAACGATTTTTCGTCATCCCTTGTCAAATTTGGTTTTGAGACAAACCGGTTTCGGCGTTGTGCCATCATCAGTGTCGATTTTCGTTCTGAACGTTCCAATATACATCACATAAATATACATATCATAACTAACTTTTCTTTTCTAGTCGTAATCAATTAATAATTGCTTTTTCTTCAAAAATAATTGAACTAATCATTACCAACTAAAAAAGCCATCTAATTAATTGATTACTAATTACTAATCAAATTCAATACTATTGTCATTTTATTAGTTCACATTATATTTTGAAAACTATATGAAGAAAACTGTATAAACCGTTAAAAAGGGTACTTCCTTCTAAACAGCAAGACACAGATATGAATCTCAAAAGCCTATAAAAAGCTTTAAGAGTCAATAAAAGCCTCTAATGACTACAATAAGGATCAAAAAGCCATCAAATTGGAGGAAATAATATGCCTAAAAATAGTCAAAAAGACTCCAAAAAGGTTTAGAAAAGCTCCAATATGAGTCAAAAAGAGAGTCATAAAACACTCAAAATTCATCATATTAAGAGTAATTTTGGATTCGTTTTTATGACTCTTTTTATTGTGCCCACGAAAAACAATCTTTTTCTAATTTTAGCCTCCTCACAGATCTTATTTCTGAGGGAAAAACTTAAAAAAAATGTGTTCAGTTTTACGATGTTTGCGTATAAATCAGCACCCAATCTTTTTCGGTGCTCCGCACCGCACAGTCAGTTTTTTATAGAGTGTTATTTTTGTAAGCCAATATAGGGCTTAGATTCTAAATTTCTCACTTGGGAGTACTAGAAATGGAATGGTCTTCTAAAATACTGCTCCAGAGTGGTGGTGGTTAGGTGGTCGTATTGGTCAACCAGGTGATGTTTCTCCAACATTTGGCGAATGGTAAAGTTCAGTTTCAGTTGGATGATATATTTCTCATTCTTCCTGGAGATTGATTTCAAAACGATTGAAGAACATAGTAAAATTTTGATGGAGGGGAACTTCATCAATTCTCATTTCAAGTGGGTTTTCATACATCACCTGAGGTTCCTATTGCTTTGGAGAAACTATTTATTACGAAAGTTCGATGTTTGGAGAAATTTACAAGACGGTCTAACTCACTTTAAACTTGGTAAATATTAGTACGCATTATTTTGGCTTGTGTGTTAAAACAAATGAATTTCATAATGCAGGTGGGAATATTGAATTTTTGCTAAACGAGACACCCTAGGGTCCATACTTGACTGCTGTCCTAGGTAGCGTTCTAATATTTCCTGACTACACCTACACATATGCATACAGTTGTTGTTATTGTCATTGTTATCCTTGGTAGTTGTTGTCATTGTTGTTGTTTAACGTCCATCAAAAGTTTTGACATTTTGTGGCATGACAACAAATACTTGCCACATAAATGTGCCTACACTTGCACACCTTGACTTCAATATATATGCATGCCCCTGATGTACATCGCTTGCATCAAGTATTAATCTTTTAACATTGTTGTTGTTGTTGTTATATAAGTTGTGGTTAAACTTGGCTTTGCTGGTTTTTGTGGTTGCACAATTACTTTTGCAACAAACTTTTGCCACATTACACCCGCTTACTGGCCACATCAGTGTCGATGCTTTTCGTTTGTTGTCCCCCCGCTTGCTGGCCTCACATGTGTATGTTTGTACGTATATGTTTGTGAGTGCCTCAATTCTTCGGTTTATCATTTTCTAGGTTCAAATTTATTTCAAGGTATAGCCGGCAGCAAAAAACCTTATATGCATGTGTGGGTGTGCGTGTGTTTGTTGCTAACAATGTAATAAAAATGGAACTTTTCCACTTTGTTAGTGATATGTGTAAGCTCAGTATGTAAACATGTAAATCGTATTTTGGCACATCAACGCATGTTGCACGTTCATGGCTGACACAACTTTTTCCCCCATACTCATTTTCACAAAGATCGTATTTCCTGCGTTGGTACACAGATATAAGTATACTTACTTCATGAATTCAAAGCAACCCATACGCCCGAAGAACAATGGCTCATGATCGGAAAATAGGTATTATCGGTAAACTTAAATAATTTTAAAAACTGATTTTATCAATTGTTTTTTTGAATATACTTTGGTACGGGTTTACAAAAATTCGATTAAACTTTGTGGGTTAATCTTAACCTTAACCTTAACCTTACCCTTAACCTTTACCTTAACCTTAACCTTAACCTTAATCTTAACCTTAATCTTAAAATTAACCATGACCTTGACCTTACCCTTAACCTTAATCTTAACATTAACCTTAAAATTATTTTGGCTTGTGACCGTGACCTTGGCCTTTACCTTTACCCTTATCTTTACCTTTACCTTTACCTTTACCTTTACCTTTACCTTTACCTTTACCTTTACCTTTACCTTTACCTTTACCTTTACCTTTACCTTTACCTTTACCTTTACCTTTACCTTTACCTTTAATTTTACCTTTACCTTTACCTTTACCTTTACCTTTACCTTTACCTTTACCTTTACCTTTACCTTTACCTTTACCTTTACCTTTACCTTTACCTTTACCTTTACCTTTACCTTTACCTTTACCTTTACCTTTACCTTTACCTTTACCTTTACCTTTACCTTTACCTTTACCCTTACCTTTACCCTTACCTTTGCCTTTACCTGTACCTTTACCTTTACCTTCACCTTTACCTTTACCTAAACCTTTACCTTTACCTTTAAATTTACCTTTACCTTTACCTTTACCTTTACCTTTACCTTTACCTTTACCTTTACCTTTACCTTTACCTTTACCTTTACCTTTTCCTTTACCTTTACCTTTACCTTTACCTTTACCTTTTCCTTTACCTTTACCTTTACCTTTGCCTTTACCTTTACCTTTACCTTTACCTTTACCTTTACCTTTACCTTTACCTTTACCTTTACCTTTACCTTTACCTTTACCTTTACCTTTACCTTTACCTTTACCTTAAACTTAAACTTAACCCTACCCTTAAAGTTAACCTTAACCTTAACCTTAAACTTAACCCTAACCTTAAGGTTAACCTTAACTTTAACTTTAAAATTAACCTTAACTCTAACCTTAACTTTTAACTTAACCTTGACCTTTACCTTAACCTTAACCATAACCTTATTCTTAACCTTAACCTTAACCTTTACCTTAACTGATTTATTCGGTTTGGTACAAAACCAAATTTGACAAGGGATGAGGGAAAATCGTTCCAATATACATCAACTTTACCTTAACCTTAACTTTAACCTTCTTCTCTTTTATCTTTTTTTTCTTTTCCTCTTCGAAGTGATAACCAACATTAATTGGGAAACCATGTCATCCATCACCTGTTTTCCCAAACTCCCATAGCAATAGCTTTTGGGTTAAGGCCTCTTCATACATTAGACCTGCATTATAGTTTTTCAATGGAACTTTTTCCTTGAATAAACTCGAAGTGTCATCTCACCCTTTCTTGACAAAAGAACAGCTACGTTAAGTAACCAACAGGGAGGGTTCATAGCTCGTCTAGGGAAGACTTTACTTCGAAAGAAGAGTATACATCGATGCGGAGATTTCTTCAAATATCTGTCTCGACTATTGGGTAAGCAACTACTGGACTTTCCGCTATAATTTTCGGCCAGCAGCCAGCATTTCTGTCGTGACTTAGGGCCGGTTTTACCAGCTCGACTTAACTAAGTTAAGTCGAATTTTTCACTTCTGCAGTTTCCCCACCTACCTTAACGAAGTCACAACTTAGTCAGCCTGCCAGCTGACTTATTCTCGACTCAGTGTTGCTGCCGTTCAAAACCTAAATGTCAGTAATGCTCCTAATTTGTTTTGTACAATGTCCCAGCCAGAAAATTCGTTAAGCATGACTTTAACGGCGTATGCGTAGATGCATGTGAACGCTTGTTTTCTAGCATGCAACCATTACGAAACTATCGTTTTCAATTAAGCGCTAAATTTAGTACCTTCCAACTAAAGAGAAATGGGTCAACGATCAATACATTCCTTAGTGTATGGCCATACATGCCCATTTAGCACTGGGGTATGGTGATGCACAGAGTTGTCTGGTACTACTATGCATAAAACAGCTGACCGGGTTGTGTTCAAAATTATTTAAGTCGCTCAGTTGGTGAAACCCAAAATTAATGTATGCCTTATTTATTACGCTTCACAGCTTTGAATTCTCTGTATCATATCATATCAATGCTCAGCTTCCTCAAAACAATCCCGAAAACAATTGTAAGTGAGTAATACGCAACCACAACCTGGTAGGTGCTTTACCGGCTTAATCAAAATTATGTTATCACAACAATTTGTAGACTTAGAGATGGAAAAATCCTGACGTTCCTGTACTCAGCAGCTCTTCTCTGCTCCTATATTACAACAATAAAATTAAAAAAAAAAAAAAAAACTGCAAACGATTATAGTGCTAACCATTTAGCAGCCAACGTAACTTTACAGTGCCTATCCAATGTATGTGTACCAAAGTTAAAACTGAGTATGGCTGGGCGTGTGTGTGCATGTGTGAAGATGTGCGTATTAAGATGTGTACCGACGATTAGGCAGTGCAAACATAAAATGGTAAAGCCGAAAAGGTTATCTATATGTATGCTATATATGCTCATATATACAAATCTATATTTGTATATAAAACCCAAGTGCTCGTAATTGAGGGGGTGACAACACAGAAGCACACAATTTTATGCAAAATTTTTGCCATGAATATTGCACTCAAACATTTAATGCGAAAAGTTTAATATGCAACAAATTTACACACATACAGGCATGAAGGTAATTTGAGAACTTGTGTGGCATGTTGGTACGAAAAATCGCTTCAAGAGATTTAAGCAAGTTAGTTATGGCTATATTTATGTAAATTTACATTCAGGAGAATGCCTCATTTTTCATACGATGATAATCTGCCCTTCTTCCATCGGAATTACAAAACTAGTATTTTAACACCAGAGCCGAAAGATTTCTATGTCAATCTAGAAATACCTTTATAATTTAATACAATTTCCAGAAATTTCCAAAAAAATTAAGAAGTAGTAAAGAGTCTCCGCTAGGACTACCGTCTCTAGAAAAAGGCAAATGTGCAAAGGACTTTCATTTGATGCTATATAAGAATGAATTATTAGCCTACAAGAAAGTTGATGGTTGACGCGAGTCAGGAATACTTTAAAGCTTGCGTTTCTACTACAGTGACCATGTAATGAAAGATTAGCTCAGCTCCTATGTTGTGTAAGGTCCGTTTCGTCGAAGTCTAGGGTAGCGATCAGCCTTTCCAGAGTCAATTAGAGGTCGCACTTCCTTTACTAATAACAACAGGGTGATTTGATAGTGTTATTTCAGTCGTACACTCACACACACCGGAGAGGTGTATCTAGTCGGTTAAGATGAAGAGGGCTTATCGGTAGCTTCCTTTACTGTCGGTTGATGGTGATGACGAGAATCGGTGGGTAGTGTTTGATACAAGCGATGAGTGGGGCAGCGATGGTAAATGTCAGTGGATCGGTGACAGGGTACTGATAAACAGAGGAGTGTTAAGTCGCTATCAAAAAGAATGCAAGGCGGTGGAAAGGTGGCAAGTTACCGATGACCGGTTCCAACGGTGGATTCGTCAAATATGTTCACAACAGGCTCGAAAGATATCACAGCTCTCCTTATAGTTTCATAGATAGACTACTTCGTCACTTCAGAATAGCGCGAGTATGTCAACTTTAATAAGGCATTTGGGTTGGCGTTGACTAGAATTTATATGGGTGGCCTCCCCACTGCTACGAGAAGAATAATAATCTCTTTAAGTGTTACACATTGCGATGGCCCTGTATCGTGGACACATAAAATTTGCTAGGGCTTGCCAGACCTTGAAGGCAAAGAGAAGGAAACCAACAAAAAAGAAAACCAGCGAACCCCAAATGTTGACCTTACTTGAAAAACTTTAAAACGTCATACAAAATTTCTAAAAAATTAGCGAATGCGGTCCAATTAAGACCATTTGCTGACCCTTTTGCGAGATTTGCTTCCCCACAGACATCTGCTATGCATCAAGGCAGTTAAACGATTTTAAAGCTACTTGGTACTGAGCACATTTCTGATTCAGTAGCTGAATTTCCTTGCCGATTTCGCTGAATACACTTTAAATGACTCTAAATAGATTCAATAGCTTCACAACGGTCACCCTGCACTTTGGATAGGTCCAGCGGATCCATTTGCCTTCGCTGATAAAATCAATCAGTCTGCCATTTTACCCAACACATTTTACTTGAGCGAGAGCATCGCATACCACACAAAGTAATAAAGTATTAATTTGTCAAAAAAAAAACAAATTATGTTAACAATTGTGAACGTAAGCTTAATTGGCGGAAAATCCTGGTTTCACAGTTTGAGAGCTATTAGGTTTGACAGGTCTTGCACTGTGAATTTGACGCACAGTTTGGAACGAACTGGTAGAACAGCTGAGATCCATTATAAAGATGATAGAAAACAAAATAAGTATGTGTAGAAAAAACAATATTTTATGTTACAGAAATGGCACAAATAAAGACTGAGGCGCGAACCCCAACAACAAATGTACAAATTAATGTAAAGTTTATTTCAATTAAATTGAATTGTAAAGCTTATTATGTAAAGTTTATTTCACTTATTTAGCGAATAGATGATGCAGTACGCAATAAAATTACGACCGACGGCTAGGTACAAATTTTAGACGCAAAAGCTAACTTAAATCATGGGCAGAAAAGGAACGAAAAACTAGTAATTTAGCTATGGAAAAATACGATTAAAACAAACTCGCTTAATCGATTAGCTTGAGCTCTAGTAAATACTCTGAAAGAAGAGCTAGAGCTATACACTTTGTATCTCTTTGTGTACCTATTACAAAACGGATAGGTTTATGGACACTTTGACCAATTATCTGTAATCAATTACCCACAACCAAAACTATACGTAAGCGATCGAAAATAGAACCAGTTGAGAGCTAGCCAAAACGAAGCTAACTTTGAACTGTCTACATGGGAAATGGGTGCGAACGGGATGCTGTCGTCAATTAAACCTAGGGCTGCATACTAGGGTAGGAACATATTTACACAAGTTTTGGTTCGATCTCCAGCTAACCAAGCGGAAGGAGCAAGACTTCATTCGACACTATCAAACGCACATTTCTCAGAGAATTTTCCTCAGGAATGAGCTCTTTCCCGAACCTAAAGTGGGCAAAAAGTCGTTCTACGCGGGCCCCAAAAAAAGAGCCAGGAAAAAGAATCCAAAACTACTTTGAATCCGATTAATTTGATGTGTTTTATAACTCTTTTTAAAAGAACTTTAAGGTTTTTTTGCTGCTTTTATGGATCCTTTTTGAAGTCTTTTTTGACTCTTTAGGCACATTTTTTCCACCGTTTTGATAGTTGTTTTGGATCCCTTTTGGAGTCATATTTGAGGCCTTATTGACTATTTTAAGAACCTGTTTGGGGTATTTTTTGAATCTTTTAGGAAAACTTTTTCTTCCATTGGAACCTTTTGTTGACTGTTCTGTGCTTTACTGATCAGGGCTTTAACGGTTTTATTTAAATATGTATATAATTCTGAAAATATATTGCTATTAGTTCTTTATTGCAAACAAATTTTATTTAAAAATAGTTGTACAAGCAAACCAGGCCCGTGCGCAGGGGGGCGGTTTAGGGGTTCAACCCACCTCCCCCTATTCAAATTGTCATTTACGTTCGTGCATTCATTTGCATGTGTAAAGCGGTTTGAATTTGCCTTATTACGAAGAAGAAAATGCTTTACCCATTTATTTGCAACTGTAGAAACAAAAATTAGACTTTCTGAATGAAAGCAAACTACGCATGATTCCAATTATTGAAACAGTTATCCTGTGTGGCCGACAAGGAGACAACCCGTTGACGAACGATGGAAACTTTAGCGTTCTCTTAAGAAATCGTGCCAAAACTGATGAGCAGTTGAAAAAGCACCTGAGTGATTCACCAAAGAATGGTATGTACATAAGCAACCGTGTCCAGAATGAAATAACCAACATTTGTCACCACCTCATCATGAGTTACAACATCGATCGAGTGAACAAATCGAAGGGCTTTTCTTTTCTAGAAGATGACACTCCAGACATTACAGGAGTAGAACAAAGTTCAATTTGCATTCGCTACTTGGATAAATGCGGCGAAAAGTTCATCATTCAGGAAGATTTTTTGTGTTTTATTCCTATCACCGATTTCACTGGAAAGGGAATAGGAACTGCTTATCTTGATTTCCTAAAATCTTTCGGACTAGATTGCAGGTATTTCTTCGGGCAAGGATATGACGATGCGAGAGCGGTTAGCGGTGAGTTCCAAGGGGATCAAGCTGTTGTCAGAAAAACTTATCCACTCGCGCTCCACTCCCATTGTGCTGATCATAGCTTCAATTTGGCGGTAAGCTCTGAGTGCAATGTAACGGGAATAAAAAATTGTCTGGGAGTTCTAGAGAATATCCATTCCTTCTTCATTTATCCGAAAGCCAAAATGCCTTTCAGGATGCGGTAAGTGAAAATAAACATCTATCGGAAACTCGAAATTGAAAAAATTTTGTAAAACCAGATGGGTAGAACAGCATGAGTCCGTCACAACATATCTCCATTTGCAACAAGCAGTAATTCGCGCTCTTGAAGTGATTTCCTCCAACTGGAAAGACCCAACGACTTCGTCTGGAGCTTTTCAACTGCTTTCAGCTATAAAAACCACAAATTTCCAGATATCCATGCATATTTTGAACTCGGTTTATTCTCTCACATTGTCTCTGAGTCGAGTACTTCAAGGAGAAAATCAAGATCTGGGAGAGGCTATCAAATTGGCTGATGCTGCGAAACAAATTTTGATGGAAAGAAGAGAAAACCCTAAGGGAGAGTTCAGACAAATTTTCAAAACCGTGAGCGAAATAAGCGAGCAATACGAAATTGAATTGCGAACCAGACCCAACGTTCCAACGTACAAACTGATTCAGTTGAAGATTATTTCCGTATAACAATCTACATAACGTACATTGATTCGTTTCTGACACAATTGCAAGATCGATTCTTAAATCACCTCAATAATTTACCAAATTTCGCTTGCCTTTTTCCCAAATAAATTAAAATTTTCGAAGAAGAGTCCTGGGCTCAACTATTGCAATCATACTACTCATTTTTGCACGACGATTCCCGTGACATCTAGGTGAACAAAGTGCAACTTTCGCAGAAGCTCATTGCCGGAAAGGAAATAAAAAACTCACTTGAAGCACTCGATATTTGTATTGAAGATGCGTTTCCAAATGTTAACCAAATGCTTCGCGTTATGGCAGTTTTGCTTGTGACAACAGCGACGAATGAAAGATCCTTCTCAACTTTGTGGTGACTAAAAACGTATTTGATATCAACAATGTCTGAAGATCGTCTGAACGGCTTAGCCTCACTCAATGCACATCGCGATGTCAAAATCGAACCGCAAAAAATTTTGAAAGAGTTTTTTTCAGTAACTCGAAGAGTTGATTTATTAAATAATTTTAACTAAATATGACTTTTGGCAATAAAAGTTCCGTACTCCGAAAATAAATTTCTTATCGTGATTGTTGTTGGAGCAAAGCTCGAATTTTTATGGTTTGTTTGTTAATTGATATTAGAGGAAAAATTACAACGTTATGCACAAACAACAAACAAAACATAAAAATTCGAGCTTTGCTCCAACAACAATCACCATAACTATAATTGTTACAGGTACAGTGCGAGGTGCATAACAAATAACACGGAAGTGTTGATATGCAAAAAAGCCCTTCTGTATCTAAAACTGTTTTATGAACGCGCCTAAAAATATTACACTTTCCTTGAGTTGACATATAAAATATATGTATATATATATGTACATATAAAGAATGTATAAAAGGAATAAACAAATGGCACATTAAAGGAAAAATGCATCGTGACGCTACAGGGCATCATAAGTTAGTTGTTAGAGTACTCTAACAGCGGCTTTGGTGCAGACACTTGGGTTCGTATCCCAGTGTCCGAAAAGGGGTCTGATGAGAAGTTGGGCACTTCGAAACATGTCATCCCATACCATCGCTGTGCATAACGTTGTAATTTTTCC
This sequence comes from Merzomyia westermanni, assembly GCA_949987695.1. Taxonomy (NCBI): domain Eukaryota; kingdom Metazoa; phylum Arthropoda; class Insecta; order Diptera; family Tephritidae; genus Merzomyia; species Merzomyia westermanni. Next base: position 75,288,225 of record OX465290.1, read on the forward strand.
TCTAATATCGAATTTCTTATCTTTTTTCATTGATTACGTAACTTGAGTTTAAACCGCCCCCCCTCGGATATTTTCTGCGCACGGGCCTGAAGCAAGTACAACTAAGAGTATACATTTTTCATTTGGGTCTTATCAGATCAGTTCATACAATCAGAAAATATATTATTTTGTGTAATTTTAAATGCACTTCCCTTGGCTTAGAACTTTCGACTATTGATAAACATTCAGAGAAAACGACTTTTCACTTTCTGTTCGGTGCAAGAGAAAGGATTAGAAAATACTCTAAAGCATGGCTATAGTAAACGTTGCTGTTCATCCGCTCTCCAACGTTTATTAATCTCTAAATAAGGATCAGAAAATACTCTAAACCATACCTATAGTAGAACCTTGTGCTTTATTAGCTCTACAATATTCATTTCTTCTCCCAAGTCTGCATAAATCTTCATAAAAAAAGTATTTTTTCTGATGTTTGCTAAAAAATACTCCAAAAGGGCTTAAGCTAAAGACTCCTTTTGTATCATTATTTCAGAGCGCTCTGGCTTTGGTTAGCTGGGATGTGCAACATCCTCAAAAATTATGTTTCGCTAATAATTGTATACCAATATTATTATTGTATTTTACAATAAAACAAATGTCTTGTTAACAAACGTGATTATATTGTTAATAGCTGTGTACAATTTTATAAAAAGTAAATAAATTTTAAAAAAGTGTTGCTGCACTGAAAAAAATATGTCAAATATTAATAACAACAAAAAAGTTGTAGAGTTGAAGTAATTTTACGATTTAATTATTTATGGCGATTAAATCAGATTTTCTATAATTTTATAATATTTATGTATGTAAATTGGTATTGTTTGTCAGCTCATAAACAGCCGTTTATGGCCAATTTAAAAACATAACTACAAGTATTTACATATTGTGAGCATACTTATGCAATTTTATTATTTATTTACATCGATTACACAGGATTATTGTAAATTTTTCTGTTTGTATGCAGCAAAAGAAAACAACGAAAACAAGCAGAAAGTGTACAAATTTTTTTTCTATTTATCAAATTAACAAAGCTGTTCGAGAGATAGCAGCAATAAAGTTCATAGTCGCTTTATGAATGTTTATAATCAATACCAATAAAGGAATAAATTCGTTCGGCGGAGCCCACGCCCTAGATTTGACAAAAAGGTCTCTTTGACCGCAAAGCCTTCGTAGGTGACCGAAACGTGTTCTCATTCAGAAAAATAGAAATATGTGCAATAAAAAAAAAATCCATCATGAGTAATAAAAATGCCGGCAGATGGCGGTGATGGCACATTTATATGGGGGTCCATCAGCTATTCCGACGGAGCTGCCGACGGGAGAAATGTAATAGATCATGACAGAATTCAATCGATTTAGTCGGAATTTACAAGTTAATTAAGGCGATAGAGATCACAAAACTCTATTACAATTATACCCCGCCGGCAGTTCCGCCGGAATAGCTGATAGACCCCATGGTAAAATGAATAGAATAAGAGTTTAGCTGGCAGAAAAAATAGTGTTCTGATAGCCTAGTGGTTAACAAAACGTGTAAAAAATCCTCTCATGAAGAAATCTAGCAACTTCTGGAATCGATCTATAAGAAACGCTATGGCGGTTGTTCCTAAAAAAAAACAATAATAACTTTCATAAAAAATAAAAATTATTACTCTTGGCCTTGAGCTCATTTATAGTCATGAATATGTAATTAAAGTTTTACTTTTTTGGCCCAGTTAGTGTAGACACAAACAGAAATTGGAATGAAGTTATTTTTCCGGCTTTCCCAACTTAATTTTTAGTATTTGTCATGCCACTCATTACACTGTTCGGCAATTATCTCCAAATGAATCATTCCCCACACACGGTTGCATGTTTTTGTGTGTTAGACCGCACTCTGCCGACGTTGCTAAACGGTTTTAAACATTTTAACCAGTTTCTAATCGTTACTTATAGTTTTTAGTTATTGTTTGCGGTGTCATTATTTGCAGTGGTGGACTTAGTGACTAAACCAATTGTTTTAATTGTGAATAAAATGTATGTGTTTTTAATTATTTTATTAATTTCCGTAACCGACAAGTCCACAGATGTTAAAAACATGCAAAAAATAGCTGTTTTATAGACATTTAAACTCATGACAATCAAAACGGCGAACACCAAAAATTAACCGATTAAAACTGATTTATATAGTTACTTTTTGTGCATATTCGCTATATGGTTGAGGTTGCGCAAGACTGCTCCTAGCAGAAAGGCAGAATGTATCTTATTTTTCAACATAGACCTTCAGCAAAATATATTCTTGAAAAAAGCATTCAATTTTTTAAAAGCAGAATTCAGAAAACAGAGAAGTAAGGCACATTATTGAGTTAAGCTCATGAATAGCAAGAATAATGGGAGCATTGCTCTCATAACTTATTTTAAAATAATTTCAATAAAAATGATAGTAATTCCGGAGAGACCTCTTTGGAACAGTGAACAAAATTCTTTCAAACAGATATGAACAATATCTATATCGCACTATCACCTCATTCTCTTTACCAGAATGTAGGAAATCGAGAACAGATGAAATGGTGAAAGCAGCGAAGGAGCTCTCAGTAAACTCTCCCAATCTCTCCCAATCAAGTTCAGTTAGATTTGCTGATGTTGATATAGACGCAGTTTATAGCCAGAGGAAAGCAGCGAAGACAAACAGGAAGTGATGAGTCTAGAGGAAAGGCGAGCAAGCAAAAGAAAATGAGAGCGATTCCAATACGAGTATACCGATTGAGAGTACTAGAAATGTAATCAAGTAATTGCAGTGTTATTTGAAGTTACGGGAGGTAGGGAAGTTGTAGTTAGGCCAGTGGGTGGAAATAAAGCGCTGAATATACATGAGAAGGTAAGTATCCAACCCTGCTATTAAACAGATTTAAACATTTTTACATAGCACCTGCATATACTACAATTTATAGGTACAAAAAAATACAACATCTTTTTTGGGAGAAGATATTTCTTTAATTTAACCTCCATTTTCACCAGCAGTTGTATCGTTGTATCTACCCAACAAAAATAAGAAACTCAAAGTCGACTCTGTTACAATTCACATTTCTTCTCCTTTGGAACTTTTTGCAAACTTTAATTCTTTGCTGCAAATTACAAGCAAATTTTTCTGGCACCTCAGTGTTGCCAACGTTTTCCTTTTCGGTTTGCTTTCCCCATTCCTTGATTTGAAATAGTATTCCTCGTTAAAGTTTTTTTATTTTGATTTTTTTTTGCATTTTTTTCTTTGCTTTTTTTCTGAGTTGCTTATGATGTTCGCAGTTCTTTTGGCAGTTGCAGTTGTAGAAACTGTGCAAATATGTAGACTATATTCAGATAAGTTCCGATTTGTTTTCATATTTCTTTTGCAAATTCACAACCGTAGTGACTTGACGGCAATGGACGCCAGTGGCTGTGGCCATTTCAAAAAGCGAATGCTAAGTTGCATTTTAAATTTGAAATTTTCTACCTTATCTCTTCGATGATTTTTCATTTGATATTTTTTTTACGCTTCCCTTTCATATTTTTTTGAACACTACTTACTTGCTCACTGCTGCTCCTTTGCTTAAGCAGTCTTTTGAAATAATTCATGTGTACATTGGGGTGATCCATATTCTTGAATTATAGACCACCTTTGAATATTTATTTTTATATAACTTGAAGATTTTATTTCAACCAATACCTATTCTAGCTCTGTCCTTTGCATTCAGTTTTTAAAAAAGGGTGTCCTAAATAAAACAATATCTCACATAACAAATAAAACAATATCTACAATAACAAATATAACAATTTTGCTCAAAGTGGTCAGTTGGACTTTGACAAAGTCTCACGCTTAAGGTCATTCTTGGGATATGTCTTGGAGCCGGAAAAATCGATTACTCAATAATTAATTTTTTTGTTAAGAAATTAATCAATTTGTGAACAATCAATTCTAATTAAAATAATCGATTTTAGTTCATATATCGACTTTTTATACAAAAAATGCCTATTCGATGTATTATCAAAAATATATTATGAATAATTAATTCAAGTGATAATTATTTCAAAAAATAACAAAAAGGACGATTTTCAGATTTATTTAATTTAAATTTTACGCATACTCTTGTCTCGAAACTGAAATGCAAATACATCACTCGCTACTCCTATTAAGGTCTGGCAATAAAAGAAACCTAATATGAATTGTTATTATAAAAATTGGCCAGTCTATTGTTTATCATTTGACTTAATTTTATATGAAATTAACGGATAAATTAATTTTGATGAATGAATCGGATTTCAAACTAAAAAAATAAATAAGGTTTTCTACAAACTTTTAGTTTAAATAATAAACCAAAAATAAATAATTGCCAAAAATGTTCAGTGCTATGTCACATTTGACTAGAATCAAGATTGACTGGAAGTGATTTAGACGAAACTATGTATTTTCAGTTGTAGTGTGAACATAGTTTCACCCATTTTTCACTCCTCGCACAGATGGCACTAAATCGAATTGAGATTTCCAATGATTATAATTGATTGATTGAAAATTTATGTTTGAGATTGTAGGAATACAATAACTAACATTGTAGTATTACAACGCCAAATATTAAGTTACGTGAGAGTAGACTAAGTAGCGGCTGATCACGTCTTAAATGTAGAATTAAGTACAAAAGATTACTAACTGTACCTTAAGTTATATTTACGAAGTAGCGAGTAAGAATTCAATTTTAAAAGCAGCGAATAAGAAACGGAATGTACACGCCATTTTGAAAATAAAAAGATAAGTCATTCGATTTTGGACACCGAACCGCAAACAAGTGTTCTTTTATTTTACCGGTACCCAGCACTATTTCAAGATTAATAAAATCGTTTCAAATAATCGATAGACAAAAAAATCTATTAAATTATAATTCGATTATTTATGCACAATCCAAGCCAAATCTGAGTAGCTTGGAGGTTCTATTTTCATTAATATTGAATGTCCTTTATGTTTAAGTTGAAGGTTAAGTTGTTGACGGTTCCCATCATGCGGTTCGGTATCGGTGACCTCATAATCGACACTGGAGCTTTTGGGGAAATCGTTATTCGATAGACAGTTGGATCGGACATCGGTGAAGGAATTGCTTTTAAAAGTTTGCCTAAAAGGCCCTGTGTCATGTGTTTTTGCTACTGACCACTTAGTGCAGCCGGGCGAGTGTTTAAGTGACTGTGAGGCAATTTTATGGAAAAAAGATTTTAACGTCTTATCATCAATCTTCTGTTTCCTTCACTTAGTTTACACTGGAAGGTGGGGCCGTGTGTAAAAGTCCACGCAAGTGGGGAAAGGCTCTTTTGCATGCGGTCCAAGTATCCTCTAGGTAGCCACCGAACACCCGTTTGGGGGTGAGCTAAACGTGAGAATGCGACAACCTTTTAAGATCACTTCGACATAATCGGTGTAAGTTTTGTTGGGGGATCGAACAGCAGCGTCTGATCACCATGTGGTGCAGCTGCGAGCGGGCGGGAACCCCTTCATCATACAATCACGATCACCCTAATGTACGCGCCCCACACTTGTATACTAAGTATTTACGATGTGTCTGTTTTAACCCATCGTTTTGAATTGTGTATGGCAAGCAATTGTTCGAAAGGCTATGAATGGTAGCGTAGCGTTTTGCTGCATGCAAAATTGTTATTCGGTGCAAGTGTGTGGCATGCCACATGCCACAACCAAACAGATTGTATGAGACATTCGCATAACAAAAACAAGAAGAAAAAAATCGAGAAAAAGCCAAGAACATCGCACCAGACAAGAATGCAAAATAAATGATCAAGCAAAGGCAATGGAGGATATCAAAATCACGTACCAAGCACTTTTGTTGTTGCGCTACTTATAGGCACGTCTCGATGGAGATGTGATGGAGCGGAAGCACAGAACGAAAAATAAAGAAAAAGAAATATAAAAAATTGTAAAGAAGTACAAAAAATAAAAATAAAAACCCGCATCAAAATCGAGATAGTCTTGTAGTTCGGTGCATCTTTCATGGTGTACAGGCATTCTCTTGGGTCGTTGCAGCACAGAGGATAAAAGAGTGAAAATAAAAGTAACAACAACAATTCAAACAGAGTTCCAATAACTATTGGTTGAATATCTTATATGTATGTATATAAGTTTATGGGTATATGCTTGTGGAAATTTCTTGTTAAATAAATAACCCACGAGATGCATATACAAGTGGAGAGGTCCATGTGGCTAAGGCCACGGGCTACTTCGTTCCTTATGGCTATGTGTGGAGTTGTGCGTGCGGAAGTAATAAATCATAATATATCAGTTTCGCTTAAGGTGGAATGTGTGGGGACACCCTGGACTTCGATTAGACTACATTTTATCCGTCAAGTCTAGAAGTTGATAAGCTCTCTTTGCTAACTCACTCACATTCCCCCTATTCGCGAAATACTCGTATGTAAAGTGATAATAGATAAGTTTTTGTTGCAATGGTTCCGTGGTACTTTAGCCTCCTGGCATGCCATAAAAGTGTGATTCATCATCCAAAGCGGGGTATAATGACTTTTTGGATGAAATGGCGGACCTTTGTCTTAATCAAATAAATGTTATCCCTAACAATTTCGGAAAGGTCCTGGACTTAGCTTTCGTCGATGATACAGCTTAGTTCTGTTTGAGTAGGTGCGATCTTTTGGTTTTACCCGAAGACGTTTACCATCCTTCTTTTGAGATCGTTTACGAAATCATAACTAATAAAGAAGGAAGTGATACTAAACCATGCGATTCTAGTAGACTCTTTGACTTCGACTTTGCTAAAATTAACTTGGCCTAAATATTATGGCGATATTGAGCTTAACATTTCACATTTTAATAATACTCTTTATAGGCTCTTTGAAAAGAATGTACCTAAATGTAAATATTTCTCTGATGAACCAACGCAAGCATAGTTTACTAAAGAACTGAAAGCTTTAAAAAAATAAAAAGAACCGTTCATTCAAGCTATGCAAGAAATCCTGTTTAAGCCAAGATTACTTAAAATACTCCATCCTACGGCAGAAATACTTTGAACTGAATAAAAATGTTACACTGCCTATATCTGTAAAATTAAACCCAAAGCAATTTTATGGTTTCGTAAACTCTAAACGTAATATAAGAGGGTTTCCTTCTGCCATGAAATTCCAAGACTGTATATCCAGCGATAATCGAGATATTGCAAATTTCTTTGCCCAATTTTTTAAATCTAATTATTCTACTGCTACCTTTTCTCGATTAAACAAATATCCATATCAGTTAAATGCAAACAACATCATTAATAGTCCTATAATTTCTCCTGCAAATGTTTTATTCTATCTGAAAACCTTCAAGGAATCATTTAAATGTAGCCCTGATGTGATCCCAGCATGTTTTCTCAAAAATTGTGCCAACTACATTCACCAGCCTCTAACCGATCTATTTAATCTGTCTTTAAAAAGCGGCGTCTTTCCAACTGCTTGGAAAGAATTTTTCCTTACACCACTTTATAAGAGTGGGGGTAGGTCATCTGTAGATAACTACCCCGGAATCGCAAAGCTTACAACTTTTATATCCACATTGATTGCAGATTGACAGCACGGCTTTTGTAAAGGTAAATCAACAAGTACAAATCTGCTAGAATTCACAACCCATGTTTCAAACGCACACAGATGTTATATATACAGATTTCAGTAAAGCGTTTGACAAAGTTTGCCATTCGTTACTTATTTATTCATAAACTTTTTCTACTAGGCTTTCAACCCAGTCTCACCCGCTGGATATCTTCTTATCTTCTTTTCAGAACACAAAGAGTAGTTTTTAAGAATGCGCTATCTAATGTCATCGATGTATCTTCTGGAGTTCCTCAAGGCAGCCATCTTGGCCCGATTTTGTTTTTGCTGTTCATTAGTGATATATCCAGTACTATCAAGTTTTCAAAAATTTTGATGTACGCTGACGACGTTAAGATTTTTATGTCTTACTCGGTGAGCAAAAATAGAGTTTTACTTCAATCAGATCTTGATGGACTGGGTGCTTGGTGCGATCTAACCTACATGCCACTCAATCTTAAAAAATGTAAATATATGTGTTTTTTGCGCAGAAATACACAACCAGCTTCCTACATATTCAACAATCATAGTCTTGAACAAGTGCATGATTTTATGGACTTGGGAATTACGATGGATTGTAAACTTAGCTTCAATCTCCATATTAATGCAACTGTCAATAAATCTAGGGGTGTTTTATCATTCGTTAAGCTTTGGTCGAAAGAATTTAGTGATCCGTACGTAACTAAAGCCCTTTTTACCACATTAGTAAGACCGATATTAGAATATGGCTCAATTATTTAGAATTCGAGCTACCAGGTCCACATTGATCGGTTAGAATCGGTTCAATAACAATTTTTACTTTTCGCTTCACGAGTTCTTTAATGGGATTCCCTGTATAATTTGCCTCCCTATACTAATCGCTTGAAACTTGAGTATTAACCTTCCTACCCTTGCTAGTCGTAGAGAAATGCTCGGAACAATATTTATGATTAAATTTTTAAACGGGTTGGTCTCTAGAACATTTTTGTTGGAAGAAGTTTTTAAACCATTTTTTTTTTTAAAGACAGTGTAGAACTAATTTTGAATTAAATGAGCCTTTCCGATGTTTGTGTGACAATTATAACACTCACTCTAGTACATTTGATATAGCAACTTTATGAATTTACTCTTTACAATCTAACTGATTCTTTCTTCTCTTAATACATTATTTATAAGTTTTAATTTCTTGTGTTACTTATCTGAGAAGTTTCCCTTTGTAGCTGAGCAGTTTTAGATCTCGACACTTAACAAACCCCTGCCTTTCAACGACTCGGCAATATATACGAGTATATAAAAAAAAAAGACGTACGTTATGCGGATGTGCCCCTCGTGTCGGTTGGGTGGGATGGTGGGTTATCCGTTGGGAATTATTATTATTATTATCAAATATACTTGAGTCTCATTGTGTCCGATGCTGCATCAAGATAATGTTCGAAGCTTAGCTTAATTCCGAGGAACATCAATTTCTTCGCTTCTTCTATTACACGATTGGTTTAGAATTGCCAAAGAGCTCAAGAGTATGCTACGTTAGTTTGGAAGGAGCCGCTTTCATTACTGTCGATCACACTGGAGCAGAACGAAATCGACCTTGTTCGTATCAAATTGGTTAAAGGCGAAACCGGCAGTCGCTTAGCTTCTAACTAGACACATAAAAAAAAAAAAACAGTTAGAGCTACATCTAATTTAAATTCACATCAAGACCAGAGACGGTTGCCCTTTTCACTGCTGGATTAAGGTAGCCCAACAGCAACTCTCTAAAGATTGTGAGTCAAATAATGATAACTCATTCAGACCACAGCTCTTGAAGTTAAAACTACCATAGCTAGCGACCTGGTATTCTCAATCGCCCACAGCTTTGTTTCCCAACAGCTTATTTTAGAATATGTCATTTCACTAAGTCTGCGGGATTTACTGAGAAGCGGTGAGATTGGATCACAACTAAACGTAGCGGTAGGCGACTTCCCAACGCGTGGGCCGTTTCACTGAACTGACGATTTATTTTAGCTTGGATGATTCAAATAAGTAAGAAATGACCAACGAAGCTCTCCGCAGTAGGTTGGAGGCCTGAAACGGACAAAAGCCAAGTGATTGACCTTAAGCTTTATTGCCAGCAGGATGGTGGAACGCATCTTCTTCGATTTTTGTTGTAACAGAAGCTAAGAACGTGTGCCTTAGCTTGACAGTGGCAAAGTATTTGCTGCCATCAAATAAAGAATCGGAGAACCTTCGCCTTGGCAGGCAGGCCCCATTTTAGTTAGAAATTTATTTCATTGATGTGAGGGACTTCGCCTATTTGGGTACCAGAGTTACAGCGAAGAAAATGCCAGTCGAGAAATTTAAAGGAGAAACAACCGACTGAGTAGGCAGCTCGGCAGTACAATGTTCTCTCGACGACCAAAGATCTCGCTCTATAAGTCTCCCATCATACCTGTCCTAATTTAAGTCTCGGAATCATGGACAGCGTAGAAAGTAGAATATTCGAGAGAACTCATACGGAAGTTATATTGTCCAACCCGTGGAGCCAACGGAAAGTATTGAGGAAAATTTAACAATGAGCTGCACGAGCTTTATACAGATAAGATCAAGGTGCGGGGAATGAAACTCCAAAGTATCCGCTGTCTGAGTCATGTTATTTATGTCCCACATTATGGTCGCAAGATCCTATCTCTTTTCAACATATAATAAAATTGTAACAGGTCTGAGTCTGTATATTCCAGATATTTAAGAAAAATTTAAAGGAGGGATTGTTATTGAGCCAACAGGATCCAAAGCAACAGTTTTTATAATTTTTGTCTGTCTGTCTGTGTGTTTCCGCGCGTATCACTCAATAACTGCTGAATTGCATTGAATGGAATTTTCACCGTTTTATTACTAGACGTCTAACTTAACATGTAAGATTTTCTTCATTTCCAACTCAACCGGTTTCGGAGTTATCCACCAATAAGTGGACCAGGGTGACCCAAAATATGTTAGTACAATATGGGTAACAAACGAAAGGTGCTAGTGAGTGTTGCAATAAGCGATGTGATTAAAATCCATATCTCAATTGGTTTCGGAGATATAATGATTGAAATCGGACTCAGACTATTATGAGTTTTAAGAAGCATAGAAGCGTGGATGAGTTTTCTAATTTTAATTATTTATTTAACTTCAGCTGCTTTACCAGTATTTTGCTTATTTTAAGATAATAAATCTATTTATAATTGTTTCATTTTCATATTTATGCATGTTAGTGAACTTTAAGGAAAATTGCTTGCAAATATCTTTGAAACCCTTAAATGTTCTAGAAATCTTAAATAGCAAATATTTTTTGCGATAGCATTCAAGTGGAAATAAGAAGAAGAAGAAGAACACAACGTAAAGTGCACACAAAACTGAAATGAGAAAATATTTCTTCGATTTCATATGGTCGCATTGCCAACGAGCTCTTTGGAGCGCATTGAGCCAAGCCCTGTCGTCATTGAAGTGACTCTGTGGCGCAAATGTACTGCACAATCCATCCACCTTTAGCCTTAATACCTGTTAATATTGCAGCGCACTTTTGTAATTTATTTCTACTTCAACAACAACAAAAACCACAATAACAACAACAACTACGAATATGACTAAAACAAATACTAAAAAATGAAATGTAACAACCTTGAGGGGAGCTCAAAAATTACTCAAACAAAATATTTGAATGAAATATGTTAGGAAATCGCAAGCTAAGACCTCAGCAGCAAACAGCTCAAAAGAAGTGGTTAAAAAATATGAAAAAGTGACAGCGCTAAATGAATTTGTCTGTGAGTAGATGACCCAGAGTGGCTCAAGTCTCCTTAGAAAGGACGCTCTCTCTTTCCGCTATTTCGGGTGGTAGGATTTTAACGCGGCTCTTAGGCCGAGACCTAAAAGATGTGTCTAGCGACTCGGTGTAGTTGTCGTTTATGTAAAAAGCTTCTGATGAAGGCACTAAAAGCCTATCCTATGGACTGCCACTGACCACTGGCAGCAGAATTGATAGTAGTCCCTACTAATTTGCGAAAGACAGTGCTGCAGTTTGTTATCGATTAAGGGGACGGACTGGTATGATTTCTTAAGCGTTCGCCTAATTCGCCTGGCTCTAACTTTTGAAACTCGATCTCTCTTTTGTTGACAAAAGCTCAGCTCCAAATTACCATGCAATTAAAACCAGATGCATAGGAATCCTGAAATTTCTCAACGTTTTTTGTCAACCCTTTTAAGCCACGAAAGTCTTAAAGTAGCAGTAGCGATGGTTGCATGAAATAAAGTGTTTTTCTGCCAACTGCCTCTACAAATAGATGTGCATCAAAAAGCGCGGCAAGGAAATATGAAGTAGCGTATGGCACTGTAAGAACGAAGACATGTTATACAAAGCACACAAAAGTTGCCTTTCGTTCGTTTCTTTAAGTTTGTGTTGCTACAGTCGTTAGGGTTTTGGTTTCACCTTTACTTTCTTACTTTTGCCAAGAATCGTTGCTGCGACTTTTCATAGCTCCCAAAAGTGCAATTCCATCTTTTCTGAGCAGGGTTGTAAACCACTTTGTAAAACAGCTCGGTTTGGTTCAGCTGTGCGAACCATTTTGGAAAATACTGCACTCATAACAGTACCGCGATTTTCTGTGAACTACAGATTCGGTTCACTTGAAATGGTTACATCGAAGGAATGCTCTACATAAAGCGAACCGGTAACATAACCAAACTTGACATCAGATATAAAAAATTCAGAATAATTTACACAATTTTGCTGTGGCGCTTTTAGCTGATTTTAGTGTCACATTTTTGTTAGGGAGACTATGAAACACTCTCAATATTCTTCTTACTGTTTGGAAGCGCTTAATCACATTTGTAAATTTTTGTGATTACTTTATTTTCATGGCCCCCGTGGTGTAGTGGTAAATGTTCTGGCCGTCTCCCTGGTTCTTCGATTAGGTTTCTACAAGGGACATCTCAGGCTTATTTTGTTGTTGACCTACTTTCAATCAATTCCCTGCTAGATATTTTTGATATCATAATTTCAGCTCTCGCACAAAAAAAAGTTTGGGCTAGACCGGTCCGCATTTTTGTCCTTACTTCGGCAATGGTTAAGACGTCGAAATTACAGCCACACTTGTTACAATCTATCTGTGTTTTGACAATATCAAAACACTTTTAGCGACCAGTGGTTCGAAAGTTTGCTGCATATCTAGGAACGGAAGGGGATATCATAATTAAAACTGTCATACTGAAATTTTGTTTATCACACAGACCCATGAGATCATTACCCGTCCAACGCCTTGACAAATTTCCCCAGTTTATATTGTCTATAATATACAATATCCGTAGAGCGTTTTTCGAAGTATATGCCTTTTCTGAGCGTATTGTTGTTTTTGTTTTCATGCACGGGGCGTGGGGTTTTTTTCGCTTTTGGACTTGTTGGACTTATGTTTGTGGTTAAAAATTTCGGTTTTAATTTGAAACCATTCATTGGTTTTTCAGAACTTTTCTAGTTAAAAATGGAAACCCATTTCATCAATAACTTTTCTCGCAAACAAATTTGGTTAAATCATAACTGTAGTCCAAAAATTTGTCGTATTGGTTGTAGATTTTAAGCTTTTTTGTAACCACCTTTTATTGCCAACACTGTTTTTGGTTCTGTGCTTACATATTGTGGACTACTAAATATTGTAAACCACTAACCTGATCTGCTAAATAATGATTAGTAATAGTAATGATTACCGGTTAATTATTTTCTTTAGAATCCAGGCGGCCGCCGTGGTGTGAAGGTAGTGTTGCCGGCCTACCACACCGAAGGTCCATGGTTCGAGCCCTGGTACAGGTAACATCAAAAGTGATTTGAAAAAGTTTTTCAAAACGGGGTCGCCCCTCGGCAGTGGTTTGGCAAACTCTCCGAGTGTATTTCTGCCATGACAGGCTTCTCAGCAAAAATTCGTCTCCTTTGTAGATGCCGTTCGGAGTCGGCAAAAAACTGTAGGTCCCACCAATTTGTAGGGAAAATTCAAATCGGCACACCACTAATTGGAAGAGAAGCTTGGCGCAAAAATCTCTTAGGAGGTTTATGATGATATACCTGTTGTATATCGCGCCATTGAGAGAGAGAGAATCCAGTTAATGATTGATTAACATTACTTAAAATTTTTAATGATTATTTTCCAATTAATTAGAAAGATAATCAAAAAAATCATGATTTTTCACGATTATTGAAAAAAATTCAAAATAATCAAAAAAGCTGTTTTGATTACTTTTGATTATTATTATTTTTATTCATTATTTTAAATTATTTTTAAGTATTGTCGTAGAAGCAAAAGTAATCAAAACAACTTTTTTTGATTTTTTCTTATCGTAATCAATCTTCTTCAATTCCTGAAAAACAATTAAAATAATCATTACCAATTAAAAAAGCCGTCTGATTATTAAGTATAGATAGGCATACTAAGTATAGATAGGCATATATGTAGGACGGGCAGTCCTAGATGACGCGACTCACTTTGACCCAATGCTAAAAGGACCGTTGTAAGAGCGGAAGTGAATTACTCGACTTTTTGAAAACAAAAGAAAGCCTAACGAATTTTATCAGGTCCTTAAGATCAGTTCTTCAAGCACCGCTTTATCCAACACAACTCAGAGCAGGGTATTTTCAGCGACATTGTGATTTATTTCTTTTATCATAGTCCTTACATCTTCATGAGGAAACATAAGGTTCGACAACCATTTCGATTACAAAATGCTTCGCAGCTCTCATTATAGCCAAACTTCGGTCATGAAGACCCTACAACGAGGTTCTTATCAAGGGAAAGATTTAGGAATACATGTCTTGAGGAAAGCCTTGCCAACCGTTAAATAAAGCCTTTCAGGTGTGACTGTGGCTTTTTTTTGCTACGGACATCAACTAAGTAGAGAACTAGGGATGTAACTTGAAGTTGAAAAAATTAAATCAATAAAAAAAATGTTCGCAAATAGATCGCTTTGTAAAAAATCGATTCTTAAAGAAAATAGTATATTTTTTATACGAAAAAGGCCTAGAATACATAAAACCCAAATATAAATTGTGGTCAGTATTCCTTCTAAAATTTGACTAAATCAAAAATGTACGAGTATGTATGTAGTATCAATATTGACTAGAAGAGATTTATACGAACAACGTGTTTTCAGCTGTAGTATGAACATAGTTTTATCCTAATTTATTCCATGGCACAGATAACACTTTTTACAAAAATTGACTTAAAATATGTAATTCTTATAAACGATTTACAAAAAATCGATATTTTCCATTCAAGAAATCGATAATTCAAAAAAAATTATAATATGTACTCTATTCAATCAAAAAACTTTTAATAATTAACTAAAAATGATTATTCAAAAATAAAAACAATAATAATTTTCATAAAAAATTCAAAAAGTGAAAAATTATTATTCTTGGCCTTGAGCTCGTTTCATGAATACTTGAAACAATTATCTATTAAACTAAAAATCGATTATTTATTCACAGCCGTCCTGGGAACGCTTTTAGTAAAAGAATCAAAATCTTATTATCAAAAACTCTCATCGATGACATACGTATACACATTTGTCCCGCTATTTTAACCAAAGGAACTAAATTCCTACAAGGATCTTACCAGCTAAAGTTTCCTTAAGGCCCCAAATTTAGCAAAGTATAGAAATGGGAATGAGAAGTTACAAAATGTTACCAAAACTTGTTGGGAAAATTCTACGTTAACCTCAAAGTTTCGCTGTGGTGAGTTCGCAACACTTGGGGAATTTGAAACTAGGTCCATACTACTTTTGATTCACTTTGTCTTTTTTGAGTTGGACGAGGAGATATATGTCGTTAAAACCTTTCTAATTACTTTTGCTTTCAGAAAAGCCCACTGTCCTTTTTTCAACTGTGTTACTATATGCCTGTCCTACTCTGTCGTCTTCGTTTGTTCACTCTAAGTAAGGTAAGCTGTCTAGGTGCAAGCTGTTTGACATCTAGGTTCGCGATAAAAAGAGACTAAGTGTCACAGTAACACTCGTCACACTCCCCAAACCTTCGATGAGTATTTCACAACAACAAAAGCTTACAATACATTAAGCTTTGGATCAACTTCGAAAGACACCAAATATTTTCGGCAGCACTCTCGTTATTGACCACCTTTGACGCCTGGCAGTTTACAACTACACATCCAAAGATGCATCTTGTGAACGTAAGCTCGCCTTATTGTTTGGTTTGTGGGATAATCTAATGTTTTACCCATAGAAATATTATTCACTTACGCTCATTATCAGTTGAGATGAAAATATTCTAGCTTGGCTTCAAAATCTCGCAGATTAAGTACCTATCATGCAACAAAAAATAATAAAAGCAACTTAGTCCGCACAAACATACATACGAGCACATGAAAAGCGCTGTGGGAGCACCAACTCCCAAAACCCTCAGCACTCGAATAAGGAATTTAAGCGATTAGGTTAAATTGCATGCAAGAACGAATTCAAAAAGCTACAAAGCCTGTTAAGCCAGTACAAAGACAGAAGCCGAAAGTTGAACATAAAAGGGGAGGAGGCGGTCATGCTAAAATTGAGGCTACACTTTTATTAGCACAAACAACAACAACAGAAAAACAACAACGATTACAGCAAAAAATATGATACTCCAGATGAAAAAGAAATATATAATAAAATAAAGAAATAAAATTGGAATGAAAGAGAAAAAAATATGCCGAGGGGGGGAATGAGGGTAATGTGTTGCGCGTAATGTTGTAGTAAGCAGATAAAATATCTACGAAAACAACCGACAGCATTTCTGACCATACATCGTTTCGTGCATCCGGGGTGATATTAACGTAACTACAACAAATGGCATAAAATGAAAATGGAAAGGAATAAAACGTGCGAAATCAGCGCACAACAACAGGCCAATGGGTCATTACGACAAAGGCGACGAACGGTGATGGCAACTAAATACTATTTGTATTTGTAGATGTGTGAATATTAGGGTGCATCTTATGCATTGAGAAGAAACAAACTTTTTGTTAAGCCTCCCAAAAATGTTTGTTACGAGATTGTCGTTTAGTTTGTTTAGCTACAAAATATACTTCTTAAAAAATCTCGAAAAAGTACGGAAAACAACCCCAAAATGATATTGTAATGATGTCGAAATGTTACCGGAAAAGTAACAAAATGGTCCGAAAAAAGTCCCGGAAACAGTCCAGAAAACAGTTCTCAAATAATACTGAAAAATTCCGTAATGGGTCCTAAAAGTTATGCCAATATCCCGAAAAAATTCTGAAAACAATCACGAAATTATCCTGTTACGATTCGGAAATGATACCGAAAAAGTCCCGACATTATCCCAGAAAAGCAAACCTATTAAATAATGATTACTAATAGTAATGATTACCGGTTTGATTAATTATTATTTTGAAAATCCATTTAATGATTGATAGCCATTACCTTCAAATTTTAATGATTATTTTCCAATTAGTTAAAAAAATAATCAAAAAAAATCATGATTTTTACGATTATTACAAAAAAGTCAAAAATAATCAGAAAAAAAGTGGTTCTGATTATATTTGTTAATTTTTTTTTTATTTTTTATTTTTTTTTTTTGATTATTTTGGTTTTTTTTTCAGTATTATTGTAGAAGCACATAAATATGCACATCAGCAATACTGAAAAACTCAAAAATAATTAAAAAGAAAAAAACAAAAAAAATATTTAAAAGTAATCAACTTTTTCGGATTATTATTAAAAAAAATTAAAAATAATAAAAAAAAAGTTGTTTTGAATACATTTGATTATTTTTGACTTTTTCAGTATTGTTGTAGAAGCACATAAATATGCACACCAACGATACTGAAGGAAACCAAAATAATTAAATATAATTTTAAAAAATAATAAAAAAATAAAAACAAAAAAAATATTTAAAAGTAATCAAAACAACTTTTTTGGTTTTTTTGATTATTCCTTATTTTTATTTATTTTTTCGTAATCAATTAATAATATCCTTTTCTTAAAAAACAATTAAAATTATCATTAGCAATTCAAAAAATCCGCCTAATTAATTAATTTTTAGTTACTAATCAAATTTAACAGGTCTGCATAAAAGTCCTGAAAACGATTCCGAAAGGGTCATAAATTCTGCTACAATTATCTTTTTCCTAAATTCTGTATTGTATACTCTGCTTCAGTTTTTTATTTCCGTTGCATCAATAAAAAATTCGATCTCCTCCGAAACTACTTCATCTCAATCAAAACTTGTTTAGTGTGATTTTTTAATTGAAGTTGACCTTTCATCTTATCTACCTTGGTACCTGTTTCGCATTGTTTTTGTTGATGGAAGCGTTCTTGAAAAAAATTAGTTCAAAAGCCGCAGAAGTTTTAATTAATTGACGTATCCGCGGCCCATTAAAAATTCCTGCCTTCAGTTAGCCCCTACTCAATCCATACAATTTTGAGAAAGCATTTTTAAATAACATTGGCCATTTTGGACAGGAAAACCGCTTCCAAGACTATCTAACTATCTATCCTAATGTGACAACATGAAAGCCTTTACACTAAAAAAAATTGCTTCCTTTTTTTGGTTGACGGTCTGCGATAAACTGCTCAATTCCGGAGCTGTTATACCGCTATTTCTGAATGTAAGGGATTGCAGGATTAGATGGGCTAGTTCTCTGTGATTATTCATCAGCTCAAAAAAATTTAATTCTGCTTTAATTTTCACTTTATCCACATTTTCTCAAATAATTTCAAGACAAACTTCGCGAATCTCCCGACCTTTGGGGATTTTTCAACACGGCTTTCTGTTTAAAAATGTTTTATTAGCAAATAATAAGGCACACCCTAGAGCAAATACATACATATATACATACGTACGTGCTCATGTCATCAAGCTACAATGGCTTCTGATGGGTAGCAAAATGGTAAGTGGCAAGTGGCAGTGACCAACGGTGGCTTTGGCAGGCAATGTTGCAACTACAAATAATTGGAAATCTTCCAGATACACAATGATAATCACAATTGTGAGTTCGCGGCAGCCACCATTCACTCACGCTTACAATGACGACATTCAACCCGCCTCATTCATTCCACAAACCACGTTTGCCAGCCATTGGATCATTGAGTCATTGAGCAATAGCAGTTAGTGCATAACTACAAAAAAAGTATGTAACGAGAGAGAAAACGTAAAAATAAAAGAAAACTTATCAACACTGTCTGTAAGTTCACATTCTGATGCTGAGTTGAACCAGGTAACTGGCCAATGAATGGCGCAATGAAATATAGACGAAGAACGGTAGGAAGTGTAGTGAGTACTGAGTGTTGTTATTGATAACAACTGTTTTTGTGGAACTATTTTTTTTTATCCTTCACTTGCAAGATTGTCATCAGTCGCAACAAAATCAGCTCTGTTGCACAACTAATATTCGGGTAGGTAATAAGGGGCAACAGAATAAGCGCTTATAATTTAGGAACGCGACTGAATAACTGACTGATTTTCTTGAACAAATAACAGCATTAAAATATTTATGTATGTTGTGAACATGTATTACTTCAGTCTATGGACCGCTGTTAAATAGAATTTGGTAAGAATACCTTCTTAGCCAGAGCATCTTCGTTCATTCGCATAAGAGGGCCTATCCAACTAAGCCGCTGGGTCTTAATTCGTTGAACTATGTCGGTGTCTGCGTTAAGTTCATCATTAAATCATCTTCGGTACTCGCTGTCCAAAAATAGTTCGCGGAACCTTTCCCCCCAATACTACTAGAGCCGCCTCAGTAGATGTTGTCGGTGTCCAATTTTCTGCGCAATATAGCTAGAAGGGTACGACAACTGACTTAAAGATTGTTATATTTGTTCGTCGAATCCTTCGCATTCGGTAGTAGCATTTGATTGCAAGAGTGATTCTCCGTTGAATTTCTAGGCTGGCATTTGTTGTTTACGTGCTAGTTCCCAGGTAAACGAAGTCCTTTACTATTTCGAAATTATGGCTTCCAACAGCGGCGTGGTTGCCAACCCACAAATGCGCTGACTCTTTGCCTGATTTATTTGTTTACTTCAGTGGCGACAAAAACACTCCATGAAGGTCCTAGAGGAGTAATGCCGAAGGGGCAGTCCTTTGCCAGATATGTCCCGTTAGGCTAAGGTACTAGCACCTTGCGGTACTTGCCCGAATTTCGCGGAAACGATGCGGTATTATAACAGTCATGTTTATTTATGGCATATTCTGACTCCCTAACTTGCAGGGGTAACTCTTTTACTGATGTCAGTATGTATTTCGTTTTACCCTCTTTCAACACCAAATCCATTTTTTCCGCTTCTTTTTTTTTTTTTTAAAGTCGGTAACTCCAGCAATTGCAAGCTGTAGACCATCAAATTAAATAAATCACGCGAATGCTTGGTAACCTTGTCTGAAACCTTGTTTAGTTTCGAAATGCTATGAAAGGTCCTTCCTATTTCTAACCGAGCTCGTTGTATTGCTCAACGTGTTATCGCAAAGCCGTATAAGTTTTCGTTCTATCGAAAGCAGCTTTAACATCAACAAGGAGGATATGTGTGTCAATTCTTTTCTCACGAGTTCTATCGATGATTTGGCGTATTGTAAAAATCTGGTCAATGTTGGATTTACCAGGCCTGAAGCCACACTGATAAGGCCCAATCAGTCTGTTCAAGTCAGGTTTTTGTCTTTTGCACAATACGCTTGAAAGAACTTTCTATGCGATATTCAAAAGGTTTATTTCGCAATAGTTTCCGCAGTGTGCTGAATCTCCCTTCTTGTGGGTTGGACAGCTAGCACTTAGATCCCAATCTTCATACATGCATTCATCCCACGAAATTCTGCATAGAAACTGTTACAATCCATCGGCGTATGCTGCTTTATTATCATAATCGGGTTTGGGAATGTCAGTACCATCATCTGCGATTGTGGGTCGAGTTTACATCTTCGCTGGCCTACTGTTCAATTTCTCCGTTTAATACGGAAGAGAAGTGCTCCATGCATAATCGTAGTACTCTCTTGCGTAAATCATCGAATTTTTTTTTTTCAAAAATTTTCGTATGCTATTGCTGTTGGCTAGCATCTAAAGCTCGGCCAAACTCCATAACTAGAGCATGGAGTTTCACTTAAACTTCTGTTTGCATTCGCTCTCTGAGATGCACTCTAGGAACCGTCTTTTAATTATACTACCGCAAGCCCGATTATGAAAAAAACACAATCGTATAGTCAGAAAAATTTTACAAGAAATTTTTGACCAACGTCGAACTAGTCCCAAAAAGACAAAATGTCTACCAACAAAAATTTAATTCTAAATTTTGGTAAAAAGTCCTTGAGCTCATGGTAATAAAACATCCTTATTGAAATTAATATCTAAGTTACTGGTAGCTTACTAAAGGTTTGGTAAAGTGAACCCCTATCCTCGGACAGGACAAAGTCTGCCGGGTCTGATATTGATTAATAAATTATGTATTATACATCTAACATACGTGAGCCTTTATTGCAAAGAATAAACAGCAATAAAGCGCGCAACAAAGTGATCTTAAATATATGAGAACCCTACAGTCATGGAAACCCGAGATTATTATAACCTAACGTGCCGACGAAACAACTTTTATTGTTAAAACACTACAAATTTTGCAAGCAGAGATGGGAGCGGAACTGCATATTGAATCCCGATTCGGCCTTTACAGCACATCTCAGCATGTTTTCGATATGTAAATACGATCGCGAGGGTACCAACTGGATCCCACTGTCTCGCTGCCATTCCTAGTTGAAATCTCATTGCATCTCACAACAACTTTGTTGCAACCTCGTCCACCAACACTAAATGTCAACATTTTGTCATTTAAAATGCCTGCCATAAGCCTGGCCGGTCTTTCATTCAAATCAAATTTTAAAACTTTTTGTACGAATTCTTTCGCTATGCGGCACAATGCCACATTTGAGTGGCGCCACAAATCTTACATTATAACTGCTGCTGCTGTCGGTGCTGCCAATGCAACAATGCACTGGACGTGGCTTATTAGTCGTAAATTTCATGAGAAATAAATATGGGACGCATAAGTGTGGTAGCTGAATGCTGCCGCTTGGCTACTGTTGCAGCGATAACTTCAACTTCAACACCAACAACAGCAAAACAATAAATAACAACAGTCATTATATGGATGTACGGACGTGTACACGCCGCCAAATTGAAGACTTGGTAAGGATGAGCGGCACGAGAACAGCAACAAATCAGCTTGGTACGTGACACAATAGACTGTGTGTTGGCCAAGATGTAGCGAAGGATCACCTTACGGTGGCATTATGCAAATTGAGACTTCCTTTCGTTGTCAGCAAGTGTTGTTCTGCGTAGCATGTTGCATGCCACAGCGTGCATAGAACGCGTACAATAATCAGGCATGGTCAGTTCATCCGCGCCTCATTGAAGGTTTTTGGTGGAGCAGGGGAGCAACGATGGACAGCAAACTCCCTTGAAAAACATTGGCGTGCATAGGTGGTGCCAAGAGGGACCTGACCTCCGCAAATGTTTTCCATTTTGAGACCATGAGTTTCGTTCACCTCATCCTATGAAAATCCCGAAAGTAAGGTATGAAGTGTATTGATGATTCCACCTTTTGTTGTTGTTGTTGTTGTAGCGATAGTTTGCCTGCCTACTTAACATTGTCATCAAACTCTTCTAACGGGAGTCCCAGAGACCTAGCCCCTGCCAGTTGAGCAGATGAATAGATGGTTAATATCATGGGGAGACACGCTGCATGCCGGACAGACATTTGGCATGTCGGAGTTCAGTCTGGATAGGTAAGAGTTTAACCTGTTACAGTATCCAGAACGAAGTTGGGCCAGCATGGTTCTTGTCTCCCTAGGCAGTTCGCGTTCCTCTTCGGCAATAGGTGCAGCTTATGCCTGAATAACGGTGTTCACTAGGCGAGGGTTGACAAAGGAGTTTACCGACTCTGGGTGGATGAGTTTGAGATCCTGTCGATGCACCTTTGGCTCAAACCGCGAAAAGATGTGATGCCGGATCTGATCATAGTGATTACGGAGATGACTCTTTATTCTCTTGGGAGATGGATTTTCGTCGAGCAGGCGCCTGTTTGGATGCTGCAGTTTGCAGCAATTGCCCCAGAATTGCCTGGTCAACATCTCATTATGCTCTTTAACATCCAGCATTTATCGCCTCGCTATGAAGATGGTCTTCAGGTGACATAAGGAGGCATCCTCTGGCAGTTCTGAGTGTGGTGTTTTGACAGGCCTACAACCTCCTCCAGTCTGTGTGTCTGCTGGCCCCGGCGTCCATATAGGCGTCGTGTAGCTCAGAACCGGCTGACCAATTGCCTTGCACATTGCCAGTAACGTTTCTTTGTCTTTTACCCAAGTGCTGCCAGCTAGTGACTTGACGTTTTTTTTGCGGATTTGTACTTTGGTGGCCATCGCGGCTACATAAGCACCGTAGTTGAACGTGTTATCAAACCTTACCCCTAAGGTCTTGGGATGTGTTGCATTGTTGTTGTGGTAACGACAAAAACACTCCCCGAAGGTTTTTGAGAGTGTTGTCGAAATCCTTGGCCGGATTTGAACCCGGCACGCTCCGTTACTCCCTTGCGGTACTGCCCGACTGTCGTGGTAGCGATTTATGACCAGTGAAACCTTCTAGGTCATGTCACCCCTCCTTCCGTAAAGAAGAATAAGATAAGTAATGAGGGGTCAGAGGCATCATATCCGTAGATCAACCATCGAGTTGCACGTCATTACCTTTGTGCACCTCTTATGACCGGTATGCCTACCTCGGGCATATTCTATCTTGGGATGTGTGACAGTCGGAAGCTTTATGCCGTCGACGTAGACGTCTAAATCCACGTTCACCTTCGCTGTCCACGTCGTAAATAAGGTAGCCGACGATTTGGTCGGAGACAATGCCAAAATTCGTCCAGCGAAGAAACCGGAAAAGGATGGGAAGTAAGAGTTTACTCTCGAACACAGACGATTCCACCTCGCCAGCGTTGTAACTGGAGCAGGGGCGGTTTTTCAGTGAACAACACTCATCACGAGTAAAAGAGCCTAAGTGAGTTCAATGATTCCAGCTAAGCACCTACCACCCACCTTTGGCCAGAAGTAGTTATTGCGCACTGACCGGAAGTTCTTTCGAATTTTGCACTCCCAATTCCATCAAGTTCACAAGTAGCACATTGTTCAAAATTTTATTATAGCGAGAAGAAAACACCACAGAGCGTACTTACTTATATGACGCTTAAAAGGTTGTGGCCATAGCTCGGCAGTCCTTTCTTCGCTCTGCCCACATTTGCTAATTGGAGAAACCACGGCATCGCAAAATTGGTCGCCAAATCGTCCCTTCATCATCGGAGTCGTACTCTCCTTCTGCTTTCACCTTCAGTTGCCGATAAGAGTTGCCCCAGACTGCACTACTGCTGCCCCATAAAAGAGTATCAGCCTAACCACGATTCGATACAGCCAGCGAACAACCCTCATCAAACATTTTCGCGCCCAATGCCAAGACCTTCTTAGTATTATCAACCACATAAAGTTTCGGGCAATACCAGCGATACTCCGTCAATCTAAGGCAGCCTGCAGGGATCTTTTAATTTCTCGCAGTAGAAACGAGTTCCGTTTTGGTATTGTTGAGCTCCAAAACTCATTAAGTTGTTGTTGTTGCTGCTGTTATAATAGTACTTATACTAAAAAACAACCTTCCGTGGGCATCATCTGCCTCCTTAACTAACCAGGATTCTTTCGATAGTCTCAGGAAGGCCATTGGAAAATGCCCATTTGATGTCTAAAAATGTATCCTAGATGAGTTAATGTGCCCTTCGGAACCCTTTAAAATTAAATGGAGCGCGTTTTCCGTTGACCTGCATTTCCAAATGACATGCTGAGATAGTAGTAATCTCGGCTGCTTAGTTCTAAACCAAATGTATAGAACGGTCGAGAGGCAGATGGGTCTGAAATTTTTTTGATGATATATAAGACTGAAGCCAATTGACTTTGAGCAAATGTGGTATATAGCTCAGCTTTAGCAAATTTCATTGCAAAACTTGCCTACAACCCAGGTAAAAAGCAGCTTTAGGCTGTTGCTGCCTCATTACGCTTGCCACTTGCTCGTTTGTGGCTATTGGCTTCATCATGTTTCCATAACATTACATGGGCTTCATGGTTCGCCTTGCCACTCAAAGTGTGCGTTGCTGCGTATCATTGCGATAATTGGTTGTTGTTGTTAGACATTTTGTGTTGGAGGACTTATTGAAGACTCTTCCCCTCATCAATGATTTTACAGATTTACCTTATATTGAATGAAATCAACGCAAACGAAAAGCCTGGCAATTTATCGCTCACGTGTCGCTTGGGTTAAGGTTCACTTTTGCTGCTCGAAAAACAATGGCATATTAACACAGTCAAACAATAGGGGACGACAAGGAAACATAGCTCTGGTTTTTTTTTTTTGTTTTTAAAAACTTTTCTTATGCAATCAATTTTGTGGCAAAACTTTAGACGTTTTTCTTATCAACACGGAAAGGGCCCTGCTGGCAAATTAATAACCAGGCTCTGACCCCGAAGATTTCGATTTTGCTCTGAGGCTGTAATAATCCTAATATCTAATCTAATTAAAATGCAGCAAGATGGGACCATAATATTTCAATATTTTTGAAAATCAAAAAACTAACTTATTTTAAAATCAAAACAATTATTTACTCTAGTTGCATGTGCCAACAAAAGTATATCAAAAGCAACCAAAACGCCGGCGAAAAGTGAAAGATAAAAACATATAAGAGTAGCTTGGCGAAAGATTTATTTACATATTTAATTAATTCTTTGATGAAAGAAAGCCCAAAATCGGATTTTTGTCAATACAATGGTAGAACTACTACATGTTTTTTTCAGTTTTTTCACTACCACTCCGAAAAATCAATTCCGGAAATCTACCATACTGTTAACAAATTTTTTACATTAGCGTAAACAGTTCCATAAGATTTTGAAAAGTAGAATTATATTTTTGCTACGAAATTTCATTTTTTTTTTAATGTTATTTTATTTTATTTATTGAGTTTATTTTATTAAATTTTTTATTTAATTTTATTTATGTTAATTTATTTTATAAAATTTTTTGTTTTATTTTATTTTTTTAAATTTATTTTAGTTTATTTTGTTGAATTTTTTTTATTTTATTTTACTTTATTTTATTTTATTTTATTTTATTTAATTTTATTTTATTTAATTTTATTTTTTTTAATTTTGTTTAAATATTTTTTTTTTATTTATTTAAGTTTATTTTATTAAGTTTTTTATTTTATTTTATTTTATTTTTTTAAATTTATTTCAGTTTATTTTATTAAATTTAAAATTTTTTTATTTTATTTTACTTTTTTTTAGTTTTATTTCAGATTATTTTACTAAATTTAAAATTTTTTTATTTAATATTTTTTTTTTAATTATTTTATTTTATTTTATTTTACTTCAAGTATTTTATTTTATCTTATCTTATGTTATTTTTTTAAAGATATTTTAGTTTATTTTATGCAATTTTTTTTATTTCATTATATTTTGTTTAATTTTATTTTATTTT
This sequence comes from Merzomyia westermanni, assembly GCA_949987695.1. Lineage (NCBI taxonomy): Eukaryota > Metazoa > Arthropoda > Insecta > Diptera > Tephritidae > Merzomyia > Merzomyia westermanni. The sequence goes on from OX465290.1 coordinate 75,314,363, forward strand.
ATATAATTTTGCTATATTTTATTTATTGAAGTATATTTCATTAAATTTGTTGTTTTACTTTTTTTTTATCCTTTTTTTAAATTTACTTCAGTTTATTTTATTAAATTTAAAATTTTTTTATTTATTTTTTTTCTTTAAACAATTTTATTTTATTTTATTTTACTTTAATTATTTTATTTTATCTTATCTAAGTTATTTATTTTAAAGTTATTTTAGTTTATTGTATGAATTTTTTTTATTTTAGTTTATTTCATTTTATTTTATTTTATTTTTATTTTTTTAATTTATTTCAGTTTAATTTATTCAAATTTAAAGTTTTTTATTTAATTTTTCCCCCTTGTTTTTTTAAATAATTTTATTTTATTTTGTCTTCTCTTATTTATTTTTTTAAATTTTTATTTAAGTTATTTTAGTTTATTTTATGAATTTTTTTTATTTTATTATGTTTTATTTTATTTTATTTTATCTTATCTTATGTTGTTTTTTTAAATTTTTTTGAAAGTTATATTAGTTTATTTCATGAAATTTTTTTTATTTTATTATATTTTATTTTATTCTATTATATTATATTTTATTTTATTTTCTTTTATTCTATTTTACATATTTTTGTAAGTTTAACGAGCTCAAGACCAGTTGATAATAATTCTTAGTTATTTATTATTATTTTTCGTTAGAGGAAAAATTGAAAGCAACAAACATATACAGGCTATAGTTCTAGTACTATTTCGAAAACAGCTACGACTTCTCGTCAGACTAATTCATATAGCTTTGCTATTTCAGAGGATCTTGTGGAGAATCGAACCCACTCACTCTGATTGCAAGCGCAGCTGCCTAACCTATAGGCTATGCTGCGTGTAGTTTTGCAAGCTGCTTAATTCAAGTCTTCCTCAACTGGTCTTGAGCTCGTTAAACTTACAAAAATATGTAAAAATGAACAGACCATAAAACAAACAACAAAATTATTTTATATTTTCGTATTTTTCCGATCAGTTAATTTATCTAATTTTTGTATATATAATAAGCTGGTCTGATCTATTTATGTGGGGTGCGAATAAAACAAAGTTTTTTCCACCTTACAGCTCAACGTTTCGCTAAGATTTTCTTAGCATCTTCATGAGCGTAACTGTTACTTTATTTTAAAAAACCATAAAAAGAACAAAAATACAAAAAACAAATAACAACATTAGAAGGTGTTACATATATATTCACAAAGTCTAAACACACATTAAACATTTATATTTAACTTACACTGAAAATGGTAGATTTTTACATTAAATATTTACGTTAAACACACTAAACAATAATATTGTTACATTTAATTTTACAAAAAGAACATACAATGTTGATACCATCATTAGTGGTACACTTGTCATACTAAACTAAACTATAAACATAACAAATAAGACGCGGCTATTTCATCGGTGTCTTCTTTCTTGTTTATCGTGTATTCCCTTTTCTGCATTATACGTAGGCTCTCCAAAGTGTATCTCGTCTTTTCTCTTCGTTCCTTATCTAATATTCTTGTGTTGGCAAAATCAGCTGTGTGGTTGTATGTTATTGCATGCTGCGATAGTGCTGTGCTGTGTTTTTGTTTCCTAATATCAGCCTCGTGCTCTGCTAGTCTAATGCTTAAATTTCGCTTCATGGTGCCGATGTAAACCTTGTTGCAATTATCGTTGTTGTTGCCTTTGCATGTTACTTCGTACACTACATTACTTTGTTGTTGCTGATCTATTGGGCTTTTTGTTTTTGTGAAGCATGTCGCTAGTGTGCAATTCGATTTGTAGGCTAGGCATATGTTTGGTTTTTGTATAATGTTTGTGAAATTTTCTGAGAGCCTAGGAACGAATGTGACGCTAAAATATTTTTTGGGTTCATTTGGCGTATCTGAGTAGTTGGTGATGGATTTATTGTGTTTTGCATTTCTATTGTTTTTTGTTGAATTAAGTTATTTGTTAAATGATCTGGGTAATTATTTTTCCTTAGCGCTTTTTTAATTAATTTAATGTTGGCGTCGTGAAATTTGGGATGACTTATTGTTAGTATTTTATGTATGAAATTTTTCGCAGTATTTACTTTATATTTTTTAGGCTGTGATGACAGGAAATTTATTAGGCGCCCAGATGATGTAGGCTTGGCGTACCAGTCTAATATTATATTATTGTTGTTCTTATGTATTCGGACCTCTAGAAATGGGATATTGCCGTTTTCATCCACTTCCATGGTAAACTTAAGTCTTTCATGATATTTATTAAGAGTTTTTAAGATGAGTTCCGCGTCGTTTCTTTTGATTATAGCGAATATGTCGTCTACATATTTCACTAAAATTTAATGTTTGTGTTGTTTTGTTGTTTTAGCTCTGAGAAAGTATTGTCAAGTATTTCATCCATCACTATATCTGCAATCGTCGGAGAAAGGGGGTTACCCATGGGCATTCCAAATGTTTGAGCATAAATTTTATTGTTGCAAACGAAATAGTTGTTGTCCTTTAGGCAGAAGTCTAATATGCTTTGAAATTTGTTTTTTGGTATATTTGTTGTTTCTTTAATCCTGTCCCATTTTTTCATTATTATTTTAGAGGCTAAAGTGGTCGGTATATTAGAGAAGAGAGACACAACATCGAATGACACTAACACATCTTCATCACATATATTTACATTGGATAATCTTTCTTTTAGGTCGTACGCATTGTTAATGTTGTATTTCTCAGATATTAAAGTTTGGAGAATTTTTCCAATATGTTTGGACAAATAATAACACGGAACATTAGTAGACGATACAATAGGACGTAGCGGACATTCAGGCTTATGTATTTTGGGTAATCCATACAGTCGGGGGGCTATGGCTGTCGAACTTGTCATTTGTTGCTTCTCTTTTGTACATATGAGTTTTGCCTTGTGAAGATCGTATACAATGTTGTTGTTTTTTCTCTGAAGAGTATTCGTGTACCACTAATGATGGTATCAACATTGTATGTTCTTTTTGTAAAATTAAATGTAACAATATTATTGTTTAGTGTGTTTAACGTAAATATTTAATGTAAAAATCTACCATTTTCAGTGTAAGTTAGATATAAATGTTAATGTGTGTTTAGACTTTGTGAATATATATGTAACACCTTCTAATGTTGTTATTTGTTTTTTGTATTTTTGTTCTTTTTATGGTTTTTTAAAATAAAGTAACAGTTGCGCTCCTGAAGATGCTAAGAAAATCTTAGCGAAACGTTGAGCTGTAAGGTGGAAAAAACTTTGTTTTATTCGCACCCCACATAAATAGATCAGACCAGCTTATTATATGTATATACAAAAATTATTTTATTTTATTTTATTTCATTTTATTTTATCTTACCTTATGTTATTTTTTTTAAATTTTTTTGAAGTTATTTTAGTTTATTTTATAAATTTTTTTATATTTTTATGTATTTGATTTTATTTTGGTTTGTTTAATTTTATTTTATTTAACTTTATTTTACTTTATTTTGGTTTATTTTACTTTATTTTATTTTATTGAATTTTTTATTTTATTTAACTTTTTTAAATTAATTTTGTTTTATAAAATTTTTTTATTTTTTTTTTGTTTATAACGTTTGTACCCACAAACACATAAGCATAGCTCCAAATATCAGCAAGCAGTAAGCAAAAACTGTATACACGCATACTAAGCTAAATCTCACTTACAGTTCAGATATGCATAGAACCAACAACAACACCATACTCAAGCACATGTAACATTTTGTTAAGCGTAACCTTGATGGATTGCTCTGCGGGATAGTTTATACCGAGCCCAAAGCTGCTTACACAAAAATGGTCCATAACAGCGGCCACGTATTTGAACAGTAGTTGGCTGGAGGCAGCTTAACCCGGGAAGTCCCATAACTTTTTTTGTTTTGGATTTTTGTGAAATGTTGTATACTTATGTATTTCGATCTCCTGAGCACGAAAATGAAGTCCATTTTCATTTTCCTCGCTTCGATTTTCCGGAAAGTGCGGAAAACTAGCGTTACCATATGGTAATCGTGGGACCTCTAGGGTACATGTTTTTAATGAAAGACAAAATGGTTTTCGAATGTCGTTTTATTTTTAATTTTTCAAAAAATAACTGTTTTCAAACATTTTTATTTAAAAAATAAGTAAAATAAATGAATTCACGACAGTGAAAAAAAAAAACATTTTTGAACTGAAATTTATCATGGTTTTGTGTGGTACTGAGCAAAACATTGTACGCAAAGTCCTACGTTGCATTTACCACATGCAGTTCGTCCATTAACTCTGCATCCGTCACCGGCACAATGCCTACGATTTGATGGTACCACAAAATGTCCACCCTGATCCTAGCGCAGAGTATGTTCAACTCGACCTGGTTGGTAAGCATATCTGTGAAAGGGCGCAGGTCCAGGACTTTTGGGCGGTATACCATAGTGTTTGCAGTAGTATACTGCAAGTTGTCGTCGAAATTCTAACTGACTGATATGTTGATCTTTTCGGTAAAGTTGCCATGCATTTTGAATACAAGCATCTAACAGCCAGGTAAAAATGCTAGACCACCACTTTTTTCCCCTGTATGCGATGCGGTGCAGGGATAGATTTTGATCTAATCGGTCTACTCCGCACATAAATTTATTATATTCCGTGATTGCGCAAGGACGGGGTACATTTATTTTCGATCCACTTGCCTTCGAATAACGCTGTGCCATTGATTTCGGATCCTCACCAAAGCAGGTAGATAACATGCAGACAACATTGTTATCTTTCCATTTCACCAAACAAATAGCAGTGCTTTTCATTTCAATTGATTCAGAGTAACCTCTTTCCATTGACTTGAAGTCTTTTTTATGCACTAGTGGACAGCTTGCTGGAATTCTGTTTTCTCGGATTGTTCCAGTACCATCATATCCGCATGACTTGAGATATGCCAACAGAGGATAACTAGTAAACAGGTTATCGAAATAAAAGTGGAATGACAGCGATTTCAATTCATCAGGAAAATCGTCGATCATGCTGACTAAAGGAGCGGCGCATTTTCCAAACTTTGCTTCGTACTCCAAATTCGATCAAGGATTCTTCCCCTGGTAAATTTCAAAATTCACCAAATAACCAGATGGAGTGCATAGGGACCAGACTTTATATCCAAATCGTAATGGCTTGCCCTTTATAAATTGCTTGCATCCATGTTTACCAAAATAGGATATCATACTTTCGCCGAAAGAAAGATTTTGTTCCGGATGGAAATTTTCTATCATTTTTGCTTTCAAATGATCCGTAAGAGGACGCAGTTTCCACATTTTGTCAGGATTTGGGCCGTCTTTTGAAGAAGCCTGAATTTTCTTCGAAGTGGAAATTTTGCAAAATCTCTTGAAAACGATTCCGACGCATGGTGTTACTGACAAGATTGTTCCGAATGTCTTCATCCTGACTCCACAAATGTTTGTAATTGGAGTGATAATTGTAGCCAGTGACGATCAATATGCCTATGAATGCTCTAAGTTCGCTGACTGTTATATTTGGGTTCGGTCTATTCTGTTCCACCGAATATAACGCACTTTGTTCGCAAATATGTTCCAATAATGTGTCATCAAAAAATTTTTCAAACTGTTCGTGTGGCAGTGAATGGCGACAATCTTCGTAATTTGCGCTTGGAAAAATTAGAATTAGAGATGACGATTTCTTCTTGACCCATTCAAATACAGTTTCCATGTTTCCTGATGGCAGTGCAACGTTTGAAGGTTTCGGTTCAGTTTTACGTAAGCGCTTCCTCATTGGAGATTCTGAACTATTAGCCGTTGTTTCTTCATCCTCCATCTCACTAAAAGTGTCTTCAACCTCAATAACAGGCAAATCTCCTGGATTTGGTGCTGAAAAATTTAGGGTTTATAAGATTAAAATGATGGTATGCTTATACCGTCTCTAAACATGCCTCCCATATCCTCCTCTTCATCGAAACCTTGCATACGTCGCCCACTAGCCATAACAACTTCGCAGCCACCTCTTAGCTGAGCCGGGCAAACATTATCTGGAATGCCCGCACAATCATCTTCAGCGTCATCTTCGCCAGATTCGTTGCCATCCACAGGAGGCTCGATATAAAGAGTGGTTGGAATATCACACAGTTGATTTTGATCTTCTGCTTCATCGAGTTCTTGAATGAAATCAAGCATTTCTTGCAACGATAAACCGCTGTAATTCACAAAATATCAATAAATATGATCAAAAATCTCAAAAAAAAAACTACACCAAACGTAACTAAAACCCTGTACCCTAGACGTCCCACGGTTACCATATGGTAACGCCTTGAGTAAAATACAAAAAAGTTACACAAAAAATCAAATTTCAAACCAAACTAAACTTGGATTTACTAGTTTATTTCATTAGCTACCAACTGATGTAATTTTCTTGGAAATATATCAAAAAATCAAAAAGTTATTCATGTACTTACCGACGTGCCATGTTAAAAAACCACAATAATTCACTTTTTTTTTTCACCTGACTTTGACGTCTTATAGCTTTGCTAGCTGCACTAAAAATAACAAAAAAACTTATGTTTTTTCGTGAGCTGCATTTATTCTGCGTGAAATACAGTTATTCTTTTTTGTTTTTGTTATTTACTTCAGACATAATACGTAAAATTGCAACGGCATGTTTGCATTACCATATGGTAATCGTGGGAAGATATAAGATATTGGACCACATTTTATTGAATGTCGTATATCACCAATAACAACAGAGACTGCAAAGCAGAACTGAGTTAGAGATAACTTCATATGAGCAAAATACCAAACCCTACGAAATTCCCCAACATGACTTTGGCTAATAAGGCTATCTATCCCCGTTTTAAAACTAATTATTATTACTGATTATATTATCTTGATATTTTCTAGCACGTTTAAACTGCATGGAAGGCGACGAGGACCTTCAAGTAACATCACCTTCTCACTAGCGTGTCGCAAATTGGAGAAAACTTTGTTATGCCAGAAAATTTGACAAAATCTGTAAGTGGCATGAATAACAACTTCTTCAACGAAGAGAAAAGACTAACTTACAACTCATAAAAATAAACAAACTTAAGTGCACTAACAAAAACCCGAAGACTTTGCATATCGTCATACACTTTCATACAAACATGCATACAAGGGTGTGTGCGTGTGCTCGGATGTTGGTCATTTTAACTTCTTAGTTATTTTGTTGTGTTGTCGCACTTTCCACTTAATGAGCATTTCATATACTAAACCACTAAACGCCTGCAGATATGCTACACTTAAAAGGCAAATACGGAAGTCGAAGCATAATTGAGCGTGTGTTTGTGTTGTGTGTGTGTGTGTGTGTGGAGTGCTTGTGTATGCGAATATTTGCTTGTAATTTCAGTTAATTTTATACTGCTATTTAACAAACTAAGCAACTGCTTCCTCATACAGGTAAGCTGGATAAGTCCATATGTCGCTAATATTCGTATTCGCATTCGTATGTTTTTGGACATTCGCATTCGCAAAATTTCTGCGAATGCTTTGCGAATATGATTTGAAGATAATACGAGGTTAATAAGACGTAACCCTTCACGGCGCAACAACGTACTTTTTTCTAAAAGTTGGTTTTTTTGGTAGAATATGACATAACTACAAACATTTGTTTTAGCATTTTTTGATATTTTGAAGGAATCCATTTATTTAGAAAACAAAATGTTATGTTGCATATTTACAACAAATGATTAATTGAGTAAAAAAAGTATTATAATAGATTATATGAAGATTATTGAAGATGAAAATTTGTGAAGCAATTGTTGGTTTTGTTGTAACATAGCGATACTCCACTTTGAAAACTTGCACCTCATACGATTATTAGTCCAAGTAGGCCAATGACCGAACTGATCTTGACGCACTGGTTGTGGTGGTATGTGCTGCGCTGATGCTTTGAGTGATTTCGCTCTCAGGTCGTTTTCTAAGTTGGAACTGCGCTTTGTTCCTTTTGTTATTGTTTCCATTTTACACAGGACTTCTGCTATATATAGGCGAAAATCTGCAGAGGTCAATTATTTCTCAGTTGATGTGCAAGCTGTATGAACTCGCTTAGAAAGAAGCCAAGAATTCTTCTTTCTTCTTCTTTACATGGTCATCTAACCGCCTGGGCGATTTTGACCGTCCAACATAGCTCGCCAAAAGGCTTTGTTGTTGAATTTCATTGGAACGTTGTTTTATGTGGTGGGTCCCAAACCCAACGCACAACCCGTTTCACGGGAGGTTGAATTCTATTACACGTTTGTATAGCGAGCCGCTTGATCCAAGACAGACGCCCGCTTGCAGCCGCACCACATGGTGATCAGACGCTGCTGTTTGAACCCCCCAGCAAGCCCTTAAACCGATTATGTCGGAGTGGCCTTAGCAGGTTGTCGCCTTCTCACGTTTAGCTCACCACCAAACGGGTGTTCGGTGGTTACCCAGAGGATACTTGGGCGCAAAGCCCGGAAGTAGTGAGCTGCTTGAACCGCATGCAAAAGAATCGCTCTGGTGAATGGCGATCAGAAACTTTCCCCACTTGCGTGGACTTGTGCACACGGCCCCATCCTCCAAGCCAATAATTGCTAATGACTAAATCAATTAGGTGATAAAATAAACGAATTTGCCACCTAGTGCTTCGTACTGTTATTTTATAGCGGCCCATGTATGAGTTGTATTGAGCCACTGCAAAAGGCCTTTCCACCTGAATATGACGTTTATTAGCTCTATCGTAGCGTTGAACTGTATCTTTAGGAAGTTCTCCTGTAAAAGTTGATGCCAAGCAAACCACCTTATTGGCAACCCAGGTAGTAGTAGCAATATCTACACTATCACATGAAGTAACATATTCAATTGAATGACCCCGTGATTGTTTTCGTAAAGCTTTTTGATCGGGCAGTCCACAATTCGGAATTCCATTTCTGTTTATGGTTCCCAAGCTTAAGATTCCTTCCTTTGCAAGATAATTTAGCAGAGGCAACGATGTAAAATAATTATCAAAATATAAACGGAAATTTTTGTTCCTGGGTATATTTCTTGCTAGCCTAACCACAGCGTTCGAGGAAGCGCCAAGGTCTCGCACTTTAGTGAGCACTATGTTTGCACATCCCGTATCAGGCTCAAATTGGTAACAATTTCCTGATACTCCACTTAGAACCATTATTTTATAGCCCCACTTGTGGGGTTTATTAGGGTTGTACCTTTTCATATGATAACGAGCTTTTTTGAACATATCTGCTCGTCTACACACATACTTTTTGAAAATTCTTATTAAGCTCATCAACAAGTGGCCTTATCTTAAATAGTCGGTCATGATTTGGATGCGATAACGGCAACATATTTTGATTGTCGCTGAAGTGAATATTGTTCTTGATTAATTCAAATCTTTTTTGTGACATGGTATTTTTAATCACTTCAATACCTATGTCATCTGACCAATACTTCCTTATGTTTGGCATACGTATAACCAACGAATTGACGTATCTCTAAGGCACTTACGGTAGCAGTAGAATTGCAATATTTTTGGCGTATATTTATATTAGTTTCATCACTTATTTTCTCAAATATTTCCTGCGGAAATAGGTAAAAGAAAAATTGTATGGGATTTGAAAGAGCCATAAGTTCAGCAGGCAGCATCGTGTTTCCTAAAAAGGCGAGTTGGTTTTCATTCAGTAATAAATTGGTCTTTTTCCATGTTTCCTAAAAAGGCGAGTTGGTTTTCATTCAGTAATAAATTGGTCTTTTTCCATGTTAAATTCTTTTTCCAATCGTCGCGATGTTTACTTGTACTCGGCAAAACTAGAGGGCTTTCGCAGCGTTCATTATTTTCATTTTTATCATCAGTGTAGTCACTTTCGCTTAGCGCATTGGTTATGTCCTCGTTGTAGTCCGAATCATCAATGTTGTCATCACTTGAAAAGTCTTCATCATGTGAGCTCTCCAAATCGTCCAAAATATAGCTTATTTGAGCGGAATTCAATCGTCTCGTCGACATACTAAGCGAAAAATAACGAACATTTTATTCTTTGAAATTTACTAGTCAACATCTGTACTAAGCACTTTGTTGCATTACTGCAACAGTTATATAAACTAATATTATAGTATACTCCGAGCTACTTTTCAATCAAAATAATAATTTATGCAAAAATACATGCACTTACCTCCAAAATAATACACTTTCAATAACTTTATTAACTTTTTGCAATTATAAACAAAATGTTTAGCTCACACTGATCAACATCTCTTGGAAAACTGGAGTTAAATGTGAAGTTTTGCTATTTCTTTTTAATTTACAGTTATTTTGACGAGAACGCCTCAATAATTCAAGAGAAAAAATGTAGCAGATGCGCAACAGATTCATATAACTGCTGTTGTAACTTTATGTTAGAAGAAACCGTAAATAGAAAATAATGTTGCAGAACTGCAACACGGCGCCGTAAAGGGTTAAGTTGTTTAAATAGTTAATTGTTGGTCGACCGGTAATAATTAATAATATTTTGTGATGAGTACTGTGGTGCAAATCGAGAAACTCGGTGCCGATAATTACAGCACATGGGCGGTGCAGATGAAGAGTCTGCTAATTACGCTGGAGTTTTGGGAAGTCGTGAGGGTCAAGTGTGCCGCCGATGCAAAAGCAGAGGAAAAAGCTAAGTGGGAGTTGCGGGACAAAAAGGCGCTGGCCTACATAACTTTGTGTGTAAAACCGTCTGAACTGGTCCATATTAAAAATTGTAAAACCGCAAAAGACGCATGGACAGTTTTAAGTGATTTGTATAGCGCTGATGGACCGGCGCGAAAGGTAAATTTATTTAAGAGAATTGTGCGCTTCCGATTCAATGCAAGCGAAAAAATGGCTACGCAAGTGAACGATTTTATTGTTGTGCAGCCTACCCGATGAAATGGATGGTTTTGTTGTTGCGATTGAAAGCAGAGACACCTTGCCGACATTGGAGCAATTAAAGGTCAAAGTATTGGAAGACGAAATGCGGAGAAACGAAAAATTTGGCGATAAGAGTGAGAGCGTATTTTTGGCGAATTCCAGCAGGTGGCGAAAAGGTACAAAGGAAGAGGAAGCGACAGAACGTAACAAAGCAGCGGATCAGCAGAAAACAAAAGCGCGCGATTGGAGTGCTGCTAAATGTTACGGTTGTGGTAAAAGAGGGCATATAAAGTCACAGAGCAAAGCAACAAAGAAAGAGGCGGTAATGAACATAAGTGTACATAAAAATACAAAAGGCAGCAACATATGGGTATTGGACAGCGGTGCGTGAAAACTCAAGTTATCGTGTTCACAGACGGACGGACGTATATGGCTTAATAAATTTTTTTTTTCCTGAACATTTTGATATATGTAAGTCAATATCTATCTCGATTCGTTTATGCCGTTACATACTACCGTTAGGCGAATGAACTGAATATACCTTGTGCGCGTATCCCTACTAGGTATAAACATTCAGGGCGATTTTAAACAAGTTCAAAACTACTACTAAAAACGCTAAAAAATTGGAAAAGATTGTTGGACTTTTGAAGAGTTTATACAAAGTTTGGAATATAGTTTTCAGCGCCGAGAAGTTGACATTTATTTTAGAGAAATACAAAAAAAAAAAAATATAAAACGCTAAAACCTCTCAATATAAATTGTGCTATAACTATGACAAGCACTAGATATACACGCTACAGCTTTCTTAGCTGAAACTTTGAAAATTTTTCAGTGGTGGTTTTGTAAGGTAATCGGGAATTTTGAAAACCTTTGTCCCGTGTGTCATAATGCTTTTCAAAACCAAATTATTCAACAAAAATTATTTCCAAAATATTTCACTTAGCGTTTTTTTATCAGACCTGTTAAATAATGATTACTAATCGTAATCGTTACGGGCTTGATTAATTATTTTCTTAAGATTATATTTAATGATTAATTATCATTACTTTCAATTTTTAATGACTACTTCCCAATTAATTAAAAAAATTATCAAAAAAAATAATCATTTTTTACAACTATTAAAAAAAATCAAAACTAATCAAAAAAAAGTAGTTTTGATTACTTTTGATTATTTCTGATTTTTTTAAAATTTTGTTTGATGTTTTTTTGATTATTTTTGATTGTTTTCAGTATTGTTGTAGAAGCATATAAATATACACGTCAACGATACTAAAAAAAAACTAAAAAATAATAAAAAACAAAAAAAAAAACAAAAATAATCATAAGTGATCAAAAGAATTTTTTTTGATTTTTTTTGATTATTTTTGATAGTTGTTTTTTTTTCTAATCGTAATCAATGAAAAAGGAACTTAAATAATCATTACCTATTAAAAAAGCAGTCTAATTAATTGATTACTAATTACTAATCGAATTTAACAGATCTGACTCTTATATAGCATAATTAAGTCCTAGAAAGTCCTTGTAATTATAATTTATGAAACCAAATTATCGAAAAAAATAACGCTTCAAAACAAATCACTAGAAGACCGAGAGACTTTCAATTGATTTTTTGCGACATTATTACATGACACATAATGAAACAAATATAACTAAATTCGGACGTCTTTTATGGACTAAATTTTTATTCACGTATGCGATCTGTCCAAAAAAATTTTGAAGCCAAGAAAGAGAGAAAAGTTAAAAAAGTGATAGAAACAGAGCTAGAAGGTGAACCCAGATTTTTGAAGGTAAACGCCGAAAAAAAAGAACAAGATCTAGCTCTCAAAACAATAAAGGCGCCTCGATAGAACCTTACAGCATCAAAAATCTGTTGAGTTTTCATGATGACTAATACATAAGTCTGCTATATTGTAACCGAGGTATTTCAATAATCTTATTAAACGAAATTCAACATCTTACACATTTACTCGGTTACAACAGAATTGGGAAAGTGAGTGATTAACTTTTGAATTTTATAAAAGTGCTTACAGCATTATAATTTTGTAAAATATTTGTAAATAACTTATGAGGAAATTGTAAAGCTCATTTCTTAGCTTTGTTGTTGTATATAAGCCGATGTAAGTATCGATATGGATTTAATGCTATCAAAGTGTTGAAATTTGCTATTAAAATTTTGAAAACTTTTAACTGCTGCAATCCTGCGCATTCAAGCAAGTATTTGAAACATTTTATGAACTCTCTTACGAAAGACTGATTTTAAATTAGCTAACTTGACTGTTGGTTAAAAGTTGACTGTCAATGTGGCATTCAAGTAATGTCCGTGTTGTGCAATTAGTGTTGTTTTCTCAAAAATTAAGAGACAAGAAACTCTTGGGCATAGAAGGACCAAATGTAAACATTCCACAAGTATGTACTTATATGATTTGACGATAAACATTTGTATACAAGTACATACATACACACACATATGAACTTCCATAGTTACACGTACAAAGCAGTACTTTTACTAGAAAAAGCTTTCTATGAGCTGTGCATTAAGGGTCTACAAAAAAAAATCTAGATAGAAAACGTATATGTTTCAAAAGGTGTTACTTGAGTTCAATATTTTACGGAAAAATATGGCTTTCTGCTGCTTTAAAAAAATTTCAGACTTCCTAATGCAAAAAAAAAATCAAAAATGTTTCATTCTTCGTGAGTCGGTGGCCTGATTACCAAATTTTGCATAGTTAGGTTACCCAAACATTTTAAATGATATTTAGGTTGTCAGTAGTATGAGCGCCAGGTCAAGGATAGGACAATTTGTATTGTAAACAACGGTGTAAATGGTTTTTTTATTTGTCATTTCGATGCTAGATAAATTTTTCAGCGAGCATTTGATTTTCAAAGGAAAATTAAAATTTTTGAAAAAAAATTAAGTTTTGTTATTTTATTCATAAGTCGCTAAGTGCTTACGAAAAATTGGCTATTATTAATTTAGAGAGTGTGGAAAGCTTTTTCCACGACAAACTTTGTGTTGTTTGATTGTTTATTCTTAACACCGTTTGCTCATGTAAACTTTACTATTTACTTTTTTTTTTTCACTCACAAATTTTTTATCCAACAAATAAATTTGAAATTTAACATGATAAAAAGGCCTAAAAATCATACAAAAAAATAGTAACAACGAGCAGTTTGAGAGGAAGTTAGATCAACGGCCGACGTTGTCCTGAGCAAAAATTTGTTTCAAACAATTTCACTATTTCAGATCAGCAGCTTTCGAAACCAATCCAATTTTCAAAAGAAAAACGACCCACCCTACTGTGTACTGCAACTCATGTAAACACCAGTGATGTAACTAATGCCCATTTTTGCGTGCGTTTCCTTTGTATTATGTTCGCGAATCGACAAGTTGCCAAGACTCCTGGGTACCCTTCGCGACATTTTTCATAGCGCCGTAGCAGTTGTAGGTCGAAGTATTAAGTCTTGCCGATTTTTATTTTGTCTACGATGAGTTTGTAACCAGCTAGTGTTTCTGGTGCCCCGCACACGCAAACCAACACAGGGTGGTTTGCATTTAATATTAAAACAAACAAATTTAAATAATGCATTATTGAACCTGAAGACATAAAACTCACAAATAATTGAAAATAAAGTGGTTCCAAAGTGGTATAAAAATGTGTATCTTGACAACGCTCTGTTGAAACTAGAGTTAGATGATCTCGCGATTTCTGATTTCTCAGTCGCAACGATTTTGATCCGTGACCATGACTGCACAGTGATAGACATAGAATAAGAGCTATCACCAGTAACTATTGCTATCGTTGGTTTGGTTATGCAACTTCACTTGCAGTGTTCGAATATTGGCACCAATTGCTTGCAAAATTTAAGACATTTTTATCAAATTAAAACAATAGCAATGCAAAATAATTGTCCACCTTTTCAAAAAACTACCAAAAACAACTGTAAGTTTGGGTTTTCGAACGACATTTCTAAAGTAAATTCCTTTTACACACCAAAAGATAATATTCACATTTATTCAAATTGAGCTTTCGAAACCTAAAGTAAAATAAACGGCCCATGATAATTCATGTTGCAATAAACATTAAAAAACATTAGAATAAAAAACCATGGCAAATACTAAAATTTGAAGCTTCTATTTTTAAAGTTTAATACTCCTCTACTGAAGTTTAATTATTACTGGAAAAATATGTTTAAAGAAATAAATAATTGTTATTTTCTAAGAGAGAAGTATTTTTTTTTAGGCGTCTGCAATTTTTTGTTTGTTTGTTTAGATTACATATATCTATAGTTTATCGTTGAAGAATATTTTTTATTTTAATCATATATTATTAGTTGAGTTACTTGTTCTTGTATTAAGAAACATGGCAAATAAATGGATTTAAGATCGCGACAAGTGCAAATAAGAATTTCTTTCTTATATTCTTAACACAGTAAATCACGTGATGGGTCTGGGCCCATAACCTTTTGTTAGGGTTTGCAAATAATACACGACACGTCCGATCAATTCAGTACATTTAATGGAAGTAAAAGTAAAATATAAGTAGAATAAAGTATAGAGTCATTACTCGTTAATATTCACATAAGTACATATATGTGTATGTATTCAATTATCGCAGTTGGGATGTTAGGTGACTATATAAAAATAGTATTAAATCCTTCAATCCCTAGTAGGGATACGCACACAAGGTATACTCAGTTCATTCGCCTAACGGTAGTATGTAACGGCATAAACGAATCGAGATAGATATTGACTTATATATATCAAAATGTTCAGGAAAAAAAAAATTCATTAAGGCATATCCGTCCGTCCGCCTGTTAACACGATAATTTGAGTAAATTTTGAGATATCTTAATGAAATTTGGTATGCAGGGTCCTTGGAACTCATCTCCGAGCGCTATTCAAAATGGGCGAAATCGGATGATAGCCACGCCCACTTTTTATGTATAGAATATTTTCGAAAATACAGAAAAAGGGATTACTCAGTACATAATGCACCTATAAGGATAAAA
Organism: Merzomyia westermanni; assembly: GCA_949987695.1. Classification (NCBI taxonomy): domain Eukaryota; kingdom Metazoa; phylum Arthropoda; class Insecta; order Diptera; family Tephritidae; genus Merzomyia; species Merzomyia westermanni. The sequence goes on from OX465290.1 coordinate 75,330,235, forward strand.
CTTTGTGTACATTAACATTAAGGCAGAAAATAAAACTTTCAAGAAATTTTTGAAAACGGACTTGCCACCGCCCACTTTTGATTAAGTCAAATTTCGAAATATTATTAATCATAAATCAAAAACCGTTCAAGATGTCGAAACGAAATTCTGCACACAGGTTTTCATGAATACAAGGAATGTTCCGGGAAGAAATGGTTAAGGTCCCTTTTACATGATAGATTTTGAAAATGGTCATAGATAAATATATATAATAAGCAATAACTTTGCGTAAAATAGCTTTATATCATTTCTATTTCACTTTCAAAGTGTCCTTTCTAAATTATTTAAAATTCCCTTTTATAGTGGATTATTGTAAAAATGGGCGAAATCGGTTAAGGGACACGCCCAACTTTTTAACATAGTTCTGAAAAATTTGTTTGGAAAATTTAAAACGCGATATTTCTATAGCTATGCAAGCTATATTAATAAGATCTTGCACACATAATAAGCTTTTTGAGTAAAACTCGACCGCAGAAAAAATTTTGTGGATTTTAGGGAATTAGGCGTGGCACCGCCCACTTTTCATCATACAAGTTCTGCTATTTTAACTAGATATTTCAATGGAAATTGGTCAGATGCTTCTCAATAGTATATAGTATACTCCAGCCAAAAATTAGTCAAATCGGAGAACACACTATCAAAATATCCTGGCAAGTAGTTAATACCCCGTTGCAATAGAGAAGTTATCTCTTTTTTGATTTTCATACCTTTCATGACCATGCAATTTTTGTTAGTGTGAGAAGAAGAAGAGATGAGGTCATCAAAAAGTATTAGGGTGGGTCGATCTGTATTGACGAAAGTTAACCGGTATCGCGCCATTGATTTTTCGGACTTGTTTTGGCGAAAAATCGACTTTTCCAAAACCCGAAAATAAATTTTTTTTTTCAAAAAACTGTTATCGCCAACGTTTTTAGCGCATAATTTTAAGTGGGACAGGATATATGAGACAAATTCGTTTTCATCGAAAACATTTTTGCATGTATACTGAAAAAACCCTTAAAAAAATGGCGAAATGGTCAATTTTTTGACCAAAACACTCTCCAAAACACAAAAAATACAGGACAGGGTATACATGGAAATTTTAAAATCAAACGAAATTTTTTTTCGTAGGTCATGAAAAAAACCTTAAAAATCAAAGTCGAAAAAAGTCAAAAAAATAAAATTTCGCAGGCTCGAAAATTTTTTTTTGGTTATGCGTAGTGGAACTTTTTTTTCCTGAGCCCAAAACCTATCGAAAAATCGGTGGCGCGATATCGGTTAATAAATTGACCCAGTCTAATAAGTACGAGTATACTTAAATGATTAGGACGATTAGCTGAGTCGATTTAGCCATGTCCGTCCGTCTGTCTGTCTGTCTGTCCGTCTGTCTATTTGAATGCAAATTTTTCAAACATAAAATGTGCATGTATTGGAGTTTCGAAAAAATGTGGTAAGCAGCGGTTGGTAGGGAACCTATTTATATACAAATAAATAAATTTTCCCCCCAAAACTCATAACAAAAGTGTTTTTATTGAAAACAATCAGCTGGCTTTATAACACGAACTAAAAAGTATTAAAGTAGACCTGCATAAATTGGCGTGTCATAATAGATCGGTTCCACCCGATTTCCTTACTTGTTATTTTTTATTTGGCTGATGTTTATTTGTGTTTTGCATTTGGTCTAAGCAATCATCAAATTAAAAGACTACAGGTAGAGGTTGGTGATAAGATAAAAAATTATTATAATTCTAGTTTATTTTAAATCAATAATGCAGTTCCAAAACACTTTGTTTTCAGTTATCTTCGGATGAATTGATCAGCAATTCTTCCAAAAATTGTTAGTGAATAGAGAAGTCAGGGTGAATTCTTTCGGATTGTTGTGGCGCTTCGTAAAGCACCTTTGAGGAGTCCTAAAGGAACACTTTTTTATACATTTTGAAACAAATTTTTTTTCCGTCGGTGGACGCCTTTTATGAGACGCGCTATGGGGATGTTCATGCTTTGTATGGAGCACAGTTCGAAAAAAATTGTTTTAATTCTTCCAAACGTTTTTGAACTTTTGAGTGTTCACAAGGTCTACAAAGCGGTACTTAAAGCTAAATGATTACATCCCCAAAAAAATATTTTCGTGAATAAATCTAGTGCTTTCTAGCTTTTTTCCTTGGATTCTTTCTACAAACTAAAGTATTCTGGTAGCATTGCTTATACTATGAGGTATGTTTCACGGTCACTGAAACTGAGGGGTGAGGTTGATCGAAAATGGAGATGAAAAGCAATAAGAAGACGATCCTGCATTCCATTTATCGCAGAATCGGTCTCTGGAGTATAACATGCTGTCGAGGAGATTAAGGCAGACATTTTCTTTAAATTTGTGGCTGCTAATTCGTTTCTATAAATTGGCGGGACCTACACGTCTTTAATCCAATCAAAAGCTTTACACGCTAAGAATTGGCTACCACTGCCGCGGCTGTGTACCAAGGAACACTGGTTGTTGTTGTTGTTAACAGTGAGGTACACTGGTAGGTTTACACAGTCTAACGCAGATGAGAAGACCCTTGGAGTATCCCAAAAAAACAATTTCCCAGGGTTGTCCTCGCTGAGTTACAAAAAATTGGTTAAGGATGCGTGGTCTGAATGAGTCAAGTGGTGGTAAGAATTGAATTTTATATTCAAACCTAAGAAAGCATAGTTGCTCCCCCGACTAAATACTGTTTAGTAACTGCTGGTCAGATAGGAGAAATGGACTTCACTAGCAGAATCTAATAAAAAAAACTATTTCACTGAACATTTAAACTGAAACTATTCCATTTGGGATGATGAGCGCTGGTCTGAGTAAGTAGGAACTCGAAAATACTTTTATAGCAAAAATCACAAATGGGAAAACGAATTCAACCAAGTGTGGCCAATGATGTTGTGGTTTGAACTTCGCTACGTACTTGATATGGGACAACAACTTTTTATGAGGAGCGAAAGAGTAGCAGCGTTAGAACTTCACAAATGCGAAACGTGTTTCAATGAGTTTTATGAGCGACTTTTCATTTGAAATATTTAGTTTTTTTTTTGCTTGCAAAGTTGTATTTGCTTTCTGTTCGATTGCTGCACCTGCTTCTTGAGTACGATGCTTCTGGCTGTAAACCTAAGTGTGTTCTTTTAGATGGTTCTCGTGCAGTTGATACCCACTTTGATATAGCTAGCAAATGTGGTTTTCATGCTTTAGGAATTTTACTTCTTACTTTCTTGGGATCTTTGTTGGCTTAAACTCACTTGAGGGAATATTGTGGGATTTCTAAGGCTCTCTGGCGATTCCGGGTTGCTAAAAAACACACCTTTTTTGCTTTGATATCCTGTGTGTTTTCACTCTTGGCTCTTTCGGCACTCTTGCATTGCTTCACTTACTATATTGTACGGTTGGAGAGCTCGTTAGCCATGCTGGCTGAAATCTGAAATATTTGAGTCGTTGTCAAGCGCGACAACATCAGTAGCATCACAACAACAATATCCACTACTAGCACTGTCCCTTCCCTACACAGAACAAATTGCACAAAACGCACTAAACTGAGTGTCACCATCGCTGCTGTTTTTGCTCCTGCTTTTTTTTTGCCTTTCTCCTATCCTATCAAGTTTCTTCGCCACACAGGGAAATTGGGAATTGTGTGATGGGCAGTCACTTTGACCGCTATAGCTTTTGTTGTTGTTGACTCTTGTTGTTGTTGTTGTCGTTTTATGGTCTGTTTATCGGACATGGCATACAACGCCATAGTTGTCATTTGTGTCACGTTCGTTTGGGGACGTGTGGATTTTATCGCAGTTTTTGTAGTTTGAACATTTCTGTTGACTTTTGAGGGCTTACGCTTTAAACTTTTTATACCCAGTAGTTAGTTGTTTATTTTTTTAAGGTTACAATTTTTACTTGGCTTTTTGTTGTTTGCATTTCAGAAAGCAAATAAGGAAGTATAATTAATTAATATAATTTAAGTTAATACCGAGATTTAAATAATCTTATTGACCACCATATATTTTTTCAGTTTTTTTTTCGTCATCTCCATGCTAGATTAAAATTTGTTTGCTCGCTTATAATTTTTTTTAATAAAAGCTAAAAGATAAAACTTATAAGGGCTCAGAATTTTGGTTGCTCACTTGTTCATATTTCGTTTAAAACAAAAAATCTGAGTTTTGGAGGACTATTTCATTTTGTTCTTTTATTCATAAGTCGCTAAGTGCTTAGGAAAAAAAACCTCGGCTGTAGTATTGAAACTTATTATACAATACTATACGTAATCTGGTGTTTATCAGACTGAGCAGATTTTGTCTTGCTCGACTTAGATTTTTTTCTCAGTGTCTGATGGCGGGTCAGTCTTCCTCTAACTCTCCCCCGTTTTGTCCGTATATGTATCTCTCTTTCGCCTAACACGCTTTCAGATTCAATTTACCTGACCCCTTTCGTAACCCTTTTCTGTTATCTCTTCTGCACCACTACCTCTTCAAAACCAGTTTAGGTATTGAAAAATCCAATTCTATGTGAATACCCACCTCAAACCCTTTTTTATTTTCATTAGGGGGGGCTGGAAAAACACAATTTTTATTCCCAGCTGTAATAGCGCACAGGGTTCACATAAGGGCGGTTTGTGAAGCTTTAAAATAATTGATTGAGCTATGGCCATCCGTCACACAGATTATTTTGCGATCAAGGTAGGTTGCTATTTAACTGGACGGTAACCACGCCTTTTTTTCCATGTCAGAAAAGCGGTATGTCACCGCCCACATATGAATATAAAAATTTTCTAATTCGACTGCTGCCGACCGTTTATGATAGACTGACGAAGCTTGGTACGATGCATATCATTGTTGTCGAGAGTAAGATCAGTGAAAATACTGAAAGGCACCAAATGAACACGCTCACTTTTTTATTGAAGTAGCTGAAAATGAGATAGGAAGACGCATCATACAAAATCTTTGGTGATATCAATTTTATTCTGTAGGCATATTAGTTCCAAAGCCATAAGAATATAACATAAGAAAGAGAATATATTTTATCTTGGGATCTTCGATGCTTGAGGTCCATATTTGGAAAAAGTTGTATACTACTAAACCCTACTACTGGGTATATCGTGGATATATCGTGCTCCGTTGCAACAAAACTTGAACCTTTGCTATTTTATTTTTTTAATTTTTTTTTGTTAGAGGAACCAGTATGGATATGCAATTGTTGTTGTTCAGTTACCTGACATTTTGTTGCTATTGATGATTTTCGATTCACGCGCTACAAATGTCACAAAAAGGTTACCACAATATAAACTTTACAAGTACATATGTGTGTGTATTGTGTGTACTTGAGCGGATGTGGTCTTGTTTGTCATGTAGACAAGTCCTAGAAATGGCACGCATCAACGCGGAAGGCATACCTGAAGGGTAATCAATAACCCGTGACGGAATTATCAGGTTCAGTACCTGAACTGTAATTGATAAATTGAAAGTAGTTTGGGCGTGAATAAGAAATGCAACAGTTCAAGAATATGGATTTGATATATAAAAAATGGCCATAGTCTTATTAGTTAAAAACAGTTACAGTATTTTTAACTTTCATTCTGAAAAATATTTAAAAAAAATTAAAATTTTTTTTTTTTTTGTTTGACCCAGTCTAATGTATTTTCATACTCCGCTGTGTATTTCCAACTGTTTCCTTGGGTTGAAGTGACATTTTTTCTCACACAACTGTCGCCATTTTTCCCAATATTTGTCGTTCTGCTCGCAGGTTCGAGCGATTGTGCATGCGGTACTGCAGCCAACCAAAACTCTACGTGATTTTTTGTGTTGCAATATTTCTTGGCCAAATATATAACTTTTGGATCTATGGTAGCGCTTACGTATCTTCACAATGCGGTTTAGTCCGTAAATTGGCGCGGGTGTGGTCAAAAAGCTTTGCTCGTAAATGTGACCTTTGGCCAAACTCTCAGCTGCTGTACGCAATTTTGTGCCTTTAAACATTTTTTGGTTAAATTCTCTCGATACTCTAGAAAACTAATATGTAAGCCTTTGCTTTTCGGGATATACATTTCGATATTTTTGCAAGACAGATAGCAAACCCTTTTTAGAGATCAATTATAAGTTACTATTATCATAGATTTATTAGGATATTAGAAAACCCGACCACGCTACGCTGCGTCCCAGAGCTTATAATAGACTGAGCCCGATTGTAATCATTATATCCCCGAAACAAGTTGAGATATGGTACTTAATCACATCGCTTATTGCAGAACTCGTTAGCAGCTTTTGTTTTATGCCCATAAGTGGGAACTCTATCTAGAAATGAGTTTGTTTAAATAGGGCGTAAAATACCTATCGCTTATACCTACCCATATTGGCATATCCCACTCAATTTTTAAACCTTTGAAATAAGTGGCAGCCCTATTAAAACTTTTTAGTGGTAACACTTAAGTAGAAGAGCTTGATATGTAGCATATTAATTGTCTACAAATGTTCATACACGGGGCGCTGATCGTTTTCGAAATAATATTGAATATACAAAAGAAAAAAATAATAATAATAGAATTAGGTGGCAACCATAGGTGGTAACTATAACTGGAAATTAGTTTGTTTATAAAGGGCATACTAAACGAATCGTTTGATATTTGATTTGGGATATTTCACAAAAGTTTTAAAAATTTATAAAAGGTGGCAACCCTATTCAAATTTTATGGTGGCAACACTCAAGTAAAAGTGCTTGAAATGGAGCATATTACTTATCAACAAAAATTCTTCCAAATAGCTCAAGTCTTTTTTGAGATAATATTGGATATAAAAAAAATTGTATTGCATTAGGTGGCAACCCTATCTAGTAAATATTGGTGTAGAATGGCAACCTAGAATACTTTCTATTTGATAACTACTTATATTGGCATATATGATTTTTAGAGTATACATTGCAATGTTGTTAAAACATTATAAGTGGCAACACTCAATATTGGCGCAATTGACCTCTATTTTCCAGAAATGTGCCAGTAAATGAATAAAATAAATGATATACTTTTGTACAAAAGAATAGATATAATGGGATTAGTTAGATAGATTAAGAGGTAGTCCTAAATAAAAATATTTTTTTCGAAAAACGATGTAAAATTACTTTTTGCATACCTGCAAGTTTACATTTCATTTTCAAAGAAAATTAAAAATGAAATTACATTTTTTTCATAAGTCGCTAATTGCTTAGGTAAAACAAGCGGCTTCAGTAATAGCTCGCTTGAAGTTATAAGATACTTTGTGATCAGCTGATTATAAAAAGAATTTTTTTCAAGATTTAATAACATAAAACACGGTTTGGAAAAAATTGTTTAATCGTACGTCCTAGTGTTTCATCTAAAAAAATTGAATTTAAAATTAAGTAATTTCCATAAATAAATATTTAAATTGCCAAAGCTCTTGTTAACATTTGTGCATATGTGAAAGTTAAGTATAAGCATGTGTTCAATTTTATTTTTTTTTCTCATCGACCATAACAAGCTTTTCATATTTAAATAGCACTTGCATCTGTTTTCCGCAAATATTATTGCTTTGATTGGCATTACACTCTTTATAATGTTAAAAAATAATTTGTTGTAAAATAATAAAAAAAATAGTTTCTAAATAAAATAAGCTTTTATTGTTTTTTTCTATTTGTACTTTATTTTTGTTGTCGCTTGCAAATATTTATAATTTTAATTTATTTTAAATACTTGCTTTCACAAAAATTCAGCTTTATGCCACACTCATAAGTGTTTTGAACTCTATTTGAAAGATTTAAGCGTTTTGGAATTTATGAAATTCCTCTGATACCGTATCAGTGGTATCAATACATACATACGTACAAACGTATTTACTTACATATACTCCCTGCAAAAAATGCGATTAGTCTAGGATGCATCCGGGATGAGTCGCAAAGGATCACTTTGTATGGGTTAAACTGTTCACATTTGTTACAGCATGTCGTATGAAGAGACCTATAAGTATGCTACAGAAACTGAAATTGACTTACACCCCTATGAGTATGTTACACAAATAAAAATTCACTTATGTATGTAGAATTACAGCCAACTGTAGATTAAAGAGATTAATCGCGGATCACTCTCTTTAGAGATTAGTCACACGATTTTTGGCGGGACTATGTCTGCGTTTATAGATGTGTTTATTAAAGAATGCGAAATTCATATTCTGTCGTGACATTTGACAGCTATGCCAAATCGTCATCTTGTGCGTGAATACTCTGCATGCCTCAGTTCCAGCTATGGCCAGCTGTCTGAAGCACTAAATGATTTCATCACTTTAGAGCTCAACAGAAATAGAGATCATAATCTTTATTTTTAACGCTAGATTATATACGGTATGGCGGAAAGAAACACACTTGATGTTTAGAAGGTTTTGGGATTTTTTTGTTGCTTTGCTGGTTATCGCATTGCTTGCAAGAAAAGCCTAACACCCAGTCAATTAGTGATCGAAACATATGATTTCTTTTTAATTGTCCAATCCACGATGAAACCCTTATTTTAGACGGAGTTACACATATTGTATGGTCACAAGTCAAAGGTTGTCTAGGCAGTTTCTGCATTCCACAGAGGACTGTGTTGCAACATCTATACTCTCTTCCACACTACAATGAGTAACTATATGCACCGCGTCCACTTGATGACCATACTTCGAGTTATCTTCACGTTTTTAGCAAAGCATACAAGGCAAGCGTGAGCGGCTACTCGTCGTCAAATAGGTCGCGAAATTTAACTGATGCCTACTGGAGGAAATTCCAAATATGTCAGAGCACCGCTACGAGGTATATCCGCGCCACAACAGAGCTTAATTTACATAGTAAGGCCAAAGTTATGAGAGTTCAATAGAATAGTGAAATGCTAAATAGAATGTTCTTGCTGAATGGCACTAGCGCAGGAGAAAATTCCTTTGAGGGAAGCTCTCTTTTCATGCAACTAACTGATCTATAAAGTGGGAACAGGTCGTCTATCTTTCCTTGCACCTCGTTTTAAAATGGGAATAGGTCTTCTATGATAACTGGCTTATCAAAACTTTCCGCTATTTCAAAATTATTTAAAGTCATCTTTACAAATCAGCTTACAGTTTCTACAGCACAGCTTTTTAAAGGGGAAATCGAAACACACTTTTAAGATGAGCTTAGAGCACACAGAGAAGTTCATTTATGATATATGTACTATAGATATTATATATAAAAAGTTTGAGCTTGATTGTCTGGGTACTTAGTGAGACTTAAACTATATGCCGCTAAATTTAAAAACAAGTAAAATACAAGGTGGCGCAAAAGTAAGCTTCCGATGTTCAGCATATCGGTTGTGGCACGTGCAGTGTGTGCTGTTGCACCGTCTTGTTGGAACCACATGTTTTCCAATCCCAATTCATCAAGTTGCGGCAAAAAGAACTCGTTGATCATTGCTCTGTAGCGCTCACCATTCACAGTAACCGTTTGGCCCCGACCGATTATTGGTCAAATAAATAGTCAGCAATATTCCGCGTTCTGGAGCAGTGTAGCGTAACATTGTTTATTAACGTGTATTTGTTGTTGTTGTTGTTAACAGTGCTTCGCCCTGCCCCAGATTGGACAGGGTTACACTGAAATAACAGCCCTTGGCCGGGTGAAAAAAACCCGGGTCATTCCGGTGCGATAGAACCGGCTGTTGTGGGAATGTCCACGTGTATTTCGCATGTGTTTACTACACAAATGTCAAAACAGAACTGACTTTAGGGGCCAAGCGCAAAATTTACAGCATTTTCTGATAGGAGGATGACTTTTGCGCCACCCTGTACATGTGTTTTTCGCGCAGAAATATACAGCCGGCTTCCTACACAATCAATCAACAATCATAGTCTTGAACAAGTGCATGATTTTGTGGAATTGGGAATTACGATGGATTGTAAACTTAGCTTCAATCTTCATATTAATGTAACTATCAATAAGTCTAGAGGTGTTTTATCATCCGTTTAGCAATGGTCGATAGAATTTAGTAACCCATAGGTAACTAAAGCCCTTTTAAAGAGATTAGTAAGGCCGATATTAGAATATGTCTCAATTATTTGGAATCCGAGGTACCAGGGTTCGTTCGGATTGAAGCGGCTCAAAGGCAATTCTTGCTTTTCGCCTGAAGATATCTTTCAAGGGGTTAATTGTATAATTTACCGCCCTTTACTAGCCGCTTGGAACTTATAAATCTTCCCACCCTCGGAACAATATTTATGATTAAATTATTAAACTGGTTAGTCTATAGCCCTTTTTTGTTGGTATAAGTACATTAAGACATTTTAAACCGCTCTTTATGAACCAGTTTTGAATTAATATGGTCGAAGTTGCATTCGAGTGATAAGTTCTTAGAATAATAAACTGGTATTCACGCAATGCAGACAGGTACACTGTTCAGCACATATTATACGATGGAATGAAACTGCTCCAGCATGGAAATTTTACTAGTCAGCATCCACCAGTTTCGGCAGCGGAAAGGTGAGGTTTTCACTGACTTAAAAATATTAGGCGGAAACTACTTGATTTTGTAAAGTTCTCTTATTATTGGCAGTTTAACTTGTCCAAATATTCTTCTTCTATGCGGTTACCTTCAACTAAGAAGAAGAGGAATCTAAGCAAAAAGTACTTACAAAATCGTCAGATTTGGGACATTCTTAATTTTTTAAATATTTTTGTAATTAAGATTTGTATTATCTACATTTAAATTTTATAAATCGCACAGGTATGCTTGCGTTTAGCACGAGCTAGCTCGCCGCACTGTGGGGTGGTTCTTGCGACCCCGAGGCATGCCCATTGCACCCTACACAAAATTTGCATACCTACTCACACCTCCGCTCCACGAATATCCCCGCGACCTCTTCGTACGTCAACGTAGCCCCCCTTGTTGCTCTCCCTCGGCCCTGATGTTGATTGGCCGGTTCACTCTAAACCCACCCTTCCTTGGTCGGCGGTGGCACTCGCCTTTCACCGACCCCAAAATTCACCCCCTCATCCCCCTCATTGGTCCCTCTCACTCTCTGCTCCTATCCCCATGTCCGTCCGTACCCACTGCATCTGGAATCAAGACACTGAAATTCAAATTTTAATTATATATTAGTACATGGCATTTATTAACAAAATGCATTCTCATAAAGGGTGTTTTTTTTAGGGGTATAGAACTTCGAATTGAAATAAAATACAAGAAAATCGTTTTAAGGTCCATCAATTTGGCTTTATTGGAAGGATAATTTTATGCCATTAATGTTTAAATATGATTTCGGGCATGTGGCCGCCGCGGCTGGCTCGAATAAAGCCAATTCTACAGGTCCAATTTTCAACCACTTTTTCGAGCATATGGGGCCGTATGTCGGCAATAACGCCACGAATGTTGGCTTCCAATTCCCCTAACGTTTCTGGTTTGTTGGTGTAGACGACCGACTTCACATATCCCCAAAGAAAATAATCCAATGGTGTCAAATCACACGACCTTGGGGGCCAATTGACAGGTCCATTCCGCGAAATTATGCGCTCATCGAATGTTTCCTTCAATAAATCGATTGTGACGTGCGCTGTGTGGCATGTAGCGCCGTCTTGTTGGAACCACAACTCATCCACATTCATGCCATCCAATTCGGGAACAAAATAGTCGGTTATCATGGCTCTATACCGGTCTCCATTAACGGTAGCTGCCTCTCCAGCATTATTGCGGAAGAAGTATGGCCCAATGACTCCACCAGCCCATAGAGCACACCAAACAGTCAGTTTTTGTGGATGTAATGGCGTTTCAAGGGTCTCATGTGGATTCTCTTCACTCCAAATGCGGCAATTTTGCTTGTTGACGTAGCCATTCAACCAAAAATGAGCCTCATCACTGAACAAAATTTTGCGATGAAAATCAGCATCGAAATCAATCTCATTTTCGGCCCATACACCAAAATAACGACGCATTGCATGGTCTCGCGGCTTTAATTCTTGCACAAGCTGGATCTTGTAAGGTCGCAAGCCAAGATCTTTGCGCAAAATCTTCCATAAAGTTGATGGACAAAGCTCCAATTGCTGTGCACGGTGGCGAATCGATTCATTCGGGTCCTCTTCAACACTTTGCTCTACAGCGGCAATTGTTTCTTCGGTGCGCACTGTTCGACGTCTCTGCGGATGCGTATTATCACATAGAGTAAACGTAGTGCGAAAACGATCCATGGTTAACCGAATTAATTGCTCTGATGGACGATTATGTCGACCATAAAATGGACGGAGCTCACGGTAAACTTCGCGAACTGAACCATTATTTTCGAAATAAATTTGCACGATTTGCAAGCGTTGTTCTTTTGTCAACCTGTTCATGATGAAATGGCAAACCAAACTGAACATAAATGACATTAGAGTTGCCAGATTTGACCACAAAATGCCAGTTTTATCTCTATTCGAAAAACAAACCTGTAAAAAAAACACCCTGTACATAGTGTGCGTGTCTGTTTTATATTCTTGAAGTACGACCGTCACAGTCATCATAGACTTAAAAAATATTGGAGGTCATGCCTTACGCCTTGGCGTAGCCTCGACCTAAACTGAAGGCAATGACGTTCGCCGGGCTTGCATGAACGTGGCAGCGAAACGACAAAAAAACTAGGGCTGTTTAACTATCTCCCACCATAACCTCCAAGGCACCTTGTTTATCAGGGTTGGATAGGGGTGCCCAAAGTGGCGACCAAGATTATCTACGCCACCTCTCTGTTAACTCCTCGGTTCTCTGCCTGGGCCATTCGTCCTATATACCCGATTAAGGAACGGCCGCCCAACTGCTACGCGAGAAGACGCCGCTGACTAACAATCCAGGCCTTAAAGCTATACTAAATAATTCCAAAATTCACTGCCGTGCCACTGTACAACGGCCTTGCTTCCTGTTTGGTGTTACCGACAATGAGTGGATTTTTGCCTGGCTGCACTAGCAATTCCCCGATATTCTTCTCCGTCTTCAGTTGGTTGCTGCTGCCTGCTAGGCTGACGTTAGAAAAAGAAGGAAGTACACGAACCGGAAGTATTAGCTGCGGTTGCTGGTTGACATATGTCATATGACGTGTGCAAAACGGAAGCGTTCCGAACGCGGGGTTGCCAGACGGTATTTTGGGGATTGGCCACAGGGTGACCGCAACAACTTTCTATCAACTAGTAAGAAACTGTTGGTCTAACGATCCCAGTATCAAAACTTTTCCATGTTTCTATTCAATACGCGATTTTCATTTAATTGTTTAAAAACTGAATTAACACGGGGCGTAAACTTAACGAAAGTGCCGTTTTACCAATACGATTTTAAATTTATTGGCCAAGATGAATGAGCCATTTTAAAAATTGTTTTAAAAAAACTCTCGAAAAGTCGCTTCAAATATTTAAAAAAAAAATAAGATTATGTGCATTGCTACTAGCATTATTGAAATAACCTTCGTTTTAAATAAAAAAAAGTATTAAAATGATTTGTTATTTATCTTAGAGATGGTTTCCCTAACATTTTTTCACTTTTTTTTCAAAATTAATTGTTGCAGAATAGTGAATACACAAATCCCAAAAATTCCGAGACTGCTAAAACTAAAAAAATTTAAATTCCTAGTGTACACATATACGAGTATGTTTTTTTTCCAGCGTAGCGTGTAATTATTTCATTACCTATATTACAAATTATTGCTGCACGAAATTACTGCCGAAGTTGTTAAATTTTTAATCATTGTGATTAACAATAATTGCAAATGCTTTATGAAAAAATTACACTTACCATATGTATATGTAATACAGCCATGAATATATAAATGCGGCAACATATTAACATCGATAGCTGCTTAAAGCAACAATAATAAAAGTGTCACTATCAACATATGCATGTGCTTATATCAGGGAACGTTTTGAAAAAGTATAAATCAAAACTTTTATAAAATTTAACCTTATCGGGACTGCCGGAAATTTAATTGTAATATTTGAAAACAGTTTTCTTCCTCTCATCCTTAATCTCCCCTCACTCTCTCTTATTTCTATATTCATCTTCCTATCGCGCCTCACTCTCCATATTCTAACGTTTAGCTCTCTTTAGATCTACATATACGAGTATGTGCTATATACTTATATAATACGTTTTTTGTATTGAAAGAAGTCCGCATCAAAAGCCTTTTGATTTTCGTTTGTTTGTAAGTATATATACATGTTTGCACCCGCATCACTTCAAAACTATAACACGGAATTGAATTCAATTTTCACAAGTTTATTTATAGATGTCTGAATTAAACTATAGAGTCATTGTCATCACAATAAAGAATATTATTTGAGGTCTAGACATAATTTTGATTGTTGGCTTGTAGATGTTTCGAATAAACATGTTCAACTAGTTTCAATATAAACCGTCAAATTCTTTCCCTCTGAATTCATAAAATAAAATTTCAAAGCTAACTGTTGCTTTCGGTCCCTGGTTAACATAGCCATTTTACAAAACGTTGCTTACTTACCGCCCCTTTTTAATATTTTGTTTTTGTACGTTTATTTATTTATTTATTTGTTTGCGCATATTTTCCCGATGACTCGGTCAATTGGCAATATTTCGTTTTCATAGTGGATTTTCTTAATGCTCATTATGTCAGTGCAATGCACGCAAGCGTAATGGATCGGTTTCGCCTTCCACACATTTTATGTGTTAAAGTCAACATATTTCATTTTACGTAGCTAATAGCTGTCTCGAAATGTTGGCCATATTGTTTTGTATATATACAAACATATCTAAAGCTTTAAAACAATGAAAGCTTTAAAATTTTTAAATGGAAAATGTGATATGAACTTCATAGTATGAAGTGCTGGCTTTCATTTTCTATAGCAATATATTTGAATCACTTAGTGGAAGTAGGGTGTTACGAAGTTTCGATTCTGATGCTAAAAAGTGGTAACTCTTGATTAATTTAAACGTCTGATAGTTTCAAATTGGAGATATAGGGAAATCTTGATGAAGTTGTTGCATCATTTTTATTTCTTTATTTCAGTCTACTGATATACATATAAGCCTCAGGCAACTACTAAGCTGTTCGAAAATCGAACACCAAATACTTCATTTCGACTAATTGTCTATCTGTCACTATTCGAAAACTATTCGAATATTTAACAGTTAACATTTTTATGATTTAAAAACTCAACATCTTAGAGTTTATAAAGGCGATTGGTCTGAGTTCCATTTGAAAAGAGCATCCATTATCACCTTCAACTGCATTAACCACAGAACGTCAGAAAGAGAATTAAAAATACTTTTATACTTAACTTTTTTTATTAATAGCGACTATTTTTCTATACAACTATTGTAAATCGATCAGTCTATTGTAAATCAGCTGTGTAAAGGCCTCTATTAGAAATACATCCGCTATACCCTGCTATGAATTCCGCTTTCGGGTTCGATTCCGACTCCTATTCCGAATCGCTCCTATATTAAGATGTCTGATGTCTTCATATAGCTTATAGTAATCGATCGAAACAGCTGTTTCCTTGTTTGCCATCAAAAATATACACAAATCTGATATTTCAATATATTTATGTAATTCCAACACCGATCAAAGTTGATCAAAACAGTTGCTGGTACTTAAGATATCGAGTGCCTTTTGTTACGAAGTTGATGCTAAAAACTGAATGAAGCTTAAAAACAGCTGCAGATTTCATTTCACCCCTTTAAGCTGTGAAAAAAAAATTCCTATTTATGGAAGCTGATTAGTGAAGTCACAAGAAATAAGAAGCTTTATCAACTGGGATGAAGTAAGAAGAGGACTGCCCGCGGTCTGCATATGAAAGACACATGAACATCAACTTAGCGAATCACCCTAATGAAAACCATGTTAGTGACGATATCGAAACCGGACTTGTGGCATAATTTGCCGCTAATTTGCCGTAATTAACCCGGGAAAGAATTAATTTTGCCGTTCAAATATTTTTCGAGTTTTTCGTATAGGGAACATCGTGTCAACTTAGCGAAGCACCCTAATGAAAATCGTGTTAGAGACGAGATATCAATACCGGACTTGTGGCATAATTTGCCGCTAATTTGCCGTAATTTACCCGGGAAAGAATTAATTTTGCCCTTCAAATATTTCTCTACTTTTTCGTATAAGTAACTTGCACGAACTCAAAGCAGCATCTAAGCATCGATTTTTGGTTTTGTTTTGAAAAAAAAAAAATGTTTGCCAAGTTGATGCTTTGAAACTATGTATCAATCCTAGTAAAAACTGAATGAAAATTTGTTTTGTTCTTTCTTTCCAAAATACAAACTTAAACGAAAGCGAAAACATCGGTTAGCTCTGCTTTTAAAAAATTCCATTTAGCTCTGTGGTATAGCTCGTTTTCCGACTGTCTTAGTGGTTTCATTAGGGTGCTTCGCTAAGTTGACACGAAGTTACCTATACGAAAAAGTCGAAAAAAGCACCCCAAAATTCGGAGAAAAAATTACGCGGCAAAATTAATTCTTTCCCGGCTAAATCACGGCAAATTATCCACCTGGTCCGGACTCGATTCGTTTGGGGTGCTTCGCTAACTTGATGTTCATGAAAGACACCTATAGTTCATGTGACAGAGCCTTGAATAAATTTTGTATAAGTAAATTTCTTAAGTAAAGCAAATGTTCATATCCCAGGAACATTTTAGTTTTAAAATTATACATTTTTCCGTCAAAATTAGTTGTAATAAAAAGCTTGTATCTAAGTAATAAGGCATATAAAATGTATAGTAGACAAGTAAATAGCTTGATTTAAGGTCGTATAAGGGAGTAGTGTCAAAATCCTCTTTCCTTCTTATTGACCCAAGAGTAACAAAGCTTCGCAGGTCTTCCTGAGTACATCCGATTGGAAGTAGGAAAGAGGTAAGAATATACCAGGGCAGATAAGCACTTTCGTATCTCTTAATTCAATCATCTAATACCGTCAGTAAATTTAAAAAGATATTACATACAGCAAGCAGATCTGCAATCATCATGGAATATTGATGACAACGAGAAAGTGTGTTAACTAGAAAAGGCTGAGGCATCTTTAGAGATGACTGATGATGTCCAAACTGTCACTGAAACACACGCACAATAAGAGGGCATTGGCTGTTGGCCCAGCGTTTGGAAAGATTAGAAATCACATTCAATAGTATACCAAGAAATATGCTGCAAAGGAAGGGAAGCAATGTCAGACAGAAAAAGTTAGGGATACCTCTGCTACTGGACCTTAGTGAGGTTTCCAAATTATTAATAAATTACCTCAGCAGCTTTATTGCCCAACCAAATGGCTAATGAAAAACCCAAAATCAAGAAGAGAAGACCATCAAGTAATGGTTGTGTCTTTAAGGAGATCGATCAGGGGGGATCTCCTCCTTCTTCTGCTGCCAAATTGTCTCATATATGCTTTAAACTGTTTCAGTTTATGGCTAAATTTCTATCGACCGTTTGCTTGAAGGCCTTGCTATTCTCGACACTTCCTTGAATCCAACGTATACATCAGAACAAGTATGATGTGATCGAGATCATAGATCGTTGAGCGAATACTATTCTTCCCAGTAAGTAGTACTTTTCCGTTGTATACCTAAGCTGACCACAATTTTTGCTGTTGAAAAACTGGCGCACAATAGCATGAAGTTCTTCACGACTTAAAACCTATACCTTCCAAGGAGATAGGGGTGCCAATATGCAAATTCGCTCATTTTCACTTGTTCACCAGTGGACCCATTTCTGTGCCTCTTTATCCAGATTCTTACCTTATGATATGGCAAAAATTACGCCAACAGCCGAATGCTTTTATAAAGATTCCAGAAGTACTATGCTGAGTAGTCACCTTGTTTGAAGTCTATAGTTTGGTATCGATATTCTTCAAAAGGTTCTTTCCAGTCCTGAGGGTGTTATAATTATGTTTAATGGATTTACTAGGTCTGAAGAAGTACTGATGATGTGCAATTAGCTAGCTGATTGTGGACGTCAGTCTTTCGCTCGATACCCTTGCTAGAACCTGGTTCTGTAATAATTGCCACGGCGCATTGATCTCGGGAGGCACCGGTCGACTTTTTTTTTTTTTTTGTTAGCTAAGCTATTAATTGGAATTGGTAGAAATCGGTAATTTTTTGTTTATTTTGTGTGCTTGCTTAGTCATTGTTACGTATTTGGTTATTGTACCTGCGGGTTTGTTTTTGCAAATCAGTTTTCGGGGTTCAAATATTTCGTCAGAGTTAGTGTTTGTTTGTTTATTTTTCTACTGTTTGATTCCCTTTGATCGCAGCTATGGTTTATGTGGTGTTAAGCTCTTTTCTGTATGACTCTGTATGGGAGCCGTGGGGTGGAGCTGTTGAGGATAATTTCACGTAGAATGTATTAGGTGTCTATGGAATTTGGTTTCCTATAATTGTCGTAGTTGTCATCAGCATAGGTAATATGCTTATCGTCATGTCTGGATAGTTCGTTCCTCCATTTTTTCGGTATCGATTGTGATGAATGTCACGCCTAACTTGGTTTTGAAATTCAGCATATTTTTTTCTTCAAAATTCTGTTTGAATGCTTTCATGAGACTGGCCAACATTGGGTCTCCCATCCCATGTTTTGACGGAGCGTGTTCAAAATTTCTGAAGTTTTGACTTTATAGTTTGTTTTGCCAAGTAAAGTTCGGTTGACTATGTACATTGTCTCTGACAATTGTATCGATAAGAATAAATCCTTTATGTCAAAAGGTAAGAGCGTGCTGTTTTTTTTCGAGTATAACGGTCTCATGTTTCTCGATGAATTCGGTTGATAGATTATACATCTGTTCGTGGTCTAGTTTCAGTATATCCTTCGTCTTGGGATGTTTGAACGGATTTGGAAGGTATAGGACGCAGTGGAGTATCTGGGCGGTCGATTTTGGGTAGCGCAGTGTGAGCAGTTGCCGATGGGCTCATTTGGGTTAGGGTAAATGCGATGCGATTTGTTGGCATTTTTTATAGACTTTGTGATTTTATTAATTTCAATTATTTAATGAGTTTTCGGTCTTTTTATGTACTCATTTTTTGACGATTAAGAATCGTTGTGATAAAATCTTTCCCCTTGAGCTTTGGGTGTAGCTATTTCATTGCTTTCTCCTCCTTATTTCCTTTTTGTCGTTCTTGAAGTTTTACTTGCTTGCTTGTGATTTTTCTGCACATGTGTCTGGCGGCTTCTTGTTGATCATACGGAGGAAGCGATATTGCAACCTCTCCTTTACTATCCCTAAAATAAATAATAAATATTGCTGTCCAAAAGAAAGACGAAGCCTACAAGACAACGCTGAGATCGAATGCAACGAGGAGTGGGTGTGAACACTACCGCGAGTTGAAGATGAAAGCGAGGCGGCTTTTCCGGGCGAAAAAAGAGAGGTAGAAAAGCGTGAAATAAAGGAGCTAGAGATGCTGGCCAACGGGAATAATGCCCGAAAATTCTATCAAAAAATTCGGCGAATGAAAGAAAGTTTTAAACCCGGGGCAAACTCCTGTAAGAATGAGAACGGCGACCTGGTGGCCGATGTTCAGAGAGCACTCAGAATATGGAGGGATCACTTCTCTGCCCTTTTAAATGGAGAAACTGAGCAAGAAACCAGAGAAGCTGCCGAACCCGAGCCCACAATCGAAGATGATGGAATTGACGTTCCACAACCCGACTATAGTAAGGTGCGAATAGCAATATCCCGATTGAAAAACAATAAAGCAGTTGGCGTTGATGGTTTGCCTGCTGAGCTATTCAAACACGGAGGCGAGGAGCTGGTAAGGCGCATGCATCAGCTTCTATGCAGAATTTGGTCGGATTAATGCATGCCTGAAGATTGGAATCTAAGTGTTCTCTGCCCAATCCACAAGAAGGGCGATCCTGCAAACTGCGCCAACTATCGCGGAATCAGCCTTTTGAATATCGCATATAAGGTCCTATCAAGCGTATTGTGCGAAAGACTGAAGGCTGATGTGAACAGACTGATTGGACCTTATCAATGTGGCTTCACACCTGGTAAATCTACCATCGACCAAATTTTTACAATACGCCAAATCTTGGAAAAAACCCGTGAAAAAAGAATCGACACACATCATCTCTTTGTTGATTTTAAAGCCGCTTTCGATAGCACGAAAAGGATGCCGCTATGTCTGAATTTGGTTTCCCCCTCAAAACTTATACGGCTATGCAAAATGACCTTGAGCAACACCGCCAGCTCGGCGGTCAGAATTGGGAGGACCTCTCCGAGCCGTTCGAAACTAAACGAGGTTTCAGACAGGGTGACTCCCTATCGTGCGATTTCTTTAATTTAATGCTGGAGAAACTAATACAAGCTGGAGAACTTAACCGCGCTGGAACAATATTTTATAAAAGCGTGCAACTGTTGGCATATGCTGACGATATTGATATCATTGGCCTTAACAACCGCGCTGTAACTTCTGCTTACTCCAAATTAGAAAAAAGAAGGGGAGAAAATGGGATTGGTGGTGAACGAGGGCATAACGATGTACCTTCTGTCATCATGCAAAGAGTCAGCGCATTCGCGCCTTGGCAACCACGCCACTGTTGGCAGCAATAATTTCGAAATAGTAAAGGACTTCGTTTACCTGGGAACCAGCATTAACACCAACAATAATGTTAGCTTAGAAATCCGACGAAGAATCACTCTTGCAAACAAATGCTACTTCGGACTGAGTAGGCAATTGAAAAGTAAAGTCCTCTCTCGACGAACGAAAATAACACTCTACAAGTCACTCATCGTACCCGTCCTGCTATGTGGTGCAGAAGCGTGGACTCTAACAACATCTAATGAGGCGGCTCTGTGAGTATTCGAGAGAAAGGTTCTTCGAAAGATTTGTGGACCTCTACGCGATGATCTATATGAACTTTACGCAAAAGCCGACATAGTTCAGCGAATTAAAACACAGCGGCTTCGCTGGATAGGCCACGTAGCGCGAATGAGCGAAGAAGCTCCAGCCCAGAAGGTATTCTTATCGGCACCCTCCGGTGGAAGCAGTTGGCGCAACGAAGAAACAACTGGCGAGCTAACCATTTAAAGAAGAAGAAGATTGCTGTCCATGATTTTTCATAAAATTGAAAGATATAAAAAGTTTGTGCAATCACTTAGTCAATCTTTTGATATGGCTTATTTCAAAAGACAAATAAGATTGAAATTCTTCTGGTCTAGCATAAACATCTTACAACGCTCTGATTTGAATGATTTAATAATTAACAGCTACAACTGTAAACTACAACAAGCAAACAAATAAGCAAATATATACACATTCACACATATGTTATGAGCCTTAAACATATTGCAATAATAGGTTCGCGACGTAAATCCGCTTAAGTCAACCGCCGCGGCTTATTAAATCCTTTTGTACGCCCACAACAACTTCGGTCGCCGCTGCACAGTCTGGTGCGATTGTGTTTATTTATTTGTTGTAATTTCTCCTGTTTTACTGATCAATGGTGCACCGTGCGACACAAAACCGCAGCGGCCACATCATTGACAATGCAACCAAACAAATGGATTTGCATTAACAAATCCAGCCGATTTTCCAATTTTTGTTGTTTATGGTGAAGCCGGCTTTAACTTTTGCTTTTGTTATGTTTCAGGAGTAGCTTAAGCGGTATAACCAGAATCTGTTGCTCTTCGTACATAGCTGCATACGAAGGAGTGCATACCTGCTTGCGGCTGAGGCTGCATAGTTCAATCAAATAGCTGTGGTTACTGAACTATTACCTGTACTCCTTTATTTATTAAAGACTTTGAGGACTGGCACAAAATTGCAAAAATGTTAATTCAGTTCCAAAGAAATTCTGTGACTTAGAATAGGAGTAACCCTTTTACTTATTCTTAGCATGCTGAGCAAGTGACCGCAAACGTCATTGCTTTTACATAGAGAAGTGATATAACAATGCATTAGAGTGTCGCGCTGGAATTCTAAAACCTTTGCCATATCGCACAGTTTAAAACTTTTGTTAGCAGGATAAATTTCAAATACTTCCGAAACTCTAGCTTTCGCTTATAAAAAATATAGACTTTTTATTCCTTTTGTTTCTGGTGATATTTTAAATACTTATGGCCAAAGAATAAGAAATCCCACACGAATTACATACAACAATATCATAATAGACAGGTATGCATTCAATAACCTCACCCCTTGGTAAGGTTTAAAAACCCTTGTCCCTTATAATAGCGAAGCCGGCCCAATCGCTTAGTAACTGCGAGTACACCTATAGTGGCTATTCGACCTCAAGTTCTCGTACACTCGAGCTATGAACATACCGCTCTTTTATTGCTTTCGCGCTCAGCTGATTCCAAGCTAAATAACACTGGTCAACAGTCATTATGATGCAGAAAATTGTAGACCTGATTTTGGGTACATTTTTTGAGCTGACACCAATCACTGTTTTCCCAACACCTTTAGTTTATAAGATAGGGGTCAAAACCCCCTTTTCCATAGGTTAGGGCATGTATTGTTCCATAACTTTTTTTCTATTTATATCATCAACACGATTTCTATGGCGTTGAAAATATGATATTTTGCCGCTTTTACCAGTATATAAACTGTTAACGTATCTTAATAAATGTCAGAGTAACTGGAAAAACTTCGACAGTTTTTATTTTAAAAAAAAAATGTCCTTTCTATTTTAATGATTTTCTCGAATAATTTTTTTGACAGTGCATATTTAAAATTTCCTCGAAACAATCTCCTGATATTTCTCTTTGCAACGACACTTTTCATGATTCGCAATCAACATAAAATATTATTTGCGTCTGTCGAAAAAAGATACTCGAAAATCCTTGAAGTTGGGAATAATTGATTTGGTGAAGACACAAAAATCATTATGACGACTGTTACTTTTGGATAAGAAGTTTAACGGACATTAACAAGAAAAATCTTAGTAACTGAAAATACCCCAATATTTCTTCAGATACTACGCCTATCCCTCATTCAGTCACTGTTCCAATACCTACTTTTCATCGGCAAGTACAGGAATGTGTGGGAGCTAAGATTGAAATTTCTGAAGACAACATCATCAAATCCTAAAGCTTTTTAAGAGGTGAGCTTAGTGTTTTTATTAGCAACTCTTATTGGATCTTTCAAAAGAGCGTGCCTCTTAAGCGCACAAGAGAACAAGGCTTATTGCCATTTTTTCTTTAGATAAAAATTTGTTACATTGTGAATCCTTTTTCTGACCTGCATTGGCTTGACGACCTATCGTGCAAGCAAAGACTTCCAATGATAAGCACATGTTTAATGTCTGCAGCAAACTACATTTCGTGGTATATAAGGGATCAGAAGAGCTGCTGATATGGTTAGCTGAGAACCTCTACAGATTTCCAGTTGATATTTCAAACAGGGATTTAATAGTCCAAAAAAACAATAAAATCAAGATGTTTTCCGCACACCAATTTTGATTGACCCGTACAATTAGTTGAATTTTCAAACATTTTTTTTATAACCACACGTGTTTACAATTGAACTGAAAAATGGCAATTGGCCGCTTTCAAAAATTTTCGAGCGTAAAAGGCAATGCCAAAAATCATGCTCTTCATTGACAGTGTCCCATAGTGATTTACCACAATAGTCGATTGCAGTGGTGACTTAGAGATACTCACCCCAATACTTCCTTCAAGGATTTGGTAGCTGTCTCGCAAACGACAATTACGCATTTGATTTACAAAGCAAATTTGAAATTTTGTTATTTTATTCATAAAATCGGCATTACTAACTTCAATAGAAATACACATAAACATTAAAAACAAAACAACAACACAACATATTAGCTCCGAAGCGTTGATAACAAAATGGCTACTGTGTTAATATCTTGTTCCACCATAAAATAAATAAAATAAAAAATCAAACAAGAACATTAAACTAAAATAAGTAAATAACCAAAGTTACGGGCTGTATTGTTGTTGCATTTTGACTTTCTCATTGACAACGCAACCAAAACCACCAACGCTTTGAAAAGATTTTCCTTTGTGGTCTCATCAAGATTTTTTTCATTATTTCAATGCGGGCGTAACATAACATAAAACTAGATTTACCTCAACTGCATCATTGGCGTTGTTGTTGTTGTTGTAGCTGTCACTAATTTAGTTTTGCTTGTCAACAGCGCAAGGACTAAAGGGACACGATAACTTTGTCCTGAGCCATGTGGCTAATCTGTAGAGTAATTATTACAATGTCACCGAAAAGACTGTCGGGAATGAAGCAACTGAAACAAACAAAAAAAATTAAAAAAATTAAGAACCAGAACAATGCGTTTGAGCGAGAAAGAGATAGCAAGTAAAAGGGAGCTAGAGCAGAAGGTATGTACTTGCTGTCATAGATTTACATAGTTAGATTCTTGTTCTAGTTTCTATGTTTACTATACCATTCGCATCAATTTATTCAGGAGTAGATGCGTTTGTGTTTGCGAGGTTGATTGTTGCGGTTTCGTATGTGGCTTGGTGTTGCCGATGTTCTCCTGCGGTTTCTGTTTAGAAATAAGATACCATTACTTTTTTTCTTGTCTTGACTTCAATGTGATGCAACCCTTTTAATTGTCATTTATTTTGTTGTTATTTGGGACATTAAAATTTGTTGTCACAAGCTTACATCGAATCCTTTACGAGTTATGATGAAAAGTAGCGGCAACTGCTTGGATGGACACAAAATGGCTTACACTATTTACCATGGAGCAATAATCACGACCTGGTGACCGACGCCGGAAGGTTCCAAATTACCTTGAGGGTTCAAAACTCACCCTTTCCAAAAATTTAAACCGGATTTCGTTAGCTGAATAAAATGCAAGGGCTTACCGAAGAATGTTTTTTTAATTATTTGTTTACACAAATTAAATTGTATATCAAATTTAAAAAAACTTTGTGATATTTTTTCGGGTCCTACGTATATATGTTGCAGAAATTACGCCAAAAAAATTATCTTCGAAAAAATCTTGCATTTGACTTAACTAAAGCATATAAACTATGGCACTTTTGTTTAAGTTTTTCCCTGAATCAAAATTTACACTTCAAATACTCGTATAAACATTTCATATCACTCGCATACCAAAATTTTTTCAAAATATTGAAGCACAGAATTGATTCCTCAACAGAACTGTACTAGAACTTAACTCAGACCTGTTAAATAATTATTACTAATCGTAATGATTACCGGTTTGATGAATTATATTCTTGTAAATCCATTTAATGATTTATTACCATTACTTTCAATTTTTAATGATTATTTTCCAATTAATTACAAAAATAATCAAAGAAAACCGTAAAAAAGTTGTTTTGATTACTTTTGACTTTTTTCGATTTTTTAAATAATTTAAACATTTTGTCAGTATTCGTGTTCAATAATGCTGAAAAAATCAAAAATAATTGTTTTGATTATTTTTGATTATTTTTGATATTTTCTGATCGTAATCAAAATAAGTGCCTTTTCTTGAAAAACAATTAAAATAATTATTAAAAATATAAAAATGCCTTCTAGTTAATTGATTCCTAATTACTTATCAAATTTAACAGGTCTGACTTAATTGAACAAAAAAGAGAGAACATACGGTCGTGCAGTTTTGAAGAAGACAAAGATGTATGGGGCCATATTCCAGATCTAAAAAGAAATAAAAAAGTGTATAAATAAAATAAATTCACCACAAAAAATACTTTTAAGAAAACCAAGAATGAAATAAAGATCTAAATGTGCCAAAATTCCGAAAATGAGAATCAATGAAATCGTTCGAACGGTTCCAAAAGACAACAATAACAGAGACATTATCTGAGAAATATTTAAAAATAAAGAAAAACCATAAATAGTATATATGAAAAATTATATTAAAATTTTGAATTCCCGATAATTCAATATCTGAATTTAAATGCTAATTAGAAATCGCAAATCTCTAGAAGTATAAATTTGTTTCAAATTTGGCTCGCAGATTACTTACTGTTAATTGAATTCTTGAGAGCTATCTGAATCACCAAATGGTGAGGAAAGTGATGAACCCTACTCTCATGATGGCTATTAAATATGTTCTAACAGATGACTACGACGAAGTAAGACGAGAGATATCAAGACGGAAAAGCAATGAAGGGCTGCGAAAATATGGTCGAATTTGTTCGACCAAATATACGGCCCATAGTATAGGCGATTCGCTGTATCGGTCTCCTCAATATTGCATATAAGGTTATATTTAGCTTTCCACCTGGGGAATCTACTATCGACCACACCTTTCCGAAACTACAAATTCTCGATAAGAGCAGTAACACACTAATTTTTGCAGATTACGTTGCAGCAATGCAAGAGCAGCTGCTGTTGTGTCAGAATTTGATATCCTGGAAGCTTGAACTGAGTAACATCGATAGCTTCGTCAAAGGTTCTTAGGGATTTTTCAAGCCTGATATTTAATACAAGGCAACTCAATGTCGCCTGATTTCTTTAAGCTAATGCCATAGTAGATAATCCGTTGTAGGCAATTGGGAATGGAATTGCTTTTTTGGCAAAAAAAGATCACGCTCAAAACGACTTTTGCCTTACTCCTCCTTATGTACAGCGAAAGTCATTAAAGAACAACGGGGGAAAGTCATTAAAGAACATAGGTGCTCCTATGGACAACCGACTTTCAGAACATAGGAAAATGGAAGCGACAACTGAATTGGATTAACCAGGTGTATGAGGACTTTTATTGAAGTCATTTGCATCATTTATCGTTAGCGCGGGACCAAAAATATTTTTGCTGGACCTCTAAAGTAAATTAAACTTTATGTCTGCAGGAAACTCCTAACTTTTATTAACTTTCAATTAGTCAAAGAATGAGATTGAAAAATAAGAAAAGGAAGTCGGAAAACAGCCTGGTGAGCGGCATGTCAACCCATCCAAACAACATGGCAGTGACAGCATGGCACGAGGGCGACAGTGTGCGATGAAAAAAAATCCATAGAAACATTTTTGTGGGGGACAAATAATAATTAAAACAATCACTCGAAAATCAAACGAAATCGAATGCAGCTATTTTTAGTTAAAACAAATATCTTTTTGGAACAATTGCGCTTCTAACTGACTAACACTTATAATCTCTGCACAGTGAACGACTTTGCTTGTGTTTGTGGAAATATTTGAATGACACTTTTGTTGTGGAATTTTAATAATTAACTTTTAAAATTTCGTTGTTGCGTTACATTTCAATTATATTTTATTACAAAATATTACCTTATTTATTTTTAGTGATTGTTGATGTTTTGTTTTAGCGTTTTTTGTGTTTTTTCACAAAGGTGGGGCGAGGAGGGACTGTTGTTATTGGTCAATGTATTGGCGGATGTCAGTGATTGTTATTATTGCCACATCATTGGGAAAATTTCATTGTCAATCCAGTATTTTATTAAATGTTTTGTTGTTGCTATTTTTGGCATTGCTGTTTTAGTTGTTTTCAATTTGTATTAGTTTCTTTTTTCTAGCTGGACAAGCAGCGTAGTAGTGGCGCCAAAGTCCGGCACACAATGTAACTTTATTCATTTAGAAAATTTGTGCAAACATTTTTGGACAAAACTAGTAGCTCACAGTGAATAATAATCACAAGCATCAATCGGAAAGGAGTGATTCCATGTAAAATTGAACTAAGGTTTGGTTTGTCCCATTTCGAGTAAAATAAAATAGAATAAAATAAAATAAAATAAAATAAAATAAAATAAAATAAAATAAAGCAAAATAAAATAAAATAAAGTATAATAAAATACAATAAAATAAAATAAAATGAAACAAAAAATTAAATAAAAAAAATCAAAAAATATAATAAAATAAAATGAAACAATATAAAATGAAATAAAATAAAATAATTTAAAATAAAAAAATTAAAAATAAAATAAATTAAAATAAAATAAAATAAAACAAAAAATAAAATAAAATGAAATAAAATAAAATAAATTTTTGTAAGTTTAACGAGCTCCAGACCAGTTGATAATAATTCTTAGTTAATTATTATTATTTTTGATTAGAGGAAAAATTGACTATAGCCTGTATATGTTTGTTGCTTTCAATTTTTCCTCTAATCAAAAATAATAATAATTAACTAAGAATTATTATCAACTGGTCTTGAGCTCATTAAACTTACAAAAATATGTAAAAATGAACAGACCATAAAACCAACAACAAAATAAAAACAAAATAAAACAAAATAAAATAAAGTATAATAAAATACAATAAAATAAAACAAAAAATAAAATAAAATTAATTAAAATAAAAAAAAAATTAAATAAAAAAAATATAATAAAATAAAATGAAACAATATAAAATGAATTAAAATAAAATAATTTAAAATAAAAAAATGTTAAATAAAATAAAATAATGCAAAGTAAAATAAAATAAAACAATATAAAATGAAATAAAATAAAATAAAATAAAATAAAATAAAATAAAATGAAATAAAATAAAATAAAAAAAATATAATAAAATAAAATGAAACAATATAAAATGAAATAAAATAAAATAATTTAAAATAAAATAATTTGAAACAAAATAAAATAAAATAAAGTAATGCAAAGTAAAATAAAATAAATCAGTATAAAAAGAAATAAAATAAAACAAAAATAAAATAAAATAAAATAAAAAATTAAATAAAAAAACAAATATAAAAAATAAAATGAAACAATATAAAATGAAATAAAATAAAATAATTTAAAATAAAAAAATTTTAAATAAAATAAAATAAAACAATATAAAATGAAATAAAATAAAAGAAACAAAAATAAAATAAATTAAAATAAAATAAAATAAAACAAAAAATAAAATAAAGTATAATAAAATAAAATAATGCAAAGTAAAATAAAATAAAACAATATAAAAAGAAATAAAATAAAATAATTTAAAATAAAATAATTTAGAATAAAATAAAATAAAATAAAAGAAAAAAAAATAAAATAAAATAAAATAAATTAAAATAAAGTAAAATAAAATAAAATAATTCAAAGTAAAATAAAATAAAACAATATAAAAAGAAATAAATTTAAATAATTTAAAATAAAATAATTTAAAATAAAATAAAATAAAATAAAATAAAATAAAATAAAATAAAATAAAACAAAAATTAAATAAAATATAACAAAACAAAATAAATAAAAAAAAAATGAAATAAAAAAATAAAAAAATATAATAAAATAAAACGAAACAATATAAAATGAAATAGAATAAAATAATTTAAAATAAAATAACATAACGCAAAGTAAAATAAAACAAAACAATATAAAATGAAATAAAACAAAAATTAAATAAAATATAACAAAACAAAATAAATAAAAAATAAAAAAAAATGAAATAAAAAAATAAAAAAATATAATAAAATAAAATAAAACAATATAAAATGAAATGAAGTATAATAAAATAAAACAATATAAAATGAAATAAAATAAAATAAAATAAAATAAATAAAATTAAAAAAAATAAATTAAAAAAAAGTTAAATAAAATAAAATAAAATAAAACAAAAAATAAAATAAAATGAAATAAAATAACATAAAATAAAAAAATTAAATAAGAAAAAAGATAATGAAATAAAATGAAACAATATAAAATGAAATAAAATAAAATAATTTAAAATAAAATAAAATAATGCAAAGTAAAATAAAATAAAACAATAGAAAATGAAATAAAATAAAATAAATTAAAATAAAATAAAATAATTTTGTTGTTGGTTTTACGGTCTGTTCATTTTACATATTTTTGTAAGTATAACGAGCTCAATTGTTGCTTTCAATTTTTCCTCTAATCAAAAATAATAATAATTAACTAAGAATTATTATCAACTGGTCTTGAGCTCGTTATACTTACAAAAATATGTAAAATAAAATAAAATAAAATAAAATAAAATAAAATATAACAAAATAAAATAAAACAAAATTAATTGAAATGAAATAAAATAAACTTAAATACCATAAGACAATATAGAGTAAAACAAAGTGGAATAAAGTAAGATAAAATGTGGAGCCCATACTAACTTACTTTTTATATCAAGTGCCCATTCAATGGGAAGAGAAAAAAATTCAGACATATAAAAAGAAGCCGATTGATCAAATTCATAAATTTTTCATGGAATTACCCATGTACCCTCTGCGTTGACAGGATGACATAATTTCACTTCATATTTAAATGTGTTTGTGTGCATTTAAGCCTTTGTATGCTTGTTTAGCACAAATGTTATTCTATATTATTTTCTATTTAAATTTTAATATTTTATTAAATTGATGTCTGCGGTGGAAATTATTTTAATTTTCAATAAAAATGCAAATATTACGATGAGCGCATACGCTAAACATCCACATTTGTATGTATGAATGTGTGTCTATATTATTTTTATTTGCATTTTGCTTTTGTTGTTGTGCGTTGTTTATTTTTTGTTAGATGAGTGCACAGTGAATTATGTAAAAATAGAAAAATAAAAAATTTGCAATCAACATATGGATAGATTTGGATGTGTTTGCGGGGCACTGAAGCGAAAAGGAAAAAGATATAACAACAAACACGCGAAAATGAGCTCTCTGACACTCAAACATAAAGTTACTCAGAGCTTTGATGGTACGAGGGGAATATGGTTGGGTGGGGCTTATCTTTTATCCGCAAAAGACCTAATTCTAGGATAGGGGATTCTGCGGAAGAAGATTCTCCTAAATAAGTATAGTCCTCCGCATTTCCTAGCACCGAAGAAAATATCTCGAGTGTAGCGTATCAAACCCCAAACACTTTCAACGAAATGTGTGAGTTGGAGAAACTAGGTGGATGAGGGTTTGGCCTCCTTTGTTTTTTTTTTATTAAGGAACAGCTAGACATGTTTTGTAAACAGTAATCAACCAAAAGCTTTTTAACGATTTATGCGGAAACTTATGTAAACAGAAAAGGCTGTCTCATTTGCACTTTTAGCCACTGTGAGTGCATATATACACACTAGGGATGCCAAGTGTTGTTGCAGCCATGTTAATAAAGTATAATCAAGTATTTAATCGAAAGCCAAATTATGTTAACTAGGTGTGGAAGCCCCTGATTTCACAGTTTGAGAGTTTTGAAGGTTTAAAGACACTGGATTCGGAATATGACTTTGATTGACATTTTGGCAGGCACTGGTAAAACAGCTGAACTTCTATATTAGGCACAAAGAAAACAAAAGAAGGTCGATAAAATAACAATGTGTGTTACGGATAATGCACAGATATGAACTGACTCACGAACACTGACAGCAAATTTACAAATTGAGGTTTAGTTCATTTTTACGCAAGAGTACCCAAAGTTATGGACAGAAATGGAACGAAAAACTATTTACTAAGCTATTGAAATACACTATTTAAAACAAGCGACTGTACAGTTTTACTACCTGAAAAAGCCAAGGGTCCCAGCTAAAGCCATATTTTGTCCACTAGTGAACATATTTCACAAAATATTATATTATAGCATGTGTAAATATAAATTTATTTTGTTTTATTATTCACAATTTTAAAGTATTCATGAAACGAGCTCAAGGCCAAGAGTAATAATTTTTCACATTTTAATTTTTATGAAAATTATTATTGTTTTTATTTTTTAATTAACTCTTAAAAGTTGTTTAATTGAATACAGTATGAAAAATATTTAGGGACAACCGCCATAGCTTTTCTTATAGATCCATTTCGGAAGCTGCTAGGCTTCTTCATCAGAGAAATTTTGGCACGCATTGCTAACCATTAAGCTAACAATACGCTGGTTTTGATGTCATCTACTCCTAGTTCGATTCTTCTTTACCATATGCATGAACCACTTCCGCCATCTGACAGTAAGTAGTGATGGATTTTTTGGCAGATTTGTTTTATCAACAAAAAAGGCAATTCACAATTTTATTTTATAAAATATAGTTCAAAAAAGACAACGTAGACCTTTTAAATACTGAGTTCAATTGTAAAGAAGACTGATTATTTTCAAGAGTATTCAAAACCATAAATAAGCTCAGCCTTGGATAATAATTGGTAATTTTTATGAATATTATTATTGTTTCTTTTTTTTTAAATAACTTTTGTAAATTATTACAAGTTTTTATTTGAATAGAGAAAAAGTTTTTGGAGAACGCGCTATAGCTTTTTAGCAGATAAATTTCGGAAGATGCTAGACAGCGGCAGCACTTCCTGTCAACCGTCAGGCTATCAGAACCTTGGGTCTCTATCAGCTATATTCCTATTTCTATTGATTTTCACCACCCTTTACACAACTGCCGACATCGGTTTGCATTATCATTTTAGTGGATTTGCTCAATGCGCACTATAAACAATTGCATTGTTGTTTTTATTTAGTTGTATTTTTAAAAATAATAAATCCTAGATTACTTTTAATTATTTTCTAATTGTTTTTTGTGTTTTGATAATATACTTTTGGTTCTCTAGTTGTAAAAAAATGTACGAATAAAACATGTAATTATGCTATAGTAGGACGGAGGCGCTGTTATAGCACCCCGGCAAGAATTTGTATATTTAAGCGATTGTAAGAAATTAGGAAATCGGCGGCATCCCTCGAATCGTTCTAAGGGCCGTTTCTACGCAAACTTTAAAACGTATCCTTTAAAATTTATATCACAATTTTTGTGTAAAAATTGGGGTTTATCAGGCCCATAACTTTTCAAATTTCCATGAGAAAGCCGTACTTTCCTTAATTTTATGATATGACGAATAAAAAAAATTACACTTATTTATTCCTTACTAACATATTTCAAATCGCAGTAATCCAGCAATGTAAATTTCGACATCCTCGGTTTGGCATCCCTAATACACGACATAGATATTTCCAAATATTCTGACGGGAAACGCTGTTATGCGTCATTTTTCACATCCATGACTTTATAACACGCACATACAAACACAACTACCTAGTTCAGCGTATGTGGCTTGTGTGTGATTGTATCCCTACGCATATTTTATTCACTTTTCTGCGATGTCAATGATGTCAATAATGTGTCAATTGCAGTTAAGCAAAAGGTAGCTTCAAAAAAGACTTGCGAAATGCATAAAAACCATTTGATACACACTTATCTACTGATAAACCAACACACACATACTCTTATTTTACATATCCAAAAAAAATGTCTTATAAAAATGTGCTGCATTCACTTTGTGAACTCATGATTGAACCATCGGAGACTGTTCCAATAATAAAAAATTTAAAAATATTCCATAAAGTAAAACAATTTTTTTTTTTCTAGAAAATAGTACACCCACTGATGGTTTTAGTAAAATATAATTGCTTGAAAAAAAAAAGAGAAACAGCAAATTATATTATAAATTTCATGGCGCCACTTAAAAAACCTTTTTGCTTACACACATACATAGATATGTATGCAAAGCCTACCAATCGGGCTTTCGGTAGTTACCAAAATCCAGTATAATCGTTCTGAGCTATCACGTTAACCTGTAGGATACTTCCTGACATCCGAATATTCATTAAAAATATATAGCTTTTAAATTTCAGCATACAGGGTGGCTAATGAAAGCCGCTACCAAAAAAAAATTAAATAACTTTTTTTCTGTTTAATGAATCTGGTTAATTTTTTTTTTATTTTGCAGATTGACTTTTACATTTAACAAAAATGGATAACTGGGACACTGAAACAAGAATTTGGATTGTCCGCCGCTATCACGCACTGGAGTCTGTAGTTTCGGTTCAAAGAGAGTATAGGCGCACGTTTGGCGGCAATCCTCCGAGCAGATGGACCATAATAAGACTTGTAAACAATATTGCCGAGCATGGGACAGTCAACAGAAGACATTACTATCGAAACCCTTCAGTTCGAACGGAGGAAACAATCGCTGCTGTAGCTGCTGCCATACAAAACAATCCACGTGTTTCGACAAGAAGCTTATCTGCTCAAATGGGTGTAAGCAGACAGTCATTACAGTCAATTATGCACAAAGATTTGGACTTATTCCCATATAAAATTCAAATGGCCAACAAACTGAACGCTGCAGACTTGCCGATTCGCTTGGAATTTTGCCAGAAGATGCTTCAAATGGTGGAAGAGGATGGAAACATGTTGAACTGTCTTTTCATGTCTGACGAGGCCCATTTCGATTTAAACGGCAACATAAACAAACAAAATTGTCGAATATGGAGTGCTTCCAACCCACAGATACTCCATGAGACGGAATTGCATCCACTTCGTGTCACAGTGTGGTGTGCAGTTTCATCACGCTGCATTGTCGGACCCTACTTCTTCGAAGAAAACGGTCACACCGTTACGGTTACTGGAGACCGTTACTTGAGCATGTTGAGGGAGTTTTTCTATCCAGAATTACGCCGAATGAGAATTTCTTTCAACTCTGTGTGGTTTCAGCAAGATGGTGCAGCTCCTCATATAGCCCAACCTGTTATGACAGAATTGCGACGAAAATTTCCCAATAAGCTGATATCCAGAAACTCCACATTCCGTTGGCCACCCAGGTCGCCTGACCTTACTGCACCTGACTTTTTCTTGTGGGGTTATTGCAAACAGGAAGTCTTCAAAGCAAAACCAACAAATTTGAATGAACTAGAGCAATCCATTCGAAAAACAATTGCGGCTATTCCTGTCTCAACTCTCCAAGCAGTAATGAACAACTTTTTGGTAAGATGCCGCACATGCATCGACGAGCAGGGGGGCATTTAAATTCCATTATTTTCTTAATGTAGCAAAATTCATCAGCCACCCTGTACCATATACACAAATGAAATAAGTTATTATTTCCTTTTTGATTTTGTATTAATTAATAATTTATATTTTACTGCTTTCCGCCCTTGAATATATAAAGTAAGCTTATGAATTAAAATTATCAAAATGTCCCGTTGAAAGGAGCTAGTTTTTTTGTATGCTAACATGAATATTGATGATCTCAAGCCTATAATAATATTTACGAAAATTATTGTTGTTTGTATTTTTTAATAATAATTTTTTGGTTAGTTATTAAAAGTTTTTATTTTAATAGAAAAAGAAAAATTAGAGACAACCGCCATAGTGTTTTTTACAGATGCATTTCAGAAGCTGCTAGACTTCTCCATCAACGAAACTTTGGCACGTTCTGTTAACAGTGAGGATATGAGAACGATGGGTTTTTGTTAACTAAACTCGCATTTCTATTCATTTTACCACAACATTTTGCAAGCACTGATTTTTTGTGTCCATTTTTGACACTTTGACTGTGCTCTTCGGTTTTGTTTATATTGTGTACCAACAATTCAATTGAATGGTTGTTGGAGAGATTTCAATGAAAAGGAAGGTAATGCTACAGAATTTAATTTATAAAAAAGGTAATGGAGCCAAGTGAACACCGAATGTCGCCCAACAACTACATTGAAGGCTCTAAATTAGTGTTAAAGTCAACGCTCTTTTTCGATCTTGAGACGTTTCAAAAACCTTTTTGCGAGACCCACCCAGCGAAGGAAGGCAAATCATCATGACTGTTCACCAAAGGTATGAACTGGACACCGAAGAAGTGATAAATAATGTTGATGCAGAAAACTAGACGGCTTAAATTTATTTCAGAATAAGTTTTAATAAATTGTTAAAAATCGGATTCACGTATTTGAAATAAAGCTGTGAGATTAGTTTGTGTATTTCTTGACTGTGTGAGATTTTTCTGATTAAAAAACCGTTAAAAAAACCAAGTAGAAAAAATCCTGCGTGCAGCCCATGGTACGCACACTTTTTTATATTGAGAGTTAGAAAATGGGATTATTCGTTACAATCGGCGGTAAACTAGTGATGTTTGACATGCGGCACCGGTCACATACAAAATAATTATTATTCAAGGTTTTGCAAGTCAAAACCACGAACTGCCAAGTTTAGATTTAACGGGAGAGGTACTATTGGTTGATGAGAATATACAAATCGACTAAACCCACTCACACATTAGTTTGTTTTCGTTTTGACGCAACGATGACGGAAAATCATTCTAAAATAATTTAAACTATTTAACAAAAAACCCGCATTTCGTTCAAAGAGTCAGCCATATTTATAATATTTAAAAGACACAGAATCTACCGGTTATCCATCCGAATCGGACTATGAACTTTTTTATATGGTCAATTCTACTGGATTGAAAAGTTACCGGTGCTCTTGAAATGCTCATAACTCGGAGATATTTTGTTAACTTTGAAAATCTTGTGCATACTTTTTCTGTAGATTGCTAACTCTCGTTTCTACGTCAACAAATTTCGTAGTAACGGACTCAAGAAAGGCACTTTCAACATTACAATCCCATAAAATTGAATCATTTAAACCGAAATTCGTCTAACCGACAAAATCTCTATTCGTCGCAACTCCAATTGTGCATGCATTAAATTGGCATATGTTTTTCTAACGGATTAGTAGTAGATTTTAAAAATTAATAGCATCACAAATGTTCAACTTTTTGCTATGGAATTACGTGACTTTTTTCACATTCATCGTAATTTTTTCAAGAAGCTTTTTTGCATTTGCAGAAAAAGAAAAAAGTCAATTCAAAGCTTTAATTAACATGGTAAATCCGACCATAAAATATAAACAACAGCTATTAGCGTTTCAAACATGAAATATGCAATTTTAAATTTGATTTCCTATTTTGGGATTATTTCTTAGTAATTATAATGGATCTCGTCTGTCATGTTGTTACTCATATATGTATAAAACAACAGCAATATTTAAATGACCAACTAAAATATTGATGAGAAGCTCTCATTGGAAAGGAATACTTTAATTCGGCTAAGGCATTTCACAGGTACTCAGTTTTTCTCATGACTTATCTGAACACCCAAGAAAAATTAGTGACTGCTGGGAGAACAAGGTAAACAGTCCAAAAGGGAGGGGCGGTAAAGATCCTGTTACTCCCTTGTTGACAAGACTTGCCGCGAAACACAAAGACGAAAAACTAGGTACATTTGGCTACTATGACTATGTAGTGTCAATAGACGAGCGGTGGGAGAGAAATTCAGGAAGCCAATGCCGCTTGAAGCATCTTCTATAACTTCACTTTGCTAATCTCTATTACAAAATGAAAAAAAGAAGCCCCGAACGCCAAGAGGCAAAGATATCTCTAGTCTCAAATCAGGATAAAACTTAACCCCTCCCACCTTCCCTTACCCCCACTTTAGAGTCTTTGGTAAATAATATGTTGAAGGGAACCTCGACCAGGCCGCAGCCAGACTTTTTATTCGGTAGGGATTATTATTAGAGGGCTAGAACCCTTTAACCGCTAAGAGTGCTTCACAAAAGTCAAATTTTCCATATAAATAAGTTATTAAAAAAAAAAAAGTTTATTTAAAATCTTCGGCCATGTTTCTGGTGAAATTTTTTTTTCCAATTAAAATAAAATCCGGTGATCCGTTTGTCTTCCATAATAAGTTTTGTGCGAACAGGTGAAGAAAAAGGTCGTGTTTTTTTGTGTAAAATATCAAAAGGTTTTTA
Organism: Merzomyia westermanni; assembly: GCA_949987695.1. Classification (NCBI taxonomy): domain Eukaryota; kingdom Metazoa; phylum Arthropoda; class Insecta; order Diptera; family Tephritidae; genus Merzomyia; species Merzomyia westermanni. The sequence goes on from OX465290.1 coordinate 75,367,619, forward strand.
TTTGTGAGAAGTGCCTTGAGCTTCATAATAATTTTTTTTTTTATATTGCTATGCTCATAAGAAGCAAAGTCCTCTCTCGACGAACAAAAACCACGCTCTACAAGTCTCTCATAATACCCGTCGTGCAAAATTGAGCAGAAGCATGGACGATGATAGCCGCAGATGAGTCGGCCCTTGGAGTTTTCGAGAGAAAGGTTGTTCGAAGGATTTATGGGCCTCTGGTTATCAAAGAAGATTTAATGATGAGTTGTATGAGCTCTACGCAGACATCGACATTGTCGAACTAATTAAAACCCACCGGCAACGTTGGTTTGGTCATGTAATGCGAATGGAAGAAAATGATCCGGCCCGGAAGGAATTCTTGTCGGAACCCACCTATGAAAGCAGAGGAAGAGGGATGCTCCCACTCCATTGGAAAGACCGAGTGGAGAACAATCTGCGATCCCTTAGCGTTTCTAATTGGCGTCAACTGGCAAAGGATGGAGTCAGGTAGCGCACTTTTGAGATGAGAAAAAACCTGTTTAAAAGTCCAAGCAGGCTATGATCCATTGTTTCTAATGCATAATTTCTAGAATCTTCGCAACGAGCCAAGAAACAGATGTAATTACGCGCCCTTTTTTGCGCCGAATTAATATGAAAAACATAAATAATTCCAGTTATATTTCTCACGAAGGAAGAAAAATGTTGCAGCTGTCTAAATTCAGAGAACAAATCGGAGCTGGCCTTTGAGCTTCTGTCAAATGCGCTCGGTGGGTCGTTCTTCTTCAACAAGCTTACTACACAGGGCCTGCCAGAGCTCTAGCATGGAAAGCGTATGTTTCCCAATACACGGCCAATTTATCGTATAATCTGCAATGGGTCTTCATAGTTTTTCCAGGCTACGCTTTGTAAGGAAAAAAGCAAGGGCCTGCGGTCTTAAAAACAGGCCTGTAAAATTTTTTAGGTAATCAATTTATTATACGGCTTTTTTAATTGGTAATGATTATTTTAATTTTTTTTTCAAGAAGAGGCAATTATTAATTGATTACGATTAGAAAAAAAATAAAAATAAAAAATAAAAAAAAAAGTTAGTTTTATAATTTAAAATTTTTTTTTTTATTATTTTTGGTTTTTTTCAGTATTGTTGATGGGAATAGTTATGTGCTTCTACAACTAACTGACAAAAATCCAAAATAATCAAAAAAATTCAAAAATAACCAAAATTAATTAAAACAACTATTAATTTATTATTTTTCATTTTTTTTTAATAATCGCAAAAAAAAACATGTTCTTTTGATTATTTTTTGAATTAGTTGAAAAATAATCATTAAAAATTGCGAGTAATTGGTAAGAAAATAATTAATCAAACCGGTAATCATTACAACTTGTAATCATTATTTCACAGGTATGCTTAAAAGGTATTAATACACTGGCTGGGATCTGCGTTTGCTTGTTTTTATCCATGATTTCAATAGAGAAAAGTTGAAAGTAATAACATTTTCTACCTGGGGTGTTGATGATGCTCGTTTTAACAGTGACACCGATTGGTGCAAATTTTGGAAAAAAAGGTCCCAAACTCAATATGTATTTATGCTGCTAAGCCACTCAAAATTGCTTTTTGGAATATCATACAACGAAATAATATATTTTTTTTTTTGTTTATTAATTGCTTACGGTTAAGCCATTAAGTCTTTCTTCGCCTGTAGAATACATCAGAAGGGGTTTGAGGTGTCGAAAGGTCGAAAGAAAACGTTCTGCAGTACACATAATGATAGGCAATGTTGCGTGCAGTTTGGTAAATGGAATATGATTGGAAAGAGTTGAGTTTGACACCCATTCAGAGATTCCACTGCCGTAGTTGGACACATTGGCCTTTCATGTAGCTCCGAACAAATCAAGTTCCACTCTCTTGCAGGAAACAGCGGTACCGATTTTTCCTTCTCCCCGTTATATAGTTCCATAGTAGCCACAGGAACTCATATAACTCAATTATCGAAGCAAGGTTCCTTTATGAATAGATGTTTAAGCTGTGCAGAGCTCAATTCTGTGACAACAAAAGTAAAAAATAAGAAGTCCAACGTCTCCTTCTGGCAGCTTTCTCGCTATAGTATTAGCAATGTCAAACTAGTAGACAGAATGTTCAATTAAGTTCCAGCGCAAAAATCTTCCGATCTTTTCTTTAAATATTGCCCGTACTATCGCTTTCATTGTTGAAACCTTTTCCTTTTTCACCGCATCTCAATGCAGCGCTGTCACTGTTGATAGCCGTGAATCCTTTTTCCCAACAAATTTTCGCTTCTTCTTGACTCAACTTCTCCGACATTTTGCATAGAGAAGAGTTTGTTAATATCGCCTTGTGGTTAATACACATTGTTGTATACACACTTTATGTGGTGGAGTATAGTACAAACAACCATTCAAGCTTTTTTACGTTAAAACAAATGTTGCAACCTGCTGTGCCACCAACACGAATTTGGTGAGAAAAAAGTTCGTTGCTTAAATGTTGAGCGAAACTAAGCGCAACAAATCGCCAGACACAGCAGGAAATCACAAATCAAAAAATCTTTATTTATATATTTTGATTAATTTTTAATAAATTCAAATATGTACAAACAACAACAAGTACGCATATTATATCCTGTTTTAGCGTCTAAGAAGCACTTACTCTGCATGAGAAATCTGCTGCTTCTGACATGACGCGACGCGAGGAGTACTGATTTCTTCTTTAGATTTTCGTTATATGTTTCAAACCTTTTTTAGTTGTTAGTATTAGTTTAAATTTCTTAGTTTGTTGATCAAGTTTTACTGATCTTCGGTGCTTAATCGGTTGTTAGTATTTTGCATAATGATTCTATTCGACAAGCTAGTAATGGGTTGAGTTGTGAAACTAGTCACAGAGGTATGGCAATCCATCCAAAAGCTTCGGATAATATTTTTCCCACAACAACAATAAGACCAAGGTCCCTCTAGATCTAGGAAATCGAAATTGTTTCATTGAGGGTAAACTAAGTTCTACCCATGTAGCCGTATACTTCACAGTAACAGCTAGGGGGAATAGCATCCCCGATTCTTTTATCGGTCCTAACGGTAAATTTTTATTGAGATTGAAAACAATGACTCAAGTATCGACTCCCCTGACATCGCCATACAAGCATTTCGAATCGGCTTTTGTCATTCCATATAATTATTTCTGCTGTCTGCTATTAGCCTTGCTGTTTATCTGCGTGGGCGTTCAGTTTCCCAGCGTTTTGGTTAAAGCCCAAATGGTTCCACTCTGATATCTTGGCTAATTACTCTTATGAGCTCTTCACAACTGTTATTTTTTGCGTCTCTTACACGGCTAAAAATTGGAGCCTAAATTTAAAACTTTTTTGGACTACCTTTATGTCCAAACCAAATTTGGTTTCGAATTTAAATTGTCCCAGTTTTCGAGAAAATGAGCTGGAAGAAAAGAGTTAAAATTTTAAACCAGAAGTGTCTTAACAACTAAGAAAACAAAAAAACACTTGTATCAGTTGGCAGGATTCGAACCGGCACTCCCCGCATCAGAGTCGTCTGCTCTACCCACTGAGCTACCGCGCACACAAAATTGTTGACTTCAAAAAACCTTCAGAAATAAATGCAAAAAAAAATTTTTGAGGTTTTTTTCAGTTTAGTCTTAAATTTAAACCGCAAGAAATTGAAAATTGGTGTAGGGAAGGCTTGGAATTTATTACAAACAATTTTTAAAAATTGCTTAAATCGACGAATGATTTAAAATTTAGGCTAAAATTGTTAGCCGTTTAGTAATCAGTATGGGTTATAAAGAACTTGGTAAGCTTTGGAGAACTTTGCCGTTTACATGAAGGAGTAGTTCATCAACGTTGGAGTGTGAACAGTGCCTAAAAAAATTTATTTAAACTCTTCTCTACACGGCTAAAAATTTGACCCTAAATGTAAAACTTTTTTCGGCTACATATATGTTCAAACCAAATTGGGTTTAAAATTTTAATTATGCCAGTTTTCGAGAAATTGAGAGTAAAGGAAAGAGTTTAAAATTTAAACCAGAAATGTCTTAACAATTAAAAAATATAAAAAACACTTACAGCAGCTGGCAGGATTCGAACCGACCCTTCACACATCAGAGTAGTCTCAAAGTAGAAAAACTCATTGACTTGAAAAAAGTTGCGGAAATAAAAAAAAAAAATATTTTTTTTAATTTTGGACTCTTTTCAGTTGAGTTTTAAATCGAAACCGCAAGAAAATGAAAATTTATGTAGGTAATTGAAAGGCTTGGAATTTATTACAAAAAATTTTCAAAAATTGCTTGAACCGACGAATTGTATAAAATTTAGGCTCAAATTTTTAGCCGTGTAATCTGTGGTGGGCTGCTTCTAATTATTTTGAAGAGATCATTTTTATGGCAGAATAATTTCCGAGGATTGACCTACCACTGCCTAGGGACGATCGTTTTTTATGGTAGGCCACTATTCCACAGCAGTATTCAAATTGTATTTTTGCCTAAGGATTAAAGAAGAGTAGTTAAAGATCCATCAATCCGTGAATAGCCTTTGTGGATACAGAGTTTGCAACTTCTTCACACATAATAAAATGGTTTTAAAATTGGTGTATGCAAATTTTAAAATCCTTGTAATTGTCTTAAGAGTAATAATAATAAGTGACAGCCTCGAATATTTTATGCAAAAAATTATTTTTAAGCACACGTCAAAATATTTAGGATTTCAATTTCCGGTGCGTCCAAGCATTGCATTTGAGCAAGCACTCGCAACAACCTGCCTAAATCTAAATGAGTGAACGCGGAATCAAAAAGAATTAAAATTTATTTTCATTTCGACGTAATTATCAAAACAACATGCAAATAAAAGGAAAACTTTAAGATTAACTTCGTTTTGATTAAGTCGGTGGTAGGTGCATACTCGTACATTGGTGGGTGAACAAATAGTAGCAAAATTTATATAAAACTTCGAGAGTCAAATCAAGGTTTAGAAAAATTAATTATGCTTAAAATATAAAATAAGATAAGAACAATTTTATCTAGGATATGACGAATAAAAAGCGGCCAGGAATAATATGGCCGAGGCAGATGAATTTTTATTGAGAAACTTTTTCATGGCAGAAATACACTCCGAGGGTTGCCAGCCACTGCCGAGGGGAAGCCCCGCAACCTATTCAAACCACATTTGATGTTACCAGTCCAGGTACTTGAACCAAGGACCCTTCAACGACGGGCGCCTCCGTTGTTGTTTTGTTGTTTTAGCGACAGAAACACTGCTTGAAGGTTTTGGGGAATGTTGTCGGAAGTGACAGTCCTTTTCCGTATATGAACCCGTTACGCTCGTACACCCTTGCGGTATATGCCCGACTGTCGGGGGAGCGGTTTGGTGTGACCAGTGAAACCTTCTAGTAAGGAAGAAGAACGTTGTTAGCCAGAGGTAAGAGACATCATATCCGTTGATCAACCAGCAAGTTGCACGTCGCTACCCTTTGTGGATTTTAGTTGCCTCGGGATGGGCGCCTCTGGATGTGCTATGGTTATAAAATATTTGTAGAACTCTGAACAAATTAACATTTGCTGGCAAGACATATTTTGAATTACGTTGCAAATTTTTTGACCACGACTGTATATACGTATAAAGAACCGAAGAGCAAATCAGGTTATTTAGAATGAAAGTGAAAAAGTAAGCGTATCAATTAAAAAATGAATTTAATATTGGTCTGCAGGTTGCAAAAACACCAACTAAAAAATGATTTCAAGCTAAAATGCTTGAAGGCCTTAAATCGAGAGACCGATAATGCAGCTATGAGCGTAGTACAGCGAATTAGAGCTCGAATGCTTCAATCGATTTAGGAATTCGGCAGCAGTGCAAGGGGAGGCCCCGACCCAGATGAAAAAATGGCTCCAAAGCGTGCAGTACTCTGAATTTTCATCGGGTTTGTGATATTGTGGCTCATAGTCGATAGGATTATCAGAGTACAAATCTCGACGACATAAGACTCGAAATGCAAATCTAGATATGGATTGACACACCCGCTCGATCAATGATTTCCAATTTAATTTGAAGTGTATTTTTAGTCCCAAATACTTCGCACTGGACAGTTTGGTTGATGGCTGTTTTGGCTTTAGAGTGTAAAAGTAGGTGTCTTTCTAGTGAAATAGCTAGTAAAATCGTCTGGGCCGGTCTTGACATAATCTCTTAAATCACAATTTTACGCTGTCTTTAATCTCAATTTGACCTCGTCTTAGTTTGATGATTATGAGCTGAAACGTGAGTTTAGCGACTTCCCTATCCTGAGCTATGGTTTGAGTACTTCAACAGTCAATTTGGCTTTATACAGATATATTTGCATCAACACCCATAACCTCAACATACTTAAAATGAATAAGAACATATTCGAAGTTCGAACAGATTTTAATTTTTTTTTTAAATCGAAACCACAATATCAAGTTCATAGCAACAAAAACAGCAGAAACAACAAGAATAATAATATACATATGTAAAGTATTCATTCATGAAAATAATGCAAATTTGAAATTTTTTAAAAAGACGAATGCTGCTCATTTTTTGTATCGCATAAAATCGTTCATCACCCTAGACATGAGCAACAACAATCAAACAACAACAATCAAACAACAACATTGTTATCTTAGTATGCACTAGTTATACCAACACAGATCCCGTGCTGTTTTAGATGCCGCCGAATATATCGGGATCTCTCTCTTGAAATCTCGGTACTGAAACCTAAAGAGGAGCGATTTATTTATAAAAATTATATTAATTTTTTTTATTATATTAGATTTTGAATATTTTTATTTCCTTTGTTTTTTGTGTAGTTTATAGTTACTTGAGACTTCTTAGCAGCTAACAAGAAAGTGTGGCTCTACCGCACCCACTACAGAAATTCTTTCATTTTTTTTTATCCAATATTCGTTTTTATACCTTTCATAAACATGAAATGGTGTTATAATTTTGGCCCGATGTTTCTAAGTATGAGAAGAAGAAGATATAGATCCACCAATAAGTATACAGAAATGATCAGGGCGATTAGCTGAGTCGATTATGCCGTGTTCGTTTGTCTGTTTGAACGCAAACTAGTTCCCAGTTTCATAGATATCTGGCTGAAATTTGATATGGGGCCGTTATTTTGTAGTATCCCAGCAAAAAAAAGTGTGACCGATCTCTAAAGAGAGTGAACCATTAGGGGAACAAAGGGAATCTGTCCGACGCTACCCGTTTGTGCATGAAAGGGACCAATTAGTCTCTTCATAGGACATACTCAAACAAAAGGGATCACTCCAACCCATACAAAGAGATCTAAACTGGCATTGGTCGCATGCTCCTTTGCGACTCATCGCGGATCCATCCTAGACTAATCGCATTTTTTGCAGGGATATTAATTATTTATCTGAACCAGCAAGATCGGAGGAGGAAGGGTTAGTGAAAATTAGTAAGATGGAACCAATATATCATACAGCCCCCATACAACCTATTTTCCGATAAACGGGTTTTGGGCGAAGTGTCTTTAAATTAACAGGGTAAGATAATCAAATTTTGCAAAGTTTGTACTTATTGTAAGCAAGGATCGGACACTAAAAACCGTGATGCGTATTCATAAATATATAAAGCTTTCGGAAACAACGCTTTCGTTACTGGTTTTTTTGTTTTTTACTGTAACAACTTCTACAACGAAAACGTCAACACGGATTTTAAACTTAACAAAATTAAGTTTTCTCATCTGAATTTTAAATTTATCGGGTTAGTAAAAACTTTTTTTTTTTTTGGAAAAATTGTGTTTATGAAGACAAGCCGTTTTAAAAATGTTTAACAAGTAAAACAGTTTCAAGAAATGAAATCTTTCGAAAAAACACACTTGAGGATTTATGTTGATGTTGCTTCGTTATTATTAAAATATCTTTAAAAAAAAAATAAAAAATTTGAAAAATACAGTTTTTTTATATATGCATATGTAAAAGCTTGTCATCCTTATATGGTTGGAGGTAGCAACAGCTATTAAGAAAACAAAGCCAACAAAAATAACACATTCAACATTTAAGAGCAGAAATACGCAAGCTAAAAGAGCAGAGCAGCGATTAAAATCTTCGCAAAATGCATTGAATGAAACGAAAAAGTAATGAACGAGTTACGGCGAATAAAAAAAAGAAACCGAATATGGGAGCAGTCATTGAAGCAAATCCATCAGCATCATAAAATCAGTAAGTAGAAGTAGACGACTATCTACGATGGATGGCATTGTTGAATGCTTTTTGAGGCAAGTTAACGATAGCTGGAATAGGCAACGAGGAGCAACGAAACCTCATTTACTAGCACTGCGGTGAGCGATGAATGCTGAACGTTTGCCAAAGATGAAACTGATGGATTGCTTATGAAACTGCTGCGTGGCGAATTACAAAAGTTCGGCAGTTTTAAAAACAAAATTTTGAATAAGAATCACAGAAGATCTCTACTAGTTGCCCCATTCTAGAACTAACTTGCCACAATGTTTCACATTCAGCTCCTGCAACGCATTGAAGCTGTCATCCAGGGTGGGGTAAAGACATCTTACGTCTCTGCTACAGGTTGTGGTAAATTACAAAATATGAGCACTTTGAGTTGTTGAGGTCAAAGGGGGCCTACGCAGATGACTTGACAGTGTTTGTCTTATGCAGGACTACGTGAGCGGGAACATAAGAACTGATTGACCGAAAGCAAGCAGACTGAATGGAAACCAAAGAAGCACAGAACATTCCAATGAGGATATACAATAAACCTATTTTTGGGCAGGGATAGTAATAATAATAAGTAATTATTTATGTTATATATTTCCTAGGAGTTGTAGGCCGAGATTTTCCTATAATCTATAGTCGTTCATCATCATTTATTGAAGCTTTACCGTTGCGTATCATAGCACGGCAGTCATACCTTTTAGCGATATCTGAATCCAGTTGGAAACACCAAAGAAGTTCAAGTCATTTTCCACCTGCTTTTTCCATCTCATTTGAGCTTTCCCCGGACGAAATCATGCGAAATAGGAAAAGCTTTTAGGCCAGAGCTGCTTTGTACTTCGCATAACTAGATACTGGCCTTTGGATCGCGGTAACGTCCACAGATCTTCCGGAAAAATTTTCACTCCAGGAGTTGTCCAACTTTTTTTCGACACTGTCCATCATTCCCATACAGGTATAACGAGAGACTTATTGAGCAGGATCTTTTATTACTTTTGCATTGCCTACTCAGTCCAAAGTAGAACTCTTTGGCAAGAATTATTCTCATTTGAATTTCACGGCTTACATTAGTATCGGTGCTAAGGCAGGTTCTCAAATACACGAAATCCCTCACTGTTTCCATTTTGCAAAAACTCAAGAGCTTTCGTCTTGCCCAATGTCACTTGGAATAGCGGGAAGTCGCGGAAGTCAAATTCAGACATGGCATCAAGCAGACAGCTCCTTTTCACGCTGTCAAAAGTGCCTTCCGATGGTAGTGGTGTGTTACCTTTTCCTACAAATTGTGCGTGACCTATAGTTTCAGATTTATAATCGGAGGGTTTGCCTAAAAACATACAGAACAGAATGTTGTCAATATTTCTTCTATCGAACTTGCATTAGTTCCTTCATGTAGTTATGTGGATATGTATGTATGTTGTATACCAGCGGTGCACTCAAGAGTTTCAAAACTACTCTGCTCGCACCTACAAACCTATTGAACGCGATGCGCAGATGGACACAGTGAAAGAAATCAACTGACACCTCGATTCTGTACTCTTGACAAATTCTGAATCTTGATAAATAATCAAGAAAAAAATTATTGTGTCATGTTTATTGAATTTTACGTCAAAACCAGACGCAGAATTCAAAACACTTGATACAAATATTTTTTTTTTTAATTATTTATCAAGACTGGCAATTTATCAAGAGCACAAAATCTCTTTATGCTCTACCAAATTTTGATACCCAGCTTTAATAGTATACAGGGTATTATAACTTTGCCCACATAACGGCGATTTGTTTCAGTTTCGATCTCGCAGGTCTTAGAATGAATAAAAAAACCGTTTCAGCCCTGCCTCTTCATCCGGGCACACGATAACTTGAAAAAACATTTAGACAAATTGAGGAAATATTTAGACATTTGAATTGAATTTTTTTTTCTTGTCTGTCGAATATTTTCGTTGCTTATTTGCCTTTGTCCATTCATTGTTACAACAAATATTCATAGTAAATGGAGATTCTACCGAAAAACGAAAAGTTGTTAAACTTTTTTCACAAACCAGAAGGAAGTTTTTTCGCGGGTGATCTCGGACTACGTAAATAACTTTCTATCAGTATCACGCTCCTTATGAAATTATATTTAACTTACCATCATATCGAAGACTTAGTGGAAGATCACCCAATTTCACAATATTTAAAAAAGCGGCCTAGTTCAGAATTTGTTTGAAGAACGCCCCGTCACAGAATGTTGTTTAATAGGGCTTACTATTTCAAAATTTGGTTCAAGAATTCCCTATCGCAGCATGAGTTTCAATAAGGTTCTATCTCAAAAAAAATTCAATAATATTTAGTTAAGAAAGGGTGTTTTTGAATTAAATCCGAGCCAGCATTTTTTGAAAATTTCGAACAAAAAGTATTCAAATATCTTTCTACAGATGATTAAAAACGATGGTGAATAATATTAATGACTCATATTTTTGAAAAATTTTTTGTCATATTTGACAACTTTGGAAGGTCGTATTTAATTGTTTTTGTGATAACATTTGACTGCTTTTTCCAATAATTTTGTGATCACTTTTGATTTGATTTAAGAAACATAACTGATTATTTTTTATAAATATTTTATAGATATTTTTTTATCATATTTGATGCAATTTTAAACCTAAAATGAATGAACTTTTTTGATAAGATTGTAAATTGATTTTCGACGAATTTTTGTAAAAATTTTTTATTTATTTATTTTTTGTGACAAATTTTTTAATATTTTTTGATTACATTTTGTATTCGTTTATGATCACTATCTATTATCAGTTTTCAAATCATTTTCTACTACATTTTATAACTTTTTCTTAAATCTTTTATGGTATGAATTTATAGTTCTTTTTCTAAATAAAAACCCTAAATTGTTTGTGTTATTATTTGAATTTATTAGTTTAAATGCCAGAAATATATATATATATATAATAATTATATAAATTTAATAAAGTTAAACAAAACAAACAATAATAAATAGTAACTATAACTAATTTACAGTTTGTAAGAATATTATTAATTATACTAATTAGTTTGATTCAAGTAAAATGTAGTATTTCATAAAATGAAATTAAATAATGGTAACTATTAAACTACACTTTAAATAATGATTTAATTGTTTTGAAAAGTGTTTTGTTGTTAAATTTTTTTGGGTAGACATCTTTCATTGTTGCATACATATCTTTCTCAACAACAACTGTGAATAAAGTTGAGGATATTTATTATTTTAATATTTATCAATCGCCTTAACAAATATCGTACACTTTAAAATTGTATTACCTTTTTCGATGATAGAGTTGTACACAGCAGAGCAGATTGTTCAATTTCATAATTGTTTAGTCTTTAGAAATAATCAAATGTGATTCTAAAAGGTGATACAAAAATGATAATCACTTTTCTTTCATCAAAGATCCATTTTATTCAAATTTTCGATGCCACAAGTATTTAGATATCAGAAAGTGATCAAATATAATTCGAAAAGGTGATAGAAAAAAGATTTTCAGTTTTTTATCTTTAAAGTGAACGTATTTGATTAGTCACCCTGTTCAATTTTGTGGTAACTCCGAATTTTATAACCAAAATTGTTCAAAATTTCTTTGCGAAAAGTGACTTGAAGCTGGTGATAAACTTTTAATAATCAAAAGGAATCATATTTAATAAAACCACATGTTCAATTTAATTAAAACTCAGTATTTAGCCCCTCAAAATAATTAAAATGCAGTCAAGTGCAGATATTTTCAAAACTTATTCATCCAAATTCTGTGTGGGATGCTGAAGTACAGTGGTTTTAAAACAAATTCTGAAATAAGGCGGTTTTGAAAAAACTTCTTAAATTCTCAAAAATATTTGTCATCTTACACTCAACTGTCGATATGCACCTAGTCTATACCCTGCAAAAATTGTGAGACTGATCTCTAAAGAGAGTTATCCGGGATCAACAACTTTCGTCTACAGTGGGCTACAATTGCTCCCAACTATTCCGTTATAGTCATATTTGGGATAAGTCTATTTTAATTTCTGTAGCCTCCTTTTAGGTGTTGAAAGTAAACCTGTCCGACCATACCCGTAGGGGAACAAAGGGAATCTGTCCGACACTGTGTTTTGAAAGGGACCAGATAGTCTCTTCATAGGACATGCTCAAACAAAAGAGATCACTTCAACCCATACAAAGAGATCAAAACTGGCATTAGTCGCATGCTCCTTTGCGACTCATCCCGGATTCATCCTAGACTAATCGCATTTTTTGCAGGGTATAGGCTGCTGAAGCAATCTCTTACAATTCACACACATTCTAAGCCAAACATGTGGTGTTTGTATTGAACGCTATGTCGGGGCTGTGCACTACTGAGGTATGTTTGTTTGTACATATGGAAGCGACCGAACACATATTTAATCGAGTATACAATTTAGATTGAAAGAGGCAAAGCAAAAGCTTTGAATGATTTCAATTCACGCTCTTGTTATTGTTACTATATTTAAGGTGATTAACATCAATGTGGCTTGTACATACATAAATACATATGTATATAAATCGTGCAGCCGTTTTGTTGCGGGTTAGCTTCTAATCATTACTGTGGCAGGGAGAATCAAGCTCACTTGCTGAAGATGGTTGGAATATTACACTTTTGAGTAGAGCTTCATTCATTCATGTACTATTCTCGATCATCAACTGTCAGTCTACTTCAGACTTATCTTTCATTCAAATTCAATGCAGTCTTCCGAGTAAGTTGGGTACTATGCAGCTGCGCCGATATTTATCACTTGTTAAAAGTGCACTGGCTCATACTTTTCTAAGATCGCATTCTTTTCTTTGCCTATGAAATAATTCATTGAGGTGTTATAGTATTTGAAGATTTTGTAATGCTCACAGTCAATCCAATACCCTAAGACTGCTTCCACATGTTGTTAACTTCCTTGATTCCATGTCATACATCACGACTAATAGAGCATGATCTCTATTCGGGCGCTCAATGTTAACGACTGCGGTATTAAAACAAAAAACGGACAATGTCTGTCCAAAATACCGCGATGAGTATAAACTGATCGTACACTTCCATGCCTATGCAGCCTGCTGAATTCTGTAATGCTTTTTCTATCCAAAGTCTTCTATTATCCGGCACGCATGAGAGACGTTACTTTATAGTAAAGTCGGCGCTGGGATCAGCAACGATAAAAGCGACTGTGGTTAGCCATTGCAGGTAGCTTGATATTCGAACTTGAAAGCAACTTAGCTGAGCCCACCCCTCTCTCATACAATGTACCGAAAGGAGCTAGGCTAGCTTGGCGTCGATCTTCTCTATACAGTTCTACTACGGTTAGAGAGCTCAATGTTTAGTCGAACAGGCTCAAGCGGGAATTAAGGCTCTGGTCTTAACAGTGATGCAGCTGAGTTTTGACTGGGAACGCCTGTCGTCTATGTCGATTGTTTCCAACTGTTTTAAAATAATCCAAATCTCGGGATAGTAATAACTCTGGGAACTTTGGTTCCGATATTATTTTCGCTGATATACGGCTCGGAATCAGTGTCGAAAGATGTTGAAAGATCCGAAAGATGTATGGTCCTTTCAGTGATGTCAACGGCATATCAGACTGGCTAAGTCATGCTATGAACATGGGCAAAGAAGCTATGTGCCAGAAGATATTCCTACCGACCCCCGAATTCGGCAGCGAAGATATAGGAAGGCCTCGATTGGGTCGGAAAAGCAGGTGCCGAATGAATTAAGCTTCCTTCGAGGTCCTAACTGGCGTCGGTTACCGCTCAAAAGGGATGACTTTTGTGCTGCGAAACGCAAAGTCAATAAATGATGCTGATGAGCGTTTGAACGGATCTCTTTGCACGATTGAGCAACTGGAAGTGGTAGGCTCTACAAAATTATTGATTGCGGATTACACGCGATACGTTATGTTCACGTTTTCTGCTGATAGCTTAAAACTCAGCTGTCCAGCTTTTACCAAAATGGGTGAGAGTTTGTTGTTGTTGTTTTAGCGCTGCTTTACCCTGCCTAATTCTCGCTCATCCTACACAGCATTTTTATCATATCTTCTTCAGTTTCAAAAGGACTGAACCAGACTAAAGTTGGTGGTACAACAGTCTGCAGGTAAAAAGATGGTTGGTGTCACATTAAGCATTTCAGGTTTCAGTCTTGATAAATAGGAGTTAAGTCTATTGCAGTATCCAGATTGAAGTTGGGACAGAGTGACTCTTGGAAGGATCTACGTACCTTGATTGCTCGGCTCCCCGGAGGACCTAAGTACTTTAGGTCGAAGTCAGACTTTTTTGGCTATCTCGCCATAACGCGCCATTCTTATATGATATCATGACAGACCCTTATATTGTCCAAGTAAGCCGATCTTACAAGGAGTGACTGCCAGCCAATCTAAGTTAACCCAACCTAACGTTGGGGAAAGAAATGAACAGCCTCTTAAGGTATGTATTTGTATGCGTTTAGCAAATAAAATAACCAAAAAGCTTCGCATCCTTTCGTCAAAACAGGAAGTTCTTCCCAAGCAACATGGCATGAGGCTTAAGCGACGTAAGAGTAGGTTGCAGAAGTCAGGTGGGTTCGACAACACAAGAACGCCCACACCGTAAAAACCTACCTGTAAACGCCTACCTACACACACACACTTCCACATGAATATGGTTAACTGATTTTAGATAAATACCCTCAAAATATTCTTCAGCACATTTAAGTAGTGTTCACACGCTGCACTGACCAAACCGCCTACTTAAGTTTGGACAAAAAGTTCGCACGCCCAAATATTGCAGATGAGCAAACAATAAAAGCAACAACAAAAACACTTGTTTAGTGAACGAAAGCAACGAAATTTACTACTTGGAAAAGAAAATTAAAATTATATGAATGAAATTTGATGTTTTGCTTTGTTGTCTTAAGCAATTGGAATTTAATGAGTCGCAAGCAATGAGCTGGTAAGGACAACATTATCGAAAGCTCAAGCAGCTAACTAGAGTTCGTACTTAAAACGCCGATGGGAGTTCATTCAATTTGCCATAGAAATTATTACTTGACTTTATTTCACTTTTTCAGCTGTTGTTCGAAATGAAATTATTGTTCCATTATTTTATGCAAAATAAACCCAAACTTACATAAAAGCATACATTCACACTTACGCACTCACATCCTCACAACTAAGCACAGTAGCTGCACTTCATGTTGCTCTTTAGGCCGCAACGAACTTTGGCTTTGGCGCCGCATATTACTTTTCATTCATGACAGCCGCCAGCTTGTAATGAAACTCAGTTTGTAAAAGTTCGAAAAGTTTCGAAAATGTATATACTCGTACACGACAGCGTGGAAAAATACGTAAGTTCGAATTTTGTTATTTTGGTTTCACTTTTCTTGCTAAGGTTTTTTACTACCTGAGATGGATTGTTTTAATAATGTTGTTTGTGTCGTAACAGCAAAACAATCCCCGCCAGGAGGGATTATACCACTTGGGATTGTGTCATGGGTGAGGTTTAAAACGAGCTTGCAGAACTTTCAGGCTTCGGGAATTATAATGAGATGAGGTTTTGAGGCATTATCTTGTTCCATAAGGTGGGAGATTTAGATAGCGATGCTTTTGAGCCCTTCAACATTCTCTTACGATAGGCTTACCTTACCGCGTCTATATTCGAAACCCCTACCACGCTAAGGAGAACTGATATTATCATTTTCATCGCAATAAGAAAAGTTAGAGCGATTAATAAGTATCCCAAACTAAGCAGGTCGATGCACTGAGTCTGTTAGCTCAGACATATATGGCCATTTGTCTGGTCCCCACCGGGGAAGTCAGTTCCCATTCTAGGCTTTGTACAACAACAATTTGAAATGAAGTCCCACCGCCCGAGCTGTTTGAACACTAAGAGACGGTTTCGCTTGAAGCATGAAAGACTATAACTTTCGTTGCAAAGCTGACTTGATCATATCAGTTCATGATAGCCTCCGAGCTTCAAAGTCTACTATCCACCAGATCTCCACGATGGGCCAAGAACGGGACAGTAACCGCTGGTAAAAAAAATAGACACCTGGATGTTGTTAAGGATATCCAGGGGTACCTTTAGATTAAACGGCTTTGATCTCATTGTAGTTCTCGCAGAGTTGTTTGCTAATTTCCTTGTTTCCGTGATTTCAGCTCGTCTTTCTAGAAGTTGGGGCTTATAGCAACTTTGCACACGTTGTCTGTTTAGCATTTCATTGTGCCCACCCACTCTGAACATTTTATTCTCACTTTGCTTTTTTTTCTTTCACAGGTACTACCAGTCAGTGGCTACAGGATTTCGCTGCGTCTTTGCACTTCGGGGGCATTTGCTAGTGTATGAGCAATGAAGGTAAGTGGTCTTCTTGGGAAATAATGGAAATTCTGCTGATGGGGAAGAGAGTTTGGAGATGGAAAAATTGAGCAATATCGGAGGTAGGAGGCCACCCTATTGCAGCCCTTCTTTAATCCTTCTGGATCTTAAATTTTAACTTCTGAACTCAACAGACGCCTGCTAACCATTCAAATTTCTTTAAGTTAGGTAGACAGAGAAACAACCATTTATTTCAGAGCAAAGCTCAACAACTGCTGGATTATGTCATTTGTCTGGGGATGGAACAATGGAAACTCTTTCTTGCGTCGAAAGAATCTCCGAAATGTAGAAATTAAACAGTAAACGGGGTAAGACCCTCTATCTTGACAAGCAGAGATGGCTTGGAACCATGGACGCTGTATGAAGCATGTGAGATGACTGCTGGATTTCTTGCAAAGGCTTTTATTAAAAGAAATTTAGTCATGAACTGTCGATTCAGTAAAGAAACTCTGGCCCAGAAAGTATTTAGATCAATTAAATTATACTCAGACACATAGGAAAGCTGTAAGGCCTTCCGTACAACAGAAGACAATTCTTTTTCGGATTTTTTCTTTCCTTTTACATTCAAGAATTTCACGTGTTCGTCTCAGTATTTCCAATTCATTTGATCATTTTTCCATGTCGAAAGCTCATTTTACTTATGAGTAACTCATCAACGTTTTCTTCAACAATACATTGCTAACTCTGTACTGAGAGAAATTATCAAAAGTTTTTAAATAGAAAACTCGAAAAATTATTATTTCTGTGACCTTGAGCCCACATCAGCCAATTCGTTAGAGTTTGTTTTGAAATGGATTGCTGCCTTCGATAACAGTATTCCTGCTCTGAAGGGATTTGACCTTAGCTTGCCTGACTGAGTAAGTTGGAGCGGACATCCTTTTTTCGGTGTACTTCAATTCACATTTACCACGCCTCCTACACATTTACATACCAACCAAAAAGTCATTATTAACGTTTAATTCCATAAAGACAAAAGGGATGTGGCAGGGAGGGCGCCTATAAGAATGTAGTGCCTCTCAGACTAATGCACACACCAAAAGACCAAAGGCATGGAAAAATGGTGGAGGGTGATCTTAACGGCCGCCAGGTAAGTAAACTCAAGGAATCATTAAGTATTACAAAAGCAATAAGAAAACAGAAAACCACAAAAGGACAGGAAGTTATGGAGTCAGAGAAAATATTGTGTATGTAAATTCGAATTCCGCAACGAACTTTAACATTTTTTGACAGTTTGTGTATAAATCTTGAAATGTTTTAATTTGTTCACGAATCGATTTGTGCGTACGAGGCTATGCGAGAATATCCGCTTGCCCTGCATGCACAACAAACACAATGCTGACACCCTCATTGACTCGTGGCTGCAATGCTTAACGTCGCACTGTGGGATATTTGAAGGAAACCTGTCTCAAACTCAATAAACTCGCCAGCCCGGGTTTTCGAAAACACACTAAAAGGTCAAATATTTGCTGATATCGGAGAGAATCGAATGTTGGTTAAAATTTCAAAACTTACTATTGAAAAGCCTTTTTGAACAATATAGCTGTGGCAATAAGCACAAACAGCCAAAGTCATTTTTGAAAGTTAAATCGTTTGAAAATACAATTTATAGTACAAAGTTTTAAGATCTTGAATTCTAGACTATTTCAAAACTTTTTAAAAACTTTGTTAGAAGTTACTCAAGCACTGGCTTATTTTTCAGCAAACAAATTTTTTCAAAATAATAAGTTTTATGAGCTATGCATTTCAAAAAAGTGTTGAAATTGTAGAAAAAATTTGTAAAATCGAAAAATTTGCATAAAATATATAATTATTAACTAAGAGCATACGATTAAAAAACGTTAAAAAAAAACAAAATGTGATATTAGCCGCCTTTAAAAACTCAATTTTTCCTTTAAGAATTTTAACTTTCCTTTAAAATAAAATGTGAATTTTAACAAATTGTTGTCAAAAATATTAATTAACAAGAGTTCTGTTCATTAACAAAAAATTATTACTGTATCTTACGTCATTCCTCATATACGAGTAAAATAAAAGAAATCGTAAGTTCCAGTCATATTTTTTTTAATGAACAGAACTATCAGTTGTAAAATGTTCATTATTTTTTTATGTATATTGAAATATAGGGCTTCAAAGTTGTTTAAGAAAATTTTATTCAAAATGCAGGGAAGAGGGCTAAGAGCAGTGATACGCTAGTTGTAGGTGTGCATGTAGTGGTCTCAACTAAAATGTTTTTATTTGGATATTTTGCTCTCGATTGTTTGTGCCTATTAGTGTTGTACGTTTGCGAGTATTTAAGAATCGATTGTAGCGCCTATAGTTACAGGGGCTCTTACTCTATACGCCCGATTCTAAATATCCGCTCGGATTTCTTTCCTTGCGGAAATTTTTGTTCGCCAGGGAAATGTCCGCCAATTCTCTTTCGCTAGTGAGCAGAAAAATTGGCGAAGAGGGGTTTCGAATTTTCGAATGCAGCTGTGTTGCTATTTTATGTCTTGTTTTGGCACTACTATTTGTAATTAGTGAATGAAAAATATAAAAATTTTTAATTTTAATAAAAAGTAGTTAAATAAAATAAATAATTAATAAAAATGCATAGTATTGCCTTTGGAATGATAGCAGAAGAAGAAACCGAAGTTCCTGCAGCACAGGAACCTCAACAGAGATCTATAAGAACACACTTGAGTTGCCGGAATCATTGTAAGCGGAAACAAATTTTAATACAATTATCATATTTAGCTAACAATAATTGTTATTAATGGACTGTCTTAATAATGAATTGTTAAAAGAAAATGTCAAGTACAAATGCAACGACTTAAGTTTTGAAAATAATGGAACTAGTCTAAATATATTATATTTAAATATTCAAAGTATTCGCAATAAACTTCTTGATGTAAAAAGTTTGATTGAGGAAAAGAAGAAAAAGAAGAGAAATATTCATGTGATAGCTATGACGGAAATATGGATTTATGAGAATGAAAATAAATATTATAATATTCCAAACTATAATGCATATTTTGCAAACCGCGAATATAACAGAGCCGGCGGTTGTATGATTTATGTACACGAATCTATAAGCTCAAATCTTTTATCTTGCGCAGAATTCGATAAAAGTAGTTTTCTAATAATTAAACTAATTAAACTTAACATTCACCTGGCCTGTATATATAGAAATTGTTTTTCGGATATCCCGGCGTTTGTAAATGCGTTTGAAAAAGAAGTCCTGCATCTAAAAAATAGTTTTATTGTTGGTGATTTCAACCTAAACTTGCTCAATGTTAGTAATGACGCGATCAATTATCTAAACACTATATATAGCAATGGGTTTTTCTGTCCAAATAAGATCACTTAGGACATGTGTACAAGTATGGGAAGTAGTTCTGGTACAATAATAGATCACATTCTAACTGATAAAGTAGAATACAGGTATATATTTGCATTAGAAGATCACCCAATATCCGACCATAGACTCATACATCTGTCTGTGAACTTGAATAAAGAAATAACTTTGTCTAATAGAACAAATACCACACAAGTTTTAGACTATACTTTGTTTGAAAGAAACGGGAACTTAAATGAAATTTTACGAAAAGAGTATTTCTCAAGTTTTCACTCCTAGTTGAGCTATAGCATAGTTAATGCGACGAAAATTACTAAAAGGTCTTGTGATAAGTTTAGGAGTCCCTGGATGAATAACGAACTCGGAAAGCTAATTGAAAATCGAAACAAGTTTTATAAATTAAAGATGAAATATAAAAATAATACTTACTTTGAAAGTGAATTTAAATATCTAAAAATAAGGGTAAGAAATATGATAAACTTTCTAAAAAAAAATTACTATGGGGAGAAAATCCAGCAAAATCTTTTCTCCTCCAACAGAACGTGGTCAGTACTAAAGGAACTAATATATGGTAAAAGTAGGGCTAACTTTACTGAGGTGAGTCAAATAGTACACAAGGGAAATATCATAACAGACCCGACAGAGATTGCAAATTGTTTTAACGAGTACTATACAACTGTTATTGAAACTCCCGCAAATGTCCAATACACTGATGAGCCAGCCTTAAATATTCGTATGCCATTCACACTAGATGAATGTGACATAGTCGAAGTTAAATTAGCCATTAAAAACTTAAACTTAAAATCTGCAAACGGGCCAGATGGTATCTCAGTACGTTTTTTAAATAAATACAATGATTTTTTAAGTGAACCTTTGTGTCGCTTCATAAATAAATGTTTCCAAAGTGGTGAATACCCTAATGAGTTGAAGTTAGGTGCAGTTGTACCAATACACAAAACCGGAAGCAAGGAACTGTGCTCAAACTACAGACCGATTACAAAGCTAAGTTCAATCGACAAAATTTTTGAGAGCATAATGTTAAATAGACTGAAATCCTTTTTAAATGAAAATCAAATTATTGATAAAAACCAATTCGGGTTTGTGGAAAACTCGAATACGTTATCAGCCTGCATATCGTGTACAGAATTCATTTATGAAAATTTAGATAAGAAAAAATATGTAGCACTCTTGGCGATAGACCTGTCGCATTCGACTCAGTAAACCTGTTTATAATGATCCGAAAACTTTGGGAACTAGGAATAGGTGGAAAGGAATTGAAACTCTTTGAAAGTTTTCTAACTAATAGGGAACAATACGTTGAGGTAAATGAAAAGAAAAGTGCAAATATGAAGGTTAAAACAGGAGTTCCACAAGGGTCCAAGTTAGCAGCTACTTTATTTATAATATACATAAATAATGCACTCAAACTCAACCTAAAGGGAACGCCACAATTTTACGCTGATGATGGAAGCTTTTTATATGCAGAAGACTCCTTCGAAACATTAATTATGAGCATAACACACGATCTGGAAAAAATTAAGCAATGGTTCGACAAAAATATGCTAAAAATTAATCTATCAAAGACCAGTTTCATGATTTTTAAAAATTATAAACAGCTTCCTGATATCAATGAGTTCTCCGGGATCATGTATAATAATATTAAGATTTGTAGGGTAGAGAAGCTTAAGTATTTAGGGATCCGGTTTGACTCCAGCTTAAACTGGAGCGAGCACATAAATAGTTTAAAATTGAAACTAGTCCCCTTTAACTTCGCGCTATATAGTAATAGAAATATTATTCCTAGGAAACAATTGTGGCTTTTATATAATGCTCACTTCATGTCGCACATCAACTATCTTAGCCCAATTTGGAGTCGTTGTGCAGATTATAAAATAAACGAACTTCAGAGGCTGCAAAATAAAGTAATAAAAAACATACTATCACTGCCCTTGAGAACGCCTACTGCAAGTCTGTATGAAAATAGATTAGACAATAAAAAAATGTGTATCTTGCAGACACTTTTAGTAGTTTTTAAAATTAAAAACAAAGTAATAAAACATAATTTGGAACTCAATATTATAGAAAATCCAACCTATAATCTTCGATGCATACAGACCTTAAGAACTACACAATTTAGAACAGGCAAAAGTGCAAACTCTATACGCAATTATGGTGTAAGATTGTTTAATAAATTGCCAGAAAATGTCAAATCATGTAATAACGTAGACACTTTTAAGAAGTATGCCATTATGTTGCTACTTCAAAACTATGATTTTGACATCGAGTAACTTATATTCAAAAGAGATTTCTCTGTCACATCACAAGTTTTTCCCCTCTTCTTTTTTTCCTTATAATTTTTCTTTATAATTTTTCTTAATAATTTCAAATTCTTGATCTCTCCGTTTTATAAACATTTAGATTTTATTTTATCAACATTATTTTTGATGTAAATAAATACTATACAATTATAAAAGCTAACTACTATTGTTATAATTATAATAATACTATTATTATGTAATTATTATTAACTTATTCCTTTTACATTTTATCAGCACTATCACTCAATTGTATACGTAAAATTGCAAATCTGATGAGCTAAATTCTCCCACAAAAATGTAATTTTTTTTGAGAATGTATATGTAAAATTTTATTTTTAAGGAAAAAAAAAAAATTTATTTTAAGTGCATTTTATTGATTCAATTGCTTTGCAGATTAATTGAAACTATACGATAAATAAGCCCGCATATAAATATTTGTTGGACATTTTACCAACGCGCACACAACAGGCCAAAAGCAGTTTCAGTTTCGCCGATTAAGCTTCTATTGATAAAATCTGTGTTATAAATAAGAGAGTCTTATTCTATTCCACAATACATTTTGCTGGTGGTCCTGCCGAATTTAACTCCTCCGCATTTTGCCAAAATCTATTCAGCGCTTCCTTTCTTCCTTTATAGATGGCGCGGCTGCCCTTGCATAAGACTTACTAAAGTTTATATTTGCAACTTATTTATAATTTTCGTCCTAAAAACACAAAGCAATACGATATTAATGTATAAAAGTGAGTTTTTATTATTAAAAGTTACATTTTGCTTACATTTTGTTCAGCGCTCACTCAAAATTGCCTGGCGAAATATTATATTCGACAACAATTTAGCAAACGGAAATCTACGAAAATTTTATTTTTTATGATTATAATGAAACAATTATTGTTTTTTATATGCACTTAAACTCCAAATTGGCTGTTATGTATTTAAAAAAATTTTATGTTATTTAATAAAAATAAAATTAAAACCAAAGAAATTCTCATGGAGTCGTGTTTTCTTATCGCGTGGTGAATTCCCTACCTTGGATCTTCTCATTGGTTGATTTCAGTAGTGGAATTCACTAACTTATAACGACGCGATTTTTCGAGATTTTATAGAACGATTATGTCGCCTGCACTATCGAATATGCTATTCACTAACTTAGCTATAACGATTCGTTATAAATGGCATTTAAATGAATTAAAGGTGGCATCACGACCTAAAGAAAATCACAAAGAGGAATGACAAAAACAAATAAAATCTGTATAGAGAAGTTTTAAAGTTCAATATCGTTCAAATTTATTATTTCATATTATAGCAAAAAGTAAGTGAATAATTTGTTTTTGTAACATTATTCGCCATTTAACCATTTTGCATATTTATATAACAAGGCGTCAAAGAGTAACAGTTCTGCGAGAAGAAGCCGAACCACATTAGAACAGCTGAGTAAGATGGTGGACTTTTGTCGGAAACCCCAGGATTAGCGGGATCTAGGTTCCTCAAAATGCGCGGCAAAGCTGTGTGCGATAAAAGGTGGAATGAACTGTCCACAATGCTGAATGGCCTTGGCGGTGCTTCAAAAAGCGTTAAAACATCACATAAGTTAAGTACTCAAATGCAATTTATTTGATAATAATAATATTAATCTAAAAGTAATATTACTGTAATTTTCGCGAAAAACCTCAAATTATGTGTTGTTTATTTAACGACACAGCTGATCGCGAATAAACGAATATCGATAAAAAATAGTTAGTGAATAACGATATCGTTTCGATAAAGTCTCGATTGCGAATGTCGTTATAGAAGTTAGTGAATTCCACTACAACTTTCACTTTATGGTTTGGTTATTATTACCAAAGAACATAAATCTATCTATATAATTTATATGTTCTTTGTTATTACTTCTTTCAGCAGATTTAACAGTCGTGGCGTAAAAAGAGTAGCAATAACAGTTCTACTATCTAAGCTTTATGTCGTGCCATAAACTAATTCACACGAACTACCAGTCAGTTCTCAGTCAAAGCTTAAACGCTACTACCAAGCGTGGGGCCATCTCGCGAGCGGTAGCATAAAGTTGCACTACCGCGTTAAATACAACGAAAGTTAACAATAAATGTGAGCTATAGATGGCGCGTATGCTCTAAAAGTAGTGGCTAAAATTAAGAGACTGACATATGTAAAAAAAAGAGCTGGGTTTTTAAAAAGAAAAAATTTAGTGTAGTTGGCAATTCTGTAACAACAGAAAAGTTTTGTTACGAACTTTTGAGTTAGGTTGTTAAATCAAATTTAAGCAAATAAAATACTTAATATTTTACTCTTTGCTACCAATTTTGTGGCAAAAAGCGGAAAAATCTAAACTCAAGTTTGGTCGAAAACGAAATAGTACCACCATTGTGTTCTCCGTGCAAGGATCTATATAAAACATATCGCAATTAACACTACAATTTCAACCTTCAAAGCGCTCTACTGAAAAATTCAAAAAACTTTGGTAGTTTTCCCTTATTGCCACAGAAATATCACAGCGGATGCTGTTTTCCACTGGCGTTTTTTGTTGGTCAGTAGGGAAAACCAGTGTGAAATATCAATCAAGAAATATTCATATGCAAATTTATAGCTTATCAATGTCTTTCATCCCACATTTCTATACAAACAAATTACATAAATAAAAGAAACTTAAGATTTTTTCTATTGCCGATTTTGAATATTGCTGGTATTATTTTGTGTATAGAAGAAAAGGATTTCTTCCCTGCGACATATCTGGAGTAGAATACGTATAATTTACCATGAAAGAAACATGAGCTGGTGCCATAGACTGACTTTATTTGAGTTTTATTGATTTTGCTAGAGGTGTGCCAGATCATTCTCATATAACTTCTTACAGAATTTCAGATGTATAGCATGAATGCTTTCAGAGATATATAAAACGAAAACATTCATTTGTAAGGGATATGCCATGTCTTGGAGATTGACTTCATATAATTGATTACAGAATTTTAGTCGACCCATCCCTACATACAAAGTTTGAGTTTTATATGTATAGATCCGGCAAAATTTTTAAAAATTCGTTAATATAGCTGCTTACGAATCCCAAGACAGATGGGAAAAAATGTCAAATGGCAGAGCCAATATAACTTTCAGAAGATTTCAAAACGCCATCACCATTCTAAATTTTTAAATTTGACTTGAGATTCGTAATCAGTGGCCCTAATGATATACGTAAGAACCCTCTACTTCTTGCCTTATTTTAATTGTTAGATTCTTCAGAGGTTCGCACTTTAAGGGCAAACATCAGCTCCCGCTCGAGTTACTCTGGCTCAACTTCTTTCTGGTCACTGTATAAGCCCTGCAAAATAATCTAGGATGAGTCCGAGATGAGTGGCAAAGGACGATCTACTTTCCACACCTATAAATAATTCGAATTATTCCAACTATGCCTATAACGGAGTAGTACAGTCGCACGATTTTTTGAAGAGAGGTTTAACTCTTACCTACTCAGACAACATCCAGACATACCTAGTCCTGCATACAGAGTATCGTCTTTTTAGCTAAACAAACTCTTTTCACAGCAACATTAACTTGTTTTCACCCTGCAAAAACTGCAAGTTTTCTAGAAGATCATTATCACTATTCCAAGAATTAAAACTCTTCTGCAAAATTAGACGTAGAGCATCACACATCTTCGAGTTACCGTAGGGCTTGACTTGTACTTAAAACGCAATTCATATGTTTTCGCAAAAAATTGAATGACGTTTAGGCCATTGTTGGATAAATGTTTCCAACGTCAACTGGCTGTAAATAAAAGATTTGCTTGTTATGTTAATGAATGCTGTTGTGTGCTGGTCTTTAAGCAACAATAAATGCTTCAAATAACTTTTTCAATATCATTTAAAATATGCTTAATTTATTCTTTAGAAATTCATATTGTGGAGCTCGAATTAGTTACGCCTTTGTACGAAAATGTTAATTTGTACCTTTTGTATTTGAGCTGATTACATTTCTTAAGATTACGCAATGCCGGCGAGTTTTCGCACTTTCTATAAAAATCAAAAGTATATCATGGTCCATAAATATTGTTGTATCAATAGTTGCATATATTTGTAAATATTGCCTTGAACACTTCAATAGACTCAAAAGTTATTTATTCACAGCGATATTAATAGACAGAGATAAACCACGGTGACCATCCGTTTTGTGTGTTTTTAGGGGCCCTTCTGTTTTTTTAACGTCTGTTGCAGACCTTTTCTTTAGGCAGCAAATCATGAAAATCTGCATATAAGTTTTAGGCATTCCTCTTCTGTTTTAAAATATCAGTTTAAAGCTTTTGACTGATCAAACTCAAAGAAGATATCGATAGTAAAAGTAATTAATAGAAGGCACAGGCGAGTGAGAGCTTTATTGAGCTTTCACCAATGTAGCCTCACACTAACGCATCTGATGGAATAATTTTTTAGCAATTCTGATCGACTAACTACCCTACAGTGAAAAAATTCTAGTTTATTACACTTTTCTAACTCATCTGAAACTAGTTCTAAAAATACGAAATTTTTATCAATATTCAAATTATTGGCGAGTAGCCCAGAGTTGGGAAAATCCCACCAAAACAAATTTTTTTAATTTAAAGTTTAAAACAGCTACAACAACAAAGCTAAATGTTAAAGATTTTTTTTTGTAAATTCGTATGAAGCAGGGATTTTTATGTTGTTGTAATAAGAAAACACTATCCGAAGAACTTGGAAGAGTTACGAATATGGACATCCCTTTGCGGAATCAATCAAATATCATCATATTTTGAAATATTTTTGAGGAACAGCCAATTGCAGAATTTTTATTCAAACGATCTATATCAGCTGAAAATGTATTGAATTTTCGCTGTAATAGCGAGTTTTTGGAAAAAAATTAAAGATAGAAACCCGTAGACATAGTCAAATTAAAAAAGAGTTGTATCTACTTAAAAATAATTCTAAAATAAACATCATTCCATATCTGTCATAGTCAACTTAAAATACATTTTATGTCTAGGACAGACGTCACTTTAACATTCTAAAATCACAGTATGTGTCTATGGTTGTATTTGTGACATTGCTTACTCCAAGACATATACCATACCACACCATAGTATACTATGGTTTGTGAATAAAATAGCTGACGTAGGGTGACCCTGCAAAACATAAAAAATGTCTTCGTACCCCCAAACAACTTAATTTTTTGTTCATAGAGGGACCCTGTTACATTTCATTTTAGCTAAAATTTTTGTTTAAATGACTACGATTGGCCAACATTGTAAATGTCTTTTTAAGTTAAGTAAAGATTTTAATTAAAGCGCCTGTTAAGCAACGACTATGATTACAGGCCAGAGTGTTCTTCAACCAAATAAGGCGTTTCTTAGAAACATTCTGAGGTAGTGTGACCTTTCTCTCAGCCTTCAATATTATATAACTAAACTTAAAAACCATGACATAGTAAGTCATGGCATAACATAACATAACGCGACATACTCGTATATAGCATAGCAAGGCATAATAAAAATTAATATGACAAAAATAACTTAACACATAATAACACCAAATAGAATAACATATCTTAACACAACATGGTATAAAATAAATAAAATAAAATGGCAAATCAAATGATAATTTTATCTAACATAACGTATCATTACATCACACAACTTTACTTAAGTTAGACTTCTATTAAGGTCAGGTTATAATTAGTTAAATTAATTTTCATTGCTGATAGACCTAAACATATACAGCTGTCTCATACATTTTCGATTGCAAGCGAATAGCCAGCTATATATTAAGTAGTGGATCTACTTTATCTGGACATTGTAAAATGATTTTAAGGGATAAACTATGTAAATCGCGACGTTACATGAGGATGCACCTTTTTCTGGTGTGAAGCAAAATTCGTATAAAATAATGGCATTCAGGCAATAACTTCAGTGCCTGACTGTAATTCTCAGTGTCTATGTTACTTTGTTTTACATGCTAATATGACAGAAAGATTTGCGGCGTTTTACATAATTTTCGGTATAAAGGGCTGATAAAAGTTGCGATGTAGCGCTTAAAACTGTTCTAATGGTTTCTGCTACTCTAATGAAGCCCTCCGTATGGATCTTTCTTGATTATCTTTAGTTACAGGCGTTGTAGTGTCACAAATTTATTTTATTTGATAAAGATGTGGAGTGAACTAGAAAACAAGTAAGGAAGTCCAAGTTCGGGTGGAACATAGCATTATATGCCTAGTAGTGATCTGTTATGGCATACCAATTTACGCAGGTCTATTTTAATACTTTTCAGTTCGTATTATAAAGCCAGCTGATTATTTTCAATTAAAACACTTCAGTTAGGAGTTTATAGGGATAAATTAATTTGAACAAAATAAAACTGTATGGCGCGATATACAACAGGTACATTATCATAAACCTTCTAAGAGATTTTTGCGCCGATTTCTCTTCCAATTTGTGGGGTGCCGTTTTGAATTTTTTCCTACAAATTGGCGGGACCTACAGATTTTTTTAGACTTCGAACGGCATCTACAAAGGAGATGAATTTTTGCTGAGAAGCTCTCTATAGCAGAAAGACACTCGGAGAGTTTGCCAAACCACTGCCGAGGAGCGACCCCGTTTTGAAAAACATTTGTTACCTGTCCGAGGACTCGAATCTTGCTAACCACATTTTTTCAAAATACCAATACATGCACATTTTATGTTCGAAAAATTTGCGTTCAAATAGACAGACGGATAGACAGACAGACGGAGACGGACATTGCTAAATCGACTCAACTCATCGTCCTTATTATTTCAGGTTACTTATTAATGGGCCCATCTCTTCTTCTTCTCATACTTACAAACATTTCATGTTCATGAGGGGTATGAAATTCAAAAAAGATATATAACTTCCCTATTGCAGTGGGGTATTAACAACTTGCCCGGATATTTTACTTGTATGTTATCCGATTAGCTTAATTTTTGGCAGGAGTATACTACATAGTATTGAGAAGCAGCTGACCAATTTTGATTGAAATATCTTGTTGAAATTACAAGCAATGGCCTTTGGAAATAGCAGAATCTTTATGTTGAAAAGTGGGCGGCGCCACGCCTACTTCCCCAAAATCCAGAATTTTTTTTTTTTAGTTGAGTTTTTCTTAAAAAGCTTATTAGGTGTTCAAGATCTTATTGATATAGCTTGCATGGTTATAAAAATATCGCGTTATATATAAATGATATAAAGCTTTTGTACGCAAAGTTATTGCCTATTAAATATATACATGATCCTTTTCAAAATCTTTCATATAAAAGTGAGCATGGACCTTAACCGATTTCGCCCATTTTTTATTTTTTTTTGGAACATACCTTGTATTAATATAAATATGTATGTGTGCTGAATTTCGTTTCGATATTTTAAACGGGTTTTGATTTATGATTATTATTATTTCTAAATGAGACTTAATCAAAAGTGGGCGGTGCCACCCCCATTTTCAAAAATGTATTTTCTGTCTTAACATTAATGTACACATCAAATTGTATCTTTATAAGTGTATTATGTACTGAATAATCACTTTTTTTGTATTTTCGAAAATATTCTATAAATAACAAGTGGGCGTGCCGTGCCTATCATCCGATTTCGCCAATTTTAAATAGCGCTCGGAGATGAGTGCCAATGAACCTGCATGCCAAATTTAATGAAATTGAATTAAAATTCAAAATTTACTCAAGTGATCGTGTTAAAAGACGGACGGACGGACGGACATGGCTTAATCAATTTCTTTTTTCCCCCTGAACATTTTGACATATATAAGTCAATATCTATCTCAACCCGTTTATGCCATTACATACCACCGTTACGCGACTAAAATTAATATACCTTGTGTGCGTAGCACTACTAGGTATAAAAATGAATTAAAAGAACCATTCCTTGTCGAAATGAACCAAGGTAACAAACGTACCGTGTTGACGTATTTACTCTTCTGAGAGCATACTACTATTAGTACCTAAAGCTCTACAATAAACTATTTTGTTTTATTAATTTTTATACTTAAAATTGTACACTTGCATCTTTGACCAAATAATAATAAGTCTTGATGACTATCGAAAAATGAGCTGATAAGACGACCACATTGAAACATTTACAATTGTCTAAAACAACAGTTCTATGAAGAGTGTACAAATACGCTTTAAATTTTCCAACCAATTTTTCACAAATTTCCATTCCGTGTTTTCATAAGTTTGCTTTGCTGTCTTCATTGGACATTCTTGCTAGCAAAATGTTAGCATTTGTGATTTCCCCCGTAAACTGCAAACTGTTAGTTAGAAAATAAAAAAATAAAAGTACCGGATTTACGATTGAAAAAGTTAGAATAAATGCGTAAAAAGGAACGTTAAAACTCGCGATGAAATAAAGCAAAAAAAAAAAAAACAAAATGTTGTTGGCAGTGTTAGAACATTGCTATATTTGTAGTAGATTTGTGGGGTTGTTAGCAAAATATACTGAGCCACTATGCTGTTAAGTATATTCGTTGGCGTAGCGTATATTGAAACAAGATATGTGCATGGAAATTTTTCCATTTACTTATTTATTATTAATTTTTTTCTTTTTAATATAACATCATCTATGAAAATGTATTAAATGCGGATTTTAAACTTAACAAATTGCCATTTTCTCATGTCAATTTTAAATTTATAATTATGAAGCTATTCAAATAATTTGCATCAAAATTCAGAGCTAAAAAAGCAAATGTAAATACCGACTAGTATTACATTTGGGTTCGTCGTCATTAAAATATCTTTCGTTTAAAAAAAAAAATGATGCTTATGACTTATTTCAATCCAACACCAGTTTTGTTATTTTTGTAAAATGTTTATTTTTATAACTGTAATTTTCTATTTATAAAAACATGCATATAAATCTTTTTAAAAATAAACATTTCACAAAAATAACAAAACTGGTGTTGAATTCAAATAAGTCATTTGAATAGTTCAGTGTAACCCTGTCTAATCTGTCTCGTCCCACCCTTAAATTGTCATCCTCGGAGCAAACCCTTGCAGCGGGGCTGCTGCATTGTCTCTTGTTACCGGCTGGGGTCGAACCCAACCCTGGACCAAGAGATTGTATCTGCTGCGTCTACTGGAAGAAAATTTATATTGAACGGTCGCATTCTGTTCAATGCATCCAGTGTAAGAGATGGCTACATAAATCTGGATGCTCAGGGCTTAACCCTGCCATCCACAGACCCCGTACTTTCTTTAGTACTTTCGAGGCACCATGCTGTACACGCATTAGGGCGTCCCGTGGTACACGTCGCTCTGGCGTACCCCCACCGCCCCTACCAACTTCAAGCAGCCACAATGGTGGCTCAGTCTACACAACTGGCATCACTGCTGCCATTCCCGCCTCACCCACTTCCGACTGTCGTTCACGCTCACCAGCGTCTCCATCTCGCCGGCCGCTCAACACTCCTATCCTCTCCAGAATAGGCCAGATATGAGCATCGCCGAGCACCAGTCCCCTCTTTCTCTGCCCCCAATGCCCCCGCCCCTGCTTCTAGCTTGCACGTGGGCCAGGACCACCACCTCCTCGTACCTTTAACTACGTGCACTGTTTGTCGGCAAAGATTATATACGCCTGCGACATCGGTCAAATGCAACAATTGCCTTGGCCTATGTAACACCCTTATGTGCTCTGGGCTCGCAAACAGAAACCTCTGCACGGATACGTTTATAGCCCCTGTTGCAGTACGCAGCCGCCTTCCACGCCAGATAACAACGGCCAAGGCGCTGTCAACTCTAGACTGCGACATAGTTTAGGCCTTAGCCTACCTCCACCTAGGCAAACGCCTCTTTATCGCTCGAACCCTAAAATGTCTTCCTTTTTTCTGCCACAATATTCAAAGCTAAAATGTTGGTATAATTATTTTTTTGGAAAAATGTTCACTGAAATTGTACTCTAACTGCGGATTTGGTACAGACTGATGAGAAGTTGGGCACTTCGAAACATGTCATCCCATACCATCGCTGTGCATATCGTAATTTTCCTATAATATCAATCAACAAACAAAACATAAAAATTCGAGCACTGCTCCAACAACAATTACCATAACTGAAATTGCTTTTATTCATAGAAGAAACCACAGAAACCCCCACCTCCAAGGTCTGTATAAAAATCATAAAAAGCAATCACTCATTACTTTTTATAAAGAATTTTTTCTAATACGCAGTTTCGCTTAACAAAAAACAGTAGAAATCGTTGAAATATAATTTCTAATTTTGAGAATTTTCCTCAAAAAAGTTGTCTAAAAATTAATGTTTTACTTATATATACACAGCTGTGTTCAATATAATAGTAGTGAAATTAAAATGGAAATTTTTCAACGAAAGAAAAAGAAGCTGTGATTTTCATAACTTTCATTTAAAATACAGCGAATTTCATAACATAAACCTAAATTAAATTAAACTTTAAAAAATGGACATCAAAATCTTCAAAATTTTTGGCAGAGTTTCTAAAAAATTTTTGAGTAGGCAGTTTTTAAGACCATTAGAATTGAGTAATCAATTAATTAAATAGCTTTTTCAATCTCTAATGATTATTTTAATTGTTTTCAGAAATTTTCACTTACTAATTCACTAAAATTGAAAAAAATCAAAAAAAAAAATCAAAAAAATAAATTTTTCGTCAAGGGTGTTGAGTGATATCTTCCATACAACGCATGAAGGAAAATACATTTTGTATGAAAAAAAATAACCAACATCTATGACAAAAAAAATTCTTAAAATTCAGGGGAAATTTTAAGGTACTTCTAACTTGCACATTATTATGATATAATTGAATGAGCTATAAAACTGTGGTCTTGAAAAATTTCTAAAAATCCTGCCAAAAAATATTGAAATTTTGATGTAAATTTTTAAAAGTTTAATTAGTTTTCCTGAACTTTGTGTCGACTTTGAAATTCCTTTTTATGTTCTTGCCTTACATTTATTTATTTATTTTTAATGTGAGGTGGTTTTTGCAATTTGGATTTTTTATTGAGAACAGCTGTTATAATTTTGGAAAAGATTGTAACTGCATACAAATGAGGAATGTTTGACAAATTCACGATTTTAAACGCCCTGTTGGACTGCTTTAATTTCCAAATGTGTTTTTTAACTGGCCGCCTATTACTTTATTTATTTTTTAAACAACCAATAATATGGGGTAGCTTTTTGAATTGATTTATTTAAAAAGGCACCAATAAAAAAAACATGAACTGGGCAATTCAGAGCCCCAACGACTAGCAACATATAAGACAAACAGTTTTGTGGCATTCTTCCATTTTCTTCATATTCGTGACTTCCAGTTGCACTACTAAAAAATTTTCAGGGTGAAATGGAGGAATTTTCAAACATTTTTTACTTGCAGGAATTTACAATAGTTGATAGTAGAGTTGTGTAGTTCACGCGCTAGTTCAGTTGAAGGACTCATACACGAATAAACGAACTACATCGTTCAAATGTTTTCAACCTAGTTCAGTGATTGGCAATGATGCACCATTGGTCTGAAACTCTGAAATTGAACATGGGCCAGTGCTTAGGGTGCATTCCCAGAATTTTATTCTCAGTTGATTTAAAGTGTAAGGTTCAGAATATATTTTTTACATAAAAAATGGTCAAAAATTTTCTGTTTTCGGCGATTCATATTTTTGGGTAGACATAGTTTCATACCCCGAATGTTCACAGGTAATATCTCATTCAGAATTTTTTTGCAAATTTTTTTTTATTTTTTTTTATTTATATCAGCAGAATTGTACGCTACATCACTGGTTTTAGTTTTTCCATCAATGAATAGTATCTTTAAAAACGACTACCACGTTATAAAGGCTTTTATTACCTTACAATAACACATTTAGTACTATTTTGTGTTTCTTGTGGTTCCAACCCTGGTCATTAGAAGCAACACGAAAACAAGCAAATAGAAAAGCGGTTACAAACAAGCGAATCAGGAACAAAAAGGGCAAACTCAGAAAGCACCATAGTAATGAAAGCTAGTCAGTACTTTTTCCGTTCTTCTTTCGCACCTGCAGCAGCGGCTCGTTGCTTCGCTGACTCGCTGTTAACTGCTACGCTTGCTTGGTTTAGCATTTGACGTTACTTTGCTTTGCGTTGCTGATTTTATTGCTCTTTTTAGTTTCTGCTTTTATTCATTTTATTCGTTCTATGTCTTGCATTTCTGGTCTGCAATTTGTTTTGTTGCCCTTACTGTTTGTGTTCGCATTCGTTTGCTGCCATCAACACAAGAAAGCCGCCACTTCGAGGTAAGCAGCCGACTTGGGTTCGTGTCTTTAATCTTTGGTTTATTTCATGTTTAGTTTCTTCGTGTACTTTGACAGTGTTGGTTGTGTTTTGTGTTTGAAAGCGCTTGTTGTATCGCATTTGAATTGAATTTTCAATCAAAATCTGCATATTTTAACTGTAGCGTTGGCAAAAACACCAAAATTTCGTATTATTTGTATGGAACTGTGGTGGAAATTTATTTAAAACAAAGTTCAATAAAACGATTTTTTCGCTTTTTCAATATTAAATGAAAAATAACGAAAATAATTTCATAATTGTGTTAGAAACTTGCTGAGTGACGCGAAATAAAAAAAAAAACAACAAAAACGTAATTTGTTTTTGCAAAGTAAGTGTGTTAAAGCAAAATAGTGCATGCGTTTGCGTGTGTAGGTATGTGTGCTTTTGTGCTAGTGCTAATGTGAAAGTGCTAACAAAAGCAGTTTAACTACAAAATAGATAATAACATGAATGCATGTTCAAAAATATTCTGAGTGAAATTTTATGGTTGCACATAAAACAAAGAATTTACATGAAACGAAAAACCCAAAACAAACACAAAAAACGAATGAAATTAGATTTTTTTTTGAAGTAAAACTAAATAGCTGAAAGCATTTATTTTTTTTATGGGAATATTCAAAACAGACCAGGAGCTGGGAGCACTTTAACATAAAATATATGAAGACCGATCTTTGTTTATAGTTTCGAACTGAACAAAGCTTGCAGATTATGATTCTATGGTTGATCTACGGATATGATGGCTCTCACCTCTCATTACCCATCGTATCCTTCCTTACGGAAGGAGGGGTGACATGACCTAGAAGGTTTCACTGGTCATAAATCGCGACCACGATAGTCGGGCAGTACCGCAAGGGAGTACCGGAACGTACTGGGTTCAAGTCCAATCAAGGACTGTTAATTCGACAACACTTTCCAAAACCTTCGGGTTCCTGACGCTGCGGGGTGGTTCCATGGTGAATATGTTTTGTATTCATTACCTCTACATCCCAGTTGTATTCTCTATCTATTAAGCTACTACAATTAATACAATTTTTTAGGTAATTGAATAACTTAAACTAAGCAGGCGCAATCAAGAAAAGGCTAGGCAGACAACCCCTGTTGATTTTCCAATCAAGACGAAACCTGTGAAAACGGGCAGGCCCCTTGTAAATTGAGCATACGCTTTCCATGGCACAGCGCTGCCAGGCGCAAGGCAGTTCTGTGAATTATAGGGAAAATCGAGCCAGGCCTAGATTAAGCATAGAATTTCCTACATTGTTTTTTATCCGGATTTTTTGTACTATTTCTTTAAATTGATGCTGGGGGAAATAGTTCTAACAACAGAACTAAAGCACACAGGTGCAAAAGTTGACCTTTCTGCTTTTGAAATTTGTCAGTAACGAACTTTTCTTCAGTTCTTCCCCCTTCGGACTGGTAAAAGAGGCGAAAATAGTGTGTTTTCCGATGAACAAGGATAAAATAGAGTGCCTAATGACTTCAAAAAATGATATATACCTTCGCCTTGGCTGCTAAATACTATTCAAAGCTGTGAGGCTTGCGTATATTTAAAAGCGAAAGTAATTTCAGGAGAGAAATTCAAAAAGCTCCTATGAAGTGAGTTAGGAAATTCACTAGTAGAGGTTTCTTTCGACGAAAATGGAACATGGTCCATAGGATTCTTTCATGCGTGGCCTGATGTATTTCACGGAGTCGTGGATTTTGTGAAAAGAATGTAGGCGCTGTGTCAGAGTCTAACAAGCAAAGGCATCGAGCCAACCACAGTGAAATCTACTTATAATTGACTCGATTGAGATGGAAACGCTATTAATTTGTGAAAATGGATTCTGCTTATTATAAACTCTGCTCATTTAGCCAAAATAAAACGGGTTTATTAGGGGAATTCCAGTAGCTCAATCAAATTCAAATTCTTTTCTATTACAGAAAATGTCTATAGTACGCAAAAAATACCGTTGCTTCCACGAACTCGTATTGCATAATGTCGGATAGGGTCGAAATGAACCTCCTTACCAATAAGGCATTGACCCAAAAAAGTCACAAAATTTAGTTTCTCTGTTTTTTATACATTTCATGAACATGAAATGGTATTCTAACTTTGGTTCGATGTTTGTAAGTATGAGAAGATGAAGAGATAGACCCACCAATAAGCATGCCGAAATGATCAGCGCGATGAGCTGAGTTGATTTAGTCATGTCCGTCTGTCCGTCTGGAGGGATAAAAATTCTAAAAACGTTTGGTTTGAATTCTATTGGTTCAATAATGATCCTATCAATTTATCTTGAATACCTTTGTACAGACGTCGACCTGTTGTAATTTTATCATACATACGTAGATTTTGAAACCAAAATTTCGAAAGAAAATCTAAATTGTATATATTTTCTATATCTCCTCAAGTATCAACTTTACTGCCTAGGTCCCTCTCTTTTATAGAAGAATCCAAAAATTGTAATTTGCCCTCCACCAGCGAGTTCGCCACTAATCAAATCAATATTAAGCTGCTAATTTTATGTCAATTTATAGCATGAGATTCTGCTTTAAAACCCAAATTAAAAGCAAGGCCTTAATACTTTACCGTAGCTACTGTTATTATTATTCATACCGAAATATTCCAACAATTTTATTTTGCTTTTGTTTATAGATTGTGTTTTCATTTTTGTTTTTATTTGTTGTTTTACATTGTTCTGCTTGACACGTTGATTTTGTTGTTTTGATTTTTTTTATAATCTGTTTTTTGCTGTTTTGCATTGACTTTGTGCTTGGCTAAGCAAATTTTCTCGTTTGCGTGCTAGTAATTAAATAAATTAATGCACAAAACTGCTATAATAATAATAATTTGTTGTTTTATGGCAACGCAGAGATTGAGGCCGAGCTTCGCTTCCAATTCGTGGTTTGCTGTTTTTGAATTTTTTTTTTTCATAAAAATTCGCCGACTCTGACAGCATTTGATGAGACAGCTGTAATTTTCCTGGGAAGATACGATGGCAGCAATAGATCGGGAGGGCTTACCCATAATTCGAAAAGCGAGTTAGAAAGTTTTATTGTAAGTATTTTGAAGTTAGCTGACCCAGGAACTCAACCAGATACTTTTAGTATGATAGGCAAACACACTGCCAACTATGCCACAGGGACCGTCTAAAACTATTAAACAAGCAAAAAATACCCCATACATACTTACACTTTGAAAATTGATTGCTGTGAAGATTAGTTTAAAAATATATATTAACGTCATTGTCCAACAATTTAAAGTCACTGGTAATTACAGCTCAGCCATAATTAAGATTTGAATAACACAAGCAAGCTAGTCGCAACAAATAAAAAAGATAAAAGGAAAGAGAACAAAGAAATATAAAAATCAAATACAAAATACAATCAAATAAGTAGAATATCTGTTAAAATTCATACAAAACGTTTTGGAATGCTTACAATCAAATAGTAAATATGTATTCAAATAGTAACAATATCCAAATGATTTAGACCGGAGCAAAAAAGATCTGGTTTAGTTGAAACTTATTTCGATATTATTTTATATAATAATTACAATGGCTTCAGACTTTAATATTAGATAATTTTAAGAGGCCTATGATATCTCGGT
Source organism: Merzomyia westermanni (assembly GCA_949987695.1). Lineage (NCBI taxonomy): Eukaryota > Metazoa > Arthropoda > Insecta > Diptera > Tephritidae > Merzomyia > Merzomyia westermanni. The sequence goes on from OX465290.1 coordinate 75,405,735, forward strand.
TAGGTTTTTTAGGACTGTTCGCATTCCAACAAAAACTTTCTGAATGAAAAGTTTCTTCAGAAAAAAACATAAAACCTTCCAACTCCTTTAAAACTCGTTATTTACTTGTTTTTTATATTAACTTTTAAGTTTTTGACAAATTTTCCAAGTAAAAATGTGAAGTCAGAGTATCATAAAAAACTTGTCCAAAGCTTGACCAAACTACCCAGCTGATGAAAATTTAGTTGAAAACATTTTGTGAGAATTTAATCCCCTACAAAACTATATGCAGCTAAATTTGTTTACTTCAATGATTTGGCGGCGTTTAAAGCAAAAATCAGATCAGTCCTAAAAAGTAAAAATTAGCCATGATAAGCCTTTAGAAATTAATATTAAGGTCTGATACTTTTGCTCTATTTGTTTGCCTAAAAATAACATTAAAAAAAAAAAAAAAATTGGCCCAGTCTAATATACTCTGTTTGTTAAAATATAAATTAAATTATAACATCAAATTACTCCCATAAAGTATATTATTTATAGCTATTAAAAACGAATGCCTTTTGGGAGGTCCTTATTAGAGTTACAAGTGTCAAAACAACGCTCTTTAGAATTTTCGTGTTTTTGTCTGTATGTTTGTTCGCTCATTACTCAAAACCGGCTTCCTGGAAACGAGTGCAATATTTATTGAAGTATTGCTAGATGTCTAACTTAAAGTTAAGAATCCTTTTAATTGCATAAAATTAGTGTATTATGTTAGAATACAGTGGAATTGGAGCTGGTCGCTGTCTACACGTAACAGAAAATCCTTTAATGTTTTAAATTGGTGTTAGCTACCGCTACTTTAGAAAAAAGCTTGCAGCTGATCTCTAAAGAGCATACTTATGTGTTGAACAAAGGGATCTGTCGTTCAGGCGTAGAAAGGTACAACTAGTCTCTCCATAGGGCATGCTCAACCAAAAGGGATCACTTCAACACATATAAAGATATCCATTGCGACTCATTCCGGACTGAGCCTAGACTAATCGCATTTTTTGCAGGTAGAATATATATTTTCAGTTTTAAAAATCCCATTGAATTTTTAGAATTTAAATTAAAATGAAACCAAATATAGTATAATCACAACAGCTTGCCGTTTGTCACCACAATGTACGTGGTTATTATTTTTCCCTTAAAAAACAAAAAAAAAAAAAAAAAAATTAACAATAAAAAAAACAAGTAAGGACGGCGCTGTCCTCGGCTGTGCCGAAGGCTTTATATCTTTCATGAATACGTGCAAACTTAAATACGCATTGTTTAAAGTTCTCTAAAACTTTGTCAGCAATACATTTAATTTTATTTTATTTTTTTTTTACGAAATCTTTTAATATCCATAAGAAAATATCTCACCAAGTTTCAAGTATTAATATTTCAAAATGAGGGATAAATGGCCATAATCCTCTTATCTGAACGATCGGTTGTATGGGATATATACTATATATAGCTCCGATCTTAGCGATTTTTTTACCAAACACAGACGGACGGACGGACATGGCTGTATCAACTCAGTTCATCGTCCTGATCAATTTGGTATACTTAGGCCCGGTTTTTCAGGACAGGTTTAACTCAATTTGTCAGTTAAACTAAGCTTAAACTTGTTGCGCAGTTTTTCAGTCAACTTTAAACGAAGTTTAAACGTAGTTTAAGCGGTCAATTCGGCAGGGTTAAACTCTAGTTAACCTGTCAGCTGTTTTGCATATTTGATGGTTTTGGTTGTGAAACAATAAGCTGAACGCAATTAAGAAACGACGATATTTCTATCTCTTATATTTCTAAACGTTACAAACATCGGACCAAAGTTAATATACCATTTCATGTTCATGAAAGTTATAAAAAGAAATACTGTTTATAAGTCATATGGCTTTGATGGACTATAAAACTGGTTGCTCGACTTTCTGGTTTAACATATGTTTATTGAACAAATTTCAGATTATATGTATTTTAATTAATTATATAATATAGGTTTAATTTCAATATTTTTCACATATTTTTCTTATTTAAGAGTTACATAAATCTGTATTCTATATTTCAAGAACTCCTTATTATTCAAGCTTCAGGGTACAAATTAAAAAAAAAAGTCCAAAGATTGCAAAAATAATTGATAGAAAACCAGAGCTTTTCAGGGTTAAATAATTAAATGCATTTCGCGAATTTTTCCACGATCGAGGCATTTGCAGCGGGTAGCAGGCAGCCGAATAGATGATTTGACATTTGCCTTGTCCTTTAGAATATTGTATTGAATTTTTTCTTATTGGCTGACTTGAACAGCATCGACACCACAACCAACAAAAACCAAAACCATTCGTTATTCTTCTTCTTGATCACTGTCTAGCGCTTTTCTAAATTGACATTTGCAAATACAGCAAATAGTTAGCCAAGGAAAGAATTTTATGTGCAATAAAAGACGTCACCTACAATCAACAAAAACAAAGATACCATTGACAACTGTATAAATGACAAACGAAGCGTTAACCAAAAACCGCCAAGTGCCAACTGTCTGGCCTTCTCACCGCTGTCGAACGCGTTTTAAGTTTGAGCTGCTTGAGCTTAACAAACCATAGAGAAGATTGTTGTGGCTTCCACAATAACAACAATAATTATATGAAAGGCAACAGAGAAAAATTTCAAAAAAGCAATAACAAACCAAACAACAACAACGACGAAATACAACACCAGCATAAACAACAACACGATATCTAAAAAAAAATGTTCGTGAAGAACAAGAAAACACAAGCAACAATAGCTGGTAAAACACCAACAACTACAAGAGCCAGTTATTTAGTTAACAAGTGCAGTGCACAGTGAGGTAGTTTAAAGAAATCATTGCGAAAAATAAATAGGTATACTTAGCATTCAACGATGGAAATAGATAAAGATTACTATAACTTATCCATGAGGATACGTCGATTTCAAATATCTGAAAAGCTCCACAGTCCCGGACATGCTTGAGCTGAGAGAGGGTCTCGAAGAAGATATTTCGGATGATTTTTATTTAATTTTTAGTTTGCTGAGTAGTCGCAGTAGGTGCTTTAGAAAGATCCGTGCCGCGTGGGCACCAATATATGAACTATCGGTGAATAACGCAGACAGGGAAAGTTTTCCGACTCTCTGACAATGAAGCCATCATATACATTATGAATAGCGAAAACTTCGGATTGAAACATAATTAAGGCCGAGCTTCTCTGGACATTATGTAGCTTCTCTCTAGGTTTCGATACAAATTGAGGTTGGCCTATACGTTGTGTACCGACTCCGAACGGATAAACCTAGCCCAGAGTACTGTTAAGACTCGCGTCATAGCAAATTTCCGAACGAATTGCTGCACTTCCACCACTTACCTATTAAAATGACGCTTGACCAGGTTTGAAATATTTTGAACGTCCAACAAAGGCAACTCTCATAAATTTGAAAACAGACGGGATCGCACATTTGTCTCCGCATAGTCCTGCCATCAGAGTGATGGTCTGCCTAGTTTTATTGTTATTAACAGTGCTTAGCCCTGCCTAATGACCACAATCACTCTCAGAACCATTTTCAAACGCATCTAACAGGAGTCTAAAGAAACAAGCAGCTTCAACAGGGTTGGACTAGAGAGATATTGCTGTTAGAAGAGAAAGTCCAAATGAACAGTTAAATCGTGTTTAGTATCATGAGGTAGATGTATTTGGTATTGTAGGAGTGCGTCTGGATAGGTGGAAACTCTCAGCAGATCGAAGTTGTATAGAGTGGCTGTATTCTCTCTCGGGAGGAAGCTCTCCTTTTTACCGGTTTCAGGTGGTTGGATGTCAAAAACCGGGTTTATGGGCCGAGATATGAGAGAGATGTCTACCGACTCGGTGAGGAGGTGACTTAGAGACCTCTTGTAGTTGCGTAGATCAAACGACTGGGTAACATGATGCCGGATCTCATTACATTACGTACGGAGATACTTTGTTATGTCTCTTATAGGTGGAACTTCGTCAAATAGATGTCGGTTTGGATGACTGGGTTTATGGCAGTTCTGCAGCTTAGCCAATATCCGGTCGGTCAGTTGCTGCCAAAAGCCACACCCAGGGTGGTTGACTGTAGGCAGCATCACGTCATCGACATGGATGTTTAACTCTTGCCTCATCTGCGCACTCTAGCGTCGCCGTTAATTAAGTCGGAGAGATAACTTTAATGAAGAACCCTTGGCCGAAGCCATAATAGTACAGTCACCAGCTGAGGAGATTACAGTGATTGTATGTTCAGAATGAAGACGAAGTTACATCAGTGATCCTTGCATTATCCCGCTGGTAACAGAACAAGTTCGACCACATAGCGCTTTGTGAAGTTCATCTTCACGGATTTGCTTTATTATAACTTGCTGTCAGCTAGCCGATTATGATTCTGGTATGCAGAGTTCCCCCTACCTAGTTAACTATAGGATATCCCTGCCCTTTTAAGTTTACATGTCACACCGAAATAAGCATCTAAAGTGGGAGTCGAGTAGTATTTCTATAGGTTTTAGGGCCAACTATATAAAGAACAATGAGCATACAATACTTGCGGTCTTAATGATTTTCATCAATTTGGGTTTTCATAATTTAAAAAATCATAAAAAAGACAAAATAACATTTGTAAAAACACCCCTCTATCCGCAACAACAATACTAACAGCAAAACGTTGAAGTATAGAAAATAACTTTTGAACGTTAAAGAAAATAACGAACCAAACACCACTGCCACTTTGCCGATAGTTCCGCTAACGTGAACGCAATGCGTCTCACTCACCTTCACCTGCGACCCAACGCGAGCCGCCAACAAATGAAAGACCAACGGAACGAGTAAAACCGCATGAGCCATCAAGGTACCACAACAACGAACAATAGCAGCACCTCTAAGTATAATCAGCACACTCCTCAACACACGCTGCACAAGCAGTTAGCACTCTAGACGCACCGAAAGCTAATAGAGAAAATATAGAAAATAAAATAAAAAAATGTTCTGCTTTCCCGCTTCAGAGTTCCTTCTTTTTCTTTTAATATTCCCACTTCTTCTTTTGCTTCTTTGCTTCCTTTGTGCAACCGTTCCCTGCGTACCATTGACTTGGAATGTCGTGTTGTTGTGTCTCAGGTTACATTGTGCGCTTTTGACGGGTTTCTTTTAATCCAACTCAAGTTGAGACTTTCTTTTGGTTGAGCGCTGCACCTTACCGAAGAGTTTATAACAAAACAAAAACAAAAAGTGGTTGGAAGTGTAAGGTGCAGTGAAAATATATTTATAAATGAAGAAATAAAAAAAAACAATAACAAATACCGCTAAACGTAGAGTGGTTGCCACTTTAGCGCCGCTAGCAAAAACAGCTTTCGAAAATCAATGAGAAAAAAAAAAACAAAATAAATTGTAGAAGTATGTTGAAGAGAAACAAAATTTTGGAAGAAACAAAAATATAAAAAAAACTTAAACCAATATTCACAAAAAATAAAAAAGTGTTATTAAACTCTTACCCCCATATGCATAAAAAAGGTTTATAAAGCTCTTATATTTCATAATTGGTATGGAAATGTCATTTTAAAAATATTTATAAACCAGTTTTATTTTTTATGAAAATTTGGGTATATTTTTTAATGTAAAATTTTTGGTGTGCAGTGTTAAAATTTTTATTAAATTTATTCAAAATATTTTCCTCAAGATTTAACAGCAGCAACCATTGAAAGACAAATTAAATCAAAAAGCATTGTAAAAAGCAAAAATACATATATATAAAAAGTTTAACAGTCTAAAGATATTAATACAGTTAATATTAATTACTAATACATTTCTATCTTCGAATTCCACAAAACAAGTTTACAACCATAACAAAACTCTTTAAAAATACCAAAATTGCTGCCACATTCATATTCCCACGCGATTATACAATTCTGCAGGTGAGTTACATTTCCTCTTGATGTCTTAAATTTCTCTTCATATAGACATTGTACATACTTACATACAAGTATATATCGAATACAACTACATTGACTGCCAACCAAAATGAAACAGATGAAGCTTTTGAAATATTCTTTTTAGTCTGCAACAATAGAAATAATGGCCATTACCGAGTTTGACAAAGTTTAAAGCCGAATTTAAAAAAGTTAAAAGCTGTAGAAAACGTGGAAAATTTTCTATGTCAAACTTGTTTGCACTGAGAGAACTTTTACCTCTTTATAAAATGAAAAACAAAAAATGTAATTGCTTTTTTTTAATATTTTTATTATTGGCCTTAAGCTCGTTTATAGTTATGGGATTTGTGCCATATTTATAATTCCCTTTTCATAGCATTGCGTGTAGAATAGTTTTGGTAAAAAAGTAAACAATTTTCTAGGTTTTATATGTTTTCTAGACAGAGAAAATTGCGTCACTCTTATTTAAATTTCATTATTTTTCTCATACGTAGAATTCTTATTCGAGAGTTACAAATCTTTATTTCAAACTTTGCGCGCATCTAAAAAAGTTCTCAACAGGTTTGAGAATTTTTCAGCACATCATTTTTCAAATAATTCAATAATTATATAATAATAATTTTTATAAAAATTTATTAATTATTAAAAGTTTTTATATGAATAGAAAAGGAAAATTTAAGGGCAACCGCCAAAGCTTTTCTCTCATATCCATTTCGGAAGCTAATGAACTTCTTTATTAGGGAAACTTAGACAAGTTCTGTTAACTAGTAGGCTAGCATAGCAATGGTTAGTTTCTCAACTAATCTCCTCTTTCTCTTCATTTTTACCTATTCATATTTAATAAAATATGAATTCTAATTCACGTCGAATTTTTTGAATATTTTCTTAAGTAATTTTTATTTCTTCCATATAAAAATAAATTTTATCTATACATTATATGAAAAAAATGCTGTATACTAGAACTTGATGGGCTGCAAAACTGTATTTCAAAATTGACAAGTTTTTATTATTTATAAAATATCATTTGAATTCCAGCATTTTACTCATTTGTAAATTATAGTTTTGAGGGTGCTATAGCTATGAAACGCAATTTTATGTAATTTTGAGTAAAAAAATAAACTATATTCTGAATACCGTTACAGGAAAGTGGGCGTGGTACTCAACTGATCAAACGTTGAAAGAATTTCATACAACATTTTTAATTAATTTTTAAGGCTACAAAATGGAATACCCAATTTTTTTTTGGAAGTTTTTTTATTTTTAAGTTTTAATAGTATCTTTATTTCGTTGTGAATATTTAATGGTAAACCTAATCAGAAACAAAATCAGAAGTAATCAAAACAACTTTTTTTGATTATTTATTTTTAATTAATTGGAAAATAATCATTAAAAATTAAAAGTAATGGGTAATCAATCCTTAAATGAATTCTCAAGAACATAATTAATCAAACCGGTAATAATTTCGATTAGTAATCATTATTTAACCGGCCAGATCAGGAATGTCAGATAATTTTAAAATACTATTGACTATAAATAAGCTCAAGGCGAATAATAATAATTCTTATGAAAATTATTTTTATTTTTTAATAATTTCCTTTTTTTTATTAACTATAAAAAGCTTTAATTCCAATAGAAAAGGAATACTTAGAGCCAAACACTATAGATTTTCTTATAGATCCATTTCTTCATCAGAGAAATTTTGATATTCTCGACGGTTTTTTTGTCAGTTAACCTCCTCTTTCAACTTATTTATTACACCCAAAATTCCTCAGCCTGGAAGAGTTATTTATCAATTAGGCTAATATTTTCGAAAATAACTAATGATTCGCTCCCTGTTAAAAGCGCTCAATTAATTTGGATTACAACTGAAGCAAGCTGGCATGACATTGAACTGCTAGTCGTTCTTCTTTCTAATTCTAATTCCAGTTTATTATTTGTTTACTCAAATTGTTAGTTTTTTGTTATTTTGAGTTCAATGCCATTAAGTAAGCCAGAAGTTACTACCCAACGAGCCAAGTAAATGTAAAGTAAATTTTTAAAAGGCTTACCGAATTAAACCTTCAACTTACAAAACGCCCATTTTTCATTTAAAAAATATTTCAAAGTACGCAACGGCACTTTTACTTTATTTTTAAAATAAATAAAATGAATTCTGACATTTAATGGTCTGTAGCTGCAATTTCGATAAATTCTGAGCAAATTGGGAAAGTGGTTGGTGTAAAAAGCTTTGATTTCTGTTTGTTAATGCTATTTTCACTCACAAACGTTTATGAAACGATTTTTCTATAACTTTAGGTTGAAAAAAAATTTAAAAACAATTTTTTCTAGCTTTTTTTTGCAAACATTTGCGCTCAATGCTTATAAAAAGTTAACTTCATAATCTTCAAATAAGTTTAGTGGTGAATATGTCTATATATTGTTGAATAAAGCAAGCTTACTTTAAGTTATTTATAGAGCATTAACGGAAATGCTTGCTGGGTTCACATGTATGTATGTAAATGTGAATGTAGACAAATACTCCCGGTGCTGAAAAAGTAATCGTCAATAAATAATGAATATAGAGCGCTCTGATGGACTTGGCATGAATTAGAATTAAGAGGCTTTTGGAAAATGTAAAACTTTATTCCAACAATAGGTCAAATTAGCAAATAAATTGTGGTAAGCTTAACTGGACTGAGAGCGGGCTTAGTGAAGCTTAGAAGCAAGTAATAAAGGCTAGTTTTACCTTCGTAAATTTTGATATGAAAAGATTTGGACGAATTTTATATGAACTTGATTTAAAATAGACGCCAAATTTGAGGTCTACCTTCTCATTCAAAGAGTCCGTTTTTTTAAGCCGTGAACTTCTGACTGCACCAAACCAAACACCAAAAGACTTCGCTTGGTAGCTAAATTATTCCAAACTCTATCGGATAACTGCCTCCCCCCCTATTAAAACTTGACGTCTTTTTGCTTCATTTTTTTGCTAAGATTTTGACTGACATCCAATTTAGTAAAACTCCACAATTAATAGTTTGATGGAACATTTTCCGCCCTGATTTATCCGAATAAATGGAGATTTTGGAGACCGACTAGCTATCAAATAGAAAGGTCAAGCACCTTAAAAAAAAAATTTCGAGGAATATTTTTCTTGAACGGCCTACTCAAAGAAGGGGCCAAGAGGACCCCTTTTTGGGGAGATAATGGACCAAAATATTCCACAAAATTATTCGCATGTAAATTTTACAAACCTGGTAGCACTTTTTCTACCTTGCCTTTGAGGACCTGAAAACCCCGTCTGACAAAAGGGAAAGTGAAATCGCAAAATTTCACAAGGTTTTGCAGCTGCATGAATTAAATAATTTTTGAACACGAAGAAGAAGTCGTCAGCTCATTTTTTTCTTCAACTAGAGTGGTTCTTGAAAGTTTTATCAGCAGAAATTTCGTTAAAAATACCCAGAAAAAAATCAGTATCGAGTGCGAATAGTGTTGGTATGGGAGTGTCATAATCCCAACTGCGGCTATAATACCTTTGAACTTAGAAATCGGAAAACCTTGAACAGGTTTTGACCCCACCTAGGAGGAGAACCTGTGCAGTAAAACTGTCTATCGCGAAAGCAGTGTTGGATCGGTTAAGGGCTGTTTTTCATAAGCGCAGCCGAAAGCCGCCCACACAGAGGGAGACGCTGGCCTGTTTATCGCGAAACCGTTGTTGAATCGCGTTATAAAAGGTTATTATTATGTCCCTTGGCTTGGGAGTATGTACTTTTACTTGAGATTATGACACTCGGCCTGACTTGGGATCATGTCATGTCACCGTCGGGATGATATTGTATCGTATCGAAATTCGGTAGTTGATAATGCGATGTTTTTGCTGTTATTGTGTGAGGATGTTTTACTGATGATGGCTTGAAAAGCTATAAATCCGCTGTGGTGATGTACAATCATATTCTGGTTTAAGTGGGAATATCTTGTGACGACTTGATTAACCCCATCGAAACTGAGCGTTGTTCCACGGAGCTAATCTGTTCTCCAAAAGATGTTTGGAGCCAACAGTGTCACTCAAAAGAAAGTGCGAGATTGTTCTTAAGAGGTAAGGCTTTATACTCCTTGGCATTTGACTTAAGAATCTCGATGAGGCAGTCGTTACTTCACCTTTTTTGGAGTGACCTTTTATTAGGTATTCTATTCTAGCTATTTAATACTAGCAATGCGGCCAAGTAGTCAAAGGCTCTGAGGAAGCGTGATTAATATATAATAAGAAAGAGTTAAAACTTCAGATATCCCCACCGCCGTATTATCTAGAGATATGAAGATATAAAGCTTTTCTTGATTTAAGGTTTGCCCTGGTTTTAACAATTTAAAAATTTCAGAGGTGACGAAGTTTTTCACCATCCGATTTTATATCTGACCAAAAATAGCACTCCGGCAGCCCTACGAAATATTACAATACATGCTACCCATTTTAGAAATCTTAGTCGCGCTCGTCTGCATCGACGACCGAGTGGAGGCTCACCCTATTTCAAAATATTTTTTCAAAACGTCCTACTTCACAATTTGTTGGAAGAACGGTCTCTCTCAGAATTTGATTTCGAAACGAAACTCTTAGCAGAATTTTTATTGAATTTCCGATCAGATAAATAATTTTTAAAACTTATTGTGAGATAGGGCATTGTTCAATCAAATTCTGAAGTAGGGAGTTTCTTAAAAATATTTTAAGATAGGCTGACCTCACGCTCGGCCGTCCATATGCCCTGCAAGGAGCATTAAAAATCTCTCTGCGCAAATGGATTTTGGTTTTTTATCTTTTTGATGGTTTCTTCCATGAATTTAATTATATGAAAAGTTTATTCGGTATAGCCGGCCTATTATTAGCTTCTTCACGCTTTGATATCGAGCCTTAAATGTTTCATTCGTACTCTTTTGGTATTAGTTTTGGTTGTCGATGAAGGATTATCGATAGCCGATATATTAAAATTTCTTTAAACTAAACTATCACTTTTGTAACCGGCACATAGCGATTCACAAGGCGTGTAGCTCAAGAGTACCTCTTTTGAAGACTGGTTCTCAAATTTACTGCAGAGGATATGTAATACTCGCACGTACAACAATAAATATCATACACATATTTTGACAAACACACTTTTCTGTATGTGTTGTTGTTACTCATTGCGGTTCTTCAGATCGATTTATGTGTCTGTCTTACCTGCACGACTTTTAGTAAGCTCGTTATAGCTCCACACTCCTTTTACATCTTCTTCCTCATCTTACCACCTATCAAATCTAACAACAGCAACAACAACAATATTTAAATGCATTACGAAAACGCCTCTTGAAGCTCTAATCTACGTATTGTAATGTCTATTTATTTGGTTCTACTGCCGTTCGTAGAGCTTATTGTGCAACTGCTGCGTTCCGTCAGTCTAGGTTGGCCGGTCATGCGATTGAGCCCATTCGACGCCATCTAATTACTTATACCAATGCGGCTTCTATCGTTTGCTTAATGAAGTAAAACACAAACACCGCACACAGTGCTGCAGTGCTTCTGAGCCGTACAAATTCCCGCCTTGGCTATTACAAAGCCTACAGCGGCACTAATCTCTTTCATAGCACACCACTCGAAGCGTTGCGATGTACTACCGCAAACGTCCACTTATGATAATTAAGTGAGCACATCGCTATGTCAGATAACAAAAATTGATTGCTGCACAAATTTATGGCAAATTGGCAGTTAAGTTGGCAGCAAGAAGATGCTGGCGGTGAGATAGAGTTAAGTCAAGCTTCAGTATGCGCTAGACTCTGGCCGGCTTACGGTTCTGTTCTTCTTTTTCACGTAATGTGTGAATATTTCATAAGTTTTAATGGTTTTATGGTTGTCTGACGCAAGAGGAAGATAAATGCTTTGTGGTTTTACAAATATAATTTAAAAGAACTTTAGGTAAGATATTGTAAAGGTTGCAAATATTCATAAATATATACATACATACACTGTATCATGTGATTTACATGTCATGCGATGAATTTGTCGTGTGATCATTTTCTCTTTCTGACGAATTTGTCGTGTATAAATTGGTTTCATGACTTACGAGTACTATAATTGTAGTGAAGTTGTCTTGCGATGAACTGATCGCGTGATTGAATTGTTGGGTGATGAACTTGACATGTGATGAGCATGCGATGAATTTGTCGTATGATCATTTTCTCTTTCTGAAGAATTGGTCGTATGATTTATTAGGTGTGGGCCAAGTTTGTCTTTTGACAAATTTGTTGGTGTAAGATTCTTCTTGTGACGCACTTTGAGTGCAATAAACTTGTGGTATGATGAAATATTGTGTGACAAACTGGTCGTGTGATGAACATGAATTTGTCCTATGACATTTTTTTTACTTCTTCTCGATGAGGTTATCCTTTGATCAATTTCCTTGTGTGTAAAGTTTTCTTGTGGTGAATTGAACGAGTGCTGTGTGTGATGAACTTATCATGTAACTAATTTATCATGTGATCAATATATCGTGTGATGCACTTATCGTGTGATTAATTTTCTGTGATGCACTTTAACTGCAATGAATTTGTCACTAGCGTATCTATCTATCTCTATGGCGCGATATACAACAGGTATATCATCATAAACCTCCTAAGAGATTTTTTGCGCCAAAGCTTCTCTTCCAATTTGTGGTGTGCCGATTTGAATTTTCCCTACAAATTGGTGGGACCTACAGTTTTTTTTTTGCCGACTCCGAACGGCATCTACAAAGGAGACGAATTTTTGCTGAGAAGCCTGTCATGGCAGAAATACACTCGGAGAGTTTGCCAAACCACTGCCGAGGGGCGACCCCGTTTTGAAAAACTTTTTTCAAATCACTTTTGATGTTATCTGTACCAGGGCTCGAACCATGGACCTTCGGTGTGGTAGGCCGGCAACACTACCTTCACACCACGGCGGCCGTCACTAGCGTATAGTGAAGGGTTTTAAGACAAACTTTTCATATGATGGAAATATTATGCAATGAAATTTTCCTATGATTATTTGCTATTTTTTATGACTTTGTGGTGCATATGAGATGCATTTACCTTTTCGACGAATAGTCCATATTTTGTGCCTTCAGACGAACTGGTTGTAATGCTATGATTGCTTTCATATGGAAAAGTTGTCATGCCTTAAATTTGGTGAATTTTGAATTACCCTAAGAAGGATTCATATAAGTCTATTTTAATTGATCAAGTGATGAGGTGATGAATTAGCTATGTGACAAGTTTATCATGTGATGATTGTGAAGACTTTTGGGTCACTTGTCGTTTAAAGCGTTAATCAGGTGAGACATTTTAAGCGTGATATTTTTCGTGTGGTGATGACATGGATTGGTAATGAGAATTATGCTTTGTTGAAAGTCAAGTGTACTTGTAAGGAGGGGATATGAGCTCAGCAAATGCATGGGTTATCGGAACCCCAGGTAATATTTACTCCAAAAAAGTTTAAGACGATCGAGAGCGATTGTCATTCGGCTAAAGTCCGTAATTTCTGCTGGTAAGATCATTGTCAAAGTGTTTTAAAATCAGCATGGAGATACCGGCAGTGTCAAAGGATTTTGAACTCTTCCAGGCACGAGCTTGCGCTCGTAAATTTTGTTTCTTGTAGTTTGCCAGCTAGGATGCAGCGAGCCGAACCCGAATCGATGCTCTTGCGGAGCACTTCGCACAACTTGCCACATTACAAATGGAAAGGAAAGAAAAAGGAAGGCGCTCTTTGGTTGTTATATCAGTTCAACAACTTCACCTGCACTAAATCCATATAAGTAAGTAGGAAAGTATTGAACCCCATAAAGAAATGAAGCTCAATCTAATAATAAAACATTTATTAAAAAATTTGTATGACCGCAACTATTCATAAACTATGCCACTATGCATTGATGGGCTATCTGCATACATAGCATAGCGGGCAATATTTTCAGATAAGTTTGGCGCAGCTGCTGTTGCTTCTGGTCAAGTCCATAAATTTTTGCAACATGCTTGGATCGACCGAACATTCACTCATGAAAACCTACTGCAATCTTCACCATTGATGCTGTTAATTTTTAGATAGTTTTTGTTGTTGTCGATACATTTGAAATGGCATGTTGCAACAACTACCTATTTTTGCTATTGTTGCTGTTGTTGCTACTGTCGAAAGGTAATGGTTCTTTTATTTCGATTACAGTGGATTGTGTGCAGTTGAGTGTTGTTGTTGCTCCTTTTATTGTTACCTTGGCTTTGCAATTTTCTATTCGCCTTGCAAAGAGTTAACCACAGTGGCATGTCAACAATGAAAGCAGCAATAAAATTTCCTGCATTTACAACAACAACAAAATAGCAAACGAAAACCCGGCAACGTCATTTCGTTTACGCCAAAGGCAACAGCACAAATTTTGTGAATAAATCGCATTCAAATTCAAATGCTTGGCGCAGCGCCATACAAAAATATCACCAACAACAGCAACAACAATGGAAAAGAAACCATGTTGTTGGCAACAACATTCACAGCCAAAAGCGTTGGTTTATTATTGACGCTACTTCTGATGGTTTTCCAACTTGCTTGTATGTTGTTGCTGTTGCTTTTCCATTTTGTAGGTATTTATCCATTTATTATTTTGTGATTGTTTTTATTTGTGTTGTTGGATTTTTGTAAAGTGTATTTCTTGTTAAACTTGTATACCCCGTAGTACCAGCAGTCAGATTGATGCAACTTTGATTAGCAAACTGTACTTAAGAACTGAGAGAACTAGAAAAGAAAACGATTGAAACATTTCTGTTTGTTCGTTTACCCCAGTGGTAGATAAGAGAAATTGCGACCACCTATCAAACTGAACTATCTCTTACTTGCCAGTATACCCGAGAACTGTCTTGCATCGTCTTTGTAGTTTCGTCAAGCATTCTTGAGTAGTCTTGAATAAGATCAAATTTACTTTACATGAAAATGAATTGAATATTTTCGAAATTTTTGCTGTCGTGGCAGAATTTCGAATCATTTTTACGATTTAATAAATGTAGTACTTGTTTTCTAAAGCGCTTAGCGACTTACAGTAATAGTAGTGAAATTAAAATGGATATCGTTCGACGAAATAAGAAGAAGCTGTGATTTTAATAATTTCCATTTAAAATATAGCGAATTCCATAATAGAAATCACATGAAAAGAAATTTCGAAGTTTGCACAAACTTCAGGAAAGTTAATTAAACATAAAAAAATGGACATCAAAATCTTCAAATTTTTTGGCAGAATTTCTCGAAAATTTTTTGAGTACGCAATTTTGTAGACCAATAACATATAACATTGTGCAAACTAGAACACGCTCACAAAATTCCTAAAATTTTCAAATTTTTTTCGTCAAGGGTGTTAAGTGATTTCTTCGATATAACGCATGAAGAAAAACTAATTTTGTAGGGAAAAAATTACCCAACATCCTTGAAAAGAAAAAATTCTAAAAATTCAGGCGAAATTTTAATATACTTCTAACTTCCACATTGTTGTGCTAAAATTAAATAAGCTAAAAAACTGCTTACTCAACATTTTTTTTAAAATTGCACCCAAAAATATTGAAGTTTTGATACAAACTTTTAAAAGTTTAGTTAACTTTCCTGAACTTTGAAAAATTTTTTTTTATGCAGTTTATGTTATCGATTTGGCTATATTTTAAATTCTTATTTCGTCAAACGATATGCATTTAAATTTCACTCCTTTTATATTGAACACAAGTGTATGAATAGAATGACAACATGAAATTTTCTCTAAAAATTTCAAATTTTGCATGATAGCAACCAAAATTGTAAGCGCTTATAATTTTTCTGGTTGCTTACTTTTTGTTGCTTTCAATTCAAAATTTTGTATTTTCAAAATCGTTCCAACTGGTCATAAATATTATGAGCATAATACGAGTATAGCATTCTCTAGTATCATCTACTAAATATACGATAATGATCGAGCATGCTCTAACATAAGTATCCTCTTTTTTCTCGTCATCCTTAAAGCGTCAACACCATCTCTGTAATAGAACACAAAGCATTTTTGTGTGACATTGTTGTTGTAGTAGCAGTACTTCGCCTAGGTTAGTCGGTGCAACCAATCACGGCATGGGGCGTCACGAACCACATAAAGTTATACTGTTATTGGCAGTAATTTTCCGGATATGAATCCGTTAAGTTTCGGTACTAGAACCTTGTGGTCGTAGGCCGATTGTCGAGAGGATGATTACGATGATAACCTTTTTCGCGTAGATGCTAAAGACGTGGTTTCCCCGAAAGCGCTGCCGCTATTATATAGCGGTAGAGTAGGTTGTCAAAAACATTGCAATGTAAAAGTAATTACGTGTAAACTAAGAAGACAGTGAAGTTCATCGTAACGTACCATAGCCGCAAGCATAAAATATTACGGCCGTCAATCTTTCGTCAACGTTTTTTTCCACCGTTATATTCAAAACGGTGAGAATCAAGGCAAATTAAACAAGGTAGAATTGACAACAGAAATATTTTGTTTTTGTAGGAATTCTTACTTCAAAAAAATATAAACAAGCGTATTAACACTTTGTGGCCCATTATGGCATAGTAAAACAGGTAATAGAACGGCGGCCATGTTGAAAATCGCTCCTCTAAAACATCAAAACGGCACAGTGCAAGTTAAAGTGTAAACAAACCGATTGAAAGCATGTTTGACATTTTAGAGAAAATTAAAATGAAAAAAATCGATTCAGCTGTTGAGTTTATATTACCTGCATTGGTGTGCCATGGGTCCCATACAATTTTTTTTATTAAAAAATTAGATCGGATCTGCTGAAGCCGCAAAATGATTAATATTGGGAAAGGTCCTATTTGGGAACCAGCATTACCAGCCAAAAAAAGCTCCAACATAGAAATGAAATGGAGTTACTTCTTCCACCAAGTGCTACTTTGGCATCTACGTCTTTAAGGACCATTGCATTATGACAAAGCGGAGTATAGAATATTAGTCGATTCCCGCCGGTGACATCACAAAAAGGGGATTCTCTTGGACTGTTTTGGAAATACTGGTGGAAAAGACTTGGTTTCTCCTAAAGTTTTTTATGGGCATCAGTAACTGAAAAAAATGTATTTACATAATGGCCTTTGTAAATTTTTCGCTTAAGTGTTTCATTCTAAGAAATATTCCGTCTCTAATAAACGATTTCGAATATATACATATGGCTTTAAAAAGCTTTAAAAGTTGGGGCACTACATTTTTATGGCGGGAAATTTCTTGGCCATTGTATTCGGTAAATACAATTTTTGTAGACTTACATATTTTCCCTTTTTTTCCAACTGAATTTTCTTCCTCATAGCGCGTAAGATCCAGTTTTCCGATCATATATCCAGCAATGTAGTCAAGCCCATAAACATACATTTCATCTTATTCAAGGGCTTCATCGATAACGAATCGGTCTTATTTCATTTCTGAAAATATCGCATCTATTCCCTTGTGCTTACTATGTTACAGCCGTTTCAAAATTTTCTTCTCCAATTAGTTTCTCGACATTTCTTGCTGACATAAAATTCAAAGTCTTGAAACAAATGTATATATGTATGTATTCATACTGAATTTGTGATTTCTTCTCACTCTTGAAAAAACTAAAAAAAATTTAAATATAATGGGTTAATAATTTTTTTTATTTGAAGCAAGAATTCCTACAGAGAAGAGAGCTGCCAAGTTCACTACTACTTTCTTTAATATACTTTGGTGAGAATTCAATCAAATATTTCAAATATTTTTACACAAAACAACATTGTGTTGTGACATTCCTGTTGTTTTGAAAAAAATATTAGAAATCAATAAAAATAAAAAAATCAGAAACAGGAAGCAAAATAGTGTAAACAAAATCGGCCTAATTGACCGCAACGCTCATCGAACTTTACAGGAAAGCGGTGCCACTAATGACGGTAGGCATAGCGAACGTTACATTGCGGCACCGCATTCCGAAGAAACCAATGCTGAAGTCCCTAACCCGAAGGGGTGTGACGTTTCGTGACCGCGTATGTGCTATATAAATATGTCTTCTCTCTTGAGGAAGTAGATATTTCTTGAATTTCTTCTAACATGATTCGGCCATGCATTCCTAGCATTCACACAAGCTATGTTCAGTTAAACCCTTTCACATGCTAGCTTGTAAGTTTATTCTCCTATTAACAGTTGTAATGTACGCTCTTAATCCTATGGAGTCGGATCGGGTAGAGGTTTGCCATGCAGTTTTCCTCTTTGTCCCTGTGACTATGACATGTTGCAGTCTGCCGATCTGTTCTTTTGAAGCAACTCTTCCAAGTATCGCCTACAATTCGGTATCACTTCTACCCTGAAAGAAAAGACCAAGTAATATTTTCGCAGCCGGCTATCACTTAAGTTCAAAATATCTCTTCTTTCACTTTTATCCCCTTACACTTCACAGCTTCCACGATAACACACACTTCTACCAACCAAACACTACAGTGATTTGGTAGTCGGAATCATAAACTTAGGCATTGGTTATTAGAGAAGAATTCGGCACTTGTTGTCCCTATTAACCCTGTGCGACTGACTTTTCACTATTCCACTGACGTGGTAGTCCAGCAGACACCTTTTCAATGGTTTATCTCGTCTCGTCCTGTTTTAGTTGAAATAACTAGAATTTCGTGGTCTTATTCATACCAGTTTGAGCGACGCAACGTTTCCGCTATTATAAACAGCAACAACCCTCAAAAATTGTCGATACATGCATACACGAGCGAAAAAGAAAACAATTCAGTATTCGGGCAGCATTCGTTCAGTTAACAGCGCCGTCCTACATTTTAATTTTCTCTTTAACTAATATTCTGACTATTTAAATATTCATTTAACTAAATTAAATTAAGAACTTTCTTGCAAATAATATTTCTTATAGTAAAATCATAATCCTTTTGAGAATTTCGTGCTTGAAATACAGGTTTGTTTTTCGAATAGAGATAAAACTGGCATTTTGTGGTCAAATCTGGCAACTCTAATGTCATTTATGTTCAGTTTGGTTTGCCATTTCATCATGAACAGGTTGACAAAAGAACAACGCTTGCAAATCGTGCAAATTTATTTCGAAAATAATGGTTCAGTTCGCGAAGTTTACCGTGAGCTCCGTCCATTTTATGGTCGACATAATCGTTCATCAGAGCAATTAATTCGGTTAACCATGGATCGTTTTCGCACTACGTTTACTCTATGTGATAATACGCATCCGCAGAGACGTCGAACAGTGCGCACCGAAGAAACAATTGCCGCTGTAGAGCAAAGCACAGCAATTGGAGCTTTGTCCATCAACTTTATGGAAGATTTTGCGCAAAGATCTTGGCTTGCGACCTTACAAGATCCAGCTTGTGCAAGAATTAAAGCCGCGAGACCATGCAATGCGTCGTGATTTTGGTGTATGGGCCGAAAATGAGATTGATTTCGATGCTGATTTTCATCGCAAAATTTTGTTCAGTGATGAGGCTCATTTTTGGTTGAATGGCTACGTCAACAAACAAAATTGCCGCATTTGGAGTGAAGAGAATCCACATGAGACCCTTGAAAAGCCATTACATCCACAAAAACTGACTGTTTGGTGTGCTCTATGGGCTGGTGGAGTCATTGGGCCATACTTCTTCCGCAATAATGCTGGAGAGGCAGCTACCGTTAATGGAGACCGGTATAGAGCCATGATAACCGACTATTTTGTTCCCGAATTGGATGGCATGAATGTGGATGAGTTGTGGTTCCAACAAGACGGCGCTACATGCCACACAGCGCACGTCACAATCGATTTATTGAAGGAAACATTCGATGAGCGCATAATTTCGCGGAATGGACCTGTCAATTGGCCACCAAGGTCGTGTGATTTGACACCATTGGATTATTTTCTTTGGGGATATGTGAAGTCGCTCGTCTACACCAACAAACCAGAAACGTTAGGGGAATTGGAAGCCAACATTCGTGGCGTTATTGCCGACATACGGCCCCATATGCTCGAAAAAGTGGTTGAAAATTGGACCTGTAGAATTGGCTTTATTCGAGCCAGCCACGGCGGCCACATGCCCGAAATCATATTTAAACATTAATGGCATAAAATTATCCTTCCAATAAAGCCAAATTGATGGACCTTAAAACGATTTTCTTGTGTTTTATTTCAATTCGAAGTTCTATACCCCTAAAAAAACACCCTTTAGTACATTTGGTTTGCAGATCATGTACGTACGTGCATGTCAACAAAATCGCCGTTATTTTTTGCAACGTCGCTACTGCATAGCGGCGTACCAGCGACGAGTAAGTAGCGCTCAAATGAAACCACGAAAAAAAGTAAAAACAAAACGATCACTTATCAAAGCAAAATTTCATAAGTGTTCCAATTTCATAAAATGTTTCAAGAAAATTTAAAGATTTCTCCCTGTGAAATCAATTATAAAATTCATTGAAAAAAGGATTATTTAAAAAAGAAGAAAATTACTTTTTATAAATGTTTTTCAAGAGCAAAATTGCTATGAATACCGACTATACTTATATTGAAATTTGTTTCAATATAGGGCAGTAATATTTATTTTGATAGACACATAAGTTATATATAATAGTTCCCAAACGGATTACCCACCATATCCCGCCCGACCGGCGCGAGGGGCGCATCCACATAACGCGCGAATTATTCGTTCGTGCCGAGTCGTTGAAAGGCTTTGGTTTGTTAATCGTCGAGATCTAAAACTGCTCAGCTACAGAGAAAACCTCATCAGCTAAGTAAAGTAGATATAAGATAGATTATACATTAAGAAATAACTAGTTAACAGAACAAAGTTATTGTTAGAAGTTATTATAGAAGTCAAAGAAGAAGAAACAATTAGTAGCTATGAATTTAGGATAGAAAGAATTGATTTTTTTATGCTGAAAAGCGAGTCTGAAATATCAAATCTACCAGAGAGTTATAATCTTGACACAAACAGCAAAAAGGCTCATTTAACTGAAAATTGGTTCGGCACTGTTTTAAGACTAGAGGTTTAAAATGCCTTGAAGGACGAAACAATACATTGTAGTTCACGTCACTTAGAAGAGATGGACTGGATAGTGAACCATTTAGCAATTTAATCATAAAAATAATTCCAAGCATTTCCTTCCGACTAGAAAGTGTGTGAAGATTAATGAGTTTTAAACGGTTCGTATAGGATGGCAGATTATACAAGAGATCACAATGAAAATCTCTTAAGGCAAATAGTAAAAATTGTTTTTGAACTGATTCAAGGCGATCTACATGAACCTGGTAACACGGGTTCCAAATTATAGAACCGTATTCAAGTATGGGTCTGACTAATGTAGTGAAGAGGGCTTTAGTTAAATAAGGGTCGCTAAGGTCTTTAGACCATCGTTTAACGAATGCTAGGACACCTCTAGCCTTATTGACTGTTGTGTAAATATGGCGGTTGAAACTGAGTTTATAGTCCATAGTAATCCCCAGGTCAACAAAATCATACACTTGCTCAAGACTATAATTTTTAATTGTATAGGATGATGACTGAATTTTCAATAAAGTGGTTTGTAATGTAATTTTTAAATTTTCTTGTATTTCCCTTGAAGTGGTACAGTAACTGGTTTGATACTGATGCATAGGCTGAATATTACGACGCCTGGTATGATACTGGTGTTTGTACTGACTAGTATACAAACTGGTATGATCTTGATGTATATAATAACTAGTATGTAAATTGGTATAGGATGCAGAGACTGACTAGTATAGCAATATGTATGGTGCTGATGCAGAAGCGGACCTTTGCAGTCACAGTAAACATATCGGGTAATTTTTTTTATTTTTGATGGGCATATTGAGCAAAGTTTTCTGGTTATCAATTAAAACAAAGCTGACCAGATATACGAAGTATTTAAACAATTTCACTAAAATGTTGTTAAGGATACGTTACAAAAATATTACGCAAATACTGACGTGGTTGTCTCTCAGACACCTGCCTCATTACTGACGTGGTTGTCTGCCAGATACTTTTCCGCTCTCACCGAAGCGTGTGCTCGATTCGATCCTTTTCATCACAGTAATCGCATGAGCATACAATAAAAAGGTAAGGAAAGCGCGGGAATCGATGACTGTAAAATAGTGGCGCAAAAGACATTTTTCCGTTTATTGGAGTCTGTCAGACTACCACGTCAGTCGCAGAGGGTTAATTATTAAAATCAAGTCTGCGATTGCCAGTCTGACCTTTAGCGCTCCAATTTGTTTACTTGCAAAAGTTGGAGATCAATTCCCATCCGATGCCTATATGATGAGGAAAAGGGCAAGAGCTGACCTTTCCTGTCACTGTTTGACTCTCGTTAAGATTCGGACTGCTTGTGAGGAGCGGAGGAACCAATTTCAGACTACACGTTTTCATGGGATAGTGAATGGCATATCGATCGGATTTCATTCAGCTCTGCAGCTTCATTTACCAGGTCCTTCGTTTTGTAGTTTAATAGCACAAAGCTTGTCTCTGGAAGCATTGAGCTGTGCATTTTTCTTGGATTTTTTCCGATTGTTCTACTTAAGAGCCACTAATTAAAAAGTCTCCGCAGATGCGCTATCCTACAATCTTTCTCGTTCTTTCAGGAGTTTCCCAGCAAGCTCTTTTCTTTCCTTTGTACTGCGGAATTCTACTACAACTAGAATGATTTGTGGCAGAGAAAATAGCGCAGATGGTCTTGAAACAGGCCTTGGTCTTGACAAGTTGTAACTACCTACTTTAGCCCAAAGTGGTTAGCTTGAGAAAAGTCCCACCTACGCAAATGGTTAGCTCCTACCCTTCTCAGGAAAATTTCACTTGTTTGGGCTTCTGTCTACTCCATCCAACTACTGGCTATATAATGCACGTCTAAAGTTAAACTTCGACTTTTGCTTTTATTTTTCTTGCCTCTTGTTATTCCTTGACTTCTTCTGTTACTTTGCTTCTTATGCTTCTTCTTCCTATAGCTACTCAGCTAACAATAGGTAACTACCACCAACCGACAGCAACTCTGTAGCGCGCAAAAACATTCATTGCTCGCCGCTTCGACTTCTGAATTGTATATCATATTGTCTCTACAAAGGCTACAGTGTATGCCAGCAGCTGCCGGGCACTCAATGCCACACCTCTAATAACCAAACCGTTCACTGCGCTTACTCGCGTTCGACATTCACTTGATATGGCAAATGGAGTGACTGGAAAATTCACAACTCCGTATGAAACAAGTTTTTTGCAGAACGCCAGTTGAGAGTGCAATCGTTCTTAACTGCGGAGCTTCTAAATACTAGTTTTGTTGTTGTTATCTGAATTCTTATTCTACCTAGCTAGATGTAAATACAGTTCATGTGGTGTATGCTTGTAGCAGTGCTGCCGGATAACTTTCAACTAAGGGAAGGAGTTGGTGAGATGACCGCAAAGTTTCCACTGGTTATACCAATTCGCTCCCGTGACAGCCGGCCATTTACCGCATGGGAGTACCGGAGCGTACCGGGTTCATATCCGGCAAAGGACTGTCATTTTCGACAAGACTTCCCAAAACCTTTTTTTTTGTCGCTAGAAACAGCAACAATCTGGTTGAACGAATATATCCCTCCAATATCGTCAGCCGTGCATAAAAATCGAAACCCTCGATTATGTCAATCGTTAAATGAAAAAGATTGAAGCCCAGATTCAATGAGTTTATTGGACTTGAACAACATGACTTCAGGCTATACTCCGAACTCTTGTCGACGACCCATGCAAATTACCCACACTAGTTTGGGGGCCTAGAATTTATCCTCAAAAGGTATGCCTGTCGTAAGTACTAACTAAAATCCCTGATAAAAAGGTTCGAGGGCTCAAAAAATCGTTCCACCGGCAGGCAGGCTGGTACCAAAAGATGCTGGTACCGTTGCGTATCGCATTCGTTCCAACAAAAGGACTGAACATAGCTGTAACACTCCCCAAATCATCGAGAAGTAACTTTGGGGTTACAAAAAGAAGCTGAAAACTCACAGGTGGAGTCAGACAAATTGGATCATACTT
This sequence comes from Merzomyia westermanni, assembly GCA_949987695.1. NCBI lineage: Eukaryota > Metazoa > Arthropoda > Insecta > Diptera > Tephritidae > Merzomyia > Merzomyia westermanni. The sequence goes on from OX465290.1 coordinate 75,429,635, forward strand.
AAAACAAAAGAAAGGCCATTTGAGATGGCCCTTGAGACTCTTCGGATAAACTTGTGGAGTTTAGTCTGTTCGGGCCGATATACACTTAGTTCATCGAATAAATGACACAGGCTGAGGTGAGTGGGCCTTAAGATGCCCCGACTCATCTCAGTTAAGAACCATTATGAATTTGCTTTTAACTCTTATTTGGGAGCCCTGCTGTGTAATATGGCATGGGAAGCGTTTGTTCTACATCGGCAACGGTTGCTGGTTCTTTGTTTCCGATTGACAGTTGCTGCCATTACAGCCTCATACTCAGCGGTGGCAATTGAGCAGCAGTAGCGGTCAACAACAACAACCTACAAACTACAACAACAATCAGCACATAGTTTGCTTCCAGCAATGCGGTTTGTTTTTGTTGTTCTGCAAGCAAAAGGAATGCAATGAAATGAAATGAAACTGCATTCTTCGCTCGAGCTGTAACCTTCTTCTAATATCTGGTTCTAGATTTTTCGTTCGCAACCACAACAACAATCATAGAACTTGATTCAATGCAGAAATGCGATTTGTGTTTTTATTGTAGCAACACACGAAGTGTCATATTGAACATGTTTATTGAGTTGTAATATTTATTAATGAAATCATCGTGATTAATTCTAACAGTGTCTTTGAATTATTTTTCCGTTGGGAAGCAGACTTTTTCGAAATATGTATGGAGATTACTCACCTGAAGAAAAGTCAGTATGTAGTGAGACGAATTTCTGCTTCGGAACTGGATGTCGAATGCCAAATAGAAAATAGTTCGCTGATAACTAGATTTTCACTAGTTCAAAACCAGCAGTTGCGTAACTATTACTTGACTTTTTGAAGAGTTTTTGAAGTAAATGATTCTTCTTACATTATACTTAAACGAAAACCTTTTTTTATTTATATTTCGGTTTCTATACTTTATGCAAGATTTCCTCAGTTGTATGAGGATTCTCCACGCACCCTAATGAAATGTGTCCTATAATTCAAGATGGAAATAAAAAAAAATCTTTGAAACAGATTATATTCTACACAAGAATTGTTTCTTGGTATACAAACAGTCATAAATCTCAAAATTGTAGATTAAGTTTTTGTTGCACTTCTAAAGACCACAATGACCTTTTCATTATATCTAAAAGAAGAACCAGTCTGTTATAATTTCACTAAATAAAGAAATAAAATTTGGGCTATTTTTTATGTCGCCACTGTATTATCTGCCGTAGAAGATATGTTATACATCACAAAACGTCCATGAAGTTTTTAATATATTCTATGCAGTGGAGTGATGCGCGTATAACGAAAATATCTGAACCAGATTGTTTTGGCTTCTTTTATTCTAAGAAAAGTTTTCGGTGATTTCTATAATACACAGACGTCAACCTTTGAAACTTTTATTACATGCAAATAAAGCTTATCCAATTTAACCCCAATCACCCCGGGGTTGCTATATGGCAACGATAGAGGAATTTGTTTTCAAATGATTATAACGTTCAAAATAATACAGATATTATTACATAGATACCTAAAGGTGCCTTATGTCGGAAGGAAATTTAAGGGCACCACGCCCCACACATAAAATAGTATGATACAGCTTTTTAGCTTACATATAAGCATGCTATTAACAAACAATCTTTTGCGAATTAAGAAATTTACGTAGGGTGATCAGGGTTGATATATAATAATACTAATAATTTAGCTCGATTAAGGCCAAGCTTCTATAGAAATTTTGCCAAGTGGCTGGGAAGCTTTTTCATGGCAGAAATGCACAGTCGAGGGGCGACTCCGTGTTCAAAAAAAAAACTTTCTCGAAACATTTCGATATTACTTGTCCTGCCACTTGAACCTGGCGGCCGCCAACTTAAAGGTCCTAAAATCTAGCTAAGATGTCTGGAATTTAGTGGTCGTTAGAAACTATCGGAAAAGTATTGAGTCAATCATGCTAAAATCAATATTTAAAATTTTGGTTGAAATATTACTAATAAACGACTAGATCAAAAGTGTAGAATATATAACTAGTTAGGAAATATAGCAAAGGGACCACTTCCACTGCCTAGGACATCACCATGCTAAATTCGGGAGTTGTTTTGAAGTAAAAGAGATGAAGGACGACGAAGTTGTATTTCCAGTTTCACCAGAAGCGCATCAGTTTGGAACTATAGATTTTCTCTAATGGAACGTTTCGATGGTTGTAGCGATATTTCAGACTCTTCTAACGCGAAAACTGGCAATTTCTAATCGGTCCAATAAAAAAAATGACTTGTTTGGAATCACGTTGAGTGATAAAAACTATCTGGAATGAAAAGATAATTTGAGTACTACCGACTGGCCCTTAGAATATATCGATAGCTTGCTTAATACTAAATTACTATTATATCTTTCTAGTGACTTTTAGGGGTTTTCTGCAGAACCTTCGACATTTAAAATATTTGTAAATGACTTTTATAGCGACAAAGATACATAGCTAAGCTATAAACTTAGTTTCAACCGCCATATTAACGCAACAGTCAATAAGGATAGAGGTATTCTAACATTCGTTAAACGATGGTCTAACTAAAGCTCTCTTCACTACATTAGTCAGACCGATACTTGGATACGATTCTATAATTTGGAACCCGCGTTACCAGGTTCATGTAGATCGCCTTGAATCAGTTCAAAAACAATTTTTACTATTTGCCTTAAGAGATTTTCATTGGGGTCACTTGTATAATCTGCCATCCTATACGAACCGTTTAAAACTCATTAATCTTCACACACTTTCTAGTCGGAAGGAAATGCTTGCAATTATTTTTATGATTAAATTGCTAAATGGTTCACTTTCCAGCCCGTTTCTTCTAAGTGAAGTAGACTTCAATGTACTGTCTCGTCCTTCAAGGCATTTTAAACCTCTAGTCTTAAAAATATAATAAAATAATAAAAATATCAATTATTTCTATCCTAAATACATAGCTACTAATTGTTTCTTATTATTTGACTTTTATATTAACTTCTAACAATAAGTTTTTTCTGTTAACTTATTCTTTCTTAATGTGTAATCTATCTTGTATCTACTTTACTTAGTTGATGAGGTGTTCTCTGAGCAGGTCTCGATGATTAAGAAACCAAAGCCTTTCAACCACTCGGCACGAACGAACAATCCCCACGTTATGCGGATGCGCCCCTCGCGCCGGACGGGCGGGATATGGTGGGTAATCAGTTTGGGAATTATTATTATTTTCATTAATTGGCGCTAACCGCTTATATGTCATCTCCTTTTATCGATAACTGCTGCCAGTTCTAAAAGGTTGGGTCACGCCAAACTTAACCTTTCCACCACCCCCTCCGCCCTTTCTTTCTGAGGTCTGGTGTCTTTATCCAGTCACAAAATTTGACCTGTCCGGCGAAACCATTGGCCTTTAATTCCCTGTACTCTGCACACATCAACATAAAGATCGGTTTAATCGCACGAGGAACCATACATCTTTCGTAGAACTTTTTCCTTAAATACTCCAAGGGATATTCTATTTTCTTTCCATACCGACCAAGACTTTGAGCTATACATCAGGGTGATATGATGAGAGACTTTTAACTCGTATACTCAGTGTAAAGTATCATTCGATGACAGCAAATATTTTACCTGGTCCTCATTCAACGCAATTTCGCCTTTTTATCCAGATCAGAAAAGTCAGAACTTGCGGCTTGCCAAGTAATAAAATGCATGTTTCTCAGAAAACTCCCAAAAATATGATCTTTTCGGAGCCCAAAATGAGTAAAAAGCATCCTACGAGGGCATATTAAAAGGAATCACAAAAACAACTATTTTAAAGTGAGTCGGAGTGTTTTGGGACTCATATTGGAGCTATTCATTAATGCTTTTCTGAAGCTGTTTTGAAGTCTTTTTTGCCATTTTTCGGCACATTTTTTTCTCTATTTTAATGATTTTAGGATACTTCTTGTAGTCATATCAAAAGCTTTTATTGGCGTTTCTGTGTCTTAGCAATCAGAAGAAAGTACTAATGGATTTTTTTAATGTTACTTAATAACACTCCAAACAGCTCAGGCTTTGGTTAGCTGGGTCTTCTCCCCGATTTAACAAATACTGCCTAGTCAGAACTTTATATGCCAAATAAGCAAACTGATTGCGTCCCAGCTAACTATGGAACGGTTTGCGGGATTACTTTTCGGTTGACTATATTTTACAAAATAGTTGCTAAATGATTTTTAACATGTTTTTTACACCGCCTTATGATTAAGTAAAAACAATTTGAACGGCTTCAAAACAACAAAACATTCTAAATGAAGGTTCAAAGTACGAATGTTCGAGTAAAAGTTCAATTTGTAGTCTGTTTCTTACGCTTCAGCCCTAGCTCAATAATTAATTTTCTATACTGGTTAATTGTTTTTAACCTCATTTTTCGTATATAAAAATCTTTCATTTCATTTGATGTACATTAGAGTGCGTCTAAAATGTGTCTGCCTTATTTTCGAATAACATTAAATGAACTGAATTTATTAATAAATGGAGCAAATTGATAAAAACGATAAATGAAGCCAGGAAGTAGTTCTCAAGTTTGAATATTGACGACTGAGTCAAAAATGTCTTTTTTTTAGAATATTTTCAAGCGACATCTCAAAATTTGAGTCAAAATTAAACTAACTTAAATCTCATATTTTTTTTTAATTTACATTGTGATAGGGCGTTTTTGACACAAATGTTTTCCATCATTCTCTGATTTGGGATGATATTGCATCGACGATATATTTTAAATTAATTTTAGATGACGTTATAAAAGTAAGACATCACTAATCAAGTTCTTTAAATGCTTAATTTTTCAATTAGCAAGCTGTCTCAATTTTGGTTTCTTTTCCTCTAATTTATAACCTAACAATTTATAATCCAATTTGTTTCAATAAAGAAAAAACGTGTTTTATTAAATTTCTTGTTTCTAATGTCGACTTCATAAAATACTAAAAAATTATTAACTCGTTTTATCATAAATTAGCATTAATTATAAATTAGACAGATACATCATACAGGGTGGCTGATGAATTTTGCTAGATTAAGAAACTCAAATAATTTTTTTTTTCAGTGTATGGAATTCATTTTTCTTTTATTCATGTTAAAGCTCATTAAATTTTATTAAATATAGCTTAATTAGTTTAAAAAATAATGGAATTTAAATGCCCCCCCTGCTCGTCGATGCATGTGCGGCATCTTACCAAAAAGTTGTTCATTACTGCTTGGAGAGTTGAGACAGGAATAGCCGTAATTGTTTATCGAATGGATTGCCTTAGTTCATTCAAATTTGTTGGTTTTGCTTTGAAGACTTCCTGTTTGCAATAACCCCACAAGAAAAAGTCAGGTGCAGTAAGGTCAGGCGACCTGGGTGGCCAACGGAATGTGGAGTTTATGAATATCAGCTTATTGGGAAATTTTCGTCGCAATTCTGTCATAACAGGTTGGGCTATATGAGGAGCTGCACCATCTTGCTGAAACCACACAGAGTTGAAAGAAATTCTCATTCGGCGTAATTCTGGATAGAAAAACTCTCTCAACATGCTCAAGTAACGGTCTCCAGTAACCGTAACGGTGTGACCGTTTTCTTCGAAGAAGTAGGGCCCGACAATGCAGCGTGATGAAACTGCACACCACACTGTGACCCGAAGTGGATGCAATTCCGTCTCATGGAGTATCTGTGGGTTGGAAGCACTCCATATTCGACAATTTTGTTTGTTTATGTTGCCGTTTAAATCGAAATGGGCCTCGTCAGACATGAAAAGACAGTTCAACATGTTTCCATCCTCTTCCACCATTTGAAGCATCTTCTGGCAAAATTCCAAGCGAATCGGCAAGTCTGCAGCGTTCAGTTTGTTGGCCATTTGAATTTTATATGGGAATAAGTCCAAATCTTTGTGCATAATTGACTGTAATGACTGTCTGCTTACACCCATTTGATCGGATAAGCTTCTTGTCGAAACACGTGGATTGTTTTGTATGGCAGCAGCTACAGCAGCGATTGTTTCCTCCGTTCGAACTGAAGGGTTTCGATGGTAAGGTCTTATGTTGACTGTCCCATGCTCGGCAAAATTGTTTACAAGTCTTATTATGGTCCATCTGCTCGGAGGATTGCCGCCAAACGTGCGCCTATACTCTCTTTGAACCGAAACTACGGACTCCAGTGCGTGATAGCGGCGGACAATCCAAATTCTTGTTTCAGTGTCCCAGTTATCCATTTTTGTTAAATGTAAAAGTCAATCTGCAAAATAAAAAAAAAATTTACCAGATTCATTAAATAGGAAAAAAGTTATTTAATTTTTTTTTGGTAGCGGCTTTCATTAGCCACCCTGTACATACAAACATAATTTCCAGTCAGTAAAATGAGTAAACAAAAAGTTAAATGTGGCAGTTTCGCTTCACCAATCAAGTTGTTGTAGTTGGTTCAGTGCTCGAGGTGATTGCATGCAAATCAAAAACCGCGTTCACAACCCTGCGCCTGCGCTATTGTTCCTCGGACTGGTACAACACAGCAGCATTACAATCAAGCGTGCAAAAACAAAAAACACGTTTCATTCGTATTAATTACCTTAATTTGCTTCGTTTTTGTTTGTTGGAGATGCCAAAACGTTGAGTTCATCACTAAATTTTTCGTTTTGCTGCAGGTTGAGAAATTCGCATAGAACTTCTGCTGATCATGCTCTAACTAACATGGCATTAGGCCAGCTTATTGAAACTTTTTCTCGCATTTTGAGTTTATGCTCATTTTTCAGTACAATTTTGACACTAAGCATACGAATTACAATAACAAAATACATTGAAAATATATGTAGGGATGTATGTAAGTTGCCATGCGTCCACCTTATTGGTTGCGGGGTTTCAGGCCTCTTATTCACAGTGATATTACTTAAATATCAGTTGCAAGACTAAAAGAATTTTAAAGAAGTATTCTAAAGATGTCGATCGGTGCGCCACCTATCGGGTTTTTGAAATACAAACTATCTCACGAGGAATAAAAGAAAAAACATTTACAAGACTCCAACCATTTTGTACGAATTTTCCAAGTATATCGACACCTAGCGGAAGGGCCTATCAATATTTTTACATCGAAAGTCGATTGTTAACTCCGAGCTAATTTTCTAATTATCTTGCTCTCTGCGCCACCAAGCGGACTTTTTCCGCTATATATTAGATTTTCAATGGATTTTAAACTGTGGTCCCGATTTCGAATTCGGAAGTAGGTTCCAGATTTTCTGTGGTAAATTAGCCAAAAATCTATTAAAAAGTATCTCCAACCTCGCGCCTAAAATAAGGCGACCAAAAGAAAGCGACCTAATAGAAAAATAGCGGAACAGTGGTAGTGAAAGTAGAATTTTTGCGGGACAGAGTTTTCTAATTTTTTTATCGGATTCGGAATCGAAGCTCCGTAACATCTCTAGTAGAAAGGTAAAGTAAGGCACCCATTTCAAGGTCATAATACGTGGTTCACTTAATCTGTCGATTAGATTAAAGTAATTGCTCCGCGCAGGTATATCATCATAAACCTCCTAAGAGATTTTTGCGCCAAGCTTCTCTTCCAATTTGTGGTGTGCCGATTTGAATTTTCCCTGCAAATTGGTGGGACCTACAGTTTTTTGCCGACTCCGAACGGCATCTACAAAGGAGACGAATTTTTGCTGAGAAGCCTGTCATGGCAGAAATACACTCGGAGAGTTTGCCAAACCACTGCCGAGGGGCGACCCCGTTTTGAAAAACTTTTTTCAAATCACTTTTGATGTTACCTGTACCAGGGCTCGAACCATAGACCTTCGGTGTGGTAGGCCGGCAACACTACCTTCACACCACGGCGGCCGCCGTACTAAATTTGGCTATTAATTCCCATATGGGTTTAATTACTTATCTTAACTTTTCTTTCTAGGATAAAGCAAATGCTTACACGATCAGTGATTACGCATTCCAAAAGACTAAGCGACGTCCATTGGCAAGTTCAATCAAATCAGATCCATGGTCTTCCAGGTTAGATTGACTGAATCGCAGTTTCTTGTAGTGCCACTGTAACGCTGGACTCGCACCATATGTGCGATGCACAGAAAAGCTAATTCAGCTCTTGACTATCTACATTCGATAGCTATCTTGATTGGACTCAATCTTTACTTGGATACTGGAATAAATCGCAAGAGAAGGCAGGCCTTTTTATAGAAAATCCATTTAGCGGCTCAATTGTAGCCCTGAGTACAGCATGAAAGAAGTAGCAGTTGCTTAGTTAAGTTAAGTATGCGTTAGCGCACTCTTCTAGGCTGCATCCGCTAGGCAGTAGTATAAACGCGTAGTCTACTTTCATTCTAAGGTCACTCTATGGCTTCTCTCTAAAAAGCCTTCTACAATCTGGCAACTCCAACATTCAATACGGCAACACTCTTACCTTCAAGCACACTTAAAAAACAATTTCCGTAAATAATGGTCTTCTCTTTAACTTCCAAACACTTCCTGTATGATGAACATCATTTTGGTATTTTCCAACAGATTTGCTAGTTTTTGATGAGTTTTTTGTGCATGAATTGGCAATTTGCGTAGTCATAAATATTTACATGGAAATATCGTAAAACATTTACAAATTGATTGATGTTTTTCTATTTATAATGAGTTATTGTTGTACAAGGTGGCGCAAAAGTAAGCTTCCGATGTTCAGCATATCGGTTGTGGCACGTGCAGTGTGTGCTGTTGCACCGTCTTGTTGGAACCACATGTTTTCCAATCCCAATTCATCAAGTTGCGGCAAAAAGAACTCGTTGATCATTGCTCTGTAGCGCTCACCATTCACAGGATTATTGGTCAAATAAATAGTCAGCAATATTCCGCGTTCTGGAGCAGTGTAGCGTAACATTGTTTATTAGCGTGTATTTCGCATGTGTTTACTACACAAATGTCAAAACAGAACTGACTTTAGTGGCCAATCGCAAAATTTATAGCATTTTCTGATAGGAGGATTACTTTTGCGCCACCTTGTAGTAGTAAAAGTTTAAAAAATATTTAAAACAGTGAAGCGTTTAGAAAGCGGCATTTGTTTGTTTAGTTAATACGAAAAAGCTGAGCGCGCTGAGGCTCTCGGGTTGGGCATATCATTGACTTTGGCCGTGATGACTATATCTGGCGCCTATTAGAAACACCAGGCTAGTTTGTGCCACTCGCATCCAGGGTTAAAAGTCCAGTCTGCGGTGAGTTTTATGGTTCCGCCGATGGTCATAATTGCCGATATAGCTACACAACAAAAGGCACAATGGCACAAAGTTAGATAATATAATTTGACAAATGTAAGGTAATATAAGTACCATAACATAGCACAGCCTGAAATTACTTTATATAATATTATCTGAATTAACATGACATAATGTAGAAAAGATCTCATAGAATAACATAACATAAAACATATTTACAAGACATATGTTTTCTTACATAACATAAGAAATATTCGAAACATAACGTGACATAAAATAACATGCCATTGCGTAACTTAACACGACATAAGAATTCAGTTAAGGCAAAAAAATGTTATGTTATTATATGACATGTCATAAACATGGTTTAACAAAGCATAACACAACATGACATAACGTAACATAAAATAGCATGGCAAGAACAAAGATAACATAGCATAAAATACCTAAAAATAACATACCTTGTTATTATATTTCTATACATAGCAAGACATAACATAACACAACTTAACATAAAATAGCATAACATAGAATGAAATAACATGACAAGAAATAAGATTGCATAGCATAATGTAATAAAAATAACGCACCGTTATATAGCAAAACCTAACATAAACATAGCGTGACATAACATAACATAGTAGCTTTTGACATTTTACGTTAAGTCTGTCAAGACGCATGCACAAATCTAACAGGTTATTGCGATTACTATGTACCTAAACCATTTTTTATTTGCATAATGAATACTAAAATATCAACAACAACACAAGCAAAACATATCAAATATTACCAAATCATCTTCAAGACCACAAAAGATTTGCTTAATCACGGCAGCCATTGCATGTAATCAATTTGAAGTAAATATAAAATATTTAACTAGCAAACAACAAGTTTTTATTTTTCTATATATGCTTGTGCATATTTACATTCATACATCTACATACTAACATATTTCAACAAAAATCCAATGATTTGTTAGCTTTTGATGCTGATCGCTGCTGAGTTTCCACTTGAATGATGGGACGGATGACGGATGTACGACTGCATGCAGCTGGTTTCGTAATACCCCATTTACTTTGCAACGATATCAAAGCATCAAAGTTAGTACAGCTAGAAAAAACATGAATGCTTGTAAGCATTTGATAGCGTTTGCCAAATAAAAAAAATTTGGAAAAAATCGTTTGAAAATCAATTCGCTAATATTTCAGAGCGATGCTCGTAAATATGGCACGCTGATTTCAATTGTAAATCAATTTGGTATGTATTTTTTGTATGGATTTATTTATTTAAAACTTTTTTTAAAATTTTTTGAAGTAAACTTTTTTCAGTTGCAAAAGTATTTCTTATTGTTTACACCACATATTGGCTTGTAAGCCATAAAGCGCGCTCAGAGACACGAGGACAAACAGCCAAACATACTTCATAATACATATTTATTTGCATGGCTCATATCGAACTACAGTTACATGCGAATACAAGTTTAAATAAAATACAAATGATCATTGAAGTTGAAACCGAAGCGTATAAGAAATCAAGTGCTTCCGCACCAATACAACAATCGATGGCTTTGCTTGTCATATATTTTTTACTTTTGTTGCTGTTATTGTCGGGGATTACTGTGTTATTGATAGGCGCATTAGATATGCATTCATTAGGGTGCTCCCAAAAAAATGTGAAAATGATTACGCTGTAGAACTGATGCGTTCGACGGTGCAAACAGTTCTCCCAGCCGTTCGAGGTTGCAGACGGAGTCATCGCCTAGCTTGGGATGGCTTCATTTGATGCTTTAGGAAATAATATATATCAGTTTAGTAATTTTTATTGAAATATCTTGATAAAATTGCGAGAAATAGCTTTCAAAAGAGTTGACTTTTTATATATGTATATGGGCAGCTCCATCCCTATTTTTACAAAATCTATTTTCGTTCGAGATTCCCTTAAATATATTATTATGTGTGCGAAATTTAATTCATATAAGTAGCACAGTTACAGAAATATTGCGTTGTAAATTTTGCACACAAATTTTTCAAAACAACATTAAAATAGTAGGCGTGGCTCTCAACTGATTTTACCTATTTTCACTATAAACAGTAAGTGTTATAAAATCAACATTTTTACTCAATTTTCTTATTTATGAAAAATACATTTTTGTTCGAGCTATGATATAAATAGTTTTGTGGAACAAGCCACTATAAAAGGCTGGGGGCCACGCCCATTTTTGAAAGTTTATATTTTTACTTCTTGGTACAGTTACTTTGAAAGTCAAATATAACTGTTGTAAGGTTATTTTTCGCAGAGATATTATCTATTATATTCGCCAATGAAAAATCTTTTGTTTAAAAGTGGGCGTGTCGCTTATCCGATTTTGTGCATTTTTCTCCGGGTAATCAGTGTACACAATTTTGTTTTGATTACCTCAGAGGTTTTTGCTTTATGAACAATCATTTTTGCCCACCAAAACTAAATTCATTTTGCATTTTCCAAAATATTCGATAGATATAAAGTGGTCGGGGTTATCATACGATTGCTCCCATTTTATATAGCGACGGAAGATGAGTTACCAGGAACCTGCGTACCAAATTTGAAATGGGCACAACTCATCGATTTAATACTCGGACGGACGAACGAACATGACTTAATCAACTTCCGCTCATCTTCTGAACACTTTGATAGATAGTTCTCGGAACTTACTCTCTAGCTATGTGTGGTTTCAATTTGTATATATAACATGTAAGGAAAGGCTGTCTTCGACTGTGCCGAAGGCTTTATACCTTTCATGAATACGTATCACGGTTTTAAGTGGCCGATCTTTACTTACAATTGTTACAAACTCTGCAAAACGTTTAATTTAAAGATACCTAGCGCAAACCCCATTCATCGAAACTATCGATTATATGTGAGCTATATGTTATCGATCGATCTGACTGATTTTCACTAGTCACATGACGTATATAATTTGTGCAAAACCTGAAAATTTTAAAGTTTCTAGCTCTTAAATTTCAAGGCTTATAGGCCAAACTCCATTTATCGGAACAATCGATTGTATGGGAGCTATGCGTTGTATTGGTCCGATCGTGCTGGTTCCGACAAATGATGAATGTTTTACAAAATGGAGGTCCTTTAGTAAATTTTATCGAGATATCTCAAAAACTGAGGGACTAGCTTGCGTTCAAACAGACAGACGCACAGACGGACATAGCTAAATCGACTCAGCTCATCGCCCTGATCATTTGGGTATACTTATTGGTGGGTCTATATTTTCCTCTTCTCATATTTACAAAAATCGGACCAACGTTATAATACCAGTTTATGTTCATGAAAATTAAACCCATTATAGTATCCATGTCGAATTTGATTGATACTAACTTAAATCTCTCGGGATAGGTCGAGTGTCTTTTTCATTTATAAGTAGAGATTTAGCGTTTACCGTAAAGGGAGCTGTCAAAATAATTTAGCTATACTTTGTCTTTGCCCTTGATTATCATCTTATGCACTGGAGGGCAGGTACAATGACAGCAATCTTCTCAAAGGGTGTCCCCTTTGGCGAGCTGCACTTCAAGCAATTTATTCTCCTCTGTAAACATTTTTGATCTACTGTGTAAGAGCTGTTCTGGCAACGTAAATAGGCACTGCAGCAACAAACTGGTAGGTCTTTCCGTTCGTATCTATTAAGTTGGTGATAGTGTGGATGGCTGAGCTCAAAATAAATATTTAGCAAGAAGAAAAACCAATTTTTCGTACCCACGGCGTTGCCGCTGTGGAAACCGGCATCAACATTTTCGAATCGACAAACTAAAGCATAGTACACATTTCTTTTAAGACATTTAGGCCCGGTTTTTCAGTCCATGGTTAAGCTCAGTTTAAACTAAGTTTGCTTAAACTCGGCATAAATTTAAACTCCAGTTAAACTGCAGAGCGGTTTTTCAGTGTGAGTTTAAGGCCGCTTTTAATATTTGCTTTTTATACGGCAACATTGGTTTTTTCTTTATCTAGATACGGCAACAGATAATATTTGTATACATATTCAACGCCATTGCTTCTCCTCAGTATTGTAATAGTTAGCATTTCGCCAATTTCTGCATCACTATAATCACTTTCGTCAGATGATATATCCAGTATTTAATTAAATATAAAAATATCGTCCTTTCTTAATTGCGTTCAGCTTATTGTTTCACAACCAAAACCATCAAATATGCAAAACAGCTGACAGGTTAACCAGAGTTTAACCCTGCCGAATTGACCGCTTAAACTACGTTTAAACTTCGTTTAAAGTTGACTGAAAAACTGCGCAACAAGTTTAAGCTTAGTTTAACTGACAAATTGAGTTAAACTTGTACTGAAAAACCGGTCCTTAATGACATTAACTGTTTTCATGAGTTCCCTAAAAATTAAAATCACTCTCTTTGTATATCGACGACTAAGTAAAAAATCACACAATAAAAAATTTTTGTTTTAAATTCCTTACCTTAGAATTTTTTCAAGAACGTTCTCAGCATTTGATTCAAAACAGCCTTTCGCAACTAAAAATGTAATGAATTTTCATTCAGGTAGGACGTGCTTGAACCAAATTCTTCAAGAGGGCCTTTCTACAAACGAATTTTTGTTTTCGAAAAATATTTCTAAATGGGGTGGAAGATTCTCAGTGGCCGATATAAAACATGTGCCTTGGAAACTTGAAGCGATTTTACTGATTCCAATTTTTTCCGCGTATTTGTTGGGGAAAAAATTTAAAGTTCCGTTTTTGCAGACCACCCTAGTACATGCACAAATATCTGCGTATAAATATATTGTGTTATGACAGAATTGCAATAACAATGCCATGACTGCAAAACAATAAATCCAAACACAAATCTCAATGGCGCATTTTTTTATATAGTTGGATAGTTATGGAGCTACATTCATAAGTATGTTTGCATTTGACTTTAAATGATGGCCAGTGGGCTTTATTTGAGGAAATGCTGTGTGCAGACTGTGACTATTGAAAATGGAAAAGCGAGATTTAAGCTTTTATAAATGTGTATGTAGTTCTATGCGTATTTTAACGACGCTATTGACTATTTTCAATAATTTTTCTTGCCTGGCAAGCAAACAGCGGACTATGGTTTTAACGGTTTTTATATGTAAATCTAACTGAATATTTCAACATATTTAATGACACAGCTGCTAAAGACAGATTTTTTTGGGTAAGAAAATGGCGTTTTAAAATTTTTTTTTTTACTTAAATTTTTGAATTGTTATACTATACTCGTACTTGTTCTAGTTTTCGTATTAAAAAATATAAGTATAGGTCAAAATTTCAAACCCTCATGGTCCTCATCTAGCTATAAGAATTGCAAGAGAAGTTCTTATCAAACATTTAGGGCTCCCTTTTTTATATCGTTGGCTTAGTGAAATATTAAATTATTTCAAAATATCTTTGCAAAATACCTTTCAAAAAAAAGTCCCTAAATCATTTTATTTTTCAACGAGGCCCTATCCCAACTGCTTTTGTATTGAATTCAGATAGTGTGTTTTTGCTCAGTTTCAAATTGGGCGCTTTTTAATCAATTTCTGAATTAGAAAGTTATTGGAAAAAATTCTGCACTCGTTCTTTTAACACCTTCTGAGTAATGGTATTTTTCACCCGTCGATATATTCTGCTCATTGAATCTCCCAGTGGAAACTCTACTTCCCAATATGAACTTGAGTTGAAGTAACCGACCTGCAGTCGCGGACACAGGCAATGTAGGCGCTGGCTCTAGATCTCTTAATCCTCACCTTAGCAGTGTTCTCCTAAAATAAAACAGCCCCCGCTTCTTGAAAGGTTTAGAAACAGAAACGTTTTATAGCCACTTTATTTCTGGTAAATACTTTTTAGTGGTCGTTCTTCTTAAATATTTTATGGTACTTCTACCGTTTTTAAAGGGTTGGATATGCGGTATGGCGCATTTTTTATTTAGTTTTCCACTTAAGCCAAAAGGTATTTATGTTAAATTCAGAAGTAATGAAGCCATATGCAAACAAACTGAACCAGTTTGTTAATATGTAAGCATACATATTATAAATATATTTACAAATGTACCTGATCAAATTCACAACCAGGAATTGATATTGAAACACATCCGGAAGAGGGTAGTATCGGATTAGTTTTCATTGATTAAAATTTGTCTTAATATTTTCAACCTTTCAGGCCATTACCATAAACGGAGTTTCAAATTTTAGGGGATCCTCAGGTTCTTTCTGCATATCTCGAATAAATGAAAAGATGAACCAACGCAGGCTGGAAGGGTGATCTGTATTGTATCCGATCAAACTGGTTTCCGCATTATGCCATGACGCTAAAATTTTGGCTTTGGATCTGCCTCCAACAAATGTCTTTTATTTGTATTTTTTGGGTACCGGATCGGTGAATGGCAATATTTTTTAATCTGTTAGAAACTGTATTATTTTGGCACAATATTCGGTCACCCCCTTGTAAATTTTTGTTTGTTGACCAAGCGGCTTTGGCATTGTGTCATCTTTAGTGTCATTTTTACAGCTTCATACTACTACTTACGTCGAAATTTAATTGAAATATTGAAGACAAAGTGATGACAATATAGAGGTTTAGGCACTGCCCCACTTTCCATGGAGAGATCCTTGTCTATTGTACTCTCATTAATGTCGATCCCGTTAGGATGCCCGATCATTTGTGTTCGAGTGGAAAAAACTAAACATTAATAGAACAAAACTATAATCTTTAGTAATGATAATGCCAACAGCTGGTAAAAATAAAAATAAAAATTATTTGGTGTCAAGATTCTCTACCAATTTGTGGTGTGCTGCTTCTAACTTTTGCTACAAACTTCTGACGTCATCTGCAAAGCAGATTAATTTTTGCTGAGAAGCCTTTCTTGACAGAAATACACTCGGAGAGTTTGCCAAGTCACTGCCGAGGGGCGACCGCGTTTTGAAAAACTTTTTTAAACTACTTTTGATGTCACCTGTCCCAGCACTCGAGCTTTTGACCCTCGGTGTGGTAGGCCAGCAACATTACCGTCACACCATGGCGGCCGACAAAGGATGGTAAAACTAAATAAAAATAGGAGTTTAACTGAGAAACAAACCATTGATCTGTTAGCCTACTAGTTAACAGAACTAGCCTAATTTTCTCTGATGAATAAGTCTATCAGCTTTCGAAATGGATCTATAAGAGAAGCTACGGCGGTTGTCTTTAAATTTTCCCTTTCTATTTAAATAAAAGCTTTCTCCCATACCCATAAAAACCAAAAAAAAACATAATTCAAAATTTGTATAGAAATGTCATTTTAAAAAGCTTTATACACCAATTTTTTGTTTTATGGATATGGGGGTTTAAATATATCGAGCCTTAAATAAAATGTTGGCGTAACTAATAAAATTTTGAAAATCCGTATTTTGATAGATATTGGTAATTATGTTTATTTCAAGCCATCTCACAAAATATCACAACTGTAGTATGTTCCATTACAAAAATAAAACAAAGGCAATTTTGCCTTAACTTTTTTATATTTGTAAACTAAAACACCTTCTTCTGTAAAATTTGATTTTTGGTTTGGGTTCGATATAATACAAAAAAATATTGAAAAAAAATATAAAAACCATAACAGATTTCATAAAAACTATTACTCATGGCCTTGAGCTCATTCATATTCATGATTACTGTAAAATATAAAAAAAATAATATAATTTAGGAGACCAAAAATACTCTTTAATAATGAATTAAACTAAAACGCAAAAAAAAAAAATATTAATACAGAAATAAGTTAATAACAAAAAATATAATTATTGGAAAAAAGTGGTGAAAAGGTGATTTTTAAAACTGGGTGTTTTCCCCAATACTAATATATTTTCTATATTAATTTATTTCGATATTAACAACTACTTTTGAATTTTAGTTAATTAATCATTAAATCGTGTTTTTAGTTTCTCGAACTATACTTATATACGAGTATATCTAGACTGACCAAACTTAGCCATTCAGTTTTCTAACCTAAAGAAAACATCAACATTGAAATGAGTACAAACCCTACCATCGCTTTATTCCCAGCGTGACATTAAAACTCACAATTAGAGATGATACTACTCCTCACTACTAAACGGGCGTTCATCGCTGACTTATCGCATTGATTGTGGGGTATTAATCATTGTCGATATACGACGGTTTCATGTTCGGTCGACATTAGGAAATAATTTGCTGCACTGACTTGTTGTTATATGTTTCTACAACAAAAAGTGCAAGTTGTATGGAATCACGAGCAACAAATCATTTGTTGTAATATACTTAATTTCTGTTTTCTATAAAATATACATGTGTACATATTTACAACATTAAAATTAAAAATTATGGTATTACCTACTATATCATTTATGTTTACTCACATTTATTGATTGACTGCATTTTTCTCTGCTGAAGTAATTTGAATTTAGGATTAGTGGTGTGATTCGTTATGCAGGCATTACAACGCAAGACGTAGGTGGTTGGTTGTGCATTGCGTAATAGCTAATTGCAGACCACATTTTATGAACTTACACACATCTTATATATAAATAGACAAGATGAATGCAATGTAGAACCGTTTTCTGCTAAACTATAATTCTAAGGTATACAAATTATATATGTATAGATCAGAAATGTTGAGGTGTACTTTTATCCGTAAATAAAAAAAATTTAAAAAATCATTTTAATATAAAAAATTTAACATAAAAGTCACACCACTACACATTTACTTATTCACACTATAGACACGCTGTGTGTGTGTACTTGCTTTTTGTGTACTATGCTGAATCATGAGCATGGCCGAGGAGTTGCTTTGTAGGAAAAAATTAAGAGCCGTAGTAGTGTGAGTAGACTTGCCATGCATGTTTTTGTGTTATTCGTGTGGTCGGCTCTCACTGTGAGTGCGAAGAGTTGGTAGTGGACCAATGAAAAATAAGTATTCGCACTATAGATACTCTGTTGTGTCATGCATTTTTGCTTTAGTTGTTGTTATTGTATTGATTACTGGCTACGATGCCCAGTGTCAGCTGCTCTCCTGAGAGCACGAAAAGTAGCTTTGTTGGATACATTAAACAAGCAATGTAAAATATGAGCAAATATGTAAAATTCATTGCTGATACCTACAAACAGGGTTTACAAAAATAAAATAAATGATTACTCATAAAGAGTATTAAACACCGAAGAAAATTAAAGGAAAATAGAGGAAAGGAAAAGAATTGAAAGTAAGGAAAATTAAAGGAAAGAAAGGAAAGAAAAGGAAAAGGAAAGGAAGGAAAGGGAAGGGAATGGAAAGGATAGGAAAGGAAGGAAAATTGAAGGAAAGAAAGGAATGGTAAGGAAATGAAAGGGAGGGAAGGGAAAGGGAATTAAAGGAAAGGTAAGAAAACGATAAAACATACCTACAGCAAAAAAATAAAATAAAATAAAATAAAGTTTATTGGTTGAATTTCAACCACTGGGCGAAGTCTAGTACGATATTAACGTCCATATTTTATAATAGAACTGAGAGCTTTAAGGGTAATTGCTAAAAGTAGTCATTGTTGCCTTATTTGGGATACAGTGTCAAAATAGACTAGTCTATTTCTAACTTTATTTTTTCCTTGTCCGATTCCTGATAATTGATAAGATTTATAATTGTATATCGACGGATGAGTAGAAGATCACTACCCTTTCAAATATTTATCAAAAATGCCTTATAGAGATCTTCCATTCATTAAATTCCAATTCCAAATTCCAACCAGAAAATAAGACTACCTCAGAATTAATCCAGAGCTAAACCCCCTAACGCCAGCAATAGTTTGATTCGCCAGTTGATTTCATACAAAAGAGATTTATGACGAATGTATCAGATTATTTGATTAATTATTTTCTTGAGAATCCATTTAATGATTGATTACCATTACTTTAAATTTTGAATCACTGTTTTCCAATTAATACAAATAATCACAAGAAAATTATGATTTTTTACGATTATTGAAAAAAAAAATCAAAAACAATCATAATATTTTTGTCTAAATATGTCAAAAAATAAGTGTTTTGATTACTTTTGATATTCTAAATCTTTTTTCAGTATTGTAGTGGAAGAACATAAATATACACATCAACAATACTGAAAAAAATAAAAAATTATCAAAAAAAAATTTAAAATAATCAAAAGTAATCGAAACTGTTTTTTTTGATTATTTAAAAAAAATTTTTTTTTTGTAATCGTAATCATTAAATAGTTACCTTTTCTTTTAAAACAATTAAAATAATCATTACCAATTAAGCCGTCTAATTAATTGATTACTAATTGCTAATCAAGTTTAATAGGTCTGATCAGAAGCGAAACAGTTTAGCAGCATCAATCTGCTTTCTTGCTCCATACGTATGCGTACCAGAAATGTTTCGAAGCTGCAAACTGGAGTTTCAGTAAGATATTGCGGAAGATAAATTTACGCATCAATCGTTGTTGTGCGTCAAGGAAATGGATACTTGAAGCTGCACGTTGAATACGGCAATTGATTTGATAGCCTAACCAAGGTTGTTGATATGCTTGAATTGGTTGCATATTGCAATGTACTCGTATACTCGTATATACTATAGATACTCGTTGAAGGCAAAAATAGAAGATAAACTTTGAATACGCAGAGGTGTTTGAGATGAACGAGGAATGCTTTTTGAGGTCGAGCCTTACTTAGTTGAATGATAATGTGATGGATTGAAAAATGCAAAATCGGAATATCTGACCCACTGAAGTTAAATGATGGCTTGTCACCACTCATTGCCAAATATATGTTTGGTGGTTTTGCCAGATCGTTAATCATCTGTTGTTGTTGTTGTTGTTGTACTGGAAAAATACTTCGCCAAGGTTTTGGACAGTGCTGTCGAACTGACATTGTTTGGTCGGTATGAATCCGGTACGCTCCGATATTCTCTTGCGGTACTGCCCGACTGTCGTGGTAACGATTTGTTATGACCAGTGGAACCTTCCAGGTCATGTCACCCCTCCTTCCGTAAGGAAGGATAGATGGGTAATCAGAGGTGAGAGGCATCATATCCGTAGATCAACCATCGAGTTACACGTCATTACCTTGGTGCATATTAGACGCCTCTTACGACCGGTACGCCTATCTCGGGCATATTCTAAACACCTAACCCGCAAGGGTCTCGTTAAACATCTAGCAGCGTACAGCTCTGAATTTCATGTCATAAGAGCAGAAGGTGGCAAGGCAAGATATATTTTCAATACGTACTATCTTTTTTCGTGGAACCTTAATTAGTACCTAGTGGTAAGGTATCTTTCCCTAGAAAATAAACGTTTTGAAACTCAGTGTATTTTTAATCCTGGCGATAACCGTTTTTTTAACCGTCGACTTTTTTGAAAACGGTTACTTTTATTTCGACATTTTAGACGCCAGCGGATTTTTAAGAAACCACCGATTTAAACTATGACATTTTGGAAACCACTGGCTTTTTGTAAAACCGATAACTTTTTTGGAGCTATTAACGTTTTGGATAAAGTATGACTTTTTTGAAACCTGTGACCGTTTCTGAAAAAATACTTTTTTTTAAACCATTGGCTTTTTGTTACACCCATTATATTCTCGAAACTGCCGTTTAACCTATGACATTTTGGAAGCCACTGACTATTTCTTGAAACTATGGCAGTATGAAACCCCTTGACCTTTTGTAAGCCAACGAAAGCTTGGAAGTCATTAACATTTGCTAGAACATTGGACTTTTTTGGAATCAAAGAGTTTTTAGGAACCAGTATTTTTTTTCAAACAGGGATTTTTGGAACCGGTTATTTTTTGTAAAGTAAACGGTTTTAAAATATTAAAAAAAACAATTGGTTACATAAAAAGTCACCGGAAGTTTTTTTTGAAAAGGTTATTTTATAGGTGCAGCCTAGTTTTTTCGTATCTTTAGGATGACGAAATAGTGCCGCAATCATCACAAAAACCCTCTCAAAATGCTTCACTTTATTCTAAGATTTACTAGAATTTTAAAGAGAATCCGTAACAAGCACCACTGGTTAACAAATATAGTGCAGCTGAAGTGAATTCAAAACAGATTAGCTCGATTGTACCTGATTCGCATACTGTGCTGAGTACACCACTGATGGACACGTTGTATAAGGCTTTACATAAGGCTTCACTAACTACCAATATCAGCTTTCAACGGCAAAAATAAAAAGCAATACTGAAACTCAAGCTGACTAAAATTGTTAGTTATGAATTAGCTTCAATCCCTCAGAAATGTCTTTATTTAGTTAAAATTTATTCAATACTGCAGAAGGCCTCTTTCTTCAGAGGTGAATGGTAAATTGACAAATGACTACTACTTACATGCTCCTCAGTGAAATTTGGATAAATACATATTATAATTGAGGCAAATCCAAAAACAAGTTGATAGTAATGCCATAGCACTAAAAAGATGTTAATCATCTTGCAGCATTCGAATACGCCACGCCTCACAAATCAAACACAGCTTCCGCCTACCGAAAGTGGCTGGCATCCAAAAATTTAACAAATGATCAGATGTTCCCCCGAAAATATATACAAATGTATTGAAATAATGCGATGATTAGTTAAGTATGCATGTGAGCATGGCTGTATGTATGTGAATACGAGCGTGTGCTGAGACTTTCGCACCATTATTGTCGTAAATCTATCAATTTGATTGACGGAAATAAAATTCGCAATTGTTGGCATGCGTGTAAGCAATTAATTTTGATTGCAGGTGAAATTGTGTAAGAAAAGATCTTAATTTTTAAAACTAAAAAAAAGTAACTTCAATGCACATTAATTGTTGCAAAAAAGTGTGAATTCAAAATATCAACTGATTTTTTCTCAGAAAATACAATTCTGTGGCACACAGCAATAACAACAAAAGTCAAAAAAGCAAACAGCCATTGTCGTATTTCAACAAAAATATTTCTAAGCAGGGTTGCCACCTAAACCCATTATAGTTTTTCTTTTCTTGCAAGGCAGCTATTAACTCGAAAATTACTTGACATATTTCAATCTACTTTTAAATGTAGGTAAATTGTTATATTTTAAGCCCTCCTACTTAAGTGTTGTCACTATGACGTTTTAACGAAGTTGCAACCTATTCGAAATTTTTAATTTTTGCTACAATCTGGGGCCTCTTTCACAAGCGTTTCCATGTAGCAGTTTTTTTACCGAGTTGCCACCTTTATGAAATTAAAAATATGAAATGTATAGTATTTTACGTATTGCACTTAGTATATACTTCAGACTTCTGTTCGAAAATTAAGTTGTGTACATTTTAAACGTTCTCCTCCTTTCCCCCCCTTCCTTTTAATCAGCATTTATTGGTCTCTCTAAGGGTTTTGATTTGTTTTCCGTCATTATTTACTTTATATGTCGTTATCACCCGCAGCTTACTATATTTTTTTCCGCTTACTCTTGAAGTCGATCTCTCCCGAAAACCTTCCTCATGAACTAAAATTCAATTATGTTCTAGAAAACTACAGCAAACACAGTTATAAATACTTTTCAACTTTTTCCAACTGATTGAGAGCCGTTCAATGTTCTCAAAGTCGGTGTTCGACTGCAATAATTTTGGTCCTGGGCGTCTTTCTGCACTCCAATTTCCTTCAAATGATTAAAGTTGTAGGACGGAAAGCACCACATATTTTCCGGAAAATTTTTTTGCGAATAATCTTTGTCTACGCCAGAGAGGGAAGAACGTAACTGATTAAAGCCTCACTTAATTCTGAATGATTCAATACTGCGGAAGCTGTTGGCATTGCTGGGAGATTATATATTTCTTGTCACAGAAGCAACATTTCTACTCAAAAACTGTATCCAAAAGTGGTCCGTTAGAAGAAGTTTCTCTGCAAAGGTAAAAAATTTCGAAGTTTAATTTTACATACACATGTATGTATATGAAAGTTATAAGTTTACTTATGTATATTAAAATTAAATTTAGTTATTTGATTTTTATTGCCTCTTTGTAAATTATGGCGCATCACGCCACAGCATGCCTGCCTACTATCACAGCACCACACTCTCGACACGCTTTTGACAGTGAAAGTACAAATTTAATTAACATTCGTGAGTATGCATGCCAACCGAAGAAATGTGTTGAAAATTATCATCATGGGAATGACAATGGCTGCAAGAAAATATTTGAAAAAGCTTGACATTTTTGTAATCCGTTCGCTCGATCACTACATCGATTTAGGAGCAACCCAGTAGAACTTGAAGCGAGACCTCCCCAAGCGAGGAATAAGAGAGTACCAGCTCTGGTATCCTTTTGGAACAACAGAAGATTCTTTTTTCGTTTTCTGCTCTTATGCTCCTTTTTGTGGAGGACAAGAAGAGATAACCCCAAGCGATGAATAAGAGAGTACTCCCCTTCATTCCCACAACAGCCGGTTCTATCGCACCGGAATGACCCGGGGTTTTTCACCCGGCCAAGGGCTGTTATTTCAGTGTAACCCTGTCCAATCTGGGGCAGGGCGAAGCACTGTTAACAACAACAACAACAACAGAGTACTCCCCTTAACATCCTTTCGGATCTATAACAGACAATTCTACACTCTGTGATCCGTGTATACTAATCTTGGAGCAATAGGGGAGACCTCCTTAAGTTATTAATAAAAGATTACTTCCTTCTATATATTTTTGGGGCGAAAGTAGAGATTTCTCCAACTTTTACCCCAGGCTAACAACTTTTTGAGTAAGCCGAATTTCTCTGTCAACAAGAGAAAAAAAATTCAACAATAGACAAAAGTTTCAGTCGTAGAAAGTATACTATTTAATTCAAATTCGATACCATTTGTGGTTTTTGATTTTTTTAAGTGAATGTTATTTGTGCCATTTTCCATAGTTTATCCCTTTTTGCTGGTATTTATGAGTACTCTTCCATTGCTTCCATTTCTTCATTTACTTCCATAGAAGGTTTGAAGCATAATTCTCCAAAGATCTTTTAGGAGGAATGTGAAATGTCTCCCTCATTACTCTCCTGGGAGGCTTCCTAAAATTCTCCAAAATTCCTCCATTACTCTAATGGGATTCATAAAAAAGTAATAACAAAAACTCCATTATTGTTTCTTGGGAGGTGAAAGGGAGTTTTTTTTATTACTCGCCCTCCTAAGCCAAGGACAGGTTAAAAGGGGGAATACAAAATGATACAGTAATACACACTACTCTCAAGGGAGTACTCCGGGATTAATAAAACGATGATCCCTGGTTCTACTGGGAAAATACATTCATAATGCTTTTTGGTGTCTTACAAGAGTCATGCTCCTTTGTCTGCTATAATCCTTTACCTTAGCGGACTAGAACCACTATTGTGGGAAAATGTTTTTTTGTGTATTTTATATACAAAAAGGTATTTAATTGTATGTGGCCTATAACTATATCAATTGTTGGAAATCATTTTCAAAATTTAACACTGCCACGTCCCCTACTAGGAAAAAACTCGAGTCCTACATGCATACTACATAAAGAAGTATACGGGGGAGAAGTTGGAGTTAAATAGAAAGAAAATAGGAAAAGTAAAAACAAATAGAACAAGTAATAGAAATTGTAAAAAGAAGGGGGAGAATTAAATAAAAAAAAATAATGGGGAACAAGAAAAGGAATAGGACTATGGATCGAAATAAGAATAGGGATGGTAATAAAAAAGAGGTGAAGAAACGCACTGATAAGAGGAAAAAAGATGTGAGAAGAAGAGGAAGCAATGCCGGAGAGAAAAGTGAAGAAGAACAAGCAGATAGAGGGGCAGCGGAATACTTAGCGATGAATGAGAAGTGCAAGTATTTTTTAAACAGTCCTATTCTATTCTAATAAAAACCTTTAACAATTAATTAAAAATAATTATTAAAAAAAAACATCAGCAAAATTGTTGGTACAAAAAAGCAATAAAAAAAAACAATAATAATTTTCATAAATAAAAAGAAAAATTATTATTATTGGCTTTGAGCTCGTTTATAGTCATGGTACATTTCTGAATAGTTTTCGAAGTTAAAATCGTTAAATGAAGATCTACTTCAAATTTTCACAGTAAAACTTATTTTAGAACACCTAAAACATACATATTACTTTCACGAACATGAAATGGTAAAATAACTGCTCATCCCACCAAAGCCAGAAAGCTCCGAAATAATAATCCAAAAAGAGTCCGTAAATAAAGCTTGGAGTGTTATTTAGTAAACATCAACTAAAATAGTTTTTATGAAGATTCGAGTAACCTTGGAAAAAGAAATGAATATTGTAGAGAGCAAAGCTCAATTATCTGCCGTGTGACCAGGTGATAGAAAAAAGAGGCTAAATCGGCAAATAAAAAGGTTAGAAATGGCTAAAATTAAGAAAAAAAAGAAACTAAAAAAAAGTCGATAAGGTGCAGTCAATAGTATCCTGATGATGATTTCAAATTGAAGTCGAAATATCGACAAATTTAAATAAAACAAATATTATTATGATATAAACCAATTGTTTTAATTGAAATTATACGTATATATTTGAGTGGCCTAGAGCTCAATAGTTTAAATAACCTTAAAAAAAAGTCAGAAATTTTTTTACGAAATCCCTTTCAAATTTTTTATTTTAGTTTAAACCATTTGTATAAAGCTGGAGACGTAACTTAAAGGAACTATTCTTATTTCAACACATATCAGGCACATTTTCCTTGACTAGGAATTTTTTCAAAGAAACACATACTATAGAAAAATCACTACAAACTAATTAGTTTTATAATATTTTCTTTGTCTGATGAATCAGAAAAGCTTGAGTCTGCTTATAAAGTTTGGGTATTTATCATAGAGATGAGATCACGGTAATTAGTGCCACATCTGGATAAGCGTTTTAACCAACATCTAATATTAAGGAGCTAGTTAAGCATTTTTATTTTTTAGAACAGATTAAAAGTTCTTTAACTAAGTTTTTAAAATGTTCATGGCACTAAAAATTCTTTCAACATCCGCATTACTGAAAAGTAATACCAAAAAGTTAAATACGAATTCGATTAGTTCTAAAAAACGGGGTTCGTTTAATGAGTTTTTATATTCTCGGACTTCCGTCCAAAATTCTATGGTAGAGGTCATACTTTTCCACTGTACGGTTATTAGCTTTCGCCACTGCAGCTCAATCAATGCTACTTGACTTGGAGAATCCTAGACTTTTCTTCTTGAAAGTGATAAAATACATCCGGCTTTGTAAATTTCAAAGAATTATCAACTGAAAAAAAATGTATCTTTTGTAAAGAGTTCATATTATAAGGTAGGTGATGTCGCAATTAGGTTATCAACTCCATTAAAAATAGTAAAAAAATGTTTACGAATAATTTCCTGTATTTCGTGATCAATACTACCTTCATTCAACTTTAATGTTGTTGTATGAAAAATATGGTGTTGAGAGGAGGAAAGGTTTGGAGTAAAAAAAGGCTAGAAAAAAGCCACGAAGCTAAAACCAAAATTATGAGGCTAAAGGACAAATCTAGCTTCAAAAAGGCTAACCTGGTCACACTGATTATATGTATGATTGAGAGCATAATCTGACCTTTTTTTGGTTGTAAGCGTAAAGAGAATTGTGAGAGAAAAATAAATGTTGGAGAGCGGATGAACGATAACGTCCATTGATAGACATGCTTTAGGGAATTTTTTGCCGTACACAACAGAACGTAAAGCCAAGGGAAGTGCACCTAAACTTAAAATAGATGTTAATGATTCATCGATTAATAATCCCGAGCTCGATCACTATAAAGTCAGATAATTACACGCACAAATACTATAATGAATAGCTAGTTTTATTTACTAGTAATAGCCACAATACAAATTTAAGAGTCTGGTAACTTCACAATAGTTTACTGAACAACACTTGAAAATAAACTGATCAACATGCCTTGCTTGGTTACTGCCTTTGATAGTCCGACAGCGTGCTACCCTAGCACCCAGAAGTTTTTTGGTTGTTCCCTCTTCGCGTTCTCGAAGGGTCAGTGTTATGTATTGGCATCTTGTCTTTGCCTCGTATTCGCACCTATCTTTGTTGTGTTAAAGTAGTGGTGGGAGTGCTATTAAGTTACTCGTAGAAATGGTATATACTTGGGAATATTCGCTACAGTATGAAGAGTTTTGATAAGTTCCAAATGGAAAGTTTATACACGCAGAAGTATTAAATTATACACATATTTTTATATAAAATTTGTTTTCAATAAAACACTAATAGCATTATATTTTCAAATTTATAAAAATAAAACTGCATGAACCATTAAATAGAGTACTTCTTTCTAATTAGCAATACTCGTACACAGTTATAAATCTTAAAAGCTTATATAAATCTTCATAAAAGAGTCAATAAAAGCCTTAAATATGAATTCAAAATGGGTACAAAAACCATCAAAGTGGAGGAAAAAATACTACAAAAAAGCTTAATAAATGAGTTAGTAGAAGTTTCCCATATGAGTCCAAAACCACTCCGAAGCTCTGTTTTATTTTTTTCCTTTTATTGTGCATGCGTAGAACGATTTTCTTGCTCATTTTGGGATCCGAAGTTAGCTAGTTTCTGAGGCAAATGCTCTGAGAAATGTGCTTTAATATAATCATTTGGTTAGTTGTGTGTGCACCCAACAATAATGATGCCGAAACGATCAGAATGATGAGCGCTGTCTGAATTTAATCAAGAATACAACAGATGTTAACTGTATGATTTGTGGTCCATAAAATTTTCATATTTTAAATAGAACCCATGGAAATTTTTGTGATAAAAGATCTGGTTTTGGACAACACAACTCTGCAATAAATCCCAGCTTGACTTAGACTCTAGGCGGAAAAATCAATTTTTTCTGTATGTATTTTAATAATATAATCGATATTTGTTCATAAATACATTTTGATAAAGCAAATGCCTTTTCGTTGTATTAGTTAAAATATATTATAAGTATGTATGTAGTTATAAAATTAGCCAAATGGATGGATTTCAGATTTTATTAAATGAGATTTACAAAAACCGATTTAAAATGTGTTATTATTATAATCGACTATTATATCGATATTCACCATTAATAAATTCGATACAAAAAAATGGATAGTTAAAAAAAAATAATATATTAAAGTAAAAATCTATACCTATAAAAAATAATCGACTCAAATACAAATCGATTATTTTTTTTACAGTCCTAGGCTGTTTTTGCTTATTGACACAGTTGTAAATTCCATATAAACTGTCCAAAGCCAAAACAAACCAAAACAAAAAACAAGAAAAAATGTCACAAAGAAAATCTTGAAACCGCCGTTGTTCTCAATTTCATATAAGGTTTGATTTATTGCCATTTTGAAAAATAACGGTTTCGCTTTTCAAATGCCAAGAAAATGTATTAAACCGCTTTTTGAGCAAATATATACATGATTATGTTTTTGCAAGTAAGTAGCTAGTTACATAGCTCATATAAGTTAGTTAATGCATTGGGTGTACTAACTTTTTTTATAGTGTTATATGTACACAGGTATTTCGGTACGAGGACTGACTCCATTGGCTGAAGTTGCACTTGTTCCAAACAATTGCAAATACCGAATTTCATGCTTAGCAAAACAATCGAAACCACAAAATCAAAGTGTGGGCCAAACTAAATATATAATACTTCATTCAACATATGCAAGCTTCTTGTTGTTGCAGCTAAGCACATATGTATGTATGTATGTATGTAATCACATATGTTAGCGATATGCCAGAGTCGACACCACAAACGGTTAACCTCAATACCGTTCAGTAAAATTCAAAGCCGCAGCAGCACCACACGTCGTATGAGTGAATTGCACTCAAAAAGTGTTGGCGGTGGAATTAGTGACGTTGTTGGCCAGTCAAGCAGACAGTCAGTCAACAAACAAGCAAACAAAGTTGATTAAAATAAAAAAGAAATAAAAAAGTAGCAAACTACGATGACTGACTTTTGCTTTAACAATTCTTGATTCAGCTACTACTTTAGTTCGCTACAGAAACCTGAATGCTGTTGTTGTTAACTGGTTCACGTACATATACGAGTATATACATATGCTTACCATATGGAATTTCTGTCACGCCACCTGAAGGCGTAAGATTTCTGCAATGCAAATTTTTCTTATTTAAAAAAAAAATAAAAAATAAAAAAATATATAACAAAATTTTAAAAACTTAGCTTTTTTACGCTATGGCGTTGGTGCTTATACTATACAGCTTTCTTGTTGCTATTTTTATACCTTTTTATATTTTTTTCACCATACCTATAAATCTATTTTTTTCCTCATTGTACTTAGTTCGGTTTTATTTTCACGCTTCTATTGTCTTCCAGTTCACATAGCATTTTTTTGCAATTTTTTCTTTTTTATTTTTAGTTAGCTTTCAACTTATATCGTTGTTTAGTTTTTTTATTTTTTATTTTTTTGCAAAGTCTTGCAATTTATTTCACCTGAGGGTGTTTTCGTTACCTGCTTATATACATGCTTATACGGCAGCCTTACAGCTCAGGAATCAATTTCTCGATAGAAACTTTCCATTTTGATATTTCCATGGAAGGAAAAGTGAATTTGTAGCTCTCACCATTTGTACTATGTTGTCTCTGATAGCTATGGTATCTTCTTCTTCCTCATACACGAAGCATGTATGTACAAATGTTCAGCTTGTGCGTAAATTGGTAGTCTTGTTGAAGCTCTATATGCTATCGTTTATAATAGTATCCAGAGTTCCATGAACCTTATAAATTTCTTCAATGAAACGATCTACTCACAAATAGAATGTACCTAATCATATTTCAGCGCTCTTTAGCTGGATTGGTCAACAATCTCGTTTTAGCTCTTAAGAACGCCTTATTTAAGAATTTGTTGAAAGATGCGGTTTATGAACCTAATTTTGAGATACTGAGGTTGGGAAATCTTCAAAAAAAATTTGGAATAGGGTGATCTTCCACTCAGCCATCGAAAAACGGACTTAACATCCTATAAAGTTATTTGAAAATCTTGAGTAATAAGTTCCACTAAAAACTTCTGCAAAATATTTCTCAAAAAATAACACATGTGTACAGTGCAATTCGAGATTGTTTTATTTTACTTTTTGCGCCAATTCCAGGAAGAATTTCAAAAAGTTTCGTGTCCATTTCAACATGGGATTGGTTTTTGGGGTTATTTTCGCGACCATTTCGGAAAATTTGTTTTGGATCATTTCGGGATTGAGTGCGAAATTATCCCAAACGAGTTTGGAATTGCTCGCGAAAATTATCAGAAATTATGACGACGGCAATCTCAAGTATGGGCTCGATAAAGCTTGAAATGATGCCAAAAAAGTCTCTAATATGGTCCCGAAAACAGTCCCGAATTGATCCCGAAATGGTTCGGAAAAAGCTCAAAACCAGGAAAACTGATCTATCGAAACTATACTGTAATGATTTCAAAACGTCACCTAAAAAGTCTCGAAATAATCCCAAAAAGTTACGAAAACAATTTCGTAATGATCATAAAAATGTTCCGAAATGGTCCTGGAAAAGTCTAGGAAACAATTCTGAAATGATCCCTAAAAGGTTATGAAATAGTTCTGAAAAAAAATCCGAAATGTTCTAAAAATTTTCCTAAGAAAGGCCCGCAACATTCAAAAAACCATCCCGAAATGATCCCTAAAAGGTTCCGAAATAATCTCGACAACAATCCCAAATTGGTCTCGAAAAAGATCGAAGTGATGCCAAAAAAGTCTATACGATCCCGAAAACAATCCCGAAATGGTCCGGAAAAAGCCCAAAACCAGTAACGAAACGATCCCAAAATCTAAAAATCCCGAAATTATGCTGTAACGATTTTAAAACGTTACCTAAAAAGTCCCGAAATAATCCCAAAAAGTCCCAAAACAATTTCGAAATGATCTTGAAAATGTCCCGAAATGGTGCTGGAAAACTTCAAGGAATAATTCTGAAATGACCCCTAAAGGTCCTGAAATAGTCTCAACAACAATCTTGAAATTGTTCCGATGTCATTCCCAAAAATTACAGACAACTATTCCAAAACGAACCGTATCCGACCTAATTTTGCTACGATTAGCTATTTCTTAAATTCTATATTACCCACATTCTACTACAATGCTCTGCTACAATATTCTATTTCCGTAGCATCCCAAAAAAGTGTCGATTTACTTCAAAACAAAATTAAAAACATTGAATCGCTACCTAAGAAATTAACTTCAAGAATTATAATCATGCTGATATTCCGTAAGAGCCAGTTATGGTCCAGTTATACTTGCATAGTATCGCATTGCATGACATACGTGCTCTCTCTGAAAGTATCTCTGCAATGGGTTTTCTGAATCATTAGTCGTTTTCTGGAGTTTTTATACCATTTCTTGTTCATGAAAGGTGTAACGAATTTGGTGCGATGTCTGTAAGTATGCGAAGAAGAAAATATGGGCCCATCAGTAAGTATAGCGAAAGGATCAGGAGTTGAGTCGTTTTGGTATGTGGGGTCACTTTTTTAAAATGTTAATCGTTGGGCTGAGAAGACAATGTCAAATCAATCTCACATGTATATATCTGATTGTTCAGTCAAATAATTTACCTAGAACTTTTCAAACTAAAAAGCACTGTTCTGGACGCAAACGTCAAGCTGTGTAGTTCTGTTTATATTTTTCTCTGTTATTATATTTAATAAATTAATAATATCTTTGATATTCTAAAGTTATAATTAAAGTGGATAGAGTTAAATACTTAATGTGCTTCACTACTTGGTGTGAAAAGTGTTAAAAAGTTTCAATAGTTATTCATTATTATAAATTCATTTTGTTGAATTTGTGTGTGCCGAGTTTTTTGCATATTTTATTTGTTGCTATTGAAAGGCTTTATTTCATATTGCAATTGTTGTTGTGCTCTGACTTGCTTTTCTTATTTCTTTTTCGTTACAGCTGTTTTGCGTGGTTTGTTAAACGTCAGATACAGTGTGTTTAAAACTGTTCGCTCAGTACTGTGTCACTTAAACTGTCAGGGTTGTTTTTTCTTTAATCCGCTAAATTTTTTCTACCTTATCATTTTTCTTATAAATTTATATTAGTATTTACACGAAAATGTCGTGCATGATAGCAAACTGCCAGGTAAAAACCGAGTCCGAACGCTTTGTGGCATGCTGGTTGTGTGATGGACTTGTCCACGCCAAGTGCACTGGGTTAACCGGTAGAATAGCTCATCTGCTTAACGAAGGAAAAGGCCTGCGCTGGTCTTGTTCCAAATGCCGGTCGACGGAAGTTGATCTCTGTAAAATCCTTAGGCATATCAGAAACGGTTTTTCTGAAATAAGCAAAGGTTTTTCATTGCTGACCGAAAAAATCAAACAATATGAAAATATTTTCAAAACCTTGGAAACATTGGAGAATTCGCCTCATTTGGAATGCCCTGATAATCGCGAAAACAAGCGCAGGCGTACGGATGATCGGCCTACTACCTCAACAGTGCCGAACTTGCCTCAACCCCTTGAACTTATAGATTTGGCTTCTCCAATTCCTAGTACGGTTGTCCGAGCAAGGTCGAAGAACGCCCCTTCAAAAACGTCCACTAGTAATAACCCGGAACCTTCAACTATTGCAATGGAGTCTGAACCAATCGTTGGGAAGTTGGTTGTGGTTCCTCGCAAAAAAATTTATTTTTGTGTGTACGTTCCATCCAGACACTACCGAGGATGATTTGATGTACCATATTTCTTCTAAAGTTAAAGATCAAAGCGTAACTGTTAGAAAATTTAATTTCACATATCAAAGAAGTATGTCTTCGTTTAAGATTGATGTATCTAGGAAAGATTTCGATACTCTTTTGGACAGCTCTTTTTGGCCTCCCGGGGCTCTTGTGCGGGAGTTTGAATACAGACCGAATAGGAATGTTCAAAATGTGGCCAAAATTTCTCGTAATAACGTTGAGTCAAAAAACTGAGCACTAAATCCGTGAATATCTTTTATCAAAATGTCAGAGGTCTAAATACCAAATTAACTGATCTCTTTTTGAAATCTTTTCATTGTAATTATAACGTAATTGCTTTTACCGAAACTTGGCTAAAACCTCATGTTTTCAATTCAGAGTTTTTATGTAATGAATATCAAGTATATAGAAATGATCGCTTGAACAGAGTCGGGGGTGGTGTTCTAATTGCCGTTCATTCCTCCATCCCTTCAGAAGAGGTTAATATTCCTAACATCGATTTCATTGAGTTCAAATGCATCCGCCTTCAACTAGACAACGTCTCTATGTACTTATATGTTTGCTACATCCCTCCAGCATCAGATTTTTCAGTCTACATGCAACATGTCTCTCTGCTCAAAACTGTTAACCTTATGGCTAAAGCTTCAGATTCAATTATTGTTTTGGGTGATTTTAACTTACCTCATATATCGTGGAACATATCTGATGGTAACATTATTCCAAATCCGTCCAAACTGGGGTTCAATGACTTTTTAGATGCAATTTCCGATCTTTGCCTTAATCAAATAAATGTTACCGCTAACAAGTTTGGGAAAGTCTTAGATTTAGTGTATGTTAATGATATAAACCAATTTTCTGTAAATCGTTGTGATCCGTTGGTTTTACCAGAAGACCTTTACCACCCTTCTATGGAAATAGTCTACGAAACCATAAGTAATGGCCAAGGCACTCAATGCTACTCATGTAGTAGCTTTGATTATAACTTTTCCAAAGCAAACTACAAGAAATTAAATAAAGAACTGTCTAAATTAACTTGGCCTGAATTTGGTTGTGATATCGATCTAAACGTCTCACATTTCAATCACACTATTTACTGCCTATTTGAGAAGTTTATTCCTAAACGTAAAGTAACTTATGATCATCCTACGCAAGCTTGGTTTACTAAAGAGCTTAAGGCTCTTAAAAATAGGAAAACACGATCATTTAATTTATATAAGAAATCCGGATTAAATAAACATTACCTACTGTATTCCATTCTACGTCAGAAGTACATAGATTTAAATAAAAAGTACTATAAAGCTTATATCTCTAAAACCAAAAGAGACATTATTCTCAATCCAAAGTCATTTTATGGTTTCGTAAATTCTAAACGTAAAGTATCAGGGTTTCCCTCAGCCATGAAATATCCAGACATTATATCTAGCGATAATCAACATATCGCAAAGTTTTTTGCTCAATTTTTCACTTCTAACTATTCTGCTGTCACCAATTCAAACTTTCAAAACTATCCTTATAAGCTACACGGGACAAATTCAATTAATTCACCAATTATATGCGCCAAAGATGTTCTAATTTACCTTAAAACCTTAAAAGAATCTTTTAAATACGGTCCTGATAGGATTCCTACATGTTTCTTGAAAAATTGTGGGAACCATATTTACCAACCCCTTACCAATTTGTTCAATCTATCACTAAAGTGTGGTGTTTTTCCAACTGCGTGGAAAGAATCGTTTCTTCTACCGCGGCATAAAAGCGGGAGTAGGTGTTCTATAGAGAAGTATCGTGGCATCGCAAAGCTTTCTGGCATCCCAAAATTGTTTGAAGCTATTGTTACAAATCAACTTACGGGTCCGATCTCTACTTTGATAGCTGACTGCCAACACGGGTTCAGTAAGGAAAAGTCCACAGTTACGAATTTACTTGAGTTTACCAGTCATGTCTCAAATGCCTTTAGAAAAAATCTGCACACCGACGTTATTTATACGGATTTCAACAAAGCTTTTGACAAAGTGTGTCACTCATTACTTATTCATAAACTCGATCAGTTGGGCTTCCAGCCGGGTCTCAATCGCTGGATCCCTTATTACCTTAGTGACAGGACACAAAGAGTAATGTTTAAAAATTTAGTATCCGATGTCATTTATGTCTCTTCGGGGGTTCCTCAAGGAAGCCAACTTGGCCCGATTCTGTTCTTGTTGTTTATAAATGATATTTCTACAATAATAAAATTTTCAAAAATGTTAACGTATGCCGACGACGTAAAGCTTTTCATGTCATTCGCGTCATTTGAAGATAGAAATAAGCTACAATCAGATCTAGATGCACTAGTTACTTGGTGCGATTTAAATTATATGCCACTTAACCTTAAAAAATGTAAACACATGGGTTTTTCGCGTCGAATTTTTCAGCCGGCTTCCTATACAATTAAAAATTATAGTCTTGAGCAAGTGTATGATTTTGTTGACCTGGGGGTTACTATGGACTATTAACTCAGTTTCAACCGCCATATTAGCACAACAGTCAATAAGGCTAGAGGTGTCCTAGCATTCGTTAAACGATGCGCCCCTCGCGCCGGTCGGGCGGGATATGGTGGGTAATCCGTTGGGAATTATTATTATTATTTCAGTGAAATAGAAATTTTTAAGAAAAATACAGCCCCAAGCCCATAGGAACCGATAGCAACGAAAGGGAAAATTTAAAAAGAAGAAGAAGAAGCTGGGCAAACAACAACAGCGGAATATGATGTGACATAAAAGTGAAAAGTTAGTGTATGTAATTGGCTGCTGCTATTCACAATCAAGTGCACATCAGCGAAGGTAGCACCAGCAGCACTAGCAGAAGCAACAATCAAAACACCAAAAGCAAGAAAACCACTTTTGTCAAAGCTCTCGCTGTCTGCTTGTTTGGTTTGCAGTGAAAGTTTTTCGTTTGCGTTTTTAATTTGGGTTTGCTGTAAAGTTGTAGTTAATCAATGAAAGGCGATGACAATGGGAATGGCTGATGATAATTAAGAGAAGATTTTGCAGTGCATAGGTGGAATTTTTGTTGCAATTTCTTTATTAACAACTTGTCTTGGGAGTGGTTTCTCTAAAGCATTCTTCATATAACTACGCTTGCGAAACCATACGTATGACTGTCAATGCTCAAAATATCTGATCATATTTTCGGAATCTTATCAATCTATTTGCGGTACAGGGGACTTTTTTCGAGATTGAATAAAATTATTTCGAAGGTCACCCTATTGTGCTTGATGGTTTCCTTTTTACTATCAAGATTATGAAGATTTTATTATGGGTTATTTCCGAATTTAGGAAATATTTTTTTTTAATCATGAAAGGTTTAACAAAAATTACTACAAATAGTATAATCGCGTCTGCTCGTTTCGCTGGCTTTCGCCCTTACAATGCTCAGTCAATTAAAGAATTATTTTCCCATACAGTGTTTTCAAAACGACTTTTTTGATTTCGTTGGTATATATTGTTTCTATTACTGACGTTTATGTCTGATTTTTGTTCTCTTAACGGTCGCTGACCATTTCACACTTTTTGTCGTAATTTTTATTTTTTCGGTATTATATAGGGATTATTTCGGTATAGCACACAGATAACTTCAGAATATTTCGGAATTGAATAAATATTATTTTACAAGTGCACCAGCATTATTTTCAAGACTATTTGGCCATTAAAGGGTCTATTCTTGGGACTTAGTGAAGGTTTTATAAAGATAATTTCGGGATTCTCGGTATTATTTTTGGTAGTGAATTGAGATTATTTCGGGTTTTATTGATCCAGTTTCTGGCGCTTTGTTACAAAATGTAATGATAGCCGGTTTGATTAATTAGTTTCTTTAGAAAACATTTATTGATTGATTATCATTACTTTCAATTTTCATGATTTTTTTCAATTAATAAAAAAAATAATCAAAAAATCATCATTTTTACGATTACACCGCGTTACACACATTCTGTCCTATGAACCAAATATACTTTTTCGGAAAGGGGAGAGAAAATAAAAATACACCTATATCGGCGATTTTCATGTACAAGTCAGAATTTTTTTTTTATTGTTTAGTTAGTTATATTTTAATTTATTTTTTTATTGCTTTTTTATACCAACAATTTTTGTTCATTTACGGCCTGTACATTTTCAAGTATTCATGAACGAGCTCAAGGCGAAGAATAATAATTTTTCACTTTTTGAATTTATGAAAATTATTATTGTTTTTTATTTTTTTTTGTTTAATAATCATTTTTAATTAATTATTAAAAGTTTTTAATTGAATAGAGTAGGAAAAATATTTAGAGACAACCGCCATAGCTTTTCTTATAGATCCATTTCGGAAGCTGCTAAGCCTCTTCATCAGAGAAATTTTGGCACGCATTGCTAACCATTAAGCTAACAATACGCTGGTTTTGATGTCATCTAAACTCCTAGTTCTATTCTTCTTCACCATATGCATGAACCACTTGGGATTTTTTGACAGATCTGTTTTATCAGCAGAACTGCCTTACCGCGTGCTCTCGGTTTTGTTATTGCTTTTTTAAACCAACAATTTTTGTTGATTTACGGCCTGTTCATTTTCAAGTATTCATGAAACGAGCTCAAGGCCAAGAATAATAATAAAAGTGAAAAATTATTATTCTTGGCCTTGAGCTCGTTTCATGAATAATTTTATTTAATTTTTTCTTTCTCTTTTAGAAGCACATAAATATACACATCAACAATATTGAAAAAAATCGAAAATAATCAAAAAAATTTAAAAAAAAACCAAAAAAAATCAAATGTAATCAAAGGACTTTTTTTTTGATAATTTTTATTTATTTTTAATTTTTTTTAATAATCGTAAAAAATCATGATTATTTTTTGATTTAATAGTAATTTAATAATTGCCTTTTTTTGAGAAATAATTAAAATAATCATAACAAATTAAAAAAGCGGTCTAATTAATTGATTATTAATTTAATTTAACAGGTCTGAGTGTAAAGAGCAGTCGACTACGATGGAGAACCGACCGCTTACCAGGAGGAATTTGTAACATTTCTTTTTTATTTCAAAGACTTATTTGGCTAAAAATTGAAACCCAATTCTGCACACTTTTTCGCACTAAATTTTAAATCAAATTGAGTTTTTCCATATATATGTACAGTGGCTCAAAGTAAAAATTACCCAGTCTATTCTCCTGCTATAGCTCGTACCTTGATTTTATATAAAAATATGGATAGTTATTTTATAGAAATCTTTTGAGTCAGTGTGTCCAAGCTTATGCAGGAAAAAACTTAAAATTTCAAAATGATTTCTGATTTAGCACATTTGCAGCCTTATAAAATCTCGTCTCACAAACTGTAACTGGTTCATTTTTATTGTGAGCTACTGTATAAGTAAAAGGACTTGGAATGGCAGCGAAAATAAATTTTTCTTCTAAGCTAAAGTGAAGCTGATACTCGCGCCAAATTTGTGCCACTAAACTTTATTTAATAAATTACCTGACGAGTTTGTATGTTTTGCATAGGAAATTTTCGCATACCAGAAGCAAATGTGTAAATCAGAAGCATGTGAGTGGTAGCGATTTTGTTAGAAAGTTGTGAGAGATGACGCGTCGGAAAGCAAAAGCTGCGATTTGCATATTTTCATAAGGCTAATGGCTGAGTGATGCCAAAAAATTAAACTGGGTTTTTTTTTGACGGATAAAAAACTATTCAAGTTTTCACACTTTGTTCCGAGCTTCTTATTCCATACCTCGGAATACTTATGTAATCAGTCGGACCAAAGGAAGAACTCGCAAAATGCGTGAAATATCGAAACGGACCATATAATATCGATTTAGTACATAGCTTTGCAAGGTAATGACTCAGTTCGCTTCCATTATGGTCCAAATAACTGCGCAGCAATTCGTGCATATCTTTACAGAAGCGTCTACAAGGGTCTGTTTATTTCAAAGGTGTCTAACTGAGAAATGCTGGGCTACCTCCGTTTCGCTACGACTTTCTTACATTTCAGCTTACAAGTAAAAAAACTCAAATGCTTACGATGACTGAAGAAGATAATTTCATATGCAGTGTAGTTTATTAAGTTTTCTACAATTTTCTTCTCATAACGCTCGCCCGTTATCGGAAAACATGTTCTGCGCATGCACAGCTTCCACTTTAAATTAAATTCTGCTACTTTTGTGATATGATTTCCCCACATCAAGTGAAATCTCTGCAATACGAGACATAGAAAAAAGGAAGCATAAAAATTACAAGACACGCTGGTGATACTTTTGCAAAAAAAAAAACGAAAGAAGAAATGTATCTCACCGTGCTGTAATTGTTTGTTAGCAATATGGTCCACTTGTTGCGTACTCGTTCTGCTTGAGAAATGAACTGGTAGATGTGAACTCTTTCTCAAAACCGATTTAGTTTCGTACAATGCAATTTTTATACATATTTACAAAGAAGATTAGCTGGCATGTACGCACATAGGTACTAACAAATATGATACTAACTAAACAGCAAACAGAACTCTTGCTTCGCTAGCCGCGCTTTAAGTTTCAACACCACCGTGTTAGTTGCTGCAATTTCCATTGTATTTTTTCAAGTTTATTTTTTTTTATGGGAAAAATTGGTTCGAATTACATTAATTTGCTTACGAATCTGCGCAATGACGACTTAGCAGTAACTCTGTTCCATTTCTATGCTTCATGAATTTGTACTTACATAGAAAGCTTTACTGACTAGAAGATGGATAATAAGTACATCATCTGTATGCTAACTGCTGACGAAAAGTAATTATAGTCGAAGCAGCAACAGCTTTTTTGACCGTTGTATATTTTAGTGGGGAAATATTATAATAGAGATATTTGCAAACAGTTGGGATTGCGAATAAAAAAATCCATGCTCGCCTGTTTTGAGTGCAGTTATAGAGCGCCTAAAAGTTTGTTGGCGTCTAGGGCACAAAGTCTTTTAAAGAGTAGTGGTGGGGAACAACACTAAGATACAGATTAATTGACTTATTATAAAGGGTATACACATTCCCAAACATATTTTCTGCTATGTTATGTTATGTTGCTTTCCATTGAGTAGTCTTGTGTCACTTAGTGATATCTTACTCTGGGTTAGGTTATCTTTTTATGCTAAGTTATGCCCTGTTTTTTGTGCTATGTTATGTTACGTTGTTATGTAATGACATGGCTTGCTATGTTATTATGTTTATGTAATTTTTATAACGGTTTGTTTTATATGCAATATTATGTTATTTTATGTTATGTTATGTTATGTTATGTTATGTTATGTTATGTTATGTTATGTTATGTTATGTTATGTTATGTTATGTTATGTTATGTTATGTTATGTTATGTTATATTATGCTATGTTACATTATGTTATTTTATGTTATGTTATGGTTTGTTATTTTATTGTATGTTGTGTTATTCATATAAGTCAGCTAGTCATAAATATGTCAATTTTGATAAAATGCTTTAAGGCTATACTCTCTTCTTCAAATCCCGAACTTTTGCATTTTGAGCAGCCCTTTAAATTTGAAACATCTTGAAGTTTTTTGATATTTCGATGTTCTTCTCTATTGCAAATACTAGGAATGGAAATTTTTTCTTATTGAGCCATCCTGGTATTTTCTGTACCTGAGTTTACGATCCCGGTATCCTGGTATAAGTCCCGGTATTTGAGTATTCGCTATTCTGCAACAGTTTAGGTTGAAAAAAGTGAATAATGTTTTTATGAAGCTACATATCTGCCCTTAAAATATATAGCAAAAAAATTGATTTTGAATATGTATGGCAAAGAAAATTTTTTTCCAAATGTGTTAAATTTGTGAAGCGTATTCTCGCATTCTAAGGGATTTTTATAAATTTTTAAAAATGTATAATTTTATTAAACATAATTTTTGTGAAAAAATGTGAATTTGCGGTCCATTATTTAAAATTAACTTTTGTTAAGTTCAAAATCCACGTTAACTCAGTTTTTTTTTTTAAAAGACTATGTTAAACCAACAGTTTCATCTTAGTTGATAGAAAGGCTTATCTTACTTTTCGTAACGCAATCAAAAACGAAAAATAAAATATTCAAAAATGCTACTCATCAAAAACAAAATGAAACTTATATAATTTCCATGAATAAATCACACATATTTGGTTTTTAACATATTTCCCATTCCGAAAATACCTGGTTGTAAGAAAGAAATCCCGATATTTTCAGCACCCAAAAATGTACGGGACACGCATCCCTTGTACATCACATGTTAATACCTCTAAGT
This sequence comes from Merzomyia westermanni, assembly GCA_949987695.1. Classification (NCBI taxonomy): domain Eukaryota; kingdom Metazoa; phylum Arthropoda; class Insecta; order Diptera; family Tephritidae; genus Merzomyia; species Merzomyia westermanni. The sequence continues at coordinate 75,470,717 of OX465290.1, forward strand.
TAAAACAAATTTGGGTCGCGTGTTGTTATTTGAGTGAAATGTCAAAATAATCGTGTTGGCAAATGTTCATATTGGCACTCCCTGCACATAGTATGACCGACTCTAATATACCATTGTACAACTTTTTCGTGTTTTATTTAGCTTTATTTTAATTACAATGCAAAAAGACTTAATTGTATTACGATATAAGCTTGGCAGTTTCGTATCGAGTTTCAATGTCATTACTATGCATGAAAAGAAAAAAATTACGAAGTGTGGCCAACGGGTGGTTGCATTTCAAAGCAAAGCGAATCCACAACTTTTGATTTTTAATACATCGAGGTCAGAATTTCGCAAATCAGCACGGAAAAATATTAAAATGTTTGCAAAAGTGATGATCAAACAAATTTTATTATTTAACTAAGAAAAAAGTGAACAAAGCATTCATTCCAGAGATTATGCGCCTTCAAACGTACTGAATTCAGCATTTCAAAATTTTACGGAAGCTACTATTTCATTCCAAAATAATATTTTTCTTAGTTCTGCTTTTAAAAATTCGCTAAAATGCTTCCCACTCTCTCTTTACTGATTCTTGGTTCGCACTGTAGTCCTCTAGCAGTCAGTGTAAGACTTTAGAAACAAAAAGTTAGAAGCTGAGCTTAACAATCACCAGAGTTATATTCACTCATATTGATGTTATTGCTACTATTGTTGTTTTTATTACTTTGCACGTATTATTGCTTGTAAATTTCAAGCATACATTTATCATATTCCTACAAGTTTACCTAGCTGTCACAGCACCGACACTTTCGCAACATTTCGAACGCTGGCATTTCGTGGGTTTGTCGCAATTTGATACATTGTACAAATTTACTGTCAAATCTTTAACGCCTAGAAGGAGTATTATTTATTATCAAAGGCATGCATAAAACACTTAAGCATAAATAATGTTGCAAATAATAGAAACAAACAAAACAAAAATTTACGCCAATACAAATTCCTGCTGTCATAACACATTCCTTAGACCAAAGAGTTAGTTACTAGCAAACTTACATATGAATGCCTGAACTACAAAGTAAATTTGTCTGCGCCCCATTAAGGCGCCACACTCCAATTGCAATTATCGCCATTGCCGACAGGGTGTTGAAGTTTTACAACAACTCATTTGGAGTCGTCAAAATGCACAAAAAAATGCGGTGCAACTTACAAAACTAAAATTGTTATAATATTTACAGCTATTACTCAACACCTTATTGAAATATTCATGCATGGGCATTAGGGTGGTTCACTTTCGTTATAAGATAAAAACGGTCCCATTAGAGTGCACAAATCTGCTAGGGTGCTTATGAAGCAAGATGTTGCAATTGAATTTTGAGTTAGATGCAAATTTGAAACAAGTAACTAGAACTGTGAGTCCGATGAAAGTCCATCAAATTGAGTCGCTATATAAAACTAGACCAAAATTGGGGATTTGAATTGATTTCGAGTTTCAAACAATCTTTCGGCGAGATAGAGCTAGAAACTTGGGCCATTGTTTAGAATTCGTAAGATAGGTAATAACCATTTTAAAAATCCGCTAGATGGTGCCTGGATCAATGTGCAAAGTAACATCATGGTGAGCTGGATATTAAATGGATCATAGTTCTGCAGTAGTATTTTGGAAGTCGATTAATCTTGTTGTTGGTGTTGTTATTAACAGGTTTACCAACAGGGTTGGACCAGAGTGTTATTGGTGTTAGAAGAGCAGGTTCAATTGAACACGGAAAGAGTTGTTTTGTATTATGAGGGGACATACCACATGCATGGCACGTATTTGGTATGGTGAGGTTCAGTCAGGATAAGTAAGAGTTAATACTGTTGCAATATCAAGAACGAAGTTGTGCTAGTATGACTCTAGTCTCCTCGAGAGGCACACGCTCCTCACCAGCTATTTCAGGTGGTTGTATGTCAATTACGGGGTTCACGGGCTATCTGAGGGATCTGTCTACCGACTCGATATGGAGGTCGGTTAGAGCCCGCCTATAGTTACGCAGATCAAACGGCAAGGTAATGTGGTGCCTGATCCTATCATATCGCTTAAGCTTAATCCCGGTCGACTAAAACTTTAATGAGATTTGGCAATTTTTGCGATTCCAGTGATTGACAAACCCTTAAAAATCGTCTTTCCTTGGTTCATTTTGGTGCTTTTTTTTTTACATTTCTGTGATGAACACAAGTGTACCATATAAAGTAAGTCAGCTGTCATCTCGTCCCATGGCGCTGAAAAATTAGCTCATAATATGCCAACTTCCAAGGGACGACATGGCTAAGACCATCACCTGGGAAGCATCCACACTTAAGCGATTATATCAGAATAAGACACAAGGAATTGGCGATAATCTTAAGATAAAAAGGAAGAAAAGGCAGACAACATACTCTATATTCTCCAACTTCCTAAACTGAAGAGCAAGGACACACATTAAGCAATGTCGAGCAGATTTCTGAAAGGTGGGCAACTTGTGTGGCATGCTTTTTCGGATAGCAGTGCACTACCTCAATATATTTTTGTTATTAGTAACCGAACGTTTGAAATAATAAAAGGATTAATGGAATCTATAAACGATTTGACCCTATTGACTTCGGCAAGCTAAAGAAAATGTCTCTTAAACGGTCAGTTCTTCTTGTCTTTGGTTTTTTCCATATTTAAAATATTTCAAAATTCTAATAGATTTTAAGTCCAATCCTATACTTATGTGGATCAAAATAATAATAATATCAAAAATTAAAATTTACTGAGAGCGAAAGAGTAGCGCCTCCAGCGACAAAATCACGTAACAAATTTTTAGCCAAGCGACTTGTGTTCCAGAATCGTCTCTAAGCGAAGTCTCCTAATATTCGAAGGGCCGCTTTCATAAAAGCCGCTTAGCGCTAACCGGGGTTTAATTGACCTATTTTGTATGGTTAGCCGTCAAATTAACTGCCGATTAGTGCTGTCATGAAAGTGGCCCTAAGGGTTTCTTTACTTTAGCCATTTGGCCTATTTTAGCAGCTAAGCGATGTAGATGTTTGAAAATGCGCTGCAGAATTTGGTAGAAATGCAATAAATGTCACATAAATTCGGTACGTGGTGTACCGGTCGAGCTCATCCTAAATTCAGCAATTCTTACTTTTCACTTTAAGCTAACTTTCCCTTGAGCGAAAAAGCCAAGATGTGGCGAATTGATCGAAATATTTAAAAAAAAAGGTAAATATTTGTTTTCTTTGACATCCTAATGCTCATACATATCCAGGTATTTAACTATAGTTGAAAGCTCAATTTTACACTTCTATGAATGTAACGTTTATATTTTGAAAAGTCTTAAGTGTAGATAAGTGCTGTCTGCACTAACGCCTGGCTGTCAAAACTGGCATAAATGTAATAGTAAATAAAAATTAAATATATAAACAAAAAATAAATAAAGTCAATTTCGAACACCTTACATCCAAATTAAATTCAACCGAAATTAATGAATAAATACTAAAAAAGTGACTAATAATTTTTTCAATTTTATTTTTTTCTCTTTGCAGTTATTCAATACATTCGTACATAAACAATTGGTAAGTGGCAACTCTTTTGTTTGCTTCTTCCATTCATCAGAAAATTGAATGGGTGAAATTTCACTTTCTAATATTTTAACAAACAGAAGTGCATACCCACATAAATACTTACAGTTGTGTTCAATATAATAGTAGCGAAATTATATTAGATATCGTCGACGAAATAAAAAGAAGCTGTGTTTTTAATAATTTTAATATAGCGAATTCCATAACAGACGCACATAAAAAGAAATTTCAAAGTTTTCAATAAGTTCAAAAAAGTTAATTAAACTTTTACAAATTTATATCAAAATTTCAATATTTTTGGGAAGAATTTTTAGAAAATATGCAAAGGTGGAAAGTTACATTCTTGCAAAATTTCCAGGAAATTTGTAGAATTTTTTCGTCAATGATGGTAGTATTTTTTACTAAAACTGATTGGTCTACAAAACTGAGTACTCAAAAATTTTCTAAAAAATTTGAAAATTTTGATAGCCATTTTGTAAAGTTTAATAATCTTTTCAGAAATTTGTGTAAACTTTGAAATTTCTTTTTATGTAGTTTCTGTTATGGAATTCGCTACATTTTACATGAAAATTATTAAAATGACAGCTTATTCTTATTTCGTCGAACGATATCCAATTTAATTTCCCTACTATTATATTGAACACAATGTCAGTGACATTAATTTGCATTTCAAAAAAAAAAAACGTTAACTTTTAAAATAATCCGCTTTTGCAAAGAGAATTAATGTCAGTGGCATTAATTCCATTGACATTATGACACGTCACCGCTGTACCTATGTACTTCCCTATCGCAATTCAGTCAAACCAACTAGTTGTAAACTACTTCAGAATTCATATGAACACAAACCTCAACTAGTCAGTCAGCAGTCAATATACCAGCTGAAACTGGTTGAAAATATACAAACAAAATTATAATTCAATTTAAGTCTTAATTGTTAAGTAAAAAGTATTCGGCCGTTATGGGAGCTCCGAGCTCAATTTTATCTACTTAAAAAATTTAAATATTTGTTTGAACAGATTCGTTTTAAACTAGTATTTTTACCGACTGCTTTGTTGTTTCACTGCAGGGTCCCACTAGACGCTTTCAATGTTCAATCAAGACACACCAAACTACCGATAGTAATTTTTAATGTGCTGGTGCTCTCGCGGATTTTACGAAAGCAACCCTGCAAAAAAAGCGACAAGTCTAGGATGTATCCGGGATGTATCGCAAAGGAAGATGCGACAGGGATTTTCATATTTGTTTGAGTATGTCCTATGGAGAAACCAATTGTGCCCCTTTATACCCAGTACTTTCAACTTCTATAAGTATGCTACAGAAACTAAAATTGACTTTCACTCCTATGAGTATGCTACCCAAAAAAATCTTGGCTCGCTAAAAGGCTTAGATGCTATCTAAATAAGGTATACTGAAGATCATCAAAAGACTTTGCCACTGCAATAGAAACATTTCTTAGCTCTCGTGCTTATATTGTTTGCTCAATGAGACCATTCTTCCACTTTTCCTAGATCTTAATTAATTTTTATTGTTTTCACAAGCCTAGAAGCATAGTAAAGGACGTTGCACTGCAGGACCTCAAATTCTTTGGAATGAACGATAGCATTCCGTAAGCACCTATTAGTTTCAAATCAGACACGTTAATCGATAAAGCAAGAATGTCACTTCCTGCCCTTACGTCACATCTGGGCTTAATCCACCTAAATATGGAAATACAACAAGCTAAAGATTTCATACGTCTACTCGGATCCCAGCAAGCAGTAAACCCCTTTGCTATTCTTCTACTTAGCTTCGTATTGTGCATTAACATGCTCAGGTTTGTGCCGAGAATACTGGAAAGCATGTATTTGCAAGGGACTCTCCGCAATCCAGTCGTGCAGCTGCACTAAGTTAATTGCTACTTCGGTTGCATTTGCTTGAGATTTTGGACGTGTTCTTAAGCATACATTAAGGGTTAATACGCTTTTACAACATCTGCAGTTCTATTGTTAGATATGACCGAAAGTAGTCGCAATTTCTCCAGCGATACCTAGTAAACTTAGGTGTTAGAACCATTCGACTGCTTCGCATATTGGCCTGAGATGACACTCAGGTTATACTAAAATTTCTGATATGCATGATGGAGGTTTCTGCTGCGCTAGGGTAATGGTCGTAAAGCCTCTGATCAATTATGAGCTTTGATGCTTTGTACAACAATGTTGAGGTGAGATAAAGTTGCTGGAATAGCGATTAACTTCGGATAAAGGAAATAAGACCGACCGTAAGGATCAGATGAGCTAAATATAACAAAATAGTAAAGTGTATGAAATTAATGAGCTGGAATAGGTACCGAATAATTTGTTGTAACCACACAAGCTCATGAATGTACCTGTGAAACCAGTAAAACTCGTGAATATTTTTCTTCATCGGATGAAAAGAAACAGGGAAGAAAAAAAACAGAGAAAGAAAAGGAAGATAAGAAGAAAGAAGTAAGAAATTGAAGAATGAGAGAAACAGTAGCGAAAGAAGGAAGCAGAACTTGAAAAACTTTATATAAACTTGAAGCATTACGGCCTGGGAACCTGATTTTAAAAAATATTGCTATTTGGCGGTAAATACCTAGTCGCATAACATTTAGTTTAAGTAGTTTAATGCACAAAATTGAAAGTGGTTTTCTTGTTTTCCCACTTTTCGCTTTCTATGCTCATTGTTTTGGCTGCTTATTTTAGACCAAATGAAAACTTTTTTTGGCTCCTACACTTTTTACTTTTCATCATATGTAAACAGCATATAACTACTCACATATCTAGAGACAACCCAGCCAAAATTGTGTAGGGGATTATAAATCTGCCAAAAAATGTATCAGATGATAGGTTTGATATCTTTACAGACGTTCAGTTGTTCACTTTTCCTTCAGGACGTCCTATGAAGAGACAGGTCCTCCTTATTGACCTGCCCAGTATAGACGAAAGAGATTAACCACGACCCACTCTCTATAAAGATGGGATATGAAAGTGGAGGTGGATAGGGAGAAGGAGGTGAATATAAAGATGAAGATTTGACGAAGTTGGACATAGAGATAGAGATGGAGATAAAGAGAGAGATAGGAATAGATATAAAGATAAGGGTGGAAATACAAATTGAGATAGAGATAGAGATAGAGAAAGAAATAGAAATAGAAATGGAGGAATAGAGTAGATTTTGATTGAGATAGAGATAGAAATAGAGATGGAGATTGAGGTGGAGCCGGAAATGAAAAGGGGGAGGAGAGGAGTGGAAGTGTGAGCAGAAGAAGGATAGGGAGATGAGTCGAATTAGAGGTAACTAACATACATCTCAAATCAAAAATAAAAATGTAGGCAGCGATTGTTTTTGTTGGGTATCTACTTACGATCGTGCATATGGTTATAATTCAGCCACTATTCATTGTTAGATAATTATTTAAAAGCAAACAAACAAGCAATAAAATGAAAGTCCATTCAAGTGTCGCATATTTATGCTTGCTTTTTTGTAATTATATATGTATTTCTGTAGAAACAAAGAGTCATATACGCGCAGACTTCCGCAAATTACCGTTGCGGCAGTCATATTTCGTTTGACGAACTTGTCATCGTGTGTTGTTTAGGCCAAGTCAAACGCGCATGCGCAGCGGTCATAATGTGGGGCGTTCCTTATTATACGTATGTATCTTTGTATGTATTTAAATGCACCCATGTGGGCAATTATGCATGCTTATTATGATTATGCGGTTGCAAATATCTGACGCTTTACTCCCAAGGCTGAGTTGGTTGCTGAAGATTGTTTATAATTTTGCTTTATTGCTGCTGGCCGTTGTTATAGTTTATGTTTCTTGTTTTGCATTGAATTCCTGTTAACGTTTTCGCTTTCAAATAAGAAACGAGCCACTCGGTCTGGCATAAATTATTTTTTTGTAATTGTTTTTGCTGAATTCGCACAAAGCGCTTGGTCTCATAAGAAAATGTTTGCTACCGCTTTTTATTGGCTTACTGGTTTGCAAAAAAAAAAACCATTACCACGTGATTGACGGGTGTCAACAACAAGTAATTTTCTTTTGGTTATATAAAATGAGATGAATGTGGCATACGCATCTACATATGTACAAACTCCTTTTACTAGGCCGCATTGAAGAAAACAAATATAAGGTCTTTTTGCAAGAATACAAATGTGGATATTGAGGAAGAGGAAGAGGGAGAGGGAGATAGCGAGAGAGGGAAGGAGAGAGGGAGAGACAGGGAGAAAGGGAGATAGGGGGACAGACACTGCAAACATGTCCAGAGTTTAAAAAACTCTACCCCTTAGCAGTGGTTAGTTGTTGTTGTTTTTTTAGGGACAAAAACACTCCCCGAAGGTTTCGGGAAGTGTTGTCGAAAGTGACAGTGCTTTGACGCCCCGGTACTCGCTTGCGGTACTGCCCGACTGTCGTGCTAGCGATCTGATATGCCCAGTGGAACCTTCTAGGTCATATCAAGCCTTCTTCTATGAGAAGATGGGTAGTAAGAGGTGAGAGGAATCATATCCGTAGATCAACCATCGAGTTGCCTTGGTGGATTTTAGTCGTCCCTTACGAACGGCGTACCTACCTTGGGCATATTCTAAGCCCCTAACCGGCAGGGAGTGTCAGCAGGCAGCAACCCCCGAGTGTATTTCTGCTTGTAAAGCGGCTTTAGGAGTACTTAATCTTCCTTAGCAGAAGCCATCTATTGCCTAGCAGGAATAATTTATTTACTATAATTCTGAGTTAGGTCATCATTTGTAGCTTTTGGTACTGGCGGCCATTAGTCAGTCAATTGCCGGCGGGATTATCTAACGGTTGACCGAGGAATAATGCAGTGTTTATGAAATCCGAACAGAGTGAAGAAATTTCTAACTTAGTTTCTTTATAAATAAGTATCCAGGGTATTTTCTGCTACAATATTCAGAGCGGATTACTCTTCTTTTTCCGTCAGAACTGTTTCCAACGCCAGAACGTGCTTCTGAGTGAAGAACATTTCTTTAACGGAAAGCGATTCTTGTGCCTACCGCTGTCTTAATGAAAGAAGAAAGGATGTGTCTTCTTTCGGACTAAGTGTTTATACATGTAATACATAGTATGTATATATATATATATATATACAAGGTGGCGCCAAAAGTAAGCTTCCGATGTTCAGCATATCGGTTGTGGCACGTGCAGTGTGTGCTGTTGCACCGTCTTGTTGGAACCACATGTTTTCCAATCCCAATTCATCAAGTTGCGGCAAAAAGAACTCGTTGATCATTGCTCTGTAGCGCTCACCATTCACAGTAACCGTTTGGCCCCGACCGATTATTGGTCAAATAAATAGTCAGCAATATTCCGCGTTCTGGAGCAGTGTAGCGTAACATTGTTTATTAACGTGTATTTCGCATGTGTTTACTACACAAATGTCAAAACAGAACTGACTTTAGGGGCCAATCGCAAAATTTATAGCATTTTCTGATAGGAGGATGACTTTTGCGCCACCCTGTAGTATATATATAATATGGGTACCTTGCAAATGTATGTTCAACCTTGATGTCACAGTGAGTTATGGAGCAAGATGATTTTCAGGAATACTTCCTCTGGCTAAACTTAATCGCTGGTATCAAGCTGGTCCTCTACTCTTGTCCACTGTTAGCACAATGTTAGCTATTCACTTGCTGATATGTAGATGCTTAAGAGATCTTTAGGACACAACCTGTGATAGACTGGTTAAAGTGAAATCTTCCAGTAATTTTCTAACTTCTAAAATAACAACAGGGAGGCTAACCAAGTTTCATCTTGCTATTGCAACCTGAACTTGTGAGAGGTCAAAGGAGAGTTGGCCTTATTCATCATCTCTTTATCTTTAACCTCATAAGAATATTAATTCCAGTGTGAAACAATTTTCAAATTCGACATTCATCAATGCTCAATTTCCGCCTCTCCATCAATAAAATGTACAACATTCTATGTTTTCTTTAATCACCAGACTAAAAATAGGTTAATAAAAAACTTGTTAATCTTGCCCCCATTCAGTTTGATGGCGTTCATAAAACCAAAGTAATGTTAAAAGTGCAAGATTGCAACTCAACGATCGTATTTGTAAAGCTGCTCGTAAAGCTGACTTTTTTATATCGATCCAAATACCTATCGATTACAGAAAATTAATTGCATTTTAACAGCAACAACAACAAGAAAACTGTTAACACAAACTAAGCAATAAAAATAATAAATTTGTTAACAACAAAAAAGTCCAGCATGGCATAAGCCAACGAGCAAACTTTCGTTGATCAAATGCTAATTATTTGTTCGGTTGCAACGAAGCCATTGTCGTTGTTCACAATGGGCAGAGAGAAAAAAACTGTTGCCCCGTTCACCTATCATGACCAAAACATCTCCTTCACTCAACCAGCAGTCAATACCTGCGCCAGTTGGAGTCAACAACATTTGTGTATTTGAAATAACTAAAAACAAATAATATGAACAATTGCGAACGGTTGTTGTTGTTTTTGCTGGAGTTACCTATACCGTAACTCAACATCAACCTGGGCACTAAAATAAGAGTTCGTCAAAACCTCCAGAAGTTTTTCTCACTGAGAGAAATAAAGAAATTTTCATAGCGACTCGATTATTAAGAAACTAATCAGGCTCGAATCCCGACCTTCTGAGATACACTGGGATATATGTGCTGAATCAATATATACTTGTTAAGGTAATGCACAGCGATCTTTCGGTTTATTTTGACCTCTTCTCTTCACAGTACTAAGTCTTATATGAGCTCCTTAATAAGTTAAGATTAGCATTCCTCTTAATACCTATACTTTAACTTCAGCGAGAAACGGATGTTTTGTCTTCTTCGCGCAATGGCATCGCATTCTAGCAGGATATGCTCTGTAGTCTCATCTACTCAAATGCAAACGTTACAGTCGCCACTAGATCAGATTCTCAGAGCTATAGGCTTCGGGACTAGCTAGCTGTTAAACCATCATTCCCTCCAGGGGTGAGAGCTGATGCGGAACAGTGGACTAGTTATCTTCTTCACAGATGGATCAAAGTTAGAAGGTAGTTTGTGTGATGCACATTCTATAATAAACTGCATATAAGCAAGCGCAAGCTCCGCGATAGCTGCAATATTTTCAAAGCTGAAGTTGCAACGACCAAAAATCCGATAGAAGGGATGATATCCAGTGCTCTTATAGTTAGAGAATTTACCATTTACTCTGATATCCAAACAGCAATTAAGGCTTTCGAACTATTTTAAGATACAAATATTAAGGGCAACAGGGTCTCAACATTCGAGAAACCGATTTTTATACAGCTGCAAGGACACCGACGTCGGTAACGGGGTCAGAGTGTATCTGCCATAAACGACGCTCGTAAGACCACTACCCAAAGGTATAGCTCCCGAAGGTTTTGCGGAATGCTTTGCGGTTTTAAGAACAACAAGAGGCCTTTACTAGGGAGCACTAAATTACTTGCGTGTTGACTTCCTCGCATCTCTGGAGAACTTAGTAAGATATTTTTAATCCGGATTTATACTGGGGTAATTCTCATAGTAGCTACAACTAAGGTGACAATATAGTATATGTAAGGATACGCTCTTCATGATGTCCAATGAAGATTATTTCACTCCCTGCAGCTGCTACTCGAACCAACCTAATCTAGCCTCTACTTTCACTTAATGACCAGTATGACGATTACTAGTGAGGTTTGACTTCAAGTCAAATCAATAAAAGATCATGAGTACTCGCTTCTAGAAATTTATCTGTTATAATAAAATATTTTCAATTATTTGGGAGTTATCCTGGAGCTCTGTTTCACATATTTGAAGTTACGTGCGTGCATGCCACACGAGATCATGCGACGCGACTCTAAAACACGCTGGCGAAAGGTGTCTTCTATTGTTTATGCAAGTTTGGCTTGTTTGTTGTTAAACTTTATTACTGTTGTTGTTGCCGTTAAGCTTGTTATAGGCTGCTTATGATTAAACGGACAATCGGACATCGCAACGGTTACACAGGTCGAAACGCAACGACAGCCATAAATGCGCAGATACGAGCCCATGGCAGTTGTTTGGCGTGAAAAACACTTTCTAATGACATTTTAACCAGTTCAAATGTCTTTCTGTGATTCAAAATAAAAGTAATTGGGATAATTAACATTTTATGATCGCATACTCGTGTGGATATTTAATTACTTATGGCCTATAGCATTGATGAAAGAGGATCAAATTTGAACAAAGAGTAGTCGAACTAATTGAAATTAACTGGAGTTAAATCTATGGAGCCTTGTAACTGGGGCGGATTTTTCTTCGGAGAGGGCTAGTTATTATTTTTTTATTTAAAATTCCCCGTGTTATCGAAATAGATGTCAGTAAATTGGTTTTCTTTAATATTCGAAGTGAACATCAGCCAGTTAAACAAGAAATGTGTGTGGCGCTGAATTTTATAAGAAAACAGTGAAAGCGTACCCCACCCATAAAAAAATCTGATATTGATGTAAAAATTTGTACTAATTGAGCGCATAAATTTCACACCAAGCTTAGTTTGTACAAGCAATGTGACTGCTTAGGCGCAACGGGACGAAGTGTGCACCAAACGGTTGTTTAAGACTTACAAGCGGGCGGGTTTAGTGATACCCATACAAAAATACAAAGAGGAAGACAAAAGTGTTAAAAAAATTGTTTTTGGCTTAATCGCAAAACACTCCACGAAGGCTAGGAAGCTTTTAGTAGTGGGACTATTTTCGAATAATATTCGAACAAATGAATAAAAATATTCGAATAGTATTTATTCGAATAATTTATCCGTTTATTCGAATAGCATTATTCGAATAGTTGTATTGAAATGCGAGAGATGTCGGTAGCGAAATTCACTGTCTTCATCGCTTGTACCTATGAGCATGCATTATCGTTTTGTATGTATGTATGTTTGCAGTTACAAATGTGTGCATAACCTGTAGTGATTTTTGTTTAACTATTCGAATACCTATTATTCGAATAGTTGTCATTTATTTGAAGAATACTATTCGAATAAAAGTATAAATTATTCGAATTTTTTATAGCCTTCGAACAAATGGATTTTTTATTCGAATAGTCACATGCTTGGAAGCTTTACACATATAATATACCTGGTAAGAGCTTAAAACGTATCTTTCAATTTGTGATATGCTTGTTTCAACTTTACCCTACAAAGAATCTACCTATTTTGTGCCGAATACGAGAGCTATATCCTAAGAAGGATGCGTTTATTGCAGGTAATTTTTCCTGGTGGTAAAACGAAGGGGGGCTACCAACCCCTGCCTAGGGGTCACCCCATTTTTAAATAAATTCGTTTTCCAACCTAATTTTGCTGTTACTTTTCCTAGAGATGTAAATCTGGCGTAAAAAGTTTGCTGGTCCATCCCGCGTTAACAACGCCGAGTATCAAAGATAATTTAACGATGAGCTCCAAATTAAAGCCTAAACCACTCACTGACTAGGTCATGCGAATGAACAAAAAACTTCAATTAATAAGTGTTCCCTATCGACACTAAAATTCGGTAGCAAGTGAAGTGAGATGAAAAAAACAGATGGAAGACGACTTGGCCTTCCTTGGTGTTTCTAGTTGGCGTCAGTATGTGCTAAAAAGTAATGACTGCCGTGCTTTAATATGCAACGGCCAAAATAGCCTAGGCGGTTAATCGTCAATAAATGCTCATTATGATGAAGCTGAAATCTTTGCTATGGTAGGTCAGCATACACCCTCTAAGCCACATCGGCCGCCATACAGATGCCGTCTTGCTGACTTTGCAGCATTTCAAAACCTGTGCTCTGCCTTCTCTTCATCCATTCCTGCTTCTTTTTTCCGTCTTCCGCGCATTCTTCGTATATTTCGTCTTTCTCATCCGTTTGCTTCAATCAAGCAATCTTATCCTCATCTTTGTATTTGTGTTCCTATTCTTATTTTCCTTTCTTCCACTTTTTTCAAGAAAAGTATTGAATAAATATTAGGTAGGGAATTTCAAAACGAGGTTTTCCTAGTAGGGAGGTTGGAAGAATTCACTTTTACAAAAATTTTAGAGAAATTGATATATCGACCTGAGCAAAATAATGTATTTTGGCTTATTGCAAAGAAAGTGCAATTCCAGGAAGGACTAAAAATCACTTAAGGAAGCTCTTTTTCGGAGTCTAGAGAGCCTTGCCAACTCGATGAATTCGATAGTTATGAAATTATATTAATTATGAAAATTGTATGAAATGGGCCAAATTGCAAGGCCTTTGCCTTCCTCTTCCGAAGGAATGTATTATAGAAGGAGTTCACTTCAAGCACTTCATATAAGCCTCATTGCATTTGCAGGCTTTTATGCTTGACACCTTATCATCTCGCTTCTCGAAAAGTGGCGCTATCTGTGGACCGCTGCGGAAACGTGGCTTGCTTTTGCTAAGAGGATGTTTTGTAATGCCTTCTTAAGAGCAGCGCTTGACCACATTTCTACTGGGATGATCTAACAAAATACTTTAGCTTGCCTTAAGATACCTGTTCAAAAGAAGAGCTGTAGATTGATGTAACCTGACCAGATATTAACAAGACCCCAAAATATATGATTAAATTATTATTACTTATGACCACAGAAAAATATGTACCGAAGAATTCTGTGGCAATAAGCACAAACTACCAAACTCAAGTTTGGTCAAAAACGAGATAGTACCACCATTGTTATGCGTGTGAGGACCTATATTCAAACAAAATTTCACGACTTTTGCTCAAAAATTGTGGATTTTATGGACAAAAAACTATATCTTAATTCCAAACATTTACAATACAATTTCAATTTTCAAAGCGATCTACTAAAAACTTCCCTAAAATGACTTTGGCAGTTTGTCCTTATTGCCACAGAATTATTCATTTTATTACAAATAGAAACTTTAGTTGCATGGCGCGTGTTCTCGCCTACTTTTCCACGTGTTCTCACCTACTTCTCCAACATATAGGCTATGGCAGAACCAGTGATCATATGAATAAACTGTAAGAAACTCATAAATTTCGTTGAGTACTTTGTACATGTTTAAGGTACATGCTCAACTGCATACCCAAACCTCGTTCAACAGTGTTAAAAGCATGTTTCCATAAAATCCCATAAAAACAGTCTTCACCAACTTTAATACCTTTTACTTTATCTATTAACTTTATCAATAAACTTCAAAAGCATAATAAATTTGTTGGTCTTTTGGGTGCATGAACCCAACTTTGCATCCAAAAGTCCATGAGAGTGGACAAGCTGTCTAACGACACATCGCAGCGAACGCTGGAGGCAATCAAAAGAGTGCAATATTTTTCACAACTTTGACACTTGAGGCAACCAGTCCAAGGCAAATGTGCGTACGTGTGTGCGAAAGTGTGGGATGTCCATAAACATAACTGTAAAAAATGAAATTAAAAACCAGTATTTGTTTGCTATAAAAATCATGCGCAATCAACGGCAAAATGTTGTTCACTGCTGACCATAAAACTTTGATCTGGAATTGGCTAATTGGTGTGTAGCAGCGCCTCACAGCATACTAAAGTGTTGCATGTAGCACATATGTGTGTGTGTAAGTTCGAGCTGCAGTGCAACACTGTATATATTGGAATTTCTGACTAGCCCCAAACTAGACCGAAAAACACCAAAGTTGTGTTATCGTAAATGCAGCTTTCAAAAACGCTGGATTGTCGAGATGTGGAAAAACACCAGAGAAGCTGTTTATTTTAATTTTTACTAAGTCCGGCACCTGAACCTAAGATGTTAGATTGAGTCAAGAAAAATACTAGCTTCCTTCTCCAACTGTGTTCGAGTACTTACAGGTGTCCCCAGTAGAGAAAGGAAGGAGTAAAAATCACTTACGGAAGATCTACTCCGGAGTCCGGAGAAACGTTCCTTGCTGTTGCTAAGAAGATGTTTTGTAATGCCTTCTTAAGGGAAGCGCTTCACCACATTTCTAGTGTTGCTTCGAAGATGGCTTATACCAGCAACTTCCCTATGCAGAAGCTGTCACTTTGAAGAGGAAGAGGAGCCATTTCACCATTTCTTTGTCTATGTACTGCAGACAAGGTAACTCAGATTTTTGGGAGCACGCTTTTTCTACAGTATTTTAGAAGTGAAGAAAATTGATAGTTCGCTCCTACTTAAATTCATATATCAGAGTGTGTGGCTTGAAAAGAAGTAAGTGTGAATAACCTGATTGATCGAATATAATACCCAATAAGCATTCAGAGCATTCACAATCAGGTTAAGGTCAAGCCCACTTTTAAATAGAAGACTAGCAGACCCGGCAGACGTTATCCTGCCTAAAATTTTACTTGCCTACACGGCTAAAAATTTGAGCTTAAGTTTTAAACCATTCGTCGGGTTAAAAAATTTTTTAAACTTTTTTGTAATAAATTCCAAACCTTTCAATTACCTACATAAATTTTCATTTTCTTGCGGCTTAGATTTAAAACTCAACTGAAAAAAAAGTCTACAATTTTTAAAATTTTTTTTTATTTATTTATTGCTGCAAGTGGGAAGAGCAGACGACTGTGATTCGAATCCTGCCAACTGATACAAATGTTTTTTATGTTTTTTAAAATTGTTAAGACATTTCTGGTTTAAATTTGAAACTCTTTTTTTCACGCTCATTCTCTCGAAAACTGGCATAATTTTAATTCTAAGCCAAATTTGGTTTGAACATATATGTAGCCCAAAAAAGTTTTAAATTTAGGCACAAATTTTTAGCCGTGTACAGTTAAAGAATTTTTCTACTTCTGCTTTCCCCCACCTCTGATACCGTTACTCTTCTTTACCCTCTTCATTTATCTCTAACATCTCCACTAGAACTGAAATTTCTACTCCTACCAACTTTCTTCACCTATTTCCTCTGCGGCTACTGATATGTACACAGCTTTGAGAGTATAGCGAATTAACTTTTATTTCATACTGGTACCGCTTACTTTACCGTTTTTTTGATGTATAGAACAAATATCTATGTATAAAATATCATTAACTTGAACCAAATAAATTCCTAGCTATGCCGAATTGCAACTTTATATAACCTGGCTGCAACAATACACAAAAATGTTAAGGCGTGGCACCGCGCACTTTTCTAAAATAATGTAAATCTTGACTAAAGGACACATATCGAAATATCATGAATTTAGACCAAATACGTTCAGAGTCACGACGAATTGAAATTTTATATAGCCTGTAGGCGTGTCACCGCCTACTTTTCCAAAATTATATATAGCCTATGCTGTAACCAGTAAACCGAAGAATATGCTGTGCTAATTTCATGAAGATAGGTAGAGTACTTTGGACGCCTATAAAAGATACACAAACACACATTTATTTTTATTTATAAGACACTACTGCTGCGTCACAGAACTAATAACAGACTAAGTCCGATTTTAATCATTATATCTCCGAAACCAGTTAAAATATGGAACTTAATCACATCGCTTATTGCAGAACTCATTAGCACCTTTCGTTTGATACCCATATTCTACTAACATATTTTGGGTCACCCCTGTCGACATTTTAATAGATAACTACGAAATCAATTGAGTTATCGAAATAAGGGATGTCTTACATTTTAATTTTGACGTCTAGTAATAAAACAGTGAAAGTTCCATTCACTTCTTTTAAGCATTTTTTAAGTGATGCGGGATCAAACATACAGACAGACAGACAAAAATTCTAAAAACTGTTGATTTGGAATCTATTGGCTTAGTAATGATCCGTCCTATCAATGTTTCTTGAATATCTACAATGTAGAGACTGTAAATGGACAATAGACGAATATAATAACCAATATCTCTGCGAAAAAGAGTTTTATATGTTCCTTTTATTACCTTCACATCCAAAATAAACGGGGACGAAGAAAAATATAAATATAAACACCTCTTTTATAGTTAATCATTCCGCAACAGTTTTAACGCATAACTCGAACAAAAATAAATTTGGCGTAACCAAATTCGGTGCAAATATCGATATGAAGGTTAATCTTCACTACTTTTTTAATTTAGTTTTAAAGAATTTGTTGGCAAAATTTCAAACGCGATATTTCATTAACTGTGGAAATTATATCGCATAGTGAGAATTTTAAGCAAAACTCGACAGCGGATAAAGTTTAAAGATTTTGTGAAAGTAGGCGTGGCGCTGCCCGCTGTTCTGCCAAGAAAATTGGTAGGCTGGCTTTAACTGAATTTATTAAGGGAGATAGAGGTAAAGGGCTTTGCACCTTCCATACAAATGGGATGTTTCCCACAGCATTTCTATGGAAGTATTCATTCAAGCATACTAGTTTTCAATTAGTTTGTAACTACATGGTTGACTACAGAGCTTGCATAGCTCTACTGATCAGCTCTGTGTGGCAAGCAAATGATCTCACTCTTTACATTTGTCCTTTTGAGTCGGTTTGGTTGCATCGCAAAATGTGCGCTTTTATCTAGTTCAACTGGTTTGTTTGAACGCAAAATTTTCCACGCAACAAATTTAGATAAGCCAGAGCATAAACTGTCGATGGCCGAGTGTTAAAAAAGGTCCATTGGCAATTACATCGAGTAGTTTTGTAACTTTTCATTTCACCAACACCGATTTGAGTTTGGGGAAAATGCATTTAGTGCGCTGTTCGGGAGTTCATGTACCTTTGGGCATTACCACAATATCTGACGTTATTTCGACCATGTCATTTGTCTATATGTATGTGTAGCGTATGTTGTAATGCTTGTAAATTGATTTTTAATTTAATAATTTTTGTACCATCAACGTTTAAGATTTCTTGACGAGGCAACTATCACAAAACAGCATTTCGCAATGCAAGTCGTCGTTCACTGAGCATCAACTGGTTGCCTTAATGTTGACAAGTTTGTGAGAAAATTTATTAACGAAAATTAAGTTGTCATGTTGCTGCTCAAAAAGTGATATTTCAAATTTTAATTTTTATTGGTGTCATGCTAAGATCAACTTGGTTTTTCGCAATTACATATTGATGGCTGAGTTTAAGATCAACCTATCCCAGCAAACGTTTCAAAAACGTCTGAAACCAGAGTAAATTCCAAAAATTTTAATTCAATACATTTTTAGATGAGACAGAAAGTTTTGGGAAAAATTCTGAGAAAATATCGTTAAGTGAGGCAAAATTCCGCTCAGGCGTCGATATGCTACAATTCCAGGTACCATCCAGAGAATCGACATTAAATCTTGCGCTTCAATCTTGAGGATCCAAAACCTTATATTCCAGTTTTTTCAAGACATTGGTCTTTAACTCCCTATAATAAGTTGTAAATAGGCATATTCGCTTTAAAAGTAATAGAGATGAGCCTGCTCACGGATCGCCTATTGAGCTATTGACTCACTGCAAAGATGAGTTGGTAGAGCCCATGTATTAGAATCTATGCAAAAAAGAAAATCCTACAAACTGAGCCAACTATCGTGGAGTAAACCCTTTGAACAACGCATATAAGGGCCTAACGTGAAAGGCTGAGATAAACTGGGGACGAAATTATTGAACCCTATCAGGGGAGCTTTCGATCCGACTACATCAAAGAAGGATCAAGAATTTGCCAAATCTTGAAATAAGCCATGAAGAGAATCAAAGAATCGAAGCAAGTCGCCTCTTTTTCAACTTCAAAGCCATCACGGATAGCAAGAAGCTGCCTCAACGGAGCTTTGTCTGAACTTGACTTCCCCGCAAAACTTTCAAGGCTGTGCTAAATGCGAATAATCAACACCACCAGCTCTGACAAAGTTTGGAAGGATGTCTCAGAGCCTTTCGAAACTAAACGGGCTTAAAACAAGGTGCCCCCACGGAGCGTTATTTGAAGTTAGAAGTTAACGGAGGCGATAAAAAGTTTTGATTGAAAAAAAAATTTGTTGTTTTTTTTTATGGAGTAAGTCGACACTTTTATTGATGGAACGAAAATAAAAAATTGTATCAGAGTATTGTAGTAGAATTTAAGTAACATAGGAAATAGCTAATTGTAACAGATAAGGCAGTGTTCGGATCATTCTGGATAGCTTTCGTGACTTTTTGGTGATAATTTTGTGACTTTTTCGGGATAAAGTCGGCATCCTTTCGGGATCATTTCGAAAATGCTTTTGGGCCTATTTCGGAATTATTTTGGGATGCTTTTCTAGAGGGTTTTAAAAACATTTCGAGATTTTTTCAAAATCATTTCGGAATTGTTGTCGTAACGTTATTGGGACTATTTTTGGGTCTTTTCCGAGATCAATTCGAATTTTTAGGGATCATTTGAGGTATTTTCGGTATCATTTTAGTAATCTTTATAGGATAATTTTCAGAACTTTTCCGGGACTGTTTTAGAGACTTTTTCGGGACCCTTGTTTTGTATATTTCAAGATAAATGCGAGATTATTGTAGTCATATTTTCGGGATCATTTGAAATTGTTAAAGGATCATTTCCTGATTGCTTGCGGAATGGTTCCGAAAAAGTACCGAAATAAATAAAAATAGGCATCGTCCAAAAAACGACCGAACTCGAAATAAATCCAAAAAAATATTCCTAAATTTTCCCGAAGAGATCCTGAAAAAGTCCAAGAATAATCCCAACACAAACCCGAAATAATACTGAAAAGTTTTCAAACCCCCTTTATCTCTGCCTTCACCAAATCGGGGAAATAGCGAAAGATATGGATTTGGAGATAAATAAGGGCAACAGTAGGGGGGGTACCTACGATTTTTTGTCTTAAACCACGCCACTCTTCCAGCCATAATTTCGAAATAGCGATTGACTTAGGGGTCAGCATTAACACCAACAAAAATGCTGGACTGAGTAGGTTATTGTGAAGTAAAGTCGTCTTAGCGATCGAAAAATCACACTCTATAAGTCACTTAGCGTACCAGGCCATCGGTGTGGTGCAGCTATATGAAGTGGTTTTCGAAGACATCGACATGAATCAACGAATTTTGGTTAGACCATCTTATGCGAAGGAACGAAAATTATATACTGCAGAAGGCATTCTTCTCTTCATCCTCAGAGAAGTTTGATTTTAGATTCTTAGTCGGCCTGTGCTCCCATCCAGTTAGTGCCGATATTTATACCAGGGTCTAACTAATAAAGATCTTTAGGCTTCTCTGATACCTATAATTTTGATATGCAGTATAAGTAATAATACTTACACCCTACTTTCATCCATTGAAGCAGTTACAAGTAAGACCATCGAAGCTGTACAACCTCGTTAACACAACTTTGTACACAAACTGAAAACGAGTAGCACAACAACAATTGAACAATAGTTTATAGATAAAAAGCACTTACTCATAAATTGTTGCCAGTGTAAGAAAGACAAAAGCAATGAATCAAAGAAATGATGCAGCAGTTCCATTGAGCTTAAAAGCGGTCAAAAGTTTAATGATAAAAATCACTTGTTGGGCAAATGAGCCCTCTAAATAACTGTATGTGGATAAGCATGTATTGGTATATATGTATGCGTAAATATGTATGTGTACATAATATATTTAAATTAACATGTTTTCCACGTTTATGTTTTTTTATTATCTTAAAAAGTACGATGTTCAGTCGTGTGAGGCTACAGGTGTAACGACCTTGATTGTTAATGGACCAGCTGACATTGTAACGATCAAACCATTTAGCTTACACGCATGTAAACATGTGTGTGTGTGTGTATGTGAAGCTGGCAAAATACAACAAAAGTGTCATATTCATAATGACTACATTAAAAGTAATCGCTTTAAATGTAATTGAATGTTTTTTGTTATTGCATAATTTTAGATCATTTAATCACAGTCAAATGATAACAGTACAATTACCTTAAAAGTATTGAATTAAATTTAATTACACTGTACAACAAGACAAATTTACACGTAAATGCAAAGCAAATAAAACTTTTTGAAAATTTTATTCGATAAGAACGGCTGAGTTAAAGATGACCCTATTTCAAAATATTATTCAAAAGCTTTCTATCTGAGAATGTCTTTGAAGAACGCCCCAGTTCAAAATATTTTTCAATAACGCTCTATTTCAGATATTGGTTTACGAAAGCCCTACCACAGAATGAGTTTCAAAAACGCCCTACCTGAACAAAAACGCAATATATTTTTAGCTGAGTTAGGGCGTTTTTGAATCAAGTTCTGAGATAGAGTGTGATATAAACAAATTTTGATATAGGGCGTTTTTGAAAAATATTTTGAAATAAGGTGCTCTTCCCCTCAGCCGTCGATAAACTTTGGAATCTACAAGGTTTGGATTTACTACTCCAGAGTAGTAGTACCATACTGAGGACCCCTGATTGAAGTCCTGGGGCAGGTAAGACGAAAATAGTTAAAACGGAGCTACCTCCTCGGCATTAGTCAGCAGCCCTCGGTAAAGCTTCACCTCAAAAATTTAGCTGCCGGCAAAAAAAAAAGTTATTCCCAACAATTTGTACACTGTTCAAACTTTGAGCCCAGATTTGAAATCATTCATCAGTTTTAGTAATTTTTAAATTTTTTTGTAATAAACTCAAAACGTTTCAATTACCTGCAGCAACTTTAAATGTCTTTCTGTTAAGATTTAATTTTATTATTATTTGCTTCTGAAAGATTTTTCAAGTCATTGTGCGTCGTACCTCAGTGAGTAGAGCAATCGACTCCGATGCGGAGAGCGTCGATTCGAATCGCACTACTGATCAAAATACTTTTTTTGAAATTACATTCTTAGGCGGCGATACAAAGTTTTGATTTACAGAGAATTTTGAATAGATCGAGACTCTTTATTGAAGAACGGAAATAAAAAGTTGTAGCAGGGTATTGTGGTAGAATTTAATTAATATAGAATATAGGTAATAGCAAATTTTAGCAGAATTAGGCAGGATTCAAAACATTTCGGGATAATTTCCGGGAATATTGTCGGGACAATTTCTTGATTTTTTTGATCCCATTTTTTTGTCTTTTTCGGGACCGATTCAAGATTGTTGTTGCATCATTTCGGTATGGTTTTCTAGAATATTTTTGGGACTTCTTCGGCATCTTTTCTGAATCATTTCAGTATCACTTCGAAACCCTTTTCGGGATCATTTTGGCTCTTTTTCTTGATCAATTCAGATTTGTTTCATCTTTTGATATTGTTCTTAGGACCATTTTGGGGCATTTACTGGACCTTGAATAACGTGTTCTTTGTACTGAAGCAAAACTCAATATAGAGGGATAGGAGTCCCACCACGCCAGCTTTCTGTAACAGTTTTCATTGGTTAGTTCACGAGATGTGGTATCATAACGGCGCATTTGCGCTAATTGGAGTCATATGGGACTCGCCACTCCAACCAACCAACCAAGCAATGCTGACTGAAGTAAAAGTCCTGTCTGAGCTTATTTCAGTACTCTCTTGTGCCGATTTTCGAACAATGTCGATAGTTTTCGGTACTATTTCGTAGACGTAGAATAAAATCGAAAACATTATAGATGTTGTCTTGAGATAATATAACCACTGAAATTGGTTTAAATCTTCAAGTTTTAAAATTAACAAATGTATATGTTCAAACATTAAGGTGCATTGAATAATTATTTCTAATATTGTTATTTAATTTTTGGTTTAATTTCTTGTACGCATATGTGCACCAGTTTTTAATTCTTGCAATAAAACATTTTTTATTATTTTGGAACAGTTGTGATATATTTTTTTAAGTCTTTTACAAAGGCAGTCTTAAATAGAGACAGACAATTTTCAAAAGCGTATTCGTCGAAACGACGAAGGTTGCCTGTAGATGCCAGAAGAAGCCTCCAAAAATGTGAGCCCATAATATTAATACTTAGGTTGTGTGAATCGCACTTTTGAATTTGTGATTTACTCCAGCTGAATTCCAAAATTTAATATATTTTTTTTTTGCTCAGTTTAGTACAAGGAAAACAGTTAAAAAGTATGTAACTGCAAATTTTCGTATTTCTTTTATTTTTAGGGCGGGTCTGCCATCGCTCGAAAATAAAATTTCGTGAAATTACACGTGATGAAAATGGATAAATCTAGAACACTTAAAAAAATGCTTTGCATTTCCGTGCGCTAAGATTTGATATTATGATCGGAAACTAGATAAAATTCTTTACAATATGCATTTACTTTTGAAGCCTAAACCAAAAAACCTACAATGTCATGCATATTTTTTAAGACAAAATAGCAAAAAATGCAACGCAAATGATAAATATCTTCATGTCAACGATACAAGACTCGAGAAGTATCGATATTTCACGAAAAAAATCCATAGAACGATATCTGTGATGGCGGTTTTTCTCACCTCAGTGAAAGCAGAACTCATTTAGCACTTTTTTTGCTGTGCGGTCATGACTTTTTGTTTGAAATTGATTTGAGGTAAAAAGGAGATCGAACTCCTTTTCCAGTAAGAAGCAGCCCTGGCAAATGAACGTGACCATGTGCGACGCTTGGACCCTACGGATCCCCAAATTCCAGATCTCAATGCGGAAATCAGACGACTGGTTGATCAACATAAACGCGCCAAATGGGAGGAGCACCTAAGGTCCTGCAACCTCTCTGCTGGTGTTGGTAAATTAAGGTCCACTGTTAAATCCTTGTCGAATCCGACCAAACCTTACGACAAAAAATCTATCACCTTTGGTGATAAGGTAAAGTCGAAACCGAAGAGATGCGCTAGCGCTTTCTGCCGGCAATTTGTACTGCATCTTCGGTTGACAATGAAATCAGGCGTGCCATCAGGGAAGCGCACAAGCGTAAAAACAGCCAAGCTCCCATTTCCATCACCAACACGGACGGTATATCCATGCTGATGCAAAAACATCTCGGAAAAGAGGGAGTAAGGTACCTAACAACTGTCTTCAATCTGTCTATGACCACCTTTGTCATTCCAGAAAAATGGAAACAGGCAAAGGTGGTGCCACTACGAAAGCCTTCGCCACGGTCAATCATGCACAACACCTTAACGACATCCACTTGAGAAACCCTTTGGTGTCAACTTGAATTCGAACATCAATCTCCAATTAGATGGGAATTAAAAAAAAAAAAAAACAGCAAAGGCACAACCTGTCTAACCTAACTTTTAAGTTTTTTTTTATGCAATTGAATAGTATCACAACTGACAAAATTTTTTTTTATTCGATTGTATAAACGGACCTGCACATATAATAAATGAAATGTTATATTAAAATTGTGTACTTGAAATTTGTTTGATAATCCACCTTTTCACTACTCTTAACTTTGCATGCATTCCAATCTCTTGACATTGCCATACACGTTTAAGTTGTATAAAATGTTTAATAGCGTTACCATATGAAAAAATGTTAAGTAATACCTCAAAATGACCTCGAATAATATTCAATTTGAAAACAAACTTTGGAAAAATGTTTTGATCTCAAATTTATATAAGTAAGATATCCATATCGGAACTGCACAGTTTTTCAAAGGTTTGAAAAAAGTTGTACTCGTGCATATTAGTTTGGTACATAGCACAAGTTCATAAAACCAAGTTGTACTCGTTTACCGCTGCAAAAAGTCGTGCGATTAGTCTCTAAAGTGAGGGATCCGCGATTAATACCTTTCGTCCACAATAGGTTATAATGCAATATAGCATACCCATAGGAGTGTAAGTCATTTTCAGTTTCTGAAGCATATTTCTAGGCGTTAAAAGTAACCGTTTGTGCAGAAACTGGATTAGTCCTTTCCTACCCATGTGGGTATAAACGGGTACAATTGGTCTCTTCATAGGACATGCTCAAAGAAATGTGAACAGTCCAGTACATACAAAGGGATCAGAACTGGCATTAGTCGCATACTTCTTCGAGACTCATCGCGGGCGCATCCTAGACTAATCACATTTTTTGCATGGTAATGTATACACCTTAATGTCTCTGTATTAATGTTTTATCACTTGGCATGTACCTGAGGGTAGATTCATCAGCAGATCACTTCTTTTGTGCATTCGCTGCCACATCATAAAACTAACGTCGACAACAAAAATAATTAACATCATTTTACTTTGTTGATGGGAAAAAAGCGAAACACTCCTTTGTGACACATCTTCATGGCTTTCGGCTTAGCAAACTGAACAAGTTGAATTCAGGGTTTATATATTTTTTTTTATATTCTGTGCTTTAATTTGTTTTTTTTTTTAGTTTGGTTTTTATTTTGCTTAATTATTGTATTCCACTTTTTGTGCAAAATCTGCTTTGTTTCAGCTGGCATTGAGTGTAAAATTTTTAGTTTATTATCAATTTAATATTTTTGTTACTTGGTTGGTTTTAAATTCAAAATTGTTTAATGATTTTTTTGTGATATTTTTCATGCTTACTTTTACTAAGGTGTGTGAATATGTGCATGATTTTACTTTTCGTTGCTAGCAAACAAAAAATTTATGAGAAGATAAAAATTAATTATGGAATAAATTGTCCGTGGTAAGTTTTAAAGCCAAAACTAGTGGAATTATTATTTTGACTCGCTTCCACAGTGGGCCACAATTATTTCAAAAGATTTTGTTTTGCTGATCGCTAGCAGCTGCTGCCATAAAATCGCATGCCAAAATCCAATGCCAAATATGCTGGCAATTAAAAAGCGATTTTAAGTTTTAGCTTCAATTCGTTTCGTATTTAAAAGAATTGAAATCAGAAGTTGATTGAATTCATTTAAAAGCAATTATGAAATAAGGTTTGCCAATGCGTCTCTAATTTTTTATTTTAAAAGACAGCATTGCAAAAATAAATAACCATCCCAGGAAGCAAATGATTTAATTTAATAGTCGTTAGTAGTGATGTATTTATGTACGAGTATCTCTTCCCTTCAAACGGTCAAAGAGTTCAAAGATGAGCTTTGTTAACGATGGGAGACGGTGAAGACATGTCGAGCTCGAGTATAAGTTCAGACTAAGTTGTAAACGAGCACAAAATACGAAATCTTCAGTTGAATATATTTGATACAAAGTTTTGCTATGATTGGAGACGATAAAGGCATGTCACACAGAAGTCAAAGTTCCGCGTACCCTTAGGAAAATAATTTTTTTTTTAATTAAAGCTCAAAATTTCGAAACGTATGTTTCTTAGTTGGTTTCCTTCGTTATCTCAAATATGTCACATTTGTAGATACGAGGTTAACGTAGAAATGGGACTTATTGTTAAATCAATATCCACTTAGCTGTTAAACCTTGAGACATCTGGTTTAAACTGTTTCTCTCTACATTTAAGGGCAACAACCACCACCTTTTTAATTTCTATTTAGACAAATTCTAATTAGGATAAGTGAGGAAAAATTCCTTTGTGGGGTTAACCGGGTTTTAGTGTTTTGTGTTCTCCATCTCGCAGTAATAATAAACTTCTTAATAACTCAAGTTTTTCCTAAGTAACGGTAGCTTACTCAACCCCCTGGTGTCATTGAGGGTTTTGAAAGAAATAGATACTTTTTTTTAGAAAGGTTTTTTTTAAACCGATTGTTTTAAAAATTGCAACGACTACACTAAAAAGGCATTTTTAGGAACAATTGCTTAAGTAATCCCCCGACATACAGTTGTGCTCAATATAATAGTGGTGAATTTAAAATGGATATCGTTCAACGAAATAAAAAGAAGCTGTGTTAATAATAATTTTTTTTTAAATATAGCGAACTCCATAACAGAAACCATTTTTGGAATTTTTTTTTTGTCAAGGATGTTGGGTATTTTTTTCATACAAAATTTATTTTTCTTCATGCGTTGTATGGAAGAAATCACTCAACACCCTTGACCAAAGAAATTCTTGGTAGCTCTAACTTGTACAATGTTATAATAAAATTGATTGGTCTACTTAAAATTTTTTTAGAAATTCTGCCAAAAAATTGGAAGACTTTGATGTCCATTTTTTTAAGCTTAATTAACTTTCCTGAACTTTGTGTAAACTTAGAAATTACTTTTTATGTGGTTTCTGTTATGGAATTTGCTATATTTTAAATGAAAACTTTTAAAATCACAGCTTCTTCTCATTTCGTCCATTTTAATTTCACTACTATTAAATTGAGCACAGCTGTACCTCTTCGAGACTTTTTTCTGGTGAACTAGTAGTGAGTTGTACACCCTCTCCAGACACGCAGCAGCTTCGTTCTTAAATTAAATGTGGTTTTATTGATGTATTTTTACTTTTCCTGTCAACTTTCTTGTACTGTCGAATAAATTTCACTTACACGGCTAAAAGTTTGAGTCTAAATTTTAAACTTTTCTGAGCTACATATATGTCCAAACCAAATTTGGCTTAAAATGTAAATTATGCCAGTTTTCGAGAAAATGAGAGTGAAGAAAAGAGTTTCAATTTTAAACCAGGAATGTCTTAACAATTAAAAGACATAAAAAACATTTGCATCATTTGGCAGGAACCGACGCTACTTACTGAGCTACGGCGCACACAAACCTGTTTAGAGAAAAATTCAATGAATTGAAAAAGCTTTCAAAAATAAATGAAAAGGAACTAAACATATTTTAGACGTTTTTTTTTTCATTTAAGTTTTAAATATAAACCGCAAGAAATTGAAAATTGGTGTAGGTAATTGAAAGGTTTGGATTTATTACAAAAATGTTTAAAAAATTGCTTAAACCGACGAATGGCTTAAAAGTTAAGCTCAAATTTTTAGCCGTGTATGAATTCCACAATAGTTCTGTAGCCCACTTCTGTACCCTATTGTTATAACAACGAATGATTTTTTATCGCATGGCTTGTAACGATAAAGCTATAAAAAGTGTTTTTGTAAGAAAAAAATTGACTTGCCATAGGCTCGTGTTATGTATTTGACGCACGTCGTTAACCAATCTTAGCAGCCTCGTGGCTAAGATTTTGATCTAATTAGCAAAATTTTTATTTTTAAATATTAAAATTATGTGAGAAAATGTATTAAGATTTACATACCACCTTCCAAAAAGTGCGAAACTTGCAAATTCACAGATTTTTATGATTTCAAATGATGTTATGCTAGTGCAAATAAATGCCTTTATGGCAGTATTCATGCAACGTTGTGAGCTTACAAAAATCGTAAAACTATAAATTTTTCAAAACATTGCAAAATTTTAAAACGCATCATATATAAAATGAAATAATGCGTGTGAAAAAACTGATATTACATGTTTCACAGCAAGTAAAGAAACCTAAAAATTCATCTCAAAAGGCAATAACAAAAATATATCAAAACCTATGACAAGCAAAACCACAAGTTTTATGGTCAGTCGGTGACGCAAACTAAGAAAAATTGAATTTTTTATTTATATTTAAATCTTCTTTATTGTTGCCCAGTTACGCATGCAGTGAGCCAGCGCGCTAGTTGTGTCTCCCACTAATTAAATACGAATTTGCCTCAGCTCATTGTTGAGGGTGCGCCACCATTGCGTATACTTTATGGCTATCCATCACGCACGCAGTGGACTCTGATACAAGATGATGAAACAGAAATTTTGAATATTGTCATTATTTTATTTGCCATTGTTGGATTTTTTTTTTTAATTTTGTTGCTTCAATAGCATAGATTCATGCATACGTAGTTATGTAGTTTGTGTAATCATACTGCTTATTATTATTAAATTACTTGTAACTGTTACCACATCAAAATTTATGATTAAGGCGTCAGTGCTCACTGAATTATGAACACTTGAAGATGACCAGCAATTCGTGAAGTTTTTTTTTTGCTTTATTTTACTATAGTTAAGCTTTAGTGCTTTGTGACAAATTTTTATTGCGAAAGCTAAATAAATATTTTTTTGAGCGCTTGGGCTTGTCCAATGCAAGTTAATTCCGAATTAGGCAGTATGTATTTTAAATAAATTTATTTAAATAAAAACTTTAAAAAGAGAAAAAAAATATATAAACATAAGTGTAAACATTTCTCGAAAAATATCCCACCAAGTACAGTAGACGTAATGTAAATGTTGAAGCGATTATTTCGCGCTTACAACTTGGTAATGTAAACTTAAAAGAAAGTTGAAAGGAAAGGTTGGTGTAAAGGTTTTTCTAAACCTCTATTAGAACCAAGGAGTGAAACCAAAACCAAAAGCATAACCGATTGAAACCGATAAAGTTTTCGAAACCGAAAACGGAACCTTTATTTTGATCTGAAAATGTTCCATAAGGAAGGATAAGATGGATAATGAGAGGTGAGGCATCATATCCGTAGATCAACCTTTGTGCATTTTACTAGCCTCTTATGACCGGTATGCCTACCGCGGGCATCTTCTTAGCCCGTGCAACAGGGGCAAAATCAGGCCTATTTTAAGCCACTTGAATTTTCGTAATAAACTTACTCAAATTTTTTGTTGACATAATTGTGCTCGTTTTTTTTTTTATTTTGAAACCGAAACCGGATCGTTATTTTAATCGATTTCATACCTTGACTATAACAATCATTTTACCCTCAAACTCGAGAAAAACAAATATTTTTATTTTTCTCAAATAAACTTTTTTATCTACACAGCTAGGTGGTTAAGTGGTAGAATGTATTGTGATCAAGGCCGCCCAAGTAGCTTTTAGAAGCAGTTTTAATATTATAGAAAACTCGCCGGACCTACTGAGGGTAATACGGATGTAAGCTACAACCAAGCAGACTTGTATTTAAACTGAAGAATATTAGAGGTCCTTCTTTCCCACACCCTCCCAAGATTTTCCAAAAAGGGGCTCCAACATTATTTTACATGTATTCTGGCTAGAGCAGGGCATTTGCACTGAAAATACTCAACGGTGTCTTTGAAAGTTATTTATTTTCAACTTCGGGATAATGCCCTTGCCTGCCACATACTTGCCTCTTGCCCAAGTGGCTCCTAATAGTACAGAGATAGTGGTATTCTTTCACTTTCGTCATGCTTTGTTTAAGTAAAACTTTTGAATCGTCTACTTTGCTACTGCTAAGGGTACACCTATTCGCTCATTTCGGTCCATTGAGGCCCCATGGTTCACCTCATCAGCTTTCCCATTGCCCACGATGACTTATGACTTGGAATCTAGATAATTCATATACTTATATAGGATGTCAGTTAATGTAGCCAAATTTTGCTTCCATGTATGGCTGACTGTTAACTTAAAAGCTCGCTACGGAATTTTCGGGCTTGCAAAATTGCAAGAATTTCTACCTGAAATGCACTGCAATTCGTTGGAAGTCTCAATGACGAAGAAATATCCAGAGATTCCGAGAATATTCCAGTCCCCACACCGGAATCCATCTTGAAGCCGTGGGTGTGTACTTGAATGCCGCTATCAACTGGAATCGTGCGCCTCTTCCAATCATTCCTACTTGGAAGTATAGTAGCAACACTGTTCCTAAACTTCAGTTAGTGGAGATATTAATCTATTTCGATACTATATGTGTATACTATTGCTGGATATCTTTCCAGTACATAGAGTCTCAGTGATTTTTGTCGATTTACAGACTATACTCGTACATATGTAAGTCCATTGGAAGCAAGCTCAAAATGGGAAATGTTGAAATTTTATTTCTTCCGAAGAGCTTCCCACTACACTACTGAGCAGTGGCGTAGCCAGGATTTGGGGAAAGGGGGGGATGAAAATTATTTTTTTTCGAAACCTAAAATTTGAGACACAAGAAATTTTGTTTTAAAAATGTACGCAAAATTCGCGAAAATTCAAAGAGATTTTATCAAAATTTAAAATTTTTTACACAATTTTTAGAATTTTTTGGAGTATGCAGTTTTGTAGTTGACTAAATTTTAATATAACAATGTATCAATCTTAAAGTCGGGACACATTTTTCTGATTTTGTGCAATTTTTTTTTTCGAAGAGCTAAAGTGTTTTCTTTCATATAAAAGAAATTGCTTTCATAACCTTGTATTGAGGAAAATACAGAAATCGCAAAGAAAATATTAGAGTTTTTATCCTGGTAACTAATCTTAAATAAATTTTAGTCATTTTCATCTCTGTGGTTTGATGAAAAACTGAAGCGAAATATCTGAAGATCGTTTTATGTTGAGTGAACCGACTATCAAATTCTATTATTATATGATCAATACATGAATGGATAGAAAACAGAAATCTTGAAATAAACATCTGGGTTACATGCTTGTAGATTTTCAGTAGATTTGTATCGGTTCTTATTGATTTAAATATCCATGTCGTCTGCATTTTTTCACAAGTTCTGAACAATTTTACAAAGTAATGTTCGTCGGAACGCCACTTGGTATTTTGCGAAATCCACTACAAGCGTTATATAAATCTCTATTTCTTAGAGTTTATTACACAAAGGCAGAACGCACCGTTTTTTAGTAACGGTATTTTAGTATTGTGCTAAAAAAATTGCCAAAATAATGCCTTATTTAAAAAAAAATTGTTTTTAATGTTGACCTAAAAATTTTTATAATACTTATCAATGAGAAAATGTTGAAATTTTATAAATGTTTCTTCTTTCCCATAACAAAACTGAGACCATAAATTTATCAATAAATGCCCATGATTGGCGCTTTTTTTTGCAAACTTCATCCTCGCATTTTATTATAAATACTTAAATTTAATAGGGCACTAAACTGCATATCCAAATCTTTTATAAAAATTCGGATCAAAAAGTGTGGAATTTTGATGAAACTTGATTAAATTTTTTTAGGTTTTGTACAAGGATTGAAATTTGTTCTTGCATGCTTTTTATTAGATAATGGGCTATACTTTTATAAAAAACGTTTAAAAAATGTCGATATCTATTTTCCACCACTGTTTGCTCTGATCAAATTAATGAGCCTGCACACACTATCATTTTCAGACCTTCTTAGCTTGAATTTTTATAGACGTGAGATATAAGAGAGTAGAGGGATTTCAGACCGGGAAAATTACGGTATTACTTCGGTCTGTTATTTTGTTACTAACAAAAAAAATGTGCACGCATACCTCGAAATAGGTTTTATCGTCTTAACAGGCCAGTGAATTTTGTAAAAGGTCTGGAAAAGATGAATATAATATTTAAACGCATATTCCACTAACTGATAGTTTCATACATTCATAAAAATATACTTGGCCATTAGTCTAAAATATTATAAATCAGAAGTAGAAACTGGGGGATAGATCCCGCCCCTTCAGTAATAAACTACTAATTTTTTACTTTTGATTTAATAACACAATACCAGTTTATACTTCTGATTTATAATTTTCTTATTTTAGATCTATCCCCCAATCCCCCCTGGTTATGCCACTGCTACTGAGCCATAGGAAAGCACAGGTAGCACCAAGGCCTCGTGTATCCATAGCAGATTCCTTGGCTTGATTTTAATCTTTATACCTTTCATATAACTTTGGTCCGATGTTTGTAAGTATGAGAAGAAGGAGAGATAGGCCCACCAATAAGTATACCGAAATGATGAGGACGATAAGCTGAGTTGATTTAGCTCTGTCCGTCTGTCCGCCCGTCTCCCTGTTTGAACGCAAACATGTCCCTCCGTCTTAGAGATATCTTGATGAAATTTGGCATGGGGCCGCCGTTTTTTAATATATTAATCATTTGCCGGAACCAACAAGATCGAGCCAATACAGCCCATAGCTCCCATGCAATCGATTGTTTCGATAAACGGGTTTTGGCCTATAATTCTTGCAATTTAATAGCGAAGAACACAAATATTGGCAGCTACAGTACTTATTACATATGTAACATGTGCAGTGAAAATCATAAAGATTGGACCAATATATCGTATAGACCCCATACAACATATTTTGCCGATAAACAGGGTTTATAAATTAACAGGGTAGGACCATCAAATTTTGCAGAATTTGTACTTATTGTAAGTATGGATCGGACACTTAAACCCGTGATGCGTATTCATCAAAGGTATAAAGCCTTTGTCATAGCCGAAGACAGCGCTTTCCTCACTTGTTTCTTTATACTTCTCTAATTAACGACATAACATGACCTCATCTTCATCTGTACTTAAGTACAACATGAGTAATTTTTATTTTTTTTTTTGCACATTTTTTTTATATAAATTGGCAGAAAGTGACAGAAACAAAGTTTCAGATATTTGTAAGAATCACGTAATCATCGCTGCCATTTCAATTGCCACGGTCATGGTTGCTTTAAGTGTTTACCTTTTTTAGCAATTTAGCTTATCTGCTATTTGTTGTTTGTCTTCAGACAATTTGTTTGGCTAAGGTAGCGACATTATTTAATTATTTTGTTATTGATATGACGTGGGCGTAAATACAGCACACTGTATAAAAAAAATTAATTCGTGCTAAGTAGTTTTCAACACATAGCCATGGTGGTGCCCTGGAGGACTCTGCGCTATCCGCACCAAGGAGATGTATCCCAACATGTCGTGTATCTGCACCTATGTGCTGAGAGACGGCGCGGACTATGCAGAAAAAGACTCTTTCTATGATGAGCCTAAAAATCCATACCATCGCTGTCCCTCAAGGATGTCGAAATATGTGGAGATTCGCGACTTTAACGCCAGAGTGATCCTACATTCATAAAATTCATACTCGGTGATGTAAGATCTCCAAAAGGTGGCTCAGAACTACCTGAATCAAAACCGATTTAGAAACGAATAAATGATGATATGTCTCAAATATGATATTCATTCAACTTAAAAATTATATTCAAACTCATACACAAATGCTGCTAGAATTATATTGCACCAATGGCACAGTCTCACCACGAAAACTCATTTAACATTTGCGGTAAAATTAAATAGTCTGACCACAATTCCACTGCTGGCAAGCCAAACCAGTACAAAATGAAAAAAGGTGAACAAAATATAAATCTAAAACAAAATTTTCTGAAAGGGGAAGAAAACTAAATCGCTAACTAGCCTACATTTTAATGTATATATGTGTAAAGGACTATGTCTGTTTGTAAAGAAAGTCACACTAAACCAATTTTACAAAGAGAAGAAGCACAAACGTCACGATTCAATGGCAACGACAACGGCAACATGCAAATTGCTCTAATTATCTATAGGTCTTGTGTACATACTTTAATATATACTTATATACTAATGTGGTGTATATTAGACTGAACAGAGGCAACAATTTGTGTATTTAAACATTTTGGGCTCGGTATGAACTGTCTCGGTGTAGGGCAGTCTAATAAATTTACGCCTAACAAAATATGGCAGGCAAGTTGTTGCTTTCGATGTTAGTTCTATGCAGTTCCAAGTAAGATAAATTAAAATAAAATAATATAAAATAAAATAAAATGAATAGAATAAAACAAAAAAAATTTAAATAGAATAAAATAAAATAAAATAAAATAAAATATAATAAAAAAATTTCGTAGATTAAACTAAAGTAACTTAAAAAGAAATAACAAACAAATAACATAAGATAAAATGAAATAAAATAAACTTAAATTAAAATGAAGTAAAATAAAATAAAATAAATAAAATAAAATGAAGTAAAATAAAATAAAATTAAATTAAATTAAATAATATAAATTTAAAAAAAATATAATAAAATAAAATAAAAGAGAATAAAATAAACTAAAATTAATTAAAAAATAAAATAAAATAATATAAAATAAAATTAAGTAAAATAAAATAAAATAAACAAAATAGAATAAAATAAAATAAAATAAAATATAATAAAAAAAATTCGTAGATTAAACTAAAGTAACTTAAAAACAAATAACAAACAAATAACATAAGATAAAATGAAATAAAATAAACTTAAATTAAAATGAAGTAAAATAAAATAAAATAAATAAAATAAAATGAAGTAAAATAAAATAAAATAAAATTAAATTAAATTAAATTAAATTAAATAATATAAATTAAAAAAAAATATAATAAAATAAAATAAAATAAAAGAGAATAAAATAAACTAAAATTAAATTAAAAAATAAAATAAAATAATACAATAAATAAAAGTAATCCTCCTATCAGAAAATGCTATAAATTTTGCGATTG
Organism: Merzomyia westermanni; assembly: GCA_949987695.1. Taxonomy (NCBI): domain Eukaryota; kingdom Metazoa; phylum Arthropoda; class Insecta; order Diptera; family Tephritidae; genus Merzomyia; species Merzomyia westermanni. The sequence goes on from OX465290.1 coordinate 75,506,059, forward strand.
GCCCCTAAAGTCAGTTCTGTTTTGACATTTGTGTAGTAAACACATGCGAAATACACGTTAATAAACAATGTTACGCTACACTGCTCCAGAACGCGGAATATTGCTGACTATTTATTTGACCAATAATCGGTCGGGGCCAAACGGTTACTGTGAATGGTGAGCGCTACAGAGCAATGATCAACGAGTTCTTTTTGCCGCAACTTGATGAATTGGGATTGGAAAACATGTGGTTCCAACAAGGCGGTGCAACAGCACACACTGCACGTGCCACAACCGATATGCTGAACATCGGAAGCTTACTTTTGCGCCACCTGTTATAAAATAAAATAAAATATAAAAAAAAATTTCGTAGATTAAACTAAAGTAACTTAAAAACAAATAACATAAGATAAAATTAAATAAAATAAACTAAAATAATATGAAGTAAAATAAAATAAAATAAATAAAATAAAATGAAGTAAAATAAAATAAAATAAAACTAAATTAAATAGTATAAATTAAAAAAAAAATATAATAAAATAAAATAAAAGAGAATAAAATAAAATTAATTTAAATTAACAAATAAAATAAAATAAAATAAAATAAAGTAAAATAAATTAAAATAAAATAAAATTTCTTTTTTATACCAACAACTTTTTGTTGATGTACGGCCTGTACATTTCAAGTATTCATGAAACGAGCCCAAGATCAAGAATAATAATTTTTCACCTTTTGAACTTTTTATGAAAATTATTATTGTTTTTATTTTTTTAGTAATCATTTTTAATTAATTATTAAAAGTTTTTTAATTGAATAGAGTAGGAAAAATGTTTAGAGACAACCGCCATAGCTTTTCTTATAGATTCATTTCGGAAGCTGCTAAGCTTCTTCATAAGAGAAATTTTGGCACGCATGGCTAACCATTAAGCTAACAATACGCTGGTTTTGATGTCATCTAAACTCCTAGTTCTATTCTTCTTTACCATATGCATGAACCACTTCCGCCATTTTACAGTTAGTAGTGTGATGATGATGGATTTTTTGACAGATCTGTTTTATCAGCAGAACTGCCCTACCGCGTGCTCTCGGTTTTGTTATTGCTTTTTAATACCAACAATTTTTTGTTCAAGTATTCATGAAAAAATTCAAAAAGTGAAAAATTATTATTCTTGGCCTTGAGTTCGTTTCATGAATACTTGAAAATGTACAGGCCGTAAATCAAAATTAAAAATTGTGTTTTTGACAGCAATAAAAGACCTTTGATAATTAATATTAAGATCTGTAACTTTCACAGTATTTTTTTAACCGTTCCGAAAAATTGTATCAATCTAATTTAAAAAAAAATTATTTGGCCGGTCTAATGTGCCACCGCTACAGGTACCGTCGTATGGCATGCGTACAAAAATACATATGTTTACCTTACACCTACATACATACATACACATGCCCTCCCACAACATGTACCAATAATAACAAAAATTAAAGTCAGCTCTTAAGTTAGCGTCTAGTGTGTTTGTAGGTGAATAGCTCTTGAACCAATACCTATTTGCTTTAGTTTTTCTATGTCACCTAGCGAGTTAGTTAACTGTTATTAGGTTGCAAAGTCTTTTGTCGTAGTCTCAGCAGTGCTGCTAGTTGCTGTCTTGTGGCCTACTCTAGCGTCAAGATGGCTGAGACATTGTGAATTGGGACTGGCTTTGTGAGCATCTTTGCTAATAATTGAAGCTCACCACCATAATTGAAATACACCGATAATCAAATGGGTTGTGGTGGAGGTGTGACACCTTGTGATCGCAACTGTAATTTACATTACTTCAAGGCGCATAATGATAATGTGGTTATAACAGAGCCAAGCAAACTTGTAAGAGTGTACTGAAGGTACACGATACCATGGTTTGTGCGAAATATGTTCCTTTAGAACTGTTAAATATCTCTAATTTTCTTGCTTCAAATAAAGGGTGTTTTTTTTAGGGGTATAGAACTTCGAATTGAAATAAATCACAAGAAAATCGTTTTAAGGTCCATCAATTTGGATAATTTTATGCCATTAATGTTTAAATATGATTTCGGGCATGTGGCCGCCGCGGCTGGCTCGAATAAAGCCAATTCTACAGGTCCAATTTTCAACCACTTTTTCGAGCATATGGGGCCGTATGTCGGCAATAACGCCACGAATGTTGGCTTCCAATTCCCCTAACGTTTCTGGTTTGTTGGTGTAGACGAGCGACTTCACATATCCCCAAAGAAAATAATCCAATGGTGTCAAATCACACGACCTTGGTGGCCAATTGACAGGTCCATTCCGCGAAATTTTGCGCTCATCGAATGTTTCCTTCAATAAATCGATTGTGACGTGCGCTGTGTGGCATGTAGCGCCGTCTTGTTGGAACCACAACTCATCCACATTCATGCCATCCAATTCGGGAACAAAATAGTCGGTTATCATGGCTCTATACCGGTCTCCATTAACGGTAGCTGCCTCTCCAGCATTATTGCGGAAGAAGTATGGCCCAATGACTCCACCAGCCCATAGAGCACACCAAACAGTCAGTTTTTGTGGATGTAATGGCGTTTCAAGGGTCTCATGTGGATTCTCTTCACTCCAAATGCGGAAATTTTGCTTGTTGACGTAGCCATTCAACCAAAAATGAGCCTCATCACTGAACAAAATTTTGCGATGAAAATCAGCATCGAAATCAATCTCATTTTCGGCCCATACACCAAAATCACGACGCATTGCATGGTCTCGCGGCTTTAATTCTTGCACAAGTAAGGTCGCAAGCCAAGATCTTTGCGCAAAATCTTCCATAAAGTTGATGGACAAAGCTCCAATTGCTGTGCACGGTGGCGAATCGATTCATTCGGGTCCTCTTCAACACTTTGCTGTACAGCGGCAATTGTTTCTTCGGTGCGCACTGTTCGACGTCTCTGCGGATGCGTATTATCACATAGAGTAAACGTAGTGCGAAAACGATCCATGGTTAACCGAATTAATTGCTCTGATGGACGATTATGTCGACCATAAAATGGACGGAGCTCACGGTAAACTTCGCGAACTGAACCATTATTTTCGAAATAAATTTGCACGATTTGCAAGCGTTGTTCTTTTGTCAACCTGTTCATAATGAAATGGCAAACCAAACTGAACATAAATGACATTAGAGTTGCCAGATTTGACCACAAAATGCCAGTTTTATCTCTATTCGAAAAACAAACCTGTAAAAAAAACACCCTCTAGTAGGAAGGGATGCTATGGATGTTAACTAACAAACTCATGCCTCGTCATCCATGGAATATTACGAAAACCCTTGTCCTTTGTGAAAAATTTATGCACACCACCTACTTAAGAGGCATTTACTAGATAAATTTATTATTATTACGGAGCACGGATTAGCAAATTTCCTCCAACTGAAGATTTTATGAAAACAGAGTTTTCGAAATGTCGGAAAATATGGTTTTGGGGAATGTTTCGGAAGACCTATTAAATATATATTTTACTTTAGAAACTATAGGGCTGACTATGTAATGCATTGTCACTCTTTGAATTCATATAGCAACTAATTTTTATTGTCACTGGCTGAAGTTAGTCAAAGCTGTTATAATATCCTAAGTTACTTCAAACAAGAAAGGTGACTCGCTGCGTAGCGCTGGGTTTTACATAGTAAGTTTGTAAAGCTGAAACACTTTGCTGCAATTTGTGAAAATTCAACTTCAAGAAAATAAATTACAAATAAAAGACTGCCAAGGCTTGGATTAAAAAGAAATCGTTGTGTTCGATCTTTTCCTTCTACATAGAAATTTTTGTAATTACTCATGCGCAAAGAGTATTTCCGTGATGTATTAGTCCAAAGTTTTGACTTCTCTATGCCATAACCGCTTAGCTTAGCCATCCCTCTGTATCCCTTTTCAGCCTCTCAATGCTCTTGTCACAGCTCCTTGTTCTCTTAAGCCAACTGACTTAAATGCCCTCTTGTTCCATCTGCTGTTTTGCTTCTCATGGCCTTCAAGGGGGATTGTTTCATTTATAACCTGCATGTCTGGTCCGGACACGTCGCGATAACCAGTGCATACAATTTAAGCAGCCGTATTCACATTTTCTGAGTTTAAAGCGGCTCATTATGTTAATTGGGATTGCCTACAGTTCGTAGCCATATAAATAAGTAGAATCGTTCATCAGCACATTGCTTTTGCTTACTGTTAGTCTTAATATATTCGCCATCAGTCTGCTTGGATGTCATCTCTTTCGAGTTCTAGTTTAGAGCCCAGTTTGTCGGTTGCGCCCTGATCTTACGACTATATAACGTGCGTGGAAGTTATATTTTCGTCGAAGTTTTCAGAAACAACTTCTAGCGGTAAATGCACTTTTCATTGTAACTTTAGCTCTTTTTATATTGTTGTTGTAACCGTAAAACCACACAGGAAGAACTAGGGTGTGTTACGAAAATGGAGAGTCCTTCGCCGGAATGTGTACGGTATCAGCATCTTCTGAGTACCTGCAATAAACTTCCTCTACGGTCGCCGACTTATATCTTTGTATTTAAAACTTAACACTAACTTTTCATCCAACTTGAGTTTTGTTTGAATATTTATTACAGCCTTAGCAAATACGCCGTTGTAATTCCGCAATTGGTTGCTATACTTAGTAGGTCCATGGCTTATGAGCAATAAAAGCGGTTTGCTGCAGTTTTTGTTCTTGGCTTGTTTTCAAATTTTATTTAATTTTTTGGCAGTTTGCCGGGTAATGTACATCACGTTTGGCGATGCAATTCCAAAGATAACAGTGCTTCAGCTCAGTGTTTTTGCAATTTTGTTGCTGAGCATTTTCGGCGCTTACATAATCGAAATTGAAAAAGCAGCAACTTCAAAGGCAACTATGACCAAACCGCCACTAAATTCATGCTATTAATATGATATAAAAACAACAAAAACAAATACTGAAAGAAAACAATTGCAAGTAAGGAAGCTTTAGTTCGGGTAAAGGCTGAAGGTATATAACTAGTTATGTGGGGTGGGGTGGCCGTTGCCCGATTTGCTTAGTTTTCGGCACGAATATCTTCTATAGTTTAGTAGAAGGGTCACTTATTTTTATTACAATATCTTAATTAATGTAGAAATAATCGAATTTATTGACTGAAAATAGGGCAGTGCCACTCCCACTCAAAAAAAATTTATATTGTTACTAAAAAGGGGCGGCCTTGGTTTTCCTTAGCGTAATATAACCAAAAACAAAAGTTTCTAGAATTATGTCTGTTTGTCCACATGTTTGTTCGCGCATCACTCGGAACCCGCTTTATAGAAATTAATGCAATTTTCACCTATGTATTTCCAGATACTCAACTTAAAGTTAAGGATCCATTTTACTTCACGAAAATATTTTACTTCTGCTGTAAACAGTGGTGGCAATAATAGTGGACACAAAATATTTTTATACATAAGTTGAAATTAGAACGAGTCGATGCTTGTACAGGGTGTTTTTTTTACAGGTTTGTTTTTCGAATAGAGATAAAACTGGCATTTTGTGGTCAAATCTGGCAACTCTAATATCATTTATGTTCAGTTTGGTTTGCCATTTCATCATGAACAGGTTGACAAAAGAACAACGCTTGCAAATCGTGCAAATTTATTTCGAAAATAATGGTTCAGTTCGCGAAGTTTACCGTGAGCTCCGTCCATTTTATGGTCGACATAATCGTCCATCAGAGCAATTAATTCGGTTAACCATGGATCGTTTTCGCACTACGTTTACTCTATGTGATAATACGCATCCGCAGAGACGTCGAACAGTGCGCACCGAAGAAGCAATTGCCGCTGTAGAGCAAAGTGTTAAAGAGGACCCGAATGAATCGATTCGCCACCGTGCACAGCAATTGGAGCTTTGTCCATCAACTTTATGGAAGATTTTGCGCAAAGATCTTGGCTTGCGACCTTACAAGATCCAGCTTGTGCAAGAATTAAAGCCGCGAGACCATGCAATGCGTCGTGATTTTGGTGTATGGGCCGAAAATGAGATTGATTTCGATGCTGATTTTCATCGCAAAATTTTGTTCAGTGATGAGGCTCATTTTTGGTTGAATGGCTACGTCAACAAGCAAAATTGCCGCATTTGGAGTTAAGAGAATCCACATGAGACCCTTGAAACGATATTACATCCACAAAAACTGACTGTTTGGTGTGCTCTATGGGCTGGTGGAGTCATTGGGCCATACTTCTTCCGCAATAATGCTGGAGAGGCAGCTACCGTTAATGGAGACCGGTATAGAGCCATGATAACCGACTATTTTGTTCCCGAATTGGATGGCATGAATGTGGATGAGTTGTGGTTCCAACAAGACGGCGCTACATGCCACACAGCGCACGTCACAATCGATTTATTGAAGGAAACATTCGATGAGCGCATAATTTCGCGGAATGGACCTGTCAATTGGCCACCAAGGTCGTGTGATTTGACACCATTGGATTATTTTCTTTGGGGATATGTGAAGTCGCTCGTCTACACCAACAAACCAGAAACGTTAGGGGAATTGGAAGCCAACATTCGTGGCGTTATTGCCGACATACGGCCCCATATGCTCGAAAAAGTGGTTGAAAATTGGACCTGTAGAATTGGCTTTATTCGAGCCAGCCGCGGCGGCCACATGCCCGAAATCATATTTAAACATTAATGGCATAAAATTATCCTTCCAATAAAGCCAAATTGATGGACCTTAAAACGATTTTCTTGTGTTTTTTTTCAATTCGAAGTTCTATACCCCTAAAAAAACACCCTTTATATAACTTTTTTTTATTTTGTGTATGTTCGTATGTATGTTTCTATACCTATACGCACATCATTAAATAACTACTACATGAAATTTAGTGGTTTGCTCACTCTTGAATTGCTGGAGGTCTATGTTAAAATTCCGAAAACATTTTTCTGTTGTTTCTGAGTATACTACTTATATTTAAATGCGCAGAGAACACTTGCCACACTACCTCGAGCACTTGGATTTCCAGTAAAAAAAAAATTTCTGGGTCCAGATATTTATAAAAAAGTCTCTCACTATTTCGAACCGCTCATGTCAACCAGCATTTATGCAAAGACGCAAAGTTAAAATATCTTGTATGCGAAATACAACCGGCTATACAAATCAACCAAATATGTAGACGGAAGAGACTGCAAAAACTAGTTTATTTATACTAATACGAGGGATGCGCATAACGTAGCAAAAAGCGCTAGAAGTAAAGAAGAAACAAGAAATACGAAAACTCTATAAAATAAAGCAATAACAAAACGGAGCTTTTCCTAAAGACCCATAATTATTACGTTGTATTTTTTGCAAATCTTTTTCCCAGCAGCATTTTGTTTTTTGTACAATTGTTTTTGTATTTTTTTTGTTTTTTTTTTTTGATTTCAACTGGCTTGCCTTACCTCACCTTGTATTTCCTTGCCTTTGTTCGGTTAATCATTGAGGCTCTCAAAGCGACCGCAATTGCATGCCTGCCCGCCTGACTACCTGCTTGGCAGCCAAACTGACTGCTCGCTTGTGCATTGCACTCGTTACTCTGAGAATGTAGGTCAATTGCTTACCATCATCACAATCATCATCAGCCAGCAACTTGAAATCGCTTGCCTACTCGAACTGACTAACTCTTGTTTGTGTGTGTGGCATGCAGCACAGCTGGTATCATTAGCAGAAACAAAATTTTAGCTATATCAAAAGCATTCCGCCAAAAGCTATACAGTCCAGCGCATTCATAGCGGTCTCTACGTGTGACTGCCTCAACCCATTATTTGGCATTTTGTTCAGGCGGCAAATGCTTTTTATACTGCCGCAGTTTGAGGTATTGCACCGACTACTTAACGTTTAATTACTATTGCGTTCACACACGCGCCGAAATAACTTCACAATTAGTAAAATATGTTTAGAAAAAATAATTGAAAGGAATTATTTGTTATATTTTGTTGTTAATTAACAAATTTTTTTTTCTTGTAATTGCAGTTTTGTTTGACAAATTGATGAGCTAAACGGTATTTTCAAATTGCATGTGAGTATGATTTTCTATTTTATTTTACTTTATTTTTTTAAACATAAAAAAGAAATCATTAAAACTTGCGGAAATGATGCCAACTGTCTGGCATAAAACAAAGAAAATATCGATGAGCGACAAAAGACTTAAGAAACGAACTTGACTAGTAATAGGTGATATGAGATTGTTAGGGTATCCAATAATTGCAACTTTTCTTAAATGTTAAGCGGCCTTGTTTGACAAAAGCTGTGATTCGACCTTCTTTTTGGAATTCAAAATTGATTCCTCTTTCTCCGCGCAAGTTTTAGAAATCCACTTTCTAAAAAGAAAGCACCAAAAGTGAAAATGCAGCGCAGTAGCTTTTGGAAGTCTAGAAGTTTGAAGCCACCTAAATTGCCGTAAATATTTCTTAGAAACTGTTAATAAATAATTTTTATCATGGTTTTTCTTGTTCGTTGGCGCATCCTCAATAAATTTGCAAAAATCCTGAAAGCAGATTGATACAGTTCAAAAGGACAAAACACGGCGGACTAGTGCAAAAAGTTGCTAATAGCAGAGCGCACTGCCGATAACGGCAAAACTTCCCTTAACCAGATATGATTTATTTTCATATTTTTTTATTATTATCAACTGGTCTTGAGCTCGTTAAACATCCAAAAATATGTCAAAATGAACAGACCATAGAACCAACAACAACAAAAATCAAAAGTGTTTACAATAATCATTTTTCAATCTTCTGAACCAAAATGTAGTTGTAATATTCCCAAAGCTTCGTCCTGCCTAGGCGCCAAGTCGTTTCAATAGGGCTGATAATGCAGTCAACGCCAGTTTATGAGCTGACTTGCAAACTTTATCTTCAGGCACATGTTCGAGATTGCCACCAAAGGGGCGATTGAACTAGTTATAACTGACCCACTACTAGAATGCCCTATTGTGATGCGACCTCCTTCATCACTACGAGTCAGCCTAGTAGTAGCTGCGTATTCAAAACTCCAGTTGGGCTGGGGGCATTTGTCATATTGAAATGCGTCGGCTTGCGTCTTTGGGTATGTTCGTGCATTTTCGGTAATGAAAAAATGGAACCAGTTCTTCCAACCCATCACAATTTTGACCTCCAAGTTTGTTTCTATAAGGTGGCAATGTGTCCTCTATAATGACAAATCCATGTTAAAGTTGCCGCTAGTTTTAATACTAACGAACCGGGACTATGACGGGACAATTATATTTGAGAGCGGTATTCTTTTGCCTGCAGGCCTAAGACTGGTTGTTATTAAAAAATTCCATCTACCTTAAACTGAATTCCCTTAAAAGCTTAAATTTGGCATACATAGTTACGTAATATTACATATTTAACGCTGGAAATTAAAACTACTAACAACAAAGCATTTTATCGAGACCATTTTTTTTTTTTTTGGCAAAATACAGTTGCGTTACGTAGATTTTACCAAAAGCAGGCACGCCAAAAATGATGCAAACATACATAAAACGCATTCCAGCATGAAATGGTATAAAGAGAAAAAGGAAAAAGCAACAAAAATTTACAATCACTACCAAGTCAATATGTCAAATCGCTCACTCGAAAAGCTCAATCAAAGTTCAACGCTTGCGAAAATTGGCATGTTCAAGTTACTATAAACGTCCTTCACAATGGGAAAATAATAAAAACAAAACGGAATTAAAAAATGCAAAAAACCAAATTGAACTGAAAAATGCAGAAATAAAAGAAATACTGGTTCAAAAAAGAGCGCAGCTGGATTAAAGAAAACCTGTCTGTCTAAAAAATGCAAAAATAATTCAAAAATGACCAGAAGAAAATATAATTATGAGGTTCAGCTTGAACGTAAATAAGTAGGTGCACGTATATGGGTAGGCATGCGGATTGAGTACGCAGTACTGATTAATGTAGCGGTAAGACAAAGCTGAAATTATTTCCAGCAAAATTTTTTTAAAACTGCAGTGGCTGGCGGTTTTTTCTGTCATATACATAAAAGCTATTATGTAGCCTTGAAAGCACTGCAATTAAAAAAGATCCGAGTTAAAAATTGGATCTGCAGATTAGTGGCACGTGGGACCCCATTTCTAAGTTTCCCTGTGGCAGCAAGCAAAAAAATCTTCCATGATCACGCACTGTAGCCTGAGAGACTTATAATAGTAATGATTACACCGCGTTACACACATTCTGTCCTATGAACCAAATATACTTTTTCGGAAAGATGAGAAAAAATAAAAATACACGTGTATCGGCGATTTTCATGTACACGTCAGAATTTTTTTTTATGTATAACTATACAAAAAGTATATTTGGTTCATAGGACAGAACTAAAGGTCGTTTTTGACACGTAGTGTTATGAAATATCTCACGTTTCATCATAAATTAATTGGGCTTATCTTTGAATTTTCCTAGAAAAGTGTATCATGTTTGCAGGACTATTTCAATTACACTATTGTAGTTTCTTAATTTTTTTTTTTCCAGCTGACGGGCTTAAGAAAGTTTTTAGATCAGCTGTGTACACTGAATTTGAAGGTCCTTTTACCGAATCGCCTCATAGTCGCATACAAAATCTTCCAAATAAAATTGTACTTTAATAAGGGGTTTTATACACTAAAAATATGCATTCCACATAAAACATATATCTAATAATAATAAGTTGAACATACTAAAAATGTATAGCATACAGCATGAACCACTACTTAAGGGCCAAAGACCCCTTTTTGATTCATTAGTTATGCAATTTTTCTGTTGGTATAAAACATGAAATCTGAGAATAGCAAAAAACACCCAGATTGGTACCCACATCATTGCTGTGTTGTATAGAAAACCCACTTCATTTAGCTACCATCTGCAATCGACTGCTACCTTCGATGCAGTATTCCAGCTCAAAGAGGCATTGATTACTTGCTTGGCTGTCGTAGTAAATTCGCACAAATATAAGGTTATTAAATATTAGATATCGTGCTTTGTTCTTTATCACTTCTGGTGAAATTTGGAATACGCTGCAAGTGAAAATCTTCTAATTATTTATTCAGTCACTCTTTGAAATTCCATTACATACAACTGCCGACGTTTTTGTTAATTTTTTAGCCATCTCAAAGCTTTCTCGTTGCTGCAGGGCAAGACCGCATTGAGTCCTGTATACTTGCACCACAGCTTGTCTGGATTTCGTTAAAGGCGTGGCTGCTTTCCACTACCTACTCTTCATACATTTAGAGTCTTACTAGAGTCATAAACAAGTCATCCAACTGAGTGTTTTTACTCATTTTGACCTCGTTTGGAAGCACGAAAAAAACTAATTTTTTCTTGTTCTTTTTTTTTATATAAGTCTGACTTATATGAGGATGCATAAATCATAGTAATTGTTTACGGAAACGATTTAACGAAAATATTCATTCCCGAAGCTTTTTGGAGTAATTAACGAATCCTTTGGGCTCATAAACTACACCTTTCATAAATTCTAAAATGGTTTGAAAAACCATCACCTTAATCAAACTAGAGTTTTATTGGGTTTTTAAGTTCTTTTACAATCTGTTTTGGAAAATATGACAACTCTTGTAATTATTGAAAAATGCTTAGTTCTCAAAATATTCAACTATTCTTGTATTTTAGTAACTGAAGTTAATGTGTATGTAAATTATATACTTTCCCATCGAAAGAATATTTTTCTCGCCAAATTTTAGTTTTCCGTTTAATCAGCTACAGATTTTATTGGAATAGTGTGGTTGTTGACCGATTGTGGAAAATGGTCATTGAAGGTTTTATATCTCTGCGTAGGAGCACAATATTTGATACACGACTTTCTTTTTTTTATGCAGACAAGCTTTTTCCTTTACGCTATGTGTGGCTCCTTTGGAACTGTCTTTAAGTTCTTCTGAAACCAATTTTCAGCTGCTTTGAAATCGAGCTTAGGTTACTTCAGACAAGTGTTCGATTCCTTTAAGATCCTTTTTTCGATTATTTCGGTACCGGAATTTTCTAACTTGTATAGAAGTTTGTGGGGCACTGAGAAATGAGTACACTTTAAAGGTGGGAGTGGGTCAAATCTTTTGAAATGGAGTCGAGTGTACTGGATTGATATCCACGAAAGCACTGTTACAGAGACAGCACTCCTATAAATTTCGCAGCAACAAAAAGAGTATGGTTTGTCTTTTAATGTTCACTTTGATGTTGAGTTAGTATAGATTTCCTTTTGCGAATACAATAAAAAAATCATAATAAATATTACATACATATAAAAGTAAAAGAAAATGTATATAGCATTAGCATTAAACGCACTAAATCTCACCTGATAAAACATTGTAAATTTTATATAACGAAAGCAAATAATTTGCAAATCTTTACAAAAAATCACTTAAGCGCAGAATTTCATGAAAATCTCCAAGTATTCCTTCAAAAAGTTTCATAAACAATTTCAGGCTTTTGATTGTGAGGCATTTGCACTGACCACTCACTGCCTACGAAGCACTCAAATGTGACGTGCAGTCAATAAACTGTGATACATATCGTTAAGCCTTTTGCAGCGTTTAATGTTTGATTTAAATTATTTTCATTCTCCTTTTCGAAAAGCAAAAAATCCAAATACGCAACATATTTCCAAACTGCAACTTGCACGCAGGTATTTACGGGTACGCACAATGAGCAGCCGTTGAAAGATTGAACATTGCAACAAATGTATTGAAGGAGAAATGCAACCGCCACTGAAATACCAACAACAACAATGGCTATTGTAACATACAACTGGTCAAACAAATGTGCATACAGAAAGCTACAGTGGCAAGTGTGCGAATATGCGCCGCACTGTGGGGTATTTTGAAGAAACTTGGATCAAAATCGGATATCATCACAACGACTGAAGCGAGAGCGATAAATCAGAAGATTTAAAAAATATACTTCACAATGTGAGAAAAAATATATCATTTGTAAAATTTTTCAAACTGAGTATTGCAATTTGTTTGAAAAATATAACTTTTCGACTTTTTTAATTTTAAAAAAATTGCTTGAGATGCTGCATTTGCACATGTAAAAACATATTTTCAAACATTTTTGTGAAAATTTAAAAAAATACCGAAATTTAAAAATTTTAAAAAAAAAATTCTAACTTTTTGGAAAAAAATTGCTAAACTTTCCAAGGAAGCTATTTTATAAAACATGCATTTAAAAAAAATGTTTTGTAATGTTTTTGGACAATTTCTTAAAAGATCGAAAAAGTTTCAAAACTAGCTACTGAAAAACGTATTTGAAAAATTGCACTTTTCGGGTTTTTAATATCAGCAAATTGTTTGAAATGATGTATTTGTATACGAAAAAATAAATTTTGAAATATTGTGTAAAAATTGAAAAAATTTACGAAATCTAAATATTTAAAAAAAAATTCCAAATTTTTTTCAATTATTTCCCTAACTTTTCAAGCAAACATATTTATAAAAAAATGACTTTCAAAAAAGTTTTGAAACGTGTTTTGGGGCGAGACCGCAAAAAGTTTCAGAACTAGGTATGGAAAAAATTGTGTTTCAAAGTTAGCATTTTTCAATATTTTAATTTTAGAAATTTTTTTTGAATTTCAAATTTATACGAACATAAAAAATAAATGTTCTAACATTGCGAAATTTTAAAAATCAGCTATAGCTCAAAACCCTCAACAAAATATTTCAAAATTTTTTTTTCAAGTGCGTAGTTTTGTTGGACGTGTTTGAAAAATTTTGGAATAATTTTTGGAGCATTTTAAAAAGATCGCAAAAACTTTCAGAGCTAAGTACTGGAAAATGTTTTTAAAAAATAGTGTTTTTCCATGTATTAATTTTACAAAATTCGAACATGTAAAAGTAAATTTTCAAACGGTTTATACAAAAGTACAAGAAAATTAAGAAACAAGTATTTCAAAATTTTGTTTAATTATTTTGTTGAGCTTTTCGAAATGAAGTTCACGAAACGTTTAACCATAGTGTGAAATTACAACAAAAATTTGATTTATTACAAAAACTGCAACCGCAATCTTTTAAGTTTTTTTTTTCAAAAATATTACAAAATTGTTTTCCAAAAATATTTCAAAATTTTTTTTTTTAATTTTTTTAAATGTTTTTTAAAAGTACGCGCAAAATTTCAAAATAGATTCTTTTTATATATTCCAGACAAGTGTATCAAAAACTATAAGAAATGGAATAAATATTCTTTGTACAATCAAAAACAGTGAAAAAAAGAAACAAAATTCATTTTTCAACAACATTTTGCTTCATTTTTGCAAAGACTTAATTTGTTGTTCTAGCAAAATACTCAAGTTTTAAAACTTTATTTTCATAGACCTGAGAGCTATTCTGTATATTTCATTTTGTCTCAAATTTTTTCAAAATACCCCACAGTGTGTCAGTAAGCTGCATATGGACTTGCTTTGTTGCACAAGCGGGCGGTTGCACTCAAGTATGATGTTATATAAAGAATTTCACCATGCCACGCTTTGTGACGCCAAAGTCAGCGAAAATATTCGGGCTTCATGCAACCAATCCCCGATTGGTATCTACGTGAAAGTCCAAAGAATCACTCGCTACCTTTTGTAATAAAGTCCATGTAATGCAAACAATGCATGGATTTATAAGTCCGCACATATATACATAAATAGTTATCAACATATGAACATGTGCAAATATGTAAGCATGGTTCAGTGTCTTTGCTTATTATGGTGCAACGAAATGAATTGTGTGCTACAACGTACCACGTACCAACAGCTACCAGCGCCAGATTGGATGGAGTTGGCAAAATTTTTGCGCACGTAAAATCTCGTCGAATGGTGTTTACTTTTATTTTTAAATAAAAGTGAATATGTAAAATGCGAGTTAAATTAAGTGAAAATCTCATATAAGAAATAAATTTCAAAAAACTTTGAAAGTAGTAAGCGCTTTGGAGCTTACAGGTAGATTAGCACTGAAATCCGTATCCTTGTTTCGAAAGGTGATTCCATTTTCAATTTCGTAACTATAGTCTACCCTACAAGTGCACATAGCTTGCAAATTTAGTGAATAAACAAAGTGAGATTTTATTGCAGAGTCCCCCAGTTGTTCGGGGCTTCGTCGCGCACTTTAATAAAAACAGTATTTACGGACGCAACGAAAAATGTGTCTTATATTCTAAGTTAGACCTCCAGCAATAGACCCATGTAGAAAATATTCAATTCCATGCAACGGTGGTTTAGTGATGCGCGTACAAACATATCGTTATAAAGACATACAGATAGAAAGTAAAAAAAATTTCTTTTTAACTTCTGTTGATCTTTTTAAGAGTACTCATATGCATTTTTGAGTAATATCTATTATTTACAGGCCACTGTTGCCATTTTAGCAAATATTTTATAAAAATATTTCAGGCAGCAATAAAAATACCAACCTGTTTACGACAGTATTAAAACATTTATCCGCTGTAAAATAGACCATTACCTCTATGTTGGATATCTAGCAATACATTGGTTAAAATTCATTCATTGTTATAAAGCCGTCTTTGAATGATGCGCGAATAAACATGCAGCCAAATATACTAAAAACATAAAAACTGCTGGCTGCGCTCGTATACTTTTTCTATGTCGGCACATGGGCGTAGATAAAAGATATTGTGAAGAACCTGGCAAAGTTTCTATCACCTACCTAAAACGGACACACCAACAGATACTGCACATATACGAGGTGTGTTCAAAAAGTATCGCGAATTTTGTGTCTTTTCAAAAATTATTTATTTATTCATGAATATCTATTTTGTCCCCTTCAAAGTAATCCCCATGAGATATTATACACTTGTGCCAACGGTTTTTCCAATCTTCGAAGCACTTCAAAAAATCATTTTTTTGTATCTTGTTCAGCTCCTCCTTCGATGCCGTCTTTATCTCGTCAAGAGAAGCGTAACGTCGTCCTTTCATGGGCCTCTTCAGTTTAGGGAACAAGAAAAAGTCACAGGGGGCCAGATCTGGGGAATACGGTGGCTGCGGCATCATTAGTGTGTTGTTTTTGGCCAAAAAGTCGCGCACAAGCAACGATGCGTGAGCAGGGGCGTTTTCGTGGTGCAAAAGCCAATTTTTGTTCTTCTTTGCACATCTTCTCGGCCTTCTGAGAACATTTTGTACCACCGATAAACGTTGCTTCGGTCCAAGGTAGCTTCTCCGTATGCCACAGTCAACATTCGGAATGCATCCGCGCACTTAATTTCGTTTTTCACACAAAATTTGATACAGGTTCTTTGATCCATTTTTTTTGAATAGGTAAAAATCGACAATTACCTGAACATTCAAAATGGCCGAGCTTGTCGGCATAAGTGAGAGACATGAGTACCAACATAACGCCACAAAAAATTCGAAATTCGAATATACGTAACCAGCGAAAATTCAAAATTCGCGATACTTTTTGAACACACCTCGTAAACATGCCTTCTTATGTATTTGCTCTGATCACATATGCAGGATTACGTATGACACTTGCCGGCCTAAGCGTTGAACAAGAAATTTTAATGAAATAATTCTGCATTTGAAAGCACTTTCACCTTCATGCCAAGCTCAAAAAACTCAATCAGGCTTCCACACACACATATATACATTTATATTAAAATATGTAGGTACACTCGTCAGTAAAAATTTCAAAGATTGTTCAACTGAGTAGTATGTGTTGAGGAGTTTGTGCCCTTGTAAATTTAACACTTGCTGAGGTCCTAAGATGACAGTGAAAATTCGTACAAAAGCGGCTAATAACTTTCTTCTGTTTTTAATTATAGGACCACGGCGTACTATGGGGTATTTTAAAGAAACTTTTCTCAAATAAAAATAGAGAGTAGGTAGACAAAGTAGTTCTAAATTTTAAACATTATAAATATAAAATATAAGTGAAAATTTCAAAAACCGAAAATTGAAAAACGTTTTTGAAATATGTATATATTCTATTTTTAGCATTTTTAGTTGTAAAAATAAAATCAAACAAAATATCAAAAAACCTAGCATTGAAAAGGTTTTTAAAATGTATAATTTGACTTTTCTCTAGCACTTTTGAGGAGTTAAATGATATTCAAACCTTATTTCGTGGGCTGAGTGGAAGATCACACTATTTCAAAATATTTTTGGATAATAACATAGCTCAGCATTTGATTCAAAAACGGCCAATCTCACCTAAAAATGTATTGAATTTTCGTTCAAACAGGGCGTTTTTAAAAATCACTTTGAGATATAACATTCTTCCAACAAATTCTGAGATCGGATGCTTTTGAAAAATAATTTCAACTCCCACCCAGCCGTCTTAAAAAATAAATTTTTTAAATTTTGAAATCTTAACTAACTAAAATTTTTTTTGTTGATGGATTTTGAAACTCTGTAAAAAGTTGTCTTACCATTAAACCCTCTCGAAAAAGGTAGCTAAATTTTTTCAAAAACATGTTTCAATACACAGTACAAATTTTCAATAAAAGTTTTGCTCATTTCCCTTTAACTAATCTCTAGAAAAAAACCAAAAAGCCAGTTTTCCAAAAACGTTTTTCAATACTAAGTTGTTCACGTTTTGATTCAAATTTTTACTAATTTTATTTTCAAAAACGAAAAGACGCCAAAACAACATATAACGCGTTTTGAAATTTTTTACAAAATCTATATTTACGTATTCGAATTGAGCATCACAAGCTATATAAAATTTTTTTTTTCAAAGTTAATGTAATAAATGTTTTAGTTGTAAAATTATGTTTGAATGTCTTTTAAGATTTAAAAAATTCCAAGAAATACTTTAAATTATATATCTCAAAAAGGTTTTTCAAACTCAGTTTTCAAATAATACCGAACATGTTTTATTGTTCAGCCGATAGCTGATTTTTTTCGTAAGCACTAAGCGACCTATGAATAAAATAACAAAATGAAATTTTTTTCAAAAATTTTAAATTTCCTTTGAAAATCAAATGTAAACTTGTCGCTCGTGAGATAGCAACCAAATTTCTGCTTGCTTATTTTTTGTTGCTTTCAATAAAGAATTTTTTCAGGGGAGCGAAAAAAATTGATCTTGCACGAAATGACAAATAAAAAACGGCCAAACCGCCTAAGTGATATCTTAGTTTGGCTGTTTTTCCACTACAAATTGCTGAATTTTAAGACGAATAATGACTTTATAGAAAAAGTTCAAATCAGGATCGATTCTTTTAAATATTTTCCAACTCAACATGTAGTTTTCTTGAGAATAAATGAATAGATCTTGATGCCAGAGGCCTATAAAAGTTTTTGACACAAATGGTACTTACGCGGTTTTGAAGTGTTACCGACGATTTTTAAAATTTGTATGTTTATAATGATGGATTTTGAAACTTTGGCTGATATTCGACAGTATTTGAGTTAGACTTAATTTTGATATTTTTTTTTTAACTTGTTAGCTTTATAAAGAAATCTGGTTACTTGTGATACACTTTAAAAGTTAAAAAATGTTAATCAAATGGAAGCATTGAAAGTTTGTTTTCATTTTTTCATAATTATTTTTATTTTAATTCAAATTTTATTACAAAATAATTCAAAACGATTTATTTCTTTATTAGTTAAGCATCAAAGGAAGTTCATGATGATTTCACACTAGCACCTTGATGTGCTAAAAAATGTCTGCTATTTGAAGACAATGTGGACCTTTTTTTTTTGTTTTTGAAATATTTAACATTTTTAAACAAACTTTAAACATTTTTTATAGGAGGTTATGTGTGGATATTTAACTATACTTAATATTATAATATGGATATTTAAACGAAACTATTTGATTATTTAAACGAGAATATGTGATTATTTAAAAAAAAATATTAAACTGATTAATTTCGTAATTTTAATTTTCTTAAATACCAATTTTGTTTGCAAATCGGGAAATAGTTATTAAAGCATTAAAGTTGTTTTTTATTAAGCGTAACATGTAATTTTTAGACAAGTTTCCTCAAAATACCCCACGGTGCAGAAAACAATTACACTCTCCTATCATTGAATGCAGGCGTAGCAATACAAAAAGTGCAAGTACTTTCGTAAATACCAACCAACGCATAAGCGCTTTTTTGTGAAACAAATTAAATGCCAGATAATCGTAACGTAGCCATTTTCAATTTGAGTTTTAGCGCATGCAATTTGATCGAGCTAATGAGTAGTTACTCGAGTACGTGTACAAATGTCAAATATACACACAACAAGCCTTCATTTAATTAGCTGCACAAAACAGGGGAAAACTTAAGCAGCTTCAAACAATGAAAAGCGAAGAAAATAAATGCGCGCCGAAAGAGTAGCAGGTGAGCAGAGTTTTATGAACGAATTCCAATTCACTTCAAATGACATTTCAAAGAAAAGCTCAACTCAAACCAACAATGGCCAAGCTACTTAACAATTTGTATAATTTCTTGTACGCCAAGATAATTGTGGGAGTTTTCTTGTATTACGCATATGAACAGTTAGAAATTAAGTTACAAAATGTTATGTTTCTGAGTTAAGTCTGCGCAACCAATTTTTTTTTGACTGAAATGATGTAAGTAGCCATTTCTTTATAAAAGTTTTGCGGTAGGATGTGTAGTTCAAATTATGTCTGTAACAATTAATAACAACCAAAGTTAGCATAAGACAAACAATACTCATGACCAGAATTGTATTAAATGTAAATATTTTTAAACAAAATTTCAACTTTTTTTCTGAAAATATAATATTTTATGGACGAAAAGCTTCAAGGTAAAGTATCTTTTCGACTTGTCCGAATTTGGAGTAGCAACCCAATTTAATTTTGGTTGAGAAAAAACTTGAGTTATTTAGAGGTTACTTATTTGGTTTTTAAATATTGTTGGATTTTTTTTCTTAGCTAATAAATAAAGTTTCGAAAAAAACTTTTTTTGCCACTGGCTTGTTTTATTCGCATTTTAGATACATTTTTTCTTGTTTATAAAAATTTTGGAATTTTGGTTGTTGTTTCACAACTTACAAAATCACATTTGGTTTTCAAAACAAATTTCAATTTTGAAAAAAAAAAATACTCTTGTTATATTATTCGTCAGTCGCTATCTGTTCATTTAAGGTATTCAAACAAAAATAGTAGGAGGGATCATTATACAGCCAATAAAAATCCAAAGCAACAATTTTTGGAATTTTTGTCTGTCTGTCTGTATGTTTTTGGACTGGTCAAAAGCAATGAATTCACTTTTCATTATTGCATTACTAGGCTAGCTTGACATTTAAGATATCCCTTATTTCCATACATCTGCCGGTTTCGGAGTTATCAACCAATATGTGGACAAAAATATGTTAGTACAAAATGGGTTTCAGGCGAAAGGTTCTAATGAGGGCTTCAATAAGCCATGGCTTAAGTTACATATCTCAACTGGTTTCGGAGATATAATGATTAAAATCAAGCTCAGTCTGTTATAAGTTCTGTAGTGTATCCTTATAGTAGATAATTAAATGAAAAAAAAAAACAACCAAACATAACTTGAGTCTGAATAAAATACCTGTTTCACTGTGATAATGAGCTAACTGAAAACAAGCTTGCCGAAAAGTATGGAAACACAAGAAGAAAACGTTTCATTTTTTTCTGTATGTCCTCATCATCCTTTACTATCGCTAAACGACCTTGGCCGTTGCGTATCAAAGCACCCCATTCATCCACTTTTAACGATAACTGACGCCAATTGTAACACCAAGGCATGTCAAATCATACATAACCTATTTTTATATCTCAGTCGGTGCCTCTGCCTGCCTCTCCTTCAGAATTGGGGTGTCGATAGGAAACCATTCTGAGCTATTACTTCTTTCATTCTCATAACATGGCCGATATATCGGCTCCCACATCCCTCCATTGAATTTTCTTCACTAAAAGGTTTTATCATCACGGGAAGCACTATCGAACTTCCGAAAAATTGCTCGCTTCAACTTTGCAAGGGCATTTTTATCTTCTATAAAGCCGAGCTATACATCAGGACAGGTATGACGGTAGCCTTATAAAGCGTGATATTTGTTTATATGGAGAGGATTTTATTTATCAATTACCTACTCCATTCAAAGTAGCGCTTGTTGCCAAGAGTGATTATATTTTGCATTTCTAATCCGAAAAAATTTTTGGTTACGAAATAGACCACGTCATTTATGATTTAAACTTTACTTCTCTGGATAACAAAGGCTTGGTTTGGTCTTCGTTCGAAAGAAACTCAAAAATGTTTTCCTCTTTATCCAAGACAGAGCAAGTTCGAATGCTCTGGCCAATTAAATTAATATCTTTAGCTTTCCCCAGCAATTCGGTTAGAATTTCTTGCTCGATTGTCAACTTAACAGGTCTGAAGCTGTAATGATTAAGCCTAAACATGGACATGACAGTGGGTATATTTTATGTGATTTTTAGAATTTGGTTTCTTATGAGTTTGCTGCAACTTAGATTTTTTTTTAAGTGATTGGGGAAAGGATGTTATCTTCTATCTTGCTTTTTAGCAATGAGAAGAATTGGTCCTTCATTTACTTCAAATTACTAGATTATAACTCTCTTTCTGGTAGATTTGATATTTCAGACTCGCTTTTCAGCATAAAAAAATCAATTCTTTCTATCCTAAATTCATAGCTACTAATTGTTTCTTATTCTTTGACTTCTATATTAACTTCTAACAATAATTTTATTCTGTTCACTAGTTATTTCTTAATGTATAATCTATCTTATATCTACTTTACTTAGCTGATGAGGTTTTCTCTGTAGCTGACCAGTTTCAGATCTCGACGATTAACAAACCAAAGCCTTTCAACGACTCGGCACAAACGAATAATCCGCGCGTTATGCGGATGCGTCCCTCGCGCTGGTCGGGCGGGATATGGTGGGTAATCCGTTTGGGAACTATTATTTTTATTCTCTCTTCCATCCTCGAATTGTAGTAGCGCTTACTATCGCCTCCAGTTGCACTTACTAGCTGCACACTTGCTTGACAGATCTTGAAATTTTCTAGAGGACAAAATCAATCAACCTGCCTCCTTTGAGAGATTTTTCTTATCCTGCTTGGCAGTTTTCTGGGTTATCTGGGGTAACGCTCAGTTCAACCAAAAGAAAAAACTGTTCAATCGTTTTAAACACTATTCAAACTCGAAACTTAATATCTCTGTTATTCATATGCAAATTGCAGATTTGATTACACCAATACATATTCACATTAAAACAAGCAAACACATATGACCTTTGAAATACAACTTTCAAACTCGTTTATATGCCATTTTACATTTATTATGATTTCATATATCAATGAATTACTCGATTTCCTAAAATCTTGATATTCGACACTTGAATTATTCAGTGTGAGTGTTGATGACTGAAATAATGGATTCGAGGTCGAAAGACAAGCAGCAAAAGCATATTGAAACGCTGAACTTATAAAAAGACTTACTAAAAGTAAAAATCAACAACTCTTTTTTTCTGGTTGTGCTTTCTACAAACTAAAAATAAAAAAATCTAATCACAAAATAACAGTAAAAATGTCCTCTAATTTGTATAACTCCTAAATAGCAGAAGTTTGCAAAAACACTCACCAGAAAAGTAAACGAACGTTGCATCCACATTTATTTGCCTAAGTTAATTCCTTTAATTTTTGGCAATTTAGCTTTTTCGATATTTCTTTATTATACCTTTCATGAACATGAAATGGTATTATAACTTTGGTCCGATGTTTGTAAGTATGAGAAGATGAAGAGATAGACCCACCAATAAGTATACCGAAATGATCAGGGCGATGAGCTGAGTCGATTTAGCTATGTCCGTCTGTCCGTCTGTCTGTTTGTACGCAAACTAGTCCCTCAGTTTTTAAGATATCTCAATGAAATTTGGTATGGAGCCGCCATACAATCGATAGTTTCGATAAATGGGTTTTGGGCTATAAATTTTCCAATTAAAAAGCAGGTTTGGTACTTATTATGTATGTGATGTGTGTAGTGAAAATCAACCAGATCGGACCTACATATCATATAGCTCCCATACAATCGATTGTTCCGATAAATGGGGTTTGGGCTATGTATCTTTAAATTATCAGTTTTGCAGAGTTTTTACTAATTGTGAGTAAGGATTGGACACTTAAAACCGTGATGCGTATTCATGTAGGTTTAAAATAATTACTGACGTAGTTTTTAGTTGTATTTAACATTTATTTAATAACTTTAGTTTGTAAGACACTTAGATTTAGTTTGTACATATTTAATGAGTTTGTTAGAATTATATTAGCACTTATTTCTACTTTGTTTTAGCACTAATTTTTAAGTTCGTTTTTAAGTGTACGCGCGTCGGAATTTAAAATGGAACTCTCTGTTCGTTCTCGTCGTTGGCGTCGTCGCAGTCTTTGTCTGTTTCGTCAAGTTCTGTTCGTTGAGTTGCCAGATGAAGTGGCGCTACCAGATTGTGTTCCCACAAAATGTGGGTGCAGATTCACTTATATCAATTATTTAATAATTATAATGAATTTTATGACGCACTCAAATTTAAACGAGCTTCGCGCTAGCCACTGTACTTGGCTTCTTGTAAATTTCGGCACGCACGTACACGCAAACCGACATACGAACGCCTAAACGAATTCATCCCACTTCTGACACCACTTGTAGGTTTAAAATAATTACTGACGTAGTTTTTAGTTGTATTTAACATTTATTTAATAACTTTAGTTTGTAAGACACTTAGATTTAGTTTGTACATATTTAATGAGTTTGTTAGAATTATATTAGCACTTATTTCTACTTTGTTTTAGCACTAATTTTTAAGTTCGTTTTTAAGTGTACGCGCGTCGGAATTTAAAATGGAACTCTCTGTTCGTTCTCGTCGTTGGCGTCGTCGCAGTCTTTGTCTGTTTCGTCAAGTTCTGTTCGTTGAGTTGCCAGATGAAGTGGCGCTACCAGATTGTGTTCCCACAAAATGTGGGTGCAGATTCACTTATATCAATTATTTAATAATTATAATGAATTTTATGACGCACTCAAATTTAAACGAGCTTCGCGCTAGCCACTGTACTTGGCTTCTTGTAAATTTCGGCACGCACGTACACGCAAACCGACATACGAACGCCTAAACGAATTCATCCCACTTCTGACACCACTTGTAGGTTTAAAATAATTACTGACGTAGTTTTTAGTTGTATTTAACATTTATTTAATAACTTTAGTTTGTAAGACACTTAGATTTAGTTTGTACATATTTAATGAGTTTGTTAGAATTATATTAGCACTTATTTCTACTTTGTTTTAGCACTAATTTTTAAGTTCGTTTTTAAGTGTACGCGCGTCGGAATTTAAAATGGAACTCTCTGTTCGTTCTCGTCGTTGGCGTCGTCGCAGTCTTTGTCTGTTTCGTCAAGTTCTGTTCGTTGAGTTGCCAGATGAAGTGGCGCTACCAGATTGTGTTCCCACATTCATGAAAGGTATAAAGTCTTCGGCACAGTAGAAGACAACCCGTTCATTACTTGTTTTCCCCCAATTTCATTTTCGTAAATATATTTTTACAATCTCTGTTAGTTTTTGGCCTTGATATTACCACAAGCAAATACCGCGCTTACACCTCGTAAACACAATCAAAACCACATCCAAATTACATTTTAAGCAAATTTGTTGAATTTTAATTAAACATTCACTCAATCAAAATCGTCTGCTCAATCAATTTGCTGTAGCAATTTCCAATTGCTTACATACAAACATTTCGAAAGACGCTTTTGTTTTGTTGAATTGTAAATATGCCAAGAAATTAGAAAATTCATTTGGCATTTCAATTGGCCTTGCCTCTTTGAACATAAAAAGGAAGACTGAAGACACGTACTCGTTTTTTGTTAGAGTAATGAGTTTGTTGTTACTTCGGTTTGCGTTTTAATTGAAATTCCTAAATTGCATCACATCGTGTCGACTTAACTTTTTGGGGCTTTTTCTATTTATTTTTTTAAATTATAAAATTTTGTGGTTTAAGAAATTATTTTCAACTAAAATTTTTCAATCAACTGAGCTTTGAATCTAACAAGTCCTTCCTGATAAATAGTTCTTCAAAGAGAATCGAGAACACAAATTGTAGAAAAATTTTCTGGAAATAAAATAAAAAGACATAGAAAAATGTACTCGTATGTACACATTTGTAGATGGTTGAATACTTCCAAATTGGCTACAGCCCAAGATACTTATCTTAATTGTTGCTCAACCATAGCTGCTCTACCGAAAGAAGGCCAACAAGGTGAAGGCATCTCCCCATAGCAAACAGTTTACCCTGGCTGTGTTCCTAGATACAGAAATAACCTTCAATAACGTTTTACTGGAAGCAATAAATGATACCCCGAAAAGACCATTAGCAAGGAATCAGGCTCTTTAATATCGCATGAAAGATACCCCGTAGCGGTAGCGTCATCGAAAAGATATTCACGATACTCCAAGCTCCTAAGAATACCCCATTATTCACACCATCTCTTCGTTAGTTTCAAAGCAGCTTTTGTTCCATGGCTAAATTTCACTTTCCCTAACGTTGATTAATAATAGCAGTGTTGTCAAGACAGTAGAATAGTTAGTTAGAATACTGGTGTATGTTGATAAGATTAATAACGGATGGAAGGAAGTGAGCAACATTAAGTATTTATTTTGTCTTGCTAGCCTTGCTTTCCCACAACAGCCGCTTCTATCGTACGGGAATGGCTCGTGTTTTCTTACCCTACCAAGGGCTGTTAGCGAACCAATACTAAAACCGACAACTATGCCACAAGAGAAATTCAACGGAGAATCAGTCTTGCCAGCATGTACTCCTTTGGACTCAGTAGGCAGCTGTGAAGTTAAGTTCTCTCTCGAAGAACAATGATCGCTTTTTTTGAGTTTCTCATCACACCTGTACAGTTCGTCTCAGAATGATGGACAGTGTCGAAAGAAGATCAAGTGACCCTAGGACTATTGCATGGCGAGCGTCGAAGAAAAATTAGCAATAAGCTTCTCTGGCTGGGTCAAGTTATGCGAATTAACAAAACCTTCGACAAAGAAAGTTTTACTATCGGTAATCAATATCATCAGCAGAAGAATAGTGAGGCTCACCCTCAGTTCATGATAACACGTGGAGGATGACTTGATCTCCTTTGATTAACTTTAAATTAGCCACCGAGGGACCTATTTATCAAGGAAGCAACATCTCTGGACTATATCTAGCCTATTTCAGTATTTAATACAAAGCGATAGTCGCCCCGTTCCTATAAAGATAGTGAGATTGGACGTTTAAGTTTCTCTAGACATGTGGCCACCGACAACAACATCCAATCTGGATTAAAATTGTTTAGAATGGGTCATTGGTTAATTTAATTTACTTGCCTGAACCTAGATGGATGATGAACTAGTTAAGTAGTTAAATGTTGTCTCTCAATATTATAAAAACGGAGCAATATTCTTCATGGGCTAGTTTAGGAGTTTTGCCATCATAATGGTGAGGAGATTGGCCTAACCAACCAACCCAAAGTTCAAAAGCGGTGGTACTCCCATCATCCATTTTGGGTCCATCTCTATAACATGCTTGAGGAAACTAGCAATCCTCCCTTTACTTATCTTCTAGAACTTTATTCGAGGAATACCGTATTTGTAGGTTGAAACAACAGATTAAAGATTTATGCCAAGGCAGTTTGAACAGCGTTGTATCACGTTGATATACACAGCTCAATAGTCTCCTATTTTAATACTAGATATCTTGACGGGCATAAGATGCTCATACATGCCTTTGTTCGATTTATAGATTTTTGCAAAAGATTAAGAAGACATACTTTAGTCAAATCCGTGTTGCTAACTAACTAATCTTCATAAGTTACATCCGATTTATAGTACGCTTCTTCTCTCCAACTCCATGCAAATATTTCCCACTGTAAATGAATGCCTCACCTGCCACGCTGTGGCCATTTCCATAGAAGAATAATAAGTTAATATTTGGCGTGCTCAAGCTCCATTACAACATTATCCGCGCTATTCTTGACGTCCGGCAATGACATGTTGTAATAGTAATTAAGCAGATTTTATATCAAAGCGATTCCTTCTGTATCAACTTGGTCGCTCTTGTTCTTCACATCCCAATGAGAATATCACACAATGCGGTAATTATATTCAAAAAATGCAGTTAACGGTGCACTGATGATGGTTGCTACGCGTCACGAACAAATAGGCAAAGAGGTAAATGAGCAGACTGTCATGGGTGTAAGTGTGTGTTTGAGTGAATTTGTGTTTAACTTAAGCTTAGAACAAAATACTTGAGGTGCTCAAGTGCAGCTTTAATTGCATACAAACACGTCAGCCTCAAATCAACAATGATATATTTCAAAGTATTTGTTGCAAGCTGCAGGTAGCTGTACTTTCCGGTCACACTTGCTACATTTACTGTTTTTTTTTTTTTAAATTTACATGCAGGGACCCAAGTGATTATGATTTTCAAAAAAGATCAGGGAGCGTACCTAATTTGACCCTAACTGGTTTGGCTTTTATCGTAAAAAGAAAAAGGAAATGTCAACAAATTCTTTAATTCAAGTTCTAAATTTACTTGCTTGTGACACAATAGGACATAAGCGTATTTTCGAAGTGAAATTGTACATTTATTCGATATAACATTTAAAACAAAATTTTTGTTAGGGAAAAACAAACTATCTACTGCTCTAGCATCTCTAGTTCAAGTCTTACAATGACATATTTCTGCAAGGGAAGGACATAATGTTATTTTTAAATTGAAATTCCATCTTACTGTACATGAAATTCAAGTCCAAATGTTTATTAGAGTAAAGAAAATTATCTACTGGGCCGGCATCTCTAATTCAATTTTCTCAACAGCTCACTCAAGCCACAATAGGACAAAGGGCTGTTTTTAAAATGAAATGTTATTTATACTATATATCAAATGAAAGTCCAAATCTTTGTTTGAGAAAAACAAAAAATGCACTTATTCGGCTTACCTAATTCAAGTTTTAAAATGTCTTATTAGTGATAGGACATTAAAGCATTTTTTAAGAGCAATCTTGTCTGCACAGTATCTTAAATTAAATCCCAAATCTTTGTAAGAGCAAAACAAAAGAACTGCGGGACCAACTTATCTGATTCAAGTTTCACAATTGCATATTCATCCCTCGGAAGGACATAAAGGCATTTTTAAAGTGAAATTTTATCCATACTATATATAAAATTAAATTCCAAATCTTTGCTAGAGCAAGTTTTTAAATGGCACACACAAGCCACATTAGGACATAGGGCTATTTCCAAACTGAAAATTCATCAGTATTATAATTGTGAAATTTTATGAAACAACTGCTGAAACCCCTAAAGAAATCATATTGGAGTAATTTTTGCTCCCTGATAACATTTGCGGCGCACACACAGATATGCGTAGCTATTTGTTATCTTTAATTTTATACCATTGGACAATTTCACGTAATAGAAATAAAACCTTAATGTGGTCGACATTCGTCTTTACCCAGCCAGCAGGGCTTGATCTATCCAACTAGCGCTACAAACCTTACTCACACCACCAAAAAAAATTACAAAATTTTGCATTCTATTCACCACTAGAAACACATTTTCACCTTTTCGTTAAAATTTTTGGTTTTGAATTGCGCAAAGTTCCACATAAATTCAATTTTTGTCTTTGATCGACCACCGGTACACCGTACAACCGACCAATTTGAGTTCAATTATGCCATTGAATTTAATTGAAGGCCAGTGACGCCGCTATGGTCGAAAATCGTTAAGCAACGGCGACTGCGCAATGGAAAAGTTCCGTTACCTATTCTGACGTGCGATGGTTGTTCTGGTTTGTGATTGCCATTAGGGCTCGGACTTTTATTTTTATTTTAGAGACCTTTTTAGTACTACCAAATCCTCTAAAAGTACAGAATGCATTTTAGGAAAAAAAGGACAATATACTATGGAAACTAAAGTTGAAGATATGACTTTGTTTTTTCATAGTAAATTTAATGGGCATTGAACTTTAGAATCTACTTAAAAACCCAAAATTTTATAATTACAGCTTTTACTCAATACTTAAAAACGGAATGAATTTGGTAAAGTCTACTTTTACTACTATTTTGCTCGGCACTATTTTTATTAAAGGTAATTTTTTCCGTATGGAACCAAAATAAAAAACACAAGAAATTAATGGTGATTGATGATTTTTGTAGGAGAGTTTATAGTAAAAAAAAATCATTCTATCAAAATAAATTGGCTTTTAGCACTATTCTATTGAAGCATAAAGCCTAGTAGATTTGGGCTAAGTGGAGTAGGTATTAAAATTACCGCAATAATCGGTCAAAACCGTGATGTCAGCCGTGTCAACGTCAGGGATTAGTACAGGGTTCCATGTGTCTCCTTCCCTGTTGAGGTTGGGCTCTTGCAGGTGCTTCTTATATTTTGGTGGTTTCCGCTACTTTTGACATATTTACTATCACGCGTTTGCACGCAAAAGAAAGTTGCTGCTTCCACCTGACTAAATACTTTAAATTCAATTATAAAAAGGACAAACCTTTTTGAATGTCAATTGCCCATTTCCCTTAATTTGACACTTAAGGGCTCCCTGGGTTACCCGCAATTTAACTCTGGCTACACCAAGAACACACCAAACACTTGTTTTTCCGGAAATTAAAAGTTCCGTTATTGGTGCCTTTTCCACTCTATGGGAATATTTGCCACTTCAGCAAAACCGTAGCTATCGACTTAATGTCAAACCGCAGGGTGAATCGAAACTGTTAAGTTACCTAACCAACCACAGTGAGTCATGACCAACTGAACGAAATAAAAATGACTATTAATTGAAGATAAACCATAACAAACTATGAGCAAATTAAACAGTATAACTCAGGTGCACAATTTGAGAGAATTTCCATAGATGTAGTTGGTGCATTTCCTACTAGCAAACTCGGATACAAATATGTAGTAGTAGTTATGGATTGTTCCAGCAAATAGCCAGAAGTGTCCCCAATTCTAAATCAACAGGCGGAAACCACAGCAGAAGTGTTCACTAACAATTCGGTAGCGAGGTTTGGTGCTACATTATGACCAAGGCAGGAATTTCGAATCCGCTGTGTTCCAGAATATGTGCAAGGCATTGGACATTCGAAAAATTTGAACAACTGCACTGCATCTTCAGTCAGATGGCATGGTGAAACTATTCAATAGAACCTTGGAAGAACAACTTAGCAAAGTGGTGGATAGGTTTCAGAAAGATTGGGATACTCATATTTCCTTGTTCCAAATGGCATATCAATCTTCAGTACCTAAGACAACAGGTCAGGCCACTGCAAGGGTAAGTTTTGGAAATGATCTTCGGTTGCCTGCTGACTTGAAGTTTGAAATAAATGGTGATGCAGGAATAGTTGCTCGGAAATCCACTGGCGTTTTGGAAGGGGAAATGAGAGACATACACGAACTTGTGAGAGAACGGACCAAGATCATGAGCGATAAAAAACGAAAGCCAGGTACGACAAAGCAATAAGTGCCCACTCCCACTAAAATAGCGAATACGAGGCAAAGAGTAAATGCTAATAAACAACCAGTGCTCTAGAATGTAAGTACAAGAGCAATCCAAAACTGTGGAGACGCTTGTAGGTGATAAAACTGTCAGAAGTGGCCTTTTAAAGGCCTTTGACACGATATGGTTTTGTCATGTGTATATGTCACAAATTAAATTTTCCACAAGTCAGAAAAATGCACATATGAAATAGAAATGTTCCTATTTTTGTCTGACTTACATTTAGAATCAGCTGTCCATTAATTTGTTGATTTAAATTTTTTTGGAGTTATTTATTTAATGTGTGAAACGAATCAGATAAATGGAACTGTTGGAAGTGTTGAAAGCCATATGACATTACGTGAGTGTAGGAAATGTGGCGGGTCATATAAAAAAACATATTGTGTAAAAGGCCTTTAAATATATTTCAGTGATTGCAAGGTCAACAAGAACATGGCCAGGTTAAATGAATTAAATTCAAAAATGAAGTGGGACAACTAGGATTATTATTTATTTATTTTTATTTTATTCAAACGTTCAACAACTTACAGTTGGAAATACCGAATCGAAATCATAACCCGCGAAACTCAAGTGCTTGGCTGCGGGTAAATCATACAGTTGTGCTTATTATCATATTTATTGTGATAGCTTAACATAACATATATGTATAAATGTATTAACAAATTTAAATACTTTTTGGAATTAACATTAAAATCATTATGAAAGATAAAGAATTGAAAATTTTTTGTTTGTTTATTATTTCATACATTTTTACAATAAGCTTTTGAAGTAATTTTTTAAAAGAGGTTTTCTGCTTGGTGTGTTTGGCAGATTAAATAATTGTAGTGGCAGTTCATTAAGAAATGTTGGTAAAATAACTGACGGTGTATGCTTCGAGTAGTTATTCAAAAATTTTCGCACCCGTAGTCTATTTTCTAAACGTCTTCGCGTTCCATGCCTTTGATCAACTATGGTTTTAAATTCATTTTGGTCATGGAATTCGTTCAAAATTGTTAACTTAAAAATAGGCTTCACGTCTAAAAGATTTAATTCTTTATTCAAGGAAATGTCTGCACTGTATACATTTCTTGTTTTAGCTAGAATTTTCAAGTTATAGCCTTAACTCAATTGGAGTTTTCTACAGGCTGGTGAAGTTCCCCATGCTGTGATACCATGCCTAATGTACGACTCTGATACACATGACGTGTCGAAGGACCTCATAGTTGCTACAGTAACTAAGATGTTTCAGAAAGTAAGATACCTGTCGTAGATTTCTTTGCATCTAGGATATGTGGTAGTTCCATTTAAAATTCTCGTTAAGAATTACGCCTAGGTAGTCGCCTAACGGCAGTACGTAACGGCATAAACGGACCGAGATAGATATTGACTTATGTATATCAAAATGTTCAGGACGAAAAGAGAAATTGATTAAGCCATGTCCGTCCGTCCGTCCGTCCGTTTGTCTGTGAACACGATAACTTGAGTAAATTATGAGATATCTTAATGAAATTTGGTATGCGGGTTCCTGGGCACTCATCTGCGAGCGCTATTTAAAATGGGCGAAATCGGATGATAGCCACGCCCACTTTTTATATATATAATATTTTCGAAAACACAAAAAAAGTGATTACTCAGTACATAACATACCTATAAGGATAAAATTTGGTGAATACATTGAGATTGTGGCATAAAATAAATTTTTCAATAAACTTTTGAAAATAGACCTAGCACCGCCCACTTTTGATTAAGTCACATTTAGAAATGATATTAATCATAAATCAAAAAGCGTTCAAGATATCGAAACGAAATTTAGCACGCAGGTTTTCAGGTATGGAAGGAATGTTCCAAAATGGGCGGGATCGGTTAAGGTATACGCCCACTTTTATATGAAAGATTTGGAAGAGTATTGTAGATATATTAAATAGGCAATAACTTTGCGTAAAATAGCTTTACATCATTTATATTTCCCTTTTAAAGTTTTCGTAAAAAGAGAAAGCCAAAAACTTAAAATTTTCGAAAATGGGCTTGGCCCCGCCCCTTTTATAGTGGACTATTCCACAAAACTTTTTATGCCATAACTCCGCCAAAAATTGATTTTTTGATTGATTGAATTTGAAATTTGTGGATAATGTTCTATATATAAAGGTTACTGTTTGCTGTAAAAATGGGCGAAATCGGTTAATGTCCACGCCCAGTTTTTTAACAAAGTTCTGAAAAATTGTTTTGTAAAATTTAAAAAGCGATATTTCTGCAACCAAGCAAGTTATATCAATCAGATTTTGCACACATAATAAGCTTTTTAAGAAAAACTCGGCCGCAAAAAAATTATGTCAATTTTGAAGAAGCAGGCGTGGCGCCGCCCACTTTTCAGCATAAAACTTCTGCTATTTTCAAAGGCAATCGCTTATAATTCAATCTTGATATTTCAATGAAAATTGGTCAGCTGCTTCTCAGTAGTATGTATCACACTCCTGCCAAAAATTAGCCAAATCGGGAAACACACAAGCAAAATATTCGGGCACGTAGTTAACAGCCCACTGCAATAGCGAAGTTATATATCTTTTTTGATTGTCATTCCTTTCATAAACATTAAATGTATGTAAGTATGAGAAGAAGAAGATAAAAGTTCACTAAAATGATCAGCACGATGAGCGGAGTCGATTTACCATGTCCGTCTCTCCGTTTGTCTGTCTGTCTGGCCGTCTATCTATTTGAACGCAAACTAGTCTCTCAGTTTTACAAAAGAATGCTGAAATTCGTTGTTTGCTTTCGCCATTTTATAATATACTAGCAAACCCGGTAGACGTTGTTTTGACGTTTTGATACATAGAACACATCTATATATAAAATATCATTAACTTGAACCAAATAAACTCCTAACTATATCGAACTGTAGCTTTATATAACCTGAGGGTTTTTCCAAAATCTATATACAGACTGTGTCGTGCCCAGCGAACTCCTGAACCCATCATGAAAGTTCAAGAGCAAAACAAAACACAAAATATGTGGGCGTGGCACACATGTAGATATTGACAAAGTGACACATATATCCAAATTTCCTTAATTTAGGCCAAAAAAGTTCAGAGTTATGACGAATTTAAACTTTATATAGCCTGGGGGCGTGGCTCCGCCTACTTTTCCAAAACTATATATTGTCTATGCTGTACCCAGTGAACTCAAGTATGTATATATTGTGAAAATTTCATAAAGATCGGTTGAGTTCTTTGGCGCCTATGACACCCTTTTTTATATCTATGTTTGTTACGCACACAAGCTATCTTACTTCATTCGGCATAAAGCACTCGAGATACGAGTATATATTCACTAATGTATATCGAAACGTTCAGGATGAAAAGTAAAATATCCGGGCAAGTAGTTAATACCCCACTGCAAAAGCGAAGCTGTATATCTTTTTTGATTTTCATACCTCTCATGAACATGAAATGTTTGTACGTATGAGAAGAAAAAGAGATAGTCCCATCAAAAAGTATACTGAAATGATCAGGAGGATGAGCTGAGCCGATGTAGGCGTGTCCGTTTCTCGATACGTCTATCTATCTGTCCGTCTGTCTATTTGAGCGGAAATACGAACTGAAAGTATTAAAATAGACCTGCGTAAATTGGGATGACATAATAGATCACTACTAAGTATATAATGTTCGGTTCCACCCGAACTTAAACTTCCTTACTTGTTTTTTTTTTCTCTCTTTATTTCCATAGGCAAATTGATTGCATCATGCAGCCAACTATTTATGAGGCCTCATCATAATTGAAGAAGCTATTGCGTTGCTACTTCCCGTATTAAATATTAGTACATTGTACCATTGTGTGTTTAATACCGCTATAGATACGCTTGTGCACTGAATTGCAACAACACGGATATTAGCTTTAACAAAATGTTGATCTGTAAAGTTTTAAATGCTGCGGAAAAAAGTATAAGTTGGTGCTGAAAAAAGTTTAAATCAAATATTTTTTATTGTTTTTCAAAAAAAAGTACCTAAAAAACTGAACAGAAATTAGTTAGATGAGAAAAGCACAATAGGAAATACCTACAATCACTCACAATACAAAAGACTCAAGACACGAACTCGTTGTCTTTTTATAAATTGACGTCTAATTAATTTCAAAGCAAAACAATATAAAAATAGGGCTACAAATTGTTCGAATGCTGTTGCCTAAAGCGTTAAAATATTCCTTAATAAACCAACGAAATTTCGTTTTACCAAAAACTGAGCATCCCAAAGAGTTCAATAACACCAAAAACGATAACAAAAAAAACCAAATCCAGACAGAGCCAGGTAGCTAAGCTAGAAATGTTCAAGCAAATATCACGCATTTATTTTTAAACCCCAAATAAAAAGCTTTTAATATAAAAAGAGAAGAAATATAAAAAGGTCGTCTCTTGTGAACATAAAAACTTACTTGGTTTGGTCTTCCTTGCCAACTCGGATGGCCAAATCAAGCAGCGAAAACTATTTATATGCCAGCGGCATATTTTTCCATTTTGAATTTGTAAGCTGCAATTTTATTTACTGCTCAAAACACATGCAATTTTTGTTTTTATTAAATTCATAATTATAAAATTTTTGTGGTATTCATAAATTTCATGATGAAGTTACTTCATCTTTTCACAGCTTTTTGTTCGAATTCGCTTTAAACTGTGCAAGCCTAATGCATAATTAAAAATGTTCAAAGTCAATGACCGTAACTTTGTTACAAACCTCATTTTGATTCACTTTGGTTCACCTTTATTTGCGCTTTTTGTTCATAATATTTTTGTTGTTATTGTTGTTTTTTGCTCTGCTTACATTTCGTTTAGTTGCTAAGAAATTGTATCAAGTACTGATTAAGCGTGCAATTAAATTAAAGTGCCGTAGCGATAATGATTACCAAATCAGGTGCCAGTGTTTTTAGAAATTAATATAGGGTATTCAGAGACAAAAATCGATGATAGTTATATATATATACGAAGGCAGTTTGAAAATTGAGTGACTTTCGAATAAAAAAAAATATTTTCCAACACAAACTTCTTTTAGCTCGATCAGCGGTTGTTTTCTCTTAACTAATATTGATGAAATTTCTAGGCATCAAGAACATAGCGCCTAGAAATTTCATCAGCTTTGGGAGCAGAATATGTTGGGTGAGGGAGCAGAGTTCGTACCCGATTTATGAAGTTTTTGGTGTGGTTAATACGAACGTGCAATGCCATGATGGACCATATTTCCCCCTCCGGTAATTGATACTCCCTCTTCAAGGTAATCAGTATGAATGACACCTGGAGCATACCAAAAATCTGAGGACATACACTATTCAAGCAAGGACCTATCCCAATCCAACCAACATGCCAAGCACTACACAAATCATCTTTTTAGCTATTCGCATGAGTAAATCCTTCTAACCAAAGACAGAGCAATCAAGCAGAATCAGCTTCTTTTAAATTCGTGTTCTAGTCATCACCACACATGATTTATGCATTCTAGTTCTTTCCGTAACTTATTTCGTTTATTTTCTTAAGAAATTTACAAAACCCCCATGAAGTGGGTGCGCAAACCGACCAATGTTTTGTTTAAGCCCAAGTGCATCTCTTTTGAACTTTTTCGATTATACATTTTATGCGGCCGCCGTGGTGTGAAGGTAGTGTTGCCGGCCTACCACACCGAAGATCCATGGTTCGAGCCCTGGTACAGGTAACATCAAAAGTGATTTGAAAAAAAAAAGTTTTTCAAAACGGGGTCGCCCCTCGGCAGTGGTTTGGCAAACTCTCCGAGTGTATTTCTGCCATGACAGGCTTCTCAGCAAAAATTCGTCTACTTTGTAGATGCCGTTCGGAGTCGGCAAAAAACTGTAGGTCCCACCAATTTATAGGGAAAATTCAAATCGGCACACCACAAATTGGAAGAGAAGCTTGGCGCAAAAATCTCTTAGGAGGTTTATGATGATATACCTGTTGTATATCGCGCCATAGAGAGATTGAACAGACTTGATCATAAAAAAAACCTGTGTACTTGGCGGAATTGGGACTTCGACTCAGAGTTGATGCAGAGTTTCCAAAAAGCAGTTTCCATGCTGATAAGGAAACTTGGCTAATTCCCACTAACTACTGAGCGAGCGACTTTTTGTACACTGTTTTGAATCCCTGTTTTTTTCGTTATAGAGACGCTTCTCTCTGCCTAGTCTTCACTTTCCTTACACATCATTGTCATCAAATTCTTCTAACGGAAGTCCCAGTAACCTCGCGGCAATACGGTTGGACTAGCAATCCTTAAAAAGATGCCCAGTCTAATAATTTGCTCGCAATACGTCAGATATTTAGTTTTTTTGAAGACACTTTATCTCAGTTTCATTTCAATAAATTCCAGCTGACAGTGGACGTTGCTTAAAAAAATTCTTAGATCGAACATTCAGCAGTAATAATCTGAAATAAGGGTATCTTCTACTCAGCCACCGACATTTATTTATTTACTTCAAAAAATTAAAAAGTGCTTATATAACTACTTTATATGGAATTGAAACCCTTCATAAACGATTGCAAGTCATTACGCCTGCGACTCCAGTAAGCTTAACTCGTCAAAAGTAAGTCGAATATTGACCAACTGGCTTTAGTTTTTACCTTGATAGAAGCTCTTTGTCAATGAGAATACTAGTTTAAGTCGCTTAGAATGCATATTGATTTATTAGACTGAGTCACAAACAAAAAATTATGTTGGTATTATTTTATTTTGTTTTATTTCATTTTATTTTATTATACCTAGTAGTGCTACGCACACAAGGTATATCAACTTTAGTCGAGTAACGGTGGTATGTAACGGCATAAACGGATCGAGATAGATATTGACTTATATACGAGGTGTGTTCAAAAAGTATCGCGAATTTTGTGTTTTTTCAAAAATTATTTATTTATTCATGAATATCTATTTTGTCCCCTTCAAAGTGATCCCCATGAGATATTATACACTTGTGCCAACGGTTTTTCCAATCTTCGAAGCACTTCAAAAAATCATTTTTTTGTATCTTGTTCAGCTCCTCCTTCGATGCCGTCTTTATCTCGTCAAGAGAAGCGTAACGTCGTCCTTTCATGGGCCTCTTCAGTTTAGGGAACAAGAAAAAGTCACAGGGGGCCAGATCTGGGGAATACGGTAGCTGCGGCATCATTAGTGTGTTGCTTTTGGCCAAAAAGTCGCGCACAAGCAACGATGCGTGAGCAGGGGCGTTATCGTGGTGCAAAAGCCAAGTTTTGTTCTTCCACAAATCCGGGCGTTTCTGGCGGATTGCTTAGCGCAAATTGCGCATAACTTGCAGGTAATATTCCTTTTTGAACGTTCTTCCCTGTGGCAAGAACTCATGATGCACCACGCCCCTGCAATCGAAGAAAACTGTCAGAAAAACTTTCACATTCGACCGAACTTGGCGCGCTTTTTTCGGTCTTGGTTCGTGCGGTAGCTTCAATTGAGATGATTGAGCTTTGGTTTCCACGTCATAACCATAAACTCACGATTCGTCACCAGTTATGACCCTCTGGAGCAAATTTGGGTCGTCGCGGACAGAGTTTAACATCTCATTAGCAATGTTCATGCGATGCTGTTTTTGGTCACAATTGAGCAATTTTGGTACGAATTTCGCGTAAAAATCGAAGACGATCCAAAACACGTGCAATCAAAGCTGCTGTCAACAATTAACTGAACATTCAAAATGGCTGAGCTTGTCGCCATAAGTGAGAGACATGAGTACCAACATAACGCCACAAAAAATTCCAAATTCGAATATACAGGGTGTTTTTTTTACAGGTTTGTTTTTCGAATAGAGATAAAACTGGCATTTTGTGGTCAAATCTGGCAACTCTAATGTCATTTATGTTCAGTTTGGTTTGCCATTTCATCATGAACAGGTTGACAAAAGAACAACGCTTGCAAATCGTGCAAATTTATTTCGAAAATAATGGTTCAGTTCGCGAAGTTTACCGTGAGCTCCGTCCATTTTATGGTCGACATAATCGTCCATCAGAGCAATTAATTCGGTTAACCATGGATCGTTTTCGCACTACGTTTACTCTATGTGATAATACGCATCCGCAGAGACGTCGAACAGTGCGCACCGAAGAAACAATTGCCGCTGTAGAGCAAAGTGTTGAAGAGGACCCGAATGAATCGATTCGCCACCGTGCACAGCAATTGGAGCTTTGTCCATCAACTTTATGGAAGATTTTGCGCAAAGATCTTGGCTTGCGACCTTACTTGTGCAAGAATTAAAGCCGCGAGACCATGCAATGCGTCGTGATTTTGGTGTATGGGCCGAAAATGAGATTGATTTCGATGCTGATTTTCATCGCAAAATTTTGTTCAGTGATGAGGCTCATTTTTGGTTGAATGGCTACGTCAACAAGCAAAATTTCCGCATTTGGAGTGAAGAGAATCCACATGAGACCCTTGAAACGCCATTACATCCACAAAAACTGACTGTTTGGTGTGCTCTATGGGCTGGTGGAGTCATTGGGCCATACTTCTTCCGCAATAATGCTGGAGAGGCAGCTACCGTTAATGGAGACCGGTATAGAGCCATGATAACCGACTATTTTGTTCCCGAATTGGATGGCATGAATGTGGATGAGTTGTGGTTCCAACAAGACGGCGCTACATGCCACACAGCACACGTCACAATCGATTTATTGAAGGAAACATTCGATGAGCGCATAATTTCGCGGAATGGACCTGTCAATTGGCCACCAAGGTCGTGTGATTTGACACCATTGGATTATTTTCTTTAGGGATATGTGAAGTCGCTCGGCTACACCAACAAACCAGAAACGTTAGGGGAATTGGAAGCCAACATTCGTGGCGTTATTGCCGACATACGGCCCCATATGCTCGAAAAAGTGGTTGAAAATTGGACCTGTAGAATTGGCTTTATTCGAGCCAGCCGCGGCGGCCACATGCCCGAAATCATATTTAAACATTAATGGCATAAAATTATCCTTCCAATAAAGCCAAATTGATGGACCTTAAAACGATTTTCTTTTGTTTTATTTCAATTCGAAGTTCTATACCCCTAAAAAAACACCCTCTACGTAACCAGCGAAAATTCAAAATTCGCGATACTTTTTGAACACACCTCGTATATCAAATGTTCAGGAGGAAAAGTAATTGACTAAGCCATGTCCGTCCGTCCGTCCATCGGTCCGTCTGTTAACACGATAACTTGAGTAAATTTTGAGATATCTTAATGAAATTTGGTATGCAGTTTCCTTGGCACTCATCTCCGACCGCTATTTAAATGGGCGAATTCGGCTTTTCTTTCAATTCTTTCATTTGGCTAGGCCCACAGCCTGGAAAATGTGTTTTTACGAGAAGATCCACGGTTTCTGCATAGCTGCATGTCCATGATCCGTCGTCTTTCCGTAAAAACGACAGGCAGGCTTTTTATTTGGAGAGAATTTTTTCAAGTCTTCTTTTGCCATCCGAATCGCTTTTTTATAGCATTATAGCATCTAAGGCTATTCTTGTATGGCAGCCAGTTGCCAGTAGACCGGCTCAGGTTTTATAATCTCCTAGACTCTCTCCTGAGCTCGAAAAGGTCTGAATTCCACCACGGAGGATATTCCTTTTTGCTAAAACTAGTTGGACAAGCTACCCGTAGAGCTGACCCTATGGCCTTCTCCAGCTTACCATTTTTGGCATCAAGGTCCTCCACTGACCAATAATTCCTGCAAAGGTTGTCTACCTAGCTTATTGCTCACCACCCTGACGAACCTTTGTCAGTTGGTCCTCCTGGGATTTTGGTGAGGAATATAAGTATTTAGCTTTAGAACGATATCAAACAGGATCATCCTATGGTCAGAGAAGGACTGCCTATCTGATACCCTCCAATTACCTACACGAATATTGCCATTTCCACTTAGTAGCGTAACGTCCAACACCTCCTCCCACCCACTAAAGGTATCAGTGCGTGGGAAGACGAAAGTACAGGTACTACCCCGGTTACAAACTACTAAGTTAGTACTAATAATAAAATCGAAAAGTGACTCACCCCTGATGTTAATTTCCGTACCCCATAAGGAGTGCCTGGAGTTGGCGTCACAACCAATAAGTTATTGTGGTATCTACGTCTTGTATCAACCTACGGACCTCCTCCGGCGGAGCCTCCTTGTCGTGCGTCAGCTACCTCCAACAAAATTGTGGTTAGATCTGCACAACTGTGAGAAGAAACAAGAAAAGCATTGTCGTTAGATTTTACCAAAACGCATGTCCTAGGCTTACCATCCACACCCAGGGTTCCTGAACAAGGGCGATGTCCACGTCTTCCTCCACCAGGAAAACGGCAAGGTGGTCCGAGGCCAGCCGCGAGTGCTGGAGGCTTACTTGGACAACCGTAAGCCCCATCACTATTGTGGGGGTCCTGGCTCTTGATCGACGAGCTGCAGGTCCTTCAGGCGGCTGTTTGTCTCGTCGACTGTATCCGGTTCCTCATCGTCCTCATGAAAAAACCGCAAACTTTCCACCTTGGTGCGGTGCACGCCGAATTTAAAGGAGAACTCCGCTTTTTCCAGCGGAGCAATACTGCCCTCATTTATGAGGAGGACGAAAGAGAGGCTATTCCGCTGAGACGCCTCTGCCTTGATGACCACCCAGTCATCCATAGGCACCTCGCGGTTGTGAGCCTGCAGGTATTTTAACAGCGTCCCGCTGTCGATCTTCATCCTCGGGATCCATATTCTCGGTCTTTTTGGCTTGGATGAATTTGTCCTTCCCCAACATCGCCTAGGTCCAGCACACTTCTCCTTGCACTCATCTACCAAATCCTGATATACTATGCGGTTCGCCGCATCCTTGGGATGAACGGTACCATTTGCCCTGTTTCGTTCTATCCTATCCAGGATAGACAGGGTAAGCTGGTATCGTCGTCTCGCTTGGAATGCGTTGGACCGCGCATTTTTACTGTCAGGCCGCTTCCTAGCAGCCTTCGCAGAGTGTTGACTTTTTGGCGGTGTACAGCTGCCCACAGTACCTGCACCGCCACTTGCCTCTACTGTCTCTTGGCTTGAGGAAAGGAAATCCTCATCCGAGGTATTTTCCTTTTCCCTCAGCCGATGTCCGTCTGTCTGTTCTATACCCATCCCTCGTCCTGTTGTCCCTGTTTCTGTCCGTGCTATTGTCCCTGTCGTCCTGTCCCCGCTCCCTACAGTCCAGTTTCTGAGGTTCTCCCGACCTCCTTATCCGCCTGCCTCTTCCCTTTGTTTTTGTTGTTTTTTATTCTGATTGTTTTCCATGTCTTGGTCCCACAAATATGCACGGAAAGGGTTGGTCACTCGTCCGCACAGCCGGCATGGGTAGAGGAGCCACTCATACCTCCGACCTTGCCCCGGCATCGGAGGGGACCGTTCGCGGTCAGCTATTCAATAACCGCCCGCTGACCATTCAGCCCTCGGCACGAATTCCTTGCCACCGTAGCTTAGGGTGGTCTTGGCGCGGCGATCCTCACATTTCCTGCAGCCGAGAGTGGTTCGTACCCAATGTGCTCACCCCTCTCGACACTGCAGCAAATATGAGGCTTTCCTCTTAGTTCGTCTCGCATTGAGACCTCCCACTCCAGGAGAGGTTCCAATACAATAATTAAGCCCCTTTGCCACGTCAAGGCGGCCAACGTTGAAGGATCTAGTGCTTAATTTTAGACCACTTCAGCCCACTTTTTTGAATACAAAGCTCTCTTTTGAAAGCGAAATATGTTCAGTTAGCATTTCTGAACAAAATTCTAGGAGTGATTCAATCAGAATCTTCAATAGCTACTCTTGATTTTCAACAACGTCTTCTGTGGATATAAGCTTTCTTGCACTAAGGCACCACAATGGGCGATAATTAGTTGCCCCTGTGGGTAAGGGGTTTAGAACATGAGCGAGGAAGACATACTGGTCGTAAGAGGTGATAGCTGATTAACGGATATGATGCCTCTCACCTCTTATTACCCATCGATATTGGCCTTTGTTTAACGAAGCACGGAAGATATCGCTGGTTTTCACAACATAGTGGAGGACTGTCCTCCTTTTTCTTCCAAAATAAGGGTAAATAGGAGCACTCACGTGAGTGTATTTTTCCCATTTTCTGTCCCATTCTGTCTACATATTTACATAAAGAAATTACAAAAATTCCTATTATATACACCCTTGGTATCACACGAAGTACATGTTTCATCGTACATGACTCTGAGCCATAGGGGTATGGAAGGCTCATAGAGAAAGTGTCATGATCAGTTCAATGAAGCAGCCGATAGTCTCGTTTGGTATCGAAAGGCCTAAAGCTGTGCTTCCCAGTACTAGAGCCTGGAATTATATAAACTTCGTTGTCAAGTCAAACGAAGGCATCGCAGCTTACAGATGAGTCCTTTTTGAGCTGACCCAAGATATTTAGAAAGTAATAAAGAGATACTTAAGAACTTTGCCCAAATTCCAGATGATTTTTTTAATTAATTGGGTGGAGTTTAAATAAGCTCCAATGTCAAGTTGATGCATGCTTTTAACACTATGGTTGAACAACTCTTCTGGCTCCTTATTATTGTCAGGTTGATCAACTTCCTCGATATTTAGCAATGAATAGACTTAGGGCGCCATGTTCTTCAGTTATTAATGACTCTACAAGAATCTCTATTGAAATCTTCCACCAGTTTTTTTATTAAATACTTCTCCAGTTTATGATGTTCCAGTCTCTATATTTTTTCAAAATTGTTGGAACTTAAGTTGTACACCTACTTTATGCAGCTCTCCCAAAGTAGATAGGGTTCCCTCTAGTAGCTTTCCCTGGTATGCCGGCCAATTGCTGACTTTAATATTTACGAAATCCACCCCAGCACATGCGGTATGGCAGCAAAGTCTCTCTACTCACTCGACCGCGGTATCAGCCATAAAAGCTAAAATATTTTCAAATGAGGAAAATTAAAAAGAAATATTCAAGCGCAATCTACGCAGCAGGTGCACTCGGCACCTTGAACATTTTATTACACAAACACTTGTGAATCATATTAAAGCATACATTATACAAAAGCAAACATATATTTTAAATGATTACAATCAACACAGCAAGCATTTAAATCACACAACGCGTGCGCACCAACTAAAACGCTTTAAGTTCAGCCTACATGCATCGCATATACGCTGCTTGGACTGTATTTGAATGAACGTTCCGTCTACCCAAACATATTCTTTATTTATCAGGGTTAAATGATATTTTTTTGTATTTACGGCCATAAATTATAAGCAATTTATGTAGTTCTTTCCACCATGGTGGCACGAACTTGCCACATTTCAACTTCCGTTGGTATTCAAATACTCTTTTCTTGCTTTGAACTTATCACAGCAATATAACAGTAAAGTCAAGTAATATCAACAGCCTGATATATCGTTCATTAAAACTGTTAAGGCGTTCGAGCGTATTATTTATTAAACATTTTTGTATTATGTGAAAAATAGCAATTTCATAGCACATTTTTGGTGTTTGCTACAAAAGACTTAAGCAACGAACTTTACTGCAGTCATAAGCTACAGCAGATTATTGCAATAACCTTGAACAAAGTTAGCTAGTAATTGAAAGTACTAACAAGAATTAGTAACGCTTATTATTAGTTGCTGAGAAAATAGTACGAAAAAAGAGTAAAAGGTGTGAATATTCGTTATATAACAAGCGTTTGACCGCAAAGACTCGCTGACTTAATTGAACTTTTTTTTTTCAAATATAAACTTGGCAATCGCGCTTGAAGAGTTGCTTGCTTGCCTACAGCATAAAAACAGCTTAACATTCCATGAATTTTTGATATGCTCAGAGAGCCCTTGTATTAAATTATTAATTTAAGTACCGCTTTATAAAAATTTTATAATTTCTTTCTGGTTTAGTTTTTTTTTTCTTTTGTTCCCAGACCTTTGTTTGCAATCACCATTTAAGAAGAAAAGTGAATAATTTCATGGGCACTATGCAGGTTTCCTTTGACGCTAAAATTTATCAGTTCTATGCAGGTCATTTTAATTCATCGACTTTGTTTTTGAAAAAAAATTTATAGACACCCATTTTCCCCCTCTCTCCCCTTGAAGACGCAGTTTTGAAAGAATTCGTTTTTCCAGCAAAAGCGCAAATGGGGATTTTTTGTATCCTCAAGAATTACTTTACCGCGAATGCTTCTTAAAAATTCATAGATTTGGGTGTTTTTTTTTTGTTGAATTCTTAGCTAACCGATCGAACTACCAAACATAGTACAAAAAAAAATATTTCACTTGTAATTTTTTTAAATTTATGAATTAATTCAAAAATTATATTCTTTTTTAAAATT
The DNA here is from genome assembly GCA_949987695.1 of Merzomyia westermanni. Taxonomy (NCBI): domain Eukaryota; kingdom Metazoa; phylum Arthropoda; class Insecta; order Diptera; family Tephritidae; genus Merzomyia; species Merzomyia westermanni. The sequence continues at coordinate 75,550,768 of OX465290.1, forward strand.
TTTTTATTCATTTTTTTTATATAATGTGCGATGAATGAACAACAATATGCTAAAATTCGGTTTTCTCGAGATATGAATTTACCAAATATACTCATATGTTTCCACTTCCTAATATTACTGAAAACTATAAGCCCTATAAAATGATAAAATCTTTGTTGAACCCAAATCAAATTTGATTCAATGGCATTCAATTAAGAATTGTATGATCATGGTCGCTTATTTACTATTACCCCATTCCTTCTCTTTTTTGTTTCGCAATTATTTTAGTTCAGCAATCAGATCCTGACATTAGGCGTATATCCTTGTATATGAATGAATATTCTCAATCGGTGCTCTTTCTCAGGTTGTGGTTGGTCGAAAAATGTTTCAGGAGTTCTCCTTCCCATGGCAAGCTCATTTGCTATGCCCAGTAGCAGTTCGAAAAAATTTATATTTTCCGATTTCATATCCGAAATGTTTATCGATTCTTGAAATGGCTTAAGGCTCCATAGGATATGGTCGGGACGGGTTCTATCCAGCGAATGCAAATAATTGTTATTTTCTTTTTTTTTGGAAAAAAGGTCATACAAAAATAGTCTTTATACTATTTTGTGAATTTTTAACCATTATAATGGTAATAATGATAATTATCATAAGAAATATTTTTGAAGGAGAAAAAAAATCCTGTCCATCTAGTCACAAAAGACCAAAAAAATATCTTCATAATGCTTATTCTTAACCAAAAAAAAATATGTCTTATTAATGTCGACCAAAAAAAAATTGCCTATGATAATGATTAATTATAACCAGTATTTGCTTTCATCAATGTTATTGTTTAAATACGACCTTTGCCTTATTTCTGTTACGCCCCTGGTTCAATCGTAGTTTTTCGGTATTTTTGCCAGATATCACCAATGATAATGTCCATAGCCGTGATAGCGTGTGGTGTGTCATGTAAAATAGATATTTGTTCATCTTTCCAGTGATCAAGCTGAATTTCAGCTCTTAAAATAGCAGCAAAATCGACGTGAATTACACTAGTCAACAGGAGAAATTACTTTGAAGTCTTACTATTTAATTTCGATGTAATATGACCCCCTAAGTACAAAAACGCCCAAAATCTAAAATCACGAATTTTCACAGAGGTCTTTCCATTTATTTTATCATATCTTGGAAATTACTTATCTAAATTCGTTGAGAGAAACAAAAGTGGATTCACCGCAAAATTTTCTTCAAGTCTTGATAAGAAATTTTTTTTATATGATCGACGGTTGTGGAGTTATTCACATAAAAATGTAGAAAAAAAATGTTTTTTGCAAAATCGAACATTTTTTTATTTTTCAAAAATTCATAAAAAATTTAAGGTTTTAAAAACTTACCATTTTTATTTCACGGTCTTAAAACTGTAAACATTATAAATAATTGAAACCTTATTTCGTAAAAATTCATAAATAAATGTTGGTTTTATTGACACTAAAGTGAAAATACCCAATTTAGCGAAAATTTTGCATATCAAGCCTTTTATTGTTTTTGACAAACAAATTATTTAGGTATGACATTTTGCGCCACTTTGTCTTTTTAAAGCTTACTACGGGCATCGCCAGAAATGAGAAAACTCCATAATGACACTCAAGAAATTTTTCCCAGTCAATTTTTCTTAAGGCAAAACGCAGATCATAAGAAAAAATGCCTCATACTGTATGGAAAATTTAAGTTGCCAACGAGGGTTTTCGTAAGAAAGAAGTATGGTCATATATATTTGTTATCAAATATATACAACTTTTTCCTTGAGGCTTTTCTTGCGATGTTCTTAGAATGCTTAAATGAAACAAATCAAACTATCAATCCGTCATAGAAACTGTTACTGCACATCCCCGCCTGCACAGTCCAATTCCCGTAGCATATGAAATTTTTTCTAAAACCCCTTTTTTTCGAACCCTTTCGCAGGTAGTGGTTAAAAAATTTACAGACTCATTAGATGACTGGCCTGTATGGTATATTGTCGCCGATTGTGACAAACTTAACGAAAAAAAAGATACATACTTTTGAAAATCGAAGGGGCCTGCGACTATTTAAAGCATTCCTGATCGCGAAAAGCCAAGTTGTCAACAACGGCAAAAAACTATTAATTGGTTAGTGAATTTTAAAAAAATGAATAATAACAGTAGAAAATTTGTCTGCAAAAATGACCCGAATATATTTTGTTATGTATATGGTCTTCACACTACAGCAAAAGGGCGGAGAAGTTTCACTATTTCACTACAAAATTCATATAAGGATTATATTAAAATAGATGTTTAGAATTTGAGCCAATATTGGACGCCAAATTCAATTTGTGATAGCTGTATATATATTTTAAAGAAATGGAAATCCTACGCTCAGTAAGTAACAATTACATTTATTAATTAAAAATATTTATGATACTCATTTTTCACAGAGAAAACATGCAAATTGAAAAACCTATGATGTGGAGAGAAACATGTGATCATGATGCTAACTGTTACTTTTGTTTAAGTAAAAAAAAAGGATTTGGAAAACATATGATTTGGTCTTATCCCACGATTTCAGCTGTTGGTTTTACTCTTCCCGTGCTAGATTCATATGGAGTTCCATGTCCTGAAAATCAACATAATACGTATACTGAAGTTCTTTCATCGCCTATTTCTTCGTCTTCAAAAATCTCCAGCGTATCAGATGGATTTTGCCCAAAGCCTCTGACACAGTCCTTGTTAAACGATCTTATAAGAGACCTAGAGCTTCCAAAAGATAAGTCAGAGCTACTTGCATCCCGTCCAAAAGAAAGAAATTTATTAGAAAAACAGGTTACGATAACTACCTATCGTGAGCGATATAAGCCATATGCTTGTTTTTTTATATATATAAATATATATTTAAAGTACTAAATTTTGTAGAATTTCTTTAATAAAAGTATCTTAAATAGATGTATATTGGAACGATTTTTCGTCATCCCTTGTCAATATTTGTTTTGTTACAAGTGTATGTATGTATGCGACCGCCGTGGTGTGAAGGTAGTGTTGCCGGCCTAGCACACCGAAGGTCCATGGTTCGAACCCTGGTACAGGTAACATCAAAAGTGATTTGAAAAAAGTTTTTCAAAAACGGGGTCGCCCCTCGGCAGTGGTTTGGCAAACTCTCCGAGAGTATATCTGCCATGACAGGCTTCTCAGCAAAAATTCGTCTCCTTTGTAGATGCCGTTCGGAGTCGGCAAAAAACTGTAGGTCCCACCAATTTGTAGGGAAAATTCAAATCGGCACACCACAAATTGGAAGAGAAGCTTGGCGCAAAAATCTCTTAGGAGGTTTATGATGATATACCTGTTGTATATCGCGCCATAGAGAGAGAGTATGTTTTTGTTCGTGTACACTGAAGATGGCGGATCGCCGAAACCGGTTTGTAACAAAACAAAAATATTAAAAATACCTAAAGGAAACACAGAAAGTCAAATCAACTCAGTATCTTAAATAGCTAAATAAACAAAATTATTAAAAATACGTATTTCCCCTTCATTCACTTAATTGTTAATAATATTACTGTTTATCAATGGATTTTCATGAAATAAAGCTTGCCTTATTTATAATGTTCACAGTTTTACGATCATCTAATAAAAGTTGTAAGTTTTTGTTTCTTTCGATTTTTTACGAATTAAAAAAAAGAAAAAAATGGAAATTTTTAATACAAAAAATCGATTTTTTTATAATGCGATGCAAATAACTCTGAAACCAATAAGTATTTAAAAAAATGGTATTTCAATAATTTTAAGGTAATTTTATTTGCTATTATATACTGTTTTCTCCAACAAAATCGGACAACCCCTTCCAGAGATATGATAAAATCAATAGATATCCCTTTTCAAAAGAGGCAAATTTTAGAAAAAAACAAAACCGTATGCATAGTATTTTAAATTTCGACTATTTTTATAGTTAGGGGACTATAGCAAATAAAAAAAATAGTGGTGATCCAGGGTAATGCTAAAAGTTTTATTTTGTAGAGCACTGTTATCAAATTATCAGCAATTTGTATGATTCTTTCTCTTTTCGAATGCTTTTTGCTGAATTTCTTTGAAGTGCAAGTGATGACTTATGTCTTTTAAGATAGTTTCAAAGACAATCTCTCAAAGTACCATGACTAGAAGCGAGCTCAAGGCCAATAATAATAACTTTTTTTTATTTATGAAAATTATTATTGTTTTTATTTTTTAATAATTATTTCTAATTAATTATTAAAAGTTTTTATTAGAATAGGAATATTTTAGAGACAACCGCCATAGCTATTCTTATATATACATTTCGAAAGCTGCGAGACTTCTTCATCAGAGAAATTTTCACACGATCTGCTAACCATTGTCTCAAAGTACCATCGAAAAAACAAATTTGACACAAATGGCCTCGGCGAACTGAGATAGAGCGACCTAAACATATTTAGAATTTGAATTAAGAATGTTATTTAGAAAGCAACCTAGAATTTTTAAATTATAGAAGAAAAAAATGTATTTCTTCAACATTTTTAGGGGCCACCTAAAATTATAAAATTTGGTAATTCCAAATTACTGGCTTTTTATCCTAGTTTTAGATTATAGTACGATGTCCCCTCGAAAGGCAAAAGTTAAAAAGGACTTTAAAAAATTTTATGATTTTTTTTGTATTATTATGATAGAGTTTGAAAAAAACCACATGCAACAAGTTATGTTATTTACGATTGTGGACCAAAAAGATAATTTCATTAGAAATGTTGTTTATTTCTTTTTTTTTTAAATAAAGACTGAAAAAAATGTTTTTTTCTTTTTTTCTCTTCTTTTCATAAAGGAAACATTCTAGCCCCATACTAAGCAAAAATTACTTTGAAAATTTCAACCCATCTTAGAAATGAACCCTGGATTTTCAAAAGGATTTTCAAAAGGATTTTTTTTATTAATTTACAATCAATATTTTAACTAAACTTAAACTAACGGTGTTCCTCGAATTTTAAAAGTAATATTGGTATAGATATGTTTCGGTTGTTGCACCGATTTCCCCAGGGACCCATAACATTAATTGTTATTCAGGAGCCTGAAACTCCTTGCTGAGTATTTTGATGTGGTCCCTTACACACTGCAAGTCATATTAGAAGAGAATGCATCGAAGAGTTTGGTTGGAGACACTGCGTGGCTTCTCTCAATTAAATAATTCCCACAATCTGAGAGATAGCTGCTTAGTTTGATTTATGTTTCAATGGTGTCTAAAACAACATGTCTTTAACAACTCGATGAGTTCCACCACCTTTTTGAGAGGCAATTGGCTCAATTAGGTAAAATCAGTGTAAGCCTCAAAGACCCCAAACAAAAAACAAAGTTTGAAGTAAAGCGGCAAAAACTCGCTCCATCACATACAATTTTCATCAATAAGCAATTTCTCTTTACGTTCTCATGCCCACACAATTGTAGCACACCAATTCATCAGCATGGTGCTAAATGAAACACAAGAAAAAGGTAAACAATTAAAAAAATCAGTTAAACTATTGAAAATAAAAACTGAACTCCAAAACAACAATCAATTTGACAAATGACTACAAACAAGCTTAAACACTTTCACTAGCATGTCCGATTATGTGAATTTTTTCGCCATTAAATATGAATTACTTTTGATGCGCTACTTTTACGCTCAATTCACCAATCGCATTCATTGCCATACAATCAATAAAGCAGTAAAATTAATCAAAATCAAACAGCGCCAACCACCGCAAACTATTTTAATGTGCCAACAAACTGCGGTCAACGAAATTTTTTAATAGAAAAATAATGCAACAGCTGTAAGTTTATTTGTATGGATTTTTGTATGTATATTTATGTACAAAGCAATAAGTTGTAAGTGCTTCATGAGACCACAATTCCGATATGAAATTTGTGGCCTTAGGTATTTTAATTGTCTAGTTGTTAGTTGCCAGGTTGGTTGCTTTAGTTTTTTGTGTAGGAATTAATAAAATTTGTACGATTAAGTAAATTATAATTAGAAATGAAATAAAGTGTACGCATGCAAAGTTCAACAAAGGGTAGTAAAATGGATAGTAATAAATAGGATAAGAGGAATAGGGATAATTTAATATAAATTGCCATACATCAAAATTCACAGAACGAAAATAGGAACCCAACCATGCTATGCCGCTCATTCCTCTGGGAAAAAAATTTATGATAGTCTTATCTCTATGTTTATTTTATAAATATAAATTAATTAGGAGATATTTCTGGAGAGTGTATCTGCTTTGGAGTACAATCGTGCACTTGATGGCATATGGCGGAATTCATAAGATACTGGCAGACACTGTCCTTTCCTAAAATCAATAAAGCTACAATAGAAAATTTATAATCTGTGCATTTCTGTGTCTCAATACCTCTTCCTCTGTCCTTTCATACTACTCTTCATACAGTTCTACTTGTTTTTCCTCCTACTTTGCTCTGCATCAATTTCCTCATTCTATGGCGTTTGCCTTTTATCTAAGTAAGTAATAATATTTCTCTTTATCTATTTCATCCTTTATTTATCATTGTTACTTTTTTATTAAATGTTCCTTTACCTTCTTACCCTCCGACCCCTCCTTAAAAAGCTCTTGCTCCTTTATATTTAGGAGGGCTGCCTGAAACAATAAATAGTAGTTAACTAGTTATCAATGGCGTCCTGGCTGTATATTCGCAGTGGAATTCAGCTTAAGTTGGGCGAAGAAAATCTTTTTATCTGTCGAATAACAACCAAAGTTAGCTTTATATGATTTTTCACCGCTGTTTTTCTTGCTAGAGTTTCCTAACAATATAACATAGCATTGGTAATGTAATTCAGTTTAAGTTCGTCAGGGAAAAGTTCTGTCATTTTGGAATAACAACAAAAGTTAATTTAAGTTTCAACAAAAATCATTCTACGCGGGCGCAATAATAGTCATAAAAAGAATCTGATTAATTTGGAGTGTTTTACGACTCTCTTTTAATGAACTCGGAAGTATTTTTCTTCGCATATTGGAGTCATCTATTTAGGTAAGTGAGCTGTTTTTGGAGACCGAATTGATAAAAAAATCGTTCTACGTGGGCATGACAAAATGAGCCATAAACAATAATCCAAAATGACTCCGAATCTGATGAATTTGAAGTGTTTTGTGACTGTTTTTAAATAAACTTAGAAGTCATTTTGGACTCATATTGATGCTTTTGAGACTTTTTTTGTGTATTTTATGACACTTTTAAGGCAAATTTTTCTCTCCATTTTTATGGTTTTTAGATATTTCTTGTGGTCATATTGAATGCTTTTATTGGCTCTTTAATGAAGCTTTTTTATGATCTGTTAAGATTCATATTTGTGTCTTACTAATCAGAAGAAAGAAACTTCAGAAAATGCTCTAAAACATTCTCTATATGGTCTCTTGGTTAGTTTTGCAATCGCGTCGTGCTGTTAGCTTGTCTAATTTTCGGCTTAATACTCTGTATTTCTGTGCTCTAAACATTCTTATAATATCAAGTCAAAATATGAAAAAATTATAAAAACATTTTCAATATTGTAGACTCACATTTTCTAGTTACAATTTGTTGTAGTCGCTCTACATGAAACGCATCAGCAACAACGTGCGCTCAATTTAGAACTGCATGAAATTGGTGCGACACAGCGTCGCTTGACTGAGTTTGCACTGAATGGCAGTCAATTGAATTGACTGTGGCTCACTTTTCCACCAAAACAGCGCCGCGCAGTGCAAGTAGTGCATGTGACATGTATTGCAGGTGCAATGTTGCTACTTGCTCAATTACATTGTTGCTATAAACCGCAAATAGAACAGTTTCAATCCAACTTGCTAGCCGGCCAGCCAGCCAAGCAAGCAACAGTGAAACAGCTGTCAACTGCGCCAACTTTCCTTTATCGCATTGAACTTATTGTGCATTTCACCTGCAAGTTTTTTTTTTTTTTTAATTATAAACATTGTTATTCCGCTTAACAATGAATTATGAATTGAAGAAAAATAGAGATGAATGAATGAGTCAGAGTTGTAGTAAAACTATATGCGTTTGTTTGTCTCTTTGCCTTATTTTGCCAGCGCTTTTATCAATGAAATTCCGTCAAGCTGTATGCCGACAAGAGCAACCCACTTGTGGATCTGTCAGTTGTAACAACTTTCTCGCTTCTTTGCCAAATCATTAGTAGCAACAATAAATCGATTGCAGGCCATAGTATCTTTTCGAAACGTTAGCAGTTATTCGGTCAGTACGTCAGCGAGCCAATGAGTTGTCAGTCATTTAAACCATTAGCCAGTTAAGCAATTTTCTTAGTGCAACAATCAATCGACTTCTCACCGATTAGTCTGCTTTTTGTTTTCAATTCTGACAGATTGTGCGTTTGCCACGACATACGAACACAATGTCAGTCCATAAAAGTAATCAGACATTTGCTTTGTGCGGTAGCAGTAGGAAGCTGTAACGAACATCTATCGTTTTCAGTTGTGGGAAATTGAAAATTAATCATTTAGTAAAATTTGCATTGCTGCTGGAGTTTGAAGAAAAAAATTTTAACACTAACTTCATAGAAATGAACCAATGTGCAGCAGTTAACTTTTACTTCATCAAAAGGTGGACTTGAAGTCATTAAATCTCTTCAGACTGTATGAATTTTTATGGAAGATTTTCCATCATCCCTTGTCAATTTTGTTTTGGAGACAACCCGGTTTCGGCGTTGTGCCATTTTCAATGTCTTTCTTCGTTCTGTTGCGTTCGTGCTTCATTTGTCTGTTTTTATAGTTCTTCGCTGTGCTGTTTATTAGGTACGTTTTGTATGCGTGGCGGTAGCTGGTAGTTTGTGTGTGTGTACGATTGCGCTCTTTAAGTTAGTTCTCGGTTTGTAGTCCTTCGTCTGCTGTGTCGTTTATTTAGTTAGCTACATTTTGTATGTGTTGCAGGCAGCAGGTAGTTCGTGTATGTGTATGTATGCGCTTGTTAAGTGATTGTTTGGTTTGTTGGCATTTAGAAGTCTGTGATTCTGATTTTTATACCCTCTGAGGGTTGATTGCGTGTTTTTGTTCTCGCATCAACTGCCTGTGTTATTTTCTTTTTTCTGTATATCAATTTCAGAGGTTCGAATAATGCGTCTGAAACGACTGCATTTTGTTTTCAATAAAAAGTATTTGCCGTGTTTTGGTTCGTTTTTATAAAGGTAGTCTTATACAAATGTATTTACAGTCTTTCTATTTTCTTTGAACGTTACCCTACTTGAGAGATGATCCCAAAAATCTATCGCTTCCTCTACCTAATATACTCGAGCTTTTTTTTCTGTTATTTTTTGGTTTCTATTAACGCAGTGTTACCTATCAAGAAAGTCCTCATTTGTCTTTGCCCTTTCCATCACCATCTGGCACAACACAACTGCCGCAAATACCGAACGTCAACAAAAATCCCGAAATACTCTTCAAAAAATTCTAAAACAATCCAACAAATTCTGAAACAATTTTTGATAACATACCAAAACATTCCTATGGAAATCTCGAAAATAACGAAATAAGCTTGATGCAATAGAGAAAATTACGAAAGAGTATAGTAAACAACAAATTTCTCCTGATTAAATTTCTAAAATAATTCCGAAAGTGCCTGAATAATATCATTTCGAAATAATTGTAGGATCATTTCGGGACTATTTATGAGGCCTTTCCGTCACCCTTTTCTTGACTTTTCAGGATTTCGAGATTGTTTTCGTGACCATTTCAGAGTTATTTCAAGATCATTTCGGGACTGTTTTCGGACCTTTTAGACCATTTTTGGGTTTTATTAAGGGGCAATTCGAAACTGTTTTCGGGACCATTTCGGGATTTTTTTAAGGATTGTTATCGTGACCATTTTTACTACTCTTTCGGCATCATTTCAAGATCATGAGCTTTTAAGCGATTTTTTCTTGGCTCATTTCGGGCCTGTTCTCTGCAATTTTTCGGGATAATTTTTAGGTAACTTTTGGAAACAATTCAAGTTTGTTGCTGTGATATTATTTGGATTTGTTTTAGGGAAAAAATATACAGAAGTACTGTTATTACGACAGCAACAAAATGCCTTTGTAAGCTCTAATTTTGCGGGTGTTAAACTAACCCTGAGCTGTGTGCTAATGCATATTCATGACAGCGGAATATTCTAAAGCAGTGGCAGAAAATTGTAAAATGGTTTCTTCAACACTAAATCAAAAGAATGAAGAAACGAACTTGATTTTAAATTTGTAAATAATGAAAATGGTACCTTGCTGTATGTTATTAAAATATATCTTTCATTTATTATGCGACATATTTTTAGGGAGATCTCAGCTCTTGAGAGTTTTCTTTTATTTTCCACTATAAATCTAGTTAACGTTACAATTTTGCGTTTCTAATAACTTAATTGCAGTGAAATTTAAGCTGCCGAAGACATCTTTTCACACTCTCAAAAGTATCGAAGTCACTTTTTGATAAAATCATCATTAAATTGACTGTTGGCTGTTAGAAATTGTTAGCCAAGCATATGCATGTTGAGAAACATTACAAAAAAAGAGCAAAAAATTTATTTAAACAAACTTGATTTGATGCGACTTAAAAATTTCTCCAGTCAGCATAAATTAGCACAAGCGCACAACATAACTGTCAAACCGAAAGATTGCAATAAAAATCATAATGAATTAATTAAACACTTTTGGCATGAACAAGCACAGCGACACCAGTAAGAGCATAAAAAACAAAAACCACGTTAAACAGCTGTTTTGAATCAGTCTTAGACTTACTCTTCATTTAGCTGCTCGCAAATTTCAGCCACAGCCGCTGCCTTAATTTTCACGACAACAAAAAATTTCAACATTTAATTGCATTTCAAAGTCACTTTTTTTCCATGTGAAAATTTAAGCAAACACCGAAAGTGTTTGAATGACTGCATATCAGCAATATTTTCATTCTGGGGTGTTTTATTGTCCACTTTTACTGTAGCACATAGTTGCCGCCTGGAGCGCATAAAATCAAAAGCGGCTTAACACGTTCGCCCAAAAGATTTCTACTTTTGGCTTAACTTTGTTATTCGTTTGATCTCTTGTTGATCTTTCATTTTGTGTATTACACTAACTACCTGTCGCTGTGTTTGAGATGCTACTCTGTAGCTGACGTCGAGATAAGCTTGCAGTCTTTGAACATTGCTGATTTTGGGTGAAATTCCCCCGCACCAAAAAATTAAAATGTTTGCAAAATAAATTAGACGGCGAATTCCTGCTTGCTTCTTTTTGATTTCTTCTATGAAAAAAAATTATTTGGGGAAAACTATATGTTTTCACCTTAGAGTCTATTTTTAACAAAAAATTATTAACTTTTACCGGTGGGCGCCTCCCCCTACATTCAACTTTGTATATGAACATCTTCTGAGTGGGAGTGTATTTGTCCATTCGCAATCGATGACTTATCGAGCGTGGTATTTCTGTTTTAATTCGCTGCACTTAGCATCACATAAAGGACCACAAATCTACCAAAGAACTTTCTTCGACAAGACATCACAGAGGTAGCTCTTTTTCGCGATGTCAAATTCGGGCTTCAAGTCCCTTATACCGCGCCTGCTCGGTCTGACGTTTCTTTTTTGCAAATACGTGTCTCTCTTCTTGTCTCTACAGTATATGTTACATCCTGAGGACTGAGTTTTCTGTCTAAAGAACCGAATACTAATTATTTGCCTGCCCTGGTCTGAAAATAACCAAAGACGATTTTTCTAGTTTGGTTCAGCCATCTCCACTGTTGGCGCATAAGCTCAGACAAACATGATTTTGAAGAACTTGGCTTTGATAGGGATCGCAACGAGAACGACAGTACTTGCAGTCCTTTTCCCACCACGCCTTGTCTTTCTTCCTTGTCGGACGATTATAGTCTACTTCATGGTTTGCTTAGTCCAATTTCCTCCCATCTTAGTACTCATAGCATAGGGTTACGGTCCATGTTTTATCTACAAACAAATATGCACTGAAAGAAAGTGACTTAGCAAGAGAAAATCTAAGAATACTTCAGCCTAAACTAATATGTATGTAAATATGTTTGAGCACATAAAACGTTCCATTCATTTTACCGACAGATGCACGCTTATAGGTCGCCACTGCGGTCACTCCACACACACCTCGGCTGACTGGTTTAGGCTTAAGATAGAAACTGCACCTCTCCTAGCCAACGCTAGCTTTTACACTCTTAAGCTTTAAGTCGAAGCCAGAAAGATTTATATTTCTATTTTGGCGCTTGCAGTTAGTAGCCATTCATTGGCTACTTTTTAATTAATATCATCTCTATAAATAACTCAGTCAGTAGGTGTTGTAAATATGCGAAAGTGAACCAACAAAGTGAATTGTCATTGGTCGTCTTTTAAAATTTTTTCTTGTTTTCGGTAATCTAGTTTTATTCGTCTCTAATAATTACAATAAAAGATATGCAGTTGTAAGTTGCGATGCAAAAATATCTTCTGTTTCGTCTCTAACGGTTCGGTTAGGCTCTGCTATACCCTGATGCTGCTGGAGACATTGCTTAAAGTTTGCTTACTTTGTTGCTTTGGCACAACTTGGAATTCGCTTGGAAGCTTCATACTAAATAACTAGGGGAGTACCTTAGCTTAAGTCCATGTCTCAATGAATTTCGAAAACTGAAGTCATCAATATAACTGCGCTTCAAATCATAAGTGAGTATTAAAGTGGCCTTTTAGTCCACATAAAACGCAGCGATTACATTTTCCTATTAAAGCTAGCTTTTTTAGAAGTTTCAGTGGTACTCTCAATTGATTTTTCGGCACACTCGAAGACTAGGCCGTATTCAAATTTGGAGATTTTGTTAGAAGAATTTAGTTTATTTCGGGATTTTATTGAATTTGTTGTTTAGGGATTTTCTTGATTATGTTAAGAATCATATAAAGATTATAGCGGATTTTTTTTTTTTTTAAATTGTATAAAGTCGGGATTTTCGGGATTTCATCAAGTATATTTTTTATCGTTTTCGGTATTTTACCAAAATTTCCCGATATTAATAAGACTATTTTGTGCTTATATCAAAGTTTTTTTGGGTTTTATAAGTATTATATTGATATTTTTTAGATTATTTTCGAAATTCTATCAAGATTTTTTCAGTATTTATGGGACTATTTTCGAGATTATATGAAGATTTTTTCGTGATTATATTAAGATTATATCATTATTTACGGCATTATTTCAGAAATTGTATTAAGATTTTTCTTGCGATTTAATCGAATGTTTCCGAGATAGTTTTCCGAAATTTATAAAATTTTTTCGGTATTATAGGTTTTTTTGTATAAAGATTATTTGAGGATTTTTGTGATTAATTTGAGAGTTTTATCACGACTATTTCGGTATTTACGGACTAGGTTTGGCTTTTATTAAGATAAGTTCGAGATTTCGTGATTATTTTAGGAATTTCATAAGGTATTTTCGAATTTTTAAATAACTACATCGTTAATTATTGATTTTTTTGTTCCTTCGTTGTAACTATTTATAATTTATATCTATCTAAATTCAGAATCGTATCCAACTACCACCTTATTCACCAAATTTTACATATACATAAATAGTTAAATCGCAATCTCTTTGCTTATCGGCGCTCAAGGTTTTCTAGCCATTGCAAAAGTGGAAATTTGGTGTAAAGAAGCGACCGCAGCGGTAGGGTTGGGTAATGGCGCAATTTATCATGCGCTGATGTATTGACACAGAAACGATGGTATGCGTTACAGGCATTTTGTGTTGTTTTTAATTAAAATAGTTTAAAAAAGGTGGAACTCACCTTCATTACGTTTTTTATATTTAGACTGCTTTTGCACGGTTGCCACCTATTTGAATTATTTAACAATTCATTTATGTGTAGTGCACCAACCAAAATTTTTTTAATTATGTTTTTCATTGTTTTTATGTAATGCTTTGTACTCGCTTCCGATAGATTACATTTTAAATATTAGAAAATATTACTTAGGTGTTGCCACATGATAGCATTTTTAGTAATTTTATATTTTTTAATTCTAAGCTTACATATTTGTATATCAGCTTTGATCTCGAAAAGGGCTTCAGCGATTTCGATGAAATTTTCTATATAGGCATAGAAGATTCTTAAAATTAATTAGGCTTGCCACTCATTTCCAACTACGTGAAAAGTTAAAAATTCTAAAATTTTGAGACAAATTTCAAGAAAGGTCATAACCAGCTTTTTCCTACAGGCGCCTTGGCATTTGAAATCCGCCACCTACGAGCCTTTCTAACATTTGCTACTTCACTTGCACTTCATTTTATCCACTTGATTGGTAGATTCGTTTATCACTATTTGATGAAAGCTGAAGATGAAACCCAAAACAAATAATTGGGCTCGGAGTCTAATCCATCTGGTGCTCATGGCTAATTACATGACATTGCTGCTTTAACTGAATACTAAGTATCAGCGCAATCACGAGATTCCGCGCAGCGCTACCCATGGCTATTAAAAAGCAGCAAGTGAATCTTGCTGCCAGCAAACGAGCCACTCCACCAAAGCAAGTAACTCACTCAAAGGCAGAGACAAGGAGATGAATAATTGGCAAGTAGGCTGAGCTGTGTTTTTGCGTGACAGCCGCTGGAATAGGCGTTGAATTATTTTCTGGTTTTGCTTTTTTTACCGCTACTACAATATTTATGTTTCTTATGGTGTTCAGTTTGTTGTTTTTATTATTGCCGCTTTTTGCCATTGGCATTTTTCTTATCTCTGCTTGCCAATCTATTACATGTAAATATAAGCACAAACACACGCATGTACACCGATATAATCTGGCTTGTTTTACAACAACAATTTCATTTCTGTTAACAGACGCTGCATTGTTGTTTGCAATTAACAAAAAAAGCAAAAAAAGACTTCTACATATAATAAATATATTTTCAATATGAAAAATGTTGCTCCAAACACAAGCACACGTCTTTTCTTTTCGTTTTTTAAATATTTTAAGTTTCGCTTTTGTTTTTGGTTTTATTAGCTCTTTGCTAACGGTAATTAAATTGAAAAATAACTCTATCGATGTTTGGTGAAACTTAGATTTCGTGTCATCGGGTTAGCAGGTAAATATCGTTGGCATCTTTAATGGCAAAGGGTTAAATGTGGCAAGGTCGCGACTTGTAATTTGATTGTAGATTATTGGTTGCACTTTAATGATGGGAAATGTTTGGCAAAAATCATAAAAATAAGAAATATATTTAGCTGACCAAGCGCTATTAATTTTAAGCTGAGGGAGGGATTGAATAGTAAAAAGTAATAATTTCGTTTATGGACTTACACAATACTTCGAGATCGCCTAATAAAGTGGCTTAGACGTGCACCACAGAAGTGTTGTGGACATCGGAAATTGGGAGGACGCCGATTTTTCCAGCAAGGTTTCTAATGAGTTACACCTTCTTAGAGTATTGCGTCTCCTCTCGCTACTTGAAATCAATGACTCGAAGCTGCATTAAATGGTGAGCAAATGTCAAACGAGTCATGCATCCAGGTAAAATTTTACACTGCATTAGTGGGAGAAAACCCTACCTAAACTTAAGAATATTTGCCTGGGTATCCTTACGAATGGTCTCATTTACAACTGCAAGAATAAGGAGGAGATACAGTTGGTTCAACACTTCCTCTACCAAGTGAAATGCTCTATCCAATGCACATACGGCATGTTTTGAAAAGTACTTCCAACGACTCTGACTCCGAGCTGGGCTCTGTTGGAGTCAAGCATATTTTGCGCTTCATTAGCTTAGTTCAGTAGTTGGAGTTTCTTCACCACTATAGTAAAAAAAGGCTTCGGTTCCGACACAATAAACTTTTCAGCAACCGTTTCACTTCCTAGCTTATAAGCTTGCTCGTGCCTTCCACACAGTATACCCTGGAGCTAGTCAGGCTATCCACAAGTTGTTTCGTGTTAGCCTCTCCAAGCGCATAAGCATCAGTGAGGATTTTATAATATAAAAAGATATGGCCTTGACTGCTGCTTCCCTCTCACTCAATGTGGTGACATTCCCTTTGAAGTAGGAGCGTTGGATATTTACTCTATTTAATACTCTGAAGTGCGGAGCCTAAATATTCCCGGTACAACCCATTCTGGGGATACAGAGACGTCTATATACTACACCACTGCCCGACTCACCTTCTCTCAACTTTGTAGACATATCAAACAAATTTTTCTCTTAAATCCATTGCTAAGAGCTTCTCAAATTTTATTGATTTCGTCCTTTGGAATTTGGCATATCTTGGGCAAATCTTTGGCAGCTGAAAAATTGCCGATGACTCCCATTATGCTTCTTCACTATGATTAGATCTGCTCGTCTCGCCCACGAGACCGCTTCCTATATTATTATGGGTCTGACTATCACTCTACGGCGCAATTCACATGATGTTTGAGCGATTTTTCCGAGTTATTTCTTCGGACAATATTTCCAGCTATAATCCAGCTGAATCATTTGTTCTCATTCCCGTTAGGAATCTCTTTTCAGGCTTTCGTTCAACTATCTTTAATAATAATAGAAAGACTAGAAAGTCATTAACCATTTAGCCTACCTCAACCCAGCTGAGCATGTGGGAATACAGTAGGATGCTGCATAAAATTAAATTAAAATCATTGGCCTCTTCACGAGTTTCCGTTCATTTAGTGCCGCAGAGTGATAGGATAGTCTGTACTTATGTATTAGACTTTGCTTTCACCAGAAAAATTTGGACTTTTCAGCTATAACAAAGCATTTCGAAGGCTCCTTCAGGCCCTTAATTTTCAATCCTTAGTAAGATTAAAGTTCACTCGCATTTATTAAAGCTTAAAAACAATTTAATATAATTTCGTTTAATTTTTTGAGAAACTTTTGTAAAATTTGCATTGCATCTGATCCAATTTCTCACGTGGAAAGCTTCGAAAAAACTATGTTGGTGCATAATTCAGACGCGCAACCTCATCCTTGCGACGCAGTCAAGTACGCTACACACTTTGCTACGCCAACAGACTCTTATGCGAATTCATCAGCTGCAAAATCAAACAGGTGGGCACATAAAATATTTTTATTTGTTTACCATTTAACACAGGCTGACAAGTAAAAATTTAAACTAACTCCTGCACAAGCAACGTACCACGCAGAAATCGTTGGATCGAGCCTACTTAGAGATTATCAGAAAATAGCATCAATATATTGCCTTCAACGTCAAGTGGCCACTGGCCAAACGACTACAACTTTTAGTTTCAATCGAAAAATACATCAACAAAATAACCAATTCAGCAAAGAGCATAAGAAATTTGGGAAAAATACCACTTTCAGCTTTCTTTGCGCGACTAAATAACAAAACAAGCAAGGCAACTTATGAGCGGCATTCATGTACGGGAAATATTAGGGTGGTCCTGCAGAACAATTAAGAGATATTGTGTTTTTCGCATATTAAAAAGAAATTTAAATTTAAAAGAAAGCTATATCACTGACTTCAGTGACTTAAAATAAATTCAAGTTGTTATGTGAGTTTATTCGATATTAGAAAACCCGGTCACGCTTCGCTGCGACTCAGAACTGATAATAGACTGAGTCCGTTCTTAACTATTACACCTTCGATACCAGTTCTGATGTGGCACTTAATCACATCGTTTATTGCAGCACTCATTATCACCTTTCGTTTGATACCTATGTTGTACTAACACATTTTGTGTCAATCTGCTCCAAATATTGGTCGATAACTCGGGAACCAGTCGAGTTATAGTAATAAGAAATAGCTTAGATTTAAATTTGAAGTTAAATATCTAGTAATTCAACGGTGTATTTGATCCAATTCAGCAGTTGTTGAGTGATAAGCGCGCAAGCATACAAACAGATAGACAAAAATGCTAAAAGTTGCTTTGAATTCCATTGGCTCAATAATGATCCCTCCCTTGAATAACTGCAATCTACAGACACCGACCTGTGACTATTTTGTTATAAGTGGATATTGGCAGCCGTGAACTTGAAGTGACGGCGATTTACATAATTAACCCCTGAATACATTTTAAGAATGTTGCCACCTGTATAAAAGATTGATTTAATATAAAAATTTGAGTTTTCGAACTACTAACTGCATTTTAGGCAGCGTAACGCTAAAACTCGTTAACTAATATTAAGTCTTTTTCAAAGGGCATAAAATATTTTTTGTTTAAAAGTTTGAGTTAACCACTTTTTAAAACTACTGATTAAACTTCTGACCATTTCATGTTGAGTGGGCTTAACAAATTTCGATAGAACGTTGCACATGATAAAGCTAACATTTTTAAAGAGTTGCCACCTGTTTTCATAAGCCTATAAAAAGCTCCATAAGAAAAATCTACGACTGCACGAATAAAGGTAACTAAGAATTTATTTATTTAACTAGTCAAATCAAATATTGCCATATGTGTCCTGCATTAATTATTTTAACACGTTATTTTCACAGATATTTTGAAAGAGTGTTGCCGCCTCATTTTAATTATACAAAATTATATATATGGATTGTCGAAATGTTTTTTTAGTTATACTAACTGGTACAACCACAACAAAGAAATAACAAATTATTACAAAGTTTTTCACGATCACAGTTGTTGACCCGAAGAAGTGTTTCGAAGATGAATTCGAATAGCTTTGGCAGCACTTTTTAAGCCTAAAGGGAATTGCCAACTATTGAAATGATAGTTAAATTACACTATCTAAACATTCAGATCAAAATGTACAATAAATTCTTCTGAGGAATGTATATCTTCAGAATATTTCAAATCGACGGCATTTTTAAGCATTTGATTCAAACCTGCCTGCATATAATAATATCACACATCCCTAATGCTGAGTATAAATTCGTCTCTTTTACTGGCTGCCCTAACCTAAGACTTCAATTTTGCGCTCGCTCAGTATCGATCGTTTGACGAGCAGTCCCGCGAGCTCTTATCCACGCGAGGGTAATATTGACGAGTATTTGCAGTAACCAATACAGGTTGGTTGACTCGTTTGCTGAGTGGTTAGCTAGCTTAAGTTGTTATTGGCGTTATTTTTGTTGTTGTTATTACTGAGCACCACTGCCTTCAAAGCGGTAAACCACCCAAAAACTTATCGAAGCCACCACAGTTAATCACTCGGCGTGGCGCTGGCGAGTCGCGTTAAGTGAACACTCGCTTCTCGTTCATAGAAAACAATAAATATTTTAAAGCTAGTCAAAAGAAAAAAATAGAAAATAACGTAGTGAAGTTAATTAATACAAACTGACGTAGAAAATAGTGAGCGGTTAAGCTGCGTGCGTGTGTTGCTTCAGTGCTTTGGATGGAAAAGAAGAAATCAAAAATTTAAAACATGGCATAATTATAACGCCAATGAAATTTGTTCGAAGAATGTAAATAATTCAAGGCATATGAAATGTTAAAAAGAAATTGAAATTAGGTGCGTAGGAAATCGAAAATGCTTTAAAACTGTGTGCTGTCGTGATCACTTTTAGAAAGTTTTGCGTTTAAAAACACAGTCGTTTGAAATTTCTTAGAAAACATATAAAAAAATAGTAAAAAATTAAATATTTAATATTAAAAATAACTGTTGAAAGTCACAAAATAATAATGAGCAATTCAAAATAGAAACTTGCAAAAAAGTCTTATTTCAACTCTAATAAGGCATTCCACAGAAGAATTTAAATTTAAAATTGGCTAATACTTAACTTTCTGAAAAAAATAAAAATAACCTAAAAATGTTGGATGATTTGTCTTTTCCCCAGAATTGAAAAGAAAATTCTAAATAAATTTTCTATAGAAATTTTAGAAAAAAGAAGCAACAATTGAACAATTTTAACCATTATTTTTTGTAACTACTTTCAAAAAAGTTACGAATGTAAAAATTTCTTAATGAAAAGTTTTTTAAGTTTAATAAAAAAAATTTATAGTTTCTTGAATCAAAAATAAAATTTTTTTGCTACTTTCAAAAAAGTTACAAAATTTAAAATTTCTTAGTTTCTTTTTATTTTAATAAAAAAAACTTAAGAAGTAAAAAAAAAATTGTTATGATTTTTTCAAACAAGGAAAACTAAATTAACTTATGCAAATGCATTTCAAGTAGAGGGCAAGTATAAAATTTATTTGTTTCCTCCACTCTCAAATTAAATTTAAAAAAACAAAAAGCGATTAGTAAATTTGGCACGGTTTTGAATTTCTTATTAAATTTAATATATATAGTAAGAAACAAATTAAAATCCATATGTAAAAAAGGAAACAAAATTCCAAATATCGGTACTCCCGCAAAAATAAAGAATTTTTAAACTAAAAAAAAATTTTACTATGAAAAACCTAAAAATTCCAAAATAGTTTCCGATATATTAAAATAAAAATAACGAAAAAAAATTTTTATTCATAAAATTTTAAAAATTTTTAAAAACTCTAAATGTGATTTTTTTACACACTTTGAGCAAAATTTCAGAAAAATATAAATAGTTTGAAAAATACCATGAAACATTTAAAAACAGTTTTGGCAAACTAAAAATGTTACAAAACTCAACCTTAAACAGATAACTTTACCTTTCAAAACTTTATAAAAAAACTTCATAAGCAAAATAACGAAACTCAAAATTTTTTTATAATTTTTTTTTCTTTTTTTTTTTTGATTTCAACATTTAAAAAAAAAATTTCAATACTGGAGTTTTCTTTATAAAAATTTGAAAATAACAAAAACAAAAAATTACAAAATTAAAAAAAGGTGCTTCGAACTCATAAATAAGAAAATGGTTATTTTTTTAAATATTAAACGCAACAAAAACTTAATTTTTTTCAAAATTATTTTAAACTTTTAAAATATTTACACACAACTAATATAATATTGTAAGTTTTGGGTGAATTTTACTTAGGAGTTAAAAAAATAATAATTTTCAGAATTCTTTGGGCTGCTTATCTGTTGCCACATATATAACTTTTGCTTTTCGGACATGTTCAGACATTTAAGAAATATTTATAATTTAAAATCTTTGCCAAACGAAATGCTTATAAGTGCAATAACTTTGTAATGCTTTTGTTGTTCTGTGGCCCGCTGACAGTGTCACATCACAGCAAATACCGTTAAAGTCCATATATGACACCCTTATCCATTTGTAAGCAATAAACCGACAGCTATTCAATTAACTGTTGTTACACTTTTTTCAATTAATCATTTGGGTCACTCAAACAATCAACACTTACATACATACATATTTATAATGCGCACTTTCCGATTCTTATCACATTCACAAAAAACCAAATATGTGTGTGTTGTGCTCCTCATTTGATGTGATATTTTAATTTTTTACTTGTTGTTGTATATGTAAAGTTTATAAATTTTTTAACAAATTAAGTGCTAATTTTTGTCTCACTCACAAATAAACTTAATGAGCACACACGTTTGGTAAAGAAATTGGCGAGACGTGACGCTGCTTTTAAGGCGCTCATTTGGAATTATGTTAGTAAAGTAAAGTAAATGCAAATACAAAAAAAATACAACATGCAAGCATAAACGTTGCTGTTCTATGTAATATAATATAAACTAAAATGCTTCATTCAAGTAAGTTAATGACATTTTGCATGGCTTCATATATGTGCGCGTGCTGCTTGCCATAAAGTTCGTGTCCTAAGTCTTTTGAATTTAATGCCGAAGCTTCTCAAAGGCTTACTCGGATAAAATGCAAGTCACAGTGAAAAAAACGTGACAAACCATTAAAAAAAAAAAAACAAGCAAAAGCAAGGAAGTCCAGCTTTTAACACAAAGTAAGCATTGAGCTTTTGGAGTACGTAAAAAACAAATTAAGCAGCTAAACAAATGCGTTTAAGTTTTTATTGCGCTATAAAAATAAATAGAAAATATTAATGGAAATAATAATAACAGTTTAAAAAACAATTGCTATAGTTACAGCAAATTAATTTTTAAATTGCTGTATTAGTCTAATATAAAAAACAAATTGTGTGGTCGTGTATAATCTTGCTAAAGCTATCGAATGGAACTTGTTTTCTACATTTGTTATAAGATTAAAAGCTGTTACTTGTATCAGCGTATATTTATCAAATATTTATTAATTAATTGTTTGGTAATTGTTTGTGGAATAAATGAAGAAAGCAGCTTTCATATTGCAGCTATACGCGTGTTCTTTTGTAAGCAAGTTGCAAAAAAAACTGGAACTGAAAAACGCGCCGAAAAACCAAGCAGCTTGGTATGTAGCAATACTCAGGAATTTTAAGATTATATTTAATTGGTATAGGCTATCACACACCCACGTTGAACTGCGACAGGATTTCTTAAGGTGAAGTTTCCCTCAATAAATGACTGGCGGACTCTGTTTTACACTTGTCTAGGTTCCCGGCCATAGGAACATGAGGGCTACTATAAGGCAGCCGAACTGGCAAAAACTGGTGCCGCATTGAATGCTTACATCAAAATGAACGGTTCCACCAGGAAGTGCATCAAAATGAGTATGATATTCGGGCTCGGGGGTTTTCCTCTTGCAGAAACCAGCCAACCTTCCCTTGGGTACAAATCTTTAGGTAGTTAAGTGCTTTGATTATTTCCGCATTAAAGTGTGCCTGTCGAAGGAGGAGACTTAAACTAATAACATGAAGGGTCGCGTGGTTAAAAACTCACT
Source organism: Merzomyia westermanni (assembly GCA_949987695.1). Taxonomy (NCBI): domain Eukaryota; kingdom Metazoa; phylum Arthropoda; class Insecta; order Diptera; family Tephritidae; genus Merzomyia; species Merzomyia westermanni. The sequence goes on from OX465290.1 coordinate 75,573,332, forward strand.
CCCGAAGTAGTCAAGCTAGTACCAGATCTAGATCGGCCAAAGGACACCGCTACTCAATCAAAGAATAAAATGCTCTTTGTCGAGGACGATCTGGCCAGAATACCTACGCATAACATCTGACTGTCACATTGGCATACATGGGAAACGAATAGGCTCGTTTTCCACCTCTCTAAAGAGGGATAGATTGCATCCCTAAACTAGTGGTTATTCGCTTGACTATCAGTGCGCTGTAATCTTAGCCCAAGCTTAATTTGCTGTGAACACTCAGAGATGTTTGAAAATTTAATTCTGAACATTACTTATATAGGCAGTTCAGAAAGAGTCAAAATAATTGTTCCTCTGCCGTCTGTTGCTCTAATGACGGCTACCATATTCAATTTAATGCCATACCTATTATGTACAGATAAACCTCCTTATAATTTTAATATATTCAAAGAAATAAAATATTTCCTTGTAGTAAAAGTTATCCTAAACTTTTATTTGAGCATTTGGCAATGCAGAGGGGAAAATTTTATTCAATTCTATACAGCGGTTTTTGAATGATGCGTGAACAAACATGCTTACATATAGACAAAAATTCTAAAAATTTTAAATTCGGTTTATATTACTCAAAAAAACGATGATGTACAGACATTATTCTGCAAATAATTCAAAAAATAAACCTAATTTTCTTATTTTTGCTATTTTCAGCTTGTAATAATTTACCTTTAACCTAAAGCCATACTACCACATAAACGTTGAAATACGCTTAAATTGTCAACATAAATAACACACGAGAAGATAAAAAAAATTTGCAAAAACAAAAAGTTACAAGGAACAAACCGCCTACCCACATCACAACAAGACCAAAAAACCATCAGCGTAAAGTTTTGTAAAATTAAATAGTTATTGCTTTTTTGGAATTTGACAAAGTCACAACATTATCGTAAAAAGTGTAAAAAATGGCTTTACGCCTACGACGTGATGTACAGAAAGCATCATATTATGTTTGGTTTTTGGGCGCCGAGGAAGCAAAAGGTTTACGCGGTACACGTGTCATCAATTCAGTGTTGCCGTATCTGATTGATCGGTCACGAGGACAGGAACCGCTTAAGGTGACGCTGCAAGTCTCACACAAAGGCATCAAAATTTTACAGGTGAGTGTGACAGTAAAGTGAAAAAACCCATTTGCTCAAGATATGTAGGTCATGACTTTTTTAGAAGGAAATTGTAGTAGAGCAATAGGTAAATTATATTCTATATGAAAAATGCTGAAGCATCATGTTATTTCTTTCTACTTTGTATTATGTTGTTTTATGTTATGTTATGTATGATACGTTGTATTAAGTTATGTTATATTATTTTATGTGAAGCTATGTTTCATTGTAATATGTATGTTATTGAATTATAATATATCATGTTATGGTTTGTTATGTTATGCATCTTATAACATTGTGCTATGTTATTTTACGTTTAATTATTTTTATGATTTCATTCAATTATGCTACATGTGGTTATGTTATGTTACCGTATATTTACGAAGTTGGCCTTGCATATTGTTATGCTATGATATGTTAGGTTATGTTATGCTATGTTATGTTATGCTATGTTATGTCATGTTATGTTATGTTATATTTATTATGTTATGTTATGTTATGCTGTTATGTTGTGTTATATTATGTTACGTTATGCTGTGTTATGTTATGTTATGTCATGTTATCTCGTATTATGTCATGTTATTTCATGTTATATTGTGTACCTTTCTATTCAAATATTTTAAGTGGTTTATTCTAATGTTAAGTTAGTGGCTTCTATCTTTTTAGAACTTTCTTTCTGGGAACTTGGGAGTTGTCCATGACCATGCGAGCCTTACAGTCGATTGGGCTTACCTTCCGCTTGCCCCTTGCAAAGGTAGGCCAGCAGATAAGGCTCATAGCTCGATTGTCAAGCTAGTAGATGGGTATCTCGAGCACAAGAAATTCGTGCTTGAATCCGTTCTCCTACCGGAGTTATCAAAGAGCCCTAAGTAACATTGTTTGCGGTTGTATTTGTTCATAGACTTCCGAGCGATAAAACTGTCACAGGGTAGTTGGATGAGAACATCAGCTCGAGAAAAGCATGATTCGTCCTCTCAGGGCAAGGCTTATTTTTTATCTGCTTTTGGATATGGTATTGAATGCAGATCTTAAACCATAAACCTTGCATCTTTTCTAAGTAGTAGCCTGATGAATATACAGTCTTTGTCATAGGAGCTTTTTTCTCAGAGGATAGTCCGAGATTTGCTCACCTAGCTCTCTAATGGATTTGCGAAGAAAATAATTGGATTAAGGATTATGGCATACGTATTTTGCAGCAGCATCTACAGAGCGATGGTGGTATCTTGCATTTGATTTTGCAAAATTTGTGTGAATCAAACCAGTACTGGCCGGACTCAATCTCTCGCAAGGTGGAAAAAGCCGTAACTCCCTGGATTCATTAATTCATATGTATCATTCTGAAGTACACCTAAGAATACTGGACAACCGCTTTCAGTGCAGTTTAAAGGAGGGTCATGCCGCAAAGTCATCAAGCCGTTTACTAAGCAACGGCAAGACAAAAGTACCTCGGTCTTTGTTTCTTGCAGACTTAGGGCCACTTATCAAAAGCAGAGATTTTTCGCATCCAAAAGCAGCTATTGGCCAAGTAATTGGAATCTGATGCCACTGTTACACACTATCATATCACAAGGGAGCTTAATGAACTTAATGAACTGTTGCATATTAAAGTAGCAGCTGGGATAGAGCGTTCCTCAAATACTTGTTTAGGGTCCTTTCTAGCCCTCAGCTGAGATAAGGCGCACTTACTCACCTTCTGAACTTTCTCATCACTGACACATATGTAAATATTAATAATTTCATCGTTTTAATCTATTTCAACAGGGCTCCTCAAAACATTTCATACCACACAGTGCCATAACCAGCTCCGTTCAAACAGATGATATAGTTGCATGTGTTTTGTTGCTATATAATCCAGCAACAAAATGTCCATTGCACGTACATGCATATCGTTGTGATTCTGAGTCCACAGCCGAGGCGTTACATCAGCAGCTACAAATATTAATCAATCGTCCAGAAAATCAAAAACGCTTTGAAGAATTGGAAACACGGTGAGTTGGCGAAATTTTTGTATTTTTTTCATCACAAAGATAACAGCAAGTTTATGTCTTAAGTCTTCCGTTTGAAAAGCTGTCAAGTGAAAGTCGTAGTAATATTCAAAGGAAATTTTGCGATGATTGAGCATAAAAGTGATTTGACGAATATTTAAATACGAAAAATGTAAGCAAGTGTAATGGTTTGATGATTAAATTAATGTTTCAGTCACTAATACAAGGTGGCGCAAAAGTAAGCTTCCGATGTTCAGCATATCGGTTGTGGCACGTGCAGGGTGTGCGGCAAAAAGAACTCGTTGATCATTGCTCTGTAGCGATCACCATTCACAGTAACCGTTTGGCCCCGACCGATTATTGGTCAAATAAATAGTCAGCAATATTCCGCGTTCTGGAGCAGTGTAGCGTAATATTGTTTATTAACGTGTATTTCGCATGTGTTTACTACACAAATGTCAAAACAGAACTGACTTTAGGGGCCAATCGCAAAATTTACAGCATTTTCTGATAGGAGGATTACTTTTGCGCCACCTTGTATTTATATGAACAATACGAATAGTGTTTGCGGAATTACGGAAATAATCCCACGTTGGATAGCGTCAAATAGTCAGGCTAAGAAATTTAATATGGATGGAAAAACTTTTGTGTATGCATATGCACATTTGGCTAGCTAGCAAAATGAAAATTAAGTTACTTAGTTCATAGATATATATTAGACTGAGCCAAAAAAATTTATTTATTTAGATATATTGATGCTTTTTAGAAAAATTCGATCAGCTTAGAAAATTGTATGCTCAAAGTTTTGCTACTTCTACGGTATGGTTTTTAGCTATTTTCAAGTATATAGGAGCACATTCCGGCAATTTGTGCATGCAGAAATTTCCTCACCTGCAATTCCAAACTGCTCATGCGGAAGACAATTTTCCAAAAACAAAAAGGCGACGAAATCAAATGCAAACAAATTTTTAAAACATAAACTCCAAAACTTAATTGGGGTTTGACGTGATGCGTGTTGATTACACACCTTAACGCCAAATGGCGTTGTCAATCTGTTTTCTTTTTGTTTGCTCTCTGCAACTGTGAAAATCAGCCAAATGCTTGATGACTACAGCCAATTATGATGCAACCATCATGCAAACTCCTTTTACGGTTCTTCCTCAATCAATTGCTGCATGCAATGTGCTGCGATTTAGGCTATGACTGTGGTCTTTTTTTAGCTTTCTTCGACTTCAACTATTTTCAAGTATATTTATTGGAGTCCTTATGCACAGCTTTGCCATGTGTTTGCGTTACTGTTATGTGACATTTCACTAATTATTTAATTGCAGTTTATGAAAATGTTAGTAGGAAGCGCGAGCGTGAGCTGGCGTGGAATGTTTAATCAGACTGAAAATGGCAAATTCATAATTTCTATTTATATAATTTTTCTTCTTTTTTTGGAAGCGAAGTTGCATTTGATTTCTAAAACTATTATGATACGTGCAAATATACGATTAGATATAATTGACATTAGTGTGGGTTGGAAGTAATTGTTTCGCTTAGCATCGGTGTCAATTTTTTACTTTATAAAAAATAATATAATTTTAATTTAATTTTAGAAAGTTTTGCTCAACATTTTAAGGCCGTCCACTAGTTTTAAATAAATAAATAAATAATAGTTACACGAACGAAATTTAAATGAAAACTATTTTTTTTAATTAAAATCTGACAGCTTAAAAAATTATTTTCACTTTAATTGCTTACATTAAGCTGGCTGTAGTACAAAGAAAAATTTTTGGATTTTTTACTTAAATTACAAAAACGATAAAACAAATTTCAAATTTTTTCCATTTTCTTTGTTGTTGTTGTTGTGGTAACGACAAAAACACGCCCCGAAGATTTTGGGGAGTGTTGTCGAATTAACAGTCGAGAACAATACCTCGGCTTTCACCAAGAGTTACTACGGAGTCTCTGGCAAGCTCCGAGTATGTCGGCTTGAACTTATGAGCATCTGTTTCTTCTTACTTTGTCTCGCCGCACAACTATATTTCGTCAATCACGTTAAGAAAAATTAAAAATTTCACTTTTTAAATAAAAACTTATCAATCTATCCTCCCACAATGGCATTTATTAACACGTTAATAGGGAATTTCGCAAATCTTCAAATTGTACATATGAATTGTTAGAAAGAAAGTAAGTACAAAATACGCCTATCTTCTTAACAACAACAGCGTCAAGTGTTAGTATGCCAACGAATGCCAAAATATATTTTCACATTTTTTATTTGCGCCAAAGTTTGCATACGCGCCTAGTTGGCTATTGATTTAGGTCGAAATCGAAGGAGAAAGTGCTGTAGGCAAACATGGGTATATCAAGTGCACAAACTCTGGCAAAAAGAGGGTCAAGTGTTTGTTTGAAATGCCGGCATATTTGACAACTGTTGAGGGTAAAGCTACATATTTACATAGGTACATATCCAACATAAATACATATGTGCATACCCACCAAAAGGTGGACATGGTACATTAAGTTGAATTACTTACAGCATGAGATAACAATTAGTTGTATGCAACTCGCCTTCTGAGAGAAAACTGAGTGCAAATCGATAATTTTAGACATGCAGTGTGGTATAAAATTATATATGGATTATATTTATCTTATTATAAGGATTATCTAGTATATAAGATACCCAATAAGGTACTGATTTCATGCCTAAAGACCAATGACCAGTGCAGACTACTACACATTTAAAGGTGTCAGTCCGGATATAAAGGGTGTTTTTTTAGGGGTATAGAACTTCGAATTGAAATAAAACACAAGAAAATCGTTTTAAGGTCCATCAATTTGGCTTTATTGGAAGGATAATTTTATGCCATTAATGTTTAAATATGATTTCGGGCATGTGGCCGCCGCGGCTGGCTCGAATAAAGCCAATTCTACAGGTCCAATTTTCAACCACTTTTTCGAGCATATGGGGCCGTATGTCGGCAATAACGCCACGAATGTTGGCTTCCAATTCCCCTAACGTTTCTGGTTTGTTGGTGTAGACGAGCGACTTCACATATCCCCAAAGAAAATAATCCAATGGTGTCAAATCACACGACCTTGGTGGCCAATTGACAGGTCCATTCCGCGAAATTATGCGCTCATCGAATGTTTCCTTCAATAAATCGATTGTGACGTGCGCTGTGTGGCATGTAGCGCCGTCTTGTTGGAACCACAACTCATCCACATTCATGCCATCCAATTCGGGAACAAAATAGTCGGTTATCATGGCTCTATACCGGTCTCCATTAACGGTAGCTGCCTCTCCAGCATTATTGCGGAAGAAGTATGGCCCAATGACTCCACCAGCCCATAGAGCACACCAAACAGTCAGTTTTTGTGGATGTAATGGCGTTTCAAGGGTCTCATGTGGATTCTCTTCACTCCAAATGCAGCAATTTTGCTTGTTGACGTAGCCATTCAACCAAAAATGAGCCTCATCACTGAACAAAATTTTGCGATGAAAATCAGCATCGAAATCAATCTCATTTTCGGCCCATACACCAAAATCACGACGCATTGCATGGTCTCGCGGCTTTAATTCTTGCACAAGCTGGATCTTGTAAGGTCGCAAGCCAAGATCTTTGCGCAAAATCTTCCATAAAGTTGATGGACAAAGCTCCAATTGCTGTGCACGGTGGCGAATCGATTCATTCGGGTCCTCTTCAACACTTTGCTCTACAGCGGCAATTGTTTCTTCGGTGCGCACTGTTCGACGTCTCTGCGGATGCGTATTATCACATAGAGTAAACGTAGTGCGAAAACGATCCATGGTTAACCGAATTAATTGCTCTGATGGACGATTATGTCGACCATAAAATGGACGGAGCTCACGGTAAACTTCGCGAACTGAACCATTATTTTCGAAATAAATTTGCACGATTTGCAAGCGTTGTTCTTTTGTCAACCTGTTCATGATGAAATGGCAAACCAAACTGAACATAAATGACATTAGAGTTGCCAGATTTGACCACACAATGCCAGTTTTATCTCTATTCGAAAAACAAACCTGTAAAAAAAACACCCTGTACTAAGAAGGCTACTTGTCCTCTTCTCGCCGAGAAGGTGATATGTTGAGATTTCCTCTGTTTGAATCCTAACAACACTTTAATGTACTCCATATGGTAATAGGCTACATGCAATATAATGAAATCTCAGACGAGAAGAGACGAATATGACAGATTAGCAGTGGCATCAGATGGTCGGACTGCTCCAAGCCAAAGTTTTGATTTGTGATTATAATACTAAGACCTAAAAAGTCTTAACGAAGACTATCTCATGGTATCAGTAGAAGTAGAAGGGGTTCAGTAAATACCCTACTTGACCATTATTGGGGATTTGGATGAACAAAGCTCAGTTTGACATCATCTTAAAAGGTTTCAGGCATCCTAAAAACAGAAAACAAAAATCTGTGTCTCTTCCAATTTTAAAAGTGAACTGCTTTTAACTTTATCCTACAAATTGGCTGCACCTACATTTTTCGCCGACTCCGAAAGTCATCTGCAAAGCAGATAAAGTTTTGCTGAGAAGTCTTCCATGATAAAAATACACTAGGAGAGTTTGCCAAACCACTGCCGAAGTGCGAATCGGTTGTTGAAAAAACTGTATCGGTACTCGAACCTTGGACCTTAGGTGTGGTCGGCCAGCAACACTACTGCCCCACTTCGGCAGCAACCATCCTAAGCAGACGTGGAAACCGACGAGTGAAATTCCATTGTATAAAGTAAGAAAATATAATACTTAATTATTATAATTAACTTAGCGCCTTCGCAACCGTCTTAAATTCCCTTTCGCCTAGGAATTCGACTTCAATTACTCCTCAGCATATCCATAATAATCGTTATAAAAATAAGTTTTTTTCTTTTCTCCCTGTTGAGAAGAAGCATCGCTGATTAGGATATAAAATATTCAAATAAGTTTATATCATTTCTTTTCAAATTAATCATATTAAGGGGGCTGTAGGGCAAAAATGTTACAGGTTTATTGAGTTCGCCGATATATACACCTAAATTGCGAAATTTCTTCAAATTAAAAAAGCACCAATGCGGAGTTCTTTAAAAATGCACCTCTCTATTTGCCCTCATTTTCTCAAACTCAAAATGTTTTCCCACTATGTATAATAACTCATAGCATTAGCAATACAGTTCTATCAAATTCTTTGAGCTCATAAAATCCATGTTTATTTGCCTCTCGCCAACGCATGTTTTGGCATATTGCAAATGTCAACTTGAACACAACAAACCTTCAAATTCAAACAAACGCAAAAGAACAGGCAATAAAAACTGTATAAGAACAAAGCAAACCAAGTCAAGCTAGGTAGGTATGGCAAATCAAGTGCAACAACTGAGAACACACAAAAGCACAGACTTGCACACATACAAATATACATTTACCAATACGTACATATTCGCACAGAAATAACCACAAATGATGTAATCAATTTGTCGTTAATTCAGTTTAAGGCGCAGCCAGTCAAAAGTTGTCGTGCGACTGATGGCTGAATAAAAATGAATTGATTTAATAAGTATTAATATTCAACATACCTACATACGAGTATAATGAAAAAATATGCTTTTACAAAAACAACAAACACAATGGTATATACATTTAGCCTTAATCATTGCTCATCGTCCCTGCCTTGAAAACCATAAAAATAATTCTAAACTCGTCTGCAAATCTGCTGACGAAGTTGAAAGCTCTTTCCGTATTTTATAATTTGTTTTATGCTTTTTGTTACATATTTGAGAGAGAGAGAATAAAAATTTGACCCGTATATTAAGGAGGGAAAAAAAACAAAAAAAATTCCTTTAGGTAGAATTTATATTTTATAAAAGAATAAAATTTGTATTTGATGTTAAAAAATGTTTACTCGTATGAAGTCTCAATAGATTTCCTTTTTATTGTTCAATAAAACTTGCCTTAAATTATCAAGCACAAATATGACTATTCATATTCGTTTATTTCTCAGCTGGAAGTGTTCGGCCATCTTCTTTATTAGAGTTACCAACATTTACATAGTTAGAGTTAATAATATTTAGGGTTACCTTACAACTGGTCTTCTACTAAAGATACATCAAAGTTCGATCATAATCTAAGTTTACACTCAATAACTCTTTATTAAATAAATAATTGATTAAATGGGGTAATTTCAACAATAAAAAATTGTTTAAAGGTGTTCTAGAAATTGTAGGCTGTCCCCTTAAAGCCTAATGAAAGTCGAAGATTGCTGTTCGTAAATGATAGTCGACGCTCGTCGCCTCGAAACTTCAATACAGGATTTCAAAAAATATTTGGTGGTATTTTGAAACTAGCAAAATATTTTCCAGAGCGTTTAAGCTCTTTTTGAGCTCATTTATGAGTCCGAAATGAGGGTATTTACCTTCTTGCGATGGTTGTCCGCTATTCATATATCATATGAGCTTGAATAGGAGTCATATATGACACCTTTTTATCTCACAATCGATACATATTATACTCCAAAATGACTTCTATACCAAGCTTTTCGAAGTAATTTATGTCCCTTACAGTCTGCTCTGATTGGGCCTTTAAAAGATAATTTTTGGAACTGAAATTCAGGCATGTGGATTGGTAAACGGTGTTCGAGGTTATGTTAAGCAAAATTTGTAAAAAATATTTGGGAGAAAACCATTGAAAGACTCATCTGTGTATGTTTCCCAAGTGTTTTAAAAAAAAAAACTACACTGAAAACCATAAAATACAATCACAATTTTATGGAATGCACTTTCCCGTTGCAGATGACTTGAGTTGGCATTCACGGAACTGTATATACAACAGCAAAAGACATATTTGTTATACAAATTTTTTATACGAACAATTTTTTTTTTCAAAAACAAATGATATGAATATCTGCTCCAAAGTTCCTCTGTTAAATGAACACCATCCGTATAGAGCACATAATCTTCATCACATCGTGGTTATAAAAGACTCCTATATGATCGTATTTCTGAGGCTCATATTTTTCACATATTTTCATATCGGACTCCTAAATTATGAGCACTCCGGGGTTATGCAAAGGGTGTATGCAAAACGGGATCTTCAGATCGAACAGTTCGATACGAAAAATCCACATTTTGTGTTCCAGAAATCGAAAATGATGAGTTTTTATTCGTTTTTGATAGATATTGGATTACGGTAGCCACCCGATAACTTGAAAAAAAAATTACTGAGTTTTTCCAACCAGTTGTGCAATTCAGTTGCCCAATTACCGAAAAGGTTTCATTAATTGTAATAGCTCAATGCTTAAAGTAGACGGCTCTTATGTGGTGCTGCTCGGGCTCGTGCTGCCTTAGGCTGGGCCTAGATAGGCATTACTACCCAGCCCTGTCTTAGAAAGCATTCTCAAACTAACTAGGGCCTGTATATTCTTTCCTTGGCAGGCTCATGATTTTAAACGAAAATAGATGTAAGTCATTAACTTTTGCAGGACCCCTTATATTATTGATCCAACTGGTGTAAGTTAAATCACGTTATTCCATTCGGTTCCAGGTATAATATTTATAACTTTTTATGGTCCAATCTGGTGTCCTTCGAAGTGAGACATGTGTTCTGCCTTGCTACGCTGCAGCTGGCTTGGAGTATGTTCCTTACTATGAGCGAACGATAAAATCATTTAACAACTTAATAAGTGCTGCACGCTCTCTTTCTATTCAATATACCTACCAGAAACCTTAAGATCTGATGCCTATCTTGCGTAGGTATCCCCACTGAGTTCCGGGCCGGCAGTACCGAGGTGCGCCGAGTATTGTAGTAAATTCAAGGGTGAGTTAATTATGCGCACATGGCTGGTGGAAGTTTTCTTGTTTATGTAAGCTTTGAAGAGGTTACCGGCATACATTCCACTTTTGTTGTAATATTCCCAAATTGATGTTTTCGTTTCATAATTTTTATTTGTTTTTTTGATATTTAATTCACAGCTGAATTATAATTCAGCTGCTTATGGCTATGGTCACAGACCACATTTCCAGGCACAAAAACACATGGTCTATCTCTCAGTCAATACACATCACATTTATCGTTCCGTTATTCGATATGTTCCGTTATCTTCACAGTTCCGTTATTTTCATATATTTTCAATATTGTTTTTTTGTTTTTTCACAAAGTTAGATCAGACATTTTTAATGTTCCGTTATTAATATTATTTTATGGTTGGGATTGCAAAAACGATCCTTAAGACAGGCTCAAGGAGGCTCTGCAAATCCCAACTCCACTAATATTGGAAAGGTGTGCCCGAGCTATCCTTCAAGTCCATTTCTTTGCATCTTAACCACACACAAGCCTGTCTATAAGTTGGCTAAGCTGCTAGATAGCTTCGCACAACCTTCCCGTTGGACGACACAAACACGTATCGTTTCATTATTTTAAAAGGGAAATGTTACTGCAGCTGTTTGTAAATAATAAAGAGTTACCAGATTTTGTGATAAAACGTAGCGCTGCCAAGAAAACTTGATTCAAAGTAACCGGTAATTTTAAATCTACCCGAATAATATAAGTATCGATAACGAAGTTTTTGGACTAAAAGTACTCAATTCGGTCCAACGCTCATACAGAATTATATCTTTTCATTTCACAGTTTACTGCAACATTTAGTTAGACGCGACACTGTTTCGTAACTTAGAATGTCGCCAACGAATTTACATTTGCATGAATACAATTATTATGCGATGGCATCTTGTTGACGTTTAGTATTTGTAGGCATTCTACTACAAAACGGATTATGGACAATCCGCTAAACATTAAGGTGATTTCTTTTTGAATTGGCTGGGAATTATTATACGAACTGTATGAATTATAATTGTATAGCGTATAAATAAAACAACAATTGAGCTAGCTAGGTGAGACTAAGTAAGCCTACGGTTCCACAAACTACTTGGCTGGCACAGAAACTTGGTCCGCGGATCTTTGTTAGCAGACCTTCGATTCAATGTAATTCACTACCCCAAACAAAACGATAAGGTCATCAGTCTACTTAATATCGCGTGTAAGGTTCTATCTGGACTCAAGCATATAATTAAAAAACTGATCCGATTTTATCCGTGCGGCAAAACCACAACAGCCAAGGCTACGTACGGAAATTACTCGTTATTGTTTGGTTGATTTCCCGACAAGGTAAAGTTTTGTGTCTATTGGAACGATTTTTCGTCTTCATTTTTTTAATTTGTTTTATGAACGGCCGGTTTCGGCGTCCCGCCATCTTCAGTGCTTCGTTTCGTCCTCGATTTTACCCGACTAATGGCGGCCGCCGTGGTGAGGTGGTAGTGTTGCCGGTTGGTTAGAAACATTTTTTTTTTAAACGAGGTCGACTCTTAGCAGTAGTTTAGCAAACTCTTCGAGTGTATTTCTGCCATGGAAGGCTTCTTATCTAAAATTCAGCTACTTTGCAGATGCCGTTCGGAGTCGGCAAAAAACTGTAGGTCCCTCCAATTTGTAGGGAAAATTAGAAGTAACACACTACAAATTGTTAGAAAAGCTCGACTTTGATCTCCTCGGAGGTAAATTGCGCAAATATTTATTTTTTATTTTACACGCCCAAGACTATTGCCGTTGAGAAGTGCTGCCTTCTCTGGCTTACATAACTATCTCTGGCGGTCAACAAGGACAAGATAAAGTACTTTATGCCATCGAACCCCGCTCTGTTAACCGTTTCACTGTAGGTAAATATAAGTTCTATACTGTGAAGGACCACCCTTATACTCTTACCTAGTCAAAGTATGCATTGTTGCAAATTTGTGCATACCCATGCGCTTGTCAACTTTAGTTTATGGCGCCCTTTGGCAAGTGTCGAAGCCTCAAGTTGTGCATAAATTTCAACTGACGGAAGCAAACGAGCACGAACGGAGCAGACAAATGTCCACAAGGCACCAACTTGCTGCGCAGCCTTTTTAGTGCATGCAACACGCCCACTTGCCACATTTGTAGACTTGTACTTATGAATATTTTTATCGCCTATTTTTTGTTAAACTATTTTTATTACTATTTTCTTTGTTTCAGTTTGGGCATCCTGCCGCCTTTGCCCACGCCTGGAGGCGGCAGCAGCAACAAGTCTTCTACGTCCCACATGTCAAGCAATGGAAACAGCAATGAACTCAAAAATTTACCGAAACAGCACTATTTGTCACAACAACAGCAAAAACAACCACACAAACCGCAACCACAACAACTTCCGCGCCGCCACGAATCATCACCGAAACGTTTTAACTCATCACTCGGTAGTGATACCGGCAATAGTACACGCGATTCCGAATGCAGCGAAGAACATAGCGGTGGCTCGCCTGTTTCACGTTCACCACCACACACAGCAACAACAAAACCACTACCGCTGCCACAGCCCACTAATGAGCTATTCGATTCACTGGCCGCAGAGTTACGTGCCAAATTAAATGGCAATGGTCCGCCTTTGTTGTTGCCGCCACGCGACTACGACACAGTACATCGCTCCAAGGGTAATTTGACAGCCATTGAGTTGCGTCGCTGCCGTAATGCTTTGATTGTGGGTGGCACTACCCCCAATGAGACTACAGTGCCTGTTGCTGGTAAGCAGATTTCTTCGCGTGGCTCTTCGGGCATTGGTTCGGACTTGGCCCCAAGTCCAGAGCGTCAAGAGCTAAACAGTTCGAGTGGTGAGTAAAACCTAATCAATTTAGTTTATTGTTGTTGCTAAGAAAAAATAACCCTCACTCTCTTTGTCTCACACTCTTTTTACCAACACAGACGACGAACAATGGTCTAATGAAGCAGATAACTCTGTCATCGCTCTAAAACCATCACAAATTGCTATGGAACGTTCGCCACCTATAATACCACATCATCCGCAATTGAATCGCAAGAGCGCCGTTCAGCCTCCAGAAGATAGTTATTTACGCGATTTACCAGCCAAGCCGTACACGCCACGTCCGAGCGCTATTAGTAATGCGCATCGTGAAAAAATCGTCGCCTCATCACAGGAACGTGATTTACGCTCAAAAACTCCGTCGACGGCGAGCTGGTCACGCGAGGATGAAATCAAACCGATTATTGTACGTCCGGCTGATTATAATGCGAAATTTAGCCGCGTGCTGCAAGCAGAAACTAAGCAAGACTATCATCGTCGTACCGATGGCGGCGGTGGTGGCGGAAGTCGCGAACGTGAGCATACGAAGTTGCGTGACACAGATAAATATAATGAGATCAATCGTTTGCTAAACAACAAGCTTTCACTGGAACGCGATTCGCCCGAGCAAAACTTTGCGAAAAATAAGCTGGACGGTGTGGAAGACTTTGACGATTCGGACCCACCTAGCGACCATATGCCCTTGCATCAGCCGACTTCATGTTATCGTAAAGAGAATCTAACTGATAAACAGAAATTTATGGAATATACAGCTAAGAAGCAGTCAAAATCGTATGCTGCTGAAGAAGCTCAGCGCTATGGCGGTCGTCATCGTTATGTCGATCCAGCTGATCTACCATTTGAGCAGCCCACAAGTCGTAACAAGTATGCAGCTATTCATCGCAGTACGCACTCGCCAGAGCGCTCAGACCTTGGTCACACGCGCACGACTGAGCGCGAGCGAGAACCTGAACGTGTACGCGAACGAGAACGAGAGCATGGGCGAGAACGAGAACATGGGCGTGAACGTGATCAAGTGCGAGAACGCGAACGAGAGCTTGAACGTGAACGCGACCGAGAACGAGAACGAGAAAATGAACGTCAGCGTGAGCGTGTGCAAGAGCGAAAACAATATTCACGCAGCAACGAGCGTAACCCATACCGTGAACCCGAAAGTCTGCCTTACATCGAGAGCATGGAGAAGATGATGAAATCTTCAGCAATGCGTTACAAGTCATTTGACGCAACACAAGAGCCAGTTACACTTGTGCCACCTAAAGAAGAGCTGCACACAAAACTTAACGGTCAGCGCAGTAGATTGTATACAAAGAATGGTGAGCAAGATGGACGTCCCACAGGATATGCAAACTCTAGTACACGTTCGGATGTTACACCCAAGGATCGTTTCAAAGATGCCAAGGACAAATTTCGTGCTATGGAACGTACAGGTAGTCGTTATGATTTAAATGATGAGAAAGATGCCAATGATTTTCGGCCAAGACGTCGGGGTGGCTCCGTCGAGCCCTCAGACAATGGACGTTTATATGCTGATTGGAGTGATGAAGAGCGTGTCGATTATTCATCACCTCCACCACCACCAATTGCAAGTCGTTCACGCTCACGTTCACGTAGTCAGTTGTGGGAAGAGCCAGATATGGCACCAGCTCCACAGCGTGAGAAAAACATGCGAGAACTTGCTCGGGAGCGTCCATATAATGAGTATCAAGAGCCAGAAAGACGTCCCTTGGCGCGTGAAATGTCTGGTAAGAAGTCAGAAACACATCATGTGGTGCATGAACGTTCGGATGATAAGACAGATGCACGTGATTCCTATCGTGATGCCTATCGATACGAGCAACGTAGCGTACGTGATCATTCACGTGATACCCCGACAGCGCGTCGCGATGAACGTGAGAGGCATCGTGAACATCGAGACCCGATACGTCGTGATTACTCACCAGATGCTCGCAGTGCACCACAAGAGCACCGTTCTAATCGTAGACCAACAGAGAAGCATGCAGAGCACTACCCATCGGTCATAACACCGACAGGATCCACGCACGGTGCACCATTACCCAATGCTAAAGGTATCGCAAATCTATCGAAAGGTTATCGTCACAGTTATGCGGAACCGGTGTTTGCCCGCGGTGCTGGTCGTGTTGGATTGGCGGCTGTTAATCCATACTAAGAAAGAGATCGGAATAGATTTTAACTGTCATAAATTTGTAAATCTTTAATTATGGAATTTAATTTGAATTATGAAGGATATTATTTTGCAAATTTTTAACGTTCTACAATTTCTATTTGTGTAGTTGATATCCTCCAGAAGATCCACCCATTTTATGGAGGGAATAACGAAAGTGGGAAAGTCGCGTTTAAAGTCTACAAATAATTATATTTATGGGATACGATAGCATACATTTCCTGTAAAATATTGTTCATTACCTTTTAACTCCTAACTATCCACAAGTGCCTCAGTATGCACGACAATTGTTTTCATTTATTGGACGTTATTGCTTAAATGTGTCAAACTATAGATATTTCGATAGTTTTAAAGTGAAACTGTCACCCACGACAGTTCACCTGCCTAGGCAGGTTAAGTAGTCGCTACAACAACAACAACAACAGTTCATATCTGGCAATAGTCTAAGTCTACTTTTGCATTATTCAAGTGTTAAATTCAAGTTTGCCGCTACATAGGCAAAGGGGGAGAGAAGAGAGGGGAAAAGTACCCATGCATGTGTACCGTCAACTCGTTTCAAGTTTATCTATCCATCACTTTCTTTCTCCCTCGTATGCCGTTTTTTGTTTCACAATTGCTTTAAAGAAAAATTGACAACTGTAAGCACGAATAAAAAACTCCAGCAGAATTGAATTCAACAATTGAATAATGTAAAAGTAGACTATCCATCAATAGTTTCAATTGTCAATACTCACGGTAGCGTCAGAAAACCCAAAGCTATCGATAGTGCTGTCGATCATCAGAACTTCTAAAATAATTTGCTAGTAATAAATAACGAAACTGAACAAATCATGCAAAATAAATATGAAAATGTCACTTCATATACAACTATAGTAATTTCTTGTAAAAAAGAGATCAGCCGATAAAGAAATCATTAAATATAATTCATAGTCTAACTAAACAAAATACAGTTTTGATTGTTTAAGAAAAATTAATATTGGAATTATCGATAGTTTGAGACCTCTACAACTGCCCGACTACATCACAAATGCTTACAATGTTGTTAAGGGTTTATTATTTAGTCTACTTGGAATATAACTCTAAAATTTAGTCACAATAAGAAAATCTTTATATCTGTCCAATGTGCCTTCTTATATGGAAAAGTTAGTTAAATTTATGGAAAAAATCAACTTTATTAAAAAATAAAAGTATGTGGTTCGATTATATTTATATAACAACTTTAATGTGTACCCAAATAAAATTTTATATGTATGTATTTTTATAGCGAAATGCCCCTAGGGTTTAAAAAAAAAGTAGTTATTCACTGACGTATAATCAATTTTCATGATCAGTTAAATAATTGCTACATATTTAATAATTAAGTTATAAAATGTTATTTTACAACACTGATTTTTAAGTAAGAATATATTCCCGTAACCATGTAAACTTCAAAATTCAATAAAGGAATCTAGTGGATATATCCAATCGTTTAATTTTTCGAAAGAGAGCAAGAAGCTGTGGGCATTCCGATTTGTATTGATACTTAATTTTTCCTCTAAGCAGAGGACGGGGGTTGTGTGGCCACCTAACGCAAGTTTTTGGCTGCAGTGTATTAAGTTTGGCTGCATTTTAAGACTCCCAAAGTTTACTATACAGATCGATTGGTAGAATGCTGAGCTTAGCTTCCAGCTAGTTTTACAAAGAGCGGGCTGTGGGAGGAGTCGGTTGAGCATGTTTTGTGTTCCTATCCTGCGCTCGCTAGAATAACAGACTTCACAACTATCAGATCTCAAAACAGCAAGTAGGGTGGGTCCTAGCAAGATTCTAGTATTTTCCGAGAGGACAGAGTAATTGTTTAACGTGGACCGGGGTTCGTTTCTGGTCTAAGAAATTTCTAGTATCACTAAGGACGTTTTCAGTCTATATGAGGTCTTGACAGACCAGTCAGCTCACTAACTTCACAACATAAGCTTCAGTCTAATACTCACTATAATCTGCACATGAATAAAGGACGCCTGAATAGCAAGAATCAGGTGCGATAACATTGCAGTGGGTTCAAGGGATTTTGAAGTTTAATGCATAGCTGAAAATCCAAACAGTTTCAGTATTCAGTATTCTTCCACAATGCCCCCAATTCAACTGTTACCCCTGTTGTTATTTTGGGACTGATTCTAGTGTAGAACTTTCCGGTCGTAGCTTTTAGTCGCCTCTTACGGCAGGCATACTTAAAAGCGCGTGTATGATGAGCGCCTAATCTGTTACAGCTAACCTCTTTTTTTGACTCTCTGCAAGTGACAGTTTTTTATCATCATAATTTTAATTGAGAGAAAGACACTTGAGTTATAACTTTCGAAAATAGATCGTCTCTTACGCCGATGATTGCACGATTTTGGCTACTGGCCCCTCCGTAAATGAGCTGTGCTCAAGAATCAATTCATAACTTTCGTCCTTGTCCAGTTTTTTCGATGGGCGAAACCACCTTTATTACGATGTGAACATCACAGATGAAAATGAAATTAGACGTAAATGTCGACGGCATCAAGCTTCCGACTGTCACATATCGCAAAATCTTAGGGATCACGATTGATAACATGCTCAACTCAAGTCACGGGTAAAGCGAAAGAAAGATTGCTGGCAACGAACAAGCATTTCGCCAGCCGGTTCAAAACTACTCGTAGCCAAAGGGCTAGCAGACACACACTGGAGGAAGTTGGAAGTCAGTCAAAACATCGCACTCATAACTGCCACGGGATGTCTCCTTATGTCACATGAACATCATGTACACAGTGAGGCAAAAATGCTCGTTGTTAGAGAGCATAATGAAGTGCTAACCAAGCAATTCCGGTTCAACTGTTACAAACCGCAACACCCGAAAAGGCACTTGCTTGATGAAAATCCGCCTTCCAGGAAAAAAAGAAACATCTCCGTAAGCATTATGCGCCAAGCAGATTAAATACGTCAATACGTTGAAAAAACTGACAGCTAAGTAAAATTCGAGTGTTGGCGTGCTTGACAACAGATTCGATGAATACGGCAAAGTAGATTTTGTTCTAAATATTGACGGATACGTCGACGGTGAAGTACTGTATCTGCTTGGCGCATTATGCTGAACTCCGGCACCACATATTTTCAACGTTTAATCCAAAGGTGCACCGACAGGCCTTGAACAACATCCACACAGAGTCGTTAAACAGCTTTGTCAGCTCTCACCAGTGAATGCCGTCTTTCAGGCACAAGATCCACCCTTTGCCAAAGAAGAACGTGAACTGTGTAGGGAGACAAGAGCCAGACCTACCTAGAAATGTTACCACTAGTAATGGCTAGTTGTTGTTAACAGTGCTTCGCCCTGCCCCAGATTGGACAGGGTTACACTGAAATAACAGCCCTTGGCCGGGTGAAAAACCCGGGTCATTCCGGTGCGATAGAACCGGCTGTTGTGGGAATGCTAGTAATGGCGATCATCGCTAATACAACAAGAACATAACATTTAACAACTGGGTATACTTAATTTAGTTGATTTGGACCAAACCGGCAATACGTTTATAGTAAAAGATATGGCAGCATTGCCTAAATGCAACGCCAACAGCTGATCTCTCTGACGTTTGCTAATAAACAATTTAGCTAATTTAGCAATAAAACTCCACAATATTTACAAAATGTCAACAAATGGTAAGCATTAATTAAAAAGTTATTTCATTTAACACTTTTTACCTTTAGGGCACGGCTTGGGAACACAGGCGAAAAGACCGAAATTGGAGCCCAAATACACACCGAATGGCAAATTAAAAGAGGAAAACGATGAGTATGGTAAGTACGCTTGGCCGGCCACAATGTATAGGTCTTTAACTTAATTATCAACATGTTTCGCAGAGTTAGAGCCTTCTGCCTTCAATCCAAAGTATCGCGTTTGCCCGTATCTGGACACAATCAATCGCCACTTACTCGACTTTGACTTTGAAAAATTGTGCTCAATCTCATTGACGCGCATCAACGTTTATGCATGTCTCGTGTGCGGCAAATACTTCCAAGGACGTGGTACCAATACACATGCCTATACGCATTCGGTATCTGAAGCGCATCATGTCTTTCTCAATCTACAAACGCTTCGCTTCTATTGCCTGCCAGATAATTATGAAATTATTGATTCCTCCCTGGATGATATCAAATATGTGCTAAATCCAACGTTTGATCAGAAAGAAATACCACAACTAGACCGTGCTGAACCGAAGTACTCGCGTACAGTTGATGGCACTCTCTATTTACCTGGTGTTGTGGGCTTGAATAATATAAAAGCTAATGATTATTGCAATGTGGTATTGCATGCACTCTCACATGTTGGACCATTACGTGATTATTTTCTGCGTGAACAAAGCTATGCTAAAATAAAACGTCCACCAGGTGATTCCATATTTAATTTGGTACAACGATTTGGAGAGCTGATGAGAAAAATGTGGAATCCAAGAAATTTTAAAGCGCATGTTTCACCACACGAAATGTTGCAAGCGGTGGTGTTGTGGTCAAATAAACGTTTTCAAATTACCGAGCAGGGTGATCCAATTGATTTTCTTTCATGGTTCCTGCATACGCTGCATCGCGCCATGAAGGGTAACAAAAAGCCAGATTCATCTATAATTCATAAAATATTTTTAGGAGAAATGAAAATTTATACCCGTAAAATACCACCAGTGGAATTGGATGACACACAAAAATCGCTGCTGATTGCTACTGAGGAATATCAGGAAAAATGCGAAAATTCCAATTTTTTATATCTTACTTGCGATCTACCGCCTCCACCACTCTTTACAGATGAATTTCGTGAAAATATAATACCACAAGTGAATCTGTATCAATTGTTGGGGAAATTTAATGGTACGACGGAAAAGGAATACAACACATATAAGGATAATTTTCTGAAACGTTTCGAAATCACGCGATTACCGCAGTATATTATTTTGTATATAAAACGGTTCACAAAGAATACATTCTTTTTGGAGAAGAATCCAACTATTGTTAATTTCCCTATCAAGTAAGTGATTATTCTTATTGTTTCTAACCTTTTTATACACAGTAGCGCAAGCTTCACCTAAACGTACGAGGTATAGTATATTTTGCCCGTGCGGGTTAGGGGTTTAGAATATGCCCGAGGTAGGCATGACGTTCGTAAGAGGCGACTAATATGCACAACAGCCGGTTCTATCGCACCGGAATGACCCGGGTTTTTCACCCGGCCAAGGGCTGTTATTTCAGTGTAACCCTGTCCAATCTGGGGCAGGGCGAAGCACTGTTAACAACAACAACAACATGCACAAAGGTAATGACGTGCAACTCGATGGTTGATCTACGGATATGATGCCTCTCACCTCTCATTTCCCATCTTATCCTTCCCTACAGCAGGAGGGGTGACATGCCCTAGAAGGGTTCACTGGTCATAAATCGCTACCACGACAGTCGGGCAGTACCGCAAGGGAGTACCGGAGCGTACCGGGTGCAAATCCGACCAAGGACTGTTAGTTCAACCACACTCCCCAAAACCATCGGGGAGTGTTTTTGTCGTTACAACAACAGGTATAGAATTTCGTATGGATTTCACCCGATCAATGCTTTATTTCTCTAATCTAAAATTAAGCCTAATATAGTAGTTTAAAGATAATGTATCTACGGTGGTTGGGTCGGATTCATACCCGGGACATGACTGTCACTTAGCCAGCGTTATCCTTCGTTAGGTATCCCTTCCGATGTTTCAGATATAGCTGCTACTTGGTATATGATGTTAGGTCGTAATTTAAACTCTTCATTTTTTTATACATATATTTCTCGATCAACAAATAACTAAACAAAATTTTTTTCCAGAAATGTGGACTTTGGCGATATTTTGTCAATGAAAAATCGCGACCAGCTGAAAAATACCAAATACAATCTGGTGGCGAACATTGTACATGATGGTGAACCAAAAAAGGGTACTTATCGAGCGCATATCTTGCATAAAGCCAACGGCCAATGGTATGAAATGCAAGATTTGCATGTTACTGAAATATTACCACAGATGATTACGCTTACAGAATCTTACATACAGATTTATGAACGTAGTAATGATTGAGAGCTAATATAATACATATCATAAGTATGTATGGAAGGTCTTTTTGATAGTAATGTATTTATGTATGAAATAAATAAAATTTGTGTTTTAAGAAAAGTAACTGAATAGCACTGGTTCTAATACCATATTATCATTGTTCATCCAATTACTGTTACTTAGCGGAGCCATGTCACTTTAATACTAGAACACCTAACTCGGAAGATCCCCTGGTTACCGAATCACATCTCATGGGCAAAATCTAAAATGCATCATATCTGAAAGGAAGTTCTTCATGTTGACCCTTCCCTACTTTTGCTTCAAATTTTCTATTTTCTTCTCGGCCAAAGCAAAATCGAACAAAAGTGGTGATAGGATGGTCAGAAAAGGCTCAGAAATTGTCAAGATTTAATGTATCTGAGAGCTATTCAGCTTTTGTTTGATTCAGACTTTAAAAGGCTAGAAATTAACCTTAGACCAAGGTATGCATTTTGACATATTTCTGTTTACGAGGGTGCGAAGACAGAAAACAAGACGACCGCAATTTCTCTCACAATTAATCGCCAGATGGCTAACCCATGCTGATGCTAAATATTATGTACGGAGTAAAGTTTTTACGGGGTTCAAGAGATATTTGACAACCGCTGTCGTTCTCGATTGAAACCTGCGAATCAAACATTTTTCAAATTCCAATAGATACATCTCGCGCATGCGTTTGTTTGTCTAATACTGACATTGGTGTCAATACCAAATGTTTTCCCCTTATGGATGTTTTTACCTTGACCAATGCTGTGCTAGTTGTCATTTGGCGACAAACAAAAAATCGATTAGCCAGCTCAAAATTAAAGGTATTACAAACTACGCAAAGCGAATCTCCGTTGAAAATAAAGTAAGCAGAGTTAAATTTAATAAATCAAAGTTATGGCTGAAGGCACATACGAGTATGAATGTATGAGAGCAGAATTGTTGGGCATAGAAAAACCCAATGAGGCGGAATTCGAGCAGGCGCGCGCAGAGCGTTTGAGACGTGAGCAGGACGAGCAAGAGGCGGCCGAAGCTGCGGTAATAAAACAAATTCCCAGTGCACTCAATAGATATAAAAATATTTTCCATTTTACAGCTACTGGAACAGCAAGAAGATCAAATGCATAATGTAGGTGGTCGTCTAGATGAGCTAAATACCATTCTAACTTCGACGCAACAAAAAATCAATCGTTTCAAACAATCAGCAGCTGGTAGTCTCTCAAATATTTTCAGCCGTGGCTCAGTAGATATACCAGATGGCACGCCCTCCACATCAGCGACAGCTAGTCGACGAAATACCACTGCAACTGGCGGCAGTATTAGTGGTCAGAGTGATGAGAAGACTAACTGTGCGGAAGATGTCGGTGATATGAAAGAAGTGGAATCCGGTGAGATAAAACCGATTATACCGACAGCAAAAATACGGGAAGCTAAAATGGATATGCAGAAAAAGATGACAACACACTTAGATAAATTGGATACATTGATTAACAAGGCCGAGAATGCAGAAGTGTCAATGTCAGAGCAGACAAAGCAAATGAGGCGTATAGCAAAATAAAGTGGACTGCTTGGAAGATTAAAAAGTTGTGGAGCATTGTAGAATGGAGCATGGCTAAGAAATAATAAAGATAGTTAATTTAATTGTGTAATTTTAAGGAATATAGTAAGATATTATTAGAAGAAATCATCCAAAGATAGCAAAAGCAGCAGGTCGAAATATATCTGAAGTTTAAATCGAGTAAATTTGCCACCCTAGTTGAGTCACATCGTCTCATAGCTACTCTTCCCTACAATGCAGCCTCTGCTACTCCCGTTATTGTTGTTGTAACAGTACTTTGTTCTGCTAAGTCGCCTCGTCCAAAAGTGTCCATTCTCAATAATCGAATGATGAACATTTCTCTGTATTAAAGGTCAAAATTGTGTCGACCTTTCATTAGTAATTCACTCGTCCCCATTCGTAACGTGTTTTTGAAAATTTGGTTCATGTGATTTTCATGAAGTAGTTTTTAAATAAGTATGGTATTACGTCAAGTACAGATTATAAGAAAGCTCAACAACTGTAAAAACCTTTAAAATGGGCATTGCAAACCGTTTTGGGAAATGTTAGGTTTAGTTAAAATCAAAGCAATATTAAAAACAAATAATAGAAAAAATTTAGGAACATTCATTAACCTGCCTACGAAATAAAGACATAACCAAAAAACACAAAAAAATATATTCCAAACGTCTGGAAAACGAGCATACCATATTTTTAAGATATCCAAGTGAAATCATCGAAAAAATATAAAATTATAAAATACGAAAGATAGATTAATTTTAAAAAATTCTGTGTTACAAACACCGAAAGGCTTTTAACAATTGAATTTTAAACTAGCTCTGCTTTTTTTGCAATAATTCTGTCATCAAGATTTAAACACATTTTTGCGCACAGACGGTTCAAAAATGTTGCTTACTTCTGCAAGCATCTGGAGCAATTGAAGTTGATTAGCCTCAATGCCATGAAAGAAGCTACACAAATAGCAACTACTAGGCAAGCGCCAGGAGGAGGTGACGAACCGGCGCTAACACTCAAAACACCTGATTGTGAATGTAAGTTTAATGCATAAAATACTAGCTACGGCTCTGACTAGTTTTTATATTTTACATAAAATTTATTGGTATGAACACATTTTCTTTGTTTGATTGAATTTTTGGCGAGTTACAAGTTTATAATACTATATAATGAAACATACATGCACATACTATATATATGCGAGTACCTACTAACTGCGTACCTTGAAGTGTTGCAAATAAACTTATATACCTTCTGAGTTCTAGACGATATTTCGATTTTAGGTTACGTGACAAATCATACAATTTAATTGTTACTTACAATCTTAGCAAATTAAGCGTATTAAAGTTCATTAATATAAATAAATAAATGTACATATTTCAAAAATACTAACTTCGTATAATGTTCAGGCATTTTATGTTGACTGCATAATAATTGTGCTATATCTTTTTTTAATCTTCATAAAATATGTAACTCAACTGAAAGTGGTCATGTGTATAGCGATATAATTCTGGTAATAATAATGCATTATCATCTAACTCATTTAAGAGCGTTCCAAAAAGCGTTGGTGATACCTTAAGCACATGTATAGACATATCCTCTTTCCAATTCTTCAATAGTATACTATCACTACTGGTACTACATGCACTGCTTGCGTCATTGATATCTGCATCAAATCCGTTTTTCTCTCCTGCTGCTCCTCCACCTTCATCTTCTGTATCATCCAACAACCGATATAGTAATTTGAAACATTTATAACGCTCCAATTGTACTTGCAATATATTATTATTATTATGACCGCCGTGTGCCAATGGTAGCACATTACGCAGCACCGTCAATTGCTTTTCGAGTACTTGCAACAATAAATATTTACGTTCTCTACTGGGAAATGTTGCTTCTAGCAATACTTTACAGAAATGCATTGGTTGCGGCAGGAAAACATCATCTTCAACGCCACCACCAGTTACTAGTGTGTCGTCTATGATTTTATATAAAAGTTGACAAGTTGGTGAAACTTTTTCGTCATTAAATATGCTCATTGTATTTATTTCTTCCATTTCGCCATCCCTATTACTTTTCAAAAGCAAAGTATCCGCCCAAAGCTTCACTGCTTTATCGTTGAACATTATTTCTCCGAGATATTGCAGACAACGCCCACAATAAACATGCTTGTCCTTTGCTTTTATGCGTTGTTTCACCAATTCCAAATTAAGCACAACAAATTGAAAACCATAAAAGAAATCAGTTAACTTTGGTACTAACACACCATCAAATGTAGGTCCGCCATGGCAGAAAAATTCATTCATATCAATTGAACCGGATGGAAATTCCCTGACTCGCTGACATTCATTTTGCGTGCCCAGTTCACATTTGCAATTATTACATAAAATAATGAGCTGTGAGCCCTCTTCTATATTTGGCTTAATTGTGGAAAGTCCTTTCTTTTTGTCAACTGGTTCTGTTGCACACACTGGATCCAAATTGCTGGTTATGGTTAAACGAAAGCTGGCATTGCATTCCTCTACGGTTAGATTGCTTATGGTACGCGCTTCTGCTGCGAAGAACTTACCGAGTGGCACATGTGTGGATGTTGAGTATTCACGAAATGTAAGTGAATCATTTTCTACAATGATTTTTAGGAATTCAGTTTCTGTTAAGCTGTGATCGAACTGCAGGAAAACATTTGCACAATGCAAATTTTGGCGCACTTCGACGCAAAGGAAGCGTAGAGACATGCTGTACTCTGTGTGGCTGCTCTAATACTTGCTCTTTTAATACATTATTTCCAGAAATAACTTTCCCAACAGCTATGATAAAATTGTTTAGAAAATATTTACGTTTACATTTTTAATATATGTCAACGTTTTCTCTATATGGCAGAAGATACAATTGTTTTTGTTTACTTTATTGACATTCCTATTAAAATGTAAATTTTCGAAAAACGTTGCCACAGTTTTCTGCTGCTAGAACATTGTTGCAAACTTCCTAGCTATAAATACCCACAAGTTGTACGATACGAAAATTATTGTATGCCCTTTGCCAAGTGGCTGAAATATATAAAGTTTGACGGAGGCCCTGTGCCAATCGGTTGAAAATTGTAAATTTTGACAGAGCGAAAGAAACTTCTGACATTTATCGCGGTGACTATGAACGTCAGAATTTACCCTAGCCCATGCTAGGGGCTAGGGAAAGTTTTGACAACTACGCATGTGTACACATATATGCATTCGGTATTGCCAATCATATTATTTCAAATAAATTTATATGCCAACACGTCATTAAACGATAATATATAATTTAACGCTAAAGATAAGAAATATAATGGCAGAAAAAATACGTACATTTAAAATTTATTCACAGACTATTTGCTTTCGCACGTGATTTTTACAGATGTCAAAATGTACAACTGTCAAAATTTACCATTTCATTTGGCACAGTTAATGGAAAATATTTTTACACCATAGAAAATTTATTCACCTCATTTTTCCTCTGAGTAAAGTTTTTCCTTGCTGGCAATGCTGACGATATTGATATCATTGGCCTTAACAACCGCGCCGTAACTTCTGCTTACTCCAAATTAGAAAAAGAAGCGGAGAAAATGGGATTGGTGGTGAACGAGGGCAAAACGAAGTCCCTTATGTCATCATGCAAAGAGTCAGCGCATTCGCGCCTTGGCAACAAAGCCACTGTTGGCAGCAATAATTTCAAAATAGTAAAGGACTTCGTTTACCTGGGAACCAGCATTAATACCAACAATAATGTTAGCCTAGAAATCCGACGAAGAATCACTCTTGCAAACAAATGCTACTTCGGACTGAGTAGGCAATTGAAAAGTAAAGTCCCCTCTCGACGAACGAAAATAACACTCTACAAGTCACTCATCGCACCCGTCCTGCTATATGGTGCGGAAGCGTGGACACTAACAACATCTGATGAGGCGGCTCTAGGAGTATTCGAGAGAAAGGTTCTTCGAAAGATTTGTGGACCTCTACGCGTTGGCGACGGCGAGTACCGAAAAAGATTTAATGATGAGCAGTATGAACTTTACGCAGACGCCGACATAGTTCAGCGAATTAAAATACAGCGGCTTCGCTGGCTAGGCTAGCTAGGTATTCTTATCGGCACCCGCCGGTGGAAGTGGAGGAAGAGGGAGACACCCCGATGGAAGGACCAAGTGGAGACCGATTTGCGATCCCGCGGTGTTTCCAGTTGGCGCCAGTTGGCGCAACGAAAAAACGACTGGCGAGCTATGTTGGACGGTCAAAATCACCCGGGTGGTTAGATGACCATTTAAAGAAGAAGAAAATGTTTCCGATTAGCACACGGCCGGAGCGAAAGAGAATTCTAACATTTTTTGTGTTGAAAATGAACGTCAGACTTTTCCCTAGCTCACGTCACACACACGCATGTGATATTGAAGGTCATACTAGGAATTATCCGGTTGTAGTGATCGTGAGCCAGATAAAATATTTTACGTGTACATGCAACAACAACGGTTCGAGCCAGATAGATCCGTATGGATGTCTAGTTCAATTACCGACCTAGACAATTTTGTGTGTTTTTTATGGTTAGGGTAATACTTTACATTCAACGTGAACTGCAAAAATTGCACTAAATATGTCGATATTGGTACCCAGAGACGCGTTTCGGTCCCAGGAACCCTAATCCAGTGGGGGAAACCTAATATTTTTAAAAGTTTGCAACATATTTGCAAGCTTAGTTAACAATTTTCTGTCATTTTCATGTGGTTATTGTAGACAAAGATATAGGGTGTGCAAAAGTGTGTTCTGCGCAGAAATACGCTAAGGGTTATTTTTTTGAAGCGCGACCCTTTGGGATCGGGCCTAGGTTATTTTCTGGTTTTTTGCCGATAACTTTGAAATTACTAAAATTACTAAAAACAATGGGTTTCCCCCACCGGATTAGGGTTCCCGAGACGGAAACGCATCTCTGGTTACCAATATCGACATATTTAGTGCAATTTTTACAGTTGACGTTGGATGTAAAGTTATACCTTAACTTTACCTTAATCTTTCTTTTATAATAATTGATAGTGCGCACAGGCGATTAACACCGAAAATCAAAAATATTTAAAATTCACCAAATAGACAACATCTTAATGTAACAGCACTGGCGCCTTCGTTGCTGTCAAAGTGGTATATATTTAAGATTTTTTTTGGCCGTTGTCGTGTCGTTGGTTGCGCAGCTTGCGTTGTTATTATAACTTTTCTATTCGTGGAAGTAAAAGTGATTTTTTAATTGTACTCCCAATTTTGGTGTTGGCCCGACAAATTATTAAATACAAAAACAAAAAAGTCCATTTACTTATCTCTGCTACACTTTTATTGTGCTAAGTGTGAAGTTTCAATACTCAAATAAAAAAAGAGTACCATGTGTAAGTAAAATGGGATGCTAGAATCAAACAAATTATGAAATCATATAATATATATGTACATAAAAAACGCTAAATATATATCGCAAGGAAAAATAATCCTTTCTGGAATTTTTGAGAAAACCAATAAAATGAAAGCAGCCGCACTCGAAAATGAAAGTAAAATTTCTCTAAACTTGATTGCCCATTGAGTTGCTTCCGTCGAATCTTTCACCGCATTTCTTTTATTTTTCTTTGTATCTTTTATAAATTTCTTCTGGTAATGCGCTGCTTTGCTTGGATGACTTGACAAAGGCGGTGACTACGACGAACAGGCACTGTTAACAACAACAACAACAACGAACAGGCGATGGCGGAGGGGATGGGGCAAAATCAATGTGATGGCATATTGAAGAGCCAATTTCATCTAGTTGAGCGTCACCAACTGGCTGCCTGCTGGTCTTATTGTACCTCCCCCCCCCGTTATTAATCACTTTATCTACAAGGGCGTAGTCAGGCTTAGATATGGTTACGAGAGGAGTTTATACAGAGAAAACGAGTTTATTAAGAGATGATTAACTTTTTTTTTTGGAACTAGGTCAACTGGGTTTATTTTATATAATAGTCAAAAAACAAATAACAGGTATCAGGTGGACTTTTACACGATGAACAAGTTGAAGATTTATAGGTGGTGGTAGGTTGGAGGTGAAAGTCGTCATATCCGCGATCGACGTTGGATTTTCACTACCTTCTAACACTTCTTAATTTCTTTATTTTTGAGTTATACTGATATTAGCAGCCCTTTCCCATATATGAATCCGGTAAGCTCCGACTTAATTTCCTTCCAGATAGCCAGTTTTCTTATCATTCGTCTTCTAAATCTGATTTGGGTGTAAAGAAATAGACCCAGTTAATTCTTCCTGCTCTTTTCTGATCTTCGCGATAGTGCGCAGTTTCGTATTTTACATTATGTTATGCTGAAAAACTATAATATCTTGTCTAAGGTGGGGAGTGGGGCCCCTTTCCACAGCCTATATATGTACGTCGATATGACATAGCCAGCCGGCTGGGGTGCAACCATAACGATTTCTTGTTTTCGAAACCCTTTTGTTTACTCATTATTTTTTTTTGTTGGAACTACGTATATGCATTCAAGCTATGTGTTTACGCGCATACATGTGCTCATATATATCTGAGCACTCCATTGGCCGACTTTGCAAGATTTGTTTGTTTGCTCATTTCTGCGCCATTCTTCTGTTATTAACGTGCAAATTAAAGAAACTGGTTTTCATTTGTAACGGTTACAAACGGAAACGATATTCATATCCAAGTACATACATACACACTTACATACGTACTCATATACATACATACTTTTAAGCGATTGTCGTAGCTTTGACTTGTTCACGTCTATGGGCTAGAGTATTCGCAGCCCATAGTCGTCGTGGGTTCGTCATCGTCTCTAGCGGATCGATCTGAATGTTATTTTTTTTTTTGTTGTTCAAAGTTTGTTTCCCCTTTGACGGTTGTACGTTCAACTGCATCTGCTATTCTCCACTTAAGGCTTTGACACAAACCCACTGAACTATTGATATGAATACGGCTAACTGGTTGGTCTTCAGTAGCTCCCCACTTTGTTTATCTACGCATCTCTCATCTCATATTTAGCCACATCTATGCAGCATCCATTCACTTTTTAGTATAACTTCTTTTTTTTTTTATTTGTGGAGCCTGTCATTTGTGACTTGTACTCCGGCTTCCAATACTACGCAAATGTTAGTTACTTTTTAGCACTATTTGCTTTGCATTGTTATCATTTATTATTCTTGAAAATTAGGGGATCTTTTTTTTTTTTTAAGCAAGTGCTTAATCTATGAATAGTAACTGAATATCAGTTGTGAAATGTTGTTAACGACTGTTTATTTAAATTAAATTTTTATTAATTAGTAAAGCTTGGGCTCAGTAAATCGATTATCATCTAATAAAGTTGAATGCATATGTAAGACAGATGTGGTAATGCAGAAATTTGTATGCCAATCATCATAAATATATTCTAGACATGGCTGAAGCTGAGCCACCGTCACGTATACGGTAGTGTTGTCTGATTGTATTTACATAAGTATGGGTGTCGGAGTTTATCAAATCAAAACCACACTTTCTGTTCTACATATTACCATGTAATTTATTATACGACAGTATTATATATTACTATCAACTGTTCTTCCTTCCACATACATAACAAAATAGATGTTTTGCTAAGCCTCCAAATCAGGCGCTTGAAAAGTTTTAGAATGTTAAATGGGTATCTCCATCCGTGATTGAATGTGCCGACTAAGCAGGTCGTATTAGGGGCCTTATCGTATACTCCAAAGATATGCCCGTCGACTAGGTCATCAAGTCGGTCCCGAAGCAGTGGCGTTAGTGCCAGAAGGGTATAATAGCAGAACGTTCAGGATTTATTCTGGCAAAAAGTCTACCCACATTCGCAACACTCTCCTAAACCTAAAGGGAGTGTTTCTGAAATTACAATAACAACAAGTGCTTTTGCTACAACACTAGAATGTGTGATATTCATCTATTAATTTTCTGATTTTTTGTTGTAGCTTGTTGCGACAAAAACACTCAAACGTCATTATCTTTGTGCATTTTGGCGCCTCTTACGACCTCTGCCTACCTCGGGCATATTCTAAACCCCTAACCCGCAGGGAATATGATTTTCTGTTAATACTCATCGGGCCAAACTCATCCAATTACATCCAGTAGTTATTCACGTGCATGTACATACGGAGAGGCTATCCTTCGAATAATTGTTAGCTTTGTGTCTGAAATGATTGTATTTCCCTTAAACGCATAAATAATAGAACAAACATGTTAAAATTTCGTACGCCCTGCTTTTTTTGCGAGCACGACTGTACATACATAAGACGTTACTATATAAAAATAAATGTTTGCAAGAGCAATGCATTCTAATCTAATCTTGAAATGCATATATTTAATTCTTGACAGATTACTTTATAGATCAGAAGTAAACATTTATAGAACAGAAATCTCTCATATTTTTTTAATTTTTATCCTTAACTATACTGAAATTGTTGTAACAGTTTTTTTATTTTGTTCACAGCAGCTTCCCAGGCGGAAATGTTTTCAGCTTATAAATCAAGTTTAAGGCCAACAGTGATCTCTCTTTGACCAACCTAAACACTGCTATTCATAAATTGTTATGAAGGAGGGGTGACATGACCTAGAAGGTTGCAATGGTCATACCAATCGTAACCACGGCAGTCGGGCATTGCACAGGGTTCATATCCGACTGCTGTTGTTGTTGTTGTTAGCAGTGCTTCGCCCTGCCCAATGGGCTCGATCACTCTAAATTGTCATCAGGCTTGGAGGTGATTTGGCAGACTTGCAATTTCCTCCAATTGGTGTCAGCAAGGTTGGGCGACCATATGGGCGCAACGTAGTCAATAACCGGTCGGTTAATAGCCTTATATGTATGTAGCACGCAATGTTACCTTGTCTTTCCCCCAAGTACTGCCGGCCAGTGAATTGAGGATCTTATTGCGGCTCTGTACCTTTGAGGCTATTGCGGTGGCATGACCAGCGAAGGTGAGGCCGTTGTCAAAAGTCACACCCAAGATTTTCGGGTTGGTTGACAGTAGGTAGAGGTACTCCGTCTACGTGGACATTTAACTCTTTCCCCATCTGCGCATTCCATTTCGTAAACAGGGTCGCCGTCGATTTAGTCGGAGATAGGGTCAGATTTCGCTCGGTGAAGAAGCTGGAAAGGTCACGGATTCTAGTACAGAGTTCGCTAATGGAGGGAGCCTTGCCCGAGGCCATTATCGTGCAGTCGTCTATAACATACCCACGTCAGATAACATCTCCGACTGTCACTTTCGATAACACTCCTTTGGGGAGTATTTTTGTCGTTAAAGACACCAACAACAACAAACGTTTTAGTAGTTGAAATATTTTCGTTTTTTATTGTAGCACTACTTCTTCCTGCCTAGTCGACACATCTATTTATTTAATGGGACGTGACAGACCAAACAGGGTTATACGGGCATTTACAGTCCGTTGCCAGATATGAATCCGGTACAAGCACCTTGCGTGGTCGAAGTGGATTTTAGCCCCTAATCCGTAGGGATAGCCTTTCTTACTTGTTTAAAATTTAGAAGTTTTATAGCACCTTGGCCGTATTGCATTAATAACTTATCGTTATCACAGATTATCAATTGTGGGATAGTGTGTGACCTAATAAATTGTTAGTGATTTTTAGTATGACGATGTTAAGTGCTCTACACAAATCTTAAAATTGATTAGAGCTAAGTTCAATGGGGCAAAGATTTTAAATTTAAAAGCTTTTTGATTTTTTGGATTTTTTTAAATATCCACTGCGCGCCCCGCTAATCAGACAATTAATATATATTAAAAATTTTTTTTTTTTATTTTCAAAAACAAAATTTAAATAAACTAAACGAAAAAAATTGTTTGCTATGCCACCACAACCATCTATTAATTTGGTCACTAACCTCAATTGTCTGTGAATTGGCCATCGATGAGGTTTATTTTTGGGTTCATTCCTACATGCAAATAGTTGCGCTACGTTTTACCTCCACAATACGACGACGACATCTGTCTAAGCGTTTACCAACCGTTTTTACTTGCAAATGCAAAAATTATGGACTTCGTAAAAATTACTCAACTGTAAACGCAACTCTATTTCCAGCCAATACAACAACAACTACCACAGCTAACAGTCCGAATGCTATAACGCCACAAAAATTGGATAAATGGCGTAAGGATTTTTATAATGAACCGAAGAATGTCTTTGCACAGAATGTTTGCTCGCGAATGGATCCCTTCGATGTTTGTTTGTCACGCAAATCACTCGAGAATACCAATCATGTATTTACCTATAAGGTAAGAGGAAATAAAATCAAGCAATTACATACTATATTAGCAATTTTGAATAAACTCATTTATGTCGTTCTTGCCTTTTACAGGTGGAAAGTGAAGGCAAACCCATAACTAATCAAAAAAGTTCCGGCCGTTGTTGGCTTTTTGCTGCGCTTAACTGCATACGCCTGCCATTTATGAAACGTTTAAATATTGATGAATTCGAATTTTCTCAGGGTTATCTTTTCTATTGGGATAAGATTGAGCGTTGCAATTATTTCCTTAATAATATCGTAAAGACCGCGAGACGTGGTGAGGATGTGGACGGACGTTTGGTTTCATTTTTATTGAATGTAAGTATGCAAGCATAACATATCTAATTTATTAGGCATCTCACATTCATATTTAACAGGATCCTACTTCTGATGGCGGCCAATGGGATATGTTAGTTAATTTAATAACCAAACATGGTTTAATGCCAAAGAAATGCTTTCCAGAGACTTATAGTTGTGAGGCGAGCATGCGCATGAATGCCATATTAAAAAGCAAGGTACGTTATCCACAAAATTGCTAAATAGAAATAAAAAGTTGAAAAACATCAAATTAAAACCAAAAAAAAATTGTAAAGAAAATTGAATAATAGTACAAAGTAAAATAAAGAAGCAAATAATAGAATACAGCAATATAAAATTATTATTAAAATTCTAAAACTAAACTAAAAAAATTAAATTAAAAATAATAATTTTTTGTATTAAAAAAATAGCTTTGCCAAGCAAGTAATTAAATAAATAAAAAACTGTAAGAAAAAACATAAAATAAACTACATGAAAAATTTAAAATTTTTAAATGTAAATATTCTCTAATATATCTACTTTTCTCTCCCTGCCTTAGCTTCGTGAATATTCCAAAGTGTTACGCGATCTTTTAGCAAAAACGCCCACCGAAGACGAAGTTACCCAAAAGATTGATGAAATGATGGCTAGTATTTATAAGATAGTTGGCATCTGCTTGGGCATTCCATCGGACCGTTTCACCTGGGAGTATTATGATAAAACCAAAGCTTATAACTCAATTGGACCAGTGACGCCATTGGAATTTTACGAAAACGAAGTTAAACCAATATTCAATGTGGAAGAAAAAGTAAAAATCTCTGTTTTGGTTGAAAGTTATTTCAATTAACTTTCTTTACTTTTTTATTTCTTAATTCTCCTTAACAGGTATGTTTAGTTAATGATCCACGTCCATCTAGTATTTACGATCAAACATATACAGTCGATTGTCTTGGCAATGTTGTGGGTGGCCGTCAAGTACTTTATAATAATCAACCGGTCGAGAAATTATTACAGCTCGTCGCAGCAAGTTTAAAAGCCGGCGAAGCTGTTTGGTTTGGTTGTGAAGTTAGCAAACGCTTTGCATCTAAGCAGGGCATTGAAGATTTGAATGTGTAAGTACAGATGTTGGTGCCTATAATACCAGCAGTTGCATCTATATCTAATAATTATTTAATTTTGCATATTACAGACATGATTTCAAATTGGTTTTCGATGTTGACATTCAAACGCCCTTATCGAAAGCGGATCGCCTTATATTTGGTGAATCAGCTATGACACATGCTATGTTATTCACTGCTGTATCGGTTGATGTAAGTCAATTACGTTTTTTAAGAAATTCATATAGTATCCTCTTATTTAAATTTTTTTTCTAGGAAAATGGTGATGTGAAAAAACTGCGCGTAGAAAATTCTTGGGGTGAAGATCGTGGTGAAAAGGGTTATTTGGTTATGACCGCCGAATGGTTCAAGGAATTCGGTTTCGAAGTTGTGATTGATAAATCGTTTGTGCCGCCGGAAATCTTGCGAGTGTTTGATATGGAACCAATTGTGCTTCCAGCTTGGGACCCAATGGGTACTTTAGCTAAATCTACATAAACCTGATATAAATATACATAAATACGTAACACTCTTTTTACTTTTACATACATAACTACAAATATATGCGTACATAATACATAAATATATATTCGAAAGTTTGTGTACGGTTTTCAAATTATGCGAAATAAATAACTCCAATTATATATATTTAAAAAAGATATAAACTGAAGTTTTTAAGATGTTTTTTTTTGAAATATCTGTACTTTTTTGGAGGGCATGAAAAATGCATAAGTTTGCATTTCTAATAAATGTAGAAGAAAGAGTGCTCTTCAGGCCGGTTCTGCAATTTACTTTCGAGTAAAATAATGTACTAAGCCTATGTACATTGGCGGTTAAAGGCAGCAAATCTGAGTGAAAGTGAAATGTAGAACATGCCAGATTATTGTAGACATTTTTATATAACTCCCTCTGGTAAACATATCTGAGTGTTCTTCATATAGATTCAGGCAGTTCTCATTTTTGGTTTGAATAAGCTAGTGTTCATAACTACATAGACGCGTCCACTACAACATTAGTTTCAAGCTAGAAACTAATTTTTATAGATGGACAAATATATCAATAAACTAACTGCATAAAAAATCTAACGTTAAGCCGGAATCGCCGATCGAATCAAAAATAAACCTGTGCGGCCGAGAAATTTGTTGTATTATAATATTATTAAAAATAATGACAATATGAATTTACTTGTAATCGGATATTTAGTGAATACATTTCTTTTGCTGACAATTTTATTTGTAAAATACAATTAATGAACTTTTATCGCACCCCATCTCAGTGTTTGGGCATCAATACATACTGATACACTATTATTTACAAATATAGAAAAAGCTCAGCTGACATATGATCATTTATCTCCTGATCCAGCATGCAGTTCACGTATATGCTCCTTGTATTTTAAGCGCAAGCTATACTCGTATCGCAGTCGGAGCCAAATACCCTGACACATTTTGACCAAACGTCCATCGATCGCTTTTTGTCTTTTAGCGAATCTATATTGTTCACGTATCATATATTTAGCTTGTCTTAGGCGTCCGATTTGTATGAGGGATATGCTGTAATATAATTTGCAGCGTGCTTGAAGAAATGGATCACCTAGGCGTAGGCCAATATTGAGTTGACGTAATGAAATTTTACCAGCAACTTCGGCCTGGGACATACAAATTTGATATTAATTTATTAAAAATTTAAATTATATATTCCAAAGAACATACAAATTTCGTAAATTGTTCCCCGAGTGCTGAAAACCCACCTCCAAGCGTGGATAGCCATGACATCAGATATTCGACTTCAATCCGTTCCCATAATGTATGAGATAAAATGCGATTCCTATTAATGAACAAAATTTTTTAAAATCAGAAATTGAGAAAATGAGTTTTAATAGCAACAACAATAGGGTAAAGAAAGGGTAGAACCCATGATCTAAATAATAACACCCCTGCGGGTTAGGGGCTTAGAATATGCCCGAGGTAGGCATACCGGTCGTAAGAGGCGACTAATATGCACAAAGGTAATGACGTGCAACTCGATGGTTGATCTACGGATATGATGCCTCTCACCTCTCATTACCCATCTCTCTTTCCTTACGGAAGGAGGGGTGACATGACCTAGAAGGTTCCACTGGTCATAAATCGCTACCACGACAGTCGGGCAGTACCGCAAGGGAGTACCGGAGCGTACCGGATTCATATCCGGCCAAGGACTGTCAGTTCGACAGCACTCCCCAAAACCTTCGGGGAGTGTTTTTGTCGTTACAACAACAACAACAACAACATCTAAATAATAATAATAATTGGATCATGGGTAGAACCGATATGCTACAGATAACTTTTTGGAGTACAGATAAACAACGTGCGTCTACCAGAGAGATCCGCAGGTCTTGTTATATTTGTTTTAATTTAGCCAAAGAACAATCCCTTGCATCTCAAATGTTTACCTTATCTCTTACATTGGCTGCTAACGTGTTACATAGAGTTCGTATAGGAGTAAGCAAGGATTCTAAATGGTTGCCCATCTCCATGAGAGTATTACTAATCTAACCCTACCACCATTACTTGCGTTACTTACCATTTGTAATCGATCACTTCCTTCTTTGGCGGCTGCAATTGCAACCAAAATATATCGACACCACGTAACGCTGGATTAGTTCGGAGCAACAAACGAAATTGTGTAAATTGTTCCAATTCGCGTAACATATAGAAGGCTTTGATGCCATCAATCTCGATCAATAAACGTCGAAGGGTAGGGTTTTTACTATTGGCTGCTGTAGCATTTTTAGTAGGCGATTGAAATGACACGCGATCCCTCAGTGATCTCCTTGGCAGTGTTTTTACATTATTTTGATCATCAATTTCTCTAAATTGCTTGTGTCCTGATAAATCACAAATACAAAGTAATACAGTCATTCCGATTTGAAAATTGTTGTAAAGATATGAGCAATTTTCAGGGACTGATTCGACATCTTTTTTTTTGAGATTTAGCCGTTGTAAACAAACCAATGGAACCAGCTGATTTTATCTGTCACTTTTGTGGAACGAGAATAGGACAGGAAATTGTCAATAATTTTAGATTGAACGGAAATACCAAGCGAAAAAAGTTTGCTCAGCAGATGGTTTAATTAAATTTTTGATACCCGCGTCAGTCTCTCGATAAAGAATGTACCAGTCCAGAATGTGGTAATTGTTTCCTTTAGGAGACAACTGCTAAATCACGTCCGAAACTATCGGGAAAGGTATCAACAGACGCGTTTTGACCTCGGTAACAATAATCCGGAAGCGAATTTTCGAGTTTTTGTTTCAGTGAAGAGATATTTGCCATCAAAGTTGAACATTTTCTGTCATTTTCATGTGGTTGTTGTAATCACAGATTAGGGTGTACCGAAAAGTGCAAAAGTGTGTTCTGCGCAGAAATATTGTAGACGGCGTAGCCGGTGCTGGACCGGCTAAGGGTTATTTTTTTGAAGCGCGGCCGAAGGCAGCCTACGCAGAAAGGTGTTCTGCACATAAATACCTTGGATGAAGCCCCCTATTTGGGATCGGACCTGCGTAATTTTTGGGTTTTTTGCGAATAACTTTTTACTGATATCCGCTTTCGGATTGTTGATACCGAAGTCAAAACGCGTTGTTTGATACCTCTCCCGATATTTTTGGACGTGTTTTAGCAATTGTCTCCTAAAGGAAACAATTACCATGGATGTAATGGAATGACTGGCGTGCTTTGACACGCAACGGCCAAAATCGCCAAGTCGGTTTAGGGCCAATAAATGATGATTACCCTTGCAAACCATAATTCCAGAGATATCCGAGTAATATTCTGCAGATCCCATACTAGTGCTTCGCAGATGTGTCCTTATTTACCGAAAATTCAGCAGAAACTGTTCATGTTGTTGTTGTTGTTAACAGTGCTTCGCCCTGCCCAATGGGCTCGATCACTCTAAATTGTCATCAGGATCTTCTAACGGAAGTCCGAGGAAACGCGCAGTTTCCACAGGGTTGGACCAGAGTGATGTATGTGTTAGAAGAGTGGGTTCAACTGAACAGGAGAAGAGATATATGGTATCATGAGGGGTCATACCACATGCAGGGCATGTATTTGGTATGTTGGGGTTCAGTCTGGATAAGTAAGAGTTTAACCTATTACAATATCCAGAGCGAAGTTGTGCTAGTATGACTCTAGTCTCCCTCGGAAGTACACGCTCTTCAGCCAATTCCGGTGGTTGAGTAATAGTAACGGGATTCACAGGCCGAGATCTGAGAGATCTATCTACCGACTCGGTGTGGAGGTCATTTAGAGCCCGTCTATGGTTCGGCAGATCAAACGGCAAAGAAATATGATGCCGGATCTCATCGTAATGCTTACGGAGATGTCTCCTTATGTCTCTGGGGGGCGGGGCAACATCCAAAAGATGTCGGTTTGGATGACTAGGTTTATGACAGTTCAGAAGGAACTGTGCTCTTGAACATTGAGCAATTTTGCCTCTTGATGGAGGTGAGACTCAGATGACATAAGCAGGCATCCCGTAGCAGTTCTGATGGCGGTGTTTTGGCAGACTTGCAATTTCCTCCAGTTGGTGTCAGAAAGATTGGGCGACCATATAGGTGCAGCATAGTCAATAACCGACCGGCCAATAGCCTTATATGTAGCAAGCAATGTTTCTTTGTCTTTTCCCCAAGTACTGCCGGCCAGTGACTTGAGGATCTTATTGCGGCTCTGTACCTTTGAGGCTATTGCGGTGGCATGACCAGCAAAGGTGAGGCCGTTGTCAAATGTCACACCCATCTTGTTATGCTCAGAGCTAAGCATTTTGGTTTTCTGGCAGACTTATAACTTCCTCTAATGTGATGCTGGCGAATAGGAATAATGTGCCGTGGTAAAACGGTACTGTATCGGCTCACTGTACCGAAAGGTACCTGGTTCAACTAATTGGGCAGATAACATAAAATAGCTTTTCTCAGAACGCGCTTGCCTCTAGGCAATGGTCGGCAACCCTCCGATCATGCAGAAATGAAAAGGCCTCTTAGTAAAAATTCATCAGCCTTGGAAGAGAAGCTCTACATTAATCTCCTCCGATATATGTATATCCCGCCAAATTATTTTTTATAAAAATTATTAATGAAAAAATCCCCAGAAAACTCGACGGATTACGAAAGGTTTCAAGCTTCAGGCGAATTTCTGCAAGGATAATTTATCATAAATATGGAAAATTGAGTTGAAGCATTCGTAAACGTCGCTGATATGAGATTTTTTGCCATTGGAAGTTAGCTGGGAATTGCTGAAAGCCCTGGATATGAAATAATAAATGTATCGATTATCCCGATCGATTGTTTCATTCGTCGATTAACAAGAGCTATGCCGTTCACATTTTAACATCTTCGGATATAAACCATTTTTGATTGGCTATGTCACCCTAATGTTAAAGTATGTAAAAAAAAGTTGGGCATATAATAATTTATGTGATAAACTTAACAATATTCACATGCAAAAATACGCTATTGATAAGATAAAATATTTTAAATTTCTTATTTACACTGATGACGCAACATTTGCCAGTCTATTGCGATTTTATTAATTCTTAGTAGCGAATAATGACGAATTTGTGACAAATGTATTGCAGGTGCTGATTAGCAAGTGTTCATTATACTTTAGTATTTAGTGGTATGTCCTCTATGAACGTCGTCGGGATAAAATAGAGCTAAAATTTATCAAGCCAGAGTCGTACTTTGCAATGCTAGGTATGTCAGTCATACAAGATTTTAATAATCGCTGAGCATACTAATAATCTATGTATGTATATACGTATAACTATACGAAAGGAAAAAATACTAATAAGGCTAACTGGACTCGATTGGTCATGAATTAGACATGTGCGTGGGCACGGCCGCTAATAATAATTATAGTAGTGAGGTAGTGCACTGCGACCTTAAGATATATTGTGCCCTCGTTGTCTCACAGCACACCATCTAGGCCGATCCCGCTCAGGAAATCCAGGATGGAAGTCGGCTTTATTTCAAGTATGTGCTTGCACTATAGTGTTGAAAAACCTAGGTGCTACTGTCTTTTCCGCGAGATGGCGTATATGCTCCGCTGTTTCATCGTCCATATCACAGAATCGGCAGAGGCTACTGGATGTGATGCCCAGTTTGTGCAGGTGGGCATTCAGCCTGCAGTGGCCCGTAAGAACCCCCGTTATGATTCTGAGATTATTCTTGGAAATAATAACTCTTTATAGCGTTTGCTATTGTATTCCCCCATCATAGCTTTCGCCTGGCGTAGTCCGACAGTCTACTGCCAGTACACCCTCCTCATGTTGGTCTCTTCTTTTCTCAGCTTTTCTTGTATAGTGTGAGAGCCTATTGCTAGAAATGGTTCTGGGCCAGTGGGTTTGGTTGCTGCCGCTTCTCTGGCTAGTTGGTCCGCCCGTTCGTTGCCATCCACCCCCGCGTGGCCTGGAACCCAGGCTATTCGGCAGTTTATCCTCTCTACGCACTCAAGTACCAGTGAGGACTTTATCTCGTAAGAGGATATGGCTTGGAAAGCGGCTTGACTGTCACTCAATATAGTGATATTCTCATTTGTGTAGCCGCGTTGCAAATTTATCTCTGCACATAGACTTATAGCGACTACTTCCGCCTGGAAGATGCTGGGGTGTTCTCCTAGTGGTATGGAGAGCTTCACTCGTAAGCCAAAGATGTCCGCACCGATTCCCTCAGGGGGTTTTGAGTCATCCGTGTACCACACTATGGCTTGGTCTTGGTGAGATTCATGAATTTTTTGTAGAATTGCATGAAGCTTTGTCCCCTAGTTCCGACTTGAATCTCCTCTCAAACATGATTACTTAAGCAATATCGTCTCTTGGAAGTTGGCAGATTGGGAGCTGGTCTTTCAACTTCTCTGCTCCAACGGACGATATCAATTTTACTCTACCGAATCTCTCTTTTGATATGCTTAACAGGGTGCGTTTGGCCGCCTGTTCCACTACAACATGCAGCGGGCTCAGGTCAAGGAGCACTTCTATTGCCGCTGTGGGGCATGTGCGCATTGCTCCCGTAATGGATATACAGGCCAGGTGTTGGATTTTAAATAGTGTCTTCTGCACTGTGCTTAGACCTGACCTGGAAGACCACGCCACCGCCCCGTATACTATTATTGGTCTGACGATTATGGTGTACATCCATCTGAGCATCGCCGGGCTACATCCCCATGATTTTTCCGCTAGTCTTCTGCACACCATTATTGCTTTCGTGGTACTTGATGTTGTGTTGGCAACATGTGCTCTCCAGAGAGTCGAAAGTGACCCCCAGGTATTTCACTTCGGAAACAATCTCTAGTGATTCTCTTCCTGGGGTGAGTGTCCGTATTCCCGGTAGGGATCTTCGTTTCGTGTGGAATGATGGCGGTTTTACTGGGGTTAATGTTTAAACCTACCCCAGCGTACCATCTCCTTTTAGATTAAAAGTTCTTTGAATGATATCGCAGAGCGTGGTCTCGAACTTTCCTCTAGCAATGATTACTATGTCGCCCGCGTACCCCTGGCAGCGGATTCCATTGTCTGTCAGTAGTTCTAGAAGTTCGTCCACTACTATGCTCCACAGGAGTGGCGACAGTACTCCTCCTCCTTGTGAGCATCCTCGTGGGGTTCTTACCTGAGCCGTGTCTTCCCCAATGGTGGTTCCTGCTATCCTGGTTCGAAGTAGTGCATCTACTCGTCGTATGATGGGCTGCGGAGCTTCTTTCCTCTCGAGTGCTCGACTTACACTCGTGTGCGAGGTGTTGTCGAAAGCACCCTCGATATCCAGGAAGGCGCATATCACCGTTTCGCCTTGCGCGAACGCACCCTTAATTTCCGTGGTCAGCTGGTACAGGACCGTGTCCGTTGATCTGCCTACCCTGTATGCATGTTGGCCCACGCTCAAAGGCCTGTGCCTTAGAGTGTTCGATCTGATCTCTTGATCTATGATCTTCTACATCGCCTTGAGAACGAAGGAAGTGAGACTTATTGGTTGAAAGGACTTTGCCAATGAGTAGTCCTTTTTCCCCGCTTTTGGTATGAATACCACCTTAGGTCGTATCCATATGGTTGGTATGTATGCTATTGCCCATTTGACTGCACTCTTGCTGAAGACAGCCTTCGCTAGCTGCCAGTCCCGTGCCGACGGTCTCCCTGTTGGGATCCGACCTTTTCAAGGTCTGTCGAAGCATCCGGAAAGTGAGCGGCTAGTAGTACCCTGGCTCTTCCTCCTCTGTGCTGGTGAAATCCCCATTAGGGAGTTTCAAAGCCATCCTTGTTTCCCCCCATTCCGTAGCCAGAGCTTTATGGAGCTTGGCCGCCTCTGGAGTGGAGCTTATCCTCTCACAGAAGGTTCTGAAGCTTACCCTCTTTGAGCTCCTAATTTCTTTGTTATATTCAGTTAGATGCGTCATGTATTACTCCCAGTTCCCCGTGCGTCTCGCTTTATTAAATAGCTTGCGCACTTTTCCCCTCATCACTGAGAGCTCTTTCGACCACCAGGGTGTCTTATTAACTCTATGCTCCAGGTTCGGGCACGTCGCCTCCCTTCCTGAACTCTGCAGGCTAGGGAGATTCAGGTCTACAATGTTATTAAAACTTTCCCAGCCAGTTTTCGTGGGGGTTTTCTTCAGCACTGACAGCAAACTGGATGATACGATGGTCCGAGAGTGAGGGTTCGGATGAGACTCTCCAGTTCGAGATCAAGGTATCAGCCAGATTGTTGCCTATGGTGATGTCTAGGACTTCCTCTCGGGCCCTTGTAACGAAGGTAGGTGTATTCCCCACATTATATACGTTTTGGTCATTGCTTAGTAAGAATTCTAAAAGGTACTCACCCCTTTGGTTGGTGTCTGAGCTTCCCCAAAACTCGTTGTGTGCTTGGGCATCGCACCCAATGACTAGCGGAAGTCTTGCCCTCCTGCAGTAGTCCGCCAACCTTTTTTTCCGGCGAGAAGTCGATGTCATCGCACGAAAAGTATGCCGCAGCAAAGACAATATTCCTCTTCCGGCCTTCTACCTCTAGCTTAGTTTGCATGGCTACCAAGTCCCGGTGCATAATAATCGATAGAATTGTTTAACATTACGCATGCTCTTGATCTCTTCTGAGAGAGATCCCATATTACCTTGTTCCTGCCTTCTTTAAGTCATCTTATTTGCCCGTTTATTGCCCACGGTTCCTGTATTAGTGCGATGCTCAGATCCTCCTTTGCGAACTTCATCGCAAGCACAGCTGACGCTGGTTTGGCCTGGTGAAGGTTTATCTGGACCACCGCGGTTCCTCTGTGGCCTAACATTGGCCCTGCCCCATCGGCTCGTCTAAATCAGACAGCCGGATGTCCTCGCCTTCCTCGCTCTCGATATCC
Source organism: Merzomyia westermanni (assembly GCA_949987695.1). Lineage (NCBI taxonomy): Eukaryota > Metazoa > Arthropoda > Insecta > Diptera > Tephritidae > Merzomyia > Merzomyia westermanni. The sequence goes on from OX465290.1 coordinate 75,617,985, forward strand.
AGGTTGCGGAGGTCTATGCCCTCCAGCAAGTCCTGTGAATTTGGGCCCGCAGAAACTTCACCAGCGTTGCTCGCGGCTGCGACCGCTGAGCTTGGTGCGGGTTCACCTACTACCTCTTCTCCCGCTCGCCCTATAGCCGGGCCCCCTCCACTCCTGTGGCCTGCACTTCCGGTTTCAGTTATGCTGGCTGGCTTCTGCTTCCAGGGGTTCACCCTGAACCGATAGTTTACCCTGAAAGAAGCTTCCCTTACAGAGTTTGAACTGGGTTGGTGCGGGTGTGGGTGCCTCTAGTGCCGTGTTAGAGCTGCCTCCCTCATACAGTGTACCGTCTGCTTTTCGGGGTGCCTTTTGTGTATTGTCCGCACTTCTGTTGGGGTTCCCCCACCAGATGCGGTTTGCTCTAATTGGCTGCCCCGTTTTCTGTCCGCTTGCTTGGCTCTTTGCGCTGCTCTTATGGCGGCTTGCCTTCTCATCTCTTGGCTGGTGCAGAGGATGTCATCTTCATTCTTTGCATGCTCTTCAAAAAGTGCCCCCGCCTCCGCGGTCATCCCGTCCAGGAAGCTACCCGAGTAGCTGCGCTGGTTACGTTTTTCGTCCCCTGACGTCTTCCTCCTCCCTCTTTCCATCGGATTGTTGTTTTTGTTGTTGTTGTTACTCCTCTTGTTCGTACTATGTGGTGGGGAGCTTGATCCGTACGCCGCGGCAGAGCCCTTTTCCGCGGTTAGGCCATAGTTACTCCCCAAGGTGGCCCGGTGTTGGGGAGGCACCGTTATAATTCAGCCGGTGTTGTAAACCTCCTGGCTGCAAACCATCCAGTGGGCACGGTGACGCATAAGTCATAGTAAAAACTTGCAAGCAAAACAGCTGTTGCTTTTTTGATTGGTTAAAAGTTCAAATTTTAAAATTTTTGTTGTTGCTTTCCTATGTCACGATCAGCTGTTTTTCACTTACAAGTTTTACTGAGTGAAATTCCCCAGCAGAAACTTGTAACTCTCTCTTTCAATGAAATGTCAAAATGTGATCTCTCGCTGCAAATGTTTTGTGTCACGGAACACTTTCCAGTAAAAATTTTATACAATTTTTAAAAATTTTATCCTCACCGAACACAACTAATGTTTCGAGTTCACCAGTGATAGGATTCGAAAAAAAATGTATGTTATGTCTCCTGAACTACCGCGAAAAGTTTAAATATCCTATGCGAACACACCTATCATTAATCTAATTGGCTCATATAAATTTTATTAGATACTTTTTTAAACACAAAATGAACTTTAGAGCCTGCTTAGAAAAAAAGAAGCGGCCTAATGTAGACAGTGTGAATAAATTATCTTTATGATGTCTTATCAAAATTCTGATAAAGTTAAAAAATTTGTGTGTATACGCAACAATCAAATTTTGCTATTCGTTTATGTTACTCATTATTAGTTACCAACTTTGGTTCAACGAGTTAGGATACTTTCTCGCACCACCGAATAATCATTTTTTTTTTGGAACAGTAAAAAACTATGTAAAAAAATAAATTAATAAAAAAAATGAAGTTTTACGTGTTGGTTTTAGTCGCTGTGGCTTATTTGGTTTACGTGCATGCGGGTAAATTGAAATTTGTAAACTATTTACTATAGTCAAAAAATTTTAATCCTGAAAATCAAGAAAAATGGGAAAGAGAGAACCTTATTCCCTAATATAAAGAAATTTTTTTTATTATGCAAAAATGTGTGTGAAATTTTATTTTGAGTGCTTAGTATTTTAATAATACAATTATATGAATGAAGTTCTTTTTCGTACATGAATAACCTTTTATAATATTAAATCAGTGATGGCCACAAATTTTTAATGGGCGAATCAGGTCATTCATAAGAAAAATGTTCCTAGGTGTGTTTTTATATACGAGGTGTGTTCAAAACGTATCGCGAATTTTGAATTTTCGCTGGTTACGTATATTCGAAGTTTTTGTGGCGTTATTTTGGTACTCATGTCTCTCACTTATGCCGACAAGCTCGGCCATTTTGAATGTTCAGTTAATTGTTGACAGCTGCTTTGCTTGCACGTGTTTTGGATCGTCTTCGATTTTTACCTATTCAAAAAAATGGATCAAAGAACCTGTATCAAATTTTGTGTGAAAAACGAAATTAAGTGCGCGGATGCATTCCGAATGTTGACTGTGGCATACGGAGATGCTACCTTGGACCGAAGCAACGTTTATCGGTGGCCCCAAATTTTTTTTATAAGGCCGAGAAGATGTGCAAAGAAGAACAAAAATTGGCTTTTGCACCACGATAACTCCCCTGCTCACACATCGTTGCTTGTGCGCGACTTTTTGGCCAAAAACAACACACTAATGATGTCGCAGCCACCGTATTCCCCAGATCTGGCCCCCTGTGACTTTTTCTTGTTCCCTAAACTGAAGAGGCCCATGAAAGGACGACGTTACGCTTCTCTTGACGAGATAAAGACGGCATCGAAGGAGGAGCTGAACAAAAATGATTTTTTGAAGTGCTTCGAAGATTGGAAAAACCGTTGGCACAAGTGTATAATATCTCATGGGGATTACTTTGAAGGGGACAAAATAGATATTCATGAATAAATAAATAATTTTTGAAAAAACACAAAATTCGCGAACACACCTCGTACTTAAGTAATAGTGAAGTAAGATATTTGAATATGCTATTGATACAGTGTATTAATTTGTGAGAGTTAGCTTTTAAAATTAAATTCCTAAGAATAACAAGTCTCAAGGACTTAGGGAACATTGGCGTAAGTTGTAAAATATTTCATAAATATGTGAAACATATGAAGAAAAACCTAGCGAGCAAAATCATCTCAAATGAGCTGTAACTGTTTTCTAAAAAAACAATCGAAAAAGGTCGTTGTTGATAACCGTTTTCGGATGCAAGTGCTTATTTGTTTTGAAATTGCTCAATAATAACGATAGTCGGAGAAAACTAAATTAAAAAAAATGTCTATGATAATGGATTTTAGTGGTTTTCAATATGAGACCTTTGAGATGTGGGTATTGTGCTCTATGCAATGTGTTAAACCACATCACAAAATAATAAGAGAAATGTTCAATGATAAGAAACATTTTCTGGCTGCGAATCTAGGGTGGCATAATAACGGAAAATGTGACAACTTAATCGTGTGTAACGAACTATTGTACAAATAAAAGAGGGTCATTCATTATTAATCTTATCTTTCCATTTTTATGTGTTTCATGTTCAATATTAGTGGAAAGTTTAATTATCGGTACACCTGAGCAAATACAAAAATGCACATAAATTATATTAGACTAATGATTATGAAGTACCTAACTTTCGTTTGGGGATAACTGTAGGCTTGCAAAGGTGAGCCAATAATAATCATATGAGGTGTGTTCTTGGTGCATTTTTTCCGGTTTTAATAAGAAGGGTGCCTTGCAAAAAAATATTTCCAGATTCGAAAATTTGGTTTGACATGAACAATAAAGAAAAAAAAATAAATGTCTGGAGTGATCATCAAAAAACTCCTAAGAGATTTTTGCGTCGAGCTTCTCTTTCAATTTGTGGTGTACCGATTTGAATTCTTTCCTACAAATTGCCGGGACCTACAGTTTTTTGCCGACTACTCTACAAAGGAGATGCATTTTTGCTGAGAAGCCATTCATAGCAGAAATACACTCGAAGAGTTTGCCAAACTACTGCAAAGGAGCGACCCCATTTTGAAAAAACTTTTTCAAACCACTTTTGATGTTACCTGTCCCGAGCCTGTCGAACCTTGGTCCTTCGGTGTGGTAGGCCGACAACACCACCGCCACACCCCAGAATCAGCGCATTTCTGAGTAGCAATAGAGCAGTAAAGTCTTCTCGATGGACAAAATCATGCATCTAGATATAAGTGTTTTATCAAACGCCTTCTCCTTACCAATGACAGAACGTGAAGAGCCCTCCTTCATTCAGACACGGACCATGATTCCGAGACGTACATCAGCACAAGTTCGATGAGAGACTTATTTCTTAACTGCTTGCTCAGTCCAGGGTAGAACATGTTGGCAAGAGTGATGGACCAGTTTCGAATCTGTAACTATCAGCAGTGCCATGGGTGCCAAGGCGAAGATGTGCCAATAATTTATTTAAGGGCACGACTTTTTATCTTTCCAGATCAGAAGAGCTAATTGGCATTTCTCCTACCATAGGAATTTGAAAGGATTTGGGGTATCATACAGATCTTTTCTATGGTCTGAAGCCACACTTATAAGGTCCAATCAACTTAAATGGGCTTCAGTCTGTCGCACAGTACGATATATAGACCTCATTCGCGATATTAATGAGGCTGGGGGCTTTGGGGAGTGTTGTCGAATTAACAGTCCTTGGCCGGATTTGAACCCGGTACGCTCCGGTACTCCCTTGCGGTACTGCCCGACTGTCGTGGTAGCGATTTATGACCAGTGAAACCTTCTAGATCATGTCACCCCTCCTTCCGTAAGGAAGGATGAGATGGGTAATGAGAGGTGAGAGGCATCTTATCCGTAGATCAACCATCGAGTTGCACGTCATTACCATTGTGCATATTAGTCGCCTCTTACGACCGGTATGCCTACCTCGGATATATTCTAAACTCCTAACCCGCAGGGTACCAGTTAAAGGGTAGGTCAGATAACTTCTCGGCCTGACTTGCCTTTGCATTATTTTTGCTTATTTTTCTCAATTAGTTTCTGAAGAGCAGTGTGCCAAATCTAACCATGTGTTTGCTGTCCGTGTGCACACGTACAGTATACGGCATCCCTTTCTAACGCATGTAAAACCACATATATCTTCACTCTTCATTCCCATTATCCATAACCAGCGCTAATGGTTAGGAGTACGGCAAACATGCGCCAGACCTATTGGTTATGAATGGCGCAAACTTCATATATTGCTAACTATGAAAAGACAATTGCTTTTATTATTAGATTTGGTTTTTAATGTTTAACATAATTCAAAATTACACAATTTCCACGTTTACAATAGTCAGTAAGATCTATGAATACAAATTTATATCACTAAACATTTACAAAATATTATTTTACTCCATTTGCCTCAAATTGAACATTCCTTTGCTCGTCCATCTGAAAATATTAAATTTTGCGTGTATTAGTAGCAATTTCACTGCAAAACTCCTTGTTAAACATTTTATAAGTTTTTTAACGACGGACTTACATTTTGCTCACAATATCAAAGAAGATACACAAAGAAAAAGAAAAGCTTGACAGAAGGCTTTGTGTGTGTGTTAGTAATTTACAATTTTCGCTTGCATGTATTAGTGAGTGTGGTTAGGGCCGTCTAGTAGGGTTGAGAAGCAAATTTAAAAGTAGCACGCCATAGATTGGAGGACAATCTTTGGTCTAAATTTTTCAAATTTCTTTTACTATCGAGACTATGAAATGTTTAAAAAGCTTATTATAATGAATTATTCATTATGGCCAAAAAACACCGCAATTATTGAAATAAGATTTTACGTTCATTATTTTGGCATGTGTGAACCTGTGTAAGAATGTATAAAGGTAATATTTTTATGAAGGCCAGGTATATTCATCGCCAACACAAAAGATAAGAACAACTTTATCTTTTCAGGCAGAAATATTTATTTAAAATTAGATTTGAAGTCATCGCCGGTTCAAGTGGCATGATACAAAAAAAATAACTAATTTTAGATATTCACTAGGTTGGCCAAAAAATCCAACATTACTTGCTAATACTTCTAGTTTCTTCTGGCATGCAGACATTTTTCGAAAACACTTTTACTCGAAGAGGCCTAGAGCTGTTCTCAGCGTCCATGGCTTTGTATCATATAGCAGGACGGAATCGACTGTGTCCTGTCAGGATAGAAGAGGTGTATATTAAGGCACCAGCTTGGGAATTCATGCTGATGTACGACTAGCCGCAAATTTGGTGAGAGCAGAATCATCGGGTGATAAGACTCCGCTTGTCAAGCTGTTTTCAGAGGCCATATTAGCGGGACCAAAATTGCCTGCTTTCATATATCATGAATGATGAACGATGTCATGGACGAGGGGTCGTATCTCTCAACACTGGCTTAGCGAATGTAATCTTATGAATAAAATCAAACACAGTTGAATAGATGGGGCATATTCAGTGGAGCTAAAGTTTTTAACTTCTGCGGGTTAGTGGTTTAGAATATGGCTAAGGAAGGTATGCTTGTCGTGAGAGGCGACTAAAAGGGTAATGACGTGCAACTTGATGGTTGATCTACGGGTGTGATGCCTTTCACTTCTCACTACCAACCTTTTTTCTCATACGGAAGGGTGAGATTACTTAGAAGGTTGCGATGGTAATACCAAATCGCTCCCGCGTCAGTCGGGTATTAACCGCAAGGAAGTACCAGGTTTATATCCGGCAAAGGCCCGTCACGCCCCAAAACCTTCGGGAAGTATTTTCGTCGCTAAAAACAACACACAAAAAACTGCTGAATTTCTTGGAAAGTCCTTTTTCAAGAGCCTCTCAGAACTCAATAATATACAGCCTGGGAAGCTTAACGTATATTTCGACTCAGTGAGATGACTAGGTAGTCAGTGTTAAGGCCGTTAAAATGTATATCGTCAATGAAGTCGTTGGATTGTAACGAACCCCGGTCTTCCGGATCTATAGCCAGGGTATAACTCGGTCGATGGGTTCCCTAACTACGTAAAAATGATAACTCGTGTGATTAAGGATATAGAAAATTCATGAGGTTTATTTAAACGAAAAGGTCTTAATCTAAAGCTTAGCCTCCTGTCTAGGATTTCTTCGAAGGAAGTGGTCACTACCCTTCGCTGGTGGATCGTTTGCACGCCTCCGCCCTCCTAGCTACTTATTTACTTAGTTTAACTTAGCCTCCTGTCTCGGATTTCTTCGAAGGAAGTGGTCACTACCCTTCGCTGGTGGATCGTTTGCACGCCTCCACCCTCCTAGCTACTTAAACAACTGGAGTGATCACCACCGGTTGTTCCGAAGTGATCGCTGTCGCACCTCACTGTATACCTCACTACGTGGCTGCTAGCCCCTAACTCTTTAAACAACTAATTGCCGCCGGTTTTATACACTTTTGCCGGCTAGCGTCGTACTGCTATTTACAATAATAATTCTTGACTTAACTGCTATCCTAGCTTTACAACAACCATGCGCAATATTCTTTTCCATTTCGTTCCTTGTTCGCTATTCTTATGTTTGCGAATGCTTGTATGTATATGTATGTTTACAATAGGCTGGGTCTTATTTTGTATTACTTAATTTTGTACTGTAAGTATGTAAAGGTATATAAGGGTATATAAAGGGTGTTTTTTTTAGGGTTATAGAACTTCGAATTGAAATAAAACACAAGAAACTCGTTTTAAGGTCCATCAATTTGGCTTTATTGGAAGGATAATTTTATGCCATTAATGTTTAAATATGATTTCGGGCATGTGGCCGCCGCGGCTGGCTCGAATAAAGCCAATTCTACAGGTCCAATTTTCAACCACTTTTTCGAGCATATGGGGCCGTATGTCGGCAATAACGCCACGAATGTTGGCTTCCAATTCATCTAACGTTTCTGGTTTGTTGGTGTAGACGAGCGACTTCACATATCCCCAAAGAAAATAATCCAATGGTGTCAAATCACACGACCTTGGTGGCCAATTGACAGGTCCATTCCGCGAAATTATGCGCTCATCGAATGTTTCCTTCAATAAATCGATTGTGACGTGCGCTGTGTGGCATGTAGCGCCGTCTTGTTGGAACCACAACTCATCCACATTCATGCCATCCAATTCGGGAACAAAATAGTCGGTTATCATGGCTCTATACCGGTCTCCATTAACGGTAGCTGCCTCTCCAGCATTATTGCGGAAGAAGTATGGCCCAATGACTCCACCAGCCCATAGAGCACACCAAACAGTCAGTTTTTGTGGATGTAATGGCGTTTCAAGGGTCTCATGTGGATTCTCTTCACTCCAAATGCGGCAATTTTGCTTGTTGACGTAGCCATTCAACCAAAAATGAGCCTCATCACTGAACAAAATTTTGCGATGAAAATCAGCATCGAAATCAATCTCATTTTCGGCCCATACACCAAAATCACGACGCATTGCATGGTCTCGCGGCTTTAATTCTTGCACAAGCTGGATCTTGTAAGGTCGCAAGCCAAGATCTTTGCGCAAAATCTTCCATAAAGTTGATGGACAAAGCTCCAATTGCTGTGCACGGTGGCGAATCGATTCATTCGGGTCCTCTTCAACACTTTGCTCTACAGCGGCAATTGTTTCTTCGGTGCGCACTGTTCGACGTCTCTGCGGATGCGTATTATCACATAGAGTAAACGTAGTGCGAAAACGATCCATGGTTAACCGAATTAATTGCTCTGATGGACGATTATGTCGACCATAAAATGGACGGAGCTCACGGTAAACTTCGCGAACTGAACCATTATTTTCGAAATAAATTTGCACGATTTGCAAGCGTTGTTCTTTTGTCAACCTATTCATGATTAAATGGCGAACCAAACTGAACATAAATGACATTAGAGTTGCCAGATTTGACCACAAAATGCCAGTTTTATCTCTATTCGAAAAACAAACCTGTAAAAAAAACACCCGTTATGTATAAATTATAAGTATGTATTTCATGAAAAAAAAGGTAATGTATAATGTATGTACATAGAAAATATATAGTTCAGGTTGTTTTTGTATACTTATTTGTGAGGGCCCCAAGGCCTATGGTTTGGGGTCTTCACAGGATGTCTTCGCAAAGCTCATGTAGCCCGTCGGCACCTGCTGCTGTGAACTTTTTCCTATTGCAAGCAAAAGGCACTGCTCCCGAAAGGCTTTGCCGAATGCAGACGGCCAATTTTCATGACAGCCCCTTACTTTGCCTCATGAAAGTCTAACAACTCTGTTTCAAGAATCACATTTTCTCTTTTCTTTTCAGATGCTTGCGTTCAATGTAACTCCGCCACCGATCCCAAATGTGCTACCGAACCGGAAAACTTTTTAGCCAAATCTTGCAGTGTCAATACATCTGTATGTTATACGCGTGTATTAAGTAAGTTTCGATGATGAAAGGCCGTTTTCTAATGTCTCGTTAACGCTTACCAGTACTTTATTTGACAGATATCTTTAGGCGATAGGCCAACTCAACTCCGTTAATGTGTCTAACTGTACATTGAAAAAACGGCCCTAAAATCTAAATTTACTAGGTCCAAAAAATTATATTTTTCTTTCTTCTATGATAATTAGATGGAGATACGATTCGTGGCTGCGTTACTGAGTTGGATAATGCCACTGCCGCTTCCTGTCACAATGAATTGGAGTGTTTGATTTGTTCTTTTGCCGAAGGATGCAATCGTCGGCTCTTCCCATTGAGTCGTACTCAATGCCTGCAATGCTCCAGCAACAATTCAACAGTCGATTGTGCCTCCAATAGCTATGCTAAACCGACAGTGTGTCCGATTTATAAGTTGGGCGATAAATGTTTTATTAGAAACGATGGTAAGTATTTATTCAAATAAATTAAATTGAGGAAAGTTTGCAGCAGTTGTTTGACTTAAATTTCAATGGGTAACTAACGCCGGCAGCCCCTCGGCAGTGTTGGGCGATCCTCTGAGGGTAGAAATACGAGAAAAAGCTTCTTACAAAAATATAATTTGCTTAAAATATGTAGGTCAAACAAATTAGAAGCAGTACACCAGAGGAGAACCTCAGCCTCAATCTCGGAGATTGTCGCGACAAATTATCGCTATAAACTAGTAGAGCCCAAAGCCCTCCGAATTTAATCGGAAAATGTAAATATGACGACATACATAATTCTCCCATCGCAAAACTAATTTGCTATTTAGCGTATTTTGCGAAATACTTTAATCCATCATTGACATGTTGATTGGAACTTGTCAGTGCCGCTTTAAATTTGGTAAGCCTATCATCGAGCAGATCTTCACGGTACGCCAAATAATGGAGGAAACTCATTAAAAGCACCGTCGGGATTACGACAAAGAGTCTCCTTTCCGACTAATTGCTGCTATCGAAGATAATTCGAACAGCAGAGATAAACCGCAAAAATACAAACTATTACAAGAGCGATAATTTTGAGCTTTAAACCTCCGAAGAGATTGAGAAACTCTGCCTCAATTTGTGCTACTTTTAATTTTTTCCTACAAATTGGTGGCACCTACATGTTTTTTGACGACTCAGAACGACATCAGCTTTTAATGGCATAAATACACTAGGAAGGTTGGCGACTTTTGCAAACCTCTTGATGTTATCTGTCTCGTTACTTCAAGTTGGGATCTTCGGAGTGGTAAGCCAACACAATACACAATACTGTGGTATATTCTAGGCAGTTGAAAAGTTCTCTCTTGAAATCTAGCTCGATTAGTCTCTTCTCATTCCTGCTGTTGTTGTTGCAAAAAAAAAACTTTCTGGATTCGTGGAGTATTACGGATACGGATATTTCTTTAACGGAATGAATCTGATAGGGTACATTAGAACCATATTTTTAAACTTCGGGTAGAAGGTTTTAGTGGCCTTTTACTAAATGCATGCCTCTAAGCCCATTATGGGCGGCGTCCTCGAAAGATCAGATAACCCTTGAAATTTTAAGGAGAGCAGTTCTCCGGGGGATATAAGGTCCTTGTGTCAATATAAATGGTTTTGCTGACTAGGTCGTGTAATGCGAATGAAGAAGAGAGCTTCGATACTTAACTGTCAATATCGTCTCGGCGCCAATGAATATTGATGATTATTTCCTCTTATCGAAGTTAATAAGCTGATTGGATGCTATCAGTGCGATTTCCAGACCTGTAATGTCATAGATGATAGATTGATAGATACCGGCCTAGATTTATATAACTTTTTGAAATTTTTTTTTTATAGAACCTTTTCCAATAACTCCTTTCTCTCTCCTCTTTCTTTCGCAGGTAAAAACAAAACAGACTCCTTTCAACGTGGCTGCCTTTCCTCTGTACAACCAAAGAAGCTGTGTGTAAATGAATCGAATTGCTATACATGTGAAGGTGTTGGTTGTAACTACCTTAGCGCCAATAGCGATCAGATTCCACTTGCACGCGATGGTTCTCCAATTGTAAGCGCATCCATTGCCTTACTTGGCGCTGCTTTCTTAGCGTTGCGTTCATTTTGAAAAAAAACTTCTGAAATGAACTCTTACATTTTTTTATATTTAATATCCCATTTTAATCTTAAAGCAATATCTTATATATTCTAATTTTAATTACATAAATAGCTCTTGGGTATAGACATACAGAAAATAAATACAGACATACAACGAGAATATAACAAAAAAAATCCTTTTAAAAATTTTGGTTTTGCAGGAAATTGTAGCCAACATCGCTATTATCTATGAAAGTCAGAGAAAAAAATATTTTCATAAAGGAAGCAGCACATGTGCCTGCTCTACACATGTGCGCCTACGAGTGTTCATTTGAAAATTACTTTTAAATTTTATGAAGTGTGATCAAAATGATCTCGCCAAAATGTTTGCCTCAAATAGTAAAAATAGTTGACTTTTTCCCTTCTCCCCCCATTTCGCTATATTTTCCTGGGAATATAATGTTTGGCATTTTACAGCTCCATCAACATTTGTGATTCCATAGGGCATCATGCGTATAAGTAGTGCATAAGTGAACAAATTAATGTAGTCAAGAAAGTTGTAAATGTGTAGCAGGGTAATCGATAGTTAAAATTTTTCCCGCTTTTTAATTCTAACTTCTTAGTGATAAGTAGAGTTCGGATTTATTTATTTATATGCAAAATAAAACACCTAAATGTAGGCACTATAATATTTATTAGTAGAGCCAGTGGCGCGTTTACGAGTAGAATACTTCCTGGCACCTCTTTGAGGCGATATCATTTTCTGAGGTATTTCACCGCAAAACCGCGTAGCTCAGAAATGAGGTTTTGCAACTACAAATTGTTTAATTTTAAGACCATTAATGATTTTATGGAAAAAGTTTCCATCAAAATTGATTGTTTTAATTATTTCCTAAGCGACAATCTAGTTTTCTTGAGAATAAATGAATAGATCTTAAGGGAAGGGGGTTTTGACACAAATGTAGCTTAATCGGTTTTGCAGTCACCGACGATATATAAAATGGCGGGGTGCAATAAAGCCATATGGTCCTATTTCTCAACATATTAAGAAATAAGGGTGTTTAAGCGACATAAGCTATAACTATTTATTTCGTCTATTTTATTTGCGCTGCACTCTCTTGTAATTCGCAAGCAGCTTATGAAAAATCTCAAAGATATAGTTTATGTTTTGTAATCCCAAAGTGGGGTTTTTCACAGCGAAAATGAGGAAGCCACTCCCGCGCAATGCCTCAGAGCCAACAGTGCTCGCCCCCAACTAATACATACAAGGTGTAAAGGTGCCCCACACCCTCTGTTCTATATAGAACAAATAACTCAAATAAAAAATACTAATAATTCAAAATTTACTATTCCCAAAATATCGCCCCTATGCAATATGTGCAAGGGGGGTTTTTCACAGCGGAAATGAGGAAGCCAATCCCGTGCAATGCCTCAGAGCCAACAGTGCTCGCCCCCAATTAATAAATACAAGGTGTAACAGGTGCGCCGGACCCCGTTCTAATAGAACAAATAATTTAAATAAATAAAATAATAATTAAAAAAATACTAGAAAAGGGCTTCCTATATTAACCATTTACTCCGCACACCCCCTTTTTCCTCTCTTAACCAATAATATTATATAAATAATAAAATAAAATAGAAAATAACTCAAAAAAACTACTCGCCCTCCATAGAGCTTAGACAAAGGGAATGTTAGTAAATATAGCTTTTTTCCACAATGAATATGAAATAAAACCATTATGACATTATTGCACTATTGGTAATATCACATGTGATGTTTATGTATGACGTGACATCTCAATAAAACATCACATAAATCAAACAGTATTTTCTTGAGACGCGGCTGCTGTAACGGCATTTATGAAAAAAAGCTCCACAAGCGAAATTTTGGAACAAAAAATTGCGCGATTTTTAATCCCACATTTTCACTTTTTATTTTAATAAGAATTTTAAATATTTAGTCATATTAATTTCGAATTTATTAATGGTAATTTCTTGTATGATGTATATCTATGTAGAAAAATAGTGAAAAAATAAAGAGGCAAATTTTACATTTCGCATATATTAAAGTCATATCAAAATATATTTCTTATTCCAAATTTTTAACTGCGGCGCTTTTTCCAATAAATTTCCATCAAAGAGGAAAAAATTTACTTTTCATAGTGAAATATCGCACACGAAATCGGAAACAGTCACAATTCAAATAAATATTTGGTGACTTTTTTGGCACAAATCGCTTCCCAAAACCTCCACCAATGATTGCATTTGATTTTTTCTTAATCATAATCATATAAAGCTAAAGAGCTTTGTTGCTTGTTTTTGTAAAACAAGAGCGCTATCCTGAAGCGTTCCACACAGAGTTTTTCAAATTTTGAGATGTGACTGTTTCTGATTTAATGTGGGATGTATTTATATGGCTCTATTTGTCAAATTTCTATGGCTTTATTTCACCATTGGCGGCCGCCGTGCTGTGACGGTAGTGTTGCCGGCCTACCACACCGAAGGTCCATGGTTCGAGCCCTGGTACAGGTAACATCAAAAGTGATTTGAAAAAAGTTTTTCAAAACGGGGTCGCCCCTCGCCAGTGGTTTGGCAAACTCTCCGAGTGTATTTCTGCCATGACAGGCTTCTCAGCCAAAATTCGTCTCCTTTGTAGGTGCCGTTCGGAGTCGGCAAAAAACTGTAGGTCCCACCAATTTGTAGGGAAAAATTCAAATCGGCACACCACAAATTGGAAGAGAAGCTTGGCGCAAAAATCTCTTAGGAGGTTTATGATGATATACCTGTTGTATATCGCGCCATAGAGATAGATATTTCACATTTCACATAGTGGAAATAATGCCTTATTGATGAATTTACTGCCTGTGGCTTTATTGCACCCCGCCATATACAACCATACACGCCGAAAATTTTTAAAATTCGTAAAACAGAAACAACACAAAAATAAAACTAAAATTGTTTGCGAAATATTCCCACTTAGAATTCATGTTTGCAATCAACGAGATTGTATATATTTGCATATTTGCAATACTAAATTGATCAAACACCCTACCGATTGGACCCCCGGTAAAATTTTAAAAACGCCACTGAACAATTTTGTAAAAGTAACATATTTGTAGGCGCACATTTTTGCATATAAATGAATCCGATATTTAGTGATAGTGCAATTTCAAAATTCGTGTTCGCTTCGCTGAACGCAAGACCCGTTTCTGTGGCCTTCTTATCTAGTCCCGAGGATGTCAGCACTATCACCATAAGTCAGCAATTGTCCCAGTGCGGTTTAGCTCTGCTTCTTGAATAATCTCCTCCCGAATCAAGTTTAGGAATAGCACGATAGGGAGTCACCTTGTTTGAAGCCTCATTTGGTTATGAATAGTTCGCAGAGACTCTTCTTAATAATGACGCAATTATCCATAGCCGTAAAAGCTTTGTAGGAAAGCCAAATTCAGAGACCGCAGTAAAAGGCAGCTCATTTTCCCGCTGGCAAAAGCTGATTTAGCGGACGAGAGTTGGGGCGTGCCAATTTTCTTATCATGGGTATTTTCAAGTATCGCAAGTCTTGTGAACGTCTGTTTAATAAAAGACCTACGAGGTCTGAGTCCGCTCTGATAAGGACCAATCAAGTTGCCGACGATGCGCTTCAGTCTCTAGAACTCCTGCAGTAAAATTCCGAACTATTCTCGAAAATATACACTCTTAGTTTTACACATTTCGTCGGTTATCGATATTCACGCATCCACAATCAGAAGTACTACTAAACTAACCTAAAATGAATTGGTTGATAGCTAGGCAAGCAGAAGCTACCTTAGAACTGCCTGAAAAGGAACCGGATAGGAACGAGTTGCCAAGTAATCCACTGGACTGCGATTGTCACCTCAAATGACATCGAAATGTAAAAATGGACTGAAAGCATTGCTTGGGTATCTAGCTAGAATAGGTACTATCATCAGCGTGATTACGCAATAGTATGCGATCTGAGGAATGACTTTCCTTGTCGATATTCTGCATAAAAGTTGATGCATATTTCTAATCACTTTTTCACCTCCGTCTTTGAACAGCTTGTGAATTCCGTAAATAGAAAACTCCTCTCGCTCACCCTACGATCCATGTACCCACGCCTGTTTCGCTTGTAGTACCGGAAGGGCGCCTTTATGTGTGCGATATAAATGTGTCAACGCCTCTGCATTGCTGCCACTTTATTGAACTTTTATTGAAGTTTATGTGAGTTGTGAAAAATATTTATGCACTAAATGCACTTAAATTTTCGGAAAATCGCAAATAATTTGTTGTAATGCTGTGAGAGATGCAATGCAAGTGAGGATGCAAGTTATGGTGTTAATGCCATTGTGAAGGTAAATCAAATGCAATGAAAATAAATGAATATTAACGAAATTGTTGCTTCTTTTGTATGCATTTCCTAAATTATAGAGCCACGCATTATATATGAACTCATGTGCTTGTGAGTGTTTGTAAGAATGTGGTAGATTGTACTGGACTTCATCCGGTGTTTAACGGAAGCTTTTTACCGATAGTTGAAATCAAGCCGAGGCCTCCCCTTTCGCTGCTGCCGAATTCGGGTGTCGATAAGAGCACCATCTAGGCTGGGGACTAGTGATTCTACCAACCTAGCTTTACAACAGGCTCAGAAAGGTTTAGTCACTTTATTGAACATCACTGAACTTCAATTTACGTTATGTTCTATCAAAAAACCAATTAACAGGCATAAATGAGCTTCAGTGCCCTGTCACAGTCAACTTGCTCATAATAATATATATTTAAAAGAGCTCAGCAATTAAGGTAGTCAGTCAACTAAGGTAATCAACTTCTGGTCTACAAAAGATTCTTCTTACAATCCAGGTGAAGAATTACAGTTTTCAAGCAGAAAATCATCCGTTGCTACCAAAGACTAAGAATTCATAGTCCAGGACAGCAGACTACTAACATAGAGAAGACTTTCGCTTTGACTATTTCATACATCCAATGCCTATCACAATTGCCCACGGCCCCTATGCAGTAGAGGAAGGCGGAAGCACAACGACGCCCACCGAACATAATAGCTGTGATTCTGTACTATTCAGAAATAGTCAGAATCAGTCAGAAGATATAGAAAGTCACTCCCGTACTCGGTTCTCTGACTATTGAAGGTACAAAAATTTAAGTAAATATGGTCTCCCTCAGTTAGAAATTTCGAGTTTTAGTAAGGAACAATTTTTGATGACTACTTGATGTAAATCTGTCAAACGATCAACACAGTTTTAAAAATGTGAACTTTAAATTGTTTTAAATACGAATTTGAAAGAAGTTACATTTTTTACTAGAAATCAATCCCTTACTTTTCAGTGTTACTCTCTCGCTCTCAGCGAATTTTTAGCTTTTGACAGTTTGAAGAATTTCAGTCAGAAATGTAACGGGATTGGACCTAATGTTTACAATTTAATGCTATTATTAAGACTAGATGTGTAAATGCCTATTGATGAGTATCAAGCTAGTTTAACCTTTAAACGCACACACTGAGTCCGCTGTTGACTTCCAGTACCATAGCTTCATAAAGTCAGAAGGAACAACTACGTTTGAATTTTTGAATTTTTCTGGAACGATTTTCCGTCATCCCTTGTAAATTTTGGTGTGGAGACAAACCGGTTTCGGCGTTGTGCCATCTTCAGTGTCTTTCTTCGTTCTGTTGCGTTCGTGCTTCTACCCTATCGGAAACAGCAATGAAAATAACAAGTAAGGAAGTCTAAGTTCGGGTGGAACCGAACATTATGTACCTAGTAGTGATCTATTATGTCATCCCAATTTACGCAGGTCTATTTTAATACTTTCAGTTCGTATTTCCGCTCAAATAGACGGACGGACAGACAGATAGACGTATCGAGAGACGGACATGCCTGCATCGACTCAGCTCATCCTTCTGATCATTTCAGTATACTTTTTGATGGGACTATCTCTTTTTCTTCTCATACGTACAAACATTTCATGTTCATGAAAGGTATGAAAATCAAAAAAGATATACAACTTCGCTTCTGCAGTGGGGTATTAAGTACTTGTCCGGATATTTTACTTTTCATCCTGAACGTTTTCATATACATTAATAAATATATATCTCGAGTGCTTTATGCCGAATAAAGTAATATACCTTGTGTGCGTAACAAAAATAGATATAAAAAAGGGTATCTTTCATAGACGCCAAAGAACTCAACCGATCTTTATGAAATTTTCGCAATATATACTTGGGTTCACTGGGTACAGCATAGACAATATCTAGTTTTATAAAAGTAGGCGGAGCCACGCCCCCAGGCTATATAAAGTTTCAATTCGTCATAATTCCGAAGTTTTTTGGTCTAAATTAATGAAATTTGGATATATGTGTCACTTAGTCAATATCTACATGTGTGCCACGCCCACATATTTTGTGTTTTGTTTTGATCTTGAACTTTCATGATAGGTTCAGGAGTTCGCTTGGCACGAAACAGTCTGTATATAGCTTTTGGAAAAGCCCCCAGGTTATATAAAGCTGCAGTTCGGTATAGCTAGGAGTTTATTTGGTTCAAGTTAATGTCATTTTATATATAGATGTGTTCAATGTATCAAAACGCCAAAACAACGCCTATCGGGTTTGCTAGCATATTATAAAATGGCGAAAGCAAAACAACGAATTTCAGCATTCTTTTGTAAAACTGAGAGACTAGTTTGCGTTCAAATAGAAAGACAGGCGGAGAGACGGACATGGCTAAATCGACTCCGCTCATCGTGCTGATCATTTTAGTGAACTTTTCTCTTCTTCTCATACTTACATACATTTAATGTTTATGAAAAGTATGAAAATCAAAAGAGATATATACGAGGTGTGTTCAAAAAGTATCGCGAATTTTGAATTTTCGCTGGTTACGTATATTCGAATTTCGAATTTTTTGTGGCGTTATGTTGGTACTCATGTCTCTCATTTATGCCGACAAGCTCGGCCATTTTGAATGTTCAGTTAATTGTTGACAGCTGCTTTGCTTGCACGTGTTTTGGATCGTCTTCGATTTTTACGCGAAATTCGTACCAAAATTGCTCAATTGTGACCAAAAACAGCATCGCATGAACATTGCTAATGAGATGTTAAACTCTGTCCGCGACGACCCAAATTTGCTCCAGAGGGTCATAACTGGTGACGAATCGTGGGTTTATGGTTATGACGTGGAAACCAAAGCTCAATCATCTCAATGGAAGCTGCCGCACGAACCAAGACCGAAAAAAGCGCGCCAAGTTCGGTCGAATGTGAAAGTTTTGCTGACAGTTTTCTTCGATTGCAGGGGCGTGGTGCATCATGAGTTCTTGCCACAGGGAAGAACGGTAAATAAGGAATATTACCTGCAAGTTATGCGCAATTTGCGCGAAGCAATCCGCCAAAAAACGCCCGGATTTGTGGAAGAACAAAAATTGGCTTTTGCACCACGATAACGCCCCTGCCCACGCATCGTTGCTTGTGCGCGACTTTTTGGC
This sequence comes from Merzomyia westermanni, assembly GCA_949987695.1. Classification (NCBI taxonomy): domain Eukaryota; kingdom Metazoa; phylum Arthropoda; class Insecta; order Diptera; family Tephritidae; genus Merzomyia; species Merzomyia westermanni. The sequence continues at coordinate 75,636,562 of OX465290.1, forward strand.
CAAAAACAACACACTAATGATGCCGCAGCCACCGTATTCCCCAGATCTGGCCCCCTGTGACTTTTTCTTGTTCCCTAAACTGAAGAGGCCCATGAAAGGACGACGTTACGCTTCTCTTGACGAGATAAAGACGGCATCGAAGGAGGAGCTGAACAATATACAAAAAAATTATTTTTTGAAGTGCTTCGAAGATTGGAAAAACCGTTGGCACAAGTGTATAATATCTCATGGGGATTACTTTGAAGGGGACAAAATAGATATTCATGAATAAATAAATAATTTTTGAAAAAACACAAAATTCGCGATACTTTTTGAACACACCTCGTAACTTCGCTTTTGCAGTGGGCTTTTAACTACGTCAATATTTTGCTTTTGTGTTTTCCGAATTGGCTCATTTTTGGCAGGAGTATAATACATACTACTGAGAAGCAGCTGACCAATTTTCATGGAAATATCAATATTGAATTATAAGCGATTGCCTTTGAAAATAGCAGAAAAAGTGGGCGGCGCCATGCCTACTTCTTCAAAGTTGACATATATTTTTTTGCGGCCGAATTTTTCTTGAAAAGCTTATTATGTGTGCAAGTGCAGAATCTGATTGATATAACTTGCTTAGTTGTAGAAATATCGGTTTTTAAATTTTACAAAAAAATTTTTCAGAACTATGTTTAAAAACTGCGAGGACTTTGACCGATTTCGCCCATTTTTACAGCAAACAGTTACCTTTATATATAGAACACTATCACCAAATTTCGTTTCGACAAATCAATTTTTTGCGGACTTATGGCATTAACAGTTTTGTGGAATAGTCCACTATAAAAGGGGCGTGTCCCCTTGTGTTTTCGAATATATTATATATATAAAAAGTGGGCGTGGCTATCATCCGATTTCGCCCATTTTAAATAGCGCTCGGAGATGAGTGTCAAGGAACCCGTATACGAAATTTCATTAAGATATCTCAAAATTTACTCAAGTTATCGTGTTCACAGACGGCCGGACGGACGGACGGACATGCGTGTAGAATTACTAGGTATCAAAAGGAAAACTACGTTTGATTTATATTTAAAACTAGTAAACCCGTCTCGTTTCGCTACGTTTCAGAACTAATAATATACTGAATCCGATTTTAATCATTATACTCCATACCAGATAAGATATGGAACTTAATTACATCGTTTATTACAGCACTCATTCTCACCTTTCGTTTGGTACCCATATTGTCCAAACACATTTTGGTCCATAACTGCGAAAAATAAACGATATCTTAGATTTTAAGTTAGACGTCTAATAACGCAGCGCTAAGTTTTTAAGTGATGGTCGCCCAAACATACATACAGGCAGACAAAAATTCTAAAAACTGTTGATTTGGCTTCTGTTGGCTTAATAATGATCCCTTCTATCGATTTTTCTTAAATATCTGCAATATACAGTCATGGACCTGTTACAATTTTATTATATGTAAAGATGTTCATTAGTTTTTGCATATTTATCAGTATTGTTCGAATATGGCATCCAAAAATACGACTAGAACATGTGAGAATATCAACCTGACAAGAGGTTCTGCGAGAATGTACTAAGGAACTGACTAGAAGAAGATTCAAATGGATGGGGCTCACTAGACGATCTACTATCACCTAATTGTTTACCCAGCTACTTAGATACTGTTATTATGTGCTTAGATAGTGACCACTAAAATGGACACGAATTTCGATACGATACAATACTATGTCGATACTTTTGTCCTTCGATACCAATATTTTGCACTCGATACTTTTGAAGCGATACTTTTTGGCATCGAGTATTTAGATCCCGGTATCGTATCGAATTTTTAAAAAAGTTGTTAAATATAATTAATTTAGTCGGAATAGGCATACGCCTGCCACATGTGGAGATTTCGTTATTATCTACATTTCGAGAAAAGGAAAGACCAATGAAGATGCATTGGATACAAAACTGAATACTCCAAACAAATTTTAAAATTCTGAGAAAAAACATGAAACTTTTCATGAAAATTTGTCGATATTTCGCGAATTTTGCATACATTCTTTATTTGCGACCTATATCCGATACTTGTAAAGCGATACTTCAAATGAGTCAAGTATCGATACTCTGCATTCGATATCGTGTCCCTAGTGCCTTTCATAGGACAAAAAATTGTGTGTGAATGTGATTGCCAGCACTGAGTTCATGGTCTGTTATTCTCTACGTTAAGTTCTCATCTTAATTTAATATTCCGAATAATAACATTATCTATAGTATCTAAGTTTCGGAGTTATCGACCAATATGTGTTGGAAGAATAAGGCTGTTAAGTACTGCAATAAGTTATGTGATTCTGTTCCATATCTCAACTGGTTTCGGACGTATCCCTAATGATTAAAATCGGACTCAGTCTATTCGAAGGCTTTTAGACGGAGCGAAGCGTTGCCGGGTTTTCTAGTGCACTTAGAATAGTATAAAATGTAAGTCAGTAAGTCGGGTTAAGATGAACAGTTAAATGTCTGCAATAAACAGAAAACCTAAACTCAATTTGTATACTATTATTTTTAATCTTTTTGACTTTTCTGCCAAGAGTCTAATAAAAGAAGTGTAAGCTATCTAATAGATAATCTATTGGCTTTCGAATAAACCAATTTTCTTTACCATTAACCTCAAGCATACTTTTTTTTTTAATTATTAATTTTTTGCATTCTGCTCATTTGAAGTGTCTGATAAGAAAATAAAATGTTGGAGGACACTTTAATTCCAATATAACAAGTTTTTATCTCTATGCTTGAATAAAACTGCGGGTAATAGGTCGGTTCACAGTTGGTTGTTGTTTTAGAGTCTAGCATTAATCAGCTCCTTTCGGCTCTAATACCAATAAAAGGTTTCCGTTCCTCTAAGATCACCAATACTACTACTGCGGACAGTATATCAGGCAGCTCTTACTCATGCTTTTTCGACCCACTATTCGTCTTCAGAAAAGGGCGTATTTCGGCACTGTGAGTTGTGTCCTATTGAAATGTGCTATTACCTGCTCCATGATGGTCCAAATCGAATTTGACACCTTACATAATACAGGATTAAGACGATGGAGCTACATATGTCTGGAGTGCTGTCGTACACGAGTGAATTACAAACCTATGTTAGGAGACAAATTAAGGTTTAACTCGGTCAAACAAGTCGTTCTCGAGACAATCGAGATGGCACCACAATGTGTTAGTACTGGATCAGACCTTATTAATATCCGACAACGGACTTTCCTTAATAAAACAAAAACTATTAGGCCTCTGAGAACAATTTCTTAACCCCAAACCTACATTTTGAGGACGCTCACTTAATCGATGTCTTTACTCTACTTGGCCCACACTATTATATGTACAAGGTGGCGCAAAAGTAAGCTTCCGATGTTCAGCATATCGGTTGTAGCACGTGCAGTGTGTGCTGTTGCACCGTCTTGTTGGAACCACATGTTTTCCAATCCCAATTCATCAAGTTGCGGCAAAAAGAACTCGTTGATCATTGCTCTGTAGCGCTCACCATTCACAGTAACCGTTTGGCCCCGACCGATTATTGGTCAAATAAATAGTCAGCAATATTCCGCGTTCTGGAGCAGTGTAGCGTAACATTGTTTATTAACGTGTATTTCGCATGTGTTTACTACACAAATGTCAAAACAGAACTGACTTTAGGGGCCAATCGCAAAATTTATAGCATTTTCTGATAGGAGGATTACTTTTGCGCAGTAACCGTTTTTCACCGACCGATTATTGGTCAAATAAATAGTCAGCAATATTCCGCGTTCTGGAGCAGTGTAGCGTAACATTGTTTATTAACGTGTATTTCGCATGTGTTTACTACACAAATGTCAAAACAGAACTGACTTTAGGGGCCAATCGCAAAATTTATAGCATTTTCTGATAGGAGGATTACTTTTGCGCCACCTTGTACGTATGTACATGTTATTGGCTTTGTATAACTGTTTTTGCTCTGCAGGTAAGTCCCATCATGGCACACACACAGTTAACCCATTCGTGGGTCTGGTACAAACGGCATAAACAAATCAAAGCCAAGAATAACAAAACATACAAAAGAAAGGAATCACAAGCACGCTTTTTATTTTGTTAGTGACACGAACCAGATTCCTTCAACTTTGCTTCTGATGTTGCCCTAAAACGTAGAGGTAGGAAATATTGGAAGAAACTGTTTGGTAATGGGAATGTCTACAAATCTCAGGGAAAAATAACAATAATCAGCCCAGTAGTTGCTGGCATTTAATTTGGGCATCAAACGAAACGAACTGCGCCGCAACAAAATGAATGATAAAGAAAAATAATAACAAAAATAAAAACAAATACTTAAAAACACTAAAAATCCAATGATCAGTTAGCTGGCTAGTTACGCCATTGCGTTGGCTATCGCTTGACTCCCAAGAATTGTTTGTGGCGCAGGTTCACCATTTTAAAATGAAAGCACCCGCTGTGAATTAACTTGGCCATTTGTTTATTCGGTGCTAGTATACACTCACGTGCAAACATACATATCTAGATATATACACATCAATTGGTTATTAGACTTTATCAGTATTTAAAAATCCGGTTCTGCCGAGTACGGTGGCAACTTTCCATTTTTTAAATTCGAGAATGTAAGTATTTTTTTTAACTCAGGAAGATTTTTCCTTCTTAATTTTGCATTTTATTAGTTGGTTGACGACTGTCGATAACTTTAATTAGCACAGATGTGGCGCTTTATATGAAAAGTCCTGATTTAATTAATGTAATATTCCAGAAAAATAATAAGAAATATTTCAAATCCGGGGTGAAAGTCTGGAACAGTGTGACCAGGTTAGCCTTTTCGAGGCTGGATTCAGCCTTTTTTTTGTTCTTTAGCCTAATAATTTTGGTTTTAGCTTCGTGGCTTTTTTCTAGCCTTTTTTTACTCCAAACCTTTTCTGGTCCCAACACCATATTTTTCATAGAACTTCGAGAAATACAGGGTGGCGCAAAAGTAATCCTCCTATTAGAAAATGCTATCAATTTTGCGATTGGCCCCTAAAGTCAGTTCTGTTTTGACATTTGTGTAGTAAACACATGCGAAATACACCTTAATAAACAATGTTACGCTACACTGCTCCAGAACGCGGAATATTGCTGACTATTTATTTGACCAATAATCGGTCGGGGCCAAACGGTTACTGTGAATGGTGAGCGCTACAGAGCAATGATCAACGAGTTCTTTTTGCCGCAACTTGATGAATTGGGATTGGAAAACATGTGGTTCCAACAAGACGGTGCAACTGCACACACTGCACGTGCCACAACCGATATGCTGAACATCGGAAGCTTACTTTTGCGCCACCTTGTATATAAAATTAAAGTTAAATAAAGGTAGAATTGATGACGAAATACAGAAAATTATTCGTAAAAATTGTCAACTTTTTTTAAAGGAATCGCTTACCTGATAATATGAAACCTTTACAAAAGATACTTTTTTTCAGTTGATAACTATTTCAAAGTTACCTTTAAAAAGAAAACCCAATAAACAATGAAGTAAGCTAGTTTATTAAACAATATTTTCCAAACGTTGAAATCAATGTAACCAAACAAGTATGTAATTAAAAAGTTTACAAACTTTGAAATATGTTTTCACAATTGTATGGTAGCTTTGGGGAATTAATTTGAGGTGAACTTTCTGCGAGGTGAACAGTTTGGCAGTCTTCAAAAATAATGCTAAATAATTTACCTACTTGGTTTATATGAACTTTATTATATGTTGCCGGCCTACCACACCAAAAGGCCCAAGGTTCGAGTCCTGATATAGATAACATCAAAAGTGGTTTGAAAAAGGTTTCTCAAAACGGGGCCCGACGGTGTTTCTGCCATGGAAGGCTTCTTAACAAAAATTCATCTGATTTGCTTTGCAGATGACGTCCGGAGTCGGCAAAAACCAGTAGCTCCCGCCAATTTGTATACAAAATTGAAAGCAGCACGCCACAAATAGGTAAAAAAGCTAGCGCCGAATATTTAAAATTTTTTTTAAAATAATAATTATAATTTATTTAATAAAAAAAGTAGAGCAAATCGAATTCGGGATTCGAACCAGCAACCTTCGGAGCAAAGGTCTAGTACATATTCATTAGGCTACTTGCCCGTTTTCACTGTCGTTGCCTAAATTGGAATTTTATCAGTCAGTTTTCAACAAACACTTACTGTACGTTGAATAAAACGTTAATTAAAAGTTGTTTTCCAAACCTTAATCGCAATAGTTTAAAAAGGGATCACTTTTGTTGATTCGACAATTGTTTCCAAACGTTTAACAATGATTATACATAGTAAACGTTTTCCAAACGAGAAGCTTGCTAAAGTAAGTTTATCGTAAGGTTATAGTAAACGTATTTTGCTTATTGGAAAGTCTAGGTATTCTGTAAGTCAAGTAGCATTGATTGAGCTGCAGTGGCGAAAGCTAATAACCGACAAGTGTGACCTCTACCATAAAATTTTGGGCGGAAGTCTGAGAACATAAAAATTTATTAAACGAACCCTCTTTTTTAGAACTGGTCGAGTTCGTATTTAATTTTTTGGTATTACCTTTCAGTAATGCGGAGGGTGAAAGAAATTTTAGTGCCATTAACATTTTAAAAACTAAGTTAAGGAGCAGATTTAAATGCTTAACTCGCTGCTTAATATGTATTAGGTGTTCGTTAAAAGGCGTATCCAAATGTTGCACTTATTTTGAAATTACCGCGATCTCATTTCTATGATAAATATCAAATTTTGTACGCAGACTCAAGCTCTTCTGATTCATCAGACGAAAAAAATATTTCAAAGTTAATTAGTTTGTAGTGAATTTACTATTCTTTTTCTTTTGTATTTCTTTGAAAAAATTCCTAGTCAAGGAAAATGTGCCTGATATGTGTTGAAACAAAAATAGTTTCTTTAAGTTGTGTCTACAACTTTATACAAATAGTTTAAACTAAAATAAAAAATTTGAAATGGATTTCGTAAACAAATTTTTGACTTTTTTTAGCTTCTTATTTTCTTAATTTTAGCCTTTTCTAACCTTTTTTTTTTGCCGATTTAGCCTCTTTTTTTTCTAACACCTGGTCACACTGGTCTTGAAGCACTACATACACCCACCCCTTTATGTTTGGATAGTTCCAAGAGGTATTCAAGGAAGAATATTCCAGGCACAACAGGTAAACCATATTAACCTATTACCTATTAAGTCGGCGATGAAGATTGCAGCTGTAACAAGAAGTATTGTCTTTCAATTCCATCTGTGTCGATTGGGCACCAATAATCCAATTATAAGTGAATATCACATTTAATCTGAACGGCCAATGGTACTTTTCTTTGATGCTACTTCCTTCACTTTTCTTTTATTTCTTTTCTTTTCCATTCTTTTTATTTTCTTTAGTTTCCTTTCCTTCCTTTTCCATTCCTCTCTTTTAATTTATTTTATTTTACTTTATTTTATGTTATGTTATGCTATGTTTATTTTATTTTATTTTATTTCACACAAATCTAACCACAATACATACAAAACCAATACTTAATCCTGTGTTGAATACTCTCAGCTCCAATATATTCATTCAGTAAGTTGAACTAACGAAAGGAGAAGGTTCCACTGGCAATACCAAATTGCTACCACGACATTCGTGCAGTATCGCAAGGGAGTACCGGAGCGTACCGGGTTCATATCCGGCAAAGGACTATCACTTTCGACAACACTTCCCAAAACCTTCGGGGAGTGTTTTTGTTGCTGAACTCCACACCAAGAACAACATCATCGTTTGCCAGCAATTAATACAATTACAGCAACTATAGTGTCTGGTGTCACTTTTAAACTGATTTTCCCGTATTATAATACAACTTTTTTTAAACTTTTTTCATTGATGGCAACGCAGCTTGAGCAGATTTATCGATTCATATGTAATCGCTTTTACATTGGATGTACATACATATAGTTCGGCCGTAAAAGGGGCGAAACTTTTTCAACTTGCTCATTTATATTAGAGATAGATGTAGCCTTCCTATCTGTCTTATAAACCAATCAATACCATCTTTTGTTAAATTGAGGTAAAAACTTTATACCGAGGATGATTGGCGTGTATTGAACTCAACGGTATGATTTAGTTCCCAAAATTTCTGAAACCATTTTAATTACTTACTCCTAAACATATTCTAGAGACTTCCGAAATCTAACTTAAGGTTCTCCTAAACTGTCTCTTTCTGTGTTTTGGAAACAATTATAGGTTGTAAGATAAGAAACCGATTACTCCGGTTACTCGGTTAAGTGCATCACAAGCAAATACTTACGATACCCTGAAAAGTAATTGCGGTTCTAGTGCACGTGTAGAAGCGCGGTATAATTTCTTTGGTAGGGATCATTTGAATGGCATTTGAATTGCTGCAATAAGATTCCAATTTAGGAGCTGAACTATTTTGTAATTAGATTTTGTAGCAAAACACATTGCCATAATCTAAATAAAGTAAGCCATGTGCACCTAAAGGAAGATCTGCAGCGAGCAACGCTGCAGGACTGCGGTGAATGAAAGCCCAACAACATTTACATTTTGACTCATTTTCAAAATAAGTGGGCGGAGTGGCAGTTTATAGAGAGTAACTGTGTATGTGAGAGAACCAACCCATTAGTGAGGTATCAGCTACAGTAAGTACTGGATAAATTTACCGCTTCCTCATGCACAGAGATGGAAATGGGATTAGGGCAAGAGATGATCGCTCTTATTTGATTGGCTATTTATTCTCAACTAACCTGGTACTGTCAGTGGACGAAGAATTTTTTCATTGAAAAGGTACTTTACTTCTCAATTCCATACTCGGCTCAAAGCAGCACTTTTTGGATCAAACACCCGGAATCGTTATTGAATCGCTCACCGCCAGGCAGAACTTACGGCACTACTATTAAGGTCAAAAATATCAAAACGACCAGCGGCCCACAGAACTTGCCGGCTGGTTCCTAAGCGATTTTGATCCGTTGTTCAAATTATCTGAAATCTCGTCGTAAGCGATCACCATTTCTGTGCTTTCTTGTTTTTAAGTCAGCATATTACTATCCGTACCTAGTGTTAGTCGAGTGATGGAACCTAGAATCCTTGAATGCAGTATCGTGTACATCAACCATGAGGATAAGAGCTTAATTCCTTGTTAAATTATCTCTGGCATTATTCCTATTATCTCAACCTACACGTACTGGAAGTATTTGGCTTTCGTTAACTGATTCTGCGCATGGAGCCCGTACGCTGTGCCATGTAGGCAGCTATCCTTGCCGCCTGAAATTAATTTATGAATTCTTTAAATGGGTATCACCTTTTTCTTCTTCTCGCTCGCCTGTTATCCCTGTTTTACGTAAGCGCAATTCCTTTTTTACATACTCAATATGTTTCAAATTAACAAGGACCCCCGATAATGATTATTTAAAAAAAAAAATTAAAGTCTTCCTAGTTTAAAGTATATGAACGTGCATGTCTCGTCATGCTTAACGCAAATCTGCATTGGTTGAAGAAATTTTGAGCGAAACCTATATAAATTACATATAATCACCCTTTTTTGATTTTTTTTTTGTGATCAGAAATAGTCATAATTTTTTGAGTCTTATTTTTTTTTTTGCTCGAAAATAAAACTTATGTTTGAGAAAATAAAACTCATGTTTGAGTTGTATTTTATTAGAGCGGTATTTTATCCTTCAAGTATTAAAATTAAAGTTTTAATTTCAATTCTTTTCACAGTTCGAAGAACTCAAAAAGGTTTTTTGCATGCCAACCTATGTACATATACTTATGTATGTGTCTATAAATATGTTTTAATTATTGAGTACATATGTTGAGGAGATTATACCAACCAATATTTATGATCAATTACTTGCCAAAAAGGTGCAGCGGCTTTTTGAGTTTTTCGATCCGTGAAAAAAAATAAAACTCAAAATTAAATTTTTATTCTTGAAGGATAAAATATCGCTCAAGGAATAAAATAAAACTCAAACAAATGCGATGACTTTTTGTCGTGAGGCTTTTTATATAATTTTTTGTTGGAACGATTTTCCGTCATCCCTTGTCAAGTTTGGTTTTGTGACAAACCGGTTTCGGCGTTCTGCCATTTTCAATGCCTAGTTTCGTTCGAACGAAATCAGCTTACTACCCTGTCGGAAGATCAACACAACAAAATAAATCACTTTTTATATAAACTTTTCTCCTACAATTTTTTGTTGCCTGAACTAGTATAGTAGGCAAGCACTTAATATAATACCTAACAGTTTCAATTATCCAGATTTAAGTGTTATTCTAAAAGAAATGCATTTTTTCGTGCTTGAAATGCTCGGAGCAAGAGAAAAATAGCACCGACGTAAACAATACACAGAAATTATGCAAACGATCTGCTGATTGGCCGATCGTCTACAACCAACCGAAATTTGTGGCCGACCTAAAAGCATTTAAAAAATAATAAAGAGCCAGCGAGTCAGGGACATCACTTACAAGGTTTCAAACATAGTCTGATCTCATTTCGTATAAAAATAGTCTCCGATATAAGTTTGTGCATATGTGTGCACACTCTACACATCTGCATATGTAGCTGAGATTATTTCAACAAGCAAACCCCTGCGATCATTGGTTAAGGCGTAGATTTGGGATCGCAACTGATCAACGTTCGCGGCAGCATCAGCAACAACAGAGATGTGAGCAACACAATGCAATGACTTTTAATATGATTCAGCAGCAATAGTGCCGTTATTCAGATATAACCCGTTACATGGCAAGCATACGAGAACGCTGAACGTGAGATCAGAAATTGCGTCGATACAAGAACGGACATTTGAAACGGAACTTCCGCCGCACTTGTAGACATATTTAGTTAATTCGCACCGCAAACTCATTAGAAGTGTTTCGGTTATTGTTTTCGCGCTTCTTTGTTTTTGTTTTTTGTGTGTTTGCTTTGTTTGATAACAACGACAAGGTGTCAAATGAATGGCTCAACATTGGTGAAGCGCCATCTACGAAGAGATTCCATCATTTCGCGCTTAACGGGTTGTGACTATACACATCCATACATACATAGTTGAAAGTTTAATTGTCGTGTTAAAGAGGTGAATGCGCTGAAAACACAATCGTGTCAAGTGCTTCACAATTCGCAAGTTCGTAGCGCCATCACAGTTTTTCAACACCTCACCACTGGTCGCGTGTGCAGCTTCGTTAGGGGTATTCGCGTATAAATTTACGACTGTGTGTAATACATTCAAATATGTACAAAAAAAAAACATATGCCAATAAAGTGTGATTTGATTGATTTGCAAGAATAAGAAGGCGAATTCTCCTTGTCTATAACGATGTATTGCCCAAGTGTTGAGATCTATTGCAGTGCACTGTGAAAGCCGCCGTACAGCTAAACGTTCTTACGGTTAAACAAATATAACTTACAAACAAAATGAAAATAAATTTGTATCGTGCTTGATCGATCTCAGAACCTCAATCACATAAAAAATTGTAAATCGCGAAGTTGTTGCATGCTGCATATCTCGTGAACGCGCTGCTTTTCAACACTTTCGGACATTCTGCTTACAACAAAAACCATCAAATCAACTAACGCCTAGAATGATACATGCCAATTCTAGTTTCGACATTTTTATTGTTCTATCTGTGTGAAATGATTTACTCTTAATTTTGTTCTAAATGCGCTCATTTGCTCGCGCGTCATACAAAGAGTAATCGAAATTTAATTATAATTTGACAAGTGCGCGAAAACTCAAGTGTTAATGAATTTCTAATGAAATAATTGTTGGAAATTTTGTTAAAAACATTTAATTAATAATTCAGATTTTTTATTAAGTGAAAACCAAAGTCCTCTCTGCAGTGCGTCAAGTGTACTATAAATAGTTTGAGTTGCAGTGAAATCGATTATTTTCGCATTTTGCCCATCGCGAATACCCTGCTTTGTTATGCATCAGGCGCTTTATCGACGACCCGTTACAAATTTCATGGGCCCTAGTGAATGTGCGAGCGCCATGGTTTCCACAATGTCTTTCATGGATAATGGCGGTTTGAGCACAAATATTGCGGATTATGGTTGTTATACAACAGATTATTGGGCTACCTCTTACACGGGAGGTTTGAGTCCAATGAAACAGATTGAAGGTAATGAAATATGAAAAGAAGAAGAATATAATGTTTTGCAAAGTTCGTGGTACCTAGTTTGTTTAATTTAAGTGTTCCATGTCCGTGTTAGGCCTAGTTCTTCTTCTTTAAATGGTCATTTAACCGCCTGGGCGATTTTGACCGTCCAACATAGCTCGCCAGTCGTTTCTTCGTTGCGCCAACTGGCGCCAATTGGAAACACCGCGGGATCGCAAATCGGTCTCCACTTGGTCCTTCCATCGGAGTGGTGGTCTCCCTCTTCCTCTGCTTCCACCGGCGGGTGCCGACAAGAATACCTTCTGGGCTGGAGCATCTTCGCTCCTTCGCACTACGTGGCCTAGCCAGCGAAGCCGCTGTGTTTTAATTCGCTGAACTATGTCGGCGTCTGCGTAAAGTTCATACAGCTCATCATTAAATCTTTTTCGGTACTCGCCGTCGCCAACGCGTAGAGGTCCACAAATCTTTCGAAGAACCTTTCTCTCGAATACTCCCAGAGCCGCCTCATCAGATGTTGTTAGTGTCCACGCTTCTGCACCATATAGCAGGACGGATGCGATGAGTGACTTGTAGAATGTTATTTTCGTTCGTCGAGAGAGGACTTTACTTTTCAATTGCCTACTCAGTCCGAAGTAGCATTTGTTTGCAAGAGTAATTCTTCGTCGGATTTCTAGGCTAATATTGTTGTTGGTGTTAATGCTGGTTTCCAGGTAAACGAAATCGTTTACTATTTCGAAATTATTGCTGCCAACAGTGGCTTGGTTGCCAATGCGCGAATGCGCTGACTCTTTGCATGATGACAGAAGGTACTTCGTTTTGCCCTCGTTCACCACCAATCCCATTTTCTCCGCTTCTTTTTCTAATTTGGAGTAAGCAGAAGTTACGGCGCGGTTGTTAAGGCCAATGATATCAATATCGTCAGCATATGCCAACAGTTGGACGCTTTTAAAAAATATTGTTCCAGCGCGGTTAAGTTCTGCAGCTTGTATTAGTTTCTCCAGCATTAAATTAAAGAAATCGCACGATAGGGGGTCACCCTGTCTGAAACCTCGTTTAGTTTCGAACGGCTCGGAGAGGTACTTCCCAATTCTGACCGAGCTGGCGGTGTTGCTCAAGGTCATTTTGCATATCCGTATAAGTTTTGCGGGGAAACCAAATTCAGACATAGCGGCATATAGGCAGCTCCTTTTCGTGCTATCGAAAGCGGCTTTAAAATCACCAAAGAGATGATGTGCGTCGATTCTTTTTTCACGGGTTTTTTCCAAGACTTGGCGTATTGTAAAAATCTGGTCGATGGTAGATTAACAGGTCTGAAGCCACACTGATAAGGTCCAATCAGTCTGTTTACATCAGGCTTCAGTCTTTCGCACAATACGCTTGATAGGACCTTATATGCGATATTCAAAAGGCTGATTCCGCGATAGTTGGCGCAGTTTGCAGGATCGCTCTTCTTGTGGATTGGGCAGAGAACACTTAGATTCCAATCTTCAGGCATGCATTCATCCGACCATATTCTGCATAGAAGCTGATGCATGCGCCTTACCAGCTCCTCGCCTCCGTGTTTGAATAGCTCAGCAGGCAAACCATCAGTGCCAGCTGCTTTATTGTTGTTCAATCGGGATATTGCTATTCGCACCTTATTATAGTCGGGTTGTGGAACGTCAATTCCATCATCTTCGATTGTGGGCTCGGGTTCGGCATCTTCTCTGGTTTCTTGCTCAGTTTCTCAATTTAAAAGGGCAGAGAAGTGATCCCTCCATATTCTGAGTGCTCTCTGAACATCGGCCACCAGGTCGCCGTTCTCATTCTTACAGGAGTTTGCCCCGGGTTTAAAACCTTCTGTCATTCGCCGAATTTTTTGATAGAATTTTCGGGCATTATTCCCGTTGGCCAGAATCTCAAGCTCCTTTATTTCACGCTTTTCTGCCCCTCTTTTTTTCGCCCGGAAAAGCCGCCTCGCTTTCCTGTTCAAGTCGCGGTAGTGTTCACACACACTCCTCGCTGCATTCGATCTCAGCGTTGCCTTGTAGGCTTCGTCCTTTCTTTTCGTTGCAGCGCGGCACTCTTCATCATCATACCAGTTCTTTCTTCGCGTTAGCCGGAATCTAATTATTTCTTCGGCTACGGTACGGAGTGCTCCTGAGATATGATCCCACTGCTCATGCATTCCACTAGGTTGAATTGTGCTCTCGGAGAGCAGGCGTGAGAGGCGATCTGCGAAATAATTGGCGGTCTGTTGCGATTGCAGCTTTTCGACGTCCAGCTTTCCCTGCGTTTTTTGTTGCACCTGTTTTGTCGTACAGAGGCGGGTACGAATCTTGGCTGCTACTAGGTAGTCATCAGAGTCGATGTTAGGTCCTCGTATTGTGCGAACATCTAAAACGCTGGAAGCATGCCGTCCGTCTATCACAACGTGGTCGATCTGGTTGCGTGTTTTTCGATCGGGGGACAGCCATGTAGCCTGATGGTTAGGCTTAGTTATCGAGTAAAAACTGTCGACTACGCATTCGCTTGAAGTAGTGTCAGTACTTGGCAGCGAGTGTCAGTACTTGGCATCCCAGTCGCTTTCCTTGCACAACTGCGGCTATACTCTTTCAAACCTGAACGTAATCATCAGTGTGACCAGGTGATAGAAAAAAAGAGGCTAAATCTGCAAAAAAAAAGGCTAGAAAAGGCTAAAATTAAGAAATAAAGCTTAAAAGAAGTCAGAAATTTTTTATGACATCCATTTCAAATTTTTTATTTTAGTTTAAACCTTTTGTATATAAAGCTGTATACATAACTTGAAGAAACTATTTTTGTTTCAACACATATCAGGCACATTTTCCTTGACTAGGAATTTTTTCAAAGAAATACATACATTACGCTGAACGCATCGGATGAACTAAAAATTAACGCTTTTAATATTCCTCCAATTCAAAATCTCTGCAGCAATATAATGCTTCAAAAAATCTTTCCATTATGTAAAATAAACAATCTTAGGTGGTGAAGATAAGTCTATTTATCGAACTGTTTTATAATCGATCAAGCCAGCCCAGTTTATATCGATGTATTTTTGTCCTGCCTGAGCTAACTTCAAATTATGCATTAGGGCCCAAGTAAGAAAATTAATTGAACCGAAAACGCCCTAAACCGAGAACCCGAATAAAAAACGACCCGTATCAAAATTGGGTTGAAGACTGATTTTCAAAAACCTCACTATTTAGAATTCGGAATTTGTATCGTAAGTGCCCTTTCACAACGTCAATCCAACATATTCTCCGTTAAGATAGGGGTTTTTGAAACAAATTCTACATTGAAGCGTTCTTCACCCGTATTCTAAGAAATGAAATTTCTGAAACGAGCTCTGAGGTTGGGTTTTTGAAAAAAAAAGTCTGTTTTAAGTTTGGGCCTTTCGAACTTGCAAATGAGTTTAGAACGAAAGTCAGTTCTTCGTCTGATTAATCAGAAGAGCACGAGTCTGCGTACAAAGTTTTTGTATTTATCATAGAGATGAGATCATCGGTAATTTCAAAATAAGTGCAACATTTGGATAAGCCTTTTAACGAACATCTAATATTAAGCAGCGAGTTAAGCATTTTAATTTTTAATCTGTTCCTTAACTTAGTTTTTGAAATGTTCATTGCACTAAAAATTCTTGTAACCTCCCCATTACTGAAAGGTACTACCAAAAACCTAGATACGAATTCGATCAGTTCTAAAAAAGGGGGTGCGTTTAATGAATTTTTATGTTCTCGGACCTTCGCCCAAAACTCTATGGTAGAGGTCGTACTTGTCCACTGTACGGTTATTAGCTTTCGCCACTGCAGCTCAATCAATGCTACTTGACTTGGAGAATACCTAGACTTTTCTTCTTGAAAGTGAGAAAATACATCCGGCTTTGTTACTTTCAAAGAATTATCAACTGAAAGAAAAATGTATCTTTTGTAAAGAGTTCATATTATCAGGGAGGCGTTGTCGCAGTTGGGTTATCACCTCCTTTAAAAATTATTGACAGTTTTAACGAACAATTTTCTGTATTTCGTCATCAATACTACCTTCATTGAACTTTAGTTTTATATGAAAAATATGGTGTTGGGACCAGAAAAGGTTTGGAGTAAAAAAAGGCTAAAAAAACCACGAAGCTAAAACCAAAATTATGAGGCTAAAGGACAAAATAAGGCTAAATCAAGCCTCGAAAAAGCTAACCTGGTCAAACTGGTGATCATTATCCTTTTTGAAGTTTCAGGCGCTCAAATTTCACCTCGTTTTGTTGGACAGTTGCTGGCAACATCAGGCAGTCAAGTGCTACTTTGTACGGAGTAGGCAATTGTGAGTTAAATCCTTTCTCGGCGCACAAATTCATGCTGTATATATATTTGATCATCTGGTTAATATTATGTGCAGTAGGGTGGGTCGATTTGTATGAACGAAAGTTGACCGATGTATCGCCAGCGATTCTTCGATAGGTTTTCGGCTTAGGAAAAAAAAGTTCCACTACGCATACCCAAAAAAATAATTTTCGAGCTTGCCAAATTAAATTTTTTTGACTTTTTTCGACTTTGATTTTTACGTTTTTTTCATGACCTACTAAAAAATTTTCGTTTGATTTTAAAATTTTCATGTATACCCTTTCCGACCCAAAAATGCCCGCTAAAAACGTTGGCAATAACAGTTTTTTGAAAAAAAAAAATATTTTTTGGGTTTTGGGAAGTGTTTTGGCCAAAAAATGTACCCTTTCGACATTTTTTTAAGGGGTTTCCATGAAAACGAATTTGTCTCATATTTCCTGTCCCACTTAAAAATATGCGCTAAAAACGTTGGCGATAACAGTTTTTTGAAAAAAAATTTTGTTTTCGGGTTTTGGAAAAGTCGATTTTTCGACCAACCCGAAAATAACATTTTTTTTTTCAAAAAACCGCCAACGTTTTTAGCGCATAATTTTAAGTGGGACAGGAAATATGAGACAAATTCGCTTTCATCGAAAACATTTTTGCATGTATGCTGAAAAACCCCTTTAAAAAAATGGCGAAAGGGTCAAAATTTTGACCAAAACACTCCCCATGAAGTTTTAAAATCAAATGAAAATTTTTTTAGTAGGTCATGAAAAAAACCTTAAAAATCAAAGTCGAAAAAAGTCAAAAAAATTTAATTTCGCAAGCTCGAAAACTATTTTTTTGGGTATGCTAGTGGAACTTTTTTTCCTGAGCCCAAAACCTATCGAAAAGTCGATGGCGCGATATCGGTTAACTGTCGTCCATACAAATCGACCCACCCTAATGTACATATATTATGGTTGCAATCCCAAAGGGGGGTTTCACAGAGAAAATGAGGAATAAATGGTTGCCCCGTTCTACTCACTGAAAAACTAAATTAAGCTACTCCACCACCATAACAACAAAGCTTAGATAGATCCTAAAGCATGACGATTACGTATCGATCAAAGCCAAGTTTTTTAACTTGATTCATGAGAGAGAGAAGTATTCAGAAGCCGCTCTAGTTCTGGACTCGGTATGAACTCAACAAAGTTGAATTGGTGTTATTTTGGATATGTACACGGCTAAAAATATGAGCTTAAATTTTAAACCATTCGTCGGTTTAAGCAATTTTTTTTAAACTTTTTTTAAATAAATTCCAAGAAACCTTTCAATTACCTACACCAATTATCAATTTCTTGTGGTTTAGATTTAAAACTGAACTGAAAACAACGTCTAACATTTAAAGAAAATTTTTTTTTATTTATTTCTGCAACTTTTTCGCAGTGGGTAGAGAAGACGACGGTAGCGTCGGTTCGAGTCCTGCCAACTGATACAATTTTTTTTTATGTTTTTTAATTATTAAGACATTTCTGGTTTAAAATTTAAACTCTTTTCTTCACGATCGTTCTCTCGAAAACTGACATGATTTAAATTCTAAACCAAATTTGGTTTGACATATGTGTAGCCCAAAAAGTTTTAAATTTAGGCTCAAATTTTTAGCCGTGTATGCAAAACCGAAACATAGTCCCCGTAAGATAAACGCCGTACGCGTTGAGCTGATGATCAAACTAAGTTTCTGAACCTAATTCTTTGTAGAGGACTGAGCTAACTAAAATGCTTTGTTAACCCTTTATGCTGGCAAAAAATGCCATTGGTACTTGGATTAATGCTCAGCATTTGCTGGGGGTATACATTTCCAATCTATTACATGCTATCTAAGTAGTTTTGGCTAGTTTATAAAAATTAATTTGATATGTACCTGCGAAGCTCTTAAAACAACCCCGAGCGAAGCGTTGAACGTCATTATGGATATTTCCTTAAGATTTGCTGCTAACCAGACTAGATCAATCGTAGCTCTGCGTCTAAGAGAGTTTTCTTAATGGGTTAAGAAGTTCGTAGGACATCAGTGCATATTCAAGAGGCTTTGGTTTTGCCTGGCTCTACTGATCATTATGCTCTAAGAAGGGTATCCGAAATCCTGTAAGGAAACATAATAAAGCATCCCTTTTTCCCCTCAAACTGGTACTGTACTATCGGTGATCCATCGCTCAACAAAACAGGCTACACCATAACTGTGTCCTAGTCGTAGGGATATAGCAATAAAATGCATGGCAAATGAGATTGAAGAAGCAAGTATGACCCCGTAAGGAAAAAACTGGAATGCCACCTGACCAAAACCAAAATCTATGTGAACATTTGTGATTTGGTAAATTTTTTGTTGCCTCCCCATTTAAAGATTTTTCTAAGCAAGAAAAAAAAATTTTAGCTAACAGCGAAGTGGCGAATAAAAATTACCAAAAGCCACAGAGAGAGTTTACATGATTTGAAACAATAATTTTTTATTAGATATTCCAACATTGAACTTTCAAACATCTGTTACGATTGCTAAAAATATTGCCTTATTGAATCTCTGACGAATTTTGTCGATGAAACAATTTAAACTCATACCAGATGCAAAAATATGCTGCCATTCCAAGTCTACGCCAACAACAAAGCAAGGCACCCACTACACTGCCCTTTTGGTTGAAATTTCACTTTCTGTTGTGTGGCACAATTAAAAATATAAATCATTTTTTAAAAAATGTTTTGCAATGTTCAACACAAATTGCCATCATAGTAGTGAATGTTTATGTTTACGTTTTGTAATATTTACGTATGTAAGTTTGTCTGTTTATTTTCTTGATTTATTTCACTTAAAGTGTGGCGGATAAAATTGAAAGGATGATGATCATGTACGTCACACGCTCAGTCAAACATGAAATAATATTTTGCTTGTAATATGATTTGGCATGGATGATCTTCGAGTACGCTAAAGAAGACATCAAAACATGTTGAATGTCTGATTTGTCGCCCATAAATACGGCAAATTACATGGGGACAGAACACAAGGGGCGCGAAAGTGGTTTTATACTTAGTGGCTAGATTCGCCGTCGTCTCCACCTCCAAGATTAATGAGTACGAAGTGTGTGTATAGTGGCCTTTTAACACTGTTGCCACTTTGTTCCATTGTGACCAAAAATGGTTCTTTTAGTTTAGGTTTGGTCCACTGATCCGTTTTTTTTTGGTTTGGTGCTTATTAATTTTATAGGAAATAAATACTATGGGCGTTAGTTCCGTGGGCGTTATTGCATTGCACCCTGAAACTGTTGCACATTGTGAGAACTGTGCCATGGATTTGTGGAAAAACGAGAGATAAGATTCACCTTTATGTGTGTCTTTACAAAGAGTCAGAATCGCTCAGTCAGTTATGCCTTCTCTTTATTTCGAAGCTTCACACAGGCCATTCCTACTAAATGCACAAGAAGTTTGTTGTAGATAATAAGAGATTTGGAAGGAAGCCCATATCACAAATGGATCATGTTGTCTATATTCCTAAAGTAGGTAACGATGACTATACGGGCCACAAGACCTTTAGTTCTATCAGCATGGTGCTATTACTCTTACGGAAGACTGTTTGAGGTTCGAGTTCGAAAGGAGTCAGCATGCTTATCAGGTGGGGAAGTCTTGTGAAACGGCAAAATCTTGCTGATCTGATTAGTGAAGGTATCACAAATAAAGACTTCACCTTAAGAGTTTTTGTGGATATAGAGGATGTCTTTTATAATAACACTTTCAACAGCAGTTCGGCTTTTATGCGTGGTGTATCTTCTGTGTCGAACTTTTGGTTCGTTGAATGCTGCCGCAGAAAGATATTGTGTTCAGATAGGAGAGGGCCAGCACATAAAATGCAGAGTAAATAAGGGCTGGCCCCTTAGTAGGTGAGGTATCTATGCTCAAACCAATGCAGATCATTCTCCTTTATTATAATATATCCTTCCCTTGAATAAGTTTATAGATTGATTAGTCTAAAGCCAAGAATAATGTTGTTATCTTCCATAGGCGTAGATAGTTGTATGGACCCATCTACCAACTATTATGCTCATGTTAAGCAGAAAACTCCTCGAGCTTTGACTGCGCTTTGGTAATGTAGACAAGTTGTTCGTAATTCGTGCGGCCTACCTCCTAGAGGGATCTCATGGTCAGGTCTATAATCAGCTACTTATCTGTGGAGCAGCTTCTCCATCAATAGCGTGGGTAACCAGCTTCCGAAAGGCCAAACAATTACCGTGTGCTGTACAGGAAATTTCCCTACAAGGTCTGGTAATGCTCTGGATGCACTGCTACACTCACCATGGCTTAAGTCCTGATACCTGAAGAGGCTCTTAAGGCCAACTACAGATTTAAAATGAATTCATGGCGGTATAACAAATAGTGCGAGGTGGATATTGGTGGCGGCTACGATAGTGACAACAGCGTCCTTTCAATGCCACATGACTAGCTCCAAGCTTTCATTGCCTTTACCGAGGATATTCATGAATGCCGAATTCCCTGAGGCTCAGCATTACACAGGGTTTCATTCGCCTGTTGGCGAAGAGGAACGCGAGCTTCCGAGGAAGACAAGTGTCACACCGGCCCAACTTCGATATGAGTACTGTAACTCCTACCTATCCAAACTGAACACTGACATCCCGAATATTAGCCCGGCATGTGGTGTGTGCCTCCATGACACCAACCATCTATTCACCTTTTCGACGTAGCAAACTCTGCTAATATCAACTTCAGTCTAGTTTAACACTGCAGAAGGCGAGCGAAGACTAGGCAGGACGAAGATTTGTTACAACAATAACATCAACAACAACAGGCTCAGCATTACCTTAATCACAATATTTCCCCCGGGTTCACACATTCCAGATTCTTTACTGACTGCTCCAAAACTAGCTGCAGGTCCGGCGCTGCAGTTTTTGTTGAAGACTCTTTTCTGCCCCGTCTGGGTTGGGAACAGGTATGAAGTTTGCGAAACAGATGTGTTGGAAGAATAATCATGGAAAACTGAGACGGGATCGAACCGATACTATAAATGATTTTTTGCCACACAATTTTTATCTCAAAACAGGGAAACATTTTTAAAAAGATATTTTAGCCGTTGTTATGCTCATAATTTTGATTGCTATTTTGCAAGCCACAGTTGATTTTCAAAGCCAATTTCAAATTTAGAAAAATATTTAACTTGTTTGAGTATCGACAAAAACACTCCCCGAAGGTCTTGGGACCAATGTGCCAGTCCTTTGCGGGATATGGACCCGGTACACTCCGGTAGACTGTCGCTGGATCGATTTGGTATGACCAGTGCAGCCTTCTAGGTAATGTGACCCCTTCTTCTGTTAGGAAAGGAGAAGATGGGTAATGGTTGCAAGCAGAGACAAAAAATAACTGTTATTTGAAATTTCTGAATCAAAAACGTTGCTCGAATTCTTAAATTTATTCAAAACGTTGCAGATATGTATGCCTGTGTGTTTTACGATAAAGGGACAGACATGCAGCCTGCAGTTTTTACAGCAGAGTCTTGGCTTTCCTGAGTACAGCATAAGCTGTATATAGTTTTGGAAAAGAGGGCAGTGCCATGCACAAAGACTATGGTAAAGAGGGTGTGTTTGGCCCTAGACTCGCAAATTCAGTTTCTACGATGGGACTTCCTCTTATGATCAACTTCGCCGGTGCCCGAAACATGATCATATCCACCAGAAGGTTTATGCACAAAGATCCACCAGGCAACATAGCTGTCCTCCGATCGAAAAGCACTCATCCAGATCTTCTACCACGTTGTGATAAATGGACGGCATTGCCTCCAGTGTCAAACGGCGAAACAGGTGCAGCAAGAAATGTATGAGCAGTGGGAGCATATGGGATGCCACCTTCAAGGCTAAGGTAAGAGCAAGTGCAACGAGGGGCGTGTGTGATTACTAATATTTATCATCTCGAAACTGTTATGAAGGAAATAACAAAATTTATTTCAAATTAAAATTTTTTTTTTTGGCAACGAAAACATTCCCACAACAGCCGGTTCTATCGTACCGGAATGACGCGGGTTTTTTTACCCGGCCAATTGTTTTTATTTCAGTGTAACCCTGTCCAATCTGTCTCGTCCCACCCTCAAATTGTCATCCTCGGAGAGATTGGATCTGCTGCGTTTGCTGGAAGAACATTTATATTAAACGGTCGCATTCGGTTCAATGCGCCAAGTGTAAGAGATGGCTACATAAATCTGGATGCTCAGGGCTTAATCCTGCCATCCACAGACCCCGTACTTTCTTTAGTACTTTTGAGGTACCATGCTGTACACGCCTAAGGGCGTCCCGCGGTACACGTCGCTCTGGCGCTCCCCTACCGCCCCTACACTGCCGCCATTCCCGCCTCACCCACTCCCGACTGTCGCTCACGCTCACCAGCGTCTTCTTCTCGCACGCCCGCTCAACACTCCTATCCCCTCCGGAATAGGCCGGATATAAGCATCGCAGAGCGTCAGTCCCCTCTTTCTTTGTCCCCAATGCCCGACCCCTGGTTCCTGCTGCACGTGGGTCAGGACCACCACCTCCTCATACCTTTCACTACGTGCACCGTTTGTCGGCAAAGATTATATACGCCTGCGACATGGGTCAAGTGCAACAATTGCCTTGACTTGTGTCACACCCTTATGTGCTCTGCGCTCGCAAACGCCTAAAATGCTTCAAAATTTTGCAGCTGAACTGTAACGGATTAGCTGGAAAGTTCGCGGAGATAACTGACTTTATAAAGAGACAAAATTGAACACAAGATCCGACTTACGAACTTGTGATGGGTATAATGTACAGCGAAAAGACCGTCCCAGCGGTCATGGGGGTGGCTTTGCGTTCATTACACATCACTCTGTACAATGTAATCCATTTTCCCCTGACGTCGACCCCAGGGACTCTGCCTTAGAATGCCAAGGCATAGTAGTCCGGTCAGACGACGTCGACTTGCAAATTATAAATATCTACATTCCCTCAGCCACGTGTTGCCCTAAAGATTATCATCCCGACATTAGTGCGTTGCTAAGGGGCGATAACCGTCTAATCATTTCAACGCACGTCACGATCTCTGGCACTCCAACTTGCCTGCAGACAGCAGAGGACACGCAATTGCAGAGCAAATAGACAACTCAGCATTCTGTACAGTCATTGGAGATGCCCCCACCAGGGTGGCAGATAACTGCCACAGTTCGCCAGACATCTCCATAACGAGCGCGGGCCTAATTAACTTCGTCATCTGGCGACCGATGCTTACATTAGCTTCAGACCACCTACCCATCCTACTCTCGGTTGGACGACCGACCGACTTCATAACGACTGATAAACTAACATACATTAACTTCACCAAAGCGGACTGGGACCGTTTTACTGACTATACAGAGCGCCCCTTTGCTGCCCTACCCACTCCTACAGACGTACGCAAAGGTGAAAGAGAGTTTCGCAAGGTCATTGATTCAGCCTCAGGCCGCTTTATTCCTACTGGCAGAATGCCAGAAATTCGTTGGATTTTCGTGCAGAAGCTGCGGCGATGGCAAGAGAACGTGACCAAGTGAGACTCATCAATCCCGCAGATCCCAGAATCAAAGATCTCAATGCGAAAACTCGTAGGCGAGTCAACGAACACAAACTGACCAAGTGAAAACAACACCTTGAGGCATGCAACCTCTCCGGCGAAGTCGGCAAATTATGGTCGACTGTCAAAGCCCTATCCAATTCGACCAAACACAATGACAAGGTGTCAAATCGGACGCCAGGAAATGCGCGAGCTTCTTTTGCCGGTTGTGTATAATACATCCACCTGCGGATAGGACTAAGAGAAGAGTCATCCGACGTGCGCACAAACACAAGCACTCCACTGCGCCTATTGCCGTCTCTGTCGCAGAGGTCAAGGAAGCCATAATGAAGGCCAAACCCTCAAAATCCATCGGGCCCGACGGAATCGCCATGAAGATGATTAAACACCTAGGCCACTAGGGACAGAGTTATTTAGCGGCTCTTTTCAACCTCTCTAAATACTTTCGTCATACCTGAGATATGGAAACGGGCGATTGTAGTTCCCCTACTAAAACCAAGGAAGCCGACGAACCAAGGAGATTCTTATCGTCCGATATCCCTCCTTTCGCCGGCTGCGAAATTACTAGAGACCATTTTGCTCCCTAACTTTATTGCAAATCTGAAATTGGCCGATCGCCAGCATGGTTTCCGCAAATCTCACAGCACTACATCCGCTTTGAATGCCATTACAACGCAGATAAATTATGGTTTGAATCAATACCCACCAAACCATAGGACGGTTCTCGTGGCACTTGACATATCAAATGCATTTGATACGGTCAACGACGCCACGCTCCTTCGAGACCTGGAAGAGACACCGCTCCCTGCCGGCCTTAAACTCGCTGATTACCTCAATGGTCGACAGGCATCAGTCAACTTCAGGAACAAGAAATCTATGCCACGAAGAATAAAACAAGGGGTGCAGCAAGGTGGTGTTCTCTCTCCTCTTTTGTTTAGTTTCTATATTTCGATACTCCCCCCCCCCCCCCTCAACCAGAGGGAGTCTCCATTGTTTCCTACGCTGACGACTGCACGATAATGGCCTCGGGAAAGAGTCCCTCCATTGACGAACTCTGTACTACAATCAACAGTTACTTACGTGACCTTTCCAGCTTCTTCACCGAGCGAAATCTGACCCTATCTCCGACTAAATCGACGGCGACCCTGTTTACGACATGGAATGCGCAGATGGGGCAAGAGTTAAATGTCCGCGTAGACGGAGTACCTCTACCTACTGTCAACCACTCGAAAATGCCACCGCAATAGCCTCAAAGGTACAGAGCCGCAATAAGATCCTCAATTCACTGGCCGGCAGTACTTGGGAGAAAGACAAAGAAGCATTGCTTGCTACATATAAGGCTATCGGCCGACCGGTTATTGACTACGCTGCGCCCATATGGTCGCCCAACCTTGCTGACACCAATTGGAGGAAATTGCAAGTCTGCCAAAACACCGCCATCAGAACTGCTACGGGATGTCTGCTTATGTCATCTGAGTCTCACTTCCATCAAAAGGCAAAATTGCTCAATGTTCAAGAGCACGCGGAACTCTTGAGTAGACAGTTCCTTCTGAACTGTCATAAACCCAGTCATCCAAATCGGCAACTATTGGATGTAGCACTGCCCCCCACATCTCTTTGCCGTTTGATCTGCTGAACTATAGGCGGGCTCTTAATGACCTCACACTGAGTCGGTAGATAGATCCTTCAGATCTCGGCCTGTGAATCCCGTTATCAGTACTCATCCACCTGAATTGGCTGAAGAGGAGCGTGTACCGAGGGAGACTAGAGTCATGCTAGCACAACTTCGCTCTGGATATTGTAATAGGTTAAACTTTTACTTATCCAGACTGAACCCCAAAATACCAAACACATGCCCTGCATGTGGTATGTCCCCTCATGATACCAAACATCTCTTCTAGTGTTCAGTCGAACCCACTCTTCTAACACATACATCACTCTGGTGCAACCCTGTGGAAACTGCGCGTTTCCTCGGACTTCCGTTAGAAGAGCCTGATGACAATTTAGAGTGATCGAGCCCATTGGTCAGGGCGAAGCACGTTAACAACAACAACAACCTTATGGCATTTTAGTCGCCTACCTGAAGAATCATTCTACTTCACATTGGCTTAAGAAAATTGCTCTATCAGTATGAATATCAATGCCAATTTGTTGTCCCTTTTTCATAACCAATTTGGTCCAAAAAATTTTAGTGTGGCAACAATGGATAGTAATATGATGAAGTGGGTAAGTTTAGCAAGTCTAATTATTATCCGCAGCATTCATTTTAATTTTGTAAAACTAGTCAGTGATACTGAAACACAGAGTCAACATAAGAGAGAGAGACGTTGATTGATATACACGTATATATAAGTTTATTCTGCATTATGAGCCATATATTTGTTTGTATGTAGTAAATTTCTTTTTTTCCTACCAAAACGCAACACTAGGCCACACTTCCTCGGTGGATGTAAGAACACTTTAATACGATCCTAATTTCGTTTTTTTGTTTGGTAATTTTTTTCCAACGTATTACGTACAAACAATTTTATAGTAGAAAAAAATTAAGACATCATTAACAATATCTTGCATGTAGTGTACAGAAGCCCCTCGATTTGACCTCTGAAGCTTAACAGGTCGCCAAGCCATTAATTGTTGCGAACACGGCATCGGAATGTATTCCTCGGTCGTTCTAGTTGTAAATTACTTTTTTTGTGCCATTACAAGGGCGGTTCTGAGTGTACCCAATCTAACTAGAAAAACTAAACACTTTCGGATTAACAGGTTCTAAGTTGTGATCGTTAACTCTGAAGCTGGTTGATATATCAAAATAAAAGCTACTTCTCACCGTAGTCTTCATTAGCACCTTTTGGGCCAATCTCGGTACATTTCATTCTACATTTTATCCTGAATTAGTGACATCTTCTACCATTTTAACCTTTTCTTTACCTACGTGTGTGAAATTTTATGAGGTTAAGTTTATGAAACGGCTAGGCTTCTAAGCAGAGATCGGCAGCCCTTCGAGAATATTTCTACCAGGAAGGTTCGAAGTTTGTCATCTGATGTGATATGTCTAATTGGATGTCGGATTGTTGATATTTTATATCGGATGTTTTATGTTTTAAGTTTTATGTTTGACGATTGATGGTGTTTGATTTTTGTTTGGCTTTGTGTAATGTTTGATGTCTAGTGTTTTGTGTTTGATGGCTAGGTTTTGACTGCTGACGTTTGATGTTGTAGGCCTGATACTTATGTTTATGTTTGGTGTTGGTTGATTGATGTCTGATGATACAGGCTTTTGTTTGCAGTTTGATGTTTTATGTTTGATATGTATTTGAAGTTTGGGTTTTATAAGATATCTTGCCAAAAGCATGAATATGCCAATTTTCTGATTTTGAGTTATTTGGATTAATCATTAATTGTTCTACATTTGACACAAATCCCAACTTATCATGTGTTCGAGTAATCCATAACATTTTTCAACCTCAATTAGCCAAAATTTAATTTTTCAAAAACTATAACATTTTTAACTTGATTTCCTAACATTTTAATTAAAGCAGATAAATGCTTGTGGCACGAGGGCAACGATATTAGCTACGTGAATAAAAATAAGTTCAGATAATTAAGCAGCTACCCTCGTTGACTTTTTTGTTCTTGCAACAGTTGGTTATATATAAAACGGTTTTTGGAGTTTTTCGTCGTTTTACTTCGTATATATTGACGATTATTTTATTTTTAAATTTAAATTAATGAATTCGAAAATCAATTAGCACTTGGCACAGCTAGATGTGTTTCTGTCAAAGAAGAAAAACCAAAAACTAAATAGTAAAAAATATGTGATATAAATAAATTTGGCATTTAAAAATAGTGTAACCTTGTAAATGCTAAAGAGGAATAAAATGAGTAGATTTCTATCTATGAAAAATTTTATAAAATACATACATATATATTAGAATACGAGGCTTTTACCCCCGTTTGTTCAAGCAAGAATATTAAAATTGTTTTATCAGTTTCTTCGGTACATTTAAACTGATGCCATAAATTTGGTGAGGACGAGAGAGGTAAACATTAAAAAGTACAGGATTGACTACTTCTGATCAGTACGCGCTCACAACGGCTATCCACAATGGCTACCCAACTTTATCGATGTTTACCCTATAAACAAATTTCTTGGGACATTGACGAGAAGACACCAAAATAAATTATCTTTGTACAAACCACAATAGGAAGCATCTGTGGTCTTGAACTCGAAGATGTGGACCTCGCAATATAGCCATTTATTTCGATTTTTCCCCTTATTACGTCATGCAAGGTCATCCGAATTCTTAACACACCTAAGTTATATACTATTTATGTATTTTCAATTCATTTTATGCTCAGTTTCATAAGCCTTTCACATAGATTTAAACCCAAAACAAATATTTCCATTCATGACTTCCTTCCAAAATCAGCTTGCATACAAACCGCTGGCAAGGATCGCGCCTCATACAAACCACTTGAGCATATAGATGCTAAATTATCGGATATAGAGACGCAAAGCAATAATAGCAACGGAGCAAACAGCATAAGCAGTAACACTGGGAGCAGTTGTTCAGAAAGTAGCACCAACAACAACACTAATTATAGCACCAACAATGAAAATGGCAGCAACAGTATTACAACACATAGTAAAAAATATAAAAGCAACAAAAAGGATGCAAATACAAATAGCAACAATAACAACAGCAAAAACGTAAGTGTCGAAAGGTTAGAGGTTCCCAAAGGACTACAGAAATTACTAAACTTTAATTTGAATTCTCATCCATAACAGGAAGAACCAATGCATCCTACGTTGGCGCAAGCCGTTGTGGTGCTAGAAACAAAAGCTTTGTGGGATAAATTTCATGAGCAGGGCACTGAGATGATTGTCACCAAAACTGGACGTCGTATGTTTCCTACATTTCAAGTGCGCATCGGTGGTTTGGATCCACAAGCGACGTACATAATGATGATGGATTTTGTGCCAGTCGACGATAAACGCTATCGATATGCATTCCACAAGTGAGTGTTTATGAAAATATGTGCTTCACACATATACATACTTACATGTGCTAGGGATGTAACGAATATTCGTACTCGCTCTTATCAAAGGGAATCTTTTACGAATGCTTTACAAAACCGAACGCAGAAAGAAAATGGACACGTTTTAGCATAGGCTATATTTAATCTTCAACATATCAGCCTATTTTAGCTTAGAATGAAGGAATAAAAGTAAGATGGGAAGACGTAGACGAAGAGGGGAAACAAGGATTGGAAAAGAAAATTATATTAATATCAGAAAAGTCTGAATATTAGTAAAAGGACATATATGAAGTCGATAAAAAGGAAGACTAAATAAAGATTTATGTTAGAGGAAACGAACGACTCAGAGGAACAGAGCGACAAAGACTAAACTTACCGATTTCTACCTAGCTTAAGCCACAGTGCGGTGAATTATAACTCATTTTCAAATACACACATAAACAAACATTATAAACCAATGTGCACAAATCCAAATTTTTTAGATGTTTGAGAAATTTCTAAACTTTCAAAGTGATTTCCACCATGTTTCACCACTTGAGGTTGAACATTTTTTGATTTTAGTCTGATAACCATTGGAGTTCATTTTGAAAGTGCACCTGCAACTTTTACACATGGCAGCACTCGTATATTCTATAATATCTGACACCAATAACAAATCAAAACACGTGAGCGAACGAAAAATTTCCAGAACATTAAAAAAGGAAAGAAATAAAAAAATGTATATTTGTGTGACGAAAGGCAGTATTTATAATATTATATTATGTTGCGTATTGTGTTTTAATAATTACTGAAATGCCTAACATAATCATGTCTAAAATCCCAAATCCCAACATCACTAAATGCCAATTGAAAAATAAATGCTCCTATAAATACTTCGCATAGCTTCAAATTATTACACTAATACAAGGTGGCGGAAAAGTAAGCTTCCGATGTTCAGCATATCGGTTGTGGCACGTGGAGTGTGTGCTGTTGCACCGTCTTGTTGGAACCACATGTTTTCCAATCCCAATTCATCAAGTTGCGGCAAAAAGAACTCGTTGATCATTGCTCTGTAGCGCTCACCATTCACAGTAACCGTTTGGCCCCGACCGATTATTGGTCAAATAAATAGTCAGCAATATTCCGCGTTCTGGAGCAGTGTAGCGTAACATTGTTTATTAACGTGTATTTCGCATGTGTTTACTACACAAATGTCAAAACAGAACTGACTTTAGGGGCCAATCGCAAAATTTATAGCATTTTCTGATAGGAGGATTACTTTTGCGCCACCTTGTATGTTTGAAAACTATTTTACTTTCAGCTCAAGTTGGGTGGTAGCTGGCAAAGCAGATCCCGTCTCGCCACCGCGCATACACGTCCATCCCGATTCGCCCGCGCCGGGTGCTAATTGGATGAAACAAATCATTTCATTTGACAAACTGAAACTCACCAATAATCAACTGGATGAAAACGGGCATGTAAGTAGCCAAATGTTTAAAATTGAAAATATAAATATTTCATGAAAAATTTATATGGCTGCACTGTGTTTTGCTTGAGGTTATACGACTCCTTCAATATGACTCGACGGCTGATATCCATTTGTTTTTCGCATTTTTATTTAAGCATCGGCTACTGCAAAAAAAAATTTTTCATGCAGAGTTTTGCTTAAATCAACAAATAATAGAATAACGCTTTTCTGAAGAAAAAAGCGTTAGAAAGCAATAAAAAACAATTCAATATTTTATGAAAATTGCTAAGTTCAATACAATAAGATTTATTTAATTGCTTTTTGGGTGCTATTCAGACGATGAAAATTGAAATAAAAAACAATAACAAAAAGATTTTTTACCGGAACCATTCAGGACGAAATTTCACAACATTTTAAATTGATTGTTTGTTGAAATATGTTTAACGAAGTATTGATATACACTGGTTCTCAGGGAGCTGGTTTAAGAACCGAGTGGGGCCATAATTTGGTGTCTATCGCGTAAAAGGGTTCGAGACTGCACCCTTTTCTCGCTATCTTAGACGCGCTTTGGATTCGATATTAAGACCCCAAATATTAGTGAAACCGTGTAAAAAGAAAATTTTTTTTAATATTTTTAGATAATCTTAAACTCAATGCATCGGTATCAGCCACGCTTTCACATCGTCTACCTGCCACCGAAGAATACCTCGCTGGATGAGAATGAGCATTCGAGCCATTTTCGGACATTTGTCTTTCCAGAGACATCATTCACTGCCGTGACTGCCTATCAAAATCAACGTGTAAGTATTTCGTGGATTTGTTTTTCAGCATTTTTTAATGTTTTTATACTATAAGCGCAAAGCTTTGCTATGTTCCATACAAAAAACACAGAGGGAAGTGCAAACCCGGTAGAAGTGAAACCTTCATAAAAATTAACTACGTAAGAATGTAGAGGTAAAGCCATAGTGAATGTTCAAACCAACGGATAGTGGAAAATATTAAAACATTAATTCCAGGGTAGTTAATTCACTGCGAACTCCTTCATTCGTAATTTTTTTTAATTAACTTTAACCCATTTGAATTGCATAAAGCTCAAATTTTAAAAATTTGGTTTCGAATTTTTTTGCCAAATGCACAACAGCTGACCGTTTGAGAGATTTACTAGAAGTAGTCAACAAAAATTCTGCTGACTACAACTTGCAACTTCTGACTGAGAGGGATCCATATTAATGTACTCTCATTTTCGTGCTCTAAGCAGTCATAGAACGGAGTAAGGGAGTGATTTCCTGGGACTTCTGACTCGTACGGGATCCCAGCCACGGTTGCCGTTTGCCTAAAATTTTGCGTACTAAACCGAAAAAAAACGTACCAAGATAATTTGCTAGGCAAACAATATAACATTTATTAAAACAATTTTAAGCAGTTCATCTGCTGACATAAATTTACGCAGAAACGGGGATTAATATACATATGTGTACGTATAAACATAAATTTTTTCTTCTAAATATACCCTATAATGAGTAGAAGTAAATAAATAAATTAAAATGTCCACAATTCCCTTAATTTGCTTGCGCATATTCCCCCGATTATAAAACTTACCTATCCATCTTTATTTTTCCGCTTCAGAACTGAGGCAAATATGAAAATAATTTTAATTTCATTAGCACTACTTGCTGGTGCTATTTTTTATCACAAACAAATAGTGGTACCTCTTTACAACTTTTTCTGAAAATACCAAAGCGAGGTATGACAGAGAAAGACTCCTACGTATAAGTTGATACAAGTGGTACCACTTCACTTCTACTGCCAGTAAAGCAGGAGAGGGAAAGGGGCTTGATATTTGTAGCAGTGCCATCGGAGTTGCGTTGAAGTAAAAATGGCAAAAACGGACCAAATTTGGAAGTTGCGTACCAACGTACCCGGCGAAAAAATGCGTACAAAAATGCTACGCTTCGGCCAAAACGGCAACCGTGATCCCAGATACTAAGATTAATGTTTTTAATGCATTTTTTTTGTTTGGATGTCATCAACATATCCTTGAAATATATCTTAATGACCGTTTTTAATGGTGTTGCAGTTCGGTGCTACTTTTTAAATCTAGTGAAAGAAAGGGTATATGCAGTACTTTGGATTGTAATCTATATATACATAAAATGTTAAGCGGGTGTTTTGTCTTTTATGATCTTAGCAAATGGTCTAACCTCTTTAGACCAGAGGAAAATGTTTACGCCTTAAAATAACTGTTCTATTACTTAATTATTAGGGATGCCAATTTTTTGGACTTCAATAATCCCAGGATTTCGTTATTAGCTATTCTCCAACAGTTTAGGTGGAAAAGAGTAAAGAAAATTTTGAGAAAATTCTAACCTTAAAATATATAACAAATATTTGGAGATTTTCAATATGAGTTTTTTATTCAAAACGAAACAGTCCATTCGAGATAGGCTTTTTGTGGTTTTTTAGTAAAGGTGGAAGAAAATATTTATGTAAACGTTACCAATACCGAAATAATTACGCGAAAGAAAATAATGCACTTTGCATCTGTGCAACAAAATATGCTCGTCATATTTTTTCCCCTGTAGATACATTTCGAAAACTGCTAGACTTCTTCACACAATTAGGCCATCAGAGCAATAGCTTTTTGTTAGCTAAACTTCTATCTTCATTAATTTTACCATAAGATTGCACAGGCCGAGACATCTGTTGGCATTGCTGCATCATGAAGAAGAAAATCTAATATTATAATATTTTTGTTAGTTGCTTATATTCATAAATAAATCAAAATAAAAATGTTTTTAAAGTTTTTATAATGCAAAATTTGCGATATATTATGATTTTGTAATGATGTTGCTGCTTTGCCCTCATATTTTGTGTTGTTATGCTTTTTCGTTTCATCGAGTTTGAAATCACTGCCGGCGCTAAAGACGGTTTAACTTCAAAACCGGACACATTCAATCATTGAGTTTTTCCACTCAGAACAACTTAATTACAACATTTTTGATATGAAAAATTCTTATTCCCCCACTTGAAAAAAATTGGATTCCAACTTGAATTCCATTTATGCATTTTTAGTTTATTATATAAATTAAAAATAACAAATAAAAAAGATCCAAAACAAAATTGTAATTTCATCTTTATTTTTCCTGTTCCCAGGTAACTCAATTAAAAATTGTTAGTAATCCCTTTGCCAAAGGTTTTCGTGATGATGGCACCAATGATGTGTAAGTATTTGATTTGATGTACTAAAACGCTAATACCATTGTTAAATAAAGTGTCAACATGCTCTTTTATGAAAAATATGTGAATGCAAACATGCAAACATTCGTGCATTCATTGAACATCAGTGAAAGAAAGCTCAAAAGCGCTCCAAACATAAAATGCAGAAATTATGACTTGATGATATTTTACATAAATCCATCCAAACTGCATGTACTCAGTACAAACATACAAATATTATTTTAAGCACATAATTCTCATACAATAAAACGTTGTTTATGAAATATTTTTTGTTGTTGATAACTTGACCCAATTAATAAGAAAAAACTGCTCGACGAAATGTCAGACACAATGACGACGGCGGCATGCAAGTGGCTGCTGAGTCCCAAAGGGCAATGTTGGTAAAAAATAGCACGAAAAGGGCAGCATGCAACATGTTCTTTAGCACTTTGCGCCACAAGAGCAACAAGGCTGCAATTAGGTAGGTGGTTGGGTTGGAGAGCGTATGCGGCAGTAAATCAAACAAATACGTTTTTTAGTATCAAAATCAAGCGCATCACATTTTTAAAGTGGCCTGTAAATATTAATATGGATTTGTGTATGTTTGTATATGTGGCACAAACAAAGTCCTAAGTAATTCTTAGAAATAGGGATCTTCAATAATTTAAAAAAATATGTTTGTATGTTGGTGTATGTGCAATGCTTAGATATATTTGTTTGTATTAATAAATAATGCAGCGTTTGTAATTTTTTGTTTTGAGGACAGAGATATAAACAAAATTGTGATGTGAGAGGGTTAAAGTGTGAATGATGAAATAGAGGCCAGACAGCTAAAAAATTAGAAAAAGAATTTGACGAAAATCAGGCAAATCTTTACCATAACGTAAGAATTTCTGAAACTGGTCACTTAAAATTGTAAAAATTTAATTTTGATCAACAATGGTATTTTTAAGTGGCTTTTGACAATGCAAACAAATAGATATCTTTGATTTTTGCAAAAAAAAAAATGATCCTGTTTTATAGCCAATTGAAAAGGGGTTTCCTTTCTATTTAAAAGTTGAAATACGGTTTATAAATCAAATACCAATATTCTCGCTTCCAAAAACCCTTCAAGATGCAGAATGTAAAAAGTGTATTCAATAAATTGTGATTGACAGCTAAAAATTATTCTCTTGTAAGGAATAATTATGTCAACCGAATGTAAACAAATGGGTTAACCCTTTGAGGTGCATGTAGCTTTTCAGCACTCATATATAAGTTTTGTTTTTTGTATTTGTTTTTAATTTTACTTTATTCGACAGAATTGTCAAAGATTACGAGATCAGAATACATAAACTATACGTTCAGATAGAACAAGTGCGGGGAAATACAATTCCACAAGTTACAGTTTATTCCACAATAAATAAAATCATTAGTTACTTAAATAAAACACATTTTTTTACAAACCCGTTTTAGCAATTTTTTGGTTTTAATTGTACGAGGTGTGTTCAAAACGTATCGCGAATTTTGAATTTTCGCTGGTTACGTATATTCGAATTTCGAATTTTTTGTGGCGTTATGTTGGTACTCATGTCTCTCACTTATGCCGACAAGCTCGGCTATTTTGAATGTTCAGT
Organism: Merzomyia westermanni; assembly: GCA_949987695.1. Lineage (NCBI taxonomy): Eukaryota > Metazoa > Arthropoda > Insecta > Diptera > Tephritidae > Merzomyia > Merzomyia westermanni. Next base: position 75,671,900 of record OX465290.1, read on the forward strand.
TAATTGTTGACAGCTGCTTTGCTTGCACGTGTTTTGGATCGTCTTCGATTTTTACCTATTCAAAAAAATGGATCAAAGAACCTGTATCAAATTTTGTGTGAAAAACGAAATTAAGTGCGCGGATGCATTCCGAATGTTGACTGTGGCATACGGAGAAGCTACCTTGGACCGAAGCAACGTTTATCGGTGGTACAAAATGTTCTCAGAAGGCCGAGAAGATGTGCAAAGAAGAACAAAAATTGGCTTTTGCACCACGATAACGCCCCTGCTCACGCATCATTGCTTGTGCGCGACTTTTTGGCCAAAAACAACACACTAATGATGCCGCAGCCACCGTATTCCCCAGATCTGGCCCCTTGTGACTTTTTCTTGTTCCCTAAACTGAAGAGGCCCATGAAAGGACGACGTTACGCTTCTCTTGACGAGATAAAGACGGCATCTAGGGAGGAGCTGAACAAGATACAAAAAAATGATTTTTTGAAGTGCTTCGAAGATTGGAAAAACCGTTGGCACAAGTGTATAATATCTCATGGGGATTACTTTGAAGGGGACAAAATAGATATTCATGAATAAATAAATAATTTTTCGCGATACTTTTTGAACACACCTCGTATAAGTTTTGAGCAATTCAACATCCATTTAAACATTGAAGTTTTTTAATCTAAACATTATTCGGCACTTATAAAAGTAAGATTTAATGTTTTCATTCAAATATACGTGTGAGTTCGGTACTACTAATATTTAAAAAATTTATCAATTTAGCTATTTTCAGCCATAAACTTTCATAAAAAACAGTTAAAAGCTAATTTATCGCATTAAGAAATTAGTTGTTGGTTTCCTAAGGCTCCCATTCTAAATTCGGGGTATCCATTCATACACATGCGACGTAGTTTGCTCATATTGGCCAAACCCCATTATTCGAATGATGCTACTTACTTCACAGCATCTATCGTATTTGGAAGTTCTATGTCTATATCGAGTTCTGGGAGCTCTTCGAAAAAGTTCTATAAATATTTCGTACTTTGTCTTGTTTCATTCTGTTTGGCAGTTCTTTTTTTTTAATTATTAAGAAATGAAAGACAACACTGAAAATGGCCGAACGGCGAAACCTGTCAATGGATAATGAAACATTTCTGATAGAATATTTTCAAAGATTTAGAAAGCCAACAAGTTTAAGTTTAACCTTATGGAAATTTAAATATTTTGAAAATCTTTATTCTTTTTTTGATATTGGGGAAATCCACTAAATCTTCCCTGTCAGACTTCTTTATTGGATTTGCGATTCTATCCCACAGTTTGTTAAAACATAAACTTCATGCTATCATATTTGTTATTTTATTATAAAAACTATGAATTTCAGGTCAACTTAAGTTGTCTTCTAAAATCTTTAATTTCTCTGTCAACTAGACAGTGGACCAACATCAACTTTAAAGCCGAACTGGCTGAGACCTAACACAGATATGAAGACTCCAGCTTTCAATAACTGACTTCTATAAAATTCAAGATTTTTGTGAGAAATGGTCTGGTAAAATTCGAGTCCAACCCCAAAAAATAGAAGTTTTTTTAGTATCAACAATATACTCCTATTTTGACAACAGAAATTACTCTCGAATTCCTTTATTTGAATTCAAGTCGAAAGAGAAATATTGAAATTTCAAATATTTAAAACAAAAATTATTTAAAATTTTGCTTTTTAAAGGTTTTTAAACCGAAAAGATTATTTTAAAAAGGGTTAAAGATTTTTTCTGTTTAACATCATAGTTTTGTTCCAATTGACAGAAGTGTCAAATTCAATCACACTTTTTTAAATACGTTTGGAATATTATAAATAAGTCTCTCAGCTCTTACGCTCTCGATTTGTTTTTGTCTTACAAATTTTTTGAGCTAATGAACACTTTGACCGTCAAAGTTATTAAGAATTCGTAATACCAGTAATGATTTTTTGTTATTGAACATACCTATATTTGAGCGGAAAATTCTTCAACAATTTTTTTTTCAAAATCTTTAACTTCTTTCGATAATCAAACTTCCGAGCTAACGAGCCAAACAAATTTATCTTGATTGCTTAGTTTGTGACAGATTAAAATCCCCAGAAATGCAATCCCAAGTGTGGTATGAGTGCAGAATATAGACCCCTCAGCCCGGAAAAAGTAATTACTCTGCAAAAAAATCGCGATTACTCTAGAATGAATACGGTATGAGTCGCAAAGGACCATGTGACTAATGCCCGGTTGTTTGTTTTTTCTCTCTTTAGCATGGAAGTAACGAAATCAGCTTTAAAATTTGTATTTCAGCTTATAATGTTTGCTCTTGTTTTTTCGGTGATATCATATTAATTGAAATTTTCTCTTATTTTTGTTTCAATATTTTATAGTACTGCAGGTCCAATGGGCATGTCTCAGATGAGTCACGAAAGTCAGGCTAGATTGAAACAGCATAACGCGCAGCATCATCATCATCAGCAGCAGCAACAACAGCTTCAACAGCAACAACAGCAGCAACAGCAGTTAAAAGCTAACAAGGATGTGAATTTGGGTAAAATATCCACAAAGCCTTTGATTTTTTTAAGACTTTGACTTATTTATAGCTGTTGAAAAATTTGTAGCTTTTGTTAGTAATGAAACATCAGAATATTAGCTTTTAGTGAGCCTCGACCTATTTTGCAAAATAATTTAAAACTGAGGCATGCACTCATCCAAGCATATTTTGTTTAGGACGTAATGCTTGCCAGAATTTTTTGACATTCACTAGGTCATAGAAGGGTGGGGAACGTATTTTCCATTGGACTGATCAAAGAAGAATTCGGTCCAGCCTTGTAAATCTTACATCATCCACGGGTTTTCTGGCCGATTTTGCCGAATTTGTCCTACCACCTTACGTCTCAAGCTCCTCCCACTCACGACTTTCGATAAAGATAGCGTTCACTTAAACCGCGGTTCGTACCTGTTCACAATGTGGAACTGTAGACAACGTTCTTCTTTTCCGAGGCGATGCGGAACTTCTCGTCGAACCAGTTAATCTTCTGAGCTTTATACTGCCTGGTGCATGAGCAGCTTCTCGATTGTGTTACTGTGAGCGCTTTATATAGTTTTCAACCCAATCACAGTGATCGTATGTCAAATAAATCATCTGCCGACCTCTCTTTAGGGTTACCTTTAAGAAGTCCTTTTGTTCTAAGAAGATGACAACCGCATCGTCTACAAACTCACAGTGGCACCTTGCAATACCTCAACCTTGCTACTAAAGCGCATGTTCTAGTTTGCTGCAAAATTGAAGGGTCTACGATATCATCAAATAATGTGGATTCCCTTTCTTGAAGAATTAATTATCTTCAACTCAATGGGTTCCCCAAACACATCTCAGATGTAACCGTTTTTGAAAAAAAAATCTGGTTTTCATATTACAATCTGTTTTGGGTTGTCCCATTAATAATAGCCCACATTAACTTAAATTTCTCTGCCAATGCAAAAGTACTAATAGACGCCAAATAAGAAGATCCCTCCTCACATTTTGAGCACTCAAAGCTATTTCGTAAATCCGTCAACGCTTGCATTCAAAATTGTTCATAATAAATGTGTCTCACCCCATTTTCTTTGTGCAAATCTTCTTCTTTTCAGCAGTGGCTGAATTGGAAAATCATCAGAATGCCTTGATCTCGGCACATGTGATTCAATCGGTAAGCGGTGGCACAACAAATGCACCAGCCAATACAACACCAGAGCTCTTAAGCTACCAGCAATGTCTATCCCAAGGTAGTAGCAACAACAACATCAATGGTAGCGGGTTAATGCCAACAGCGGCACATGGACATCAACATCAACACCACCAACATGCACAAAACCATCAACAACATGATCAACACAATATCTCACCAAAATTAGAGCATGGAGCCCTAAGCACATCAGCTCCAAGCACCACCGTAGCCAGCAACATTCCCAGTCCTTACACGCATGCCACCCTCACCGCACATAACGCTGCTAGCGGCGGCAGCAATGCACCCAACCTAATGCCATCTCATTCACACGTCCATACACATCATCCACATTTGAATATGAATCTCAGTTCAGCCGCCGCCGCTGCTCAAAATCAAATGATGCCAACGGCTGTGGGTACACAATCTCACGTCACACACTCCCAAGCGATGGCAGCGAATATTTACTCCACAATCGGTCAACCATATGCGAGTGAGAATAGTAACTTTGGCGCCATCTATCATCATCAGCATTATCACAGCGGTTACGGGAATCCTTATGATAAGCTCAAGGTGTCGAGTCATATGCGTCCGACGTCAGCTACAACAGCTGGTAGTCCAACAGCGATGGCCTCAGCGGCAGCAAGTGCTTATGGCATTAGTAGCTATCAATCGATCTATGGTTCGCCACATCAAATGATGCGCCCCAATGGCTATATTGATTTGGTGCCGAGGTAAGTCTGCTGCTTTTGAAGTGCAAATAATTGGTGAGTGCGAAGGAAAAGTGAACCAGTGAAATACTGCAATAAAATATAAATTAAATTAAGTCATAACTAATGTATTTGTTGAAAGTATTAACTTTTTAGTCATTTATTAGTTAAGATCATCAGGCATACGAGTATATATTTCACAAAAATATATGTATAACTGTTCTTAGTCAATCAACCAAATATAAATAATTAATGTTATGTATAATTATAGTAATTGGATTAATGGTCTATTTATAACTTGTGTTTAGTTAGCTAATTTATTTAAATTTTTTGTTTATGAATTTCTCAATTTACTTTTAGTTGTTACATTTTACACTACAAATCTGTTTAATCTCATTCGTAGCCTAGTAAATTACCGCTTAATGCATTACATTACATTAATTAAAAATGTAAATTATTTTCAAAAGTATTTAAATATGAAATAAAACAAATATTCTTACGTACGGGTACTTTTAACAGACATTTTTGAAAGATTTTGGGAGTTTTGACGAAACTGCAGTTCTTTGCCGGATATCAGTTCGGTACGCTCAGGTAATAGTCCGCTTACTGCGGTAACAACTTGATATGAGCACTTCGAACTTTCTAGAGAATCCCACACTTTCTGTAAGGAGCTTGGGTGCATCGCCGCTAAATATGTGACTTTGACACTTAGATTGCAGAAGCGATGAATCTACAGAGTTATATTTTGCATTCAGTCGTTCGACACTATTCACAATCGAATTTAGCAAACTCAAGTCCAGAGCACGCGAGTTACCACAATTCAGGAAGGTGGGCAACCTTCACATCTGAAAGGTGCCAGCGAAGTTTCAGATAAAATTGGCCATGGAGTAATCAATCAACCTCTTTCCATTGATTGAGATAACATTATTTCATGAGGTTAAGGACTGTCCACATGAAAGCGGACCCTTGATGAAACCTGGTAAGGCTGAAATAGGCGAGTTCACAAGTCGCTACAAAATACCATATTTTAGGCCACCACTCGTCCGAGGTTAAATACCTAGGCGTGAATCCTAAACTTTACTGAAATATAAAAGTCCAGCAAGTATATTAGTAACCCCTATGACCCAAAGCAGCCGTGGGTAAAAGTAAAGCAATGTACTGGTTGCATACCGCGGTCGGCACTTGAAAGAAGCAGAGATATTCGCAGAATGGGTACGAATTGGAGAAAGTCCACACTCTACACCAGCAATTATCAACAATTATCTACACGAACGGTATTGACTCAGAAGATCTATCGTTTTCCCTAATTAAAAGGCTTCTGATCACTGCGTCTTCAAGGCCAACCTAACAGCAATTAAGAAAGCCGATAGATGGCTATTGTCTAAGAGCATTACATCTAAGACATCCGAAAGGCGAACATCGATCAAAGCTCTGCATTACAGAAATGCTGTGGGTCCCATCTTATAATTGTGTACCTCGCCACTACAGTGCCCACGAAAGAGCGAGGAAGCTAAGGTACACTAGTTTAAAACAACTGGCCCTTATTTTGCTACGTGAAGGCGCTGGCTTGTGTCGGTTTCCATGGAAAAAGGTAATGTCAAATGGGCACTAAAACTCACAAATGAGGAGTCCAGTAAATTTGGCCCGCATAAATGATAATTTTACCGAACTAGGTTGAGAATTAATCTTAAACGTATCTCCCCAGCTCAAGTGATTCTAATACTTATAGGATGCTGTCTGATGGGAGTACATTTTGAACTAAGGGGAACCTCAATTAATGACTTTTGCTGCAGCTTTAGGGACGAGCTGGATATAGAAAGTGCTAACCACTTCCGTCAAAAATGCGAAATGGTTAAAATTTTCCATATCTAAATGAGGAGCTCAAACCAGTGCCAAAAGGTCTCAGTGTGCCTCTGTGACATGCTGAGGGGGGAGAACCACCATAATAAAAATTGGGCGGTAGTGGTTTTAGTATGGAAACAAATATCCCTTATATCTCTATGAACTGTGCCTTTCAATCATGCTTTTCCTTGGAACATACTACAATTAGTTAAGACTTACGAGGGCAAGAGGTGTCTCCATTTTTAAATTGGCAGTGTATATAAAGCACAAAAGCTGCATAAGTCCTGTGAAAATTTTTTTTATCTTTTTTTACAATCACTTAATCCGTAACTGTTTTTAGTAAAACTGCTTAACATTTATTATGAAAGCAATATTTCGGAAACGCAGGATTTTTCTCTTCGAATTGATGCATTTTTTTGTGCTGTGCACCTGGATCCAACTACATAGAAAAGTCTAAAATTATTCAAATACTAGGTATCGAATTTATGTTAATTTCGTCTGCCTCACGAAAAATGGACTTGTTTTTACCTATAAAACGGAGTACTTTTTTCGAATTCGTTTTGAAAATATTACCATTCGAAATTTTTTTTGGGTGTGGCGGTAAGTTATCTCACCTTTGCACGTCACGTGTGTTTGTTTGTGTGTGAGTATCACTGATCTAAATAAGTATATATGTATATGTTAACGTCATGTAGTTACACTTCTTATATTTTCTTGTGCAAGTTACCTTCTGCATTTCCATTTCACCGCCATTTTACTTTCTCAAACTTAGAATTTACACCAAATTTAATGACAACAAAAATGGCTGGATCTATAGTCTTGATTGGTGTTCTCTACTTTGAATAAACAAATTTTGAAACGGTTCGAAAATTAATGGTTATTTTTATGGCAGAGTTTACCTTATCCTCTTGTTTATAATTATAAATAAAGAAAACTCAAACAAAATTAATTTCGGGTTGCAGGTGCATTATTGGATATACACTTACATATGTATATACATGTACCTACATACGAGTGGTGTTCAAAAAGTATCGCGAATTTTGAATTTTCGCTGGTTACGTATATTCGAATTTCGAATTTTTTTGTGGCGTTATGTTGGTACTCATGTCTCTCACTTATGCCGACAAGCTCGGCCATTTTGAATGTTCAGTTAATTGTTGACAGCTGCTTTGCTTGCACGTGTTTTGGATCGTCTTCGATTTTTACGCGAAATTCGTACCAAAATTGCTCAATTGTGACCAAAAACAGCATCGCATGAACATTGCTAAGAGGTGTTAAACTCTGTCCGCGACGACCCAAATTTGCTCCAGAGGGTCATAACTGGTGACGAATCGTGGGTTTATGGTTATGACGTGGAAACCAAAGCTCAATCATCTCAATGGAAGCTGCCGCACGAACCAAGACCGAAAAAAGCGCGCCAAGTTCGGTCGAATGTGAAAGTTTTGCTGACAGTTTTCTCCGATTGCAGGGGCGTGGTGCATCATGAGTTCTTGCCACAGGGAAGAACGGTCAATAAGGAATATTACCTGCAAGTTATGCGCAATTTGCGCGAAGCAATCCGCCAGAAACGCCCGGATTTGTGGAAGAACAAAAATTGGCTTTTGCACCACGATAACGCCCCTGCTCACGCATCGTTGCTTGTGCGCGACTTTTTGGCCAAAAACAACACACTAATGATGCCACAGCCACCGTATTCCCCAGATCTGGCCCCCTGTGACTTTTTCTTGTTCCCTAAACTGAAGAGGCCCATGAAAGGACGACGTTACGCTTCTCTTGACGAGATAAAGACGGCATCGAAGGAGGAGCTGAACAAGATACAAAAAAATGATTTTTTGAAGTGCTTCGAAGATTGGAAAAACCGTTGGCACAAGTGTATAATATCTCATGGGGATTACTTTGAAGGGGACAAAATAGATATTCATGAATAAATAAATAATTTTTGAAAAAACACAAAATTCGCGATACTTTTTGACACACCTCGTACATCGATGCAGGCATGATTGAGGAAACAACAATGTATGATCGCATGCAATATACCCTACGCACGATAGACATTTCATGTGATACCAAGAGATTTTCTTTTAACCCTAATAAACCGTATTGACGCCATCTACCAGGTTTTAAACTTCAACAAAATATAAAAGTACTACATTGTATTTTTTACACGCAATGCTTTTCGAGACAGTAAAAATTTTTGGCCTATCCTAACATATCGAATGCTTGTGGAACTGCCCACGGTTATAGCTGCGGATAAACTTGCATAGCCATAACGTCATATTCATAACCATACCATATATTTAATCATATCTATTGACATTGATTATAGGTGTCTTTACCTAAAAAAGGGATGATAATTTCATACAAAGTAGGAAGTCTTAGAAGTGCTATTTAATTTTACAACTAATAACTGACTAAATCAAAACGAATCGAAAACGAAGAATAATAGTTCAAAACAAGAAATTCGGCATATCTAGGAATTTATTTGGTTCTAGTTAATTATATTTGTAGGGAAAATTCAAATCGGCACACCACAAATTGGAAGAGAAGCTTGGCGCAAAAATCTCTTAGGAGGTTTATGATGATATACCTGTTGTATATCGCGCCATAGAGAGAGAGAGTTAATTATATTTTATGTACATATAGACATGTGTTCTATATATATATATAAAAAAACATTGAAAAAACCAAAAAAGCTCATTCGCAAAATCTTCGAAACCATGTACATTAGACTGGGTCGATTTATTAACCGATATCGCGCCATCGATTTTTCAATAGGTTTTGGGCTCAGGAAAATCGACTTTTCCAAAAAACTGTGATCGCCAAAGTTTTTAGCGCATAATTTTAAGTGGGACAGGAAATATGAGACAAAGTCCTTTTCATCGAAAACATTTTTGCATGTATTGTGAAAAAACCCTTAAAAAAAATGGCGAAAGAGTAAATATTTTTGACCAAAACACTCCCCAAAACCCAAAAACTTTTTTTTTTTTTTTTCAAAAAACTGTTATCGCCAACGGTTTTAGCGGACATTTTTGAGTCGGACAGCGTATACATACATAAAAATTTTAAAATCAAACGAAAATTTTTTTAGTAGGTCGTGAAAAAAACCTTAAAAATCAAAGTCGAAAAAAGTCAAAAAAAATGAAATTTCGCAGGCTACAAAATTATTTTTTTGGTTATGCGTAGTGGAACTTTTTTTCCTGAGCCCAAAACCTATCGAAAAATCGATGACGCGATATCGGATAACTTTCGTCCATACAAATCGACCCACCCTAATGTACATACCAGTACCCCCAGAGAAAAAGGGAGAAGAAGGGGGGTAGGAATAAAAAATTTTAGATGTAGAGGAGGTGTTAGAGGAAAATAAAGGGGGTAAAGAAGAGTAACGGAATATGGGGGTGGGGGAAAATAAAAATGAAAGGAAACGGAAGATATAGAGAGTACAATTTTATAAATGTAAGCAAGTCAAATTTTAGGCCGGACAACGTCTGCTAGTTTCCTAAAAAATTATACCGATTATAGACTATATTATATTATATTTTATGTACATATAGACATGTGTTCTATATATATATATCAAAAAACATTGAAAAAACCAAAAAAGCTCATTCGCAAAATCTTCGAAACCATGTACATTAGACTGGGTCGATTTATTAACCGATATCGCGCCATCGATTTTTCAATAGGTTTTGGGCTCAGGAAAATCGACTTTTCCAAAAAACTGTGATCGCCAAAGTTTTTAGCGCATAATTTTAAGTGGGACAGGAAATATGAGACAAAGTCCTTTTCATCGAAAACATTTTTGCATGTATTGTGAAAAAACCCTTAAAAAAAATGGCGAAAGAGTAAATATTTTTGACCAAAACACTCCCCAAAACCCAAAAACTTTTTTTTTTTTTTTTCAAAAAACTGTTATCGCCAACGGTTTTAGCGGACATTTTTGAGTCGGACAGCGTATACATACATAAAAATTTTAAAATCAAACGAAAATTTTTTTAGTAGGTCGTGAAAAAAACCTTAAAAATCAAAGTCGAAAAAAGTCAAAAAAAAATGAAATTTCGCAGGCTACAAAATTATTTTTTTGGTTATGCGTAGTGGAACTTTTTTTCCTGAGCCCAAAACCTATCGAAAAATCGATGACGCGATATCGGATAACTTTCGTCCATACAAATCGACCCACCCTAATGTACATACCAGTACCCCCAGAGAAAAAGGGAGAAGAAGGGGGGTAGGAATAAAAAATTTTAGATGTAGAGGAGGTGTTAGAGGAAAATAAAGGGGGTAAAGAAGAGTAACGGAATATGGGGGTGGGGGAAAATAAAAATGAAAGGAAACGGAAGATATAGAGAGTACAATTTTATAAATGTAAGCAAGTCAAATTTTAGGCCGGACAACGTCTGCTAGTTTCCTAAAAAATTATACCGATTATAGACTACCAAACTTTTTTTTTGCCACTTTAAAAAATATCTATATTATTAAAAAAAATCTTTTTTTTTTGTTTTTTGGTAGAGTATATTGCTCATTCTGCGTTTCTATTCAGAGTTGCACTGCAAATAAAAAATTCGACCACTTTTAAAAGCTGTATTCACACCTGGCTTGGTATTTTGTTAGTCGTAAATTTTCAAGTTTATTTTAGGCATTTTTATTTTAAAAAATAATTGATTTCAAGTTCATACAGGTCAACTTAATAGCTGTGTTTGGTGAGAATAAAATTTTTAAAAATTTTATAAAGTTTTTACTGAAAAGTGTTTGGTGACACAAAACATTTGCAGGGAGAGAGCGCATTTTGACATTTCATTGCGTGGCAGAGTTGCAAGTTTCTGCTGGAAAAATTTCATTCAGTAAAATTTTGCAATTGAAAAACAGCTGATCGTGGCATAGGGAATCAGCAACAAAAACTGAAACATTTAAGCTACCGCGGAAACTTTTTACTGTTCGCGTTTCGAGAGAGTTCTATGTCATTCCCTCTTTACAGACAGTTCTTTGCATGTTTTGTCACCGAACACAGCTAATATAAATGTACTGCGTTTTTTAACATACGAACATAAACAGAATGTCAAAGACGGAAAAGCTGTGTAGTAAATGTCAAATCCAAATTTCACGCCAAACTAAATTTGGAAATTGAGCTGGGGTTTTTCGCTGTGCTTTTAATTTAGGTTACTCTCATAAAGGTTGTACCTATTTGCATAATACATTTTTAACCGAAAATTGGGGGAGTGCTGTATAGTCGGTTGTGCTGATGCAATTCTGGTGGCAAGTTCACGCGTTTGATTTGAAGGTGAACTTTCAAATTTTGAAAAAAATTTCAGAATGTTTTTGTTTTTACTTTTCCAACCTTTTATGGCTGCGTTTTCCTTTTATAAATACATTCTAGTGACTAAAAATAAATTACTTATGACTCGAATTATATAACGACATTGAGTTGTTTAATTGCTTATCAGAGTGTACTTTTTCAATGATTGAATGTGCGAGTAAATCGATTGTTTCCACTATGTAAACGTGTCTAGGAAGTGCAGGAACCACCAACCTTGCAATAGCGTGACATCTCAAAAAGTGACAGCTAAATCATTAGTAACGGCATTTTTTGAGGTGTGTCAAAATAGAGAAGACAAGCGAGAAAGTGAAGGTTATTTATAGGAGAATATGCTATGAAATAATATTTTTGTATTTTAAAATAATGATATGTAGTTCAAATAATAAACTTTTAAAGATTAATTTATTTTTTTTTTTTGCTTGTTTAGAAAATTATTATTACACCGACACAGCTGGTCGGTGCATTTTGCAGCAAACTTAAGAAAACCTAGGCTGAGTTCTTAAATTCAACTAAAATCAACAACGAAAATTATTTATTGCTTTAGCTTCCTACTGTTTGTGTGCGTTTGTCGGCACTACGAAAAAATAATGTCCACATATCCGCTGATATATTTCAAACTGCTTGAATAAACAAAAATTAATGCCAAAATTAAAATCAACATTTACTGAAGATGAGACAGACAAAAGTGAAAAGGCTCAATGGATATAACTATACGCACATACATTCATACTTTAAGGTATACTATATCTATCTATAGTTAGCCATAAATCGCAATTCGAGTGTAAACAGATTTGTTTGTTTTACCGCGTCTCATTTGTCGCACGAATAACGCTTTCGTATCAGGTTCAAAAGATGATAAACAAAAAATAAAAAAAGTCAAATTTAAAATTGAAACTATAATCACAAAAACTACTTTCCCGTTCAGCTAATAACTATGCAGCATCTTTCAAGTGTCACAGATCATTTGAACCACTTGAGTCACGCACACGCTCTGTCACACATGCACAGATTTACAAACACATGCAAATCAAATACCCAGTAAACCAGTGGGACCCGAAATGTGACTCATTGAAAATACTCTACAGCCGTACCCAAAGATAGTCTGATTTTGTTAAGTCCGAGTTGGATCATACATCCACTTAAAGAATTACGATCATGTCTTGCAAGGATTTTATCCACTATTTCTCTAAAACTAAGCAAAATGCCTCAGACATTTCAACAGAATCTGTAAGATAGCTTATGTTTACGCCTATTATTGGAATCCTATCCGTTTTACTATTTTCAACATTGATTTTTAACTTGACACCAATTGGAGAAACAGTCCATTCTCCAGCAAAGGGGAGCATTTTTGATATGAAAATATTCTTATTTCTCCACTTTAAAAAATCTTGAATTCTGGAGGATCACTTTTTTCCAAATGAAATCAAACTTCACAGTTTACTTTTGTGTTAAGTATTTCATTAATTATTGAAGCGCAATGCTTAATACATTATTATTAATACTATCTTTTGTCACACAAATATATATTATTTTATTTTTTTCCTTTTTTTAATGTTTCGGCAAACATTTTGGCAATTTTTCGTAAGCTAACGTGTTTTGATACATTTTTTTCTTGTTGTTGTATATATTTACACGAATACAGCTGGGACTAACCTTTGATGTCTGATATGACAGAAAATACGAGTACTGCCATGTGTAAAAATTGCAGGTGCTCTTTCAAAATGAAGTCGAAAGGTTTTCAAACTGAAATTACACTTTGGAAACAAGTTGTCAACCTCAAATGCAGAAACAATTTGAAAATCACTTTGAAAATTTTGACATTTCTCAAACACCGAAAAAAGTTGGATCTACTCGTATGCTCCCACTCCACCACTGCACTTCGCTGTATCTTACATCTTTCGATAAAGCGCTCCGTATTTGGTTGCCCGGGTGTCCTATTTTACTATGATTTGTCACCGTAGCTGTTGCTTTTGTTGGCGCTGGGTCGTTCAGAGCACTGTGCGCCAACGTCAACAGCGCTGCTGCGCCACTGTTACTGTATCAAACTATCCAAAAACTGTGCGGTAGGTCGCTCAGTTTTTAAATATTTGAATATTTTATCTATGTAATTGAAATGAATTGAGCGCGTAAGCCGTAAATCTTATCAGCTGTGCGTGTGCTCTTGTCAAAAAAAGGTCCTTCTGGTAGTTTCACATCCGCACACACACAACCACTAGAAGTGTCGAATTGCTTCGATTGACGCTTGGTGGTGAACCGTTCTTTATGTGATTATACGGTTCATTTGAGTGAAGGAGTTTGCACTTGTAAACGATATTACGAAGTTCACACAGTGAGGTTCTTCCTTGCACATGAAAGCAGTGATAACGACTAGAGAAGAGAACTGTTGATTTATGCTAGTTCTTTCCCAGATATGGATTCGATACTAGTACCTTTTAATACTAGCCCGACAATAACCACTCTTAGGTCAGACTCTTAATGAAAGCTCAGATTAAACGACTAGGTTTTTGGATTTATCGTTGCTTCTCGTTCTAGCAGGGTTATTCCACTTCTAACTACTGCTATGCAGGGACCGTGTGCTCTTAACTATCCGATTTACTGGTGATTTCGTGCAAGACGAATGTTCGACCTTCGGTAGAAAGAAGTAGTCAAATCAGGGAGCTTCGGTATGGCACGCAATCACACAGTTCTAGTCTAATAAACAATGCCCCAGCTCCTCCCGGACCACCTCACGTTATGTTATTCATTAATTATCTTCGATCATCCAATTTTGCTGTTTGACAGCCATAGAGACAACATAAAAAACAGACTTTTGTTTCTATTTCAAGTTCAAGTGGCCGTGTGCAACCTTTGATGTCGTTTTGTGTAGTCGAGCGTAGCAATCCTTTCACGCTAAGCGACAAAATGTGTAGTGTTTGCTGTTTCAAAAAAAAAAACCAAGTGAGTGAGTGGGTGCCATGCGTGGTTTTATGGTTCAATACGCGTGTGCAATGCATTTTGGGTTTTCCTCCTCCAATTTAACAATGTAAACACAAAGTGTTGCTTGACTTCATGTCTCGATACTAGGGATATAAGAAGCTTTGATTCCGATTTCGCTTCTGACAGTATTTATTCTGATTTGGAACGAAAGCTGATCAGCTCCAAACGGTGCCAAAGTATCTTGGATTGGAAGTTTTTGACAGTTATGAGGTGATTATAGTTTCCTAATCTGACACTATCGTGGTGAATATAAACGTCAGAATTTCATCTAACTCATGGGGTTAGGGAAATTTTATTACACTAAAAAATTAGCGAAAAACATCGCTTAAATTATTAAAAATTTCCTTTGTATTTGGCATAGCAAAATTGCAAATATTTTTACACCCTAGAAAATTTGTTTAGCCAAAGAACGTAGCACATAAAAAAGGTTCCACGCGACAAATAGTTCGAAACAGTAAACCATCAGTTCGCTGCTAGGTAATCCGCCACTGGAAAAAATTTGACAGATCAAAGACAGCGATGCGAAAGTTCGAAAAGGTTAACTGTCAACGATTGTCACTGCAAATATAAAGTGTGCTCGGAGAGAAAACTTGAAAAAATTTTGAGTAAAAAGAGAATTACGTAAAACTCACTTGAAAAGGCAAAAAGTTTACGCCGAGTAGGATTTTGTAAAAACTTGCAGGCAAAATAACTGTTAATTTTTTATTGGTTAATAACTCAAAATTTAAAATTTTTGTTATTGTTTTCCTATGTCACCACCAACTGTTTTTCACTTGGAAGTCTTACTGAGTGACATTTCCCTAGCATAAACTTGCAACTTTCTTTCCTAATTAAAAGTCAAAATGCGCTCTCTATTCCAAAAAATATTTTATAAAATTTTTTAAAATTTGATTCTTGCCGAACGAAGCTATAGTTGCTATCATTTGTCATAGATGGATTAAGAAATCGGCCAGTAAATGGACTTGACACGAGCTGTAGGCGTATTCGACATGTGTCTCATTTAAGCTGATTGAACTTCCGATTTCGATTCCAAAATTCATTCCTATAAAGAAAATTTCAAAAATCCGATTTCGGTAACATCACTTTCGTAACATCCCTACTACTTACTAAGTAGTACATAGTCATATCTACTAATAAAAATACCTTGTTGTGATCATGTTAAAGGGCGTCTGCACAAGTGAATGTGTTGGACACGCCTACATTGGTTGAGAAATTATTAATATTTTTTGTTTGTTTATTTATTCTTTCTTCTCTGCACTCACTGCAACTGTGCCGCAAAAGGGCCATTGGCTATGAACTTAAAATGTATGAGGGGCAGGAGTTTACCTTTTCATACAAAGCAGAGACCTGCCTTTTAGCACTTACGAAGATAGCAGATCCTGCAGTAAGCTACAGTTCCAGCACCTTGTGGTACTTACCAGACTGCATTGAGAGCGATATCGTTAAACTCGAAATCGGGGTCTATGTATGTAGATTTTAGTGGCCTCTTACGGCAGGCATGCCTACCTCGGGTTTATTCTAAGCTACCTAAAACATGTAGGGCCGCTCAAATTCACCAGAAATTTAGAGAGATCGGGCATAATATCCTCGGAGGTATATCGCCCTAAATTATTGTGATTATGGCTACTTCGCCCAATCAGATATAATAATATACTATACAATCAGAAAATACTAAATTTCCCTTATGAGTTTAATCAGGAGCGAAAAAACTACTCCTCTTACTGTGAACAAAAATCATCGTATACAACAACAACCAGACTTGATGTCCTCCAACGACAGTAAGATCACATGAAATGGTCCTAGATATATTTAAAAGAAACCGTATTTAGCACATCTCGTTGAAATCAGCGAAAACCAAACAATTTTTTTAAATGTCAAACGAAAGCAAGTCGTGTGAGAGTCAGAACTGACATTTCCAACATTTCGACCTCTTCACTGTTCGCCTATCAACCAGAGCTAGGCTATAGGCTCAACAGCTCTAGTCCGTTTAAGTATATGTGTATAAATATGTGGATATCTACGAGCATCCAAGGATATTTATCTGTTTGCCTGCTGTGGCACTCGATGACAAATATTGCTGCTACTGTCACAACTACTTACAACAAAATTAAATAGCATTCTTTACGAGGCGTGAACAGCAAATTACGAAATTTATGCATTTTTAAAGCGAAAAATGGAAACATTTGTAAATACATAAACGCAAATACCCAGCAGGCACACCAAAGAGTTGTCAATTGCTTCGGAACTGCTATGAACAAGGCTAAACTACCGGACTTCTCTTTTGGCAATAAGTTTTCCAATGAGAATAAAAAGGAAAGCTGGGTAGTGATATCGATGAACTCTGAGGGACTTACCCTCACTTCATGCGTTACACTTCCAAGCTACTGTAACCGTATTTAGGGTGAATTTCGCTGGTAAAAGGTTTCTAATTTAAAAAAAAATATTTTTATCAATTTCGGATCTGTATAGAAGTTCTGTTAGTTTAGTTTTTTGCAGTCGATTTTTTGACAGCCAACCCTTATTTGCTCGTTATACAAACAACTTTCATACAGATGATCCGTATCGTTCCGGTGAGATCTTGATCGTAATACGGATTTGGAGAGCCGATTGGAACGCTCTGACAGCCGAGCAATGATCAAAGATTTTCAGAGTACGTGCGGACGAAAACATTTATTGAAATCCGAGCTTCGGCTGCTCAGTAGAGCTTCGGCTGCGTGGTTGATAGAAGCCCCTTTTCGACTTTCTAATTTACGGCTATAAAATTTTAGTTGTGAACTAGTATTTTCTGTTTAATCTTATACGATTAAGCTAATGTACATTCAAAAAAAAAAATAAAAATATACTTTTAGAGGGAACCTTTTCCAAAACATCGTAAATTTTTCTAAAAAAGTTTAATCTCGTTCAGGTATTTGAAAATCTGGTCGAAATAAAATGGTTTGATACTGGTATAGATGGCGTAATTCGCCAGATCTTCATTTGTGTGCATTGGGCAGAGAGCATTTAGATCCCAATCTTTAGATACATATATTCTGAATGGAATGCATAAGTTAAATAGTTCACATGGCAATCCGATAGCGGAGATTACAATTCGGACTTCATCTTCCATTATATGGTTGGGTTGTTTATCTTCCTCTGTACAGCGATGCGAAAGCTTTTAAACGACACATTTTTTTTCAGTTTCGAAAGAAATTTCATTCGCATCACAAAACAGAAAAACCCCGTTTTCTCTATTTAAAAGAGCAGATAATTGCTGTCTCAATAACATTATTACCTTCTATGCAGACGGTGTGGTCTTCGTGGTCAAGTAGCCTAGTGGCTATTTTTAAGTTTGGTCACTGGCTCAGTCGAACAGCCTCTATGCATTATAAGAGCTCTGGACAGATGTTTTCTAGATGACGTCGTCACGTTTCCTTGTCCCGTCCAAAGCATCTCTTGAGGCTTCCACTGGAGTGTGGTTTATTGTATTTTTTATTTTGGAAATCACACGCTTGTATAGCTAGCTGCTTGGATAGACGCTGCTGATGAACTACCCCCAAAAACCCTGCACCTAGTTAAGTTTGATTGGTCTGGACACTAATTTTGATACACTTTTGATTGATTGAGAGTTATTCGGTGCTCCGACAACTATGCTTGATTGAGAAATCCATTTCTGTGGGAAATTTCACCCCTATTTTTCTCAGTTGTAGTATTTAGTATTTTTTTGGGTGTAGTCTAGCGTGTTATACATGAAGTGTTGCTGAGTCAAAATTTCAGCAACATTTATTTTATATGTGAAATCTTTACAAGTGCAAATAAATTGTATATTTTTGTTGTGAATTGTTTTACCAATTTATCAACGTACTCTTGTAGCATGTTATTACTAAGCATGTACTAGGGATGATACGAAGCTTCGATCCCTATTCGTGAACGTCGTCGATTTCGCTGATTTCGAATCCGATTGTTTAAAATCGGAGTTATGACGAAAGACTCGATCATAGGAAACGGCCTGTGTCAAACCGTGGCAAGGTAAATTAATTGGAAATTTTTAACAGTGATGACGTTAATATAATTTCACGTCAGAAGTAGTCATAAAAAGACAGAAGTAGTCATAGAATACCGAAAACTGTCCCGCACTCAGTCTACTGGGAGCACCTAGTCAGAAGGCACAAGTTTTATTCAGAAAAGGGGCTTGTACGATCTTCAATCAGTGCCGCAATACTGCCAAAGATGAATGGCTTTTAATAGTAAATCTGTCAAACGATCAGCTGTTGTGAATTTAACAAAACAATTAACCAAGGTAAACTACATTTCAAATTTCCTTTTTAGAAATAATAGCTGTGATCGCTTATTAGTCAGCAATAGTCAGAAGCTACATGGTTCAGAAGTTGCAAGTTTTAGTCAGAAGAATTTTTGCTTGACTACTTCTGATAAATCTGTCAAACAACATTTTTAAGATTTAGCTTTAAAGGCGCTCGGGGAAGAATAATTTACTCTTTACACTTTTCACTAAAAACCAACCCCGAACTTCCCACGGTCTCAGAGAATTTTTAGCTTTTGACGAGTTTTAGTCAGAAAAGTACGGGATTTAACCTAATAAAATACATAAAAATACCGTTTAAAATGCTTTCAAAAGTAAAACATAAAAAAAACATTGACAATTTTTACTATAAATCAATCCTGTAGGTCGATTCTGTAACTATTTTCGCTTAACACCATTTTTAACGCTTTTCCCTATTCACTAACTTTTACCCACACGAAAAGTGTTAGCTAACACTTTTTGTGTGGTTAGCTGTCGCGAATTATTTTCGAGGTGTTAAAAATTGCGTTAATATATTTAAAGGTGTTTTAGCGTTTGGCAAAAGTAAAAAAATTAGTTTTGAGTTTTTTGCATGTAATTTGGTGCAAAATACCGCGAAAAGAGAAGTATTGCCATATTTTATCACCATCAAGAGTCAGCTGTTTAGCGGCGTTAAAGGAGAGTTACAGAATCGCATTTTCTTTAAGAACAAACGCCAAAATTTGGCGATAAGCTTAACGCTCGGCGAGTGGTTAAAAGTTACAGAATCGAGCTACTGGGGTCGAATTGCGTTATACGTTCCGTAATCGAAAACGAATTTTTAAATCACAATAGCTCCAAGCCCATAATGTGGAATGACAGCATACGTGAGCAATTGGCTGGAAGTAGCGTTCGGTTCAATTATGCATTATTATTTTTTTTAAAGTTGGACAGTTTCAAAGTTATTGTGACTTAAAAAACGTTTTAAGTGTCACTAGTGTCTAGGTCTTTAGTTTTTTACAGTTTTGATAGTTCTACTGCCTTATTCTCGGGCAGCTTGTCATCGTGACTACTGACAATTGTTATAACCCAATTCCGCTTGTTCCTCTAATTTGCAATAGTCATTGCACCCGTCACCATCTCGTTTGTAGATGACAAGCAATCTGAGAATATCAACATTAGTCAGAGAAATACGGGATTGATAATTTCGCTCTCTCACAAATCGGTATTAGAACATTTTTTCACTATGCGAAAATGAATTTCACCATAATACTTTCCATACAACTTCTAATTGAAAGGTGGGTTTTTTAACTGTCAACAATTGCCTTTTGCGAGCATATTTGTTCTTTGAGTTGGTTTTGCCCTGGTTCATTTCTGTCTAAGTTTTAACATTAATATCATCACATTTACCTATATGTGTGTATCTTGTACCCTGCTACGAGTTTCAGCCGATTAAAAAAATTTAGGAAATCCGATTTCGATTCCGGTTCCGTCAAACTCACTTCAGTAGCATCCCTAGCTTGTACACATGCATGTATTTACCACAAAGTCAAAGAATGCGAAACAAATTGCGGCCACCGTTCATTTATTTGGGCTCATCAATTAGCGCTCTACGCAGAATGGCATGCGCCAACACCGCATCAAAACACGAACCACAACATCAAATTGCCGTTGGTTGATATTTGGTGGTGGCAAGCTTTAGTAGCCACATCAGCATCACATCATCGAACGGCAACGCGCTTCGTCTTGATTCATTGGAAATTGAGCGGATAATTCGAAATCAAGCAAACAGTGAAGATAAACGACAATGGCGATACCAACGAAAATTTATTTGTAATCACATTTCCAGTGCTCACAAGGCAGCAGCTAGGAGCTTGCAGCTTGAAAGTAGCATTTTTTTGTTATACCATGGATGGGAAGTTAAAGCAATTAAAATTGGAGGCACTCTGGCTGCTTCTGGTGGCTCCATCAACTGCAGCTTCGTTTATTTTTGTAATTTGAATGCAGCTGAATTTCCCAAGTAAGTAAGTCAAACATGCCCATCCCATCCCTATTTTCTGAGTAATGTAAAAGTGCTACCTTCATTGGCTCAATTCTGTCCCTTTGTTGTAACTATGAAAGTGATGAAATGTTCGAATATTAATGCCATTGATGACGTGAATGAGATGCTTTTTTGTTGTTCTTTCATTTTCAATTTGTAGGCACATGTAAGTCATAAAGCAGAGGAACTTGAGTTGGATCCAAATGCACCGCCATACATATGTAGTATGAGTATATGGAGTCTACACAATTACATACATTCGCTTGCCAGTATACCGCCAATTGTGGCACTCGCACTCACTCATCTTCTGTTCGAAAAGTCTAAGAACTTTGTCGGTTAGAATATGTTCAAGGTCGGTATACAGGTCGTAAATGCGACTAAAGAGCACAAAGGTGAAACTCGATGGTTGATCTACGGATATGATGCCTCTCATCCATAGGAAGGAAGGGTGACCTAGAAGGTGGCACTGGTCATACTGGTCATCAAAGGACTGTGACTTTTGACAACACTCCCCATAACCTTCGGAGAGTTTTTTGGTCGTTACAAACAACAACAACAACTAAAGTACTCTACCTTCAGACTGACTATTTTGCTGTGCCCATAGGTCTGTTCAATAACAAAAAATTATTACTGGAAGTTACGAATTCTTTCTAACTTCTTCTGTCAAGTGTTCATTAAATTAAAAAAATTTGTAAGAGAAAAACAAATCGAGAGCCTAAGAGTTTGAGAGACTTACTAATCTTTACTGGTAAATTTCTTGCTAGTAAAAATTTGTAAATTCAAAGAATTCGCTGTCAAACTCGAACTGAAATAAAATTAATAAAAATTTTTTTTATTTTTCAAAAAATAAAAAAAAATGTTAATATTGATGGATAGAAAAGGGGGAAATAGAACACCTTCAATGCGTAAGTACTAAATTATGTGATACAATTCAGTTTATTTGTAAAATCTTTACATGCTTGCTGGCAGAAGGACGCTATAACACCTAGAAAACGTAGCGCAGTGGCAGAAGGACAATTTGTTTCCCTAATCAAAAAATAAAAAGTGGTTATTTTTTTAATTAATTTTTTAAATATGTCAATCGTCTTTTTACTTACAAATTGTTGATCATTTACTTTTATGTAAAATTTTTATCTTCGAATGAAATTACTCTTTATTTCATAGTAATACTCTTATTTAAAGTATTTACTGGAAAAGTAAATGAACAAACCTCATGTTGCGTAGGTCTAATATCGGCCGTATCTCGGGTGGTGAATAGATGAAAGCTTTGCAGAAGGTGGGTGGTAGTAAGAAACTAAAATGCTTAGAACAATTTTAGCGGGCTCGAGAGGAGAGCTTAGCTTAAAGGCTACACTGTCTACGATTTTCTGTGGAAAGTGGAGTGGGTGCCACCCTAAACCTTCGTTTAGGGCCGCTTTCATATGAGCCGGTTAACGCTAACCGGGGTTTAATTGACGTATTTTGTACGGTTAGCTGTTAAATTAGCGGTAACCGGCTTTTATGAAAGCGGCCCTAAGCATACACAGGATTGACTTTCGTGCGGCGATAGAAGGACAGTGATCCGATCAGTATGCGAACTCAAATAAGTTGGCTTATGGAGTTATATCGACCGTTTGATGATCAGGAAAGTCATTGGTAGCGCAGTCAGAGAGGCAATTGATTCCTAACAGCTGTCCCAAAGGATAACGTGAAATGTACTTGGCATGGACTACCTTACCTAAGTTGAAAGGTTATTCGAAAGGAGATTCCGTTTTCGGCAAACGAGATAGAGAGAGAGATAAAGGAGAGTTCGGTTGCGATCCATTTAAAAGAGAAAAATGGGCAGCGGCTAAATCCAATGCACTATCTGACAGCAAACGGAAATACATTGTTGTTACAGATTTCGTGACTGCGAACATCGACAGAGTAGTCACGAGCACCGGAGAAAAGTTAGTTCTACAGATGGCAGTCGGACTCAGTCTGACCGGGCTTTGAATACTCTATTCTCAATATAACAAAAGCGTTAGAAATCCTGCTACCAAACCGTGCTGGGTGCAGAGTTACTGTTCTTCCGGTGTAGACAATTAAAAATATTTTCGCTTACTTTTAGTACGGAATATACAAAGGATCACAACTCATATGCAGTGACGTTTGTTTTGTTTAGCCCCAAATAGAAGTGCAGAATCCACAGAGCAACCCAACACACAAACACACAATAAAGAGACTTCAGAAATTATGAGAATATTATTGCCAACTGTTAACAGATTTGTGAGACGTTTCCATACTCGCACACATACATACAAACATACGGTTTGTGCTGACGGAACACACAAGCAATTTCCTTCCTGTTGCAGACTGCAATTCTTGTAGAATTATTGCTCTGTTGGAGTTGACATAATGTTCGTGATATTGAAGCATTGAAAGTTATATGATCGCAGTCCATTGCAGCGTCTTCATATCCATCCCATGCAAAGAGCAGAATTTGCCTTAAGAAATTTACTAAAACACACTGAATTTATTGTTTCGAGAGTACTGCTGTGACATTGGAAGCTTGAAAACCCATAAAACTTAACATGTGTTATAAATTCAAAGACTTCACCCCTACATTTTCGCCAGATCTGGTCACTGTTTTTCTCATTGTGGATACATGAAGGAGGCTTCGAAACACTTGGT
Source organism: Merzomyia westermanni (assembly GCA_949987695.1). NCBI lineage: Eukaryota > Metazoa > Arthropoda > Insecta > Diptera > Tephritidae > Merzomyia > Merzomyia westermanni. The sequence goes on from OX465290.1 coordinate 75,695,378, forward strand.
GAAAGTATTAACTTGATATCGGTCAACTCTTCGATAGACAATGGAGAATGTCTCCCAGTGATAATGACAAAATTAGACAAACCCGTGAGAAATTAAAAGAGGTAATAATTGGAGCAGAGTGTAAGGAAAGAACAGGCACGATCAGCCGAGTTCGTTACCTCGAAACGTGTAACCTACGTAAAATTTAATAAGCCCGACATAGTCGAGGTGAATATACTGTCATCTTCTTCTTTGCTTCGGTCCGCTTCTAGCGCAGGTAAGTAATGATATTGGGCTAACGAAGTAAACTTACCAATTGGCAAGACATGCACAGCCTTATTCAATCTACGAATCAAATTGCATTCATGGACAGAATGGGTTCGGCGGATCCCCAACAGCATAAGGCGCTTAGAAAGTTATGGTTGTCGTAAACGTGACATATCGCAACGAGTTCTTCCGGCAAAGGACTGCCCGTATCTGAAATTCTGCCCAAGCCATCGTAACGTGTACTACGGTTACAAAAGCAGCAGCAGGGCTATGTGAAAAGCCATGAAGCAGGTGCACATACCGAGTAACACAGCCTCCCGCTACTGAACCCCGGAAAACCACCTGTCGAATTAGCTTGGTTTCTGTAAAAGCAACAGTAGCAACAAGCTTAATCACAACTCCACTCACAACAGGATCACCCCTCCACCCAAGACTGAGAGGAAACTACACTTTCCTCCTAACACATGGTTCGAACCGCAAATTACCTGAATGTTCGACAAGCATCAGTGGAAATCAGAGAGGATTGAAAACGGGACGTCAGAGTATCGGGTCCGGTCTGCACTTCTTTTTAATTTCAATGTATTGAAACTTCCTGTTCCACCGAAAGGGGTTCCTTAGACAGATGGCTGCTGTGTTGTTGTTGTTGTTAACAATGCTTCGACCTGCCTAATGGCCACGATCACTCTGAGAATCGTCATCAATCTCTTCTAACGGGAGTGCAAGAAAACAAGCAGTTTCAACAGTGTTGAAGCAGACTGATATTGGTGTTAGAAGAGTACGTTCAATTGATCAGGTAAATAGATGTTTAGTATCATGAGGGGCAGGGCAAGAATTCGGTATGGTGGTGTTGTGTTTGGATAAATAAGATTTTAACCTGCTATTGTATCGATATCGAATTTGTGCTAGTATGCCTCCAGTCGCTTTCGGTGGTTGTTGTTGTTGTTGCGGTAACGACCAAAACACTACCCGAAGGTTTTGGGGAATGTTGTCGAATTAACAGTCCTTGGTCGGATTTGAATCCGGTACGCTCCGGTACTCCCTTGCGGTACTGCCCGACTGTCGTGGTAGCGATTTATGACCAGTGAAACTTTCTAGGTCATGTCACTCCTCCTTCCGTAAGGAAAGATAAGATGGGTAATGAGAGGTGAGAGGCATCATATCCGTAGATCAACCATCAAGTTGCACGTCATTACCTTTGTACATATTGTCGCCTCTTACGACCGGTATGCCTACCTCGGGCATATTCTAAGCCCCTAACCCGCAGAGGCCTTCGGTTGTTGTTGTTGTTAACAGTGCTTCGCCCTGCCCAATGGACTCGATCACTCTAAATTGTCATAAGGCTCTTATAACGGAAGTCCGAGGAAACGCGCAGTTTCCACAGGGTTGGACCAGAGTGATGTAGGTGTTAGAAGAGTGGGTTCGACTGAACAGGAGAAGAGATGTTTGGTATCATGAGGGGGCATACTACATGCAGGGCATGTGTTTGGTATGTTGGGGTTCAGTCTGGATAAGTAAGAGTTTAACCTATTACCATATCCAGAGCGAAGTTGTGCTAGGATAACTCTAGTCTCCCTCGGAAGTACACGCTCCTCTTCAGGCAATTCAGGTGGCTGAGTATTGATAACAGGATTCACAGGCCGAGATCTGAGGGATCTGTCTACCGACTCGGTCTGGGGGTCATTTAGAGCCCGTCTGGGGTTCCGCAGATCAAACGGCATAGAGATGTGGTGGCGGATCTCATCGTAGTGCTTACGAAGATGTCTCCTTATGTCTCTGGGGGGCAGGGCTACATCCAAAAGATGTCGATTTGGATAACTGGGTTTATGACAGTTCAGAAGGAACTGTCTACTCAAGAGTTCCGCGTGCTCTTGAACATTGAGCAATTTTGCCTCTTGATAGAGGTGAGACTCAGATGTCATAAGCAGACATCCCGTAGCAGTTCTGATGGCAGTGTTTTTGCAGACTTGCAATTTCCTCCAATTGGTGTCAGCAAGATTTGGCGCAGCATAGTCAATAACCGGCCGGCCAATAGCCTTATATGTAGCAAGCAATGTTTCTTTGTCTTTCCCCCAAGTACTGCCGGCCAGTGACTTGAGGATCTTATTGCGGCTCTGTACCTTTGAAGCTATTGCCGTGGCATGACCAGCGGAGGTGAGGCCATTGTCAAATGTCATACCCAAGATTTTCGGTTGGTTGACAGTAGGTAGAGTTACTCCGTCTACGTGGACATTTAACTCTTGCCCCATCTGTGCATTTCATATCGCAAGCAGGGTCGCCGTCGATTTAGTCGGAGATAGGGTCAGATTTCGCTCGGTGAAGAAGCTGGGAAGGTAATGGAGGTAACTGTTGATTCTAGTACAGAGTTCCTCAATGGAGGGACCCTTGTCCGAGGCCATTATCGTGCAGTCATCAGCGTAGGAAACAATGGACTGATGCCTGTCGACCATTGAGGTAATTAGCGGTCCACCTTTTGAGGCTGGCAGGGAGCGGTGGCTCTTCCAGGTCTCGAAGGCGTGGTTGACCATATCAAATGCATTTGATAGGTCAAGTGCCACGAGAACCGTCCTATGGTTTGGTGGGTGTTGATTCAAACCATACTTTACCTGCGTTGTAATGGCATTCAAAGCGGATGTAGTGCTGTGAGATTTGCGGAAGCCATGCTGCTGATCGGCCAATTTCAGATTTGCAATAAAGTAAGGGAGCAGAATGGTCTCTAGTAGTTTTGCAACCGGCGAAAGGAGGGATATCGGGCGATAAGACTCTCCTTGGTTCGCCGGCTTCCCTGGTTTTAGTAGGGGAACTAGAATCGCCTGTTTCCATATCTCAGGTATGACGAAAGTAGTTAGAGAGAGGTTGAAAAGAGCCGCTAAATAACTCTGTCCCTCGTGGCCTAGGTGTTTGATCATCTTCATGGCGATTCCGTCAGGTCCGATGGATTTTGAGGGTTTGGCTTTTATTATGGCTTCCTTGACCTCTGCGAAAGAGACGGCAGTAGGCGCAGTGGAGTGTTTGTGTTTGTGCGCACGTCGGATGACTCTTCTCTTAGTCTTATCCGCAGGTGGATGCATTATAAACAACCGACAAAAGAAGCTCGCGCATTTCCTGGCGTCCGATTTGACGCTGTCGCCGAATGAAATGGCGACCTTGTCATTGTATTTGGTGGGATTGGATAGGGCCTTGACAGTTGACCATAATTTTCCGACTCCGCCGGATAGGTGGCATTCCTCGAGGTGTTGTTTCCACTTGGTCAGTTTGTGTTCATTGATCCTACGAATTTCCGAATTGAGATCTTTGATTCTGGGATCTGCGGGATTGATGAGTCTCACTTGGTCACGTTCTCTTGCCATCGCCGCAGCTTCTGCACGAAAATCCAACGAATTTCTGGCATTCTGCCAGCAGGAATAAAGCGGCCTGAGGCTGAATCAATTACCTTGCGAAACTCTCTTTCACCTTTGCGTACGTCTGTAGGAGTGGGTAAGGCAGCGAAGGAGCGCTCTGTATAGTCAGTAAAGCAGTCCCAGTCCGCTTTGGTGAAGTTGATGTATGTTAGTTTAGGGGCCTTCGGTAGAACTATTCAGCTCTTTTAGGCGGTTGTATGTCAATAACGTGGTTCACAGGCTGAGATCTGAGGGATATATCTACCGAATTAGTGTGGAGGTCATTTAGGTAAACACGTCCTTTCATCGATGCGGATTAAATATGGGTCTCCAAAAAAATAACTCTTGGTTTTGAAAAACTTGAAATTTCCCCTGGCTAATACTTTACATCCAACTGTAAAAACTGCACTAAAAATGTCGATAATCCGGTGGGGGAAACCCGATATTTTTAGTAGTTTGCAAGATATTTGCAAGCAAAGTTAACAATGTTCTGTCATTTTCATGTGGTTGTTGTAGACAACGGTATAGGGTGTTTACAAAAGTGTGTTCCGCGCAGAAATACTGGGGATCGCGTAACCGGTGTTAGACCGGCTAAGGGTTATATTTTTGAAGCGGTGCCGAAGGGACCCGGGTAATTTTTTGATTTGTTGCCAATAACTTTTAAATTACTAAAAATAATGGGTTTCCCCACCGGATTAGGGTTCCAGGGAACGCGTCTCTGGGTACCAATATCAAAATTTTTAGTGCATTTTTTACAGTTGACGTTGGATGTAAAGTATTACCGTCCCCTGATCCTATATAACGACTAATGAACCCAACTCAGTTTTGCCCAAATCATTCAAGTAGCTCTATTTTCGTCAATTATTTCCAACGTGACCCAGCAGTATTTATAATCCACTTCCGTTCCACAAAACAGCTGGAGTGAAAAGTTGGCAGCACTTAAAATGTCAAAATCAGATGTTCGTCAGAGGATTTGTGAAATATTTTGTTGATACTCCAAAAATTGCATTCAACTAAAATTAATGCAATACTGCAGTTTCTGATCAACGAAAATACATGATCTATCCGCTGCAAGAAAAATTAAAGATGAGTGAACCAACTACACCAAGCACGCCCGGTAGCCAAGCGCTTGTAAATCTAAAAGAACGCGACAAATCCTTACAAGGTTTCAAAGTGCCCGCAGCAGGAGCTGGGCGCAAGAAAATTAAACAAAAAATACTCACCGAAGAAATGTACATTGAGGAGATGGGAAAAATAATACAACGGGACTTCTTTCCACACTTGGACAAGTTGCGCGCACAAAATGACTACCTCGATGCGCTGGATCGTAAAGATTACGCACAAATGGAAGCGATACGTGCCAAATACAGTGGACGTAGACCCACCGATAGAGGTGGTAAGTGATTAAAGTATGATGCATGTGTATATATATATCTATGTAGACACATTCCTCCCACTAACATACATATATTTCCTTGTATCTCAGCTATGTCACCAGCAACCTTCGAGACGCCAGCTAGCTTGAATGCCAACGATACACCACGTCTCGGCGGTGTAGGAACTACTTCAGATACGCCAAAGTCCACTTATTCAAGTTGCTCTAAAACGTCAGGAGCGATGTCAACGGATAAAGTATCCGATGAACATTCATTAGATTCGTTTCTACAGCATTACACCAGTGAAGACAATCACAGCTTTCAAGAAATCATCGATACTGCGGATCGTAAATTGAGACAGAAGTTTGCCGTGCTGTATAATGAGGAAAAGTTGTCAGCGGAAAAGTTAGCCCGAGCGTTAACTTTACCTACAATTGAAAAGCAATTCGAGCCGCCAGATCCACTGCGAAAGGTAAGTAAACGAAAAACTGTACTACAGCATGAAAGACAAACGAAAGGCGAATGGTGGGGAAATGAGTTGCGGCGTTAAAACTTGCTATTATTATCATTGTAGCAGTACTTCGCCCTTCTTAGTTCACGTATCTATTCATATATTGGGATGTGAGGGACCAGACACGGTTTTACATAAATTTTAGACTTCCCAAAAATCTTGGTTGGGGATGAGCTAGTAGTTACCTTAACATTAAAACCTTGAATTATCATTAGGAGATAAACTAAAGAAAGCATGTTTTGAGTTTTATGACATAAATTTAGTAGCCTTTTTTTGGTATCTCATGTTGTTCTTGTTATTAACCATTGGTATCTCATCAGCGCATTTGGTCGGAGGCCCAGCCAAGAGAAATATTGATACGCTTTAAAGAACTGCAATGAATTTCCCATTTTCGCTTTCTCATTCAAAATAAAAATGCCTATCATAAGCGCTGTTTAAAAACCTAAACCAGTAGGTTCGTCGGGGCGAAACTGTAAAAACGCCAGTCGGGCTAGTACCAGAAGGCTGCTAGTACCTTTTTCGTTTCGGATCCATATCTGAGGATACACATCGTTGACACTCTTAAAATTTCAGTGACTGTTTGCCGCTACTCAAACAAACAAACCAAGTAGCGTCTGGCAAATAAAAGTATCGCTACTACAAATTTATGTTTTTTTTGTTTTAGATTGAATCATGGACTTATACGAACAAAAACTCTGTAATGTACATACCCGATGGAGTAGAAGCTACTGAGCAGGAACGTGTAGAAGCAGCAAAAAACGCAAAAATAATACAACACAATGCAACACGCCTCCACATAAACCCTTTTGTTGAATCCCCAAATGCAAAATCAAACAATGAACTAGCTAAAACACAATCCCAAGCTCTAATCAATAAAATTGGTTTAGATGGTAATGTCATAATACCTGGCAATGATGGTGACGAGGGTCCTCTAGTGCGTGGTTTTAATTTAGTTACAACACCATCACCACGCCCAGGAGAAGCATTCTCACCAATCATGACATGGGGTGAAATTGAAGGTACACCTTTTCTTCTTGATGGCTCTGACACGCCAGTACGACCAAATGTTGGACCAGCATTCACAATTACAGAAAATTCGCGTCGCGAGAATATAGCAATTGCTTTAGCAGAAAAAGTTGGCGAAAAGATGCGTGCACAAAAACAACGGGCCGCCAATACGGCACATAAAAATATACATTCGCCATTTATACGTTCAAATATGGATCGTTTGGCATCAATGTCACCGGCAGCAAGACGATTGGCAACGTCCAAATTAAGAATTGGTACAACACCGTTTATGCCCACACCACAGCGTACACCTGGTGCATCCGCTACTCGAAGATCCAAACTAACACCAAAATCTGCAAATAGACATAAAACACCTAGTGGTGGTATAGTGAGAGCAGGCAGCTCTGCGCCAAATACACCGAAACAAATAAGTAGCGGAAGATCAACATTGACTGATGATTTGCTAAAAATTCCAACGAAACGATTGCGAGCTTCAGATTTCTTCTAAATGAATGGAAAGGTGAGGCAGTAGATATTGTAGAGTTCAGTCCATAGAGCGCACATTTGTATTTAGTATGCCAACTTCATTTGCCTGTATATAAATGCTGGTTCGACTAAGCTCGAATTGAATATAGCTGTATTTGTACAACAGTTTTGAAAATATTCACTAGTACTAAGAACATGAAAAATGAATAAAACACACGAATAACCTAATATGTTAAGCGAACTCCAATAAAACATTTGAAATATTTCTAAACAAGGTAATAAAGAAGCGTTGACAGGTAGACAAACTTGGTTAAAGTGCTTATTTGCTCAAACTAGCGGTATTTCAGCATGAGCATAGATACGGCTGGATGGCTATTGAGCTTGTTGTTGTTGTTGTTGTTGTAGCGACTACTTAACCTGTCCAGGGTGTCACCCCCCACCAACATTGTCATCGGGCTCTTCTAACGGAAGTCCAAGAAACCTCGCGGCTTCAACAGGGGTGGACCAGAGTGAGATTGGAGTTAGAAGAGTGGGCTCGGTTGAGCAGAGGAACAGATGGTTAGTATCGTGGGGAGACACGCCGCATGCCGGGCAGACATTTGGCATGTCGGGGTTCAGTCTGGATAAGTAAGAGTTTAGTCTGTTACAATATCCAGAACGAAGTTGAGCCAGCGTGACTCTTGTCTCCCTGGGCAGTTCGCGTTCCTCGGCGGCAACAGGTGGAGCTTGTGCCTGTAGGACCACATTCACTGGACGAGACCTGACAAAGGAGTTTACCGACTCCGTGTGGATGAGGTTGAGGGCCCGCCGGTGCACCTCTGGATCAAACGGCGAGGAGATGTGATGCCGGATCTCATCATAGTGCTTACGGAGGTGACTCCTTATTCTCCTGGGAGGCGGATTTTCGTTGAGCAGGTTCCTGTTCGGATGCTGCTGATTATGGCAGTTGAACAGGAATTGTCTGGACAACATCTCGCAATGCTCTTTGACATTGAGCATTTTTGCCTCATTATGAAGGTGATGCTCAGGAGACATAAGGAGGCACCCCGTGGCGGTTCTGAGTGCGGTGTTTTGGCAGGCCTGCAACCTCCTCCAATGTGTGTCTGCTAAACCCGGCGACCATATTGGCGTCGCGTAGCTCAGAACCGGCTGGCCGATTGCCTTGTACGTTGCCAGTAACGTTTCTTTGTCTTTCCCCCAAGTACTGCCAGCTAGTGACTTGAGGATTTTGTTACGGCTTTGTACTTTGGTGGCAATCGCGGCTACATGAGCACTGTATTTGAACATGTTATCAAACGTGACCCCTAAGATTTTGGGGTGTGTGACAGTCGGAAGCTATTGAGCTTAATTTGTGGAAGCTCGACGCCGACAATGACGTGCCTCGCGTTATGGTTGTTCTGCTTTACATTTGTATGCCCGCAAGTGCGAAATACATTCGGTAAGTCGGGGCTCAGTCTGGATAGGTAAAAGTTTAATTTATTATAGTAGTCAGGTCGAAGTAAGAAATTAAAGGTAGCATAGCCCGATACCGGCAATCGAGTAACCCGCCCATATCCTTTGCGTAACCTGCCCGCTAGGGCATCCTCTTCTGCGGTACTGTCTGCCCGTCCCGCTCAGGGTTTATTGGAAGCGAAGAATAACAGAGAATAATTAATAGGATACCTAATACAAAACTTCGCTAGTAACAAGGTAACATTTATTAATTTAAGTGTATATTTGCTAATATTCTTATTTAAGAAAATTTTGAGACCCTAACATGATTAGCACCTCATAAGCGCATATATATCTTTCCAACGTTTACACTTACTCATCCCAATAATCAACATGATTACCGGATTCGAATTTTTGTTCTTCTAGCACCTGTAAGAATTTATTGGTTGTTTGTTCTGTTGTTAACATAGTTTTGGTGGTGCGTTGCATCTTAAAGAAATCCGCCAATTCCTTATTGATACTTTCGCGCTGCACCAGCAAACTCATTTCAGTATCAACAGCACCGGGCGCATAATTCAACACAACCAGCTCCTCCTCGTTTGGCTGTTCGGTGGCGAGCACACTAAAATACATTTCCCTTGCCGCTTTGACAGAACAATAAAAGCTCATTGAGGCGTATGGTTCAATGCCACACTTCGAAGTGATATTCACCACCAACTTGGGCACACCAGTAAATGCGCGAAAGAATTCACAATTCAGTGAAACAGCAGAGAAGAGATTCATGTGATAGTATTGTTGCCAAATATTGGTATCGGACACCTCCACTGCGCCTTTCGACACATCTCCCACTGAACCGGCATTGTGTATAATGAAGGCACGTTCAAAATCGTTTGGTTTTGCATCCTGCAGTGATTTGGTTAAAATTTCTTGGAATTGTGCTGCTGAAGCGGTGCTTAAATCAACCGCAAATGTGTAAACTTTTAAATCTTTCGGCTTCAATGCTTCAATATTAGCCTTGGTTTGTGCCAAACCCGTTTCACTGCGTGCCAAAAGTACAATGAATGAACCAGGTTTCAATTTAGCAGACACCTCCACTGCCATACGTTGTCCAATGCCACGTGAAGCACCAGTCACCAGCAGATAGGTACGCTTTTGCAAATCTAATACCATTTTTCTAGTTTTACTTTCACTAATTGTACGTGAGTAAGTCAATGAAACTAATTGCTTTTTATTTTACTTTGATTTGTGTTGTTGTTGGTTGATTTGCGCTTTGTGTCTTGTGCGAATTGAAGTGTGATGTGTGTGTTCCAACACTTGAAATTGATACTTGTTGCACAAATTATTCCAGACGACTGACTTGGACTGACTGCAGTTTGAAATGTTTGAGTTTTTTTGTTACAAAACGGTGGCTAGCTGCTGACCTCCACTTTGGGGTCTTACACCAACAACCATCTCATTCACGAATCTCACTCAAAGCGCAGCTGCCAAGAAATCGCTGCATACACAGTCAGGGTCGAACTTTACTTGCAGGGTTAGGAACAATGGCCCGGGGGCTCCACTAGTTACCTCGAACTTTACTCTATTAAATGTCAAAATGCATCCACCATTGAGTGTGTTATACTAATTGATCTTTGGCATTGTGGGCCAGGTTGTTATCCCCGCTCATCCAGGTAAGATAATTCTATAGTAAATTTCGATTCAAATCAAAGAAGATATCTTTGACCAAACAGGTTTTGTAAATGCCAAAGTACCTGATCAAATGCGGATTCAAGCAATGACACTGGGCATTTGCAACAGAATAAATCGTTCTGGAGATATGGACCCCGTTATTGGTCAGTTTATACATCTCAAACATTTGCTCAACACTCCTATTAGACCCAAAATGTTGATGCGTATAAGACGTGCTGGAGCGATTTCGGAGATATCGTAAAAAATTTCCAAAATGTGATTGTGCATTATGGTCTGAAGTGAACGGCTACGTCTGCCCTATCTCCACAGGTAAAGCATTGTTCAAACAAATTCTGAGATAGGGATTTTTCCATTCCCACAACAGCCGGTTCTACGTACCGGAATGACTCGGATTTTTACGTCCGACCAAGGGCTGTTATTTCGACTCTACCCTGTCTAACCTGTCACCTTTTTCACTAATATTGTCATCCTCCGAGCAGCTCCTTGCAGCAGGGCTGCTCAAAACCCTCCTTATCCGGGCTGGGGTCGAATCCAACCCGGGTCCAGGAGAATGGATCTGCTGCGTCTGCTGGAAGAAAATCTACGTTAAGCGTTCACACTCCGTCCAATGCAATTCTTGCAAAAGATGGCTGCACAAAACCAGGTGCTCCGGGCTAAATCCCTCCACACATAGGCCCCCTAGTTTCTACAAAACTTTCGTGGCCCCTTGCTGTTCACGCCCTCGGACGTCCCGTGGCCAACGACGATCTAGTATCGCACCGTCACAAGCTTCTGTAACAGTCTGCACGACTAATAGCACAAACAACGCCCAGCAAGAAGTGTGTAACACCCGCTGCCGCTCACGCCCACAGGCGCCAACACCTCACACAGCCGCTCACAGCTACTTTCTACGTAGCACCTCTGTTTCAGAAGTGAGCAATGCCGAGCGAAAGCCCACCCCCCGCCCACTTTCAACTTCCCCTTCTTCTTCCAGCACTAGTACAAATGTAAGTCAAAGCCACCAGCTCCTGGTCCCTTACACCTTGTGCTCTGTTTGTCGGTTGAGATTATATACACCTGCGACATCAGTCAAATGCAACTCTTGCCTTGGCCTGTGTCACCTGCTTATATGTTCTCAACTTGGAAACAGGAACCTATGGACTGATACGTACGTTGCACCATGTTGTCGAGCTACGCAACCTACAACGTCAACTGATTCGCCACCTTCTGGTGCTTCGGATCCCTCGACTTCTAGAGTGCGACGTAGTGTGCGACCCAGCCTGCTTCCACCAAGGCATACGCACCAGTCCCTGACTCCCAGCGTGAATATTTCTCCCCCTTCGCACTTTCGCGTCCTACAACTAAACTGCAACGGCCTAACTGGGAAAGTGAGTGAAATAGTGAACTTCATGAAGCGTCAGAGCATCAAGATCGCTGCCATTCAGGAGACGAAGTTAAACGCCCGATCAAGTCTTCGGACTTGTGACGGCTATAACATCCACCGACGTGACCGAGAGAGGGGACTTGGGGGCGGACTCGCCTTCATCACCCACCAATCCGTGCAATATCGTACATTTGAGCCTGACGTCGACCCGAGGGACAACCTCCTGGAACGTCAAGGAATGGTTGTCCGGACAGGAGACGTCGACCTTGAAATTATAAACATCTATATACCTCCTGCCACCTGCTGTCCGAGAGATTACCACCCTGACATCAGTGCGTTACTCAGGGGCGATAACCGTGTAATTATCGGAGACTTCAACGCACACCACGATCTGTGGCACTCAAGCCTACAAGCCGATGGCAGGGGACAGGAATTGGCTGAACAAATAGACGATTCGACGTTTTGCACTGTGAACGGGGACGCCCCCACGAGAGTTGCGGCAAATTGTTCCAGTTCGCCAGACCTCACAATTGTCAGCGCAGGTCTCATAAACTGCGTTGAATGGCGACCAATGCTCACTCTTGCATCTGACCATCTGCCGATAGTCCTCTCAATCGATCGCCCCAATGACTTCGTCACCTCTGAGAAGCGCACCTTCACTAACTTCAACAAAGCTGACTGGGTTGGTTTTCTTGGTTTCACTGAGAGCACCTTCGCTGCTCTTCCCATCCCGTCTGATGTACGAGAAGGGGAAAAAGCGTTTCGCATGGTCATAGCTTCAGCCTCCAATCAATACATTCCGTCAGGCAGAATTAAGGAGATACGTCCGTACTTCCCCGCAGAGGCAGCGGCCCTGGCTAATGAACGTGACCACGTGCGACGCTTGAACCCTACGGATCCCCAAATTCAAGATCTCAATGCGGAGATCAGACGGCTAGTCGATCAACACAAACGCGCCAAATGGGAGGAGCACCTAAGGTCCTGCAACCTCTCTGCTGGTGTTGGCAAACTATGGTCCACTGTCAAATCCTTGTCTAATCCGACCAAACCTAACGACAAAATATCCATCACCTTTGGTGATAAGGTACAGTCGAAACCAAAGAGATGCGCGAGCGCTTTCTGCCGCCAATTCGTACTGCATCCTCCGGTTGACAAGGAAATCAGGCGCGCCATCAGGGAAGCGCACAAACGCAAAAACAACCAAGCGCCCATTGTCATCACCACCACAGAGGTTCGGGAGGCCATACGGAGGTCCAAAAATTCTAAATCCATTGGGCCAGACGGTATATCCATGCTGATGCTAAAACATCTCGGCGATGAGGGAGTAAGGTACCTAACAACCGTCTTCAATCTGTCCATGACCACCTTTGTCATTCCAGAAAGATGGAAACAGGCAAAGGTGGTGCCACTACTAAAGCCCGGCAAGCCGGCTAACGTAGGGGAGTCATATCGACCGATATCACTCCTCTCGCCAGTAGTGAAGACCTTGGAGGCGGTCTTGCTCCCTTATTATACCGCTAACCTGCGATTAGCCGAACATCAGCATGGTTTCCGCAAAATGCATAGCACTACCACCGCGCTAAACGCCATCACCACACAGATAGGTGACGGTCTCAACCAATCTCGCCCAAATGACAGGACCGTGCTAGTTGCGCTTGATCTGTCGAAAGCTTTCGACACTGTTAATCACGCACAACTCATTAACGACCTGGAAGATTCAAACCTTCCCCCCTGTCTAAAGCGTTGGACCGCCAACTATCTGAGTGGCCGGCAGTCATCGGTTGAATTTAGAGGCGAAAGATCAAAACCACGTATAATTAAGCAGGGGGTGCCACAGGGTGGTGTCCTATCCCCGCTTCTGTTTAATTACTACATATCGAGGCTCCCTTCCCCACCAGAAGGCGTCTCGATCGTCTCCTACGCCGATGACTGCACGATCCTGGCGACTGGACCCTCCGTTGATGAGCTCTGCTCGAGCACACATTGGAGGAGGTTGCAGGCCTGCCAAAACACCGCACTCAGAACCGCCACGGGGTGCCTCCTTATGTCTCCTGAGCATCACCTTCATAATGAGGCAAAAATGCTCAATGTCAAAGAGCATTGCGAGATGTTGTCCAGACAATTCCTGTTCAACTGCCATAACCAGCAGCATCCGAACAGGAACCTGCTCAACGAAAATCCGCCTCCCAGGAGAATAAGGAGTCACCTCCGTAAGCACTATGATGAGATCCGGCATCACATCTCCTCGCCGTTTGATCCAGAGGTGCACCGGCGGGCCCTCAACCTCATCCACACGGAGTCGGTAAACTCCTTTGTCAGGTCTCGTCCAGTGAATGTGGTCCTACAGGCACAAGCTCCACCTGTTGCCGCCGAGGAACGCGAATTGCCCAGGGAGACAAGAGTCACGCTGGCTCAACTTCGTTCTGGATATTGTAACAGACTAAACTCTTACTTATCCAGACTGAACCCCGACATGCCAAATGTCTGCCCGGCATGCGGCGTGTCTCCCCACGATACTAACCATCTGTTCCTCTGCTCAACCGAGCCCACTCTTCTAACTCCAATCTCACTCTGGTCCACCCCTGTTGAAGCCGCGAGGTTTCTTGGACTTCCGTTAGAAGAGCCTGATGACAATGATGGTTGGGGGTGACACCCTGGACAGGTTAAGTAGTCGCTACAACAACAACAACAACATAGGGATTTTTCTGAATTATTTTGAAACATGGGGGTCTTTCACTCAGCCGTCGGCATAGAACTGGAACTGATTTTTTTACTCAAAATCGGGTTTTTTTTTCTTAATAATAATTTGTTAACGAGGCTTCCATTTGTATGAGCCTTTGAAAGTTCAAACTTATTATCCATTTGTTCAATATCTTGCATTTTGTGTGAGTCCGAGTGGAACGAGTTATTCGAACCACACAAATAGCTAAATGAAGCGAAGAACAAAACGCCGAATAGATGCATAAACATACCAAGGAACACACAGGCTAGAATAATGGATTTTTTTCCGGCGAACCAATCGCATACAGCCCACAACACCCGACACGCAATACGGTGAAAGAGACTTACTTAAAAGAACCAAGCAAGATGGCTAAAAAAACGTACTACTAGTCACGAGATTTAAAGATACCAATGGTCCCATCAACTTTTGAACCCCTGCCTCAAAAATGCAAATTTGGCCCTGAATACACACAAGCACACACTCTGAATCATTTTGTTATTATGTATTGATGCTGAGGGGAAGTATGGTAGCACACAACTACCCTCTTTTTCCAGAAAACAAATTCAACTAACTGTTGTACTCGCTCAACAAATTTATTCTTAAAAGGTTATCGTTTTTCAGTAAGCATCATCCATTATCATTGCGTAAGAAAATATGCCAGTATCAGTTCTTATTAATAACTGACGCCAATTGGAAATCCAAAGGGAGGCCAAGTCATTCCGCAACCTTTTTCCAACTCAGTGGGCGATCTTCCCTTTCACTTCCACCAAAATAGAAGACTGATTCTGCAGGAATTGGCACAGTTGGGCAGAGTGCACTTCAGTTGCAATCTGGAGTCCTTTGGTAGTCCGACCGCATTCTGCATAAGAGTTTATGCATGGTTTTCAACAACACTTTGCTTTAGATAGAAAGATATGTTTTAGTGGTATTGCACTGCGACCAAAGGTCTATTGTGCCCTAAGGTCAACCATAACACCTCTTCCAAGCCGACTTCCCTAAGGAAGCATAGGATTTATCTCGACTCGAGGTACTGTATGTGCACTTGCTCCATGCATGGTAAGCCCAAAAATTTTGTTCTGCGTCTGGATATGACGTCCCATTCAAGGAGGATGTGCTCTGCAAATTATTTTATTATTACCTTCTCTTAGACCCCTCAACTGACCTTTGTATACCCAAGGCTCTCGGATAAGAACAATCTCCAAATCAACACTTTGTATCAGTGTTTCAACAGCTCAGCGGTTAGTCCGTCATTTACATCCGTCTATTATTTTTTAGCCGAGATATTTGCAATCCACAATTCATCATAGTCGGGTGTTGAGAGGTTTTCCCCATCGCCAGGGATTGAGCTATTTGGTTCGACGTCTCCAATCGCCTTTGAGCATGAGCAGAAGTGTTACCTCTATAATTTATGTAAGTTCTGTACGTCGGGAGCCAGGTCGGCATTATTGTCCCTGTCTTAAAACCATCCACCGAACATTTTTTCGAATTTTCGGGCGAAGGGTTATCATCCGGATCAAACGCGTGAACTTTTTTTCCCTAGAACTCCAGCATTATTTAGTTTTTAGACTTATTTTTCGAGACTTTTATTTTATAGGTTTGCTTAAAAATAGCGTATTTTAAGAAAGTGAAAGTCAAATAATGTCAAGGACCTGATAAAGATCACAAAATAGCAATAAGAAATAGAATGTGGGATGTAGACTGTTTAAACCAGGGATCGTAATAGCAAAATTTTTTAATTCAAAATTCAACGATTTTTTTTGAGTTTTACTTTTTTTTCTATTCGAAAGTAATATAAATTTTTTTTACCAAAGCCGAAAAAAACAATTCACGATTAATTGCACAAGGGCAGACAAAAGTATGCATCATTATGGGTGCGTATCCGGCAAAAAAAAAACTCACGTCTTAAACGAATATTCTTTCTAAGCCTTACACTAATATTGCTTTCCTTCGTAGATATGCTAAAGATTAAAGATAAATCCCCTCAATTTTGAAGATCCGATCCCACCTGGCCAGTCTCGCTGTAAGCTTATTACTCTGCAATCCAATGTGCCTAACAGGTGCTTCCCTTTTTATTTGGCAGGAACCAGGGCGAATTATTACTATTTCAATTAAATTGTCTATGGGCACGAATTTAATAAGCTCTCACAGAGTCTAACTACCCAGCAAATACAGTCTCAAACGTTAGAAAAATATTGTACGTTAGAATTCTACATTAGTTTTCTACTCGAAAATCAGGTTACAGATATAGGCTAGAATTCGATTAGAGAGCGATTAGAAAAACACTAGAAAAAACTTCACATTAGAAACCAATTAGAATTTCACCTTAGAATTCGATTAGCTAACTAATCTTTTTCTCGATATCGAGAACTAAGTCCTCTGTTTTTAGAGAATGCTTTAATTCTCGACAGTTTCTCAAACCGTTCCCTAACCTTCTACTCCTGAGAAAAGTATATTAGAATACGAGTCATTTTGTTATCGTCTTAACCTAAATATTTGCTGGGTATTGTCTTTTCCCTTTTTGGAGATATATTTGAATCTTTTATTGATTTAAACACTTAAATATTTATTCCTAGTTTTAATATTTCTTTGTATATAGTCTGTGAAGGTGAAAATCATAGACTTAATAAATAATAAACAATTATAGAAAGAGACGCAGGATGAGAACAAAATAAAAAGCAACAGCTGGTTGTATCATACCGGAATGAGTGAGGTATTTTATCTGACCGAGGCCTCTTATTTTGTAATCCTTTCTAAATAGTGATGTCACAAGGATAAAAACATAAAGTTTAAATTTGGTTACTCATTTCAAAATAATGGTAAAGCAAACTGTTACACCTCTTCTTAGTATCCAAAACAAAAACGGGTAGATACAGGGCGACATACATGAGTCGATACATTTCAAAGTCGCTTAAGTCCACTATAAGACAATTTTGGAAAATTGCGATTTTTTATTTTCTTGAAATATACTTTATGTAAGTTTCGCGTTTAACAACCGCGCCGTAACTTCTGCTTACTCCAAATTAGAAAAAGAAGCGGAGAAAATGGGATTGGTGGTGAACGAGGGCAAAACGAAGTACCTTCTGTCATCATGCAAAGAGTCAGCGCATTCGCGCCTTGGCAACCAAGCCACTGTTGGCAGCAATAATTTCGAAATAGTAAAGGACTTCGTTTACCTGGGAACCAGCATTAATACCAACAATAATGTTAGCCTAGAAATCCGACGAAGAATCACTCTTGCAAACAAATGCTACTTCGGACTGAGTAGGCAATTGAAAAGTAAAGTCCTCTCTCGACGAACGAAAATAACACTCTACAAGTCACTCATCGCACCCGTCCTGCTATATGGTGCAGAAGCGTGGACACTAACAACATCTGATGAGGCGGCTCTGGGAGTATTCGAGAGAAAGGTTCTTCGAAAGATTTGTGGACCTCTACGCGTTGGCGACGGCGAGTACCGAAGAAGATTTAATGATGAGCTGTATGAACTTTACGCAGACGCCGACATAGTTCAGCGAATTAAAACACAGCGGCTTCGCTGGCTAGGCCACGTAGTGCGAATGAGCGAAGATGCTCCAGCCCAGAAGGTATTCTTATCGGCACCCGCCGGTGGAAGCAGAGGAAGAGGGAGACCACCACTCCGATGGAAGGACCAAGTGGAGACCGATTTGCGATCCCGCGGTGTTTCCAATTGGCGCCAGTTGGCGCAACGAAGAAACGACTGGCGAGCTATGTTGGACGGTCAAAATCGCTCAGGCGGTTAGATGACCATTTAAAGAAGCTCTATAAACGTTTATATAAGAAAGCGTAAGAGCATTTTGTGAAGAAAAAATAATGGAAAATTAAGCCATTTTAAAATAAAAACAGTTTTAATGTTGGACGTTGGCAACTTTGAAATACACCACATGGACTTAATTAGTTTTGAAAAAAAATATATGTGGACTTAAGCAACTTTGAAATGCGATGTATCACTTGCAAGGTAGCGGAAGGCCCTGAAAATGTTATACTTTCTTTAATATGGCGCAGAATGAAATTGTCCTGCGCTATTTTGCTCAGGAAGCTTTAAAATTTTTTATGGAAGTAGTAAATGTCACGCGATCGCAGGGTTTTGCACTTGTATTTTGATTTTTTCCATGATTGCACTTCGGTTTTTGTGGGAGCCCTTTTGGCGAATACCTAAAGGCATGAATGCGGCCGTAAAGACAAAAACAACATGAGTGATACACTCAGTAGATACCTTAACAATAATAGCAATTACTAATAAAATACTTACAGTTTCGCCATATTTTTTTGTTTTTTTATATCTTTTATTAATATTCTCTTTTTTTCCTTTGTCCGGTGACAAAATTTGCACATATTCGCTATTTTCTTCCATTTTTATCAAAACACACTCACTATTAAAGTTTTCAGTTTAAGAAAGTTCGTTGAATATGTCACAATAAAGAATAGCAGAGCACACCCTGATTGGCTGAAATGGACTTAAGTAGTTTTGATTTACAGGTATACAAGGACTTATTCAACTTTGAAAAAATTGCTAAAACAAAATGCGAATTTTTAGCGTCATTGCCATTAATTAGACATACTTATATATTTAAAACTATTGATTTGTTAGTGCAGTATATAACGCAACAAAAATCTCAAAAAATTCTACATGTGGACTTAAGCGACTTTGATATGTATCGACTCACATATATTTTATATGTATTTTGGTATTGCTGTAAGCTGTGCTCCCATACGAGTCAGAGACAATCAGAAATAGGCCGACGCAGTCAAAAGTTACTCTCTCAATCGGTTCTTTAACTACTGGGGGAAAAACATGAGAGTAAAGAGTGGTTCTCATTTTCTCAGATTTTTTGCTGCCTAATTCCGTTACATCTATAAGTCGATCAGATTTTGTGCATGTGACAAAAAATTGGAATCAGGGCCCGAATCACGGCAGTCATAAACGACAGAAACTTTTATGATTTTTGGATCGCGGCACTCGCTAGCGAGCGATATTATCAAAAATTTCAAATTTTGTCATTAGATAGCGAGCGAGTGCTCATACGTATCGAGCGAAATGTGATTCGTTAGCTAATTGCCAATCGAGCTGTAGGAAGTTGGACCCAATATTTTGAAAAAATATCAAAATATAACGAGAAGAGCTAAAATTTAGGTTACCTTTTCTTTTATTAATTCTATTATAGACATAATTAATGATTTTAGGACAAATGTGAACAAAATAAACATGCGCCAAAAAAAATTAGCTGAGTAAATTCATGATGCAGCATCAAGACTTTGCCAATAATAGAATGCTTAATTGTGGATAGGGTAAACCTATAAATGATTTACGTTTATTATTTATTTAATCGGTACCAAAATTTTTCTCTTACGCTGCTTCAGGTAAATCTAAAGAATTGAACTCTGCACTTTATTACTCTTTGGTGATGCTTCTCATGTGAATCTCACGAGGTTGAGTAAAAAATTACACAGGGTTCATTCCAAAACCAGAAAAAAATTTATTTCATTAATTTCTTCACAAATGTAAAGTAGAATTAAATATTAAAATTCGATTTCAATAGAAATCTCTTTTTTCTGTTTATTTTCGCTTTTCTTACATTTCCTATAAGTCAATCAGAGAAGAGACAGAGATGTTATTGCAAACAAATTTCTACTCGTTGCGTATCTAGTGCGGCGATATCTATCCTCTTTGGTGCGGCGATCTGCCCATTCGACACGTTGCAAAATTTTACTCTATGCGATCGCTCGTTGGCTTGCGACTGCCGCGATTCGGGCCCAGAATTGCTAAATATGGGATCTAAAAGGAAGACTTACCGTCTTGCATGTGTTTCAAAATGGCCAGGGAACAATTTACTTGAAATTCATTAATAATTTTTCAATTTTATTGCATTGGTAATTATGAATTTAACACTAGGGGAATTTTTTACTACAAATCCGAACCTTCCAGTGTTACTCTCTGGCTCTCAGCGCATTTTAATTTTTGGACAATTTTACTAGTTTTAGTCAGAAAAACACTGCAATGGATCTTGTTTGTTTTTGGTATTCGTAGACTTAATGTGCAAAGTCATACTGTGGCAAATTTTTTAGTGTCAAAATTCGAAAAAAACTTAGCACCCAGCCTAGAATTACTTTCACCTGACATAGATGCGTCTTCATAGCATGCGTCACGGAGCAAAAAAAACTTTTTGTCGACCTCAATTTTAATTTTTAGCACTTAGTTAATACCTACTCAGATTCACAAAAGTAACTGGTTTGCAACTGAACGATGCTCAAGGAAAACATAGGACCATATTTCGAGTTTTTCCTAAATATAAATTTTGAAAATAACTATTACGTATATTTGGTCCCTGGTTTAATTTGATTAGACACACTCGGCCTTCTGAAAAAGTGTGCTAATTGTTGTGCAAAAAAAAAAAAAAGTGCTATAATTAGATTAAGATTATCTAGCCGAAAATCGTAACCGCGATTCTAGTGTACATGGCAACGCTGTCAAAAACAAACAATGGGCAATAGAGAATAAAATGCAATCGCGAACTAAACTTCGTGTAGAAGTGCTTACATTGTTTATTAATTCTTGTGAACTAGTATGTGTACAAAATTTGCGGCATTTTCTGTCCACAAAAATATTTACAAAACAATTTTGCAATTTTTCGCAGTTACGCGACGTAACTACCTATTTTGATGGTTACGAAATCGAACTGCAACTTAAGACGGCAGAATACCAAAAGGGTGTAAAAGTTTCCAAACTATTTATTTGCCGGTAAAGCGAATGTTGTTACCACACTAGAATCTATATATAGGGTGTTTTTTTTACAGATTTGTTTTTCGAATAGAGATAAAACTGGCATTTTGTGGTCAAATCTGGCAACTCTAATGTCATTTATGTTCAGCTTGGTTTGCCATTTCATCATGAACAGGTTGACAAAAGAACAACGCTTGCAAATCGTGCAAATTTATTTCGAAAATAATGGTTCAGTTCGCGAAGTTTACCGTGAGCTCCGTCCATTTTATGGTCGACATAATCGTCCATCAGAGCAATTAATTCGGTTAACCATGGATCGTTTTCGCACTACGTTTACTCTATGTGATAATACGCATCCGCAGAGACGTCGAACAGTGCGCACCGAAGAAACAATTGCCGCTGTAGAGCAAAGTGTTGAAGAGGACCCGAATGAATCGATTCGCCACCGTGCACAGCAATTGGAGCTTTGTCCATCAACTTTATGGAAGATTTTGCGCAAAGATCTTGGCTTGCGACCTTACAAGATCCAGCTTGTGCAAGAATTAAAGCCGCGAGACCATGCAATGCGTCGTGATTTTGGTGTATGGGCCGAAAATGAGATTGATTTCGATGCTGATTTTCATCGCAAAATTTTGTTCAGTGATGAGGCTCATTTTTGGTTGAATGGCTACGTCAACAAGCAAAATTGCCGCATTTGGAGTGAAGAGAATCCACATGAGACCCTTGAAACGCCATTACATCCACAAAAACTGACTGTTTGGTGTGCTCTATGGGCTGGTTGAGTCATTGGGCCATACTTCTTTCGCAATAATGCTGGAGAGGCAGCTACCGTTAATGGAGACCGGTATAGAGCCATGATAACCGACTATTTTGTTCCCGAATTGGATGGCATGAATGTGGATGAGTTGTGGTTCCAACAAGACGGCGCTACATGCCACACAGCGCACGTCACAATCGATTTATTGAAGGAAACATTCGATGAGCGCATAATTTCGCGGAATGGACCTGTCAATTGGCCACCAAGGTCGTGTGATTTGACACCATTGGATTATTTTCTTTGGGGATATGTGAAGTCGCTCGTCTACACCAACAAACCAGAAACGTTAGGGGAATTGGAAGCCAACATTCGTGACGTTATTGCCGACATACGGCCCCATATGCTCGAAAAAGTGGTTGAAAATTGGACCTGTAGAATTGGCTTTATTCGAGCCAGCCGCGGCGGCCACATGCCCGAAATCATATTTAAACATGAATGGCATAAAATTATCCTTCCAATAAAGCCAAATTGATGGACCTTAAAACGATTTTCTTGTGTTTTATTTCAATTCGAAGTTCTATACCCCTAAAAAAACACCCTTTACAATTATGTATTTAAGAGATAACACTACAAATGTCAATCCCCGTACTAATATGATGGATACGATGTGTGTGCAGACATGCATGCTTCAGTTGTTCTCTGCTACGGTAATATATCGTGTGCGCGCAAGTTACGTATAATGCCAATAACCCCCCAACTACCAATAAGTCGTCAACCTATGTACATAAGTGCAGACTCAGCACAAGACGATATTGATAAGTTCATATTAAGTATAACAAAATAAGCAAACAACTTCCGGCCCAATAAAAAATTATTGTTAAAATGCCAACACAAAAGTTTAGTAAACAATTCAGGCTAATAAGTAGTAAGCATTTTCACTATTGTAATTGTACATTTGAACTTTCTTTTAATTTTAAATAAAGAAAAGAATTCAGTTTTGGTTTTGAGCCTCACAAGAATAAGTTTATTCTTTTCAAGCATTTGTGTTGTCTTTTTTTAAAAACTCGCCCCTCGCTTGCCACGACGAAATTGGCGCAGTCTTTAGTCCTTTACTAGTAAGAAAAGGATCGCGATACGAACATTATAATATATATAAACATTATAATACACTAAAATAATCCTGCGATTCCGTAGCCAACTCAGGAGTTGACCGGAACCTCTAGGATATAAAATAAATAAGAAACTAAATAATTCAGTGAGTGCAACAGTGATTATGAACTGCTGTCCAGAAACAAACTCTAAGAAAAAGTGGCAGTGCAGTGGCATAATATTGAATTATAGCCACCACCCATAAACGTATAAATTTAAAACTAAACAAAGTGATAGTGCAGTGTCTTAATACCAAATTTAAGCCGCCACCCACAAAGCAAGAGGCAAAATTACATCGAGAAGACAGCAAGAGTTTGATACAAGGAGAATGGCTCAGGACCAACCACAAACTCCGCCTTTAGAATTGGTGGAAGAGCTCGCCAGGAGGGAGCAACAGCTGGAACAGCTCAGAAACGCTTATCTTAAGTTACAACACAGACAAACCCCTGATTACAACAGGACAGATCGCCTATTCAAAGCATAGCCCATTTGCCAATCTTTACAGGATACGGGGATGTATCCGTTAACTCATTCTTCAGCAGTAGTGAGTACCTACAGTCTACAATATCAGACGAGGACCTAAAGAAAGAAACAACAAGGATGATATTCTATAAGGTGGTACGAAAAATATAATTATAAACATCCCACAACCAGACAACTGGAAGTGCATAGAGGAAACCCTGAAGATGCGGTTCAAACCAGACACGGAGCCGCATGAGATCTTTAGAAAAATAACGTCCCTGAGGGTAAACTCGGTAAGTGAACTAGCGATAGAGATCCAAAAAATTAAATATAAGTCAGATGAACTAATTGTTTACTACAGGGGAGGTCAGGGTATTGATCTTACAAACATAGATAGTTTACTAGTAAATACAACAAAAGAAATGACACAAGGGACCTTGTTGGACAAAATCTATGAATGTACGGAGCTAGGTCAAATCATATCAATCATGAACCAAAGAAGATTCGAGGATACTTGTATAAGACCAGAATACCGAAAAATAAATAAAAGGGAAGAAAGACCACACTATAGAGAATGGCCAAAGAGAAATCAAAATACTGAAATAAGAATTAAATAATTGTGAATGTTATAAAAAAGAAAGAAAAGAGGAATTAAATAATTGCGAATATTATGAAAAAGAAAGAAATCAGGAAGAATTGAATGAATATTATGAAAACGAGGTTAATCAAATCCAAAATGTAGATGAACAGAATTTTTTCGAGGGACCAGCTCGGACTGTCTTCCGACCATAACACTTAGGATTCGAAAAAATGAATATAAAGCTCTAATTATACAGGAGCAAGTATAAGCTTAATACATAGCAGTATAAATGATTTTAAAAAGGTTTATTAAAGAAACCAATTGCGTTTAGCACAATAACGAAAAATGATGTGATTAGATATGAAGTGCTGACAGAGGCACCTAGAGAATTTAACCTACCAAATTATGCAAAAATTAAATGGAAAGTAACTCCATTAAAAGGAAGAAAATATAATTTTATTATAGGTATTGATTTATTGAATCGCTTTAATACAACAATAAATTTAGTAGATGGATGTATAACACTTAATGAAAAGATTACTTTTTTTGAAAACAATCCATATACTAATCTTGAAATTCATACTTTAGAAGCAAAAGATTTTGACTGGAGCAGAATAAATCTTGAACATTTAAACAAAGAAGAAAAAGAAGAGATGAGAAAAGTTATAAAAAGATTCAAAAACTTATTTTTTAAGGAAGGTGATCAGTTAAAAAGCACAACGAAGGTTGTACATGAAATCAGGACTACGACAGAGGAACAAATTAACAGTAAATTATACAGATATCCTCCTCAACATGAAGCAGAGGTTAGAAAACAAATAAGGGAAATGGAAGAACAAGGGATTATTAGAAAAAGTCGTTCACGATACTCTGGCCCATTAACTGTTGTACCTAAAACGATGGATAATTCAGGAGAAAGAAAATACAGGATTGTCATAGATTACAGAAAGTTGAATGAAGTAACCACAGCCGACAAGTATCCACTTCCGAACATTGAGTCCATTTTAGACAAGTTAGGAAAAGCTCAATATTTTATATTTTACAACACTGGACTTAGCAAAAGGGTTATCATCAAATTCTAATACGAGAACAAGATAGGGGAAAGACGGCATTTGCCACACCACATGGCCTATACGAATTTATTAGAATGCCATTTGGACTGAGAAACGCACCTGCAACATTCCAGAGACTAATGAATGAAACTTTACGTGACTTTATTAATAAAACATGCGTAGTATATCTTGATGACATTTTGATTTCACTGGTTTACAGCCAAAATGCACCAGAGACACCATAGTGAAATTCCTATGTAAAATCACCTCCTAATTCCGAAAACCAAGGTTATTTTTACTTGAATGGTACCGTTTTTGAGATATTTACGATTTACCGTTATTTCAAAAAACAAAAAAGATGGCTCCACTTAATCGTGTATATCTCAAGAACAAACTGAGCTCTTCCAAAACGGTTTAAAAAATTTGAAAGCTTATAAAATTTACTATAATCAGTACATGCAACACTTTTTGCTAGGTCCTGCAGATTCAAACATATTGAACAATCATTACGGATTTTTTAAATTTTTTTTGTAAAAATATAAAAAAATGTGTACTTTGCGAGGAAGCATCTCGAAAACTTTTTGTTTTTTTGCAGATATTTTTCCCCCCTCTAAGCTCTGTTTTATTACAAAAAAAATAAGCTATCAGTGAACAAAATCGATGAACTAATACAAAAGTTATAAGCATTCAAGTAAATATATCCATTTAATGCTTAAGTACCCTACTGGTACATATGTGTTAGTATTCGTATATCAGTTAGTTAGCAGGTAGATTTTCGAAAAGTTATTAGATACAAAAAGCTGTTAGTGTCGTTTTCTCAAACCTAGGTACATTTTAAACAAGAGCATATTTTTGAGGCAGGTAGTGTTTTCTTTGTAGAACTAGGGAACCTTTTTGTTTAGGTAGGCTTGAATTTTTACTGGATCTAAGTATAAATAAGAGTACATGCGCCTTGTTCCTTCATAATATCTGCAAGGCTCGCCGGATACTGTTCATTTATAATTGCAGTTTATAACCCGTCATTTACTTAAAATAAAAAATGAATAAAAGGGCGCGAGAGTTTGAGTGTACAAATGATCCAGATATGTTCTGTTTCATCTGCGGTCAATTTATTGTTAAAAGTATGAGACGTGTGTTTTCAAATCCTTTGAAAGTTACATACTATAAGTGTTTTGGAATTGAGCCTAAAAACCATGGACACCGAACACTGTGTGCACCACATGCCGAGTCGAATTGATTTCTTCGGAAACCGGAACAAAAAGGTACGTTGTAAAAATTAGGAATTTGTTCCCTTTTAATGCATAGCTGACTAATTCCTGAAACTATCTATTTAGGCGACGTGTGAAATTTATTACACCAATGAAGTGGAGGGAACCAACTTGCCATTCAACGGACTGCTATATTTGTACTACAAAAGTACTTGGGGTTGGAAAGTCCAGAAAAGTAACCTATGCGAGCGTATCTACAGTGTCATTACCAGAACTAATTTCAACAGAAGCGACATTGCTAGAATCAAATTTAACTTTAGTTCCGGCTCCAGTTTCATTGTCAACAGTAGTATCTGATTACGCGGCATCATGTTGTACTGAATTTCAAACGGAAAACGAAAGAAATTCTTTGTCACAAGCACAACTCAATGATTGGATAAGGGATTTGGAATTGTCAAAGGAAAAGGCCGAACTATACGCCTCTCGAATGCAACAATTTAAATTTGTTTCATCCGATGTTAAGGTAACATATTATAGAACTCGTCACGAAGAATTTTCCAAGTACTATACGAAGGAGGACAGTGTTTGTTACTGCAAAGACATTGCTGGTCTATTCAAACAATTTGGTGAACCATATGATTCAAAAGAGTGGCGATTGTTCATAGACGGCAATAAATTAAGTTTAAAGGCCGTATTATTGCATATTGGCAACCAAAAGCCATCTATCCCGATCGCGCATGCAGTAAATACGAAGGAAACATATGAGATAATGCAAAAACTGCTCAAGTTAATCAAATACGAAGAACATGATTGGAAAATATGTGCCGATCTTAAAGTCGTTGGAATGCTATGTGGTCTACAAAGTGGATACACAAAATACTGTTGCTTTCTATGCAAATGGGATAGCCGAGCTCGTCAAGACCACTACATCATAAAGGATTGGCCAGAACGAATCGAGTTTCAAGTTGGGGTAGATAACATAAAATACTCTCCACTTATAAAGAAGGAAAAAATAATTCTACCTCCGCTCCACATCAAGCTCGGCCTTATCAAAAACTTTGTGAAGGCTTTGGACAAAGAAGGCGAAGCTTTTCATCATTTGAAGACAATCTTCCCAGAGATTTCAGAAGCAAAAATAAAGGAAGGGATTTTTGTGGGACCGCAAATAAGGAAAATGATGACCAATAACCATTTCAAAGAACTATTGTCACCAGTGGAGGCAGCAGCGTGGGATTCTTTTGAAAAGGTCGTTACTTCTTTTTTAGGCAAACACAAAAGTCCTAACTACGAGATGATAGTGAACGACTTAATCAAAAACTATGCGGAAATGGGTAAATAAAAAAACATATTATAATAAATTATATATTACATAAATTTACATGAGAATATATAGCCATAAATCTGAATTCATCGTCCAGTTCCGAACAAACAAGAACGGGAAAAATATAAACAAAAAATTTGTTCTGAATTGAAAGATAAATCCAGCCTAAGAAAATTATATACTAATGTGTCACTTATGTATTTATCTAATTTACTTTTTTATTTTCTTTCAGGAGTAAATATGTCTTTAAAAATTCATTTCTTACACTCCCACTTAAATTTTTTCCCGCAAAATCTTGGCGACGAAAGTGACGAGCATGGCGAAAGGTTTCACCAGCAAATAAAAGTGATTGAAAGTCGGTATCAAGGATTCTGGGATGTCGCTATGATGGGCGACTACTGTTGGTTTCTCATAAGAGAAACCGATCCTAATCTAAATAAGCGTCAAAACAAGACACATAACTTTTTCAATTATAAAATAAGATCATAGAGTTAAGACAGAACCATATGTACATATGCTATTATTTGTAGGGTACTTAAGTATTAAATGGATATATTTACTTGAATGCTTATAACTTTTGTATTAGTTCATCGATTTTGTTCACTGATAGCTTATTTTTTTTGTAATAAAACAGAGCTTAGAGGGAGGAAAAAATATCTGCAAAAAAACAAAAAGTTTTCGAGATGCTTCCTCGCAAAGTACAATTTTTTTTATATTTTTACAAAAAAAATTTAAAAAATCCGTAATGATTGTTCAATATGTTTGAATCTGCAGGATCTAGCAAAAAGTGTTGTATGTACTGATTATAGTAAATTTTATAAGCTTTCAAATTTTTCAAACCGTCTTGGAAGAGCTAAGTTTGTTCTTGAGATATACACGATTAAGTGGAGCCATCTTTTTTGTTTTTTGAAATAACGGTAAATCGTAAATATCTCAAAAACGGTACCATTCAAGTAAAAATAACCTTGATTTTCGGAATTAGGAGGTGATATTACATAGGAATTTCACTATGGCGTCTCTGGTGCAGAAAAAAAGTTGGAATTTGTGATCCAGTGTTTTTAGTACATCCCTACAGGTACATGTTCAAACAATAACGAAAATTTTCAAAGTCCTAGAAAAGGCTAATTTAAAAATTCAAGTAGACAAATGTAATTTTATGAAAAAGGAGACAGAATTTTTGGGACATATTTTGACAGAAGAAGGACTAAAACCGAACCCTGATAAAATTAAAGTAATAGAGACGTTAAAATTGCCTAAAACAGAAAAACAAATAAAAAGTTTCTTAGGTATTACTGGTTATTATCGAAAATTTATTAAAAACTATGTGAAGATAGCCTAACCTATAACGAAATATCTGAAAAAGAATGTGAAAATTAATTTAAAGGACCCAACTTATAAAGAGGCATTTGAAGAACTAAAAATTTTAATTAGTACCCACCCAGTTTTGCGGTAGCCTAACTTTGACAAGCCATTTACATTGACTACCGACGCCTCAAACTATGCATTAAGCGCCGTATTATCGCAAGAAGGACATCCAGTGTATTTCATTTCAAGGACGCTTAATAACCACGAGAAAAACTACTCTGCAACGGATAAGGAATTTTTAGCTATTATATGGAGTGTAAATTACTTAAGACCATATCTATACGGAAAAAAGTTTACAATTTTAACAGATCACCAACCAATTAAATTTCTCCATAGCAAATATAAAGGAAAGGATATGTCACCAAGACATCAAAGATGGCTTCTAAAGTTAGGAGAATACGATTTTAATATAGAGTATTTGAAAGGAAAAGAAAACCAAGTAGCAGATTTTTTAAGTAGACTAGAAAATAATACAGATAACGCGGAAGAAGGAAATTTTGATGGAAAGGATAACAAAATTACTGTTGTAAATCAAAATTATTTACAGTCAGGTATAAATGAAGAAAATAGTTTAGAAGATAACGAAACAATAGCAACAATGCATTCAGCAGAAGAAAACCTGCAGGACCATTTTTTTATTAAAGAGGAAATTGTGAACAAATATAAAACACAAATAATTTTGACCAACAATAAAGTAGAAGAATTTAAATGTTTACATGGAAAAAAATAATTTTTATAACAGAAAGTGATTTCGATAGACTAGGAGAAATATTCCGAAATTATATCACAAAAGGGGTTATAGGTATATACTCCGAAATTTCTGAGCATAGCTACAATATAGTACGAAAAACTAATTTCAATGTTTTCCAATGATTCAAATATAAAATTTTTCAAGTGTACAATGAGAGCACAGGATTTAGAAACAGAAGTAGAAGCTGTAAAACAAATATTATTATATCACGTTAGAGAAAGCCTTCACTCAGGTATACAACAAACATACACCCAAATAAAAAATAAAATATATTATCCCAAGCTATTGGAACTTATCCAAATAGTAATTAACCAATGCGACATATGCCAGGAAGTGAAATATGATAGAAATCCAGTTAAACCAAAGTTTAATCTCACTGAAACTCCAATAGAAAAAAATGACATTATTCATATAGACACTTACGTTATAAAAGGACATTATTTTTTAACAGCCATAGATAAATTTTCTAAATTTGATGCGGCATACCCACTAAATGACAGAAATCATGTAACGATTATTGAATAACTGGAAGACCACTTTTCTAAATTAGGGAAACCAAGGAAATTAGTAGCGGACAATGAATTTAAAACTTTGAGAATAAAAGAATTTCTGGACAATGAAAATGTCGAAATTCATTTGACAAAACCCAACAGTCATACAGGAAACTCCGATATAGAAAGGTTCCATAACACAATAACAGAAAAATTTAGAATTTTATACAAATTGAATAAAGAATTAACAATAAAACAACTTATCCATAAAGCTATTAAAAATTTAAAATAATAGATTTCATTCCGCTATAAAATGCACACCGAACGAGGTACAGATGAATAAAGTAGATCAGAATTTAGTAAAGAAAAACCTACTATCAGTTAAAAAGAAAAATATTGCTAGGGTCAATGCAAAAAAGAAAACTATGTCGAAAGAAGGAAAGAGGGATTTATTAAGAATTACAAAGCAGTTAGGCATAAGGAGCAACCTAGGTATAAGAAAAAACATTTACAAAATGTTCACCCATGCAATATTAAACGACCTCGGAAATTTACAGATATTGATGATCCTCACGCTGTTGATGGCAATGTGGATACCCCAAACTAAATGTGACTAAAATACAGGACGAAAACGGATTTATAATGAAAGCCGCTACCAAAAAAAAATTAAATAACTTTTTTTCTATTCAATGAATCTGGTTAATTGTTTTTTTATTTTGCAGATTGACTTTTACATTTAACAAAAATGGATAACTGGGACACTGAAATAAGAATTTGGATTGTCCGCCGCTATCACGCACTGGAGTCCGTAGTTTCGGTTCAAAGAGAGTATAGGCGCACGTTTGGCGGCAATCCTCCGAGCAGATGGACCATAATAAGACTTGTAAACAATTTTGCCGAGCATGGGACAGTCAACCGAAGACCTTACCATCGAAACCCTTCAGTTCGAACGGAGGAAACAATCGCTGCTGTAGCTGCTGCCATACAAAACAATCCACGTGTTTCGACAAGAAGCTTATCAAATGGGTGTAAGCAGACAGTCATTACAGTCAATTATGCACAAAGATTTGGACTTATTCCCACATAAAATTCAAATGGCCAACAAACTGAACGCTGCAGACTTGCCGATTCGCTTGGAATTTTGCCAGAAGATGCTTCAAATGGTGGAAGAGGATGGAAACATGTTGAACTGTCTTTTCATGTCTGACGAGGCCCATTTCGATTTAAACGGCAACATAAACAAACAAAATTGTCGAATATGGAGTGCTTCCAACCCACAGATACTCCATGAGACGGAATTGCATCCACTTCGTGTCACAGTGTGGTGTGCAGTTTCATCACGCTGCATTGTCGGGCCCTACTTCTTCGAAGAAAACGGTCACACCGTTACGGTTACTGGAGACCGTTACTTGAGTATGTTGAGAGAGTTTTTCTATCCAGAATTACGCCGAATGAGAATTTCTTTCAACTCTGTGTGGTTTCAGCAAGATGGTGCAGCTCCTCATATAGCCCAACCTGTTATGACAGAATTGCGACGAAAATTTCCCAATAAGCTGATATCCAGAAACTCCACACTCCGTTGGCCACCCAGGTGCCTGACCTTACTGCACCTGACTTTTTCTTGTGGGGTTATTGCAAACAGGAAGTCTTCAAAGCAAAACCAACAAATTTGAATGAACTAAGGCAATCCATTCGAGAAACAATTGCGGCTATTCCTGTCTCAACTCTCCAAGCAGTAATGAACAACTTTTTGGTAAGATGCCGCACATGCATCGACGAGCAGGGGGGCATTTAAATTCCATTATTTTTAAAACTAATTAAGCTATATTTAATAAAATTTAATGAGCTTTAACATGAATAAAAGAAAAATGAATTCCATACACTGAAAAAAAAATTATTTGAGTTTCTCAATGTAGCAAAATTCATCAGCCACCCTGTAGATATTCAGATAAAAGAAGAGCAAATTGTTAAGGACACGGAAATAGTAATACATAGAATAAACGTACATAAAATAGAAGATATATTAAATGAAATGACAGACAATGTTGTATTAATGAAATCAAATTTTAAAGACTTACTGCAAATAGAATTATTAGACGCTAGAAACAAATTATTAACTTTAATACCCAGAAGAAATAGACCGAAACGTGGACTAATTAACGGTGTAGGTACTTTATCAAAATGGATATTTGGTACGATGGACGAAGAGGACAGACAAAACATACAAAACCATCTTACTCAATCAGACGACAAAATTAATAAACAAATACAAATTAATGACTATCTTGAAAATTCATTTGAACAGTTACATAAAACGATAAGTAGCGATAGGAGTAAGTTAGAGAGGAATTCAATGCCATAAGTAAATGGGCTGATGAAGAACGGGAGAGAAATTTATATTTAGAACAATTAACTAAAATGCAATTATTAAAAAGTAGAATAGAACACATTCAAGACAATATAGTAGCATCAAAATACAATATCTTGCATCCTAATATTTTGACGAGCGAGGAAATAATAAAATACGATACAATTGCTGACAGTAAAACAATAACTATACAAAGTTAAAGTATATGCAATTAGGAACAGCCGTTTTCAATAACACATATTTAATATTTAGAATCAAAATACCAACAAATTTTGTAAATGTTAAAATTAGATACATCATTCCAATACCCAATAAAGAGCACAATGAAATAGATTCCAATATTGAAAAAATATTTGAATATAATAACAAAATGTTTAAATTTGAAGAAAATAAGCAATTAAAAATTATGAAACCAGTAACAAATTGTGTAATAAAGAATTCATGTCAAACTATCAAAAATAAAGAGCTGGAAATTATAGAATTAGATATAGATAAAATAATTGTAAAAAACGCAGAGAATCTATTAATAAATCAAACATGTACGGAAGATGAAATACTAATTAATGATAATAATCCAATAATATACACGAACTGTTCAATTAAAATCAAAGATTACTACTTTTCAAATTCTATTGAAGATTCACAAGAAAATATTGTAAGCATGAAATATGAAATAAATACAAATTTTTCTAAAAATATTACATTTGATGAAATAGTAGAAACATGGCGAAATAAATGTCAAAAGAATTTTTAATTTAAAATACCACAGTAAAATATCTTATATATGCAATGTAGCAATTTTTTTTCTCATAATAACGCTAATATTGATTATTGTACTTAAACACAGATATATAAAAATTCAGTTAAATAATAGAATCCAGGAGAATTCTAATCTAAAAGGGGGAGTAGTTACGTATAATGCCAATAACCCCCCAACTACCAATAAGTCGTCAACCTATGTAAGTGCAGACTCAGCACAAGACGATATTGATAAGTTCATATTAAGTATAACAAAATAAGCAAACAACTTCCGGCCCAATAAAAAATTATTGTTAAAATGCCAACACAAAATTTTAGTAAACAATTAAGGCTAATTAGTAGTAAGCATTTTCACTATTGTAATTGTACATTTGAACTTTCTTTTAATTTTAAATAAAGAAAAGAATTCAGTTTTGGTTTTGAGCCTCACAAGAATAAGTTTATTCTTTTCAAGCATTTGTGTTAAGTCTTTTTTTAAAAACTCGCCCCTCGCTTGCCACGACGAAATTCGCACGAAGAGTTGCTTTCTTGGAAAAGCTAATTTGTACAGTTTTTTTTAATTTGGTCAAATCGTGCTCGACGATAGAAAAAACTTGCGAAAAGTTGCAAATTTTTAATCAGTAAGATTTTCAAGTAAAAACAAGTAAGGAAAGCGCTGTCTTCGGCTGTGCCAAAGGCTTTATACCTTTCATGAAAACGCATCACGATTTTAAATGTCCGATCCTTACTTACAATAAGTACAAACTGTGTAAAATTTGACAGTGTTAGCCAGTTAATTGAAATATACATAGCTCAAAACCCGTTTATCGGAGCAATCGATTGTATGGGGGCTATAAGTTGGGTTAATCCAATCTAACTGATCTTCACCACACTCATTACATATGTAATATGTACAGTAGATGCTCATGATCCTAGCTATTAAATTGCAAGAGTAACAGCCCAAAGCCCGTTTATCGGAACAATCAATTGTATGGGGGGTATGCGTTGTATTGGTTCGATCTTGTTGGTTCCGACAAATGATTAATATATTACAAAATGGCTGTCCCATACAAAATTTCAGCGAGATAGCTCTAAAACTGAGAGACTAGTTTGCGCTTAAACAGGCAGACAGATGAACGGACAGACGGACATGTCTATATCGACTCAGCTCATCGCCCTGATCATTTCGGTGTACTTATTGGTGGGTCTATCTCTTCTTCTCATACTTACAAACATCGGATCAAAGTTTTAATACCATTTCATGTTCATGAAAGGTATAAAAATTTCTGACAGTAAAACAATAACTAATAAAATAATCTACTTTTGACATCGTCCTTGATTTCAAGCCATACATGAGGAGACCTGCGATTAGAGACGTTTAGAACGTGATCTTTGTTCGTCGAGAGAGGAGTTGATTTCTCAACTGCATCATGAGTTGTTAAGAGTTATTCTTCATTGAATTTCATTATGTTCCCTCTATATCTTAAGTATGTTCTGTAGGAATTCGCTTAGCTCTTGAAACCTTACGTCATCAACATATAATTTTCGATCATTAGTTTTAGGAGAAGGCATCCCAACCGTTATCCGTTTCGGCCTTATGTTTTTTTTTTTCTAATCCGGCATCTTTATCTATATATATATATATATATATATCTACTGCCGAGGGAAGTCAATGTTTAAAAAAAAACTCTAAATTTTTCGCAACTTGTATTTTGGGACATTCGTCTTATCACTCGTTTGTTGATTTCATTTTTACTGCCCAGCAACACAATTCAAATTATTAAAGTCAACATCATAAAACGGTACAGCATACTTAACACGAGAAAAGGTTTATTCTATGGACATGAAACGCTTAGTCATGAATTTAAGTGAATGAAAACCCACTCGAATAAACCCAAATATGTACATTTAAACTTTGTATGTATGTACAGTTATGCCTAAGAAAGATGGCTCTTATAGACAACTTATAGAACCGAGGTCTATGTACCTTGCAGGAAAACTTATTACATACAATACGCTCTTCTTCTATTGCTATGTATGTTGGATTCTTTAAAATCCATTCAAGTCTCGGACGCCGATATCGCCCTTTGCCGTTGTCGACCCATACCACACTGATAAGGTCCAGTCAGTCGGGCTTCAGTAGAATTCTGAATCCGCGTTACTTGGCACACTTTGCAGGATCTCCCTTCTTGTAGATTGGGCAGAGCACACATAGATCACAGTCACCAGTAATGAGCTCGTGCCCATAGGCTGCATAAATGCTCTTGCATGGTGGTGATGTAAGTATTTGCCTTCACGAGGATATCAACCAGTCAGGCAGAGGCCCTATCGCATTGAAGGGCCGAATATTTCTCTACAGGGCCAAATTCCTCTACGCATAGACTGATGCGGTCTTTAATAACTTCAAAACCGTTAAGACGAAGTCGACCCAGGTTTAGTAGAAGTACGAGTAAATTTCTAGTCCTTCAGTAAATGTTTTGATGTGTCCAAGGATTTTTTTGGATTTCTATTATCGTGTGGTAAGTCCCCGGGTTGTCGCATTCCTGGCTTGTTTGAACTTCTAGGCAAAGTCCCAACATGAAAAGTATTGCAACAATTTTAATGAAAGAAATAGCGGACAGCCTAATAAGTATTTTTGGGCGGCCTTTCGTTTATATACCCGTCTGAAAGGGATTCCAGAGAGAGTGCCTCCCAAATCCTATACTAAATTCGTATTTGTTATTGTTTTGCAAAGCCGCACTACAAATACGAACACCAATCTTACGGCTAGACTAGTACCAAAGACAATTTTACTAGTTTTAGTCAGAAAAACACTGCATTGGATCTATTTTGTTTTTGGTATTCGTAGGCTTAATGTGCAAAATCATACTGTGACAAATTTTTTAGTGTCAAAATTCGAAAAAAACTTAGCACCCAGCCTAGAATTACTTTCACCTGACATAGATGCGTCTTCATAGCATAACGGAGCAAAAAAAACTTTTTGTCGACCTCAATTTTAATTTTTAGCACTTAGTTAATACCTACTCAGATTCACAAAAGTAACTGGTTGGCAACTGAACGATGCCCAAGGAAAACATAGGACCATATTTCGAGTTTTTCCTAAATATAAATTTTGAAAATAACTATTACGTATATTTGGTCCCTGGTTTAATTTGATTAGACACACTCGGCCTTCTGAAAAAGTGTGCTAATTGTTGTGCAAAAAAAAAAAAAGTGCTATAATTAGATTAAGATTATCTAGCCGAAAATCGTAACCGCGATTCTAGTGTACATGGCAACGCTGTCAAAAACAAACAATGGGCAATAGAGAATAAAATGCAAACGCGAACTAAACTTCGTGTAGAAGTGCTTACATTGTTTATTAATTCTTGTGAACTAGTATGTGTACAAAATTTGCGGCATTTTCTGTCCACAAAAATATTTACAAAACAATTTTGCAATTTTTCGCAGTTACGCGACGTAACTACCTATTTTGATGGTTACGAAATCGAACTGCAACTTAAGCCGGAAGAATACCAAAAGGGTGTAAAAGTTTCCAAACTATTTATTTGCCGGTAAAGCGAATGTTGTTACCACACTAGAATTAGGGCGTAAATCTATATACAATTATGTATTTAAGAGATAACACTACAAATGTCAATCCCCGTACTAATATGATGGATACGATGTGTGTGCAGACATGCATGCTTCAGTTGTTCTCTGCTACGGTAATATATCGTGTGCGCGCAAGTTACACGTATAAAGCCAATAACCCCCCAACTACCAATAAGTCGTCAACCTATGTAAGTGCAGAGTCAGCACAAGACGATATTGATAAGTTCGTATTAAGTATAACAAAATAAGCAAACAACTTCCGGCCCAATAAAAAATTATTGTTAAAATGCCAACACAAAATTTTAGTAAACAATTCAGGCTAATAAGTAGTAAGCATTTTCACTATTGTAATTGTACATTTGAACTTTCTTTTAATTTTAAATAAAGTTTTGGTTTTGAGCCTCACAAGAATAAGTTTATTCTTTTCAAGCATTTGTGTTGTCTTTTTTTAAAAACTCGCCCCTCGCTTGCCACGACGAAATTGGCGCAGTCTTTAGTCCTTTACTAGTAAGAAAAGGATCGCGATACGAACAAAATTCGGAATAACGGTTTTCGGTATAATATAAACATTATAATACACTAAAATAATCCTGCGATTCCGTAGCCAACTCAGGAGTTGACCGGAACCTCTAGGATATAAAATAAATAAGAAACTAAATAATTCAGTGAGTGCAACAGTGATTATGAACTGCTGTCCAGAAACAAACTCTAAGAAAAAGTGGCAGTGCAGTGGCATAATATTGAATTATAGCCACCACCCATAAACGTATAAATTTAAAATTAAACAAAGTGATAGTGCAGTGGCTTAATACCAAATTTAAGCCGCCACCCACAAAGCAAGAGGCAAAATTACATCGAGAAGACAGCAAGAGTTTGATACAAGGAGAATGGCTCAGGACCAACCACAAATTCCGCCTTTAGAATTGGTGGAAGAGCTCGCCAGGAGGGAGCAACAGCTGGAACAGCTCAGAAACGCTTATCTTAAGTTACAACACAGACAAGCCCCTGATTACAATAGGACAGATCGCCTATTAAAAGCATAGCCCATTTGCCAATCTTCACAGGATACGGGGATGTATCCGTTAACTCATTCTTCAGCAGTAGTGAGTACCTACAGTCTACAATATCAGACGAGGACCTAAAGAAAGAAGCAACAAGGATGATATTCTATAAGGTGGTACGAAAAATATAATTATAAACATCCCACAACCAGACAACTGGAAGTGCATAGAGGAAACCCTGAAGATGCGATCCAAAATGTAGATGAACAGAATTTTTTCGAGGGACCAGCTCGGACTGTCTTCCCACCATAACACTTAGGTTTCGAAAAAATTAATATAAAGCTATAATTATACAGGAGCAAGTATAAGCTTAATAGATAGCAGTATAAATGATTTTAAAAAGGTTTATTAAAGAAACCAATTGCGTTTAGCACAATAACGAAAAATGATGTGATTAGATATGAAGTGCTGACAAAGGCACCTAGGGAATTTAACCTACCAAATTATGCAAAAATTAAATGGAAAGTAACTCCATTAAAAGGAAGAAAATATAATTTTATTATAGGTATTGATTTATTGAATCGCTTTAATACAACAATAAATTTAGTAGATGGATGTATAACACTTAATGAAAAGATTACTTTTTTTGAAAACAATCCATATACTAATCTTGAAATTCATACTTTAGAAGCAAAAGATTTTGACTGGAGCAGAATAAATCTTGAACATTTAAACAAAGAAGAAAAAGAAGAGATGAGAAAAGTTATAAAAAGATTCAAAAACTTATTTTTTAGGGAAGGTGATCAGTTAACAAGCACAACGAAGGTTGTACATGAAATCAGGACTACGACAGAGGAACAAATTAACAGTAAATTATACAGATATCCTCCTCAACATGAAGCAGAGGTTAGAAAACAAATAAGGGAAATGGAAGAACAAGGGATTATTAGAAAAAGTCGTTCACGATACTCTGGCCCATTAACTGTTGTACCTAAAACGATGGATAATTCAGGAGAAAGAAAATACAGGATTGTCATAGATTACAGAAAGTTGAATGAAGTAACGATAGCCGACAAGTATACACTTCCGAACATTGAGTCCATTTTAGACAAGTTAGGAAAAGCTCAATATTTTACAACACTGGACTTAGGACAAAGGGTTATCATCAAATTCTAATACGAGAACAAGATAGGGAAAAGACGGCATTTGCCACACCACATGGCCTATACGAATTTATTAGAATGCCATTTGGACTGAAAAACGCACCTGCAACATTCCAGAGACTAATGAATGAAACTTTACGTGACTTTATTAATAAAACATGCGTAGTATATCTTGATGACATTTTGATTTTTAGTACATCCCTACAGGAACATGTTCAAACAATAACGGAAATTTTCAAAGTCCTAGAAAAGGCTAATTTAAAAATTCAGGTAGACAAATGTAATTTTATGAAAAAGGAGACAGAATTTTTGGGACATATTTTGACAGAAGAAGGACTAAAACCGAACCCTGATAAAATTAAAGTAATAGAGACGTTAAAATTGCCTAAAACAGAAAAACAAATAAAAAGTTTCTTAGGTATTACTGGTTATTATCGAAAATTTATTAAAAACTATGTGAAGATAGCCTAACCTATAACGAAATATCTGAAAAAGAATGTGAAAATTAATTTAAAGGACCCAACTTATAAAGAGGCATTTGAAGAACTAAAAATTTTAATTAGTACCCACCCACTTTTGCGGTACCCTAACTTTGACAAGCCATTTACATTGACTACTGACGCCTCAAACTATGCATTAGGCGCAGTATTATCGCAAGAAGGACACCCAGTGTATTTCATTTCAAGGACGCTTAATAACCACGAGAAAAACTACTCTGCAACGGATAAGGAATTTTTAGCTATTATATGGAGTGTAAATTACTTAAGACCATATCTATACGGAAAAAAGTTTACAATTTTAACAGATCACCAACCAATTAAATTTCTCCATAGCAAATATAAAGGAAAGGATATGTCACCAAGACATCAAAGATGGCTTCTAAAGTTAGGAGAATACGATTTTAATATATAGTATTTGAAAGGAAAAGAAAACCAAGTAGCAGATTTTTTAAGTAGACTAGAAAATAATACAGATAACG
This sequence comes from Merzomyia westermanni, assembly GCA_949987695.1. Taxonomy (NCBI): domain Eukaryota; kingdom Metazoa; phylum Arthropoda; class Insecta; order Diptera; family Tephritidae; genus Merzomyia; species Merzomyia westermanni. Next base: position 75,735,305 of record OX465290.1, read on the forward strand.
CGGAAGAAGGAAATTTTGATGGAAAGGATAACAAAATTACTGTTGTAAATCAAAATTATTTACAGTCAGGTATAAATGAAGAAAATAGTTTAGAAGATAACGAAACAATAGCAACAATGCATTCAGCAGAAGAAAACCTGCAGGACCATTTTTTTATTAAAGAGGAAATTGTGAACAAATATAAAACACAAATAATTTTGACCAACAATAAAGTAGAAGAATTTAAATGTTTACATGGAAAAAAATAATTTTTATAACAGAAAGTGATTTCGATAGACTAGGAGAAATATTCCGAAATTATATCACAAAAGGGGTTATAGGTATATACTCCGAAATTTCTGAGCATAGCTACAATATAGTACGAAAAACTAATTTCAATGTTTTCCAATGATTCAAATATAAAATTTTTCAAGTGTACAATGAGAGCACAGGATTTAGAAACAGAAGTAGAAGCTGTAAAACAAATATTATTATATCACGTTAGAGAAAGCCTTCACTCAGGTATACAACAAACATACACCCAAATAAAAAATAAAATATATTATCCCAAGCTATTGGAACTCATCCAAATAGTAATTAACCAATGCGACATATGCCAGGAAGTGAAATATGATAGAAATCCAGTTAAACCAAAGTTTAATCTCACTGAAACTCCAATAGAAAAAAATGACATTATTCATATAGACACTTACGTAATAAAAGGACATCATTTTTTAACAGCCATAGATAAATTTTCTAAATTTTATGCGGCATACCCACTAAATGACAGAAATCATGTAACGATTATTGAACAACTGGAAGACCACTTTTCTAAATTAGGGAAACCAAGGAAATTAGTAGCGGACAATGAATTTAAAACTTTGAGAATAAAAGAATTTCTGGACAATGAAAATGTCGAAGTTCATTTGACAAAACCCAACAGTCATACAGGAAACTCCGATATAGAAAGGTTCCATAACACAATAACAGAAAAATTTAGAATTTTATACAAATTGAATAAAGAATTAACAATAAAACAACTTATCCATAAAGCTATTAAAAATTTATAATGATAGATTTCATTCCGCTATAAAATGCACACCGAACGAGGTACAGATGAATAAAGTAGATCAGAATTTAGTAAAGAAAAACCTACTATCAGTTAAAAAGAAAAATATTGCTAGGGTCAATGCAAAAAGAGAAAACTATGTCGAAAGAAGGAAAGAGGGATTTATTAAGAATTACAAAGCAGTTAGGCATAAGGAGCAACCTAGGTATAAGAAAAAACATTTACAAAATGTTCACCCATGCAATATTAAACGACCTCGGAAATTTACAGATATTGATGATCCTCACGCTGTTGATGGCAATGTGGATACCCCAAACTAAATGTGACTAAAATACAGGACGAAAACGGATTTATAATGAAAGCCGCTACGAAACAAAAATTAAATAACTTTTTTTCTATTTAATGAATCTGGTTAATTTTTTTTATTTTGCAGATTGACTTTTACATTTAACAAAAATGGATAACTGGGACACTGAAATAAGAATTTGGATTGTCCGCCGCTATCACGCACTGGAGTCCGTAGTTTCGGTTCAAAGAGAGTATAGGCGCACGTTTGGCGGCAATCCTCCGAGCAGATGGACCATAATAAGACTTGTAAACAATTTTGCCGAGCATGGGACAGTCAACCGAAGACCTTACCATCGAAACCCTTCAGTTCGAACGGAGGAAACAATCGCTGCTGTAGCTGCTGCCATACAAAACAATCCACGTGTTTCGACAAGAAGCTTATCAAATGGGTGTAAGCAGACAGTCATTACAGTCAATTATGCACAAAGATTTGGACTTATTCCTATATAAAATTCAAATGGCCAACAAACTGAACGCTGCAGACTTGCCGATTCGCTTGGAATTTTGCCAGAAGATGCTTCAAATGGTGGAAGAGGATGGAAACATGTTGAACTGTCTTTTCATGTCTGACGAGGCCCATTTCGATTTAAACGGCAACATAAACAAACAAAATTGTCGAATATGGAGTGCTTCCAACCCACAGATACTCCATGAGACGGAATTGCATCCACTTCGTGTCACAGTGTGGTGTGCAGTTTCATCACGCTGCATTGTCGGGCCCTACTTCTTCGAAGAAAACGGTCACACCGTTACGGTTACTGGAGACCGTTACTTGAGCATGTTGAGAGAGTTTTTCAATCCAGAATTACGCCAAATGAGAATTTCTTTCAACTCTGTGTGGTTTCAGCAAGATGGTGCAGCTCCTCATATAGCCCAACCTGTTATGACAGAATTGCGACGAAAATTTCCCAATAAGCTGATATCCAGAAACTCCACACTCCGTTGGCCACCCAGGTCGCCTGACCTTACTGCACCTGACTTTTTCTTGTGGGGTTATTGCAAACAGGAAGTCTTCAAAGCAAAACCAACAAATTTGAATGAACTAAGGCAATCCATTCGAGAAACAATTGCGGCTATTCCTGTCTCAACTCTCCAAGCAGTAATGAACAACTTTTTGGTAAGATGCCGCACATGCATCGACGAGCAGGGGGGGCATTTAAATTCCATTATTTTTAAAACTAATTAAGCTATATTTAATAAAATTTAATGAGCTTTAACATGAATAAAAGAAAAATGAATTCCATACACTGAAAAAAAAATTATTTGAGTTTCTTAATGTAGCAAAATTCATCAGCAAAAATATCAGTAGATATTCAGATAAAAGAAGAGCAAATTGTTAAGGACACAGAAATAGTAATACATAGAATAAACGTACATAAAATAGAAGATATATTAAATGAAATGACAGACAATGTTGTATTAATGAAATCAAATTTTAAAGACTTACTGCAAATAGAATTATTAGACGCTAGAAACAAATTATTAACTTTAATACCCAGAAGAAATAGACCGAAACGTGGACTAATTAACGGTGTAGGTACTTTATCAAAATGGATATTTGGTACGATGGACGAAGAGGACAGACAAAACATACAAAACCATCTTACTCAATCAGACGACAAAATTAATAAACAAATACAAATTAATGACTATCTTGAAAATTCATTTGAACAGTTACATGAAACGATAAGTAGCGATAGGAGTAAGTTAGAACAGGAATTCAATGCCATAAGTAAATGGGCTGCTGAAGAACGGGAGAGAAATTTATATTTAGAACAATTAACTAAAATGCAATTATTAAAAAGTAGAATAGAACACATTCAAGACAATATAGTAGCATCAAAATACAATATCTTGCATCCTAATATTTTGACGAGCGAGGAAATAATAAAATACGATACAATTGCTGACAGTAAAACAAAGTTAAAGTATATGCAATTAGGAACAGCCGTTTTCAATAACACATATTTAATATTTAGAATCAAAATACCAACAAATTTTGTAAATGTTAAAATTAGATACATCATTCCAATACCCAATAAAGAGCACAATGAAATAGATTCCAATATTGAAAAAATATTTGAATATAATAACAAAATGTTTAAATTTGAAGAAAATAAGCAATTAAAAATTATGAAACCAGTAACAAATTGTGTAATAAAGAATTCATGTCAAACAATCAAAAATAAAGAGCTGGAAATTATAGAATTAGATATAGATAAAATAATTGTAAAAAACGCAGAGAATCTATTAATAAATCAAACATGTACGGAAGATGAAATACTAATTAATGATAATAATCCAATAATATACACGAACTGTTCAATTAAAATCAAAGATTACTACTTTTCAAATTCTATTGAAGATTCACAAGAAAATATTGTAAGCATGAAATATGAAATAAATACAAATTTTTCTAAAAATATTACATTTGATGAAATAGTAGAAGCATGGCGAAATAAATGTCAAAAGAATTTTTAATTTAAAATACCACAGTAAAATATCTTATATACGAGTGTGTTCAAAAAGTATCGCGAATTTTGAATTTTCGCTGGTTACGTATATTTGAATTTCGAATTTTTTGTGGCGTTATGTTGGTACTCATGTCTCTCACTTATGCCGACAAGCTCGGCCATTTTGAATGTTCAGTTAATTGTTGACAGCTGCTTTGCTTGCACGTGTTTTGGATCGTCTTCGATTTTTACCTATTCAAAAAAATGGATCAAAGAACCTGTATCAAATTTTGTGTGAAAAACGAAATTAAGTGCGCGGATGCATTCCGAATGTTGACTGTGGAATACGGAGAAGCTACCTTGGACCGAAGCAACGTTTATCGGTGGTACAAAATGTTCTCAGAAGGCCGAGAAGATGTGCAAAGAAGAACAAAAATTGGTTTTTGCACCACGATAACGCCCCTGCTCACGCATCGTTGCTTGTGCGCGACTTTTTGGCCAAAAACAACACACTAATGATGCCGCAGCCACCGTATTCCCCAGATCTGGCCCCCTGTGACTTTTTCTTGTTCCCTAAACTGAAGAGGCCCATGAAAGGACGACGTTACGCTTCTCTTGACGAGATAAAGACGGCATCGAAGGAGGAGCTGAACAAGATACAAAAAAATGATTTTTTGAAGTGCTTCGAAGATTGGAAAAACCGTTGGCACAAGTGTATAATATCTCATGGGGATTACTTTGAAGGGGACAAAATAGATATTCATGAATAAATAAATAATTTTTGAAAAAACACAAAATTCGCTATACTTTTTGAACACACCTCGTATGCAATGTAGCAATTTTTTTTCTCATAATAACGCTAATATTGATTATTGTACTTAAACACAGATATATAAAAATTCAGTTAAATAATAGAATCGAGGAGAATTCTAATCTAAAAGGGGGAGTAGTTACGTATAATGCCAATAACCCCCCAACTACCAATAAGTCGTCAACCTATGTAAGTGCAGACTCAGCACAAGACGATATTGATAAGTTCATATTAAGTATAACAAAATAAGCAAACAATAAATTATTGTTAAAATGCCAACACAAAATTTTAGTAAACAATTAAGGCTAATTAGTAGTAAGCATTTTCACTATTGTAATTGTACATTTGAACTTTCTTTTAATTTTAAATAAAGAAAAGAATTCAGTTTTGGTTTTGAGCCTCACAAGAATAAGTTTATTCTTTTCAAGCATTTGTGTTAAGTCTTTTTTTAAAAACTCGCCCCTCGCTTGCCACGACGAAATTCGCACGAAGAGTTGCTTTCTTGGAAAAGCTAATTTGTACAGTTTTTTTTAATTTGGTCAAATCGTGCTCGACGATAGAAAAAACTTGCGAAGAGTTGCAAATTTTTAATCAGTAAGATTTTCAAGTAAAAACAAGTAAGGAAAGCGCTGTCTTCGGCTGTGCCAAAGGCTTTATACCTTTCATGAAAACGCATCACGATTTTAAATGTCCGATCCTTACTTACAATAAGTACAAACTGTGTAAAATTTGACAGTGTTAGCCAGTTAATTGAAATATACATAGCTCAAAACCCGTTTATCGGAGCAATCGATTGTATGGGGGCTATAAGTTGGGTTAATCCAATCTTACTGATCTTCACCACACTCATTACATATGTAATATGTACAGTAGATGCTCATGATCCTAGCTATTAAATTGCAAGAGTAACAGCCCAAAGCCCGTTTATCGGAACAATCAATTGTATGGGGGGTATGCGTTGTATTGGTTCGATCTTGTTGGTTCCGACAAATGATTAATATATTACAAAATGGCTGTCCCATACAAAATTTCAGCGAGATAGCTCTAAAACTGAGAGACTAGTTTGCGCTTAAACAGGCAGACAGATGAACGGACAGACGGACATGTCTATATCGACTCAGCTCATCGCCCTGATCATTTCGGTGTACTTATTGGTGGGTCTATCTCTTCTTCTCATACTTACAAACATCGGATCAAAGTTTTAATACCATTTCATGTTCATGAAAGGTATAAAAATTTCTGACAGTAAAACAATAACTAATAAAATAATCTACTTTTGACATCGTCCTTGATTTCAAGCCATACATGAGGAGACCTGCGATTAGAGACGTTTAGAACGTGATCTTTGTTCGTCGAGAGAGGAGTTGATTTCTCAACTGCATCATGAGTTGTTAAGAGTTATTCTTCATTGAATTTCATTATGTTCCCTCTATATCTTAAGTATGTTCTGTAGGAATTCGCTTAGCTCTTGAAACCTTACGTCATCAACATATAATTTTCGATCATTAGTTTTAGGAGAAGGCATCCCAACCGTTATCCGTTTCGGCCTTATGTTTTTTTTTTTCTAATCCGGCATCTTTATCTATATATATATATATATATATATCTACTGCCGAGGGAAGTCAATGTTTAAAAAAAAACTCTAAATTTTTCGCAACTTGTATTTTGGGACATTCGTCTTATCACTCGTTTGTTGATTTCATTTTTACTGCCCAGCAACACAATTCAAATTATTAAAGTCAACATCATAAAACGGTACAGCATACTTAACACGAGAAAAGGTTTATTCTATGGACATGAAACGCTTAGTCATGAATTTAAGTGAATGAAAACCCACTCGAATAAACCCAAATATGTACATTTAAACTTTGTATGTATGTACAGTTATTCCTAAGAAAGATGGCTCTTATAGACAACTTATAGAACCGAGGTCTATGTACCTTGCAGGAAAACTTATTACATACAATACGCTCTTCTTCTATTGCTATGTATGTTGGATTCTTTAAAATCCATTCAAGTCTCGGACGCCGATATCGCCCTTTGCCGTTGTCGACCCATACCACACTGATAAGGTCCAGTCAGTCGGGCTTCAGTAGAATTCTGAATCCGCGTTACTTGGCACACTTTGCAGGATCTCCCTTCTTGTAGATTGGGCAGAGCACACATAGATCACAGTCACCAGTAATGAGCTCGTGCCCATAGGCTGCATAAATGCTCTTGCATGGTGGTGATGTAAGTATTTGCCTTCACGAGGATATCAACCAGTCAGGCAGAGGCCCTATCGCATTGAAGGGCCGAATATTTCTCTACAGGGCCAAATTCCTCTACGCATAGACTGATGCGGTCTTTAATAACTTCAAAACCGTTAAGACGAAGTCGACCCAGGTTTAGTAGAAGTACGAGTAAATTTCTAGTCCTTCAGTAAATGTTTTGATGTGTCCAAGGATTTTTTTGGATTTCTATTATCGTGTGGTAAGTCCCCGGGTTGTCGCATTCCTGGCTTGTTTGAACTTCTAGGCAAAGTCCCAACATGAAAAGTATTGCAACAATTTTAATGAAAGAAATAGCGGACAGCCTAATAAGTATTTTTGGGCGGCCTTTCGTTTATATACCCGTCTGAAAGGGATTCCAGAGAGAGTGCCTCCCAAATCCTATACTAAATACGTATTTGTTATTGTTTTGCAAGGCCGCACTACAAATACGAACACCAGTCTTACGGCTAGACTAGTACCAAAGACGCTTATCAGTAGCACACCGTGGCTTATCTATCGAGATCGCCAATTACGGACATATTTGCTCAGCAACACGCTTTCTTTCCTACAAGTATGTCTGTATATGTTTTGACTAAAGATCGTCGCCGTCCACATTATCTCCAACTTAAAAAGCTTAAGCGCCTGAATACCCGATCTCAGTTCATCTGTGCAGTCTACCAAGCTAGAACATCACAACTAAGTGACATCAAAATAAAATATAAAAAATTGTATTTCAACTCCTTTACAAAGGACATCAAAAGTGAAACAGTGCAAAACCTAACCTTAAATAGTTCCTCAAACAATTAAGACAATTCAACAAAATTGAAAATCATGTCCTCAAAAAGAGCGGATTTAAGTAAACGCACATTCTTTATACTAAGCGGCGTTTCCAATGGCTTAGGCAAATCATTGGCCATCGAAATGTGCCGCCATTTTGGTCAAGGTTCAGTTGTGCTACTCATCGATCGTTGTGAAGAGAATTTGCAAGAAGTGAAAAAGGAAATTGAACATCTTGAACGCGACAACAATGTGATTTGCTGGTCTGTGAACTCATGGCAAGACGCCAACATCAACTACTTTCGTCACGGACTCGCCAATATTTTGGACAAATATACAACCATCAAATGTGATTTTGAACTCGCTTACATACTACACAACGAAGGAAATATGGCAACTGATAAATTGATGGAACCACAATCAGTCGCCGAATGGTTGTCCTTTGTACAGGAACATCTCCATGCACCCGTTGCACTCAATCAGGCCTTCTTAAAGGCAGCGCAATTTGCGAAGACCGCAAAATTAGTCGTCAACGTAACGAGCACTCTGATGATACGTCCATTTGTTTATAGTTCGTTGATTTGTTCGTGCATGAAATCGCGTGATATGTACTTCCGTTCAATGGCTAACGAGCAAAACCGCAATGCTGTCAACGTAATCACCTATTCGCCGGGAATTATGGAGTCGCATAAGCCACAATTGGATTTGAATAATAATGTGATCGATTTGATGGATTTGAATGTGAATGAAAAAGTTTTGAATTTGCCACGTGTTGGGGAGCAGCAATCCTCGCTCAAACTAATTAATATACTTCAGAAAATGTCCTTTATCTCGGGGCATAATGTCGACTATTACGACACTTTCAACTTATGAGTAGCACTTTTGAAATATTATCTCAAGTACTACGTTATTCAAAAAGTATTGTATGATAATGTTTCAATGAAGTTTATTGCCAATTTGGTTACGCTGATGACAGAGATGATGACTATGCTAACTGTTGAAGATATTGTTAAGAACAATATTGAATTTATTAAAAATAAAGAAATGCTTTCGGCAGACAAGGACAATAGTCAAAAAGAAGAAGCAAACGAAAATGTTGTGGTTTTATTTATGTTATGTATGTTTTGTCTGCAGTGGTGATGGGACTGATTAACTGGAAAAGCAGGCCCATGACATAATCAGAATCAGTCAGTAGTTAGAGGAAATCATACCTTGCATCAAAATTTTGAAGTAGTGGATACAATCCTGTACTTCTGACCAGTGTGACCAGGTGATAGAAAAAAAGAGGCTAAATCGGCAAAAGAAAAGGTTAGAAAAGGTTAAAATTAAGGAAAAAAGAAGCTAAAAAAAGTGAAATTTTTTTACGAAATCCATTTCAAATTTCTTATTTTACTTTAAACTATTTGTATAAAGCTGTAGACATAACTTAAAGAAACTATTCTTGTTTCAACACATATCAGGCACACTTTCCTTGACTAGGAATTTTTTCGAAGAAATACATACTGTAGAAAAATCACTACAACCTAATGAAATATATAATATTTTCTTCGTCTGATAAATAAGAAGAGCTTGAGTCTGCGTACACAGTTTGTGTATTTATCATCGGTAATTTCGAAATCAGTGCAACATTTGGATAAGCGTTTTAAAGAACATCTAATATTAATTTTTAATATGTTCCTTAACTTAGTTTTTAAAATGTTCACTAAAAATTCTTTCAACCTCCCCATTACTGAAAGGTAATACCAAAAAGCTAAATACGAATTCGACCAGTTTTAAAAAGGGTGGTTCGTGTAATGAGTTTTTATGTTCTCGGACTTCCACCCAAAATTCAATGGCACTGTACGGCAGCTCAATCAATGCTACTTGACTTGGAGAAAACCCACACTATTCTTGAAATATCGACTGAAAAAAAATTTATCTTTTGTAAAGAGTTCATATTATTAGGTACGCCATGCCGCAATTTTGTTATCAACCCCATTAAAAATAATTGACAATTTTTACTAAAACATTTCTGTATTTCGTTGTTGTTGTTGTTAACAGTGCTTCGCCCTGCCCAATGGGCTCGATCACTCTAAATTGTCATCAGGCTCTTCTAACGGAAGTCCGAGGAAACGCACAGTTTCCACAGGGTTGGACCAGAGTGATGTAGGTGTTAGAAGAGTGGGTTCGACTGAACACTAGAAGAGATGTTTGGTATCATGAGGGGACATACCACATGCAGGGCATGTGTTTGGTATGTTGGGGTTCAGTCTGGATAAGTAAGAGTTTAACCTATTACAATATCCAGAGCGAAGTTGTGCTAGCATGACTCTAGTCTCCCTCAGAAGTACACCCTCCTCTTCAGCCAATTTAGGTGGTTGAGTATTAATAACGGAATTCACAGGCCGAGATCTGAGAGATCTGTCTACCGACTCGGTGTGGAGGTCATTCAGAGCCCGTCTATGGTTCCGCATATCTAACGGCAAAGAGATATGGTGCCGGATCTCATCGTAGTGCTTACGAAGATGTCTCCTTATGTCTCTGGGGGGCGGTGCTACATCCAAAAGATGTCGATTTGGATGACTAGGTTTATGACAGTTCAGAAGGAACTGTCTACTCAAGAGTTCCGCGTGCTCTTGAACATTGAGCAGTTTTGCCTCTTAATGGAGGTGAGACTCAGATGACATAAGCAGACATCCCGTAGCAGTTCTGATGGCGGTGTTTTGGCAGACTTGCAATTTCCTCCAATTGGTGTCAGCAAGATAGGGCGACCATATGAGCGCAGGGTAGTCAATAACAGGTCGACCAATAGCCTTATATGTAGCAAGCAATGTTTCTTTATCTTTCCCCCAAGTACTACCAGCCAGTGTCTTGAGGATCTTATTGCTCTGTACCTTTGAGGCTATTGCGGTGGCATGACCAGCGAAGGTGAGGCCGTTGTCAAATGTCACACCCAAGATCTTCGGGTGGTTGACAGTAGGTAGAGGTACTCCGTCTACGTGGACATTTAACTCTTGCCCCATCTGCGCATTCCATGTCGAAAACAGGATCGCCGTCGATTTAGTCGGAGATAGGGTCAGATTTCGCTCGGTGAAGAAGCTGGAAAGGTCACGGAGGTAACTGTTGATTTTAGTACAGAGTTCGTCAACGGAGGGACCCTTCCCCGAAGCCATTATTGTGCAGTCGTCAGCGTAGGAAACAATGGAGACTCCCTCTGGTGGGGGGGTGGGGCTAAGTCTCGAAATATAGAAATTAAACAAAAGGGGAAAGAGAACACCACCTTGCGGCACCCCTTGTTTTATTCTTCGTGGCCTAGATTTCTTGTTCCTGAATTTACTGATGCCTGTCGACCATTGAGGTAATTAGCGGTCCACCTTTTAAGGGCGGCAGGGAGCGGTGTCTCTTCCAGATCTCGAAGGAGTGTGGCGTGATTGAACGTGTCGAATGCATTTGATATGTGAAGTGCCACGAGAACCATCCTATGGTCTGGTGGGTATTGACTCAAACCATAATTTATCTGCGTTGTAATGGCATTCAAAGCGGATGTCGTGCTATGAGATTTGAGGAAACCATGCTGGTGATCGGCCAATTACAGATTTGTAATGAAGTAAGGGAGCAGAATGGGCTCTAGTAATTTCACAACCGGCGAAAGGAGGGATATCGGACGATAAGACTCTCCTTGGTTCGCCGGCTTCCCTGGTTTTAGTAGGGGAACTACAATCGCCTGTGTCCATATCTCAGGTATAACGAAAGTAGTGAGGGAGAGATTAAAAAGAGCCGCTAAATACCTCTGTTCCTCGTGGCCTAGGTGTTTGATCGTCTTCATGGCGATTCCGTCGGGTCCGATGGATTTTGAGGGTTTGGCCTTCATTATGGCTTCCTTGACCTCTGCGACTGAGACTGAGGTGCAGTGGAGTGTTTGTGCGCACGTCGGAAGACTCTTCTCTTAGTCCTATCCGCAGGTGGATGCATTATAAACAGCTGGCAAAAAGAGCTCGCGCAGTTCCTGGCGTCCGATTTGACGCTGTCACCGAACGCAATGGCGACCTTGTCTTTGTGTTTGGTCGGATTGGATAGGGCCTTGACAGTCGACCATAATTTGCCGACTTTGCTGGAGAGGTTGCATGCTTAAAGGTGTTGTTTCCACTTGGTCAGCTTGTGTTCGTTGACTATCCTTCGAATTTCCGCATTGATATCTTTGATTCTGGGATCTGCGGGATTGACGAGTCTCACTTGTCACGTTCTCTTGCCATCGCCGCAGCTTCTGCAGGAAAATTCGGACGAATTTCTGGTATTCTACCTGCAGGAATAAAGCGGCCTAAGGCTGAATCAATGATCTTGCGAAACTCTCTTTCGCCTTTGCGTACGTCTGTAGGAGTGGGTAAGGCAGCAAAGGAGCGCTCTGTATAGTCAGTAAAACGGTCCCAGTCCGCTTTGGTGAAGTTGATGTATGTTAATTTATCAGTCGTTATGAAGTCGGTCGGTCGTTCAACAGCGAGTAAGATGGGTAGGTGGTCTGAGGATAATGTAAGCATCGTTCGCCAGATGACAAAGTTAATTAGGCCCGCGCTCGTTATGGAGAACTGGCGAACTGTGGCAGTCACCTCCCACCCTGGTGGGGCATCTCCATTGACTGTCTATTTGGTCTGCAATAGCGTGTCCTCTGCTGTCTGCTGGCAAGTTGGAGTGCTAGAGATCGTGATGCGCGTTGAAGTCGCCTAGGATTAGACGGTTATCGCCCCTTAGCAACGCACTAATGTCGGGATGATAATCTCTAGGACAACACGTGGCAGGAGGAATATAGACGTTTATGATTTGCAGGTTGGCGTCTCCTGACCGGACTGCTATGTCTTGGCATTCTAAGGTAGAGTCCCTGGGGTCGACGTCAGGGGAAAATGGGAGTGTTGAGCGGGCGTGCGAGAAGGAGACGCTGGTGGGCGTGAGCGAGAGTCGGGAGTGGGTGAGGCGGGAATGGCAGCAGTGTAGCTACTTGAAGTTGGTAGGGGCGGTAGGGGAGCGCCAGAGCGACGTGTACCGCGGGACGCCCTTAGGCGTGTACAGCATGGTACCTCGAAAGTACTAAAGAAAATACGGGGTCTGTGGATGGCAGGGTTAAGCCCTGAGCATCCAGATTTATGTAGCCATCTCTTACACTTGGCGCATTGTACTGAATGCGACCGTTTAATATAAATTTTCTTCCAGCAAACGCAGCAGATCCAGTCTCTTGGTCCAGGGTTGGGTTCGACCCCAGCCCGCAACAAGAGACAATGGAGCAACCCAGCTGCCAGGGTTTGCTCCGAGGATGACAATTTAAGGGTGGGACGGGACAGATTGGACAGGGTTACACTGAAATAACAGCCCTTGGCCGGGTAAAAAATCCGGGTCATTCCGGTGCGATAGAACCGGCTGTTGTGGGAACATAAACATATACTTTGAAATTAATAAATAATCGACGTCAAACCACAGGAATTATTTCCAAAACCAACAGATGAGAATCTACAAAAAAAAAAGATGTATTTCGTCATCAATACTACCTTCATTTAACTTAAATTTTATATGGAAAATATGTATAGTGTTGGGACCAGAAAAGGTTTGGAGTAAAAAAAGGGTTAAAAAAACAACGAAGCTAAAACCAAAATTATGAGGCTAAAGCTTGCTTCTGACTTAAACTACCCAGCGGCGAAAATCCTCATTACAAAATGCAATACTTCTCCAACACTTTGGAGACAGTTTACCTTCAAGAATCAGTTAAAACCAACATTACTTTCCTACAAGCATGGCCGCTTTGTGGACAAAGCTGATTACATACCTCTTTACTAGTAATGGAATAAGTGAACAGTCCCTGAACAACGTTCGGATGCTTATTACAATTAGATACACCTTTCTTAAATTGTAATCGACATTGTAGGCAGACCATCCACTTAACGATACACGATTTTGAAAGGGTAATGAATCTTGTAATACAGCCATTCTACGACTTTATGCACTTTTAATAGAAGAAGTAAACTATATAATATAGAATATTCTAGGGCTCATTTTGACAAAGCATACTCTTATTAAATCTTAATCTGCAGTATGAGTAGTGCAAGTATTCACATTTTCAAATTATCTAGGTATAATAAAAAAATTAAATAATTAATTTATTCCATGAATAACAATTTTCCAAAGCGTACATCTATAAAGCTACAAAACGAATGACGCATGCCACGAATCAAACAAAGTTCGAAATTTCACGAAGTTTTAAGACGAATAATCCATAAAAAATGTCTATTTTACAGCAATGAAAAAAGCAACAGCAGTTTTTGCTTCCAAGTGTTTACAAATTCCTGTTCAGAGGAAACTTTTTACTTTTTGCGTTCCAAGAAAGTAAAATATTTAAGTTCTGTCAAATTCATTCGGTTATTTACAAATGGCGGGAAAATTGATAAATACCATTATCAGTTTAAAACCTTTAAACGCATACTGACCCGTGCGCACGCGTGTTTTTAGGGATTCAATAGAGATAATACAATCGTGGCACATTTCCCACAAACTTGTTATTGTTTATTCGAAAAATCAGTTCTGCACCACAGTCTGGTACGAACTGGTATGATTGTTTTGAAAGTTAGCATGAACTAAAAAGATCCGATTCGAGCTAATGAACTTTCAGAAGTGAACACAAGTTAGCTAAGTACAGTCATTTTGATGGAATAAAATACCTTCTCTCATTTAGGGTGCGCCATTCTCAGTGATAATTGTCTTGAGCAAATATAAAATGTGCAAATAACAACAGTTAGTAACAGCTTAATTGTGAGAAACCATGGCGCTATTTAAAATAAACTACACTATCAGATATTCACTGAGATGTCTGATATTTATTTTCTAATGGCGGATAAACATATTTATATGGGTATTTTCGGCGTAAGAAAGTTTCTTTCATCCTTCTAGCTTTTTTCTGATTAGAAGTAAACTGTCTGCGGTACCGTGTTCGTTTTCTGAGTGTAAAAATATATTGACTATAAATTTGGTTATATTAATATTTCAGGAGAATATCAATCTATACCTACTGGTCAAAATAAGTCAGGATTCAGGTAGTTTTTCTGGCGAGCTTTGTTGGATGGTCAAAATCATCTAATCGGGGGTTAGATGGCCATTTAAAGAAAGCAGAAGATTTATGAAAGATATAACGCCTTCGGCAATCACAAAAGTATGATCGCTGGACACTCTATCATAACTATCGCCTGCCTGACGACCATCGACCTTTTGTGGTCTCTTTCTTCTATATTCAAACCGTTTGTTCTTTCTTGCCTATGTAAATATCTAATTTTATTTAAAGGGCAGTCAGTTTCAACAGCAAATAAAAGATCAGTCCCATATTAGTTATGCTACCAGCATTGTTATTGTTACATTAGTTTAAAAGAAAAAGCTGTTATTCTTAATTTCTATGATTTCTATTTTTGGTAACCCTGCAGCCCGATCCATTTTTTATGTTAATTGTCGTTGTCCATTTTTATTTAACAAAAGATATCGCTACGCCATCTTCATGCAATACAAAATATCAAACAAGCCCCTTACAAAACTAGTGACGTGCTGTTGCGGTTTCCACGAGAAACGGTTATTTTGAAACGTTCAAGTTGGTACTTTAACGTCAATCAACATTGTGTATTATGTCAAGTGTGATATATCAGACAGAGACTTCAAATTTCGAAGACATTTCGTCACCTGTTTTTTATATTCTATATTGGTCTCATCCTGCATCGCTTTCTATCATTCGTTAGAAGAGACGAGTTCGCTTTGTACCGCATGCGTCGCCATATTGAAGTGCCTTAGATGTAAACAATGACTCCATGTTGATGTGCCTTTGACAGATAACATATCACATTTGTTTTGATGCACAATGTCAATCAAGTTGATTTTTTTTAAGTTTTGAAAAAAGTTAAGTTAACTTAATTATTATCAAATTATTTAAATAATTTTTTTGAGTTCAAGACCGATTTAGTTATTTTTTTAGAATGGTTATTTCCCCCATTTTTCTATTACAAATAAAAAATATCAACAATAGAAATAAGAACACCCTATTTCAGTATATATTCACAAACGCTTTGGTTGAATAATGCCCTGTTTCAGAAATTTTTTCTGAACGACAATTCAATAAATTTTCAGACGAGATAGAGCGTTTTTAAATCGAGTTTTTAAATAGGGATTTCTGGAAAAATATTGTGACATAGGGCGTTCTTCAGCAAAATTCTTAATTAGGGCGTTTTTTAAAGAAATTCTGGAAGGTCTGAGCCATGAAGCACCTATAAATTCCAGTAAAAGCGAAGCTAAATAAGATATATACGAAGGGGTATAAAGATAAAAGCACCAAATTGCTAGAATGCAAATAATGTATAGAAGGTCCAACAGCGAAAGAAAGTGGCCGCTGTCAGGTAGGTAATTCACCACTGTACCTGCGTGTAAAATGGTTGAATTAACCGTGTTGTAATTTTATAAAAATAAATATAATAAATTATAGTTTAACTTACAAAAAAGTTCAATAAAAATTTCTCCAGTGGTGAATTACCTACTCGCGAATTGATGGTTTAATGTTTCCCACTATTCGTCGCGTTGAACCTTCTTTATGTTTTACGTTCTTCGTAGAATGGCAAGTTCTTACCTTTTCATTCTTTACTCATTATGAAAAATCTTGCTAAAACATAAAAAAATTCTAAAATATCGCTTTTAGAATGAATTATTTTTAAATTTATTTTCCAACTCGCAGTTATTAGAGATTTCAAAAATGCAAAAAAAATGTCAGCACCCTGTAAAACAGCGAAATTTGTTTTTTCCTTATACTTTTCCCATGTGACCTTTGATTTCAATTACCGACATAAAACTTTGTTCAAAACGGCGTCACCCCTCGGCAGTGGTTTGGCAAAACTCTCCGAATTTATATTTGCCGTAGATGGGTTCTCAGCAAAAAATCATCTGAGGTTCGCCAGTCGACAAAAACTGTAGGTCCTGCGAATTTGTAGGAAAAATTAAAAGCAGCACATCACAAATTTGTAGAGAAGCTCGGTCTTATTCTCCTCGGATGTATATCGCGCCAAATATTTTTTTTTTATCTGTCACTTATTAAAATTAATATCTGAAAGTAGAACATAAAACAAACTGACAGGGGAACATTTTCAACTTTTTTTCTCCATACATCGTGGTGCGCTCTAAGCTGTAGTGATAAAAAAAATTGTCAAAATCATAAAAAAATATTTCCAAATTTCTACAATAACCGGGTATGAACTAGGATATTTAACTGCTAGTTTGCAATATAATCCAGTTGCTTTAAGGGAGTTTCAATACAGTACGTGTTGGACAGGTCGTTTTTATTAAAAAACCCGGTTCGCTATATCTGGTTCCTAGTTTGTGCGCATCACTAATGTTGACCACCCTTTCGCATTTCCGCTGCCAATGAGTAGTTTCACTCAAAAATTTATTCATTGGCCAACGATTTTGTGCTACCAGCAAGTCGCTGGCTTTTATCTAATTTAAAGAGAATTCAAAGCACGCAATTTTGCACGAAGCAGACGGCGAATAGATGAAGTGCAGTTATAGAAGATTTAGATATCGCAAATGTGGTATGGATATATAAACAATAGTTTCAAATAAAACAGTTTCAAAAACCAAATCGCGGTGAACTATGCAACAACGGAGTGGAGAACTAAAGAAAAAGTGCTTGAAGTGGAATTGAATGAAGTTTTATAAAGAAGATAACAGCAGAAGTATTTGATTCGAAATAGAAATTATAAAAATTGTTTTTTTGAGAATTTTTAATGTTTTAAAAAAAAATTTTATTAAATTAAAAGACTTCATGCATTATAAAAACTAGTGTATGTGTACTTAATCCAAATTTGTTTCGTTTTTCCAAAAATGCTTGTGAAAATGTGCGCAAAATTTGTATGCACTGCGATTTTGCTTAGTTTTCTGTTTACGATTTCGGTGAGTGTTATTTTGTATTTCTGTTTTTGCAATTCATGAAAATGTTGTGGTTTTGCAAAAAATTAAAAAAAGAAATAATAAAATAAAACAAAATCGCTATTCTTCACAGGTGCATGCCGGCTGTGTTTGTAATAAGAAGGGCGTCGATTATTGCCACAAATGCAAACCACCAACTTTTGTACGTCCCAAACCACGTCCCGCATCCTACATCAATGATGAGCTCGCTCTGAAACCTATCGGTGATACTTGTTCCTGCAATAAAATCTTCGTTGAGCCGGCCCCATTGCCTAAACCATGCAATAAAGTACGTGGTAATAAATTTGATTGGTTTTGGACATGGAATAACCTAATGCGACGCAAGTGGCTCGAAACTATGATTAACGTCAAGCATGAATGCATTAATCGCTTACATAAACGTCTTACTAATCTAGAAAATGTTGAAACAAAATATTTACCCATAATCACATAATAAATGGTGGTGTCTCGTTCTCGATGAGTAAATATTTAGATATTCAACGGCAGTAATTATCAAAACTCACATTTTCATATACATAAATATTTCAAAAAAAAAAAAAAAAAATTTTTTTAAATCGCGCTGCAATGCATTACAGTCGCTCACAAAACTGTTCATAGTAAATACTTCTTCATCGCATTTGTCATCATTTATGCCTTTTGCTATCGGTGATTGTGTGTGTATTTGTTTTAAGTGTTCCATTTCGTCGTCAACATCATTATCATATTTATTCAAAACCCATTATCAATACTCCTACAATACAAACAACATCGAAATCATCAGTTCATTCGTTAAACGTGAGCTTTAAGTCAACAAAAGTAGTTTGCTTTAGTTTGTATATATACAAATACTTATATATATGTATATACGAGTATACTTATATGATGTTTAATTATTCGCACGCGTCTGACGCGCGTAAGCGTGAACTCTACCCTAGGCGGCTTGGCCATTACTTCAGTAGTAGCGCAAATTTTTGTGCGCTGTAACCGTTATCAACGCAATAGGTGCTGCGAAGTATTGTTTTTGGCTTATGATGCCCTCTGGGAGCATTTTAATCAGTAGTCAGAAACCAAGTAATTCAACTAAATCAGTGTTATACATTTTTTGAATAGTGTCTTACTGCCAAGATTACGTTAAAACTTAACATTTTTACCCATTTAAAAACTATGCGCGAAACTCTTTTCCACCTACATATTTTGTTAATCGGTTGGTAGATAGAAACTAAGTAATGCCTTTTCCGCAAGCGTGCCTATAGCCCAATCAACTGTATAGACTGCCATGATGATCATTATGATCTGATCAGGGTGCACTTGGTGTTGCACAAGTAGGGGTACTCTTCCACTTACGGTATGATTTGTTCAAG
This sequence comes from Merzomyia westermanni, assembly GCA_949987695.1. NCBI lineage: Eukaryota > Metazoa > Arthropoda > Insecta > Diptera > Tephritidae > Merzomyia > Merzomyia westermanni. The sequence continues at coordinate 75,754,300 of OX465290.1, forward strand.
CGAAAACGACCAATATTCCCTTTGGCTACTGCCGTGGGGCTTCTCTCAACTCCTTTTGATGAGCCCCTACGTATCAGCTTATCAATTTTCTCATTGTTTGACTTTATGACCTGGTATGCAGGTAGTTCATTCAATATCTTCGAGCCTTTGGGAGATCTGCGGGCTTTCCAAATCGCAACAATTTTTGCTTGTAACCCACGGGAGTTTAGGGATACTGCATGCCATTGCTGAGTACAAAAACTTAAATTGTTTTAGTACCCAATACTTTTCAACTTAAACAAAAAGTTGGGCACTACTCAATAGTATCGGATAAATATTCAGTGCTTCCCAGAAAATGTACCATTAACCATTTCTTCCAATATCTTTTTTTTGAACTAATGAAATACCATAAACCCATTGCGTTGCGAACCAAAGGATTGTATGCCGATTGGCTTACTGAAGTCAGTCACAGTGCGTATACCAGCGTCGGTGCCGCCACCCTCAACCACAGCGCAATAAAGCAACGCCTTACAGCGTGACACAACACTACATTGCAGCCGTTTTCAGAGTTCGCCTTATTTGACAGCTTTTTAATTTTTATCATGGTTCAATAATAAGGTTGTATCATTTCATCAGCTGATTCAATTTGTTTGAACACACTGGCGTATAGATTGTCAGAAGGAGATGTAAAAAAGCAGAATGTTAAGAGGAAAACGTAAACATGCGTGATTTGCATTTGCTATTTTGTGTTTTTTTCTAGTGCTCCTGCTAAAAAAAATTGCAAATATTGCGATATTATTCAATAATAATCACTTTCAGCCACGCTTGCAACATATAATTTCTCAAAAATTAATATATTCCTATTTTCTGTTCGGTTCATTCGCTAACACCAGCCAGTTGCTTTTGACAATCTTTACGCCAGTATGTTGTTGCTGTAGAGTTGATTTTACCTTGTTATTGCACCATGATTTTTATAGCGCTCAAAAACAGTGTAATTCTAAGCCAACTGAAGTACTCTGGCCGCCTACTGTGGACTTTTGATTTAACTGTTACTAATACCTTTATTTGTTATTAGTTACCTATTCTCATTTCATCTGCAGTCAGCGCCAAAACCTTCACCATGTACGTCATGTAAAAAATGTTCACCCGCACCATGTAGCTACTATTCACCGGCACCGCTACCGCCACCAGCACCAGCGCCACCCAAATCATGCGCTTGTGGAACGGCACCAGCATTTCCATCATATCCTTTGCCAGCGTAAGTATTCTGCTTGAAAAAAAAAATGTATCTCGATTACACAGCACAAAATAATTTTGATGGCTGAGCTCCTTTCCTTCCTTTGCACTGGATTAGAACTACGAGTGTATAGTCTACTCAAGTACCGAGTAGTACGTGGGCTCGGTATCGATATCGCTTTCCGCATTTTTTGCTTTGTTAACTCCAGAAAAAGTTTTGTAAGTTTTGCCAAAATTTACTCCTTTTGCGTTCCCGTTTAAAAATGTAACCTAAGAATTGCCCAATTGGCAAATGTTCATGAATATTGCGTCCCGCTCAGAAAGTGCCTTTAGCTAATGCTTCCCGCATTTTTTGCTTGGTTAAGTCCAAAAAAAGTTTTGTAAGTTTTGCCAAGATTTACCCATTTCGCGGTTCCCTTATTGCCGAATGTCTATGAATATTGCTTTTTGTATAAAATTCTATAAAACAAAATCCAAATCGTCATAAAAATTTTTATATGTTTAGGATTCGTCTCATTCACACGTTTTTGAATGAGTACAATACCACTTTTACTCGATACTTTTTTGGAATCGATTCCTTCTCCAGACAATTTAAATGAGTACAGGTATTGAGTATAGGGGGTGATCAGTCCAAAACTATACCGGTTCCGTTTCTATTAGGGAATAATTGGAAAAGAGTATCTCTTTCGACTTTATTGAAATCCTATTAAATCGATTGAATTCTTGGTACTGGTGCAGTTTATGGGACCCACCGAAAATTAGGGCAAAAAAGTCGGGAAGGGTATCGAAAGACGCATATGTATGTCTAAATTAAGAATCTGAAGCCTTTTTAAAACATTCAATGGGTCCCTTAAACTGCACCTTTACCGAATTCTCTCATGAGCTATTACATTTACTCCCGTCGGCAGTTCCGTCAGAATTGCCGTTAGACCCATATAAAGTTTTCATTTCGCTTTCCTTGATTATATTAATGCGGCGATATTTGACGAAGATATATCAACTAGTCAATTCCTAAGCTGGTCACTTTTCGTTGGTGGCTAATCGGCGGATCGAGTTTCGAAATACTTCTTTCAGCGTGCCACCTATCGGAATGTATATGCTTACATTGCATTTTTACCGGGTTCTCAACTTTGTTGCTCACCTGAAAATCGATAGCAAAATTCCCCTCGATAAGTACGAAGTTTCTAAATACATTGATCGGTGTGCAAACTAGAGGAATTTTCTATCCTGCTTGTTGGACTGTCGTTGAATTCTGAACCGCCTTAAATGTTTTCAGTCCCTATCCTACCGGGAAATTATTTCAAACACAACACCTTCCTTCAATTTTCTTGTCTAAAGTTTTCCATGGAAAATAATTTCACTAAACAACCATCCAAAATGTTTAAATTGCTATTAGTTTAACCTTTAACTATTATCCGTTTCAGTGCAGTCTATGCCAAACCACAAGAAAACGCCATACCCGCTGATCCGATAAGCATAAGTTTGGCTTTGCAAGCTACCAAAGCGGTAGCTGTACCTGAAGCGAAATTAGCTTATGGTTTCGTGAAACTACCAATCGATAGTATGAAGAAGATCACCTTCTCGAATGTACCAGAGGAAAATCTTTACAAATTTAAAAGTGAAGTAATAACATTCAAAAAGCCAGCTTTAACACCACCTCAGCCTGAGGAAGAGGAAGAAGAACCATATGAGGAGGAACAAGTGGAAGCTGCTGAAACACCGACATTCACATATTCACAATTGGGCTATGTAGCCGAGAAGTTCAAAAATCCAAAGTTCCGCAAAGTCGCTTCTTGTGTGCAGGATTATAGTTCAAATGAAGCTTATGCGTTACCCGATAAAGTACAAGTGGATTGTGGTTATCGACCTGGACGCATTGCTGCTTATGTTAAAGTAAAGCCAAAAACTGCGCAAACTGTATATTACTAGTAGATTTGAAGTGAATTACGAATTGTTCTATATATATCGATTACAGTCTTTAGTATAGTTACTATGTGAAATATTTTTTATGATTAATCGTTAGAGAGGTTCACAGACATCGATAGTTCAAATTTTGTGTGACTATCATCACTTTTTGTGACCTTTTTCTTATATTTTAAAAACTGTCTATAGTTTAGTTTAATTGTCGATTATCTTTGATAATTTCTTTGAGAACGTGGATAACTTCATTTTTTAACAAGAAATTACAAAATATTTAAAATGTCATACCCGGCTATCGTTGTTTCAAAATATTTTTCAAATACATCTCAGAATTTGTTTCAATGACGCCCTGTTTCAGAATTTGTTTCAATGTCGATCTATCTGAACTAAAACTCAATACATTTACGGCTTTTTGAACCAAAGTCTCAAATAGGGCTTTATTGAAACAAATTCTGAGCTGGGACGTTCTTCAAACAATTTCAGCCGGCGATTCCTTCTTATCGAATTAAAAAAAAAAAACTATTATAATATAGGATAGCTTCAAACAGGCGAATGTCGAAGAAGTTTCTATAGTCTAAGACATTCGATCAATGCTACCGAAAGTGTCAGGAAACCCAAAACTATCGCTACCTATAGTTTTGATTTTGCTGTCACAATCGTTAGTGTTAACAGGTTCTATAACATATAACTATAGATTTTAATGATGGCTTTTTCTTTTAAAAACTATCGATGATGGCGACTTCGACCATTTCACACCTTTATCAACCTTAATGCCCCCTACAATTTTTTTATGTAATTTATTATGAATAAAGCGTTTTGTAAAATAAATAACATTTTTTTATGTTTTTTCACAAGCATTTTTATTTGAAAAGTTTCGTTCCAACAATACAGAAAGTAAAAAATTCCGAATCCCAACAAGCATTTCTGTAAATGTTTTTAAAAATAAATTAAAGTAAACTTGCTAAAGGGTGTTTTTTTTAGGGGTATAGAACTTCGAATTGAAATAAAACACAAGAAAATCGTTTTAAGGTCCATCAATTTGGCTTTATTGGAAGGATAATTTTATGCCATTAATGTTTAAATATGATTTCGGGCATGTGGCCGCCGCGGCTGGCTCGAATAAAGCCAATTCTACAGGTCCAATTTTCAACCACTTTTTCGAGCATATGGGGCCGTATGTCGGCAATAAATCCACGAATGTTGGCTTCCAATTCCCCTAACGTTTCTGGTTTGTTGGTGTAGACGAGCGACTTCACATATCCCCAAAGAAAATAATCCAATGGTGTCAAATCACACGACCTTGGTGGCCAATTGACAGGTCCATTCCGCGAAATTATGCGCTCATCGAATGTTTCCTTCAATAAATCGATTGTGACGTGCGCTGTGTGGCATGTAGCGCCGTCTTGTTGGAACCACAACTCATCCACATTCATGCCATCCAATTCGGGAACAAAATAGTCGGTTATCATGGCTCTATACCGGTCTCCATTAACGGTAGCTGCCTCTCCAGCATTATTGCGGAAGAAGTATGGCCCAATGACTCCACCAGCCCATAGAGCACACCAAACAGTCAGTTTTTGTGGATGTAATGGCGTTTCAAGGGTCTCATGTGGATTCTCTTCACTCCAAATGCGGCAATTTTGCTTGTTGACGTAGCCATTCAACCAAAAATGAGCCTCATCACTGAACAAAATTTTGCGATGAAAATCAGCATCGAAATCAATCTCATTTTCGGCCCATACACCAAAATCACGACGCATTGCATGGTCTCGCGGCTTTAATTCTTGCACAAGCTGGATCTTGTAAGGTCGCAAGCCAAGATCTTTGCGCAAAATCTTCCATAAAATTGATGGACAAAGCTCCAATTGCTGTGCACGGTGGCGAATCGATTCATTCGGGTCCTCTTCAACACTTTGCTCTACAGCGGCAATTGTTTCTTCGGTGCGCACTGTTCGACGTCTCTGCGGATGCGTATTATCACATAGAGTAAACGTAGTGCGAAAACGATCCATGGTTAACCGAATTAATTGCTCTGATGGACGATTATGTCGACCATAAAATGGACGGAGCTCACGGTAAACTTCGCGAACTGAACCATTATTTTCGAAATAAATTTGCACGATTTGCAAGCGTTGTTCTTTTGTCAACCTGTTCATGATGAAATGGCAAACTAAACTGAACATAAATGACATTAGAGTTGCCAGATTTGACCACAAAATGCCAGTTTTATCTCTATTCGAAAAACAAACCTGTAAAAAAAACACCCTGTACAATAAGCGATATGTTGTATGTATGATTTTACATGAGAATGACGACATAAAAGCAAAATTCTGGTTGCATCTTAACCACTTCCGCAATCTTCTAATAATTGGTTTGAGTTCCAACATTCAATGTATGATTAGAACGTTTTTATTTTTTTTATTGCAACAGCTAAATAATATAAAAAATATCGTTTGAATAAAGTTTCAGAAAAAAACATTTACTAAAAGTTTTTTTTGAAAATTGTTTAAAGGCTTGCATAAATAAGCTTTTAATCAACTTGCCGTTTTAATTACAAAATGCTTTTTTTCAAACGTTTTATAAACGAAAAATGGGAATTTTTTAATCTTAATATTTATTTCAGAAAGCTTTTTAAAGAGTTATTTTAAGTTTACTTTGCTTGTTGGGATTATGTATTTAAAATCTTTGCTCTTGCGATGTAAATTAGAATGATATAAGCACCTTCTGAAGAATCGAAAAATGTTTGTACTTTCTTAGGATACGAACTTATCGACCGACCCTTATACATATATTAAATAAGTTCAGTTAACATTTCATTTAATAATATAAGCATACTTTTAGGCATTAAACCTACGTATGTAAATCACTATATAGACTATATTATTGTAGAGATTTAAGTTCATTAGGGTGCTTGGTGAAAAAAGCTTGCTCTTTTCAGATCCGAATTATACAATTAAAAGATCGATTTGGTTTGCCTGAAACAATGACATATGAACATATCCGAAAAATAGTGACAAAAAAACAACTTTGTGAGATTTCCGAACGGTCATGAAATAGAATTTTTTTTACGTTAGCCGTAATGCCGAAGGTTTACTGTATAGCTTGAAAATCTGCACGAAATGATGATGCTGAGACCACCACAGCCTGAGAGCAATACTAATGCACCTTGCCTGTGAGGGTGTCAGCTATAATAAAGGTTTGGTGGAATTTCTTTCTTACTTTCCATACCGTAAGCACTTTTCATTGCAAAAAAAATCATAAAAACTTAACGAATAAAATATGAACCTGAAACTCAAAATCTTTATTACATACTCATCCGAAAAGTCCCAGTCAGTAGCTTTGAACATAATTTGCGATTTCCCATGATCCAATTTTCATATATGTAACTGCGACAGTGTTTTGTTTTTATCTGTTAATTTTTAGCAGTGACTGTCATGGGACAAAATTTACGCATAATTTCTAAAGAGGAGCACACTGCGATGTATAGGTGAGTTTTTGAAAGCAAAATAAGATACCCAACGGAGTTTATAGTGGGACATATATGTACCAGCAATATATGTCATAGTTGGTTTTTGTGTTGGTGTTGTGATGCTGTAGACTCAAAGAATTACGACATTGAATAGATATGGAAGATCATCAATTCAAAATTTAGGTCATCATTTGCCTACAGAGGAATCGAAAAGACTTCGATGCCCCAAGCCAAATGTCGATAAAATTATATAAATTATTTGACATGCATATAAATTAGCCAAAAGCTCATTAAATTTTGGTACTGCATGTATGACATTTTTATAAAAAGTAAAACCGAAGAAATTTTTTAGTTCCAAATATTTTTTTTATGAATTAAGTACCTACCTTTTACTTTTGGCATATCTCCACTATTATTTTAACTAGCTTTTATTATGTAATAGTTATTGAATGCTGCAGGATAATCGACTTTCTTAAAATTTTCCGAAATCTCTGAGCTTTACACACAATTTTTAATATACATGAACGAAAATTAAGTAGCAGGACTCGACAGTTTTGTACTTAATCTAAAAATCTTTCACTGCCATATACAAAAGGGCTTGTTTTAGAACTATAAAACTCCCGGAATGATAAAAAATAAATCGATTATAAGTGATTTCAGATAGAATTATGAACGGATTTGAAGGCTAGAAATAATTTTCAAAAAAAATTTATATATATTTATTTGCGAAGTATCCATGACTAGGCCAAGAATAATAATTTTTAGTCATGGATACTTCAAAAATGTCAATTGAATTGTTGATAAACAGAAAAAACATTTTTTTTTTTTCAATGGGTGTATGTATTTCAGAACTGTTAAATACTGATAACTAATCGTTATGATTACCGGTTTGATTAATTATTTTCTTGAGAATCCATTTAATGATTGATTACCATTACTTTCAAATTTTTAATGATTATTTTCAAATTAATTAAAAAAATAATCAAAAAATCATGATTTTTACGATTATTAAAAAGTGATTTTTTTCAGTATTGTTGAGAAGCAATAAAGATACACAATAACAATATTGAAAAAAATTAAAAATAAAATTTAAAAAAAATCAAAAGTAATAGAAAAAAGTGATTTTTCAGTATTGTTGTAGAAGCAATAAAGATACAGATACTTTTTTTTAATATTTTTAATTTTTTTGAATAATCGTAAAAAATCATGACTATTTTTCTTGAAAAACAATTAAAATAATCATTACCAATTAAAAAAGCCGTCTAATTATTTGATTACTAATTACTAATCAAATTTAAGAGGTCTCATGTATTTCACTTAGAAAAACTTTCATATAATTTCTGTACAAAATTTTTTTGAATTGGACTGGATATGAAAGTGAAAAATTATTTAGAATAGGGTGATTATCTTTTTTTTTGTTTGAATACCTGTACACATAGTAGAAGTGTCACGGGCGGCACTCGTATTTTCTGTCATACCGGACATCAAAAACTTAACTAAACACGTGAGCCAATTTAAAAATTGCCAAAATGCTTGCCAAAATATTAACAAAAACGAAAGAAATAAAAATTTATAAAAATATTTGCGTGACTAAAGGTAGGGTTTATAATATTATATTGAGCCGTGTTTTAATAATTAGTGAAATGCTTAACAAAAAAGTGAAATGTGAAGTTTTATTTCAGTTAGAGAATATTTGATGGAATTCAAGGCGGAATCCAATATTTTTTTTAAGTGGAAAAATAAGAATACTTTCATATCAGCAATATTCCCTCTTGCTGGAGATCATTGATAAATTGCTGGAGGCTGAGATATAAAACACGAACTATTTAACACCGGCCCCATTGTGCCCCGCGTATTTGCATGCTTTCATTAAGTTCTTTTTGTAATATTGGAAAACTGGCTTAACATTAGCATACTCAAATTAGTCAGAAATGTTTGTGAAAGCTTGCAGCTATCGCATGTCAGACTTCGCGGATTCGAAACCCACTCAAGCCTAAGCTAATGCCATTGGCCTTTAGTAGGCATATACATGGTGGCGCAAAAGTAATCCTCCTATCAGAAAATGCTATAAATTTTGCGATTGGCCCCTAAAGTCAGTTCTGTTTTGACATTTGTGTAGTAAACACATGCGAAATACACGTTAATAAACAATGTTACGCTACACTGCTCCAGAACGCGGAATATTGCTGACTATTTATTTGACCAATAATCGGTCGGGGCCAAACGGTTACTGTGAATGGTGAGCGCTACAGAGCAATGATCAACGAGTTCTTTTTGCCGCAACTTGATGAATTGGGATTGGAAAACATGTGGTTCCAACAAGACGGTGCAACAGCACACACTGCACGTGCCACAACCGATATGCTGAACATCTACATAGCTTACTTTTGCGCCACCTTGTACAAGTTCGCCAATAGTGGAAAACTTTCCCGGAAGTGCGGCCTTATAACAAGGCAGACTTAAGATGGGCCCCAACTAAGCTGGCTCCTACTCCAGTCATTCAACTCGGCACACATTTTTTTGCATATCAATAACTAGCGTGACAGAAGAGCACAGATGAGGTATGTGCAGCATTTCACCAATCTCATTTCTTTTCAATTTATTAGCGTACAGCGCAACGTGCAATTTTTCAAAACTTTTCTGATGCGAATTCGAACAACTGGGTAAGGTCAAACAAAATTGGAAGTAACAAACTATGTAGTAAATATGGTAAATTTTACAAGCTGGAAGACATAAGCACGTCGAGTTCAAGTTCACAACGTATTTACTATATTTAAAGAACTAACCAAATATATTTAAATAAATTACTTCCATCACAAATAGTTCTTTATGTTTTTATATAAAGATGAATTTCTCGGCTCCCCAGCAGTTAGTACGCGAAAGTTCCGGTTCAATTGCAGATCAAAAAAATACAAATTGTTTAAGTAATATGGGTTCACACGCCAAGCTTTTGGCGATAGCAATAATCTTTTGTTTGGGTCTGGTAAGCTGACCACCACCACGAACTGAAACACGGACTAATGGACTGTTTATATTTTATACTTTGTGAAATTTTTTAACAAATATACAACATCAACTTATGTATGTTCGTACAATAGATTGCGCTGACCCATTGTATACCGGTCGAAGTCATCTATACCGGTGAAGGTTGTGATTGCCCAACCAAATTGGACTTTACCGTAAATGTGCCCAGTGTACCGAAAGCGAAAAAATATCGTCCCAGCGAATATGGTTATAAAATTGAAGTACCAAAACCGCGTGAAACCAAAACGAAAGTTTTATATAGCTTTGATTTTGAAGTTGAAGAACCACGCCCACGAAAACCAGTGAAGCCGACTAAGAAATCAAATTTGTATGCTATGATCGATCGTGTGGCAATCAAAAAAGGTGGTGAGTTAACGAGTGTGCATGTGTGTGCTAAATATACGAGAGGATTAACTAAAGTTCGTTTAGTTGACTAGAAAAAATTATTTTAATTTTTGTATTTATTCGTAATCTTCCGATTTGTTTCGACTTATTTCCATAAATGCTATTGATTTCAATGCAGCGATCAGTTGCCAGATTCGATACCCAGAAGATTTGGAAGTGTTTTAAAAATGACGGCAGTCAAATTCCAAGGAGACAGTCTTAGCGTCAGACACTTCGTATCTCGTTCTGTATATCGGATATCGATAGTTATTCACCCGCAAGCAGTACTACTCCTAAGTTATTCGTAGTTGAGCCGATTGAAAGCTAGCAAAACGAAGCTACCAAAAAACTGTACATCTGTTGAAACCACCATCAAATGGTAAAGTTTTACGTTAGCCTGAGATAGTCAAATTTTCTGCAGGGATGTTGGAACAACTTTGGCGAACAGTTTCTGGTACTAGCGCAACTAATGCGGGATTGATTTACTTGTCCCTGTTGAAACTTTGCACAGTCTTATCTTAGTTATCTGTTCTTAAAAAGATTTTTGGAGTTAACAGTGAGAAGGGTGAGCAAGATATTGTTAGTACGAGGTGAAAAGCGTCGTACTCGTATCAGTACAAGTTGACCGTCACTATCTTTTTTTCCAGAGGTGATTAATACTCACTTGAGCTTAGCTCACCTAATAGTAACTGTGACAAGCCAAAAATTGCTAAAAATATACAAAATTTTTAATAGTCTTGAGACTTGCACTTTGTGAGACTTTTTTATATGAAATAAACAAACGAGTTTTAGTTTTCGTAGTTTGTTAGAAAAACTAACTCTATCATTTTCACGGCCTCACTACCGCTGGAGAAGTCGAAGGGGCCGTCCGTAAGGAGATCGAAAAAAACTGAAGCCAGCTACGTGTGTCTCTATTCACTGCAAACCAGAGAAAGTAAAAAACTGCTAAAATCTGCAAAACCCCCCTCGGCCACAAAATATCAGCCTGTACTACAAAGGCAAGGTTCTGGAGCATGTAGCACATTTAGAGAACCACTTGCTTTAGCGGAAGCCAATCTGGTGTGTCAATGATCAGCTTGATTTAATGCAACCTGAGTCGATGCAGGTTAGCTGATAAACTGTTTGATCAACTGATCCCTGACCACAGAATCAATTATGCAAGGATAGAAAAATCTAGTACATGGGCGAAAATGGAGCGGCTGCTATTTGGATCGTGGACCATTCTGCCGGAGAAGGCTAGGTCGGTGTAACAGGTGCACAAACGACACTTGTTAGCTGCTATCTGCCCCCAAAGAAAGGTGCAAAGACCAGCTCGAGCTTCCGGAAGATGACTCAGGGGAACTTGAGCACACTTTGAGGTACTTTATTGAAATTTGGTATGCAAGTTCCTGGGCAATGTTCTTCATTCTCTTTTTAAAAGGGTTAAATCGGATAATAGCCACTCCTACTTTTTATATATCGATTTTGTTCAGAAAACGTAGCCTTATTCTGTGTATTTATTCAAATTCTCACTTCCGTTTAATTTCTATACCCATAGGTGCTAGTTTTGTAAATTTTTGAAAATGTTTGAAAGTTATATTAATCGTAAGTCAGAAACTATTTAAGATATTATAACGAAATGCGACACACAGATTAACTTTATTAAAATAAATGTTCCCAAAAAAAAAAAACGAAATTGGTTGATAATCACGCCCACATTCCTTATAAAGCTATAATAAGGATCTGAAAAAAAGATGAACTCAGTCAAAGTAGATCTACAGTTGCTAGTAATGACAATAAATTTTGTATAGGCATGGCTCATATGAAGGAAAAAATAGCTCCAGCTTTCTTGCTAAAGCTCACAACTAAGTATAAAATATTAGGTTATACACGAACTTAGACTTCTTTACTTGTTTTGTTTGCCCACTAGTTAGCTTCTACGGGTAGCTTTGCTCATTGTGGGGCTTATATCAATTGGTCGAATTACGTTTTACGTTCCGTGATCGGAAGCGAATTTTTAAATCACAATAGCTCGAGGCCCATAATTCGGAATGACGGCATACGTGAGCAATTGGCTGGAAGTATCGGTCAGTTCAATTATGTATTATTACTCTTTTAAAAAGTGGGACAGTTTAAACGTTATTGTGATTTAAAAAACGGTTTACGATCACGGAACGTATGCCATAATTCCGCCCCTATACTGCTTTATGATCGTAATTGTAGATAGATATAGTCAACAGTAATGAATTTACTAAAAATTAAGCAAAGTTCGCCATAACCTCTTTTGGTTCTTATTTGAAACTCAGTAAAGATGTAGACCAGACTCCTTAGCGTACTTCAGATCTTTAAAATGTTATATTGCCCATACTGCACTGCAGTCGCATGCAAGCTTTATACCCACTTTGGACTTCTATGCGATGACGTTATGAGTTGCAGATTTTGGTAGACTTTCTCCGATCTTCTCATTTACAGACAACTTGGACATAGCAAAATCGTAGCATGTACAATTTTGGCGTTCATAAATTTATCTTGAGTGGCTTTATTTTACTCTGAAAGCCCCAGAGTCGTCTCCATTTTAGGCTAACCTCTTAAACTTTGAGTTGGAAAAAAGGTTTTAGGAAGCACCAACTAAGCGAACTCTTGTTAACAGCCTCTCGTTTATGTAACCTATGTATTAGTAATGACAAACGTTTCTTAAAGATTGTGAAGATGGGCGCGCAGCGCCACCAGCGCCGCCGTCTACCTGCAGTTGTGGGCAATGTGCCGCTCTCTCCGCTCCGCTTTATGGGTACGTATACAATCAGAAGGCTCATCAAGCACTACCAACTACTACACCCAAATGCAATTGCCAGCGCCAAGGTTGCAAATGCAATCTTGGACGCATGGCGCCAACCCCGCCATATTCACCAAATGCGATTTTTATGGGAAATTATATGTTGAGAGATTATATGTTGCCATCGGCTGAGTTGGTACCTGGAGAACCGAATACGGGGGATGAAGAAAGAAATGATGAAAGCAACGATAACGGCGGCGGTGGTGACGGTGACGATGAGGCGCTTGATACACTTAACATACGACGCAAACGCGATCTACACAATGCCTTCTTGCGTCCACGAAAACTTGCGAATCGTAGAAGACCAAGCCGGTTTGTAAAGTTATATCGCAAGAATCTGGCTGAAGCGCCCGCAACGCCACATCGTTTATTTGATTTGGAAAGTTTGATCAATAAACACAAGCGTCATCAACAGCAGCAGCAGCAGCAACAAACTTTCATGAGGAAGACGAAACGTAAAGTGAAGAAGACGCCCTACGCACTACAACGTCCACGTCTGGTGAAACGTGAAATTAAGGGTGAGTACGATATGTTAGAAAAGGAGCGTGAGCAGTTGGATTTGACTTTACCTGAAATTATTCAATTCATGCCCGAAACATTGCAGCACGGTTTTAAAAGAGGTCAATGTTATTATGGTTGTGGTAGTGCAACACAGAACCCGACAAGCGCGATGGAATCAACTGAGCATACGACAAGTGAAGGCGACAACAACCCTGTCTCCAACGAACACAACATGAACAGCAAAGAATCCGAACACAATAAACCGGCATCCAACTATATTACGTACATTGACGCACAGACTGAGACCGCGACTGACATACAGAACACGACAGACGAGGACGCTAATACCAACGAAGACAATACTACTTTTACAACCAACTATGACACGGACAGCACGAACGAAAGCTTCAACATTGACAAGGCAACGGACGCAGACCAAGTTGATACACAGGAGGAGACCGACGCAAAAGCAACTAAAATTTCATGCACAAATAATGCCATCAGCCACCCCACATTTACCAAACGCCATGCGCAAAACTATCATAAAACAGCTTACACCAAATATAGTACGCGCACAAAAAAATCTTCCACCACATCGAAGTCTAAGAAAAGAGCTTACAATGCACATCCAACAGCGGCGTCACCTATTTCCACTAACCCAAATTATAAGCCACAACAAAACGCGAAGAATGCACCATCAGCAACGCCGCACACAACTCATGCATCGGCGAAAATTCCAATGTGTGAAATGGAACGCAAATGGCTTGTGGAAGCAAATAAGCACAATGCGAAATATTTGACCTCCACAACACCCATAAGACGTGAGTCACATAACGTCAATCACGACGATAACCATTCTACTTCACTGCGTTATGCCAGCGAACTAGATGCGCAAATTCCAATTATACGTCCACATGATTTTGTCACACCATTGCATGATCACAAATATTCCGTACAATTTATTGATGTCAAACATTTAGATAAAGTTATTGCCGATATTGTGTATAGCCATCCAGAATTTTTGTATGCCACAGCTCATTTGGGTGGTGCGCTGGTGGATCCAGAGTCTTGGCAGGAGCAAGAAGCTGTGAATTATGCAAAACATTTGGTCGATGATCGTTTGAGTTTATTGTTTGGCAAAGAGAATGATTTTAGTATACAACAACATATTCCAAGTGTACCCATTCCGCTGAACGGCCTCCTACCGCCGCTGTTCTAAATCAAAACCCAACACTAACAACATACAACAATGACTTCCTTATTGATTTGGTTTAACAAATTATTCAAATTTATAACCTGAGCAACTCGGTGGTTCTCCATTTCCACGTTATGCAAAATAGTAGTACTAAGTTATAAAGAAATTTGTAAATTCAGCTGAAATTAGTTGTAATAAATTTAAAATTAAAACTTTATTATTAAGTCGTATTGTTATTTATTAAGTTTCATTTTCGTTTTCCATTTTTTATTCTCTTTCTTATAGCTACGACCAATATGGTTATTGATTCATATATGGCTGTGTGCAGTTTATAGACCAAGCTGTATGAGAAATGCTCCTTCTTCTCTCTTCACTTGGAGCATTTCTAAACAATTTTTAACTACTTTTTTAATAAAAATGATTGTTCATATAATTCAATTGGACACATTCAGAAGTTTGTTTTCATGTTTAATATTGACCGTTTTTTATTCGTCACTTGGTTGCTAGAAAAAGTTTAAAAAATGTAAAGCAACAAAATACTAAACAATTTTGGTTGTTATCATGCAAGCGAAAAGTTCACCTTTGATTTTCATATGAAATTTCAAAATGTGAAAAAAAGTTTCATTTTGTTATTTTATTCCTAAGTCGCTAAGTGCTTACAAAAAAAATAGGCTATCATTTCTATTGTACTGGAGCTTTTCTAAAAAGCGCACAGAGAAAGAAAAAATTGTCGCCCAATAAACACAAAAACGGTAATGATGTCGTCTCAAATTCGAGGCGTATTGTCCACGATCCAAGAAAGCAAAAAAGCACGAATGGCTAATGATAAGTGATTCACCTGGGAATTAGGATTCGTCGATCTATTTTGTGCGCTGAATCCCGGCGATGATATTGTCGGAGGAGGGGAATTCGTATCGATTTCGCAGCGAATCCGTTGTTTTTCGTTAGAGGCAAGAGATTTGGTTTCGGTTGAGTCAATACACTTATAGATTTTTGTTGCGGGGATAGTGAAAACGTTGTTGGGCGTGGTACCGCCTTTTCGAGTTATGGGATAATAATCTAAAGTTGAGGTTGAAGTAGGAGTTTGGCTGATAATTGTGGTGTCAAAGATGCAGTCGATGCGATACTATCCAGTTTTTACTATTATTTAATATTTACTCGGTCAGCTATCTAATTAAATCTCTGATAGCGAAATTGGTACTGTCACGAGTGGTTTGGGAAAGTTTGAACTCTATCTCGGATGTCAGAACCATTTTAAAGTAGGTATTGCAAGTTAACTTTAGAACTCATGCACGGCTAAAAATGTGAGCTTAAATTTCAAACCATTCGTCGGTTTCAGCAATTTTTTAAACATTTTTGTAATAAATTCCAAACCTTTCAATTACCTACACAATTTTCAATTTATTGCGGTTTAGACTTAAAACTATATTTACACTGGCCCAAATGAGTAATTTTGGGCGAAAAAATCCAAATGCGTCACATTTCCCCATAAAAATCGCATTTCCCAAATGACTGATTTCATCGCATTTGCTCGCGTTTGATCCGCGTTTGGTTAGCATGACATATTTTTTCGAACGCATTGCGTTTGAAGTTTCGCATAGAAGAAATGTCAAACAAAATGCAAATGAGCTAATGTAAATGGGTTTGAAATTACTCATTTGAATTTGCCAAATGCGGTGCAGTGTAAATGTAGTATAAAACTGAATTAAAAACAAGTATGGGAAGGGCTGTCTTCGATTGTGCCGAAGACTTTATACCTTTCATGAATTCGCATCACGGTTTTAAGTGTCCGATCCTTACTTACAATTAGTTCAAGTTCTGTAAAACTGTTAATTTAAAGATACATAGCCCAAACCCCATTTATCGGAAAAATCTATTGTATGGGAGCTATATGTTGTGTTGGTCCGATCTGGGTGATTTTCACTAATTTATCGAAGCCATCGATTATATGGGAGCTATATGTTATGTTGGTCCGATCTGGGTGATTTTCACTAATTTATCGAAGCCATCGATTATATGGGAGCTATATGTTATGTTGGTCCGATCTGGGTGATTTTCACTAATTTATCGAAGCCATCGATTATATGGGAGCTATATGTTATGTTGGTCCGATCTGGGTGATTTTCACTACACACATTACATATATAATATGTACTAAAACTGCTGGTTCCGACAAATGATTAATGCTTTACAAAATGACTGCCACTTACCAAATTTCATCGAGATATCTTTAAAACTGAGGGACTAGTTTGCGTTCAAACAGACAGACGGACGAACGGACAGACGGGCATTGCTAAATCAACTCAGCTCATCACCCTGATCATTTCGGTATGCTTATTGGTGGGTCTATCTCTTTTTCTTCTCATACTTACAAACATCGGACCAAAGTTATAATACCATTTCATGTTCATGAAAGGTATAAAAACGTCTAAAATTTAAAAAATTTTTGCTCATTCATTTTTCAAGACATTTAATTTTGCTTTAAATAGTTTTGTGTGTTGCGTAGCTCAGTGAGCAGAGCACACGACTCTGATGTGGGACAGTCGGTTCGAATCCTGCCAACTGATAGAAATGTTTTTATATTTTTTAATTGTTAAGACATTTCTGGTTTAAAATTGAAACTCTTTTCTTCAATCTCATTTTCTCGAAAACTGGCACAATTTAAATTCTAAACCAAATTTGGTTTGGACATACGAGTATATGTAGCCCAGAAAATTTTAAAACCCAGGCTCAAACTTTTAGCCGTCTGTGGTTGACTAAGGCTCAATTATCCCTGTTGATCGGTGTTTTGACGGGGATTGAGTACACGCGGTGCGCACATTGGGCAACCATTGCCTCTCCCTCTAGCCAGTACAGTTTCAACTCCCTCACTTTGTTAGCTCTAACTCGTAATGTCAGAAACTCCATGAAGATTTAAGGGTTTGCTAAGGAAACCACGGTCGTTGACCAGTTACGGGTTGGGTCTATTTCGATGGTTAGCACTGGCAGCTGTTGGAACGTACATATAGCTAATTAACTCTCTATCTCCCTACCTCTTTTTGTCTGGCGTCTCCTCTGCCCCAAAGAAGTTCTCTACACTCATAGAAAAGTATTTTCCATTGGCACCAGCTCGATAAATCTGTTTCACAGATCTAAATATGTATCCTTGTTCAAAGCAGACCTCGTATATTGTCAATATCATCAAACTACGACATAAGTTGCACGCTATAGATGGTTCCAGAGTATTTCTGTTCCACGAGCTATCTATTTCACTATTCTGTGTGGCAGGCATGTACTCGTCTGACCACATTCTTTAGACTTTGTCAACTCTATCTGTTTTGACAGGCAAAACTGGGAAACTAAATTATCAGAGTCATATCGACCGGTATCCCCATTGACCCAGTAGCGAAGACACAAAATCGGCCGTTCCTTGTGCTACCTCCCCCGTGGAGCTCATAAACGATGCATCTGAAATAATAAGGATTAAATAAAGTCCGAGAGTGGTGTCCTATCCCATTTAGCTTCTACAAAACGAAGGTTCCTTCTCCACCAGAACTAGTTGCAACTTTCTTTTTCTATGTTTTTTGCGGGTGGGGATAAAAAAATGCCTAATGCACCGTACCACCGCCCATGTGTCTGTGGACTTGAAAACTTCCCCTAAATTTTGGAATCGGCTACGGGGACCCAAGCTGACACCATGGCGTCACTTTAACCGTGCATCAGACGGGGTACCAATTCAGGACTTTCATGGAATATCTGATTATAACGACGGAACACCACTTCCACAGAGAAGCACAAGCGCTCAATTTTGAAGAGCTTAACTTATAGTTATTGCTAATTTCAAATCTTTGAAATTGATAATTTCAAATCTGTCGTCCCATTTTGAATATGAAAAGCTCGGTTGGCTTTTACGAAAATTGTCAGCTTCCTAATCAAATTTTGTAGAAAGAGTTTGAACATCTAGTAACACATTAAATTTTTGTACGGTGAATTAAAAATTAAGATTTCGATAGGTCAAACTCTGGAGAAGACCCATGATGCGAGAGTTAGAAAAAACCTGTGGATGATGATTTGACTTGCCTTGGTGTTTTTAAATGCATTCCGTTGACCTAAAAGCAACTGCCGAAAGGGGCTAGGATGTGAATGTGAATTATGATAATGTATTGAGCGGGGCCTAAACTTTAAGATAGACATCTAGCAACACAACGGTAAAAAAATCACTTAAATCTGTAAAGCGGCTTTCGAGAGATGCGCGTACAAACCTACAAACATACATACAGACACAACTTCTAATCGTTTTTTTCTTTGGCAACTGTTACTTTAATGCATAGTTGCCCATTGCCTATACTCCTTCGCTTATTTTCTTCCTGCAATGCTAGTAGGCATTGAATTTTATAAATTATTTGTCACATAAACTCATCCATAAGAAATTATGGCCGTAATTTCAATTGTTTCTGCTAGACTAAAAAAAAGGTTTGAATAGAAAGCAACAAAAAACTAAGACAGAAGAAGCAATTATAAGCGCTCACAATTCTGGTAGCTATCTCGCAGCCGCCAAGTAAAGTTAGGTTAAAAAAAATATTAATTTTTGACCTTCCTTGAGATAGAATATACTTGGTGAATAAAAGAAGAAATAGCCGCTTTATAAGATAACAATCTAACATGCATTACATTTTACAAAAACATAAGTTTCTCAACTTTTTTCTTCTTTTCTTTTTCTTCTCTTTTTTAATACAAGGTGGCGCAAAAGTAATCCTCCTATCAGAAAATGCTATAAATTTTGCGATTGGCCCCTAAAGTCAGTTCTGTTTTGACATTTGTGTAGTAAACACATGCGAAATACACGTTAATAAACAATGTTACGCTACACTGCTCCAGAACGCGGAATATTGCTGACTATTTATTTGACCAATAATCGGTCGGGGCCAAACGGTTACTGTGAATGGTGAGCGCTACAGAGCAATGATCAACGAGTTCTTTTTGCCGCAACTTGATGAATTGGGATTGGAAAACATGTGGTTCCAACAAGACGGTGCAACAGCACACACTGCACGTGCCACAACCGATATGCTGAACATCGGAAGCTTACTTTTGCGCCACCTTGTACAAAGAAAAATGTATATGCAAACATACAAACAGGTAAATTTTTTTCCTACGCATGAGACTTACTCCCTCATAATGAGATTGTGGGCACCATTGCTGTAATGTATTTTGCTTCAATGTACAGACATCGGCTAATTGCACTTTGTTATATGTTTAGCGGAAGTACCAATAAATGAAAATACATTTGTATGTACATCCATATATAGAACGAATAATTTTGACAATGTGCGTGAAGGTCTTTATGACCAAATTTACGGAAGAATGTAAGAAAGTTCTAAAAAATAACAAACAAAAAATGAAATACAAATTTCACAGAAGCACGTCTGATTACGTAAACTGAAACTAAAGAAAGAAAGTACTAACTCATAAACGTGGTGAGCAAATAATTTAATGCAGTTGCGGGTTCGTCACACTGAGATCGAAATCATTTTCCATATTTAAGACATTACTTGATAGCGCTTTTGTTTAGTCGGAAATATGAAATTGTACTGAGCGAAAATATATTAGGCGTTGGATTAAATTATATGTACCAACACAGCAGCAAAGGAGAAATCTAAAAGTATGAATGCCGTGCGCTGGGAAGGGGCGTGGCGGTACAGCATATTCTTGGCGTTTCTGGTGTTACATGTGGGAGAAGTGAGTGTGAAATGTTAAAAAACCAATATTACTTAATCTATAGAATTTTCCAATTCAGTCAAAGACTTTAAATGTCAGCATTGATGGTCCATATACACCATACCGAAGCAGTGATGATAGATATGATTTCGTTGATGTCGCACAGCAACAAAAAGCAACTAGCCAACAAAAAGAAACAGGGCTAACATCACGATTTTACACAACCGGCGATGTGGATGAAACATTTTGGCTAAAAGAGTTGGGCGATGATTTCAAGAATGCCATACACATGCAAGTGGGTGGTGAAGAACGACATGATGGCGTTTTCAATATGAGCGAAAATGGTGCGGCTTATAAAGTGCAGCGTATACAACCCATACCTAAAACAGTTGCACAAAACGAAATTCAAATGCCAAAAGAAAAGCAAGGAAAACAGCATAAGCGAAATAAGATAGAAAGTAATGAGGGGAAAAAGCGCCAAAAAAAGCAGAAATATGAAAAAAATAATGAACGATTTGAGAAAAGTATCGAACGAGTTTCAAACGTCACCACACTTAGTGAGCAGTTGGAAACGCGCACAGAAGAAAACTCCACCCAAGTAACTGCTCGAAATAAAGACTTAAACGAAAACGGACACGAAGACTTAAAGAACTTTAAGAAATTCCAACATATACAAATAAAATACGCACCCGACAAGCATAAACAAGACCAACAAGAAACGCAAGATCAACACAATCAAACATCGACAGACCCGACAATAGAACAGTCATCTGTTGTGGTGAATTTACCCGAGACAGGTCAAGTGGTGGAACTGGAAACGCATGATGCACCTGTGGTGGTTAAAATGCCACCGGTTATCTATCATAGTAAACCGGCGAATTTGACTTATCAGGATCTGGACGATAATATACACAGTCGAGAAGCAGAAACAGCACAAATCAATACAAATACTCAAACTACAGCACCACAAGAAGACAACAAAGCCGAAAAACACGATATTGACATAGACACTAAGCCATACAAGCAACAAATATACACACCAATAACATACGAACAACAGCAAGAACAACAACTACAACAACAATACTACCAACAACATACACCATATACAGCAACACAAAATGAACAACAATACTTACAACCTATAGAATACAAAAATATTCAACAACACATACAATATCCAGTGCAAATACAACAAACACAATACCAAGAACAACAATACTCACCAGCTACTTTAAATTATCATAATAGCATACCATATCATCGTAATCACGGTGTTTATCCTTCATCAGACATTAATTCAGTATCGATGTATCCAAGCCTACCCACTAACGTTTTGGAACCCACCAGAAATGCTAAACTACGGTATATGCTTTCTAAACCTTCAATGTTGACAGCACCGGCAGCCGCTTATAGTGAATACGATGCACCACATACGCAAACGGCATATAATCGTGATAGGCGTTCTACGCGACTTTTGTACCAGGAAGGCTTGTGATGCTTCCATATATGTTTACTATGTTATTAAGTTAGTTTATTTATTTTACATATGCTTTTGAGACTGAATTAATATGAGCATCAAATCCTTTAATTCATTAATACACTAAAAATTATGAATCAAATAAAAAATCCAAATACATTGGACGTTTTTTATTCATCATATCGATGCTAGATTAAATTTTTTCAGCTTGCTTATTTTTTTGTTTTACAATTCAAAAATTTTTCTTTGTTTATTTTTGTTGTTTTTAAATTCAATTTTAGGCAAGTAGAAAAAAATTATAAGCGCAAGCGACAAGTTTACATTTGATTTTCAAAAGAAATTTTAAATTGTGATAAAACTTAAAATTTTTAATAAAGGTTAATAATTTTAAAACGGATTTAAAAACTTGTCTGGTGCATAATCTTTATGAAAACTATTCTCTTGAGGAAATCATCTACAATTATAGTGATGCTTGAAGGCCCAGAATCAGACCTGTTAAATAATGATTACTAATCGAAATGATTACTGGTTTGATAAATTATTTTCTTGAGAATCCATTTATTGATTGTTTACAATTACTTTCAATCATTCATCCAATTAATTAAAAAATAATCAAGAAAATATCATGATTTGTTACGATTATTAAAAAAAACAAAACTAGTCAAATAAAAGTTGTTTTGATTACTTTTGATTATTTTTGATGTTTTTTTTATTAATTTGGATTTTTTCAGTATTGTTGTAGAAGCACATAAATATACACATCAACAATACTAAAGAAAATCAGAAATGATCAAAGAAAATTTAAAAATAATCAAAAGCACATTTTTTTTATTTGTCTGATTTTTTTTTATTTTTTTCTAATCGTAATCAATTAATAATTCCCTTTACTTGAAAAACAATTAAAATAATCATTTCCAATTAAAAAAGTCATCTAATTAATTGACTACTAATTCCTAATCAAATTTACCAGGTCTGCCCAGAATATAGTTTATGAGCTGTTGTATCGAAGTCAAGTAATCATGTCTAGTCCGATATCCGACTGTGACCATTAGCGGTTCGATTCGTGAAACCCCAGTTGGGGATTTGAGTAAGAAAACTAAGAAAAGTCAATTTTATTGATTTCCTTTAAATTCAGAAGCCTAGTAAAAGCAAAAAATTTAAGAAAATAGCTTTACAATGTTAAATTTTTAGTTTTAATGATTAAATCCGCAACTATTTTGTCGCGAATCGATTCGCACTCCCTCCGCAAAGCAATCGTCGGATACCGTAAGAAGCGTGAATAACATTACCGTAGAAAGCTTTAATCGTTTGAGGCTGGCTTTCGGCAAATGTTTGATCTTTACTCTGAATAATTTAAAGTTGTTGTAATAATTTTTGTATACTCAATTGTGCCTAGAGAATATTATCGTTACAATACATTGGTCGCCTAAAAGTATATTTTAGACACCTTTACGTAAGCAATTGGAATCAGCACGGAAGGCAGGCAATTACTTTTGAAAGCAGCATACCAAGTTGTGTTGCTTGAAAAAAAATGAAGTGCGTCACTCCAGGCCCTGGTGCAAAGTCAGTTTGGAAGCCTTCAGTGAGGATTTTTAAATGTATTAATCACGGCATTAAGTCAATCCTAAGCCTCAAGAAAATCGACCCCAAAGAATTTCCCCAGTAAAGTCAATGGTGGCTGAGAATTCTGTATCATTGAAAAGTGATGGGTGGCTGTATCGCACTAACTTATCCGTCGCTTCATCGTTTTGCTAACTAGAGTTAATTTGCTCTGCCTCTTTCTCTATTTTCATTGGTGGGTACCGATAATCTTTATTAATTCTCATGTTTTGTTGCCTGTATAAAGCTCTTACACATCATCATTTAATCTTATTTCCGAATACTTTGATAGTCTTATCAGATGTTGTGAGGATTGCTCTTCATCTAGCAGAAAAGGTACTTTAAGCCACTCATAGAGTGTGCTTTTCGTACGCTGATAGTGGATTTCTTTCGATTTATGGCTAATATTGTTTTGGGCCAAAACCGTCAGCATGCGCCAGCTATTTGGAGCTCTTGTAAAATATAGTTCCAGCGCAGTAAAGTTCTGAAGCTTGTATCATTTCCTCCAGCATTAAATAAGAGAAATCGCAGCTTCATAAAACCGAAAGCCGGCTTTAAAATCGACTATGGAGGCTTCTATGATTTGGAATAAATTTAGATTGAGCAAAGAACACTAAGGGCCGGTTTCACCAACGCGACTAAGACTAAAACTAAGTCGTGACTTAAGTTAGCACAGATTCGAGACTAACTTAATTTTGGGTTTAACCAACTGAGCGACTTAAATAATTTTGAGCACAACAACCCGATCAGCTGTTTTATGCATAGTAGTATTTTTTCATACCAGACAACTCTGCGCATCCCAATACCCCAGTGCGAAATGGGCATGTATGGCCATACACGAAGGAATGTATTGATCTTACACCCATTTATCTTTAGATGGAAGGTACTAAATTTAGCGCTTAATTAAAAGCGATAGTTTGGTAATGGTTGCATGCTAGAAAACAAGCGTTCACATGCATCTACGCATACGCCGTTAAAGTCATGCTTAACGAATTTTCCGGCTGGGATACTGTACAAAACAAATTAGGAGCATTACTGACATTTAGGTTTTGAACGACAGCAACACTGACTTAGTCGAGAATAAGTCAGCTGGCAGGCCGACTAAGTTGTGACTTAGTTAAGTTAGATGGTGAAACTGAAAAAGTGAAAAGCTCGACGGCTCTAAGATTTCAGTTGTGAGAACCATATTCCGCATAAGCAATACCTTGCTGCGCGTAAATTGTAGGCCCCTAATTAGTTGCGGTTACCTAAAAGCTCAAACTCTTTGCACTCACGCTTTTCTGTCTTTGTCTATTCTGGCGACTCGCTTCCCTTTTCAGCTCACGATATCATCCTAGCACTTTTCTCTTTGCAGCATTTTTTGCTGTTCTTGTGGTACTTCGCTTTAAGGCTGGGTCGCGGCGCCAATTTTTTGGCGTTGATACCTTGAAGCCAGCGCCATAGCCGGTATCAGCGCAGTTCGTTAACGCAATTGCGTTAAGTGCTTTTTGTCGCAATGATACTATATTGCTAGGGGCGCAGTTTATGAGACATCACTGAAAACTAATACAAATTGTTTGGAGGGGGTATCTATAGACACCTATTCATGCCACGATAAAGAATCCGAAGGCGGGGTGTAACTTTATTTACCCGTTTAAAAGTAATGGACAAAAGGCAAATTATTCAACCTTTTTTTGTGAATAACTTTTGAATTGTTTCAAATCTTGATTTTCCGCACTCGGATTGTGATTCCTGAAACCGAAACGCGTCTTTGGGTATACCTCTCAACATTTTTGGTAGCACCTTGGTAGCTGTAGCGCGGATGTTGGCGTCACTGGCGCTGATACCATTATTTGTGATACCATAACGCCATGACGCCAGCAGCGCCAGAAACACCTTCAACTCAATGGCGCCAGTGGCGCCACTTCAGTGTACCGAGACCAAAGCAAAACATAAACTCATTGGCGACGGCAGTGCCAGAAGCACCTTCAACTCAAAAGCAACAGTAGCGCCACTCCAGTACAGCGGTGTTTTGTAGTAGTTTAGTGTTTCTGGCGCTACTAGCGTCATGGCGTTACGGAATCACAAATAAAGGTATCAGCGCCAGTGACGCCAACACCGGTATCAGCGCAGCGTTACTTCGCTTTGCTCAATCGGTATGTCCACTTCTGGATATGAATTGTAGAGAGTTATACCGTATTAACCATAGTATATGTCTACTAGTAGCGCAACTTACTCCGAATCTGCACACACACACAAACCACACAGGGTGCGTTGTATGGAATAATAAAACAATCAGATTTAGATACTGCAATATTGAACGTGAAGACTTAAAACACCCAAATTATTGAATATAAAACACTTATAACACCTTATCAGTTCCTACAGAATGTAAGTTTCAGTTTAAATTGAAACTTTTAGTTGTAATTTTTACTTTAAAACAACTCTGAACGCGATTTCCTTTATTCCGCTCTCTCGGAGTACATTCATCCACTGTCTTCCACTCCGATTCGCAAAATAAGATGCCAAACTAGTAGGGGTAAACAATGGTATTAACAACCCTTGGCCGGGGAAAAAGGCGAGTTATTCCGGTGCTTATACCAGTGATGGTACGGATGGCTCCCGAGATTCCTGCTCCAACTGCTCATATATTCCATTCAGAGAGCAGGTGTGGGAGCCAAGTGGCGAAATAATTGACGGTCAACTGCAGCCATATGTACGTCCAACTCTTCTTATGTTTTTCGATGCACGGCTTTAGTCGCGCAGGCGATAATCTTAGCTGCGACGAGACTGTGAGTCTATCCTAGGTCCACGAACAGTGCGAATGTATCAAACAATGGAATCATGCCGAAAATGGGTTTATATTCCACGTTTGTTTAGCGATTCGTTTGATCCAAGACAGCTTACAGCTGTATCTCATGGTGGCCAGGTGAAAGTTCATAACAAGCCGTTACCCCGATTACGCCGAAGTGGCCCTCTCAGGTGGTCATATTCTCACTTATGCTCAATGCATACGCGGAGGTTAATTGGATGGAAGCATACGGAAGTAGTAATTTATTAGAGTAATATAAGCCCAAAACAAGAGTTTTGAGAAGTTTTGTTTGTCTGTATGTATGTTTGTTCGCGCATCACTCAGAAGCCGATGTGTATAATTGAATTCAGTCTGCACCGATATATAGCTAGATGTCCAAATTAAGGTTTATGATCCCTTTAGCACTAAGGGAATATTTTCTTACAGTGGGGGTAGTAAAAATTGGTTCACCAACATTTGTATACATATACATTTCTATATAAAAGATATTATGTAATAATGGATATTGATAGTCTTAATAAGAGCAACAAAAGCCAAAGGAACTATTGCTTTAATTTCAGAAAGTCTCCCTGTATACACTTGTGCTCATATAATTAAGCCATACGATCGGCAAAGTATACAAGTTCTTTTTTCGCAATTTTTATTTGAAATTCCGAATTAAAGTTTACAAAAATATTAACGGAAATGCATTTCAATTCAATTTGTCTCTTATTTCAGGAGTTAAAATTAAAATGTTGGAACATAAAAACATTTAACGTTCGTAGGACGAAATTTGTGCTCTATAATTAAGCCATCTGTGACAGGGCAACCCGATTAATGCCAAAAAATTTTGGTTTTTTTCTCAAAATATACCTTCTATCAACTAATACTTAGTTGGAGAACCATTTTTGAAGATAACTTCCTTTCAGCGGTTATTCATGGTAGCCACAAGTGGGCCGAAGTAATTTTTCCTATTCTTTATTTATGATTTCCCATAAACCAGTCTTATTTCGGGGGTTTCTTTCCGTAACTGGCCTTTTGATAATGCCTCATAAATTTTCTATGGGGTTTAAGTCCGGACTTTGCGCGGGACACTCGAGAAATTTGATACTGTTGGTTCGAAGCCAGCTCTTAACAACCCTATAACACTGTTTTGGGTCGTTATCTTATTGGAAAATCAAAGAAAGCGATAGATTTCCAGAGCAATTTCCTTTTGAGTGGTCCGCTATGATATCTCCGTACATTTCCCTTCAGTTGGTACAATCGGACCTACCCCAGATGGGGTGAAGCATCTCCATGCCATCACGGATAAGCCACCATGTTTAACGGTTTTGTTTTGTGTACATGGGGTGCAGTTCCTGTAAGGATTTTTCCACCTATCACCGGAGGACTGTTTTGGACGATATTTATATATTATAACACTGTTCTATATATGTCCGTATTTCCGTGTATGTCTTAAAAGGATCCAGTATACCCGAGTGAACTATTAGCCGATTCTCGTTCGGGGTCGTGTTTCTTGGTCATTTTCGGGGTACATCGGTAAAAGTTTTGTGTTTTTGATAATTATGTATTACGTTTCACATTCTTAGTCTAGAAAAACCTAAAATTTCTGTTACTTTACACACTTTTATTACACTTCTGGAAACTCTCCCATATATTTCTCTCGTATGCAGTTGAACTTCTGTTTTTGGCCATTGGTTTAATTTCTTGAAATAATCTCCTTAAGAAGAGTTTAATTGATTAAACTTTAATTTTTTTGGAGTAAGTGCCCTCATCTTGTCTGCAGATCACAGTATTTTCTAAAATGGCTTAATTAATTATGTGAGCACGGAAAAACCAATGAAGAGTGAAAAAACTAAAAAATTTTCGCAAACGACAAAATTAAACGGGATTTCGTCCACCTCTATAGACGTTGCAAAGATAATACATAATTTTTGCACGTAAGAGACTAAAATTGCAAAATAACTTGAATGATTTTCCCCTTGAAATATTATTTTTCAGTACAGTGGCTTAGTTGTATGAGCACAAGTGTATATGTGTGTTTTTAAGCGCTACATTAAATAACTACTATATGGAATTTAATGATTTCTGCAAAACTATATTCTTCGAGGTCTATCTTTAAATATAGGACACATAAATCCGTTACTGTTATACATTTATAAGGGCATCAAGTCTAAAATAAATACTGAAACCATCCAGCTCCCATGGAAGATATTTGTTAGCATTGTGACCTGGGAAGCCTTTTTGCAAAGTTGACGGAAGCTAAACCATCAGCAGTCAGCGCGCAAAACAAAAGCCATTGCAACGTAAGTGCAATCACATTCGGTTGATACCTTTTGATTGCTATCTTTTGGCTTAAAAAATGCATTTGCCAACAGCAGCCAACAAGTTATCGCATGCGCCCATAAATAAACTCCAACAAAACTATAGATTTATTTCGATTGCATTACCCATTGCAATTCCTATAGAAATCACGTACGAAAAACTTAATGTACTTCTCATATATAAAAGCTTCCACAACAACTCTGATACAGGTAGTATTACAAAACACTTCAGTGAACAGTCCATCGGCAAAAATTCGATCAAAGAGATCATAATAAAAATGAATTGTTTCCTATTTGCAGTATTGTGCGTGGCGACACCGGTACGTGAGACTAACCTATAAACAGACAACACTAAGAATTATGTACCAAAACAAACACACACACAAACACACCCACAAACACTTTGACGAATTCCCGTGCAAATTAAATACAATTTTCTATTTTCTTTTTTTTTTTGTTTCTTTTCTAATAAAGCTAGCGTCAGCGAATTATGGTTCGAGTTCCAGTGGTAGCCTACATGGTGCTTCCTACCTATCAGCTGCCTCATCCAGCGGACTCGATGAATTAGTGCAGGCTGCTGCCGGTGGCGCACATAATTCGGGTGGTTCAATAGCACCTGCCAATGCTGAAATACATAATGCACCCGCCGATGCTGCACGCCTTGGAAAAGTGCAAGCTCAATTGCAAGCACTCAACTCAAACTCTGCCTATCATAATTTGAAGAGTTCTGATGCTATTGCAGAATCTTTGGCTAAATCAAAATTGGCATCGAACATACGTCATGGTAACATAAATATTGTTGCACCCAATGTTGTGGATCAGGGTGTTTATCGTTCATTGTTGGTACCATCTGGACATAATAATCATCAAGTGATTGCAACACAACCCCTACCACCAATCATTGTCAATCAACCAGCTTTGCCAGCCACAAATATTGGTGGCGGACCAGCTGCTGTTGTTAAGGCCGCTCCAGTTATCTACAAAATCAAACCATCCGTTATTTACCAACAAGAAGTTATTAATAAGGTGCCCACTCCACTCAGTTTGAACCCAGTTTATGTGAAGGTTTACAAACCAGGCAAGAAGGTTGATGCACCACTCGTGCCCGGCGTACAGAAAACCTATCACGCTCCCTCATATAGCGCTCCATCATATAGCGCTCCATCATATAGCGCTCCATCATATAGTGGGCCATCATATTCAGCTCCAGCTGCATCTTACGAAACGGCACCAGCAGCATCTTACGCTGCTGCTCCAGCTCACTCTTATGGTGCTGCTCCATCTCATGACAGCTATGATGCTGCACCAGCTTCATCTTATAGTCCTGCTGCTACATATGAAAGCGAGCCATCTTATGGTTCTGCTCCATCGGCTAGCTCCAGTTATGGTAGTGCTCCAGCATCATCAAGCTATTAAATGTGTAGCTTAAAGTGAGCTGCCATAAAGTAGCTACTTAGAAATTATTAGTTTAACATTTTTTTTTATATGTTTTATATGTCCCTTGGGACGATGAGAGAATAAAACCAAAATTTTCCTATGAAATTTTACGATCTTTTTTAACTTTTTTATAGTAGACTAGCTGATGCCCGCGACTTCGTATGCGTAAAAATTACAATGAAGCAACAACATGATTATTTTTTTGAGAGCGTCGAAATAAAACACCACTGGTACTGACTTTATTTTATTTATTCATTTTAATAGGCCTATAGCGCCTGTAGCTAGGGCCTCGAAATGTATTGCAATTATTTACAGTTGTATTTCGTTAAATAAAAAAAAAACACATTTTTGGTCACATTTTTCCCACATTTTGGTCAATAACTCGGGAACTGGATGAGATATCCAAATGAAAGTTGTCCTAAATTTTAAGTTAGACGTTAAGTGATAGAATGGTGAAAGCTCCATGCAATTCTATTCAGTAGTTTTTGCGTGATGCGCGCACAATCATACAGACGGACAGACAGACAGACAGACAAAAATTCTAAAATTTGTAGATTTGGGTTCCGCTGGTCCAGTAACGACCTCTCCTATCAGTTTTTCTTGAATATCTTCAATGTACAGACATCGACCTGTTACAATTTTATTATATGTAAAGATGAGGTTTGTTGTTGAATTTCATTGGAACGTTGTTTTATGTGGTGGGTCCCAAGCCCAACGCACAACCCGTTTCACGGGAGGTTGAATTCTATTACACGTTTGTATAGCGAGCCGCTTGATCCAAGACAGACGCCCGCTTGCAGCCGCACCACCTGGTGATCAGACGCTGCTGTTTGAACCCTCAGCAAGCCCTTAAACCGATTATGTCGGAGTGGCCTTACCAGGTTGTCGCCTTCTCACGTTTAGCTCACCACCAAACGGGTGTTCGGTGGTTACCCAGAGGATACTTGGGCGCAAAGCCCGGAAGTAGTGAGCTGCTTGAACCGCATGCAAAAGAATCGCTCTGGCCATTCCCAGGTGAATGGCGATCAGAAACTTTCCCCACTTGTGTGGACTTCTGCACACGGCCCCACCCTGGGATTGGTGGTGAACGAGGGCAAAACGAAGTACCTTCTGTCATCATGCAAAGAGTCAGCGCATTCGCGCCTTGGCAACCAAGCCACTGTTGGCAGCAATAATTTCGAAATAGTAAAGGACTTCGTTTACCTGGGAACCAGCATTAACACCAACAATAATGTTAGCCTAGAATCCGACGAAGTCACTCATCGCACCCGTCCTGCTATATGGTGCAGAAGCGTGGACACTAACAACATCTGATGAGGCGGCTCTGGGAGTATTCGAGAGAAAGGTTCCAATTGGCGCCAGTTGGCGCAACGAAGAAACGACTGGCGAGCTATGTTGGACGGTCGAAATCGCCCAGGCGGTTAGATGACCATTTAAAGAAGAAGAAAGATGAGGTTTAGGGCTTCTGTCCGGTTTCATAGTTTGTCATTTACATATTTATTGCTGAACGTTGTTTTTTCGGCTAAAACTATATTGCAAACACAATCGAGGCATCAGTCTTATTCATGGCTCAACTACCATAATTAAACCATGAGTCTTATTTACATATCGAGTCCTAACAGCCATTTTAGTGTACATAATTAACAAAAATTAAATTACACAGGAAAAGGTTTTTTAGCATGATTCAACAACTAGAAGGTTAGCTCTCTAGTGACATATTTTGACATTTGCCGCCATCATGCTGCCTGAAAAATTGTCATTTACATTCTGGGTTGCCTTTCATCGAAATTATGTAAAAAATAGTAGTTAAAAATGTAATATTATACAAAATTTTAAATATGTTGGTTTCAGAAAATAGATTAATTTGCACTATTATTTAGATCGACTTTTGGGGGTGTAGTGTAGTCGTGGACATTTAAAACTCGGGACATTCCGGTATGTAGCAATGGCTGTCTTAAAATTTTGTTCCTGCATACTTATATACTTAATTAGGTCTATCGTGACTTCAAAGCTGTTCCTTATGTGATTCGAAGTCTTGTTTTTAACAAAACTTTACTACTATTCTCTGGGTTTGATAATGAGTTCTGGCTTAACTTATGTATAAAGAAACAATTTTAAGTCAACTTCTGTTTTAAGTCTGTATCTTATTGAAACTTATCACTTTACTATACACTTGGTAGACTATGTGCGTTTGTATTTATGCCCTGAAAAGTTTCCAAACAATATGCATCTTGTCAATTTGTCATTATTATTAAAAAACAAAGTCCTATAGTCAGAACCACGACTGTGCAATTATTCAGAGTTTGAATTGATGAGTTTACTGTATTAGCCATTGAAGGTTCTATGTTTGACGAATTTTGACTATAGATACGTATGCACATATATAGTTATTTTAATTTTTGTTGTATCAGTGACCGTTTTTTATTGTTTTTTAATTGATTATAGAGAAAATTTACAACGATTTATACCGTGATAGTATGGGCCGCCGTGGTGTGGAGGTAGTGTTGCCGGCCTACCACACCGAAGGTCCATGGTTCGAGCCCTGGTACAGGTAACATCAAAAGTGATTTGAAAAAAGTTTTTCAAAACGGGATCGCCCCTCGGCAGTGGTTTGGAAAACTCTCCGAGTGTATTTCTGCCATGACAGGCTTCTCAGCAAAAATTCGTCTCCTTTGTAGATGCCGTTCGGAGTCGGCAAAAAAAACTGTAGGTCCCACCAATTTGTAGGGAAAATTCAAATCGGCACACCACAAATTGGAAGAGAAGCTTGGCGCAAAAATCTCTTAGGAGGTTTATGATGATATACCTGTTGTATATCGCGCCATAAAGAGAAAAAAGTATGGGATGACATGTTTTGATGTTGTATTTAGTTGACTTTACAAGATGTATTACTACAAATTTCCTACTTTTTTTATTTTTTTCTACCATTTCCTCGTCGAATGAAAAAAATACTCCTACTTTTAAAGAGACCCAGAAAATGGAAGTGTCAAAAGTAAACGTCAGCTAGAGAGCTAACCTTCTTGTAATTGAATCATAATTTTTTAGCTTACAAATATAAAAATTTTGAAAGCAAAATGTTGCCTTTGCTGTTTTTTTTTTTTTTTTTTGTAATGGTACATACTAGCGTTGTGATATTGTGTGAGATGGTTGAAAATAAACAGATTTATCGATATACTCGTATGTCAAAATGCGAATTTCAAGAATTTTTTGTTACGCCACGATTGCGGTTAGGGCTCGATATATTGAAATAAAATTATTTCAATAGTAGCATTTTAAAATTCTCAGGTAAGTATACTCTCCACTACCGGTATATGCATTGTGCCAAGTTTCGTTTTTCTTTCGAATGGCCAAGTCAATAAAGCTATAAATTACCAATTAATCACTGAATTAACATGTTTTCTGTTTTTCGAAATTTTCGATATCAAAAGTAGGGGCAGTATATTCCTGACAGGATATTTCTCTATTCATTCCGAAGAACTTCAATACATTTAACTCTGTATCTATCTCAATTAGTTTATGCCGTTACAAACCTCCAACTGTAAAATAAAATGTTTTCTTAGATTTGGATCTTTAGGGTGTCTCCTTGAAAGCCAATGGAAATTCAGCAGTTGAAACCAATTTTTTCGCATTATTTTTGTAATTTGAGTAAAACATAAAAACAAAGTTGAATACACTTTCTTTTGTGTTAGAATAAAATTGGATTGAATTTCTTTGATTCGAAATTCTTTGTATGTTTATAAATAGAAAACCAATTTTTTTTGGAGCAAACCAAACTTTTCCATTGTAATCGTAACTATTATTAATTTATTTAAAGGTTGTTGTTGTTGTTGTTGTTAACAGTGCTTCGCCCTGCCCCAGATTGGACAGGGTTACACTGAAATAACAGCCCTTGGCCGGGTGAAAAAACCCGGGTCATTCCGGTGCGATAGAACCGGCTGTTGTGGGAATGTTTATTTAAAGGTCGAATGGACTACCTCAAAATTATTGAATAAAAATTTCTTTTTTTATACATACAGCTGTGTTCAATATAATAGTAGAGGAATTAAATTAAATATCGTTTGACGAAATAAGAAGAAGTTGTATATTTAATAATTTTCAATTAAGTTATAGCGAATTCCACAACAGAAACCACATAAAAATAAATTTCAAAGTTTGCACAAACTTCAGGAAAGCGAATTAAACTTTTAAAAATTTACATCAAAATTTCAATATTTCTGAACAGAATTTTTAGAAAAATTTTAAGTACGCAGTTTTATAGCTTATTCAATTTTAACACAATAATGTGCAAGTTAGAACTTGTGTAGTTTTTTTCAAGGATGTTGGGTATTTTTTTCCATACAAAATAAATTTTCATCATGCGTTGTATGGAAGAAATCACTCAACACCCTTGGCGAAAGAAATTCTGAAAATCCAGGGAAATTTTTGAGCGAGTTCTACCTTGCACAATGTTATATTAAAATTGATTGATCTACAAAAGCGTACTCAAAATTTTCAAATTTTTTGAAATTTGAAAATTATTAAAATCACAGCTTCTTCCTATTTCGTCGAACGATATACATTTTAATTTCACTACTATTATATTGAACACAGCTGTATGTACATATATGTATAAATAAATAAATAATTGGCGTGATATAGCTCCGAGGAGATTAAAGCCGACTCTACGGTAGAAATACACTAGAAGAGTTTGCCATACCACTACCGAGCGGTGACCCCCTTTTGAAAACCCCCTTTTCAACCCACTTTTGGTAATACCTGTCCCAGGACTCGAAATCTCCGTGTGTATTTCTTCTCAGTAAAAATGCCTCGTACAGAGTCGCGAAATCATGTAGGTCCGGCCAGTGTGCAGAGAAAAGCAGAAGCATCAGACCGCAGATCGGAAGAGAAGCACCAAATAATTATTATTATATCGAGCCCTAACCGCAATTTTGGCGTAACCAACAAAATTTTAAAATCCGTATTTTTACAGATACCGTTAATTGCACGTGATATTATAGTAAAGTTTTGGGTTATAACAATAAAAACAAAAAAAATTTATTTTTTTATGTTAATATTATTAATATTTATATTATTATGTTAGGAGTAATGAAATTTGAGACACAATGGCTAGAGGCTAGAGAGGAACAAACTGTTATAACAGGAATCTTAAAATAAACATCTAAGTTACATGCTTGCAGATTTTGACTAGATTTGTATCGGTTCTTTTTGATTTCAATATCCATATCGTTTGCATCTTTTTCATAAGTTTTGAACAATTTTTCAAAGAAATGTTCACTGTAACGCATATCGTAACTCCCCCACTAATTTTGCGCCTTTTGCATAACAAAACTGACACCATAAATCCTTCGAAGAACCTTTCTCTCGAATACTCCTAAGGCCGACTCATCTGCGGCTGTCATCGGCCACGCTTCTGCCCCATATTGTTTGCAGGATGGGTATTATGAGCGAATTGTAGAGCGTGGGAGGACTTTGCTAAACTTAATAACTCATAAAACTGCATATCCAAATTTTTTATAAAAATTCTGATAAAAGAGTGTGGAATTTTGATGAAACTTGGTTAAACTTTCCTAGGTTTTGTACAAAGTTTGAAATTTGTTGTGGCATGTTTTTCATTTTCATGGCTATACTTTTATAAAAAACGTGTAAAAAATTCTCGTCGCTATCCATTAAATAAACGAGCCTGCACACACTAGTCTTTTCAGAACGTCTGAATTCGGATTTTTATAGACGTGAGGGATAAGGGAGTCGATTTTTAGCTCAGCATTTTAGACCGCGAAAATAATGGTATTATTTCGGTATGTTAGCATCTTGAAAGCCTAGTGAACTTCGTCTGAAAATACTAGTACATATATGTATATAGGCTTAATATTCATATGCATAATCCACTAACCGATAATTTCATATGTTCATAAAAATTTACTTTGTCATGAGTCTAAGATAATAAAATTACAAATTAGAAGCATGAAATGGTATTGTGTTATTAAATCAAAAGTAAAATAATAGAAGTTAATTGACGAAGGTGTGTCTTCTACAAAGGGTAGTGTCGGATAGATCCCTTTTGCTCTCAGTAAGCTATAGAAATTAAAATCGACTTATCCCAACTATGGCTATAACGGGATATTTGGGCTCAATTGTAGCACATTGGCGGCCGCCGTGGTGTGAAGGTAGTGTTGCCGGCCTACCACACCGAAGGTCCATGGTTCGAGCCCTGGTACAGGTAACATCAAAAGTGATTTGAAAAAAGTTTTTCAAAAACGGGGTCGCCCCTCGGCAGTGGTTTGGCAAACTCTCCGAGTGTATTTCTGCCATGACAGGCTTCTCAGCAAAAATTCGTCTCCTTTGTAGATGCCGTTCGGAGTCGGCAAAAAACTGAAGGTCCCACCAATTTGTAGGGAAAATTCAAATCGGCACACCACAAATTGGAAGAGAAGCTTGGCGCAAAAAATCTCTTAGGAGGTTTATGATGATATACCTGTTGTATATCGCGCCATAGAGAGAGAGTAGCACATTGTAGACGAAAGGTATTGATCGTGGAAACTCTCTTTTGAGATCCGTCGTGTGATATTGCTCATACGGCACTGCAAATTAAAATATTTGAATAAAATAAATTATAACTATAAATTTGTAGAGTTTGAGTAATACATTTTTTGACTAAGAGATATCTTCTA
This sequence comes from Merzomyia westermanni, assembly GCA_949987695.1. Classification (NCBI taxonomy): domain Eukaryota; kingdom Metazoa; phylum Arthropoda; class Insecta; order Diptera; family Tephritidae; genus Merzomyia; species Merzomyia westermanni. The sequence goes on from OX465290.1 coordinate 75,790,795, forward strand.
TATTTTGTCCCTCTTTATCAAAAGCAGAAATCGTTAGTTGAATTTATGAAAATCTTGAAACAAAGATAAAATTTCGTTTAGAACTTTCCCATCCGTTAATATTTTTGAAATTGGAATTTGGAATTGCTGCACTTGAAAATGCACAAATTTGTTTTGCTATTTTGAACGAAATATTGCGAAGCTCTGTGTATCTAAAAAATAGGAAAATGTTTCAAAAAGTTTGCAGACATTTTTCTGTAATAAGTCGATGGCTAAGTGGAACACAGCCTTGCCTGAACAAACAATCGAACAAGGCCCTATATCAGTACTTTTGAAGAATGCCCGTTATCAGAATTTGTTTAAAAAACGGCCTATCTCAATGTAAATGCAATACAACTTTTGCTGAGATAGTGCCTTCTTCAAACAAATTCTTAGATAGGGTATTTTTTAAAAATATTCTGAAATAGGGTGACGTGCATTTTTTAAATTTTATTACGGATGATGTTTGTTTTTTCTATTTTATTTCATGAAGCAAAGGTGCCCATCTTTGTTTTCGGGGAGTAAGTCACATACACTGGAAGAAAACTTAAATATGTGTATGTTCCATATATACTTACCTTTAAGCCGTATATAACCCAGTAAGAGATTATGTTATACTGTTTTATAAAGTTTAATTATTAGAAAGGACGCCACTCTAGGGTTTATTGTGCACACTTACTCAGACCTGTTAAATTTGATTATTAATTAGCAAACAATTAATTGAATGGCTTTTTAATTGGCAAAATAATAATTTTAATTGTTTTTCAAAAAATACAATTATTAATTGATTACAATTAAAAAAATCAAAAATAATCAAAAAAAAGTGGTTTTGATTATTTTTTTTATTTTTTTCAGTATTGTTGATGCGTATTCCACAACAATACTGAAAAAAAAAATAACAATCATAAAAAAAATCAAAAATCATCAAAAGTCACCAAAACAACTTTTTTTTGATTATTTTGGATTTTTTAAAAATTATATTTAATAATCGAGAAAAACTATAATTTTTTTTATTATTTTTTATTTATTGGAAAATACTCATTAAAAATTTAAAGTAATTGGTAATCAATCATTAAATGGATTCTCTAGAGAGTAATTAATTAAACCGGTTATCATTGGTATTAGTAATCATTATTCAACAAGTCTGCACTAAATACGCTGCAACAATGCGCCGAGGACTAGCTTTCAACTCAAGTATTGCTTTTTTGTCGAGAACTCACATTTGCCCTACAGTGCAGACTACACGATCACTGCTTAGTACTCCAATCCGAGCTCGGTACATTAATGAAGCTGCGAAACGGCATGAACGGGGTTTCGGAATTTCGCCTACCACCACTTACAGTCTGGTCTTATACAGGTTTGTCTCAGGGCAGGTAAAGGAGCTCCTAACTGGCACCACATCATGTTGGGTGTCCAGATACTTTTGAAACCGTATTGAAGCCAGCTTTCAGTTGAAAGACGTAGACGGAAGAACTTTGGCTAGGTTTTCGTGGTAGCTCCGAAAATCTTATCCGAAGTAAGATTAGGCTGCATATATATATCTTTACCAACAACTATCTGTGAACTCTACCAAAGTTTGTGATACAGTTGAAAAATGTGGTTTTAAAGGGAACGGTTTACATGTTCACCACCACCTTCCCATCCTTATAGCAACTATCTCCTTATCTAGCTTAACGTAACCCAGTTATTTCGGTTTCGTACTTTTTAATATCAAAATATTGACGGTGATTTCACTTTCTCTTTTCGTTTCATTCCTTGCACCCATGGCAGGATGTGAATTTACAACGAAAACAACTACTAGGAAATGATTGCTCGCAACACAATCTCATAGAAGCAAAGCTTTGAAATTGGATTTCCGAGAGATATCGGACAATCCAGAGCCAACTTTATCTAAGCGATAAACATGTCGTACAAATATCAACAACAGAAGAATCTCTGAAAAAAACATTTGAAATGACAAAATACTAAAGATCGGCGCGCGATCGCATTGCCGCAGAAATGTCACGTAATTGAAAGCGCAGCATGGCATAAAGCCGCAAAAACATATTTAAACAAATCATGGTAAGCAATTGACTACAGTCAGCTAACGGTGTTCTTGCCTTGAGATCACAATAACATAACGAAAACCAGAAGAAACAACACACACAAGACGCGAACAAGTTCCGCATAAACGAAGTCATAACTTCCCCCCAGTTCACAAACTAAAAATGAATCGCTTTCAACACCTGCTTTGCATCTGCTCGATCGCATTAATTGTAGGTTAAACGAATTTGCTTTAATCAATAATTTACATTAACTATCTCTTTTCCAAATCAAACTCAATAGGCGTGCAGTGCGACAACTCATGCTACATACAGCTCACAAGGATCGTCTAGCAGTTATGGCAGCGATGGCAGCGGTGCTGCTGGAGCGAGTGATGCTGGCAGCAGTGCTGGGGCTGTTGGTGCTGGTGGTAGTGATGCTATAAGTGGTATCATTCAAGGTATCGGCGCTGGTGTCGAAGGTGATGGCAATGGTGTGCCAAGTCCATGCAATAAGGTGTATCCCGCAAAAAGTATCCCTTATGCTTTGCCTCAACGCACAAATACAGTGAGCTCTTCGATTACCTATCCACAAAATAAGGGTGAAATTCTTATTCATCGTCCAGCTGCAATTATTGTTAAACGTGCACCCACCAAAGTGTTGGTACAACATCCTCCACTAGTTGTGAAACCTGCACCAGTTATCCTACACAAACCCCCAGCAGTTGTGTTGCGCAAGGTCTATGTTAAACATCACCCACGTCCCGTCAAGGTTGAACCCGTCTATGTCAATGTTGTCAAACCACCAGCACAGAAATACTTTGTTAATGAGAAACAACAACAAGCTTACAATAACGGTTATGCTAGCGGCTATGGTGCTGGTGCTGGTGGAAGTGGTGGTGCTAGCGCTGCCGGTTCCGATGCTCAAGCTGCTGCAGCTGGATACCATCTGTTGCAGGGTAACCAAGGTTTGGCGGCGTTAGCTAATATTGGAGGCGAAACACAAGCAGCTTATGAGGGCAGTAATGCCGGATACAGCGCTGATAGCACGCCACATCACGAAAGCTATCCCCCAGCTGCACAATATTAAGTGAAGTTGGTATTGGAGTGAAACGATTTAATGTTTCGTAAGGTTCAAGCTTTGACTTAGGGAAGCCGGCGGAACTAAGTCATTGGAAAAAGTGATCATTCTGGAAGATCGCAAGATACATTTTTTTATACCGCACACCAAAGAGTGTTAATAAAGACTTCTTTTTTATAAAAAATTGAACTATGTGTGTTTTCTTTTGTGAAATATTAACCAATTTTTTTGGTTAACACTAAGCGACTTGTGAATAGAATACCAAACGAAATTTGTTTTTTTCAAAATTTGGAATTTTGCTTACAAAATCAAATGTGAGCTTGTTGATTCAAAGATAGCAAACAAATTTGAGTGCGCTTATATGTAGATCTTTCTGGTTTCTTATTTTTTTATTGCTTTCAGTTCAACAAATTTTTCAAGCAAGTAGAAAAACTATACCTAGTATCAGGAAACTAATTTGAAAACGAACTTAAAATGCCGAAATAGTAGCATTTCGGGACTTTTTCGAAATAATTAGGATAATTCTGGAACTTTTTTGTACCCAAGAACAAACCCAAAAAGTGCCGAAACTACCCCAAAAACAACCCTGAAGTGATACCTACATAAATGTTCACATAAAAAATTCTGAAATTATTCAAAAAAAAAAATTAAAACAATCCAGCATTGATTTCGAAAAATATTCTGATGAAGTCCTGAAGTGATTGCGAAACGTCCCTGATGTGAGACAGAACGGATTCCAAAATGGTTTCCACATGTTCCCGAATAAAACATAGTAGTCCGGGCATAAGCCCCTTTTTTGAAATCCTGAAAAAACAGGATCAAGGCAACTTTTGTTTGATTCCTATATTGCATAAAATAATCCAAATTTTCTATGGTTCAGATTTCGATCCCTGCAACCGGTTGAGGTTGAATTTATGAACTTCAACCTTCTGCGAATATTCCACTCAACACATGCATTCATTTCTGAATATGAACTTTCGCGAAGGCATCGAAGCCACTTGCAGCTTCATTGATTAACGCACCAGCATTGATTCCCGAATGTATACGTGAACGAAAAACTACAAACACTTTTGCATGTTTTCGTTGGCGAATGCGAACAGTATGGATTTTTCTCATTTGTGAATGTGAATGCAAGTTTTTAAGTTGTACTGTAGTGAATGTCAACGAAAAAGAGGGAATGTTTCCAAACCCGGTTGTTTTTTTTAAGTAAAGTTTTTAAATACTTTTTTTCATGTTTGAGAAGTTCTAAAATAGTTGGGATCTTCATTTTCGTAATTCGATATACAGGGTGGCGCAAAAGTCATCCTCCTATCAGAAAATGCTATAAATTTTGCGATTGACCCCTAAAGTCAGTTCTGTTTCGACATTTGTGTAGTAAACACATGCGAAATACACGTTAATAAACAATGTTACGCTACACTGCTCCAGAACGCGGAATATTGCTGACTATTTATTTGACCAATAATCGGTCGGGGCCAAACGGTTACTGTGAATGGTGAGCGCTACAGAGCAATGATCAACGAGCTCTTTTTGCCGCAACTTGATGAATTGGGATTGGAAAACATGTGGTTCCAACAAGACGGTGCAACAGCACACACTTCACGTGCCACAACCGATATGCTGAACATCGGAAGCTTACTTTTGCGCCACCTTGTAGAACAAAAACGAGTATGGAGTCATGGTATTTGCTTTCAGTTCCGTTGATCTAATTTTGAAAGAACCTTCGAAACCGGCCCATCGATTTAGGTTTCTTCAAATTGTAAGTGGCGTGAAAGTAGTACTCAACAAGCTCATTGGAACAGTCCAATCATGAAAGACTAATCCGATTCATTCAAGAACCGAATTGCTACGGCGAATCAACTTACGACTTTAAACGCACCCAAATCAGAAACCTAAAAGTCTATAGCAACCATAACTTTAACAAAACATGCGCAAAAAGTATTTCCATAGGGATTAAACTATAGGAAAAATTGTATCGGAGGAGTAAGCACAGTAGGAATTAATAACTATATCCATCAATTTGTGCTCACTAGAGCAATGGGGTAACAAGCATCCGACTTATGGAGTCCCGCTGCACTAATGTGAGTAATCTCACTAGTTGTGAGTCTGATGCGATGATCCGGCCACCAAAATTTCAATAGAGGCTGGTCAAAAATATAACTTTGTAGAAACTCTTCACATCTGTCATGTCAACTTTTTTTCTTCTACAACTTCAGACTCATAGCTTTTTGAAATCTCCAAAGGGCTTATTCCGAAAAACTCTGTCACGGGCTGTAAATTATAATCTAGCCCCTCGCAAGCAACAAAACAAAAAAAAAAAACAACATTTAAATATGTAGTTTTTCAATAGCCGACGACGTGACCATTTATAAAACTAATCCCCCCGCCCATTCACGCAAAATTGCACGCAACAGACGACTGCAGTTTCCTCGACATTACACAGGTTTACAAATTTTTATGCAAATAGTGTCGAGTTCGAATGCCAGAGATACTTTGCAAACACACAAGGGATTCGTAGGTTCGCAGCTTTCAATGATCGAGTCATAAGAATTTCTTATAAACTAATGTGGGTCTTGTCCTTCTAAGGCTTCTTAAAACAGTCTTAATAGAGAGTTTTCCAGGCTAATTATCTTTTCTTAACTACCGGCGTGAGCTCTGTTATGGATTTACACGCGTTTTAGTTTATGCGAACAATATAATTTTACGTTTATTTTAATAAAAGAAAGTCAAATAATAATAATTGTAATCATTCAATTTAATATAATTAGTCAAGAGTTTTTATGTCTCCCTCGGCTGATGGTCGTCTCTCTAAAAACGTCGTTAATACGATTTTCTGTCAGACAGCGTTGCCAGTATAATTTATTATTGGATACATCCAGTGTATGCAACAAGCTCAATCAGCGACGATGTGGTGACATTAGTCTAAGCTGAATACTATTCCCGTAACCATTCCCAGAACAGCCGGTTCTATAGTACCGGAATAACCCGAGTTTTTTTACCCGGCCAAGGGATGTTATTTTAGTGTAACCCTGTCTAATTTTCTATTCCCGTATCACGTTTTCACCTCTGAATGGCTATTGAAAAAAATATGACCTATGAAATCTGAATCGAGCAAGATAGTGTGCTTCCAAAATTATTTTGAGAAACTTTTCATCTGGTTTATTTCTGTCTTGAGCGAAACCGGCCTTACACATTGCAAATGGAGAAATGATGCACCTTCTCATGGAACAATTTTTAGGTAACTTTTTTTATTTATCGCCCTCACATACTCCAGAGCTTGCAGACAAATCTTCGCAAATCCTCTTGCTCTTGAATAGGTCTTCTTTTTCCATCGCTTGTGCTTAATGTTCAATCAGTATCGAAGGTTTTGGGGATGGTTAGAGTGGTTTTTAATTACCCGAAGAAAATATTTGACCTCCTGAAGTGGGCCATTTCCTATACATCTAGGTATATTGGGATTATTCACTGTTTTACTGTTGTTGTTGTAACAGTACTTCGGTCTTCTTAGTCGGCACTCATGAATGGCTAATATACTATGGCTAATAAAATAAAATCTGAGTCATTCCAACTGTAAAGGGCATGGTGATTACTTGTTCTATATAGACAGTCTCCAGGCCCTTCTTGAGGTCTTCTTTGGCAGTATTGAGACAGTGTTTGAGTCTCAAATCATTTCAAGCTCTTGGTTTGTTACTGAAAGGTTTATTTTCGTTTTGTGCCGCCTTACATTGTGCACGTTTTGAGGTCCAAGAGACTAAACTCCGACGTTCCAAATGATCACCGAGCTTCGATGTGTTGCTCGACGACACAAATCATCTTTTTAGCTTTTCAACCGCGCTGACTGTTCTAACAACCAACTCACTAGAATACAATAAGGTCGAAGTACAAAAGCGCCAAATAAATAGTTCCCGCTGCAGTCGGGCTATCATCACAACTTCAGCCGAGGAAGAAATTCAACGGAGAGTGACCTAGAGTGATTGGCCACAAGTGCTTATTTGAACTGAGTGGCTTACTAAAAAGTCAAGTCCTCTGGCGACGATGCAAGCGGCGAGTATCCAAGGAAATTTAACACGGAGCTGATTAAGCTCTACGCAGATATGAGGATGGTTTAGCAAATTAAAGCCCAACTGTTTCTCTGGATGGGTTAGGAGAAGCGCCGAATGAGATGAAAAACGAAACTGGGAGTTGACTGGGTCTCCCTTAATGATTCCGATTGGGGGTTGTGTGGGATGGCATGGCCTACCGTGGTACTTCCGATCGGTAAGACGGTTAAGCGCCAGTAAATGATGATGGCGATGATTGTCTCTCTAGAAATAAGCGTTTTAAACAGATAAATCCTGTATGTAGACATCTAACACCAATCTCTTTTTGGTCCCACCATGTTTCTTAGAACGATGATCTCGTTAAAAATTTATGAAGGGACTTGAAGGCGGAACATGAGTAATTGTTCAAAGTAATTGCCGTCACTCCGGCACAAGCTCCATCTGTTTCCGGAAAAGAACACGAAATGCCCATTGAGACAAATCATGTTGCCCCAACTATCCAGACTGCACCCCGACATGTCAAATGTTTGACCGGCATGTGGTGTGTCTCCCCATGACACAACCCATCTATTCATCTGTTTAACAGAGCAAACTCTTCTAACACCTATCTGGCTTTGGTCCTGGGACTTTCGTTAGAAGATTTTGATGACAATGCTAGGCAAAGAAAATGACGACTAAGCACTGGCCGGCAGTACTTGGGGAAAAGACAAAGAAACATTGCTTGCTACATATAAGGCTATTGGCCGGCCGGTTATTGACTATGCTGCGCCTATATGGTCGCCCAACCTTTCTGACACCAACTGGAGGAAATTGCAAGTCTGCCAAAACACCGCCATCAGAACTGCTACGGGATGCCTGCTTATGTCATCTGAGTCTCACCTACATCAACAGGCAAAATTGCTCAATGTTCAAGAGCACGCGGAACTCTTGAGTAGACAGTTCCTTCTGAACTGTCATAAACCTAGTCATCCAAACCGACATCTTTTGGATGTAGCACCGCCCCCCAGAGACATAAGGAGACATCTCCGTAAGCATTACGATGAGATCCGGCATCATATCTCTTTGCCGTTTGATCTGCGGAACCATAGACGGGCTCTAAATGACCTCCACACTGAGTCGGTAGACAGATCCCGCAGATCTCGGCCTGTGAAGCCCGTTATTAATACTCAACCACCTGAATTGGCTGAAGAGGAGCGTGTACTTCCGAGGGAGACTAGAGTCATGCTAGCACAACGCTCTGGATATTGTAATAGGTTAAACTCTTACTTATCCAGACTGAACCCCAACATACCAAATACATGCCCTGCATGCGGTATGACCCCTCATGATACCATACATCTCTTTTCCTGTTCAGTTGAACCCACTCTTCTAACACCCACATCACTCTGGTCCAACCCTGTGGAAACTGCGCGTTTCCTCGGACTTCCGTTAGAAGAGCCTGATGACAATTTAGAGTGATCGAGCCCATTGGGCAGGGCGAAGCACTGTTAACAACAACAACAACGACTAAGCAGAGCAAAGCAGTGTAACAACAACCACTTGTTCAAATTCGAATTTTTCACCAAAAGTTAGCCACTAAAAATTTTCGAACTTTCTGGCGTGGGTTTCTATTGTTCGACATCGATATTGAATCGAGACGAGTGTCGACTATCGAATTACTGAAAGCCACCCCGGACCAAAATCTATGTTGACTTGTGTAAAAAACAGGCAAAACAGTGCCTACAATAAATCAACAACATTCGAATCTATCAAACCCTCAAAAATCTGGGTCAAATCCGCCTTTAATAATAAAACGAACAGCAAATAAAAATCAAAATGCATTAAAAGCAAAAAATTATAAAAATGCCAACACAAATATGAAAATACGACATGCATTCGCTGGCAATTGTAGAAATGTAAACGCGCGCCACAAGACGCGGCAAAGAATAAAATTAAACAAAAACAATTGCAACTTTTTCTTTTGCAATAAAAGCGAAGACATTGAAGTTCGTGAAAAGTGTTACAAGTTCAAGTTGTTTCAATGGCCCAAAAAGTATAAAACAATTCGCCAACAAAAAAAACTTTAAAATAAAAACAAATCCACGCTTGAGTTTTGGATTCATTTTGAAACAATAAGCGGTTTTTTATTTTGTTTTTTGTTGGCGGAAGAAATGAAGTGTAATATTGCAGTTGTTGCAATTTTTAGTTTGTTTGCTTTGAATGTTCTTTTCAAGGTTGGTGTATTCAATTTGTTGGTGACAATGTTTTGCAAATAACTTTCTACGAATTTGATAGGGTTGTGTGTATTTTATACGGTCATAAGAAACAGACTTTAAGTTTACTATTTTGGTATGGATCTTTCATTCCAAAAATGCTGTAAAACATTGTTATCAATTCAATCGTAAAATATGCCATATGGCTTTATTTTAAGGGGTGAAATTAATTAAACAAACACATTTTTTACTTTTAGCCCATCGCAGATGCAGTGGCTACAGCAAAACAACAACAATTTGTCAAAGTGGAACTTCAGGAAAACGAATCAGCGCTAACAATGAATCGCAACAAACGCGAACATATAGGAAAGGCACCGAGTATCATCGATCTCATACTCAGCATAATGAATTCATTGCCATTTAGCAAGCCAAATTTACGCACGAAAACGTAGTATATATTTTTATCTTTTGTTTTTAATACATTACAAAATGTTAAAAACTATCAATAAAACTATAGCTAACATAATTACATTATGATTGTGTATGTATGTATCGATAATATTGGATGATTAAATGAGTAAAAAGAAGATAAGGGTTAGATATACATTTGTTTGTCGTTGAATAGTAGGTATAAGTTTAAGAACATTGTAAATGATTAAGTATGTCTCTATGAAAATCGCATTTGCAAAAGAGAGTATGCACACATTTTGAATGATATACATAAATATAATACAAATAATGATTTAGATAAATCTAATTGAATATGTGAATATGAGCTTAATCACTATATTTTTATAATACCGACAAAGTGGCAGATCACACTCCAAACGCTGCACAGTGGGAAGTTTGAGATTTAAATTCATGACACATGGAAGGCATTCTAGTATTATCGAAAGTGAACAATATTAGATCGAAAAACGTTTTTGAAAATGTCATTTGCCGTTTTTTAGTGGTTTGTTAGAAGAATATCAAGAATTACTTCAACTTGGAAATCTTAATTATAAAGGTAAAAGGTTGCTGGAAAATATGAAAAAAATATTTTATAAATATGTATTTCAAAATTTCAAGCATGCAGTTTTCCGCATAATATAAGAAAATAGTTCCAAACATCATGTTTGAAAAAAATTTAAAATATTTCTGGAAGATATTGGAGTTTTTGCACAAAATTTAAATTTTTTATTTTCCAACTTAGCATATGGAAATTTTTTATACAACTTCTAACCTGTTCTTACATTTTTTAATTAAAATTCGAAAATAGCAAATTACATTTTACAAAATCGCAATTTGATTTTGAGTCACTCCTTTAAATTCCCCACCCGTATGATGTTTCACAAAACGCCACTGCTCAGTTTATAAGAAATACCTAGATTTTAGCCGATCTCAGAATATACAAAAAACAACCTATTTCAAAATTTGTTGAATGAAGCGTTTATCTCTGAATTTAATCGTAAACCCAATTTCTCAATATTATATGTGCAGCTTAGCAGGAGCTGTATTGAAATAAGTTTACAGAAGGGGCAGTATTCAATTAAGTCAGGGTTTTCTTTAGTTAAACTCTTAGATAGGGTGTTCTCTAATATATAATGATTTCTTCTTCTACTCGGGCAACGATAAGTAAACATTTTTATCTTTCTGCGCTTATATGTGTGTGAGTAGTTAAGATAAAAAAAACAAGTATGAAGTTTTAAGGATTTAAATTACTTTTTAAAATTGTGAAGAACTTTTTTGTTAATAAAATTATTTCGTTTGATTGAAATTATTTGTGAATCTTTTGTTTTCATATATACTAAGTATGTATATATACATATATTTTCTGAATACACGCATTAATAAATTAAAATAGTGATAGGTTTTTTGTTGTTTTTTACACATAAAGGTATACTAATTGTGTATAAAAATGGCAAAAACCGTTAATATGTTATACATACTTTATGTTACCTCGATAAAAAAAAAATATCGATTTGCAATGCGCTGTCAACGATTTAACAGTGTTATTACAATTTTGATGATAAACGATAGAGCTATGTTTTGAAAATATTAGCAATATACGATTATTGTCATTACTAAATAGAACTACGCACATAAACAGTATGTTGAATGCTAACAAATTAATTCAATTTAATAGCTATCGTAGTCTCTTACGTTTCAATTATAGCAAAGCGACAATCAACCGACATCAGTTTTAGTGGTCAACACTACGCATATGAATGGTGTTATACACAAATTTGTTTCACATGTCACAGCTTTTATAACGAAAATAATATAAACGTTCAATAACGAATTTTTTAACATATCCTTGTTATATACAATTTTTTTTTTTGTAACATTTATCGCCAAGCGTACTTTTAGACCCCTATTATTTGGTAAAATATGTATTTTCAAATGTTATGCGAAATAAAATTAAATATATTTTTATTTGCTTTCACGTAACCGTGTAGTTGTTGTGTTTGAATGTGTTGCAGTGATACCCGGGTTTGATGCTGGAACACAAACGCCTGAACCGTTTGTTTGAGGCGTGGATGTGGGCAAGGGCAGCAAAGCATTTGATGGCGGGCACCAGTAACCCTATAATTAATTGAAATTAAATTGTGTATCAAAATCTAAAAACGTTGAGTCTTAAACTGCAGTCTTAAGATTTTTTTTTATTTCAAAAACTTTGAACTTGATATATATTAAGTTTGTGCTGAGGTAAGCAGTTTTTGAAACACATGCTCTAATTTATCTGTTTACTCTATTTCTTGAATGCTTAGCTAACCTCAGTTGAACTCGTCAATGTCTCGGTAACTTGCTAGCTTAACAAGGCACTTACAAAATTTACTTACTTGTGCTCCTATTGATCCAGGTCCAGCTGAAATTGTCGCATTCCCACAACCATTCATCCCTGTATTAATTGGCATCCCGCCATTTGCGTAATAAAAAGGCATTTGGGGAGGCGGTGCACCAGCAGCATATGGCAAACATTGAAATTGTATTCCTCCATCAGCGCCATGCATTGTACTGCCTCCCATATCTGGGTTTGTGAATTCATGTGGCGCTGCATAAAAGCCGTTTGGTGGTCCTTGCAGAGGCATATTCACCGCCGTAACTGAATCCGATGGCGATGGCATATAATGTTGAGATGTGCCACCATTATGAGGTGTCGGAAATGGTATTGGAGTACAAGTGGTTGTTGTTGATGTGGGATTCATACCCATGGCATTAGACGGTGGTGGTGCGTATATACCAAAAGAATGTGGTGGCGCTGTCATTGGCATATGCAGATAAATGCTGCCGGCGGCTGTAGTTGGCGGTATCATCGGCATTGTTGGGTCACCATTGAACTCGCCATAATGACTATAAGTTACCGCTTGATAGAGAGGATGGGAAGGCTACAAAAAATAAACAATATTAATACAATTAAAAATGTAATTCTTACGTAAATACAATAAAACTACGCTCTTAACCTGTTTCATCACTTTTCCGGAATGGCTAGCATTGTATTCCTCGATTCCATTTGTGGCGTTATCATAATTGCCATGCGGTGATGGCATACCATGATCTGCCACTGAAACCGCAAGTGATACAATTCCACTTGTGCCACCACTGGAGTTTATGGTTTTCGTATTTTGGTTCGAAGCATGACTATGCGACGAATTAGGTGTAGCACTGCGATTCGAATTGCTTTGTCCAGAGTTGTTAATTTTTAGAGCACTTGCATACTTGCTACCACTAGAATTATTGTTATAATCTTGATTGTGATTGTTTGAACTCTGACTTGTGATTGTGTTTGTCATATGAGTGTTATTATTGTTGTTACTTTGATTACGTAAGAATACGGGACGTTCTTTATCTTTATTATTGTTGAAATAACGTGCTGGATAACGTCTATGCATATTGTGACTACCTTTGCCAGAACCATTATTGGGGTTACCATTATGTCCGCTACTATTATTGGCATGGTGCATCTGTGCTGATGGAGTTGAATGTTGATGAGTATTTTGATTTGATTCTTGGGGTGTATTCGCATTTAATTTCACCATGGAATTATTGTTAGGGTCAGATTTTGTCTTAAAATATTGGAGAATTTTCGTATTAAAACAGATAATTGCACTATAAAACGTTGCATTTAAAAAATTTGTACTCAAAATACTCCGATTAAAAATTGTTAAAATTATTTCTGTATTCGTTATTTCACGAGAAAAATTAAAAAAAATTAATTTTTTTTTTCTGACAACTTACCTCTTGCACGACGTCTTCATTCGTGGTTTTAGAAGCCGTTTTACCACCATTGGATTTAGTATTTGTTTCTATAAAATCAAAATCCATTAGTTGAGCAATGTTATAGTTATACAAAATCATGCTCACCCCCTTCATTGCCCCCGCACTTCAAATGCATAAAATGGTACTCCAAACCTAAATTGTAAAAATGTCGCAACGTGGCTACATCGGTTGGCAAATCTATACCACTAGCCTCAACGGATTTCTTCGCATCCCAATTAATACGTCCGCTCAGCGGCGTATTTGCGTTCTGTCCACAACTTCGATTACGATTGTTTGGAGTCTCGTATTGCGTTTGTGAGTGCGGTGAATTATTTTGCATTCCACCAGCTTCGTTTGTGTTGGTAGTTGTTGGTGTAAATGAGGTATTAGGAGCATAAAATTGACCACCTGCAACATGCGGTGCACCCGGATGCGACGGGGCAGCTGTTATAAGAGGTGGTGGCATATAAATATTATTTGGTGTTGGTGCGAAAGCTGTTGGCGCTGCACCTGGTGGTGGATACATATAATAACCAGCTGGCATAATTGCTGCTGTTGGTGGGTGCATGGTGGCGGGATCATAGCCATATGCATAATACTCCTCAGGCATGGCACCATATTGTGGCGGTGCAGGATATATATAATGGAAGTCTGGAATTATAAAAGCAGGTGCTCGCATACCAGCTGCCGTTTGTTCCATCACATTGAAGTTACCAATCATTTCGCCAGGTACACCGTCAGCACCACCACCCATGCGTTGCTGTCCATTTGGTTCGGTTTTTATACGCATCTCTGGTACATTCGGATTGTTGTTGTCATTTGAAGGTGTTAATGTACCGCCACTGCCACCTTTAGTTTCTAAATCACGTTGCGCATGCTCCACAGTCAATGGCATGGCACAATATTCAACAGTTTGTGCACGGAAATTTTCAAAATGTGTATATTGTTTCAATTTGTAATAGCAGCCATTGCGATGCTGAGCTGCGGCGGCGGACGTAGCAATATAATGTTGTTTTTCATTTTTACCGATATCATCGCCTGTTATTTCAGTTAAATACTCTGACGATTTTCCATTGGATATCATGGGAGAACAGTAATCATGCGCGCTACTAAATTGGCCATTTAGTTTGAAACGATAATTGTAATGACGGGTAAGCCGAACTGAACTATATTTCTGCATATGACGCTGAAAACGGTAGGGTAATGTCCACGGCTTAAATTGATCGGGTGGCAAGGGTGTCAGTGATTCATAGGGGACCTGCAAATTTTGAAATTTAAAAAAAAAAATCGCAGTCATTCTCAATATATCACAAACAAAATGCATGCATACATTTTAATGACTGAACCAAAAGTTTGGACAACTTCAAAATAATTAATATACATGTTTACATACAGAAAATGGAAAAAATAAGTTGACAAACATTTTATTAATTTTACATATTTTATAGTTTAAAAAAAAAAGCTGCACATTGCGATCAGGTATATTAGTTCCAAAAGTTGAACAAAATTAGGTACATATAAAAAAAAAGGGACAAAAAACCGACAGGTCTTCAACTAAAATGGCTACGCACAACAACCTAATACTACTAGATACAATTTCTTGTTTACATGCATGTTGATTAACAATTTATGGTGCTGACGGATGCGTGTACTCGATCATTAAAACAACGCTTATAGTCGAACTTTTCCAGCCTGTTTGGAATTACCCGGCCCTTGACGCAATTCACAATTCTAGTCATATACAATTGTCCTTGTGAGCAGCAGACTAGCTGTGGTTAGGACAGATAAAATTGGATCAATCAGACCCGTAGGCATTTCCTGACTGCTGTGTGATAAGCTTGGTATCAAATACAATGCCAAAGATAGATTCATAGCTGCTCTAATAAATACGACATTTATTCATTTTTAAGTCGCTTGTGTTTGTAAAATGTTATATATGGAGCAGCTACTTATTGGAATCCATAGCCTTGATGTTGTTGTTGTTGTGGTAACGACAAAAACACTCCCCGAAGGTTTTGGGGAGTGTTGTCGAATTAACAGTCTTTGACCGGATTTGAACCCGGTACGCTTCGGTACTCCCTTGCTGTACTGCCCGACTGTCGTGGTAGCGATTTAAGCCCCAGTAAAACCTTCTAGGTCATGTCACCCCTCCTTCCGTAAGGAAGGATAGATGGGTAATGAGAGGTGAGAAGCATCATATCCGTAGATCAACCATCGAGTTGCACGTCATTAGCTTTGTGTATATTAGTCGCCTCTTACGACCGGTATGCCTACCTCGGGCATATTCTAAACCCCTAACCCGCAGGGGTTAGGCATTGATCGAATGTGGCAACGGATAACTAGCTTTTACGAATGGAAATAGAAACAAAACTAAACTAAAGAAACAATAATCAATAATAAATTACACCAGAGTTTCATTGCGATAAGAAATTAAAACATACAATTTCTCATACGTTAATAATTGTATAAAATGTTTCAATGCATAAATGTTGTCCCCAATTCAAAATTGTGTTAAAATTCAAAATAAATTACTTTCGGACTTATTTTTGCAACTCATTTATGTTAGCTTATATTTAAATAAAGATATTTAAACCATATTGAAAACAAAATACGAATAAACAAAATTAAAGGATGCGAATACATAATAAAAAAATGTTTAACTGTTTATTTTTTCCATTAGTTTATATTTTAATAAAACATTTTACTACATCTTACCAGACGTTTTTCGCCTAATTGTTCAACAAATACAATGCAGTAGCCTTTATCCACTGCGATCTCTTGTATATGACAAGTGTACAGATCATTTTCCGATTTACATAGCTTCACATGACATTTGGCTCCCACCTGGAATATTTTATGAACTCGTGTTTGCTGGCAGCGTATCAACTTCAGGTAAACAATTACACAAGCACAAACATAAAAGTGGATTATGGATAGACAAGACACAACAGCAACAATAATGTATGTAGGACGAGTTAAAATTGACAAGCACATAATCGTTGATCAATTGTTTTAAGTACATATGTATGTTAGACACATAGAAGGAGCAAACTGTTAGTTCATTCATTTATGACAAGCAAACAACATGCATTCGCACGCAACTTAACAACTAAATAGTATATACCTTAAAATTTGCATCACCATTATACCAATTTTGTAATTTTTGTTCTTTTCGCTGTTCATTCCAAGCATCAAATTCAATGTTACGATACATATTAGGATCCAAAGCTTTCGCAACTTTATAAGGGAATGGTGTAATACCTTACAATAATTAATATTTATTAAAATATATCTATGAAAATTAGTAAAGAAATAATCATATACATCATACTGATACCTTCTTGCAATAATTGCCGCACACATGATATATATTTATGCGGCAATAGTGATTCTGCAGTTTTACACAATGCTGATTTTTCATAATCACAATTAGTATGTATCTTCATTTCACGATGCAAATCATCCGACAGACGCGGAAAATTTGAAAAATGAAAATGACATAGTTCATAATTCTCTAAAATACAATTGGTTTCATGCGGTAAATCGAATTTAAAGCGACGACCATCAACAAGTTGTATACTGGTACAGTAACCGTTTTCATTGTTTTCGGAAGTATACTCTGTAGATTCTAATGTCGGTGAATGTAGCATGTGTTCTACAGCAAATGCAACGTCAGGTAATTTATACAAGTCCTTGTATAGAATTTCGTAACATATTGCTAAATTACGAAAAAATTATATATATATATATATATAACACATTTAATGATGATGTTGTTAAACAAAGTACCTTGACAAATAGCTGCATCTTTAATGTAGTCGCAAGTAAAAACTGAGTCGAAATGACGTTCTGGAGTATAAAACACACGAAATACATCATTGAAGTATGAACGTGTGCTATAGAAGTTTCCCAAATTAAACGGCTCAAATAGCAACACATTTCGTCTGTAAACATGTAAGTTAAAAAATTATTGATAAAATTAAAACCAAGAGAAATTATTCATACACATTTCCTGAATACTTTATAATAACCTCTTAAACATGTAAGGAAAATTACATTTTCACGAGGTTTACATTGGTACCGAACCTTTTATAAGCAGGATATTTAGTGGATTTCCATCTCGAAAAGATAAATTTATGGTATTACTTACTGGAACATATAACCAACTGCCTGCAGTTCAATCAAAGTCCCATAAGTTTTAGGCTTCGACATATCATCAAGATACTCATCTAAATCACGTTCGATGAGCTGTTAAATAATATTCAATTAATGAAAGTTTGACAAACATGGTTGTTTGATTACTTCTTACTTTGCCGCCAGAGCAAAAGAGTAAATATCTTACCGGCGCAAAGAAGTTTCGATGTTTACGCATATAACGTACGCATTTTTTGCGTATTGCCAAATGATGCAGCTGCGTATCATACATTTGTTCAGATATAACACGAAACAAACAGGATGCATCGCGTGCAGTGTGCTTACGATAAAAATTATTCTCCTCGAGAAATTGGTCAAAAGGATCAGGCGCTTGGCGACTGCCGGAGGTAAATTGACGTTGCATGCTTATACACTGATTTATAAAAGTAGACGTGATTGGATCTGGAAAATGAGGAAATATTTTTAAAATGCAACGAAAATAATTACACAGATTTTGTTCGTAAAAGAATGTAACAGGGTAATTTGTTTGGCGCAACACCACATAACCTCAACTTCCAAATACCTTACCAATTCATATTTGCAGCTTTTGTTGCAGGAAATCCAAATTACTTAAAACCAATAATAAAAATGTATACTACTACATTCGTCAATAGTTTATCTTACTGCATACACAAATATTTAGCAACAAAGTTCAATGCACGCAACTGTACAAATCCCTATATGATCTTCACGCTGTACAGATTTTTCAAGGCCTAATTACAGTTATATATTAGAGAGCACATTATTTGCGAACTATATTAGTACAGTTTTTATTGCAATCATATTTATTTATATATACATACATATACAAAAGGAATATAAAATAATTAACCAACTCATTTGTTTTAGAATTTAACTTTTCCTACAACTGACCTTTTTAAAAAACTTTGTAGAACGCAAAAGTTGTAAATTTCAACAACTTTCAAACATTAAAATTGTAAATTACCGAAACCGCCACAAATCAGCAAAACACAATCACAAATTGTCACTACACTTGTTGCATTAACTATATTTTACTTTTATTTAATATTTGTTAAAATGTAAGTTTTAAAATAATTTAAACAACGATATTTGCTTTTCCCGAGCTGAAGTTTGAAGAAACGAGTCGCGATAAAATTCACAAACAAAATGCAAAACAAGGAAGATTCAAATTCGAAAAGGGAATCAACAAAAAACGGTACTTTTCGCTTAGGGTTGCTGCCATTCCCGAAGAATTGTGCACAAGAAAGCCTTAACCCGCAAAGGCACGCACTCGAATTTATTTATTATTGAATCGTAGTACAGGTAACTAAATAAAGGCACATAGTTTAAGTCAAAGTTTAGTATGATTTAAACTTAGTTGTAGCTATTTGACACAATTTAATATGGGCTATCTGTCAAATAAGCTTCATCTAAATTTAAGTCATACTTAACCTTGACTATGACTATGCCCCAAAGTTTCTAACGTTGGGGAAATTTCGATTGCCATATTAGTTAACGAGTGATGTTAAAGAACTACACTAGTTAATCAGACTACTTAAGCACGTCGAAAAATGTCGGAAGAGGACTCAAAAGACGCGAAAGAGTCGTCATATTCCGGATCTAGAGAGTTGATATTATTATTAATAATTTAAAAGAGATAAATGTGTTCTTTGCAGAAGTTTTTCATTAAAAAAATATATTGCATATTAGTTAAAAGGATGTGCGTTTCTTTCATAAATTCGGTTAGGTACAGATTTAAGTTAAATAATGATCTTTAATTAATTGATAACGGAATTGTTCAGGAAAACAGCGAAATTTTTAAAAAGGGGTTTATTTTAACCAAAATTCTAAAAATATTTATTCTCAAGGTGGTTGTCGTAATTAATTAATGTAAAAGACAACAACAGTTAAGGAACGGCATTAGAATTTGGAGTCTTTAACACAGTTCAATTATTGAATGCAAGTCTGCCACTGGGAGTGAAGAGAGGGGATGAGTAAAAGCTAATACGTACGCAAAGACGTTGCAAGATTTTCTTCACACCTTTTTCTGCCGGTTTTTTGTTTCACAATTACATTCAAGAAAAGTTGATATAAGTTAGACAGAACGCAATCATAATTGAATTTAACGTTACCTCTAGTAAAAGCGCTCTTTGATTATAGAACTATAATTTTAACGATTGGAGAACCAGGCCCGTTTTGCTGGAAAACACAATAGCGTATAGTCATAGTCAAAGTTATATATGACTTAAAATTAGATGAAGCTTTTTTGACAGGTGTCCCATGTAAAATTGTTTCAAAGAGCTTAAACAGAATTTAATTCATACTTAAATTTGACTATGACTATGCCCAATGCTTTTCCAGTGTCGTTCCCTTCAGTTAAAGATAAGTCAAAGGGCGCCATTGCTTTAGAAAAAAAAAATCTGCACACCAACGTTGTTTATACGGATTTCAGCAAAGCTTTTGACAAAGTGTGTCACTCATTACTTATTCATAAACTCGATCAGTTGGGCTTCCAGCCGAGTCTCAATCGCTGGATCTCTTCTTACCTTAGTGACAGGACACAAAGAGTAGTGCTTAAAAATTTCGTATCCGATGTCATTTATGTCTCTTCGGGGGTTCCTCAAGGAAGCTTGGCCCGATTCTGTTCTTGTTGTTTATAAATGATATTTCTACAATAATAAAATTTTCAAAAATGTTAATGTATGCTGACGACGTAAAGCTTTTTATGTCTACAATCAGATCTAGATACACTAGTTACTTGGTGCTTAACCTTAAAAAATGTAAACACATGCATTTCTCAGCCGGCTTCCTATACATTTAAAAATTATAGTCTTGAGCAAGTGTATGATTTTGTTGACCTGCGGGTTACTATGGACTATAAACTCAGTTTCAACCGCCATATTAACACAACAGTGAATAAGGCTAGAGGTGTCCTAGCATTCGTTAAACGATGGTCTAAAGAGTTTAGCGACCCTTATGTAACTAAAGCCCTCTTCACTACATTAGTCAGACCGATAATTGAATACGGTTCTATAATTTGGAACCCGCGTTACCAGGTTCATGTAGATCGCCTAGAATCAGTTCAAAAACAATTTTTACTATTTGCCTTAAGAGATTTTCACTGGGATCCCTTGTATAATCTGCCACCCTATACGAATCGTTTAAAACTCATTAATCTGCACACACTTTCTAGTCGGAGGGAAATGCTTGGAATTATTTTTATGATTAAATTGCTGAATGGTTTACTATCTAGCCCATTTCTTCTAAATGAAGTGAACTTCAATGTACCGTCTCGTCCTTCAAGGCGTTTTAAATCTCTAGTCTTAAAACAGTGCCGAACCAATTTTCAGTTAAATGAGCCTTTTCGCTGTTTGTGTCAAGATTATAACTCTCTTTCTGGTAGATTTGATATTTCAGACTCGCTTTTCAGCATAAAAAAATCAATTGCTTCTATCCTAAATTCATAGCTACTAATTGTTTCTTATTCTTTGACTTCTATATTAACTTCTAACAATAATTTTATTCTGTTAACTAGTTATTTCTTAATGTATAATCTATCTTATATCTACTTTACTTAGCTGATGAGGTTTTCTCTGTAGCTGAGCAGTTTTAGATCTCGACGATTAACAAACCAAAGCCTTTCAACGACTCGGCACAACGGATAATCCGCTCGTTATGCGGATGCGCCCCTCGCGCCGGTCGGGCGGGATATGGTGGGTAATCCGTTTGGGAATTATTATAATTCTTGGCAATCCGAAAAAACAAAGGTTTTTCAAATTTAAATTTATTATAAGGAAAACAGAAACATAAAATAAGACTTATCAAAAAAGCTTTAACTTTGAGAATATTTAACAGCTAATACAAGTGTACGCTGTCAAATCGATGGTAGGTATTTCACCACTGTACCTATGTCTAAAATGTTTGAATTCGCTGTTTTTAATTGAATATTTCAACAAAAAAAAATTATCACCAAAGTTACAAAACTATTTATTTGTGAATATTATGTAAAAATAAAAATGTTGCTAGCATAAAAATTCGCGATATAAATGCAATTCTCTCCAGCGGTGAATTACTGTTTCCCACTATTCATAGCGTTTAACCTTCTTTTTGTTTTACATTTTTTCACCACAGCTTTCACAACCCATGTGGAGTAAAGTTTTCCACTAGTACTATTTCAATGTAGAGGAACGAAACAGGTCATGTTCGGTTTTTAAATTGTCTCTTAGTTATTAAACGTATGACGATCACAAATACTACTTTGTACTCTTAGGAGGGATATGTGGAGATCAAAATAAAAAAAAAGGAACAAGAAAATGTGTTTATTTGTACAAACGACATGAAAATAACTAACCAAGGGTAGTTAATTTTTAATATTAAGAAAATTTTAAAACAAATCCGAAACCGTGAATTTTTTAACTACCTTTTTTCTTTTGTTTGATAGACTATCGAGTGGCCCATCACTAGCTTAGAAATAAAACACGAATTTCTGAACACCATGTGTAAAATTGCCATTATAATATAAGCTATTGAGTTTTGGAAAAGTGTTTAGTTAACGATGACAAAACTTTTCAATCCCTGAATCTTCCGCACTAAAAAAAATGGTTTCATGTGCAACGCAATGAGTTAAGCTTTTCAATTTTGGAAAAGTGTTTAATTAACGGTAACAAAACTTTTCAATCCCCTGAATCTTCCGTAGTTAAAAAAAAATTGTTTCATGTGCAACGCGACCACCCTTATACGAATGTTGGGCGTTTGCTAACCGATGTTGTTAACATTTCTTAACGGACCGAAACAGTTTTGCTGCAGAATTTTAGGCGAAAGATTCTAGCCATTAATTTGTTCAGTTAAATTTAAATTTATTTGCATTCACTACAGTTCCGATTATAAAATAAAACGCTTTAATGTATGCACTAGAATAGTTATAAGTAAAGGGAGTTTGCGAGTAGGATGTTTGCAAGTCTTAGCCACCTTTAATGCGATATTGGAAACACCCAAACTGCACAAAAATAAAATTAAAGGAACCCATGACAACAATACTTGATAGATTATCACCATCCGCTTGTCCTCTCCTCACTTTGGAGAATCGATTTGATGAGATTCATGTTTTGAATAAAATATAATGTTATCTGGTGTATTAGATTGATCACATTTGCATATTTGAAGTAAGTAAATATAATACAATTTAAATTTTATTGTTATTTCTCGTTATCTCATTAATTGTTCTTTCCAGAGGCTTCAAGGACGTCCAGTAAGTGTTGTTTTTGGTCGGAATATTATTATAGTTCATCGTGTAAGTTGCTAGTGTGGAACATTTAAAAAAGTAACACTGAAGAAGTGACGTTTACTCTAATACTGCTCAGCTGCTGTTGTCTTGTTTTCATTCGTCTCTCTTTCCGGAGGGAACTTTCAAACAAGTTTTGACTTTTTGGATTCTACCACGTGAAAAAGCATCTCATCTTCCATCCGAATCAACTAAAAAGTGAAAATTGATTTTTTGGCACCTAAGCTCCCTTTTCGTAGACCAGGTCACATATAAACATTGATAAATTTTTTTTTGTGTACTTAAGTGAGCTCGAGAAAAGTTTAGATTCATAATCAGGACCACTGGATGATTTGGGCGTGGCACCTTCCATACAAATGAGATTTTCCGTACTTAATATCTTTGAAAGTATTTATGATAGAATGTCGAAAATTGGTAAGGAGTAAAATGAGACCAATCTCTAACACCTCAAGAAAAAAGAGATGGAAGGAATAAGTGGGCGTTGCAAATTGCATGGCAAATATTCATGGTAGAATGTTAAAATTTAGCTCAGAGTAATATGAGGTCAATCTCTGCCACCTCAAGAAAAATGATCGGTAGGGGAAAAGCAGGTATGACGCCTTTGGATATAATCTTAATTAATATTACTCCGCAACTATTTCTACGAGCTTTGTAACATTTGCTATTGAGATCTTTCATATGAAGAAGAAGTTCGGGATAGGAATAGGGTAGCGAAGGAGGATAGGGATAGGCAATATTTCTAGATCCACGCAGGTTAATTTCTTACTTGGGAACAAACATTTAGGGCCGCTTTCATAAAAACCGGTAACTGCTAACCGGAGTTTAATTGACGTATTTTGTACGGTTAGCTATCAAATTAATCGCCGATTAAGCTTAACCGGCTTTTATGAAAGTGGCACTTACACTACCAATAATATCAGCTAATAGGGCTGAACACATTGAATACGGTGGCTACAAACTACAGCTACAATAAAACAAATTTATGCGACAACTGTAGTCAAGCATTGGTTACTTGATTACAATGAAAGCCGCTGCCGCAGGTGTGAAATCAAAGAATTATAGAAAAGGTTTTCATTGTAATCAAGTAGCCAATGCTTGACTACAGTTGTCGCATAAATTTGTTTTATTGGAGCTGTAGTTTGTAGCCACCGTATTCAATGTGTTCAGCCCTATTAGCTGATATTATTGTTAGGCCCGGTTTTTAAGTACAAGTTTAACTCAATGTGTCAGTTAAACTAAGCTTAAACTTGTTACGCAGTTTTTCAGTCAACTTTAAACGAAGTTTAAAAACGAAGTTTAAACGTAGTTTAAGCGGTCAATTCGGCAGGGTTAAGCTCTAGTTAACTTGTCAGCTGTTTTGCATATTTGATGCTTTTGGTTGTGAAACAATAAGCTGAACGCAATTAAGAAAGGACGATATTTTTATATTTAATTAAATACTGGATATATCATCTGACGAAAGTGATTATAGTGATGCAGAAATTGGCGAAATCCTAACTATTACAATACTGAGGAGAAGCAATGGCGTTGAATATGTATACAAATATTATCTGTTGCCGTATCTAGATAAAGAAAAAACCAATGTTGCCGTATAAAAAGCAAATATTAAAAGCGGCCTTAAACTCACACTGAAAAACCGCTCTGCAGTTTAACTGGAGTTTAAATTTATGCCAAGTTTAAGCAAACTTAGTTTAAACTGAGCTTAACCAAGGACTGAAAAACCGGGCCTTAATGTCTATTTCGAATCAATGGTGAACCAATAATTTACTTGCAACCATGATCCAATAATACAGGTCGTGTTAATAGACCAGCTGATTTTTACTTTTGTCTCGAATTTTGACATTACACTCCTTTCTCAGTACGATTTTGACGTTAAACTCACAAATTACAAAAACGAAATACATGGAAAATTCGAGCTGCTACGACCTGTTGTATTTCAATTCAAACATTTCCGAGCTTAGGGATTCAGCACTTTTCTAAGAAAAAATTAATTTCTTCTTATTACTAGTTTTCGACAATATTACCGACAATCTTTTCGGGTGGAAATAAAACTCACGATAAGGGTGAGTTGGTTTTTCGTGCATTACTTTTAAACGGATACAAAAAGTTAGGGTTCGACTTCAAATTCTTTACCCTGGCATGGATACCATATCTGACTGTTGTTGTTGTTGTAACGACAAAACACTTTCCGAAGGTTTTGGGGAGTGCTTTCGAGCTGACTCCTTGGCCGGATATGAATCCGGTACGATCCGGTACTCCCTTGCGGTACTGCCCGACTGTCGTGGTAGCGATTTGGTATGACCAGTGGAACCTTCTGGGTCATGTCACTCCTCCTTCCGTAAGAAGGAGAGATGGGTAATGAGAGGCATCATACCCATAGATCAACCATCGAATTGCACGTAATTACCTCGGTGCATATTAGTCGCTTCTTACGACCGGTATGCCTACATCGGGCATAGTCTAAACCCCTAACCCGAAGGGGCACCCTATCTGACTATTTTCTGTCAGTTTCCTATAGTGTCTCCTAAAGTGCCTACCGGAGCAACCAATTTTTTGCTCATTAATTTTAAACAGGTACACAAATTTAGGTTCCGGTTTGCAAATTCTTTCTTCTCATAAACTGCGCAGTACCACTATTGTATCAAAAAGTATTATATGCAAAAACAGGCTGGTTGCAATGCAACACTGCTACGCGAAAACCACAATGGTGCATTGTCCTGATGATTTTGTGATGCATTGCCTAAATCATGATTTTCTTTAGGAACACAACTTGTCACTTTTATTTAATTTAACTTCAAATTAATAATTTATATAAAAATACGCGTTTTACGCTTCAGCTTTGGCCATTTCTTAATTACTATAAATATGTCAATATGAAAAGCATCAACAAACTTGCGCATCAAGAATGCGCCTAAATGTATGCAGCAAATTTGACTCTTGCTCTTTTTAGTTTGGACTTTTTCGTTTGGGAACACTTGACTTTCTATTTATGCAAGCAGATACAACGTTGAAAAAACCCTGTAGGGAAATCAATTAACTACAAGTCGGCTATTAGTTCACTATTTTTTAGCTAGCTTTGTCTTTCCCTCAATTACTTTACATTACTTTTAGCTGACTACTTTTACATGGCGACGGCGCCGAAAAAGTGAGTTCAATAATAAGCAATTTTTGGTACTTTTGATTCCTATACTTATCACTTAATTATTATATAAATTTTAATTATAATATTGTTAATGTGTGTTCATGTACATCATGCATAAATACCCAACAATCATTTCTGTAAAAGTTTTTAAAAGCAATTTAAAATAAACTTGCTTCAATAAGCGATATGTAAGCTTTTGCAGTTTTAATTTATTTGAAAATTTAAAGTAAACTTTTTATAAACTATAACAAAAAACTGTTATAAATCATTTCACATTGAAAGTGAAGTGCAAATGTTTACAAAAAATCCGGAGAAAAATATTTGTCAATTTTTTTTCTTTCAACTTAAAAAATTTTCAATTTCTTTTCATAAGAAATTTTACATGAGAATGTAGACGAAAAAGCAAAAATCAAGGCTGCATCTTAACCACTTCTGCAATCTGCTGATAATTGGTTTAAGTTTAAGTTAAGCATTCAATGTATGATTAAAACTTATTTATTTATTATAGTAAAATAGATAAATAATATAGAAAACATGCTTTGAATAAAGTTTACAAAAAACACTTATAAAAAGCTTTCTTTGAAATTTTTTTATAGGCTTACATTAATAAGCTTTTCATCAACGTGTCGTTTCAATTATAAAACGATTATTCTCAAACGTTTTATAAATGAAAAATCCAAATTTTGTAAACTTAATATTTATTTCGGAAAGATTTTAAAAACTTATTTTAAGTTTACTTGGCTTGTTGGGTATGAAATGAAAATTTTTTGATTTTAATGAAAAAAGTGGCATAAAGAAATACAATTGAGTTTTTTTGTTAACAAGTATTTTTATCTGATATTCAAGTGCTCAAAAAAATTTGGGATACAGTTTTTCGATTGAACACTGAATGACTTTGAAACCAAGTAGTAGTTGGACACAATAACACGACTAACAGTTAGGTAGGAAAGTAGTGGGCCACAGAATTGCCCACAGGGAACTGACCGCTGAGTTGACTGCGAGTGTTTGTGTTGGTAACAACAGATCCGATCCCGCAAAGTTTATTTTGCTCTAAATTTTGACGTATGACGGACACGTCGACCGTGACGTGCTGTATCTGCTTGAAGCATTATGCAAAGACTGACGTATCAGCGCAGAAAATTATCGCCATTTTCCAGCTTTACTGATGTGGAAACTTTGGGAGTATTCGAGAGAAAGGTTCTACGAAAGATTTATAAGCCCCTGAGACACACCGACATAGTTCAACGTGTTAAAGCTGCAGATAAATTTCCTTATTCACAAATCCATAGTCATAACCACACCATATACAGGGTGTTTTTTTTACAGGTTTGTTTTTCGAATAGAGATAAAACTGGCATTTTGTGGTCAAATCTGGCAACTCTAATGTCATTTATGTTCAGTTTGGTTTGCCATTTTATCATGAACAAGTTGACAAAAGAACAACGCTTGCAAATCGTGCAAATTTATTTCGAAAATAATGGTTCAGTTCGCGAAGTTTACCGTGAGCTCCGTCCATTTTATGGTCGACATAATCGTCCATCAGAGCAATTAATTCGGTTAACCATGGATCGTTTTCGCACTACGTTTACTCTATGTGATAATACGCATCCGCAGAGACGTCGAACAGTGCGCACCGAAGAAACAATTGCCGCTGTAGAGCAAAGTGTTGAAGAGGACCCGAATGAATCGATTCGCCACCGTGCACAGCAATTGGAGCTTTGTCCATCAACTTTATGGAAGATTTTGCGCAAAGATCTTGGCTTGCGACCTTACAAGATCCAGCTTGTGCAAGAATTAAAGCCGCGAGACTATGCAATGCGTCGTGATTTTGGTGTATGGGCCGAAAATGAGATTGATTTCGATGCTGATTTTCATCGCAAAATTTTGTTCAGTGATGAAGCTCATTTTTGGTTGAATGGCTACGTCAACAAGCAAAATTGCCGCATTTGGAGTGAAGAGAATCTACATGAGACCCTTGAAACGCCATTACATCCACAAAAACTGACTGTTTGGTGTGCTCTATGGGCTGGTGGAGTCATTGGGCCATACTTCTTCCGCAATAATGCTGGAGAGGCAGCTACCGTTAATGGAGACCGGTATAGAGCCATGATAACCGACTATTTTGTTGCCGAATTGGATGGCATGAATGTGGATGAGTTGTGGTTCCAACAAGACGGCGCTACATGCCACACAGCGCACGTCACAATCGATTTATTGAAGGAAACATTCGATGAGCGCATAATTTCGCGGAATGGACCTGTCAATTGGCCACCAAGGTCGTGTGATTTAACACCATTGGATTATTTTCTTTGGGGATATGTGAAGTCGCTCGTCTACACCAACAAACCAGAAACGTTAGGGGAATTGGAAGCCAACATTCGTGGCGTTATTGCCGACATACGGCCCCATATGCCCGAAAAAGTGGTTGAAAATTGGACCTGTAGAATTGGCTTTATTCCAGCCAGCCGCGGCGGCCACATGCCCGAAATCATATTTAAGCATTAATGGCATAAAATTATCCTTCCAATAAAGCCAAATTGATGGACCTTAAAACGATTGTTTTGTGCTTTATTTCAATTCGAAGTTCTATACCCCTAAAAAAAACACCCTTTACTTAACACTATTTATTGTCATCGATTATTGTTGCCATAACCATAAACAGTTGACAATTGCGGCCATTAATTTCGAATGTTTTATTTTCGAATTTAATTTTGCATTGTTGGGCACAAAATGTGTAATTTATAAGTTAAATACTAAAAATTTGTTTTGGTATAATCAACAAATAAGGTGCATATTTATGTATACGTATTTGAAAGTCGGCGTTTGTTTGTACAGCTGTTGTTATAATCTTACCCTACCAACCAGCAACGGATAAATATCTGGATAAACAGTGAATCGAACGTACCAAAAAAGTGGGCAATTTTGGACGGCGAGGTTCACTTCTCCTCCATGTTGCAAATGCTTTACCGTGTACGTGTGAGGTCTGACGGCCATACAAATTCCAAAAGTAGGCGTTGGTACCCTACCAACCATGGCTAACCGTGCTCTCGTGCTATTTGAAGTCTACGTGGCTTTTCGTCAAAAATGGTACTTTTCTTTGACTATGGGCACCCCAGTAGTACTCAGGCAAGTGTCGGCGAACAGTCTTAACACTTGCCTACCATTTAACTCAAATGGAAACTGTTCCGAATATCTTACTATCAATATACTTCTCTGGCCGACATTGTAAGTTTTCTTAAGGCTCGGTTTGCTCGAACGGCTGCCAAATAACATTCACTATTGTCACTGCCATGAACGTATTTCCCATATTCTGGCGATTTCATTTGGTATATTTCGCGGTATTTTTGTGTTTTTTGTGAATAATTATTTTCAAAATATTGAAATGTCTTTATTGTTTTTTTGTAAAAATATTTCAAGTATTTGATTGAATGCACACCGTTACGACAAGTACGGTGAGAAAAAACGTTGAAGTACGCGTTTTCACCGTCACGCCGGCCGTAATATTTTATGTTTGGCGCTATATTACGTTACGGTGAATTTCACGAGATAAGGGCATGTACCTGGAATGTCCGGTCCCTTAATGGGGAAGGTGGCGCTGCCCGGCTGGTTGAGGTCCTGAGGAAAGCAAAAGCTGACACCACCGCGATACAGGAGATGCGATGGACGGGGCGAGGAAACACGATCAAAACACCTTGCAACATCTACTGGACTGGGCATGTAGACAAGCGCAGACTCGGCGTGGGATTTGTGGTGGGAGAGAGACTCCGTCACCGAGTTCTGTCGTTCACACCCGTGAACGAGCGTCTCGCCGCAATCCGCATAAAAGTACGATTTTTCACCATTTCGTTTATCTGCGCTCATGCACCGACGGAAGAGAAGGGCGAGGCGCCTGGAAGAAGCATACGAGCGCTGCCCCTGTCATGATATCAAAGTCGTGCTTGGCGACTTTAACGCCAGGGTGGGTAGGGAGAGTGTATTCGGCCCCACCGTCGGGAAGTTCAGTCTCCACGATAAGACTTCGCCAAATGGATTCAGGCTGATCGACTTCGCCGGTGCCCGAAACATGGTCATATCCAGCACTAGGTTAATGCACAAGAAGATCCATCAGGCTACATGGCTGTCCCCCGATCGAAAAACACGCAACCTGATCGACCACGTTGTGATAGACGGACGGCATGCTTCCAGCGTTTTAGATGTTCAGCACAATACGAGGACCTAACATCGACTCTGATCATTACCTAGTAGCAGCCAAGATTCGTACCCGCCTCTGTACGACAAAACAGGCGCAACAAAAAACGCAGGAAAAGCTGGACGCAACAGACCGCCAATTATTTCGCAGATCGCCTCTCACACATGCTCTCCGAGAGCACAATTCAACCTAGTGGAATGCATGAGTAGTGGGATCATATCTCAGGAGCACTCCGTACCGCAGCCGAAGAAGGATTCCGGCGAACGCGAAGAAACAACTAGTATGATGATGAAGAGTGCCGCGCTGCAACGAAAAGAAAGGACGAAGCCTACAAGGCAACGCTGAGATCGAATGCAACGAGGAGTGTGTGTGAACACTACCGCGAGTTGAAGAGGAAAGCGAGGCGGCTTTTCCGGGCGAAAAAAAGAGAGGCAGAAAAGCGTGAAATAAAGGAGCTTGAGATTCTGGCCAACGGGAATAATGCCAGAAAACTCTATCAAAAAATTCGGCGAATGACAGAAGGTTTTAAACCCGGGGCAAACTCCTGTAAGAATGAGAACGGCGACCTGGTGGCCGATGTTCAGAAAGCACTCAGAATATGGAGGGATCACTTCTCTGCCCTTTTAAATGGAGAAACTGAGCAAGAAACCAGAGAAGATGCCGAACCCGAGCCCACAATCGAAGATGATGGAACTGACGTTCCACAACCCGACTATAATGAGGTGCGAATAGCAATATCCCGATTGAACAACAATAAAGCAGCTGGCGCTGATGGTTTGCCTGCTGAGCTATTCAAACACGGAGGCGAGGAGCTTCTATGCAGAATATGGTCGGATGAATGTATGCCTGAAGATTGGAATCTAAGTGTTCTCTGCCCAATCCACAAGAAGGGCGATCCTGCAAACTGCGCCAACTATCGCGGAATCAGCCTTTTGAATATCGCATATAAGGTCCTATCAAGCGTATTGTGCGAAAGACTAAAGCCTGATGTAAACAGACTGATTGGACCTTACCAGTGTGGCTTCAGACCTGGTAAATCTACCATCGACCAGATTTTTACAATACGCCAAATCTTGGAAAAAACCCGTGAAAAAAGAATCGACACACATCATCTCTTTGGTGATTTTAAAGCCGCTTTCAGCACGAAAAGGAGCTGCCTATATGCCGCTATGTCTGAATTTGGTTTCGCCGCAAAACTTATACGGCTATGCAAAATGACCTTGAGCAACACCGCCAGCTCGTTCATAATTGGGAAGTACCTCTCCGAGGTGTTCGAAACTAAACGAGGTTTCAGACAGGGTGACCCCCTATCGTGCGATTTCTTTAATTTAATGCTGGAGAAAATAATACAAGCTGCAGAACTTAACCGAGCTGGAACAATATTTTATAAAAGCGTGCAACTGTTGGCGTATGCTGACGATATTGATATCATTGGCCTTAACAACCGCGCCGTAACTTCTGCTTACTCCAAATTAGAAAAAGAAGCGGAGAAAATGGGATTGGTGGTGAACGAGGGCAAAACGAAGTACCTTCTGTCATCACGCAAAGAGTCAGCGCATTCGCGCATTCGCGCCTTGGCAACCCAGCTACTGTTGGCAGCAATAATTTCGAAATAGTAAAGGACTTCGTTTACCTGGGAACCAGCATTAACACCAAAATAATGTTAGCATAGAAGTCCGACGAAGAATTACTGTTGCAAACAAATGCTACTTCGGACTAAGTAGGCAATTGAAAAGTAAAGTCCTCTCTCGGCGAACGAAAATAACACTCTACAAGTCACTCATCGCATCCGTCCTGCTATATTGTGCAGAAGCGTGGACACTAACAACATCTGATGAGGCGGCTCTGGGAGTATTCGAGAGAAAGGTTCTTCGAAAGATTTGTGGACCTCTACGCGTTGGCGACGGCGAGTACCGAAGAAGATTTAATGATGAGCTGTATGAACTTTACGCAGACGCCGACATAGTTCAGCGAATTAAAACACAGCGGCTTCGCTGGCTAGGCCATGTAGTGCGAATGAGCGAAGATGCTCCAGCCCAGAAGGTATTCTTATCGGCACCCGCCGGTGGAAGCAGAGGAAGAGGGAGACCACCACTCCGATGGAAGGACCAATTGGAGACCGATTTGTGATCCCGCGGTGTTTCCAATTGGCGCCAGTTGGCGCAACGAAGAAACGACTGGCGAGCTATGTTGGACGGTCAAAATCGCCCGGGCGGTTAGATGACCATTTAAAGAAGAAGAACTTCACCGTTTTCTTTGTTTACACGTAATTACTTTTACATTGCAATGTTTTTGACAACCTACTCTACCGGTTTGTGATGGCCGCTACATAGCGGCAACACTTTCGAGGAAACCTGGGCCGTTATTACGGCCGTCATGACGATGGCAATTGTTTCGGCCACGTTTTTTCCCACCGTGATATTCAAAACGCCGGGAATTCAATCAAATACTTCAAACTATTTTTACCAAAAACAACAATTCTCAACAGTCACATAGCGGTAGGGTAGGTTGTCAAAAGCATTGCAATGTAAAAGTAATTAAGTGTAAACTAAGAAGACGGTGAAGTTCATAGTAACGTAATATAGCGGCAAGCATAAATATTATGTTGCGTAGACTCCTGGGCATTAATTACTCCTACTAGTTTGACATTTTCTTTTGCAGTGGAAGGAAGTGGATGAAGGTACTCCGTATACTATACTCCTGGGTACCCCTCTCGACACTTTTCATGGCGCCGTCTACGAAGTTGTTTACGATGAGTTTTTATAAATATAAATAATCTCGTGTTTCTGGCCCTGCTGGCCAGAGTATATGTCTGCAAGTAGTCCAACTTACTCCGAAGCCCCACAACACAAACCAACACAGGGTGGTTTGCATTCAATACTAAAACAAACAAATTTAAATAAGATAATACTGACCCATTAAATTCACAAATAACTGAAAATCCAGCGGTCCTAGCTCGCTATTTTCCGAAGAGTGGCACCAAAGTGGTATAAAAAATGTGTATCTTCACATCGCTCTGTTGAAATTAGAGTTCGTTTTTTTATGAACAGTGTGTTTTGTAACTATGATTTGTCAGTCGCAGCTATTTTGATCCGAGGCTGTGACTGCACAGTGATAGACATAGAATAAGAGCAGTAGCTGTGTTCGGTGAAGTTAAAATTTTTACTGGAAAGTGTTCGGTGACACAGAACATTTTAGCATTTCATTGAAAGAGAGAGTTGCAAGTTTCTGCTGGGGGGAATTTCACTCAATAAAACTTGCAAGTGATAACAGCTGATCGTGACATGAGCTATTAGGGCTGAACACATTGAATACGGTGGCTGTAAACCACAGCTACAATAAAACAAATCTATTCGACAACTGTAGTCAAGCATTGGCTACTTGATTACAATGAAAGCAGCAGCGACGGGTGTGAATTATCTTAAAAAGTAACAAAAAATTATGGAAAAAGTACAAATTGTGTGAAAGATACTCGTACATATACCTTAATAAATAAAACTTATATTACAAGTTATTCACTCTTCCTTTCGTTTTTATTGACAAGAAGAAAACAACGCCACGATCTGTCGCTTGTAAAAATAGAAATATATTTAATCTGGCGACAGCGGCATTCGTGGTCATGTAGCTATGACGCGCTTAAAATAATGCGTTACATAAGAACGTGTGTAAAAATAATATGACAGATGGCGCTTTGCAGTCGCCGTCTTGAATGTAATCAGGTCTATTAACCAATCAAAATGGCAACAGATGTTTTGCTGCAAGTTTTTACTGACTCCTATTCGGCGTTTCGCGATAGTTTTACGTCATTCTAATGCGCCAAGCAGATACAATACGGCAATACGTTGAAAAAACTGACAGCTGAGTAGAATGCGAGTGTTGGCGTGCGTGACAACAGATTCGACGGATACGGCAAGGTAGATTTTGCTCAAAATGTTGACGTATGACGGATACGTCGACGGTGAAGTACTGTATCTGCTTGGCGCATAACTTTGCTAACACTTCTTTGCAAGCTTTGTCACCGAACACAGCCAATGACTATTGTTATCCTTGTTTTGGTTGTGCAACTTTATTTGCAGTGTTCAAATATTGCAAAATTTAAGAAATTTTTTATCAAATTATAATAGCAATATAATTACCCACCTTTCCAAAAAACTACCAAAATAACTATAAGTTTTGGTTTTTAAACCACATTTCCAAAGTAATTTTCTTTTACACACAAAAAGACAATATTCACATTTATTAAAATTGAGCATTCGAAACTTAAAGCAAGCCCATGATAATTCATGTTGCAATAAACATTAAAAAACATTGGGGAAAAATCATAAATTTGTTTACTCTGCACGTATTTGTTTGTGTTATAAATTTAAATTCGCATCTGCATTCCTCTATCATCTAAATAACACAAATCACAGATTCATTGGTTCATATTGACGGAGCCAATACGTGATTGCGATTATTGCAACCGTGATTGAGAACGGGAGCAGATTATGTAAAGCCTGTCAGTCACGGGGTTTTCTTTGAAGCTGTCCCGCGATTTATTGTTATATGTCAGTTTAAGTTTAATATTAACTGGAAAAATATGTTTAAAAAAAAATAATTCATTGTAATTTTCTAAAAGAGAAGTATTTTTTTTGAGCGTATACAATTTTTTGTTTGTTTGTTTAGATTACATATATTTATAGTTTATCGTTGAATAATATATTTTTAGTTTGCCCATATTTTGTGAATGCGAATGTCCAAAAACATGCGAATGCGAATATTCGCGACATCACTGATATGCGGCACAGCTTTCGAGGAAACCACGCCTTTACTCTGTAGTTCTATTCGAAAGGCTGTTCTACTCGAAAGCAAAAATCGATTCTAATACACATAGGCACTCTGTAGTTCGTTAGAATTTACTTTAGAAAATATTCCACAACAGCAGCATCACTGTTTCACACATTTCAAGCGCAAAGCAAAATACAGAAACAGTTTGCATAGATCTCAACTGCAGTATTAGGCAGCGGAGTTTTACATGCCACAGTAGCGCAGGTGATAAGAATCTCGACTACCACACGCATGGTCGCAGGTTAAAACGTAAGTGCTTGCGCAATAATTTAAATTTTTTTTTTAAATATTTTTATTAAATGAAATTTCTTTCGAATAGAACTACAAAGTAAGGGCCCAGGCTTTTAAACTTTTTTTGCCTGGCTGGTACTTAATGGTATTACGTAACGTACGTTGGTGAACGGCCAATAATGCACTTTCACGTGTGGGCGCAGCTCGGCTGTTCAATTCTTCCTTCTCGACATTACGAAACAAGGCCATTGTGTACAATGTCAAGTGTGATATCTAAGGCAGAGACATCAAACTTCGAAAAGATTTCGTCACCTGCTTTTTTTATATTCTATATTGGTCTCATCCTGCATCCCTTTCTATCATTCGTTAGAAGATAGGAGTTCGCTTTGTACCGGATGCGTTGCCATATTGAAGTGCCTTAGATGTAAACAATGACTCCATGTTGATGTGCCTTTGACAAATAACATATCACACTTGTTTTGATACACAATGAACAATTCAAAATTTTAATCTGAATAATAAATGCATAACCTCAATTCAACAACTTATTCTCAACGTATTTTTTCCATTTTTCACGGAAATGTTTAAAAACTGTCAATTTTGAATATGCCTTTTCACGCACTAGGTACTAAGGTTTTGAATAACTGAAAAGCCGTGCAAATAAAAAATGCAGTAAAACCAACAAGTCAATTCTAGGGCTAACGAGTTTCGAAATTGATATTCGAAGAAAAAATAGAGCTCCTATATAGAATAAGTGAAAAGCACTACTGAGATTTCGACCACAACTGTGTATTGGGGAACCAACTTTTTATGGATATGGAAGAAAAAAAATTCATTTGGTTGGCTATGGTTATGCCGTAAGCGTTATGGTATGGAACAATTAACCGATTACATTGATTTCCATTAGTTGGTCAGATCAGCTGTTTCATATGAATTTGGCTCTGTTACCATTAGCGGGGCTGTAAAGCCCAGTGGCTTCGTTGGCTAGGGCATATTGTGCGAATGGCTTAAATGATGTTGGACGGCAAAAATCGTTTAGAAGGTTAAGCGCTATTTATACAAGAAGTAGATTGGCTCTTATATTCTAACGAAAATGGGCTCTTTCATTTTGTATATCTAGTATAGATTTCGCGTAGAATTGCGTTAGCGGATTAAGTAAATTTTATTTGGATCTTTCACAATTTATTTTTGCGCACAGACAAAGTTTTTTTTAGCTTTAAGCAAATATGTTAAGCACACGCGAAGTAAATATTTAACAAGCTTATAACCAGTATATATAGAGGTACATGAAAGGCTACTTATCATTATTTAAAAGTAATAGCTCAAGCTCAAGTTTAACATAATCAATTAAATATGAATACCTTAAAATTTTCGCTGCATTAATCTTCGTTATCGGCCTATTCGTTGCCAGTAATGCCGAACAGAAAATTGATTATAAATGCATAAGACCTAATGATTCACGATGCCTGTGGAACTGCCATCTTAGATTATATGATAAAGCTGTTTGTAAGTGATTGTGTGTGCAGTGATTAAAATTTTCATGAGAGTAGTTCACACCAAGCTTGTTAATTTGCAATTAGGAAGTTGCATTACGTTATGTACTGAATAAAATAAAATTTGTTTGCATACGAATATTTTGACTTTTTTCATCATTGGTGATTGGCGCTAAACCGTTTAGGCGATTCTAAGAGGCTGTCATTATTTTGGCTGTTAACTCTGGTTTTCCAAGAAAAAGAAGCCCCTCAAAGTTCCAAATTTGTAACTATCAACAGTAACGTGGCTACAAAAGTACAGGTGGGCCGATTCCTTCTTTGATGACAGCAGATACTTTGTCTTGTCCTCGTTCACCGCAAGATCCACTTTCTTCGCTTTTTTATCCAAGCCAGATAAGGCAGAAACCTACGTTGCGGTTGTTAAGGCCAATGAATTCAGTATAATCGGCCAGCAATTGCAAGCTCTTGTAATTGTACCTATGTGGTTCACCTCTGCTGCTCGAAGTGAAAAAATCGCACGAAAGTGAGTCGCCTTGGCTGCAGCATCGTTTGCTTTCGAATGGCTTGGAGAGGTCCTTTCCAATTCTGACAGGACTATTGCTTAACGTCAGATATGCCAGCATACAGGCATCTCCTTTTCGTACTGTCAAGGGCAGCTTTAATATCGACATGGAGATGGTGCATATCGATTTTCTTATCAATGGCCTTCTCTGATGGTAGAAGTCACACTAATAAGGTCCAATCAGCGGGTTCGTCGTTTCCATCCCAATGAGGAGAAATGTCATCCGCCGGATCTTTTGATAGAATTTTAGGGCATTACCCGCCTTTCGGCCTGATGCTCCTTTTTCCAAAAAAGGCGTCTCTCTTCTTTCCTCGCTTCACGATAGCTCTCCCATAGACTGCGGGTTCCGCCGGTCAACAAAGTGTCCTGCAGGTGGCGTCCTTCTTGTCCCAGGCGGAGTGACATTACGCATCGTACCATCTGTTCTTCCAGGGCTAGCTGGAACCTAAACTCCTCAGTCGGTGCGTAGGTGCACATAAATGTTATGTTAAAGAACCTCACTTTGATGTGGATCGCGACGCTTTTTCACTTGAGTGAACGCTAACACTTGCCGGCACAGTCTCTTTCCCCCCACGAATCTAAGACCGCGACCTCGCTAATTCCATTTTGCGTTCCACTATAACAATGTTAACTAAGAATAGTGCAATTTGCGAATGTTCATGAATATTGCGTCCCGAACATAAAGTGGCTTCACTTATCACTTTCCGAGCTTTTTCTTTCCGCTCATATGATTTTGAAAAAAATCCAATTTTAATTCACCATATCCCTGCTCGTATTTTCTATCATCGTCTAATGGCGATCTTAGAAATAAAAGCGTTTACCAAAATCTAAAGTTTTTATATGTTTAGGCTACGCTCCCAATGCCCCCGATTTTTCTCGTCCGACAGTGCCGACAAATTCGACCACACTCTATTTTAACGGACAGGTAATG
Source organism: Merzomyia westermanni (assembly GCA_949987695.1). Lineage (NCBI taxonomy): Eukaryota > Metazoa > Arthropoda > Insecta > Diptera > Tephritidae > Merzomyia > Merzomyia westermanni. Next base: position 75,829,197 of record OX465290.1, read on the forward strand.
TTTGTTTGAAGTCGGGTGATTTCTGTTTACATCGGGTGAACTCATATAAAATACATGTGAGTGCATGGGTGTTTGCCTTCGGACGAGAAAAAATCTTTGGCAGTAGAAGCGTAGCCATAGGATACGTTTTCACACGTCTTTGAATGAGTTCGATAGCAATAGTTATCGAGTACTTTTCCTCGAAACTTTACCTTCTCCCTAAAATTTAAATGAGTACAGGGCGGTATCCGAACAACACTATCGGTAAGCCGAGTATGTCAGAGTGGCCCTAGGGTTTGTATTATATGCAAAATAAAACGCCTCAATGTAGGCACTATAATATTTATAAGTAAAGTCAGTGCTGAGTAGGTGTATTCGGTGACAAAACCTGCAAAGAACTGTCAATAAAGAGGGAATGACTTAAAACTGTCTTGAAACGCAAAAAGTTTCCGCCGAACAGAAATTTGTAGAAAACTTGCAAGCAAAACAGTTGTTACTGCTTTCATTGCTTAATAACTTAAAGTTTGAAGTTTTTATTGTTGTTTTGCTATGTCACGATCAGCTATTTTTCACTTGCAAGTTTTACTGAGAGAAATTTCCACAACAGAAACTTACAAATCTCACTCCTAATGAATTATCAAAATTCGGTCCCTCTTTTTTTTTTTCTTTCTTTATGTCGCCGAAAACTTTAAAACAAATTTTATTCTCGCCGAACAGAGCTAACGATAATGAAGATGAGGTCCTCTGCCACCAGATGGCGCTGATAATCACATGAAAGACTTGATATTTCAAACCGCCCACAACTTATTTACCCATACCTAACGTTTTTTTGCTCTAATTAAAGTTATAAAATTTCTCTCAGCACTGAGAATTGCACTCAAATGTGAAATGCTGTAAAAGTGACATTTAACGGTACATGCGCAATAAACGGCAGACAAAAAAAGACTTCAACTGTCATCAGTATCGAATATTTTATAAATATTATGCGAAAATATTGTTAATGTAGTATTTATTATGTTATATTAAAAAAAAAGTGAATTTATTAACTGCATTCAACATTAACGTGTCTGTGTTATAAACGTCTTACCTGTGCTTGTTTGTGTATTCTCGCCTGTTTTTCGGCATTTGTTTTGCTTGTTTGGGATATACCCGTGCAAATGGATGAATATACACACGCACACATATGTACATACGTAGTTTGACTGCGTTTGCGTCTGCGTTCCATAGACATTCGAAAAGTCGTTGGGTGGGTAGGCTGAACAAAATTTGCCTACCAATTTTGTTGGACTTTGCGTTATTTTGCTGCAACGAACGTTGCTCAGTCAAAAATTTCAAGTCAATGAAGTCTGGAGTAAACTTCAAGTTCGCGCTGTTACCGCGACTAAAGTTGTCTGGAAGAGATGTGAGTTTTTATGGTGTTGAAATTTGCATTGTTACAAAAACAAAAAGTTACATATAATTTATATAATAGCAAGCAATTTATTAATATAAAATATCTGCATTCGTTTCTTGAGTTTTTCGTTTATAACGTTTCGTTCGATGTGTGTTCAAAGTAAAAAAGACAAAAGAAAAAAATTCGTTGCTAAATCATAGAGTTCATCCTCATCAGTCAAAGCACGCTGCTGTCCACTGCCACGAAACGGTGTGCTGCTAATCATTGTAGTTTGCCTCGTTGTTTTTTCGGTTAGCGTGAAGTTAGATATATACATACCTACATAAATTAAAATATAATTTGCCTTTTTTGCATTTTAAATATAATGAAATTTCAAAGATTCAGCGACAGTGAAAAGTACTCCTTTTTGAGAAAGCAAGGAAAAATCATTATTGATTATGAAATCACAAGGAAAAAGACACCACAGCCTTAAGCACAACAACAACTAACACGTTGCCTTGGCTGCTGCCGCTGCTAACGCCTTTTTCGACTCTATGGCACAGTGGGCAGTTTCAGAGTACGCGGTCTCAAATTCAAAAAGGTACAAATGGAATAGAGAAAGAGTAGAATGTCAAAGAAAAAAAGCACCGAAAGGTTCACATATTTTCGGAAATGATATAATTATAATATATTATCTCTACATATAATAAAATTATAGCTCGTCGATGTTTGTGCCATGCAGATATCCATGACATTAATCATTATTAATCCAATGGAATCAAAATCAACAAGTTTTAGAATTTTTGTCTGTCTGTCTGTATCGTCGAGCATCACTCAAAAACTGCTGAATAGAATTGAATAAACTTACACCGTTTCATTACTAGACGTTTAACTTAAAATTTAAGTTTTGTGCAAAATGAGTACCAACGAAAGGTGTTAATGAGTACTGCAATAAGCGATGTGATTAAGTTCCATATCTCAACTAGCTTCGGAAATATAATGATTCAAATTGGATTCAGTTGTAGGAAAGCGTGGCCGAGTTTTCTAGTATATATTATAATAGTAGGCATCTTGTTCAGAATTGATTAGTCGTATAGCAACTTTTGAGGTGTTTGAAAATCGAAAACTAAATATTCGATATTCGAATTATCCGACTGACAGTTTGATAAATAAATCCTCAAAGAAAAAAAATTTATATTTTCTACAGTTGCAACTCATGGACTCTGCGGGTTTATGAAGGTGACCTTTCCATGCGAAAATACCATCTATTGTCGCCTTCAGTTATACTAACTCTAAAATAAGAGATATAAAATAATAGTAGAATATGTTCACTAGTCGAATGCAAGCAACTAGTCGTTTAGTGGTCATCGATTATTTTTTGAAACAACTACTGTAAGTCGATTAATCGATAAGTCTATTATCAAGAACTCTAGTAGCAGCGAGCTCAAATCTCGATTTGTGGAGCTATACGAGGTTCCTAAACTCAATACCGACCAATGTGTTTAATCAAAGAAAAAAGACTTTTTCAAAAAATCTTTTTTAAAATTTTTGTTCATATGCTTAAGTCTGCGAACGGTACTATTTTTATTAGTCACTCCTTGTTTAAATTTCTCCACTGTGCGTGTCAGCGTCTCGCAACCAATGTGGACACTGTTTTTTTGTTGCTATTTTATCTGCGCTGATTTCTACACGACAGCTGATTACGTTGTCTACCAGCTTACAATTTATGGGGGTAAAATCAATATGCAAAGTAGAAAAAGTTTGAGCGCATAGCTAGTTAAGTACAAAGACTAAAAAAAAAGTGAAAATGTGTGACGTTGACAGCGATTGCAACAAAAAGTAACTGTCACTGATAATGTGAAATTCCTACTAGGTAGTTCTACAATGAAGTTATTCAATAGGTATTTGGGTTGCCTTAAAAATATTAGTTAGATATTGTTTGCGTTTTTACTAGGTTTCTTTTTTTCACAACTACACAGCTTTGTTCATTTTCTTTTCGATAAACGTTTGCTATTTATTTTGTAATTGAGAAAAGTTGTAATGTTGTGAAATATTTAGTGGCGGTTAAATAATTGTTTTGCACATTTAAAGTACTGAAAACGAAAATGAAGGTAAGCAATTCACATGGAAATAAGAGTGTAACACTTTTAAAAATATGCAAAATGTAGAAATATGATCCTATAAAATCCTGTGGCAATTTGCATGGCGGAATAATCAAGTTGAAGCAATAGATAAGCTGATAGCTAATTTTTTTTCACTGGAAGTAGCGAAAGATCAACTTCCCTTACCTCTGGTAGGCTGTCAAAAAGGCGTTAAGACGCCTGCACTGTAGTCCTGGGCATCAACAAAGGAGTGATAAATCGACACCTCATCCTGACAGCTTTTGCATAGAGAACTTGTTAGTATACGCCATCGTCGAAGCATTGGTGCGATAGCATAATAGCCTGTAATGACACTTGTAAGTTTAGTTTGAGAAGGAAAATAGTTCTTTTTCTGTGTATATTGGAACGATTTTTCGTCGTCCCTTGTCAATGTTTGTTTTGCTACAAACCGGTTTCGGCGATCCGCCGGAACAGAGAACGAAAACATACACTGAAGATGGCGGATCGCCGAAACCGGTTTGTAACAAAACAAAAATTGACAGGGGATGACGAAAAATCGTTCCAATATACATCTAATATCCACCCTGTCGGAAAAAAAGAAAATAAAATCAACTCTTTTTCTGTATTAACATGGCCATACGGACCTTGAGACTTTGCAGTTATCCCGCTTAGTGAATAGTAAATTCGTTGTCTTAAAAAAATCAGCAATTCTCCTTAGCGGATTTCCAAATGGTGGTCGCACTAGGTTGTCTGCGTAGTGTTTGTCCATTTCAGAGCCCTTCCTGACCATTTCATCAACTATTTCGTAAATTGCTGTGCCCGGGGACCCAGCAGAGAGAAATGTTGAGATGATCTAGAGCATTTAGCGAGGTTCGGCACCTTCATACAATATCAAATTTCATGACGGTAAATTCTACTGCCTTTAAAGCGGTTCGACTGTCAGCGAAAGTTGTTACATCGGTCCCTGATAGTATCTCGTGCATTAATCCAGCTTCCATTTCTCTGGCATAGATTTACACTTGGGACACACTGCACGAGTTAGTGAGTCGATATGACTGTTCGACCTGCAAAACTTCTGAGCATAGCCCAGCTTCCATTCCATTTTCTTTTTAAACCGTTCATGTAGATCGTAATCTCTTTAAACCCTGTTCTCATTCCTTCCTCTAGGGATACTCTACCTTCTGTGCCCCGAAGTCAATAACTGACGTGATACAATCGGATTCGCTTGTTAGGTCAGTTTGGACACAGTTTAGTCCCTTTGCCAGATCATATAGTATCGTGCAGGGTCCATAGTTAGACAATTCTAAGATAGCTTTGATTTGGCTAGTTCTGAACCGATTCGTTCGATTCTGATCGCTGTATTGTGTGTAGAAAACTGATTCTCATGGGGGTTTCTAACTTCCTTGTAATCGTCAATCTGTCGAAGACAATGTCATCCCGCTGTTTTCCTTTCCATTTCAACTTTCTGTAACTTTCCTTCCTTCCTTTCAAACAAAGCACTGCGTGCTTTTTAACCCTCGCTAAGCAAAAGAGCTACCGATTTGCTCACCTGCTGAGTCCTTGATTTGTTTGTCTTGCTTTTGAAACTATAAGAAATTATACATACATATATGCGTTTACATATATTTGCACGTGCGCATATTTATTGTGTACATACATATGTACAAAACAGTGTAATTTTCTTTACGAACTGAGCAACAAGGAAATTTTCCATAAAAAGAAATCCTTTAATGTGCACGTGTCCAAAAGCATTTTATGCTGGCCGTGTGGTTGCACTTTGGCACGCACCGCCTATGCTCCAACTCAATCATATACCGAAATGTTATCCTTAAGAATGCAGTACTTGCCATGTAGGCATAAAGCACGTGAGACAAATCTCCCTCATTCCCCTTGCAAACCAACCAAATGTAAACGCACAGCGTGAATTTTATGTCATATAACTTGAATGAGGATAACCGAAACTACATTTTGTGCGTTAAAAAAAAAACTTAAAATCTAAAATTTTTGTGCGTAACATTTTTAATGTTAGTTTTAGGCATTCTTGTTTGATAATTTTTGTTATTTTAACGAATTGTTTTCTACAATTGTATTTATTTAAAACGTGTACCATATTTTATAATAACAAATTACAACTTCTTTATACAAACAAACCATTTATCTTGCGACTTTAATTTCGGTGACTCAAATATTTGCGTAGGGACAATGGTGCGTCGGCAAACGCTGAATATGTACAGGGTGGCGCAAAAGTAATCCTCCTATCAGAAAATGCTATAAATTTTGCGATTGGCCCCTAAAGTCAGTTCTGTTTTGACATTTGTGTAGTAAACACATGCGAAATACACGTTAATAAACAATGTTACGCTACACTGCTCCAGAACGCGGAATATTGCTGACTATTTATTTGACCAATAATCGGTCGGTGAAAAACGGCTACTGCGCAAAAGTAATCCTCCTATCAGAAAATGCTATAAATTTTGCGATTGGCCCCTAAAGTCAGTTCTGTTTTGACATTTGTGTAGTAAACACATGCGAAATACACGTTAATAAACAATGTTACGCTACACTGCTCCAGAACTCCAGAACGCGAATATTGCTGACTATTTATTTGACCAATAATCGGTCGGGGCCAAACGGTTACTGTGAATGGTGAGCGCTACAGAGCAATGATCAACGAGTTTTTTCTGCCGCAACTTGATGAATTGGGATTGGAAAACATGTGGTTCCAACAAGACGGTGCAAGAGCACACACTGCACGTGCCACAACCGATATGTTAAACATCGGAAGCTTACTTTTGCGCCACCTTGTATATGGTTGAGCTTTTACTCTAAGGGCCAAAGCGCACCGGGGTTTGATTGACGTATTTTTTACAGCTAAAACTCTAAAAAAAAACTCGACGAACTATTTGTCCAGTTCACTACTCAAAAAATCTTCACTTTTTAAGAATGAAAAGCACCTTATGCCTCGTGTTATAATCTGGATTTTTACAATTATTTTTAAAACGTAAAATGGAAAGAAATTAACTTCCAACTTGACTTATATCATTTCCCAAAAATAAAAACTTTAATTTTACTGCCTATTATTTCTTAAATTAAATGCAAAAGATGAAGTTTGACTTTTTTTGAAATCAAAAATAAATATTAATTTTTAATCAGACCTGGTAAATTTGATTAGTAATTAATTAACTAGGCGGCTTTTTTAATTGTTAATGATTATTTAAATTGTTTTTCGAGAAAATGCAATTATTAATTGATTACGATTAGAAAAAATCAAATAAATTAAAAAAATAAAATAAATATAATAAAAAAAAAAAACAAATAAAAAAATTAAAATTAAATAAAAAAATAGTCAAAAATAATCAAAAAAGTAGTTTTGATTACTTTTGATTTAAAAAATTTATTTATTTTTTGATTACTTTGGATTTTTTTCAATATTGTTGATGTGTATATTTTTGTGGTTCTACAACAATACTGAAAATAATCATAAACAAACAAAAAGAATAAAAAGTAATCAAAACAACTTTTTTTGATTATTTTTTATTTTTTTAATAATCGTAAAAAATCATAATTTTTTTTTGATTCTTTTTTTAATTAATTGGAAGATAATCATTTAAAATTTAAGGTAATTAGTAGTCACCCATTAAATGGATTCTCAAGAAAATAATTAATAAAACCAGTAATCATTACGATTAGTAATCATTATTTAACGGTATGTTTTAAATCAATAATAATATGATTGATGATTAATATTTGCCTTACAGCAAACAGGTAAATTTTATTCCTATGCATGAGACTTACTCCCCCCTAAAAAAGCTAAGGGCACCATTAATTTATATGAACGCTCATGTAACGATCAATCATTGACGTCATTATTTTTGAAATATCAATCGGCTCTTACAAGATTATTCATTAAAGTTTGTATGAGTACTATAGATAACGATATAATCTTCCTTTCATTCATGTTTTTATAATTTAATTCCATTTAAATTTTAATTTTGATAAAAGTTAGTTACCTACTTACATTGAAATATTTACGTCATTCTTTTTAAGTGCCAGTAGATAAACGATTTGTCGACTAATCGACTAGCAATAGTCGCTTCGAAAAATAATCGGTTATCTTTAATCTAGCAAGGTTAGTGGCGCATAGAAACAGGGTTGTACTGATATTGGCAGGCCTTTTGCCAGAAACTAAAACGGTATCTAGTATCTGGTGCTACCGGCCCACCTGGTGTGGGGACGACTTCGATTTCTAATCGACTATTAAAAAATAAAAGGCCAAGATGGGTGTTTTGAAAAAGAATTAGATCACGACATTTCAAAATATTGTTTTGTAACAAAGAAACTATTCACAAACACTCCACTTCGAAAGTTAAATTCTTCTATCTAGGATCCAAAAATTAAGCGATTGTCAGCAAGAACCTCAGCTTTGCAACTATATCAGCGCGCTGATATATACATACGAGGTGTGTTCAAAAAGTATCGCGAATTTTGTGTTTTTTCAAAAATTATTTATTTATTCATGAATATCTATTTTGCCCCCTTCAAAGTTATCCCCATGAGATATTATACACTTGTGCCAACGGTTTTTCCAATCTTCGAAGCACTTCAAAAAATCATTTTTTTGTATCTTGTTCAGCTCCTCCTTCGATGCCGTCTTTATCTCGTCAAGAGAAGCGTAACGTCGTCCTTTCATGGGCCTCTTCAGTTTAGGGAACAAGAAAAAGTCACAGGGGGCCAGATCTGGGGAATACGGTGGCTGCGGCATCATTAATGTGTTGTTTTTGGCCAAAAAGTCGCGCACAAGCAACGATGCGTGAGCAGGGGCGTTATCGTGGTGCAAAAGCCAATTTTTGTTCTTCCACAAATCCGGGCGTTTCTGGCGGAGTGCTTCGCGCAAATTGCGCATAACTTGCAGGTAATATTCCTTATTGACCGTTCTTCCCTGTGGCAAGAACACATGATGCACCACGCCCCTGCAATCGAAGAAAACTGTCAGCAAAACTTTCACATTCGACCGAACTTGGCGCGCTTTTTTCGGTCTTGGTTCGTGCGGCAGCTTCCATTGAGATGATTGAGCTTTGGTTTCCACGTCATAACAATAAACCCACGATTCGTCACCAGTTATGACCCTCTGGAGCAAATTTGGGTCGTCGCGGACAGAGTTTAACATCTCATTAGCAATGTTCATGCGATGCTGTTTTTGGTCACAATTGAGCAATTTTGGTAAAAAAATAGGTAAAAATGGAAGACGATCCAAAACATGTGCAAGCAAAGCAGCTGTCAACAATTAACTGAACATTCAAAATGGCCGAGCTTGTCGGCATAAGTGAGAGTACCAATGACATGAGTACCAACATAACGCCACAAAAAATTCGAAATTCGAATATACGTAACCAGCGAAAATTCAAAATTCGCGATACTTTTTGAACACACCTCGTACATATGTAAGTACTTTCAGCACAAAAAAGGACACGGAAGATGGGACAACGCTGAAGGCTTCGTTTTCAATCCAATAGTCAACCTTACCAAGCTGCAGCCAACTCCAAATGTCTAGATAAAGCTTGGTAGTTTCAATCTGGGTTTATATGATACAGGGTATTCGAAAATGCAGTGATACATACTCTACAGTTTCACCTGCAGCTTACTTCCAACATCCATGATTCTTTGAAAACTGGCATAAATCGAATGACTCTTCAAACTCGATATACAACATCAAAAAGACACACTGACAAACAAACCCCCAATATACTATTTGACCCCTCTTGCCCTTACCGTTATTCCCGATAATTAGGATACTGGAGAAGGGAAGAGATAATCTCATAATCCTAAGGTACTTTACCATTACCTAACCGTCTCTCCTTTAACAAATTTGTATTACCATATTGTGTTAGACCCACTCCGCAACATGAAATTAAATAATTTTTAAGTTGTACCATTTTCAATGCGTACCACTGTATGCTTTGTAAGCTGTCAGCAATTTTGACATGTGCTTAGAAACATTTGTTGCTAGTTTCTTATCTTATCTTTTTGAGGAAATACACATGTAAATGGCACATTGTATTCGTTTGCGACATCTGTCAATCAGTCAATATTGACATTTATATTGTGATTACAACAATATTTGCATGAGGAATTATTTACACGCACCTAGGCATTATTCTTTTGTTGAGTAAATTTCAAGATTATTTTCATTAATTCGTATATTTGTTTAGGTATTTCGTTAATACGATAAAATATACAGTATAGGCCGGATATGAGGGACATTAAAATTTAAATGTTAACGCTTGTGACCACAGATATGTTGCTATGAGTGACACACATAGTTACCCCGTTTAGAATACACAATGCAGAAATTTTTGAAGTCTGACATTTTTGTCATACATGCAACAATTTTTTCTTTCATTATCAAAATCTTGATACTGCTGTGCATATATTGAAATGCCCTTACATGTTGTTGTTGTTTGTAACGACAAAAAATTGCCCGAAGGTTTTGGGAGGTGTTGTCAAAAGTGAGTCCTTTACTGCTACTCCCTTGCGGTACTCCCAACTGTCGTGATAGCGATTTGGTATGACCAGTGCGCCTTTATATGTCACCCCAAACCCGCAGGGGCTTAAATATCCTTACATCGTGCATCTGATCAATTAATAAATCATATTTAACTATACAGGCTTCCTTATTCAGAGTCATTTAATCAGCAATACGATATCGTTGTAAAATTATTTTCGATAACTGGAAAACCAGATATTTATCGTTATTCGGCTAAGTCTAAGGAGTGTGTTACCGGTGTGTAGTTCTTTGCTGGAAAAACTCCTCCAGTACTATCCGGACTACTGATTTTTTATTACTTTTGATAGTTTAAATTTTTTTTTTTTTATTACTTTTGATTTTTTTAATATTCTTAAAAAATCGTATGTTTCTTGATTTTTTTAAACGTAATCAAATAATAATTGCCTTTTCTTGAAAAAAAGAAATAAATAAAATAATCATTACCAATTAAAAAATCCGTCTAATTAGTTGATTACTAATTACTAATCACATTTAACTTGTCTGTTTTCAAACAATCAAGCCTGATTATCGGAATTTTGTATTGGAAAATATTGATGAAATTCAAGTCGGAATCCAGAAATTTTCAAGTGGAAAAATAAGAATATTTTCATATCAAAAATGTTCCCTTTTGCTGGAGAAGGGACTGTTTCTGCATTTGATCTCGAGTTTAATATATTTCCAACAAAAATACTTACTGGGTTTCTACAATTTTTCTAGTGCATATAAGCGGGGAAATACTGTATGTACCACACGCTCTCTTTGCATAGTGCATGCAACTGGCTGTAAAGATTCTCAATTGGTTCAGCCTCAATATGAAGGGAAATTTTTATGCCAGTGATTTCTCATTGCTAAAGCACTCGGTTGTGAAGAAGCGATAAACAAAATTTTTGGTTTCGCTTTTTCGTTTTTTAAGCTTATCGAAATCAGTGAAACATTTTTTTTATTTGTTTACATCCACGTTAAATAATTACATGGCAATTTAAAGTATAGCAATAAGGATGATTGAGTGACCTGCAGAGAGTGATTTTATTGGCGCTTAGACATATCGATATCAAGCATAAACAGCCTTGTCATGTTTTTGATATCAACATTTTCAAGGGGCACAATTGCTTGTAAATTAGTGGCCAAATTTTTTAGTTATTTTGAAGTGTAATGAGACCTTCAAGAAAAATCCTAAATATTAAACGATTTTCGGTTTTTTGTTATCGATTTTTGCTCTTCTTTTGTGCATTTGTAAACTCGGACTGTTTTATATCTCACTGTTTATAGCAATGAACTCTCGCCCTATCTCCCATGTGCTTTATATCGAGTCTGTGCTTTGGTCCACGGTGCACAGTGTTTAATTGTGAAGAAAGATCAGCGTTAAAATTGTAACTCTGACTGATAATATAAACAAAATACAACTTGGCTTCTTAAGAGTTAATACAAATTGGCTATATCTACATTTATATGCCGACTTGGAACGCCAGCTTCCTTGCTTCCCAGTTACTTAGTCTCTGACGACCACTGTCTAGGTGCGACCGTGCGCATAAACAGTAAAATTGTTATTTTAATGTTGCAACTTGCCCCGCATCCCTAACCCTACTTACTTGTCTGGAAATAAGACGACAGCTGATTTTAGTAGCACTGAGCAACAGCTCAACCGGTTTTTGAACTTACCCTCAAACGTATCTTGTGACCATTATCAGAGTTTAGAGAGAATTAGGGATGTTACGGAATTTGATTTATTGCAGTCTGAATCGGGAGAGCGAACATGGTGATAAGATAGACTCATCTTTTCCATGTATTTTGTTTTTGCAATTCATAGGTCTAATGTCAAAATCCTACTGCGACAAGGTCGTAGTGTCAAAATTCGAGAAAAAAGTAGCTATCAGCTGATTAGATAGTTCCACCTTGTACTGATTTTGCCTTGGGATTTTATCTTGTTCGCCTTTTAGTGCATCGTAGATGGGTTAGATGCAAAAAGTTCATAATTAGTTTCAAATTTTTGCACAGTTTTCGGACAATTGGATCTTTTAGAAGGAAATTTCTCTAATGAGTATAGCTGGTTAAAAAGCTTCTAGCCTTGAACGTCGAAATTAGCAATCTAAATAAATCGAAGCTTCTGTACTTTCGGTAATAAAGTTCGAAACATCTCTAATTCAAACATATGTTGTGGCTCAAAGATTGAAAAAAAAAAATTTTCTTTGAAGCTCTTTCCGCTCCTTAAATCATTTATGTGAGCTCAGCGTTTAGTTCGTGGCGCATTCAACTCAGTGATTTTTCAACAATTAAATGTAAAACATACTCATATTCTTATATAGTAGTTATTTGTTAAAAAAATTTTAACAAATTGTATATGCTACATGGTTTTGTTGTAATAATTTGATTTTTGTTTCTTCTGCTATTTGTTGTTGCCAAGTGATGAGTGCCGCCAAACTAGTTTTTTTCTTTGTTTGCAATCGCTCTCTGTTTGCCAAAACACTCAGATGTTTGCCTGATCGTCTAATTTAACTGGCTACTTTTGTTATTGTTTAACGTGTTTGTGAGCTCTCATCAGCCTATATCATTTCGAATTCGCTCAGATACTATTTTGAATTTATTGGCCGGGTAGTGTGACATACTTGACATTAATAATAAGTGCACCATTGCCTGCATACAAAAATATTTTCTTCTGTGGCCAACGATCGACTGAAGACGAATTGCAAACAATGGCTGATTTACGGCGAAGACAACGAGACAAACGTAAGAATAATATTTTAATTTGTTGTAACACAACAATATATCTAGTAAAAATATATGTGCATTAGGGTGTTTCATTTTCAGGAGTGTTTTTTTTTTCCATTGTTCAAACTAAAAAATAAACAAAACCAATAAAATAAAAATAAAGATAGAAACCAAAATTAGGTGCTTTGATTTTTGTTTGAATACGATTTTTCGCTATTAAAAAATAAGTTTAATCTCAAATTTATGTTCAATTTTTGAGCGCATAAAACTAATTGTGGACCATAATTTGTGATACTGAAGGTACAAAATAAAAGAAATGCAAACAAAATAAATTCAAAAAAGAACTTTACTTTGATTTGCATTCTTAACATGCATCTTTCCAGCCTTGTAACTCGAAAATTTTAGTAGGATTACATATGTCAGCTGAGAAGAGCTCGTTCATAGTAAATTCAAAGCCGTATAATATATTTTTTTATACCTTTACGCACGCAAGGTATATTAACTTTAGTCGCGTAACGGCAGTATGTAACGGAACAAATGTTCAGGAGGAAAAAAGAAATTGATTAAGCCATGTCCGTCCGTCCGTCCGTCTGTTAACACGATAGCTTCAGTAAATTTTGAGATATCTTAATGAAATTTGGTATGCTGGTTCCTTGGCACTCATCTCCGACACTTATTTAAAAAGGGCGAAATCAGATGATAGCCACGCCCACCTTTTATATAAAGAATATTTTCGAAAATACAAAAAACGTGATTGCTCAGTACATAATACACTTATAAGGATAAAATTGTGTATATTAATGTTAAGGCAGAAAATAAATTTTTCAAGAAATTTTCGAAAATGGGCGTGGCACTGCCAACTTTTGATTAAGTCAAATTTAGAAATAATATTAATCATAAATCAAAAACCGTTCAAGATATCGAAACGAAACTAAGCACACATATTTATATTGATACGAGGTATGATCCGAAAAAAATAGGCGAAATCGGTTAAGGTCCAAGCCCACTTTTATACGAAGGATTTGGTAAAGGATCATAGCTTTATATCATTTCTATTTTACTTTCAAAGTGTCCGTGAACGAAGAAAGTAGAAAAATATAAATTTTTTAAAATGGGCGTGGCCCGCCTCTTTTATAGTGCATTATTCCACAAAACTTTTTATGCCATAACTCCAGCGAAGATTGATTTATCGAAACGATATTTGGTGAAAATGTTGAATATATAAAGGGAAATGTTTGTTGTACAAATGGGCGAAATCGGTCAACGGCCACGCCCACTTGTTTAACATTGTTCTGAAAAATTTGTTTGTAAAATCTAAAACGCGATATTTTTATAACCATCAATAAGATCTTTCACAAATATTAAGCTTTTTGAGCAAAACTTGACCGCAAAAAAATTGTGGAATTTTGGGGAAGTAGGCGTGGCACCGCCCACATTTCAGCATAAAAATCCTGCTATTTTCAAAGTCGATTGACTGTATTTTGAACTAGTAAAACATCCGGGCAAGTTGTCATGAACATGAAATGTTTGTAAGTATGAGAAGAAAAAGAGATGGGCCCATCAATAAGTAAACTGAAACAATAAGGACGATGAGCTGAGTCGATTTAGCCATGTCTGTCTCCCCGTCCGTCTGTCTATTTAAACGCAAATTTTTCAAACATAAAATGTACATGGATTGGTATTTTTGAAAAAATGTGGTTAGCAGTTGTTGGTAGGGAAGCTAGTTATATACAAATAAATAAATGGCGGCCGCCGTGGTGTGGCGTTAGTGTTGCTGGCCTACCACACCGAAGGTCCAAGGCTCGAGTCCTGGGACAGGTAACGTCTAAAGTGGTTTGAAAAAGTTTTTTAAAACGAGGTCGCCCTTCGGCACCGGTTTGGCAAACTCCGAACTGAGAGTCTTTCTGCCATGGAAGGCTTCTCAGCAAAAATGTATCTCTTTTGTAGATGCCTTTCGAAGTCGGCAAAAATCTGTAGGTCCCTCGAATTTGTAGGAAAAAATTCTAAACGGCACACCACAAATTGGAAGGGAAGCTCGGCGCAAAAATCTCTTAGGAGGTTTCTGATGATATACCTGTTGTATATCGCGCCATACATTTATATTTTTTTTTATATTAATTTACCCATCATCAAAACTCAGACCAGAAGTGTTTTTATTGAAAACAATCAGCTGGCTTTATAATACGAACTGAATTAAAATAGACCTGCGTAAGTTGGTATGCCATAATAGATCACTACTAGGTATATAATGTTCGGTTCCACCCGAACTTAGACTTCTTTACTTGTTTATTTTTATATGAGTTGAGCGCTATTTTGATTAAACAAATAAATTGGACAAAAATTAAATTTTCTCCAAAGAATTTATATACATAAAAAAATTTTAATGATCTAAGCTTTTACATTTTTAATCTTTTCTCATTAAATATTTTTTATTACCAATAAGAAACCAAATTTTCAGGCATGACAAAGAAAAAAATTTACCTATAAAGCACCCTAATGGTACAAGTTCACAACCCCTGCAAAACCGTTGGATCCCTTTTCGTCATAGTGGCGTACTATTGAGGATCGCCTACTCCTTATCTCGTTTTGTTTGTGAGTATTCCGTAGAGTAATTTTTTGGAATACTCAGAAGCAAAGAACTGGGGTAGTGTAAATTGGACCACATTTTTGACTACTCTTATACTCCTTAATGAGTATTCTTCATATAATTAAAAGGAGTACTCGTGTTTTTTGTGGGATAATAGTATCTATTATAGAGGGCAAACAAGGAGAAGCACAGCTTTCGTGAGCATGTAATCTAATAAATCAGAGATTTTGCGAATGTGGAATTGAAGTATTTTTGAGAAATAAGTTAGGGATAGTATTGTCCTCGCTACATTATTAGACCATTCGGAGTCGGTACATGTTCAATGCAAAGTTAGCAGAAAACAAATTATTGTATAACTATCCCAAGAGATATAATAGCCCTGCTATTTCTTGCCAATGTTCCTATAAATAGTTTCGAGTGTATCTTAAAACTATTCCGGATTCATACTGGAACGATTCCGAATTGTTCACAAAGTAAGCTCGTACCAGTGGCGCGGAAGTCGGAACTCAGTTTAGTGCCAAAATGCTCTCTATTTATAGTAACATATTAATATGATAGTAATAAGCAAATCGAAATAAAATATCTTGGAAAATACATATTAATTCAAAATAATTAAAATGTAAGAGAATCTGCAGTTTTTTCTGAAATTTATCACTGTGTTTTGCCAACTCTACCAGTTATTACAAATTTCAGGGTCGAAAACTGATTTTAAGACTCGTAAGTTAGGCTTCATCTCAGCATTAAATTAGATTAGGTCGCAAAAGAACACGCGAGTAATGCCGGTTCTGATCTGTTATATGGGTGGAACTATTTACTTTTGTTTGAGCTTGTCTTATGAAAAGACCCTTTGTACCCATTTATATCAGAGCGGGCTCGAAAGGACGAATGCTCTTTCTGTCACTACGGGTACGCTCTTTTATGGCTGCCCCTATGAGTACGAGGTGTGTTCAAAACGTATCGCGAATTTTAAATTTTCGCTGGTTACGTATATTCGAATTTCGAATTTTTTGTGGCGTTATGTTGGTACTCATGTCTCTCACTTATGCCGACAAGCTCGGCCATTTTGAATGTTCAGTTAATTGCTGACAGCTGCTTTGCTTGCACGTGTTTTGGATCGTCTTCGATTTTTACCTATTCAAAAAAATGGATCAAAGAACCTGTATCAAATTTTGTGTGTGAAACGAAATTAAGTGCGCGGATGCATTCCGAATGTTGACTGTGGCATACGGAGAAGCTACCTTGGACCGAAGCAACGTTTATCGGTGGTACAAAATGTTCTCAGAAAGCCGAGAAGATGTGCAAAGAAGAACAAAAATTGGCTTTTGCACCACGATAACGCCCCTGCTCACACATCGTTGCTTGTGCGCGACTTTTTGGCCAAAAACAACACACTAATGATGCCGCAGCCACCGTATTCCCCAGATCTGGCCCCCTGTGACTTTTTCTTGTTCCCTAAACTGATGAGGCCCATGAAAGGACGACATTACGCTTCTCTTGACGAGATAAAGACGACATCGAAGGAGGAGCTGAACAAGATACAAAAAAATGATTTTTTGAAGTGCTTCGAAGATTGGAAAAACCGTTGGCACAAGTGTATAATATCTCATGGGGATTACTTTGAAGGGGACAAAATAGATATTCATGAATAAATAAATAATTTTTGAAAAAACACAAAATTCGCGATACGTTTTGAACACACCTCGTATGCTACACAAATTAAAATTGAGTTCATTCGGAACCTATCAACACACTTAATTCAATAAAAAAATATATAATTTTGTTTATTTTTAAATGCACTTCCCTTGGCTTTGATTTTTTGACTGTTCATAAATAAAAAAAAGACTCTTTGCGTGTTCTTAAAACATTATCCGCTCTACATTATTGATTTCTTCTCCCAAGGCTTCGTGAATTTCGTACAAAATTGGTTTTTTGATATTTACTAAATAATATTCCAAAAAATCACAAACTATGGACTCCTTTTGAATCATTATTTCGCGCACTCCGGCTTTGGTTAGCTGGGGTAGCTCGGTTTGAAGCGAAACCCTTCAGTAATCAAAGATATGGCAGTCCTCTCATACGGACACGCTATTGTATATACACACATCAAACATCAAGTTCAACTATTTAGACTGTTTTCTTTTTTCTATATTTTTTTCCGTTGTCAGATTACGGACAGAAATATACCAGTTTAAATCTGGTCCAAAATAGACCAAACAATTTTAGTTCAAACGAGGTAAGCAAAAATAATAACATGGCCTTCGGGCAGATGTCAATGTCTGTACATTGCAGATATTCAAGAAAAATTGATAGGAGGGTTTAGAACAGAAGACCGTATCATCCAAATCAACAGTTTTTATAATTTTTGTCTGTCTGTATGTTTGGTCGCGCATCACTCAAAAGCTGCTTAATGGAATTGAATGCATTACTAGACGTCTAACTTAAATTTATTTCGATAACTCTACCGGTTTCGGAGTTATCGATCAAAATGTGGACCAGCGTGACTCAAAATATGTTAGTACGAAATTTGGTAATGAGTGCTGCGATAAGCGATTTGATTAAGTATCATAACCCATTTTTTTGGAGATTCGATGATTATAATCAAACTCAGTCCATCATAAGGTCTGAGAAGCAGCTAAGCGTGGTCGGGTTTTCTAGTAGTGAATTATAACGGGAATCACATCGACGAGGTCATGTGTGCTGTATATAGTAAAATTAAAATAAAAACCTTTACTACAGGTTTTCACAGGTTTAGTTCTTTTCTGCTTAGTTCGGTATCAGTCAGAAAATTCTAGTTGTATACTAGCATGTTTACTGCCTAGTTTGGTGCCTTACTGCTGGGTGAATACACTAATAAGTTTGTTAGGTAAACTTATACAAATAATTTAATTTTACCCATTTTTTGTATTCACGACCTTTTTCGTCGAACATGAAATAATCGCAATTGCAATATTATTAGCACAAGTACAATGTTTAAAAAATAAATATGCCATTATGCGATAAAGCAGATATCAAGTAAAAAACTTTATTGTGTTTGTACTTGACAAAAAAAAAATATGATTTAATTAATTATCACAAGTATTTATTAACCGTGAAGGTGAGAATCTGCGCAATGTGGGTACTCATGCGACGAGGTTGAAAACTTTTACGAACTGAAAAGGGGTCCGAAGGCATGCAAACAAATTAGACAATTGTTGAAATTCTGCAATATTTTTTTTTTATTTATTGTAAATTTTTATTCTTTGTTGTAAAGGGTGTTTTTTTTAGGGGTATAGAACTTTGAATTGAAATAAAAAAAGAAAATCGTTTTAAGGTCCATCAATTTGGCTTTATTGGAAGGATAATTTTATGCCATTAATGTTTAAATATGATTTCGGGCATGTGGCCGCCGCGGCTGGCTCGAATAAAGCCAATTCTACAGGTCCAATTTTCAACCACTTTTTCGAGCATATGGGGCCGTATGTCGGCAATAACGCCACGAATGTTGGCTTCCAATTCCCCTAACGTTTCTGGTTTGTTGGTGTAGACGAGCGACTTCACATATCCCCAAAGAAAATAATCCAATGGTGTCAAATCACACGACCTTGGTGGCCAATTGACAGGTCCATTCCGCGAAATTATGCGCTCATCGAATGTTTCCTTCAATAAATCGATTGTGACGTGCGCTGTGTGGCATGTAGCGCCGTCTTGTTGGAACCACAACTCATCCACATTCATGCCATCCAATTCGGGAACAAAATAGTCGGTTATCATGGCTCTATACCGGTCTCCATTAACGGTAGCTGCCTCTCCAGCATTATTGCGGAAGAAGTATGGCCCAATGACTCCACCAGCCCATAGAGCACACCAAACAGTCAGTTTTTGTGGATGTAATGGCGTTTCAAGGGTCTCATGTGGATTCTCTTCACTCCAAATGCGGCAATTTTGCTTGTTGACGTAGCCATTCAACCAAAAATGAGCCTCATCACTGAACAAAATTTTGCGATGAAAATCAGCATCGAAATCAATCTCATTTTCGGCCCATACACCAAAATCACGACGCATTGCATGGTCTCGCGGCTTTAATTCTTGCACAAGCTGGATCTTGTAAGGTCGCAAGCCAAGATCTTTGCGCAAAATCTTCCATAAAGTTGATGGACAAAGCTCCAATTGCTGTGCACGGTGGCGAATCGATTCATTCGGGTCCTCTTCAACACTTTGCTCTACAGCGGCAATTGTTTCTTCGGTGCGCACTGTTCGACGTCTGTGCGGATGCGTATTATCACATAGAGTAAACGTAGTGCGAAAACGATCCATGGTTAACCGAATTAATTGCTCTGATGGACGATTATGTCGACCATAAAATGGACGGAGCTCACGGTAAACTTCGCGAACTGAACCATTATTTTCGAAATAAATTTGCACGATTTGCAAGCTTTGTTCTTTTGTCAACCTGTTCACGATGAAATGGCAAACCAAACTGAACATAAATGACATTAGAGTTGCCAGATTTGACCACAAAATACCAGTTTTATCTCTATTCGAAACACAAACCTGTAAAAAAAACACCCTTTACAATAACTGTAAACTTTTGTATAAGAGTTGAAAAAAAGGATGTCCCATTATATTTTCCAACCCCTGCTGTTCGATTATTGCGATCGTATACATAATCATAAAGCGAATGAGTGCTTTTGCCCTTTGTATAATCATATCTGTAACACCAAGCTTTTCCAACTCTTGATCTAAGCCAACCAATGCTTTTATCAAATATATTTCAAAAATTATTTTTTTTCAGATTTTGCACTCAAAGTGCCCTAGACGATCTAAGAAACATTTTATATATTCTTTAGTTAACATCGCGACTATGTATGTACATATGTATGTTTGCGCAAACATCTACAATTAGAATGCTATTTTTATTACTATAGTAGTACTTAATTAATTGTGCTTCGTCTACTAAATTAGACACACAATTATATCACACAATATATATAAAAAGAGAAGAAAAGAGAAACTGAAAAAAAAAAATTTTTTTTTAAGTATTGTCTGATAGTAAATCTCCATATGCGAATCGCGTGAATTCATGACCGGCTGTTTTTTGCGCATATCAAACACCATTTACATACATGAATATGTATGCATGCACATTAGGGCGCCTCCCACTCTATACTAAAAAAATCTTTTACTTTTTTTAATGCATTTAATAAACTTTTTTTTAGACTTCCGCCAAAGTATTTTATCATTTTTTTTTTCATTTTTGTTTCCAAGAGCAGCTTTGTAGAAGAAGGACGCTGCCTTGGAACGGGATGCAGGTTGATAGTAATGTTCCCGAAAATGCTACAAAAAAATTTGCTGGATGACAGACGGCTTACAGATCGTAGCCAAATCCTGCAAGGACAATCACGTCAATTGCATAACCGATGTACAGGGTTTACCTAATTTAGACCTCAAGTGCGTTTCATCAATCCACAATAAGGGATCCCCGAAAACCTCGCAAACTACCGTAGGATCAGTCTGCTCAATATCGCATATAAGGTTCTATTTGGCATATTGCCCATCGTCGACAAGCTGATTGGACCTCACTACTGCAGCTTTAAAACTTATGAGTCTAGATCTTAACACGTTGACCCCAATCCTAGAGAAGACCCACGAGAAGAGCATCAATGTGTATCATCTCCGCGTCGATATCAAAACAGCGCGCTTTTGACTTCCCTTCCAAGCTTATGACTTTGAGCAATACCAACAGCTTCGTTGGAATTAGGAAGAAGGCGACTACCTTTCTTGCGCTTTCTTTAATTTATTGCTAGAGAAGATAATTCGTGCAGCAGTGCTACAACGCAATGGTACAAATTATTACCGGAGTGAATAGGACTTCGTCAGCCGTAAAATTTAACGAAGACACAAAAACAAATCGAACAAAAATCAGGATTTATAAGTCACGCATCATACATGTTCTAATTCATCCGCCGGAATTATCGACAGTATCGAAAGAAGTCATCCATCTTCTCCTTTATATTTTTTTTTCTATTTTATTTGATTGACAAAATTTAGCGCAATAAGACCTACGATCTTTTATAGCACAACAAAAAGAGTGATTAAATGAAATTGCCGGTAAATCTATAGTGAACCCCAAAATTAAACGCTAGATGAGAAAACGGCCATAAGTATACATAGCAATTTTAGGTAAGAACAATGTTGTTGTTGTTGTTGTGGTAAGGACAAAAACACTCCCCGCAGGTTTTGGGGAGCGTTGTCGAATTAACAGTCCTTGGCCGGACTTGAACCCGGTACGCTCCGGTACTCCCTTGCGGTACTGCCCGACTGTCGTGGTAGCGACTTATGACCAGTGAAACCTTCTAGGTCATGTCACCCCTCCTTCCGTAAAGAAGGATAAGATGGGTAATGAGAGGTGAGAGGCATCATGTCCGTAGATCAACCATCGAGTTTCACGTAATTACCTTTGTGCATATTAGTCGCCTCTTACGACCGGTATGCCTACCTCGAGCATATTCTAAACCCCTAACCCGCAGGGGCGAGGTAAGAACAATAATAGTAGACAGCGAAACTCTGAGAGGCACTTAGTGTAACTGAAAATATGAGTACAAACGTTCTTAAAATTTCCTCGGCTTAAACTGCTGAGTATGGAGTTAGGAATCGAGTTCCACAAGCGAATGGCATTTACATAAAGAAGAGCCTTGTGGAGTTTAGGTAGTTGTACATAGGAATACTCAGGTCGGTAGCCCTTGATGATTTGGGAAAGACTATTTTCTCATAAAGATACCCTGGTGCTTTTTCCAGCAAAATACGAGAAAGGAATATACAATTTCTTGCTTTGAGGTAGTTAAACACATACATACCAAGAAGACTAGGCCTCCAACTAGATATATGACCGTACCTAAACGCGAGTTCGATTTTCCGAGTTGACCAGGAGTCAAGCTCGCTATACACAAGCTCAGAATAACTTATTATTGGCATTACTAGCTGAAGGGCAAGCTTTTTCCTAACACCAATTGGAGTGTATGGCGCAGACATTCTCAGATTTCTTAGTGTAAGATAAATTTTCCTAACAATAGAATTTACATGGTCAACACATGTTAGTCCAGAGTTTATCACATATCCAAGATTTGTCATTTTAGTCACATATTTAATAACTTTATCTTCTATATACAGATGTGGCAGAGCATCTGTGCAGATGAGTTTTCTGTAGATAGGTAGAACTAAGGACTTATCACAATTCAACCAAAGTCCATTATGCAAAGCCCAAGACATAACGGACTGCAAAACCAGATTGAAGTCAGAGCACAGCTCGTTCACTCGCTCAAGAGAACTAAACATGTAGAGTTGAATGTCATCAGCGTATGCATGTACTTTTGCCATCCCACAAGTCGAGAATACATCATTAATGAATAAACTAAAGAGTAGCGGACCCAGGATTGACCCTTGGGGTACGCCAGCAATCACAGGTTTAAGTCCAGAGTGCTAATATCCTACTTTGACACGTTGCGACCTGCCACTAAGATAACTTTTCATAAGCCGTATTAAATATTCATCAAAACCAAAGTAGTGTTTATGTATGCGAAAAAACTTTTTCGCCAAGATGTATAGCCCTTACCGTTATGTCAATGACGGAAATTGAATTATGAGCTTTACATATATATAAACATAATAAAGGGAATTATAGCCCAACCACCAAGGTATTCCTATCTACAACCCACTTTGGCATCAAAGGAAGTTGGCGGCCGCCTAAATTCAAAAAAAGGGATGTTTGGCGTGTTTTATTAACCCAATTCCGAAATAGGCCAGGTAGTTAAGAGCCAATTATTGAACGAATGAAGCCGCGGAAGTTATTTGGAAAAGCAATTTTATTAAAGAAAAAAATTTCTGAAAGAAAAAGCGAATCCTGTTTTATGCCGCACCCTAAGGTACATATGTATGAGTATGAGTATGTACAAATGTGATAAAATGATCTCAGTTGCCAAGCCTTTTTTAAATTTTGTTCATACCAATGTATATGTATAAAGGTAAAAAGTGAACTAAATAGAAACAGTTTAGACGATAATGTCGAATAACTAGTTGTAATGGCAGTAGTTTTTAATTGGTGTAAAAGAAACAAGCAAAATAACTGTACACAGCCAACAATTTAAATCAATGATGTCCAAGTTGAACAGATGTAACCCAGTAATAAAAGCATTTCCCATTTTCCTATCACTATCGCGGTCCGCTTCCTTTATATATAAGATGCCCAAACCAAATAATAGATAGCTAGTAGGAATAATTCTAAATATTAAGCGAATTTAGAGTATTTCTAGTAAACGACGTGACACCACAAAATTTTCCAATTTTTATATTGCCTATGAACGTGGTATCGTCCTTTTTTCCAAAATTATATACATACATTTAGGGGTCAGATAACCTATATTTCTAATGCTGTGCTAGCTGAGCATAAAAAGAGAGAAAGATTAGAGAGCAATGTATATTTTTGATAAACTCAAGCCAATAATTAAACCCATTTGTCACTAATAATTTACTTCAAGCATGCTCTTATATCCTTGTGTGGTACGAATATGTGATTTTAAAATTAGAAATTGAAAAATCGGCTCAGTAAATCGGCAGTTTTGTTCGTACGAAAATTTAGCTTTTGATTTTATTAATATAGTAATAAACATGTAAGGAAGTCTTAGTTCGGGTGGAACCGAACATTATATACCTAGTAGTGATCTATTATGGCATACCAATTTACGCAGGCCCATTTGAATACTTTTCAGTGCGTATTATAAAGCCAGCTGATTGTTTTCAATAAAAACACTTCGGTTTTGAGTTTTGAGGCGTAAATTAATATAAAAAAATATATAAAGGTATGGCGCGATATACAACAGGTATATCATCATAAACCTCCTAAGAGATTTTTGCGCCGAGCTTCCTTTCTAATTTGTGGTGTGCGGTTTCGAATTTTTTCCTACAAATTCGAAGGACCTATAGATTTTTGCCGACTTCGAACGGCATCTACAAAAGAGATGTATTTTTGCTAAGAAGCCTTGCATGGCAGAAAGACACTCAGAGAGTTTGCCAAACCACTGCCGAGGGTCGATCCCATTTCATTTTTTCAAAATACCAATACATGTACATTTTATGTCTGAAAAATTTGTGTTCAAATAGACAGACAGACAGACGAACGGGGAGACGGACATGGCTAAATCGACTCAGCTCATCGCCGTTATTATTTCAGTTTACTTATTGATGGGCCCATCTCTTCTTCTTCTCATACTTACAAACATTTCATGTTCATGACAACTTGCCCGGATATTTTACTTGTGTTATCCGAGGCGGGAGTATACTACATACTCTTGAGAAGCAGCTGACAAATTATCATTGAAATATCTATTTGAAACTACAAGCAATCGAGTTTGAAAATAGCAGCATTTTTATGCTGAAAAGTGGGCGGCGCCACGTCTACTTCCCCAAGACCCACAAGATTTTTTTGCAGTGAAGTTTTGCTTAAAAAGCTTATTATATGTGCAAGATCTTATTGATATAGCTTGCATAGTTATAGAAATATCGCGCTTTACATTTTACAAGCAAATTTTTCAGAACTATGCTAGAAAACTAGGCGTGGCAGTGGACCGATTTCGCTCATTTTTACAAAAAACAGTTACCTTTCTATATTTAATCGATAAATCTAGTTTTACCGGAGTTATGGCATAAAAAGGCTTTTTGAATAATCCACTATAAAAGGGGCAGCGCCACGCCCATTTTCAAAAATTTAGATTATTCGACTTTCTTCGTTCACAGACACTTTTAAAGTGAAATGGAAATGATATAAAGCTTTTGTACGCAAAGTCATTGCCCATTAAATTTATCTATATCTTTTTCAAAATCTTTCATATAAAAGTGGGCGTGTACCTTAACCGATTTCGCCCATTTTTTTCCGGAACATTCCTTCTATTAATATAATAGATAAATAAATTTTGTTTCGATATCTTGAACGCTTTTTGATTTATGATTAAGATTATTTCTAAATTTTACTTAATCAAAAGTGGGCGGTGCCACGCCTATTTTCAAAAACTTTTTTCAAAATGTATTTTCTGCTTTAACGTTAATGTACACACTAAATTTTATCCTCATAAGTGTATTATGTGCTCAATAATCACTTTTTTGTATTTTTTTGTATAAAAAGTGGGCGTGGCTATCATCCGATTTCGCCTATTTTAAATAGCTCTCGGAGATGAGTAGCAAGGAACCTGCATATCAAATTTTATTAAGATATCTCAAAATTTACTGAAGTTATCGTGTTAACAGACGGACGGACGGACATGGTTTAAATTTCTTTTTTCCTCCTGAACATTTTGAAATATAAGTAAATATCTATCTCGATCCGTTTATCCCGTTACATACCACTATAACTAGCTATTCTTGTATATAAGCCCTGTAGTAAACTTGCGAACCAGTCTCTAAAAGAGACAGCCTTGAGCTACACGCTTTGTGAATCATTATGTGCCGGTTATCGGATATCGATAATCACTCATCCATAACCAAAACTACCCGCAAACCTTCCGAAATGACACAGGTTGAGGACTAGCCAAAGCCAAGCTATCTTAGAACTATCGGAAAAATGGACAATTGAAAGCATTGCTTGGGTATTGAGATAGAACTGGTGGTGTCGTTGTTGTTTGTAACGATAAACGGTTTAGCTCAGGGATAGTTCTGAGCTAGTCCAATTTTCTGCAGGGGGCATATCCACACTCTCTCGAAGATGTCTGTCCGCTATTATCACAAAAAACGTCTTGACACATCACTATGAAATTTTGTAGTAGACTATCTGGCACAACCTAAGCTATCTGCCACCTATCTGAAATTAAAAAAAGTATGTGTATCTACAAAAACAAAATTATATAGTAACCTCTACGAAAACAAAATTATATAGTAACCAAATGATGTCCCCAAAAGCGGTTCTGATAAAAAGATCAAGAGTATAGCGCCTATTCCGTAGCTGCTAGTTCTTGATTCTATATAATATCTTGCTGGGTTTAGATATTGTACTGCAAATAAATGTGTATGTGTGCATGAATGGCTTTTATTATACCTTTTCAATGTTCAGCTGGGTTTGCTAGTTGACAGACTGAACGTTCGTCTGGCCAGCAACAAGCTCACAAAGCCGTTTAAGTTCACTGTCATGGCTTGGTTTGGTGCTTTTGCGCTGCGGTTGCCGCCAAGCATCATTCGTTTTCAATGTATTTAGCTACTTCTCACATTTGGTGTGTTGTGGTAAGAGTTTTATTATTGAATAAGAGATGTGGACTACTTTTATCTAGATCATGTTTCTAAACAGCGAAACAGAGAAAACCAATTAATTTTGTTTGCGTCTGTTTTTGCTTACCAGATAGCTGTTATTGCTCCAATCGGAATTTATTACAGTCTCTAAACCTTTAGAGACTCAAGCAATTATTTCATCTTCAAGGAACTGAAGTTCTACTCCAATTGACCTTCCCAACGCAGAATCACCTGCTTTGGTACTACTACCGGAGGTTCGTTTGAAAAATCTCCTCGGCAGTCGCAGCTTCATTAATATGTTCTTCGTAATGGTGGTCCAAAACGGTTTTCAGACCTCGACGTGAACAAATTGGTTTCGTGTTTCTAAATGTTCCCAATAAGGATGGAAGTCGCCAAGAACAATTTTAAAATGGTGGGGGGGAACAGCTCAAAGATCACAGATAAACGATATC
Organism: Merzomyia westermanni; assembly: GCA_949987695.1. Taxonomy (NCBI): domain Eukaryota; kingdom Metazoa; phylum Arthropoda; class Insecta; order Diptera; family Tephritidae; genus Merzomyia; species Merzomyia westermanni. Next base: position 75,856,183 of record OX465290.1, read on the forward strand.
TTAAAGAACCTCGTTTTAATCCGAATAGTGGCCAGATGTTTAACCATAGGCATGAACCAGAGTATTTTTAATGCACAGTCTCTTTTCCATTTTTCAATTTCACAATTGCTTCAAAATAAAAAAAATTGGATCTCCGACTCTCCACTATATTTCCTGTATTTAGTTAAAAAAATGACGGTCGCTCTAAGATGAGGTCGTTAGCAGTAATTAAAATCAAAGCACCAGCATTAGCTGCATAAGAACTACGGCTTCCAAGGAAGAGGCGATCTACTTGGGCTCATCTAGTGATTAAGGGGCCCATGAAGAGAGGGGTTCTGCGCATAAAAACTGGACTACATAGCCCGTGATTGATTAATTCAATAGACATTATTACACGGCACCAACAGTGACTTCTAAACACAACCCACTGCTTGTTTCCTAGGACTTCCGCTAGAAGAGATGGATGACAATTCCTGAACGTACCGGTTGAGCAGAGCGAAGTAGTCTGACTACAACAACCATCTCTAAATTTAGGATTTCGATCACAATTTTGAGCACCCGTATTTTAGTCAATTATACGAAACCTCGTGAAATATCGGGATCTCCGTGCTAGGGCCAACCAAATATTAAATTGACGAACTTCCTAAGTGCAAACGTAAAATCAGAAAACCATACCAAGTTTGATAACTCTGGAACTGAATAAAACCATATTTGTTAAATAATGATAATCAATCGTAGTGATTAATGGATTAATTTAAAATTTCATGATTATTTTCCACTTAATTAAAAAAATAATCAAAATATCATTATTTTTTACGATTATTAAAATAATTAAAAATAACTAAAAAAGAGTTGTTTTGATTACTTATGATTATTTTTGATTATGACATCAACAATACTGAAAAAACCCCAAAATAAAAAAAATAAAATAATTTTTTTATTTTTTTTAGATTTTTGTATTTGAATTTTTTTCTAATCGTTATCAGTTGCCGTTTCTTGAAAAACAATTAAAATAATCTATATAATCATCAAGTTTAACCGCCTGATTAAAATTTTCATTTCAAATCTTTTGTGGGGAGTTCGTTTTTTTTTTATTCAACAGTTTTGCATTCCTAAATAGACTAGCAGTGATAGATATCTAGAAATAAATATGAAAATCTATAGCCACTCTAAAAAATTATATCGATATTAGTTTGAAAAAAATAAATAAAAAAGTTCATTTGGCACAGTCTAATATACATATATTGAGTTTGATTTGGTCTCTGGTCATGCACGGTAAATAAATTATTAAAAAATAAACGCTGAAAGTGTTAAAGCGCCCAACAAACATTTCCAAGCAGGATTAATTTTCCCAAGTCATCTTATACTTTGAATGCAAACAAATACAAATATGTAAATTTTGATGTGTGGAGCGAACCAATTCGAAGCAAATGCTGGTAAGGTGATTTTGGAAATGTACGCCCTATATGCGGGTTTCCACTTTCACGCACAATTTGCATACTCTCTGTATACAAATAACAAAAGAGGCGAAGCATTGGCCAACAATAAAACAAAGCAGAGCATTGAAACACAGAGCTGATGACACCGAAGTGGGTTAAGCTGCTGAAATAAATACGAGCTGAGCACATCAGTGCTGGAAGTTTTCAATTCAATATAATGGTTGTGAAAAAAGTACCTACTTCAATACAAATCTTGTAGAAAATCCGACTGGCGCAAAACACAAATCATGCTTTCAAAGTGTCAACTTGGACAGTTCTCGTTATAACAGTGCTAAGCTTTCTTCGCTTTTGTTTTGCTCTAAACCAGTTCCCTTTCGTGTGGTTTAGGGGTAGTATCCGTGGTTGAGTGACTTTTTCTTATTTGTAATCTTGGTCGTAGTTCATGTATCGAATGCTCTTAATCGCGAAACTTTTGCTTAAATATTTCATTACACTGCAACTAAGTCCCAGACTTCGGAAGATGTTTTAACCAGCTTAAGTACAACTTATTTCATCCTTTACGTTAGCTCTTCCAGAAAACTTTTTACTACATACTTTGCGTAGGTTGAGTTTCAATCTAAAAACAGTTTAAACTTGCAAATCAAAACTAGTTCTAATGGGGATATCATGAGCTAAAAAACTACCTCAATACTATTTCGTTAGATTCACTACAAAAGGTCATTCGATACTTAAAAAAACCAACACTGGCGCACATATATAACACCGCGTTACACACATTCTGTTCTATGAACCAAATATACTTTTTCGGAAAGGGGAGAAAAAATAAAAATACACGTGTATCGGCGATTTTCATGTACACGTCAGAATTTTTTTTTTTATGTATAAAGTAAAAAGGTCGTAGTGGTCGTCTGTCCGCCTGTGTGATAGACTTTGGATCGATTTTTAACCCTTTTTTTCGATCCAAAGTCTTTCACACAGGCGGGCAGATGGACACTACGACCTTTATACTTTGAAAAATGCAAATTGCCGATACACGTGTATTTTTATTTTTTCTCCCCTTTCCGAAAAAATATATTTGGTTCATAGGACAGAACTAAAGCTCGATTTTGTAACGCAGTGTAATCGAATCTTCCCAACAAGCAAAGTAAACTTAAAATAAATTTTTACATAGCTTTCCGAAAATAAATGTTTTATAATTGAAACGACATGTTGATAAAATGCTTATTAATGTAAGCCTGAAAACAATTTCCAAAAAAAGCTTTTTGGTTTTTCTTAAGCTTTATTCAAACTATATATTTCATATTATTTAGCTGTTGAAATAAAATAAAAAAAAAGTTCAAATCATACATTGAATGCGGCAACTTAAACCAATTATTAGCAGATTGCGGAAGTGGTTAAGATGCAGACATGATTTTTGCTTTGTGTCGTCATTCTCATGTAAAATCTTTTCTGAAAAGAATTAGAAATATTTTAAGTTTAAAAGAAAAAAGCGGACAAATAGATTTTCCTGAATTTTTTTAAACATTTGCATTTTACTTTTAAAGTGAAATTATTTGTAACAGTTTTTTTTTTGAAGTTTGTAAAAAGTTTACTTTTAACTTTCAAATAAATTAAAACTGAAAAGGCGTACATTTGGCTTATTGTAGCAAGTTTACTTTAAATTATTTTTAAAAACGTTTACAGAAATGCTTCTTGGGTTATTAAACTTGTAAATTTTAAGTGCTGATTGTAATTTTCGGGATCCCGAAATCTATACTCCTTGTAAGTACCTGCAACTTTCTCTTAAAATTATCAACAAAAGCTTCAGAGCTGAATGGAGCAACGGTTTGTTCATCTGCATGTAAAGGACTAAAAACGGAACGTTACTTTAATCGGTTTATGCCTCGTGAAATACTTAAATTTTATCTCTAAATTTTCAAAAAGTAAATTTACCGAAAAGAAGAAGCACAAAAACAAGTGTTTTGTGTGAAAATATTTATGCTATATATTAGACTGGGCCCAAAAAAAAAATATATATTTTTTAAGTTATATAGTATCAAGTATTCTTGAGACGAGCTCAAGGTCAAGAATAAAAATTTTTCACTTTTTGAATTTTTATGTAAATTACACTGGTTTACAGCCAAAATGCACCAGAGACGCCATAGTGAAATTCCTATGTAAAATCACCTCCTAATTCCGAAAATCAAGGTTATTTTTACTTGAATGGTACCGTTTTTGAGATATTTACGATTTACCGTTATTTCAAAAAACAAAAAAGATGGCTCCACTTAATCGTGTATATCTCAAGAACAAACTGAGCTCTTCCAAGACGGTTTGAAAAATTTGAAAGCTTATAAAATTTACTATAATCAGTACATACAACACTTTTTGCTAGGTCCTGCAGATTCAAACATATTGAACAATCATTACGGATTTTTTAAATTTTTTTTGAAACTATCTATTTAGGCGACGTGTGAAATTTATTACACCAATGAAGTGGAGGGAACCAACTTGCTATTCAACGGACTGCTATATTTGTACTACAAAAGTACTTGGGGTTGGAAAGTCCAGAAAAGTAACCTATGCGAGCGTATCTACAGTGTCATTACCAGAGCTAATTTCAACAGAAGCAACATTGCCAGAATCAAATTTAACTTTAGTTCCGGCTCCAGTTTCATTGTCAACAGTAGTATCTGATTACGCGGCATCATGTTGTACTGAATTTCAAACGGCAAACGAAAGAAATTCTTTGTCACAAGCACAACTCAATGTTTGGATAAGGGATTTGGAATTGTCAAAGGAAAAGGCCGAACTACACGCCTCTCGAATGCAACAATTTAAATTTGTTTCATTCGATGTTAAGGTAACATATTATAGAACTCGTCACGAAGAATTTTCCAAGTACTATACGAAGGAGGACAGTGTTTGTTACTGCAAAGACATTGCTGGTCTATTCAAACAATTTGGTGAACCATATGATTCAAAAGAGTGGCGATTGTTCATAGACGGCAATAAATTAAGTTTAAAGGCCGTATTATTGCATATTGGCAACCAAAAGCCATCTATCCCGATCGCGCATGCAGTAAATACGAAGGAAACATATGAGATAATGCAAAAATTGCTCAAGTTAATCAAATACGAAGAACATGATTGGAAAATATGTGCCGATCTTAAAGTCGTTGGAATGCTATGTGGTCTACAAAGTGGATACACAAAATACTGTTGCTTTCTATGCAAATGGGATAGCCGAGCTCGTCAAGACCACTACATCATAAAGGATTGGCCAGAACGAATCGAGTTTCAAGTTGGGGTAGATAACATAAAATACTCTCCACTTATAAAGAAGGAAAAAATAATTCTACCTCCGCTCCACATCAAGCTCGGCCTTATCAAAAACTTTGTGAAGGCTTTGGACAAAGAAGGCGAAGCTTTTCATCATTTGAAGACAATCTTCCCAGAGATTTCAGAAGCAAAAATAAAGGAAGGGATTTTTGTGGGACCGCAAATAAGGAAAATGATGACCAATAACCATTTCAAAGAACTATTGTCACCAGTGGAGGCAGCAGCGTGGGATTCTTTTGAAAAGGTCGTTACTTCTTTTTTAGGCAAACACAAAAGTCCTAACTACGAGATGATAGTGAACGACTTAATCAAAAACTATGCGGAAATGGGTAAATAAAAAAACATATTATAATAAATTATATATTACATAAATTTACATGAGAATATATAGCCATAAATCTGAATTCATCGTCCAGTTCCGAACAAACAAGAACGGGAAAAATATAAACAAAAAATTTGTTCTGAATTGAAAGATAAATCCAGCCTAAGAAAATTATATACTAATGTGTCACTTATGTATTTATCTAATTTACTTTTTTATTTTCTTTCAGGAGTAAATATGTCTTTAAAAATTTATTTCTTACACTCCCACTTAAATTTTTTCCCGCAAAATCTTGGCGACGAAAGTGACGAGCATGGCGAAAGGTTTCACCAGCAAATGAAAGTGATTGAAAGTCGGTATCAAGGATTCTGGGATGTCGCTATGATGGGCGACTACTGTTGGTTTCTCATAAGAGAAACCGATCCTAATCTAAATAAGCGTCAAAACAAGACACATAACTTTTTCAATTATAAAATAAGATCATAGAGTTAAGACAGAACCATATGTACATATGCTATTATTTGTAGGGTACTTAAGTATTAAATGGATATATTTACTTGAATGCTTATAACTTTTGTATTAGTTCATCGATTTTGTTCACTGATAGCTTATTTTTTTTGTAATAAAACAGAGCTTAGAGGGGGGAAAAAATATCTGCAAAAAAACAAAAAGTTTTCGAGATGCTTCCTCGCAAAGTACAAATTTTTTTATATTTTTACAAAAAAAATTTAAAAAATCCGTAATGATTGTTCAATATGTTTGAATCTGCAGGACCTAGCAAAAAGTGTTGTATGTTCTGATTATAGTAAATTTTATAAGCTTTCAAATTTTTCAAACCGTCTTGGAAGAGCTCAGTTTGTTCTTGAGATATACACGATTAAGTGGAGCCATCTTTTTTGTTTTTTGAAATAACGGTAAATCGTAAATATCTCAAAAACGGTACCATTCAAGTAAAAATAACCTTGATTTTCGGAATTAGGAGGTGATTTTACATAGGAATTTCACTATGGCGTCTCTGGTGCAGAAAAAAAGTTGGAATTTGTGATCCAGTGTTATCATTGTATTTATTTATTTTAATAATAATTTTTAATTAACTATTAAAAGTTTTTTTAATTGAATAGAGTAGGAAACATGTTTAGAGAAACCCGCTTTTCTTATAGATCCATTTCGGAATCTGCTAGGCTTCTTCATCAGAGAAATTTTGGCAAGCATGGCTAACCATTAAGCTAACAATACGCTGGTTTTTATGTCATCTAAACTCGTAATTCTATTCTTCTTTACCACATACAAGGTGGCGCAAAAGTAAGCTTCCGATGTTCAGCATATCGGTTGTGGCACGTGCAGTGTGTGCTGTTGCACCGTCTTGTTGGAACCACATGTTTTCCAATCCCAATTCATCAAGTTGCGGCAAAAGAAATCGTTGATCATTGCTCTGTAGCGCTCACCATTCACAGTAACCGTTTGGCCCCAACCGATTATTGGTCAAATAAATAGTCAGCAATATTCCGCGTTCTGGAGCACTGTAGCGTAACATTGTTTATTAACGTGTATTTCGCATGTGTTTACTACACAAATGTCAAAACAGAACTGACTTTAGGGGCCAATCGCAAAATGTATAGCATTTTCTGATAGGAGGATAACTTTTGCGCCACCCTGTACATACATGAACAACCCCCGCCATCTGGCAGTTAGTAGTGTGATCATGATGGATTTTTTTGACAGATCTGTTTCATCATCAGCAGAACTGCCTTACCGCGTGCTCTCGGTTTTTGTCATTGCTTTTTTGTACCAACAGCAAATATTTGCTTTTATGGCCTGTATATTTTCAAGTATTCATGAAACAAGCTCAAGGCCAAGAATAATAATTTTTCACTTTTTGAATTTTTATGATATATATAGTATCAATATCAAATGTTTACTACTAACATCAAAGAAAAATACCATAAAAATTTCAGACCTTAGTATTTAATTTTAGAAGTCTATCATTGCTAGCGTAGGTTTTTAGATCTCATTTTTGCTTTTTAACTGCCCAACCATTGAGGAAAAAAATTAAACTGGATATAGTTTTGTAGGAAATGGAATCCCCCACAAAAAAGTTGCAAATGAAAATTTTCGTCAGGTGGGTCGTTCCAGAGTAATCAAGCTTTAAATATTTATATGGTTTTCTGATTTCATGTTTTTACTTTGAAAATTTATCATTCTGCTTTTTTATACCAACAATATTTGTTGATTTCATGAATACTTGAATTTATCATTCTGAAAAATAAAATCAAAATAATTTGCCCCAATCTACTATATATGTACAACATCCGACCTACTAGGCCTATATCCCTAAATCAAGTTTAAAAATGGCATATTCGTGCGCCCCAAGGACATGGGGTATTTTAAGTTAAAACTGGAATCATAATTATGTTTAATAAAAGTATTGTATTTATCATATTATTATCCTAGTGCACTAGTTTTCTTATTTTTTTTTAAATAAAATGCAATTTGTTGAATAATGCAATAGGGCAACACAAGTAAAGAGGGCTGTTGTTAGTTCTTTCACAGGTCCTAAAGATGCCGTAAGGAAGCATAATTGGGGCAAATGCTAGCTAAAATAGCAGCTTATTTTGATGCGACATTTGAGCATAGTTTTATAATTTTTACATTACCGCCACGCTTCTAATAAGAGTAATAACCACGAAATGGTCAAATTATCAAAATTTTGCAGAGAAAACGTTTACCATCATTAATACATACATTAATAAAATAGCCTTCATCCGGTCGTCGTCATCCTGAGCCAGATAAAAAATTTTACATGTAAATGCAACAACAACGATTTTAGTCAGCTAGATTACTGGCTCAATTTGTGCTCGATAATTTTACTTGTTTCTTATCTTTAGTATGACACACTACCGCTGGTGCGTTATGATTAACATGCTTCTACGCGAAATGTTCAGATTGACGTATTTTGTTTGGATTCCGTACTAAAAACATTACAATTTATTAAAATTGTTCCGTTCCTCATGAACATGGAATATATTATTGTTTGCTTTTATTTGGATATTATCAACTGGAATATATATTATTTAAATTCTGGTATTACCATCGAATTTCATGATTTTTAATACTAAACGAAAATATTTGAGGTATTTTTCAAAAATATTTTGAATGCCCTGGGCCTACTTGAAATGAGAAGCAAGCGCGATAACAACTGCTTCTAAAGTCTAATAATATTCCAGAGTATTCCCGTGAGAATTGATCGCGATACAGAGCTATATAACCCACCGGATGCCGCCTAATACCTGCTTCTTTCATTAAGGCTGCATAACGCTGCGCGACTTTGTGCTATTGCGTTGATACTGTCCCTGATACATTAATTTGTGATACTGTAACGCAATGGAACATTAACAACGCTTCAACTCAATGGCGACTGCGGCACTGACATTTTTCTACTTTGACCTACAATTTTTAATTCACTACGAAATGTCGAGAGGGTTTCCTAAGACGCAGAGGGTTTTCCAGAAATCATAATCCCGTTGCGTAGATTTAATAAAACAGTTTAAAAGTAATTAATAAAAAATATTTTAATAATTTGTTTTTTGTGCATTACTTTTGAGCCGGGAAAAAAACTAAGATCCGACTTTGGACTCAAGTTTGTGTGGCGTTTCCTAAACTGCGTCTCCACCAAAATGGTATCAAGATTCATTTTAAGAAAAAACACTATTTAGCGTCGCCACAAGAAATACTTAGCGCAATTGCTTTAACACAATACCTCCGGCCCTAACTTCATGGTATCAGCGAATGACTTTGACACAAGTAATTGTAAGCAACTTCCGACAATCTAAACTAAACCTCGGATACCTCAGCTTGCTTTTTTATTCCTACTTTTACCTGTTTGTTGTACCAGGAGCCTACCCCCTAGTGTAATAAACAAGGTGAAGTAAATAAAAAGAGACAGAAAAAGTACGTATCTGAAATGCTACGGGTGTATTTTTCAGGTACGTCCGAAGAATTTTTGCCCGTTTTTGTTAAAAAGGAGTAAAAAAATTAATTACTTTCTAACATTAACAATAGCAGCCATTTTGTTTTTGTATTTCAGTCTAACATGAAGAATAGACAGGTGATCAATAGCGAGAGGTGAACGGGGTCACATCCATGGATTAGCCATTGACTGGTACTTTACTAGCTTTTACGAGACTTGAATGGTTTCCCGCCTTTCACTCTGGTATGGAAAATTTTACAATTCAAATATGTGGTTTGAGTTTTTCTGGAACGATTTTCCGTCATCTCTTGTCAATTTTGATTTGGAGACAAACAGTTTTCGGCGTTGTGCCATCATCAGTGTCCTTTTTCGTTCACTGATGATGGCACAACGCCGAAACCGGTTTGTTTCCATACCAAAAATGACAAGGAATGACAGAAAATCGTTACAGAAAAACTCATATTCTTACCCTGTCGGAAACAGCAACAACAAAAGGGAAGATAAAATATGTAGCTTTACAAAGGCTTCTCGGCTGGAATCGATCCCAATAGATTCTTACTAAAACAATTTCAAGAAAGGTCTGCGGAGATGGTAGATCTTGTTCTGAGTCGATAATAAACTGTATTTAGCTCCAATCTTTGGGGGAAACTAAAGAACATACCACCACAAATTGAATAAGAACCTTCTCCATAAAAGTTGTCACACTTGCCTTATGAAACTATTACTTATTACTTTTTTTTTATAATTATTTGATTGTTTGCCGTATTGGTAGAAGACACTTCTGACTCACTTTTCACATCAGCTTTTTCATATATAAAGCTCGTTTGAAAATTTTGTCTTTGTGAGGTACTGTTAAGCACATCGTCAAAGATGCAGGATAGGGCTACCATATTCTTTGGTTATATATGAATCGTAATGGTTGCACTCTTTAGGTCCTGTGAGATGAAAAAATTTTATTGTCTACAGGCCTTGCATTTTTTTGTAAACAAATTGAACTTATTTCATAGCGATATCAACAATGAAATTATTGATTTTACACGGGCCTTACTATAGTGATATGTCAGTTACTCTATTTGGTGAAAACTCCTTAAAACCTTGCAGAAACCTACAGTTTTGTGATTTCATTGCAGGATATCTCTTAAGATAAATCGCCTTTTTTCGTGAAAATATCTTCCACGATATGATTTTGCTGAACTTTGCTTTCAAGAACTACCAAAAAAGCTATGACCCGAAAATATGACCGTTGATCTCGTATATTTATATAAAATATAGTAATAAATTTATGTACTAAAACGTACTTGTTTTACACAAAAGCAACACCTTTGCGGATACAACATTTGCTCCACATTTTCAGATAGCCGAATGACAGAACAAAGAAGAATTTCGAGCGAGACAACTGACAGCTTACTTCACCTAGTTGATTACACTATGAGTCTATCCAAACAATATTTCTGCTTCGATAAACTAGAATTACTCTTTCCCAAACAACTCTGTGTCTTCTGTATTTTCTGTTTGTATGAATACGAAATAAAGGAGATAATTAGGAGATGATCAGCCTCCCACACTGAAGAAATATTATAACTATACGAAACCTCGGTAAACATTTCAATGAAACTGAATCATTCCAGCATTTCTTCTTTTCCCAATCTCTGTCCAAGAATTGGTAACTGTTTCCTTTAGGAGACAACTGCTAAAACACGTCCGAATTTATCGGGAAAGGTATCAAAAGACGCGTTTTGGCCTCGGTAACAATAATCCGGCAGCGGATTTTCGAGTTTTTGTTTCAGTGAAGAGATATTTGCAATCAAAGTTGAAAATCTCCTGTAATTTTCATGTGGTTGTTGTAATCACAGATTAGGGTGTACCGAAAAGTGCAGAAGTATGTTCTGCGCAGAAATACTGTGGACCGCGTAGCCGGTGTTGGACCGGCTAAGGGTTATTTTTTTTTAAGAGCGGCCGAAGGCAGCTTACGCAGAAAGGTGTTCTGCACATAAATACCTTGGATCGAGCCCCCTATTTGGGTTCGGACCAGCGTAATTTTTGGGTTTTTTGCGAATAACTTTTCACTGCAACAAAAAAATTTTAAATCCGCTTTCGGATCGTTGATATCGAAGTCAAAACGCGTTGTTTGATACCCCTTCCGATATTTTTGGACATGTTTTAGCAGTTGTCGCCTAAAGGAAACAATTACCCAAGAATTTGATGTATTATTTAGTTGTTTGTCATCAATTTCAAAACCTTCGTTTTTAAAAAACTTTGAAGCTCACGGCACTGGAAATTTGCTCACATATGCAAATAAATTTGTTTATTGTTTTCAATTGTACGCAATACAGAAATGAGATTACGAAAAGCAGCTGTGAATATTGAACAAAACGATAAAGAAGTAGTAAAAACACAACAATAAAAAAACGTGTCAAAATTGAAATTTCGAATGTAAATAAAAATATGTTGGAAAAATAAGAAATAAAAAATAAACAAACCAAAATTATCTGCAACTCTTTCGCTAAAAATAAATTCTTGAAAAGCTCAACTTGAAGCACTTTCTCAGTCGCGGCCAGAGCACCATTTTATAACGCAGCAGGCGGATGTGTCATTAGTCGTGCGCGCGTAGTGTGATGTGACGGTTTGAAAAACGGTATCGATGCAGTCCTAACGCCCAAAGCTGGGTGAACGGATTTAGTGAAACGCGGGTGCTCTTATCAGCTTCGATATCAAATAAAAGCGGTGGAAACATAAAAGAGAGCTAACTAAATTAAAAAAATTACTAAAAATAAAAAATAGTAAGATTATAGAGTTAAAGAAAGTAGCGAACGCAAAGAAATAGGATGGGACGGGCAGAAATAGGGATGGGACCGGCAGACTAAATACGTTATTGCGATCCCGACTTGCCTACATTTTTCGGGTTTGAAGTGCATTGTGGACCGTGTAAACATCAAAGCTATTTAATTTTACATCTGAACGTGAAAATTTGATGCGTGGAAGCTCCGATTAACATACCTCAAAAGTTTCTTCAAGCATGTCGTGTTCTGAGAAATCTAATCTAAATCTGTCTAGCATACAAAGTACCGATTTCGAGCAATGATTTTAGTAAATATTCTAAATTATCGGGACTAGCTGTTAAGTTGGGAGTGTCGGCAATTCAAAATTTGTTTAGTTGGCTGCGCGTCGCCCGATCTTCAGTCTCATCTCTAATATGTACATACATTACCAAAAAAATTATAATATGTTTTAGTGAATAAACACGTGGCACGTACAGACATACCTAAAAAGTTATTAAAAAAATGTAAACAGCTGCCGGACTAAATTTAAAAAAACAAATGTATCTTAAACTTGTACTAATTAAACAGTTGCGTAAACCATAAATATTTACACATATACAGACTTAATGGTGCGTGGGAGGCATTCCAATACCGTGATCCCGAAAATTTGTCTTCAATAACTTCTTGACAACTCTTTCCTATGGCCGTTTTTTACCAATTTAGCTACTTGTTAAGCGTACGGCCAACACTGGTTTAAATCAGTGGTGGGCAAAGCAAAAAAATGTTATTTTGCAGTGCTATTGTGGCGTGAGAAAAGGCCCTCCCTATCCATATCTACAACGGCATCCCAGCTAACAGACGTTAGAAATTCTTGTGTAGACAAACCTTCTCGGGTATGCCAAAAACGCTCTAACAGCTCAAAACGATGCAAAAGTCAGTACTTCTTGGCGAATTTAATAAACATTAAATTACCGCACTTCTTGCGTTATCAAAGCTCTAGTGCGTGTGCAGGAAGTGCACATCGGAATTTTGAAAGGTAAACTGCACTGCTTTGAGAATTGAAGGCGCAGGTTGACCAAAAATACTTTAAGAAAACTGTTTCCCAATCGTAGATGCAGGTACCGTTTCCAATATATCTCTTCCATGAAAAATTCCTCGGCAAAAATTCATCTGCCTTTCCGGACTTTCTACGGAGTCGTCATACAATATGTAGACGCAGCAAATTTGTAGGAGAAATTATTGCACAAAATTATTATTAATATAAGCTGTGGATAATAAATAGCCCTAAAGTTACATAAAGCCATTAGAACATTTTTTATGAGTCGCGTCGTCGCGATATCGTGGTTACCCGAGCAGAAAAGGTCGCTGGACAACCCACCTTCTTTTGCCATATGTAAGCAGTGGCCCTGAAGCTGTTCTTATCGGCACCCGGTGGTGGAAGCAGAGAAAGAGGGAGAAATCCAAAGCAAAACAGCTAAACTACTGGGCCGATTTCTATTATTCAAACTTTAAAAAGACATATTCGTGCCGCACAAGGACATAAAGATATTTTTGAAGTGGAACATTTCTAACAAAAATAATCTATTCAAGCACATATTGCTAGACCATTTCCCATTCCAGCATTTGTGCTTAGACAGCGGTAACCAAGCGCACATTAGAGGTGGAAAACTATCGAAGTCTGGACTATCGATATGTGACGATAGTATCGAAGGGCACTATCGATATATCGATACTATCGAGAGTTATATTAGACGTGGACGCATGCGTCTGCGTGGGTGTTGGTAGGCTGAGGCCTAAGTTGTGTCGCAGTCTAGAAGATAACGAGCCTTGAACATAGAGAGGTCAGAATAATTAGCGTGGAAGCTGCGGGGTATTGCAACAAGGCGTTATGAACGTATCAGTTCAGAGGTTTCTGTTCGCGAGCGCAGAGTACATAAGTAGGCCAAGGCAATTGTTGCATTTGACCGATGTCGCAGGCCCTGATCAACGTACATGCTAGAACAAGGGGGGGGCATTGAGGGCAGAGAAAAAGGGGATTGACGCTCGACCCTGCCCATGTCTGACTTTTTCCGGAGGAGGAGTGATGAGCAGCCGTGCGAGATGGAAACGCTGTTACGCGTCAGAGACAGTCGGAAGTGGGTGAGACGGGCATTGCAGCAGTTCTACTAGTTGTGGAGACTGCAGGCGAAGACCTCGCCCCCAGTAAGGTATGCTGCACATAAGTACCATGGATTACGTCCCCCATTTGGGATCAGACCAGGGTCAAACTTTTCACTGAAACAAACAATTTTATTTTCGCTTTCGGATTATTGATGCCGAGGTCAAAACACGTGTTTTGATACCTCTCCCGACATGCTTAGACGTGTTTTAGCACTCGGTGGTGGTCGTAATGTCGATAAAGTAGATGTTTCACTTGTTATGACCTATTTTTTTTCGAGGCCAAGTACATTGAGCAACGCTTCAAGTGGTCCCACAAGTTGCTAGTATTACCACTTGACGTTTTTTTGTAGTAATAGCACACAGCTATGGACCTGTTTTCACTACTTTTCGAAAAGTGGGTCCATACTGCAGATATTTTACTCGGAGGCACAGACATTTTGATTTAAATTTTATTTTAATTTCAGTCAACATCTTACACAGCCACACACTTCTTGCTTTTTTTGTGAAAAACGTGCTACCAACCATTAAGTAAAGGCTGTCAAAGCCACCAACATAAAACGATATAAGTATCGATGGGAAAAACCATCCATGTATCGATAGTATCCTCGATAGTTTTCGACCTCTACCGCACATAACGCTCTAGTTTTGTATACAACACCATTTGTATTTATTCTTCTCGCGTTCTTCGTTAAAATTTCATGCAATTAGTATTACAATATATTTTGCTGCAAAATTTCGGGTTTTTAGAAATGTCTCGGTATTGCATGCGCTACTCGCTACACGCATTAAATTACAAATACAACAACTCAAAGTAATATTAATGAGTTCACATTTGTTTATATGGTCTCCCCGGCGTAAGCAAACGCGCTCCGATCTTTATTGGAATTAAACGTCTTATCGGCATAGGAATTGGCTTAGCGCGCTTTATTTTTGTCGCTTCGTTTCGTGATTCACATTTAAAAATATAGAAAAAAGGGGCAAGAAATCTTTCTGATCTAGCCAAACCCGTGCTAATGTGTCTTTTCTCAAGCAAAGGAAAATGTAGCAGGGCAAAGTAGAATACTAAAAAAAGTGCAATCGAAGAAAGTAAACAAAACAAAAAACAGTGACAACTGGAAGAAACAAGTTTTTACGTATCAAAGCTGTTATCAAAAATCGTTAGTGTTTTCAAAATCAAAGTGTTTTGAAAATGAGTGCCTTTAGTAATTTCGATGTCTTCTGCCTCGGGAAGCGTTCGACGAGTGGTTATACGCCGCTCAACTCAAGCGAAGAAGGTAAATAAATAGTAAATAACGGAAACACTCACACACATGTATGTATATTTTTATTGCAGCTTATCTAAGCTTAGCCTCAAGCTATTTACAGTAATTAATTCATAATCGAAGCTAGTTTACAGATCTAATTGGTTTACAATAAGGGCTGCTGTTGTTGACTTCCAGATCATATCTATACAAGGCGTGTGCCATTCCCTGTAGGAAAAATCGGTAGTTTTAAACTATACAAATTGCTGTGTTTGCCTGTATGTGTGTTTGCATTCACATAACTACACAACTACTGCATAGAACTTACAGCAGTTTGCAGCGATTTATTATTATTCAGCTTAAAGTTAAATATACTTCTGGATGCTGCTGTTGTCATTTGTTTCGGTGACGCTGACTCGCACAACCGCGGTTTTAAAGTGTTTAGAGAGAATTTCAAAGCATTTCTGTTAGCTCTCAATTAAATGGACACCTTCATTAAAATTGTGTTTTTGATTCTGTGGATGACACATACATGCAGTTGTGTTCAATATAATAGTAGTAAAATTAAATTTTATATCGTTCAACGAAATAAAAAGAAGTTGTGTTTTTAATAATTTTCATTTAAAATATTGCGAACTCCATAACAAAAACCACCAAAACCCAAAGAGAAATTTCAAAGTTTACACAAAGTTCAGGAAAGCTAATTAAACTTTTAAAAATTTACATCAAAATTTCAAAATTTTAGGGCAGAATTTTTAGAAAATTTTTATGTTCGCATGTTTATAGCTCATTCAATTTAAGCGTCATAATGTGCACGTTAGAGGTACCTCAAAATTTCCACTGAATTTTTTGAATTTTTTTGTCAAGGATGTTGGGTATCTTTTTCCATACAAAATTAACTTTTCTTCATGCGTCGTATGGAAGAAATCACTCAACAATCTTGACGAGACATTTTCTGAAAATTCAGGGAAATTTTTGTGCTGCGTACTCAAAACTTTTCTAAAAATTCTGCCAAAAAAATTTGAAGATTTTGATGGCCATTTTTTAAAGTTTAATCAACTTTCCACAACTTTGTGTGAACTTTGAAATTACTTTTTATGTGGTTTCTGTTATGGAATTCGCTAAATTTCATATTAAAATCATTAAAATCACAGCTTCTTCCATTTTAATATCACTGGTATGATATTGAACACAGCTGTATGCATGTGTACGTACATATATGCATTAGACGGAGCCAAATAGAATTTATTTTTGAAAGTTATATCGATATATATTTTTTAGAATGGCGATCTTTACATCAACTTCTAGAGGTTTATCATTGTGTAAAATGTATTTGGTGTAAAACTGCCAAATTACTGGAAAAAAGTTTAGCTGTATACAGTTTTGTAAGAAATCGAATTCGCAAAAAAAAACATTGTGAATTTTCGTCAGGTCGCCACAGTTATCAAGCTTTGAACATTGGTAGGGTTGTTCCGATTTTAAGTTTTTTACTTTAGAGACTTAAAAAAGCCTAAAGATCACAAATTGACAAAAGATAAATTGATCCTTGAAGGGAATATAATGCTTAATCCAAATGCTAAGTCAATAACCAAAAAAAAAAGAAAATGTAAACCGATTAAAACCGAGTAACTTCTCGCAAACGAAACCGTTATTTTGATCTAAAAAAGAACGAAAGGGAAACCGTTTCAAAAGGCGGAACCGGTTCCAAATGGGTTTGACATTTTTAAAAAATTGTTTACGTAATTTTGTGGACACATATTTTCTTTTACAATATGGTACCCTGGCTAATTTTCATGGAAGACTGTCGAGTAAGGTTATAAAAGACGCATTCACCTCAGTATCAAAACACTGAAAGAAGAAATTAAATTTTTTAATTCTATCAAAAGGTACTTACATAGGGTAGTTTTTTTATTTATTTAATATATTCTGCCAAGACCTACTGGGGATCACGTTCCCAGTTTTCTATCAATTCACGGTAATTTTTGGATTTTTTGCCAATAAATTAATTTCCGTTTTCTGATTATTGATATCAAGGTCAAAACCCGATTAAGCAATGTTTTGTAAAATGTAATCAAATTGCGGGACTTAGCGAGTTTCTATAGGAAAAAAATTCTTAAAAATCAGACCTACTTTAAGCCAACTTTTTATTTAGAACCGAAAGCGGAACGAAACCGAAATTAATGTTGAAGAACGATTCCGGAACAGAAACCATAACATGTTGCAAAACCTAAACCGGAACCTTATTTTAAGCGGTTTCATACCTTGTTTATAACACAGTAGTAAATAACTTTGAAAAAGGAACTTTTTAATACACCTTCGACACCTATTTCCAGATCATACAATTGCCTTTCGTAACTTGTATTTGTCTTTTCCCTAAAAGTAAATCAGAAAACCATACCAATGTTTAAAGGTTGGTTCCTCTGGGACGGCCTGTCTGATGAAAACTTTTGCTGATAACGTTTTAGGGGAATTTAATTTGCCTACAAAACTGTATGCAGCTAAACTTTTTTGCTTCAATACTTTGTCAGTTTTATACCAAAAATGAGGTCAGTTCTTCAAAATCCAGGCTAGCAATGATAGACCTCTAAAAATTAATATTAAGATCTCTGATTTTTACAACTCTGTTTTTGCCATTCTAAAAAATTTAATTTAAAAAAAAAAATTTAGAACCGTATAATACTTACCTTTTATGTTTCCACAAAACCGCTATTGAACACACAGCTGAGCACACTTTAAGATAAGAATACACAGTAAAAACAAAGCAATCAATAATTTTGTAAAAACACACGCAATATTATCAGTTTAATCTGTAGAAAATGTACGTGTAAATTAGCAAAATATACAGACATATGTACATTTGTACTACAATGGGAATTCGGCTGTTGAGAACATATTGGTAATAAGTTAAGAAATTTATTAACAGGACTGGTGGCTTCTAACATAAACGCGTTGCCACTTTCAGTAGGTTTCGCAGAGTTCTTTGGCATCCTTTAGAGCTAGTTGGGTCACCTGGAGGGCAGCTCTTCTTACATACCTGACGAACAGGGCAGAAAATCAACATAAACAGTAAATCAGTCACGCAGATTTGTTCAAGTGAGCTTGGCCACCTACAATCGTTATAGACGAGAAAATCAATTCAAAGAAACAAAGTTTAGATCGAAAATACAATAAATAAATATAAATTTTCGAACGTTTGACAGCTAAAAGCCTTCTTATCAGCTCTTAATTTACGTCATCCATTAGTTACAAGCGTAATACGTTCACACGACACATTTTAATGTTGACAACATCTTGCGACTGAAGAACTAACTAAAACCACTTATGTATGTCTGACTACATCTCTTGAAATATATAAGTACCTAGGAAATATAACTGGTGACTGAATACTTAGAGATAATAGCTAAATGCTACTGTTTCCAATCTATGAAAGCCCTTTAGGCTTAGTTAAAGTAGCAACATGATAAAGTCCAACGAAACTCATTGATATTTCAATCAGTGCCGTGCCTTTCCTATTACGAAAAGTATTTGCTCATTTAATGTAATTCGAAGTACGCTTGAACAAGAAAGCAAACAAATTTTAGAAAACAGTATTAGAACTACAAAGTATAAGGTGAAGTCCACAAAAATTTTGCTATTTTTTCAATAAATTTTTAGCCATTTTTTGTAGTAACCATTAGTTTATAGTGATGCTATTACTATTTTTGTAAATACTCTAGAAATTAGAGGTGAAAAACTGTAGATTTTTTTTTTTTTTTTGTTTTGAAAATTAGATTACATTGTATGACCGCCTTTGAAATTGAAATTCGATAACACTCTATAATTTTCCAGCTCTAATACAATTTGTTTTTTTTTTAAATAATTTTCGTTTCAAGAAATGCTACTTTTTTGTTGGAATTGTTTTAGGTTTTCTGCCATGTAATGAAAAGTCGCATATTAAGTCACTCACATTCAACACCCCTCCCCCTCCCCTATATATTGCTGGCTACTGAAGTGAGTGAATTCGCTTTTACAGGGTGACGCAAAAGTAATCCTCCTATCAGAAAATGCTATAAATTTTGCGATTGGCCCCTAAAGTCAGTTCTGTTTTGACATTTGTGTAGTAAACACATGCGAAATACACGTTAATAAACAATGTTACGCTACACTGCTCCAGAACGCGGAATATTGCTGACTATTTATTTGACCAATAATCGGTCGGGGCCAAACGGTTACTGTGAATGGTGAGCGCTACAGAGCAATGATCAACGAGTTCTTTTTGCCGCAACTTGATGAATTGGGATTGGAAAACATGTGGTTCCAACAAGACGGTGCAACAGCACACACTGCACGTGCCACAACCGATATGCTGAACATCGGAAGCTTACTTTTGCGCCACCTTGTATTATACGAACTTTGCTACAGACGAAAAAATGTGAATCGGTGGATTTTACATAATAAGCCAGTAAGACTATCGATAGTAGGCGTCATCCGGTAGTCGTGATCCTGAGCCAAGTAAAAAATTTTACATGTAAATGGAATAACAACGATATGAGCCAGATAGATCCAAATAGATGCCGGGTTTAATTTATGAGTCTGATAATTTTGCTTGTTGCTTATCTTTCGTATGAACACAATACCTTTTGATAAACCAAAATTTTCAATAACAAATGCCATTGGTGCGCTATGATCAACATGCTTTTGCGTGGAGTGTTCAGATTGTAGCTTTTTTTTGGATTTCGTGCAGACGCAACACTCACATGTTAACGCGGGTAGTGTTCAGATGGGGGATTTTTTTTTTGTGGACTTAGCTATAAATGTGTTAAGATATTCTCATGTTGTCTCGTTCCCATAAACATGTAGTGTATTGTTGATTTCTTTTTATGTATTTTTGCCTTGAATATATATATATAAACAGAAATTTTTGGGGATTTTTTTTAAAGATTTTTTATAAAATAATGTGGATACTGCTGATCTGCTTGAAATGATAAACCAGCTAGCTTCTGCAATCTGCTAATGATCGGGAGTGTTGCCGTGAGAGTTGAGCAGGATACCGAACTATATAGCCCAACGGATGTCGGCTACTATGTATAAACTTATAAAATTTGTTTGAGAACAACTGGTCAAGTGGTAAGTCTCCGCTTAATCTTAGAAAAAAACAGTTTTCTCTGATAAAAATCGCGTGAAAAACAGTAACACAAGAAAATTATGGGCACAACCTTAACAGTCGATAATACTTTCATACTTAACAAACTCTAGTTTGGAGCCGCCGATAAAAAAAGTACCCAAATGTTAATGCTAAATACACAATCATTTCTTTCTCTTATCATCAAACCATTTATTTATGGTTAAAGTGCAGATTGAATCATATCCATTTTAGCATGATGCTTTTGACAATTTACGTCATAGAACCACTTAAATATTTTGGACACTTCAACAAAGTTTATATTAATTTGCTTGCTTGGTTGACCAAAGACTTTAATGTCAAAATGTGGATCGATCAGTGAATACGATGAAAGTGCGATTTAATTAGAAAAGTTCGCTGGAGAGCTCACGACTCAATATATTTATAGCAACCATAATCGATATCAATTAAAAATTTCTATTTATCTTTCTGTTTTGAAGAGCAAAAACAATTTGTTTTGTTGCTTCCAATTGATGACTGTTAAAAAGAATCATGATTCAGGGCCCTTCTCAAGGTGGATGTGAGCGTGATCATAGTTGTAGGAGAGGCATTTATTTCTGTTGTTGTTGTTGTTGTGGTAACAACAAAAACACTCCCCGAAGGTTTTGGGGAGTGTTGTCGAATTAACAGTCCTTGGCCGGATTTAAAGCCGGTACGCTCCGGTACTCCCTTGCGGTACTGCCCGACTGTCGTGGTAGCGACTTATGACCAGTGAAACCTTCTAGGTCATGTCACCCCTCCTTCCGTAAAGAAGGATAAGATGGGTAATGAGAGGTGAGAGGCATCATGTCCGTAGATCAACCATCGAGTTGCACGTCATTAACTTTGTGTATATTAGTCTCCTCTTACGACCGGTATGCCTACCTCGAGCATATTCTAAACCCCTAACCCGCAGGGGCAAGGCATTTATTTCTCTTTACCTACTGAGTTAGATTTCTATACTGAAATTTTGTTGCTATAGGTCGTGGGATGAGCAATAAGATGTGGTAGGTTGAAATCATTAATTTTTGGGCTTACATTTATTTTATGTATTGTTGGTTTTGTTCGACAAAAATAATAACGGCCAACCATTCCAATAAACAATAACTTTTCACTCTGTGCACAATCAATAAAAAAAATCTGTGCACAATCGATAAAAAAAATCAAATTAACTCTATTCCTTTTGCCGTTATCTGTGTATTACTTAGTACAATTGGGTATAAAAGTTGAAAAAAATATTATAGTAAAACAAATTCGATTGAGAAGAAAGCAACGTGCCTTTTCCGCATTGCTCTCTCTTCACCAATCAACGAGTTAAAGCAGCAAATCGTCATTTTAATTAATTAGTTTTCACTTAATGTTTTAATTTATTTTTTTTACTTTAATATTATTCACCTAATAATTTTAAACATGGAAATAGATCATGTGAGCACTTAAATTGTTAGGTTTTTTCGTAATTATCAACTGTTGATTTATGCACTAACGGAACGGCCTGCATGCAAGGTATCGCAACGAACCGTCAACCGTTGTTTCGATTTAACAAAATTAAGAAACCTTGCCTTAAATAACCACGTTCCCGCTGTTATCCGAATAGGTTGTTTGGAAGATAGCTCAAATTCCTTCTATACAAAAATCTTCCATGATAAATACCTCTTACTGCTTGGCCTCAATACTTGCCCAGAAGGGTCTGTCAATCCACAAGGCATTTGTCGTCTGTACCATGGACCTACTGTCTAAGAACATACTGTCACAATGCTTTCACGGATTTGACCTCTTGACGAGGAATATCTCCAAGTCCAAACAGAACCGAAACTTATTTTGCAGAAAGAACCGAAACTCCAACAAAACCAAATTTGATTTTGAAGAAAAAGCCCGAAACTGGAAGAAAACAGAATTTAAAAAAAGAAGGCCGAAAGATAAACAAAACCGAAACTAATTACAAAGAAAGAAACAAAAGGTAAGCGTACCCGAAACTAAGTTTGAAGAACCAATCGAAACTGGAACAAAGCCGAAATAAATTGGAAGAACAGACCGGAATAAAAAAGAAACTATTTTTGAAGAAAAAGGAAGCGAAAGCGAAACTAATTTTGACGAAAGAAGCAAAAGTGAAGCAAAGCCGAAACTAATTTTGAAGAAGAACGAATCGAAACCGGAACGAACCCTAACAAATCGAAATCAGAATGTTATTTTAAATCGGTTTGATTCCATGCTTGTGCGGCACATGTTCATAACAATTGTGTTTCAATATTTCTATTGATTGATTTACAATTTTTCGAAAACTAAGCTTTATGCAACAAATTGCTTGTCTTACCAAGATAAAATAATTTGAGTAAGTCCCCGGTGTGAAAGCATGTAGTTTACAAGGGGAAAAAATATTCGTGCTTAGTCACAAAATAAGCCGACAAAGGAATTAAAAAAAAAATTTAGTACAAAAACTGAAACGAATCTTTATTCACGTAAGCGTTGCTCATTTTTTTATGCTAAATTCTATTACATACGAGTAGTTAATGTATACTAGGGATGTTGTCAATATTCGCCAAGTCATTACACACTTTTGTTGTTCAACACAGTGGGGGCACCCATATCTCGTACAGCTCCTTGTTTGATTTCTGCCAATATTATCCTGTTGACTATTCTCTTTTCCAGCATCAGGTTAAAGAGGTCGGACAAATTTCAGCTTGAGGCCTTAGAAAGATCCTTCCTAGTCCTATGCCATTTGGCATATATAAGCTTTGCAGGTTACTTTCCAGTCCAGGCAGGTTACGATTGAAAACAAGCAACCTTTTCTTGATATCAAAACTTTCGAAATACAAACTTTTTCCTGCCCAAATACTGCACTGAACTCATCTCTCGCCTGGTAATTCTCTGTCCTCATTTCTCACCCTTTAATTGTTAGTCCTTCTACTCTACTTTAACTTAACATGGCTTTTATTAAAATACCCTATGACCTTGTGTGCCATGAATTTGTCATTTTAAAATTTTAATTACAGAAATTGACCCAGTAGATGCGGTGTTTTACTCTTATCAGGATTTGGGGTTTCATTTTATTTAGAAGAGAAAACGGATTAACTGATGCAGCTAATATTGGCACGCTTTATTTACTTAGTCAACCTAGTAATGATCTTTGAAAGTTTTTGTAAAATAAACGATGCTAATTTTATATATTTTAATAATCCTGGCATTTTCCGGATTTAATTTTACAATACCTGGATCGCGGGATTAGTCCCATTCTACAACAGTTTGAAAAAGTGAAGAAAATACTCGAGAAACTATTCTTAAAGTAAAATGAATAATAAATAGTTAAGCGTATTATTTTATTTAAAACGAAAGTTATTCCATTTGTAATCATTAGAATAATATATCAAGGTACTACATTTTTTTCAACATTTTGAATTTTTGAAACGAGTTGTTGATGCAACTTTAATTTTATATAATTTTGACGTGTAGAACTTATGTTAAAAAAATGACAACCGATAGATTTAAAATTGAGGTTAGAAAGGCACTTTTGAAATCGACTCCTTCCGATTTTAGTGAAATTTGGTGGCGAGTTTCCCTTTATCATAAAACGAAGTTTGCAAATTCAGTATTTCATTTTTTTCTCTAATTTTTTGTTTTGTTTTTTAAAGTTTAATTTCTCAATATTTCAGAAACTAATGTAGTTACAAAAATAAACTTTGTCACTTTCAAAGAGGGTACTTAGAGGTACAAAAAAATTAAAAAAAAAAAAATTTTAATTTTTAAAAATTGGAAAAAATAAAGTTTTATTTTTTACTCAAATCATTTTGTATTATATCTCTGATATATCTAAAGATCAACGCAACCCCAACAAGCAAAGTAAACTTAAAATAAATCTTTAAAAAGCTTTCCGAAAAAAGTATTAAGCTTACAAAATTCAGATTTTTCGTTTATAAAACGTTTGAAATTAACGCTGCAACTTAAACCAACTATGGCTTTACCAGTTTGCGGAAGTGGTTAAGATGCAGCCATGATTTTTGCTTTTTCGCCGTCATTCTCATATAAAATCTTCTTTGAAAAGAATTGGAAATATTTTAAGTTGAAAAGAAAAAAACTGACAAATAGAGTTTTTCTGAATTTTTTGAAACATTTGCATTTTACTTTTAAATTGAAATTATTTGTAACAGTTTTTTCTGGAAATTTATAAAAAGTTTACTTGAAACTTTCAAATAAATTAAAACTGAAAAAGCTTACATATCGCTCATTGTAGCAAGTTTACTTTAAATTACTTTTAAAAACATTTACAGAAATGATTGTTGGGAAGTTTACTTTAAATTACTTTTAAAAACATTTACAGAAATGATTGTTGGGAAGTTTACTTTAAATTATTTTGAAAAACATTTACAGAAATGATTTTGTGACATATCCTGAAATGTTCATATGGGTGTTTTTTAGTTTTTTCATAAGTATGAATTTTGGGCAAAGTTTTTTTTTTTAATTTGTTTAGCTTTCTAGTCGAGTTTAATTATTTAAACGCAAAACTGCTCAATTTCGAACACTGAAAATTTGTTTCGTGCTAGTCGAATGTAAAAACAAACAAATTTTTAAGTTTGTTTAAAAACTTTGTTTTATGTTACCAAATTTCATTCCAATCGCGATGTGTCTATTCCAACCATTTTACCTGGAAAGACCCATATTAAATAGATAAACGGAACAATTCTTGTTAACGTTAGGCCCATAGTTTCTTGTTAGTTGCAATTTTTGGTTAGTTTAGGTAACAAAATCTACAAAGAAAATTAAAATATTGCATATCAACCAAAATGATATCAAGATAATTTTTTATTAATGCGTACTTAGTTTTTAGTAACATGTTTCCAATTCTAAAACCACCGGATTTACATCTCTATCGGCCACATATGAGGATACCAATTTCGAAATTTAACTAATTTAACTAAATTTAAGATAAAAAACTAGTGAAGAGTACACCCAGTGGAAATGAGCGAGAGTGCCTGACGACCCCTACTACAGATGGGTATTCTATGTTCGTTTCCTCCCGAACTTCGACTTTCTTACTTCTTTGGTACCTATTAATTTTAAAAATTAATCCTACCAAATAGAAAGTAAACAATAATTTTCGCTTCGTATAACATGGTAAATTTAACCATCCTATGGCTTTAACAGCAGCTATTCAAGGTAGCGTAAAATCCAAAAAACCCCTTGACAGCATTTGCTAAGCACGAAGCACCGTCTCAATATCCCACCACATAGACACCTACACTTCATGCAGTTATTATATGGAGTGTAGCAATTTAAACACAACAACACCTGTTAATTATCTGCCATTCAGAAGATATTCATTTCATATCTGATTCATGTCTCATATCAACATAATTTGAGTGTATAGCTTACGGTGAATCCCGTTTGTATTCTATTTAAGGTAAATTTATTATTGTTTCCGTGACATAAAGCACACATTTTGTGAACGCTCAAGACAAATACGCCTTGTGACATAATTTCAGTATAAATGCAGAAACAATTAAACGGATTATAAGAAGAAATATATCGCATAAGAAGTTTATCAATTTATTCAATTACGAAATACTCATCCCTGTCTTTCTACCTCAATCAATTTACAAATGTACAACCTAAATTTGTTTTTTACGTCATCAATGGTCATATTGACTTCCTAATATCCTAATTGTGTTGTCGTGTTCAATTGCCGCTTTTGAAACTAATTATTTTTCTAGATTCGTTTGACCATATACAAATGTATCCAAGCTTATAACTTAAATACTTATGGACAATGCTTAGTCGGTTTTATGCAATTGGAAATCGATATGAGTACTTGCGTAATGATTGCTTCTTTTATAAATTTTGCACGTGTTTATCTTATCAGCAATTGAGCTTTAAACTTAGCATTTATTTTTTGTTTTTAATTTGAGAATTAGTATTTACAACTTCCCTGATCAATGAGTCATATGTGACTCACTCTAGTATAACTGCTTACAACTTCCTTATATAATTATATCTATATAATTTGGCGGTTTAGAATAAAATAAAATATAATAAGTAAAATAAGACAAAACAAATAAAATAAAAATAGCAAAACTAAATAAAATAAAATAAAATAAAACTAAATAAAATAAAATAAAATAAAATAAAATTTAATAGAATAAAATTAAATATAATAAAGCAAAATAATACAAAAACAAATAAAATAAAAACAAGAAAACTAAACAAAATAAAATTAAACTAAGTAAAGTAAAAAAAAATAAGGTAGAATAAAATAAATTTAAAAAAATAAAATTTAATAGAATAAAATTAAATATAATAAAGTAAAATAAGACAAAGGCAAATCAAAAAAAAAAATGGTATAACTAAAAAAATACAATAAAATAAAGAAAAAATAAGAAAATAAAAAAAGAAAAATTTTTTAATTAAAAGTAAATATAATAAATTAAAATAAGACAAAAACAAAAATAAACAAGTAAGGACGGCGCAAACTTAAATACGCATTGTTTAAAGTTCTCTAAAACTTTGTCAGCAATACATAAAATTTTTTTTTTTTAGTTTAAATCTTCCAAAATGAGTGATAAATGGCCATAATCCTCTTATCTGAACGATCGGTTGTATGGGATGTATACTATATAGAGCTCCGATCTGGGTGATTTTTTTACGAAATCTTTTAATATCCATAAGAAAATATCTCACCAAGTTTCAAGTTTTAATCTTTTAAAATGAGGGAGACATGGCCATAATCCTCTTATCTGAACGATCGGTTGTATGGGATATATACTATATATAGCTCCGATCTTAGCGATTTTTTTACCAAATTTTGTATTATCTGTAAGCAAATATCTCAGTAAGTTTCAAGTTTTAATCTTTCAAAATGAGGGATAAATGACCATAATCCTCTTATCTGAACGATCGGTTGTATGGGATATATACTATATATAGCTCCGATCTTGCTGAGTTTTTTACGAAATCTTTTCCTATCCATAAGAAAATATCTCACCAAGTTTCAAGTTTTAATCTTTTAAAATGAGGGAGAAATGGCCATAATCTTCTTATCTGAACGATCGGTTGTATGGGATATATACTATATGTGGCGCCGATCTTGGTGAGTTTTTTACGAAATCTTTTACTATCTATAAGAAAATATCTCACCAAGTTTCAAGTTTTAATCTTTTAAAATGAGGAAGAAATCGCCATAATCCTCTTATCTGAACGATCGGTTGTATGGGATATATACTATATATAGCTCCGATCTGAGTGATTTTTTTACGAAATCTTTTGCTATCTATAAGAAAATATCTCACCAAGTTTCAAGTTTTAATCTGTAAAAATGAGGGAGAAATGGTCATAATCCTCTTATTTGAACGATCGGTTGTATGGGAGATATATGCTATAGTGACCCGATTATACCGGATCCGAAAAATGTCTCATATAATACAAAAATACATCCGTGTGCCAAATTTCATCGAGATATCTCAAAAATTGAGGGACTAGTTTGCGTTCAAACAGACGGACGGACGGACGGACAGACGGACATGGCTGTATCAACTCAGTCCATCGTCCTGATCAATTTGGTATACTTAATGGTGGGTCTATCTCTTATATTTCTAAACGTTACAAACATCGGACCAAAGTTAATACACCATTTCATGTTCATGAAAGGTATAAAAAGTTAAAAAAAACTACATAACCTAAAATAAAACAAAATAAAATAAACTACTAGGCAACAAAATTACTGGTAACAGTCTGAATATCCCTGAAAGCAAATAAGTAATGATGATGTTGTTTTAGTATGTATACATACAGACTTTTTTTGGAGCTTGTCAAGTGCTTAAGTGATTTTTTTTTTAAATTTGCATTATACCCATATTTGTGCAACTCACAATAAGTAATCAACTTTAAACTTGAATATTTCGAATCAATGTCGGACTCACTTAGATCCTTTTGCTTCTAACCCCTTTCATATATATATGCGTACATATATACACATTGCAGATCCTTAAACGACTGAATTTTTACAAGGTTTTGCATCGATGTAATTACCCTTTTCCATGTGATATCTCAGATAATATAAGAACAAATAAGCACATTCACACTTGCAGATATACATATGTATATCTACGCAAATGTGCTTATGTATGTCTGCCATTTTAGTTTCATTACTTCCAATAATTACTCTGCGCTAAAGTGTTTCATTTAAAATTTGTTTGTTCTTGTTGTTTTCACTTTTTATCTCATAAAACTCATTTCAAATTCAAGGTGACTTTTTGATTACCCGATAACGGCTGAAGTGAAACGTTTGCCACATACTTATTTACAAACTTACACACCGTAACTACATATTTACAGTTTTGGTGTTGACCGTTGGTTGAACATTTACAGTTTCTGGCCACAATATAAAGTTTCGCATTAAGTGCGTAGTAAGATGCGTAGAGCGTTGCGGAAACTGAAAAACATTCGATGAATGTAAATAATTTTTAAATAACTTCAAAAGAAATTTATTTATCTAATTTTAACTAAATTTGTATAATTAGAATGAATTAGGTTTAATTCACTTTTATGTTTATGTGCCATTAGGACAAGGTCGTATGTATTGAAAAGGCGGATGGGAGGTTGCTAAATACAGGGTGACATAAATTAAAATGTGAGAGGTATGTGTGAAGATTTGTATAACAAATAATTAAATCTTCTTTGATACCTGCCATTGGCATCGTGCATAGGTCCATGTGGCTTCCGTCCAAATTTTGTTATCGAATGTTGATCTCGCCTTCGTAATAATACGGGCTAAAGGCACTTCAGCATTCTTGTTGGCTTTAATTTCACCCCATTTAGGACAGATAATTGTGTTTGTTAAAGAGCATAATGAAATGGTAAGTAGACAGTTCTTGTAAACCGCAACATCCTTATATCCACTTTCTTGAAGAGTATCCGCCTCGGTAAGCTCTTTTTCTTTCTCTCGCCCTGCGAATTCCGTTCTTCAGGCACAAGCACCACCTGAAACAGTAGGCACTGTGGCTAAAATTCAATCTGGATACTGTAACAGATTAAATTCTTACCTATCTGGACTGAACTCCGACATGCCGAATGTTTGCCCGACATGTGGTGTGTCCGCTCATGATCACTTACTTATTTAAATGTAGCTTAACCGTTAAAACTTTCGTCTGTCTGGAGTCTACTAAAAACACCAATGTACCTCAAATTGTTCTCCACTGGCACCCTCCCTCCTACCGTGTGGTGGTCTCCCTCTTCCTCTTTTCCACCAATGGGCGCCGATCTGTGATCTTCATTCATCCTCATAACATGGCTTAGCCCAGGAAGATGCTGGATTTTAATTTTACTACTCCACTTACACTGTAACTGCTTGCGCAGAAGTACAACCTCAAAGCATCACACTCACATACCACTGGTCCAACAATAATCCCATAACTCCGTCACACAATTTTCCTCAGGACTCAATTAACCTTTTCGAAATGCCAGTTATTCTAAACAAAAATTGCTAGAAAAGTGCATATTGATTACAGCGTAAGAGAATCAAAGAAAAATAAAGAGAGCTGCAACAATTTATCTTTACTCACTCAAACATTTCAAAGTATGCGTGCGCGATATCACATGTCATGCATGATAAGCGATATCACTTGATATGCGGGTGACATACAGGTGATCTTAGAAGTCAACTGCTACCAATTCTTTAACATTTCTGACATTTTCACATCATGTAGTGTTGTTGTTATTGGAATTCTTGCACTAACAATAACTTAACATTATTTTTTGTTGTCATATTAAAAGTGATGCACGAATTCATTCATGATTTTATCAAGTGTGGCGCTTACAGCTCATTACATGTGGAAATTGCCGAATAGCAACAACAGTAACAGCAAGACCGATTTAGCATGTGCATGTGAGAGAAGAAACATAAACGCACACACACACCCATGCATGAAATTAAGCCCCCAAAGCGAGTACTCGGATCTAGCTATGATATAAGCGTGCGAGTAGTGTTATCAACAATGAATTAACGACGTGTATTCTTGCTTCAGGTAATGTCGAGCTCGCGAGCCGTTGTTTCTACATACATACATGTGCATAAAGTTTTCGTTGTTCAAATCATATGATAAATTTATCGTTGTTGTAGTTTATTTTATAAAATTTTTTGAGTTGATGCCTTTCATTGTTTATTGGCTACTTTTCGCGCCGCTTGCCAGTAACCACTGTGCGCGTGTGTGTGCCCCTTGTTCTGTGATAATTTTGAGCGACAGCTGGAGAGGTGACTTGCTGGCTAGCTGGTCTGGCTCTTTGACTTGTTGGCCGTTTATTGGGGTTTTAGCTACTAGCTCTGGTTTGCGTTCACTGTGTGGTTCCAGTGTTTCGCTTTATTATAATACCAAGTGTATATTGGCGTCGAGCATTCAGTGCACGATATCCCGGCGCACGGTGTAGACGGTTGAAATTTCAAAAATTCAAATTTCGACCAAAACGAAAGTTGTTAGATTCCGTTTAGACGAGCTTGTTCTTTGATTGAACTAAAGCGGTAGTGCGGAACGTTAGGAAAGAGCAAAGTTTGTCAGTGAAATATCGTCATTACGATTAAATAAACAAAAAAATAAATAAAGTGCGGAAATTGGAAACGAAAAATTGTGCAACGAGATTTAAAAGCGCATAAAGCTGAAAGCTTTTGTAGAAAGAAAATTCATTGATCTTAAAAAAGTTTGTTGGTTCTTAAGTTCAATGTAAGCTAACAATTTTACAGAAACTTAATTTTCAACTGTTTTGCATATTTTTGCTAACTTTTTTTTTTTTTTGAAGAAAAACAATTCTAATGCGCTAAGATATTACAGAAGTTGTTCAATTTTAAATGATATTATGGACAATAATTTTTTTAAATAAATTTATTTTTTTTTTGTCGTTAAATTAATCCAGTATCTAAATATTAGTAATTAACGAATTTTAATTAATGGTGAAAAAATTAAATTAATCCATATTTTTTGGCATTCAAACAATTAATAAAAAAAATGGGAAATAATCCAATAATTATAAGATCTTGTTAATCGACTAATCGATTAGTCGAACATTAAAAGTTATTTCAGAAAAAACCCGAATGTCATTACTCGACTAGCCATTTAAAATCGACTAGTTCACAAATTTGACTATTTATTTTTGTTTTATTTTACCGTACAGTCTTAAGTGTATTGCTGTTATTCAGATTACTTTTCAAGCTCCTAAATCGGCCAACAGTAATTTTTTTTTTTTTTTTTGAGCTGCGAAAATAACTTGTATTCTTTCTTTATTCGGTTAACGACAGTATGCAAAAGATCGACTGATGGATAACAGATTTTCAGTCAACGCAAAAGTGGATAAACGACTATTCACATAATCGGCTAGCAGAATAATCTAATTGAATCAAGTGTTCCACTAGTCCTATAGTCGACATGATTTTTAATCAATGAAAAAGTTGATATTCAACTATCGTCATAATCGACTAGCCGAGTAATCAATTTTTTCCAATGACTATGATAAAAAAATCAAATAACAAAAACTAATCAAATATTTAACATTAGTCAACAACTTTTTTTTTAAAAAGTGTCAAAAATAATCATTCTACTACATTAATATTGTAATAAACAAATTCAAATGGTATTGCAAATAATCAAATTATGTAAATCATGAATTTGAAAAAAAGCTAAGAAAATAACTGGGTCATGCTTCACACAAATAATTTTTTAATTAATGTAATAAGGTTTAATCATGGAAGGTAGATCTAAAAACAATACTTTAGTTAATTATTTTTTTTAGAATGATACAACAATGAACTGCCATTGTTTTTCATTTTCAATTATTTTCGGTTGATAAAAAAAAGTATGATTATTTGCATTTGGTAAAAAGTATTAAAAGTAAACATTATTTATAATTTTTTTCTATTTTTACCTGTTAACCAATTACCTAAATTAATCAGTTACTTTGATAACATTTAGTTTCTAGTTTTATTTTAATGTTAACCAACAGTTGCTGATTTCTGTTAACAATTAAATAATCATTGTCTTTTAAAAGGAGAAAATAATGCCTTACTGATTTTAGCTCCAATTCAACATGTCTGAGCTCATTTTTATGATTTTTAGTCAATCAACTAATCATGTAATGCAAAGTATAATTAATTCTTTACAGTTTTATTAAGTAGTTAAATCTATAATCAGTGACGCTTAATCATTAATAAGTGAACTAAGAATAGAACAATGTAATTATTAAGGACTGATAATTGTAATGATTATAAAGTAAAAAAGAGCCGAATTATCAAATAATCATGTGACTAAAAATAAATTATAAAACAATTTTTTGAAATAAATAAAACTGAAATTATTAAAGATGTATAAAATGCAATAATTAATCACTTGAAGCAATCGCTATGTTTGTTAATCACTTTTTAAAATAAGTGTTCTAATTAAATTAAATCAATTTGAAAAGTGTTTGAATTCTTAAAAGAGTTATAAAAAGTTACAATTTAAAAATTTTGAAAAACTCTTAAAAATCTGCAAGTCAAATTTGTGTCATATCATTTCAACAGATTTGCGAAAATCGTAGACATTCATAGCGTCTAGCAAGACAAAAGCAAAAAAGAAAGAATGGAGAGAAAGAAGAAGCAATTACCTTTAACGGCACTGCTGACACATTCGGCCGACCGTTTTTTTGTGTTGACCAATAACTGGTCAGCCAAGTTGCACGCGACGAGGGTCAACTTAGCCAAAAAATAAGCAGACCTAAACGGCGACGACGCACAGTCTAAAGGCCGCGCTGCTCACCTTTAATATGTGTGCCTGGCTAGCTTAAAGACGAGTTCAAAAAGCTATTAAAACTTACACTTGCCAGCTAATCAGATCATACAACAAAAAAAAAGAACAGTGATTATTTATGCTGTTAATGATATTAAAGAAATGTGTGTATGTATGTATAATGATTAATCAACTATTTTTGGATTTTGCCCAAATTAACAAAAGTATTAGGTCACAAAAGCTTTGGCTATTTAACAGGCGGTTGTATCTTGTTATACTTTTTCCGCAGACAAAAACGAGTTTCTTAACAAATTGAGATATTTTATTTAAATAAGCCAGACTTTAGATGGTAAAAAGCTCTCATTATCGTCCCAGAATTTTGGCAGTAGTAGAAGAGGAAGGCCGCCTCTGAGTTTAAAAAACAAGAATGTCACTCAACGCTAAAATCGCCAAGGAGGCTCGGGTTAGTACTAAAGGGTGATAGAACCGGTCGCATGTTCAACAAATTTCTGCGTATACCCATAAACCAAAAATTATCGGATTTTCACTTCTTTCACTCAATGGCACCAAACTTGCTATTCACACGAGAGTTAAGACTCTTTTACGATGAGTTGCGATGCCCCATTATCAAACATCGATCGCAGCTAAATCCTCTGGAAATTCAGAAACATCTATGCCAAAATATTTACGAATTTTCCTAGTAAAAGTTGGGTTCCACCTCTTTGCTCTTAATACAACGCATATTGCTGACATTATCCAAAATATTAAACATCACCGCTTTCACTCTCATGTGACAATACTCAATCAGTACTTCAATCACCATAGAAAGATGTACCGTACTGAAGGATAGTAGTTCCGTAGATTGCTTGGCGCCAAATACCGGGAAAAATTATCTCCAAGCGTAACAAGAGGTGATACCGGCATAGCAGAATTCCTCAGGGTTCTCCCATACACCACATCCGGTACCAGCTCAGTCCAAGATATCCGCTTGATAATAGCCATGAATGTCGAAATGCAATGTCGCCCAGATATTTTTTATGGAAAAGTTCTTCGACAGTACCAAACAGTCACTAAACAGCCTGGTAGGTAACCCACTTTTTCACAACCAGAGCAGCCCCTAACTAAAATAGGCAGTTGTAAGCATTGCTTAGATATTAAACTAGGGCTAATACTGTCGCCAAATGATATGAATCCAGGTTTGCTCTAAACCAGTCGAATTTCTTGCAGGGTGGCGCCAACTATCTTGTTTTTTTTTTATTTCTGTAACTGCAAAACACTCCCTGAAGACCATGTGAATAGCCCGTTTTCGGATATAGATCCGCTGCGCTGAGATACTAGCCAGACTGCAGCAGGAACGATTTATCTTACTCCTACGGATCGTAGATTTAACTCGCGTCTTAAGACAGGCATGCCTTACAGCGGATATATGCTAGGCCCCATAAGCCAATAATCTGATTGGGTTCGGGTATTTCCAGGCTTTCTCGCTTTCAGTATAAATTTTAGTTTGTATCGAAGATGTCACAGCCCATTTTCCAATTCCTTCCTCTTCTCTCCACTGATATTTGGTTTTGCAGATGTATCCCTTCACATTTTCGTCTATATATCAGATACCACGCCCACTATTAATCGGTAAATTCAATCCAACAATTATCAAGACGAACGTATTTGCTACATTTTGCTACAAAATACAAGTTAATTGCTGCAATAAAAAATAAAAACAATCAGAAATAAACAAAGGTTAAACGTTATGGCCATAAAGGCATTACACAAAAAGAATTAATTAACAAAAAATTATTATTATAAACAAAATACATTAAACATTTAAGACACCAACTCAACACAACCATTTAACAAAATTATTTCATTGTTTTTGTTTTTCTTTTTTGTTTTAGTCTTTATAAGCGCATAACCCTTAATAGCCAACATGGATATAGCAAATGGGCTTCAAAGCGCCTTTACACCTTTGCGCATGCTTGCGTTCGTGTGCTCAGCGCATTATATTGAATGTTGATTGATTGCGTGCAATTGAATGGAATTAATCAAAAATGTAGTAAAAAAAAATGAGTTCAATGTAACCCAAGCAACATTCAAAGGAAGGTCAAAAATGCTTCAAACAAATATCCACCGCCCTGCCACCCACACATTATGTAAACAAAAAAATAATTTAATATAATTATGAGAATTTATTTACTACAATTTGCATTGACTCAAAACTAAGGAATATGTAGGTAATTGTTTGTGCAAACCAAGTAAAAATATGCAAGTTCGGCTGGAAAAGAACATTAAATACGCTGTTGTATTGCATATTCAATTTATTTACCTTCTTTCCCAAACACATGTATGTAATAGTGGGCGTGGTATCTGGGCTGCAACAGTCAATGAATTTCTTTACCTTCTTTCCCAAACACATGTAAAGGGTATAGAACTTCGAATTGAAATAAAACACAAGAAAATCGTTTTAAGGTCCATCAATTTGGCTTTATTGGAAGGATAATTTTATGCCATTAATGTTTAAATATGATTTCGGGCATGTGGCCGCCGCGGCTGGCTCGAATAAAGCCAATTCTACAGGTCCAATTTTCAACCACTTTTTCGAGCATATGGGGCCGTATGTCGGCAATAACGCCACGAATGTTGGCTTCCAATTCCCCTAACGTTTCTGGTTTGTTGGTGTAGACGAGCGACTTCACATATCCCCAAAGAAAATAATCCAATGGTGTCAAATCACACGACCTTGGTGGCCAATTGACAGGTCCATTCCGCGAAATTATGCGCTCATCGAATGTTTCCTTCAATAAATCGATTGTGACGTGCGCTGTGTGGCATGTAGCGCCGTCTTGTTGGAACCACAACTCATCCACATTCATGCCATCCAATTCGGGAACAAAATAGTCGGTTATCATGGCTCTATACCGGTCTCCATTAACGGTAGCTGCCTCTCCAGCATTATTGCGGAAGAAGTATGGCCCAATGACTCCACCAGCCCATAGAGCACACCAAACAGTCAGTTTTTGTGGATGTAATGGCGTTTCAAGGGTCTCATGTGGATTCTCTTCACTCCAAATGCGGCAATTTTGCTTGTTGACGTAGCCATTCAACCAAAAATGAGCCTCATCACTGAACAAAATTTTGCGATGAAAATCAGCATCGAAATCAATCTCATTTTCGGCCCATACACCAAAATCACGACGCATTGCATGGTCTCGCGGCTTTAATTCTTGCACAAGCTGGATCTTGTAAGGTCGCAAGCCAAGATCTTTGCGCAAAATCTTCCATAAAATTGATGGACAAAGCTCCAATTGCTGTGCACGGTGGCGAATCGATTCATTCGGGTCCTCTTCAACACTTTGCTCTACAGCGGCAATTGTTTCTTCGGTGCGCACTGTTCGACGTCTCTGCGGATGCGTATTATCACATAGAGTAAACGTAGTGCGAAAACGATCCATGGTTAACCGAATTTATTTGCTCTGATGGACGATTATGTCGACCATAAAATGGACGGAGCTCACGGTAAACTTCGCGAACTGAACCATTATTTTCGAAATAAATTTGCACGATTTGCAAGCGTTGTTCTTTTGTCAACCTGTTCATGATGAAATGGCAAACCAAACTGAACATAAATGACATTACAGTTGCCAGATTTGACCACAAAATGCCAGTTTTATCTCTATTCGAAAAACAAACCTGTAAAAAAAACACCCTGTATGTAATAGTGGGCATGGTATCTGGGCTGCGACTTAACTCATTTTAACTTCTATAACTATAATAAGGAGTTAAATGAGACCAATCTCTAACACCTCAAGTGAAAAGATGAAAAAGGAAGAAGAAGACGTGGCACCTCCGATACAAGTGAGATTTTATGTACTGCATATCTCTGGTGATATTAATGGTAGAATACTGAAAATTGGTACAGAGTTCAATGAAATTTATCTCTATTGCCCCAAAGAAATAAAAACGGGGCGTGGCACATCCCATATATATGGAACTTTTCTTACTGCATATCTTTGCAAGTATTCAAGGTAGAGGGTTATATGAGGTTCTTTAACAGACCTTTTATATAAATTGAAATGGCAGGAAAGGGGATATGGATTGATATAGGGATTGGAATAGGGATAGGGATAGGGATAGGGATAGGGATAGGGATAGGGATAGGAAAAATGTGAGGCATAGGCAATTTTTCTTGACCCGTGCAGGTAAATTTCAGGGCAGGACAACGTCTACCGGGAAATAAAAACGGGGCGTGGCACATCCCATATATATGGAACTTTTCTTACTGCATATCTTTGCAAGTATTCAAGGTAGAGGGTTATATGAGGTTCTTTAACAGACCTTTTATATAAATTGAAATGGCAGGAAAGGGGATATGGATTGATATAGGGATTGGGATAGGGATAGGGATAGGGATAGGGATAGGGATAGGGATAGGGATAGGGATAGGGATAGGGATAGGAAAAATGTGAGGCATAGGCAATTTTTCTTGACCCGTGCAGGTAAATTTCAGGGCAGGACAACGTCTACCGGGTCCTCGAGTACTATGTATTTCTTATAATTTACACACTCGGTCCACTGAACAAAATGTAGACTGCAGATAACTTAGTAAAAATGGGCGGCAACACACCCCACTCTGGTGAGCCCACCCCACTTTATTCGCCTAACATGACCCAGTGGAGGCTGTGGGCTTCAAAGCGCTGTACTATGGTCATAACTGTACACCTCATTACATTTCCTTCGATACCTGCCACTGGTAGAGAAGTTCGACCTTAATCTCCTCAGAGGTATGTAGTACATCGCTCGAAGTTTTTATTAGCCGCAGGCATCATGGAAAGGACCATAAATCTTCTGAAGCATTTTTCTCTTGAATACTCCCAGGTTCATGTCCTCTTTCGATAATGTTCACGATGCAAAGGTCAGATATGATGACACATAGAGCGAGATCTGTGTTCGTTCAGGTTTGGCAAAGAGGACCTCTGCCTCCATCATTGAGTCTCGATAAGGGTTTTCTGCTGGGTCTGCTACTACACAAATAACAACAATTTATTTTACACTTTACCGTCATTTGCCTTTAAAATTATAAAGGCGTCAACTTACTTATAATTTACATACATACTTATCTCAAAACTTCTTGCATACATATCTACATGCATAAACAAATTGGCCAACATAATTTATTTGTTTAATTTTTTCTCATTTTAATTTTCTGCCAATTTTGCATAAAATTAATAGTTGCAAGTTGGCGCGTGCGTGCTAATAAACTTACGACAAACCCAGCACAAAATCGTGAGAAGTAAGGAGCATGGAATAGAAGGAAGTTGTTAAATGAGGTAATGCACTGCTCTCAAAGATCTATGGATTCCTCATTTTATCGCACGAGCTCATCCTAGCTGATAAATGTCAAGAAATCGAACGCTACCGTCGGCGTTAGCTGGCTGGTTTTGGTAGTCCGAAAATCTTCTGTCCCTTTGACAAAAGATGCGCTCCACAATTTAGTCTGCACTGTCATATAAGCCATATAGGCTGGCAGATCAAACATCCTGTGCATATATGCGATCAGCCTGTGTTAGATGTACATGGCCAGCAAGGGGTCAGTTCCTTTCATTCGTCGCTTCTTAGACCAGGAAATCACCTGGAACACATCCTGGTCGTACATTATGCCGTCATCCATAGTGGCTTAGTCTTTCTGCGCCCTCAATTAAGAATGCGGACTTAAGCCTGAGGATATAGCCTTGACTGCTACTCAGAATATTGATGTTTAGTGTAGCTGCTTTGCAGCTTTATTAGTGCACACAGACCTGCGCCGACTTCTTCCACCGCGAAGATACTTGTCGTCTGCGCCAATGATATCCACTTTTGAGCTCCAAACCCATATAAAGTCGTCATATACAAACATTATGGAAAAGTCTATCTTCGGGATTCAACCTTTATTTAAAGCTGTTGTTCTTAATAATTTCATCCCTAAGAAAATCGCAGATCGGGAGCTGATCTCCGAGCTTTTGTGCGAGACGCGTTTGACTTTTCATCTGACAAGGCCCTAATTCTCTATTTTCAGCATCGTTCGTTTGGCTGCCGATTGGTGTTATGAGATGAGACCGTTCTATATACTATTCTCGGCTTAACATGTTTCCTCCATAAAAGCCTTGAAGTCAAGTCTCTAGAATGGTATAATAGCCGTCTCATTGACATCCCAGAATATCATATTTTTCACAATTGAATAGTCTTTGAATAATATCGCAGACATTCGCATTTCCCTGGTTTTTTCATATTTTCGATGACACTTCCATTACTCAATTTCACAGGTGGGACGACCATACTCTCCTTTGTGCGAATTCTCATTTGTACCGTGCCATCGATTGTTGAGCTTTCGTCAATTCTTTTGCCAAGTATGACATCGATCCACCTTGTTGTTGGAGTTCTTCGGAAGCGCAGGAAACACTCACCGCAGACTTCGTGAGTATTATGGATACCGATCTGTTTTCTGATGTTTAGGGTCCACGTTTTTGGCGGGTGTATGCATCGAGACATCCATACCCATTTCCCTTTCCTCTGCAATCCACCAATCAATCACAGATCAGTAACATAGCAACTTGTTGCTGCTCAAGCCGTGGTCTCACTGCTTCATAAGAAACTCCAAACGTCATCATTTTCATACGTTTTATCATCCTCTGCTTGCTTCGCTGCGAATTCACATGCGCCAGTGTAGAATTCTTTGAAAATTAAAATAAATAAAAACTAATTAAATACTTCATTTTTGTTTGTGGATAAGAATATTGTCCATGCAAGCAAGTTTTATTGTCTTCCAGTCTGTTCATGGGTATTAGGGCAACTACTGTGATTTTATGTAGTAAACATACAGGGTGGCGCAAAAGTAATCCTCCTATCAGAAAATGCTATAAATTTTGCGATTGGCCCCTAAAGTCAGTTCTGTTTTGACATTTGTGTAGTAAACACATGCGAAATACACGTTAATAAACCATGTTACGCTACACTGCTCCAGAACGCGGAATATTGCTGACTATTTATTTGACCAATAATCGGTCGGGGCCAAACGGTTACTGTGAATGGTGAGCGCTACAGAGCAATGATCAACGAGTTCTTTTTGCCGCAACTTCATGAATTGGGATTGGAAAACATGTGGTTCCAACAAGACGGTGCAACAGCACACACTGCACGTGCCACAACCGATATGCTGAACATCGGAAGCTTACTTTTGCGCCACCTTGTATATATATGTATGTATGTCTGTTTGTAGGCGCGTTTATGTGCTTTGAATGGACAATGCCATCTGAAAGCGTAATAGCAGCTACTGCCGGTATTTGTTGTTGTTAGCTTGTTGACCGGCTGTCTAGCTGTCGAATTGACAACACGTGCATAAGCATAAATCTAAGGTTATACCCAGCAGGGAAGGCTCTCTATACAACAAAAAAATTAGCTAGCAGAAAAAAGTATCAGCGGTCACAATTTTGGTTGGTATCTTGCAAGCGACAAATTCACATTTGATTTTGAAAATCATTTTGTTATTTTATTCATAAGTCGCTAAGTGCTTGCGAAAAAACGGCTATTGTAAGCTCGAACTTTTACTAATAAGTAACTTGCGATTTTACCTACTGGGTATGAGTGAATGATCGTTGACTTTTTTATGTTATTTACGTGTGTAACTTTATTTTAAGGAAGTCAAAAATACGCATATTAAGGTGTTATAAATAACCGATTTAAAAATAGATATGTATATGTTACTTAGCGTGGTATTGACTTTAGTGTCAGTTGGAAAAGGGCTTAAAGTTGTTCAATTAATAACATAAATCGGGTTTCCTTAATCAAAGTTAATCTATAAATCTGTGCGTCAAACTTGATGTTTACATGTATCACTGTAGATTCATTAATTTGAAAATAAATTCTTAAAACCTTTACTTATACCTTTATAAGGCAGACCGGTTAAATTTGATTAGTAATTAGTAATCAATTAATTAGACAGCTTTTTTTTAACTGGTAGTGATTATTTTAATTGATTTTCAAGAAAATGGAATTATTAATTTATTACGATTAGAAAAAGTCAACAAATAATTATGGTTTTCTACGATTATTAAAAAACATCAAAAATAATCAACAAAAAGTGGTTTTCATTACTTTTTATTATTTAAAAAAAACTACAAATAATCAAAAAAATCGAAAATAATCAAAAGTAATGAAACCAACTTTTTTTGATTATTTTTGGTTTTTTTTATACTCTTAAAAAATCATGATTTTTTTTGATTAATTTGAAAATCTTTATCTTTACATATAATAAAATTGTAACAGGTCGATGTCTGTACATTGAAGATATTCAAGAAAAACTGATAGGAGAGGTCGTTATTGGACCAGCGGAACCCAAATCCCCAATTTTTTGAATTTTTCTCTGTCTGTCTGTCTGTCT
Organism: Merzomyia westermanni; assembly: GCA_949987695.1. Lineage (NCBI taxonomy): Eukaryota > Metazoa > Arthropoda > Insecta > Diptera > Tephritidae > Merzomyia > Merzomyia westermanni. The sequence continues at coordinate 75,897,649 of OX465290.1, forward strand.
GTCTGTCTGTCTGTCTGTCTGTCCGTCTGTATGATTGTTCGCGTATCACGCAAAAACTACTGAATAGAATTGTATGAAACTTTCACCATTCTATCGTTTAACGTCTAACTTAAAATTTAGGACAATTGGATATCTCGTCCATTTGGATATCTCGTCCAGTTCCCGAGTTATTGACCAAAATCTGGGAACAATGTGACCATAAATGTGGTTTTTTTACCATAACGCCCGCGTCACACAAAAACGACTGCATAGAAATGAATGAAGCTTTCAATAATCATTCTCCAGACGTCTCTCCTAAAATTTAAGATATCTTTCACCTCGATATTTTACCCGGGTGACTGTATGATTTGCGCTTTTAAGGCGGAACAAAGTTCGGCGGGTCAGCTAGTAATCAATAAAAATTGAAAGTAATCGCATTCAATCATTAAATGGATTCTCAAGAAAATAATTAATCAAACCGGTAATCATTACGATTAGTAATCATTATTTAACAGGTCTGATACAAGGGTATGCCTCCCAAAAAATGTCAGCTGTGAGTTCTGCTGCTTTTCAAATGCGTCTAGAAATGGTACTAAAAACGAGTGATCTTGATACGAAGAATAATGGGGCAACACTAGTACTATAGATGCAAGGAAACTGCTAAAATAAGAGCAGAAAGATATGTTAAAAGAGGTGTCAAAAGACTTTCCTAATAATCCGAAGTAGCTTATTCAATCTCAATATTTCATGATATGACTTCAATCGTATAAGTTTAAGATTTCTTTAAAAAGAATCCCGATGTGGCAGAAAAATTGTGAGATTTTTAATTACAAAATTTCATTTTTTGTTATGGTTAAAAAATTTCAAATTTAAAAAAAGGATATAGAAGTAAAAAAAGTTAAGTCTAATTAATTTAACGACTAATTAAAGTGTTTAATTTTCCGATTAATCACAATTTGATAAATTTTAACATAATCTTATTAATTTGATTCAGACCTTTCTACTTTCTAGAGAATCCATTTAATGATTATTTTCCAATTAATTAAAAAAATAATCAAAACAATAATGATTTCTTACGATTATTAAAAATAATCAAAAATAATCAAAAAAAAGTTGTTTTGATTACTTTTGATTTTTTTTTTTCGATAGTTTTTGATAAATATTCATAACAATACTGAAAAAACCAAAAATAGTCAAAAAAATATGAAAAAAATAAACAATAATCAAAAGTAATCAAAACAATTTTTTTGACTTTTTTTATTTTTTTAAGCGTAGCCAATGAATAATTGCCTTTTCTTGAAAAACAATTAAAATAATCATTAGCAATTAAAAAAACCTTCTAATTAATTGATTACTAATTACTTATCAAATTTAACAGGTCTGATTTGATTATAAAGAAAAATTCGCTATTATTTGCTGATTATCTAGATAGCTCCTCGAGTTTTATATGCATTGATTTATTTTTTAAGAAAAGTAGTAGTTACACACATTTCAAATAATTTAGTAAATTCATCGACTAATGACACATACTAAATACGGATCGAAATAAAAAATTAAAATTTGGAATTAAAAAACTCTTCAAAATATTCATTTTGTCCCAAATCATAAGTCCAAATGTGAGTGATATGGGTTAAACAGTGTTGGAATTAATAGATTCAAGCGATGTGTTAAGGGCGAACATCTAAATGTGTTTGCTAATGTTTCCGGAGGCTTGCACTAATATTTCACAAATTCTATAATTTAATACATTTTAATGTATATGTCAAAATATTACTGAGAAAGAACCGTTTCAGCTGAGCTAGACTAATTTGAAACACATAAAAATCTTGCTTACTTTAATTGAATTCTACAACTGTTGACCGTTTAAATAATTTATAAATAACAATCAAGGAAACGAATTGCTGTCATATTTCTAATATTTTAAAATGTTACATATCTTGAAAAAAAAACAATTCTTATACTAAGTGCTCCATACCTACACAGTTAGACTAATCACTTTTCGGAACTTCCGCATTGACCGATATTTTTCAAGATTGTTTCTAATCGTATTGTATTTACCAATCGGTATTACTTCTGCATAAACACCTCTCGCAATATAATAAAAAAGAATAGCAAAATTTTGCGGAATGATTAATTTTACTTTGATTGATTTCTAGCACTGCATTCACATTGGACCTGCGGAAATGCAAATTAAACAATAAAAATCCAACTTAAAACATAGTCGGAAGAGGTCATTAACTAACTAAATCTTAATTGTTTGTATTTCTTCATGCGTGTATCTTAGTAGTTTAATTACTTAATCAGGAAAATTTCGTTTTATCGCAACAAAATCTATAATAACAAACATAAAAGTGCTATTCAAAAGCTTTGTTGATTCTTAATTTTTAACAATTGCAATAACAATAATTTGCGGTAGTCTGCAATAAGTTTACATTTGTAAATTATTAGCTGTCCCTACTTTTATTAGTTAATAATTGGTTTTTGCTTGGGTAAAGCTCTATTGTTAAAGTAATAAATATTTTTTGTTTGGCGTTACTCAATTGAAAGTGATTTCAAAATTCATTCGTGCCAATAAATGCTATTTTGTACTGAATGGGAAGTTGAAAATTAAATTTCTATCTCGACAAACAAAGATCTTGATCTATGAGCTTCCCATCAAACCTGACCCGATGGATTAGACATGATAGTACTCCACAAGTTTATGGTGCTTGAGACTTCACTCTACCATAAATATAATTTTTAATATAATAATCATTGTGTCCTGCGACCTTTAGTAAGAACAAGAACGGAATTTTGGGTATCTGATGTTACAATAACTTGTACCAGCTTTGGGGGTATGGAGGGCTTATTCCATTTGATTTTGTATATTATACTAGTAAAGCCCGCTCGCTTCGCTGCGTCTCAGAACTTTTAATAGACTTAGTCCGATTTGAATTATTATATCACATACCAGATAATATATGGAACTTAATTATATCGCTTATTGCAGCACTCATTATTACCTTTCAATTGATACGCATATTGTACTAAACACTAAACCGGTCGAGCTATCGGAACAAATGATATCTTAAATTTTAAGTTAAACGTCTAATAATACAACGGTAAACGGTCCTTTCAATTCCATTCAGCAGTTTTTGAGTGATGCGAGCCCAAACATACAGACAGACAGACAGACAAAAATTCTAAAATCAGTTGATTTGGCTTCTATTTGCTTAATAATGATCCGTGCTATCGATTTTTCTTAAATATCTGCAATGTGCAGACATCGACCTCTTACAATTTTATTATATGTAGAGATTATAGTACATGAACGAAGAAGCTTTTCTCAGAATTTTTCGAGGCTGGCACATGTTTTAGTTTGTTGTAAGTACTTATCAGTAGAGCAATTCTGGTCAAGTTTATTTATAGTTTTACTTACCTGAACTATGTGTATTCGATATAATGGCGGTTATCGAAAAATATATATTCATAACCCTAGGTGCTTGACCTACCTATAAATATTTTTATTGAAATACTAACATTAGCATATCTCAGTAACTTTTTAAAAATTGCAGAGAGCTGGAAACTCGGTAAAAACTTACTTAGTGGTAAACATATTTAAGAGAGATAAAATTGTAACAGATAACCTACCTAGAAAAATCTTTTTTTTAAATACGACGTAAAACACCCTTCGTTTGACACATTTTGGCATATCTCATTTAATTACAAAAAAATCATATAAGTGGCAGCTCCATAAAGTATTCTGAGTGGCAACATCTAGGTAGAATTTCTTAGAATGTAGTACAACATCTACATATCAAATCGGTTATACCGTTTCCGAGATAGTCTGAATAAACAATAATATATCATTTAAAGTTATAAGATTTGATTAGTGAGTGGAACGGAGACCGCGGAGTTACATGTTTCACGGAGTTTCCCCTTTAGAGTATTCTAAAATTTTTATAAAATAATCTTGACTATAAATGAGCTCAAGGCCACGGATAATGCTTTTATGAAACTTATTATAAGGTTTTTTTTATAATTTGTTTTCTATTCGTTTTACCATAACATTAACGACGGTGCTTTTCGGTTTTATTTACTTTGTGCTTTGCGCTGTTGAATTGTTTAATGAACTGTACATTTTTTTAAGTATTCAAGACTGAGAATGAACTTCGAGACCAAATATAATAATCTATAAGTATATATTTAAAATTAAAATTATGCATGTATGTATCTATAGACCGACTTGTGTCCTAAACGTATAAACCGATCATAGCCAAGTTTGAAACACGCACTGAATATCTTCCAGGGATGGTCATGTGCTAAAAAATATTTTGATATATATAGGGGGCGTGACACCTCCAATACAAATGGAATTTTTCATAGTCCATATCTCTGGAAGTTTTGACGTTAGAACACTGAAATTTGGTAAGGGGTTATATGAGACTAATCCCTACCATCCCAAAAAAACCGGGTATAACGAAAAAGGGGGCGTGGCACACCCCATACAACTGGAATTTGTTTTATAGAAATGTGGGGTCAAATCCACAGGTATAAGCTAGTATAATAATATAATTATTTTATTTATTTAGATTCCTTGTTCAAAGCGGAAAGGAGGGGCATAGCAAGCGCTTCGATTCTGAGGCATTGACGCCGTCTTGATCATCTCATTTTGCGGGCTAAAATCCCCGATTTGGCAATGTCTCTAGAATATTTCATGATTGCGAATTAAAAGAGCATCCAAGGCCAAAGAAATAAACGAAATAAATGACTATAGCTTATGTCGATTAAGCAAATAGTAAGGACCTATTTATTGTGTGTGATATTTCACGGTATGAGTTTAGTTGCTCAGTTGCTCATCGCCTCTCTGACGGTGTGCCCACAGTAACGTTCTCAAAATGTTGATACAGCCACGGAATTTCAAAGTGCTTTAGCTGAATATTAATTTGTATATATGCATCAACAGAAAGGAGTATTAATTAAATAATGAACTAAAGTTGTAAATTAATACATTTGTCCATATTTTTCATTCAGAGTTGGAATTACTCCCCACCCACAGAATGATCCAGCACTTGTTGTACAGTGTAATTAGGGATAAATTCAAAAAACCCCAAAATGTTATTTTTATTATTGCATAAATTAATTACTAAGCTTCCCATGTTTGTTGCTTTTGAATTCTCTGCACGTTTCATTTTTTGTGCGCGTTCGTCGCCAGAATTTTTTATTTTTTTGCTGTTTTTTTCTAGTTATTTATTGCTTAAACGTTTCCCAAATTTTTTCACACCCTTTTTGGAACAAACAACAAGTTGTACTTATTAAATCTGATGTATTGTGCATGATATTTAATTTAAGTACATTAAACGGTGCCAAATAAATTTTTTGAAAGCTGCTATAAAAGTTTCAGACCCTAATGTTTATTTTGAGATTTTTAGGACTGATCGCATTTCCTTTTGAACTGTACAGTTAGTGTTGTAAAAAAATGGTACAGCATATATTTTTGTAGAAAATTAAACTCCCAACAAAAATGGTCTCAAGCAAAGGTTTCGTCAGGCGAGCCGTTGCCGAACTTTTTTTATTTTTTTTATCGTCTGCTGTACATATTATTATAGCAGCGTGAATTTAAAAAATATTTTTTTTTTTCACTAAGAATATAAGTACAGTGCCTACAATTAACAAACAAAATTTTACGAAAATCAAGTAGTACAAACATAATTTTTATAAAAATTATAACTTTTGGCTTTGAGCTCAATCTAATTGTTCATATCCAAAACAAACAAAACCGAAGAGCACATCAAAGTGTCAAAAATGGGCACATAAAAATAAAAACCAGTATTACCAGTGATGATGCCAAAAGGTGTCGACTGACAGAGTGTGCCAAAATTTGTCTGATGAAGAAGTCTTACAACTTCCGAAATGGATTTATAAGAAAAGCTATGGCGGTTATCCCTAAATTTGTCTTTTCTATTCAAATAAAAACTTTAAATAATTAATAAAAAAAAATATTTAGAAATAAATTTAAAAATAAAAAAATAATAATAATTGAAATAATGATGACTATTCCTGGCCTTGAACTCATTTACAGTCATGAAAACAAACAAATATTTATTCAGTTTTTTGCGTTGGCCAACTCGTTGGCCCAAACTTAAATTGATAAACTTACGAAATATTGGATTTTATATGAAATCTGATAGCGAAAAAAATTGTTTTTTGCTGAAATTGCTTTCGTGAAACTCTCTGCGAATTACAAAAAAAGCGAAAACAAACTGTGTAACTTCTGGCTTCCACAAAAAAATCCATTGGAATTACACATCAAATATTTCTGCGAAAATCACGTGGCTCATATTTGGTGTGATTTATTGGAATCGGCCAAACTTCCTTTAATAAAGCCATAAGAAAGTAAGAAACTAAAAACTTGGTCGTTTTTTATTCATCAGTCGCCTTAAAAAATGTTTAGAATAGAAAGCAACAAAGCAAGTAAAGAAAATTATTAGCGTTCACAATTTTGGTTGCCATCTCGCAAGCGAAAAGTTCACATTTGATTTGATTTTCAAAGGCAATTTCAAATTTCGACATAGAATTTCATTTGGTTTTGTTATTTTATTCATACACATGCCGCTAAATGCTTACGCTTGAGCTTCAAACAATAACTGATATATGCGAGGATTTAAAACTAAGTGGTCTTGACATATAGCAGCTTTCTTTAAGCACTCCTGCTCTTTAGAGACTGAATCATATGACATTGTTTATAAATATCTCAATAAATAAATTTACTTTGTTATTATTTTCATTCATTATTAATGTTTGTTCAATCAAGCATATTAATTGGTGTAAAATTTTTAAATAAATATTAGTGTTGAATGGATGTGTTCAATATAGATAGATGTGTCTACTAGTTTATTAATATTTACTTATTCTACTTTTTTACTTGAAGTGCTATAAAAATAATTAACTTGATTTTAAAAACTAAATTAGAAAAAGTAATTGACTACCAAAGCACGATAATTGGCCAACATTCAGCGCAGTCCATTGAAATACACGATTATTGTAATACAAGAAAAGAGTAGTATTAGTCATCGAAAGGCATACACAATAGTATTGATGCTTAGCCAGAGAGTTGATAGTATCAATGTGCTGTAACTTTGTATTGCAAAATCAATAATCAGCGAACTTTGGTAACGCCTTTTTTGCACAGAATCAAAAGTGAAAATTTAATTTTTTATTATTATTAATCTAACAAGTGTGTATTTATATGAGTAAGAGGTGTGAGGGGGTTTTAGATCTCGCGCAGTTGGGAAAGTGAAAAGAAATGATAATCTTTTCTGTTCATCAAATAAATAATTAATGAAATGTAGAAGTTGTGAGGAAAACACAATTTTTTTAAAGTTGTTCTAGAATAAGTAGGCTATCCTCTCTAAAGATAATTCTAATTTAAAGGTTGAAACAATTATTATTTTAGTAAAAAAAGTTAAATGCAACTTCTTTTGTATTAGAATGAAAGAGGTTAAAAAATCAAAATCGACATTTGTTGAATGTTTATTTTTCTGTTTTTTTTTTGTATTATTTTGTAAGTTTGAGGAGCTCAAGACCAGTTCATTATAATTATTATTTTCGATTTTTTTTTAATTATTTATTAAAAATCAAGTCAGCGCCATTTTTTGTTACATTAAAATTTCCAATTTTTAAAAAGTACAAATTCTACCTAAAACAGTTTTGCTTTCAACCCGCACTAGTATAGACAAATATTCAAAATTTCTTTAACTCAGAGAACAGCTAATAGAGAACAAATTGGAATAACTTTTTTTTTATAGAAATAGTTTTCTCAACGAAACATTGGAATTTTGAAAAATTAAAGTTCTTGAAACATTATATATAAAAAGTGAGAGTTTAAATAAATAAATTAGAAGAGCACTGCCTCTAAACTTTGCGTAACATGATGTTCTTACGAGTACCAGAGATATGTAGCGAAACGTCGTATAAAACCCAAACATCGTTTCTGCTGTTATAGTGCCGAGCAACATAGAAATATTGAAACATATTTAGAAACGTAATGATGGGCAGAGTCCCTAATGAGTATAGAAGAGTAACGAAGCTCTTGGTAAAAAAACTAATAGGCACGGAAATGAAACCTTTAACGCTTCCTGAGTAACGAAATCGTAACGAAATGTTTCTGTACAAAAACTAAACCAGCAACTTGTATATTCCGCGAAAACTGTACAAAAACCTCAGTTTTTTTTTTTTATGAATCAAAAGAGTTTTTCGTTTCAAAATATTAACTTAAAAGAAACCATCTTATAACATTTTTTTGAGCTTTTGCAAAATTCCACGTATTTTTTTTTTTTTTTTTTTTTATTTTTTAAATAAAAACAAGTGCCTACAATGTTGCACTGCACCTTAAATGCTGAAAAATTCTAGAGGTTTCGTTTCTACTGAGGTATTGTTTCGATATCCCTCGTTTCGGTTACAGTTTTTTCTTATGATTCTTCGATGTGGGTAATTTCTGTAAAGATTTTGTTTCCACTGAAACCGTTTCCAGGGAATTTTTACTCGGTCTGATACAAAAGACTTTCGTTTCTCACAGTTTCATTAACCTTTTCGGTATAGCGCATATCAATACAATTCTGTGTCGTTACTTAGCTGCGGAACAACAACGATACAGAAACGCGTTACAAGTCCCTGGTTCATACCTATTTAATTGAAATTTATACACATATCCCAAACACAGTTTATTGAAGCAATTGATTGTATAAGGTTATATGCTTTCAATGAAAATAAAAGTAATAATTGAACTGTTCCTGAGCTAGTCAAACTTACAAAATATGTTTTCTTAACTTTTAAATTGCTTGCAAATAGTTATATACAGAAATAAAATGCTAAGTTCTCTAAAGAAAAATAGAACGTTCGTCAAATTAATGCTTAGTGCAAAATTTGTTTTGGATAAAAAATTTCCTTAAGCGTGAAAACTATTTTAGTAAAATGTTTTCTAGCGTGGAATTCACTAAGTTATACCGATGCAATTTTTGAAATTTTAACTAACAATTCTGTCGACTGCATTATCGACTGTGCTATTCACTAACTTAGCTATAACGATTCGGCTTTAGGATTCCTCATCTCGCGAAAAAAAAAATTGCAAGTACTCAAATGTCATTTATTAAATAATATTATTTTAACTTTCGCTAGCAACTTCAAACTATTCGTTGCTTATTTACCGACACAATAAACGATTATCGAAAAAAATGGTAAGTGAATGCCGAAATCGTTATGATTTTCGATTAGATAAAGTACCGATTGCGAATGTCGTTATAGAAGTTAAGGAATTCCACCACTAGTTTGAAGCGTGCTGTGTTTTTCTCAGTGTAGATATTTCTCTAACAAATTTATTTACTTGCACATATTTGCAATTAAAATGGACTTTCCTCACCTAATGTTGCCGTTTCAAATCTGAAAGCTATTCACAGTAGCTTACACTCAAGTGGGATGAAAAGTGCTATACAAAATAAGTAGATTTTTTATTCGCACCTAATTTGTGTATAATTATGAAGTCGTACAAATAATAAAAAGCGGGTTTTTTTAAATTCAATTTTTGTGGACGCCAACGCTCTCTAATTTGAAGAGACAACTCTTGAATTTTCATTGGTTCTTTTTTCCAAATTTGCGCAGTTAAGTGGCCAACCGCTTTTTTTTGATTAATGAGCAATTGTTTATATTTTTTATTGAGTGTGAATAATGCTGAGATCGCAGGCGCAAAAAGAATTAGAATATTATTTGGTCAAGTATGGCTTGAGTGGATTAATCATGCTTAATTAAGCTTCAACTCAAATCAAGCAAGCCAAAGGAACGATGTGTAAAAAAAAAAAACTCCCACAAGTGGCTGTTTTAAGTGCCTGAGTAACTCGGGTTTTACCGGGTTGGTATTTCAGTAAACTAGTATCCTTGAATAGACGGTAAGAACAATAGTAATACTAAGTTACTCCTCAAAATCGAAAGAGTTTGTTTTAAGGAGTATTCCGATCTAGAACTCTAATTCATATTCGCTTACAGGCCCTTTTTCAAATATCACCACAGATGATAAAATTGTAACCGGTAGATATATGTACATTGCCAATATGCAAGTAAAATGTATAGGAGGGATAAATATTAAGCCAACAGAAGCCAAATCAACATGTTTAGGAATTTTTGTCTGTCCGTATAACTGAAAATTTCAGATATCCTTTATATCAATAACTCGATTGACCAATAGACCAGGACCAGATTGACCCAAAAAAGTGTTAGTACAATATGGGTATCAAATGAAAAGCGATAATGAGTGATTAAAATCGAACATAGTCTATTATAAGATTTTACTTCTCTATTCATTTATGAATAAGGTTAATATACTATGTGGGCTTTGAACAGCTGAGTCAAATGTTTGAAAAAAGTGAGTGATTTGGATGAATAACTTTAATTAACACCTCTGATTAGTGTTCGCTGAGCAGAATGACACAATAATAAATATAATAGCACCCTAGTTTTATAAAACCTATTAACTTTATTTGCATCTATATACCTACTTATATCAAACTATTTTGCCGTGCGAAATTTTTACACTTCCGCATTTTTTTTTTTTTCCTTTTATACAAACAATTTTGTATTTTGTCGAATTTATTCCGATCAATCTAACACTAAGTACATTTGTCATTTACATACCTACGTCAAATTACGCTGGCAAAATATTTTTTTTCTTTGGATCTAGTTTATTATGGCGATTAGTTTTGAATTAATTTAATTCACGCGCCAGTTAACACCAATGACGGTGATAATTTAATTATTGAAATACTTCATTCGGTTAATTCAGCTAAAGGCCCAAATCACCCGGGGGGCTAAGCGCCAATTAATGCTGATATAGTACATAGCTACTGCGTAGTAAGTACAGTAGAGTAGGGGTATCACAGTTTGTATAGTATTCTTCTTTATTCCTTTTAAAGGAGCACAATTCGTTGGGATACTACTTCAGCTTGAGAAAGAAGTGCAAAACTAAAAAAATTTTCAAGGCTATATATTTTCAATATTATAAATAATTGCATTGCAAAAATACCCTTAAAGAACTTATTATACGTTGGAAACTGCTCGATAGCATCTTTCCTTTCGTCAAGTTTATTAGTTGTTTATTAACGTGCCGTTAGTTGTTTTTTCCAGTAGAACTGGAAAAATATCGCTATCAACATAAAGATACTATCAGGATTTTGTATTTATATATATTTAGATTTATCTTTAAAGATAGAGAGAAACCATCGATATATCTATAGTATAGTCAATAACTCTCCATCTTCACTAACAAGCCCACAAGCAAATGATGTTCACAATGAGAATTACTTTCATAACTCCAAAATACTTTCAAACACTTTTTGTAACGTTGGAACGTTTGTGCTCATATTGAAATGCGGAAACCATAAAGGTATCGAGATTTAAAAAAATATTGAAACATCGATGTGGGTGAACATCGATATTTTTCCAGCATCTATTGTAAGCAACCTACGAAAGAACGTTGAGTAGGTTATCAAAGTACATGGGAAGCAACAACAGAAAATAAGCTACCAAGTTGATATAAGCGGCTTGAGTTGAAGTCGCTTAAATAGTAAGCCACTCAATTAGAAGTGTTGAGTAGCGTTGTAGAGCTAAAAATTTACGTCATTGTGAATGAAAAGGTAGAAAATGACAAAAACAATAAACAAAAAATGTCAGATACATTTGAAAATGGAGCATACACTGTATCAAAAAATTGTAAATACAGCACCTCTTACGAAATGAAAAGTACGCTAGCAGTTGCGTTAATTGTCACAAACGAAAATTATTTTGCAGAATTGTTTATCACGTTTTAAGCTTCTAATAGCATTAAAGAAACATTGACAATTTCTAACCGTTTACTCTTTAATTTGATTATCCTTTGCATTCCGTTCGAATCAAGCTCAAATAATTGTAGATACAGCAAATATATTCCGCGAAAATCTTGCAATAACTGATTTGGCAAATAACGGTAGATATTATTGTTACATGTGTACACTCCTTAGAAGGCATGCACGTTGTTATTTAGTGAATTTTCTTACAACTCTACATGGAAGGTCAAGCGGCTAAAAAGCACTCCGGAGTACCGGTTGATATAAAAAAGTTAATTGTGAAGCTAAAACAAAAAGGAAAGAGCTACGGTGAAATATCAGCAATAATTGACAGACCACGTGCTACAATTCAGTCCGTCGTAAAAACGTTTGAAAAGAACTGAACGTTTATTATGGCAAAAGGTAGAGGGCGAAAAAAGATATTGAATCAGTATGATGAGCGAGTAATTGAACGAATGGTTAAAGCTGACCCGAAAATTGGAGCACCTAAGATTGCTGCAAGCCTTGAAGAAACTGGAGGACCAGTTGTTAACCCGAAGACCGTAAGAAATTTCCTAAAATCCAAAGTATACAGTATATGGAAGCGAGTAAGTACAACATCTTTGGGTCGGATGGAAGAAGATTTGTATGGAGGAAAGCGAATACTGTTCTAAGAAAAGAAAACCTCACTCCTACAGTCAAACACGGTGGTGGCAATGTTATGGTTTGGGGCACAATGTCAGCTAACGGAATTGGAAATCTTGTATTTGTCGAAAGTACTATGGATAGATTTAAGTATTTATCTATTCTAAAGGACAATTTAAAGCAGAGTGTAGAAACTTGGCCTTGGCTCTAATTTCAAGGTGGTGCAAGACAATGACCCCAAACATAGTTCTGAAGTTATACGGACTTACTTGCTTTACAATTGCAAATCTGTACTCCCACATCCACCCCAGCCTCCGGATTTGAATCCCATCGAGCATTTGTGGGATATCTTAAAAAAAAGTATTAGGAAACATACTATTAAAAACAGAGAACAATCGAAGAGGGTTATCGAAGAAGCATGGAAAAATATTTCGCCAGAAGAAACAAAAAAATTGGTGTTTTCTATGAAAAGTCGACTGAAGGGCGTAATTGAAGCAAAAGGATACCACACATCGTATTAACAACTTTTTAATTCCAAGATAACTTGAATTTTTCTATACTGTATGTACAATTTTTTTATGTAAGATTTTGAAGATACTTACTATTTTGTTATTTTTATCGTTAATACATTTAATTTATGTGTTGAAGTTTTTCTTAATCTTTTCAATATAAAATAAGAAATAGAATACAAGAAAAAAATTAGCAGAAAATCTTTTAATCCTAAAGATTTCAGCGCTTATTTCCCAAGTTCGGAATTGTATTTACAATTTTTTTATGCAGTGTAAATACATTTTTTTTAATTTGATAAAATTCTATAAACAAATGAAATTTTTTAGAATGGAAGGAAATAAAAAAAGGAGATGGCCCGTGAGAAAACAAATGGTTTTTTAAAATGTTACCTTGCCAGAAAAGATGAGTCCAAATAAATAAATTATCAAGGATTCTTCGGAATCATTCAAATAATTTATTTTGGCAGATAGAACCAGTGTTGTCAGGAATACATGAAATATAAGATACTTCAATATAAGCCAGTTGAGCGTTCTTTCCAAGGTTGCTTACAATAGATTACAACTACTGTCATTAAGTATTTTTATGTAATTTTTGTTGATGTTACACAGGTACGCCTCTTCATGCTTTTTTCCGATGTGAGATCAACCACTTTACACAAAGTAGCGTGAAAATTCCGTTATGTTAATCGATTATACAACTAATTGATTTTCAATAGTTGTTTCAAAATATAATGGATTATCACTAATCAACTAGTTATTTGCATTCGAGTAGTTGACAGATTCGACTACTCTTTTACTAGTTTTATTTTGCATATCTTTTTCTTACGCTCAGACGTTTTCGTCATTTTAAAATTAAAACTCCGTCTTAGACATAAAATTATGTTTATTTTACAATCATGCTTAAGTAGATAAAACTTTATTTTAATTTGACTTTCACTACAGGCCATTGTGTTTATCAAACAAGTAAAGACAGTTATTCAAAATCGAGTATTTGTTACATTCGATTTATAAACAGCACAAAAGCTGATATTCGACTACCCGGCTAACCGATTAACCGGATAATCGATTGTAAAAAAGAGAGTGAGCTCCGAGTAATCCCTATGCTTACGCGTACAATGGGCTATTATTGATTCCAACCAGTCCCTTATGGGCATAGTTTGAATTTGTATAGAATTCTATGAGACCCGGCCACGCTGCGCTGCTTCTCAGCACTTATAGTAGACTGAGTCCGATTTAATGCATTATGCCTCTGAAATCAGGTGAGAGATGGAACTTAATGGCATCGCTTATTGCAGCACCCATTTGCATCTTTTGTTTGATACCCACATTGTACTAACACAGTTTGGGTCACCATAGTCCACATCAGACCTGTTAAATTTGATTAGTAATTAGTAATCAATTAATTAGACAGCTTTTTTAATTGCTAATGATTATTTTAATTGTCTGGTCTGGTCCACATATTGGTCAATAACTGCAAAAAGGTCTCATTGTCGAAATAAGGGTTATCTTAAATTTTAAGGTAGGCGCCTGATAATGCAACCATGAAAGTTGTATTCAATTCTATTCAACCTCTTCCCTGAGGTTTAATATTTAGGAAAATCATCTCTGAGAACTATATGGTGGTTGACGTGGTGGAATCATCAAGTCACTTCACGCTTTGCTGCCAAGCTCTTGCAAAGAGAAGACGTAAATATCTTAGTTGGGATGTCATTGAATCTGCGGAGGATATGTCGATAATCGATATTTGCCTCATAGAAATTTAATCACAGTTTGTCCAGTTTTCAAAGCCTTCAATATAGAAAATGAGATCCGACATCGACCTATCGATCTTTTCGCGATAAAGGTTAATCTATATACCAGTTTAGATATAACAATTCTTCTCCAAGTTACCTTGCGAAAGGACAGACTGAGCGAAGTGCGAGCGCACAGACTCGTTCAGTAACCGAAATTGGTAAATGGAAATGCATACGCAGGGCGTATATTAGAGTAACTGAAGTCAAAAACAAGAGGTTTCAGAGATTTTGTTTGTCTGTCTGTATGTTTGTTCGCACATCACGCACAAAGCGCTGCCTAGACCGGAATGCAATTGTCATGGATGTATTCAAAGATGTCAAACTTAAAGCTGAGGATCAATTTTATACCAAAAAAAAATTTTATTCACGCAGTAAACAGTAGTGGCGAAAAAAGTTGGCTGCAAATACGTAAAGCGAAACTGCCGATGTCTGTGAATAATATATATAAAGTAAAAATTCATAAGGATAGTCTTCATAAGAGCAACAGAAACCAAAGAAACAATGCTTTTAATTCCCGTCCGTCTGTATGTACGCACTTAACTAGCCAGCTACTACATGAAATTGATTGATTTTTTCACCGATGTATTTCTTCTGGTCTTGCTTAAAATATAGAACACAGTTTGTCGTTGCTGCTGTTAATACTATTTTTATTTGGGTGCGTGACAAGGCCTCGCAGGACCGCGTCTATTATTATTATTATCAAAACTGGTATAATAAGTACCTGGAAAAAAGTATTATGACTTGTTGTTTATCAACACTTAAGTGTTTATGAATATTTATGTACGTGACAGAAATTATTTGCAAATAATAGCTTCCCAATAATCATAGACCGATAGTTAACACAGAAGGAAAATAAATTTTCAAATACCATAACATTGGGTTGAATTACTTAAGAAGCAAGTGATCTTATCTATATTTCAAAATAACGCAAATATTGGCAGCTGTCAAAAATTTTATGATATCTGTTAAATGATTAAAAGTTAATAACAAAAGACTGTACAGAGATTTAATTATTTATTTTGCAAATAAATTTTTTTTTGATAAGATTATTAGTTGTTGTTGATAGTGATTCGACATTTCTTTCAACATATATGAATAGCGCAAGATTATCATGCTTTTAACTAAGCCATTCAAGTTCAGCAAAGAATGGATGAAAATATTTGGGCAAATCCAGACGCACGTACTTGCAAGGATTCGATACAATACTGCACTTTCGGGGAGCAGTAGGAAGGAGTTTCGTTTTCGACTCGAGGGCAGTGAATTGCTTTCTTCATAAACAAAGTACTCTCCGTACATCGGTTTGTAGTTGGACATTGTATTATCCGACCGGAAGTGTCACATAGCAGCTTATTTTACACCTCACGGTGTACAAAACCTAATCAAATAGACATAACTGAAATGCGCCTATCGCCTTTCTCCAAATGAGCATTGAGAATATTATCGGTAAGGCCAAAGCCTGTGACGGAATAGCCACTCTGATTTTGAGTCACTTGTCTGCTGTGCTAGCTGAGTAGCTTGTGCAAGATGTTTCAAAGACCGCCGTCATAAAGTGGACCTGGATGGGGGCATATGTGGGTTATTCTCAGCTCATAGGCATCGTAATCATTCAAACCAATATTTGCGTTATATTTAATGTAATTTCAAGTGCTCACTGAGTAAAACTTTTCCCATGTAGTAGTAAACTACTAATCGCTATCGAGTATTTTTACACCCTACACTTTATGTAGAAGACTATCCTTAAATTTGTCTTCTACTCAGTATAAGTTTAATCTTTTTCTTATGAGTTCCATTTCAATCTCCAAATTATAGTTGTAAACACTTCTATTTGTCTATTGTTGCTCATACATTTGCTTAAGCGCTGATAAATAATTGCGAAAAATGCTGTATCGTTGTTATCTGTCAAAAAATTAACTACATTTCACTGGCTTAATTAGCATATAAACTTCTACTATTGACAATTGCCCTAATAAAATACAAATTGACATGCATATATAAATGATAAAAGCGATAGCTTTATTATCTTCCATAATATATTATCATATACTGATAGACGGTTAGGAGCGTGCAATCAAATTACAAATGCGAAAAATGTAGTAGAATAGTATTTTGCTTTCAAACCAAATGTTTTGGTTGCGATATGTTTTGTCACGCACACAATTAAATACAGTATTTACAGCCTCAAAGTCAAAATATGCCCAATAATTTTAGCTACATCTAAAGCAATATATCGGTGTAAAAATGCTTTCAATTACATTTTGTACCTAGGTGGTGATGCGCGTACAGACATTTATACAGACAGAGAGGAACAAATTGTTAAGAATTGTTGTTAGCTTATAATCATTTAGTAAATATTCGTCATACGCTTTTTAACATACTACCTACTATGCATAGACATCGCCCAGTTAGAATGTCATTTACATATGAAAGAAATATTTCCAGCCTACTTTTATCGCCACCACTGTATACATTATGAAAACCAACTTCGTTGTATTGAAATGGGTCTTAAACTTAAAGTTGAACACCTAAAAATACAACGCTGAAAATCGCATTCAATTATATGCAACATTTTTCAAGTGATGAGCGCACAAACATACACACAAACAAACAAAAGTGCTAAGAACTTTTCGTTAGACTGTTGCTACTGTATTTTTACCATCTTAATAATTTTTCTGTTTTGTCAGCAATGTAAAATGATAACATTATTTATGTTATAATAATATTATTTTACTGGCTAACTCTTCTTCGAAATAGATTAAATTAGCAGAACTTGTTTGGTTTAAGGCGTAATCTTTCACTTAAAACATGTTTTGGCTTACGGAAAATTATAATTTTGTTATTTACAACGGTTTTGGCGCCGATTCTTCCACTGCTTATCAAATGCATGCTTTCCAGCTAAAAATACCTCAGTTTTTATATCTGTATGTATGTGTATATAGAAGTAAAAATTAAACAATGTAAACAAAGGTAATAATGTTGTAAATCTGATTGCAGACGACAAATAAATAAATAATTTCTATCAACAATTTGTTGTCAATGAAATATTACTCATACGCCATGTACTGCACGTATGTATTCAGTCATGTACAGTGCGTGCACTCTTTGTCCAATTTTGAAATTTGAATTCTTTTCTCTTTTCTTTTCTTTGTTGTGTGAAGAACTTTTTTCAATGTATGGGTGAATCCAGCGAGTTAGGCATAGTTCGTTGCAGTGATGGCTGTAATAATGGTTACAATCAAAGTTACGGAACCGTGACAAGAATATTGAACATAATTTTGCTATAAAATCAGAGGCTTCTGATTGCCAAGTAATCGCCAACGCCGACCGCATAGCTCTAGGCTTAGGCTTGCAGACTTAGAATACAATCGCGGTAGGTATACCTGTTGTAAGAGGCGACTAAACTCCACTACCACAAGATTCGTTCGGGCTAGTAGAAGAATGCGCTTGTACCGGAGCTTACCGTATCGATATCCGGCAAAGAATTGTCCACACCGGTAATGCTCCTTTTAATCTTCGAGGAGTGTTTTTTCCATTACCCATAGAAACCACATATCTTTTTAACGGCAACCATCAATATCTTCAAACTTTTTGCAAGCTACTTCAACTCACAATGAGCCACGTGGACTGTACGGCTGAAGTACAGTTGGACTTAACTTAGTCCTGCCCTGCAGCGACACCACATTCGGGCATAGCATTATTCTGGAGACCATATCCGAAGTAGAGTACATCATTTCCATTATCTCTTTGACAACAAATTCTCCACAGCAGTCTCTGTGAGGCGTGAATTGGTGAATGTTTATACTCTGCACCAAAATTCCGTAGCTATCTGGTACATTTTTTTATTTATCTAATTGTTTGGAACTATTTGATTGTTTTCAAGTGTCAAATTACTTCCATTATTGGATTGTTCGATTATTTTTAATTATTTTAATGCTTTTAACTATTTGATTATATCCAGTTAACTAAATACTTTCAGTTACATTTTTAATTATTTTGATTATTTTCAATCATCCCATTATTTTTAATTATCTGATTACTTTTAATTATTTGAACTAACTAAAAATGAGCGATTTTAAATGGTTTGACGATTTTAGCCTTTAATTATTTTCAATTATTTGAATATTTTTAATTAGGTGAATATTTAGAGTTATTCGATGATTAAAAATTATATTATTGTTTTCATTTATTTGGTTATTTTGACGCTTTTGCTTATTTTAAGTTATTTGATTCTGCAAATTTTTTTTATTTATGTTAAATTATGTAACTATTTTCAACTATTTTATTGTATTCAACTTCAAATCAATTTTTTTTATTGTATGATTATTTTTAATCATCTGACAATTTGTAATTATTTGATTATTTTTATCTATTTGATTATTTGATGGTTTTCAGTTACTTAAATACTTTATTACTATTTGTTTTAACTATCAGATTACTTTCAATTATTTGAATATCTACAATTAGCGATTGTCAATTATTTGAACCTTTTTGATTAGTTTGAATTAGTTTATTATTTTTACTTATTTGCCTATCTTTCATAATCTCGTTACTGCAAGTTAATTAAGTAACTCTTTCAAGTGATTATTTTCAATTAAATGATTATTTTTAACTATGTGATTATTTTAAGACTACTAATTGAGGAAAATTTAAAAAGTCTTTATCTATGTATGTATATATGAACTCCGATTTTGGCAAACAAAAAACACAAACAACGAAGTGTTCAGATTATGAAAAGTGATTTAGAAAAAATAGAAGAACTCTTCTAATACAACAAAGATTTATCAAAATATTAAAAAGCAAAAATGTGCAAAACTGTTTGAAGAAAAAATTGTTCGTTCTAACTTTATATGCGAAAAACTCAAAAAGCGAGTTATGTTGAGAAACCAAAAAACAAACAAAAATTCGCTGCCCAATAAATCAACCTTACACTTTTTTGGTTCTAATCTATTCCCTTTAGCCATATCAACGGTCCGGTGACTAAAGCCGAAGGGGTATTTCTGTCGCGCGTACAGAACAAAAGCCGAAACAAAAAAAGGAAAAATTAAACAATATAAAAGCGTTAAGAATATATGTTAAGCAATCACAAAAAATTATTTTCACAACAGCAACACTTTCTCCATTCACGAACTTCAAATTTTTTGGAAATATATATTCAAAACAAAAACAAGAACACACTTTACACAACAATAATTTACAAATTTTTAAATAACAAAAGGCAGCAGGAGTGGAAAAGCTTATCAAACCAGGTTTTAATATCCGCCAGTTATCGATTTGTAATTTCCATGGTAATCGTGTCTCAACACGCACTGTCAACGAATGCGCAGGAGACACGCACAACAAACCGCCACGAAGATGTAAACCGAAGGATAAGAGATTTACCAGCAGTTTATGCGTACAGCTGCACTAAAAAATAAATCAATAAAAAATTATAAAAATAAAAAAAATAATTAGTTTAAAAATAAAAAACAAAAAAATTTAATTTTGTTTAGTCATATTAATTTATTAGTTTGATAAAAAAACATTTAAGTAACAAATTTTTTTTAGATTAAACTAATTACGTGTGATATTTTTTTTCTAGATTTTTAGTAATTTAGTACTAATTTCCTTGTGCGTGTGCGAAAATATGTAACTTGCCAAATTAAAATTTTATTCAATTTAAAAAAAGAAAATATATATATATTTAAAAAAAATTGGTACTTTTACTTAAAAAAATCAAGAGTATCAAATAAAGTAAAAAAAACTAAATTTTTATTTAAAAATTCAGTATTTCTGTGTTAAAAGTAACTAAGTGTTTTCAATTAAAAAAACAAATGCTACAAAATTTGCAAATTTTCTAAAACAAATTTTGGTATTATTTTAAAATTTGCATTGCTCTTAGCGAAAATTATTTTAATTATTTTAATTAAATAAAATTAAGATTGTCGGCTCAAATTAGCGGCAAACAGGCGAAATGCGTTCTTTCCAAACATTTTGTCACGCATTTTAATTAAAAAAATATATAAAAATTATCTTTATATTTTTTAAATACAAAAAATATTAATAACATCAATAAAAAAATAATATATCTTTACAAAAATAAACTAAAAAAATTTATAAAAATAAATTCAATAAAATGTCGCCATCTCCAACTAAGAAGCAGAAACAGTTGCAATCACATCCGCATTTGTCTTTGCTGTCCAACAACACCAACAGCCCCAAAGATGATTTTTCAAAATTGCCCCCCACTGGCATCATCAACAATGGCTTCCAAACACCTCATCTAACGCCACAAACCGCAACATCTAATATCTGCGATAGTCCCGATTTTGCAATCAAAAACACAAATACCATCAATACGAAACACCATACAAATAATGATAATGAATTAATTTTAAGAAATAACGAATTAAATGTACGTTCATTAAGTAAACACAAATCCAATAACAATAACAACATAAATGACAAAACACCATATTATATAAGTAATAATGGTGTGCCACATGGGCAATATCGTTATACATTGCCATTGACATTGACAGTGCCATCATTGCCACAATCTTTACAATCATCAATAACACAACAACAAAAATCACAGCAACAACTACAAAATGATCACCAACAAGATGCGGATGATAAATTAAGATTATTTACGATTTATGGAAATGGTGAGTTGTACAATTTTGTAAATCCAAAAAAACCGAATACATAAATCATAAACAAAGAATAGCTTTTAATTCTTTAATTATTTATTATTTATTACACTGTGCAACAGAGAATGACAAAATTGCGATATGATAATTAGTAGAATTGAAAGAGATTTAGAAGAGGCCTGGGTAAAGGTGCTCTGTTGCGCTGAATATAACTCATTAGCGGAATAAATCGTTAGCGTCAGAAAAATGCCCTAGGCTGTTGAAAGCGTGGAAAAGAGAAGCTAGGTAGAAAGTTATGAAGCATTAAATCTATAGAAGCAAGTATAGCTGCAGTATATACATACCAATCACTAGATCCTTAGACAAATCTATACATGTCCGAAATGCCCTTCGTAAGTTCGATATTATTTTAAGCTTTGGTGAGGCAAAATTTCAGTCTATCTGGGAACGTGAACTTATTTAGTAAAGTTAATCTCAAGTAACTTCAAATCTGTTGAAGCGTTTGATATTTTTTTTAAAGGAACTTTCCACACATTCATTGAACATAACATTATTTTATTTTATAAATATGTGTTTTGTAAACAAAATTCACTGTTCATATAGTTATTGATGAGCAGTCTCAAAAGATTGAGGGGAGTGAAAGCTTACTTCGACTATATCCTGAGGACTAGGCTGGGAGGTGCCACAACCCCCTGTCCAAAACTTGTTTTATGTAGCCTACTACTCGATTCTATCTAGCGAATTCTGCAAGTCCAATCATACAAACACACATACTCGTACTTCTACAAATATATAATTAAATTGTCCTAGCTTAACTATAGTGTATTTGAAGAAAATCAATAGCGCATGTAAAATTACTTAATTTTCCACCGCTAACCTTAAACATTTTGCCAAGCACCTTTTTGGATCGAATGTCATATTTAGGAGCTCGCAATGGTATTCTGACTTTGGTTTGGTTGGAAATGATCAGGATTAGTGAAGGTCCGATACGAGTATATAGTCGACTACTCTGCTCAAGTACCGAGTTTTTTATTTATAGTCGATTACCTCGTACCAGTACAAGTCCATGTATTAGGTACGTAAGCTTAGTATCGAACTCGCATGCCAGCTATCGCTTCCCGCCTTGTTTGCTGTGTTAATTTCAGAAATTTTTTTTAAGATTTTTCACAATTTACCAATTTTGCATTCCTCTATAATCGAGAGCTTTCCCTCGATATTTTTTTCGAATCAATTCCTTCTCCCGAAAATTGAAATGACTACAGGTATCGAGTACAGGGCGGTATCGTAACAACACTAATCAGGACGATGAGTCGAATTAGCCATGCTCGACCCTCAGTTTTAATAATATCTGGCTAGAATTTTGTATAGGTCGCTATTTTATCATATATTACTCGGAACCAGAAAGATCAAACCAATGTAACATATAGCACCCATACAATCCATTCTTCCGATTAACGGTATTTTGTCCTAGTTCGTGTTTGTAGTAAATAAGTTAAAATCGTAATGCGTGTTCATGAAAGGTATAAAGTAGGTAACTTAATTATTAAATTTTCCCTCAAGTTTATCTGAATTATGACTAAAAATAATAAAAAAGTGCTGGCCGCGATAATACTCTGAGCAGTTCTAAGTACAGCATTTGTGGAGCGCTGCGTTAATTTTAAAAAATCTCGAAAGCAATCATCTTTTTGAGTCAGGATCCTGGGTTCCAAAAACAAAATACGTTCATGTTCTTTAACAACTCTTTGTACTGCTAAAGATCTATTTGTTTCCTAGTTTGTGTTTTGGTACAATCATCCTGTATTTTGCAGGGTTCATTAGCGCCAATGAGGATGCTAAGTTCTCACTCTCGAAAGGCTACATTTCTTACCGTGCTTTTTATAGCAGTTGCATACTCTGTATTCTTTTGTAGTATTCTCTTGTTTGAGGTTTTACTATTATCTTCTATCCTTTATTGGCAGTCACGCTCTTTACAAACTTACATGTTTACTATCACCTGTTAATATTGATCTTCTTCCTTTTTTTTTGCAATCGCCTCCAACTGCAGTTTTCAGTTCAAATCAACTTGACTAAACCAACGAAATTTTAAATTCAGAGATGAAATTCCGGGTGATCCAATATTTCTAAGCTCTTAAACAATAATAATTGCCATATCGGACTTTGTCGCACAATGTTTTCTTTTACTATCCAGTAAAAAGTTGTTGTAACGTCAAATGTCCTACTAAGTACGAGTATATGAATATTAAAGAATGTATTGAGTTGAAGTTGTAACATTTTTTGTAATATTGTAATCTTGGAATAGCATATTTATACAAGTTGTTACTACACTTTCGTAATTGTATTATATTTATTTCACTTCTTTCTACACAAACTTGCATATTGTTAAACACCTTAGCTGCCGGGTAAAGTACCTGAAATCATATTTATTAACTGCCTACCGTTTAAGTAATTATTCTTCGTCTTTTTTATGTTTTGCAATGTGTTAATGCACTTCCCCAATCAAATTTATTTTATAATGCAACAAGTCAGAGAACTTCGGGCTAATTAAACCTAATTGTGGTCACAAACAATAACAGCTTAAGGCCATTTAGAAACAACGTGTTATTTTTCCTTGTTCTATAAAAACCATTACTATAATTCGAAATACCAATCCAAAGGTAGAGTTATGAAAATGGTGATTTAACTTGCTCCCAAAAATCTCTAAACTTTATGCAATATAAAGCTCAGTTCTTATCTCGACTTATGCTGTTGTTGCTTACGAGCACGCATATCGCAGTATACACATATGTACATAAGAATACCTTCCCAGCAAGCCATTGGGGTCTTTAATGAGTGAATGAAGGTATTTCCCTTCTTGCGATGGTAGTCCAAATGAGCCTAATTTCATCTATCATATCACTTGAATAGAAGTCATATATGACACCTTTTGATCTCATAAGGCATTCATTGGAATCTAGGAGTACTCCTATACCAAGCTTTTCGGAGTGATTATGGCCCTTACAGTTTACTATTTTTGGGCCCCTAAAATATACTTTTTTTAATTGGAATTCAGCTATATTGGCAAATATTGTCTGAGGTTATGTTTATTTGGTTAAAAGATGTTTGGAAAAGGCTCCTCTTTTAATATTTCCCATTTGTTTTGAAAATATATATCAGAAACAGCAAGACATTTTTGTAAAGAAATTTTTTTTTTTTAAATAAACATAAAAATATTTGTTCCAAAATTTCTCTGCTAAAGAAACATTGAAAATTCCTCCATCATTTTACTGCTTGTTCAAAAATGAAAGGATAGAAGTAAAAAGTAGACATATATGTTGTGTCGTAAAAGGACAGGGTGAATCGAAACAAGTAAGATTGCTGCCTTCGGCTGTTCCGAAGTATTTATACCCTTCGTGAATACAAATCAGGAGTTTCACTGTAGGATCCTTATTAACAATAAGTACATCGGAATAATCAGTTGAATGCGGGCTGTGTGTTATATTGGTCCGATCTTGTTGGTTTTGGCAAATGACTAATATATTAATTTTACTATTTCACTATTACAAGTACAATATGGGGTTCAATACCAAATTTCAACCAGATATTTCCAAAACATTTAATTTTCTTGAAAGGTATACAAAATTTTCTCTTAATCTGCATTAACCTGCTCCCTGTCTAGGCCATATGGATCAGTATTTATTTTTATTTAAGTAAGTATCCCACTTCGTTAAGATTTGATAACCAAGACTCTTACAAAGTTTTCGTCAAATTACAGTCTTGCGTGACTCAGCCTTTGTCATTGAACCATATTTATTTTATCGATAAACGTTAATAAGTAAAAGGCTGGTAATGTATGTAAATAAGTTTGCTTTATGAAATTTCTTTTCCTTGCTTGCAGTTGCATTAAGTAGCTTTTGTGATGCAAAATCATAAAACGTAAGTTCGTATTGAATCTCCGGCTGGGTTTAATTGATCCATCTCTTTCTCTTTATGGCGCGATATACAACAGGTATATCATCATAAACCTCCTAAGAGATTTTTGCGCCAAGCTTCTCTTCCAATTTGTGGTGTGCCGATTTGAATTTTCCCTACTAATTGGTGGGACCTACAGTTTTTTGCCGACTCCGAACGGCATCTACAAAGGAGACGAATTTTTGCTGAGAAGCCTGTCATGGCAGAAATACACTCGGAGAGTTTGCCAAACCACTGCCGAGGGGCGACCCCGTTTTGAAAAACTTTTTTCAAATCACTTTTGATGTTACCTGTACCAGGGCTCGAACCATGGACCTTCGGTGTGGTAGGCCGGCAACACTACCTCCACACCACGGCGGCCGCCAATTGATCCATCAATAAGTCAATTTAATTTAATTTAGCTGAACGTTAACATATAAGTTATGGGCTTATGATGCATGATTTCTAATTTATTGTGCTTACTTTATTGGTTTAGTTATTTTTATAATATTTACAGAAATATAAATAAAAGAAATTTTATGTATTAGGGTTGTATGATTAATTGATTGTTCAAAATATTTATTAATCACTTCTTTAACTCATAAAATTATCTTTTAATTATAATTTTTGTTTAGTCATAGAGTCAATTTAAGCTAGTGAGAATTTTTTTGATTAATCAAAAATATGTTAATTCTGTAATCAGACTTCTGATTAATCACTTCTATGGCTATCAATTGTTAGATTAATCCAAAAGAAGTTTAGTTCAGTAATCACTTTATTGAGTAATTTACTGAATTGTCGACTAATTATAATATTTATTTAAAGATAAAAGATACATCACTCGTGAATTAATCAAAAAGGTAGTTAATTCAATAATCGACCTTTTGATTAATCATTTTTTAACCTTTTATTTCATCTATAAATTTAAGTTTTTCTTTAATCATAAAGAACATTTACTGGAGTAATCAATCAATCCATTTTTCCATTAATCAAAAAAATGTTTTTCTTATAATCGCTGTTTTGATCAATTGTTTGAGTCAAATCATCAATTGCAATAAACGTTGTGTTTGTCTAGTAATCAATATTTCGTTAATCAAACAGGTAGTTAATTCAATAATCACTACTTTGATTAACAATTTTTTGAACTTTTTGATTTTAAACTTTTCAGACTGATAAAATTATCAATTCGTTGGAACTATGATTTTGAGATAATCATATAGGAAGTATACTCAAGTAATATATTTTTGTTATTATTGACCATAATCGATTAATCGTATAAAGGCACATTTCTTTTATTTACATGCATATTATATGCATTTACATAGATACATATGCGTTGCCTTTTCTTTAATCAAATTTCATAAAAATTTGTTTCTTCTCTTCCTCTCTTTTATCGTCTATTCATTTATTTAGACACGGAGAATGAAAAGTTTTCCGGTCTCTCACAATCGACGACTGGTTCACTAAGCTCAATCATCACGACGTCCATAGCATCCTCAGAACCAGATCCTGACACGGCTGGTGGTGGTCGAATTGGCGGCGGCAGCGGAGGCGGTGGCAGTGGCGGTGGTGGTGGTGGCAACAGTAGTATCGGCGCATTAGACGCAAGCAGTATTGCCGGTGTACCTGGAAGTAGTGATGAGAAATTAGCACTAAATCGGCCAGGTATTAAACAGGAGAAATGGAGTTCAATACTACTGCAAGTGTCGATACCATTCTTTTTGGCTGGTGTTGGGACCATCGGCGCGGGCATTATACTGGGACGGGTGGAGGTAAGTTAAATAGAGTTTATGCAATAATATTTGTTATATATGGAGATACTTTTGAAATGTTAAATGCCATTCTGAATTGCTTGTGTCACGCGATTGTAAGACGCTTTTAATAGGGGAAACTGTTTTCGCATAGTTTATAATTAGATAGTACACATTGTACATTCGATTTTGTTCCTTATCTATACTAATTACTCAAATACAGCTTGCACACGTTAATGACTGCATATATCGAAATAACTTATGGCGATCCGATTAGCTTGCGTGAAATTGACTTATCCAGAAGTATACTACAGAAAGCCAGAGATAGTTATCATAAAAATATCAAGAGAGTAAATCAAAATTAATTGCCTGGTTTCTTAAAAGCCCTACTTCATCTTATTCCGCTATAAAGAGAGCAGTGTGTTGGAAAGTTCTTATTATGGTTTATCTTTATTTGAAAGCAAAGAACTATTTTCTTAAATTTTAAATTTCGGCAATTGGGATACTAAGCTTATAGCCTGGGCAGACGAGACTGTAATCTAGCTTACATAACTTATTCTTAATTACCTTCAGAACTTACAGTATTCCGGGTTGAAATTTTATTTTTCCACTTCATAAAAAGCACAAAAATTGCTAAGCACAAAGTTGTTATGGCAAAAGAAAATTATTGTTCTTTAAGTATAATTAAAGCAATAAAACTAAAACACAGGATTAAGTAAGAAGATAAAATCAGGTGAATGTTTATATTTCTAACCGGGTTGTGCCGGATAAAGATTTTATTGGAGAACCGAATTCGGGACGATTGATAAAATAACAGGGCCAAATTTTTATATTCGATTGGGTCATAATCAATACAAAAATTGTGGTTATATAGTTAAATAAAGTGTTTATTTGTTGACAAAGAAACCCAAGTCATTTCGGAAATTTTAGTGGCATCTATTGGCCGCTTAATGAACGCACTACCCAGAATTTACATGGTATTTATAATAAGTAATCAACTTTACACTTGAATATCTCGAATCGATGTTGGACTCACTTATAACATTTTGCTTCTAACCCCTTCATTTATGTTACTTTTTAGAAAAGCGAAATAAAAATACTGTTACAGTTACAGAGCTTAAAATAAATTTCTAGGGGTCCATCATTGATAGTCTAGATAATATAGGGCTGATCTGATTAAAACTGCCAAATTATAGACGGAAGAAATGATTTTCACCAATTCAGATTGGTGTTCGACCAAACAAGAAGAATACCCAAAAAAAGTTTATCTTGGAGTACTTCAATGGGGAGATATCGAATTTAAAAACGACGAGACCTCAACCCAACCAGCAATCATTTTAGCCAGACCTGTTAAATTTGATTAGTAATTAGTAATCAATTAATTAGACGGCTTTTTAAATTGGTAGTAATTATTTTAATTGTTTGGAACCATTGGAAAAAATCAAGTATAATCCAAACTAATCAAACAATCAAAAGTAATCAAACAATCATAAGTAATAAAAAAAAAATGTATGGTTGTTTTCAATTGTTATTAATTTTTTTGATATCACTAAAAATCACTATTTATTATTGGTTTCTTAAAATAATCATTAAAAAAAATTGTAAGGATTTTCCAAAAAATAATCAATTAACCCAGTAATCATTACGATTAGTAATCATTACTTAACAGGTCTGGTTCTAAAAATACTTAGGATTTCCTTTTTCAAATTCATTTTGTGTATTCAGTTCATGAATAAAATAAATGTGAATGAGCCTCTTTAATTATTAAGCAATAAATCTTTTTCTTTAGCCAGCTATCAACCTGGTATTTGATTTTCGAAATATGGAATGTGACTTTCCGAAAAGAAATAATAATTTTCTTTATATAAACTGAAAAAAACGTAGAAATTCTCAACTTACTCATCAAAGAAATCTTAAATAATCACAAATATTACGAATCGAAAAAAATAAGGTTTGATTTATAGATAAATCAGTCAAAAAACACGAGGTCGCATAATCCGGGGATCGTCATCCCTACTATCTATATAAAAAACAGATATTACTCTTGCATGTCTGGCTCTTCCTTTAATGACCGTCATAAGTTTATAAAATTGAGATTGAAGACTTGTCTCGCTACGTTGATTTGTTTGCGTTCATATTCCTCTCCCCATACCAGCTGCCCTTCCTTACTTCCTTCCTTAAGTATTATTGTGCTTTTGGCTGAGATTACACGATTTATTATTATGTTTGCTAATATAAAAACGCTTATTGACATTTTAATAACAACCCGATAAAATGTTGAATAAATAAACAAATACATTCATACCTAAACTCATATACAAACATACGTATGTACATGTTTACCATATTGGCATGTGGAAATTTCCTTCAAAGATTACTTTCATATTTTTTGGTGAAGAAATTGTGCACAATTTGCATTATTTAAATCTAATTATCAAAGTTCCCACGAATTTCGCCATCACTTTATTATGGCAAGGAGTTGCAATGTGCAACCAAATAAACAAAACAGTTCCAAGAAGCCTATTTCATTTGTTTTGACATAAATATGAACTTCTACTGGTTTGGAAATTTCTTCAAAATATTACTTCAGAATTTTATTAGCTCAATAAATTGTATACTCTCAATGTTATAATTCTTGTTTCTTATTTAATTGGCGCTTTTGGCTGAGTTCAACAAACCCTTAGTAATTCCCGTTTTGTGATATCAACACTAAGGGGAAGTCATTATCCACTAGCCAACGCATCAGGGGTCTCCAACCGCCAACAGTTGGAAGTCCACTTCTGTCCAATCGTAAAGGTAGCCCATCTCATGGAAGCACGAGTCTGGACCTGAAACCAAGATATGTACTGTGGGGTTCTTATCGATTTTTTTTTAGAGGCTGCCATCCCGAAACGTCCGGTTCACAAGAGCACAACCGAGCCAAGATAAGGGAGCGACAGTAATGCCACTGCATCCAGATTATGCTCATTCTGAAACATACTTAAGAAATGTTGTTGTTGTTGTGCTAGCGACTACTTAACCTGCCCAAAGTATCGGCTCTCATCCAACACTGTCATCAAGCTCTTCTAACGGAAGTCCCAGAAACCTAGCGGCTTTAACAGGGGTGGACCAGAGTGAAATTGTTGTTAGAAGAGTAGGCCCGGTTGAGCAGATGAGACACGCCGCATGCCGGGCAGACATTTGGCATGTCAGGGTTCAGTCTGGATAGGTAAGAGTTTAGTCTGTTACAGTATCCAGAACGAAGTTGGGCCAGCTTGACTCTTGTCTCCCTAGGCAGTTCGCGTTCCTCATCGGCAACAGGTAGAGCTTGTGCCAGTAGGACTGCATTCGCCGGACGATAGCTGACAAAGGAGCTTACCGACTCCGTGTGGATGAGATTGAGGGCCCGCCGATGTACCTTTGAATCAAACAGCGAAAATATGTGAGGCCGGATCTCATCATAGTGCTTACGGAGGTGACTCCTTATTCTCCTGGGAGGCGGATTTTCGTTGAGCAGGTTCCTGTTTGGGTGCTGCGGTTTGTGGTAGTTCAACAGGAATTACCTGGTCAACATCTCGCTATGCTCTTTCACTCCGAGCATTTTAGCCTCACTATGGAGGTGATGCTCAGGAGACATAAGGAGGCACCCCGTGGCAGTTCTGAGTGCGGTGTTTTGGCAGGCCAGCAACCTCCTCCAATGTGTGTCGGATAGCCCCGGCGACCATTTAGGCGTCGCGTAGCTCAGAACCGGCTGGCCTTTTGCCTTGAACGTTGCCAGTAACATTTCTTTATCTTTACCCCAAGTGCCGCCAGCTAGTGACTTGAGGATTTTGTTACGGCTTTGTGCTTTGGTGGCAATCACGGCTACATGAGCACCGTATTTGAACATGTTATCAAACGTGACCCCTAAGATTTTGGGGTGTGTGACAGTCGGAAGCTTAATGCCGTCGACGTAGACGTCTAATTCCATTTTCACCTGCGCTGTCCACGTCGTAAATAAGGTGGCCGAGGACTTGGTCGGTGACAGTGTCAGATTTCGTCCAGCGAAAAAACCGGACAGGGATAGTTATGAGATAGGACACCACCCTGTGGCACCCCCTGTTTAATTATACGTGGTTTTGATCTTTCGCCTTTAAATTCAACCGATGACTGCCGGCCACTCAGATAGTTGGCGGTCCAACGCTTTAGACAGGGGGGAAGAGTTGAATCCTCCAGGTCGTTAATGAGTTGCGCATGATTGACCGTGTCGAGCGCAACTCGCACGGTCCTGTCATTTAGACGATGTTGGCTGAGTGGTGAGGCGTTTAGCGCGGTGTTAGTGATATGCATTTTACGGAATCCATGCTGATGCTAGTCGCAAGTTAGCGGTGTAATACGGGAACAAGACCGTATCCAAGGTCTTCACTGCTGGCGAGAGGAGTGACATCGGTCGATAGGACTCCCCCTCGTTGGCCGGCTTGCCCAGCTTTAGTAGTGGCACCACCTTTGCCTGTTTCCATTTTTCTGGAATGACAAAGATGGTCATAGACAGATTGAAGACAGTTGTTAAGTACCTTCCTCCCTCTTCTCAGAGATGTTTTAGCATCAGCATGGATAGCCGACTGGGCCTATCGATTTGGGGCTTTTGAACCCCCGTATGACCTCCTGAACCTCCGTGGTGGTGACGGCAATGGGTGCTTGGCTATTTTTCGTTTGTGTGCTTCCCTGATGGCTCGTCTAATTTCCTTGTCGACCGAAGGATGCAGTACAAATTGCCGGCAGAAAGCGCTCGCGCATCTGTTCGGTTTCGACTGTACCTTATCACCAAAGATGATAGATATTTTGTTGTTAGGTTTGGTCGGATTTGACAAGGATTTAACAGTTGACCATAATTTGCCAACACCAGCAGAGAGGTTGCAGGACCTTAGGTGCTCTTCCCATTTGGCGCGTTTGTGTTGATCAACCAGTCGTCTGATTTCCGCATTGAGATCTTGAATTTGGGGATCCGTAGGGTCCAAGCGTTCCACAAGGTCACGTTCATTTGCCAGGGCCGCTGCCTCTGCGGGGAAATACGGACGTACCTCATTAATTCTACCGGACGGAATGTATTGATTAGAGGCTGATGCTATGACCATGCGAAACGCTTTTTCCCCTTCTCGTACGTCAGAAGGGATGGGAAGAGCAGCGAAGGTGCTCTCAGTGAAATTAAGAAAACCAACCCAATCAGCTTTGCTGAAATTATTGAAAGTGCGCTTCTCAGAAGCGTTGACGATAGTAAGGTCTGGCGAACTAGAACAATTCACCGCGACTCTAGTGGGGGCATCGCCTCATGAAACTCACTATCTCACTAACCTTGCTGGTTAAGCCGTTGCAGTTCAATTGTAGGACAGAAAGTGCGAAGGGGGAGAAATAATCACACTGGGAGGCAAGGACTGGTGCGTACTCCTCGTTACACCGAGGCTGGATCGAGCACTGCGTCGCAATCTAGAAGACGAGTGATCCGAACCACCGAAAGGAGGCGTATCAGTCCATAAGTTCCTGTTACCAAGTTGAGAACATATAAGCAGGTGACATAGGCCAAGGCAGGAGTTGCATTTGACTGATGTCGCAGGAGTATATAGTCTCAATCGACAAACAGTGCACATGGTGTAAGGGACCAGAAGCTGGTGGTTTTGGCTTACATTTGTGCTAGTGCTGGAAGAAGAAGGAGAAGTTGTAAGTTGGAGGAGGGTGGGCTGTCGCTCAGCATTGCTCCCCTCTAAAAGAGAAGTGCTACGTAGAAAGTAGCTGTGAGCAGCTGTGTGAGCTGTTGGCGCCGGAGGGCGTGAGCGGCAGCGGGAGTTACACACTATTTGCTGGGCAGTATTAGTGCTATTAGTCGTAGAGACTGTATCTGGAACTTGTGGCGGTGCGACACTGGATCGGCGTTGACCACGGGACGCCCTAGGGCGTGAACAGCAAGGGGCCACAAAAGTTTTGTAGAAACTAGGGGGCCTATGTGTGGAGGGATTTAGCCCGAAACACCTAGTTTTGTGCAACCATCTTTTACAAGTATTACGTTGGACTGAGTGTGAACGTTTGACGTAAATCTACTTCCAGAAAGCGCAGCAGATCCATCCTCTTAGTCCCGGGTTGGATTCAACACCAGCCCAGAGCAGTAGAGTTTTGAGCAGCCCTTCTGCAAGGAGCTGCTCGGAGGATGACAGTGTTAGAGGGAAAGGTGACAAGTTAAGCAGGGTAATGTCGAAATAACAGCCCTTGGTCGGGTAAAAAACCCGAGTCATTCCGGTACGTAGAACCGGCTGTTGTGGGAATGCCCAAACCACCCTCGAACACGCCACTGCTTTGCGAGTAAATATCGAGTACCCAAACCATAGTAGCACTG
This sequence comes from Merzomyia westermanni, assembly GCA_949987695.1. Classification (NCBI taxonomy): domain Eukaryota; kingdom Metazoa; phylum Arthropoda; class Insecta; order Diptera; family Tephritidae; genus Merzomyia; species Merzomyia westermanni. The sequence goes on from OX465290.1 coordinate 75,931,050, forward strand.
GCGAGCATCCCATCCACTGAATCCTTGATTATTGCCACTTCCGTTTGGAAGGCTTTACAATCTCCAGACAGCTTGAACGTGTGGATTACGTCAAGCACCTTATTTACATCCCTAAACAAGTTTACGTCCTTCGAGGGAGAGCAACTAGCAAAAAGGGGTAGTCGCCGCGTCATAGTCCGACCAGCAATATCCACCGGATTCCTCCAGACAAGCACCCCAAAAAGAATATCGGTCTGCCTATCATCTCATAAAGCCAGTCCTCCTCTTGTGATGGCCCCTTTGCAGCAGTACAATGCGACCGAGAGCTGTCTATGACAGACTTCTGTGGTACATCGTCATTTGAGGATAGTCTGGCAGGCATTTTATTTATATCAGCTAGTAAAGAAAACGTGCTGTTTACAGCCAGTCGGCAAGACTCTACTGATCTATTCAACGTGTCTTATTAACGCTGCAGACATTACGAAGGATGTCCGGGAGTTGACTACTGACCAGGAATACAATGTCATCATAACAGGCAACCACTGGCTTCAAGGTCCAGCAAGAGTTCGTCTACAGCCACAGGAGCTTGGAAATGAATGTAACCCCAAACTAATCAGCTCTGTTTCGTTAGCCCCGGGCAGGACATTATTAAACGCACCCTCCATATCCAGGAAGCAAGTTCCTTATACTCTAACTATCACTCTATTTGTTTTACTATTGAATGGAGAGGGCGCGTCACATATAGCGCTGTCACATTTGTGAAAGACATCAGAGTCCTAGTTTTCTGCACTTTATTTACCTTTCGTTATTGCCCACAAAAGAAGCTTAGCCATTTTAGTAAACTTACATTTCCATATTACAGCTGTTATATACATATAAATATTGAATAACCTTTTATGTGACCAAGCACACATTATTTAAGGCATTAAAACCTTCACTACAAATTTGTGACACGAGCTAGAATTTCAAATATTAGTTCATATTTCGCGGCTGTAACATTTTTTGAAAACTCGCACTAGATAATAGTTGTGTTCGGTGAGGATAAAATTTTATAAAATTTTTACTGGAAAGTGTTCGGTGGCACAAAACATTTGCAGGGAGAGAGCGCATTTGGACATTTCATTGAGAGAGAGAGAGTTACGAGTGTCTGCTGGGGGGATTTCACTCAGTAAAACTTGTAAGCGGAAACAGCTGATCGCGACATAGGAAAGCAACAACAAAAAATTTTAACTATTAACCAATTAAAAAAAGCAACAGCTGTTTTGCTTGCAAGTTTTTACTGACTCCTGTTCGGCCACAACTTTTTACTTTTTGCCATTTGAGAGAGTTTAACGTCATTCTCACTTTACTGACAGTTCTTTGCAAGTGTTTGCAAGTTTTGTCACCGAACACAGCTAATACTCTATTCACTCAATTCATGACACATAGGGCCGGTTTCACCAACGCGACTAAGACTAAAACTAAGTCGTGACTTAAGTTAGCACATATTCGAGACTGACTTAATTTTGGGTTTCACCAACTGAGCGACTTAAATAATTTTGAACACAACAACCCGATCAGCTGTTTTATGCATAGTAGTATTTTTCATACCAGACAACTCTGCGCATCCCAATACCCCAGTGCGAAATGGGCATGTATGGCCATACACGAAGGAATGTATTGATCGTACACCCATTTATTTTTAGTTGGAAGGTACTAAATTTAGAGATTAATTCAAAACGATAGTTTCGTAATGGGTGCATGCTAGAAAACAAGCGTTCACATGCATCTACGCATACGCCGTTAAAGTCATGCTCGACGAATTTTCCGGTTGGGACATTGTACAAAACAAATTAGGAGCATTACTGACACTTATGTTTTGAACGACAGCAACACTGACTTAGTCGAGAATAAGTCAGCTGGCAGGCTGACTAAGTTGTGACTTAGTTAAGTTAGATGGTGAAACTGAAAAAGTGAAAAACTCGACTTAACTTAGTTAAGTCGAGCTGGTGAAACCGACCCATAGTGATCTTCCTGTCTAAAATCGTGATCTGATCTATTCGTAAATAAATACATACTAGAAATGCTAGTCTCTAGGTGCCGAAAATTCCGTCATTTATTTTATCCAATTCTAGGATTTTCGGGATTTGAAATATTTTACTAAAACTAAACCCAATTTCATAAAAATTTTATTTGGTTATAAAGATTTTATAGGGGAAATTTTTTTATGGATATGTTATTTCAAAAGGTTTTTTTACAAAATTGGGGGAAAAAGTTTGGGCGATTTGTTTATATATAATATCTTAATTTATTTTTTGTTTGTAATATTTTTGATTATTTCAATGTTCTTTGTTGATTGAGAGATTTAAAGTTACATGATCTTTCCTAGCAACTACCAAGAGAATGTCAGCAGTTTGGACCCTCCACCAATTGTTTTCCATTTAGTTACTTAATATTCGACTTCTTTTAATTTAAATGTGCTATCTTCTATAACAAAAACTTTGAAAAAGTGCATTTTTCTCATGACAATTTTTAAATTTATGGGCCTCAAGAAAATTGCGGCTTTCAAAGATGATCCATTCTCTTCTTTTTTTTTGGTTTGTAAAGTCAGATCCCGAAAATATCGTTATTATAAAAATTTTAAAAATTGGCATCCCTGCTGCATACATACATACATATGTGGAATGCCTAGCATTATTGTCTTGACATTTTATTCTAGTATGAAATTTAGCAAAACAAATAGGTAATTTAGTCAAAATAACATTTAGATATGCGTGCACATGAAACTGGGTAATAGGGTGATTCTAAAATAAGTTTTTTTTTAATTTACCAAGATAATTCATGGCAAAATGCATTAATATAATTCATGAATTTCCTTTTATTCATCTTTATTTAAGTAACTAGCCACAATTTTGGCTTTTAAATAATGATTTCAATTTCTGATCTGTAGTTGCTACCAGCTCCAGTTTGCCGCTTTCTGGTTATCTATAGGTTCCACTTACTCTGTCTCTCTTTTTATTCTTTTCATCTTCCAAATGATCTGCGCCTTCTCCCGTTTCCTCTCCCTCAGTTGTTATTGTTGTAGCGGTACTTTACCTTATCTGGTCGGCATATAAATTTCAGTAAAGAATAAAGTCAGTCGTTGTCTCGTTATAAAGGTTGGTATCTTCTATCACCAATTCCGCGGTAACTTACTCTTTGATACCATCGTCCATAGTTTATCCGATTTATTCTTTATTTATTCGCATTAGCCGATTTTTACCATTGCGCATCAAGGCAAACCAATCATCCCTTTGAATCACTGCACTATACTCACATCTGCTAAAGGCGCTTGCAGCTTATCTTTTAATTTCCTTCCATACTCGCCGTTGGCATCACGGCAAGGACAAGAAATATTCCAGAGAACTTTTCTCTCGAGAGCCATCTCATCTTACTTCTAACACGCGATCTTTGATCGCCAAAAAAGGACTATACTTCTCAGTTGTCTACTCAGTCCAATTGTTGGAAAAAGTAATTCTCCCTTGAGTTTATCTTCCGAGATTATTTTGGGTGTTAGCTCTTTTTTCCAAATATACGAATTTCGTCACAGTTCCAAAGCTGCCAAGGCGCAGGTGCTCCAGTTATTTATTTGATGACAGGAAATACTTCATCTTGTCCTCGTTCACCGCAAACGGGCAACTTTCTTTCGTCCTACGAACACCAAATCCAGCGGGTATTCGGATAAGTATTGCATTCTCTCGGTAAATGGGCGGGACATAGATGTTTTTTGCGTGGCGGAGCTTTTCACTGAGGTAAAACCTCACTTTCTTCCCATTCTTGATGTGCTACATTTTGTGGGTGGCTGAATGTTTTTTATGGCAACTCCGAATGACAACTGCTAGGAGACACACTTTTGCTGAAAAATTTTGCATATCAGAAATATGGATATTTCCGACCACTGCCGAGGGGCTACCCGCTTTAGAAAAAGTGTAGTATTTACTAGTTCCGGGATTTGAACTCGGGTCCTGCTACTTTTTGGTTTCGGCCTTTATCATCTCTGAGGTTATTATCAAAAATGTACAACAAACATTGTAATCGAAACCGGTTGGCTTCAGTCGAATTCTATTGCTTATTTCGTAGACCGTGCATTCTGTGAAAAAACAACTTATCAAAGAAAAATAGCTGGGGTATCATAATAAAAACGTCAATAAATAATGTTTATTGCATTTATTGCAACGGTTATCGATACTAAGAATATCATAGAATTAGTATTTATTTATCTAAATTAGTTAAATCAGATTTCCGGCACTTAAGCATAAAGCTTTTTAGTTAAACAAACTAAATGTTTATGTGCTGTTCATGCTGAGCTTCCGTTTTGCATTTACCTAGCATTTTAACATTTAGCCCAAAATGCAGCATTTATTTTCGCGTTTACCATACAAATTTGGACACCCAAATGAAACTAAATGCAACTTGATTTTTGCATTAGCATTTTACATGCTGAAATCAACCCTGCAATCTTCGAAGCAAATCGCGATGCGAATTCAAAAGAGTGGCAATATTGGCATTTTTTCTTGGAATTCTCTCATTCTCTGTCATACGTAAACATTCAGCAAATTTATACTGATTTTCAATTTGTAATTAAGCGCACCTGTTGTGTGATATTGTTAAAATAATAATCCATCTACAAGTTAATCTGATGTTTGCGAATGGAATTAATCGAAAGATTTAATAAAAATGTGTATATTTTTGCACACTTGCTGAAAATGTTCATAACCTCAAAAAATGTTTGTAAACAAAACACATATGACTCGAACTTGTTAAATGTGTATTTACTAAATGCGCCACCATGAACGCTTTTTCGAAACCAATGTCCGAAAATGCAAAATACTGCATTTTGAATTCAGCATGAACAGCACATTAGATTTGCTGTCACCCACTTAAGTCAGTGATTGCCTTACACATACATGCACAAAATCTCGGCTACACCCAAACAAATTTTCGAAATCTCCACATTAAAAAACTTAAAAGAATCCTCATAGATTTTCCAATTGCGGGCACACGGAGGAGTCTGCGTCCATTTCGGAGCCCTTCGTAACCATCTATCTCATCAGCTTTTTCGTTTCCATTAACATTGCTGTGCCCGGAAACCGAGCGGAGAGAAATGATAAGATTATCCAGAGCCTTTATCGAGTTTCGGCACCTTCGCACGATATTAGATTTTATCAGGTTAGATTATTATCCCTTTAAAGCAGCTTGGCTGTCAACGAAGCTCGTTACATTGATCGCTGCTACTATATTCTCAGGCAGCAATCCAGCTGCCCTTTCTATTCCTGCTTGGAAGGCACTGCACGAGTCAGGGAGTCGATATGAGATTAGTATCGGTCGGATGACTGTGTTGTATATACCGTGGATTATGTCCCAGCTCTTCCCGAGGTCTCTTGTGTAGTGCGCTGATGCATCCTTATTTTATTTCTCCTCGGACGAGTTCCGTTTTTGTGCTGTTCATTCCCAGCCCGTTTTTTTCTCACTCCACTAGTTCACCAATCGTTAGGCGCAATTTGCCTGTGATCAGTATCACCAAGTGTATGCGACTACCCTCCTAGATTTCGTTAACCACCAATATCCATAGAAGGGTTGATAGGGTTCTTCCTTGAAGGGTGTCTGTGGTAGTCATTTTACCTACCGAGCCTTTGCGCAAAAGTTGCGTAAACCATCCAACACCTAAGCATAGAATCGATCCATACAGATGGAAAACCCCACGTCCCCTGTATTGCAAGTGCCCACAGATGGTCTCCGTTTTAATATTATTGATGGTACCTTTAATCTCGATAAAGCCTGCAATTGTGTAATCCTTGTAATTCAGGGATTTTGCAATAACACTAGCGAACTCGTGTAGAGCGCTTTCAACCGATTTTCCCTTTCTGTAAGCATGTTGAGCTTTCTCTAACTGGCGGAAGTTAATGCTGTCTCGTATGTGTGTGTCAATGAGGCTTATTCTAATGTTTTTATAATAAAGGAAGATAGGCTTACTGGCCTGTAGTCTCTAGTTTCTGGGTGGTTTAGTTTACCTGCTTTAGGGATAAAGAGCACCCGTAAGTTCCTCCATGCTTCCGGTACATATCCGCGATTCCTGGCTGCGGACGGTCCATGAGCCATCAGACTTCTTTATGTTGCATATAGTTTTGTACGAAATTAAATTTCCCGCAAAACAATTTCAACAAAAATGTTCGCCAGGCGGGCCATTCCAGAGTAATCAAGCTTTTAACATTGCTTTGGTTTTCTGATTTAACGTTTTTACTTAGGAAAGTTGGGAAACGCAAAAATCACTACGAAAAAAAGATAAATACAGATTCTGGATGCCATCATCAAATTTTGGTTCATTCGTGTACAGTTGTGCTCAATATAATAGCAGTAAAATTAAAATGGATATCGTTCGACCACATAAAAAGAAATTTCAAAGTTCACACAAAGTTCAGGAAAGTTAATCAAACTTAAAAAAATGGCTATCAAAGTCTTCAAATTTTGTGGCAAAATTTCTAGAAAGTTTTTGGTACGCAATTTTGCAGACCAAACAATTTTAGTATGACATCGTGGAAGTAAGAAGTCGCTTTTCCTGAGTTTTCAGAATTTTTTTTGTCAAGGTTGTTGAGTATTTTCCTTCATACAAAATTAATTTTTGTTCACGCGCTGTATGTAAGAAATCACGATATGGAAGAAAGAAACGATATCCAATTTAATTTCACTACTATTATTGTGAACCCGACTGTACAAGATCTTCCACAACGGCTACCTCAATGGTTCCTTAAGATTCTGAGCGTAGGATCTATTGCATCATGTGGGGACGATTGTTATTGAATGTTTTTTTTTGAGTATTTGTTTACCACCCTAATGTAGACATAATTATGTAAATGTAAAATACTAAACTTATATTCCCAACTTAGTCTCAATTCATTATTCTCTACACATTTCAAATATTTTCACTTAGAAATGGCGTGTCTTCAAAGAGATCACCGAACTATTCATACTCGTCCCGTCACTGCTCGGTCTGAAGGGCAATCTTGACATGTGCCTCGCATCACGTCTTTCGACGCAAGTCAATTTGGGTAATATGACCCTGCGCAAGGAAGTCATCAAGATGATTGTTGGCAATATTGCATTGGTTCAAGTGCAGGCGACGGTGGCCTCGTTTTTGGTCGCCATGTTTGCTACTGCGGTGGGGGCGGCAGTAGAAGGTACTTTCCATTTTGAACATGTTATGCTGCTGACGGCGTCCGCCATGTTTACGGCGACCTCATCGTGTTTTGTTTTAGGTGAGTTTTTTTTTAATCAAGTCAAGAATTTATGAAAAGTCTCAAAGGCCTCGCAAGCAGTGTAAAGCTTTAAAACGTATATGTTTGCTGGGCATTTGCGAGTTTGACTGAGTTGTCCTAACTTTTTAATGTACATTAAATAAATATAATTTTTTCTCTTGCAGATTTTGTATTAGTGGCTGTGATATTAATATCAGAAAAATATAATTTAAATCCTGATAATTTAGCAACACCGTTAGCGGCATCTATCGGTGATGTCGTTTCAATAAGTATGCTTTCATTTATTGCATCAATACTTTACGAACACATAAGTGAGTAGAATATTGTAGATTTTATATTGTAAGGACCGTTGTAACGTAAACTCTCAAGTGAACTTGTCCGAAATCGAAGTATTTTTTTCAAAAACGCCCCATTTAGTTGAAGAACGTCCTATCTCGCATTGGATTCAAAAATGCCCCATCTCAGCTCAATACCTATTGAATTTTCATCATAATAGGACGTTTTTGAAACTCATTCTATGATAGAGTGTTCTTCAAACAAATTTTGAAGTAGGGCGTTATGGAAAAAAATTCTGGAATAGGGCTTTTAGACAATTTCTGAGACGGGGCGTGTTTTTGTTTTACTATTTTGAAGTAGGTTGATCTGCCACTCAGTCGTCGATATGTACATTAAAGCGAGTCGATTTTCCCCCATAAAATCGCCAGTGCAGAAAAGGTACTACGGATCGTTCTGACCTAGTTTGCTTTAGAAACTATGGGTCTAAACTTGATTTGTTTCAGGTTTCTCAAGTTTCATAATCAGGTATATAAAATCAAAAATTATGAAATTGGTTTTAGACCCTTAGTTTCTAAAGAAAAAATTTATCAGAGTGATCCGTAAAGCATTTGTAGCATTGACGATTTCTCCATTTTTTTCCCCGTTCTAATGTGCATGCATACATATGACATAAGTTTCAAATGAAGAAGCAGCTTATTCACAAAATGCTCAAATACATTTTACTTTTTAAAATGAGTAAAAAAACAAGTCTTAAGTAAAAAGTAAATCGTTGATTAAATTTTTAATTTTTCGAAAATAGACAACAAATGACAGTTAAATCCGTAATATTATTTGAATCAGCAAATTAAATTTCTTCTGATCGAAATAAGTCCTTACTCCAATATTAAAAGAATCCCGATTGGAATTCAAACCAGTTAGAAAGTACAAGTACAAGTGGCATCGTGGTAGCTGTACAAAAAAGAGTCAACGTTTTAACTTGTCGGCTTCTTAGAGAAAACCTTTGTCTTGTATGATCCTTTTACAAAGTATTACAAATCTGTTTTGTTATTATTTTTCGAATGAATTAATTTTTCTCATGTAAATGTAATTTGATTTTATATTATCTTTTTAGAAACCCACTTATGGATTACATTTGTCGTAGTAGCTTGTTATTTAGTACTTTTGCCTATGTGGGTTGCTATTGTGCTCAAAAATAAATACACTCGTCCGGTACTAAAGAGTGGTTGGGTGCCAGTACTCTCCGCGTTATGTATAAGTGGGTGAGTAATAAAAATCATTTGTCAAGTTTTTTTGTAGCTGTAATTTAACGGTAATATTTTGGTTAGCAACTAACTTACATACATAAGAATTAACGAAAAACTATTGTTTAAGCAAACCACGTAAAACGTTTTAATTAGTTGCACTGATTGGTGCAACAATACATCTAAAGTAAGCATTCGTTTGTTTAAACCTTTGGTGATGTAATTATGGCCTAAAACAGAACTTTGTTCAAATAATTCTGCTAACATACCTCGTAGAGAATATCTTATAAGCATTTTTATTTAAATCTCATTTAAGATCAATTCCTTTTGCCAATTTCCAACAATGATTTTTATAATGAGTTCAGTTTGAGAAGCAGTCCATTCTCTAGCAAAAGGGAACATTTTTGATATGAAAATATTCTTATTTCTCCACTTGAGAAAATATAGGATTCCGACTTGAATTTAATCAATATTTTTCAACTGATATCAAACTTCCTATTTTACTTTTTTAATAATTATTTCACTACATATTAATTGTTATTAAAATGCAATGCGCAATATAATATATGTATATAATATTATAAATACTACCTTTTGTCACACAAATATATATATTTTTTTTATTTCACTTTTTACAATGTTTTGGCAAAAATGTTTTCACTTCTTTGTTGCTCAAGTGTTTTGATTAATTATCGACAGATATGACAGAAATTACAAGTGGTGCCATGTGTTAAAATTGCAGGTGCATTTTTAAAATTAACTCCAATGGTTTTCAAACTGAAACCAACCTTTGGAAAAAAATATTCCACCTTCCTTAAGTGGAAAAATATGTTGGAAATCACTTTGAAAATTTAGACATTTCTCAAACATTTAAAAAAAATTTGGATTACATTTTGTAACGCATAACTTTACTGTACTACTCTATACCAAGCCCGAAAAAGTTTACATATTCATCCATACCATATGTTACCTACCTCATAGCGATCTTGTAGGGATGTTCATATATGTGTATGTATATAAAGCGCTACCATTTTGTTGGCTATTTATCGTTAGACATTTTTTCGTGATTCTTGATTGCTGTTCCTGTAAATTTTTATTTCTTTGTCTCAACCTCTCATAAAAGCTGCCTTTTGCCTTTATTTTTGAAGTACTTTTAAATATAAAAAAAACTAAAAAATTGCAAACTTGATTAAATCATAACAAACTGCGTGTTGAATTATATCAAGATACTGCTCAAGTACTTCTTTGTCTCATGTTTTATGATACTTTTTAGTGGAAAAGCTTTTCAAGACTCTTAAGATTGTATGACAATAAACAACTAATCACGTTTTTTTTTTTTTCCGAATATCAAAATTGGAATATTTTTTACTTAAGATTGCACATAGCCATATAACTCAAAGAGTATCATAACAAGTGTGATAGGTAAAGTATAAACGTCAAAATAACAATCAGTGTGAGTCACCTGTTTCCTAATGTGACTACCTTGGTCAGTCAAACTTAACATATGTGTAACCTGTCACCCTTGTTTTGGTCCACAATGCATATAACAATTATATAAAAACGATTTTTTTATTATGTTTTCAAAATTTACTTTTTAGCCTTGGCGGTCTCGTTCTGGATGCAGCTGTAAAAATATTTGATGGCTTCGTTGTATTTCAACCAATTATAAATGGTATTGGTGGTAATTTGGTATCGGTGCAAGCGAGCAAGATCTCAACAATGTTGCATCAGAGTTCAATTATCGGAATTATACCACCGCATACGAAAATTTTCGAATGGCCTTGGAGAGCGCTTTTTAAAGGAGGTGAGTTGAAAAATAATTGTATAAAATATTTTTCTTATGATTTTTTAACACTTTAAATGCAAGTAAATTTCTGGTTCTTAAATAGTTCAGATGTCCATCTTCTAAAATATCTCCCCAAAATCCGAAAACTTTATTCTAGGGAAGGCGGGACGGAATTGCAAAAAATTCCGAACCTTCTTATTGTCCTAAAAGAAAAGTATTCTGATGGCAGATATGGTTATCTTATCTCGCCACAACTATCGTTGCCGAATAACTGTCACAGTTGCTAAGCATAGCATAAACTCGACTGGGATTGAGAGGCGCCCATTTCACGTCCGTCTCTTAATTCGAAAACTCTTACGGCCTGATTCTGAGCGTGATCGGTAATTTTGTACTTGGGAGTTGATGTCGCCGAATATCGTTATGACCGGTAATACAGTTCATGTAACCGCAATTCTCGTCTACAAGGTTACGCGATCAAAAACTAAAAATTGGGCAATAGAGAATAAAATAGAAACTTGAACGAAGAATCGTGTAAAAAGTGCTTGTCATGTCTATTCCCGATACCCGACTAGGGACACGAATTTCGATACTTTTGCCCTACGGTACCGATATTTTGTACTCGATACTTTTATAACGCTGCTTTCAGGCATCGAGTATTGAGAGCCCGGTATCGTATCGAATTTTAATCAGATCCATATTTTTGCATTATTGCTTTTTAAGTTAACTAAATTTTTCTAAGGAACAAGTCAATACTTTTTCAAGAAATCACAAAACCTTCACCCCCTTATTCATAAAAATTAAAATGGGTTTATAAAGCTTTTTAAAATTACATTTCCATACCAATTTTCAACTAAACGAGCGTTGTAGACCTTTTTTATTTTTCATGAACATGGGGGTTAAGGTACAATTTAAAACGGTAAAGTTGAAATTTGTACACGGTCTGTGGAAAAAAGCATTATATACAAACAGTGAACAAAGATTATTAACTAAGCAATAAGCTCTCTGTAAAAATAGCTGAAACTATAATTAAGTACCTACTCAATTTCGATATGCCACTCAATTTCGAGAGTAAGCCACAGCCTCCAATTGAAACATAACATGCCTATTTTAAGGTGCATCATTTACATTGCTTTATCGAACTACTTATTTATATTATGGGGATTCATTTAACCTTATAGCGTGTAAGCGCATAATTTTATGAAGTGTATAGGGCTGAACACATTGAATACGGTGGCTACGAACCACAGCTACAATAAAACAAATTTATGCGACAACTGTAGTCAAGCATTGGCTACTTGATTACAATGAAAGCAGCAGCGACAGGTATAAATTTTGTTAAAAAATAGCTAAGAATTATAGAAAAAGTACAAATTGTGTGAAAGATACATATACCTCAATAAATGAAACTTATATTACAAGTTATTCACTCTTCCTTTCGTTTTTATTGACCAAAAGAAAACAACGCCACGATCTGTCGCTTGTAAAAATAGAAATAGATTTAATCTGGCGACAGTACCATTCGTGGTTTGTAGCTATGACGCGCTTAAAATAATGCTTTACATAAGAACGTGTGTACAAATAATATGACAGATGGTGCTTAGCAGTCGCCGTCTTGAATGTGATCGGGCCTAATGTCACTTTTCATGTAAGTTTACGAGCTTTATAGGGTTTATAAGCTTTACGGGGCTTTTATAGGCTTATATGAATCCTCCTATTGTAAATTTAGTACTGATACTTTGAGTATCGAGTCTTTTTGTTTCGATGCTATTGGGCATCCCATACTTGTACAGCGATACTTTAAATAAGTACGGATCGATATTTTACATCCGATATCGTTTCCCTATAACCCGACGGATGTCATTAGCGGGGGTTGGTGAATCGATTCTTAAAAAAGCAGTTGCGGACTTGATACTGAAAACTGAGAAAAATCAATTTCACGATTTTCTTTAAATTTACTACCCTAGTCAACGCCAGAAATATAAAAAAATATCTTTTTAATGTACATTTTTTAGTTTTTAAGATTCAATCCGCAACTGTTTTGTCGCGAATCGATTCGCACTGCATTCGCAAAGCATCCGTCGGATAGCCTAACAGGCACGAATATTTTTTGTAAATTTTATATGTGAAAAAATGTGTGCTATTTATTTTCATAAAAATATTTACAAAACACGTGCCATTTTTCGCGGTTACGCCACATTACCAATTACTAGAGATCGCCCAGTGGTTCAAATTCAAGCAAAAAACTTTATTTTATTTCAATTATTTGCTATACCCTTCATTCGCCTTTTTGCCCTTCCTTTCTCTACTGTCACTTTCCTCTTACATATTTTCGTTTTCTCTGATTCCTTCTTTTACTCTCTACAGTCAATATTTCCTTTCCTTTCTTTTCTTTTCCTTTTCTTACCTTTCTGCTCCATTGTTTTTACTTCCTTTCCTTTCCCTTCCCATTCTTTCCTTCCTTTACCTTTTCCTTTTTTTACCTTTACTTTCCTTTTCTTACTTTTATTTTCCTTTTCCGTTTTTTATCTTTCTGCTCCTTGGTTTTTCCTTCCTTTCCTTTCTTTACCTTTCCTTTTCTTACCTTTACTCTCCATTCCATTCCCTTCCTTTCCTTTATTTTCCCTTCCTTTCCTTTCTTTCATTTCCTTTCCATTTCCTTCCCTCCTTTCCTTTTTTCCTCTTCTTACCTTTCTGTTCCTTTGTTTTCCCTTCCTTTCCTTTCCTTTCCCTTTTTTTCCTTTCTTTACCTTTACTTTCCTTTCCATTCCCTTTCTTTCTTTTTCTTTCCTTTTCGTTTCTTTTCTTTTCTTTTTTTCTTTCCATTTCCTTACTTTCCTTTCCCTTCCTTTCCTTTTCAATTCTTATCTTTCCTTTCCTTTCCATTCCCTTCCTATGCTTTTCCTTCCCTTTCCTTTTTTCCTTTCCTTTACTTTTCTTACCTTGCCTTTCCTTTCCTTTACTTTACTTTCCCTTCCATTTCCTTCTTTTACTTTTCTTTACCTTCCTTTTCTTTCCATTCTTTTCCCTTTGTTTTCTCACCTTTCTATTTCCTCCCCTTTACTTTCCATTTATTTCCATTACTTCCCAATCCCCGTTTTTTCCTATTATTTCCTTTCCTTTCCTTTTCTTTCCTTTCCATTCCCTTCCTTTCCTTTCCTTTACTTTCCATTCTCTTCGTTTCCTTTCGTTTTACTTTCCTTTCCTTCTCTTTCGTTACCCTTTCCATACCTTTCCTGAAAATCCCTTCACTTTCTTTTAATAAACTTTGTTTTATTCTATTTTATTTAATTTTTTTTTATTTTATATCATTCACACAAACCCAACCACAAATACAAAAACAAAACAAACTCTGGTGTTGAATACTCTTTATGAATTTCTTTCCTTTCCTTTCCTTTCCTTTCTTTTACTTTCCTTACCTTTCCTTTACTTTGTTTCAATAAACCTTGTTTTATTCTTTTTTTTTCTCATTTTATTTTACTTTATTTCAATTCACGCAAACCTAACCACAAATACAAAACAAACTTCATTTATTTTGATTTTGTGAACACTGTTTGTATAAGCAATGAAGTATATAAGGTATAAGGAATGAAGTTTATATATTTGCTCATATTTTCATATTTTACATTGCTTGTTTACCCAGCGGCAAGGTGAGTTTGCAGTCCTTCCACATTACGAAATGCATTACGAAACCCTTACAAGTACTTTATTACCATCTATTACATTGTATGCTGACATGAAATGCAAGAATTTCTATGATTTCTGCTTCGTAAAGTGTTTAAACTTCGTGAAAGTTCGTCTTTGCTCTATTGCCGTACATTCACACAATTATTCCATTACTAGTAAAGAGGTATGTAATCGGCTTTGTCTACAAAACGGCCATGCTTATGGGAAAGTAGTATTGGTTGTAACTTATTCTTGAAGGGAAATTGTCTGCAAAGTGTTGGAGAAGTATTGCATTTTGTAATGTGAATTTTCGCCGCTGGGTAATATCTCCAAAAAAGCAATTTTTCGTGCTCTCAGGAGAGCCGCTGTCACTGGGCATCGTAGCCAATACAATAAAAACAACTAAAGCAAAAATGCATGACACCCCTACTAGACAAGTACCAGTTAAATGGTTGGTCAGATAACCTCTCGGCCTGACTTGCGTTTGCGTTATTTTTGCTTATTTTTCGCAATTAGTTTCTGAAGAGCAGTGTGCCAAATCTAACCATGTGTTTGCTGTCCGTGTGCACACGTACAGTATACGGCATCCCTTTCTTACGCATGTAAAACCACATCTGTCTGCTCTCTTCACTCTCATTATCCATAATGAAAAGTTGGGTTAGCGCTAACAGTCAGGTATAATGCAAACGCACGGCATCGCTAATGGTTATAAGTACGGCAAACATGGGCCAGGCCGAATGGTTATGAATGATCGAAACTTCATATATAGCTAACAATAAAAATACAATTGGGTTTATTATTAGATTTGGTTTTTAATGTTTAATATAATTTAAAATTACACAACTTTCACGTTCACAACAGTCAATTAGATCTATAAAAATACATATTTATACCACTAAACATTTACAAAATATAATTTCACTCCATTTTCCGCAAGTTAAAAATTCCTTTGCTCGTCCAACTGAAAATATGAAATTTTTGGTGCATAAATATATAAATCAGGACTTGTTTAATAACAATAATTAGCACTATATACTGGCCTTATCTAGGTGTATTAGCTGCAATTTCTCTGCAAAACTCCTTATTATTAAATATTTTATACATTTTTTAACGACGCACTAACATTTCGCTCACAATACCAAAGGAGGAGATACATAAAGAAAAAAAGGCTTTGTGTGTGTTAGTAATTTACAATTTTCGCTTGCATGTATTAGTGAGTGTGGTTAGGTCCGTCTAGTAGGGACGTTTACTCACACACCAGAGCAAGGCGAATCTATAGATGGTGATAGCAAAGCGAATTCAGCCCTATTCGCCCTGATTCGCCTCAGATTTTTGTAACTCAAAATGTCAAAGTAAAAGAGAATATAAAGGGGCAACCTTGGTGAATGTTAACAAATCGTTTCCCATTTTCTTTTACTGACATTCTGAGGTACAAATATGCAGGAAGAACAAGCAATCAGCTGTTTTTATGCCATCACCAGGTATATGAATTCGCCTTGCACCAGAGGCTCTATACTGCGAATACTTGTTTTTTATTGGTCCACTACGAACTCTTCGCACTCACAGTGAGAGCCGATCGCACGAGTATTACAAAAACATGCATGAGATGTCTACTCACACAAAAGCGGCTCTATAGTGTCAATACTTGTTTGGCATATTGTTGGTGTATTTTTAAACTAATTTTTCAATATTATAATAAATTTTTTTTTTTTAAGTTTTTTTGATTGACGGCACTGCAGTTTGGCAATACTTATCCATACATATGTAATTGTTAATACCTTGAATGTATAGTTTGGCCATAAATTGGGACAATTTCAACTCAACTTGCGCATTTCTATTATAGATTTTTGTAGTCAAAGCCAAGTAAAAGTAATTAGTGTGTTATCGTTAATCTTATAAAACAGCTGATTAAACCAACCTTATGGGAAAGAATGCAATCGATTATTGGTGCTATATCGTAATTCTCTAACCGTACCATAACCGTAACGACCAATTGCATTTTCTTTTTTCATTTACGTTAAGGATACGACTATATGTAGATACACCAACGGAAAAAAAGTTTTGAGTTTTAGAAATTAAACTGCAATTTAGGCGCCAAAATACCAAAAGAGTATAAAAGTTGAAACATTATGTCTGTCGTAAAAAATTATCAAATGATCGTCAATTTAAAGCTGAACAAACCATGGCGAAATAAGAAAGGTGGTCGCACGGCGAATTCGAAAAAGATAGCATGTGTTTGCTTTTATTGTTGAATATATTAAGATTGTCAATCGCATTGATTTGTTCACGAATGAAAATCAATATAATTTCCTTGAAATGCTTGCGGCCTGAAAGATTATAAAGTTTGCGAAATATTCAAGTACACAGGGCTTAACAGTGCCTAAAGATATAAATTACACAGGCACTAAAATTACCGAAAGTGTTGTAAAGTTAAAGCTCGGATTTTTAGGTGGTGGTGGTTTTCAGCTTCAATTATTGTTTGAAGGATTATTTTGGAAAAAATCCAATAATTCTCTCTAGGACACAACATGTGACCTTTCCGTATGCAAACGCACCATGGGTAAAATGAAATCAAACCGATTTAAATATGCACACATCTGCTGCAGAAATAATTTTTCTGCTAATTCGAAGACGTTGTTGAGATGAACTCTTATGGATTGGCATTAAACATACGTTTTACCGGTCCCTAAATGTTTGTATGGACATGCTCAATACATTTCACCTTTATAAATTTGCCTTGAAACAAACATGTAGAAAAAATTTATTGAAATACTAAATAGACAGTGGATTTGTACATAAAATTATTAGTTGGGAACTTGGCCCTCTTACCATAAGTACCGACCACATATTTTTCATATTTTCTGCCTATGCAAATTTCATAAAATTCCTATGTCTATTAATAAGCATACCCAAATTTAATGATATAATCCATCAATCTATTTATTTTCAGTACCATATGCTAAAACAGCGCGCATACTGCTTGGAATGTCAGTGCCTGGAAATATTTTGTTCGTTTATGTAGCTGATTACGTACACATGTCAACATCAACAGTTACTTTTGCATTCGTTTTTGCATTCCTATTGGCCAGCGTAATACAGGTAAGTTAAAATCTTCAGGGGCTGCAAACAAAAAGCTACTTAAGTGTCTTTTACTGTGGGCATGGAATCTTTCTATCTCTTTTGTTAACGCACATATTAATATAACTGTTTACACAAATTTTTTAGGTTATGTTACTCTTATATATTGCTCATATAATTGTACACACTATGTGGAAATGGAAAATCGATCCAGATAATTCATCCATACCATATCTGACTGCACTTGGCGATTTGCTTGGTTCGAGTTTGCTGGCGATAGCCTTCTTCTTCCTGTTATCAATTAATCAAGAATACGGAGCCGATCTGAATCAATTGAATGCATCGAACTGAAAGCTACAGTTCCAGATGTAAGACTGCAAATCTGTCAAAAAACAGCAAACCTACTAAGTAATAGAAATATTGCTTTTATATAAAACAAAGTTAAAACAAACTAACGAATATGTATAAAAATGAAGGTATGTTAGTAAGTAAGGCAACACCAAAACAAAAAAATGCTTACCAAACAACCAACCTTCTTCAAAACGTACCTTAAGAGCATTAAATTATTTTTTATTTAAGTAAATACAAAATTATTTTTATAAATTTAGTTAAATTAAAGTTATTGAAATTTCGAAAATAATCTTGTGTATGTAAAAATTTATTTAAATATATTTATTTTTAATTTTAATGCAAAATGTTTGGGGGCAAGAAAAAAATTATAACCAAAAACACCAAATGGTTAAAAACTAAAGTAATGGGGTTTCTAGTATTATCAAAATGTATATAAATAACAGATTTGAAAAGCATTAATAAGCCGTGACATCCAGTCGTTATATACCCAATTCCTAGCATAATGAACCACTAACATTTGTTATTTGGCTATTGTAACCTTGAGTCTATACCTCTGTAGTTCTGTTGTAATATTCAAGAAACAATTGCGTACACATGGTTCGTGCCCTTTCTTCTGAGTTCAAATTAAATTGAATTCCTCAAAGTCGTTAGTCAGATAAATTAAATTTGATGTAGGTTCGGCCTTTCGAAATGATGAAGTCGGATAGTCGTATCAATTCAATGTTGACTGCAAAATACTTGTGACATTCTTGATTGATTTTTGCTTTTCGTGCTGTACTTTTCAGGCTTTGAATAACCGAAGAGCAGTAATCGAAATTTTAGGTGTGTGGTAGAGTCCAAAAATTACAGCAAATATCATTGCTTAAAAAACAGAAGCATCAGTACTGTCTTTAATATAACTGGTATTTAAACGGCAGTGTTCCTGCAGGGTCACTCCTCAAATGCGAAACTTATAATTTCTTGGAAAAACCAGGGATCCTCCGCACACTCCAAAAAAAGTACTTGAGAAAATAATAGCAGCTAAGTAGACTGCGAGTGTTTGTGTGTGTAACAACAGATTCGACGGAAACGGCAAAGTTGATTTTGTTTTAAATTTTTACGTATGACGGATACGTGGAATGTGACATACTGTTTCTGCTTGGTGCATTATTCATTGCAAAAATGAGTGACTTTTTTAATTAAACTTTCTTCGAAGATTTACGACTTTGTTTGCTATAATAATTCAAAAAGTTACGGATGGTATTCGAATCAAATAAAGACGTGTCTGGAGGGATGTGTTTCTTTGAACTTTTGGATTTTTGCTGACCATCTTTCTGAAAATTTAAAAAAAATGTACTTGATAAGGTTGTGTTAACGTCCATACGGTTGTATGAAGATTTAAAACTTTAGACCAAATTTTCTCGAAATTTTGATTTTGAGACATAATACTTTGAGCTATTCAAGTCTTCAAAAGTTAATCCAATTAGAAAGTCCTATATGCCCCAATGACGATAAAAACAATTTTACTTAAATTAAATTAAATAGTATTAAAACTAATTTAAATTAGGAAAAAGAAAACAATTAAAAAAAAAATTGTCATAAAGGTTAATATTAAACAAATAGACTATAAACAATATTATATACATATTTATGTAATATTATATATAGAAATAATACAAAAGAGATTCTTCAAAATAATTTATAACCTAGCCTGAGTTCTGAATATAATCGCTAATGAGTTCGTTTAGTTTTAATAAATTAGAACAAAAAACCAAATATTAAGTTAACTACCTACACCTAGTTGAAATGCAAAAATTTATAATTAAACAACTCAATTAGTGTAGATAATTATGAGGAGCAATAAAAATAAATTATAAATCTCTAAATCAATTTTGTAATCATGTCATGCTAGTTATTATCATAGTTTGGTAGTAATCGGTAACCGCAAGCACGTTATATTAACTAATAGCTTGAGGAATGTTATTACATTACTTAGCTCAGGAACTCCAAACAGTTATTAATTACTTTATTTCATTTTTAATTTCCGATAAGTAATTAACAGCAATTATTATCTTTTATTGTTGCATTACAGAATATAAAATTTCTATATGATATGAATCGAATGGTAATTGCCGTTTCTTTTTTGTTTAATTACTTTTGTGCAAAGATAAAGTAATCAACCAGTTTACCACAATTATTAAAGTTATTGATTATTAACAACGTTTTCTAAAATAACTAATGTAATTCCTCTAAGTACCATTACTATCAATATCTACAAGAAATAAATGTGGAAAATTTCAAGTTAGGACCTACGTTAAAATCAAACATGACTTTGAAGGACTTATGACGTCATAGTTAAATTATGTCATACCCTTGGTAAGTCCCTTTAACCTGAATCATCGTTAATCGTTGCTTGCTGTGTCACTTTCATTTTCCAATTGCTATACGCTTCGCTTAAAAAATATATACAGTTTGTAGCTTTGCTTAGACTACTCGATCATTGCAGCATATCAAGTTTGAAATTTACTATATGAGAAATTAGAAGTATACTCGAGTTAAAAATTTAACGTGCACCAAAAATTAACTGAGCTTGGGAACATTTTGAAAACGTTCTTCATCGCTGGACTAACACCCCTATTCTGGCTTGCATTTTGTGACAATTGTTATAGCTCCATTTCAACTTTTCTATAACTTATGATAGGGAAGTGACAACAGAGTTATGACAATTGTCAGCAGTCACTAGCCAAAATCGGGCTGTTAGATTTAGATGTGGGTACGTGTCGCTTGTCCGCAGACGTTGAAATCAAAAGCCGTCACTCACCATTTGCATTGAGAGCATTAAGTATAAAAAAGACAGGAAAGCATGAAGTGGTTTCACTGGGGTCGTTATTCTTCTACAAATAGTATAGTTCTTGGCGAACTCCTTATTGGTATAGGTTTGCCCATCCCTGATATATGTCAGATGCTGTGTTAAGCTGCGGTTATACTTACATAGCATAGCGTTCCGCTAAATGAATTTTAAATGTTACCGATTACCCAACACTTAAACCAACTTAACATAGAAGTCTGTAGAATTTTGATTTTCTGCGTAAGTTCTAAGTGACGTTTACATTTTTGGATCATATTTGTGATTTCAAAGTTCATTTCAACACTTATGGCTGACATTTATATGTAGTTAAATACATTTATCTTAAATTTTTTTTAATTTCGGTGGAGTATAAGCTACGCTAAGTTGGCAAGTCAAGTAAAAGTTAAGACAAGTCTATGCTTTGTAAGTATAGCCACAGCTTTAATTTATAACCTAATCCAACTAACATTTGTGTGTTCAGTGCTCCAGCATACATCAATTCATAGACTACATACACATATTTTAATAATTTTATTTAAAGTATGTACATATGTATATGTATTTCCCGAAAGGTATTGTTTTATCTCCTTATCTATTAATTAATTCACGTTATTTGTTGAAATATTTGTACTTACTCGTATGCAAACAGTCCAGTACGATTTACGGGTTATGTGATCGATATGAAAATTATTAATTAAATTTGCCTATTTAAAACATATACATTTGTAATTATTTTGTAGGTTTAATCGTTTTTAATGTGAAGTAGTAGGAAAATAAAAACTATGTATAAAGATTAGTTTAAAACTAAATAAAGAATTTTAATTTAAATTACGAAATAAAGTGAATGAATGATTTAAAAAAAAAATAACTAATTCTCTTATTTTGAAGTGAACATTTTCCACTTTTTTCGCTTTAAACTGCCATCCATAATAGCGCCAGTCTCCTCCTTTTTACAATGAGTGACATCAATTGAAAAATTCCAGGTTAACATTTCTCCTTTTACTTGCTTACTGCTTACTGTGCGAAATACAGAATCCATCGTCGACCAGCTGATAAGACTTATACTTGGTAGGCCTACAGATTTTTACTATAAGCAAAATATTGTTTAATGCCGATTATAACAGAATCGACCCGCACCCATTGTTTACCCCTACTAGTTTGGCATCTTCTTTTGCGAATCGGAGTGGAAGGCAGTGGATGAATGTACTCCGAGAGAGTGGAATGAAGGAAATCGCGGTCGGAGTTGTTTTAAAGTAAAAACTACAACTAAAAATTTCAATTTAAACTGAAATTTACATTCTGTAGGAACTGATAAGGTGTTATAAGTGCTTTATATTCAATAATTTGGGTGTTTTAAGTCTTCACGTTCAATATTGCAGTATTTAAATTTGATTGTTTTATTATTGCATACAACGCACCCTGTGTGGTTTGTGTCAGTTCCTACAGAATGTAAATTTCAGTTTAAATTGAAATTTTTAGTTGTAGTTCTTACTTTAAAACAACTCTGAACGCGATTTCCTTCATTCCACTCTCTCGGAGTACCTGCATTCACTACCTTCCACTCCGATTCGCAAAAGGAGATGCCAAACTAGTAGGGGTAAACAAAGCCGTGGGCCATATTCTACCCCCTAAACCCGTAGATTATCTATAAATAATGTCGAAATTGAAAATGTAAAAAAACTAAAGATTTTAGGCATTATATTCTCTCATAATTATAAGTGGAACGAACACTGCTTGTATCTAAAGAAATCATTAGCTGCCAGAATAAATATGTATAATTACTTACCTTGCAAGCAAAGCATGTCATGTACATATCAACACAGTAATATATTTAACTAAAACCTTAGTGTTAAGCAAAATAGATTACGGGCTCTTTCTTTTCGGAAGCTCCCCAAAGTCAACTCTAAACATCCTAAAAGCATTGTACTACCAAGCAGCGAGAGCGAGTACCTTTGCGTTTCGCACAACTCCCATCCATAATCTTTTGGCAGAGGCTGGATAACCGACGATCGAAGAAAGGGCGTATCAAATCAAAACAAGACTGGTATCTAAACTGGCCTTCTCGTACAACTAGGTCATCAACGAAGACATAAATAACATTAACAGAAACAAACGTCATCATTCGGTTATGCATACGATCTTTGAGATTGCACAGAACATGGAACTTCCAGACAAAAAATCCCCCCTGGGAAATCAAAAAAGTCTCGTGTGACCTCCCGTTAACCAGATATAGTAAAAGAAACACACCAAAAGATGTATACGCTTCTATCCTTCAAGAACGCAAAGCGCAGTACGAAGCCGACAATTGGACCATTTGGTTCACGGATGGATCTAAAACCGATTACGGCGCAGCTAGTTTCGCAGTAGTCGATAAATTGGGCAAAACTCTGAGAGTGCGAACGTTACCCGATCTAGAATCTGTCTTTACAGCGGAAGCGGTCGCAATTCGCACTGCCTTAATCATGGCACAAAATAATCATAACACTCATATGTACCGATAGCAGATCCGTTCTAAAAGCTGTACAAAATCCTGCTTCTAACTTCAACATAATCAATCAAATACGAGACCTGTTTATCGACAACGTTTCATCTACACGACTGCTTTGGATACCGGGTCACTCTGGGATTTATGGCAATGAAATGGCCGACAAATCAGCAAAATCAGCTTCACACACACCGGTTACTATGGAAAACGCATTACAGAAGAAACACTTGCAAGCGAGATTAAAACGACAGCTCCTCGAAAAATCGAAACAAGACTGGTTATTGTATAATCACCACCACTATACACTTATCAATAGAAATTTCATAGCGCCACAATATCCATCTGGATTACCGAAAAGGCATATACAAAACTTCTCTCGTCTACGCTTAGGCCATACAATAGACACCCATGAACATCTTCTGAAAGGCCAACTACCTCCAATATGTCCACTTTGTGGAGACAACCTCTCTTTAAGCCATATCTTTGCACACTGCCCTGCCCTCGGAGCAGCCAGACATCAACACCTCAAAATCAATTGGATTGAAATCCTCAAATCACCTACCACAGAAAACGTAAAAAGCATCAACAATTACATCAGCCATATAAGAGCCCTTATATAACAACAATCACCAAGTTTATTCAAAAATATGCTAACTATTTTTGTAATTTTATTTAACTTCTAACATCTGACGAATTATATATTTATATTTATACATATAATGCACCACGAAAGTACTATATGTAAATAGAGCCGATAGCCATGGCAGCTAATCTCTCTATCTCTATGGCGCGATATACAACAGGTATATCATCATAAACCTCCTAAGAGATTTTTGCGCCAAGCTTCTCTTCCAATTTGTGGTGTGCCGATTTGAATTTTCCCTACAAATTGGTGGGACCTTCAGTTTTTTGCCGACTCCGAACGGCATCTACAAAGGAGACGAATTTTTGCTGAGAAGCCTGTCATGGCAGAAATACACTCGGAGAGTTTGCCAAACCACTGCCGAGGGGCGACCCCGTTTTGAAAAACTTTTCTCAAATCACTTTTGATGTTACCTGTACCAGGGCTCGAACCATGGACCTTCGGTGTGGTAGGCCGGCAACACTACCTTCACACCACGGCGGCCGCCAGCTAATACTCTTTCCTTATATTAGCCAATTAATTAATTAATTTGTTAATAAATAATAATATTCCTCTCTATTTTCTTTCATTGTGATACTTTCGGCAAATTATGTCAGTAATTCTTTTCCAAACTTTGTATTTGCTTTAGGTATCTTCTTTTTTTGTTCATATTTATTTATTTTCTTTTTCTATCCACTTCAATTTGATTTTCATTTGCAAAGTGTGATACTAACGTCATTCAGCACGGACCCTTATCTTTAAACCTTTGTATCAATAAAATATCACCCTGTTCTTTTTGTAATTTTCAACCGTACTGTACACCGTGTTAAATTTCCATTTGACTTCGAGTCTCGTCAATTATCAAAATCTTGCCTACTGTCAAAATGCGCGGAACTTTTTTTAACGTTTGTCTTATTCAATATTGGTTGTTTTTGGTTGCAAATAGTTGAAAAATTGTTGCCTATAGAATATAATACATACGTATAAATATAATAAGCATCCTATATAAAGAGTTGCACACGCATTTTGGTATATAGGTGAAAAATAGCTAAACTTTATTCCATCGTAATGCAATATCCACGACGCACCTCAGAGTTTCATGATGAGCCTGGCACAGACACAAAACGCAGTTCTAGGTGGGTAAAGAAACTATAATACTTCTATACATGAGTAATATAATATCAATTTAGGAGCACGCAAATACGACAAAGTCGCATAGCACGTCCAACTTCTATGGATCGTCAAACATTGGGCATACCCACTTCAGTACCACGCAGTGGACGTACCACACCTCAAAAACAAACGCAATTGGCTGATGCTCCGGGCACTGCAAAGAAATATAATGCAAGGTATTTAATAATATGATTTATTCGTATTGCTGAAATATTTTCTATTTAATAAAGATTTTCCGGAAAAATTGGGAATTTATACAATAGAGGAGCATTCATTGATCATAAATATATACGTTTTGGCCTGCGGAGACGTATATTTATCCAGTCAAATCAAGCCGGTATACTCTTTTTGCCATTTCCCGCCCGGTGAATGCCGTCATTCAAGAAAGCATCACCAGTTGTAGCAGAGGAACTTGAACATCCGACGCAACCAAGAGTCACTCTGGCCCAACTTTGATCTGGATACTCGAGTAGGGCAAACCCTTACTTTTCCATACTGAACCCATATATGCCGAATGTTTGCCTGGCATGTCCAACTCTATTGATATATTTCAAAAGAGATTGATGACAATTAGTGTCAATAAATGAAATTAGAATGGATGCGCTGGTTATGGAACGGAAAGTACTGTTACTACAAAGGGCCGGTATTTCATTATAATCCTATTTAATCAACAGTCTAAGCGGTCATACCTCCAGGCTAAGAATCTGCACCATTTCATATTTTTACATACATTTATTAAATATTTGTTTAAAAATATATATATTTTTTTTTTTTTATACAATATTAAACTTTCAGGATTTCTAACTTATACTTACTTGTTGTTGTTGTGGTGCTAGCGATTACTTAACCTGCCTAAAGTATCACCTCTCATCCAACACTCATCAAGCTCTTCTAACTGAAGTCCCAGGAACCTCGCCGCTTCAACAGGGGTGGACCAGAGTGAAATTGCTGTTAGAAGAGTAGGCTCGGTTGAGCAGATGAACAGAGAAGTAGTATCAAGGGGAGACACGCCGCATGCCGGGCAGACGGTATGCATGTCAGGGTTCAGTCTGGATAAGTAAGTGCAGTATCCAGAACGAAGTTACCACCATGACTCTTGTCTGGATGAGATTGAGGGCCCGCCGATACACCTTTTGATCAAACGGCTAAAAAATGTGATGCCGGATCGCATCATAGTGCTTACGGAGGTGACTCCTTATTCTCCTGGAAGGCAGATTTTCGTTGAGCAGGTTCCTGTTTGGGTGCTGGGGTTAATGGCAGTTGAACAAGAATTGCCTGGTCAACATCTCGCTATGCTCTTTCACTCCGAGCATTTTAGCCTCACTATGGAGGTGATGCTCAGGAGATATAAGGAGGCACCCCGTGGCAGTTCTGAGTGCGGTGTTTTGGCAGGCCTGCAACCTCCTCCAATGTGTGTATGCTAGCCCCGGCGACCATATAGGCGTCGCGTAGCTCCGAACTCAGGCTGGCCGATTGCCTTGTACGTTGCCAGTAACGTTTCTTTATCTTTACCCCAAGTGCTGCCAGCTAGTGACTTGAGGATTTGGTTACAGCTTTGTACTTTGGTGGCAATCGCGGCTACATGAGCACCATAGTTGAACATGTTATCAAACGTGACCCCTAAGATTTTGGGGTGTGTGACAGTCGGAAGCTTGATGCCTTCGACGTTATTGCTTATACTTACTTCTTCTTACTTACTTCTTCAATATAAAAAAATAATTGTTAAAACTTAATTGACATGTACATATTTATACACTTTTTCTAAACGCTGCAGAACAAGTCGTCCCGTTCGGCCTAATTCATTGGAGCGACAGACATTAGCCATGCCCAGCTCAGCATTACGTGGCAATCGCACTACACCACAAAAAACTCCTATAAGCGGAAGTAAAGCAACTCGGGTACTCTTTTCCACTGAAAAACAACGCAATATACATAACGACAAAAAATGGGTACAAGAGAAAGCACAACAAATTGTGGAACATTTGCGTGAAACCGCCACACCTGATGCTGTGCACGGCTTACCATATGATTTCTTTGCACGCAGCGGTTGCTTACGGCAAATGTCTACTAGGCAATTTGTTGGAATTATAAATCATTTCTTACACTATATTTGGGGTACACGCTTCGTTGTGGGAACCACAAATCATGTTGATGATATTATAAATATTTTACAAAAATTGCAATATCCATATCAAGTCAATAAATCATGGCTTAAGACACCAAATACAGCACACTCATTTGGCTATGTAATACAACTATTTGATTTCTTTATGGATTTTGTGCCACCACAAAACGAAGAACAAGCCGCTGAAATGCAATTTGAATTTGAAGATCCACAAGAACGAAATCCTAGTTCTTTGATGCAAGACGCACCTGATGCTGATTTCATTGCATTGCTGCTGGAAAATTGTGAAGAAGGTTTCAAACTTTGGGATAAACAATTGGATGATGAGTTTTACAAATTACAACAACAGACATGTGATGTATTAATATATAAACGTTGTGGTGTGGATGGTGTCGCTGCTTTGGATGAGGAACTGCAAAAATTAAAAGAAGAATTAATCGAAGCACGGAACAAGCGGCCTCATATTAGCCAAGAGGACGAAGAATTATGTCAGCGTTTAGAAAATGAATACAAAGAGACTCAGGAACAAATTCAGCAGGCACGTCAAACACTCGATATTACAAATAAGCAATTAAGTGAAATGCAGGCTGAACGTCAACAATGCAAAAATGAATTTATGGAACTTGTTGAGATAAAAAAGGAAATTCAAAACGTAATTTCAGATCAGAAAATTAGCGTAGAGCAACGGGACTCAAATATTGAAGAACTAGAGCAACGTAAATACACTTTCCAATGTATGGAACGTACGCTACGTGAGCTCGAAGGTCGGCAACATCATCAACAAGTTTTAATTTCACGTCATAAAAAACAAT
The DNA here is from genome assembly GCA_949987695.1 of Merzomyia westermanni. Taxonomy (NCBI): domain Eukaryota; kingdom Metazoa; phylum Arthropoda; class Insecta; order Diptera; family Tephritidae; genus Merzomyia; species Merzomyia westermanni. The sequence continues at coordinate 75,958,739 of OX465290.1, forward strand.
TGACGGATCAAATTGCTAAATATAATGATCACGTACGTGGTATTAGTTGTACGAAATTGCAATGCGATACGGATGAGCTTTTATTATCACTCAATCCACAAGTCGAAGAGGTGCAAGAACGTATAAAAAATTTAGAAGAAATATATGCGCGTGCGCAAATAGAAATGCAAAAAATACAGCAACAACGGGAGAAATTAGAAAGTAAACAAACAGAATTGAATCATTATATAAGTTCAACATTGAAATTGAAATGTACTGAATTGGAAGTGGCACTGAAACTGGCCGAACGGAAAAGAGGCGAATTTGAAAAGCAAAAACAACAACAAACTGCTACCTTAGATACGCAAATGCAAGAAGTAGAAGAACGTTTACAACAATTGGAATTCGATTGTAAAAATGCTCAAGATGAAAAGCTTGCGAAACAAATGCAATTATCTGAATTAGAGAAACAAAATGAGGAGCGCATGAATCGTGCCGAACAGGAATATAAAGCACTTGCAGATGAGCGAGAAGCATTTTTAAATGATTATGAAAAAGAGCTGGAACGCTCCAATAAAATATTATTAGAATTTAGTGAATTAATCGAGGAACGTGAGCTGGAATTGAAACGGTTTGCGGAGGAAGAAGCAAAACAATAAGTTTAAACTACGTTCTTTTTTATATTTGTATGGAAATGTGATTCGGTTTATTTTATGATTTATTAACATTAGATACATAAGAATTTTTGTTGCAACATACATATATAGAAATGTGCATTTGCATACATACATATATAATGGTTATATAATTTAACTGCTATATAAATGTAAAGATACATTTATGTATGTTACGCAGGGCTACACTACCTGTTACATCCTACCCTGCCTACTTCGTGTATTCTCTAAATAAATTGTCCAAATATAAGGTTAATACGTGTAAATGCTTTTAAATTTCTTTGGGTTTGTTACTATTTTATGTAGATAAATAATGCTAGAATTATTGATAAGAAAAAATGTAGTTAAATACCGGGTGTAATACTCTGTAATCAAATATACTATGCGAACATTGGTTGTTAATCAAACTTTTATGTTGCACTCACATTTACTTTGTTTTACTATTCAGGTTCACGCAAAACTATTGATACCAATGACTTTCAAGCATTTTGATTAATTTATTCTCTGAGTTTGAACACATGCATATAAATATTTCAAGCCGCTAATACGCAGTATCGATTATTTTTCCCATACTTATAATTTAGAGAGCATTACCTAAATTTAGTCGCTACTAAATAGTTTTTTTATGTTTATTACTCATGTCTCTGGATTTGTTTCCTAATTGCCTTAATCTGAGTTGCCAGTAAGTTAGTAACTGGAGGATTATGTGACCGGGGAACGTAAATGTAAATTGCACTTGAACCAGTTACAGAACCTGCGGGTTAGGGGTTTAGGATATTCCCGAGGTAGACATACCAGTGGTAAGAGGCGACAAAAATGCACAAAAGTAATGACGTGGCAGGTGACATGACCTAGAAGGTGACACGGGTCATACCTTCTTCACCGAGCGAAATCTGACCCTATCTCCGACTAAATCGACGGCGACCCAGTTTACGACATGGAATGCGCAGATGGGGCAAGAGTTAAATGTCCACGTAGACGGAGTACCTCTACCTACTGTCAACCACCCGAAAATCTTGGGTATGACATTTGACAACGGCCTCACCTTCGCTGGTCATGTCCCCGCAATAGCTTCAAAGGCACAGAGCCGCAATAAGATCCTCAAGTCACTGGCCGGCAGTTCTTGGGGAAAAGACAAAGAAACATTGCTTGCTACATATAAGGCTATTGGCCGGCCGGTTATTGACTAGGCTGCGCCCATATGGTCACCCAATATTGCTGACACCAATTGGAGGAAGTTGCACCGGACCAAGAGATTGGATCTGCTGCGTTTGCTGGAAGAAAATTTATATTAAACGGTAGCATTCTGTTCAATGCGTCAAGTGTAATAGATGGCTTGACAGATTTGGAAACTCAGGGCTTAACAATGCCATCCACAGACCCCGTACCTTCTTTAGTACCTTTGAGGCACCATGTCTCTCACGCCTTAAGGCGTCCCGCGGTACACGTCGCACCAGCGCAGCCCCATCGCCCCCACTATCCTCTAGCGACCACAATGGTGGCCCAGTCTTCACGACTAGCAGCACTGCTGCAATGCCCGCCTCACCTACTCCCGACTGCCGCTCACGCTCAACAACGTCTCACCCCGCACAGCTGCTCACCACTCCAATCCCCTCCGGAATAGGTCAGGACCACCATCCCCTCGTGCCTTTCACAATGTGCACTGTTTGTCGAGAAAGATTATATACGCCTACGACATCGGTCAAGTGCAACAATTGTCTTCTCCTATGCCACGTTCTTATATGCTCTGGGCTCGTGAACAGAAAACTCTGGACAGATACGTTTATAGCACCTTGCTGCAACACGACGCAGCCTTCCACGGCAGTTAATCTGGCCTCACCATCAAACTTTAAAGGTTCATTACCTTCTAGACTGCGACACAGCCTAGGGCATAGTCTTCCACCATCCAGGCAAACGTATCCGTCCCCCACTCCTAGTAGGACCCCAACCTCACTTCCTGCGCACTTCAAAATTGTACAGCTAATTGTAACGGATTAGCCGGAGATAACTGAATATATGAAGCTAAACAACATCAAAATCGTTGCGATTCAAGAGACCAAACTGACCATCAGATCAGATTTACGAGCTTGTGATGGGTATAATGTACATCGGAAAGACGGTTGTTGTTGTTGTGCTAGCGACTACTTAACCTGCCTAAAGTATCGCCCCTCATCTAACACTGTCAAGCTCTTCTACAGGGGTGGACCAGAGTGAAATTGCTGTTAGAAGAGTAGGCTCGGTTGAGCAGATGAACAGACGATTAGTATCATGGGGAGACACGCCGCATGCCGGGCAGACATTATGTATGTCAGGTTTCAGTCTGGATAAGTAAGAGTTTAGTCTGTTACAGTATCCAGAACGAAGTTGACTCTTGTCTGGATGAGATTCAGGGCCCGCCGATGCACCCTAAAATCCTGGGTGTGACGTTTGACACAGCATCACCTTCGCTAGTCATGCCACCGCAATAGCATCTAAGGTACAGAGCCGCAACAAGATCCTCAAGTCGCTGGCCGGCAGCACTTAAGGAAAATATAAAGAAACGTTGCAAGACACATATAAGGCTATTGGCCGACCGGTTATTGATTACGCTGCGCCCATATGGAGGAAGTTGCAAGTCTGCCAAACCACCGCCATCAGAACTGCCACGGGATGTCTGCTTATGTCATCTGAGTCTCACCTCCATCAGGAGGCCAAAATGCTCAATACGCGCGAGCATGCGGAACTGTTGAGCAGACAGCTTTTACCAAAACCGCCATCTATTTGATGAAACTCCGCCCCCGAGAGACATAAGAAAGCACTATGATGAGATCCACATCACCTTGCCATTTGATCTGCGCAACCATATGCGGGCTCAAAACGACCTCCACACCGAGTCGGTAGACCAATCCCTCAGATCTCGACCTGTGAATCCCGTAATTGACATCGAACCACCTGAAATAGCTGATAAGCGTATTCTTCCGAGGGAGACTAGAGTCATCTTGGCACAACTTCACTCTGGATATTGTAATAGGTTAAACTCTTACTTATCCAGACTGAACCCTACCATACCGAATACGTGCCCTGCATGTGGTATGTCCCCCCACGTGGGTCAGGAACACCACCTCCTAGTACCTTTCACTACGTGCACCGTTTGTCGGCAAAGATTATATACGCCTGCGACATCGGTCAAGTGCAACAATTGCCTTGGCCTGTGTCACACCCGTATGTGCTCTGGGCTCGCAAACGGTAACCTTTGGACGGATTCGTTCATAGCCCCCTGTTGCAGTACACAGCCGCCCTCAACGCCAGACAACATCGGTCATGGCGCTGTCAACTCTAGACTGCGACATAGTTTAGGCCTTAGCCTACCTCCACCTAGGCAAACGCATCCGTCCCTCACGCCTCGTATGTCCCCCGTCTCCCCCCCTACACACTTCAAAATTCTGCAGCTGAACTGTAACGGATTAGCTGGAAAGATCGCGGAGATAACTGACTTTATGAAGACGCACAACATCAAAATCGCCGCGGTACAAGAGACAAAACTGAACACGAGATCAGACTTACGAACTTGTGATGGGTATAATGTACATCGTAAAGACCGGGGTGGCCTTGCGTTCATTACACATCACTCTGTACAATATAATCTATTTTCACCTGACGTCGACCCCAGGGACTATACCTTAGAATGCCAAGGCATAGCAGTCCGGTCAGGAGACGCCGACCTGCAAATCATAAACATCTATATTCCTCCTGTCACGTGTTGTCCTAGAGATTATCGTCTAATCCTAGACGACTTCAACGCGCATCGCGATCTCTGGCACTCCATCTTGCCAGCAGACAGCAGAGGACACGCAATTGCAGACCAAATAGATAACTCAGCATTCTGTACAGTCAATGGAGATGCCCCCACCAGGGTGGCAGGTAACTGTCACAGTTCGCCAGACATCTCCATAACGAGCGCGGGCCTTATCAACTTTGTCATCTGGCGACCGATGCTTACATTAGTTTCAGACCACCTACCCATCTTACTCTCTGTTGAACGACCGACCGACTTCATAACGACTGATAAAATAACATACATCATCTTCACCAAAGCGGACTGGGACCGCTTTATTGAATATACAGAGCGCTCCTTCGCTGCCTTACACACTCCTACGGACGTACGCAAAGGCGAAAGAGAGTTTCGCAAGATCATTGATTCAGCCTCATGCCGCTTTATTCCTGCTGGCAGAATACCAGAAATTCGTCCGAAATTCCCGGCAGAAGCTGCGGCGATGGCAAGAGAACGTGACCAAGTGAGACTCATCAATCCCGCAGATCCCAGAATAAAAGATCTCAATGCGGAAATTCGTAGGATCGCCAACGAACACAAGCTGACCAAGTGGAAACAACACTTCGAGACATGCAACCTCTCCGGCGGAGTCGGCAAATTATGGTCGACTGTCAAGGCCCTATCCAATCCGACCAAACACAAAGACAAGGTCGCCATTGCTTTCGGCGACAGCGTCAAATCGGACGCCAGGAAATGCGCGAGCTCCTTTTGCCGGCTATTTATAATGCATCCATCTGCGGATAGGACTAAGAGAAGAGCCTTCCGACGTGCGCGCAAACACAAACACTCTACTGCGCCCATTTCCGTCTCAGTCGCAGAGGTTAAGGAAGCTATAATGAAGGTCAAACCCTCAAAATCCATCGGACTCGACGGAATCGCCATAAAGATGATCAAACACCTGGCCACGAAGGACAGAGTTATTTAGCGGCTCTTTTTAATCTCTCTCTAACTACCTTCGTTATACCTGGGATATGGAAACAAGCGATTGTAGTTCCCCTATTAACATCAGGGAAGCCGGTGAACCTAGGAGAGTCTTATCGTCCGATATCCCTCCTTTCGCCGATAGTGAAATTACTAGAGTCCATTCTGCTTCCTTGCTTCGTTACAAATCTAAAATTGGCCGATCATCAACATGGTTTCCGCAAAAATCACAGCACGACATCCGCTTTGAACGCCATTACAACGCACATTAACAACGGTTTGAATCAACATCCACCAAACCATAGAACGGTTCTCGTGGCACTTGACTTGTCAAATGCATTTGACACGGTCAATCACGCCACACTCCTCCGAGATCTGGATGAGACACCGCTCCCTGCCGGCCTCAAGAGGTGGACCGCTAATTACCTCAATGGTCGACAGGCAACAGTCAAATTTAGGAACAAGAAATCTAGACCACGAAGAATAAAACAAGGGGTGCCGCAAGGTGGTGTTCTCTCTCCCCTTTTGTTTAATTTCTATATTTCGAGACTTCCCCCCCCACCAGAGGGAGTCTCCATTATTTCCTACGCTGACGACTGCACGATAATGGCCTCGGGCAAGGGTCCCTCCATTGATGAACTCTGTATTAGAATCAACAGTTACCTCCATGACCTTTCCAGCTTCTTCACCGAGCGTAATCTGACCCTGTCTCCGACTAAATCTACGGCGACCCTGTTTACTACATGGAATGCGCAGATGGGGCAAGAGTTAAATGTCCACGTAAACGGAGTACCTCTACCTACTGTCAACCACCCAAAAATCTTGGGTGTGACATTTGACAACGGCCTCACCTACGCTGGTCATGCCGCCGCAATAGTCTCAAAGGTACAGAGCCGCAATAAGATCCTCAAGTCACTGGCCGGCAGTACTTGGGGAAAAGACAAAGAAACATTGCTTGCTACATATAAGGCTATTGGCCGGCCGGCTATTGACTATGCTGCGCCTATATGGTCGCCCAATCTTTCTGACACCAACTGGAGGAAATTGCAAGTCTGCCAAAACACCGCCATCAGAACTGCTACGGGATGCCTGCTTATGTCATCTGAGTCTCACCTCCATCAAGAGGCAAAATTGCTCAATGTTCAAGAGCACGCGGAACTCTTGAGTAGACAGTTCCTTCTGAACTGTCATAAACCTAGTCATCCAAACCGACATCTTTTGGATGTAGCACCGCCCCCCAGAGACATAAGGAGACATCTCCGTAAGCATTACGATGAGATCCGGCATTATATCTCTTTGCCGTTTGATCTGCGGAACCATAGACGGGCTCTAAATGACCTCCACACCGAGTCTGTAGACAGATCTCTCAGATCTCGGCCTGTGAATCCCGTTATTAATACTCAACCACCTGAATTGGCTGAAGAGGAGCGTGTACTTCCGAGGGAGACTAGAGTCATACTGGCACAACTTCGCTCTGGATATTGTAATAGGTTAAACTCTTACTTATCCAGACTGAACCCCAATATACCAAATACATGCCCTGCATGTGGTATGACTCCTCATGATACCATGCATCTCTTCTCCTGTTCAGTTGAGCCCACTCTTCTAACACCTACATCACTCTGGTCCAACCCTGTGGAAACTACGCGTTTCCTCGGACTTCCGTTAGAAGAGCCTGATGACAATTTAGAGTGATCGATCCCATTGGGCAGGGCGAAGCACTGTTAACAACAACAACAACAGGAGCATAAAAGCAACCTATGTGTAGTAAAATGTTTTCCAAAAGTTTCCTATAGCAAGAAATACTACTAGAGATCATAAATTTCAAACAAAACATAATTGGACCTAATCTGATTGTAGAAATCAGGCTCAATCGAAAAAAAAAAAACAAAATTCTTTGCCAACATTTACCACAATCGCGTTTTTTTTAGGTTTAAAAAAAATAATTTTAATTCATTTCGACAATCAAAACGTGGGCATTGCAAAGGCTAAAATTATTATTTTTTATACGCCGGGCCGAACCGAAAAAAAATCTAATTCCTCTACTTAAGACGAATTCTTTCTAGCCGCTGTAGTTTTTGAGTTTATGCATTATATATATATATAAAAAGTATAGCATATTTTAAAGAGCAATTGCACATTTTGGAAACATTTTTTTTTATACAATATGAGGGGCGTAACTTATTTAAATGGCATGATACATAATTGAGCTAAGAAATAGTTTTTTGTAGCTTATAAAAATATATAATTTACAAACTTGCTTAAAAGAACATTGTTTCAAAATCATTATTTTATACACTATCTTTGAAACAAATTCATAACAGCTAAAACTTATGATTTTAGGCAGAGTCCCTAGAAGTAAATTTCTTTGTCAAACTGTACCGCAGTGAAGATGATTCTACCATCAGTCTACTAACCGATCTATGTATTTGGTTTCTTTCCTTTCCACACTTTAACAATAACAACTAAATCGTTTCACAAAAATTATAACTATTAAGTATAAAGACTATAATTATTATTTAACTTTCTATACTTTATCAATTCATACAATAAATACATCACCATTGCCTTGTTGTTGCTCATTTGCAACATCAGTGCCACATGTAGGAGTTGGCAAGGGTGCGGCTTTGGGTTTATCTAATACAGCAGCTTCGCGCCCAATTTCTACAATACCTTGTTGTGCGTTTGGAGTATCATCAGTACTAGTATCATCCATTGCTGATGCAGTCAATTTTCCAATCTCATCTTCATCTAACTCTTCTGCACTATCAATTGGTTTTTCACTGTCATTATTACTACTACTACTCCCTGTATTATTGGTTTCCATAATGTTTGTCGTTTTATTTTCACCTTCAATATGTACTCCGTTCAAATTTTCTAGTTGATTAAAATTTTTCTGGTATGTTATAGCAATTTCTTCTTGCTTCTCTTGTAATTGTTGTAACGCAGCTAATGGGCTGTCGCCATCTAAGTTGACACTGGTGCCGATGGTTGGTATTGTAGCTATTTGCGTAGGTGCTGTTGTAATCGATGACCACCATGTAGAGAATGTACCTTTTGCCTGCGAGAGCGCAACACCTATTTTAATTGAAGAGGGATGCCTTCAAATAATTCATTGTATTAAAAATAATTTTTTACTCACCAACTACACGACTGGTGGTATTTACTGCTTGATTTATTTTACGGCCACTTTCGCTGTTTTGCATTGTTCTTAAGAGGAAAAAAGAAAGAAAAGAAACTATATTTTTTTTGCTGAATATATATCGGAAATTAAGTGACAGATTAAAAAAGGATACAACGGCTGGTTGTTTAGTTGCTGTGCTGTTTGTAAATGCAAAACACTTGAAGATTTATCAAAGTGTACTATATGTGGTCAGTCTATTGCTGCATATGAATTCGGTACGTCTACTTCGAACCTTCGTTGACAGCCATACATTACTGCAGGTATGTTCTAAACCCCGTACCACACTGGGCCCTGTTTAGTTTATACCAAATTATTAACTCTATTTGAATGAATTATTGACTTCCTTTGACTAAAGAGTCAGCAAATCAGCAAACTTTTGTTCTTTCTGGTGGTAAATTCACAACTGAAATCAAAAATATCTTACTGTGCAATTTTAAGCTTCATATCGGTTACTGAAAGCGTGCCAGCAAACGGATGACCTGCAGGTAAAGCTTCGAAAAATTCCGCATCTGGTCGCACATCAAACCATTCTTGAAAACATTGCGTCCGTTTGAATGACTGCATAAATATTGCATTGAAATGTTCGTTGTCTTTGGCGTTAATATCTACAGAAATATGAAAAAGGATTTAGAATCCAAAGTGCAAATGTGCCTTATAAAATGTTGTGTGTGTGCCTACCGTTTGTCACTGCGGTCCGCAGCAGAGATAAAACATAACCTTGAAATTGATCACGTATCCAGTGTTCACTGCCTTCAGCATCTTCCTTTGGACTTTGTACATGCTTTAGCAGATAATCCATAAAACGTAAATCTTCCGTACTTAATACCAATTGACGCCGTAGATCTGCATCAAATGTCTCAATATTGGCATTCTCCACATCGACTAGTACATCGGCAAGTTGCCTTTTTTGTTGGAATAGCACATTGGATGTACCTATGACATAACTTAATACCGATGGGTCACCTAGTAGATCCATATATGGCAATGAGAGATATGGCAAGAAGAGGTTACCGCTAGCAAATATTGTAATTGGTGCCCGATACTCATCCGGATTGATTGATGACAATGTGCAGAGTGTTGCTGTAAAATAATTCAAACATTTTATATGAATAATTATTTGAGCTACTAAATCCGTAATACATTAGCAGTTATTCATTTACACATGTACATATAACGTCGAAATATGTTTGTTAGTGCCGTTCAAGATTTCAGCAATTAATACTCACAAGCCAATGCATCTACACTCCCTTCGCGTGTTAGCGAGTCGCTGCGCATAAAAGCTTTACTGGCCATATCAACACCGCCACCCTCTAAAGCATCTAGACGATTTAATTCACGCGTTGACTGTGATGATGTATTTGTTGAAACTGCGGTCGATGTGTCATCACTGGCTGCCTGACTCCCTGCTGATATTGCAGACGATACCAAAGTGCAATCGTCCACTGTATCAGCAATCACAACATCATCATTACCACTACCACAAACTTTATCGGTTTCTTCGTCACAAACATTTTCACTTTTAGTAACTAGTTTTGCTTGTTCTTTTGCCAAATTCAAATTTATTGGCTCTTCGCATTGCTTCAATTCAGCTGATTCTTGTTGTATAGAATCTGTAAAGTCTGGCATTGGTGATAGCGGGCGGGATGTACGCACACATGCTACTTCTTGAAAGCCTTTCTCCAGCAAACGTGGTATTAGTGATGAGATACCCAATAATAGGACACACATCCCACGTACAGGCGAACCAAAACATATAACACGTCGTTGCAACAAGAACAATTTAAATAGTATGAGCATTTTATGACGCCAATGTAACACAATTTCACGCAGTGATAAACCTACGTAAAAATTACGCAGGGGCCGTTTGTCTTCGCCATCCATTAGACAGGCATTAAGCTGTTTATATGCCTTTATTAAGAATTCAGTGCAAGAGAAATCACCTTTTTCAAAGAATGCATCAGCAATCAAAGACAGTTTGACTTCAATATAGCCATATATAGGTAGACTTGCAAGTATTACAATGGATTTTTGTATAGTACTACGCGTCATATCTGCTGTGCGTATTTGCAATTTCTGTGAAGGAGAAAATTGTATGTTTAAGTCAACAAAAAGAATGGCAGTCGGAATAGCCCATAGCTTATTAGTATAATATCTAGAAGGTATTTTATGAGAACAGTGCCGGATATCAATATTTTTGTAACAATACTTTCCATTTCCATTCATGGAAGGGGACGTGACGGACCAAACAGGGTTGTACAGATTGTGACAGTCCTTTGCCAGATCTGAATTCCGTACGAGCACCTTGCTGCACCACTATCATTGTTTACTCCTAATAGTTTGGCATCTTCTTTGGCGACTCTGAATTGGCTGAAGAGGAGCGTGTACTTCCGAGGGAGACTAGAGTCATGCTAGCACAACTTCGCTACGGATATAGTATATAGTTGAACTCTTACTTATCCAGACTGAAACCCATCATACCAAACAAATGCCCTGCATTAGGTATGTCCCCTCATGGTACCAAACATCTCTTCTCAAACGAACCTACTCTTCTAACACCTACATCACTCTGGTCTGCGCGTTTCCTTGGACTTCCGTTAGAAGAGCCTGATGACAATTTAGAGTGATCGTGCCCATTAGGCAGGGCGAAGCACTGTTAATAACAACAACAAGGAATTCGCGTTCGGAGTTCTTTCAAAAGTAAAAACTTACAGCTAAAAACTTTATTTGAAACTGAAATTCACATTGTATAGTAACTGATAAGGTGCTAAAACTGCTTTATGTTTAAAAATTTCTGAGTTGTATGTCTTCAACTTCAATATTGCATTATTTAATTTTTTTTTAATATTGAATGCAATCTACCCTGCGTTTGTAGGGAAAATTCAAATCGGCACACCACAAATTGGAAGAGAAGCTTGGCGCAAAAATCTCTTAGGAGGTTTATGATGATATACCTGTTGTATATCGCGCCATAGAGAGAGAGAGAGAATCTACCCTGCGTCGGTTTATGTGTGTGTGCAGCTTCGGAGGAAGTGTCTCTACTAGTAGACATATGTATACTATCACCACTATGTTCTTAATAAAATTTCTATTAATAATATGCAACTCTTTCCTGTGTGTAACAATAATAGCTTGCACAAATAAACTGAATTATTCAAATAGATGTGAAAGTCAGACCTTCTAACAGAAAGTGAAAGTCAGACCTTCTTGCAGAAATAGATCCTTTTTTTGGACTATTCCATATATTTACACTACAATTTTAACTTTCAAAGCGCTCTTCTGAAAAATTCTAAAAAATTACGGTAATTCTATACGACAGCACGTAACTGCTAATATACGTCCAAAAATCTCGATGTTTTATGACTGTTCAGAGATATTTGCAAAGTTGAAAATTTTCTGTCATTTTCATGTGGTTGTTGTAATCACAGATTAGGGTGAACCGAAAAGTGCAGTGTTCTGCGCAGAAATACTGTGGACCGCGTAGCCGGTGTTGGACAGTCTTAGGGTTATTTTTTTGAAGCGCGGCCGAAGGCCGCCTACGCAGAAAGGTGTTCTGCAGACAAATACCTTGGATCCAGCCCCCTATTTGGGATCGGACCTGGGTCATTTTTGGGTTTTTCGCGGATAACTTTTCACTGAAACCAAACATTTTAAATCCGCTTTCGGATTGTTGATACCGAAGTCAAAAGGCGTTGTTCGATACCTCTCCCGATATTTTTGGACATGTTTTAGCAGTTGTCTTCTAAAGGAAACAATTACCTTTTTTTGAAGCGCGGCCGAAGGCCGCATACGCTGAAAGGTGTTATGCACATAAATACCTTGGATCAAGCCCCTATTTGGGATCGGACCTAGGCCATTTTTGGGGTTTTTCTTATAACTTTTCAGTGAAACAAATTATTTAATTCCCACTTTCGGATTGTTGATACAGAGATCAAAACGCGTCGTTTAATACCTTTCCCGAGATTTTTGGACGTATATTAGCAGTTATGCTGTCGTATAGAATTACCAAAATTACTTTGGTTTCTTTACCTTATTGCCATAGATATATTCAAGTATACTTACCTCAATTGGTATTTGTCGGTAACACGATACGCCATAAATGCTTTCTGTGGGCTCCGTTAGACTAGGCAAGCTGAAAAAAACCGTGTCCTCAGCGAAGTTATGGGAGCCATCAGGTAAAGCCAATGTTGGTAAATACTTCCAACCTGACGGGCATTCATTTTTACCTGTTGTGCCTGGTATGAGTGGTGGATGTGAGAACTCCACCTATAGTTGTGCAACACAAGTTCTTTATACATCAAAATATAATATCATTGTCCTACCTGACATCCTAACTTGTGATGAAATCCTACAACCAATATATGAAGTATTGGTGGTTTATTCTCAGCATCGGTGTATGAAGCCATTGTTTGGTTTGCTGCTGTATACTTCTCGTCAAAGTTCAATTCCTGAAACGTTCTTATAATGTACAGCGCCGTCCACTCACGCCACAAATTTGTTCGATAAATTTCAAATTAATAACACATTTCGACTATATTTTTTATACAATAGTTGCGTAGCCGCTTCCCTTTACTAATGCTTTTATTCAGTCTTGCCTTCTTTAAAAGATTTGCTTATAATCCAAGAAATAGGACGAGAAATAATTTTCCGCGAATTGTTTGTTACAGCGCCTCCATCGGTTGTCAAATTAATTGTGAATGAGCTCTGCAGTGAGGAGACGAGTACGATTCGTTACATCAACAACAACAACATTCGATAAGTTTCTACTCGATATTTGGCACTACGAAATGTGGGTCAGTATTGTGACGAATTCGATGATTCCTTGATTATCAATCCTGGGTTCGATCACTATAAAGTCGAATAAACACACGCACAGATAATGTAAGTAATAGCTAGTTTTATTTACTAGTAATAAACGCAAAACAATTTTAAGAGTTTGATAACTTTACAGTAGTTCACTATTGAACGCTTGGAAATAAACTGATCAACCTACCTTGCTTGGTCACCGCCTTATATAGTCCAACAGGGTACTTGCCTACGCACCGAGAACTTTCTTGGTTATTCGCTTTTCGTGTTCTGGAAGGGTCGGTGTTATTTATTGGAATCTCCTCTTTGCATCGTATTCGCAAACACTCGCGCCATCTCTCTTCCTCTTCCTAGTTATACGCTTGCATGCATAAGCGTAGCCATCGTTATCTCTGTTGTGGTTTAACTAGTGGTGGGAGTGTTATTGAGTTAGGGATGGTACATGCTTGAGAATAATCGCCACACTGCCCTCCACCTAAGTCTGATCGTCTCGATCAGACACATTTCCCAAACCAAACGCTGCTAGACGCTCAATGGTTGGCACTGCTTTACTAAACCTCATTTCCTCCAGGGATTGAAACTCCGACATCAATCCTCTCCTGCAGAGATTCCCACAATGCATTGCAGTGTCACATATTCCAACCACTTTGTCCGTTCTTAATCTCGAATAGATTTGTGCCTTCACTTTCGTTCCCAATGGTACCCGGCAAACATTCCGGCAGCTCGTTTCTTCAGGATTCCGTTCCGTTCTCTCATGCTCAGTGCACTGGTTCACATTATCCACTAAGTTGCGTTGCCTCCTCGTAACATGACCACCAGATGTTCGTCTTTTATCCTCAGCACACTCTGCACACTTAGTAATCCATTTCCTCACAGTTTGTTTGCAACCGATCCAATAGAACCGCCGCTTTACCTCTTGCAGCGTTTTCTTTATTCCCATGTGCCTTCCATCTGGGCAACTATGCGACGCTTTGATAACATTTGGAATTCTTGCCTTGGGAACAACAATAAGTGCTCGATGATTCCGGCCATCTTCACTTTCCCATATCCGATGCAAACACCCAGATATTAGCTTCAAATTACTCCATTGTGTCCAGTCTGCTTTTGCGATGCGACTCTCTCTAATCATCTCTCCTCTTCTTGGCTGTTTGTTTTCCTTTATTCCCTTCAACACACGTGCCAAATCTGGATCTTCCTCCTGGCCTTGCCGAATCTTCTTCAGGAGGCACCTGTCCATGAAAGCCTTTGGTCGAGGAGCTACCGGTGCTTTACGAGGCTTCTGTTGCTTCATCTTCAAGATCACTCCCTTGGTGGTATAGCCACTATTGTGTCCAAAGACCAGAGGAACTTCTTGGCCGTTGTAAGTCATAACCCTGTTCCTTACGTTGATGTGAATGTCTCTCTCAGCCAAGAAGTCAACGCCAATGATGACTTCGTCGACAATATTCGCTACCAAGAAGTTGTGATAAGTAGCTACATTCCCAATCACAATCTTACATGTCACCTCTCCCAGGACTTGCTTGCTTTCACCAGTTACTGTCCACAATTTAGCTTTCCGCAATAGTCTCACCTTCCCGCTGACCAAGTCACTCCGAATGATGGAATGTGATGCACCCGTATCCACAGTCAGCAAGCGCTCTTTCCCGTCCACGTAGCCTTCTACCATGTAAATTGGACCACCTTTTTTATATGAATGAGGATATGTATTGGAGTACTCTGATACTCCTTGAGGAGTATTCTATGGAGTATGAAACGGAGTATTTCCGTTTTTTGCAGGGTACAAGCGATAAAGACAGTGAATTTCGCCTCCGACATCTCTCGCATTTTAATACAATTATTTGAATAATACTATTCGAATAAACGGATAAATTATTCGAACAAATACTATTCGAATTTTTTTAAACGAATATTTTTATTCGTTTATTCGAATAGTTTTTATTCGAAACTAGTCTCACTACTAGTATACCCTACAGGCACACTGACAGTCATTTGTTACAACATCTGAGAGTCAGTCCTGTCAATCTCACTATCAAGGACTTGCATCATACTCTTAAGGCGAATAGGAAAAAATTATGTCAACAACCGTGTACGCGTATGTACGGTATGTTCTTTTGTCATCGTCCGCGAAGCCTCGGCCTGTCCAATTCGTGTTCTTTCCCCTAGTTCTTTGTAGGTGTTGGCAACAACGGACACCCGTGTGCTAAGCAACAAACATACTAGTGTGTAAGAGTGTGTGTTAGTAAAAAAATCGGTTTCTTGTAGGGTAGTTTCGTCAAAATCCGAACTATCAAACACGATTTATGACTATCAAAACAATTTGTGTTTGTGTGTTATTTTTAGCAAGTTGAATCACTGTGAACCTGGAGCGCCAAATAAAGAACAAGAGGAACGACACTGTAGAGTTGGCAGATCCCGTGATTTTTGCAGAACAGTGTGATTTGTGACTGTGACTTCTCAGCCACAGCTCTTTTGATCCGTGACCTTGACTGTCCATTGGGAAGAAGAGCGACCAGAAGTTATTGTTATTGTAGTTTGTTTTGGTTATAAATCTTCGTTTGTAGTACGAAATGTTAGGGCATAGTCATAGTCAAAGATGACTTAAATTTAGATAAAGCTTTTTTAGCAGATATTCTATATCAAATTGGGTCGAATAGCTACAACTAAATTCAAATCATACTCAACTTTGACTATGACTATGCCCCCTTGTCTCCAAATGGTTGCAAATAGATGAAAGTTTTAGTAAATTAAAATATTAATTGGGAACATTTTTCCGAAGTACCTTACAACTAGGGAAATTACTTTTTCCCGCAGTTAGAGTGCTTAAGCGTTCGCGACTTATTTTTTCCAGGAAGTCAACAGTTTATTAATAATTTCTTACAATTTTCAAGGTGATTCAGCACACTTTTTTTAATCATCACATATTTGTGTCTACCAGTAACATTTCACATATATTCGCAATTGCTCTTAAATTGTGACTGCGCCATCTACTGACACTTAGTCGCAGCTCAAATCATGGATTCATATGTGAGCAGCCATTTGCTGCTATGAGAGCTATAATTGCGTTTATTGGCAACCGTGATTGGGAACGGTAGCAGGAAGCAGATGCTGTCACAGTCACGGCATTTGATTTGAAGCTGTCGCTCCGATTTACTGTCACCTTCCAATCGCTGTGACAAAATTACAGGTACGCGAATATTTGCCAACTCTACTACACTGCCCAACCAGCAGCGCGAAAAATATTTCTTCAGTAGAAGTCCTTAGTAGTTACTACCTTTGCCTAAGTTTGCTTTGAAAGATTAATAACCCTATTGGATAGGCACCAGTTAAATGGTAAGTAATATAACCTCTCGGCCTGAGTTGCATTAGTTTTGCTTATTTTTTTTTAAATTTCTGAAGAGCACTGCACAAAAAGTTCAGAAACTTTAATCAAAGTTTAAAAAATTGCCATCAAAATTTAAAATTTTTTGGGCTGAATATTTAGAAAATTTTTGGGTACGCAATTCTGTAGCTCTTTCAATTACCTCCAAATTTTCCTTGAAATTATTAATTATAAAAAACACGGAAATAAATATATTTTACCATTAAAACCATTTTCAATTTCGGGTCTATAATTTTTGCCACTATATACGAGTATACTCAGTGTTTAACAGGTCGGGGCATTAGACCAGCTGAGTTACAAAGCCAAAATACATGGAAAATGTATGTGTGTATGTTGATGTTGTTCGTCTAATAGTTAGACCTTAGGTCTGCTTAGCAGTTAGTGAGATATCGACGACTGATTGGAAGATCACTCTATTCCAGAATATTTTTGAGACCGGACCTTTTTCAATCGGCTGGGTGATCTTCCAAGAAAACTCTGCACCCCCTCTGTATATATGGGCATTAATGGTTTATTTGTCGAGGTTTATATTGGACGCGTGGCGAAGCCTAATTTCTATAATAAAAATGTAATTTTTAGTTTAAGCACACTTACGGCATATCGTTGAAATGTATTAAAAGAATTGTTATACGACTCTTATTTTACTTTGTTTAATGCCATTTTGCATCATATTTTTTTCTTTATTTAAATTAATTAAATTTAAATTTAAGACAGTAATAACAAAGATCTTGTAATTTTGCATTATAAATAAAATTTACATTTTTATGTGTAATTAAACTTAAATGGTAATAATAATAAGCATACATTGTATTTACGTTCGTTTCGAAATTTATTGAATATACATTAGACTGCCCGTTATATACATTTTCTTTGGGAGTTAAACTTTCCGGGTGACATAAGGTGCATTTGGGTCTAATAAAAAAAAGCTGTGCAAAATTTCATTTCAATTGGTTAGGTTTTATAACATGCGCTTATTTTAGATTCAACGCTACTCGCTGAACGCAATGGTGTACGTTTTAAAATCGATTCAATTGGACTAACTTTTTGCACAACTTATTTTTACACCAATGAGTTTTATATAACAACGGCCAAAAACATTTTCCAACAACCAACTTCATGTGCATACATATGTATATGTATGTATTTAGTATGTGTATGTATAAGTACCACATATGCAACTGGTTTGTGTAGCGCCCCTGCAGTGAAACACCAAACTAGTCAGTAAAGATACCAGTATACAACTAGGTTTTTTCTGACTGGGATTAAACTAGGCCGAAAAATACTAAACTTGTTCTAGTAAAAATTAAACAAACTACTGAAATGTCCAAAACTGGAAAAATCTTAGCTATACTAGTTTTGCCACGAGGGTTAGAACCCATGGCCTCTATCACGTATGTACATAAGCTGAGCACTTATACATCATGCTCGACAATATAAAATTATGATTTGTGAAGTACGCTTTTTGACCAATGTTTTTTTTACACACGTATACACTGTAAAAAAGAAAGAGTTCAGACAAAACATTGCAATTAATTATTAAGATTTAGTATGACAATGATATTAAAGAATGATGGTACTGGTTTTTAATTTTATTTTTAGATGTTAAGCAAACATATTATGTAAGTACTGTTTTTATGTTTACACGTACATATAAATGTTTTTCATGTTGTGTATGTCTGTATGTAGACATGTAATATGCATTTGTATTGTTGTTTTATAATAAGCATATCACCCCTGAGGATATTGGGTAGGAAAAATGGAATCAATTCTTTTATTTGCCCTTAAAAAAAGCATTGGTCAAAAAATATAATTCACAAATCAAAATAAACAATAAAATTACCGCAAAACACCAAATGGTATTAAATTATATTGAACTAAGTATATAAGTAGTTTGACACTATTATATATCTGCCCGAATTCTGACAATTAACAGCTCGTAGGACATCGCCATGTAAAAATAGCAGTTGCTTATAAGTAAAAAAGGCAGACTTTGGAATTATACTATGTAGTAGGGTAGTTTACAACTAGTTGGTGTAACTGCAGGGACATACCCGAAAAACGGGTGACTAGTTCATACGGTTTTAGTTTCTTTTTTTTTTTATCATTGCTCTATTGTGGTTTTATAATTCCTTCTTCAGTTTATTTTCTCACAAATAGATATACATACATACATAACAATAGAAAAAATACACGCAAATGGTGTAATCAATTATATACTATTTTTTTAGTTTTTATTTATTCTATTATTATATTATTTATAAACATTTTAAAACTTTTTCATTATATTCTTAGAATATTACTAGTTTATGTTTAAATTATTTTATTTATTTAAGTTTTTGTATTTTATGCACATTTTTCGTTCTTTTATGTTAATATATATCTTAAGTTTTCATTTTCTAAAGAGCCAAAGTATCAAAAAAGCATTTGCTATTTTCACGCCCCTCGACTTATGCTATTGTGTTTTTTACAACTTAAATACCAGTTGTACTTTTAAGTAAGCTGGATTTACATACATACGGAGCGGTCATACACAAATTTCTGTTCGCAACAGTCTCAAAAATTCTGCTTGTATATCGGTTGCTGAGTGGAAGATCACTCTAGCTCGGCTGACATTACCTTAGAATTTGTTTTATATACCCCATCTCAAGCAATCAATACATTTTCAGCTGAGATCGATCGTTTTGCAAAAATATTCTGAAAGGTGGCCTTTTCAAAGCCCAGGGCAAAAAGAACTATTCAAAGTCGGAGTTTTATATACATTTTCAATCATTCAGTCTAAAATCTGACTTTCCCCCAAAATCTTACAGCAAAATATTAAAATTTTGGTGAGCTGGACCGATTGCAAAATGCTTTCAAGACACCCACTAACAATTTTCTCTTCATTGCGAGTATAAATACCCAGATTCATGCATGTGTACGCATGTTGTCATAAGAATCAAAAATACAAAATTGTTGAAAGCTTGCATGGAAGGCTTGAAATTAACTTTATATTAGCATTCTTATTTTATTTATTCTTAAAACGAAATTATAAGCTTGTTTCGGTGAAAAAGTGTATCACCGTTATGTACACACGGTTTTTTTCCTCATAAAATTCGTGAGAGGGACAAATATCTTTGTACAGAAAAATGTCCTTTTAACGTTTGTTTGTCACCAAATTCCCAATTTCGAAATGTTACTATTAATTAAGTAATTATGAAAAGGGGGAAAAAGCCCCCTACAAAATTGGAGCAAAGTATGCTCTTCACATATTTTTTTGATTCAACATTTCATCCTTACTAGTTTTGGAATAACGTAACGTTCGAAAAGCTTCCATAAAAAAATCCTATCTATGTAGTACAATTATGTATTCTTATTCTGCAATAAAATTGGTAGCCCACCATTGGTTCGGATTGTGATGGAATGGACCCACATTTAAAATATTTTTTACAGAGAAATTAGTTTTGCGTTCACTTGATGCTTTTTGATATTTGTGTACAAAAAAGTGCAACATTTCATAACGGTCCAAGTTAACCACTAAAAAATTGGTCTTCAAAATCTGACAGCTCATCGGTGACCAATTTCTTTTTAATTTTTACTAGTTATTCATGTTTGTTATGTAGACAAGGTTACCTAGCGAGCGTAGTGCGAATCGAAGCGCATTAAGCGTTGCAAAACTTGAGTTTGAAAATAAAAACATTTTATCGATTCATCCTAAACTTATTTAACTAATAAAACATATTTTTATTTTAAATTTTTAAACATAAATTTCGCAACTTTTAACGCAAAACGATACACGTTACCCCCGAAGGCAAACCAACAGATACCGTAATAGGTACGATTAATTCCATTATCATAACATACTTAACTGAATTGTATCTATACAATTAAAATACATAACCTACATATCTCACAATTTGTTGTTGTTTCTTTTTTCTTTTAGAAATAGAAAGTTATAAATTTAATTACAAAAAATATCTTATCTTCAACTGTATTGTTGCATTTTTTTTTAGCTTTTAATTTTTGTTTTTCTTCAAAAAATTGTTTAGTTCAGCTGAAAATATAGCACAAAGCTAAATCTTCGCTAAATCAGGTTAAAAATTTGTGGTAGACCCAGCGGAGGGTACAAAAACGACGGTGGCGGCGATGTTGGCATTGGCGGCAGTAGTCGCAGCAGTATTCACATTTGTGACTACGGGACGCCGTACAATAGTTGGTGTAGTTGTTTTTGTTAATTCGGCTGCTGCTGCTGGTGCAACTGTATTCAAATGCAAGGCTTCAGTATTTCTGCAATCAATCACAACAGATTCAACTGTCACATCTTCAACTTCTTCAGTGTAAAGATTGCCACTGTCTTCCTCATTTTGTTGTCTATTTATAACAAGAGCAACAACAGGTTCTGCTACAATTTCATCTATGGTATTGACATCATTCACAACTCTACGAGAAATAACAGTTTTATAATTACTATCTATGTGAGCAAAATGCGGCTTAGCATCATCTTCAGTAATCAGTGAAGCGTCATCGTTGCCCATCGTGTCGCCGCCACCTTTTTCATCATCACTAGTATGCAATGCCGCCGCCAATGCCTTCCCAACCGCATCGTTGTCATCGCCATCGTTCCTTTCTCACTCAATCTTTGTTTGACAATAAAGCTCTTTGAGTGATTTTAATTCTTCAATAAGCGCTTTATTTTGATTTTCAAGTACCGCTACACGATTCTCCAGGCACTTTATGTACTCCTTCTTTTTACGCCGACACTCACGTGCTGCTTCGCGGTTTTTCTGTAAACGTATTTCACGCTTGCGCGTTTGATCTTCAGGTATGCCACTATTATCTGTTGGGGAATACAAATATAGATTACAATTTTTGAACACAATTTTTAGCTTGATCGCTAAAATTTGGAACCCATCTTTTCATAAAATAATAAAGAGGGCATTATTCTTTACTATACACGATTACTGAGAAAAATTGCAATTAGTATTGAAACTCATTTAAAATATTAACATTTTGTATCTATATTGAATTGTTTATCCTAAAAGTGATTTTTATAAAAATCTGGAGAAATAGGCGTGGCACCACACACGTATGAGCGAACAAATTTTGAAATTTGGACTCAGAATCCTTTGATAGAATGACGAAACTTATATATATATTAGTCTGGGTCGATTTATTAACCGAAATCGCGCCATCGATTTTTCGATAGGTTTTGGGCTCAGGAAAAAAAAGTTCCACTACTCATACCCAAAAAAATAGATAAATAGTGCACAATTTTTTTCGGGTTTTGGGACTTGGTTTGGTCGAAAAATCGACTTTTCCAAAACCCGAAAATAAATTTTTTTTCCAAAAAAAAACTGTTACCGCCAACGTTTTTAGCGCATAATTTTAAGTGGGACAGGAAATATGAGACAAATTCGTTTTCATCGAAAACATTATTGCATGTATGCTGAAAAAATCCTTTAAAAAAATGGGGAAAGGGTCAATTTTTTTACCAAACCACTCCCCAAAACCCAAAAAATGTTTTTTTTCAAAAAACTGTTATCACCAACGTTTTTAGTGCATAATTTTAAGTGGGGCAGGAAATATGAGACAAATTCGTTTTCATCGACAACATTGCATGTATGCTGAAAAAATCCTTTAAAAAAAGGGGAAAGGGTAAATTTTTTGACCAAAACACTCCCCAAAACCCAAAAAATATTTTTTTTTCAAAAAACTGTTATCACCAACGTTTTTAGCGGACATTTTTGGGTCATCATTTGGGTTAAAAATCAAAGTCGAAAAAAGACAAAAAAATTAAATTTCGCAGGCTCAAAAATTATTTTTTTTGGGTATGCGTAGTGGAACTTTTTTTCCTGAAACCAAAGTCTATCGAAAAATCGATGGCGCGATATCGGTTAACTTTCGTCCATACAAATCGACCCACCCTAATATATATAATATACACGGCGTTGCTTGTGGTCAGTACACGCAGTGAAAATGAGCGACCCCTTGTTCAACAAAATTTTTTTCATAAATGGGTCCCAGTGCCTTGTCCTGCACCCCACAGCTAAAACGGGTGTTTATTTAATGCTCCTTTTCGAAGTTAGACTTTCTCCAGAAACCCTACCAAAGTTGAAGGTGCAATGTGAGTCATCAAAAGTTTCTGAGACCCTAAATTAGCTGCATATCAGCTCAAAAATATTTTTGTGTATATTGACATTTCATAAAAAGTTCCTTTGAAATAGCCCATTTTATGTAGAATGTATGTAAGGGGCAGTGTGCCCAGGTGAGCCTTTTCGAGGCTAGATTTAGCCTTTTTTTTTTGTCTTTTAGCCTCATTATTTTGGTTTTAGCTTCGTGGTTTTTTTCTATCCTTTTTTTACTCCAAACCTTTTCTGGTCCTAACACCATATTTTTCATAAAACTTCGAGAAATATATCAACTTAAAGTTGAATAAAGGTAGTATTGATGACGATATACCGAAAATTATTCGTAAAAATTTTCAACTATTTTTAATGGAGTTGATAACCCAATTGCGACATCGCCTACCTGATAATAAGAACTCTTTATAAAGGATCAATTTTTTTTCAGTTGATAATTCTTTGAAAGTTACACAGCCCGATGTATTTTCTTACTTTCAAAAAGAAAAGTTTAGTCATTATCCTAGTCAAGTAGCATTGATTGAGCTGCAGTGGCGAAAGCTAATAACCGTGCAGTGGACTTTTTAGAATTGGTCGAATTCGTATTTAACTTTTTGGTATTACCTTTCAGTAATGCGGAGGATGAAAGAATTTTTAGTGCCATGAACATTTTAAAAACTAAATTAAGGAACAGATTTAAAATTAAAATGCCCAATTCGCTGCTTAATATAACATGTTCGTTAGAACGCTTATCCAAATGTTGCACTGATTTTGAAATTACCGATGATCTCATCTCTATGATAAATACCCAAAGTTTGTACGCAGACTCAAGCTCTTCTGATTCATCAGACGAAGAAAATATTATAAAATTACCCAAACAGCATTTCTCTAAATATTTTTAAAAATAATTTAAAGTAAACTTGCTACAATAAGCGAAACGTAAGACTTTAAAAGTGAAATGCAAATGTTTCAAAAAATTCAGAAAAATCTATTTGTCAGTTTTTTTCTTTTTAACTTAAAATATTTCCAATTCTTTTCAGAACATATTTTACATGAGAATGACGAGACAAAAGCAAAAATCATGGCTGCATCTTAACCATTTCCGCAATCTGGTTTAAGTTGCAGCATTCAACGTATGATTAGAACTTTTTTATTTATTTTATTGTAACAGCTAAATAAGATGGAAATATCGTTTGAATAAAGTTTCAGAAAACCCATTTACAAAAAGCTTTTTTTTTTTAAATTGTTTATAGGCTTACATTAATAAGCTTTTAATCAAAGTGCCGTTTTGATTACGAAGCGTTTTTTTAAACGTTTTATAAACGAAAAATCAGAATTTTGCAAGCTTAATATTTATTTCAGAAAGCCTTTTAAATATTTATTTTAAGTTTACTTTGCTTGTTGGGTAATAATAATTGTAGTGATTTTTCCCAACAATCATTTCTGTAAATGTTTTTAAAAGTAATTTAAAGTAAACTTGCTACAATAAGCGATATGTAAGCTTTTTCAGTTTTAATTTATTAGAAAGCTTAAAGAAAACTTTTTATAAACTAGAACAAAAAACTGTTATAAATCATTCCACGTTGAAAGTGAAGTGCAAATGTTTACAAAAAATCCAGAGAAAACTATTTGTCAATTTTTTTCTTTCAACTTAAATAATTTTCAATTTCTCTTCATAAGAAATTTTACATGAGAATGAGGACGAAAAAGCAAAAATCATGGCTGCATCTTAGCCACTTCTGCAATCTGCTGATAATTGGTTTAAGTTGCAGCATTCAATGTATGATTGCAACTTATTTATCTACTGTAGTACAATAGCTAAATAATATAGAAAACATGGTTTGAATAAAGTTTACAAAAAACAGTTATAAAAAGATTTCTTTGAATTTTTTTTATAGGCTCACATTAATAAGCCTTTTATCAAAGTATCGTTTCAATTATAAAACATTCATTTTCAAACGTTTTATAAACAAAAAATCAGAATTTTGTAAGCTTAATACTTATTTCGGAAAGCTTTTTAAAAATTTATTTTAAGTTTACTTTGCTTGTTGTGTTTAAATTAACATAAAAAAATTGAAATGGATTTCGTAAAAAAATGCTGACTTTTTTTAGCTGCTTTTTTTTCTTAATTTTAGCCTTTTCTAACCTTTTTTTTGCCGATTTAACCTCTTTTTTTCTAACACCTGGTCACACTGGTAAGGGGACCTCATCATTCAGAGCAGAATCGAACTATATATTTGACATTTGCTTATGCACCAAACTCTCATAAATCTTAAAATTTCTTACTGAAATAGCGCTTAGCCTACACGGTTTTGGCAACATAGCGCCAGTCGTTTCATCGAGCTGCCCACTGGCAACAAGTGGTGGTCTGCCAAATATTTATACCAAAAGAATATGGGATGACCCTTGGAGTTTTTGAAAGCAAAATGCTCTGAAAGATATATAGAGTTTCTCGTGATTTCAGAGATTCTATGAACTTTGTAGAGCGAATTAAGGCTCAACGGCTTGCGGTGGATGATGTTATGAAAATGGAGAAAGAAAGCGGATCAAAATGTGTTCCTATCGACATCCGATTTCACCAGCAAAGGAAGCGGGGACCTCACTGGTGGGTGGCTTGGCCTCCCTTGTTGTTCCCAATTGGCACTTGTCACCGCTTAAAAGGTATGGCTGGAAGAAAACTTCCTTTTCCTCTGTTTCAGTCTTTTCTATTCTGCGCTGCGCCTGAAAGTATGCCTTAAAAAATCAAAAATTTTAAATGATGTTTGGTCTTTAGTTTTGATTGATTATTTTTTGTATAGGCCTACTAATTATTGACTGACAGAAATAATGACAACCAATTAAACATTTTTCTTATTACTTTTAATTGTTTGATTACTTTAAATTGTTTTCAATTACTTTTTGGTATTGTTGCAGACAAACATAACCACATGCGGCAAAATAATAATAAAAAAAATAACAAAAAAATCAAAATGTTTATTATAACTTTTTTTGATAATTTTTGATTTTTTTCTATTGGTTATTAATTAGTAGTTGCGTATTTTTGAAAACAATTAAAGTAATCATTATTGATTGAAATAGCCATTCAATCAATTGATTACTCAATTCGAACGGAAATTTAACAAGTCTGGTTCATGATTTTAAATTCTAAACTAAGCACAAAAATGTACCTAATTTGTTCCAGATAGTTTTTAGACACATATATTTTAATAAAAGTAGCTTTTTTTTATACATTTCAATATGTTGCAGTTTTTCTCAGTGAGCTCATAGCAGTGCTGTGAAATACAATAGCAACACCATCGAGTTTGAATCATTTACATTTTTTATATAATTTAAATTCTTACGAAAAACATACACCCTTGCTCGAATTAAATGTTCTCATTCAACTCGCTTAAATAGTTTAATCTATGAGATAAACAAATAAAAAGCACACCAATGCTCAGAAATATTAATCAGTTCAAATATAATTTTATTTTTTTATCAACTTGATGGCTACGTGTAGTTATTGCATTGCACAGCACTGTACATACTTATATGGATATTGAATAATAGACAAATTCTTTACTAGTATTATATGGAATCCTATGAGGTATATAAAATGTTGGCGCGCTATCCGGCGGTAATTGTATTAGTGTACCGCTTGTACTGACCCCCGTACCAGGTAACGTAGGTAATCCACCAGTCTCTGACATTTGCAAAGTCGCTCCACCTTTTTTTTTCATATTTTTTATTTTGTTATCACATCGTTTGATCAAATCATAACACATAGTCATAATCACCATTCATCGCAATAGAGAGAAACCCATTGGAAATCGTTTAAATAGTATCAACATCAATTTCATTATCGCCACCAATTCGTATTCGTTCAAATCATACATTTGCATTCGTTTTTTGTGTTTTTTGTTTTATTTAATTTTTGGAGTTTTCGCATTTAAAGTAACGGGTTTTGTTGAAAATTTGTTAGCAACATGCCGCATTATCATGATTGCAGAATTTCATTCATTTAATATGAAGTACAGGGTGGTCGAAACGCATCAAGAATTGAGTTGAGAACGCAAAGTAGAAGTTGGAGTGTGTTGGAGTAGGATTTTTATGGAAAAAAATAATTGGAGATTAAGATTATTAGCTAATTATTGAGAGAGAGAGTGACATTTACAACACACACAAAAAATTTTACTGACACATTTTGTGCAAAAGAATCCTATATATACAGAAATGTATGTATGCACGTATGAGTAGCATCATGTATTGCACATTACATATGATTTTTTTTTTGCTCTATTTTGGTTTAGATACATTTATGAGAGTATGTATTTATGTTTGAGAGAAGCCTTAAATTTAATGTTAGTGCTTTCATATGTCTATTTAAGTACAATACAATACAATTAAGGGTTTGATTGAGTTGAACATTTCTATATTTAGTGAATGGCAACATTCGATGCAATGATGACAGCAAATATGTATTTATTTTGATTAAGTACACCAATAGCGGTAAGTAAACTGTAGTTTTTCAAAGAATTTACAAAATGCAAACAACACACAAGCACAGACAGACAACTATGTTATGGCAGATGCGAGAGTAAGATTAAGAGAGAGACATTGAAAGGAAGTAAGAAAGAAAGAAGAGAGAAATTGAGTGAGACAGACACAAGAGGAACCGAAAGAGGGAGAAGGGGTATAAAATAAAGAGAATGAGAGAGCTGAAACAGAGAGAGCGCTAAAGTATGCGAGCGAAAAAGAGAGAGTGTGAAAGTAAGAGGCAGCTGGGAAAAAGGACAGAAAAAATCTCGGAAGAGTAAAGGAGAGAAGATGAAATTCAGTTATGACGTTGAGAGAATCGCAATACTAACAAATGGAAGGATTGCACCACGAGCTGTTATACGAAAGTTGGAAAAACGGTTGAACCGGAGATACTACAAAGCTTTATTAAAATTAGAACCAGCGTTATTATGAAGACTTATGGCACCTATTGTTGGCATGCAAGTTGCTGTCAAAGATCTTAGTAAAACAATGTCCTTCGAAAGTAAGCTTTTTCAAGACGCAAACTCAAAAACGGTCTGATGCAAAAACCACAATAGTTGAAAGTTGGTACACCACTTCATACACTGGAAATAGACAAACTTCTTTAAAATTCACGTCCATGTTTCGTAACATTTTCGAAAGATTCATATTTATGCTACATAAATCGTCATATCTCACGAGCTGAATAAGTTACAAAACAAAGTTTAATTTTTGTTTTTATAAATTTGAATATACTAGCATATTATATATTAAAAAATAAACAAATTTTTTGTTTTTATTTTCTACAAACATAGTTAAGCCCAAATTCATAAAAGTAAAAATAGCGCATATAGACAGCCAACCAGAGGAATGCGCAAGGTGCTTCCCTATTTACTAACATTTTCTTTAAATAACTCCTAAATTCATCCGAAGATAACCGAGACCGCAGTGTTTTGTGATTGGTTTTATTTATTTATAATAAACTAGAGCGTCCGGCAGACGTTGCCAGAAATTCACCTGCATGGATCTAGAAAAATTGTCTATGGATATCACTTTTCCTAATGCTATCCCTGTCCATCACAATAATTACTCCCTTTATTCCACCCTTCTCCTTCATATCAAGGATCTATATACCAAATATTACATAGCTCGTAGAAATAGTTGCGGAATAATATTAATTTAGAATATATCAAAAGGTGTACAGGCTCCTTCTCCCTTACTGACATTTTTTCTTGAGGAGGTGGAGATTAACCTTATATTACTCTGGGCCAATTTTCAACATTCTACCATGAATAATTGCAAAATGCAGTAAGAAAAATTCCATTTGCCACGCCATTTTTCGTCATACCCACTTTTTTCTTTGATATGTTAGAGATTAACCTCATATAACTCTGTACCAGTTTCCAGTATTCTGCCCTGAATATTTGCAAAGATATGCAGTAAGAACAATTC
The DNA here is from genome assembly GCA_949987695.1 of Merzomyia westermanni. NCBI lineage: Eukaryota > Metazoa > Arthropoda > Insecta > Diptera > Tephritidae > Merzomyia > Merzomyia westermanni. The sequence continues at coordinate 75,987,534 of OX465290.1, forward strand.
CACTCATATGGGAGATACCACGCCCCCTTTTCTGTTACTAATTTCTTTCGTTAAGGTGACAGAGATTAACCTCATATTTGCACATTTTCAGTATTCTACGACAGAGATATGCAGTATGGAAAATCTCATTTGTATGGCAGGTGCCACTCCCACATCATCCAGTGGCCCGGATTGTGAATCTAAACTATTCTCGCGCTCACATGCGTGCACACAAAAAATTTCATTTATATCAATATCTTTTCATATCTAAAGAAGATTAGAATAAGAATTAACTTTTGTGTTTTATCTCAACTGCCGAGAAGGCAATTTTTTTTATCCTCTACCTGAAGTCTTTGAATTTTAATGCCAAAAGCCAGTATAAATCAGCCAAAAGAAAATTTCAAAATAATAAAACAAGTAAGGAAGTCTAAGTTCGGATGGAACCGAACATTATATACCTAGTAGTGATCTATTATGGCATACCAATTTACGCAGGTCTTTTTTAATACTTTTCAGTTCGTATTATAAAGGCAGCTGATTGTTTTTAATAAAAACACTTCTATTATGAGTTTTGAGGTAAATTAATTTAAAAAAATATAAATGTATGGCGCGATATACAACAGGTATATCATCATAATCCTCCTAAGAGAGTTTTGCGTCAAACTTCTCTTCCAATTTGTGATGTGCCGTTTTGATTTTTTTCTATAAATTGGCGGGACCTACAGATTTTTGCCGACTTCGAACGGCATCTACAAAGGAGATGCATTTTTGCTGAGAAGCCTTCCATGACAGAAAGACACTGGGAGAGTTTGCCAAACCACTGCCGAGAGGCGACTTCGTTTTGAAAAACTTTTTCAAACCACTTTTGATGTTACGTGTCCGGGGACTCGAACCTTGGACCTTCGGTGGGGTAGGCCGGCAACACTACCGCCACACCACGGCGGCCGCCATTAATTTATTTGTATATAATAAGCTTCCCTACAAACAACTGCTAACCACATTTTTTTAAAATACCAATACATGCACATTTTATGTTTGAAAAATTTCCGTTCAAATAGACAGACGGACAGACAGACAGACGGCGGAGGGACGGACATTGGTAAATCGACTCAGCTCATCGTCCTTATTATTTCAGTTTACTTATTGATGGGCCCATCTCTTCTTCTTATCATACTTACAAACCTTTCATGTTCATTAATGGTATGATAATCAATCTAGGTATATAACTACCCTATTGCAGTGGGGTATTAACAACTTGCCGGGTATTTTACTTGTGTGTTATCCGATTTGCTTAATTTTTGGCAGGAGTATACTATATACTATTGGGAAGCAGCTGACCAATTTTGATTTAAATATCAAGTTCAAGCTACAAGCAATCGCCTTGATTTATGATTAATATTATTTCTAAATTTGACATGATCAAAAGTGGGCGCTGCCATGCCCATTTATTGAAAATTTTATTTTCTGCCTTAACATTAATGTACACACCAAATTTTATCCTTATAAGAGTATTATGTACTGAATAATCACTTTTTTTGTATTTTCGAAAATATTCCATGTATAAAAAGTGGGCGTGGCTATCATCCGATTTTACCCATTTTAAATAGCGCTCGGAGATGAGTGCCAAGGAATCTCAAAATTTACTCAAGTTATCGTGCTAACAGACGGATGGACGGACATGGCTTAATCAATTTCTTTTTTCCTCCTGAACAACGCGACTAAGGTTAATATACCTTGTGTGCTACTAGGTATAATAAAAAATCCCAGGATGCTCCTTGGAACTTCCTTACAGATAGAGTTAATTATTCGTTCCTATTTAGGATCCGTACTTCGTCGAACTTCCTGCAGGGAACAGAAAAATTACTTCAGAATGGAAATTTGTTTATAAGTAGATTAAAATACACCAAAAGTATGTAAGACGAAACAAGTGTGGGGTTGAAATTGGTTACGGGGAAAGCTTCAAAAGAGGAAAAAGAGGCTTAAAGTATATATTTAAATTTTTATGGATATCATTATTCTTCTTTTTTTCCTTTATGCTCTTTTTTTTAAATATACCAAGCGACAGAGGGTTTCCTTAGGATTATATTGCCAATGGTGTATACTTATGATATTACCTACGTGATCCGGTCTGCATTTAAACTTTCGCCGGTGGATGTTAGAGTGGCTAAGGATTAAAAATTCTCAAAATGCATTCGTTTATTTGGCATGAGTAGGCAATTGAGAAGTACTTCAACTCAGTAAGAGTTTTTTTTATTCCGTGATCATAAATCTCCCCATTCCCTTGAAATATACGACAGAAAATCGAATGGAAAAACATGGCCCATAAAATGTTCCTACTCTGCTAGCGAAGAAGCCCCCACGAGCTGAAAAATACAGGTGTAGGGTACCTAGCCCAATTGGCGCTAAAAACGGGCAGCTACGATCTTGTCTTGTGTAACTTCTAAAATTGCCTAAGTGTTTTACCGCAAAACTTTTGGCGATTTTTGCAAGTAAACATGAAATGTTTGGATATACTTTACTGGAGCTATTTAAAACACGAACGAGGGCACTTAAAAAAATCTGTGAGGAAATCATGAACTTGAAATTTGTTATAAAAAAAGGTAACCATTTTCGGAATGCACAATGCTATCAACAATCGCCGTCAAAACCTCGATGTGTCAAGAAATAAAGCAGCTAAGATTTGATACAAAAAAGAAAAAGGCGACGTTTTATCAGCAGTGAAAGATCGCTCTATTTCAAAATTTGAAAAATTCCATACTAAAGGTTTTTTTAAGGAAAGACATATTTCATAATTTGGTTGAGAACGAAACATCTCAGTTTTTTTTAAATAAGCCTCTTTCTCAACATTTCATTCAAAAATGCCCTGTCTGAATGGGTATCGAATTTTCGGTCGTTTTGTTGTTGAGAAAAATGCTGAGATAGAGCATTCTTTAAAAAAAAATTATAAGATATGACATTTTTCACAAATATTTTTAAATGCGGTGATCTTTCACTCGGCCGTCGATATTGTAAATAGGAAATAGGAACTTGATGTCTTTAAAGTTTACGTATTTTGAGTCGGAAATTGTATAGTTACAGACCAAGGGCACATGTTGTGTTTGCTGCGATTTTTCTTTATTTTTCCCTTTTTTGCAAAAAAAAAAAAACATTTTGTTAAAACGTGAAAAGAGACTTTGCAAAAGTCAGCGACAACAGCAGTAGGATTACAATAAATATAAGTCAATTTGTTGGGTTTACTCCTTTTTGAGTTCAACTACACTAAGCTCTCTGCTCTTCATCTATACAATATGAAGTCACAAACAAACTGAATGGTAGAAAATGAAACAAAATTTTAACAAATTAAAAAAAAAAACGAAAAGATGACAAACTCGCTGCACTGAAATGAAGCACGAAAAAAAAACAAAGAGAATGCAATGAAGGGTGACAGATTATGATATGGATATTAATATTTACTGTAATGTGTAACCAACACAAATATACATTAATATGTATGTAAGTATATTCATACCATATTTAATAATAAAAATTAAAAAACAAATTGAAAAACAAGTTCTTAATTTATAATTAAAGGAATATATGTACATACGTATGACACAAGTGGTGATCGTGAGCAAGGCAAATGGATATAAAATGGTTAAAAAATGTGATGAAGACGACGATGATGACACTGAAAAAATTTATATATGCTGTGCAAATATTTTATTTATTTTTATTTGCTAAGTTGAAATGTATTTACAAACATACATATGAAAATATTACGCGAATACAATGTGATCACGAAAGAAAACGTTTTTTTTGCAAATTCATTAAGTGATGCTGGTAATTATGATGATCATGATGATGTAATAAAAAACAAACAAAGTGGGCAGTAGAGCTGGTGGATTTAGAATTATTGCAACTGTATTTAGAAATGACTATGATGTTGATGATGCAGGGCTTGGCGAAGCCTCATAGCTTTACTACATATATTGAGTAACGACTGCACATACATACATACATACACACTCTATGGAGAAGATATTTCCTACTAATGGCAGTATGGGGTTTCATCCTTATCTTCTGACGAATCAGCTAAATAATTTTGAATTCTAAACGAACCATGCATACTGTGTTGCATGTAGTTGTCTTTGTAGTAATCCATCCGGGGAAAAGTTCCCACATTGGGATCCCTCTACTTAATTTATGTAGAGTTTTACCAAACACATTAACAAAAACATTAATTCAAGGGGAAACTTCTTCTCCATTTTGTAGTGTGCTCTTTCATGTTATTTCCTACCATATTTTAATTAACAATGATTATTTGAATAAACCAGCAATAATCGATTAAAATATTCTGATTTTTTACGATTATTAAAACAAAAAATTTTAGTCTAAAATAATAATAAAAAAAATTGTTGACTACTTTTTATTTTATTTAATTTAATTTTTTAATTTTTTTCTGTTGTTATTTTGCCGTATTTTTATAGGGGACAGGTAACAATATCACCGGAAATAAAGTCAATTGACTTTATATCGGATCGCAAATGGAAAAAATTGTCAATTGACGTTATTCCTCTTTTCGAAATGAAAATAAAGTTAGTCTTTCAAAGATTTCATTTGCACAGCGTGATTGTTGTTTTCCAAGTTCTCATAGCGTAGTATGATATGAATTTAAAATACCTAATGTGATAACTTGCTAAATTATTTAAAAAAGCGCCGCAGGCGATAATTTAGTATAAAAAATTGCGCGATTTTTAATTGAAAATTTTCATTTTATAATATGATATGAATTTACATTATTCAATGGTTCGATTTCGAAATAAAAAAATAACGCCATACCATTGTATATTTTAAATTCATATCACGTTATTAAATTAAAATTTGGAAATTTTCACCTGTGGCGCATTTTTTAATAATTTCGAAAATGTCACTATTGAATATTCTACAACCATATCGTAATGCAAAGATAAAATTTGGAATTAAAAATGCCGTGATTTGTAGTGAATTTACCTTGATATCCGTCATAAGTTTTTTACACATAAAAAATTTGATTGCGCTTATAATTTTTTCTGCTAGATTATTTTTTTGTTGCCGAACAAAAAATGGCCAATATCATATTATGTCATTGCAGGAAGCAGCTTTGGTCCTATTATAGCATAAATACATATTTAATTTGTGAAAATACTTTATGCATCTCCTATATGCACTTCCATGCTTATGTGTTTCTACATTACTAAAAAAATATTTTCAAGAAATAAAAACAATCCAAATTTTTTTTTTTTTTTTCAATAATGGTACAAAAATCTAATTGCAAAGTAACCATTAAAAATAAAAAACAATTGCAATTTTTCATGCAATTTCTTCTCTTAAAAATAATCTATTAAATTACTTAACTGGTCTGTTTATGTGCATGTATGTACCATCAGAAGTATATACAAATATATGTAGCTTTTGCCAATTGTGTATAGCATAATTATGGCTATCACAGTTTGCTTGTAAAATGTGGAATAATATTATAATCAGGGATAGGATTTTTAAGACCTATAAAAAAAGCAATTAAAAGGCAGCAAAACAAAATAGTAAGTTGAAAAATTCATTTATTTTTATAACGGCATTTTTTTTTTCTTATAACTAAAACGATAAAAAACAAATGATGGACTAGTTTGATTGTACTTTTGGTTTCAACACAAAAGCCTGACTCTATAGTTGTGATAACATTGTGCCACAAGATGCATCTCAAAATTTGGGGTAGCACCCACCCACCATATTTCTTACCAGAAAAAAGGCAATTTCCATTAAATACTATCCCTGATTATAATACACTACATCATATCTTTCAACGACTTTTTACGCTTAACTGTGAGTACCTTAACTAAGTTGCATAGTTTTATGAAATGAAGAGAAAACATGACTTGAAAAAATATACAAATTTCGAAATTCTGTGCCTAGTGAACGTATGCTTTATAGTTGATGGTATGACGCTTATTGTTCTCATTAGTATGGCATACATACATAAGGCACGTACCTATGTAAATACATATAATTTTGTGTGTGCATGTACATGAATACATAAATACATACATACGCAAATGCATATTTAATCTAATAGGTATTTTAATAACTTACCTGATATATCAGGTCCACTAATTTCGGTGAAAATTTTATGGTATGATGGCCTTCTTGTTAGCTCTATTCGTCGCTGTGGTGAATCATCGTCGGTTAGACTATCCTCACTAGTGTCGAGGTGTTGTGTATTTGGTTCGGGTTTGATCTTACATTGAAAATTTGGAGGGAGCTGAGTCAGTATGCATCATTATATGTGTATATATATATTTTGTTTATATTCACAAGCAAATAAAACCAAAACATAGTTGTTTATTTGTTATCGTGGATTAAATGCCGAGCAAGGGATCGTCAATTTTAAGGAAATGATATGAAAATGGAGAAGTAAGTTGAAAAATTTAATATAATATATATTGTATTTGTAGGTTTAGTAACAATAGAGTATGCTAACAAACGGAACTATTAGAAAATATTTTAAGTGAACAATTATACTTTGTATTTTAATATAGAAGGTTATGAACACCATATTTAGGTTTTCAATAGTTTATAAGACTGACTGGGCAGATTTCTATAATTCTGATTGTAAAACAACAATAGCAGCGTAACTCATTTGATGATTAGTTAGTTTAGTTCACTACCAATAATAGTTGCGTAAAATAGAAAACAAATCACAGTAACACTTAAAGCTGATTAACTTAACACATCAGATAACTTTTCAATTTAAAAAAATTCTCCAGACCAGGGATTTTAATCAACAAGGACTTTAAGCATACCCAAAAGAAAGAAAAAACGTTGATCTTAGCTATATCCGTTAGTTGTGCCTTATTCTTAGTCTTGGGAGTTAACTATATCGCTTTCAGATAGCTCACAAATTATATTCTAATAATATAGTTAGTGCTGAATTGTCGTAGTGTCCGTAAAGTCTATGATGCATAAAAGCATAAAATAGTCTTGAGAGGAACTAAAAATTATAAAATAAAATAAATAAATATTACCAAAATAAATCCTAAAACAATCTCAAAATAGTTTTGATAATCATTCTAAAAACCATTCTAAAAATATACCAAATTGAAAAACGGAGTACCGAAAATTAACACCGAAGTTGTTTCTAACACATTTGTAACATTACACGATACTTAGACCCGGCTGCCGTGAGTGAGTGAGCTATATCACCTTATCTAATAGTCCTTGAACTTTATACCTCAGAGAAATACATTAGGTGACCACTCATTTGCTAATCGTTATTTAAACTAAATGTTTGTTTGGCCTATACCTGGCATGAACTTCATTTTACCACGAACTGCGAGTGATGTTTAAAAATTTAACATTTCATGGGCATTTGACTCAAGTTCAAAAAGTTCGGAACTGTAAGTCCTTTGCCGGATATGAAACCGGTACGCTCCGGACTTCCTTGTAGTACTGCCTGACTGTCGTGGTAACGATTTGGTATGAGCAGTGCAACCTTCTAGGTCATGTCACTTTATGGAAAGAGAAGATGGGTAATGAGAATTGAGAGGCATCATATCCGTAGAACAAACATCTATTTGCACGTCAATACCTTTGGTCATATTAGTCGCCTCTTACGACCGGTATGCCTACCTCGGGCATATTCTTACTCCCAAACCCGAAATGGTCCACCTACTCCCTCTATCGCTTTGGTGTTAAACACTCTGTGGAGTTATCTTTTGGGAGCATTTGAAAGTATTCTCACGTAGGTGCTCCATGCAGTACTCAGCAACGAAGGAATGGAGTACTCCGAAAGGGCGTACGCAATTCTCCCCTAGGACAACGTCATGTAAATTGGACCACCTCTTTTTATATTAATGAGGATAAGTGTTGGAGTACTCTGATACTCCTTACGGAGTATTTTTAAGATGATTGAACGGAGTATTTACATTTGTTTTAGGGGAAAAACGAATTATAAGCAAATTCGGGGGATAGGGATAGGGTTAGGATAGCCGAACTTATTATGCATTTCACTTGTGTCTGCATTCTTTTGATTGCAAGAAAACCAGTAGGAAAAGTTTGCTTTTGTTTGTTCGCATACCATGCTATCATGTGTTGATTCAACGACTTACTTGCATAGCACTGCCTGATGTTGTATGTATTACCGTTGTACTTGCTGGTGGTTTATTCACATATAATACACCCTTAGGCCCTTGGCAACCGGCCCCCACATTCGTAACGGCAGTTTGAATGACTGACGACTGATTGGCTGCTTGTATGACAGACTGCATTTGCTGTCAGATACAAATGTTAAAATTAATTATATAGTTTTTTCCGTTTTTTTTTTTGTAAAGAAAATCCCATTTCCTTACCTGTATACTATGTACTGGCGCTAGGGGGTATTGTACATTCGCTGTTGTTGTTAACACAGTACCAGCGCTCGCTGAGGGCGGTGCTGTTGCTACACTATTGCCTGCGTTTGAATTAGAGGAATTATTACTTTGGTGTTGTTGCGTTGATGTGGTCGTTAAATTGTGCCCCTCGTCAAGGTTATTGCTTGAGTTGCCGTTCTCCTCACCGATGCTGTCCATTTTCTTAATTTTCAACAGCACCGTTACGTCTTCCGACAACTGCTTCAGCTTGACAATTTTTCAATTTTAAATGGTAACCCAAAATGCTAAATCGGTAGTAATAATGCTACTACGAAAAGCAAAATAGTTATGTGGTTGGTGTTGACTAAGATTGATCCTTTGTTGCGGATTAAGATGCTTTGCTTGGGTGTTAATGCTTGGTGACGATGGTTTGATATTGTTATTGGAGACTGGCGTTGACGTAAACAGGTTGTCTGATGCGATTTTATTCCTTTAAATTTAAAGTTTAAGCTAAAGAAATAGAGAGAAAAGGATAAACTTGTGAGTTAGAGAATTAAAAAAGTTTGTATAACTGAAGCCTGTGCAATCTTTTTGAGTTGCGTAGAAAAAACATGAAATATGGATTTAAAATAACTTACATATGCAAGCTAATCGAATTGTTCGAGTATTTTTAAGAGCCCTAGTATGTACAGTACTGCTCGAAACATATGCCACTTCTTTCAAGGAAGCCGCTTCTCAATACTGTATATGTTTATGAGTTTTTAAACATTTTCATTTAAACTATAGCGAAATCTGTAATAGAAAGTCTGGAAAATTATACAAAGTTCAGGAAAATTAATATGTAAAACTTTTATTAAAATTTGAAACTTTTTAGGTAGAGTTTTTAGAAAACTGTTCAGGATGCAGTAAGTGTAATAACTCTAAACACCCTACGTAAATTTCTAAATTCGAAAGAGATTGTTTACTAATAAAAGCCTTATGTGTAAACTAACAAACCTTATCATTAGATTTTATTGCGGGTGTGGCGGCCTTGGAATAATATGTCTCCAACAGGCAGTGATATGTATCTATGTAACGATATCTGAATTATTTTTAATGTAACGGTCCCTTGAAAACATCTTCCTTTCGTGTTGCCAGGGTGTTTTGGGATAATGAGTAAGTCGAAACTACCTCAAAAATGTACATGAGTTTTCAAAATTGTTTGTCAACGGTGTTGTGTAATTTCATCCACATAACGCATGAACAAAATAAAATTTTGTATGGAAGAACATGTTGAACAGCTCTGTGATGGTCTAATTTTTTTCTACAAATTGGCGGGACCTAGGTATATAAATATATTTTTAGTACAGACTCCGACTTTCATCAAAATGGGTCTACCACTAGCCCAATAAAATAAATGAACTCTGTGTGCTATTATGCGACTGTAGTATATGTTTGAATGGATCTATGGACACGAGTTAATAAAGCAAAGAAAACAGAAAACCAAAGCAAAACTTGCTCGTTTGCATGCCCCTTTATGTTTTTGTTGTTGTGTGCGTAATTGATATCAAGCGAGACAAAAACCAAAGAAAACAATGGCATACCATGCCATGAGTCACCAATCACCAAAAGAATCTCGCCATTCAAGCACGAGTAACCGATCAAACAATTGGCAAATCGAGTCACCGTCGCAATAATGACAGACATGCCGATTGCCAGACAAACCGTCACTTCTACAATCTGTTAAAGGCGACCGAATTCATAATGAATACGTATTTATATACATAGAGATACATACAGTGCCGGACATAAGTATTGGCACAGTCGTTTTCTGCGATTTTCACAAATTTTGGTTTTAATAAAATTATTTTAGCAAAGACTATATAAAAGCATGTGCCAATGTCTAATACAAGAATTCGCGAAAATTCCAAGAAATTTATCAAAATTGAAAATTTTTTTCACAAAATTTTTATAACTTTTTAGAGTATGCAGTTTTGTAGGCCATTAAGTTTTAGTTAATAAGGTGTTAATCTTACCTTCGTGTCACATGTTGCTGATTTTTCGTAATTTTTTTTTCTTGGGGACCTATGTATTTTTCTCCATAGAAGTTGTTGAACGGAATCTTATAACTTTAAATTTACTTTATATGAAAAAAAATCGGAAAAAAATTGCCAAAAATCAGAAAAATGTGTCACGAACTTAGGATTACCACCTTATTATACTTACATTTAATGGCCTACAAAACTGCACACTCCAAAAAATTATAAAAATTCCGTGAAACAAATTTAAGATTTTGATAAATTGTTTGGAATTTTCGCGAAATTTGGGTACTTTTACATGGTCTTTGTTAAAATAATTTTATTAGGGCCAAAATTTGTGAAAATCGCAGAAAACAACAGTGCCAATACTTATGTTTGGCACTGTATATACATATTTACAAAAAATACATATAGTAAATTCTTATGCGTGGTAAAGTTGACGCTATTAATACGACGATTAGAGCGGTAACGAACTACATCATCGCTGGAAGCCATGGACCGGAATCACAACATCAGTTACTACAACAACGACGGTTCAACAAAACGTATAAAACTAAATACAGCAACAAAAAATACGCTTGCGCTCATGGTGACGAATATGAGTTTGGCTCTATATATATGTACATATATGAGAGAAATTAAAAACAAAAAATTAAGAATGAAAGCGTCAAAGCAAATCACAAATCAAATCGGAGAAAATAATGAAATTACAGCAGGCCGGATTTGCGCTGTGCTTGAGTACCGCCACGCAAAACCGATAAAGTATTCAAAAATGCAAGCACCTAAAATGTCTGAACCCTTCGAGTTCGTACGCCATTCAAGTTTTCACAAAAAAAACGAAAAATTAGGTCCTCGAAACAAACTTTTGGCGCCGATATGCCAATCACAGCTATATGGCAGTTGATAAGTGAGGTCTAACAGTTTCTATCCGAATATCCATGGAATTTGTTGTTAACTTTATCCACACTTGCTATTTATAAAATGTATAATGTTATAACAAAATTATATAAATAACTATTTTACAGATATAATAAAATAAAATCCCAGCAAGTAAAGTAATCTTAAAAGCAATGTTTAAAAAAAATTTTATTTATAAAACGTCATGTAGTCGGCTTCGTGCGGAGAGGATAAATGTTTTAAAAATTATATAAAACTTTCGCTAAAGAGTGTTCAGCGGACAAAACATTGGCAGGGAGAGAGATCATTTGGACATTTCAGTAAGATTTGCAAGAAAGAAAAAGCTTAGAAATTTGAGTTATTAAAAAATCATAACAGTAACAGCTGTTTTGCTTTGGAAGTTTCTGCAAATAATGGTCACGAATTTTCATAATTTTTGTCTAAATCGCATTCGTAGTGTCTAAAAAAACTGCAAGTGAGCGGAAATTGAGGGAGCAAAATGACATTTAATTCCAAGAGAAGTTACAAATTCTTGCTGTATAAATTTGGGCCAGCAAGAATTTGCAATCAAGGAAATCAGCAGATTTTGACACATGTTGGTTTTTTTTGCCAACAAAACAGTTCAGTTGTATGTTTTAATTTGGGTATGGTTTTTATTTTAATGTATAGTTTAGTTAAACTATTGCACTATAAAAAGCTAACATGTTTTTATTCTCGAATTGTTGCAATTTTAACTGTCTGCTGCATCGTGGCAATCAGCCGACACTCAATCATGTTACTTTCTACAAATTTTTCGTTCGCGTAAAACTTTGCGCTTTCGGAGAAAATAATAAAAAAAATCTTGAAAATCTCGTTGGTGTAAAATTGTTACTGGACTTTTACTTTCAATTTTTGCTTTTCGAGAGAGTTGTACGTCAATCTCTCTTTACTGGCAGTACTTTTGCAAATTTTGTCGCTGCACACAAGTTTTGTTTCCCATTTTTTGTCAAATACACAGCGGCTTATCGTTTGACAGATTTACCAGAAGTAGTCATCAAAAATTCTTCCGACGAAGTATTAAAAGAAACGAGTTTCGGGAATGATTTCCTGTAACGTCTGACTGATTCTTACTATTACTGATATTTTACAAAAATAGCAACGTGGCAAGACCTTCGGACCACCGAACTGAATTTATATGAGACAAGGGACTTGTTCTATTTCGAAGTAGAAAAGTTCTGAGTTTGGATTCATCACACTCAATTGAGCGAAATTTTCTCCGGAGCGCCAGAGTAACAAAATAACCCCATAAACAATGAAGTAAGCTAGTTTAGTTTATTGAACAATATTTTCCAAATGTTGAAATCAATGTTTTCCAAACGAGTTTGTAACTAAAAAATGTCAAAATCGTTTAAATATGTTTTCACAACTGTATGGTAGCTTTGGGGAATTAACTTGAGTTGAACTTTCTGGGAGGTGAACAGTTTGGCAATTTTCAAAAATAATGATAAATAATTTACCTACTTGGTTTATATGAACTTTATTATATGGGCGACGTGGTGTAGCGGTAATGTTGCTGGTCTAACACACCGAAAGGCCCGAGGTTCGAGTCCTGGGACAAGTAATATTAAAAGTGGTTTGAAAAAGGTTAATTAAATATTGTTTTCCAAACCTCACTTCCAATTGTTTAAAAAGGGGTTACTTTCGTTGATTAGACAATTTTTTCCAAACGTTTAACAATGATTAGAGTAAACGTTTTCCAAACGCAAAGCTTGCTAAAGTAAGTTTATCGTAAGCTTATAGTAAACGTATTTTGTTTATTGGGGATAGTTCATAAATAATTTTCAACTACTGCCTGTGAAAACAACCCATCAAGTATAGAGAACCGAATGCTGGTAATAACTACATTTTGGATTTAACTCGACTTTAGCTGTTATTACTTTTCGCCACCATTCCTAAGATAGAATAACAGTAGATTGTATGGCATACATATTTCCCTTATTGGCTTAACACTTTTATTTTTTTTTGCGTAATGTATTTTTATGAAGTGACGTCATTAACGTCGACATTGAAAATGAGAAATCGCTAGTCCCACATACATTTATACAAATAAATTCACACAGCCAACATTATATATAACTCGTCATATGTGTCTAAGTCACCGCACACTAATCTGTACTGACTGTTCCGTCAGGTTTTTGCAATGTGGCGAAACACAAAATCATTTGTCAGGCACTCCCATTGATCGCAAAAAAAAAAGAAGTAAGGACATTTAAGTTGGGTTGTAAAAGATCAATTATGGGTAAAATAAGACAAGTTATTGCTGTTGTTGTAGTAGCGGATTTAACATGGTAATACTGAATTGACAGCCTCTGGTCGATTGGGATGCCTTAGATATGCCTTTCGTTAGAGGCGACTAACAATCCTGCCCTTACAGATTACACTGAAATAACAGTCCTTCCGGTCATCGTGGGGATGCTCCGCACCCTAACCCTTTAGGTTTGTTCGACTTGGTACATCGGTAATGATTGCAGTACAATCTGCCTTACTTCAAGCAGTACAATACTTAAATGTACAGGGAGATGTCTCACATGGCTCATTTGGTTTCCTTATTCAATACAATCCACTTTTCGACGAATAAAGTTATAATACCCGAAACACTGTGTAGTACAGCTGGGTATAAAATAAATATAAACAAGCTGCATTTACAACATTCGTGCATATTTGTTTTCTATTTTTTTTTAGTTTGTACACGTGCTGCAAATAAGTATGTACATACCGACATACGTATGTACGTAAGTAACATCAACGTAACATACGTTCACATAAATGACTTTTGGAAGTTTACCACTTCGAATTTTTGAGCGAGTCACAGTACAAAAGTTAGTGCCAGTAAGGCTGTAAATTGATTTGCTTACAATGTTGTTACTATTATAGACTATTTGGCAGTGTTTGCTAAAAGTTGAAACAGCAGTGACGTAATTTTTAATTTTATGAAGAATTTTTCTTATTATATGTGTAGCGAGCATTGAAATAGTAGTGGGTACTCACACTTCACATTGTATGAAATTTTTAAACTATCCAAGTACAATTTGCATTTATTTTTAATAAGAATTATTCAACATATGCTAACATAAGAAAATACATAAAAAGGTTTTAATTACATAAGCACTTAATAAGTAATTCACAAAAGATGCAGCTCATCTAGAAATTAGCAAGAGCATTAAAATAGTAGTGTACTCAAAAAAAAAAAATTAAATTAAGGACAATGAAAGTATTTGGTTTATTTTTTCTTCAATATCACTGTGGAACAAATTCAGATAAACGCACTGGCCAAATCATTAATTTAATTTATATAATTTTTTTACTTAAAACTTTTCATAACTAATATTTCAAAATTATATTTTTTTTCGTATTTTTATAATTTCTTTTTCAATGTTTCTTCAAAACCAACACTGAAAAAATTGTGAAGCATATTATAGATCAAACGTAAAGAAAAATAACTTAGTTTTGTGGAAAAAAAAAGGCCAACATTTTGCTTCATAAGCACTACAAAAATTTTATAAATAAATTTTTTTTTTTAATTTAATTTGTTGCACAGGTCTCTAGCAATAATTTGGCTTTAAAAGATTGAAAAAATATCAATTAGTCGACAAGTTATAGCCAAAAAATTACACAAACAATATCCTGAAAATCGGCATTTGACTGCAAAGTTCGAAGGTCGATTAAAAAAAATTCGAACCAACATAAACAAACAAACGCCGCGATACGGGTCTTCTAATTTAGCCTCTATTTTCACCCCTCACTCTCAGAATCGAACTACTTTTTGCTAACCTGAATTTGTTCCACAGTGTATTTCGTAGAATAGCCATTGTTTTTAATCACAGCCGCACAACGATCCCTCATGGCGTCAACGAGATACTCACACCTAGCCTTAGCTATTGACTGCCACGCACATTGAACCACATCCCAGAGCTCATTGTTCTTCTTCGGGATTTCTTCCCATACTGATTTTTTGAGGTCAGTCCATAAGTTTTCTAGGGGATTCAGATGGGGTGATTGCGCTGGCCACTCCATTACCTCAACTTTATTGTCCCGAAACCATAGTTTCGCCAGCTTACTTGTGTGTTTTGGATCGTTATCCTGTTCCAGTACCCATTTGAGTGGCATATCTTCTCCAGCATATGGAAGCATAACCTGTTGCATAATATCCACGTATAATCTTTGGTCCATGATCGTTTTTATCCAATATATAGGCCCTACACCGTTGTATGAAAAACAGCCCTATACCATAATACTGCATCCTCCGTTCTTCAAGGTTTTCACAGTGTACCGGGGATAATATTCCGTAGTAGGGGGGGCGTCTTACATACTGAGCAGAGCCTTTACCACCATACAAAACGATTTTGGACTCATCCGTCCACAAAATGTTTCTCCATTTTTGAATGGACCATTCAAAATATTGCTTGGCAAAATTAAGTCTGAGCGTAACATGGTTTTTTTTTTCAAAAGGGCGACCTTAGGTGGACTTCGAGCCTACAGCTTGTGCTCACGTAGCCGTCTTCTTACAGTATGCACACCACACAATAGTTTTAGACTATTTAAAACTTCGACAGCTGACATGTTTGGTCGAGACTTGGATAATTTTATTATCTGACGTACTGAAGAACTTGAAAGATTCCGTTTGCCGCTCCTTTTTTCAGGTTTAGTTTTTAAAGTTATTGCATTACGTATCATTGTAGATGAACAGCCAATTATTTCTTGTACTTCTTTGTATGTTTTACCACTTTCAATTAATTTTTTAATCATTTCACGTTTCTCGTGAGTGCAGTGTTTACCTCGTCCCACTAAAAGTATCAAAAAATGGGTAAAAGATTGACTGGCTACGCAAGAAGTAAAGAAATTTGTGGAACTTACTGTTTTTTAAAGAAAAATCTATTCTTTTAACGTGAAAGGAAAAATTTAACGCGCATATGATCTTGACTACTATTTCACTGCTCGCTCAAATTGACACTTTGCTTCGAAGCCTTCCACTACAAAAAATTAACTGTAAAAGTTAACGGCTTAAATATTTGTATAGAGGTGGGTCATAGACCAAAGATGATCATTTTAAACATAATCGATATCAATGTTTCATACATTGCGTAATAAATCGTTTATTTGCATTTCTTACGTGAATACTACTATTTCAGTGCTCGCAGCTGTATATTGTACTGTGTTCTTTTACTTCGAAACCGTATTAACAATCGAATTGCGTGTTTGAATTTGATGCTTTTATAGCACTGGACAAATTTAAAATAGCGTTTAATGGGCTTAAACAAGAGGTATGTGTTTCTGGGCTATATGGGTACCCACGAAAGATGATAACGAGGGTCTTAATACAGATTGGTTACTATTTCAATATTTCATTTGGTTACGGGGATATAAAACAAATCGTTAACACAGAGGGCCATGGATGGCGAGCCAATGTTTGTAATGATGGTTTCAATCCAGGATGTAGTAATTATAGTTACAGGTGCATGCGTCGATCGTAGCGAAAAAGGTTGTATTTAGTGCGCTGTGGGAAGGCGTAAATAACATTCTTTATTTCGTTAAATTTTATGTTACTTATTTATAAAATAAAGTTGGTCACGAAACAGTCACAATGCATATCAAAGTGTTTGGTGATAAATCGTTTGTCGAAAAATAACGTCTATACTTATGAGTAATTTGGCAACTACTGTTGATTCAGAATCGGGAAGGATCTCTCCGAGCCGTTCGAAACTAAACGAGGTTTCAGGCAGCGTGACCCCGTATCGTGCTATTTCTTCAATTTAATGCTAGAGAAAATAATACAAGCCGCAGAATTTCACCGCTCAGGAACCATCTATTATAAGAGTTTTATTTTGTTTTGTTTTTTTTCCGACAGGGTGAATGATTGATGTATATTGGAACGATTTTTCGTCATCCCTTGTCAAATTTGGTTTCGAGAACGAAAATCGACACTGATGATGGCACAACGCCGAAACCGGTTTGTCTCAAAACCAAATTTGACAAGGGATGACGAAAAATCGTTCTATTATAAGAGCGTGCAATTGCCGGCGTAAGTATTGCCTACTATCAATTGTAGAGAGAAGCGAAAATATGTAGTTGGTTTATAGGTGAACGAGGACAAAAGGAAGTATCTTCTGTCATTATGCAAAGAGTCAGCATTCGGGCTTTGGCACCCACGCTACCGTCGACGGCCATAATTTTTAAATAGTAAAGGACTTCGGTTACCTGGGAACCGGCATGAACACCAACAATAATGTCAGCTAAAAAATCCAGCGAAGAATTACCCTTGCCAACAAATGTTAATTAGTTAGCGCGCTTTTTTGGAAGGCCAAAATCGTTTAGACGGTTTAACAATCAGCTTTTTAGGGCTGGTGATACGTTTGTCCTAAAAGATTGTTCTTTTTGTGGTTGAAACAGTTCTTCACCGTGCCTATTCGTGCCAATGATTTTAGGAGAGTCTACATTGAGCACCTAATGAGAAGTTTGGATTCACGAGCAAACATTCGGCATGTCATGATTTAGTCTGGATAGGGTAAAGCTTATCATAATACAGCTTCTCGAAAGCTAGCGTTCCACTGGACCGAATGGCAGTGCCTGTGAGTGTATGATGACAATCACCAGGAGGAAGATGACAACGCCGGTGTTCCTTTGCATGAATATTTCTTGCAATCTTGGAATTTTTGACTTACTCTTTCCACCTCTATAAGGAGACATAAGAAGACTGTTAGCAGTCTTGAGGGTTGTATGTTTGAGAGTCTTCAACTGCTTTCACGTTGCTTAGCTCGACTACCATATAACAATAAATTACCAAACGTCACACCACAGATTTTTGGGCCGTTGGCAGTCGGATATCTTATATCGCTTGCTTTTATAAATCGTAAAGAGTGGCCAAGGATTTAGCCTGTGACAATGTGAGATTCCGGGATGTAAGAAATCCCCTTATGTGGAGTAAAACATTTATTTTGAAGGGTAATTGTTTAAGGCCTACACCGAGTGGATCACAGATATAGGGTGTATCGAAGAGTGCGGAATTGTGTTCTGCGCAAAAATACTGGGGATCGAGTAGCCGGTTTGGACCGGCTAAAGTTTATTTTTTAAAAGCGCGGCCAACTCAGAAAGTTATTCTGCACACAAAAACTATTAGATTTAGGATCGGCCTAATAATATCTGCTCTCCAGAGCCGTATTCTCATCGCTAAAACCAGAACAAGTTTTTAGATATCCATATCGTCATTTTTGGATGAATATTAGCACTCGGTGGCGGTCGTAAACATTTACCTTTTGGAGCACATCTGTAAAGTTCCCCTCTCAAATTGGAATTTTGGATTTAGACATGTGAATGAAATACCTGTTTATCTGGCAGATAAATTTTAAAGTTTACATAAAAAATGTACCTTAGTATTTGTGTACCTAGATATTTAGAAAAGTACACCACTGTGCGCTGGTGACTAAATAAATTTTGAACCAAGGACAAACAACTGTTTAGGTTCCCAGCTACGTAAACGTACTCACCACTTTCTACAAATAAGCCAATCAATTCATAACTTCCAGTATTTAGATATGTATATACACATTGTTACTAAGGTTGTGAAGCTTATCTGCATTTAAAAAACAAGACTAAAGTCCTCAATGGAGTTAGCCACATTAAAAACTCTTTTGACTTCGTCATCAATTTGTTTTCCCTTGTTTTTTTGCAATTTCTAAAATGAAAATGTGAACACAGCAGCCGTCACCAAAAGCAACTCAATGAGTCTCATTGAACATCAGAAAAGGCAGTATTTTGTTGTTGTTCGGCAAAATAAAATCATTTGCAACTTGAAAATTCGTTAGATAAAACAATAATCACACTGATCACTCTCAGACTAAGCTGATAAAAAATTTCCTTTTTTGAAAAAATTAGCAACAATTCAATAATAGCAAAAAGAAACTGAAACTACGTCGACAACTACGACAACACGACCACGAAACGAAACTTCTGATGACATCACTAAAAAATTACTCGGCATTGTTAGTGCTGCTGGCGATGTGCCTACTTTTTTCTTTCCTTGTTGTTGTTTTAGTTCAACAGTGCACACGGTGTCGATGCGAATTTGTAAACAAACTCTGAATTTCATACTTATTTAGCATTAGTATAAGCAAGTACCCCATATACCACACAAATACGAAACATCATACTGGCTCTATCACGTTGCTCGGCCGCGCAATTAGCCGAAAGATGACGTTATAGGAAACACACACATATAAGTACTGTTGTTTTTTACTTTTGTTGATTTGGCACAATCAAATGATTACCTGAAATTTTATAACAAAATATGTGGCCCTTCTGCAAATGACCTATTCCCCAAGCACACCGCTTTCATAATTCCCCAAATTGTTATGCTTTAAATTATCACATAAATTAATAACAATCACACCGCCTGAAACAAACCAATGCAATTTTCCATATTGTACACTTTTCCACTATAACTTATTCGGCTGACTAGCTGGTTGCTTTATTCTAGCATATGGAGTTGGAAAAACATAGATAGAAAAGGTGCGCTGATGAGCAATAATCCCGAATCCACCATGTGGGGAGTTAGTAAAAGCACTGCAGGGTTGCATTTAATTTAATAAAATTTGAATCTGCCGATAATCACTTTACCGATTCCAATTAGCTTTTAATAGACGGTTCATGCTGACCCAGCATTTAGCCTTTGCCATACAAATTTTGACACCAAAATGCAACTTTTATTTTTTTGCATTAGCATTATAAGTGCTGAAATCAACTCCGTAATCTTATAAGAAATCCGCGTTCCGAATTCAAATGAGTGGCAATATTGCATAGCTTTCTTGCCATTCTCACATTCTCGGTTAAATCCGAACGCCTGTTTTATGATATTGTTAAAATAAGTCTAACTACAAGTTAGTCTGAATTGGGTCAACAAAACAATTTAATAAGGCAGTAAGCATACTTGTACACGTGCTGTAAATTTTCATAACCTCGAAAAATGTTTGTAAACAAAAACCATACGATTCGAAAATTAGTAAATGCGCATTTATAAAATGCGTCACCATGAACGAATTTCGAAAATCTATGTCTGGAAAAGCAAAAAGCTGCATTTTAAACTCCCTACAAAAGCACTGGCAGTCCGTAGTCACAACATCTGATAGCCAGTCTGCCAGTTCAACTACCAGTGGCGTGCATCATATTCTTAGTGAATAGCAAAAAATTCTGTCAACAACCGTGTACGTGTAAGTACGGTTTGTTCTTCTGTTATCGCCTAGGCAGTTTCGGGCATTGTTTACCCCTACTAGTTTGGCATCTCCTTTTGCGAATCGGAGTGGAAGGCAGTGGATGAATGTACTCCGAGAGAGTGGAATGAAGGAAATCGCGTTCAGAGTTGCTTTAAAGTAAAAACTACAGCTAAAAATTTCAATTTAAACTGAAACTTACATTCTGTAGGAACTGATAAGGTGCTATAAGTGCTTTATATTCAATAATTTGGGTGTTTTAAGTCTTCACGTTCAATATTGCAGTATTTAAATTTGATTGTTTTATTATTGCATACAACGCACCCTGTGTGGTTTGTGTCCGTTCCTACAGAATGTAAATTTCAGTTTAAATTGAAATTTTTAGTTGTCGTTTTTACTTTAAAACAACTCTGAACTCGATTGCCTTCATTCCACTCTCGCGGAGTACCTTCATCCACTACCTTCCACCCCGATTCACAAAAGAAGGTGCCAAACTAGTAGAAGTTAACAATGATTCAAATGTTCTTTACCTTTTTAGAATTTTATCTCCACACATAATAAAATTGCAAAAGGTCCGATGTCTGTACATTGCAGTTACTTAAGAAAAACTGATAGGAGAAATTATTAAGGGCCGCTTTCACAAAAGCCGGTAACTGCTAGCCGGAGTTAAATTTACGTATTTTGTACGGTTAGCTGTCAAATTAGTCGCCGAATAGGCTTAACTTAAGTGGCCCTAAGAGCAGTTTTCTAAATGTCCGGTTAACGATAACAGGCAGTTTAATTGACAGAAGTTCGTCGGTTATCTGTCAAACAAATAAACGGTTAGCGTAAACCGAATATAAATCAACAGTTTTTAGAATTTTTTTCTGTCTGTCTGTGTGTTTGGGGGCATCACTCAAAAATTGCTGAATGGAATTGTTGCACTACTAAAATTTAAGTTATCCCTTATTTTGATAACTCGACTGGTTTC
Organism: Merzomyia westermanni; assembly: GCA_949987695.1. Classification (NCBI taxonomy): domain Eukaryota; kingdom Metazoa; phylum Arthropoda; class Insecta; order Diptera; family Tephritidae; genus Merzomyia; species Merzomyia westermanni. The sequence goes on from OX465290.1 coordinate 76,008,997, forward strand.
AGAGTTATCGATCAATATGCGAACCACGGTGACTTATTATAAGTTCTGAGACGCATCGAAGTGTGGCCGGGTCTTTTAGTAACCGTTTGTTTTAGTTTTTTTTTTTTAAAGATAAAACAGCTTCTATCAGCTGAACAAGCCTAACCTTGCTTAACTCACAAATAAAGAACAAATTTTATACCGTGTTTAAAAATCGGAAAGTAATAAGCTTTCCAGACTTAGCGAGTTTTAAAATGAACATTTTTTTCACACGAAATGTTTTGAAATTGTAGGAAAGAAAAGTTTTCTTTTATAAGCTCAGAGTTCAAGAATAACTAATAAAATTTCTGGGCGTTAATAGCTTTCACTACCATTTTTTATTTGAGCTATAGAAAATCTAGTACAAAGCTTTGTTTTTTTTTGTATTTTAAGATAACGGATTGTATTTTGAAAAAAATTTAAAAAAGAAAATATTTAATATTAACGAAAAAGTGTTATTTGTAAGGCTAATCCTGTTCCTACATATAACATAATGTGTGTTGGTAAAAAGGAATGGGTAGAATCTGCATTTCCTAGGAGCCCTGTATGTACTTACGTAACACCTATCACAACTGCTAAGTAATTAAACACTTACATGCATACGTTTGCAAGACCAAACTGCAAATGATTACGGAAGGAAAACCATTGCCGACGATAATGATGACTTCTGCTATGGCTACGACAACATTTACTTACAACAAGGACCTTGTGGACAACCCTTCTATTTCTGAACTGGTGCACTTCTAGTGCATTCTAAACCCCTACTGTCGCATCCCAAATTTCGTGTTGGAATATTTTTATCCCCTACTGCCGTTTTGAGCAAGGTCCCAACAAACATCAAACTAAATTGGAGCTGCCAACATTTTGCTATAATCAAAACTTTTTCACATCTCCAGTAAACCTATAGTCGCTGCGCCAACAAAAACAATTATCTGTTTTTCAGTAAAGAAAGATTGGCACCTCCTATTCAAACTAAATTTTTAAGGCTGAATATCTCTAAAAGAGTTCATGGTATGGACCTGCAAATTGGTATGTAGATATATATATTAATACCATACTCACGTAAAACATTTTGGAATTATCGGAAAAGAGGGCATAACATCCCCATTCAAAATGAACTGTTCTTACTTCATGTTTCTAAATTTATTTGGCGTAGAATAATGTTATTTTTGAAGCAGATTCAAAAAAAACTTGGTACTAATCTTTTTTTTGTTGACTATTTATTGTTTTGTAATCGATTGTTAAAGGACCTCAATAAAAAATCTGTTTTGGGCAGAACGAAGTTTGTCGGGTCGACTAGTTATTGCATAAAGTGTTAGATTTTTTATTTATTTAATTTTGGAGAAGTGATCAATAGAAAAGAGACTGCGTTAGATTTTTCACATCGGTCTAAGAAAATGAAAGCCTTATGACTACATAACCATATGTAGGAGGGTCAGATCATTTTGGCCAGGCATAAAGCATCTGTTAAGATAGATTAATTTTTTCTAGAATCTTTTGAAGACAGAACTAAACTCGAAGGGTTTTCGATAGTTTCCAAAGGGGACTTGACTTTTGAACAATGTTTTCAAGTATTTTTGATGTTACCTGTCCCGCGACTTGAACCTCGGACCTTTGGTATGGAAGGGCAGCTTACTATACTCCCGCGAACGTGGCGAAGAGATTTTACAAGTTCTCATCACCATTGATTAACCGCCTAGGGATTGTTGCCGTTGCGTATCAATTATATTAGATTTGTTTGAGATGGTCTAATGTATAGGCATATTAAAGTAAGTTTGTGAAATCAATTTAAGCACCTTTAACCCTGTTGTTGTTGTCGTGGTAACGACAAAAACACTCGCCGAAGGTTTTGGGAAGTGTTGTCGAATTAACAGTCCCTGGCCAGATTTGAGCCCGGTACGCTCCGGTACTCCCTTGCGGTACTGCCCGACTGTCGTGGTAGTGATTTATGGCCAGTGAAACCTTCTAGATCATGTCACCCTCCTTCCGTAAGGAAGGATAAGATGGGTAATGAGAGGTGAGAGGAATCATATCCGTAGATCAACCATCGAGTTGCACGTCACTACCTTTGTGCATATTAGTCGCCTCTTACGACCGGTATGCATACCTCGGGCATATTCTAAACCCCTAACCCGTAGGGGGTCACCTTTAACCCTCTCGTCCCTGAATTCATATCTTTCTTATTCGAGTAAGAACTGATTTTGTATAGCTAAATTCAAATTATATTTACCATTTGTACCGAAATTATTGAGAAAGGTGTTGGGCAGAGTCCTTGGTCGGGAGAGGGGGAGTGATACATATGTGTACCATCAGTGCTTATGGGTGGTACATATTTCTACCAACAGGCACACATTGTACCGGGACCTAGGGGTTAAACATTGCTTATTATAAGGAAGTAAGGAAATATTCTATGGAACGGGGCAATGGTGCCAGCCTATTTCCCGCCAATTTGCACTTTAAACAAAAACCCAAAAAGAATCTGATATTGGAAGAAGCATTGGCGCAAAAAAAAATAAAAAATAACTAACAAAAGCAGGCAAGACGGCATTATGCTAGAATTTATCATGCCAACAATTATAAATCAGATGTGCTTTTGAGTGAAATCACGTGCTGAGGCTTTTGAAATTTGTTAGATAATGGCCTGTATGTAGTAAAAAAAAGATGTACGATAGAAATGTGGGATCAAAGTTTAGGCTTTTGGCTGAAAAATTTAAATTTTCGCAACCCATTGCGAATATCCCCAGCACATACCCTAGAGGTAGTCAGAATAGCAGATACCTAAATTAACGATTACAGAAATGGTACTTCGAAAAATGTGAAATTCATTGAATTAATCGTAGTCGTAGATTCAAATTTGTATTACATCGGATCAGCCAATCAGCTGCTTTAGGGTTGCTTCTCCGGCCAATGTTTTGATATGCTGAGGAGAACATGTCACTGAAATGGAGATTCCATTAGGATCCCAAACACACCCCTAGGTACTGAAAAACCTAGTTACAGTAAAATGATATAGAGGCATTAGATTAGCCCGCTCAATCTCCCCATTTCAATACGATTGAGAACTTGTGGAGGATTTCGAATTCGGAAATCGTTAGGAAAAATCGTAGAACAAAGAAAGTACTGTTTTAAGCGTATTATTAGTATCCTGATCTCTTCTACTCCAGATAGAAGCTGAAGTCATGAAAAATAATGGGTTCAGTACAAAATTCTGAACAATAAAAATAATTATTCTCAAAATTCATGGGGAGGCGGTTCTTTTTTAAAAAAATTAAGCTTTGAATAACTTGAATGTTTTCAGTTTCCGTTTTTCATATATAAAATGTTGTAAAACTTTTATTATGTTTAATTGTCAACTACCTAATAAGAACAAACATAATATAATATTTTATGTTGTTTCATTAAGTTATTTGGTATTATTAAAAATTGCATGAGGCCAATACTGTATATAAGAGGCCACCCAGCCATGAAGGTGGCGTTTGTTTGCCGAAAGAAAAATTTTCAACGAAAAAAAGTGAGTTTTATTTAAGCACAGTGGATAGACGCAATACCCATATGCCCGGGGGCGCGAAATCCATTAGTATAAATTTGTTTAAATTTATTTTCCTCCAAAATCGTAACTATTGAACAATTTTAAACGAATGCACGTGAAAATGTATCGTTAAAGGATATCATTAACGATTTCTTGTCAGATTTTACCTCAAGAAAACACCCAGTTACAAACTGGTTTGCGATGATTTTGCTAGCTGGGTATAGGGAAAGTGCACAATCAAACACACATGCATACATAGCTACGAACCGAACACCCAATCTGTTCGTTAATCGGCCAGTGGGCCAAATTAGCAGTTGTAATGCAGCTCAATCAAGTTGTTAAAAGTACAGAATACTTTCTCGCATTCTTAATAGATAACACCGAATTTATATTTTCTTTTTCAATTAATTAATTATTATTATCTTGTAACGTCATGTAGTCCTGACTAGCACTATAAAATAATTTTGTTAAATTGTTGTGCTAGGAAATTCAATAAATAAACATAAACATTACAGGTATTTGGGAAAATCTTCTCAATATTATTTCCTATTGTCAGTTTGGCTTATTAAATCACTTAAAACGTTGATATGTAGTTACGTTTTTGACCTAACATACGTCACACAATCCCTTGCAAGGTGAGCCCACACCGTTTGTTTTGGTTTCGGAAATTTTATTGCATATTTATTTATGCGCGTGTGTACCTATACACATTAATATATGGGCATACATACGACTGTACCCATAGCCACATATTTTGTTTTAGGAAATAATTTTTTTTTAGCAGCTCTTACAGGCTGTTGAATAGAGTTGTATGTGGCGGCCGTGTCCTCTATTAATAACGAACACTTTGGTTCACAATTTTTCTAACATACATACTAACATCACATTATATACATACATTCTAAACAAATAATTGTTTGAAAAATCCTTTCTGATTTTTGTTGTTCAATAAATTTGCTTCTAAGCAATGTTCAAGAGCTATTTTGGGAATTTTGGTTTGCATTTCGTACATACATATTCCTCTACACATTTGTGAATGCGATTGTATTTATGTGTTTAATTTATGCATATACATATGTATATGTATATACATACTATATTTTAAATTTTGTTAGCTTTTTTTGTTCGATTTTGCACATAATCTCACTCACAAAATATGATTGCGTTTGGTTAATCGTGTTTGTTTCCCCGCCTTCCTTATAGTCACCGTCACCGTAGCTGTTGGAACAGCCCGTCCTCCACGTTTCACGCTCAAAGAGACTAATTCACACCATAAAATATGTATACGCTGCGTATTTAATTCACATTCGTCACTCGCTCGCCACTTATACGCTCCGAATGCCTTACGTCGAAGATTGTGACTGACGAAAGCATTCAAATGGCTATACAGAGGCTACCGATAATGCCAGCTACTACGACAACGATTCACAGTGGGTTTTCTTTTTAATTTTTCATGCCACATTTTTTTCATTTCGAAGGCTCCGAAAATATTAAAGAGCGCTCTATCTTAGACTTTTTTCAATAACACGCCATTACAAAATAAAAATTGCTCCATCTCAGAATGAAAAAATGCCCTGTAACAAAAAAAATTCAGTACATTTTCAGCTGAGAAAGAGCGTTTTTAAATCAAAGAAATGTTTTGATCTTCCACTCATATGGTTCACTATGTTGTAATAATAACGAAAACTTTTGTTCCGGGTTGTTATTGTTGTTCCGGGTCCTAACCGCCAGTTTAAGATCAGAATAGTTGGAGAATAATATCAGCCGAGAAATTGAAAAACGAATCACTCATTTTCGCCAACAAGGGCTATTTTAGTCAGATTAGGCAATAGAGAAGTTAAGTGTATGGTTCGGAAAAGTGGACATATTCTAAAGCTTCCCTGGCTTGGTCAAGTTATGCGAAGGTTGCTTATTAACACCCGATTTCGGCAGCACTGAGTTGACCACTTCGAACCTTCGTTTAGTCTCTCCATTAATATAGTTTCTCCAAAAGATGTTGAATGTAGACTCTAGCACCTAACGTGAAGGTATACTGGATATTGAGAGTGAAGTGAAAGGCGCCGCATCCGTAGATCGGTCATAGAGCTGGACGTCACTACCCTTTGCATCCCCACTTTATAACTACTGGCGTAGGTAAAGTTTCAATAGAGCAACGGAATATTTTCCGAAAATTGGTGGAAAATCTTTAGATACGCCGAAAGGAGCAGGTCTTCTGCAACTTCGGGGAGCTCCTAGGACAGCATGAGATTTCTATATTTTTAGACTCGTGCCAATAAGGAAATTTGTCCAGGAAATTTTATTCAAAGATCATTTTATGTTGAAGGATTTATGGCATTTTCTACTCGTTATTTCTGTGGTCACAAGTCATAAAGGCATAAGTCAAAAATCATGTAATCAAATAGGTTGCAGAAAACGCTTTAAATCTCGAATCTGTAGTATACATTTGCCAAATGATCATTCTAATTCAAAAGTACATATATGCACAATAATAAATGTAGAATATAAAAATGCATTCCTGCTTTTTAAGTACATATGAAATGCAAACAAAAATAAATTAAACAAAACCACATATATCGACTTAAGCGGTTATGGTTTGTGGCCACAGATTTGTCAAATGAGAAATCAAGGTATGAAATATTATTTAAAAGCGTTCACGAAAAAATGCAAGAAAAATTTTTCGAAAAAATATGTCCCATATTTCCCCAATCCATCGTTGAAAAAACCAGTAAATTCTTTTAAGTCTTTATTTAGCGATGCTCCTACAAAAATATACATGAAAACCGACAAGATATTAAAATAGTTGTTCCATTAGATTCTCTTGCTCTTATTAAGACTGTCCTTATGCTTTTTTTTCGTTATATTCTTTATTTACAGAAAAAGGGTTTACCAATTTTACTGTTACCACTGTGCACAGAGGGAACTAAATATTTCCGTGCAGTAAAATGGATCATAAACCCTGAGTTCGACATTTAGAAATACATCGATGGTGATTGGATTTAATTCTACCGAGCGGGTTTTGAGCGATACACGAACAAACATTCAACTAAAAATTAAAAAAATTTGTTTCGGCTTTTATTACTCTAATAAAAACCCCGGCCTGCCACATTTCATTTATACAAGGTGGCGCAAAAGTAAGCTTCCGATGTTCAGCATATCGGTTGTGGCACGTGCAGTGTGTGCTGTTGCACCGTCTTGTTGGAACCACATGTTTTCCAATCCCAATTCATCAAGTTGCGGCAAAAACAACTCGTTGATCATTGCTCTGTAGCGCTCACCATTCACAGTAACCGTTTGGCCCCGACCGATTATTGGTCAAATAAATAGTCATCAATATTCCGCGTTCTGGAGCAGTGTAGCGTAACATTGTTTATTAGCGTGTATTTCGCATGTGTTTACTACACAAATGTCAAAACAGAACTGACTTTAGGGGCCAATCGCAAAATTTATAGCATTTTCTGATAGGAGGATTACTTTTGCGCCACCTTGTACGTATGTTAATATATGAATCAATAAAGCACTAATTGTTTATTACTGGATTAGTTGTGACAGTAGAGCCTTAAGTTAAACTTTTGTCCAGTTCTGGTGTGAAAATCGCTTACTTTCAAGATTCTGCTTAACTTTTTGACACACTGTACGACGTCGGCAATGACGGCAACAAAGCCAATCGTGGTACGTATTGAGAAAGCAAAGGAAATGATACAAATCCAAATACTTACATATATGTAAGCATACATATATGAATTTGTTTAAAAATATTTGCAAACGAATATGCAAGAGGTAAACGTCGTGTACAATATGTGTACTTTTTTTTACTTTTTTATAATTTTTTTACGAAACCATAAAACCACTAAACTAAGTATTGACAAAAAATCGAAGAGACACAACAAAAACAACAGAAGTTCAATAGCATTTATTTACTTTATTTTCGTGAAAGTAATTTGAAAACATCAACACCGATTTCAACAGTGCTTAATATATTCCTACATACATATACGTAATACATATGCACATACATATTGTTGAGCGCTATCCCGTATATACATACATATATACAAGGTCGTAAGGCATGACCAAATATTCTGATCCCCACTCTAAGAACTTTATTAAACGTGACTTAACCTTATACAAATAAAACAGCTCATCCAATCAAGCTTATCAGAATCAATGGAATCTATTTAACAACATATAAATAAAATAACATTGGCATCTTTTTTTTAATTTTATATTTCCTTTTAAAAACAAATGTTAATTTATCGCTTAGAAGCTATTGTGGCTTTCATTAGGCAAGCGGAAAACATTTTAACTAGTATGGTTGTCAGTAATAAACAGCTGCTAATATTTGTGCAAATAGTTAAAGACTTTTTTTTTTGATTTTCTTTTTTTATGAAGCAATCAATTTTTTGAGGTTAAGGTATAAATAATCAATGACAGAGACATGTTTATGGATGTGGTATGACTAGGGTCATCCGCAATTCTAAAGCCTAAAACATTGGCTCCGTTGGTGTATCGCTATAGTCGTATCCTGAACGTAAGAGAAAACCCAAAATGTAATTTGAAGGTAAGGTTATATTGAGGATAGAGAATTACGATATAATCTGCGGACAAGCTTCCTTATCCATAAATTCGTAGTCAGAACCATACCATGTACGTAACCAAATCTATTGTCATCGATTATTGGTGCTATACTATAAACAGGTGACAATTGCGGCCATTAATGGTGAATGTTTTATTTTTGAGTTTAGTTTTGTAATCTTGGACACGAAACGTGTAATTTATAAGTTAAATATTAACAATTAACCACTTTGTTTTTGAATTATCAACAAATAAGGTTCATATTTATGTATTTGTAGTCAGCTGTTCATGGATATGACAGAAAACTAAAATTCAATAGGTTAGCTATTGTAGGGTTATGGCGTTAGTTTTATGGTAATGCACCTTTAATCGATTACATTTATTTCCATAAGGTTGGTTGGATCGTCTGTTTGATAGGGGTTACCCATGGCCCAACTATAAGGCCGTAGCAGTTCGACAAACATACAGCCACACATACATTTTTAATATATTTTGTTTTTGTAATTCATAGGTTTTATGTCAAAATCACACTGAGAAATTAGTGTATGGGGGTCTAATGCCACGGCCTGTTAGTTGGGCCATGAGGTTACCGATAACCATTACATTGACTTTAAAGTTCGTTAACTTAATTCAAATCAGCTGTTTTTATGTATATATGTATGTACATAATAGGTATGTCACTGGTATCCCGATAGATGCCGGTATCAAATGATTTTCTAAGTTCGGAAAATCATGAGTTAAACTAAAAAGAGATTTTCATTTTGTTGTGATTTAGTTTCTGAAAAATCAATGATAAATACTATTAATATTATAACTACCCAACAATCGAAATAAACGTTAAGTTATATTTTTGAAAAGCTATTGTTCTGTTTACAAAACATTTCAGGGTGATCGTTAGACTATAATTGGATTACTAGTTTATACATGTACACGTAAAAAAAGTGCTAAAGAAGCTTTTTATAAATGTTTATCTAAACCTTTATTTAAACAATTTGTTTAGCCATTGAAATAAAATAAATTTTTGTTTTCGAACATACATTTAAGCAAAAAGTTTTAAACTAATTTAATTGAAAACGCTTATGTCTTGATTATTACAGCAATCTTACTTTAAATTGTTTTAAAAAACATTGCTAAAGCTTAAAAGTCCACTTTAATTTATAATTCAAAAATACTAAATTTTGTAGAACTACAAATAAAGTCAGTACAGTTGTATCGAAATTTCGTGGGGTTGAAATCACCTTTACTGATACTGCAAAGCCTGAACGTTCTCTTTTTAAAATAAGTTAATTGTGCTTTTAGAAGTGAATTATTTATGCCGAGAACATTTTTTAACCTTCTTAACGATTTTGTCCGTCCAACATAGCTCGCAAGTCGTTTTTTCTCTCCGACAACTTGCGTCAATTGGAAACACCACGGGAACTCAAATTGGTATCCACTTGGTCCTTCTATCGGAGTGGTGGTCTGCCTCTTCCTCTAATTCCACCGAAAGGTGCCGATAAGAACCTTGGAGAATATATTTTATTGTGCTTATTGGGTACAAGACAACTGTCTGCCAGTGCGTATGAGTAACAAATTGAGATGTATAAGAGAATATATAAACTGTTGTATGCTGTGAAATTGCAGGAAAGCATTTTAGTTGGTTTCCTTTTTCAATTTTATTTAATTGAAGACATAAAGTAAACTTAGAAATGGGGCAATATAAAAATGTGCCGATTTTAATAAAATATATCACATGCAAATTCATATCACGTTAGACGTAGACGTATCTAGTTTTTGGAATTTATTTCGAATCACAAACTTAAAACCTAGTTTTCATTAGTTCAAAATGGCTGTCATCAAAACTGCCCCAACTGAAACGATGGCAGCTCCGTGTCAAAAGCATTTTCATTATTACATTTCATAAACTGACTCAAAGTTGATAATAATAATAATAATAATTCCCAAACGGATTACCCACCATATCCCTACCGACCGGCGCCAGGGGCGCATCCGCATAACGCGCGGATTATTCGTTCGTGCCGAGTCGTTGAAAGGCTTTGGTTTGTTAATCGTCGAGATCTAAAACTGCTCAGCTACAGAGAAAACCTCATCAGCTAAGTAAAGTAGATATAAGATAGGTTATACATTAAGAAATAACTAGTTAACAGAGTAAAATTATTGTTAGAAGTTAATATAGAAGTCAAAGAATAAGAAACAATTAGTAGCTATGTATTTAGGATAGAAAGAATTGATTTTTTTATGTTGAAAAGCGAGTCTGAAATATCAAATCTACCAGAAAGAGAGTTATAATCTTGACACAAACAGCGAAAAGGCTCATTTAACTGAAAATTGGTTCGGCACTGTTTTAAGACTAGCGGTTTAAAATGCCTTGAAGAACGAGACGGTACATTGAAGTTCACTGCACTTAGAAGAAATGGGCTAGATAGTGAACCATTTAGCAATTTAATCATAAAAACAATTTCAAGCATTTCCCTCCGACTAGAAAGTGTGTGCAGATTAATGAGTCTTAAACGATTTGTAAAGGGTGGCAGATTATACAAGGGATCCCAATGAAAATCTCTTAAGGCAAATAGTAAAAATTGTTTTTGAACTGAATACAGGCGATCTACATGAACCTGGTAACGCGGGTTCCAAATTATAGAACCGTATTCAAGTATCGGTCTGACTAATGTAGTGAAGAGGGATTTAGTTATATAAGGGTCGCTAAATTCTTTAGACCATCGTTTAACGAATGCTAGGACACCTCTAGCCTTATTGACTGTTGTGTTAATATGGCGGTTGAAATTGAGTTTATATTAAAAATCCACGCGAAAAACCCATGTATTTACATTTTTTAAGGTTATGTGGCATATAATTTAAATCGCACCAAGTAACTAGTGTATCTAGATCTGATTGTAGCTTATTTCTATTTCCAAATGACGCGAATAACATGAAAAGCTTTACGCCGTCAGCATACATTAACATTATTATTGTGCCCCAACTGAAACGATGGCCGCTCCGTGTCAAAAGCGTTTTCATTACATATCATAAACTGACTAAAGCATATAAAGCAGTGTGTGTCAAAAACTGCTCAAATTGTGTAGTAAATTTTTTGACATCCCGTTTTATTACGGCCAGTTGTTTGAGAAGCTTCTTCTTCTTTAAATGGTCATCTAACCGCCCGGGCGATTTTGACCGACCAACATAGCTCGCCAGTCGTTTCTTCGTTGCGCCAACTGGCGCCAATTGGAAACACCGCGGGATCGCAAATCGGTCTCCACTTGGTCCTTCCATCGGAGTGGTGGTCTCCCTCTTCCTCTGCTTCCACCGGCGGGTGCCGATAAGAATACCTTCTGGGCTGGAGCATCTTCGCTCATTCGCACTACGTGGCCTAGCCAGCGAAGCCGCTGTGTTTAATTCGCTGAACTATGTCGGCATCTGCGTCAAGTTCATACAGCTCATCATTAAATATTCTTCGGTACTCGCCGTCGCCAACACGTAGAGGTCCACAAATCTTTCGAAGAACCTTTCTCTCGAATACTACCAGAGCCGCCTCATCAGATGTTGTTAGTGTCCACGCTTCTGCACCATACTCGTATAGCAGGACGGGTGCGATGAGTGACTTGTAGAGTGTTATTTTCGTTCGTCGAGAGAGGACTTTACTTTTCAATTGCCTACTCAGTCCGAAGTAGCATTTGTTTGCAAGAGTAATTCTTCGTCGGATTTCTAGGCTAACATTATTATTGGTGTTAATGCTGGTTCCCAGGTAAACGAAGTACTTTACTATTTCGAAATTATTGCTGCCAACAGTGGCTTGGTTGCCAAGGCGCGAATGCGCTGACTCTTTACATGATGACAGAAGGTACTTCGTTTTGCCCTCGTTCACCACCAATCCCATTTTCTCCGCTTCTTTTTCTAATTTGGAGTAAGCAAAAGTTACGGCGCGGTTGTTAAGGCCAATGATATCAATATCGTCAGCATATGCCAACAGTTGCACGCTTTTATAAAATATTGTTCCAGTGCGGTTAAGTTCTGCAGCTTGTATTATTTTCTCCAGAATTAAATTAAAGAAATCGCACGATAGGGGGTCACCCTGTCTGAAACCTCGTTTAGTTTCGAACGGGTCGGAGAGGTCCTTCCCAATTCTGACCGAGCTGGCGGTGTTGCTCAAGGTCATTTTGCATAGCCGTATCAGTTTTGCGGGGAAACCAAATTCAGACATAGCGGCAAATAGGCAGCTCCTTTTCGTGCTATCGAAAGCGGCTTTAAAATCAACAAAGAGATGATGTGTGTCGATTCTTTTTTCACGGGTTTTTTCCAAGATTTGGCGTAAATCTGGTCGATGGTAGATTTACCAGGTCTGAAGCCACACTGATAAGGTCCAATCAGTCTGTTCACATCAGGCTTCGGTCTTTCGCACAATACGCTTGATAGGACCTTATATGCGATATTCAAAAGGCTGATTCCGCGATAGTTGGCGCAGTTTGCAGGATCACCCTTCTTGTGGATTGGGCAGAGAACACTTAGATTCCAATCTTCACGCATGCATTAATCGAACCATGTTCTGCATAGAGGCTGATGCATGCGCCTTACCAGCTCCTCGCCTCCGTGTTTGAATAGCTCAGCAGGCAAACCATCAGCGCCAGCTGCTTTATTGTTTTTCAATCGGGATATTGCTATTCGCACTTCATTATAGTCGGATTGTGGAACGTCAATTTCATCATCTTCGATTGTGGGCTCGGGCTCGGCATCTTCTCTGGTTTCTTGCTCAGTTTCTCCATTTAAAAGGGCAGAGAAGTGATCCCTCCATATTCTGAGTGCTCTCTGAACATCGGCCACCAGGTCGCCGTTCTCATTCTTACAGGAGTTTGCCCCGGGTTTAAAACCTTCTGTCATTCGCCGAATTTTTTGATAGAATTTTCGGGCATTATTCCCGTTGGCCAGCATCTCAAGCTCCTGATGGATCTTCTTGTGCATAAACCTAGTGCTGGATATGACCATGTTTCGGGCACCGGCGAAGTCGATCAGCCTGAATCCATTTGGCGAAGTCTGATCGTGAAGGCTGAACTTCCCGACAGTGGGGCCAAATACACCCTCCTTACCCACCCTGGCGTTAAAGTCGCCAAGCACGACTATGATATCATGACGGGGGCAGCGCTCGTATGCTTCTTCCAGGCGCTCGTGGAATGCATTCTTTTCCATGTCGTCCTTCTCTTACTTTGGTGCATGAGCGCAGATAAACGATATGGTGAAAAATCGTACTTTTATGCGGATTGCGGCGAATTTTCTCGAAAACTGGCACAATTTAAATTCTAAAACAAATTTGGTGTGGACATATACGAGGTGTGTTCAAAAAGTATCGCGAATTTTGTGTTTTTTCAAAAATTATTTATTTATTCATGAATATCTATTTTGTCCCCTTCAAAGTAATCCCCATGAGATATTATACACTTGTGCCAACGGGTTTTCCAATCTTCGAAGCACTTCAAAAAATCATTTTTTTGTATCTTGTTCAGCTCCTCCTTCGATGCCGTCTTTCTCTCGTCAAGAGAAGCGTAACGTCGTCCTTTCATGGGCCTCTTCAGTTTAGGGAACAAGAAAAAGTCACAGCGGGCCAGATCTGGGGAATACGGTGGCTGCGGCATCATTAGTATGTTGTTTTTGGCCAAAAAGTCGTGCACAAGCAACGATGCGTGAGCAGGGGCGTTATCGTCGTGCAAAAGCCAATTTTTGTTCTTCCACAAATCCGGGCGTTTCTGGCGGATTGCTTCGCGCAAATTGCGCATAACTTGCAGGTAATATTCCTTATTGACCGTTCTTCCCTGTGGCAAGAACTCATGATGCACCACGCCCCTGCAATCGAAGAAAACTGTCAGCAAAACTTTCACATTCGACCGAACTTGGCGCGTATTTTTCGGTCTTGGTTCGTGCGGCAGCTTCCATTGAGATGATTGAGCTTTGGTTTCCACGTCATAACCATAAACCCACGATTCGTCACCAGTTATGACCCTCTGGAGCAAATTTGGGTCGTCGCGGACAGAGTTTAACATCTCTTTACAATGTTCATGCGATGCTGTTTTTGGTCACAATTGACCAATTTTGGTAAAAAAATAGGTAAAAATCGAAGACGATCCAAAACACGTGCAAGCAAAGCAGCTGTCAACAATTAACTGAACATTCAAAATGGCCGACCTTGTCGGCATAAGTGAGAGACATGAGTACCAACATAGCGCCACAAAAAATTCGAAATTCGAATATACGTAACCAGCGAAAATTCAAAATTCGCGATACTTTTTGAACACACCTCGTATGTTGCCCAGAAAAGTTTTAAATTTAGGTTAAATTATTTAGCGGTGTATTTCACTATTAATTGTAGGTATTTTTTATAAAACTATTATGCGCCATGCATTAAGATATGCAAATCAGAAGAAATGGGACGCAAGCATCTTTCCAACGGTGTTAAGTTTTGCGAAATCGGTTAAAAAAAGTTAGAGATAAACGGCTCTTAACTTTTTCAGAAAAAAAATTTATTTTGTCGTATAGCGTTATTATTCTTTTTGGTAAGATTTTTCTTTCTTTGTTATCATAATTTTTATAATTTTTGTTAATGTTTTGTTTTGATTTTTGGTTACTTTTTTGTTCTATATCCTTTTCTTTTTTGCTTTTGTTTCACTCTTCTTGCTCTGGCTTTTTAATTTTTTACCTTTTTTTGCTTATAATTTTTTTCCTTATGTAACTGTCTTAAATTTTATTTTCATTTAATTTTTACCTTGAAATGTTTCTATTTGCATTTCTTTATATTCTTCTTTTCCATTTGAGTTTTTTAATTTAGCCTTTACCTTTGTTATATTTAGTTCTCTTTAGAGTACAGGGTGGCTAATGAAAGCCGGTACCAAAAAAAAATTTAATTACTTTTTTTCTATTTAATGAATCTGGTTAATTGTTTTTTTATTTTGCAGATTGACTTTTACATTTAACAAAAATGGATAACTGGGACACTGAAACAAGAATTTGGATTGTCCGCCGCTATCACGCACTGGAGTCCGTAGTTTCGGTTCAAAGAGAGTATAGGCGCACGTTTGGCGGCAGTCCTCCGAGCAGATGGACCATAATAAGACTTGTAAACAATTTTGCCGAGCATGGGACAGTCAACAGAAGACCTTACCATCGAAACCCTTCAGTTCGAACGGAGGAAACAATCGCTGCTGTAGCTGCTGCCATACAAAACAATCCACGTGTTTCGACAAGAAGCTTATCTGCTCAAATGGGTGTAAGCAGACAGTCATTACAGTCAATTATGCACAAAGATTTGGACTTATTCCCATATAAAATTCAAATGGCCAACAAACTGAACGCTGCAGACTTGCCGATTCGCTTGGAATTTTGCCAGAAGATGCTTCAAATGGTGGAAGAGGATGGAAACATGTTGAACTGTCTTTTCATGTCTGACGAGGCCCATTTCGATTTAAACGGCAACATAAACAAACAAAATTGTCGAATATGGAGTGCTTCCAACCCACAGATACTCCATGAGACGGAATTGCATCCACTTCGTGTCACAGTGTGGTGTGCAGTTTCATCACGCTGCATTGTCGGGCCCTACTTCTTCGAAGAAAACGGTCACACCGTTACGGTTACTGGAGACCGTTACTTGAGCATGTTGAGGGAGTTTTTCTATCCAGAATTACGCCGAATGAGAATTTCTTTCAACTCTGTGTGGTTTCAGCAAGATGGTGCAGCTCCTCATATAGCCCAACCTGTTATGACAGAATTGCGACGAAAATTTCCCAATAAGCTGATATCCAGAAACTCCACATTCCGTTGGCCACCCAGGTCGCCTGACCTTACTGCACCTGACTTTTTCTTGTGGGGTTATTGCAAACAGGAAGTCTTCAAAGCAAAACCAACAAATTTGAATGAACTAAGGCAATCCATTCGAGAAACAATTGCGGCTATTCCTGTCTCAACTCTCCAAGCAGTAATGAACAACTTTTTGGTAAGATGCCGCACATGCATCGACGAGCAGGAAGGGCATTTAAATTCCATTATTTGTAAAACTAATTAAGCTATATTTAATAAAATTTAATGAGCTTTACCATGAATAAAAGAAAAATGAATTCCATACACTGAAAAAAAAATTATTTGAGTTTCTTAATGTAGCAAAATTCATCAGCCACCCTGTATTTTAGCACAGTTCACTTTCAAGAAAAAAATATACACAAGTATAATTCACAAGCAAGGCGGACCACACCGACATTTTTTAGTATGAAAAAATTTTCTAAATAAAGTAATCAATTTTGAACCTCGAAAGCTTATAACTAAGTTTGGAAGGATAACTTCGAAAAACGGGGAAAATACTTTTTCAAGTGGAAGAATGCTAGCATACTCAAAATCCCCGAAAAAGTCATATCAAAATATTTTAGAAAGCAGTAGCTCGGTAAGTCTTTGAGTGTATTTCTGTCTTGACCTCAAACACCCCGAAGCAATATTACGCCAATTTATTATCGTTATATCCTGACTTCGCCACACCACTCACAAAGTTTCTGCCTGTTTTACCCAAAACTTGCCTGTCTGTGCCATACACTAAACATGGCTCATGTTGCTGATACACGTGCTCAGCAATCAATCTTTTGTCAAAGCGAACTACTACATAACTGCATACGTATATACGTACATTAGGGTGTCTCACCAGAAAACTGTGCTTTACATTAGTATTATTAAATTTAGTAAGTTTTGAAATTGACGTAAGCTGGCTCCTTTTATAAAATACTAACAAATAGAGTTTTCATAATTAAAAGAAACCTTTCTTCAAAAATAACTACCTGTAGTGTTGAATGTATGTACATAGCATTTAGATTAATATCGAGACTAAGAAATATCGAAAATAATTATTAATTTACAGAGGAATTTTACTAAAATTTTACACAAAGCGCCCCTGTGCTCTTAAGATAACTTATTACAATTGGAAACACTGAGAAATCCTACACCTTTTATTCTAAGGGAGTGAATTTTCCTATGAATATTATTGGCAAAGCTAGCTCATTCCAGGCTAAGAGTACACTCCGCGTTAGCGTGTTAGAGGCTTACAATATACCCGCGGTAAGCAAGCTTGTCGTAAGAGGCGCCTAACATCCACGACCCGAAGGTTCAAGGGGTCAAAGAAATCGTTATCGCTGCAAGTACTAATGTCACACCCTTATTCACATTTGTCTATTAGATTTGGCTTTTTTAGTTTAATGAAAAGATTGGTGCACTTCTACTTCGTTCAATCCATGAAACTAGTTCTTAAGGATCTTAGTTCGATCACCTTATTCAGCTACTTCAATATTTCAATTTCAAACTCAAAACAATTACCTTTTTGCTTTAACCATCATATGGTATGTAGGTATGTTTAAGGAAATATAAGGAAAAAAAACTTTTTAAGCTAATACTATACAAATATTGCGAAATGTGATAAACTATAGAACTTTTGCAAAACTTCCGATGATTTGCCAGGCATTATAAAATAACGTATGTACATACATTTTCACTTGCAAAGTTTCCACAGAAAAGTTTTAATTGGTTCACTTAAAGATTTATTTCAATAGTTCTTTAGTTCAAAAACTAGCAGAGCCTAATGTCTATAATAGTTACACGCAAACAAGCTGACGCTAGCTGTTTGTGCGAATGTATGTTTGTAGACATTTTTTATTTGCAAAGTGCCACATGACAACTTGTTGCTGTTGCAATTGACATTGTGTCTGCAGTTGTTGCAACAACTACTTCAATGATTGAGCAGACCTACATATTGCAAGCTTTGTACGTATATACATTTGTGTGTCCATTTGCATCCATGTATGGAATTCTGTTGTTGACGGCATTACGTCTCTGTTGAATCAATTTAATCAGAATTGCGTCAATTGTTGATTGTTGAAGACTTGCTCAGCATGTGCCCCAAGTTCATGTTAATAAATTTGTTTGGGACAATTTCCAAATGTCTCTGTGAGCAGGTAAATATTGGATTGGATTTGTTAGTGATTTTCCTTTAATGAATCCGAAAAGGTGTTTGCAGAAGCGCAAAGATTTGATTTTTTGTGTAAACTTTACGCACAATTTCGTAACATGAAAAATACTTCATTTAGCTGGGAACCAGCAATGTTAGCCCAAAAATCCAAAACAGTCAAAAAATTTCACTTCGGACTGAGCAAGACAAGTGAGAGTTCATTAAAGGTTTATAGACATCTAAAAAATGTATAATGAGTTGTTGCAGACATCGGCATAGGTAGGCGAATTCAACCCAGTTGAAGGTTATTTTTTCGTCACCTATAGGTGCAAGCAGAGGAAGGGGGCATCCATCACTAACTGATTGACCTATAGGTTGGACGTGGTCATACCAAATCATTCACACGACAGTCGTACTAATACCTGAACGCACCGGACTGATATTTGGCAAAGGACTGTCATTCCGACAACATTCCCCAAAACCTTCAGGAGGTGTTTTTGTCGCTACTCAAAGAAACATACAAAAACGGCATTTCTGGGGAGAATAGAGCTATTATGGCCAAACTCCATTGTGAAAATTGTAACAAGTCAAACTCTTACTTGAGTAGCTACGATAGGCCCAACTTAACACCAGTCATCTTTTTAACCGCTCGCTAGAGCTGACTCTTCTACTTGTTTACCCGTACTAGTTTGGCATCTTCTTTTGCGAATCGTTGTGGAAGGTAGTGGATGAAGGTACTCCGAGAGAGTGTAATGAAGGAAATCGCGTTCAGAGTTGTTTTAAAGTAAAAACTTCAATTTATACTGAAATATACATTCTATAGTAACTGATAACGTGTTATAACTGCTTTATATTCAATAATTTGGGAGTTTCAAGTCTTCATGTTCAATATTGCAGTATTTAAATTTGATTGTTTTATTACTGCATACAACGCACCCTGTGTGGTTTGTGTGTGTGTGCAGATTCGGAGTAAGTTGCGCTACTTGTAGACATATACTATGCTCTTCTAACAGCAAACTCATTATGGTCCAACACCGTTGAAGAAGCAGATTATAATTCTGAGCACATGTTGATTAAGCAAGAAGAAGTATTTTTACAACAACAGCACAATACGCCTCAATAAGGGCGTCAACTATCAACACTGCTGAGGAAAAATATCTAGTTTCTTCTACACGGTCGGCATAATGAGGGTTAGGGGCTTAGAATACACCGGCTGTTGGGTTCAAACAAATCGCTTTAACGACACACAGTGGCGCCTCTACCGTTAAAGCATGGCAAAAATCAAAAAAATCATGAAAGCGTTCGCTAAAGCTAATACATGTTTCTAATAGAGAATTTTCCAGGGATCAAGAATATACAACTGTTTTTTCACAGGAAATTACAGTGTACCAGGTAGAGCCGCTCAAAGTTAACCAATTTTCAACATTGGGAAAAATTTGAAATTTTTCTTCTTTTTCGTTGTATTTAAAATGGTTTTGTGAGTAAATAACTCGACCGGTTGTCGTTTTCTTGTATAGCAATTAAAGATAATTTAATTTAGGATTGAAACAAAAAAAAAATTGTTTGTTTGTTTGTTAAAAGTTGGCGGATATACCTGTTTTTCGAAATACCTATTTTTAGGCCCTTTTTAAAACTTTGATGGAAAATAAAAAAAAATGTTAAAATATGTGCTCCGTCAAATTAACAGTAGTTATTTGTGAAATATTCAGTTACCTAAATTCATAAAGTCTACCTGCGTCCAGCTGCAACTTCACTTTTTACATCAAATAAAGTTAAACAACCTTGGGCATAAATACGCGCCTGAGCAGGTATATATAATTCAGTACGGCCGTAAGGTCGTTTTTGCTATTGGAACTTGTTAACAACATACATTTTTTAGTTACGAATTGTATACCTGAAATTCATTTTAATAATTTGAGTAGGTATATAAAACTATCCATCATACAATGCACATTATCATTCGTCTTTTGGAGATTAAGGAACTTAGTATTCTGTTTACTTAAATAAAGTGAATAGTATTTTTAAATATAGTTCACAGTTTAATATTTAGTCAGATACACTCGAAGCCAATTCTAATATGTATCTAGAAAACTCGAAACTATTTGCGGTGTTTAAATCTACAAAGTCAAGACGGGACTTCGTTGAGGGTATTATGAGAGAATTAGCGAGTGAAACAAGCATTAAAGAAAAGGAAGGCCTGGAAGAAAAAATTGGTTTACAATACATTATGATAGAAAAAAATGGAAGGACGTCTATCGTAACAATTTAAAATTTCTAAGCAAGCATGAAAAGTGGCTAGCTGACAAAACTTTTTTGGACGAAGAACCGCCTAGCACGTCAACCAATCCAACTAGAGGCAGACCAACAAAACCCATAGAAGAGTGTTCTACCTACACAAGGAAAAGGAAGCTGTCTGATACCCACAAAAGCTATGGCCACGACTCATCTTTCAGAAGCACTGGCTATTAAATATAAAAAAGACGAAGAAAACGTGAAGTCTCATATAACAGAAGCAGTTGCGGCCGCCGTGGTGTGAAGGTAGTGTTGCCGGCCTACCACACCGAAGGTCCATGGTTCGAGCCCTGGTACAGGTAACATCAAAAGTGATTTGAAAAAAGTTTTTCAAAACGGGGTCGCCCCTCGGCAGTGGTTTGGCAAACTCTCCGAGTGTATTTCTGCCATGACAGGCTTCTCAGCAAAAAATTCGTCTCCTTTGTAGATGCCGTTCGGAGTCGGCAAAAAACTGTAGGTCCCACCAATTTGTAGGGAAAATTCAAATCGGCACACCACAAATTGGAAGAGAAGCTTGGCGCAAAAATCTCTTAGGAGGTTTATGATGATATACCTGTTGTATATCGCGCCATAGAGAGAGAGAGAGTTGCGGTAGCAAGTCCAGTGCGACTGATGAGGATCAAAAACAACATTCCCACACCACCAAATGCGCTACCTAGGTTTAACGAAGAAAAAAAATATTATATTGCGTAAGTCATTATTGCAACGTAATGCCGATATTTTACCTGGATACAAAAAAATTACTCAAGCCAAGAAAGAAGCAGTTCCTCTAAGTCCCAAAATAACCGAAGTATCAGCTGAAATTGAGCTACAAAACCTAATAGATCATACGTCTACACGACTCCTTCAAAGTTTTACTGAAGAAAAGTTGAAATCACTGCCAAAGGAGCTAGAATTGATAACTAAGTGGGGCTGTGATGGATCATCAGGACAAAACGCATATAAACAAAGAATAAATTTAGACGATGAAACAATTACAGATAGTAATATGTTTATGGCTTCTATTGTTCCATTACGACTAAAAGATGACGCTTCAGAATATTGGAAAAATCCACGTCCGTCATCAACTATATTCTCCTCAAGAAGATTTTTTGAAAACGATGAAGTGACTGCTCGCATAACAGGTGTTGATAGAGATATTGTGAAAAGATTGGGAGTAATTTTAAATATTTTAAACTGACATGAAACAGTTAATGGACCCAAATTTGATGAATATGCATCTAAAACTACAGAGTTGCTGCATCAAAAGTATCCTGAGAAGAAACTTACACCAACGGTACATAAAATTTTAGCACATAGAAAAGATTTAATAGAGAACCAGTGCTTACCAATAGGAGAATTGTCTGATGAAGCTCAAGAATCTAAGAACAAGGCCTACAAAAGATATAGATGTATGAACACCTGCAAAGTATCACGAGTTAGACAAAACGAAGACCTTTTCAACATGTTAGCTATCTCTTCTGATCCAGTCATATCATCTATGAGATATGTAAGAACACAAAAAGAACTTACAGATGTGTATAGCTCAGAAATCGTTGCTTTGTTAGATATATGTTCCAGTGACGATGACTATGTTAAGATAAAATAAGTTTCTCACTTCTTATCAGAACAATGGAAAAGAGATTTACTAATCAATTTTGTTACTTTATTGAAAAATAAGATATCTATGTACAAATTAATTTTTTATTTAAAATAAAAGAATTAATTAATTTAGTAATTTATAAATACATACTTTTCGTTATTGCATTTCTTTAAAGTTTATCAATTTTATTTTAAAGCTTAGGCATTTCGCCTTCAAACGAGTATTAAATTTTTATAGAAATCAATACGTCTATCGAGTTTGGTACAAATTGGTAAATCGGTTACTAAGACTTTTTAGCCACTCCCCTTTTCCAAAATTCGTTGGCTGTTTAATCTTTAGCTCAAATAAAATTTCGGTAATTCTATACGACAGCACGTAACTGCTAATATAGGTCCAAAAATATCGGGAAGGGTATCAAACGACGGGTTTTAACCTTCGTATCAATAATCCGAAAGCGGAAATTCGATATATTATGTATGTTCAGAGATATTTGCAATCAAAGTTGAAAATTTTCTGTCATTTTCATGTGGTTGTTGTAATCACTGATTAGGGTGGACCGAAAAGTGCAAAAAGTGTGTTCTGCGCAGAAATACTGTGGACCGCGTAGCCGGTGTTGGACCGGCTAAGGGTTATTTTTTTGAAGCGCGGCCGAAGGCCGCATACGCAGAAAGGTGTTGTGCACATAAATACCTTGGTTCAAGCCCCCTATTTGGGATCGGACCTAGGCAATTTTTGGGTTTTTTGCTAATAACTTTTCACTGAAACAAATTATTTAATTTCCGCTTTCGGATTATTGATACAGAGATCAAAACGCGTCGTTTAAGACCTTTCCCGAGATTTTTGGACGTGTATTAGCAGTTACGTGCTGTCGTATAGAATTACCAAAATTTCGTTGAACCACTTTCAATAACTTTTAGTTATTAATAAAATACATATTTGGCTTGTAAATTAAAAAAAGAAAACATGTAAAATTTTACGATGAATTTTGAAGCTTCTTGTTATTGTGGCACCAAAAACGGACATTTGAGTTTTATAAGAGTATTGCCATTTACAAGAAACAATACGTCTATCGATTTTGGTAGTTATTGATTACGTGACTACTTAGATACAACTTTTTGTCATAAGTGGGCAGTGCCACGCTATCTTATCAAAATCATTAGTTTATCTTATTTAATGCTTAAATACGTCATTATAAGACAAATCTCATTTTTTTTTTCTATTTTTTACTAAAAACATTTTGTTTTTGCATTTTTCTAAAAATTTTCTACTTTGACGAATTTTTCAGAAGCACCCTGTATCTGTGACATTCTGAGCTTTCATACAATAAGACTTCAAATAATTATCTTTCATTTGCATTTTAAGTTTTTAAAATATCTTCATTGGTTCAAAAGTTATGATTTTTGCAAAGAAAAAACTCAAAAGGCGCCACTGTGCGACAGTCGGAATAGTACATGATTGTGCTAGTATCGGAGGGTATACCCCTACGACACCAACCATATGGTTAACTTCTCGATGGCGCAGATTCTTCTAGCACCAACTTCACTTTTGTTCAACACTATTGAAACTTCGAGCTTCCTGGAATTCCGGTAGAAGATACTGATGACAATGTTGGGCAACTAGGCAGGGGAGGCATTTACTTGACAAGTATCTAACATCCCTGTGGGACTATTTAACTCAATTAAAGAATAGCGAAAATGTGAGTTATTTTATAAAATAGTATGCTTTAGTGTATCTGTCATATTTTTTTTTATGTAAAGAGACTGGGTTATATATTTTACATCAGTCCAAGCAAACTAAAGCACGTTTTATAATGCCTTATACCACCAGCAGTGTTCTGGCAGGGAAAGTACAACAGGTGTGTTCGGCGAGAAAACTTGCAGGAATTGTCAGTAAAGAGAGAATCACGCAAAAAAAATTTATCAAATGTATCAAAAGAATGAATATCAATTTTTTTTAATTTATACTCAATTAGTTAATAACACCCGTTTTTTATCGAACTCCATGTTTATTTAAGTAAAATTTATTCACATAATAATTTTCCAATGGAAACATCTGACAATTTTTAAATCGTTAATTTTGAATTATAAAAAGAAAAATTACTTATTGATTTCTAGGCAAAAGCAACGCTATGAATTTGTTTTTACAAATATTTACATACATACATACATATATAGGTCAACAGCCCTTAATAGCTGTTTGTTTAACCGTCTAAACGTCATTTGCCAGTTGACGCCAATTAGCAACGCCAAGGGATTGCAGATTGTTATTTGTTGTTGTTAAATGTTACTTTAGACTGAGTAGGCAATTGAGAAGCAAAGTCCTCTCTCGACGAACCACGCTCTACAAGTCGCTCATAATACCCATGGAGTATTCTAGAGAAAGGTTTTTCGAAGGATTTATGGGCCCCTACGCGATGCCGACGGTGTTTACCGAAGAAGATTTAATGATAAGTTGTATGAGCTCTACGCAGACATTGGCATTGCCCAACGAATTAAAACCCAGTGGAGAACAATCTGCAATCCCTTTCCAAATATTAACAGTCAATAACCAGCACAACAGTTTGACACTTTGAAGCATGATGTAGCCATATCAGGTGGGAGCATTGGCCAAGCTGATTGCCACTTGATTTAACAGTACAATCATTCCTCAGTTTAATTTTGACTTCAACCCCTCGAATTACGAAAACAAAATACATGGAAATTTCATAAATGACTGTATGTACGCAAAAAGTAAAAGATTTCTGGGGAACAGAAATCAATAAAAAATTGCAAGCAAAACAGCTGTTGCTTTTTTGATTGGTTAATAGCTCAAATTTTAAAGTTTTTGTTGTTTCTTTTCTATATCACGATCAGCTGTTTTTCACTTGTAAGTTTAACTGAATGAAATTCCCCCAGCAGAAACTCCCTAATGAAATGTCAAAGTCCACTCTCTCCCTGCAAATGTTTTGTGTCACCGAACACTTTTCAGTAAAAAATTTGGTAAATTTTTTAAAAATTGTATCACCTAACACAGCTGTTATTCCGCCATGCTTACAAGTGCTGTCGAAATTCAACAATCAAGAAATTTTTAGCGGATACAAAAAGTTAAGGCTTTACTACGAAGTCAATCAAGATGGAAACTGTAGGTCGATTCTGTAACTATTTTAACCTCTCGCCGAGCGTTAAGCTTATCGCGAAATTTTGGCGGTTGTTCTTAACGAAAATGCGATTCTGTAATTCTCCTTTAACGCCACTAAACAGCTGACTCTTGATAGTGATAAAATGTGGAAATACTGGTGTTCAGACGTATTTAGCCCTAAATTACATGCAAAAAACTCAAAACTAATTTTTTTACTTTTTCCAAACGCTAAAACACTTGTAAATATAAAGGGTGGCGCAAAAGTCATCCTCCTATCAGAAAATGCTATAAATTTTGCGATTGGCCCCTAAAGTCAGTTCTGTTTTGACATTTATGTAGTAAACACATGCGAAATACAAGTTAATAAACAATATTACGCTACACTGCTCCAGAACGCGGAATATTGCTGACTATTTATTTGACCAATAATCGGTCGGGGCCAAACGGTTACTGTGAATGGTGAGCGCTACAGAGCAATGATCAACGAGTTCTTTTTGCCGCAACTTGATGAATTGGGATTGGAAAACATGTGGTTCCAACAAGACGGTGCAACAGCACACACTGCACGTGCCACAACCGATATGCTGAACATCGGAAGCTTACTTTTGCGCCACCTTGTATTAATGCGATCGTTAACACCTCGAAAATAATTCGCGACAGCTAACCACACAAAAAGTGTTAGCTAACACTTTTCGTGTGGTTAAAAGTTAGCGAATACGGAAAAGCGTTAAAAATGGTGTTAGGCGAAGTTAACGCTACCACCTGGCGTTAAAATAGTTACAGAATCGACCTACTGAAATTGTATCAAAATAGGGAATTTCATGATAAAAAGTATCAAAGTATCAAAACACGAATTTTACCAAAAAGTGTATCAAAAATGAAACAAACGGCAACGCTGTTACTGATATCAAAGTTTTTAGTATTTGTTGTTTCTTTGGTGTATCACGATCAGCTGTTTTCCACTCACTAAACTTACTGAGTGAAATTTCCCCAGCAGAAACCTGCAACTTCCTCTCCAATAAAATGTCAAAATGCGTTCTGTTCCAGCAAGTGTTTTGTGTTGCCGAACACTATTCAGTAAAAAGTGTATGCTCGCCGAACAGAGCTATTGACGTATTAGCTATGTGACAGTAAGTTTTTCAACTATTATCGATCAAATTTAGTCACGACACTTATTGGAAGTGGCTCCCAATGTTGTTTCGGGAAAAAAGTGCAGTTTTCAAATGGATTTAGGAGACAGTTGTACAAGGCGAAAACACCGGGTTTCAACATGTTTTGACTTGAAAATAAGAATTTTTCATTTGAAAAACTGAAGGGTATTGCAAGTGGCAGTGTTTTTTTATAATCGTGTGGCTTTTCATACTTACTCTCACATCCAAACCCGAGGCACGTAATAAAAAAACGTCAGCTTATGAGTGTGGCATTCATTTGGTATATGTTTGTTGTTTTTACGATATGCACATAAAGGTGATGTCTGATAAAACTTTTTAGCGTCGCTTGACATTTAAAACTTTGGTAGAAAAGCGCAAAACGCGAATGGTATGTCACAATGAAGCGCGCAAGCATATTTCTTATTTGTAAAGTGTGTATCAAAAAAATGTGGTACAATGTACTAAGTTTATGGGAATATGGTTAAAGTTACCTGATTGTCACTTTTAGTTTTAAAATGTTTGCAAAATTGCAATAAATAAAACATACATTAATAAAACCTAAACGTACGCAAAAAGATAGGTCTCTGCGTTGACGAGCGCTAAAAAACATGTATGAGACATATTGCTTTGAACTACGTACATTTTATCTCAGCTGTCGAAAATGAAACGTCACCCAACGCACCACCAAAGTTATATCAGATAAAACGCATGATGCAGCAGCATGTATTTGTATGGGGAACGGCAGATCGCGCACCTCAGCGCCATCTGATATACAAAAGTTGACAACTTTTGACTTTTGGTGCCTAAAGGCATTTTGCACGATATGTTTTTTGTCATGTGTATATGCCACATGTAACGTATGAAAACCAACATAACGTGTAAACGCAACTTATACTTTCCTTTTATACAAGTCAGAAAACTGCACATACGAAATAGACACGTTTCTATTTTTGTCTGACACACAATTAGAATCATATGTGCTCTCATTTGTTGATTTTAATTTTTTGGATTTATTTATTTATTGTGTAAAAAGAAGCAAATAAATTGAACTGTTGGAAGTATTGACAATCATATGACATTACATGAGGCCGTGTGCTAATCGGAAACATTTTACTAAGAGAAAAAATGAGGTGAACAAATTTTCAATGATGTAAAAATATTTTCCATTTCGCTGTGCCAAATGAAATGGGAAATTTTGACAGTTGTAAATTTTGACATCTGAAAAAATCACGTGCGAAAGCAAATAGTATGTGAATAAATTTTAAATGTACGTATTTTTTCTGCCATAATATTTCGTACCTTTTGCGTTAAATTATATTTTATCGTTTAATAACGTGTTGGCATATAAATTCATTTGAAATAATATGATTGGCAATACTGAATGCATATATGTGTACACATTCGTAGTTGTCAAAATTTTACCTAGCCCCATGGGCTAGGGTCAATTCTGACGTTCATACTCACCGCGATAAATGTCAGAATTTTCTTTCGCTCTGTCAAAATATACAATTTTCAACCGATTGGCACAGGGCCTGAGTGTACAAAAAGTGGCAGGTCATGTGAAAAAAACATATCGTGTAAAAGGCCTTTTAAAAAGCAGAACTAGAAAATGCAACATCTTGCATGATTGTGGCGCTGTCCTTATGATGCAAAAAATTGCGTTGAACGCAAATTGATGCGAAAATTTATTGTTACGGACCCTTAAGACAACAAATACCGGCACAAATTTACTTGCGCGAAAGACTAATTTGACCAAGAATTCGCGTGGTGCATACCTTGGCTGTGCTATCTGCGCAGGGAACTGAGATTTTTACGCATGTCTGTGAACATTCCGCACGCTTTTTCGGTAAAGGTGTGGTTTCCTCGAAAGCGGTGTCGCTATATTGCGGCCGTCACATAGCGGTAGAGTAGGTTGTCAAAAGCATTGCTATGTAAAAGTAATTACGTGTAAACTAATAAGACGGTGAAGCTCACCGCAACGTTATATAGCTGCAAGGCGAATTCATTTACAGGTGAATGGCGAAGATGTTTTTTGAGTAACACCTTATACAGCCAAGTATCAATATTGCTGCAGTGTTGCATGTTTTGCGCGATAAGTGGATTTACATTTAGATTTTTTTTTTTTTTCTTTTTTTTTTTAAACTTATAACCTTAGGCTCTTAAAATATATAATTCACATTTCTTAAACTAGTATCCAATTTCCAAAATGCACACATTTTCATGTTCGATAGCACGAAAAGGAGCTGCCTATATGCCGCTATGTCTGGTATACGTATACGGCTATGCAAAATGACCTTGAGCAACACCGCCAGCGCGGTCAGAATTGGGAAGTACCTCTCCGAGCCGTTCGAAACTAAACGAGGTTTCAGACAGGGTGACCCCCTATCGTGCGATTTCTTTAATTTAATGCTGGAGAAAATAATACAAGCTGCAGAACTTAACCGCACTGGAAAAATATTTTATAAAAGCGTGCAACTGTTGGCATATGCTGACGATATTGATATCATTGGCCTTAACAACTGCGCCGTAACTTCTGCTTACTCCAAATTAGAAAAAGAAGCGGAGAAAATGGGATTGGTGGTGAACGAGGGCAAAACGAAGTACCTTCTGTCATCATGCAAAGAGTCAGCGCATTCGCGCCTTGGCAACCAAGCCACTGTTGGCAGCAATAATTTCGAAATAGTAAAGTACTTCGTTTACCTGGGAACCAGCATTAATACCAACAATAATGTTAGCCTAGAAATCCGACGAAGAATTACTCTTGCAAACAAATGCTACTTCGGACTGAGTAGGCAATT
The DNA here is from genome assembly GCA_949987695.1 of Merzomyia westermanni. Classification (NCBI taxonomy): domain Eukaryota; kingdom Metazoa; phylum Arthropoda; class Insecta; order Diptera; family Tephritidae; genus Merzomyia; species Merzomyia westermanni. The sequence goes on from OX465290.1 coordinate 76,038,017, forward strand.
GAAAAGTAAAGTCCTCTCTCGACGAACGAAAATAACACTCTACAAGTCACTCATCGCACCCGTCCTGCTATATGGTGCAGAAGCGTGGACACTAACAACATCTGATGAGGCGGCTCTGGGAGTATTCGAGAGAAAGGTTCTTCGAAAGATTTGTGGACCTCTACGCGTTGGCGACGGCGAGTACCGAAGAAGATTTAATGATGAGCTGTATGAACTTTACGCAGATGCCGACATAGTTCAGCGAATTAAAACACAGCGGCTTCGCTGGCTAGGCCACGTAGTGCGAATGAGCGAAGATGCTCCAGCCCAGAAGGTATTCTTATCGGCACCCGCCGGTGGAAGCAGAGGAAGAGGGAGACCACCACTCCGATGGAAGGACCAAGTGGAGACCGATTTGCGATCCCGCGGTGTTTCCAATTGGCGCCAGTTGGCGCAACGAAGAAACGACTGGCGAGCTATCTTGGACGGTCAAAATCGCCCGGGCGGTTATTACTATATCATTATAAAAAAGTAAAAGAAATTGTAAGAGATTTATACACTAAATTTTTTATTTATTTGGCGATTATTCAGCCCACCTTATATTTTTGTGTCAAGCTGAGCCTCCTGAATAAATTGTATGAGTTCTTCATACATTTTAATGTTTTTTGATTTCAACAGTTCAACTAAAGACGTGGAATTTTTAAAAATATTAAACTTGCTTCTTAGAGTATCAAAAGCTGTGCATTCAAATATAAGATGTTCTGGCGTTTCTATATCGTTGCAAAAAGAGCATTGTTTAGACATTCCAGGTCTGAAACTACTTTAATATTGCTTGGAGTACGTGTGTCCTGTAATCAGTCTATTTATTAGCTTTATGTGATATGGTGCCATCAGATTTTGTTTACTAATGTACCATGGTTTTTGGTAGGCATCCGAAACTATTGATGCAAAATGGATACCTTTGTAATTACTAATTGTTTGAAAATCATTGTTCCATTCATTATTTATAATCTGATTTATATTTATTAGTGCTTCTTGTGGTGTGAGGGCAGTTTCTATACTTGCTCCTCTAGTAGCAGCTTTCTTGGCAGCAAAATCCGCTTTTTCGTTAAAAGATATGGCTACATGGCTTGGTGTCCAAATAATTTGGATTTCTTCCAAGTTAGAATTGTATAAGGCATTGTAAATTTCAGCTACTATAAAATTATTTGTTGTGTTCTTTTTTAGGGCATTGATGGAAGCCAAGCTGTCTATGAAAATGCATAGTTTTTTACATTTTTCTCTTTTTGCTATTTTTATGGCTAGTTTAATTGCTGTCAGTTCCCCATATGTGGATGAGTATTTGTTGTCGAGCCTGTACATATATGATATATTTTTCATAATCTCATGAATACTGCAGCCTATGCTACTATCTGTCACAGATGCATCAGTTGCCAGTAAGAAGAAATCCTTGCTTTGCATATCGTCTTTTCGTTCATTGTACTCGTACATTGCTTTTAATTGCTCCTTAGAATACTGGTTTTTCGAGCTATCCAGATAGGAACCTACAAGGTGTAAATTGCTGTGTCTACAAAAAGTTACGTCCGTGTTTATCTTATCAAATGTGTCTTTAAATTTGTTGTAAATAAAACTATAACTTGATTTTATTTCCGGGCTATTTTGAAGTTGTATTTTGAGTGAATCATTTATAAACCACTGTTTAGTCAGTTCCTTTGCTGGTAGCCATTTGGCTCTCACCAAGGGTGGAAGTTCTCCCGCGAGAGCGTATCTGCAATGAATAGATGTGCTTGGTGGCACTTCTAAGCATCCTCATAGTTTGATTAGCAATAACTTGTAATTTCGTGTTATAGCCCTTAGGGGCATTTGCATAGGTCGTACAGCCATATTCGATCTTACGAAGGCCTTGTAAAAGTTTAAGCTGTGTTTAGGGTTTAGGCCTGCTTTGATTGTTGTAAGTTTTGATATAAGATTCATGCCCGTCTTTGCTTCTGCTTTTGTTTTCAAGACATGGTCTTTATTTGTTGACCTGAAATTTATGACTCTGCCTAGCAATTTTTTTTCATATGCCTGTTTAATCGGAGTGTTATGTAAATATATTTAAGTTAAAAACTTGTTTTTTACCTGATGTCATATGCATGAACTTAGTTTTTGAGAAATTGAACGATACGTTAAGTGGATCGCATATGCTATGAAATTGACATATTTTTGTTTCTAATCTGCAAAGTGCTATTTCTTTGTCCTTGTCATGGCTTATTATAACAAAATCATCTGCATATTGATACAATTGTGTGGAATCATCATTGATTGAGTGTAGACCTCTAGTGTATAGATTAAAAAAAAAGGGGATAGGCATTTACCTTGTGGTAGTCCATTATTTATTTCCACCGATTGTTTTCCTAACGTATAGTATCTTTGAAAAAAAATTATGAATCCAATTAATAATGGTAGGGTTTGTTTGTATTTCCGAGAGCATATCTTTGAGTTTTGAAAGATCGACACAATTGTATGCATTGGTTAGGTCTAAGACACAGATAAATACATGATGCTTGTTGTTTTTTTGATTGGCAATATAATGGAATACATATTTCATTTATGCACATGACTGATGATCTATGTTTTCTATAAGCATAACTCTTGGTAGGTATTATATTATTTGTTTCCATATGTTCCACTAGAATTTCCTTCACTAGCATGTTCACAGTTTTGACAATAACTGATATGAGTGCTATGGGTCGGTAGTTTGTTACATCATCTGGGTTTTTGTAGGGTTTTAAAATGGTTACTATTTTTATCCTCCTCCAACTTTCCTTAACGTCATTGTTGTTCAAATGCTCTTCCAGCATTTGGGCTAGAGCTGTCTTTGCTTCTGATGGGAGTTTTTTCAGCATGCCATATGTTATTCTGTCCAACCCTCCGGCTGTTGATTTTTTATTGGTTAATATGTCTCTCAATTTTTCTCTACTGAGATGAATATAGCCAATATTTGCCTGTATACTTGTTGTTCGTCTGGAGTCTGCATTGATACCTGTCGTATCAGCCACTTGTTCTTGTAGAAAATTTAAGTACGGAACATTGTATTCCTCAGGCCAGTTACATTTTGAAAAACTAGCGTTGCCTTTAACATTTCGTACGAAGTTCCATGCATTTTTACTGTGCGGATCTTGATTCAGTTCCTCAATTCTATCAGAATTTTTCATGTCACTGTTTAATGCAAGGGGTTTTGAAATTGCATCATTTTTCTGTATTTCTGTGGTCATCTTTGTTAATGAGTCAGTCATGTTAAAGTTCTCACCTATTTTTATGTATGTTCCTCTAGAAACCAACATACCCTGTAATGGAATGTTTGCCGCTTCTGGGTACTACGTATCCCTTTTGGGTTTTTTCTGGTTTGTTGAAATTTTAGCATTATTGTCAATGTACGGATGTATTTGGTTGGCAACAGCATGGCCTCCTACATCATCATATTTTTTGTTTTTTCTTTGATTTTTCTTGGAAGTTGCTAGCAACTCACCGTTTCCTTTTTTTTGCTATCAGCGTCTTCTGAATGCACACTTATATTTGTAAAAACTTACCAAATTTAAGGGTAGGAAATGTTACAGCTCAGATTGATTGTGTATGTTTAGAAATTCTTTTTCTTTCTTATATTTATTAGTTCTTATCTTAAATTCTCCTTTTCGCAATTAAAAGAAAGCTAATCTACTTATATAATTGTAATATTAATTTTTAATATAACAAACAAATTTTATCCACTCCTTTTATGCGCCTTTCACTTTCGACAGTTCAATTCAAAGCCGAGGCGAATTCATGTACCGGTGATATCATAAGAACATATCAGCAGCGGCGTCTAGTGTCAAAATAAAAAATTTCTATGCAATTTGACAGGAGAAGCCGCGAAAGCAAAAACAAAACACATGAAGTAGGTGTCTCTATACAGCAATTAATTCGCCGCGATAGCACCTGTTATAAATTCGCTTTGCCGGCAAGCATAAAATATTACAGCCGTCATGACGCTTGCAAATCTTTCGTCAACGTTTTTTCCCACCGTCATATTCAAAACGGTCAGAATTCAATCAAATATTTCAAATATTTTTACACAAAACATTCCTGTTGTTTTGAAAAAGTATTAGAAATCAAATAAAAATCAAAAACTCATAAAACAGGCAGCAAAATAGTGTAAACAAAATCGGTCAAATTCACAGCAACGCTCATCGAACTTTACAGGAAAGCGGTGCCACTAATGACGGTAAGCATAGCGGCCGCTATATAGCGAACGTTATATTCCGGCACCGCTTTCCGAGGAAACCAAGCTTAAGCACAGCGATGGTTATTTAGCGGCCGTCATATAGCGGCACCGCTTTTCGATCAAGCTAAAGCTTAATTGTTTAGGACCGCCACAAAGTGGAACATCGCCTACTTCTTAATGAAATTACATTTTTTATTAGAATACATGTTCCCTTTGGAGCGCAGGTTCAGAAATGAATATTGCCAAGTGCTTTTGAGTTGTGAATTTCAAAATTCTTTATTGCGCCAGAACATAACTTGTAGACAAGTGTGGTGTATTTGGCCCTAATCGATCTTTGGGTCTAGTTTATCGAAGACTTTTCCGGTACCTTTCTGACACATCTCTATTATCAGCTGTTAAGTCAAAAAAAACGCCACATTTCCATTATCAGCCAGGCTTGCCAGTATTATCGACTTTTTACGAACTTTGGCGACCAAATTATGAAAATTGGCGATGCCGACTTTTTTTTTGTCGATTATTCACCTATTATGAAGCTTGAGTAAATTTTTAAGCATAATTTAAACTCTGTTTTCATCCTTTATCTACACCTTGCCAATACATATTACGACAAAATGAAGCAGAAAGCAATCTAGAGCTTGAAGCAGGATCATTACTCGAATCATATGTTAAGAAAATTAACATGTGCGTAGGCATATGTAGGTTGGGTATTGGCTCCAATTTTCTGGCGACTATGTCGACGAGTGATGAAACCCACTTTTGTCAACACCAGGGATACAAATACTTTGATAAAAAATGTTGCCAATGATTTAGTGTACTGTCTTCCTGAGGAAGCATATTTTTGCATACTTCATTATACAGAGAAAAGTTCATCGTTCAAGATTTCCCAAGGGGATACAACTGTCCTTGAGAGGAATGCTTTTGAATATATTAAAACCCTTTGTTTGAAAAATTTAAAGAAAACCAGAATTTTGTTGGGGATTTAAATATGAGCATTGAAAAGGTTTTGAGTAGAATTGAGAATCAGTGGAATAAGTTATGAGTTAACTAGCTATCAAATCAGCTACGATATTTGAGGAGTTGTCATCGTATGTTTTACAAATTTTGGTGATTGTTTCCTTTAGGAGACAACTGCTAAAACTGGTCCGAAATTATCGGGAAATATATCAAAAGACGCGTTTTGACTTCGGTAACAATAACCCGGAAGCGGATTTTCGAGTTTTTATTTCAGTGAAGAGATATTTGCAATAAAAGTTGAAAATTTTCTGTCATTTTCACGTGGTTGTTGTAATCACAAATAAGGGTGTACCGAAAAGTGTGTTCTGCGCAGAAATACTGTGGACCGCGTAGCCGGTGTTGGACCGGCTAAGGGTTTTTGTTTTGAAGCGAGGCCGAAGGCCGCCTACGTAGAAAGGTGTTCTGCACATAAATACCTTGGATCAAGCCCCCTATTTGGGATCGGACCTGGGTTTTTTGGGTTTTTTGCGAATAACTTTTCACTGAAACAAAAAATTGAGAATCCGCTCTAAACGCGTTGTTTGATACCCATCCCGATATTTTCCGACGTATTTTAGTAGTTGTCTTCTAAAAGAAACAACTTCCCAAATTTTGAGTGTACCCACCAACAATGTCCACGTTGAAAGAACATTGTCGGTAAGTTCTGGTGACTTATTTGGCGATATGGCCGTGTACTAATCGGAAACATTTTACTCCGACGAAAAATTAGGTGAACAAGTTTTCCATGGTGTAAGAATATTTTCCATTCCGCTGTGCCAAATGAAATGGTAAATTTTGATAGTTGTAAATTTCGACATCTGAAAAAATCACGTGCGAAGGCAAATAGACTGTGAATACATTTTAAATGTACGTATTTTTTCGTGAAATAACGTGTTGGCATATAAATTCATTTGAAATAATATGATTGACAATACCGAATGCATATACGTGTACACATTCGTAGTTGTCAAAATTTTACCTAGCTCCATGGGCTAGGGTAAACTCTTACGTTCATACTCACCGTGATAAATGTCAGAATTTTCTTTCGTTCTGTCAAAATTTACAATTTCCACCGATTGGCACAGCCCCTAAGTAAAATTTGGCGACTTTTAAGAGAGAATCTGGCGACATCTTTTAAAAAAATACTGGCAGCCCCGTTATCAGCTGTTACGTCAAAAAAAAAGTTAAAATTACGGTAAAACGAGTGGATTACACAGATTTTAGTCATTAAATTAATAAAAAATGCGTTTGTTTTCGCTAAGAAATCCCCTCGCACATTTACGCACACGCATTAGTGATAAATTTACGCTGCCGGAAAGATTGAAGGGTACAGTTGTGGAAAAATGGGCACAATATTGGCAAAGTCTTGGTAGTGATTATGCCGGAGTGATGGTCGATGTGGTAAAAGGTGCACGGGCGAAACCACGAAAAGCGCTAGCTTTTACCGGCACAGCATACAGTTTGTATCAATGCGCATTGCATAATCCAGATGAAGAAGCGCTTATGCATTCTCTGCGACGATGGAGTAATCAAATGTCAATGGTGGCTAAGAAAATGCAAAACCCAATCTCGGCATCACACCTGCGTGATTTAGAGATAGCTATAAACGAAAATAGATTACGTACCTTTTCTCTTGGTATTTGCACCATATTGTGGGCTGACTTGTATGACAAAGATGATTGCACGTTTCCAGCGATATGCAAATACACGCAACTGGATTATACGAACTTTTGGAAGCATATAGTGGATGTAGGTTTTTGGGATCACTACTGGCGACTGGAATTTAAAATGCACAACTTTGATATTAACTATTTATAGGTGTTGCAGAATTATCTGTGTTGTGCATGTTATGGATTTTGTTATTTTGACGTGCAGCTAAAGTGCAAAATGCAAAGTTTCTATAACCGTTAATCAAATAATTTTATTTAACAACCAAAAACGAAACAGTAAAGTAGTTACATTGTAATAGTAAATAAACCTTAATTTTTTAATTAGTTTTGCTTTTGTCTTTATCGCCATTGAAATGTTTTTCAAGTAATGCATTGCATTCTGGTATCCTGCTGCCATTGTTAAATTTGCCTTGGAAATTATCTTCATAACCATTTCCTTTGCCTTGCAACAGCTCAATAAATATTGGGCCAAACTTTTGTACATCTGATTTTTCTCCTCTCAAAACCATGAGGCCTTTACCATTGTTTGTAGTATTCTCAGAAACAGTTAGAAAGTAGAATATTTTCTCAGGCGCATTACGTATAAAGGTACTTATAAAATCTGGTTCAATTCCATCCTTACGGTGTAGACAATAGTATTTTGGGTAAGGCCGCGCTGTATTCTCAAGTTTTTCAGCCTCGGAGATAGCAACATCTTTTAGCATTCTTTGAAATGCTTTTGTTGATGATTTTAAATTCGTTTGCAATTTTTGTATCAAATCTATATGCTGTGTGGGGCCTCCTCTAGATATGAAAAATGTTGGATATACTAGTACTCTCGAAAAAGGCATAGCAACTTACTTGAGGGCTATATTTAGTTGCTGTTCCCGCTGAAAGAGCTCGCCAAGTTTTCGTAGCACACGCTCACCTACCACAAAGTGGACATTAACACCACTTCTAGTCTTCTCGGCATATAATAGCTTAATGCACTGTAGTTGCGTTAAATTGGTAACATGTGTACCACAACACATATTACTCTCAATGCCTTCTATTTGTACAACACGCGCCAATCCTACATGATCTTTCGGCAAGCCACGTGGAGCGCGTGCATCTTGCAACTTGAGAAACCAAAGCATTGAAATAAAATAACACAAGAAAGCAATCTATTTTTACCTCCAGGGCATATTCAGGATCCATTAACTCTACAGTAACCTCGCGGCCTTCACGTATTAACTCGTTAGCCTTTCGCTCTATTGTATCCAATGACTCACGGCTTATCAAATGTTGCGTGTCCAATTCAATATAGGATGACTCTGCTCCAAGCCACCATGATGTAGTATCATACTTGAACTCACGATCAAATAAGGCAGTAATCAAATGTTGCCCAGAGTGTTGTTGCATATGATCTAAGCGACGCGTCCAATCGATTGTTTGCTTGGCAATGTTGCCTACTTCAAATGGGCTTAAACTTTCTACAAAATGGACGGCGTCACTGCCTTTGCGCACCACAGATCGTACAGGTTCACCATTGATGTGACCATAATCACATGGCTGCCCACCGCCTTCAGGAAAGAGCACTGTATCTTCACAAACAACATTGTAACCTTTCAGATTTTTAGCTGCACTTCCACCAGGTGGCATCCATTCCAAAGTGGCCGGTACACAGGATACAATTTTTGATGTATACTAAACAAAAATTATTATTATTAATTTTATGCAGGATTGTACATGTAACTTGCTTGTTTCAGAAAACTATCCTCTTGGCATTTGAAAACCATTTTCTACTTTTTCGAAATCCGGGTGTAGGGTGTAAATCGACTACTGAGTGGAAGATCACACTATTTCAAAATATTTTTCAAAAACGTCCTATCAGAATTTCTTTGAAGAACGCCCCACAAAATTGTTTTCAATAACGCCTTATTTCAAAATTTGGTTCAAGATCGCCCTATCTCAGAATGAGTTTCAAAAACGCCCTATATGAACGAAGATGTAATACATTTTTAGCTGAGATAGGGCGTTTTTGAATCAAACTCTCAGATAGGACGTTGTTGAAAAAAAATTTTGAGATAGGTCGTTTCTGAATCAAATTCTGAAATAGCGTGTTAGGTAATTGTTTCCTTTAACAATTACTATTGTTTCCTTTAGGAGACAACTGGTAAAACACGTCCGAAATTATCGGGAAAGGTATTAAAAGACACGTTTTGACCTCGGTAACAATAATCCGGAAGCGAATTTTCGAGTTTAGGTTTCAGTGAAGAGATATTTGCCATCAAACTTGAAAATTTTCTGTCATTTTCATGTGGTTGTTGTAATCACAGATTAGGGTGGATCGAAAAGTGCAAAAAGTGTGTTCTGCGCAGAAATACTGTGGACCGCGTAGCCGGTGTTGGACCGGCTAAGGGTTATTTTTTTGAGCGCGGCCGAAGGCCGCCTATGCAGAAAGGTGTTCTGCACATAGATACCTTGGATCAAGCCCCCTATTTGGGATCGGACCCGGGTCATTTTTGGGTTTTTTGCGAATAACTTTTCACTGAAACAAAAAATTGAAAATCCGCTTTCGGATTGTTGATACCGAAGTCAAAACGCGTTGTTTGATACCTCTCCCGACATTTTTGGACGTGTTTTAGCAGTTGTCTCCTAAAGGAAACAATTACCGAACAGAATCTTCGAAAAGAACAAAAATGCCCAACTCTAGTTTTTTGCGAATATCTTTTCACTGAAACAAAAAATTTTAAATCCTCTTTCGAATTGTTGATACCGAAGTCAAACCGGGTTGTTTGATACCTCTCCCGACATTTTTGCACGTGTTTTACCGAAACAATTACCGAAATTTGGTTAATTATGCAAAAAAAAAGTTGGCAGACGAATGGATAAAAAATAAAAATAAACTTCATACAACTTTTAGCCGATCAGATGTTCATGGTAAACAAATGCTTGGCCTGGCTGCAACCGATTATTCGATGGTTCTAAATTGCATCGAAAAAAGTATCGCTTCCACTCATGATTGATTGAACCATGGCTCAAAATAAGGTTGTGTCATTTCATCAGCTGATTCAATTTGCGTGAACACACTGGCGCATAGATTGTCAGAAGGAGATGTAAAAAGCAAAATGTTGAGAGCAAAACGTAAACATGCGTGATTTGCATTTGCTATTTTGTTTTTTTCTAATGCTCCTGCTAAAAACAATTGAAAATATTGCGATATTATTCAATAATAATCACTTTCAGCCACGCTTGCAACATATAATTTCTCACAATTGAATATTTCTCTGTTTTCTCTTCGGTTCATTCGCTAACACCAGCCAGTTGCTTTTGACAATCTTTACGCCAGTATGTTGTTGCTGTAGAGATGACTTTGTCTTGTTATTGTACCATGGATTGAACTATTAACACAGTTGGTAAAATTTATTAAAAAGAATTAAAGTTTAATCTTAAAATTCGTTCTTCTCTTTAACAATTCATTCGAAATTCCCATAAAAATATTTTATCTTTAAAAAAGTATAACAAAATATTTCCAGCTGGCTTATTTGCCTTTCCAAAATTTACAGTGGATTAATTACAGTTGATTAATTTATAGTGATTGTTTACAGTCGGCCTTTCCTGATTAATTGATGCGACCTCGTATCAGTTTTCAACTTCATCATCGGATTGTTCTTCTGCACCACTAATATCGTCCATTTCTATTGATTCACAAAAACGCTTTAATTTATCTGAAGAGTAAATTGATTTATAACGACGTTGTTTTCGTTTACTATCAGGCAAATACTCTATTACATATCGATCTCGATCGAGCACCTTAGCAATTTCGAAAGGACCTTAGTAGCGTGGTTCAAGCTTACGTGAAAACCCTGTACTTGGAGGTTCGTTCTCTGCTAAAACTAGATAACCTTTTTGATATTTATTCGGCGTCCGATGATGGTTGTCAAATCGTTGTTTTGCTTTCAAACGGGTTTCATTAATTCCCATAACAGCCTCTTACCGAACTTGTTCAATATTACAATTTGTTTGATTATCAACATTGAGAGCAAGGATAAGTTTATTTTGTAATATATCTCGGGGTTTGAAATTAAGAAGTAATTCCTGTGGCGTTTTATTAGTGGTTCCGTTTCGCATAGTATTAATGGACCATTGAATATTTCTTGATTCATTATCCCATTTATTTTTTGTAGTCGTGGATGGTAAAAGCATTGACAGAACGGTCCGATTCGTACGCTCTGTATAAGCATTAGCACGCGGAGATCGCACTACATTCAAAATATGTTTAATATCATTTTCTTGACAAAACTGTTAAAATTGTTTGGATGTGAATGCTGACCCACGATTAGTTACAATACGTTCTGGTATTCCAACATAACTGCTTACTTCTTGTAATAGCTCAACAACATGCTTCGTTGTGGTACTCTTTACTGCTCGAAGGATCGTAAATTTGGTAAACGAATCAACTACAACCAAAATATGATCGTTACATTAACTTACTTTGGAAATGGACCCAAATAATCCAAATGAATCGTTTTAAAAGGTATTGGTTCAATATCAATGTAATGATATTGATCTTCTTTCTTTCCCCCAGTTTTTTGTTATACGCAGATTCAAATATAAATACTTTTTAATATAATTTCGTATTCTTTGAAACCAAAAATTCCTACACTTAGATGCCCAGATTTTACTTAACAATCGTGAACTATCTGCCATCTTAAAGATTTTGGCACAACCCAAAGACGTAGATTTTTTACCAAACGATACAACCGTCCGTTTTCGAAACAATAGTCAGCTTTAAATTGTTTGTTATTTTCTTGAAGTTTTTTAACAATTTCTTTGATGCTGTCATCTGGGAGTTGCATTCTAAAAACGCAGTCTTTTTCTTCAATCTCCACCTTATCTATTTTTAGTGAAGCAGTTTCGATTTCATTAGACGGTTCATCTGGATTTCGACTAATTGTATCAACATGTAACATACGCTGCCCCGATCGGTGTTCTACTACTATGTCAAAATCTTGTATACGTAACCACCATCGAGCAAATCGTGGAATCAACTCTTTTTTTTCCATGTCAGTTTTGATTGCACTACAATCAGTAACAACTTTGATATTTTTGCCAGACACATAATAACGAAACCTTTCGACTTTCAACCACAGCCAGGGTTTCCAACTCATAACTGTGATATTTACGTTGTGGATCGAGAATAATAAGCAATGGGCTTGAAATCGTTTGCTTCCCTCTGTAAAAGCACACCTGCCAAACCTATTGAACTAGCATCGGTATGAATTTGATGTTCTGCATTGATTCTATAAGCAGTTACTACTGGTCTCTTAACCAAAGCAGATTTGAATTTGTTAAATGAATTCACTTGTGCAACTTTCCATTCAAAAGGTTGATAGCGTAACAAGGAACATATTTCCGAAAATAACCTGATAAACCTAAGAACTGTCGTACTTCTGTTAAATATCGTGGCTCAGGAAAGTTTTGGACAGCAGCTGTCTTTATACTTCCAGGACTGATTCCATTGGCGTCAATTCATAACCAAAAAACTGTATCGATTGTTTTAAAAATTCACATTTTTTTGGATTTAGAGTTACATTCAAACTACGAAGTACTTGAAAAATTCGCTCAAGTTTTTCAAACAATTCAGAAACTGAATTACTTCCAACTAGTATGTCATCCATATAATGTAACATATCGCCCTTTTGTGTTTTTTCTTGAATGCGTAACATTAAACGTTCGAAAACAGTTGGCGCATTCTTCAATCCGAAAGGCATTCGCTTAAATTCATAAAGTCCTTCTGTCGTAATAAAAGCTGTATATTTCCGACTACTGGATTCAATTGGAATTTGGTAATACCCGCTATTTAAATCGAGTACGGAAAAATATTTGTATTGCATAGCTTCTTGCAAACGTTCCTCTATGTTTGGCATTGGATATATTTCTTTTTTTGTGTGTTGATTCAATCGTCTAAAATCCACACACATACGATCAGTTCCATCTTTTTTCTTTACCATGATTACAGGACTAGCATATTCAGACTGAGATTCACAAATAATATCGTTATCTAATAAATCTTTGATCATATTTGAAACCCCAATTTTCTTTGGCTCAGGAACTCTATATGGACGTTGATAAATAGGATCGGTACAATCGACCTCAATTTTCATCTCGATAAGATTAAATTTACCAATTTCACTTAAATCTTCAGCAAAAACATCTTGATACTCTTTTAAAAGTTTTTTCATTTTACATGTATCGTACATTTTGCTTTGCAGGAAAATTTCGTGTCCTAAAAGCACATCAGTTGACAAAAAATCATCTTGAACAACGTACATGTCAAGCTGCAAATTTACAGTGTCAACTTGTATATTAACGTTAGCATACGCCTTTCATTTTCATTATACAAGGTATAATTTTACAATTTATTTTTTTACATATCGACTCTCGTATCATATGACAATCACTACGACTGTCAATATACGCAACTAATCGTTCACCATCAATGTAAATTTCTTTTTCGAACATTCTGCTAGACTTGCATGCCTTTAAATTCGCGTTTTTACCACAATTAACTGGTTCATTACGCAGATGCACTCTTTGACAATCTTTACATTGTTGATGCATTTGAGGTTTAGGACAATTAGTGGACAAATGTCCTTTTTCAATACAATTGTAACAAGTTAACTTATCACTGGATTTATCGAACTTTTCGCTAGGTACTGACTTTGTTTCGAATTTTTTTTGTTGAAATTTTATTTGTATTACGCGACGTTGTAGGCAAATTCTTCAAATATTCTTCAAGAGTTTCACGCATCTCTTTCATAGTATTAAATTTCAATACTGCGATTGCACATTGTAAATCACGAAATCTTAAACCTTCACGAGTATATTTTATGATCGCAGACTCACTTAATCCGTACCGTTTACCCGTTGCACTCATACGAAAACAATAATCAACTACTTTTTCGCCTTGTTTACGTGCCGCATTACTCATGATAAAGTTTATATCGGCCTCGTCCATCTTCGTGCCGAATTCTTCAACTAACGCATTTGAAAAATCACTCCATGTTGCATATAAACTTTGCTGTCCATCTGACCATAAACGTGCTACACCCTTCATACGACTATATACAGCCAAAAGTACACACTTTTCTTCCCAAGCATATGCATTCATAGCACTATTAACTCGCTCAATAAATTGCTCAGCAGTTAAAGCAAGATTACTAGTACGATGAAAATGGGGAATAGTTTCCGCGATTTCTTTCACTGAATATTTATTACGAACACTTGTCATACTAGACATCTCATTCACATTTCCACCCAGTGGAATGCTACTCGCCGACCTCGGCTGAGCCAAAGGTATTACATTTATATTCGTTAAAGCATTTACTACACCCGATAACATTTCTTTTAATTCATTAATTTGTTCTTGAAGATTGTTTTGACTCGCTAACGGTTCAAGCTTTTCGTTTTTATTATTTTGGCTACACATTTCAATTTCATCCGACCTTAACGCTTCGGCCAAACGCAATATCAATTCAGCTTTCGAACCAGTGGTATTCAAATTATTTTCACTAAGAAAATCTTTCAACTGTTGCACCGTTAATGATGCAATTTTAACCAACATTTTCTGTTTGTTATATACACAACATTGATATTTATAACTATTTTATTATTCTTGTTAATTAATGCTCTAATTTTATTATTTTCCCGATTATATTCTTGATTAGCAACAATTACACAAACAACGTATGATTATATAATTTGCCCGTCGCGATTCTTTTCGTTGTCTTCATTTACGTCACGTGTTGCTGTGAAATGAATTTTTCAATTTCACAAAATTGCCCTATCTTATATTCGGTGTCTCATTCAAAAATTTTAGATGCAAATTATCTATGCATATTTTAAAAAAAAATGTGTGTATTGATTTAAAACACATTTGTTCATTTCTTGCGCTACGCGAATTCGTCTCACTTCTGAACTAATACATTTGGTAAAATTTATTAAAAAGAATGAAAGTTTAATTCTAAAATTCGTTCTTCGCTCTTTAAAAATTCATTCGAAATTTCCATAAAAATATTTTATCCTTGAAAAAATATAACAAAATATTTCCAGCTTGTTTATTTGCCTTTCCAAAATTTACAGTGGATTAATTACAGTTGATTAATTTATAGCGATTGTTTACACTATGCAAACAATGATCATAGGAGTTATAAATTTACCTGACAAAAAATTTTCAAAACAAACAAAATATTTGAAAATTTATAAAACAAAATTGCACAAACGAAAAATTAAAGTAACAATTTCGAATAACATTTGTAATCAGTTATGGCATGCAATGAAGGAAAGAAATTCAAAAATAAAGGCGTCGAATGTGATGAATTGGACTGTTGGTGTTTTCCTGAGCCTTATGTCGAAAAAAACGTGAAAATATTAAATACAAAATATTGCTGGCTCTATCCTCAACGTGAAGCAAAAAAACTGAATCAAATGCTACCAAATTTCGATAACTGTGATCCGTTATATACAAAATGTGATTACAGACTTGAAAATAATGTTTCCAAACAGATATTACTAATAGAAGGCTTGATAAAAAAGTATATTGGAAAATTTAATAATGAATTAGTGTTGCAAGGAAAACACACAAATGAAATGTGGAAGCTATCACAAAAATTTTTACTTTTGACGCAGTAAGTTAAGAGCTCCCATTGGTAGTCACTGGTGTCAGTGAACTCTAGCATATTAGTTTTTCCTTAAATGAAAGAAAGTGGCTTGTTCTAAGCATAAGTCTTTGAAATAATCAAGGGGTTCGTATTAACGGTATAACTGCATAATCCTAGTATATTAATAGATTTTTCTGACAATTAAACTTTTATTAATTTTTTTTTTTTTTCAAAAGGATAGGAGTTTGCACTCACCCCGAAAACTCAGTGAATTGCAGTGTTGAATTTCGGAATCACGGGAATGGCTTGGTAAAAGTTTGTCGCTGCATTCCTCCACTTAGGTTATGTTGCTATTTATATTTTTTTTTTGTCACAAAACTGGTGTTTGCTAAGGTAGCTCAATTTTTGCTAATAACGTTTCTATGGCAGTATTACACTCAGAGGGTTGCCAACTCCAAGCGCCAATCTCATTTTTAACCCGCGAGCTTCGGTATGATAATAAGTCCCTATATTACAACCATTCGATGCCTTACACAGAGAAAATTCATATCAAAAAACTTTTTTTATCTTATACAAATTTGTAAATTATTTTTTCCTGAATATATCTCTGATTTCAAAATAAAATACAACCACTTTTTGAATTTAATTACAGATTTTATGGGTGTATTAAATCATATCCTGATATTGTTTCGAATCCAGCAGAAACTGAAACTCGGTGCAAATTTCAAAGAAAATTTAAATCGATAAATCATTCCAAGTAATTAAGTTAATTTTACACAAATTATATAAATAATTAAGTTTATATTTCAGCTGTCGTTTAATATCGTCTTTGGGAGCATTAAGATTTGCCATTAATAAATTGGACGGCCTATGTGATCAGATGGACATGACTGTCAATAGCCCTTTGGTAAAAGGAACATATAAAATACATCCATTATCATATTATCGCAAATTAATTGACGATGCATTTGAATATTTCAATGAAGTTTTATGCAAACTAAAAACTTGGGCGAGATTGCTTGATATAGGTGATGCAAATGCTATTGATGATTATAGAGGACTATTGGACCCAGCCAAAAAATATGACGAATTTATGAAAATCGGTAAAGAAAAATGTACTTGTTTGCGAACGAAAAATCCTGAATGTATTGATGAATACATTAATAAATGCAAATAGAATTGAAAATAAAAAAGCTAGTTTTAATTATAGATGATTGGAAAAGAGTTGTTCTGTTCATTCAAGCAAACAATTGATAACTCCACCAGTAATCGCAAGTCCTATTGTGGTGATTATTCTCAAGCATGTACCATCACTAACTCAATAACACTTTCACCACTAGTTAAACACAACAGAGAATACGATGGCTGCTCTTAGGCGCTCGCTACATAGTCAGTAAATATCACGATGTTTGGATCACGGTAAATACTGATGGATTGATGGATCGCAAACTGACGCTACACGTTCAATACTTTTCGTCAGTACTTTCGTAATTTTAATGCTAAGCGGTTCGTAAAGAGTGGAGCAAGAAAATACAAAACGAACGTGTTTAGCTATATTAATAGCTTTTTCTATTAAAAAAAAGATAATAAGAGACGATACTGGAGCAAAAATTGGTATAAAGAGCGAAACAAATACAGAAGCATAAATTTGTTGGATTCAATTCGCCTCTATAAAGAATTGGATGCTTTTGAAAACTACTTTCGAATGTCTGGATTTGTGTCCGTTCTACCAAAATATAGGCAGTATTGACGGATGGCAAAAAATGACGCTCAATATTTGACGCTACACGTTCAATAAATATCGTGATCCAAAATTATTGACAATAAGTATTGCACATGTAGCATTGGCCTTATGCATGCAAGCGTGTACCTAGGAAGAGGAAGAGAGATGGCGCGAATGTTTGCGAATACAAGGCAAAGAGGAGATGTCAATAAATAACACCGACCCTTCGAGAACACGAAGAGCGAACAACCAAGAAAGTTCTCGGTGCGTAGGCAAGCACCCTGTCGGACTATATAAGGCGACAGGTTATATAGGGTAGAGTCGAAATAACAGCCCTTGGTCGGATGTAAAAATCCGAGTCATTCCGGTACGTAGAACAGGCTGTTGTGGGAATGCCGGGGTGTCTCCTTATGTCTCCTGAGCACCATGTTCATAATGAAGCAAAAATGCTCGATGTTAAAGAGCACTGTGAGATGTTGACCAGACAATTCCTGTTCAACTGCCATAAACCGCAGCACCCGAACAGGAACCTACTCAACGAAAATCCGCCTCCCAGGAGAATAAGGAGGCACCTCCGTAAGCACTATGACGAGATCCGGCACCACATTTTCTCGCCGTTTGATCCAAAGGTGCACCGGCGGGCCCTCAACCTCATCCACACGGAGTCGGTAAACTCCTTTGTCAGGTCTCGTCCAGTGAATGCAGTCCTACAGGCACAAGCTCCACCTGTTGCCGACGAGGAACGCGAACTGCCCAGGGAGACAAGAGTCACGCTGGCTCAACTTCGTTCTGGATACTGTAACAGACTAAACTCTTACCTATCCAGACTGAACCCTGACATGCCAAATGTCTGCCCGGCATGCGGCGTGTCTCCCCACGATACTAACCATCTGTTCATCTGCTCAACTGAGCCCACTCTTCTAACACCAATCTCAATCTGGTCCACCCCTGTTGAAGCCGCGAGGTTTCCTGGACTTCCGTTAGAAGAGCCTGATGACAGTGTTGGATGGGGGGTGACATCCTAGGCAGGTTAAGTAGTCGCTACAACAACAACAACAACAACTATATAAGGCAGTGACCAAGTTGATCAGTTTATTTCCAAGTGTTGTTGTAAACTACTGCGAAGTTACCAAACTCTTAAATTTGTATTGCGTTTTTACTAGGTAATAAAACTAACTATTAGTTACAATATCTTTGCGTGTTTTTATTTGACTTTATAGTGATCGAACCCAGGATTGATAATCAAGGAATCATCGAACTCGTCACACTATTAACAACACATTTTCTCTATGGACCTCAAAATAAATTTGACAGTCCGAAAATCAACAATTGTTTGTGCACAATATTTGTATCCCATTTATTTACAAATTTTATTTTGATCTTGCTGGACTTTGAATTGTAATTATGGATGACCAAATTAAAACAAATATCCGCACACACACTCAAAGAGAAGATGAGATTTTGCGACAGCTGTTAAAATTGGAAGAAATGTTCCGGGATCATTACACGCTTACAAATCGCGAAATGATTTCACAAAAAGACTTAATAAATCGTTTATGGGTACTTTCTCAAAGATTTGTAATCTTAATAAGCACCAATGGCTGCTGTAAATATCCAGAAGTTTACTCTGGTCCAACTGAAGATGTTCTGCTGAGAGAATACTCGGAGAAGATGCGTCTATTGCTCATTTCGAAGTAAGTCCATTTTGATATCTGAATGATGATAAATAAATCTATTGCATTTTTTAGTTGCCGAATAACCGATTCTCTAAGTAAGCTTCAATATGAATGCGATATTTTCAGAAACTTATTCCATTGTCTTGACCTGACGTTGGAAACTCCCCTCATAGTTGGCGATACATTTCATAAGCCAATCACATTTTTCGTTGAACTTGTGGATGATTTATTCAAATACTTAAATGCTTTGAGTTTGAGGCTAAAATATTTAAGCCATCAATTGGATCCACTTGATTTGCTGGTTCTAGAAGAATATAAAACAGCGTTGGAACCGTCTGAAGATTTTGAAGAACATTTACTAACTGGTCTGAGTTATTGCAAGTGCTTGCGTCCTAAACCTGTTTGTGCATAGCGTTAGCTTAACACAAAGTACTGCAGAAATTCGTAAAAATACGCTTATAATTTTAAATTATATTATAACTTGTGATAAATTGAAATGCTTACAAATAAATTTACATTTTCGATACCATATAGGAACTGGTACTTTCTATCAGAGGGTTATCGTGCATATAACAGTAATAAAATTTGTACTTTGGGATTATTATTTATTTATTTAAATTACTATACATTCTAGGATCGAGTTTAAACACACAGCTGGCGGCGAGACATCTGGTCCTTGGGTAGATCAAAAGCGAAGCTTTTAACGTTACATTACCGCCCCTGCGGGTTAGGGGTTTAGAATATGCCCGAGGTAGGCATACCGGTCGTAAGAGGCGACTAATATGAACAAAGGTAATGACGTGCAACTCGATAAGGAAGTTCCTTACGGAAGGAGGGGTGACATGACCTGGAAGGTTTCACTGGTCATAAATCGCTACCACGACAGTCGGGCAGTACCGGAGCGTGCCGGGTTCAAATCCGGCCAAGGACTGTTAATTCGACAACACTCCCCAAAACCTTCGGGGAGTGTTTTTGTCGTTACCACAACAACAACAACGTTACATTACCTAGCACTACGAATCGTTGAACAGATCATCGCAAATTGTGATCAACTACGAATCAACGAAATACAAGGTGGCGCAAAAGTAATCCTCCTATCAGAAAATGCTATAAATTTTGCGATTGGCCCCTAAAGTCAGTTCTGTTTTGACATTTGTGTAGTAAACACATGCGAAATACACGTTAATAAACAATGTTACGCTACACTGCTCCAGAACGCGGAATATTGCTGACTATTTATTTGACCAATAATCGGTCGGTGAAAAACGGTTACTGCGCAAAAGTAATCCTCCTATCAGAAAATGCTATAAATTTTGCGATTGGCCCCTAAAGTCAGTTCTGTTTTGACATTTGTGTAGTAAACACATGCGAAATACACGTTAATAAACAATGTTACGCTACACTGCTCCAGAACGCGGAATATTGCTGACTATTTATTTGACCAATAATCGGTCGGTGAAAAACGGTTACTGCGCAAAAGTAATCCTCCTATCAGAAAATGCTATAAATTTTGCGATTGGCCCCTAAAGTCAGTTCTGTTTTGACATTTGTGTAGTAAACACATGCGAAATACACGTTAATAAACAATGTTACGCTACACTGCTCCAGAACGCGGAATATTGCTGACTATTTATTTGACCAATAATCGGTCGGTGAAAAACGGTTACTGCGCAAAAGTAATCCTCCTATCAGAAAATGCTATAAATTTTGCGATTGGCCCCTAAAGTCAGTTCTGTTTTGACATTTGTGTAGTAAACACATGCGAAATACACGTTAATAAACAATGTTACGCTACACTGCTCCAGAACGCGGAATATTGCTGACTATTTATTTGACCAATAATCGGTCGGGGCCAAACGGTTACTGTGAATGGTGAGCGCTACAGAGCAATGATCAACGAGTTCTTTTTGCCGCAACTTGATGAATTTGGATTGGAAAACTTGTGGTTCCAACAAGACGGTGCAACAGCACACACTGCACGTGCCACAACCGATATGCTGAACATCGGAAGCTTACTTTTGCGCCACCTTGTATCAATAAGTTTACAACTTTTTCTGTTGGATTAGGGCGTCAACTTTGATTTAAGAATCCCAGCAGACACAAAAGTGACAGTCCTTTGCTAGATATGAACCCGCTTCTTCCTTTGCGGTACTGCCTGACTGCCGCGCTAGCGATTTGGTATTACAAGTGGAAATCTCTCATGCCTATTACGGTAATCTAGTAGTTACTTTTCTATAAGCACATTAGAATAGAAAACCTTCAAGAGAAAATTCTCATCTACATTCTACAAAAGGATTTTGTTGGTGGTCCCAAAGCATTCAAATTTGTGCTCACGTTTGTCCAATAAATTTCCACATCTAATAGCTGTTTGGACATATTTTTGCGGTATTCTCGTTGAACTTCTTCTGCTCAACCAACAAAGCGAACTGCTCTCGGTTTGCGCAAATAATTTTATTCACAAATAAATAATTTGCCTATTAAATTCATTCTAAATTTATTTTAATTCAGATATTCAGCGGATCGCAGTTACAAGTGACAGCTCTTGCGATTCGTTTGGGATGAATCCCCGAACTGCTTTATGCACGTATTTCTATTCGCGAACTGCTTTGCCGATCTGTTATGAGAATAGCTTTCTTCTGAATTCGATTCACATTCCTTGCGAAAGGCATCCGCCGGATACCGTAATTGGCATGTCTGTCACCCTCACATCCTTACGGAAGAAGAAAATAGGTAATGAGAGGTATCATATCCGTAGATCAACCATCGAGTTGCACGTGCATATTAGTAGCCTCTTACGACCGGTGTGTCTACCCCTAATTCGCGTGTGGAGAAAAATGTTATAGAACTATATTAGACCCTAGAATAATTGAATAGATAATGCCAATTGAATTTACATTAAAATCCAATTTGAAAATGGCATTAGAGGAACTCAACCTTCCTCCAGTGTTTCGCTAGTCTCCCGGTAACATTGAGATTAGAGAACGGACTTCAGTCTTTGTTGGAATGGTAAACTGGACTTAATAAAGCATCCTTTGGATTTTTTACAATCCCACTAGAATTTCACGATTCAATTACTTAATACCGGTATATTTTCTTGTTTTCAGCGATCTTGTTTAAGTAGCGACGAAAACACTCCGCGAAGGATTTGGTATTGCGTCTATTGAGACGGATATATCTTTAACGTACTAATGCCAAATCATTATTGAAAGATTATCGGGGTGTGGGCACTAATTCGCACACAAAGTCCTAAATGGTAATTCTATACGACCGTACGTAACTGCTAATATACGTCCAAAAATATCGGGAAAGGTATCAAACGACGCGTTTTGACCTCGGTATCAATAATCCGAAAGCGGAAAAGAAATATTTTTTTTCAGCAAAAAGTTATTGGCACAAAACCAAAAAATTACCCAGGTCAGATCCGAAATAGGGGGCGTGGCCCAACACCGGCTACCCGGTCAACAGTATTTCTGCGCAGAACACACTTCTGCACTTTTCGGTACACCCTAATCTGTGATTACAACAACCACATGAAAATGACAGACAATTTTAAACTTTAACTGCAAATTTCTCTGGACAGACATTTAATATCGAATCTCCGCTTTCGGATTATTGATACAGAGGTCAAAACGCGTCGTTTGATAGCCGATATGGTAATTGTTTCCTTTAGGAGACGCGTTTTGACCTCGGTAACAATAATCCGGAAGCGGATTTTCGACTTTTTGTTTCAGTGAAGAGATATTTGCAATCAAAGTTGAAGAAGTGTGTTTTGCGCAGAAATACTGTGGACCGCGTAGCTGGTGTTGGACCAGCTAAGAGTTATTTTTTTGAAGCGCGGCCGAAAGCCGCCTACGCAGAATAGTGTTCTGCACATAAATACCTTGGACGTTGTTATTATTGTGGTAACGACAAAAACACTCTCCGAAGGTTTTGGGGAGCGTTGTCGAAATTAAGTCCTGGGCCGGATTTGAACCCGGTACTCCCTTGCGGTACTGCCAGACTGTTGTGGTACCGATTTATGACCAGTGAAACCTTCTAGGTCATATCACCCCTCCTTCCGTAAGGAACTTCCTTAAGGAAGGATAAGATGGGTAATGAGGGGTAAGAGGCATCACAGCCGCAGATCAACCATCGAGTTGCACGTCATTACCTTTGTGCATATTAAATCCACTTTCGGATTGTTGATACCGAAGTCAAAACGCGTTGTTTGATAACTTTCCCGATAAATTTGGATGTTTTAGAAGTTGTCTCCTAAAGGAAACAATTACCGCCGATATTATTGGACGGATATTAGCGGTTACGTACGCTCGTATAGAATTACCTCCTAAACTACCATTAAATCCGCAAAACATGAAAAAATTCAATTTTGCAATAAAGGCCTAGTTTATTCAGTGGATTGCTCCATAGTAGCAACTCAGCAATTTTATGTATTGTATAGAGATATTATCTGCAAGTAGAAAACGGAAGTTTTAGGGAGCATTCATTTAAATATATTTAAGGGCACTTACAAGCTATATAATGAATAATCTAGTAGTTGCCATCTCCTTTTTAATGCAACTAGCGAAGTCTTCTAGCCTCACGTTCAGATTCAAGTAGGGTCAGAATATCGCCTTCACGGACTGGTCCCTTCACGTTGCGAATGATTTGACGGTTCTGTTCACCAATGAACTCTACTTTAACTTGTGTACATTGGCCCTGAGAACCAGTACGACCTAGAACTTTCATAACACGTGCCCAAACAACTGGTTTATCCATGTTTATTTATATAAATTTTATATTTTTCGCAAAAGTTTCACGTGTAGGAACTGCAGAAAATGATAGCCGGAAGCAAAAGAAAAATTGAGTCGTTCACTTTCGATAAAAGTCATTAAATTGCCTGGCAGCACTCAACAAAAATGACAGTACAAAGTCATACAATCACAGCCAAGTCTGCTATATACCGGTGCACATTAGGGAAGCTCAATCTTATGTGAAGTGTTATCCTCCTCAGTAGCCCGATTCTGCAACTTTTCACCACTCACCGAGCGTTAGGCTTATCGCCAAATTTTGGCGTTTGTTCTTAACGAAAATGCGATTCTGTAACTCCACTTTTTGCGTGGTTAGCTGTCGCGAATTATTTTCGAGGTGTTAACGATCGCGTTTATACATTTACAAGTGTTTTAGCGTTTGAAAAAGTAAAAAAATTAGTTGTGAGTTTTTTGCATGTAATTTAGGGCTAAATACGTCTTAACACCAGTATTTCCATATTTTACCACTATCAAGAGTCAGCTGTTTAGCGGCGTTAAAAGAGAGTTACAGAATCGCATTTTCGTTAAGAACAAACGCCAAAATTTGGCGATAAGCTTAACGCTCGACGAGTGGTTAAAAGTTACAGAATCGGGCTACTGCGTAGGTGGCCTTCGGCAACGCTTAAAAAAATAACCCTTAGCTGGTCCAACACTGGCTACGCGATCTACAGTATTTCTGCGCAGAACACAATTTTTGCACTTTTCGGTATACCCTAATCTGTGATTACAACAACCACATGAAAATGCCAGAAAATTATCAACTTTGATTGCAAATATTTCTTCACTGAAACCCTTTCTCTATGGCGCGATATACAACAGGTATATCATCATAAACCTCCTAAGAGATTGTTGCGCCAAGCTTCTCTTCCAATTTGTGGTGTGCCGATTTGAATTTTCCCTACAAATTGGTGGGACCTACAGTTTTTTGCCGACTCCGAACGGCATCTACAAAGGAGACGAATTTTTTGCTGAGAAGCCTGTCATGGCAGAAATACACTCGGAGAGTTTGCCAAACCACTGCCGAGGGGCGACCCCGTTTTGAAAAACTTTTTTTCAAATCACTTTTGATGTTACCTGTACCAGGGCTCGAACCATGGACCTTCGGTATGGTAGGCCGGCAACACTACCTTCACACCACGGCGGCCGCCGAAACCAAAACTCGAAAATCCGCTTCCGGATTATTGTTACCGAGGTCAAAACGCTTCTTTTGATACCTTTCCCGATAATTTCGGACGTGTTGTAGCAGTTGTCTCCCAAAGGAAACAATTACCGGGAAAAGCGTTAAAAATGGTGTTAAGCGAAGTTAACGCTAACACCTGTTGAGTTATATTCTTCTCAAATAAATAGAAGATTATTGTCTTCTTACTGTAGCATATAAGGATTCTTAACACTGGCAGATGCAACCAGCTGGGCATTTGGTAATTTTCAAATTAATAGTATTCTAAAACATGCAGTTAATTTCAACAAAGAGTTAAATTAGTACTAATTTCTTACGAATGGAATTCTATAAAATATGGTCTATCGCTGGCAATGCACAAAATCAAATCACATTACAAGAATCTTGTTTTTTGGTTAAATGTCTGTTTTCAGTCCTTTCACACTTCTTGGGGGTAAGCGCTCAATATACCTAACTCTTTTGATGGGGCCATCCCCTTTGATGTTATTTAGCCTCCCTTTAATAGAAGTTTGGATTTAAATTTAGACCATTTTGTAGAGTATACATATTACTCTGCTGTGAAATTTCACTCCAAAAATCGTCGTCGAAGTACTCAAAGAAGTGCTGGAAAAATGTCCACGCAACTCTATCCTCTGAATTCCATTCCTCGTCGTAGCGAGAGTATTAACCACGCCAATTCTTTAGCTGTTGTTGTTGTTGTTGTGGTAACGACAAAAACACTCCCCGAATGTTTTAGGGAGTGTTGTCGAATTAACAGTTCTTGGCCGGCTTTG
This sequence comes from Merzomyia westermanni, assembly GCA_949987695.1. NCBI lineage: Eukaryota > Metazoa > Arthropoda > Insecta > Diptera > Tephritidae > Merzomyia > Merzomyia westermanni. The sequence goes on from OX465290.1 coordinate 76,063,662, forward strand.
AACCCGCTGAGGAGCTCGCATTTACCTCAATCAGTTCTTTTTCAGAAATATTTTCTTCTTCGATATCAAACTTTTCATTGTGATCAGAATCGGAATCCATTGAAGAAACCACATTCGAACAATTAGGAACCAAGTCTTCATCGTAGGACAAACCTTCAAAGTCATGTTTGCTACCAAATGTGCAGCTCCCTGGATATTTAATAACCTTCATTTATATCCGAATGTTAATTAACGTATTTGAAATATTGTTTTATTTACCTTATACACCAAGTATTTTCTAATTGATTTGAATAAAACATTGATTTTTATTTGAACGCATATAGCCAAAATATTAAATTCAAAGTACAGTATCAAAGAGCACCTATTTTTCAACTGTTCACCCATTGGGTTGTATTGCAACTCTGCTACTACAAGCAAAAAAAAAAAAAAGATTCAGTTGTAAACGAAAGCTATCCAGCTAACTATAAAGTATAGATAGAATTGAAATAATTTTAAAACTTTTCATTCTTCGTCCACTTCAAAGTGCCCAGCAGGCTACCCACAAGGACCGAGGAGGTTATGTTGGCTATACAAGGTAGGTTCTATTATTGAATAAATGTCTTGCATGTTATGTTATTTTATGCTTTTAGGTTGGGTACTGCTGGGCTGTTTTTTGTTATGTAATTTTATCTTTTATGATGATTTTTTTGCCCGATGTTTGCGAGTATGAGATAAAAAGAGAGAGACACAGGCGAATTATCAATTTTGTAATATATTCATTATTTGGCAGAACCCAACAGATCAGGCCAATATAACAGATTGTATGGGGGATATACAATCGATCGCTCCGCTAAAAGGGCTTTGTGGCGTGACTCCCGCAACTGAACAGCTAGGAATGTAAAATTTTGTAATTTTTTGTACTTATTAGATATGTTATGTGCTGTTCAGTTGCGGGAGTCACGCCACAAAGCCCTTTTAGCGGAGCGATCGATTGTATATCCCCCATACAATCTGTTATATTGGCCTGATCTGTTGGGTTCTGCCAAATAATGACTATATTACAAAATTGATAATTCGGCTGTGTCTCTCTCTTTTTATCTCACTTTTTCGGTTTCACCATCTAACTTAACTAAGTCACAACTTAGTCAGCCTGCCAGCTGACTTATTCTCGACTAAGTCAGTGTTGCTGTAGTTCAAAACCTAAATGTCAGTAATGCTCCAATTTGTTTTGTACAATGTCCCAGCCGGAAAATTCGTCAAGCATGACTTTAACGGCGTATGCGTAGATGCATGTGAACGCTTGTTTTCTAGCATGCAATCATTACGGAACTATTGTTTTTATTTAAGCCCTAAATTTAGTACCTTCCAAATAAAGAGAAATGGGTGTAAAATCAATACATTCCTTCGTGTATGGCCATACATGTCCATTTCGCACTGGGGTATTGGGATGCGCAGAGTTGTCTGGTTTAAAAAAATACTACTATGCATAAAACAGCTGATCGGGTTGTTGTGTTCAAAATTATTTAAGTCACTCAGTTGGTGAAACCCAAAATTAAGTTAGTCTCGAATCTGTGCTAACTTAAGTCACGACTTAGTTTTAGTCTTAGGGCCGGTTTCACCAACGCTTTATGCATAGTAGTCTTTTTTCATACCAGACAACTCTGTGCATCCCAATACCCCAGTGCGAAAAGGGCATGTATGGCCATACAAGAAGTAATGTATTGATCTTACACCCATTTCTCTTTAGTTGGAAGGTACTAAAATTAGCGCTTAATTGAAAACGACTATCGTAATGGTTGCATGCTAGAAAACAAGCGTTCACATGCATCTACGCTTACCCTGTTAAAGTCAAGCATGGTGAAGTTTCCGACTGGGGCGGTGCACAAAACAAATTAGCAACATTACTGACATTTAGGTTTTGAACCACAGCAACACTGCTTAGTCGAGAATAAGTCAGCTGGCAAGTTGACTAAGTTGTGACTTAGCTAAGTTAGGTGGTGAAACTGAAAAAGTGAAAATCGCTACTTAACTAAGTTAAGTCGAGTTGGTGAAACTGGGCCTTAGTCGCGTTGGTGAAACCGGCCCATAGTCTCATCACAACTGACTTTCACTATACACGGGGTTTGGGCTATATGTCTCTCAACTAAATATGTAAGAACATCAAATTCATCATTACGTTTTGTATTTATGAAAGGTATAAAGCCTTCGGCACGGCCGTTAAGTTATTTTGGTTTTCACTTTAGAGGACTTTTTTTCAAAGTTATTTAATTGCAGCGATTGCTTGCACATTTGTTGTAGCACTAGCCTCGGCAGCATACGAGTTGTTGTTGGATGTACAAAGAAGTCAAATGGCTTTTTAAACCTTTAATCTGTTATGACAGGCATCTTATTTATTATTAAAAGGGATTGAGAACAAATACAAACTGAGCTTTTGGTTGGATTGCACAGTTTCAAGAGCCTTGCCTAGTTTCTCGCACATGCCAATACACTCTCTATGTAGCTAAATCAAGTAATATAGTTAGAGCCCAACCTTTTTAAACAATTTATTGCATTTCCCGCCAAATTCGTTCATTAAAAACTGATATGTCGGAGCAAGCGATACCAAATTTTTAGTTTGGTTTCACGAGCAATTTTTCATTAGATTTCACAAGTGATGCCATTGAAAAGAACTTCAGTGGTAGCACACTTTTCTGGACGTTTCCTTATAGACTTCAAAATGTCAAATTTTCGTGTAGACCTTCGTTAAATGCCTAAACACGTAATAAATTTGTAGACTTTTTATTTTGACAAGTGAAAGTTCACCGATGTTTTTCGGGTGTTGATCGTTGTCGTTCGCTTGGTTCATTTGCTTCGCCGCTAAACAAATTCTTTCTGCCAAACTTATACACTGGTTGTGTTTGCTGGATCTCTTGGATTTCAATTGGATTTTCACTGTGAAAAACACAAGCAAAATGAAAAATAATTTCCTGCTGGTCTTGCTGGTACTTCCAGCACTAATTTGCACATTTCATGCGCGTAAGTACAATGCAAAAGTATAAAATATAGATTTCTATTTGTTGTAAGCAGCTGTTGTGCGGCCGTCATTGAAGACATCGACGTGGCAACAAACGATTGCCCATCGAATTGTTGACAACGAAATGAATATAAAAATATTTAGGTAATTGTTTCCTTTAGGAGACAACTGCTAAAACACGTCCGAAATTATCGGGAAAGGTATCAAATTACGCGCCTTAGCCTCGGTAAAAAGAATCCGGAAGCGGATTTTCGAATTTTTGTTTCAGTGAAGTTGAAAATTTTCTGGGTAATTGTCTCCTTTAGGAGACAACTGCTAAAACACGTCCGAAAATATCGGGAGGGGTATCAAACAACGCGTTTTGACTTCGGTATCAATAATCCGAAAAGTGAAAAGTTATTCGCAAAAAACCAAAAATAACCCAGGTCAGATCCCAAATAGGGGGCTTGATTCAAGGTGTTTATGTCCAGAACACCTTTTCGCGTAGGCGGCTTTCGGCCGCGCTTAAAAAAAATAAGGTTATTGTTTCCTTTAGGAGACAACTGCTAAAACACGTCCAAAAATATCCGGAGAGGTATCAACGCGTTTTGACTTCGGTATCAATAATCCGAAAAGTGAAAAGTTATTCGCAAAAAACCCCAAAATGGCCCAGGTCCGATCCCAAATAGGGAGGTTGATTCAAGGTATTTATGTGCAGAACATCTTCGGCCGCGCTTCAAAAAAATAACCCTTAGCCGGTCCAACACCGGCTACGCGGTCCAAAACCGGCTACGCGGTCCACAGTATTTCTGCGCAGAACACACTTTTTGCACTTTTCGGTCCACCCTAATCTGTGATTACAACAGCCACATGAAAATGACAGAAAATTTTCAACTTTGATTGCAAATATCTCTTCACTGAAACAAAAACTGGAAAATTCTCTTCCGTATTATTGTTACCGAGGTCAAAACGCGTCTTTTGATACCTTTCCCGATAATTTCGGTCGTGTTTTAGCAGTTGTCTCCTAAAGGAAACAATTACCAAAAATAACCCTTAGCCGGTCCAACACCGGCTACGCGGTCCACAGTATTTCTGCGCAGAACACACTTTTTGCACTTTTCGGTACACCCTAATCTGTGATTACAACAACCACATGAAAATGACAGAAAATTTTCAACTTTGATTGCAAATATCTCTTCACTGAAACAAAAACTCGAGGCTAAGACGCGTCTTTTGATACCTTTCCCGATAATTTCTGACGTGTTTTAGCAGTTGTCTACTAAAAGAAACACTTACCAAAAAAAGATATTAATAACATATTAAATTTATAGCACACAAATTCGCTGCATACGCTGAGGACTCGTTAGAGGATGACCTTGTTGATGTGGAAGGTGAAGATGGTGCCGTAACTGGTGAGGATGTGGAGCCAGAAGAAGACTTAGATTCTACAACGACTACATCGCCTTATGCTGATACCTATTTACTTTTTACGAAACCGCTGTATACGCCTGGGCAACAATTTGATTTACCTGGTGGCAAACCGGTCGAGTTCCTAATTGGTTTCACAAATAAAGGCAAAAGCGAATTTTTCATTGAAACAGTGGAAGCTTCCTTCCGTTATCCCATGGACTTCAACTATCATATACAAAACTTCTCAGCTGTTGCATATAATCGTGAAGTGAAGCCAGGTTTCGAAGCTACAGTTGCATACTCATTCATGCCATCGGACACATTTGCGGGACGTCCATTCGGTTTGAATATTGCATTAAATTATCGTGATTCCGTTGGTGCACAATTCAGCGAAGCCGTTTTTAATGAAACTGTCACGATATCTGAAGTTGATGAAGGTTTAGATGGCGAGACATTCTTCCTGTATGTTTTATTGGCGGGTATTGTTGTATTGCTATTGGTTATCGGTCAGCAATATCTCTTGGGTTCATCTGGCAAGAGGAAGCGTGGTGCTGCTAAAAAGACCATCGAAACTGGTACAACTAATGACAGTAACATCGAATATGAATGGCTGCCACAGGAGACCCTCCGTGTGTTGCGTAAGTTTTGTTTAAGAGTTGTCCGTGGGAAAAATAAATATTTAAATTTTATCCTTTATTATTTACAGAACAATCTTCACCCAAATCTAAAAGCATAAAAACATCTCCAAAGGCTACCAAACCGGCTAGCCCCAAACAAGTTCAAGCAACCACAAAACAACGTAAGGTGAAACGTACAGCTGGTGACGATTAGACTCAAAGTGTGCTCCAATCACAGTAAAAACAAAGAGAATCCAAACAAAACAACCTCAAATGGAAACGCATATCGCGTTCACTAAATATGCGTGTTTAAGATACTTATTTTTTGTAAAGCAATTTTTTATTACCTTTGCATATGCGACATTTGAGAATTATTAGTTTTCGTTAAATACAAGTTATTTTTAAGTTTAAATATTATTCAAAAATCTTTTCATTATCAATCGCATGTTTGTATATGTGGCGCTCTTGGCAATGCTTGTGGTTGCCTTATATGTTTTATATTTTTTTTTAAACATGTCAAGCACGCGCATTGCAGAGTTCATCATATTACTCCTTATAAAAACGATCAATTCATGCAAGTGCACGAAGTTTTACTTGTGATGCAGGTGTAGGCCACTTCGCAATTGTACAATTCTCCAGAAATAGAAGATACTTGTACATATCATGATGTCACCATATTTTTTGTTTCTTATTAGAGATTTAGTTAGAACGCAGAAATCAAGTTGTTAAATATGTTTATATTTTATAATGACTGAAATATCTGAATTTCTATTTTGAAGTGAAAGTTTTCTTTCGTTATGGTGTAAGGAATAAATATTGTCTGAATTTTCTATTTTGTGATTAGAAAATGTTCATTACCGTAACTAATTTATAAATAATAAAACATTTTTTTGTAAAAAAAAATTATTTTTAATTGCGACTGTAACTTAGATGTTGGAAGAGTACTCCGGGTTTCTGCAATAACGGCACTTAGTGCCATAAGTTACTAGCCATTCCTGTATATAGATCCGATTGTCGGGGGAATTAAAAATGTTTACACCGATGCCGATTTGAATAAAAACAAAATGTGTGTTAAATTGTTTTCACCGTTATTAATCATATCATCGACCATCGGTCTACTAGTAGCGCAATTTACTCCGAATCTGCACACACACACAAACCACACAGGGTGCATTGTATGCAATAATAAAACAAACAAATTAAAATACTGAAATATTGAACGTGAAGACATAAAACACCTAAATTGTTCAATATAAAGCAGTTATAACACCTTATCAGTTACTATAGAACGTGAGTTTTAGTTTAAATTAAAGTTTTCAGTTGTAGTTTTTGCATTGAAACAACTCTGAACGCGATTTCCTTCATGCCACTCTCGGAGTACCTTCATCCACTACCTTCCACTCCGATTCGCAAAAAAAGATGCCAAACTAGTAGGGGTAAACAATGTCATCGGCTACGGTCAAAGACTCCATTATTTTGACTGTAAACATCACCAATATTATGTGAGTTACTTAAGACAGTTTGGTATTCTCGACACACAACCCCGCTATGTACCACGGAGAGTGATATTTTATTATTCAAAAATTACTTTAAAAAGAACGAACTAGGAACCGAGTTACTTTTGTCCCATTCTGCCGAAAAGCTCCACCTGTTGCCTAAGAGGAACGCGAACTGCCCAGGGAGACAAGGGCCATGTTGGCCCAACTTCGTACTGGATACTGTAATATGTTAAACTCTTACCTATCCAGACTGAACTCTGACATGCCAAATGTTTGCGCCCGCCCCTCGGGTTAGGGGTTTAGAATATGCCCGAGGTAGGCATACCGGTCGTAAGAGGCGACTAATATGCACGAAGGTAATGACGTGCAACTCGATGGTTGATCTACGGATATGATGCCACTCACCTCTCATTACCCATCTTATCCTTCCTTACGGAAGGAGGGGTGACATGACCTAGAAGGTTTCACTGGTCATAAATCGCTACCACGACAGTCGGGCAGTACCGCAAGGGAGTACCGGAGCGTACCGGGTTCGAATCCGGCCAAGGACTGTTAATTCGACAACGCTCCCTAAAACCTTCGGGGAGTGTTTTTGTCGTTACCACAACAACAACAACAACAAATGTTTGCGCCGCATGTGGTGTGTCTCCCCATGACTCCAACCCCCTTTTCATCTGCTCAAGAGAGCAGACTCTTCTAAAACCAATCTTACTTTGGTCTAACCTGATTGAAACCGCGAGGTTCCTGGGACTTCCGTTATAAAATTGTTACAACAACAACAACAACAAAATCAGCCTCCATACAGCAGCTGCTGAATTTTGAGGTAGGCCGCATGAATTCTCACTGTTGTTGTCGGAATGAATACGAGATACCTGTTGTTTTTAGCGACAAAAATACCCCACCTGCGACTAAAATGCACAAAGGTAATGACGTGCAACTTGATGGTTGATCTATGGATATGATGCCTCTTACCTCTCATTATCCATCTTATCCTTCCTATGGCAAGAGTGGTGACATGACAGAGAAAGTTGCACTGGTCATACCAAATCGCTCCCGCGACAGTCGTATGTACTGCAAGGGTTAACCGGGTTCTAATCCGGCAAAGGACAGTTTCTTTCGACAAGTTTCCCGAAAGCATATTCTAACCGACAGGCATATTCTAACCCCTTAACCTTTTCGTCTCAAATGTTAAACAGTCATCACGGATTAAAATCTATCGAAATAAAAACCTGAAAATATGCAATGTGGTATTACAGCATCTGGAAAATGTCGAACCGTCGGTTTCATCCTACATTTCTATAAAGAAAATTTCAGCTGTATGGGAGGTGCCACGCCCCCGTTTTCGTTATCCCCAGTTTTTCTGGAGGTGGTAGGGATTAACCTCATATAAACCCTTACCAAATTTCATTGGTCTATCCTAAATACTTCCAGAGATATGGACTATAAAAAATTCTAGTTGTATGGGAGGTGCCACGCCCCCTTTTTTGTTATCCGCAGTTTTTCTCGATGTGGTAGGGATTAATGTCATATAACCCCTTACCAAATTTCAGTAGTCTAACGTAAATACTTCCAGAGATATGGACAATGAAAGATTCCATTTTTACAGGAGGTGCCACGCCACCTTTTTCGTTTTTCCCAGTTTTCTTGGAGGTGTTAGGGATTAATCTCATATAACCGCTTCCCAAATTTCATTGGTTTAGCATAAATACTTCCAGAGATATGGACTACAAAAAATTCCAGTTGTACAGGAGGTGCCACGCCCCCTCTTTCGTTATCTTCAGTTTTTCTGGAGGTGGTAGGGATTAGTTTCATATAACCCCTTACCAAATTTCAGTGGTCTAACGTAAATACTTCCAGAGATATGGACAATGAAAATTTCCATTTATACGGGAGGTGCCACGCCCCCTTTTTCGTTTTTCCCAGTTTTCTTGGAGGTGTTAGGGATTAACCTCATATAACCCCTTCCCAAATTTCATTGGTCTAGCCTAAATACTTCCAGAGATATGGACTATAAAAAATTCCAGTTTTATGGGAGGTGCCACGTCCACTTTTTCGTTATCCACCGTTTTTCTGGATGTGGTAGGGATTAATGTCATATAACCCCTTACCAAATTTTAGTAGTCTAACGTAAATACTTCCAGAAATACGGACTGTTAATAATTCCATTTGTATGGGCGGTGCCACGCCCCCTATATATATTAAAATATTTTTTAGCCCATGACCATCCCGGTAAGGTATCCAGCTCGTGTTTCAAATTTGGTTACGATCGGTTTATACGCTTAGGACGCAAGTCGATCTATAGATACATACATATGTATATAATTTGAATTTTATATATATAGATTGGGTTCCTTTCCAATTTCACGGCACATGCAACTACTTCCTTTGGGTACTAATATATCCTGACTGTTTATTTTATTATGTATTTGCTTTCTTAACGAAGTTTTAGTAATGATAATTACGACAATTAAATTTAATACAACAAAATGAGACCGAGTTAAATGGTGTGAAGATGCCTTATCCATGACTACGCCAAGCGAAGACTCTTACTACAACAACAATATTAACAAGAACAACTATCACAGCAATTCCAACAACAATAATTTTTATTAAACCCAGTCGATGTACGAAATTTTCTCTAGGTAAGAATGGAGTCATAGAAAAAAAAGTTTACTTGTTTTTCAAAGTTAGTCTCCGAGTTTTAGTTAAGGGCTTTCTAGTCCGAAATTTTGCATAGATACAATTTTTTTTAGATGGACTTAGCAAAAAAGGGGTTTCTCTGTTTTTCGAAATTAAGCTCCGAATAGTTATAGGTTTTATTATTTCGGAATTTGGCTTAGTTAATCTTTAGTTATTCGTTATTAGTTATTATATTTTAGACGGAGTAATACAGTCGAACTTCTCTATAACGAATTCCAAGGGAATGGATATTTACTTCGCTATAAAGAAAATTCGCTATATAGAAAAGAAAAACAATTTTGTTCCTTTTAACATTTTTTATTTGTAGTAGTCAGTTATTTTAGATTGAAGTACATTTTTCCACTTTTCTTCTTCAATATAATTTTCTAATACATTTAGAGAAGTAAACACAGTATTTGGTACGTTGGTTTTCATTTCCAAATAGGTACGGAAACTTTCAACTGATGAAGATGCTGATGGAGATTGAAAACGTTTCAATCTTTAAGTTACGGTCGCAAAAATGCTTCGTTATAAGGAAATATTCGCTATAGGGAAATTCGTAATTCGTTATATGAAGATTACAATACATACAAAGTAGACCCAAAACACAGTGTTCTTATAATTGCTTCGCAATAAAAAACACTTTATATAGGATTTCGTTATAGAGAAGTTCGACTGTATATGTAAACAAATAACTTCCCTGTAGTTCGAAGTTAGCTCCGCAGAAATTTTACTTACGTAAACATTATTATTTTTCAGATAAGCAAAAAGTAAATTCTTCGTTTTTTGAAGTTGGCCCCCGAAATTGATTTACAGAACTTCGAAGTCCAAGGTTTGGATTGGGTAGAAGTTTTATTGTTTTAAATCGAGGCTTAAGTAAATTAGTAATTCCAGTTTTTCGAAGTTGGTCTTCGAAATCGATTTAAAGGTCTCCTAAGTCCAAAATTCTGTCTGTGTAAAAATTATTATTTTTAGATCGATTCATATAGAGAAAAGTAATTTTTTTGTTTTTCGAATTCGATCGAAATCCGAAATTATTTTTCATTATTGTGAGTAAGTAATTGAAAATGAAGTTAAAAACGTACATGTTCCTTAACAAGCCCCATTTTCAACATAGTAGACTAATTGCGACACCTATCGAAATCACTTCTTAACTTATGGGCCACATTCCTACTGTGAGTATCTAACAAGTATGTACTCGTATGTCCAACAAAATTTATAAAAAAATGATGTATAAAAATTTATGGAAATAGCAGATATTCTTTTTTAAAAGTTTAAGCGATTCAGAACATTGAACACATCGTCAGAAGCGCGAAAAAGTAGTTTTGAGTGTAAAGCGGTCTTAGTAGCTTTTACCGTGGGGCCGACGATATGTTAACTTTGCTTTAACAGCAATGTCGTTTCCCCTTTAAATGTGAGAGGTGGATTTCTTATATAACAGAGTACTAAACTGCATTCTAAGTAAAGGATATATTCCCCTTATATTAAGCTTTATTTTTATAAACAATAGCTATAATTAAAAAGCTACTTATTGTTGAAACTTTTTAAGTTCTTAGGCCTTGATACATAGAGTAGAAAAAGCTTCAAATAAAGCTCAAAAGTATTTATTATAAATTCACATATACATATGTAGGTCAGTCCTGAACAATATTTACTCTGAGAGAAAAACGCAATAAATGAGTAAAAGATTGAAGCTTGACTAAATAACTCAAATATTTTTCCATGAATTTTGCACCACACAAATATACATAAGGACGACGTATATGTATTAACAAGGATGACTGAGTAATTGTTTAAAAATCAAGGTATATGAGCACTAGGCTACACAATCGTCCATTGTTTAGCCAGAATGTATGAGAATGTGTAAGGGCACATAAACTTGAAACTTTGAAGCTTTGATGTACCTGTTTTTGTTAAACATACAGGATTGCTTTACACTTTTAGGGTTTTTTTGTGTCTGTAAAGATATGCATGCAAGTGTACTCAATCAGTAGGCCAACAACAACTTGTTGGTTGCGTGTTATAAACATTGTTATATGCATACGAGTTTATGAATGTATGTACCTATGACTCATCCCAGTGGGAAAGCAAGGATTGCAGTACCTTTTTCTAATACGATAAAACCTATGAAAACCATTGAAAGAAAAATGTAAGCAAAAATCAAGCGAATGGGTAATACATCTTTGCTGTTTTGCTATTTTTTCTTTGTAATGAATCTTTTCGTTTTGTTGTCAGCTTGCCGAGAACGTGTTAAAACCTACTAAAATAGAAATCTACTTTCTGAAAATAAAAATATTTCCTTACATTGCAAGTTTGACGAGCTCAAGACCAGTTGATAAAAGCACTTCAAACTTACAAAATATGGAAAATGGACAGACCGTAAAATCAATAACAAAAGAACAACATTTTCTCTCTTGAGGCTCACTCTCAACAGTAATTTCTTTCGTTATTACTTTAGTCCAGGCGACAGGGATTTAATTCGGAAGTGGCACAGAAAATAGCTTTTTTTGGTTTCATCGAAAGTGTCTTACAGTTTTTCCTGTGAATACTTTAGTTTTCCCGCTATTATCACTTTTTCCCAGTACATTATTACATAAAACATTCAAACAAGTAAATTTTTTTGATACATTTTATATGGGACAAAAAAAATTTTGTTTGCAAAATTTAACTTTTTTTGCGGATTTCGGTAGAATGTTAAGTTGCTATGAATGTTTCTTCTAGCGATTTCTTCCGAAAGGTGACTAACCTCTCGAAAATGGGTGTGGCAGCCATCCTACCTACGTTCAAAATTTCATAATTTGTTGAGTTATCCCGTAAAAATGACTTTTAAACATGTGGCATCTTTCTGTAAACACAGTTTCGATGGAGAATCACCTCATCAGCAAACTGTGGAAGAAAAATTTTTGACAGATGTTACAATTACCGAAGTAATTAAAACAAAAACAAAAAAATTCACTTTAACTGGCTGCAGAAAAGTATGGTCTGCATATTTTTGGATTACTTTTTTTCCCTTTCATGTCCACTAGTAGGAGAGTTAGATAAACTACAAAAACCTATGGTCCGCATCACTTTCGTATTCAGTCGATATTCTGTCTTCCTCGCCTGGGGGTCAATTTCGGTTTTGCGTTATCGTGAAGTGGAAAAACTCCTTTCGCTTTGATTATTACTTAACGTTTTCCTTTCTACACTTCACTGAGCTCTAAAATGTGATTCTGATACATGCGGGGAAACCTGTTTGCAGAGGATCATTTTTAATTGCGTTGACACCCGTTGTCCCTGCTAAATGATAGATTATTATAGAATTGTAAGAATAAAAGTAATTTTTATCACTTAAAATGTTTACATTTATAAAAAATCCAATGTTTGACGTTAACACCGAACTTATATTGGCGTTAACGTTTTTCTTTTCACTTCAAATCGAAAATTTTAAGTAGAACAAGAATAAAAAATCGTGATGAATTGACGCCAAAAAATGACGTCAAAATCGGAAAAGCTGAAAAATTTTTCATAAAATTCAACTTCTCGCGTGAAAAACATGTCATGCTCTTTTCAAATGAACAGAGCACTATATATATTTCGAAAGTGTCAACATTTCTCTATCCAAAACCGTTGAGAATTTTGAAATCGGCTGTAAATTTGTTTTTTAAAGAATTTTTCTTTACGAATACAATGACCTTAAAACAAGATTTTGGGGGTGCTAGGATTTTCGGAACGGTGTTTCGTGAATAATTCGACCAGAAGAACAATCTATACCAGGTCGCTTCAAAAGTAGAAAATCACTGTGGCACTGGGTAATTTATAGTGTGAATATTAGCAAAATTTCAATGTAAAAGTTGAAGACAAATAGTTTTGTTTTAATTTTTTGGACCGAAATCATTTAATCGTCACCAATGCAGTGTAAAGCTTTTTGATGAGTATGATGAGCCACGTTGAAATAAGTGTTGCAGCTTAAAATGCGTGACCATTGTAGTGCGGCCATTTTTCCCTTCCTGAAAGTTATGACAAGTGACACAGTAGCAGTTTGCATATCCGAAAATACCCATAATATATGCCAATGTGTGCAGGACAAGTCACACCAATTTTCAATGCAAAAAATAGGGTTAGTCTAGAATGAGTACGGGATGTGTTGGAGAGTAGAATTGAACCTATGCCACTTCTGATCTTTTTACATATTTTAAACTGTGTATTGTCCTTTTTTCTTAATTATACCCCACTGTAGGCGAGCAGCGTCAATGGCGGGGAACTCTCTTTCTTTCTTGCAATGGCTTTCATGCATTTTTTCTCTCCCAATTGCATGTTGAATGAATGTTAAATGGATGTGATCAAGTTATCTTATCTTAATCCATATGGAAAATATTTATTCAGATTATTTAAAAATAATAATTTTTGGAAGCAATGCTCAACCGGTGGATTTCTATCGCTGATCTATATAGACATCTGAGTAAAGTTCAAAAACCTACTCATTATGAAATCTCCTTCGGTATTTGCCAACGACAAAACGTGGAGGTCAACAAATGTTTAGTTTGGACTGATGTTGTCATTGATGATACATCACTGTCGCTTTACACTGACGGGTCAAAAATGAACTGTGGGGTAGGAGATGAAGTGTTTTCAGAGCAACTAAAGGTCTCGTTCTCAGTTCGTCTTCCAGATTAAGCTAGTATCTTCCAAGCAGAAGTTCTATGGATAGAGAGGGACTGTAGTTCTTCACGGAGGACTCAGTGAGAGGACGCGACATATGTATCCACACATCCCCCACCGCATCCTCTAAGGCCGTCAGCAGCTGCAAGAAGATGCTGGGTGCGGCTGCTAAATGGGTTCCCGCCCATAGGAACATTGAGGACGAAGAGAAGGCAGACGAACTGGCAAAAGTGTGTGCCGTTTTAACAGATTCTGAAGCGGTGATTTCTCGTCCACCAACCGCATTTATTAAAATGAACATAGATATCAGGTTCAAGGAAATGGCGGTCTGCAACTGGCGCTCCACCAATGATTGTAAGATCGCCAAAAAACTTGGTCAAGTTACAACAAACAAACAACTGAAGACCTGCTGAGGGAAAGAAATCTTCAGAATTACAGCCCCGATGATGAGACCCTGGTCACTGAGCCAACACGAAGAAAGAATGGGTATCTCGTTCAACAAGAGATGCAGGAGCTATGAGGAAGAGGGATGCAAGGAAACAAATTCGCACTACCTATGCGAATGTGCTGCTCTAGCGCACATTTGGTTTGCATCTCTGTGAAGTTACATAATGCCAGAACTTTAGGGGATTGCGAAATGCTCAATAAGGGACATTAGCAACTTTCGCCTTTTTTCTAAGACCGATTTATCCTTGAAAATATTTGTATTATCTTTTTAGTTCCCTGAAATTATGTGCATTTGGAAAAAAATTTAAATTATTATTAAACATTTTTTCATCATGAGTTTTTTTTAATATCATTCATTTCACTGAATTTCACATTAATTCTAGTAATTGCAAACAAAAGCATTATTTAATTTCGTGCCGCAGTGCATACTGTTTAATAAAAGTGAAAAAAAAATTGGGAAAATGGGGCACTTCCATCAAACCAATTTACACCAGTCAAGGTGCATTTATGTATGCGATGAGTAATTAAAGCACGGGGAATGGGCTATATTCACATTAAAAAGTCCTTCGACATTGCAAACGGCTACCGAAAATGTAAATAAATAAAACTGGCGTATACATACACATGCACCTACATATAAGTCATATCATATCGCATGTATACATACCATTATGTGCATACAAGTTACAAATATGCATGCGAACATGTATGTGTGTGAGTAATATAAATGATATGAAAGCAAGTGACAAAAACACATTGCTAAAAATAAAACGTAATGGGGGTTAGTGAGGGCATAGCATGTGGCAACCTACTTACATACATACACACATATATCAGACTCCCGTCAAGCATGGGAGGCATGTCAACGTACATTGAATTACGCGCAACACATACAAAGAGATTGAAAATTGTACCTCTTTTTGCGTGTGTTACTGTTATATCACGAAGTTTACTTGTATGTGAGTACAAGCTCTTAATATGAACATTTATAGGAAAAACCTGTTGCCAACAGCGCGACAAAACTGCATTTTTGAAATTTACAAAAGTATGTATGTTTGGATTTTTAAGAGGTAGTATGAAATATATTTACTTAGGTAGATATGTCTGAATTCGATGTCCCTGCAAAAGCTTGTTCTTCTTTGCCAAATTAATTTGAGCAATATCAAGCTTCTTTATCAATTTGTAGTGTATTGCTTCTAATTTTTTCTAGAAATCGGCGGCACCTTCCACAACAGAAATACGCTCGGTAAGTTTGCCAAAAATCTTTTTCAAACCACTTTTGATGTTACCTTTCCCAGGATTCGAACCTTGGACCTTCGGTGTGGTAGGCAATATTGTTGGCCACACCAATGCGGGCACGTAAAACTCAGTCAAGACAAATAGCAAAGCCAAAACTGAATGACATATGCCTTGGAGTATTAGGAAGAAAAGTTCCACAGAAGATGTATGGTTCTTCGCGCCATGCCGAATAAAGACAAAGACTCCTGCTATTTTGGTCAGCGGAGAAAGGAGAAGGACCACACCAAATTTGAAAAACACAGATGGAGAGTGAGGTGTCCATCCCAGCTGGTTCCAATTGCGTATTTTTATACACGCTAGTTGAGTAAACAAAAATGATTGGTGATAATAAACAAGAGCTGACCGCAACCCTGGGTAACGAATACAACCAGACTGAGATATTTCAGCCTGTCCTTGGAAAGCCTAGGCTAGTGAGCGTAAAGTGAATGCCGGCTAGCCATTCTTTACATAAATAAAAAATTTGGGATAGTTCAGCCGCATGGATTCCCATCAGGCAGCGACCTATCGCTGTCTACCTCTGTCACCACGAAGAGATGAGCTGTAGCTGAACAGCTGGCAAGAGAGTTTATCAGCCAAATGCGGGAAGCCTAATTGCAGTGCCGGCTGCGGCTATTTTGTACAAGTGTCGTGCGGGGAGCGCCGTTAATATAAACTGCAGTCATTCGCTGCGCTGTTACCATCTCCTCTCACAGTCGAGGCAGTGTCCACTGTTCCCAACCAGACCAATACCCCAAAGAAGAGAATTTGAATATGTTGGTCAATATCAAACAGCCAATGTACGACCATTGAAGAGAGCCAAAAACGTGTTAGCTCCCCGACAGCTACACAGGGCAACCGAGGTAGGAGTAGGTTATTGAGAAGTTTAGAATTTACTACAAAAAATTTGAAAAAATTGCTTCAATCAACTGCGAATAATAAATTGTCCTATACCAATTCAACTTTTAATTATATCAGCGACCATAGGAGTTTTGAAATCAGGACCTTGTGATTCATGGTTTTCAGGGGACCGAAGTTAAAATACTACTTCAGGGTCGTTATAGGTGTAAAAGTTACAAATGTTACTCATACGACGTGGTGTTCGCTGAAACCGAAAGACGCTATGACTCAGAGGACAACATCACATGAGATGCCACTTGGATCATTGGAGAGGAGTGTTCTTCGATGGATTTACGGGCGTGTGCATGGCAGATTTGGATTGAGTGTCGGACCCTGGATCGGCCTTATAATGAGAATAAAGAAAGAGGCCCAGAAAAAGCCACCCTTGCTATCGGAGGTAGACGACGATTCTTTGGATTTACAATTGGAGAAGAACTTGTGATCCCATGCTTATCGCGAAGAAGGAATGGGCAGTTATTTCTACTACATGAAAGAAATGTCTAAAGCAAAAGGTTTTCTCTTATCAGGTTATGAAAGCTTCTTTAAATTGCAGGAAAGTGTTGTGAAGTATTATGGCGCTCTGTTTAAGGGGAAATGCTGATGGTATGAACTTAGAGTGGCAATGTTCAAGTTCAAATTGTATATTGCATGCACACTGTATTTACTATTAAGTATGTATGTGTACTTATATATGTCATTATCAAGGATTCCAAGTGATGTTGCCAAATAAAGTTAAAATATACTTACAGTTATTCAGTAGTACTTAGTGTGTTAACATACTAAATATTAAGGGAGTGCTAAAGTACATTTTTACATTTCGGATATTATGTTAGGTTAATGCAATGACTTAACATAGACATGTTATGCTCCCAGAAAAATGTTGATGTGTTCTTGAGCACCAACTCACACAGCAAGGCTAATGTTGAAGAATTGTTTGTTGTGGTTGTTTGTAAAGGCAAAACACTACCCGAAGATTAACTGGATAGTTTCCGGTATCTGTATCTGGTACTTATCATCTGATACTATCTCAACAGCAGGGGACTCGGCTTGTTTGATCCGTCGAACATTCAGGTTGTTGACTTTAGTCGCTTCTTATGGCAAGCAAAAACTTCAGCGGGTGCATTCCCGGGTGCGTCACCTATGGAAATCTTGTTTCTCGTTTTGACTGAATTCGCATTGGGTTTTGAATTATCGCTCACCGCGAAGTTACTAACAGAATTATCCCTCACGAAAATTTTCAATGTCATAGGATTATTTACTATGTCTTTCTATGAGCCGTCCACGGAAACTTTTTTATTTTTATGTTGAACTGGTTTGGAACAATATTCCAAGTTTCTAACGAACTGGTAGGCCAGTCTAAAATTGAAATGTAAATAAAGCGTTGCTAAATTAATGAACTTAATGGAAAATTTGTAAATAGCCTCATATTTAATTTTTTTGAAACTAACGTGATTCCCATGTTTCAGTTGAAAATTTCCTAATCAACTTCTAGCTAACATTTAATTTTCTGTAATAAACACACTGTTAAACAAACACACTGCAATGTTAACAGTAAAGAAAACAGCTTTCGCCTTAACAGCATCCAACGAATGCTGAGAGAAAGGTACTGTTAACCCATGATAATTTTCTCTCCACGATGTGGCATTGTTAAGAAAATTCATATACAAATATATATGTCTCCCTTCCGCTCTTGACATTGTTATCACTGTTATTATCATTGTGTTGTTCGTTTTTTGTCTTTTATCGTTGCTCAAGTTCGTTCATGTTAGCGGTCAATTGGTTTCGCCATTCAAATTCATTCGCGCACACGACTCCAAACGTTAACGTTACTGAACACGGTCGGTTTAAAAGCAATTTGAAAGGATACGATTTCTTTCATATACCAATACAGGATTTGATGAGAAAGTTAAACAACAACAATAATTCAAGAAAATGCATGACTTTGAATGGGACTGCATTAAGGCTAAGCAAATTTGAAAGTAACGGTTACAATATTTGAAAACAAATTTTAAATAATACAATATTTAAAATAAATTAAACAAAAAATATTAGTAAACGTAAACCAAATAGAAATTGTGAGAGAATTGGAGTAAAGCCGTTAAGTGAGTAAAGCGCAGTGAGGAGTAAATATTGTTCAGTGAATTTGGCTATAAATAAATATTAATTGACAGTTGAAAGCTATTTTCGTAGTTATGTAGCTGGATAACGTTTCGGCGTGACTAAATTTAAATTGAGCCAGAGAAAAATGGCGTATGGCTTAAAAGAAAATCAAATTAAAGTGGCTGCAAGTTATATAAAGTGAATTGATACGAAAACAATTTTGAGTGATTCGCAAACATTAAATGTAAGTATTTTTTTATATTTTTGCAGTACCTAGAAAATGTAAATCCGTATAAAAATGCGTAGAGGATTTTGAAAACAAATTCGAATCGATTTTGTGTACAAGTAGTATCCCTGCAAAAAATCATGGGACTAATCAATAAAGAGAGTGATCCGGGATCAATACTTTTCGTCTACAGTGAGCTACAATTGATCCCAATTATTCCGTTGTAGGCATAGTTGGGTGTTGAAAGTAAACTTATCCGACCTTACACGTAGGGGAGCAAAGGGAATCTGTCCAACACTACCCTTTTGGGCATGAATTAGTCTCTTCATTGGACATGCTCAAACAAAAGGGATCACTTCAACCCATACAAAGTGATCAAAACTGGCATTGGTCGCATGCTCAACCCGGATTCATCCTAGACTAATCGTATTTTTTACAGGGATGGTAAGCCCTTGGTTTTGGGAAAAGCATAATAGCTAAAAAGTTTAAATGGAGAGATTTTCGCGTATTCTATAAACCTTCTGTGGCATCAAATTAAAACAGCTAAAGTAAATTTTTGTAAATGTTTTACCCTGTTTAAATATATATTTGAAGAACGCCCTATATCAGACAGTTTTCCTAAAAATTTCTTTTTGAAGAATTCGGTTGAACAACGCTCTATCTCAAAATATTTTTCAACAACGCCCTATCTCGGCATTTGATTCTCAGCCGAAAATATATTGTACTTTCGGTGACAGGTAAAAAAATCAATTGACTTTATTTCGCATCGAAATAGGAAATAACTTCAATTGACTACCTATGGCTTGTCCACTAAAAATTGCGCTATTTTTATATGCAAATTTTCATTTTAGATATGAATTTAAAATATTTATTGGAATGATCTTCGAATTTGTTCAAAAAAGCGTCGCAATTTGCTATGCGAAATAACTTAAATTGACGTTATGTTCGTTGACCTTGTTACCTGTCATCCTATTTTGGTTCAGACAGAGCCTTTTTTAAATTCATTCTGAGACAGGCCGTTCTTGAATAAAATTCTCATATAGGGCATTTTTCCAAACATTTTCTGAGATAGGGTATTTTTGAAAATAGTTTCTTAATATGGTGATCTTTCACTCAGCCACCGATTTTAAACATTCGTAAAACAAGGAATTGAATTGAACAAATTTTCACTCTCAATGTAAGTAAATAAGTCTTATTTAAGTTTAAAATAAATAAAATTTAGTAAAATTATAATTAAGCAATCCGATTTTTCTGGATTTTTTTTCCCAAAAAATGTTGGTTTTCAAATTTTCAAAGTTCAATTTAATTGTAGCTTTAAGTATCTGCTTTTACCTTGGAGCGCCACCAAAATATTTTGTTATAATTTAAGTCCACTTTGGCTGTTATTCAAAAGACATTCAATATTGACTTAGGTTGTTATTCCTAATGCAAGCAAACAGAAAACAAAATTCTAATGATTTAGATTTGGTCCACGAAATCTCCATTTTTCAGTGATAGTTCGTTTCGTTGAGAAGCACACTATTCTGTAATAAATGTTTTTACCCTAATTCCAATTCGGTTTTTATTGCTTTAGGCTACAGAGTGTTTAAGAATAAGTGGAAAAAGTGTTGAAATGCTTAACAGTCAGAATTATGTGACTTCTATATGTTACTTCTATACAATTCTAAAGAAATGTAGGCTGAGCTTCTTCTAAATCCTACCTAGCTTATGCAGAGGACTCCGAACGGCATCTGTTATATTTTGTTGGCGATGTAGTACTTCTTTTTTAAAAAATTTTCTGAAGTATTTTCATATTTGCTGAACAGAGATTCCTTCTTGGTAGCATCTCTATGGTAAGAAAACAAAAAGTTCAGCCACTGCCTAAGTACAGCGCGAAGTGTGTTTGTTTCACCCACTGGTAACCATTACGAACCTTAAGAAAGTTTTACACAAAGCGGTCAACACTCCACAAATCCTCGGAGTAGAGCGACAGGCAAAGAAGAACCGTACGTGAATAAATTCCACGCGTTTTTCACTCAATGGGACATGAGCTACAAGAGTGCAAGAGAGGCCCGTTATAATTGCATAAGTAAGCAAGAGCAATCACGTTTGTCGTATGGCCGAAGTGTTTGTTGCTGGTTTAAAAAGGATTGCAGCATAATCAGTGCAGAGTTACCCGCGCTGGTCCTAAACAGTATTTTTCTTATTATTTTTAACACAACAAAAGGTGGGCGACCAGTGATGTCGGGTAGTAAAGTGAACAGTCGTAGTGTTTTTTTGAAAATAGAGATAATAAACATTACAGATATTGAGCAAGAATTCACATTGGTTGCCTTGATAAGAAGCAAAACAGCCAAAACAATACTTTTTAAAATTCTTGTCTGTCGGTCTCTGTGTTTGTACAAGCATCACTCAAAATGCAAGGCATAGAATTGAAAAAAAGGTTCAAAAATGTATTGCTAGATATTTAACTTAAAGTTAAAGGTCCATTCTAGCGAAAAAGAAATATTTATTTTTTCGCTATCTACACTGATGGAGGTGAAGGCTCAACTTTTTAGTTATTTCTATAGTGAAATTGCAACAGACTGATGTCTGTATGTAAGCAACAAAAGTAAAGGCAATGCCTGTCTGTATGTGAAATAAATAAATACTGTTTATTTCACCACTGTTTTTGTGGAGGTATGTTTTCGGTAAGGTTCTACCGATGTGTGTGTTTCTGTCCATCTTCAAAAATTGATATGCCCTTGAAAAAAAAAGAGATCAGCTGTTAAATTGACTGAGAAACTCGGCTAAAAACTCACCAAAGCCAAATTTGTTAAAATTTTTTTATTTTAACTTTAATTTTAACATAAATATATTTTTTAATTGCTCGTTTGTACTATTTTAGTAAGTGCTATTTTAGGAGATTCTTAATATTATCGCCTATCTTTCACACTTTGAAATCTAGTCGTAATTTTTCCTCTTCAATAAACAATTGTAACACATGTTTTCAAACCTTTTGGTACAGTGAGGCTGAGTGAATGCAACATTTTTCTTTATCTTATCAAATCTCGCAGCGAACATATTAATATTTCACGAAAAGCCTAAATAACTTCGAACATAAACTTGAAGAACACAGCAAACAGGCAGCCACTTTAACTTTTTACTTTTGATTTCTGTAATGGTACGCCATGATATACACATTTGGTTAGTGAAATATGAAAATTCTGCAGCTGACATATTTCTTCGAAATATAGTTTTTTTTGTAATGTTACAGTAGACGACTTCCGGAGAGCAGAAAATATTACGATTACCGACTACAAACAATTATTCGTCCTTTTATTGGTATTATACGCTTCTTGGAAATACCATTTGTATTGCGAACCCAAAGCCATAGTCCACCTGTTTTTCCTCCGTAGGGATATATTGGTTGCTCTGCTGCCACAGAATAAATGTCTTCAGCCAGCAGAGCTTTTGGGGCTTTTTATGCTTGAACTTGTTACTACAGATAAGCATACTTAGATTCGCGATGAAGTCAATAAACCTCCACCTGTTGTGAGATGTTACATTGTGGAAACTAAAGTGTTATAATTTACTGCTGAATACACCTTCACAAGTAGGCTATTATCACGTGCGAAATTTACTATTCGATCAAGCTTGACACATTCCCACAACAGCCTGTTCTATCGCACCGGAATGACCCGGGTTTTTTCACCCGGATTAGGCTGTTATTTCAGTGTAACCCTGTCCAATCTGGGGCAGGGCGAAGCACTGTTAACAACAACAACAACATCAAGCTTGACAAGCCAACTTACTTGAAAACTTTAATGTCATGCTCTCAAAACTGAAGATCTAGAAAATGCCTTTGGCTTGAAAAAAAATTGTTTGTTAATGCCTTTCTACATCTTGTCAATGATATTCACTTTTCTTAACTCCATTCAATAATCAAGTCTTTAATGCATAGTTGTCCATTGCCTATACTCCGTTAGCCATTTTATTTGTGTAATACTCAAAGACATTGAATTTTAAAAATAACTTCCCACCCATAAAAAATATGGACGTGTTTTATCCGCCATTTGGATGCTAGATAAAACTTTTTCTGCTTGCCTAGAAATATTTTTGAATTTAAAGCAACAAAACAATTACCAAGCAGAAATAAATAAAAGCGTCACAATTTTTGTTGTCATCTTGAAAGCTTGTAGCCACATTTGATTTTCAAAAGTAATTTAAAATTCCGAAAGAAAATTGTATGTTGTTATTTTATTCATAAGTCGCTAAGTGGTTGCTAAGAAAAATCCCAAAGCAATTAACTTTTATTTTGACTTTTAACTTTTAGATTGACGTACTTTTTTTGCAAAGAATTAAAAACTTGACTTTTTTTAAGCCGAAAATAAAGCAATCATTTTTAATCATCATCAATCTATATATTTAAAAACGAATCGTGGTTTTTTCGTCACGATAAAACTTGAAAACAACTGAGCCAAATGTAATAGTTCCTTCCGCGGGTTTGTTTGAATTAAATACACGCAAATTTAAGAAGAAAAAAAGATAAAAATATTAAGGAGGCGTGGCACCGCCCAAAAAACGGAAGTCATCGAAAAAGGAGGCGTGGCACCTCCCATACAAACTTAACTTTTCAGGCTGAATATCTCTAAAAGGGCTCAACGCTGGGATCTGAAAATTCGTATAGAGATATACGATCTCAATAACATACTCACGGAATAATGGAAGTCATCGGAAAACTCAATTTTTGTTGATAAATAGTCAAGAAAAAAATATTTGTATCATTTTTTTTAAAATAATGATATTTTTGAAGCAAAATCAAAAAGTTATCTGATTTTTCTTAACTATTTATCAATATTAACACTTTGTCAAGACACGGACCGGGGGTTTAATCTATACTTAATTGAAATTGTGAAAAATCGCTTATTTTGATTAGAAAAATACTGGTGTAATTGTGAATTTTTTAAATGAACTCAATAAAAAATCTATTTTGGGCAGAACGAAATTTGCCTGGCCAACTAGTTTGCTTTATAAAGTAATATTCGAAAATATCTTTTAATTTAAAAACACTGACATCGTTTATCGAATTTTTCAACCTTTTCTATAGTGATTGGTTTGAAAAAAGTCAAAAATCTCATGATCTTTAACGACTATTGAAAATAATCAAAAATAATGAAAAAAATGTCTGATTATTTTTGATTCCTTTTTTTAATTTTGACTTATGTGCTTACGTTTATCTAAAAAAATACTAGAAAATGATCAAAAACAACAAAAAAATATTAAATAAAAAATGAAAACAGTCAAAAGCAATAGAACAATCTTTTTTTATAATTTTTTTGTTTTGTTGGATCAGTTAAAATCTAAAACAAAAAAGCCTTGATTAGATTCTTTGAAAGTAATCAACTAAACTGGTAATCATTATGATTAATAAACATTATTTAACAGGTCTGTTTGAAATTCATTTCGGATCACTAAAGCTCCAATAAAACAATATCTTTTTTTGTAATAATTTCGGAACTCAAAAAAATGGAAAAAAATTTGCTGGCATTGCTAAATATTTTCAACCCGTGCATGATGTGCACAAAACTGCAAAATTACTTTGCCCGCCAGCTACTCTCTACCAGCTCATTGGCCACATAATGCATAATTTGAAATTAATAAAAGCTTTCCGCAAAATTTGCAAGTTACAAAACAGATTCGAAAACAGCATGGGTTTTATTTTTGTGGCATGCATTAACCACTAATGAGTGAGTGTGCGATGGTGTGGTGCTGCTTGAAGTGCGAGCTATTAATACGAAAAATGTGTAATGGAATGTGTGGCGTGTAAGCTAAACGCGCACTTATGAAGGTATTTGTGAATTCGTATGGGTCATGCAGCAACATATTATTTATTGCTATAATTATGCCCAGAACGTTGAAAATATTGTTTTGCTTTTTTTGGAGAGCAATTGTAGGTGATGATCTGCCCATTTTCCAGAAAACATTTCAAAAAAGTTATTAGTAAGCGTCTTTGAAAATAACATAATTTTTAACGCAAAAATGAGTGATGACAGACCTGCTAAAACATGGTTATTAGATTGTTGCAAAATTAATTTATTTTTCTAAAATTATATTGATTAGGTTGGCGTGACTATCGATTTTTCGTTAGGGAATAAAGGGAATCTGTTCGACACATCCGTTTATGCATAAAAGGGTCTTCATGGGACATGCAAGGAAAACAAAACAAACAAAAAGGATAATGTCTACGCATATAAAGAGATCAAACCTGACATTAGTAGCATCCTCCATTGCGACCCATCTCGGATTTTTTTTTGGTATGGATTGTTTAATAATGGAGACCGATGTGCGATACCGCGGTGTTTACAATTGGCACCAGTTGGCGCAACGAAAAAATGACTGGCGAGCTATGTTGGACGGTCAAAATCGCCCAGCCGGTTAGATGATCATCTAAAGAAAGAAGAAGTTTAATAATGGAAATATAGTAGAGACCCACTTTACAAGTTATTGAGCATTATATTTTATCGTTATCGGGTGTTATCGATAAAACTATTTCACCCGATTGCGGTTAACTGATTTTGTCTGCAATGACTCTTTGTAAAGTAATTTTTTGTTAAGTAATTTGCGCTTAAGTAAATATTATTTCACATAGTTTATCGATTTTTTTTGGTGTTAAACTTTTTTGTCGATTAATTTGCCATTGGATCTCTGTAGAATTACATCATTTCGCGTTTTTAAATTTATATATCTCAGAACTTCTAATAGACCGAGTCCGATTTTAATCTATGTATCTCCAAAACCAGTTGAGATATGGAACCTAGTCACATCGCTTATTGCCGCACTCACTGACACCTTTCGCTCGATACCCGTGTCGTACTAACACATTTTGGTTCACCCTCGTCCACATATTGGTCAATAACTCGTTAACCCCTAGAATTATCGAAATAAACGATTTTAAGCTAAACGTCTAGTAATGCAGGGGGACAAACAGAGATACTAAATATCCTAAAAGCTGTTGCTTGGAATTCTATTGGCTGAACAATGATCCCTCCAACCGATTTTTCTTGAATATCTGCAATGTACAGATAACGACCTGTGACAATTTTATTATACAGGGTGGCTAATGAAAGCCGCTACCAAAAAAAAATTAAATAACTTTTTTTCTATTTAATGCATCTGGTTAATTTTTTTTTATTTTGCAGATTGACTTTTACATTTAACAAAAATGGATAACTGGGACACTGAAACAAGAATTTGGATTGTCCGCCGCTATCACGCACTGGAGTCCGTAGTTTCGGTTCAAAGAGAGTATAGGCGCACGTTTGGCGGCAATCCTCTGAGCAGATGGACCATAATAAGACTTGTAAACAATTTTGCCGAGCATGGGACAGTCAACAGAAGACCTTACCATCGAAACCCTTCAGTTCGAACGGAGGAAACAATCGCTGCTGTAGCTGCTGCCATACAAAACAATCCACGTGTTTCGACAAGAAGCTTATCTGCTCAAATGGGTGTAAGCAGACAGTCATTACAGTCAATTATGCACAAAGA
This sequence comes from Merzomyia westermanni, assembly GCA_949987695.1. NCBI lineage: Eukaryota > Metazoa > Arthropoda > Insecta > Diptera > Tephritidae > Merzomyia > Merzomyia westermanni. The sequence continues at coordinate 76,089,936 of OX465290.1, forward strand.
TTTGGACTTATTCCCATATAAAATTCAAATGGCCAACAAACTGAACGCTGCAGACTTGCCGATTCGCTTGGAATTTTGCCAGAAGATGCTTCAAATGGTGGAAGAGGATGGAAACATGTTGAACTGTCTTTTCATGTCTGACGAGGCCCATTTCGATTTAAACGGCAACATAAACAAACAAAATTGTCGAATATGGAGTGCTTCCAACCCACAGATACTCCATGAGACGGAATTGCATCCACTTCGTGTCACAGTGTGGTGTGCAGTTTCATCACGCTGCATTGTCGGGCCCTACTTCTTCGAAGAAAACGGTCACACCGTTACGGTTACTGGAGACCGTTACTTGAGCATGTTGAGAGAGTTTTTCTATCCAGAATTACGCCGAATGAGAATTTCTTTCAACTCTGTGTGGTTTCAGCAAGATGGTGCAGCTCCTCATATAGCCCAACCTGTTATGACAGAATTGCGACGAAACTCCACATTCCGTTGGCCACCCAGGTCGCCTGACCTTACTGCACCTGACTTTTTCTTGTGGGGTTATTGCAAACAGGAAGTCTTCAAAGCAAAACCAACAAATTTGAATGAACTAAGGCAATCCATTCGAGAAACAATTGCGGCTATTCCTGTCTCAACTCTCCAAGCAGTAATGAACAACTTTTTGGTAAGATGCCGCACATGCATCGACGAGCAGGGGGGCATTTAAATTCCATTATTTTTAAAACTAATTAAACTATATTTAATAAAATTGAATGAGCTTTAACATGAATAAAAGAAAAATGAATTCCATACACTGAAAAAAAAATTATTTGAGTTTCTTAATGTAGCAAAATTCATCAGCCACCCTGTATGTAGAGATTTTTTGATAGAGTTTAAATATTTTTGTAGTTCTAGTAACAGTACTTTGCCCTGCTTAGCCGTCTTATTGGTGAAGAGCTGCAATAGTATTGAAATTCGCCGTGGTCAAAAGTTATTTATTCCTGGCGATATATAGTCAATTTTTTTCAAGCAAACACTGCGTAGCTCCTGCTTGTAATAATAACCTTACTGGTGAACATTTTTTGTAAAATTTAAATGGTAACAGAAGTTTGAAAAGCACACAACTCCCAGAATATATCCTAAATCGCACTCGAAATACGAACGTTTCAGTTAGAACAGTTTTAAATATGCATCGTGGTACAAAATGAGTTCAAAGGTTTTTTTCTCGGTGTCGTAAGATGGTTTGAAAGTGTAAAGCAAATCTCGATATCAAAAGATGTTAACTCCGATATTTTTTCAGTGCTAGTTCAGTGTGTATTGAAAATAAAACTATACGAGTTTTGGATCAACTAAAAAATTATATCAAGTTTTTATCGATTGGTATAGATTTTTAAACGATTATATTTATCTTTTTAAGTTTTAGGAAAAAGCCCGATGTTAAAAAATAATATATCTATATCAGCCGAAAAATCTAAATGTGCGATGTTTTAGCATAAGCAGCGATATTTTTACATCTCTAGTTTGCAGTATATTGATAAAGACTTTTTACAAATTTGTATTTATGCTAACATTTTATTCAGCTTTCATCGATTTATATAGAGTTTCTTATTTTTCTAAATTTAATTGCTGTTTTAAAAATTGTTATAATGTTAAGTTAAACTTTTCTAGACTCACATTCTTATGACTTAGTTTGTAAAAAAATTTTTATAATTGCAACCCAAAATTTGATAAAAAAATATTCGGAGTTTTACTTGGTCAAAGCCAAAAAATGTGTGTTTTATACAAATTTATATGAAACAAGTAAGGAAGTTTAAGTTCGGGTGGAACCGAACATTAAATACCCAGCTGCGTAAAAGCAATCGTGGTAAATTGCTAAATTGTTGTGGAGTTATGATCTATAGAGGTTTAAAACTTCTTCTATTACCATGTGGGCAATCTTATAAATAAAAATGAATGTGTCTTTATGAAATTTTCACAGTAGATTCCTGGGTTCACTAGTTACAGTATGCGCTATATATAATTATGAAAAAGTGGGAGGTGCCGCGCCCACATGCTATATAAAATTTTAATCTTGTATAGTCGTCCAAGGTACTCAACCGATCTTTATGAAATTTGCACAGTAGATTCTTGGATTCAAACCATATAACTTTTATGAAAAGTAGGCGTGGTCGAAAAGCGATTTCGCTTGTTTTCTATGGGTTATATGACCAAAACTATAATACCCTGTGTACTAGTACACGCTGGGTATAAAAATAAAATTATGAAATCTGTGATAATCTCACCCTAAAGGCCATGAAGCTGCACGTGAAAATATTTCGCGTTATTATTAAATTCCTCTGCACTGTACAAACACACTCACGGTCATTCCTTTAGTAAGCCACATCACTCATACGCCATGTACGCCGTTTGACCGCTCAAGTGTGTAGCTAATTGCTTTTGTTGCTGATGTCGATTATGACAAAGGCGCCGCAGCAATATGAATCGTTTTTTGTGCCACGACGAGCAGCTTTTGTTGTTGTTTCAACTTTGTCTACGCCATTTTAAGCCTCGCTGTTGGCATCGAAATGACTTTACTTATATTTTTACAATTTCGTAATGAAATTTTCCAATAAAACTTTATGCTATTCAAATTGTATGCTATTTATAACACTGAACTTGATAAAATGTTTAAAATTCTTACAAAATAAATGTAAATAAAATTGCCTTTGACAGCTGTGATTATAACTTTGCGCTGTGAAATATCGTTTTTTTAACTTTTATGCTAACTTCGAAAGTTTTTATGGTTGGTCTTTATTTTTTAAATAATTTTTATCTTAAATGGCTGTGTAAGCACAAAAGCGATTGTTGTTTTAAACAGCGACTGTAATTGCTTTCACTTTTTGAAGATAAGTGAGTATTGAATTGAGTAGTTTTACAAATACTGGCTAGATTTTTTGGCCAAATAATTTTGTAGACCTTCTTTTCTACTATATATCGACAAATAGATTGTGTAACGATTTTGGGCACTGAGGTTGCTATAGGGTTAAAATTTAAACAAATAATTTACCGAACATTTTACCAAGTGTGCTAACGAGCGATATTCTTTTAGTCATAAAAAATGATAATTCAAATTGGAAATTTTCATTGAATAAAAAAATAAATTTTTAAATATAAAATAAAATATAGTTTTCACCACTATAAGAAAAATTTCGAATTCGATTTTTATTTCGGTTTTTGCATCTGCTCCGCATTTAGAAACATTTTCGGGTTGGGTTTTGGTTTCGGGAACTAAATTAAAATGAGACATAAACTGATCAATTGAAATTAGTTTTGGTCTTGGGGAAAGGTCCTAATCGGAATTCGGTTACAGTTTCGGAATTCGTTTCGGTTCTAGTTTTTGGAAGAATTTCAAATTCGATGTTTATTTCGGCTTACGTACATATCTGCTTCGTATTTAGATACATTTTCGGGTTCGGTTTCGGGAAAAATTTAAAATGAGACATAGTCTGATAATTTTAATTCAGTTGCGGTTTCGGTGAAATCTCCTAATCGGGTTTCGGTTACAGCTTCGTTTAGGTGTTCGTTTTTGGAAGAATGTCGAATTCAAATTTTATTTCAGTTTTGGTTTATTTTCGCGCTTGGTTCCGGTTTCGGGTCCAGATTATTCCTACGTTTGAAATTAGTTCCGGTTTCGGTGCTACCTTCTAATTCGGTTTCGTTTCTAGAAGAGATTTTGATTAACATTTTTACTACGGTTTAGATTTCTGTATTGAATTTAGATAATTTTTTAGGTTTTCTTTCGGTTTTGGGTCGGTTTAAGGTCCAAATTATGCTTACGTTTTAGTTCAGTTCCGCTTTCGGTTTCAGCTTTGTGTTCGGGGCCGTTTGCGGTTCTGGTTTTGGTCTGCTTCCTGTTTCAGGCCCTGATTAAGTTTCCTCTATCAGAAGAGGTTTCGCTTCAGGGTTTGGTTTCTGTTTCTTATTTACATTATTATTCGGTTCCGCTATATTTGAATACTCCTCATATTGGCAATTATCCTTGGTACATTATATTCTATAGTATATTCCGATTAGGTATGGACTACATCAATGTTCTTTTTTGTATAGAAAATGTGAATTATATAAAGCATAGAAATTGTTTTAGTTTTTTTTGTCATACCTGATCCCTGGTTTTTAATTCGCACACTTTTGCCTTACCAAAGGCAAATCCTAATGTCCATGTCCTTGGTTTTTATTTGTTTGCGTGAATGTGTGTGCGCTTTAATTAGACAAAGTTTCAACAGTGAACAAATAAAAAGTGCGCATTCATTCAACATATTTATAAACAACAACAACAACAATGCGTCAAAAGTTCTATCTAGCAGCAGAAGCGTGTAATTGAGCGGCATCAGTGCGTGAAATATTTTGTCACCGCTTATTCTATATTTTATGTTTCATTTAAAAAAAAAATGTATACTATGTAATAGGCTACATATAAATTTCTTTAAATAAATGACTGTAGTTATAAAAATAAAAGCTTATCCTTATCTGCGCAGTCCATTAACACTACTCGCCCATTCTTTAATTTCCATGAATCTCTTATCAAGTTTTTGTATTAGCTTGCAGTCTTCAATTCACTGTTTTTCATACTAATACCAGTGTAGGTATATACCCTGCAGTAACTAGTGTGGCAAAAATGTTTGGTTAAGAACTAGTTCTAAAACACCAAATAAGAACTAGTTTGGTAGTAAATAGATTTTGAAGAATTCAAAACTAGTTAATTTTAAAATGTCCTGTAAGGTGAACAAATAGGATTGACCCATAATCAAAAATATTAAAAGAGTTGTCTAAAGCTTTTTTAGTTTTTATGAATTTTGGGGGGTTATTGTTTCTTTTTGGGGGTTTATAGTTAATTCAACAATCGTATGACTTTAAGAAAGATTCTAGGAATTTGCATCTAGCTGGTGTCACTCAGGGTGCTTATATGGGGTTGCAACCTAGTTGATATGTCGATGAACTCTTGAATGCAGACCTGTTATATTTGATTATTAATTAGTAATCAATTAATTAGAAGGCTTTTTTAATTGGTAATGATAATTTTAATTGTTTTTCAAGAAAAGGCAATTATTAATTGATTACGATTAAAAAAAATAAAATTAATAAAAAATAATCAAAAAAATCAAAAATAATGAAGGTTGTTTTTGATTACTTTTGATTATTTTGGTTTTCTTCGTTCTTTTTTTAATTTTTGGTGATTATTTTCGATGTTTGTTAGTAATGTTGCTGTATATATTTATGTGCTTCTACAACACTGAGAAAAAAAAATCTAAATAAAAAAAACCACAAATAATCAAAAAGTTATCAAAACAACTTTTTTTGTTTTATATGTGATTTTTTTCAGTATTGTTAATTACACACAATTTGCGTGCTTCTACATCAATACTGAACAAAGTCTAAAATAATCGAAAAAAAAAAAAAAATCAAAAGTAATCAAAACTTTTTTCATTCTTTTTGATTTTTTTTAATAATCCTAAAATATCATATTTTTTTGATTATTTTTTTAATTAATTAAGCGTTGCCACTAGAAGGTTTTTACAGGGATGCCACCTATTTAAGTTTTTAAAAAAATTGTATTTCAACAAAAAAAATTTAGGTAAGGTTGAAACCTGGGTTTGCCACCAACTTCCAAAATCGAAACCGATTATACCAATTTGGAAGAACTTTTGAATAAAGATAATACATTTGAAGCTCTTATATTTAAGCGTCGCCACTAGGAAAAATTTTATAGGGTTGCCACCTCTTTTAAATTTTACAAAATTGAGTGAGATATGCTAATATGGGTATCAAAAAAAAGGTATTTTATTTTAAGAAAAGGTATTTTATTTTGACAAAAATATTTCCGGCTAGAGTTACCACTCAGGGTTGCCACCTAATTCCATTATATATTTTTTTTGGATAAATGGTATCATTTCGAAAACGCTTCGACACATTTCAATGAATTTTTGTAAATAGGTTATCTGCTACAATCTAAGCTCGCCTACATAAGTCTTGCCACTCAGGGGGTTATGACCGAGTTGCCACCTCTCTGAATCTTAATTTCAATATGCTAAACACTTAACTAGCCCGAAATATTTCACTAGTAAAGGTAATGCAGCGGGAACAATTTCCACCCCCAGAACATCGCCATATAAAATTCGCCAGTGGATTGCCTGTAAAAGAGATAGAGCAGGAACTGGCAGTTCAAAACTAAAGATTTTCGTTACACATTATATGTATCCCTTTTTGTTTTTGGTCGCTCATAGAATTGTCTAATCTGTATGCTTATAAATTTTTGTGTGTATTTGTATGTATGTTTGTTTGTTAAGTGATAATATAATTCATGTGCCCAAACATAATGGAGTGTCATACATATTTATTTATATCAGACAAGTAAGTAGCAACATTTAATTTCTCCCCGAATGGCTACATTTGCATGTAAATGAGTGATTGTTAGTGGGTGTGTATGTGTGTTTTATATGTTGCCAATGAAGTGCCCGGAAATGCCCACTGTGGTATTTTAACTACATATGAGGATTATAAATATGTGAAGATGTATAATATTTAGATTTATAAAAATACTTTCGAAAAGTATGGCGTGTACGAGTAATAGTCAGCCCTTTGATGGAGAAGTTGACCTTACCTATCTCTGTCTGTAAAATTATCAAAATGTGATGGAGTAGGCAAGGAATTGTCACCATTAAATTTTGCGGCATCGTTCAGATAGAACCCAGCGACTAAGCTCTTTGAAAGCTACCATGGGCAGACGAAGGTTAAAAAGGTGCTAAGAGCTTGACATAATAGCCGAATGGGAAAAAATTCAGCGAATCTAGGAAGGCTTCAAGCAGAAAGAAAACTCTTGTAAGAAAGCAAACAGTGACCTAGTTACCGCTGTAAAGGCAGTAGTTTGATCATGAAGAGAGTAATTTTGATACTTTTTAAAAAGCCAGGAACGATCTTTGTATAACCCAATGGGCACTGATTAGCTCCTCTGCAGAATCGGAAAGGATGAGCGCATGCCCGTCGATTGGAATCGAAGCGTACTCTGCGTTTGCTCAATAGAAGAGATAAAAAAACTGCAAAAAGTGTATCCGAATTAGTCTTCATAATATTAAAGAACCTGGGCTATCAAGCTTTGCATGGCATTTTCGAGGTTGCCATATAATTTAGTTTATTGTAGATACTTATCAGAAATGACATTATGGTCGTGTTTATATATAGTTTTACTGACCAACCGTGTGTAGTAATTAATTAGTTTATTTAGTTTTTCCGGATATGGATAAAATATATACAGCTGTGTTCAATATGATAGTAGAGAAATTAAAATGGGCATCGTTCGATGAAATAAGAAGAAGCTGCGATATTAACAATTTTCATTAAAAATATAACGAATTCCATAACAGAAACCACTTAAAAGAAAATTTCAAAGTTTACAAAAAGTTTAGGAAAATTTACTAAACTTTAAAAAAATGGCCATCAAATTCTAAATTTGTTTTGGCAGAATTTCTAGAAAATTTTTGAGAACGCATTTTTGTAGACTAATCAATTTAAGTATAACATTCGGAATTTTTTTCGTCAATGGTGTTGAGTGATTTTTTGAATACCACGAATGAAGGAAAAGTAATTTTGTATGGAAAAACTTACCCAACATTTTTAAGTACTTCTAACTTGCACATTATTACTGCTTACTCGAGAATTTTCTAAAGATTCTAAGGAAAAGTACTTAAAATGCATTGAATTTGCATTGATTTAGGGTGTTTTTAAAGCTCATTCTGAAATGGGATGAACTTAGAACAAATTATGTGATAGGGAGCTTTTCAATCGTCGATATATTCTTTGTTTTAAAAAATTAAGATGTCTTTTTTCTGTAAGATACTCATACATACACACAATGGCGCATACAAACTTCTTGAAACAATATTTTTCTGAAGGCACAAGCGCATGGCTCTTCTGATTCCCTGAATGTAAATATTTCAATTTGTTTAATGCACATACAAAGATACACAAGTAAATGTAGACTTAATTATGGTTTCGATTCCAAAACCCTCAACTCAAGTGTAGTATGTCTGCCCATAAGGGAAGTCCTTGAATTCCCCTGTGCCTTGTTCCTAATACTTGCAAATATGTTGTACACGCACATACGTACTACATATAAACAAGTACATACACATACATGTTTGTAATCTGGATGTTCATACCCTGCAGGGAACTAAGTAACTAGTGAGACAAATTTCTGCTTCAAAATCGCAAGTGTTAAATAAGATCTAGAACGTTAATAATTAGATTTTCACTAATGGTAAAAAGATGTTTTGAGTAACCATCACAAAACAACTTGAATTTTTTTTTGAGGGAAATTGCTCTTCTTACATGGTCATAAACATTAAAGAAAATGATAATGCATTGTAACAATTATACCTTAGAGCTTTATAAAGCTATACTATTTTTTTTTTTACAAATTTGAGGCTTAGTGTAGAGCTGGGTGGTAACCATTACTTAAGGAATCAAAGTACCCTTCATTCCCAATCAATATCTCTGCCCCATACAAAAATAATTAATTACATTTCAATTCCTCAAAAAGAAAAAAAAAACAAGTGTAATCAATCCCTTTTTATTTTTCAATTACTGGGGAATGTAATTGTAGTTGTAATGGCATGGAATTTACCTACCTCTGGTTTAGTTTTTGAATTTGAGTTTTTACTTTTTCATTCTTTTTAAATAAATGTAACGGGAAACACTTAAAATTATTATTGAATAAATAACGACAATTAGTCTTATGAATAGCGGTTTAATAGATTATTTTATTTTAAACTCTTTTATTGATTAATTAATTTTTTTTCCCTTTACACTGCCTTTGTCGGCTCATTTCCAAATGATATTTTGGAATATTGCAAAGTCTTTTAAGGTAATTCCCCACTAGCTATACACTTGAACCTTGGAACAGAGTCCAGAACCCCGTAACAATGCAATGCAAGTGAAAAAAAATTCGCTAGGTGGCGCACGGATCGAGGTATTTAGAAAACTCGCTTTAAAATGGGTATTTTTAATTGAATTTAACTAAGTTACCAGCGCCCTAGGGTCTTGAAACTTTGTACAAAGTATAGGACACGAAGACAATACAATTTGTAGAAAACAAAATCCCGCCAGCTGGTGCGCTGATCGCGATAACTGGAAATTCCTGAAAAACGGTGGGAAACTTGCGATCGAATTTTGAGTAATTTCCCGGTAAGCTGGAGATCTGAAGCTTTAGTCTCATTTCAGAACCCGGTGACAATGCAATATTTGATAAAAAAAAAATCAGGTAGGCTAAAATTATTATCAATTAGTCTTGAGACCGTGAATCATACAAAATATATAGAATAAAAATATTTTGAAAATAGTAACAAAATTTACTAAGAATTTTGTGCTGGTTCGGAACTATTTAAATATTGAGTTGAAAATGACTGCTTCCCACATGGATATTTAGGGAGTGGTTTAAAACTATCGCAGTTTTAGGTGAAATCGTGGCTCGGAACCAAATAAATAGAGCTTTATAAACAATGGGTACAATGTCTACCCAAAAGGACATCGCCATTTTAAATTTTCCCGTTGATAGCATGTAAGGGAGAATGAGTAGGAACTAGTCATAAAAGAACTACACTTGTTTATCGCCAAAACCATGATGTCAAGGACTTTCACATAACGTTTTAACTTTTCTGATTGTTGCGCTGGGCAAATGTTTTCTCCAGTAAATCTTCCACAGTCCAAAGATCACTATTGCACTCGGGACAAGTATTCGGAAATAAAAATTTTGGTGCGTTTCGAGAACGGGCACTTTTATCTACATCTATAATTTTAGGAATTACATCGCTAGCTATTTTAGTGCAACTTGGCGATTTCAATGAGTCGTTTGTTAAAGAAGCTTATGGTGTTAAAAATAGTGGAATTATGATACCTGACCATGGAGGAGTGCTCGACTGTATGGTATGCACCGCAAGCGCACCGTTTCAGTCCCAGGAATTTTCCCTACAGGGTATATAGTTGACATTCTTGGTGTGCTACTAAGCACATGTTATATTACTAATATCATTACTTAACTTTTTTTTTGTTGATTTTGCAAATTCTCTTTCACATAACCTAAAATATATTTTTACGATTATTCAATGGATGCTAAAACTTTGTACCAAATTTGTCTACTACATAGCAAGTGAAGAGTGCCGTCTGTCTAGTAGAAGGATAACACTTATTTCGAAATGTTATAAATGGATGAAAGGGAAACGTTCACAAAATAGCGTAAAAATATCAAATATCAAATAAATGGTGTCAGCACTTGGCAGAGGTTATTAATGTGCGTGAAGATATTTGTGGAGATGTTTGTAGGCATTGCCTAGTCTGAAATTGACAAATTGCTGTGGCACACGTAATAGCATATTTTTTCAATAAGCAAAGTATCTTTAAGCAAATAATGAATAAGTTAACAACAAGCAAAGAATGTTTAATGAGTTCGCTAGAAATGTGATGAGGAGTCATCTTCGTAAAATTGTATTTGTACGCTGCAGTAAAATAAAAAACTAGTCCGTTAAGTTCTTTAACATTATAGTTGTACTTTCTAGACCAGTTTGGTAAATAGTTCTATTAGAATGCAAGTGAGGAGCATTTTATTTTAAAATCATATATCAATAACCGAACATCAAATATCGGGTTGTATTGCATGTTCTGTTTCTCTACCTAATTTTTATGTAGAAGTGGGCGTGGTCCTCAGGTGATTTCAGCCATTTTCACTAGATGTATTAACCAGCAACGTGATATGCCTGCCACTAAGTTTCGTCATTGTTTGGTTAACGGTTATGAAATTATTAGCAATCGAGATTTTACCATTTTTTCACCCTAATGTGGGCGTTGACATGCCTCTTTTTAGAAAATTAAAAAAAAAATATTTATGATATGATCAAGTCAGTGTAGTTATGAAAACTTATTGAATTTTTTCAAATAAATCGTTTTTCGAAAATTTCGATTATGAAAAAAAGGGGCGTGGGTTTCATTCCATTTAGGCCATTTTCAAACTAAACTTCGTTCGAGTACCTAAATTTTTGCTCAAGTTATTGTGTGCAGAGATGGGTGGAAGGACATCGATTTCTCTATTCATGCTAAAAATTTGATACATAGGCCTATATATCTATCCCGATCCTTTTATGATGTTACAGACATTTTTTATGTGAACAAAATTATAATGTGCAATGTATTAAATAAATAAATAATTGGCGCGATATATATCTATGAGGAGATTAAGGCCGAGCTTCTCTACCAATTTGTGGTGTTTCCAAAATCGGCTTATGTGGTCACTGCTTACAGCATTGGCTAATATTGATTTGGAAATCGGCGCCACGACTTCTACTAGATAAAACCGAAATGCGGCTTTTTAATGTTTTCTATATAGACTTTATATAAGAGCAGTAGATATTGAAGTAAAAGAGGTTGGAAGGAGATGGTGAAGAAGATGACGATTAGGAAGTAGTGGTTGCCGGACCCATATACTCTGAGGACAACCCACATAGTTGACATTCCCCTTAATCTACGGGAAGTCTTTTGCCTTTACAACAACAACAACAACACAAAGAGAAGGGGAAAATGGAGAGTTAGCAAAAGTGATAGATGGAAAGTTGGGAATGGGAATAGGAAGAAGCAGTGTATGAAGCAATGGGAGAGACAGTGGAGCAAGAAGAGGAAGCGGAACAGGTGGCAGAACTAGAATGTGATATGAGCAAAAAATAAAAATTATTAAAAAAAGTGGGAAACGGAGGGGCAAAATATACCGGTATGGTATTATAACTTTGGTCCGATGTTTGTAAGTATGAGAAGTAAAAGAGATAGACCCAGCAATAAGTTTTCCGAAATAATCAGGGCGATGAGCTGAGTTGATTTAGCCATGCCCGTCTGTCCGTCCGTCTGTCTGTTTGAACGCAAACTAGTCGGAACCAGCATGATCGGACCAATACAACGCATAGCTCCCATACAATCGATTGTTTTGATAAACGGGCTTTAGCCTATAACTGTTGCAATTAAAAGGCTAGGAACGTAAAATATTGCACTTTTGGTACATATTATATATGCAATGTGTGTAGTAAAAATCACCCAGATCAGACCAACATGACATATAGCTCCCATATAATCGATAGTTTCGATAAATGGGGTTTGAGCTACGTATCTTCAAATTAACAGTTTTGCAGAGTTTTTACTAATTGTGAGTACGGATCGGACACTTTGAACCGTGATGCGTATTCAAGCAACAATTATAGCATACTTTAAAGTGGAAATTTTTCGCTTTAAATATCTGTGGTCTTCCAAAATCTCTGCATGGAAATTCTCTTGAAATATGTGGGGAAATATTTTCCTGAGCGCTTCTACTCTTAACTGACCTCTATAATTACATTTTAACCAATCAATCCGAAAAGATACCAAACAAGCCTGTAATTAGTTAGCCAACGGGTCAAAATGTTACCCAAACTTGTTCCTAATTAATTTTTTTAAAGGCAACCCTTTTCGGCCTATTCTTCAACAGTAACAAAAAAAACTGCAAATTTCAAAGTACTAGCAAATATCTTTTACCTGGGATTGCAAAAGGGATTTAAATCTAAATCTAAGATCTAAATTGTTTTGAGACTTTCAGTATGGGAATTATTCTCTCTCTCTATGGCGCGATATACAACAGGTATATCATCATAAACCTCCTAAGAGATTTTTGCGCCAAGCTTCTCTTCCAATTTGTGGTGTGCCGATTTGAATTTTTCCCTACAAATTGGTGGGACCTACAGTTTTTTGCCGACTCCGAACGGCATCTACAAAGGAGACGAATTTTTGCTGAGAAGCCTGTCATGGCAGAAATACACTCGGAGAGTTTGCCAAACCACTGCCGAGGGGCGACCCCGTTTTGAAAAACTTTTTTCAAATCACTTTTGATGTTACCTGTACCAGGGCTCGAACCATGGACCTTCGGTGTGGTAGGCCGGCAACACTACCTTCACACCACGGCGGGAATTATTCTATTCACCCCAAAAAAGGCTCTTGTACAGTATAAATAGGATGCGTTCACAGCATGAACTTTAGTACCATAGCCAAATACTTTAACACTTGGCCTAGTACTACCTTTTAGTGGACTACTAAAAGAACTAGTTTCTTAGATGCGCCGACTGTTCTAAATCTAAAGTAATTTGAACTTACTAGTGCAAAAGTAGTGTAAAATAGATTGAGTAGATCTGGGGCCGAATTACGAAATACGTCCCGTAATCGTTAACCGTTTTTAAGTCACAATAACTTTGAAACTGTCCAACTTTTTAAAAGAGTAATAATGCTTAATTAAACCGACCGGTATTTCCAGCCACTTGCTCACGTATGCCGTCATTCCGCATTATTGGCTTAGAGCTATTATGATTTAAAAATTCGCTTTCGACACGGAACGTATAACGCAATGACAAGTTTCTGCTAAATTCTTTGATTTTGAAGTGGAAACAGTCTCTCCGCACTTAGAATCGCTGAATTTTGTAGTTCTAAAAGTAAAGTAAACATTTTCACTGCGGGGTTTAAACTCGCACAGACACAGGAAGCCATCTGTGCATATTAATGAATAATTTGTGCAAATATGGATGATTTGCTTGTGTGCGACTATGTGCTTGATTAGAAACTGGAAAAAGTTCAATAAATTTGATTAAAATTAATATCAACAAAAGGAGAATTAATTGAATGTACACAAGTTTGTGTGTGTATTGTTATGTAGTGTGCTGATTGTCTTTGCCAGTGGCTCAATTGAATAGTTGTTTTGGAAATTGAAATTCAAAAGGTTATTTGTTGTTGGAAATGAAGCAAGGGAATCCCTTTGAGCTGAGAAATGTTAATGAGAAATTAATTTGTTTTTTTTTTTTAATTTTTTCAAAAAACTAAATGTAAAAATTTGACGCTTATTAAAAGATGATCATAGTAGCATCAACAAGGTGAAGTAAATAAAAAGAGACAGAAAACGTACGCCCTCTGAAATGGTAGGGGTGTATTTTCCAGGTACGCAAGAGGGTAATAGCTCGAAGAATTTTTGCCCGTTTTTGTAAAAAAGGAGTAAAAAAATTAACTACTTCTAACATTAACAATAGCAGAAATTTTGTTTTTGGATTTTAATCTAACGTGAATAAACAGGTGATCAATAGCGAGAGGTGAAAGGGCTCACATCCATGGATTAGCCATTGACTGGTAATTTATTGCCTTTTACGACTTTTAAATGGGTTCCTGCCTTTTGCTTTGGTATGGAAAATTTTACAATTAAAATATGTAGCTTTACAGAGGCTTTTCGGCTGGAATCGATCCAAATGGTTTCTTACTAAAACAATTTCAAGAAAGATCTGCGGAGATGGTAAATCTTGTTCTTAGTCGATAATAAACTGTATTTAGCTCCAATATTTGGAAACTAAAGAACATACCACCACAAATTGAATAAGAAGCTTCTCCATAAAAGTGGACACACTTGCCTTATGAAACTGTTACTTATTACTTTTTTTTGTTTTATAATTATTTGGTTGTTTTCGTATTGGTAGAAGATATTTCTGACTAACTTTTCACATCAGCTTTTTCATATATAAACAGTATTGCAGTATTTTCTCTTTGTGAGGTACTGTTAAGCGCATCGTCAAAGATGCAGGATAGGGCTACCACATTCTTTGGTTGTGTATGAATCGTAATGGTTGCACTGTTTAGGTCCTGTGAGATGAAAAAAATTTGATTGTCTACAGGCCTTGCATTTTTTTGTAAACAAATTGAACTTATTTCATAGCGATATCAACAATGAAAGTATTGATTTTACACGGGCCTTACTATAGTTGATTTGACTTTCTGTTTTGCCGACAGGGTGGATATTAGATGTATATTGGAACGATTTTTCGTCATCCCTTGTCAATTTTTGTTTTGTTACAAACCGGTTTCGGCGATCCGCCATCTTCAGTGTATGTTTTCGTTCTGATCTGTGTCTATCCGTTGTTATGTATTTGGAGTCTGTATACTGTGCCAGGTACTGTTAATATGCGTGTATATGGTTCGTGTGTTAGGTTCATGTGTTACGAATGCTCCCGAACGGGTACCTATAATAAGGGTTGTTTTGACGCTCGTTAATTAGTTTGTGGATGTTAGGTCAGGAAGTGTTAATCGTGTGTTTGAATAGTCTGTATTGGAGGTTGTTTCTGTCGCTCGTTACTTACGAAGTCAGTGATTTTCGTCTTTTGGTTTGTTTTCTGTGTTCGCTTGTTTATTGTTACTCGTTCGGTTGCTGTACCTGCTGCGTTGTTTTGTTTTGTTTGACCTTACTATACTGATATGTCAGTTACTCTATTTGGTGAAAAGTCCTTAAAACCTTGCAGAAACCTATAGTTTTGTGATTTCATTGATGGATATCTGTAAAAATAAATAGCACTTTTTCGTGAAAATATCTTCCAAGATATGGGTTTGCCAAGCTTTGCTTTCAAGAACTACAAAAAAAACCATGACCCGAAAATAGGACCGTTGATCTCGTATATTTATATAAAAAATAGTAGTAAACTTAAACTATTACTACTTACACTGCGTTACAAAAACGAGCTTTAGTTCTGTCCTATGAACCAAATATACTTTTTCGGGAAGTGGAGAAAAAATAAAAATACACGCGTATCGGCGATATTGATGTACACGTCAGAATTTTTTTTTTATGTATAAAGTATAAAGCTCGTAGTGTCCGTCTGTCCGCCTGTGTGAAAGACTTTGGATCGATTTTTAACCCTTTTTCCGTGATCCAATCTAATTTTTGCAGGCAGACTCGTGGAAATGTCTGTAAATTTTTAAACTACTAAAGCGTTCCGAAAAAAAAAATTGTTTTTCGACCCATCCTACTCCATATATTTGTAGTTTATCAATAGTAACTTTCTAACACTAAACTGTTTATGAGTTTTACAACACTTACAACTGGTATGACAGATAAAACATTGAATTGCACAATGAATATTGCATCATTTAAATTTCTTTAAGTTATTGTTTGATACAACACACCCTCTGCCGTTTGTGTGGTTGTTCCGATCAGCTGACAGTTGCGCTACTAGGAGACGTATACTTTGACAATTGTTTTAAGTTCTGTTGTGCGAAAACGTATTTCTATATATTTCATCTGAGAAAAAATGCAGTGCCCGACTCGAAATAACTTTTGTTACGTTTGTGGCTTATTCGCATCAAGTAAAAATCACAGGCGGACAGACGGACACTACGAGCTTTATACTTTATACATAAAAAAAAAATTCTGACGTGACCATCAAAATCGCCGATACACGTGTATTTTTATTTTTTCTCCCTTTCCGAAAAAGTATATTTGGTTCATAGGACAGAATGTGTGTAACGCGGTGTTATGACTAGAGTTCGGTTTATCTCACGCCTAAAATTATGCAATATAATATTTATAGGTAAATCAGTGCGAGTTTACGAGGAGGATGTTTCGTGATCCTGACGGGTTAGTGGAAAATCAAACTATTTCAAAATATTTTTAACGAACGCCCCTTCTCGGGAATTTTCCCAGCAACGCCCGTTTCAGGATTTGTTTTAAAAGTGCCCCACCTCAACTGAATATGTGTAGAAATTTGTTGAGACATAACGTTGTTGAAACTAATTTCGAATTAGAGAGTTTTTGAAAAAAAAAAAAAAAATGGATTAAAGTGTGATTTATGTGATAATTTCATGAATAACTCCGAATTGGTCGTGAAGATAACTGCGAAATAAATACGATTTTGATCCTAGTTTAGTCAAAAAGGTCGGCTGACCAAAACTTAACGCTAGACACGCAACTTTCGTCGCTATTGAAGAATGTTCGTCGAATCGACGAATGTTTAGGTTTTATAGGGAGTGAGCGAAGGTTAGCTTTCTAGGGTTAGTATGGGTAAAAATTTGTGAAGCAATCCACCTAAGATATTTTCGAAGGTCATCCTTTTTAATGAAATTAGATGGTATGGCTCACAAAAATTTCTATAGCAGTTACTTATATCTACGTTCACCACTCTATAATCAAAAATAAGGGACCAATTATGTAAGTCACCGTGATACTTTGCATAGCAGTCACTCACACTCACTTTCACCCATATGTAATACAAAAAAGATTCGCTTAGAAATCCTCATCTACTGACAATCCTTTCCTTTTCCTTTAAACCAGAAGACGTGACTTGTTGCATCGACTTGCATTTTACATTATGAGCCTGTAAATTAACATAGGCATTTAGAATCGATTGAGCCACGTCCGTCACTGTACAGGTTTTTTGGAAACCAGGAAACGTACTATTTAAAATTATCGGATGATAGGTAAGCTATTGTGGATTATCCAAAAGCTACATTACAACTATTAAGAAATTCGCTGTGTGGCGAAAACCAATTTTGAATAAGGCACATTCGATGTGGATCATTTTGTAGAGACTCGAAGATATACACCTTCTCAGCAGTACAGTGCATGTAGGTAGTTACGTCAAAGATCCGTTTGTTAGTTGCCAACGATATCGCTGTACCATGCCACCCAGATGAATTTGATCTTATCGAGCCCTGGTGTGAGCTCATGTCACATTTCGTTTATTAATTACGTCATTGACCTATCTTGCCAGCTTAAATTAGTATGCAAATTTATTCAAAACCAAGACCATGTATTAAAAAAAATTAAGAACAAAGCCTTGAATATAGAAATTATAGAGAAAAACCAATTTCGCCTTTCAAAGGGTGGTTAAATCTTTTTTTTTTTACTTCCCCATAAGAAAGGGTTCAATCTGGAGAGAGGGAAGCATTTTCAACTTGACATTATAGATATCAAACAACAAATGTATAAAAAAAAATAAAAAAAATAAATAATTGGCGCTATGTATAACTCCTGGGGAGATTAAGGCCGAGCTTCTCCACCAATTTGTGGTGTGCTGCTTCTAATTTTTCCTACAAGTTGGCGGGACCTACAATTTCTTTGCCGATTCCGAACGGCATCTGCAAAGCAGATAAATTTTTGCCTAGAAGTCTTCCATGGCAAAAATACACTCGGAGAGTGTGCCAAACCACAGCCGAGGGGCGGCCCCGTTTTGCAAAAACTTTACCAAACCAGTTTTGATGTTACCTGCACCAAGGCTCGAACCGGGGACCTACGGTGTGGTAGGCCAGCAACACTACCGCCACACCACGGCGGCCGCCAAAAAGGGTAAAAACCCCTATAGAGAAATAGAAGACAATAAAGGAATTGTGCGTAGAGGAAATTCTCTATTTGTATGTTTCTACTTGAATTACAGCATAACTACAAAGTAGAGTTAAATGACGTCTTAACCAATGAATTGCTCGAGGTTTCTCTTGAAGTATAGATTACACGTGTTTATGTTGGTGCACACAAAATCTTGTCTCTTTTAATTATTGCAAAAAGAGTATTAAACATGTTGCAAGCGCATAAAGCACACAAAATCACGCACCCATAAATACTTACCTGCATTGATGAAATAATCAAGCTTACTCTGCATTTTAGTGTTTGCTTCATGCACAAACAAAACTCTTAGATATTCGTAAAGTAAACTTTCATAGAAATTCGGTTTGTTGTTGTTTGTTAACCTTCTTGCCACTAATTAGGTGCCTGCCTTTTACTGTCCACACTATCAAAATACGCTTACATACATACATAAGTAAAGCAAAGGTATTTACTTGTGTAAGTACACATTTACATTTACGCTGCAGTCAAACCAACTAGCTATAAACTAATTCAAAACTAGTATGAAGACTAGTCAGCCAACTGCCTTTTTTCCAATAAAATAAAATAAAAGTAAAAAAAATAAAATAAAAGTAAAAAAAATAAAATAAATTAAAATAAAAACAAAAGTAATAAAAAAATAAAATAAATTAAAATTAAATAAATAAAAATGAAATATAATAAAATAAAATAAAATAAAATAAAATAAAATAAAATAAAATAAAATAAAATAAAATTAAATAAATAAAAATTAAATAAAATAAGATAAATTAAAATAAAATAAAATAAAAAAAGAAAATGAAATAAAATATGATAAGATAAAATAAAATAAATAAAGATAAAACCAAATAAAATAAAATAAAATAAAATAAAATAAAATAAAATAAAATAAAATAAAATACAATAAAATAAAATTATATAAAATAAAAGAAAAAAAAATGAAATAAAATAAAATAAAAATAAAAGTAGAAAAAAATAAAATAAATAAAGATAAAATAAAATTAAATAAATAAAAATTAAATCAAATAAGATAAAATAAAATAAAATAAAATAAGATAAATTAAAGTAAAATGAAACAAAAAAGAAAATAAAATAAAATAAAATAAAATAAAATGATATTATATTAAATAAAATAAAAGAATATGAAATAAAATAAAATAAAACGAAACAAAAATAATATAAAATAAAATAAAAACAAGTAAGGACGGCGCTGTCTTCGGCTGTGCCGAAGTCTTTATATCTTTCATGAATACGTGCAAACCTAAATACGCATTGTTTAAAGTTCTCTAAAACTTTGTCAGCAATACATTTAATTTTCTTTTACCATCTATAAGCAAATATCTTACCAAGTTTCAAGTTTTAATATTTCAAAATGAGGGATAAATGGCCATAATCCTCTTATCTGAACGATCGGTTGTATGGGATATATACTAAATATAACTCCGATCTTGGTGATTTTTTTACGAAATCTTTTGCTATCTCTATGGCGCGATATACAACAGGTATATCATCATAAACCTCCTAAGAGATTTTTGCGCCAAGCTTCTCTTCCAATTTGTGGTGTGCCGATTTGAATTTTCCCTACAAATTGGTGGGACCTACAGTTTTTTGCCGACTCCGAACGGCATCTACAAAGGAGACGAATTTTTGCTGAGAAGCCTGTCATGGCAGAAATACACTCGGAGAGTTTGCCAAACCACTGCCGAGGGGCGACCCCGTTTTGAAACACTTTTTTCAAATCACTTTTGATGTTACCTGTACCAGGGCTCGAACCATGGACCTTCGGCGTGGTAGGCCGGCAACACTACCTTCACACCACGGCGGCCGCTATCCTTAAGAAAATATCTCACCAAGTTTCAAGTTTTAATCTTTTAAAATGAGGGAGAAATGGCCATAATCCTCTTATCTGAACGATCGGTTGTATGGGATATATACTATATATAGCTCCGATCTTGCTGACCTTTTTACAAAATCTTTTACTATCCATAAGAAAATATCTCACCAAGTTTCAAATTTTAATCTTTTAAATTGAGGGAGAAGTGTCCATAATCCTCTTATCTGAACGATCGGTTGTATGGGATATATACTATATATAGTTCCGATCTTAGCGAATTTTTTACCAAATTTTTTATTATCTATAAGCAAATATCTCACCAAGTTTCAAGTTTTAATCTTCCAAAATGAGGGATAAATGGCCATAATCCTCTTATCTGAACGATCGGTTGTATGGGATATATACTATATATAGCTCCGATCTTGCTGACTTTTTTACAAAATCTTTTACTATCTGTAAGCAAATATCTCACCAAGTTTCAAGTTTTAATCTTCCAAAATGAGGGATAAATGGCCATAACCCTCTTATCTGAACGATCGGTTGTATGGGATATATACTATATATAGCTCCGATCTTAACGATTTTTTTACCAAATTTTTTATTATCTGTAAGCAAATATCTCACCAAGTTGCAAGTTTTAATCTTCTAAAATGAGGGATAAATGGTCATAATCCTCTTATTTGAACGATCGGTTGTATGGGAGATATATGCTATAGTGAGCCGATTATACCGAATCCGACAAATGTCTAATATAATAAAATACCGTGTGCCAAAAATCGAGATATCTCAAAAATTGAGGGACTAGTTTGCGTTCAAACAGACGGACGGACGGACGGACGGACAGACGGACATGGCTGTATCAACTCAGTTCATCGTCCTGATCAATTTGGTATATTTAATGGTGGGTCTATCTCTTATATTTCTAAACGTTACAAACATCGGACCAAAGTTAATATACCATTTCATGTTCATGAATCAAATAAAATAAAATTAAAAAAATTCAATAAAATAAAACAAAAAATGCAATAAAATAAAATGACAAAAAAAAAAAATAACACAAAATCATTTTTTTTTGCCGCCTGTACATTTGTAAAGTACCATGACAATGAACGAGCTCAAGGCCAATAATAGTAATTTTTCTTTTTTTTTTTGAAAATTAGTATTGTTTTTATTTTTTTAATAATTATTTTTAATCAATTTAGTTTTTTTTTAGCCTTGAGCTCGTTTATAGTCATGGTAATTAAAAAAAATCAAATCAAATAAAATAAAGTAGAATGGGATAGAATAAAGTGAAAAGTAAAAAAGGCTGTATTCTTGAAAATTTGAAATTTTTGTTGATTGCTGGCATTTTTCGACTTACTTTGAGATGAGTTAAAAAGTTCTAATTGTAAACTAGTATGTTTTCTGCCTAGTTTGGTCTTTCACTGCATTTTAAACAAGTTGACACGTGCACACAATTGTGACTTATTGCGTGTGGCTCTGGCTGTGTGTGCCGGCTTAATAAATCAGTCTTTAACTTGAACTCATTTCAATTAATTTTACTGCCCGTCACATTTGCTAAGAACAAGAGATGTTGCAACAGAGGTAACGATGTTAGTAGTTATGTAGGCTGAACTTCTACAAGACAGTTGAGCTAATTAATTTGAAATAATTACAAGCATACATTCATATATAAGTTATTATGCGTTTGTTCGATGGCTTATGGAAGAGAACTTTTAATTATCAAGACATTAAGCAGATAAACAATTAATTATTTATTTAATTTTGTTTGTCAGATTACTCAAACTCAAAGCACTTAATCATTATAAGTTCTATCAAAGAGATTACTTACTTGTAAATACTAGGTCAGTGGGGAAATTCGATGATGAAAATAAGTCTATGGAGCAAGAGAGTATTTTATTTTTCAATGTGATCTCCTTTCAGCCCAATAAATTTTGTCCATAGTTTTTTGTAATTTTGCATTTCTTCTAAAAAAATTGGATTTTTAAAAGTTCTTGAAGCGGGCATTTTTTACAGTGTACGGCTAAAAATTTCACCCTAAATTTTATACCATTCGTCGGTTTAAGCAATTTTTTAAACGTTTTTGCAATAAATTCCAAACCGTTAAATTACCTACACCAATTTGGAATTTATTGCGAATTAGATTTAAAACTGAACAGAAAAAAACGTCAGAAACTTAAAAAGTTTTTTTTTATTTATTTCTAAAAGCTTTTTCAAGTCATTGAGTTTTTCTTATTACAGTTTTGTGTGCGCCGTAGCTCAGTGGGTAGAGCAGACGACTCTGATGCGGGGTGAGTCGGTTCGAATCCTGGCAACTGATGCAAATTTTTTTTATGTTTTTTAATTGTTAGGACATTTCTGGTTTCAAACTCTTTTCTTCACGGTAATTTTCTGGAAACTGGCACAATTTAAATTCTAAACCAAATATGGTTTGGACATTTATGTTACCCAGAAAAGTTTTAAATTTAGGTTAAAATTTTTAGCTGTGTGATGATCTCGTTATCTTACCAGATAGCCATTTCTTCATTTTTGTAAAAGGGAAATAATCAGAGGGGACTAAATCTGGAGTATATGCTGGGTGAAGTAGTAGTTGACATCATGGAGCAGAATTTTCTTCTTCACCAATCAATCTCGAATCTGTCTTAAACCATTGTTTTGATGGCCTAATGGTTGACAGAGCGTGTGTTTTCTGTTGAAGAAGAGCTATGGCACTCGTCTCTGATTTTTTTCTATTCAAATAAAAACTTTGAGGCCCACTTGCACAATATCCAGGGTTAATTTTATAAATACAGAGTTAAGTAGCTCAGAGTTAAAGTGTTAAAGAGTTAAAGTGCGTTGCAGAAAAGCTTTTTGACACCGAGTTAGTTAATTCCGGTTATTTTTGAGTTTGGTTGTAAACACTGCGGCTTTCATTCGTTTGTCAAATAATATCATTGAACAGTCAGCGATGACATGGCTCTACAACTGTTTTCTTTATTGTCACAAGCATAGGGTGGAAAGCAGTCAGAGTCTTCTAAACCTAAGTATTCTGTATATTGAAGAAAGGACCCAAACTGCGCTAACTATCGCGAAAGCAGAATTTACAATATTGAACCGTCTAATTGGCCCTATGACTGTGCCCTCATCATCACTCATTGAATCTTAATCATCTTGGCGAGTTCGACATTGCTTGTTAATATATTAGCCACCTGTTTTTCAGTCAGGGCTTCTCAGTCATCAGTCTGATTAGGGTTCTCTTTTGCGGTGTCAGAAGATTTGAAACCGTCAAAAAGGTGGTGCGAGTCATCTACAGGATTCGGCCAATAGTAAAGATGTGGTTGTTATTAGACATAGAACCTTGGAGCGGCGTACAGGGGGAGGGCCCCATTCCGCCATTATTTAATTTATACATTTTGTCTCCACAGGGGACGGTAAGATAAGAGAAACCCTTTCGCTATTAAATGGTTATCTCTCGAAAATGAGCGTAACCTGATACTGTCACCAAACACGATATCAGAAATGCACGTCGATGGACAGCAGATCAAACTTGCAGGGCTGCCAGACCATCTCTCTCAGGAGTACTACAGGTCTATATCTTATAACTTTAAACGAGTTATTCTTGTATATTTGTAAAGTTGTATATTTGTATATCCACTACTATCTCAGGAACGACTTAACCGATTTGGATGAAATTCGGTATATGGGTAGTATCCTTTGGTTTAAGATTTTGTACTTTTTCACAGGGTTGCCACCTATATAAATTTTTTTAAAAATATTAAGCAATATATGGGAATATGGGTATCAAACGAAAGGTATTTTAGGCCGTTTACCAACCAAAGTATTTTCGAGTAGGGTTGCCACCTAGGGTTGCCACCTGACCGCATTTTATTTATTCCTTCCGATATCGACCACTATCTCGGGAACGGCTAAACCGATTTGGATGAAATTTGGTAGATGGATAGTATGCTTCCTTCTAAGATTTTCTACTTGGATGTTGCCACTAAAGGAAGCTTAGAGGGCTGCCACCTTTCCGAACTTTTTTAAATATTAAGCAGTATATGGTCAAAGTTAGAATATGCCTCAGTAATCTGGAACCCTATTTACTCTTTACATTCCGAAAGGATCGAAAGAATTCAACGCCGATTTACCCGGTTTTCTCTACAACCTCTTCATTTTGATGAGCCGTTCCCATTGTATGAGGCCCGTTGCCTTTTAATTAACCTTAAATCGCTTAAGTCAAGGCGCATAATGCACTCTCTCATGTTTGTTTATGTTATAATTTCTGGCATGATAAATTGTCCTAACCTTTTCCAGCAAATTGGCTTTAATGTACCCCAAAGGGTCCTACGTACTCAACTTCCGTTTAATGTTAAAACGCTTAGATCTAACTATTTATTGTTTGCACCCATTGCAAGGTCGCTTATGGAATTCAATCGAATTTTTACAACTCTCGATCTAGATTTTGCTCAGTCCAGATCCATATTTTTGGCTAAATTACAATCAATGTATTTTTAAGTGATATTAAGTTTTATCTTTTAGAAAATTTGTATTTCTAGTCTGTAAGGTTTTGTAACCATTGACTGAAAATGAAAATGAAATGAAATGAAATGAAATATGGGTATCAAACGGAAGGTATTTGAAGCCGTATACCAACCAGAATATTTTTAAGTAGGATTGCCACCTAGGGTTGCCACCTGACTGCATTTTAATTATTCCTTCTTATATCGACCACTATCTCAGGAACGGCTTAACCGATTTGGATGAAATTTGGAGTGCGCATGTGGACATAATTTCGTGGCATCTCGAGGTACTTGAATCAATATAACATAACATGGCAAACATCACTCAAAAACTTAAAATGATGAATTAAGCTGAATCTACATCTAGCAGCACTGCACGGCACGACAAAATTGTTGCCTATTTGATCAACTATATCGTGTCGTGTGGTGCTGCTGTCGCTAGGTGTGATATGCTCAGTTTCAAGTGTTAAAGCTGGTTCTACAAAGCTCGCTCGTTAGCAGAAATAGATGTTTTTTTAATGGATGAAGCTCCAATGCTTCCAAAGTATGGACTTGAAAATATTGACCAAGTTTTGCGATCGATTGGACATCGCGATGTCCCTTTTGGTGGGAGAATAATAGTTCTCGGAGGGGACCTTCGTCAATGCCTTCCTATTCAGCCGCGAGCAAACAAAAATGAGTTAATTGACTTGTCCATTAAGAGAAGTTTCCTATGGTCACATTTCAAGACGTTCACCCTTGACGAAAATATGCGTGTTGGTCCAGAACAACGGCAGCTTGCTGAATATTTATTGAAGTTGGGCAATGGAGAATTACCTGTTAACGCATTAGATGAAACCGAATTGCCACAACTGGAAACTGTATTAACAATGAAAACTTAATAGAGATGTTGATCGAATCAATAATGAAATTATAGTCAAACTTCCGGGAGAGTACAAAGTCTACCATAGCTATGATTCCCTGAAAGATAACCATGAAGGGGCACTTGAATTTACTACGGAGTTTCTTAACACAATCAATATTTCAGATTTACCACCGCATGAGTTAAAGTTGAAAAAAAATTCAATAATAATGTTGCTGCGTAACCTAGATGTAACCGAAGGTCTCTGTAATGGAGTAAGACTTATTGTGACAAGCCTTTGCAACAATATAATAAAAGCAAAAATAGTTACTGGCGAACAATCCGGAAAAGAAGTGCATATACCCAGAATCACACTTGACTCATCAAAGGGACAGCTCGGCTGTACCATGCAACGGCACCAATTTCCAGTAAGACCAGCATTTGCCATGATTGTGCACAAAGCTCAAGGCCAAACTTTTGAAATTGTTGGAGTAGACCTAAATTCACCTGTTTTCATGCATGGTATGCTATATGTGGCTTTTTCCAGAGTTAAGCCACCAACTACATTAAAAGTACTACTACCACAGGAGAACGAGAGACGTACTAGGAACATGGTGTGGAAGGAAGTATTGGCTTAGGCTTTCAATTTGTAATGTTCAAATAAATAGATAGCATTACCTAAATAAATTTAAAACATTTCAAACAGAAAATTTTTGTCGAATCATCGAGGCCTAACCGCCAAACAGGCTTAAGTGACGTTTTGTGTTGGTAAGTAAGATTATGCGACAAACTCGAAAAATACCGAGCCTGGCTCGGTCACCCAGATACTATCTTATAACTTTAAATGAGCTATTCTTGTATATTTGTATATTTGTATATCCAGACTATCTCGAAAATCGCTCAACCGATTTGGATGAAAATTGGTACATACATAGTGTACCACATTCTTCGAATTTTTACCTAGGTGTTGTCAGATAGGATCTATTTACGGGGTTGCCACCTATCTGAATTTTTTTTTAAATGAAAGAAAACAATCCAATATGGGTATCAAACGAAAGCTATTTTCCTAAGTATTAAAAAAAAGCAATTTTTAAGTAGAGTTGCCACTTATTGTTATTATATCTTATAATTTTTAACGAGCTATTCTTGTATATTGACAATATCTCGAAGTCGCTAAACCGATTTCGATGAAATTTGGTATGTACATAGGATACCACATTTTTAGAATTATTATTTAATGTTGCCGCATTGGATCTTTTTATGGAGTTGCCACCTATCTGATTTTACCGAGAATCACACCAATCCAAGGGGCCGCTAGGGTGTACCCTGCAACGGCTGAGCACAAAGCTCAGGGACAAGCTTTTGAGATTGTCGGAGTGGGGCTAAATTCATCGATGTTCATGCATGGGATGTTATATGTGGCGTTTTCAAGAGTTAAGCGACCAAATACGGTAAAAGTAATGCTTTCGAAAGAAAATCAGAGACGTACTCCGAACATGGTATGCCTGGAAGTATTGGCTTAGATTTCATATGTATTAAATATAAAAAGTTATGGATCAATCTCTCTTCAAAAATTAAGAAGAAGTCAAAGAATGTTGATGCCCCTGCGGGTTAGGGGTTTAGAATATGCCCGAGGTAGGCATACCGGTCGTAAGAGGCGACTAATATGCACAAAGGTAATGACGTGCAACTCGATGGTTGATCTGCGGATATAATGCCTCTCACCTCTCATTACCCATCTTATCCTTCCTTGCGGAAGGGGGGGTGACATGACCTAGAAGGTTTAACTGGTCATAATCGCTACCACGACAGTCGGGCAGTACCGTAAGGGAGTACCGGAGGGTGCCGGGTTCAAATCCGGCCAAGGACTGTTAATTCAACAACATCCCTAAAACCTTCGGGGAGTGTTTTTGTCGTTACCACAACAACAACAACAACAACAACAACAACAAGAATGTTGATCGATAGATGAAGCACAACCGAAAAATATACCCATGTGACGCTATTCTTTCTCGATTTATTATTTGATAGCAATCGAAAGCCTCTAACCATACAATTCAGCAAGAAATCTTGTAAAATCTTGTCGAAAATGTGGGGAGAACTTTTTTGAGCAGCAACCAAGGAGTAACTATGTATATTCAAACTTGTTTCTATTATCAAGATATGTTTTTAAAATCTCTTTTTGAAAGGCTCCACTGGTGGTAAGTAAGATTTTACATACAAACAACTAGTATATCTTTACTGATGAGTATCTAAAGCAAACCAAATTGTATGGCAACCTATGAAAATGCCGAGCAAAGCTCGGTCGCCCATGTACTATATAAATATATAATAACATATAATGTATAATATATATACTATATAAATAAATCTTTGTTCGTTCGTCACGCTACACCTTGAAAACGAGTGAACCAAATTGAATAGTTCCTTTAGGGAGTTTGTTTGTAGTTAATACACGAAAGTTTAGGGGAAAAAAGAATAAAGTATTAAGGGGGCGTGGCACTTCCGCTACAAATTTGATTTTACAAGCGTAATATCTCCAAAAGGGTTCATGGAAGGAACATGAACATTGGTATAGAGATATACGATATCAATACCATACTCACGGGAAAAAAGTGTGAATTATGTAAAAAGGGGGCGTGACACCTCCCATCCAAACTTAACTTTTCAATCTAAATATCTCTAAAATCGTTCGAGGTAGGGACCTGAAATTTTGTATGGAGATATATGATATTGATATTATTTTTAAACAGAATCAAAAAAACAATTGATGCTTATGATTTTTTCTTGACTATTCATTAATATTGACAACTTATCAAGAACACAGAACCGCCGGTGTAATCTATACACAATTGAAATTGTGAACAATGGCTAATTTTCGATTTAAAGAATCTATTTTGGGCAGAAGGAAGTTTGCCGGCTCAGATATTATCTTTATGACACCGAATCATTATACAGATACAGAGCTAGGATACAATGCAACGATCATTAGACAGTTCTGAATAAGTTGCTGTAAACCACAAAATCCTAGTAAAAAATTACTTGAAGCCAAGCCGCATCCACGTAAAATAAAGATGAATATCCAGAAGCATTACCTTCACATCCCGCATCACATATCAAAACCGTTTGCTCCCAAGACCAACTGGCAGGATCTCAACAATATCTTATACATAAATAGACAAGATGAATGCAATGTAGAACCGTTTTCTGCTAAACTATAATTCTAAGCTATACAAATTATATATGTATAGATAGGAAATTTTAAGGTGTACTTCTATCCGTAAATAAAAAAAATTTTAAAAATCATTTTAATATAAAAAATTTAACATAAAAGTCACACCACTACACATTCACTTATTCCCACTATAGACACGCTGTGTGTGTGTGTACTTGCTTTTTGTGTACTATGCTGAATCGTGAGCATGGCCGAGGAGTTGCTTTGTAGGAAAAAATTAAACAACAATGAAAATGAAACAAAAATACATAGCTGATCATGCATCAAGTGTTTATAAAAACAAAACAAAATAAGCATGTATTGTATTACTCGTGGGATCGGCTCTCACTATGAGTGCCGAAGAGCTGGTAGTGGGCCAATGAAAAACAAGTATTCGCACTACAGAGCGTCTGTTGTGTGAGTAAAGGTGTCATGCATTTTTGCTTTAGTTGTTGTTATTGTATTGATCACTGGCTACGATGCCCAGTGTCAGGGGCTCTCCTGAGAGCACGAAAAGTTGCTGCTAAACAAGCAATGTAAAATATAAGCAAATATGTAAACTGCATTGCTGATACCTACAAACAGTGTTTACAAAAACAAAATAAATGGTTATTCATAGAGCATTCAACACTGGATTTAGTTTCGTTTTTGTATTTGTGGTTGGGTTTTTGTGAATTGAAATAAAATAAAAAAATAAAATAAAAGGAAATAGATTAAAAAAGTTTATTAAAAGAAAGTGAAGGGAAGGATGGCATAGAAAAGGAAAGAAAAGGAAGGGAAGGGAATGGACTGGAAAGGAAATGAATTGAAAGGAAAGGTAAGAATAGGAAAGGGAAAAAAGTAAGGGAAAGAATCGGAAGGCAATGGAAAGGAAAGTAAAGAAAAGAAAAGACAAGGTAAGAAAAAGAAGGGAAAGAAAGTGAAAAGAAAGAAAAGGAAAAGGAAAGGAAGGGAATGGAAAGGAAATGAAGGAAAGGCAAGAAAAGGAAGGGAAAAATACAAATGAAAGGTATTGCAAATAATTAAAATAAAATAAAGTTTTGTGGTTGAATTTCAACCACTGGGCGATCTCTAGTCCACACAAATTAGTTACGTTTTCAAGTCCCGCTCTGTGAATCGTGATATAGGCACAATAATCACCTGTAGCTGCAGAGGAACGCGAACTTCTAAAGCGAAAAGCGAGTTAACGATGACGCCAACCAGTGCCAATGATACTTTTGTCCAACCATATTGAAACAACTAAGGCTTCTGTTAGAATATATGGATTTAAAACAAATTTGCAGTGTCGTATGAACATGAGAGGGCCATTGAAGTATACTACAGAAAATTTACATACAAATTTCAAGAAAATTTTACGATAAGCCGTACCGACACCTGATTTGGACAGCAGAGCAAAGGTGACTGAGATTATAAAAAAGTATGAATGCCTAAATGGTTAAATGCCAATGACTGATGATAATGGTTGAGTTTATTTATTCACTGATTAATGCGCTCCATAAACGCGCTCTCTGCGGCATCCCAGCTTACGTACCTCGATAGTCTACATGCGCCATTAAACTTCTGACATTTATTTCAAATTAAACTTTCTTCAACTTTTCAATGTTACCTACTTCATCACCATCATCATTAATTGAGGCTTTGGAGCTTGAGCGATTCATATCTTCTTAGCGATAACTGAAGACCATGAATGGTGGTTTGCTTTCTGTAGCCATAAGTATTAAATACTTGGGGCATTCTTTTTTCCAATTTTCATTGGAAATTTGAGTTTTCTTTAAAAATACTGCGCACCACAAAAACCTGTGTGCATACCTACCGTGTCTGGTTCACAGCAAAATTGATATCGCAGCAATTTATCTAATGCCTAAAACTTTCCTCCGACGCCGTAAGCACACAAAAATAAGTTTCAGTTTCATACAATTCCTGAAATTTTAACCCCCCAACACAGGCAAATAGCATTCCTTATTTAAGCGCCGTTTGATCGATAGCACAGAGGTCTATGTACATAGCAGGTGTGTGTGGCAATAAACAAGCAAGAGTTTGTGCATATTAGCTTATATAAATATGTAAATACTACTTAGAGAGAATGGATGTATGACTTATGTTTGCTACAAGTGAAACTCCCCCTGCAGTGCCATAATCAAAAAAAAAAGTTTTCTGCACAAAATCCTCTGCTGGATGGGGCTAATGTCTGTTGAAATTTTGTTTCATGTTTTAATTGGGATTATGCCACTTGGTTTTTTTTTTGATAAGCGATGTGTTAAATTTCAATACCAGACCTGTTAAGTAATGATTCTTAATCGTAATGATTACCGACTTGATTAATTATTTTCTTGAGAAACTAATTACTGATTGATTACCTTTTCTTTAAATTTTTATTGATAATTAATTAGAAAATTATCAAAAAAATCGTGATTGTTTACGATTATTAAAACAAATCCAAAAATAATCAAAAAAAGTTATTTTGATTTCTTATGATTATTTGAGTTTTTTTTTGAATATTTTTATTTTTTTTCAACAATACTGAAAAAAATGAAAACAACAAAAAAAAATTAAAATAATAAAATCAAAAATAATTAAAAGTAATCAAACCAACCTTTCTTGATTATTTTTTATTTAATTTTTTTATTTTTCTAATCGTAATTGATTAATAATTCCCTTTTTTTGAAAAACAATTAAAATGATCATTACCAATTAAAAAAGCAGTCTAATTAACTGATTACTACTTACAAATCCAATTCAACAGGTCTGTTCAATACTCGACTGGGCAGTACAATTTTCGGGCAGGAAAACGTTTGGTGGATCTAACTATCTTGCGATTTATTAAAAATTTTCGCATACACAGCCACTTTGAAAAATCGCTGCAATGTACGTGCTTGAAGACCTTCAATATAATTTAAAGGCTTTTTGACCTTTCCTTGTTGGGAAATAAAGCCCGTGGGGGATATTTCCGTTTGTTTTATTGCACTGTTTCATCAATATAAACGCTTTTTTACCATTTGGGGAATGAGCGTTTTATCTACTATGCTCGGACGATTTTCGCCGGTATAAACTTGAAGCAAACACACGATGCCTTGTCTTAAACGTCGTGTGAACTGAAATGACTCGGACTTGGCTTTCTTTGTCCTGTCGGAACTATAGGTGTTGCTCTAGGACACCATATTTAAACATAGAGGTAGCTAGCTTTCGTGAGATCTAAAGCTGATTTGAGATAGACAAAAGGGAGACTCGCGTCTTTTCACTTTCCTTCGTCACATCGAAGAGTTATCCTCTATCCAAGATACAATCCACCTGATAAAGTGTATACTTACCAGTGGGTTGCCTTTCGTCCAATACGCGGTTATATCAAGCGCTGATTTTGTCGCCGCCAAATGCGGGATTATCGAAATTGAAGAATTATCCCATTATTCTGTTATCGGTATTAAAGTACCCTGTGAACGATTTGAGTGTGTCCTACCTTAATGTGCGAGTTATTATCGATGAGGATGGTGACACTCTCCATATTGCTATATAGTACATGAGTGAATGTGGCTGGGATGTCGGAGTAACTGTTGTGTGCCCGTTTAGTCTCACAGGAATGTACATAATTGTGCTCATGCTCAACTTTGAATTTATTATTAAAACTACATAAAAATCATAATGGAAAATCAATATTGTTTATTTTCAAAATATTTGCGTATGTATAGCTGTTTGGAACGATGTACATATGTATATTAGGCGGTTAACATTGCAATTACAAAAATAAAAAAAAATCTGGTAAGTTTCGAGGTAACCTTTTGTTACATTTTCAGCATTTTTGGCATGATGCTCCGTAATGTCTTTGATTCATGGAGCTTTTGGTAGATTTTATGACTCCTACAAAAGTTAAATACATAAACTACTACTACAGTCGCCTGATATGGCGCGGGTTTTATACGACCAAAAGCTTTATTTCAATATAATCTGTATGGAAAAATGGAGTAAAAGTATAAGATAAAGAAGATTACGTAGTTATCCAACGGGTTAGGGACTTACAATATGTCCATGACGCGAAGCTTCGTCGGGGTCAAACAAATCGCTACCGCGCCAGTCAGTCGGGCAAGTATCATAAGGTTGTAGTACCGAAGCTTTTAGACTTTTCAAGTATTTTCCTGCAAACTGTTTTTGGAAAACTCTGTAAGGGACGCGAGGTAGGCATATACGTAGACACCCAGGTAGCGCTGTTGGAGCTTGGCATCATCTAAAGGAACATTGATGCAGACCTGTTAAATTTGATTAGTAATTAGTAATCAATTCATGATACAGCTGTTTTAGTTAGTAATGATTATTTTAATTGTTTTTCAAAAAAAAGGCAATTATTAATTGATTACGATTAGAAAGAATCAAAGTAAATAAAAACAAAATCAAAAATAATCACAAAAAAAATTGTTTTGATTACTTTTGATTTTTTCCGGTATTGTTGTTGTGTATACTCGTGTGCTTCTACAGCAATGCTGAAAAAAATCAAAAGTAATAAAAAAAATCAATAGTAATCAAAGCTACTTTTTTTTGATTAATTTTGATCAAAACTAATTTTTTTTTGATTATTTTAGATATTTTTTAGCAATCGAAAAAAATCATAATTTTTAATTAATTAGAAAATAATCATTAAAAATTAAATGGATTCTCAACCAAACCAGTAATCAATACTTAACAGGTCTGCATTGATGGCAACGAGAAAGTGCTTACTAAAGATTAAAGAGGCAGATACAGTAAATCATCATCTTCCAGCAATCAAAGGAGAAATACATAACTGAGCTCTATGCAGACATGGACATAGTTCAACAAATTGAAACCCAGCAGCTTTGTTGGCTAGGCCATGTTGTGTGAATGAATGAAGATGCTCCGGCCCAAAATATATTTTTACTCATATTCCAGTGGAAGCAGAGGAAAAGGGAGATTAGCACTTCGACGGAAGGACCCAGTGAATACCGATTTGCAATCGCGTGGGGTTTTAATTTGGCGCCAGATGGCAGAGCGTCGACTAAAACCCTCCAGATGGTTAAGCGCAATTTGAGTAAGTAAGCATATAACTGGTCCACGGCTAAACCAAATTTGTACCTGTAAAATCACTTAACAAACTTGCCCACTTCACGATAACAACAGAGTGCACTCTAAAAAGGTCAAGAAAAGAAAAAAGAAACCAACTACAATAACTGAGCACCGATCACTGGCCCAGCATGTTGAGAATTCAATACAATGAAAAGTGTTGAAGTTTCGGTGAAGTGGGCTACAAGAAACAGCAGGAAACCTTTATCAGGTTTGTGGTGTGCGTTTCAGTACTCAAACCATTATTTTGGAAAAAATCTCTTCCTTGCAGGCCACTCTAATGTACCGTATATTATGAACTTAATATGTCTGCTGCTGATGAGAATATTCTTTGTTAATTGACGCAGTGCTTTGTTGACTCAATGCTTTGACAGTGGGATGTTTTTGTTGTTATTGATTGTTTGTTGTTTTGTTAGGATATTATGGCGATAATGGCGTTGATGGTGATATCGTTGGCAATACATAGTTATTGGTTTCAAGTAGTTTAATAATAGCCACTTGTCTGTCACGTCGTAAATGCTGTTTGGTTACATACTTACTTACGAAGGTACATACATACGAGTATCTATATATATTTATGTAGAGCATGGTTTATTCCAAGAAAGCTATGCATTTTAGGAAAACAAAGTTTATACCTTCGGCCAGTGTTATTTACAAAAGACGACTACTCACTATTGAGATTTTTTTTGGTACTACCCTTCCCTTCCCTATAAGAGCTATCACAATTTGTCAGTCACTGCAAGCCAGTATACGGGAGAAAATTTTCATATTTATGTGGAACTTCAATTTCAGAGTGACCGAAACGTTGCCGGTTGGCTGGACCTACCCATAAATGGCGCTTGATATTGATCTGCCCCACAAGTAATTTAGTGTTGCTGCTTTACTTGCATTATTGCGTTGAAAATTGTTGCATATATAATATATTTTTCTCCTTGGGGTTTTATTGGTATGCCTTTGTTGTTGTTCTCTTGCGGCTTGTTATTTATTCAAAGCAAATACTTAGATTGCGGTCATTGGTATGTTTTCGAACATTTAAACTGTCACAAACAAGCAAGTTGCTTTAGTTATTGTACAAGTGTTTAAGACAATTTTATTATTAGTTTTGCCTATTTTCACCTGAAGCTACACACATTCACCATTCGGATTAATTTAAAATTTTTCAAATGTGACAAACAAGTATTTGCGGCTGTTAAATTTTTACTATACTAATTTGTTTATTTACATTCATTTATTGAAGCCTTCAGGCAGTTTTCGTAGCTGCTCCAGAGTGTACACCTGTCATATTTCCAAAGCACTAACTGAGTGGAATTGAAAGCACTAATGGTGGCCCACTAATCCTCTACCTGGTTTTCCAACTCACCCAACTCAGTACAGCCCTTTTGCTTCCTCTGTTGCCAGAAACGTTGTTTGTTAGTTTGAGAAACAACAAAAATACTCACTGTTAAGTTAACAATTTGATTGACTTCAACGAACCTTCGGGTCTCGGACTTTAGATGCCTTTTCTGGCAGAGCATACCTACCGCGGCTATATTTTAAGCTTCTAACCGACTGGGTCGGAGGATGGGGCCGTGAAAGTTTCTGATAGCCATTCACCTGGGAATGGCCAGAGCGATTCTTTTGCATGCGGTTCAAGCAGCTCACTACTTCCGAGCTTTGCGCCCAAGTATCCTCTGGGTAACCACCGAACACCCGTTTGGTGGTGAGCTAAACGTGAGAAGGCGGAAACCTGGTAAGGCCACTCCGACATAATTGGTTTAAGGGCTTACTGGGGGATTCAAACAGCAGCGTCTGATCACCATGTGGTGCGGCTGCAAGCGGGCGTCTGTCTTGGATCAAGCGGCTCGCTATACAAACGTGTAAAACTC
Source organism: Merzomyia westermanni (assembly GCA_949987695.1). Taxonomy (NCBI): domain Eukaryota; kingdom Metazoa; phylum Arthropoda; class Insecta; order Diptera; family Tephritidae; genus Merzomyia; species Merzomyia westermanni. Next base: position 76,125,443 of record OX465290.1, read on the forward strand.
AACCTCCCGTGAAACGAGTTGTGCGTTGGGTTTGGGACCCACCACATAAAACAACGTTCCAATGAAATTCAACAACAAAGCCTCGGATATGAGAACCCCTTTTTATGATGACAACACCCGCAAACGAAATAAGGATTACGAGATAAGGGCATGTACCTGGAATGTTCGGCCCCTTAATGGGGAAGGTGCCGCTGCCCGGCTGGTTAAGGTCCTGAGGAAAGCAAAAGCTGACATCACCGCCATACAAGAGATGCGATGCACGGGGCGAGGAAACACGATCAAACCACCTTGCAACATCTACTGGAGTGGGCATGAAGACAAGCGCAGATTCGGCGAGGGATTTGTGGTAGGAGAGAGACTCCGTCACCAAGTACTGTCGTTCACACCCGTGAACGAGCGTCTCGCCGCAATCCGCATAAAAGTACGATTTTTGACCATATCGTTTATCTGCGCTCATGCACCGACGGAAGAGAAGGACGACGTGGAAAAAGATGCATTCTACGAGCGCCTGGAAGAAGCATACGAGCGCTGCCCCCGTCATGATATCAAAGTCGTTCTTGGCGACTTTAACGCCAGGGTGGGTAAGGAGGGTGTATTTGGCCACACTGTCGGGAAGTTCAGTCTCCACGATCAGACTTCGTTGTCATATCCAGCACTAGGTTTATGCACAAGAAGATCCATCAGGCTACATGGCTGTCCCCCGATCGAAAAACATGCAACCAGATCGACCACGTTGTGATAGACGGACGGCATGCTTCCAGCGTTTTAGATGTTCGCACAATACGAGGACCTAACATGACTCTGATCACTACCTAGTAGCAGCCAAGATTCGTACCCGCCTCTGTACGACAAAACAGGTGCAACAAAAAAACGCAGGGAAAGCTGGACGTCGAAAAGCTGCAGTCGCAACAGACCGCCAATTATTTCGCAGATCGCCTTTCAGACCTGATCTTCGAGAGCACAATTCAACCTAGTGGAATGCATGAGCAGTGGGATCATATCTCAGGAGCACTCCGTACCGCAGCCGAAGAAGTAATTGGATTCCGGCGAACGCGAAGAAACAACTGGTGCGATGATGAAGAGTGCCGCGCTGCAACGAAAAGAAAGGACGAAGCCTACAAGGCAACGCTGAGATCGAATGCAACGAGGAGTGTGTGTGAACACTACCGCGAGTTGAAGAGGGAAGCGAGGCGGCTTTTCCGGGCGAAAAACAGAGAGGCAGAAAAGCGTGAAATAGAGGAGCTTGAGATGCTGGCCAACGGGAATAATGCCCGAAAATTCTATCAAAAAATTCGGCGAATGACAGAAGGTTTAAAACCCGGGGCAAACTCCTGTAAGAATGAGAACGGCGACCTGGTGGCCGATGTTCAGAGAGCACTCAGAATATGGAGGGATCACTTCTCTGCCCTTTTAAATGGAGAAACTGAGCAAGAAACCAGAGAAGATGCCGAACCCGAGCCCACAATCGAAGATGATGGAATTGACGTTCCACAACCCGACTATAATGAAGTGCGAATATCAATATCCCGATTGAAAAACAATAAAGCAGCTGGCGCTGATCGTTTGCCTGCTGAGCTATTCAAACACGGAGGCGAGGAGCTGGTAAGGCGCATGCATCAGCTTCTATGCAGAATATGGTTGGATGAATGCATGCCTGAAGATTGGAATCTAAGTGTTCTCTGCCCAATCCACCAGAAGGGCGATCCTGCAAACTGCGCCAGCTATCGCGGAATCAGCCTTTTGAATATCGCATATAAGGTCCTATCAAGCGTATTGTGCGAAAGACTGAAGCCTGATGTGAACAGACTGATTGGACCTTATCAGTGTGGCTTCAGACCTGGTAAATCTACCATCGACCAGATTTTTACAATACGCCAAATCTTGGAAAAAACCCGTGAAAAAAGAATCGACACACATCATCTCTTTGTTGATTTTAAAGCCGCTTTCGATAGCACGAAAAGGAGCTGCCTATATGCCGCTATGTCTGAATTTGGTTTCCCCGCAAAACTTATACGGCTATGCAAAATGACCTTGAGCAACATCGCCAGCGTGGTCAGAATTGGGAAGTACCTCTCCGAGCCATTCGAAACTAAACGAGGTTTCAGACAGGGTGACCCCCTATCGTGCGATTTCTTTGATTTAATGCTGGAGAAAATAATACAAGCTGCAGAACTTAACCGCGCTGGAACAATATTTTATAAAAGCGTGCAACTGTTGGCGTATGCTGACGATATTGATATCATTGGCCTTAACAACCGCGCCGTAACTTCTCTCTCTATGGCGCGACATACAACAGGTATATCATCATAAACCTCCTAAGAGATTTTTGCGCCAAGCTTCTCTTCCAATTTGTGGTGTGCCGATTTGAATTTTCCCTACAAATTGGTGGGACCTACAGTTTTTTGCCGACTCCGAACGGCATCTACAAAGGAGACGAATTTTTGCTGAGAAGCCTGTCATGGCAGAAATACACTCGGAGAGTTTGCCAAACCACTGCCGAGGGGCGACCCCGTTTTGAAAAACTTTTTTCAAATCACTTTTGATGTTACCTGTACCAGGGCTCGAACCATGGACCTTCGGAGTGGTAGGCCGGCAACACTACCTTCACACCACGGCGGCCGCCGTAACTTCTGCTTACTCCAAATTAGAAAAAGAAGCGGAGAAAATGGGATTGGTGGTGAATGAGGGCAAAACGAAGTACCTTCTGTCATCATGCAAAGAGTCAGCGCATTCCCGCCTTGGCAACCAAGCCACTGTTAGCAGCAATACTTTCGAAATAGTAAAGGACTTCGTTTACCTGGGAACCAGCAAACAATAATGTTAGCCTAGAAATCCGACGAAGAATTACTCTTGCAAATAAATGCTACTTCGGACTGAGTAGGCAATTGAAAAGTAAAGTCCTTTCTCGACGAACGAAAATAACACCCTACAAGTCACTCATCGCACCCGTCCTGCTATATGGTGCAGAAGCGTGGACACTAACAACATCTGATGAGGCGGCTCTGGGAGTATTCGAGAGAAAGGTTCTTCGAAAGATTTGTGGACCTCTACGCGTTGGCGACGGCGAGTACCGAAGAAGATTTAATGATGAGCTGTATGAACTTTACGCAGACGCCGACATAGTTCAGCGAATTAAAACACAGCGGCTTCGCTGGCTAGGCCACGTAGTGCGAATGAGCGAAGATGCTCCAGCCCAGAAGGTATTCTTATCGGCACCCGCCGGTGGAAGCAGAGGAAGAGGGAGACCACCACTCCGATGGAAGGACCAAGTGGAGACCGATTTGCGATCCCGCGGTGTTTCCAATTGGCGTCAGTTAGCGCAACAAAGAAACGACTGGCGAGCTATGTTGGACGATCAAAATCGCTTGGGCGGTTAGATGACCATTTAAAGAAAGAAAGAAGAACCGACTGGGTCGAATTAAGTGTCAATAGGAATACCTTCTGAGTCCCCTGTCCATTCGCACAACAAGGCCAATTGTCGTTGGAATTTAAACCTCAGTCCTAATTTTCTTTAATATACGCTCTTAGAATTCTGACACGGACCATAAATCTTTACAAGGGTCAACTAATTTAAAAAAGTAAAAGCGTGACTTGGAGACTATGGGACTCACAACAATATATTTGTCAGCTGCGACAAATTATTTCTTTATCCACGATGCAATTTTCAGCATAACTCTCGGGTTAAGCTCACCAGCCAAAAGTCCGGCTTGACTCCACCCCCCTCTTCTTCCTTCAGTTTATATAGTGAAGTGAGTGAGTGTCTTAGGTTTGAAGACAAAACTAGAAAGAAATAATGCTGGATAGGCAGTGAACATGAAGTTGAAGGTCCTTAATTCAAAGTCTTAGCAAAGTTGAAGTGTGGCCCCTTTGTCTACAATGTTGGTCAGTAAAACTCGAAAAAGTTCTAGTTGTATTCCCTCAATAGGGTGTTTTGGGAGCTTGTGTCTTCTTTTATAAATAATAATTTCATTTTTATTAAGTTGAAAGTTCTTAAGACGACCTAAATACCATATTCAAGGCGATGTGCATAATTTTACTCCAAAAGCTTCTCTGTGGCAAGACTGTCAGATAATATGCTAATACTATCACTTGGCATCACTTAGATTCGTCTCGTATATCTTGATGTAGTTGTTGTTTCAAAAGGGAAAATCACTTCAAACACGTGAAGGAAAGCACGAGATTAATAGTGAGGTTCCACTCTACTCGAGTGCTAAGTTGATGCTAAGGCGTTCAAGCGCTTCTTGATGTGTAAAAATCTTTAGGCTCGGTATGGGCTGTCCAGCAAAGTTACGAGTCGTTGCCTGTATCCGTGCCTCTTCCGCTGTTTGTAATCGTGCTTCTGTCTGTGCTTTGTTGTTGATGTTGGCTCTATGCCTTTCTCAGTTGTAAGCATGGCATAGTAAAACAGGTAAAATCACGGCAGCCATATTGGAAATTGCTTCTCTAAAATATCAGAGCAACACAGCACATGTTAAAACGTAAAAAAACCGATTGCGGGCAAGTTTGACAGTTTATAAAAAATTAAAATGAAAAAAATGTAATCAGCTGTTGAGACGATATTACCTCTATAGGTATGCCATGGTTGTGAGATTACGCATACTATTTAAGTGTATAGAAATCTTGTTTGACTGCTTTGTTGATATGTATGTGACGTTATGCTTATGTGGGTTTGTGTGCATGCTTTGCTGATTGTTATTATTCGGTAATCGTGCCTAAACACGATGAATGCTATTTATCGGCAAAACGCGATGGCTAATGCGTTTATCATAAATATACAGTGTTTACAAAAAGAAAGCAAGTGATTATTCATGTTAAATTTATTTTAGCTCAGAATACTCAAGACGGTAGTTAATTTGTTTTGTTTGTGTTATCTTTGTGGTTAACTTATGAAATGAAATGCAAGAAAAATAACTAATATAAAATAAAAAAATTTTTTATTAAATTAAGTAAAAACAAGTAAGGAAAGGGCTGTCTTCGACTGCGCCGAAGACCTAATACCTTACATGAATAAGCATCACGGTTTTAAGTGTCCGATCCTTACTCACAATTAGTAAAAATTCTGCAAATCTTTTAATTTAAAGATACATAGCCCAAACCCCATTTATCGAAATAATCGATAGTATGGGAGCTATATGTTATGTAAGCCCGATCTGGCTGATTTTCACTACACACATTACATATATAATATGTACCAAACTTACAAATTTTTGCGTTCCTAGCTTTTTAATTGCAAAATTTATAGCCCAAAACCCATTTATTGAAATTATCGATTGTATGGGACCTATGCGTTGTGTTGTTCCGATCTTGCTGATTCCGACAAATGATTAATCTCATAGAAAATGGCGGCTCCATACCAAATTTTATAAAGATATCTCAAAAACTGAGGTTTGCGTATAAACAGACAGACGGACATGGCTAAACCGACTCAGTTCATCGCCCTGATCATTTCGGTGGGTCTATCTCTTCTTCTTCTTATACTTACAAAGTTATAATACCATTTCATGTTTATGAAAGGTATAAAAAATAAAATTAAATAAAAGGAAATAAAAAAAAGAAAAGTAGAAGAAATGAAAGGTAAGGAAATAAAGAAAAGGAAAGCAAAGAAAGGAAAAGAAAGAGAGGGAAAGGAGTATTAAATATAATACAATAAAATAAATTGAAAATAGAAGTTGTTGAAAGAAGAGAAAGCAAATAAAATAAAAATATATTAAAGTAACAGCACGAAGGAAAAAGGGAAGAAGGCCAGGAAAGAGTAGCTAATAACTAAAATAAAATAAAGTTTTGTGGTTAAAATTCAACCACTGGGCGAGCTCTAATCTTATATATAAATAGACAAGATGAATGCAATGTAGAACCGTTTTCTGCTAAACTATAATTCTAAGGTATACAAATTATATATGTATAGATAAGAAATTTTGAGGTGTACTTTCATCTGTAAAAATCATTTTGATATAAACAATTTAACATAAAAGTCACACCACTACACATTCACTTATTCACACTATAGACACGCTGTGTGTGTGTGTACTTGCTTTTTGTGTACTATGCTGAATCGTGAGCATGGCCGAGGAGTTGCTTTGTAGGAAAAAATTAAGAGCCGTAGTAGTGTGAGTAGACTTGCCATGCATGTTTTTGTGTTATTCGTGTGGTCGGCTCTCACTGTGAGTGCGAAGAGTTGGTAGTGGACCAATGAAAAATAAGTATTCGCACTATAGATACTCTGTTGTGTCATGCATTTTTGCTTTAGTTGTTGTTATTGTATTTATTACTGGCTACGATGCCCAGATCCAGCTGCTCTCCTGAGAGCACGAAAAGTTGCTTTGTTGGATACATTAAACAAGCAATGTAAAATATGAGCAAATATGTAAAATTCATTGCTGATACCTACAAACAGGGTTTACAAAAATAAAATAAATGATTACTCATAAAGAGTATTAAACACCGAAGAAAATTAAAGGAAAATAGAGGAAAGGAAAAGAATTGAAAGGAAGGAAAATTAAAGGAAAGAAAGGAAAGAAAAGGAAAAGGAACGGAAAGGAAAGGAAGGAAAGGGAAGGGAATGGAAAGGATAGGAAAGGAAGGAAAGAAAGGAATGGTAAGGAAATGAAAGGAAGGGAAGGGAAAGGGGATTAAAGGAAGGGAAAGGGGATTAAAGGAAAGGTAAGAAAACGAAGGTCCATGGTTCGAGCCCTGGTACAGGTAACATCAAAAGTGATTTGAAAAAAAGTTTTTCAAAACGGGGTCGCCCCTCGGCAGTGGTCTGGCAAACTCTCCGAATGTATTTCTGCCATGACAGGCTTCTCAGCAAAAATTCGTCTCCTTTGTAGATGCCGTTCGGAGTCGGCAAAAAACTGTAGGTCCCACCAATTTGTAGGGAAAATTCAAATCGGCACACCACAAATTGGAAGAGAAGCTTGGCGCAAAAATCTCTTAGGAGGTTTATGATGATATACCTGTTGTATATCGCGCCATAGAGATAGAGAAGAAAACGAAGGGGGAAGAAAGAAAATAAATGGAAGGGAAGGGAAAGGAAAAGAAGTTTGAGGAAAGTAAAAAATAAAATAAGAGAGTAAAAAAGAAATCAAGGAAAATAAAAATATGTTAGAGGAAAGGAACGACATAGAAAGGAAGAAAAAAAGGCGGGTAAAACATACCTACAGCAAAAAAATAAAATAAAGTTTATTGGTTGAATTTCAACCACTGGGCGAACTCTAGTTTAATTAAATTTATGTACAGGATACACATTTTTACACATAAAACTCCACGAGTACTTGGTACTAACGCCTGTTTTTGAATGAATTCAACCGAAGCCGACTATTGCCAACTCTCCTTAGTTAGACGTGAGACATTGCTGCAATACATTCCGATGGAGGGACTATATCAGGACCAAATTGGCGCCAGTTGGTAGAACGAAGAAGCAACTGACGAGCTATATTGAACAACCAAACCATTTTAGAAGCTTAAACGTCATTTAAGTAAGTAAGTTAGAGGTTAAGAAATGCTCCTAGTAGAAACATTTGTGAGAGACTAAGCTTTCCCTATCATAATAAAGCGGAGTGCCGTTCCCTTGGACGTGCTTTATAAGTAGGCATGTTGCGATGGCGAAAGTCGCTTTCAAGACGTACTTTCCTGATGTGTAGCTACGCCAATGTTGTAAGAAGGACCGATGATGGTCTGCAGTTTTTGGGTTACACAAGACAGTCTGCACTCATCTTTGGTATGAAGAAAAGTGTCGCCCTTCAGTCATCCGACGCTTTATCGTCATACAAAACGGCAAGACTACCCAGTTTCTCAGCTTAAGGAAAAAAATAAAAAAACTTATTGCGTCCCGACTTAATATTTAAATTCAAAAAAACATAGAAAGAAAAAGAAACCGATTTTTTTTTTCAAAAATTGAGTGAAATCTAAATTGTGGAAATGAAATATATACAAAATGTTTTGATTTTATTAATACTTGTTGGACTTTTGCCGAAATTTGCATATGCTGAAGAAGAAGAGGAACCAGCAGACGAGAATGATGTTGATATAGAAAATGATGATACAAACGAGAAGTACTATTACGACTATGGCGTGCAAGATGCGAAAGAGGGTGAAGTTATGATTAAACTGCTACCAACGGATTGTGTTGCTGTCCAATATCTGAAACTGAAACGACTTTGTACCACATCTTATCCTGAAGACATAAAAAAAACCTACAGTGATGAGCTCGTAGAAGCCCACGATTTATACTCGATCTTTCAGTTTCCCGATGACGATACCAATAATTACCTTTTGACTTTCCAGCAAAGTCCTTTACATCATTGCCAATACCTACAAGTGATCGATCTGATCAATTACATCTGCATCAATGAAGACGGAGTTGAGACACATTATCAACTGCTCGTGAGTCGAATGAAATGCTTCGACGGAAAATCCGATTTGGTTGATGAACTGTTGGCAACTTGTTCGCCTAAAGATTTGGAAAGTGCAGTGTATGCGGTATTACATTATGCAGATACGAGATTGCTTAAACGTTCTTCGGATGGAAATTTGAGTGCCGTGCTATATTGGCGCTTACATCTCAGCTCGGCGCTAGTAATAGTCATATTTTTATTAATGCGAAGACAAAATTTTATAAAAATTAGTAAAACCAATTTTCGTGTTTCCAAAGAAAATATTGGCTAGTATATTAGTCTAATAAATACCACGGTACTAAATAAACTTAGGAGCTGCGAGGTAACTTGTTAAGCTAGGGTTTTTGTTGTAATAAAAATATTTATTTTGAAGATCGAAGAAATTTATTGAAGTTGCGTTGACTAGATATTCTTAAAATAAATTTTGAGAAAGCGGGTTCTTTTTAATTAAGGCATACTCAATTCTTTTTAACAATCCTCTCGTAAAAAATCAAAGGCACGGCAATATTTCCATCACTTTCTTGGTATTTGTTTAGAAACTTTTCTCGTTCATGCCGCTATGGTCTAGAAATTAGGTCCACGCTTCCTAGAAATAACTCCGCTACGGTTTTTGGAACTTTTTCGGCATCTATTCAGAAGAGTTGAGTAGCATTATGTTCTTAATCTGATTGACTTTGGCACCATTTCACGATCAATCAGAAATAGTTTGTTTTTAATTCCGGGAAGGTGGCGTTATCAGTTCTAGAGTTAGGGAGCGATATGTCGGCAATTGCCTTTGGAATAATTTTGAAGTAATTGCGAAAACATTTCACACTTCTGGAGGCAAAACCGAGAACAATGCAGCAATGTTTACGACTATAGTTCCCACATGATCGCCAAAAAGTTAAGAAATGATACCAAAAACAATAACGAAATGTGATAAACGTGACACTGAACAGTACCGAATATTTTTATACCTAGTAGTGCTACGCACTACATATTGACTTATGTATATATATCAAAATGTTTAAGTGGAAAAAACAAATTGATTAAGCCATGTCCGTCCGTCCGCCCATTCGTCTGTTAACACGATAACTTGAGTAAATTTTGGTATGCAGGTTCCTTGGCAGTCATGTCTAAGCGCTATTTAAAATGGCGAAATCGGATGATAGCCTCGCACACTTTTTATATGTAGAATATTTTCGAAAATACAAAAACAGTGATTATTCAGTACATAATACACTTATAAGGATTGAATTTGGTGTGTACATTACTGTTAAGGCATAAAATCAAGTTTTAAAGAAATTTTTGAAAATGGGAGTGGCACCGCCCACTTTTGATTAAGTCAAATTTAGAAATAATATCACTACATATTATAAAACAAAGTCATAGGGATGTCCCCTCAAATGCTTAAATCTTGAAAACTAAGCAACGTGTTTTGATGCGGTTTTTTAATAGATAGATTGGTTGAAGAGGAAGGTTTATGTCATTATGATGTGAAGAAATATATAAAGGGGGCGTGGCAATCGGACAAAATGTGGTAAAAACCATAAATTTTTTGTTTACACAGCCATAAATCATAAAATAATCCACCGATTAAAATGAAACTTGAAGTTAAACTTTGAAATATTTACTTTCGTTCTGCATCAAAAAAAAATAGTTGATTAATATCTTATTTAACCAAAATTGTTTTAACGAAAGCAACACTTTTTCCAAAAAAAGCTGTTTGTGTGTTTGTTCGCTGTCAACCGAATGAAACATTAGAAGTTATGCGGGAATCTGACCCCACCTCATTCATGTTAAATTAGATCTTATTGTGAAAGAACTCGGTACGTATGTATGTATGTAAGTACATATGTACGAATCTCTCGCATAATTAAATTTCGGACTTATGTATGTATTTTCAATTCATGTCTTTATTGCCGTACTGAATTCCATGTAATTATATGTACATTAAATTATTTCCGTGCGAAGCCGGGGCGGGTTGCTAGTTAATCATAAATCAAAAACCGTTCAAGATATCGAAAGGAAATTTAGCACAAATATTTATAATAATACAAGGTATGATCCGGAAAAAAAGGGAGAAATCAGTTAAGAAACACGCCCACTTTTATACGAAAGATTTTGAAAAGGATCATAGATATATTTAATAGGCAATAACTTTGCGTACAAAAGCTTTATATCATTTCTATATCACTTTCAAAGTGTCCGTGTCCGAATACATTCGAAAAATATACATTTTTGAAAATGGGCGTGGCCCTGCCTCTTTTATAGCGGATTAGTCCACAAAACTTTTTATGCCATAACTCCTGTCAAAATTGATTTATCGAAACGATATTTGGCGAAAATGTAAATGTTTGTTATAAAAATGGGCAAAATCGGTGAACGGCCACGCAAAGCTTTTTTAACATAGTTCTGAAAAATTTGTTTGTAAAATTTAAAAAGCGATATTTCTACAACCAAGCAAGTTATATCAATCAGATTTTGCACACATAATAAGCTTTTTAAGCAAAACTCAACCGCAAAAACTTTTATGGATTTTGGGAAGTAGGCGTGGCGCCGCCCACTTTACAGCATAAAAATACTGCTATTTTTAAGGCGATTGCTTGTAGTTTGAACAAGATATTTCAATCAAAATTGGTCAGCTGCTTCTCAATAGTATGTACTATACTCCTGCCAAAAATTAAGCAAATAATACCCCACTGCAATAGGGAAGTTATATACCTAGTTTGATTATCATACCATTAATGAACATGAAATGTTTGTAAGTATGAGAAGAAGAGATAGGCCCATCAATAAGTAAACTGAAATAATAAGGACGATGAGCTGAGTTGAATTAGCAATGTCCGTCTCTCCGTGGTGTGGCGGTAGTCTTGCCGGCCTATCACACCGAAGGTCCAAGGTTCGAGTCCTGGGACAGGTAACATCAAAAGTGGTTTCAAAAAGTTTTTCAGTGGTTCGGCAAACTCTCCGAGTGTCTTTCTGCCATTGACGGCTTCTCAGCAAAAATTCATCTCCTTTGTAGATGCCGTTTGAAGTCGGCAAAAATCTGTAGGTCCCGCCAGTTTGTAGAAAAAAAATTCAAAACGGCACACCACAAATTGAAAGGGAAGCTCGGCGCAAAAATCTCTTAGGAAGTTTATGATGATATACCTCTTGTACATCGCGCCATACATAAATATTTTTTTTAAATTAATTTACCCCTTCAAAACTCATAATAGAAGTGGTTTTTTTGAAAATAATCAGCTGGCTTTATAATACGAACTGAAACGTCTAAAATAGACCTGCGTAAATTGGTATGCCATAATAGATCACTACTAGGTATATAATGTTCGGTTCCACCCGAACTTAGACTTTCTTACTTGTTGAAATAATTTAGAAAAATTCCCCAAATCTCTACAAAAAAAACATACAAAACAAGACTGGAAGTAAAAACTAGGTCACCCGAAAATTACACAATCATTACAGAGTAGCCTCAAAAAGTTCCCAAATTAACTGAGAAAGAACAGCAAATAATATTGGAACTGTACCGAAGTTATAACGAAATGTCCCTGAAATTGAGCCCAAATAATTGCAAATGAAGCCTAAATGGTTTGAAAATTTAATTAAATACAGGCCTTAAATGAATCCCGAAAACTATCTTGAAGTTGATTTGAAGCAGTCCCGCATTTATTTCGTTGGGCAACTCCACCAGTTCGTCATATGCGTATTTCGGTACCCTAAATTTGTTTTACTGCGAATGGCTTTCGACCATGCTACCACTCTAGTACGTCAGTTGGGTGAACTTATGAAAAGCTTAGTTAGACCGACTGATACATCTTCTTAGAAGGCTCTTTTGATAGTCTACCTATCCCAAAGAAAGCCTCCCAAGAACTACTTCTGAAATGAGAACTAAAAAAAGAGTTTAGTGAAATAACACCCAATCATCTGCTGACTTGGATAGTGGGAAACTTTCTTTATTTAAAAAAAAGCTTGTCCCGTTTCATCCAGCAGTTTATAATATGTTTCGCAATGGGCAAGCGTCAAGTGAACCGGTTATCGCCGAACTTCTAGAAGCCATCAACAAAGTTAAGATTTCCACTTCCAGAAGAAGTTCTATCGTGATGTCTGAACATTTTAGAATCGCGGCTATGACATTTTTAAAGAAGGTGCTCATATCTTACACAAAGCTGACCACTTTCAAAACATGGAAACTGCAAGCTTTGACCAAGCAGGTTCCTATCGGCTAATTGGAATCCGCAGAATTCTGCAAAGCAGGGTCATTAGGTTGTTGTCTCATCCTCGCTGCTGTTTAACATATATTCAGCGAAATTTACTTAGTCCACTACTGGCTAAACCATGAAAATATGAAAGCTCTCTGATAAATAATGTATAACCTATTTTGCTGTTGTTGTCAAACAGGTGCCATAATCTATGAAAATAACATTCCAAAAAAGTAGAGGACATACTGAGTTTGCCATCTTGTTGTTGTAGTTCTTTCATAAGCTGTTGCGCATTCGTTAGCTTACTTTATATGTACTATCTAAAAGTAATAATACAGGGTGTCTTTGCTAGTTGAAGCCTTCATCATCATTATTTGGAGCTAAAACAGTGAGGCAAGTGATTTCGATCATCTCGTAACAAGCACGCCAGTCAACTGAGGACAAATGGAAACAGCATGGTAAGCTAAGCCATTCGCTATCTGCCTTTTTCGAAATTTAAGTACAATGGAAATTCTGCTTCATTAGTTTCAATGGTTAAAAAGTGGTTCAGGTCGCCCAAAAGCAGTAGTCACTATGGAAATCGTTGATAAAACTAATGGAATGATTGGAAGATCCTAGTATTAAAATGCTTTCAATAGATGGGCCCACAAGCACCCCAAGTGAGCAAATAGATGACATTTGCCATAAAAAGTTTTCCGCGCCTTGGGTGACGCGTTTGTTTACACGTAACAGTGTGACAACTTCAAAGGAGTGTTTGGTGTTGTTCAGCGGCAATCCTAACAAATATTTAAGCCATTTGTTGCTACCTCAGACCAAATGAGGCTCCTTTAGACTACATCAGAAACCAAGGACAAATCAAGACATTTGGGTTTTCCTGGTTAACGAAGGCCAAAGTCAAGTTTTCAATCAAGGTGGTGGCCACAATTTTCTGGAAGGCACGAGGTTTTGTTGTTCTTCGTACTTCGCCACTCATGGAAGCGGATGTAATATAGTTATACTGAACTAACAGCTCCTGATCCATTAAAATCCGAGACATTCCGGTGCGTAGATCCAGCTGTCGTGGGTGGTGTCATTCATATAGATTACCGTTGAATATTATTCAAACTTTTGGACACAGTCGATATTGATTGGAAGCAGAAACGACCATTTTTGGTCAAGAAGGAAATTCTACTCCCAGGCCCCTTAGTCTCACTGGCAAATATTCATCGTTACCGTCTTACTTCCTAACCCAGCATATTCTCCAGCCTTAGCTCTCCCCGATTAATATCTGTTTCCAAAGATGAAGAAAGGGTTGTCTGGGAAAATGTTAGGATAGAATGAAGAGGTTCTAATAATATGCGTATATCAGGAAAAATCATATTACTCGGACAGAGTACAAAATTATGAAAAAATTGGAATATGTCGAGCTCATATTAGATTATAGGGTCTATCAGCTATTTCGGCGGAGCTGCTGGCGGGGAACAATTATAATAAAGTTTTGTGATCTCTATCGACTTCATCGAAATTCACTGCCAAACTCCAAATAAAAACGATTGATTTTTCTAATTTCTCCCGTCGGTAGTTCCGTCGGAATAGCTGATAGACTAAAAATACTTTTTTTTTTCTTATTTATTACATTTTCATTATAATAACTTAAAATGCAATTAAAAACGTAAAAAAATTCAAAGAAAAATATTGTAAAAATAATAGAATATTTCTATTAAAAAAATTCCAGCAGACTATCCCGGAAACTAGAATTTAGTCGAAAGAATCTCAAACCCATCGGTACTCAAAGTACAAAATATTTTTTAATCGCAATTTTACCGAATTTTAAAACTGCCCGCTTACCTGGAAACATCAGAAAACTTCCAGAAAACGTTTCTTTCGAATATTCCTGTATCATCTAAAGTGTCAGGTGTCAGGTGTGTTCGGCCCCAAAACTTGCAAGCATTGTCAATAAGAGAGAATGACGTAAACCTGTCTAGAAAAGCAAAAACTAAAAAGTTTCCGCCAAACAGAAATTTCTAAAAATTGCCAGCAAAAACAGCTGTTGCTTCTTTCATTAGTTAATGAGTCAAAATTTAAAGTCATTGTTGTTGCTTTTCTATTACACGATCAGCTGTTTTTCACTTGCAATTGCAAGTCTTAATGAGTGAAATTACCCCAGCAGAAACTTGCAACTTCCTCGCCCAATGAAATGTCAAAATGCGTTCTCTCCCAGCAAGCTGTTTGTGTCGCCGAACACTATTCACTAAAAAATTATTCTCGCCGAATAGAGCTATTTTTCTTGCTATAAACACAGGTTCATAAATAATTGTGGTAATTTAAAGTTTCTAATTTGCCTGTTTCCAAGCACTTGAATCACCCTGTATATGAAACAAATGCACTTGGTGCCACTTTGGCTGTCTCGACTCATAATGCTCTCATTGCGATAATGGTAACAGTTAGTTTATTGCTTTCGTTAGTGTGCTGCATGTGAAAAATTCAAAAAAGAGAAAGTAAATTGTCCATTCTTAAGCTGATGTAAGTAAGGGTTTTCGTTAGCTGATGTAGCGTAGCGTATGGTAAAGTATATGCAGAAGCTTATTGGTAACATATTGCAATGCTTTAAATATTTAAATGAAAAATGTAATTTCGTCAAGCAAAAGTTACTGTTACTTCCGGACTGATAGTGAACTGAAAATGCAGACAATTCGGGGAAATTTGTGATAATGTGAGAGCAGTGAAATTTTTGGATTGTAACCAAATTTTGCAAAACAATGAAAAATGTTTTTGGCACAGCTCACATTCGGTGAACGGGTTGGGGTAACGCAGATTACTAGCTATGTGTCTACATCAATGGTGCCCACTGCTTTCTTATGGGGGCGTAAGTTTCATGCATAGGAAAAAAATTTACCTGTTTGAATGTTTCCATATAAAGTTTTCAGTGAAGTGTATATAATAACTTATCGTACCTGTCCTGATTTATGATGCAGGAGCTTGAACACTTCGAGACCCGGCAGACGTTGTTCTGCCTTAAATTTGACTTGCCAACATTTAACAAATTGTACTCTCTTCCCTCCCCACTCAGCGCTTCCTCTTAATTTATCACTATATCTTCCATTTTGTTTCTATTTATGCTTTTCCCCCTAACCCAATATGCCATTACCCTTTTTTACCCTCTTCATTTTCCTATTACATCTTCTCTATGTCTCGATTTTTTTATTCCTACACCCCTTCTTCTCCTTTCTTCTGCGGGTACTGATATGTTCATATAACTATCCGAAGCAGGCCTGTTAAATTTGATAGTAATCAATTAATTAGACGCTTTTTTAATTGGTAATGATTATTTTAATTGTTTTTCAAGAAAAGGCAATTATTAATTGATTGCGATTAAAACAATCATAATAATCAAAAATTATCAAAAATAAGCAAAAAAGTTGTTTTGATGACTTTTGATTATTTTAGATTTTCTTTGATTTTTTTTCGATTTGCTTTTGATAATTTTCGATTTTACCAGTATTGTTGATGTGTATATTTATGTGCTTCTACGCATAGTGTAACAGTGAGCCAAGTAGCCAAAATAAAAAGGTAAACATGCTTATTTGACAATCCGTTCAAATGTAAGAGTTAAACATTTTCATCAAATGTCGTTTGTTTTAACCCGTATAAAATTTACTTTTTACTTTGAATTTAATTTTCAATTTAGAAAAGGAAAACACATTGACATTGTATTAAAACACAGTATACAGTAGACCAGATAAGCAAAACAAACAAATGTAAATATGCTTATTTGACACATTTATTTAATTTCTTTCTAAAAGGTGTATTTTTCCTTAACCCAAAATAAATACATTTTTATAAAATTTTCGTGAATGTGTAGAAAAAGAAAATGCCAATAATTCGAGTTTCTTAAATAAGAATGCTAATGAGTTGGAAGTCGCATGAGGATCATCATTACCACTCACATCATATATTTACGAAAAAAATGTTAAGCCAAACTAGTTTTCTTCTTTAAGAGTGAACTGGAAACGCCTATGTCTTGACCAAGACAACCCATGTGTGACATTTGGCACAACTCTGGTGATCAGTAGATGGAATAACTGTCATTCAAATTCAGGGATTTTTTGAAAACATATGTACAAATTGCCGTGAGCAAATTTCCGGTGGCAAGAAAGTTTACTCGTTGAAGTGAAGATTCTGTGGTTGCTTCGGTCGTGGCTTAAGTTCGTTTCCCACATTCAAAAAAAACATTCAGGACAGGACCCAAAAAAACAACGCTCAAACACAAACAGAGTAAGATCGGTTTATATTTATAAGACAGGCATCCAAATAGAAGGGTTTATTTTCCTCAATTCCGAATAGTATCTACTTGCATTTATCTAGTCTCATATACTATGTACATATATCGGGTATTCAGGTATTTTGTATTGGAATTTTTATGCTATTAAAGATGAGCAGCATCATCCAATAACTATCTAGAAACAGTGGATTAATACAGCCTCTTGCTTTAAAATTCATATAAAAAATTATGTGTTTGGTTTTGTACCAGTCGGTTTAAATGGGTTAATGACTTAAAGCATCAATACATACACATTTTTCATGTATTAATTTTCAAATAAGCATAGACGTCAGTATCTGGTCTACTGTATAATGTGCTTCTACGGAAATACTGAAAAAAGTCAAAAATAATCAAAACAAATTTTGATTATTTTTGATTTTTTTTTAATAATCGTAAAAATTCAAAGTAGAGTTAATCAATCATTCAAGGGATTCTCAAGAAAATAATTAATCAAACCGGTAATCATTGAGATTAGTAATCATTATTTAACAGGTCTGATCCGAAGATATAGCTAATTAATTTTTGTTTTGTCTTGGTACCGCTTACTTTTTCAATTGCAACTTTATACAAGGTGGCGCAAAAGTAAGCTTCCGATGTTCAGCATATCAGTTGTCGCACGTGCAGTGTGTGCTGTTGCACCGTCCTGTTGGAACCACATGTTTTCCAATCCCAATTCATCAAGTTGCGGCAAAAAGAACTCGTTGATCATTGCTCTGTAGCGCTCACCATTCACAGTAACCGTTTGGCCGCGACCGATTATTGGTCAAACAAATAGTCAGCAATATTCCGCGTTCTGGAGCAGTGTAGCGTAACATTGTTTATTAACGTGTATTTCGCATGTGTTTACTACACAAATGTCAAAACAGAACTGACCTTAGGGGCCAATCGCAAAATTTATAGCATCTTCTGATAGGAGGATTACTTTTGCGCCACCCTGTATAACCGGGGGCCTTTCCAAAAACTATATAATGTCTGTGTAGTGGACTACTGAACCCAATGTGAAAGTTTCAGAGAGGTCGACTATAAACTTTGGACATGAAGTAAGGACAAACAACACACAAAACTACTTGGGAGTGGCCCCGCCCCACTTCTCCCAAATTATGTAAACCTCCGGCTTATTCGCTTTTTTAATATAAGCCGATTTTTTTCGCAAGTACTTAGCGAGTTTTTAATAAAATAACAAGATACAATTTTCTTCAAAAGCTTGCAAGATATCAATCAGAATTGTGAGCGCTTAGTTTTTTCTGCTTAATTTTTTGGTGCTTTCAATTCAAAAATTTTAGGCGTGCCTGCAAAATTTTACTAGTATCGTAATTTCGAATGAAAAACGGGTTTAATTTCTTATGGGTAAAATCGAAAGCGATAACAGAAGTAGGTAAAACGATTTCACAGCTTTTATCAAACAAATCGGAGAATAGCGCAAAATTTAAAGGACTCCTCTGAGATTGAAAATTTTACCGATGTCTCGAAAATACTTACACTATTATAAGTGCCCCGATTAGCACTTTTTAATGCCAAAAGGGGAGAAAATAATACGAAATACTTCTAGGTTTTTAGGCATACCAAAATGCCAACTGTCTCATAACTTTTATTACTCATAATAAGAGTATTGCTCATATATTTTAATTTACTTTTGTGTATTAAAACTTTTTTGTTGCTGAAGAACATAAAATTCATCTATCCAGCTTTCCCATTAAAAATATGTTATTACCGTATAAAATTAAGTATCAGGCTAGTTGGTTTATTTACTTTGGTAAAATGATGCATTCATTGCTTCACAACCAGTTGACAGCTTGTCTTTTGTCGTTAGCTTGAAATGAGTTGTTCTCCGCTACCCTGTAACGAGGTCAGTAACAGTTAATTAGGCCTTGCTACAGGGTAATCATATATGCCTTTATATATATATCTGTGGCCACAAGCAATAAGAAGCAAACTGCAGATAGGGCGAAAGTGATTGTTACCAGCATTGTGGTTTTCGTACAAATTTCCTTGGGTTTTGATAAAAAAGGTAGATTTATGGTATGGGAAAATACAAATCCTTATATTTTATAATAATTTATTGAACATTCGAAAATCAAAAATTGAAAACTAAAAAATTTAAATACATTTTTAAATTACAAAAATCAAATAAAATTATATAAATAAAATTTATAAATTTAACTTAATACAAAACCCTACATATGGACAAAAACCCCTAACTCAAATCCATGAATTCATATTACTAATTTACCTTTTAAAGTGTTCTACTGAAAAAAAAAAAACATTGGATCTTATTACCCCAACAAGCATTTTTGTAAAGGTTGTTAAACATAGCTTAAGTTAATTTACCTTTGTATAAAAAGCGCTTTTTATACCTTTCATGAATATTTTGGTCCGATGTTTGTAAGAAGAGACAGACATGCCAATGAGTATATCGAAATCATCAGGGCGATGAGCAGAGTCGATTAAGCCATGTCCCTCTGTCCGGCCGTCTGTATGTTTAACCGCAAATTAGTCCCTCAGTTTTAAAGATATCTCTTTGAAATCTGGTATGGTGTCGCCATTTTGTAATATATTAATCATTTGTCGGAACCAACAAGATAGGATAATTATAACGCATAGCTCCTATACAATCGATTGTTCCGATATATGGGTTTTGGCCACACCTGTTAAATTTGATTAGTAATTAGTAATCAATCAATTAGACGACTTTTTTAATTGGTAATGATTATTTTAATTGTTTTTCAAAAAAAAGGCAGTTATTAATTGATTACGATAAACAAAAAATCAAAAATAATCCAAAAAAGTTGTTTTGATTCATTTTGATTATTTTTGATTTTTTTATAAATATTTTTGTTTTTTTGTTTTTTTTTCAGTATTGTTAATGTGTATACTTATGTACTTTTGCAAAAATACTGAAAACAATCAAAAGTAATCAAAACTATTTTTTTTGATTATTTTTGATTTTTCTTAATAATCGTACAAAATCATATTCTTTTTGATTATTTTTTAATTAATTGGAAAATAATCATTAAAAATTTAAAATAATTGGTAATCAATCATTAAATGGATTTTGCAGAAAATAATTAATCAAACCGGTTATCATTACGATTAGTAATCCTTATTTAATAGGTCTTATTTTGGCCTATAATTTATGCAATTTAATAGCGAGTAACACAAAATGTTGCAGTTGCAGTACTTAAATATTACATATGTAATGAACCAATATATCGTATAGCCCCCATACAACCCATTTTCCAATTAACGGGGTTTGGGCTATGTATCTTCAATTTAACAGGGTAAAACCGTCAAATTTTGCAAAGTTTGTGCATACTCTAAGTAAGGATCGTACACTTAATGCGTATTCAGGTATAGGTATAAAGCCTTCGGTACAGCCGAAGGCAGCGCTTTCCTTACTTGTTCAGTACAAAATTTTTTGGAAGGCTTAGCAAACTTTTTATATACGTCTAAAAGGGATTTTACTTTTTAAGTAAAGTACAAATGTTTACAAAAAATTAAGAAAAAAATATTTGTATTTTTGCCTCAATTTAAGATGTTTCAAATTCTTTTCATACAAGTTTTTAGAAATGAGAATAATATAGTGCATAAAATAACAAACAAACTATAAACGATCTCAAGGCCAAGAATAATAATTTTTATAAAAATTCCCTTTGGGCAAATGATGGCAAGTAGTTCCGGAATAGCAGTTTAAACGGTGAAATCAGACCAACCACTAGAACAAACTTTTGTGATGCAGAAGGTGATGCGCATCTTGTCGCATCGTAGAGCTGCCAGCGCAGTTTTGTTAAAGAGCTGCCTTGCGGGACCCATAACATTTCCGAACTAGTTTTTTCAACCTATCACAGTTTTGCCACAAAAGTCTCTATGCAGTGACAATTGTTAGCTCCAATGACAACATCATGTTAAAGTTGCGAGTAATTTTCAAAGTATTGAACCAAAACTGTGACGGTTATCATTTAATTGTGAACGGTATGTTATATATAACTGACCAGTTCTTTCGCCTGCAAGGTTATTTTTGATTTTATTCAATTTAAATATATTTTTTTTTATTAATTATTAAAAGTTTTTATACTCCAAAAGGGATTTTCGGTATTTTTTTTTTTCAATCAATTTTTCAATCAATTGAATTGTTGTGGCGTGCAAATTTTTAAAGTATTCAAGACCAAATTTAAAATTTTAAAAATTATTATTGTTTCTATTTTTTACCAGTTTTTTATTAATTTATTGGAATAGTAAAGGAAAAATTAGAGACAACCGCCATAGGTTTTAATAGATCCATTTCGAAAGATGCTAGATTTCTTCATCAGAGAAATTTTGACAAGCTCTTAGGCGTTCAGGTACATTTATATAAATGGTTTCTTTTCCTAATTCTCTATAGATTTGCATTCATACCAATTTATACTTACACCTATGAGCTCTAAAAAAAAAATACCTTCACTTCTCAACCAGCAAAATAACCACCATTTTTCCTTTAAAAACTGTCTGGAAAAAAGCGATATTTAACCGACAAAGCAAATTAATTCTTAGTTTATAAACGTAAAATTGTGAATAATTTTTTACGGAAAGCTTTTTCAATCGCTTATTGTAGCACTTTTTAGCAAACATGAAAAAGAAATGCTTGTTGGGTTACCGCCATTCATTTATGATATTTTTCTGACATTTTTAATGGTTCCAAAGTATTAAGGTAATTTCAACATTTATTTAATCCACGCTTTTGCTATTATGTAATTTGATAAAAATCAGCGTAACGAGTTTGTTATAAGCACTTTAGCTCTAGGCTGGCATGAAATCACAAAATTTAATTTGCTGCCATTTTGTGTTCGATTACATTAAGTCGCTGGACTGACAAAAAACAAAAACGTTGGCAATTTCCGGTAATAAATTTTTATATTAAAAGATTGATGCATGTATACATATCAGTAGATGTATGTAGAATAGAATTTTGATGCTGGGACTTTAAGAACTTTTTTTTCAAAGGCCAAATTTTCTTTTTGTACTCACATATTAACAAAATGATAACATATAAAAATACCTATAAACTTGTTTTTATACCTGGTTAAGGTATTATAATCTTATGCAAAAGTGGGCGTGGTAGGTCACTTTCATAAATTTCGCGCTTGGTAAAGGGATCTGATGTAACTGAAATTTTGAAATTCGTATGTGTTGCCACGCCCATTTAAAAAAAATGTTCGAAAAATAATTAATGATCAACTAAAGTAGCTGCAAAATTTTACTACTTTGTTCTTCTTAATTTGGATGTGAAGTCTCTGAATAATATTGACGCTAGCCTACCGTTGAGGTAGTTGAGGCCAGCAGTTAGCTTTGACCCTTCCAAATTTTTAAGGAGCGTGGCATGATTGACGTTATCAAAGGCTTTAAATAGGTCAAGTGCCGCGAGCACCGTCCTGTGGTTCGGGCGGTGTTGGTTAAAACCTTTGCCGACTTGCATACTGATTGCGTTGACAGTGGTGGTTGTGCTGTGGTGTTTGCAGAAGCATGTTGATGGTTGGACAAGTGCAGATTTGCAATGTAGTAGGGGAGTAGTATTATCTCTACTATTTTCACAACCGGCCACAGCAAAGACATTGAGCGATATGATTCTCCCATATTCGACGGCTTCCCAGGCTTTAAAAAGGGAACCACACTCGCCTGTTCCCATTTATCTGGAATGCCAACGATGGGTAGCGACAGGTAAAAAGGAGCCCCTAAATAACTATGTTCCATGTGACCAAGGTGTTTCAACATCTTCATATGTTCGGTCGGATTGGACAGCGCCTGGACTGTTGATCATAGTTTGCCCACACCGGCCAAGAAGTCTCAAAATTTTGTTTCCATTTAGTCAGTTTGCTTTTGTTGACTGTCCATCGGATTCCCGAGTTGAGATCCTTTATTCGAGGATCTGTGGGATTTACAAGTAGCACTTGGTCACGCTCTCTTGCCAGAGTTGCTACTTTCACGGGGAAATTCGGGTGAATTTTAGGATTCTTCCAGTAGGAATAGAGCGGCCAGCGGCTGAATTAATAACCTTCGAAACTCTAGTTCACCATGTCTTACGTCTGTCGTTGTGGCTAAAACAGCAAAATAGATCTCTGTTTATTTAGTAAAAGGTCCCAGTCTGCATTGCTGAAGTTGATAAAAGTACGACGTTTTCTGTGCATATATACAGTCTTGCCATTTTAGCTGTTTTCCAGCTAGATCTAGCTTTTTTTGTGCCGTTTAGCTGGAAAAAATGCAATTTAGCTGCTAGCTTTCTTTAAACTTTTTCCAGAATTTTTTTTATCTGTTTTTGGCTTTTTTTCCCGATGTGGGAAAAGATCTCATTCAATTCATGAGCAATTCTAACATTTATGCTAATTCAGCGGATGATGAATAAAATTGTGATATTAACATATTTTAAAAAGTATTTATTATATAATATCTCACAACACTACCTATTATATTATATATAGTTATTTTGCATTGTATGCCATGAAAGTATACTCGTATTTCCGTTTAAATATGTGCCGCACTTGATAACCTAATGGGACTTTTTATCGAATAATACAGGGATCTATAATTTAAATTTTACTCATTGTACCTTTTTTATAAATAGCAACTAATTTATATAGTAAAAAGAAATATTAGCCTTAGTTTGACGTAATTTTAAAAAATACAGATTTGAATTGTTCATTATAATTCCAATGCTCGAAAGTGCATATTGTGCAAGAAACTTTTTTATTTTTATGAAAATGGAGTACAAAGAACCTTATTTTTTTGTATAGAATATTACTTTTTTATATACTTTTATATTGAATAAAAAAAACGAATAAAAAAACGAATATATACAATACAATACAGCAGTATTTAATGTTTAATTTTGCTTTCTTATTAATTAAATTTTGTTTTATCATATCAAAACTCCAGTTATTTCTTTTTTAAAACTAAATTGTTGAAGAATAGCTAATACCTCAACTAATCCCGAGATTGTAAAATGGGACACCGAAAATTTTTAAAAATTTACATCGCTAAAAATAATGGTGTTTAATTTTTAATTTTACTCTAAACTTTTTTAATTAGTGTAAGTTTGTTTCTAACTTATTTCTATATTAAAGCCTTTAGGCATTTTTATATTTCAAAAAAAGTTCAATTCGATTACAAACGTGTGATTCAGGTATGCATGTACTTGGGACCGCATCGTTAAAGAAAAGCTTGTTGTGTGCCTGAATATATTTATACTAGGTTATATATGTATGCGGGTTTCATCCCACGTGTCTATACAAGTATGCAAAATAAATAAGAGAACATTTAGATTTTTCGTATAGTTGTGTATTTAGATTGGAGTTTAGATATTGCTGAATAGCATAGTATGTACGATATTGCTTGTGGTATTAGCAGATTTTTTTTTTCGTAAGCACTTAGCGACTTATGAATAAAATAACAAATTGAACTTTTTTGAAACTTTCTTGGGTAATCAAATGTTAACTTATCGATTGACAAATAGCAACAAAAATTGTGAACGCTTATGATTTGCTCTGCTTTCTTATTTTTCTGCTGCTCTCAATGAACAGTTTTTTTGGATGAACAGAAAAACTTTATCTTGATGAAAATTACGAATAAAACACGGTCATTATTTTGTGTATAAATAAAAAGCGACATCGCTGGAATGAGCTACGTATAATTGACCATGGATGAAACATGAGCTTTAAAGATTGACTCCAGCTACAGCTAATGACTGTCCTATAGCTACATTGCACACTATTCATTCTTTCAGAGAATCCAAAATTGAAAATACCATGTGTATGGAAAGCGCCTCGCCTCTTTGGCCCTATCTTTTAAATAAATTTGTACTGCCAATGCTTATATAAGGCTTATTATGGCAAGTTTGCATTAGGTTATTTTAAAAAACTTTACAAATATGCTTGTTGGGTATTTTATGCACATACTTATCGATTTATCTACATGGAAGTTATATATTCAACTTTACTTCTTGAATTTTGCGACTTTTTCGCTGAGTAAGTACTTTTAACTGTTTTGCATATAAATTACACTCTTTTTTTCATATGCTTATCCATACAATTTTCATTTTTTAAGCGTAAGTTTAGTTGCTTATGTGGTCTATATTAGGGATGTTACGGAGGTTCGATTCTGAAATTTAGGAATATGCATTCGATTGCGATTAATTTATGATAAACAATCGGTTTTTGTCCATTATAAGTGGGGTTGTCATGGAAAAAAACTAAAAATAAACAAATAATGAATTTGAATTCCGCGAACTCAATCAAATTAAAATTCGTTTCTCCTAGCGAAAAGTTCTATAATAAATAGAAAAGGCTCATTGCTTCTATGAACTCATATTTAATGAGGCCGAAATCAGTCTTCTTACCAATATGGCATTGACCCAAAAGAAAAACGAAATTTAAACTTCGAATTCAGATTCCGACTATTTCCAATTGGAGTCAAAACGGTTATCAATGGCCCAGCCTCAAACGGTAGTAAACTACCTTAGATTGGATATCTTTGTAATTTCTGAGGGGCATATCGGTTCAAGTTCTAGCTAATTTGTATTGAAACAAAAAAAAAAATGGGTAAAGGTTTATCACCATTTAAACAGGTCCAGGACTTATTGAGTATAGAGAAATTTAACATAAATTAAATAGTAATAGTAATAGTTTAACATTTACAAACCAATAACGTACCCAGCCTAATGGGCATGATCACTCTGAGAATCGTCATCAAGCTCTTCTAATCCAAAGAAACAAGCAGTTTCAACAGGGCTAGACCAGAGTGATATTGGTCTGAGAAGAGTAGGTTAAGTTGAACAGGAAAAGAGATGTTTGGTATCATGACGGACCTAGCACATGCATGGAAAGTATTTGGTATGGTGCGGTTCAGTCTGGATAAGTAAGGGATCGAAGTTGTGTGTTGAAGTGTGGCTCTAGTCTCCCTAGGGAGGATGCTCTCCTCTTCAGCTATTTCAGGTGGTTGGATGTCAATAAAAGGGTTCATAGATCGAGATCTGAGGGAGGTATCTACAGACTCGGTGTGAAGTCATTTAGTGCCCTCCTGTGGTAGCGCAGGATAAAAGGGCTTGGTAATTCGACCAACAGGGCCCCTAGGGAGGGGATTGTCGTTCAATAGGTATCGGTTTGGGTGACTATTTATGGAAGTCTCTTGATGAACGTGAGACCAAGATGACATAAGAAGACATCCCGTAGCAGTTCTGATAGCAGAGTTTTGGAAGACTTGCAACTTCCTCCAGTTGGTGTTGGGAAGAATTGGCGACCATATCGTTCCACAAAAGCTGCCGGCAAGTGACTTGAGGATCTTAGGATCTTGTTGCGGCTCTGCACCTTTGTGTCTATTGCGGTTGCATGATTAGTCAAGGTGAGACCTTTGCCAAACGTCACGCCCAAGATGTTAGGGTGGTTGACAGAGTTATGCCATCTAGATGGACGTTTAACTCTGGCCTCATCTACACATTCCACGTCGTAAAGAGAGTCGGCCTCGATTAAGTCTGAGATAAGGTCACATTTCGTTCGGTGTAGAAGGTGGAAAGGTCGTGGTGCAGAGTTCGTCAATCGAGAGGCCATTGCCCGAAGCCACTATATTACAGTCGCCAGCGTAGGAGACTATGAGACTGCTTCAGGTGGAGTGGAAGCCTCTTTATGTAGAAATTAAAGGAAATGGGGGATAGGCACCACCCTGTGGACACCACAATGTGGCACATTATTTTATTCGACTTCCTTCATGCATTAACTAGATGTCGCTGTCATTCTGTTACGACATACGATTCCGGTTTCGATTTCGCTAAAACAAATTCGAAAAATCCATTTCCATGTCTGCATCCGGTTCCGGTACACTCACTTCAGCAATATCCCTAGTATACATACGTCAGCGCATTTGTGCTAATCCTGATGTGGCTGACACATGCTTAACTTATTTTGCTTACAAGTTTTATTGAGCTATAACTTTTGTGCGTTTTAGCTCGTCTTGTTCGCTGTAGATAGTTCTAATTTAAGGTCAAAGGTATTTTCTACGCAACCGAATAATTTCACAAGTTTTTAGTTTAATGCGCACGTGTGTCATTTGACTTCATAATGACACGACTAAACTGGCAATGAAAAACTTTATTGTGATTGAATATTGGCAAATAAATGATTAGTAGGAAATGCAAATCAGCAAAATTGAAGAATCAGTTGTGGAGAGGCTGCTTTTTTTTGGTGCTTTGGTCGAATCTTTGTAAAGTTAGGTTAAAATGAGAAAATCTGCTTGGCAGTAATTTCATTTATTTATCTACAAAAACTTTAATTATAAACAATTACATTGCGTTTCCTAGAAAGGTAATCGGTCTTTGGTAATAAATCAATAGTAGTATCTGATAAATAAAAATGTTACTTCACCTTAAGTTCAAAGATCTAACTACAACTCATTGCCCTTACTCATTTATTTGACGCCTTCTAATACAGCATAGAAATTGTGAATTACCTCCCTTGAAGCTTCTAGTCCACCCCTCCGGGTTAGGGGTTTAGAATATGCCCGAGGTAGGCATACCGGTCGTAAGAGGCGACTAATATGCACAAAGGTAATGACGTGCAACTCGATGGTTGATCTACGGATATGATGCCTCTCACCTCTTATTACCCATCTTATCCTTCCTTACGGAAGGAGGGGTGACATGACCTAGAAGGTTTCACCGGAGCGTACCCGGTTCAAATCCGGCCAAGGACTGTTAATTCGACAACACTCTCCAAAACCTTCGGGGAGTGTTTTTGTCGTTACCACAACAACAACAACAACAAGCTTCTAGGCATATTTTGAATGCTCGGTTGCTTATCATTCATTCCTCTTTACCTCTTATTCGTTATTCATTCACATGTGTTTACTGTTGGGATTTTGAATTTCGTTAGTGATGAACTCCACTGCTCCAGATCAAAACCTTGAGGAGACTTTAACTAAAAGAAATAAACCGTCCGATTCTTTTTTTTTTGCAAAATAAAAATATTAAATTTTTCCTCGTTTTATTTCAGATTTATTCCGATCTAGAAAATGACCATTGCAAAGTGGAACGATTTGTAAGCAAAAAGTAAGTATAATGACATGATTATTTCATGCAAAAATTATTTAAGGCTTATTGGCTTATGAAGGCTTTTCTTTTGTACAAATTCCCATTGAGGCCAAACACAGTGTAAATATGTGTAAATATCCATTACATTTTCACAAATGCCATTGGTTTTATTGTCCTTTGGTACCTTTTTCTAAAGGGTATTTACTATAAGAAAAGAAATCAATACCCAGAGACACATAAGACATTTACATATTTAGTATTGCTATGTGCGCAGCAAAAAAATGTGTAAGCGATTGTCAGAAATGGGCAACGAGGCGGCAGAGCTGCTGTAACGATGTCATACAAATCGTAGGATTGCTTGGTTGGTGTGGTGAGTTCTTTGTAAAGGGTCAATACTCTGAAAACATCTCTCCTTCATTCATCTTAGGAATATCTGCTGTTCGTATTTAGTTTTAAGAAAAAAAGAAGAAACAAAAAAAGGAGGAAAAAGGAAAATGTAGGGTTTTCAAGAAATTTCGCTAATTGTAATCAATTTCATCTATCAATTTCATTTATTCTCCGTTTTATTAAACCAGTGCTAAGAGCTAAGACTCTTGATAAAAGCCGGGTGTGCAAGTACCCCTTTCCCTCCTGTAATATTCAGAGATTATGCGCAAGTCATCTCATTCCTCTGTATGTTTAAACTTCTTTGTCCCTCAATTAAGGAACCGCAAAGGGTTCCGGTAGTTTTAGCGCCCATAGCCTGAAAAGCCGGCTGGCTATTCGATACACCCTTTTATGGGCACTAGTTGAATTTTATTATGGTTCTTAGAAAGGTTAGCCTTCTGACTAAATCACACTCGCTGATTTCGGGAGCCACAGAGGTATGCATATGACCGAAAAATGTTGACTTTGACGTTTTTCTTTATAGCAGCTATAGTGCTCTGATGATATAAGTCGAAAATTGTCACCTCTGTCCAACTAGTCAGTACCCCAGTCCTCAACTCCTCCATCTTTACGGCATTTTACGCTGAGCCCTACGACTTCTCTCACAATTTAGTCAGCTACATGCATGATTGCGGTGATAACGGAGTACATCATCTGCATAGGCCACCACTTTAGCCTTATTTCTCTTAAGTTGTCTTCAACACACCACCTGCCCTGAGTCTACCTCTCTAGCTTCGAGCTTGTACAGCCTATGCCTAAAAACATTTTCACCAGAGAATAAAGTGTACTGCTAGGAATACAGTCCCCCTATTATAAGCCTTTGGCTCAAATAAAGTAAGCCCAACATTTTTCGGTGGGCGCAAAGTCATTCAGCAAACTCACACACGCGCACTTATTGGTATTGTGTACAATCTAGAAAAAAGAGTATTTTTTGTAATTTTTTGACGCACAAAGAAATACTATTTAACAATACTTACGAGAATGTTATGTGATCCCCAAGAGAAATTGATAAATGGGTTCTACGAAATGAGAAAGAAAAAGAAAACAAACCCATCATCTGTACTTCTCTAGTAAACATTGACTTTGTATGCTGATTTGAATTTAGATTGGTGAAAAAAAATGCTGCCTGATTTGAATACAAAAAAGTATGTTTGCATATGTGATTGTGGGCGTGTGTGTGTGTGAGCACATATGCGGAACAAATATTTATGTTTAACTTTGAGGATACAAGTCAACTTAAGCTTGTTAACGAAAAGTCAACCTGAGATTGAAGTTGTAAAATAATGCGTAAGCATTAAACTGACACAAGTTAGGGATGTTGCGAATGTGGAATTTAGGATATAATCGAATATGCATCTGATTGGGTCGGAGTAGCCAAAATGCGCTTGTAACTTTACTGAACATTTCAAGTGCATTGTTTATTTGGCGTTTTCATAAATAAATCTGAATATTAAGTCATTGAATGTGGGTCTCTCAAAGGGATGTGCGATTAATCGACTAAATTCGCATTAATCTAATCTAAGTAATCAATTTCTTTAATAATCAAGGCTATTGATTAATTATATTCTGAACTGTAAATTGCCAAATATTTCAATTTACCGGCTAATTAGTTTGTATTATTAAATTTTCCAAATAATCAAATTAGTTAGACTAGAATTAGTTAAAATGTGATTAATCGAGAAAGTAATCACTTTATTAAGCGATATTGATTATGATCTGGTTAATTAATTCATCCGTTCCTGCAATGGTACGTGACAGCCCAATGACATCGCAATCGTGATTGCGACGTTTTTCTCCTAAGTTTGAAAAATTCAGTTACACCGATTCAGTTCTTCTCTCTGTTCGAAACTCGCTCCTGCTCTCTTAAAAGTATTTTCGCAATAAATAACGGGGAATTAGTCAATTTACTTAAATTATTAAAAATCGGCAATTACTAATTGATTACCATTCGGGGGAGGAAGGGGGGAGTTACAAAAATGTTAAGTAATTAAAAATAATAATAATAAAACTTTCCTTTTGATTATTTTTTGTGTATCAAAAGTAATCAAACAATCAAAAGTAACCAAAATAAATTTTTTGATTGGTTTTAATTCTTTGTTTTTATTATTATACCTAGTAGTGCTACGCACACAACGTATATTAACTTTAGTCGCGTAACGGTGGTATATAACGCATAAACGGATCGAGATAGATATTGACTTATATATATCAAAATGTTCAGGAGGAAAAAATAAATTGATTAAGCTATGTCCGTCCGTCCGTCGGTCGGTCTGTTAAGACGATAACTTGAGTAAATTTTAAGATATCTTAATGAAATTTGGTATGCGGGTTCCTTGGCACTCATCTCCGAGCGCTATTTAAAATGGGCGAAATCGGATGATAGCCACGCCCAATTTTTATATATAGAATATTTTCGAAAATATAAAAAAAGGGATTAGTCAGTGCATAATACACTTATAGAGATACAATTTGGTGTGTACATTAATGTTAAGGCATAAAACAAAATTTTTAAGAAATTTTTGAAAATGGGAGTGGCACCGCCCACTTTAGAAATAATATTAATCATAAAAAAAGTACAGGCCGTAAATCAACAAAAATTGTTGGTATAAAAAAGCAATAAATCAAAAACCGTACAAGATATTGAAACGAAATTTAGCACACATATTTATATTAATACAAGGTATGTTCGGGAAAAAAATGGTAAAGTCCACGCCCACTTTTATATGAAAGATTTTGAAAAGGATCATAGATATATTTAATAGGCTATAACTTTGCGTACAAAAGCTTTATATCATTTATATTTCCATTTTCAAGTGTCCGTGAAGGAAGAAAGTCGAAAAATATGAATATACATTTTCGAAAATGGGCGTGGCCCACCCCTTTTATAATGGATTATTCCACAAAACGTTTTATGCCATAACTTCGGCAAAAATTGATTTATCGAAAGGATATGTGCCAAAAAATGTTGTACATATAAAGGTAAACGTTTGTTGTACAAATGAACGAAATCGGTCGACGGCCACGCCCAGTTTTTTAACATAGTTCTGAAAAATTTTTTGTAAAATGTAAAACGCGATATCTTTATAACCATGCAAGCTACATCAATAAGATCTTGCACACATAATAAACTTTTTAGGAAAGTAGGCGTGGCGTCGCCTTCTTTTAAGCATACAATTTTTTGCTATTTTCAAAGGCGATTGCTTGTAGTTTGAACTAGATATTCAATTTCGATTGGTCAGCTGCTCCTCAATAGTATGTAGTATACTCCTGCCAAAAATTAAGCAAATCGGATAACACACAAGTAAAATATCCGGGCAAGTAGTTAATATCCACTGCAATAGGGAAGTTATATGCCTAATTTGATTATCATACCTTTAATGAACATGAAATGTTTGTAAGTATGAGAAGAAGAGATAGGCCCATCAATAAGTAAACTGAAATAATAAGGACGATGAGCTGAGTTGATTTAGCAATGTCCGTCTCTCCGTCCGTTTCAAACATAAAATGTGCATGTATTGGTATTTTGAAAAAATGTGTTTAGCAGTTGTTGGTAGGGAAGCTATTTATATACAAATAAATTAATGGCGGTCGCCGTGGTGTGGCGGTAGTTTTGCCGGCCTATCACACTGAAGGTCCAAGGCTCGAGTCCTGGGACAGGTAACATCAAAAGTGGTTTGAAAAAGTTTTTCAGTGTTTCGGCAAACTCTCCGAGTGTCTTTCTGCTATGGAAGGGTTTTCAGCAAAAATTCATTTCCTTTGAATATGCCGTTCGAG
Organism: Merzomyia westermanni; assembly: GCA_949987695.1. Taxonomy (NCBI): domain Eukaryota; kingdom Metazoa; phylum Arthropoda; class Insecta; order Diptera; family Tephritidae; genus Merzomyia; species Merzomyia westermanni. Next base: position 76,157,561 of record OX465290.1, read on the forward strand.
GTCGGCAAAAATCTGTAGGTCCAGCTAATTTGTAGGAAAAATCTCTTAGGAGGTTTAGGATGATATACTTGTTGTATATCGCGCCATACATTTATATTTTTTTAAAATTAATTTACCCCTCAAAACTCATAACAGAAGTGTTTTTATTGAAAACAATTAGCTGGCTTTATAATACGAATTGAAACGTATTAAAATAGACCTGCGTAAATTGGTATGCCATAATAGATCACTACTAGGTATATAATGTTCGGTTCCACCCGAACTTAGACTTCCTAACTTGTTTTTGATTTGTTTGATTATTTATTTAAATTTTAATTAAAAACCGAGAACAATAGGTAATGAACCATTAGTAGGCTCTTCAAAAAAATAATCATTCAAACCGATAATCATTACGATTAGTAATCATGACTTAACAGGTCGGCTTCAGACCCACCATCAACCAAATTTTTATGGTAGAGCAAATCCTGGAGACGACCGCTGATAAGAAAAGTGATGCGCACACTCCCAGCAGGCTAGGTTGCCTAGAATATACTGTGTGTCTATTGCGGGAGTCGACTAAAAAGCATGACAGTCAGGAGAGTACCAGAAGACGATTGTAGCGTACCGGATCCGGATCCGACAAAGAGAATACGGGCAGTGTGAATCATTATGTCAAAATTTTACTATCCGGTACGTATATATCATGTGCTTGCGGTATGTCAGCACAGTATTTCTGTTGGAAAATTAAATTCACATAATTTTTACCAGCATATAATTTGGATGGAAATAGTTCAGCCATACACAATTTTAAGTATGAAAATTACTCCCAAAAGGATCTAATTAGCTATTTTGTGGCACTTAGTTGGCAGCACTTGACGACTGTAATTTTATGAGTACAAACTATGGAAGCTATGGTTATACATACATACATAAATACATAAAGTTGCCATAATTCCCTTTTAGTATTTTTTGCTTCCACATATTCGTTGGAAGCCTTCAAGCTGCTAGAGCTGTTGTGTGACTGACGGACATTTATGTATGTACATACGAGCACATTAAATGAGCAGTCATTTAGAATTTATTTTAACTTTTGAAAGTGTTCATTAGTACTTTCACTTATGCCTGTACTTACAGGCATATCACGCCTTAGCGAACAAAATTGAATTTCATAGAAGACGGATTATCTCTGAACTCGCTACACTTATAGAGCTGTAATAGGGTGATGTCATTGTGAATTATGGGTACTAACGATACAGTTAGTAGAGCAACAGAAGTTAGATCAACAATTCTTAGAATTTTTGTATGTTTGTCTGCATGCTTGTACGCGCATCACTCAAAAACTACTTAAATTGATTGAATGCAAGTTTCACCGATTAACTACTATAGAAATAACTTCAGGTTTCGAATCTTTTTTGTTCTATTAAAATAGTTTCTACAAAGTGGTGGCAGTAAAAATGTGCTGAAAATAAATTTAAAAACAAAAAAATATCTTAAGAGCGCAATGTTTGCACTTTATATGTATATATCAAAGAAAAATGTATGTATATCGAGGTAGACGGAGGAAGTCTATTTATAAGAGCAACAACAGTTCCGTCAAGAGGTTTTGAAAAAATTTCTATATGGTTGTACGCACATCACACGAATGCTACAGCATGGCATTGTAAGCTAGAAAACTTAACTAAAGTGTGGATTATTTTTAACACATCAAAATAATTTGTACACAGTGGTGGCAGTAAAAATATGCTCAAACTAAATTTCAAAAATATTAAAACGTTATAAACTGTACCGATATTTTTATATTTAAAGGACATGGAAGGCGTGTCTTAAAAACTACTACTTGGAATTGAATGTAGGAGGGTCCATTTTATCCTTTAGGTATTAGTAAGACACCCTAATGTAAACATATATATATATACATTTTTGTATTAACATGTATTTATGCATTTTTTGACTTTTACTGCTGAGGTGGTTAGTTTGATTTGTGGGTTGATTATCTTGTAATCTTAACATCCGTTGTAGGATTCGCTTAGAGTAGAGTTATAAACCTTTTATCACCTACATAGAAGCATATATTAGGAAATATATCCATGTGCAGCTATATTGTGGTAATCAGTTGTTAACTTAACTGCTACGACATAAAAAAAAACAAATATATGGACGGATATGCACACCTTTTCGCTTAACCCATTTCACAGGATTTACGCATAAGCAATCCAACAATTTGTATAGTGAAAAGCGTGTTTTGGAATTTTTCTACATTTGCTTTCCCAGCCAACAGTAAGTTAGGCAGCAGCTTGTAACTTTTAGCTTAATCGGAATACATATATAATAGGTATAAGCAGCTTGTTATAACATAAAAAACCTTAGCGTAAAAAGATGCAGCGCCAATAATCGGAGTGGACAGCAAGCGCCTATTTAGTACAGAAAGCAAAATTCAAGATCTTGGAAGATTAAACCAGAGGTGCCACAGAATGGTGTTGATCCTCGTTGCTTTGGTTAAACTTTTACATCGCCAAACTTCCTCCCCGACCAGAAGGAATTTCGTTAGTTTCCTATGTAGACGATAATAACAAATTGGGGGGGGACCTTGGTTTGATCCTAACCAAAAAGCGCAGATAGCCACTAAAGCGGAGATGCGACCATTGTTGTGGCTTAGAAGTGTTGAGCCACTAGTTACGGGTATGTAATTTCAACAAAAATGGGAAATAATATGTTGGTGACCGCAACGTTTCAGCGACGTTCCTATAAGATATTCGGCAACGTTCCATTGGTGTAATGGCTACGTAGCTATAACTTAGCAGTGTGGTAACTCTCACTTTCAGGGAACTGTACTTCTCCCTTCAACTTATTGCTTGCGTAAGATTTATGTAAACAACTTTGACGTCGTAATTAATACTTGACGATAGTGTTGCCAACTAAAAATATTTAACTTTAAATTTATGTTTACTACATAGTACCAAATGTTGCTATAGCGGCACTTTAAAGTCGTGGCAAAGTTATGACTGCCACAAATTTCATGTTTAAATGGCATTTTTTGTGAAGTTTTACAAGGCAAAAATACACTCGGAGAATTGCCGACCACTGCTTTCACTTTTCTCAGTATGCGAACTAGCCCACGGTGGCCGGCTGTGCTGCTTTGCCTTTCCCAAATACAGGACACCATTGTACAGCCTTCCTGTGAGCTCGGATAGCAGCCTACACGAAGGAGCGGATAATGGGCAGATGAATAGTAAGTGCTAAAGCGAACAGAAGATAGTACAATTGTTCAGGCAAGAAATCGTCTGCTGGAATGTGTATAAAATCATATTTAAAGAATTCCAAATGCACAATTTTCATTTCAACGAGTATTAGAAAGTCACTTTGGGAATCTTTTTGGCGCCTTCCTAGCTATTTAAGGGCCCTACACAGCGAGTCTTATTGGTTGGCTGGGTTACTTAGAAAAATTCTATTTTAAGTTGACTTTCAGACCGGAATTTTTTCCTTTTTTCTTTTTTTCTCCTTTCCTGTTTCTTTTTTTTACATCTAAATTTTCTACACATGAGTTGTCAAAAAGGTCTATATGAAAGCTTCTCTGCGCCGTTTAGGTGTCAGGTTTCGTTAAAAATAAATTATTATGGCATGGGGAAGCAAGTTGTGTTTGTGTTTGTTTTTGTTGTTGTTTTTTGCCAAAAAGTGTTACTTTTATGAACGTACGTAGGTGCAGTGCAAAGGAAGTTTTATCAAGTCTTCCCTATTAGTTTAAAGAGTTTGAGGTGAGTGGTATCTCTAAGCGTGTGAGCAACTTTTATTTAGCTAAGATCCGTGGCTTATCGCAAACTTCATATGAAACCTTGCCTTCCGAACTCGATACATCCGTGAAGCCGTTCTGCTACCCGCAATTATGCCCTCACCTCATTTCTACCTCGGGAATTGATGGTATTGAAAGTTACAAAACTCAGTATAAAACCCAAGTCAATAATGGTTGTAGTTCAGGAGCCTGTAATCCATATCACGCAGCCTAGTTAGCAACCGGACCGTGCCGTATTATCCGTAATGTCCATGTGGTGTATACTCAGATATAATATTTAGAGGGAAGTAGGGCGTAGTCTAAATATAACGTTAACGGTCCTAGCCCAGTCCAGTGCATTCTACCGTACAAACACTGTAAAGAAGAGTATCGGCCCGGCCAAGATCTCATGAAGGCAGTAAACGATATTTTGCGAGAGGCAGCTCTGTAGCAGTACAAGCCAACCTATGCCTTCTAAGCCCTGTCTTCTACATTAAGTTTTCAAGAAGAAGGCCTATAAGTCTACGATATTCGTTACCTCTTCTTTCAATACAATACTTTGTCAGACGACTGCCCGCTGCAAACATATGGGGTTCACAATCGTCTCATAAAGTCAATTTACTAGAAATGTGAGTCACAAAATGCTGGATACTCCGAAAGTATCATCAGCTTCACTTGCTTAAGCAATTCGAGATGTCCTTTGAGTGTAAACGGTGTACCCTAACTCCTTAGTCAAAAAGCGGACCTTAAATATTGTTTGCCTGGGGCGACAGACGATTCTCACTCTGTATTTCTACAGAAGACCTTATAGTAAACCAGATAAGGTTGGGTTAGCTAGTTTGTTTTAAAAACAACAACCTGGGAATTTCAAATGGGTCATACAAAGACTACTATGGCACTGAGTGGATGACCGGAGATCTGTAGCTTTAGCGTCAAGTCTCAAATAACTAGCTAGTACTTCCCAACATCAGCAAGTGTATACGTTTTGCTTTGTTGATTTTCCGACAGGGTGGAAAGTTGATGTATATAAGATCGGACGGAACGAAACCAAACTCTGAGGATGGCAGAACGCCGAAACCGGTTTGTCACCAAACTAAGTTTCACAAGAGATAAAGGAAAATCGTTCCAATATACAACAACAAAAATTTTAGCGTATTTTCTCCAAGCCGTCGACAACTCAGCTTTTCATCAGTTGGAGACTACCCACTTATGACTGAGTTGAGCTAAATATAGAGCTTACGCTGATTTGGCTCCTGGAACGTGGCCTGCATGGCCCTGCGCTCAATCCGACCCTGCATACATAGTATGTACGAGTATACCACTATATTTGGATAAAGTAGCTCAATTTATACTAAAAATATTTGAAAGCATTTCACTGCTTGGAAGAAGCAAAAGCAACTTTGGAAAATCTCCTTTGAGACTAACATCAAGCAGAACGATGATGTGTGTTATCATGAACGCTGAATACAAATTCGAAAGATGAATTGTTACATAGTATATTATGTATGTGTGTAGGTACATAAGCGTTGACATAAGTGAGTTGTATTCTCCAAAGTAGAAGCGCTTCAGTTTTATTATGGAAAAGGGATGCATGACAGGTCTTATATTGGCGGCACGTGCCGTCTGTTGAACGAATGGCTTATGTAACAACCAAAACGTGCATTGGTTGGGTAACTGAATAAATGACCCATCAACTTGGAGTCGGGTTGTAAGCCGGGGTTTGGACCCAATACCGCTAACTTCGAATTAAAAATAGAACAGTCGCTCGAATGAGATCTCTCTTTACTGTTGACGACCATGGCAAAGGACTTTGAGATGACTCATGTACCTGGAATATCCAAATCCACTTAAGGGAATGTATCGCTGCTCTGCTGGTTGATGTCCTCGTTAATGCAACGGCAGATGTCGCTGCTCTAGAGGTTATGCGATAGATGGAGTAAGGAATGAAAGAAATCGGTCCTTGTGACGTTTAGTATAGTATCCAGACAAAGAAGAATGGCAAGCGAGGTAGTGGTGTTGCATTCGTGGTGAGAAATAGACTGCGACTCCAAGTACCATGGTTCGCTCCCGTGGACGAACGTCTTACCAAATTCCACATCAGTACAACTGCTTGGTGAGTGTTTCCCACAGTGGGTGAGGAAAATCTTCGGCTCTCTAGTCTGAAAATTTAGTCTCCATGATGTAACATCATCCAACGTGACCAGATTTATTGACTTCGTTGCGACTCCAAGTGTAATCATCCGTAGTACTAACCAGACTGATCGATCTTAATCAACGTCCGACAAAGCTTCGCCGTTTTTGACGTGTGTGCCTAACAAGGTCCCAAATCCGTCTCGGGCCATCATCTTGTGGCATCCAAGATACGCGCACGAGTATGTGCCACGAAGCAAGAGCGCACAGTGTTGGATTGAAGATTTGACGCCGAGGATCTGCGCATGACCTCATACATCAACTTCTGCACTTGGAGTTCTTATTTCGTCTCTGAGCGGAATATTTGGTCTAACAATGTAACCGAGTAGCGGGAGCATATTTTTCAATCACTATAGGCTTCCAGAAAGTCTGGAAGAACAACTGGTACGCTGCGGAAAGTCACACAGCCTCAGAAAAAAGTATACTGGCTTTACGGAAGGTTGCAAACGCGCTGTTTAAAGAGCGATATTGTGAGACGACGAAGGAAGAGACGACCATTTTCAAGAAAAAGACATCCAGTGGATCCCAAAAGTGGATCCAACGAGGAATTTCAAAGCAGCTTTTGACACTGCGAAAGGAAGCTGCATACCTGATTTTGACAACAGCACTGCCTGAATTGGAAATTACCCCTCCGAGCCATTCGCAACAAAGCAATTCGTTCAGTCTCTCTAATTTGATGCTGAAGAAGATACTTCGAGCAGCAGGACTTAACCACAATGGTCTGGATAAAGGAACCCCGTGTGGTGAACAAGGACACGACTAAGTATGTGCTGTCATCAAACAGAGAATCGCCGTAACTGCAACTATGAGCTGTGCGTTGATTAGGTATTGTGTCGCCATTGAACGGAGAATCTCCTGGACAGAATAGTTTCCGATAGCTTATCGAACAGATTAATTTGAAAGTTTGCATACAAAAAAGTTCCAAACCAAGTGTTGTTTAGGGAGAGAAAAAATTAAATTTCTTTAAGAAATCTCAGTGAGTAAATTTAAGATATTACACACAAAGGCTTCTCAAATTTAGCGCCATGCGAAAACAGACCTCCACTCGCACAAATGTGTGAATGACTTGAGTGATGCTAAATTTGAACATGCCAACACCATCTGTTGGGAAATGACTCAAAAAGCAATTTACTCAATCCCAAGGCATTGTTTTGCTAGAATGTTTTATGTGCTTAGCTATGTCAGACATAAATAATCCTTAAATGAAAGCTTAATTCGAGCAATAAAGTGTATTAGAACTATTAAGAAATACGGACACACATACATACACACATTGCACAACAAGTCAAATTCAAAATATATCAAAAAACAAAGTAAAGGCAGGAAAAAATTATTTTATGTTGTTGATGAAATCACTTTAAGATTTCATAATGCAAGAAATCCTTTCCATATAAAAATGTCACATTAAATAAAGCTCATAACTAAGGGACACTTATGAAAAGTAATATGGATGTTACCGTACAGGGAAATGAGTAACTAGTGACCAAAAAATCTGGTTAGAAACTAGAGCTACAGGCCAGAACGATTCTACTTCCATCGGAAATGGAGTTTCATAAGCAAGGTTGAAACATGGAAAATTGAATAGCCACAACTGGAATCGTAGCTGTAACTTTAAACGTAATCGCAACTGAAATTGGCACTTTGTACTTAACCGTAAACGTAGACTTTAAGATTTCAGTCACGACCACAGTTAATGCAGCATTTTCTTTTTTAGGGTTGCGGTTGAGGCTACGGGTATGGTTACGTTAAGAGTTGCGGTAACGGTTACGGCTAAACCCACAGGTAATTGGTACTGAACAGTTATAGTGCGCGCTACAGTGAAAGATGAGGTCAGCAAATATGATTCTTGTTATGGTTTTCGTTTTCTCACTTTCGTCACTTTTACTCTCCCTTGTGACACCACAATGACTAGCGGTGACCTGACTCCAATTTATTACGCAAACCGCTGCATGGAAATGATATACTTTCAGATAAGGTTCACTTCCAGCTCCGAAAGCGCTTCGGGACAGTCGAATACGTCTCGACCCAAGTACTTACACCTTGTACTGTCAAAAGCTGGGCAGCGCATCATGAAGTGACTTGCTGATTCCACCTCATCATCGTCCATGCAGCTGACACAGCTTAGATTTTGTAGCATGTTCAGTCATATCGCATGCACTCCCATTGGGCGATGCGCCGTCAGCACTCTGTCTTGGTAAATCCTAACAGTTCCGCGGACCGCTAGCTGGGCTGATCCGAAGCTCACCTGTCGAGGAGCAGACTGCATGTATCTAACGAAATCCTTTAAGCCCGGCAGCCACCTTGGGTTTGCACGTGACCATTCGAGCCACGAGATCTGCACTGCAGTTACCAGGGATATTCTTTTGCTCCAACAATCAGATAATTTTCATTTTCAAATAGTTCTATGGCACAGCTAGCGGTTTCAAGCACACCTTGAACATCCTCGATCGCGCTATGGCTGATATAAGCGCTTTTGTTGCTTTTTTTGGTGTTCGTCTTCCTCTAAATATTCAGCTCGGTCTTCATACTGCGTTCATAACTATCACTACTACTATGTACTTTCGACGTCATCCTAGCATCTTTAACATAATCATGACTTCAGTTCTTCTTCCTCTTCTTGTCTTCCATTTTCCTTTGACACTTTCCTATTCCTTTGTTTTTCTATTATTTTATCGTTCTGAAAGAGATTAATGAGAAACTAATAGTGGTTCCGAATGCACTAAGAACTCACCAGTTCTGTACTAGACATTTTCCTTAAAGGGTATGTATGTATGTATCTATTTATGACAATGTGGAGTGTGTCATTCAATTTTTGTTTGCTCACCTCAAGTCATTTGGTGACTTCTGATGACAACGTAGACCCACATAAAGAAATTCTCTGTGAAAATGTCTGTGTGTATGTTGGTTATATGCCCAATTAGCTTTATATAAAAAATCCGCCACGATTGCATAAGTCCTTGCTTAGTATACAAATTGAATTTTCACTGAGAGTTTAGGTGTTGCTAAGCACAGTACATAGCTTCATGTATGGGCAGCTTCGTTCTGATATCCATCAAAGCACTGCCATTTCTGCAAGACTTCACAAAACCGTAAGAGAACTTTCTGATGCATTTGATTCCAATTAAACATACTGAGAATCAGTATTATATCAATCCCAACATGTGAGCAAGGTTGTTGATATAAAATCAGTCTCAAGTTGATATCCAACAAAACTGTTTGCTGGGTTAGATATATTTACCTACTGTCTTGGATATATTTTCAGTCTGCGTTTGCCTTAAGATATTTACTCTTTTATTCCTTGTATGGATAACCAGCTGGTGCTTTCATATTCGTTAAAGGATGTATCCACAAACACACGTTTAATGGTATACAATGCAAGTTGGCCCTGCTTTCCTCAGAGAATTGAGCTATAGGGGTGCCTTCCAAACCCTGACTGAGATGCTGCTTTTGCCCTATGTAATGAGGATACCTACAGTGAGATACTTTTTTACAATCAGGCTATTTCGAAAGGTACATTTGAAATATATTCTCTTGTCAAGAATCCTCTTCAAAACTGCGTGTACAATACCCCACTGATAAGGTCCAGTAAGCTTGTCGAAGTCGGCCTACCGTTTTAAGAACAATGAGCTAGATAGAAACTTTTATGCGATATAAAGGTGAGATCGACAATGCGGCGTCGCTTTTCTTGTGAATTCGTCAGAGCTCTGCTGAATATTGCTCCTGCAGCAAATAGTAATGGTCTGGAAACATTCTTGGTAGAATTTTTTACTTCTTCTTACTTTGTCTCACACATATCTCGGCTGCCACTTGATGATAGTCTAAGTCGATACTGTAGCCTCGTACAGTGTGCAGGATGCTGGCGTTATTGTGCCGTCGATCGAGCTCCCAATTTTGCACTGAGTGCAGCCTTACTTTGTTAAAGAATAGCTTACTCGTAAGTTGTAAGCTCTGGTACAAGTATGTATGCTCGAAAGTAAATGTTCAAATACATAGGTATGTATATTCAAATGTTATTTCATACAGCCTTAGGCCTTCGTTGTTACTCCAGGCGAGTAGATGTTGTGTGCTACTGTATCCGTGTTACCTATATTGAGGCGCCAGAGCACTTCCGGCCACTTCGTGCCTTGCATATTTATTTTTCTTGGAGTACTCATATCTATATATATACATAACATGAATATTTGTTGGCTGGCTGTGAGCAGCTGACGTGGCTACATGGGAAAAACTTAATAAATATTCTCGACGAGAGTATAACACTGTGGCAGTTGCGGTTAAATGGCACGTACCATACAAAGGCGTAGTTGTTTTTGTTGCCGTCGTTGCTGTGAAACAGCACCTTAAATGAGGGTAAGGATGTGTGTAAATATTTATGAGAAATTTCATTGCTCACCCGGCAGTACGAATTGTTTTTTTGTCTTTGGTGCTATTTGTTTTGTAATACTCAGCTGAGCATAGCTCAAAGAGTATATTCATTTTGTTCACCTTACGGTAGGCCGAACAATATCAACAATTCAGTAGTCTTAAAATGGAAAATTTTTTTCAATAAAATGAATAATCTTAAATAAGAAACCGCTTAAACTATAGAAAAGTAAAATAAAATAAAATGAAGTAAAATAAAATAGAATAAAATAAAATAAAATAACATAAAATAAAATAAAATAAAATAAAATAAAATAAAATAAAATAAAATAAAATAAATATTTTTGTAAGTATAACGAGCTCAAGACCAGTTGATAATAATTCTTAGTTAATTATTATTATTTTTGATTAGAGAAAAAATTGAAAGCAACAAACATATACAGGCTATAGTTATAGTACTATTTCGAAAACAGCCACGATTTCTCGTCAGACTAATTCGTATAGTTTTGCTATTTTCAGAGGATCTTGTGGAGATCGAACCCACTCACTCTGATTGCCAGCGCAGCCGCCTAACCCATAGGCTATGCTGCGTGTAGTTTTGCAAGCTGCTTAATTCACGTTTTCCTCTAATTGTTGTTTGTTATCTTGCCAACGGTATACACAATATTTTAGACATTCTGTCTATATGTAAATCGTGTATGTTGGACTTTGTTTGTGTACATTCTTCTTTCTATTTTTAGAAGATAGTTATTGTACATAACCGCGTGCTCCGGTATAACCAACAACAAAAATAAATAAAATAAATTAAAATAAAATAAAATAAACTAAAAAAAAGAAATAAAAATAAACAAAAATAAATAAAAAATTAAATTAAATGAAATAAAATAAGATAAAATAAAATAAAATAAAATAAAATAAAATAAAATAAAATAAAATAAAATAAAATAAAATGAAATAAAATAAAATAAAATAAAACAAAATAAAATAAAATAAACTAAAAAAAGAAATAAAAATAAAATGAAATAAAATAAAATATAATAAAATGAAATGAAACGAAATGAAATAAAATAAAATATTTAAAATAAAATATAATAAAAAAAATAAAAAAAAAAATAAATAAAATGAAATGAAATGAAATAAAATAAAATAAAATAAAATAAAATAAAATAAAATAAAATGAAATAAAATAAAATACAATGAAATAAAATAAAATATTTAAAATAAAATGAAAAAAAAATTAAAAAAATAAATGAAATGAAATGCAAGAAAAAAAATTTTTTAAATTAAATAAAACAAAATAAAATAAAATAAAATAAAATAAAATAAAATAAAATAAAATAATATAAAATGAAATAAAATAAAATAAAGTAAAATAGAATAAAATAAAATAAACTAAAATAAAATGAAATAAAAAAAAATAAAATAATATAATAAAATAAAATAAAATTAAATTAAATTAAATAAAACAAAATAAAAAAAATTAAATTAAATTAAATACCAAAAAATAAAATAAAATAATAAAATGAAACATAATAAAATAAAATAAAACAAAATAAAATAAAATATAATAAAATTAAATTAAATAAATTTAAATAAAATAAAAAATTTGTTTAAACATGATACTATGAAAATATCTTTCCTACTTTGTTGCTAAAAGCTCACAGCAGAGTATAAAATGTTCGGCTACACCCAAACCTAGCCACCCTCATTTGCTTTTGTTTCCTTTTTCATGTGCACTGCTTGAATGTGTGATTATTTGCATAGTTATTGAAGGGCTACTACTTGACTGGTGGTAAGACTTATGGTACATGTACATGTGTATAAATTCATAGGTGAGTATGCATGTGTATTGTACATACTGAAGTTGTATACATTTCACACGCTCTGTTTGCTGTCATTGCTACAACGTTGTTTATTTCATAGAAATATGCTTCGGTTTTATAATTTTTATATCCAGTTTTGTAGGTACACATACTAATTTTACTGGGGGCAGAGGGCTTTGCTATCAAATTCTCCTAGCCGATTAAAGACCAATGAATGATGATAATGAAAATAAATCAACAAAGTATCTTACATTAGAAAAATTGCATAAAATCTCTTTCTAACAGTTGTGTCAGCTCACAGTTAGCTAAATAACATAAGCCTTCATCCGAGCTTCGACTTCCTTACTTGTAAATTTTGCCAAGACTTTTTTTATATTCATTCCAAGTAGGTGTTTAATAAATATTTCGCTTGATTTTCGCTAAGAAGTCAAGCTTGGAAGTCAAAAATATTAAGAATTAATTGGTTTTTGCACATGTTGGTAGTCTTTACGCCAAGTTATTATTATTATTATTATTATTAGGTGCTCCCGATAAAAACAAATATTTCCAATAATTTTCTGATATTTGTAGCTTGGCAACTAAGAATGAGGAAGAGACTGCTCTCTTTGGCCAACTCAGCCATGTCAAAAAAGCATCTGCGGTATAGAGTGAAAAAGTAAAATTAAAATAAAAATTAGAAAAAACAAATAAGAAAATCAAATTTGTTTTCTATTTTTCAAAATATTCGATATATAAAATGTGGACTTTGCTCCCATCTGAATTCAACTATTTTTAAATATTTAGTGGAGGGTTTAAGGTGAACTGAATGACTTTGCCTTAATCGTTTTCAGTTAACAGCGCCTTGGGTCTGTTGTAAGTGAATAAAATGTACTCACATTCATTTATTAAAAAATTCACGCAAAGTATTGCAAACAGAGTCTGAAAGCTTTAAAGGGTCAGGAAAATCTGCTCATGGTCAACTTTAATAGAAATTGTTTCTATACATTTCGGGCTCCCACACACACGCACCTACGCATTTCGTTCTTTGCTCTTTTCCAATTTTTACGATGCTTTCAATTCAATTTCCTTAATTCCCTCTTAATCCTTTGTGTTGTGCCTTTCGTTTATTCATGGATTTCCGAACTCTTAAAAAACCGCTAACAAATAAAATTGCTATGCGGTGTCTGAAGGCTGATTGTGTTTGTATAGCTGTGTGTGTCCGATTGAGAAGAGGGTGATATATTTCGAGTTCCAGAGTGTTTTAATTATACCTTTCATGAACATGAAATGGTCCGATGTTTGTAAGTATGAGAAGAAGAAGAGATAGACCCACCAATAAGTAAACCGAAATGATCAGGGCGATGAGCTGAGTCGATTTAGCCATGTCCGTCTGTCCGTCCGTCCGTCCGTCTGTTTGAATGCAAACTAGTCCCTCAGTTTTTGAGATATTTAGCTGAAATTTGCTAAGGGGCTGAAATTTTGTAAAACATTAATCATTTGTCGGAACCAGCATGATCCGACCAATACAACGCATAGCTCCCATACAATCGATTCTTCCGATAAATGGGGTTTGGGCTATGTATCTTTAAATTAACAGTTTTCAGAGTTTGTACTAATTCTGAGTAAGGATCGGACACTTGAAACCGTGATGCGTATTTATGAAAGGTATAAAGTCTCCGGCACAGTCGAAGACAGTCCTTTCCTTACTTTTTTTTATTTCTGTTTTTAGTGATAAGCTTGGATTTATGCTTTTGTAACTTTTTTTTATCTCCAAGTTCCAATTACAAGGCATTTTCTGGTATGCCGCTTATATATCTTTTTAATCTTTAAAAATCATTTTTTTATCTTCACCGATTTTGACTAAATGACTTAGCTTACAGAAATACAAAGGTGCTTCCCTCATTTTGTTCAAAAATGTGTATACTACAAAGGCCACATCGCTGAATCGATTAATACCAGCCTGTCAAGCTTTATTGTCATACTCGTATTCCGGCATTCCCTTGCGATTATTGCCATTCCATGGCTTAGTTTATTATTTTTTTTTTTTAACTTATTTATCAAAGGAAGCTCTCAACCCTAAAAGATTTAGGTGTTGGCAGTTTAATCGGGTTTTTAATACGTTGTATGTGTATTGAACGGCTCGAAAGCAAATTAAAATGAAAGCTTGAGTTGCTTGCCGGTGAGTTATGGTAGGTGTGATGACGGTGGTGGTGTACCACTTCGAGTATGATTTTCTCGTACTCATTTTACCCTGTAGCCAAACCAACCACTCCTTTGAAGTGAATTTTAGAAACGAACAAATTTATTTCAGAGCAGCTTAAATAAATATCAGAAATGGCAAAAATATTTCAGAAAACTACAGTTTTATTCAAGAACCGCTCAAATGTATTTTAGAGAAAGTCAGGGGGTGTATCGCGTTTCCCTTTAACTGAATACTCGTTTCGTAAAATTGCTTATTTGGTATCGTTTCATACGTGAACGTACTCAAATAGTTGTCAAAGTAAAAAAAATTTATGCGATAGCAAAATTGCTTTCGAAAAGAAATTAAAATAATGTTTTTGGAACAAAAACAAACTGAGCCTGCATTTTCCTGTAAGAATGCCTGTTAAAATTCGTAAGCGAGCTGTGTTATGGAAACCCCCCCAAGGGCAACTTTGCCTGTTTTAAGCCTGTCGTATTGTACCAGTGTATACCTTTTTCCTCTTTCTTCTCCCTCCTCAGACATTCTCTCATTAGTTGTGGCCCAACTGTTAGCAGCTGCTCGTGGCCAATTGGTGTTACTGTAATTTCGTTTCTCGCTAAGTTATTTGCCTGCTCATTCCCTTCAACCCTCTATGACCAGTAACACAGGCCAGCTGTACATAACCCCAGGCTCCCAGGTGTTTCAGGTGATGCCACTATAAAGTGTTTCTCGGACTAAGAAACAATCTTGGCTCCTTTTGCCTTGGAAGAATTTTTTTTATGTGTAGAAATAAAACAATATCCCCTATATAGGCACAAATACTTTAGAAAGTCAAGAAGCTTCTTTGGGATAATAGATAGTATTTGGTCATGCTCTTTGTAGTTTAGCCTAAAATAAGCCTCCGTATCCCGTATCAGACTATCGACAACTGGTACGATCTTCTCTTGTGTGGGCGGTATATCGGTCACTTTTCTTGTGCACAAGATTGTGTCAACCCAACCGCTCAGGCTCGGTACGACACTCGCAAATCAGTCCACCGTACACTCATTACCAAAGTCTGCTAGAGGTACGCCTTTCCTTAAAAAACCGACTTGAAAACCTCATCCATAATGGGTTTCTGAAGCCAAGTTGGGTCCTTCTGTCTCGAAATGCTTCTCCGGCCACAGCTATTTTATAATCCTCTTCACACATCTATAGAGTTGTTTGACAGACTTGTTTGACCCTACCCCTGAAAATAGGTAAGAGGGTTCGTTCACTATCTTTTTGAGCTAGGCATCGTCTTATGTGTAATCTGATCTACGCATTTCAATAGAAGTAGGTGTTTCCTCATTGCACCGTTGTTGAGTCGGTGGATGCGGTCCTTGTCTTCCTTTATATAGCGAAAGTAACACTTTGACGCAGAGGACTTGACATTTTTCTACGCCGTCGTAATGGGATGTGTGGCAGGATTCGTAATTGTCGCTACCTTACCCGGAGCGGGTAATCCCCCGGTCGCTGTCGTCTCTGTGCCATTTTCTGTCATCCCGCCGCATATTGCATGTATACTCGTAAGTCCGAATTTCTATCATAACAGCCTGCACCGTTTTCGTGAGTTGCCAGTGTTTGACGACGTTACGTCTTCGCCATACTTTACATGCTCTCCGAAGAGCGTAGCTTCTTTTTCTGAGTAGACAATTGAGAAGAATCGAGGAACGAAAATAACACTATAAGTCACTCATCCCGTCCTGCTATATGGTGCAGAAGCGTGGACACTTACAACATCTGATGAGGCGGACTTCGGAGTATTTGAGAGAAAGATTCTTGGAAAGATTTGTGGACCTCTACGCGTTGGTGACCTCCAGTACCGAACAAGATTTAAAAATTTTGCTGTATGAGCTTTACGCAAACGCCGACATAGTTCAGCGAATTCAAACCACTCGGCTTTGCTGACTAGATCACGTTGTGCGAATGAACGAAGATGTTCCGCCCAAAAAGGTATTCTTATCGGCAGCCGGCGGTGGAAAGAGGATCCAATTGGCGCAACGAAGAAACGACTAGCAAGTTATGTTGGACGGTTAAAATCGCCCAGGCGGTTAGGTGACAGTTTAAAGAATAAAAAGAAGACAAAATTAAGCGTTTGACGCTCTACAAAACGAAAATATGAAATAATTATATATTTTACTTTCTAAAACATTTGAAGGGCACAAAAAAAATTTAATTAATATTTTTGACATTTTGTCAAAGATTACGATAAGATTGTGAATGTATATCGCGATACCAATAATGCCCCTTATACGGTCAGTAACGTATTCATTTTGGATACGATTGCCCATTCGATCACGGAGTACACAATTCGGCCCCAGATATATTCAGAAAAACTCAACTTTATTGTCAAATATTGTGACTGTATTTTAGAGAAACTCAACTTTACTTCAGAAAATCTCACTTTTATTTCAGAAAACCCAAATGTTATTTCATATAGCTCAAACATATTTTACAAAATAAACTTTTCATTCAAAAACGCTCAGAAGTTAATGAAAATATTCGAAAAAACCTAAAATGTATTTGAGATACTTAAAATCTATTTTAGAGAATTTGATTTTATTTCAATGTATATATTTCAGATAAACTCAAATCAAATTCAGGAAAACTGAAGGATATTTCAGAAAATAATTACATTTTTTAATGAAAAACATTTGTCCTCCGAAACACAAAGGTACACTCTAGTACTCGTACTGTCTTAAAACTTTGAATGTTTGTTAGTAAATGTTATACTGTGGTAAATGTTTGGTGTTTGTAGGAAATTTTGTTCTCAATCAGAAAATTATAGTTGTAAACTAATACTTTTTTTAACTCGTAGAACCATCCCCTTCTCCGTGTTGTGATGATAATGTGCTGGCCGAAAATGCCGGGACAGGGAAGGTCAATATTTTTTTGGAATTTTTGAAATTTGAGAACACTTTTTTTAATGTCCACACAAAGTTTCAAAACCCTTTTTCCATATCCAAATTTTTGCAGCTTAAGACCTAGAATTTTCGCATTTGGTGAAATTTGGAATTAAACTTTTTTCCAACCATTACAGTTTGCTGCTGATTGCTTACACCCACAACATAGCTGATTCTGCACACACACCCATTACCATAGCCTCGTTTGCCTTATTTTTTTACCCAAATCTTGGCGTTTAGCTTTCTTGGCTGTTTAGTATTCAACTTAGGTTTGTTTGCTGTAAACAAATAATCATCTAAATATTTATTATTGTGATGAATGGGTAATGGCGTTATTAGTTCCACTAGAGTTGTGCGTATTCGTTTCGCACATCGTATATATCTCAATTTTCTATTTGCATACATATATCAATTGGCAACAAACGTGTCTGAGCATACGAATTTGTATATATTATATTCAGCGAAACTGAGTCGAATTGCTTTTCAAATCAATTTCATTCTAATAATTGCCATTATCGAAAGTTATTATTTACGTTCTACCCACTCTGACAGAAATTGATGTAAATTTATTGCTTTTCAAGACAAAAACTACTTTGATACTGCATAACTTTCTTATATACTAGCATCAAAGTAGATACATATGTATGTCGATCTGACTACCCCAGCGGGTTGAGGGCTTAGCATATACCCGCGTTGGGTACGCCTGACGTAAAAACCTCTAAAAACCGCTGCCCGAATGTTCGTTGCTCTTAAAAAATAGCTCCCGTGGCAGTCGCGCAAGTACTAGAGCGTGGTGGACTCACTCCTGCAAAGGACCGGCAATATACAATGTCCGTGGTTCAAATGAGGGTCATACAGATGCTAAGTGGTTAGGAAAATGAAAGGAGTCATTGAAAGGAAGATAAGAGGATACCGTTTGATAGAATAATGACAAAAAACTCCACCAGCTAATTCGGCGAATGACGGTTGGTCTCCAGACAGGGGCGATAACTGATGTAGTGAGTAAGCTGATAGGAAAAATACTCACTGCCTTATAGAGAGTATCAGGTGTGAGGGCGGTTGTATTCTCGGCGTCCCTGGATATTTCCTCATCATTCAAACTCCCATTGCATTGCAGTGTGTTTCAAGTAGAAGTTCTGGCGATTAAGCCATATTTGGCAACGCCGGAAACACAAGTTATGTTAGTAAAGATCTTTTCTGACAGCCAAGCAGCAATAAAGGCAATAGCAGCACATACTAGTTGAAATGCAGTGCACTCATGCAACAAAATGCTGGCTGCATTATCCGACCCTCGTGAAATATCCATTGCTGTATCCCGGGTCATACGGTAATCGAGGGTAATGAGAGGGCTGCTGAGCTACCGCGCACGGCAGATCAGAAGGAAATGAGTAAATAACGAGACTAGAAATCGATGCATCTATAGAAGTAGCCAAAGGGGAACACTCAGAAGTTTTACTTGAACAAATCACAACGAAAGTGGAAGGGTACCACAAGCTGTGCAATATCAAGGGACACCTAGCCAGATTATGGCGAAGAGAGAACAAACTTAAAAAACTAACCCTTTTAGAAAATATGGGAAATTTCCTGGAATTTATTAACAACTCTCGTTGGGTGTAACGTACATACATTCTACCCTCAGTAGGTTCGAAGAGTTGTTTATGATATCAAAACGATTTCTAAAAGCTAATTGGGCAAAGTGGGTAGCAGCCATTCCACCTACCTTTCTACCGAATACAGAGCAGACCTGTTAAATTTGATAAGTAAGTAACAATCAATTAATTATGATCATTTTAATTGTTTTTCAAGAAAAAGAAATTATTATTAGAAAAAAATAAAATAATAATCACAAAAAGGGGGTCTGATTACTTTTGATCAGGAAACCCTTGATAATGATTATTTTTATATTTTTAATAAAAAAAATCAAAGGCTTCCCTGTATCGGAGGACAGTTTGAAGTATATGAACGTGCATGTCTCGTCATGCTCAATGAAAATCTGCATTGATTTAAGAAAGTTTGAGCTAAACCTATATAAATTACATCTTGTCAATCTTTTTTGAGTTTTATTTTTTTGATCAAAAAATAATCATACTTTTTTGAGTTTTATTTTTTTGACTAAAAAATAATCATAATTTTTTGAGTTTTATTTTTTTTTTGTTCGAAATAAAGCCCATGTTTGAGTTTTTTTTTGATAAAAATAAAACTTATTTCTTGACCGATATTTTATCCTTCAAGAATACAAATTAAATTTTGAGTTTTAATTTTTTTCACGGATCGAAAAACTCAAAAAGTCTTTTTGCATACCAATTTATGTACATATACACATGTGTGTATAAATATGTTTTAATTATTGAGTACATATGTTGATGAGGTTATACCAACCAATATATGAGGTTATACCAATCAATAACTTGCCAAAAAGGCGCAGCGGCTTTTCGAGTTTTTCGATCTGTAATAAATATAAAACACAAAATTTTATTTTTATTCTTGAAGGAAAAAATAACGCTTAAGGAATAAGTTTTATTTTTGTTATGTTTGAGTTTTACTTTCTATCAGAAAAATTAAATTTAAAAAATAAAGATTATCCTTAATCAAAAAAATAAAACTTGAAGATAACTATCATTTTTGATTTTTATTAAAAAAAATCTGAATACAATGATCAAATAGCGAGTTTTATAATAAAACTCGTAACAGTTAGCTCAATAGTATTCAAAAATAATCAAAACAACTTTTCTTGATTTGATGGAGCCGATACCTTAAGACTTACTACTCCAAATCGGTTGAATCGCTTCCGAGACAGTAGGAAATATACAAGAATAACTCGTTTGAAGTTATAAGAAAACTGCTTTTCTAATCATAATAATATTTGGAATTACGACTAGGCAAAATGAAATGCAATGTGCTCTAGAACCGTTTTTATCTAACTATCGGGACGACGCAAAGCAAAAACGATAATTTTAAAGGTATATCGCTCCAAATTTGTATATTATTATTATTAATACTTCATATCAATACTTTGACCCGCAGGTAACATAGAACTCATAAAAATGCAATTGATAACAGCAAAATGTAAAGCTACTTAAATTGGAAGGAAATAATTGCTTACATAAATGCAAGTAACAAAATACAGATTTGACTTTAGTAAAATAATTTTATTAAGACTTTTTATGACACACGTGTATGCTGTTTTACATCAGAAACAAGAGTGACTTAAAACTAAGAACTTACTCTAAAGTAGTAATTGAAATTATGTATTTACAGTTAGAAAGAGTTTTAGTGAATTAAAGAAAGAGACATAATGTCACTTGCATATACATATAGAAATATTAAAATCTACGACTGCATGCGTTTTCGGTGAAGGTACAGCAACAGTGAGTAACATTTTTCAATACCACATAAGTGAGATTACAATTTTTTACAAAACATTCATGATTGTAAATAAGCCCAAGGCCGAAAATAATAATATTTATGAAAATTAGTACCTATTGTTTTTAATTTTTTTAATGGGGTTTTTTTTTTCAAATTAATTATTAAAAGCTCTTTTTACAGAGGTCTCCTGCTACAGAGGAATGAAGCTAGTAATCAGTAACATATTGCGATTTATCGAAATTTTGGAAAAACTACGAACAAGTTTTACAAAGTCGACAGTTATTCGATTCTTTATTTTGGTGTTGGTAATGTTCTTTTCCACTCAAACTTAGACTCTCCTTGTTGTTTAATATACCTACGCGGTTTTGCACTTCATCGACTGTATGTATATTTAGTCAAATTGGCTGCAGCTGGTATATTAGAATTGCTTTACTCTTTATTATGCATAAAATTTATAAAGTGAAAAATCGTTTACTTTTATTTATTCAAGCATGCACACCAGCTGTCGTTTAGCTTTATTGTTTTGTGATACCAATTATTCTGGATATGATATTTATATTTCACCCTTTTTTATAGTGAAACTCTGGTTGTTTAAAGCGAATGTCTTTACGTCCTTTATGTATATTAGGACGCTTTCTTGTTTGTTCCATTATTTTCACTGAAAAATTGGAAAGCCTTGTAATTGATTCTAGGTAAGTTTGCTGTGAGTTTAGTTTTGGAACATAGCGATTTCGGAATCGAAATTCATCATGTCTGTCTCTGTATCTAAGGAAAATTTCTCTTCATTTTAACTCAATTTATATAAAATAAAACCCCCATATTCATAAAAAATAAAATTGGTTTATGAAGCTCTAATTATTTAAAATTTGTATAGAAATGTCATTTTAAAAAGCTGTATGAGCCAATTTTGTTTTTTATGAATATGGGGGTAAATGTTTGATAACATTTTTTTTCTTCAACAGTGGGTGGATTGGGAGTTCTAAAAGCTAAAAACTCAGCAATTCCTTTCTCATGTTTTCTGAGTTCCATTTCATCTACGTTTTGCATATTTAACTTTAATTGTACCAACGCGAGAGTTTGCTTTTTAAAATATGCGGTAAGACAATTCAATAACTTTAAACCATAAAGTTCAAACTTACCACTCATCGCCGACCTTTGGGGAAAAGGACAGCAGACCTTCGTATTTTCAAAGCACAGAAAATCTAAATAAGAAGTTCGGAATAATGGCGTTTTTTACTCTTTCTGTTAAATTTTCCTAACTCTATGTTTCCTCAAATGCTCTGAAGATAACTGGTTTCTAGTCCCTAATACTGACTACTAATACTGGACAGTTATAACAAGTGCTAATAATTCTCTTTCCGTTATTGCCGGTCATGTCTTTATAAATATTAGCATTTCAAAAATGCTAAAATTTTTCCCTCAAATGACACCCAAAGTACAGAGACCACCAAATTTTTTTCGAATTACTCTATTCCAGGTTTGCAGATGTGTCCCACCATTTGCGGAGTAATTCCTATATGTATGATATCATCCAATTTTCTTTGCATCTGCATTGAAGACCTAGACCTAAACAGCACACAAATTGTCCATACTCCATGTGCCCCCATAGTCCACTGGAGTACAGAACTAATATGTCCATTTTTATAACAATAGGAATTTCGAAGAGATGAAAGCCGATCTTATCTCCAAATTTGTAGTGTGCTGCTTCTCATTTTTTCCTACAAACAAGTTTCATCCGAACATCTTCTGCCAAAGCAGAAATTTACTCGAAGTAGTTGACGATCGCTGCCGAGGGGTAAAAATCTTTTCCAACGCCGGCCAAAAATTAGTTATTGAACCATATTAAATAATTTCGAAGAAATATTGCAATAACTAACGAAAGTTTTTTTTACAATTTTTAATATCGAACTTCTCGACTTCCTGTCAATTCTGTTTTCAACGAGTTATAAACTATCCCCCTTATTCGTAAAAAATAAAAAAGGTGACTACCCTGAAAAAATCGCCTAAGCGCTAATCTGCCAATAAATACGGGTGTCAGTCAGCTAACTTTTTTCGACCAAAACCAGCTCACTTTTAGTTAGATTCTTTTTCTGGGCGAGAGTATATTTTTGTTTATATATCAAGCTTGTGTATAACTACATTCTTATCGTTTATCTGTTCACCAAAACAGCACTTTCACAATGCCTTGATTTTTTCAGAGAAAGTTTGAACAGTTTTTATACTCAGCTGAGTATAGCTAAAGGTTACGACATCGACATAGAGACCCTTTCGGGTTAGGGGCTTAGAATATGCGCGAGGTAGATATGCCTGTCGTAAGAGGCGAATGAAATCCACAAATTGTAATGACGTGCATGCACCGCAAGGGTATACTGGACCGTACCGGGTTCATATCCGGCAAAGGACTGTCACCTTCAACAACACTTCCCAAAACCTTCGGTCAGTTTTTTTGTCGCCAAAAACAACAACATCATTGATGAATCGAGATAAATATGCAGTTGTACGTCTCAAAGTATTCAAAAGAAAAAATAAATTAGTTGAGAACTCAAACATGTTTTGAGAAATTTGGAATGGAAGAAATTGATTGATAACAACGTCCACTTTTTTTATGTATCGAATATATCGAAGAAGTGATTATTCACTACATAATACACCTCTAAAGGCCAAATTTTTGTGTATTTTGATACATTAGGTTTTTTGAAAATTATCAAAAATGGGAGTGGCTCTTGTTTTGCCCAAATCTATGCTTCGGTAGCCATAACTAAGGAGTGGACTTATCAAAAAAAAAAAAATGGCCACGTAAAACGAGAAAAATTTTTGTGAAAATTATTGAAATCAGTTGATAACCACACCCAATTAAGATAATAGTGTCAAAAAAGTGCATCAGTGAATTAAGAAAATCGTATTCTCTACAACCACGATTGCACGATTAAAATTTTGTAAAAAAAGATAACCTAGATAAACGAAAGCTGCTCCCGCTAAAATAAATATTAAGTGGGCGTGGTAAGGTCCATAATTGAACTCGAAATTCCTAGTTTTCTCCGCGATTATAATTCCACTTTTATTAACATTGCATATACAAGGTGGCGCAAAAGTAAGCTTCCGATGTTCAGCATATCGGTTGTGGCACGTGCAGTGTGTACTGTTGCACCGTCTTGTTGGAACCACATGTTTTCCAATCCCAATTCATCAAGTTGCGGCAAAAAGAACTCGTTGATCATTGCTCTGTAGCGCTCACCATTCACAGTAACCGTTTGGCCCCGACCGATTATTGGTCAAATAAATAGTCAGCAATATTCCGCGTTCTGGAGCAGTGTAGCGTAACATTGTTTATTAACTAGGTATTTCGCATGTGTTTACTACACAAATGTCAAAACAGAACTGACTTTAGGGGCCAATCGCAAAATTTATAGCATTTTCTGATAGGAGGATTACTTTTGCGACACCTTGTATATATACATATAAGCATATCCAGTCCTTTTAGACATTAAATTGTCAAAGATGAGGTAAATCAGTTGATAACCGCGCCTACATTTTGTATAATAATCTGTGGTGAATAGCACGTAATGCTACAATAACTTAACCTTTGTTGCTAAAGCCCACAGCTGGGTATATAATGTTCGCTTTAGCCCGAACTAAGCCTGCCGCACTTGTTTACCTTCAAATTTCTTCTTCTATAAATAATTTCGTTTTCATTGCTATTGAGCTTAAATTTTCAATCTGTCGTCGCTTTGTGTAGCGTAATACATACATACATACATAATTTTTGTTGTAGTGAGCTGTTTTCATATGAGCATCACTTTAGCTTTCCTTACGGCCAAAGATAAGCGATTCGAACTCAAAACGGTTGTTCTACAATAGTCGAATCCTTTTGTAAAACACATTTTTTTATCATCTTTTTTTGTTTCGAGTTTTTTTTGTAAAGATTTTGTTTGAGAGAAGCATTACCTATGGGGCATTAGTCCACATGAAAGGATTTGTAGCGCCGCAAATGAATCGATGCAGATATAGAGTTCACTATATGCAAGTTCCTAAAATAAAGAGGGAAATCGATAGATTCATGCATTTCCCTGGGGTAAAATGGATCTTTAACTTTAACTAGAACACCTGGAATCACATTGTTGAAAATTGCATTCAATTCTATAAAGCACTTTTTGCGTGATGCGCGAACAAACTTACAGACAAACAGAAAAAAATTTGAAAATCTATTGTTTTGACTTCTCTTAGAAATCAGCTTGTTCGAATTTTATTATTTGTAAATAATATTTGTTTAAGTGAAGCCTCAGCAGTCTAGAAACCTTGACAGTTGCTCTTACGCTTTGTATTCCGTTCAGCTTGCAAATTCAAGTCTCAATAAATGTTTGTGTTCTTTCTTCTTTGTATAATCTTCCGCAATTTCTATTATTATCCTACTCACGAAACAGTAACAATATCAAGCTTTTCTCACCTTCTTGTGTAGATATTCGTGCTTTCCCCCAAATGATGCAACTTTATTCAATTCTAACTATACCTACGTATCTAGCATCTCGATTACTTCCACTCAAAGTTTAGTCTATTGCTTTCCTTTGTTATCGGACTCAAACAGCGTTTTCTCATTTTTTTGCGTGACTTATCCGTCTCTTATGTTATTTTCATTTTCTTACCCATCATATTATTCTGCAAATTGATTGGTAGTTCCTTTTATTGTTCAGTTGGTTGTCCAAAACTTATGCTTTTGTTAAATTTCTGTCGGCGTTACGTGATTTCTTTGGAAATCGATATTTAATGATAATTTCACTTAACATCTTCATCGTTTTAAGTTTATCTTCAAGCGCACAGACTGATGGGCTTTGTTTTCGCTAATATTATATTTTTGGAAATGAAATGAAGACATTTTTATATACAAGCTGGCGCAAAAGTAAGCTTCCGATGTTCAGCATATCGGTTGTGGCACGTGCAGTGTGTGCTGTTGCACCGCCTTGTTGGAACCACATGTTTTCCAATCCCAATTCATCTAGTTGCGGCAAAAAGAACTGGTTGATCATTGCTCTGTAGCGCTCACCATTCACAGTAACCGTTTGGCCCCGACCGATTATTGGTCAAATAAATAGTCAGCAATATTCCGCGTTCTGGAGCAGTGTAGCGTAACATTGTTTATTAACGTGTATTTCGCATGTGTTTACTACACAAATGTCAAAACAGAACTGACATTAGGGGCCAATCGCAAAATTTATAGCATTTTCTGATAGAAGGATTACTTTTGCGCCACCCTGTATTAACCTCGTAAGACCCCGGGTGCACATATGTGCACATGATTTTATTGAAATTTTGAGCTAATACTGGCATCTTGTGCAAAATAATATAGTACAACAAATACTTTATATATGTACATAGATAACTTAGCTTAGTGCATATCACGAGGTGAAAAAAGTGGGGTTTGGTTTAATTTATGTGAAAAAAAAGAAAAACATATTGTAAAAAATTAATATATAAAAAAATATAAAATAAATTTTTTTTATTTTTTTAAAATTTTTTTTTCTAAACGTGTTAAAAACGTACAAGTGCAAAACAACCCAAAAAAATAATTTTATATCGCATTTAATTCATGCTCAGGTCTTAACAGGTTATGAACAAATTCTGTGTCCTAACTAGGGCGCGAAAGGATTCCAACTCTCAACCTCGAAATCTTCTTACATTCTCTGGCGAAATATCTGCTAAATGTGCTTTTCTTCGGTTTGAATGCTTTCAGAATATTTTATGAAAACATTGTTGAAGTTTATTTTGGATAAACATATTTTGCTGGGGGGTGTCATACAATTTCACGAAGAATAAACTTGCGCAATATAAAAATTGGGATTGGGATTAGGAGGGGGAGTGTTTCCAGTAGAAATATGTTCAATTTTGTTGCCTTTTTTTACCTCAATGGTGTCATAATGCCAATTGGGGTCTAGGGGTCTAAGCGTGATCACCGGTTATACATTGCTACTTGGGGGTACTTTTTTTGTCGTAATCTCCGGTGATACATTGGCAGCCAAGATGCCAAAATGTAAAGTGGCATTACCGGTAGCAAACAATTCGTTATTATCCGAACGCCAACTTCACAAATTCCATGACTTCTAGGTCGAGCCTCACTACACTGACACTGCTACTGATGTGGCACTTCAAAGTTGTCATAACTTTTAAGACACTCTGTCTTTGTGATGTTTCAATGAAGTTATTGGCTTTTTTTTTGTTCTTTGATAGTAACTACATATACTTATTTGTTTTTCTTCTTTTTAGTGACAGAATCGTCGCCGCTGCCTATTAGTAATATCAAATCACTTTGAAGTCACAAAGTAAGTCGAAGTTGCGTTCCAGCGACCACATTGGTTAGTTGGTTATTATAAGTAATCGATTGTATCGCGTTACTAAGAAGTATAATCTCAAGGCAGATTAAGCTTGAGAAAATAGAAACTAAGCCACTGCGTCTGTCTTCCAACAAAAGCAAATGAAGTGCTTGTTCAGGTATTTAATACCTATTTTGGCCAAGGCATTGGCATTAGAAATGTTTATTCAATTCTATTCACGCCTGAAGCAAATACTTATGTAATTTGCTCTAATCCCAAAGCGTTCAATGCATCGGATAATAGCTCAGCATATGTACTTCAAGTTCATTTATACATTTGAAGAAATATCTCGATGAGATAAGTCTTGGACGAGAAAGAGGTCGCACCTTTTATTAAGGGTTGCATTGGACACACGATCGTCGAGGGTGAATTACTGTTAACTCTCGTGAAGTGTGTTCCAGTTAAGCTTTTCCGCATTTAGTCTGAAGCCGCATTTTATCTCTCCTAGTGAATTGAAGTGGTTTGTACTAGATCATCTAGAGTTTGTAGATGTATGTCAGTTCATACATTTTACCTTAAAACTCAGCTAGTTCTTCATACAGAGTTCCTATATCGGACAACTATCCTTGTGTCAATTTTGAGTGGTAGAAGTATCAAGCTTTTACGGACCAGTTCGATGGCAGTCGCAAATTGATTTGGTGTTTATTTGCAGGGCTAGTTTTTTTTAATTATTCTGTTCCTAATAAGATGTTGTATAGCACCTGTGTTTTTGTTTGTTTATTTCATGGAAAATCAAGTCATCCATTTGCCTGTCCACCTGAGTTTTATTGAATGTGAAATTGAATCGGTTCTACGAATAGTGTGCAAATGGAAAATATCGTCAGCAGGTGCTGGGAACTAATTGAGCAATCTTATCTTGAAGGAGAAAACGGAATCGCTTAGATATTGCATAGTTGAACGGTTGTAAGTTGAGAAGTCTCAATTCATTTTCAAATTGTTTAAGAAAATGATAAAGAAAATGTTTGCTGATTTGTTTCAATGTAATTGTAAACATTTTTTTTCTTACTTCTTAAAAATGTACCAAGGAATGAACCAAAACCGTAATTTTAACGGTTTCAAAACTTTTAAATTTTTGAAAATCCAAAACCAAAATAATAAACATTTGAATACGTTTAATTTTTGCAACACCTAAACCAAAATCAGAACCGGTTGAATCCATTTTATTTCTAAAACCGCAACCATAATCTAAGCCGTTTCAAAACTTTACTTAATTTAAACACGTTTCATTTTTAAGAACATGAATCGTTGTCTTAACCGTATCAAACCGTTTCATTTTTAATATTTTAAAATCCAAAACCGTTACCATACTGTTTGAAACCATTTCGCTTTTGAAAACTGAAATCGGTCCCATTTCACAGTAGCCATAACAGTTTAAAGCCGTTCAAATATAACCGTTGAATTAAATCGTTTAATTTTTGAAAACCAAAACACTAATCTTAACCTTAAGCTAGAATTAAAAAAATGGTTGATCGGATTTCTGAAAACCATAAAATAGTAGAAATTATAGTTTTTTTTATATTTCCAGGAAGGTTACGGGCAAGCTTGTCTTCCAATTTTTGATGTGATACTTTAGTTTGTTCACAAGTTGGCTTAGGTTCCACAGTGTTGTATGAGGCTAATGGGAGTGAGTCCATTGATCGCCAAACCCTCGGGTAGTAGATTTTAGGCGACCGTTACGAGTAAGCCCATAACCTACGATTGGTTAGGTTAGCTGGAAGGGCAGGTAACTTGGAGGCATTTACGGTTCGTTGTGATACCACATTTACAACGGTGACCCTAAACTACTTACCATTATGTAGCAAATCGCTTCGTAGCGATAGTAAAATGCGGGATAGGGCTGACATCGATCCTTGATATCCGCTGAAGACCGTAAAAGCATCTAGTGACTTGATAATTCCACCTCGCCGTCCTCCATGCAGCTTAAACAGCCGGGATTATCCAAAATATTCAATAGCACGGCATGGACCCCTAACCCTAGGGTTAGCCACGTCTGGCGTGGATGTGAACCAGGAACCAGAACAAGAAGTTCTAATAGAACTCTGACAGGAGTTATGCCATCAGAGCCCGGTGATTTGAAGGGCTTAAGCTTAAGTAACCCAAGGGAGCAGGATTCCCATAGAGAATCTTCCTTAGCCTTGCGGACAAATTTTACCCCTGCACTTCCTTCCAGGAGTCGCGCTTGGTTCTCCTAATCTCAGATTTATATTTTTGGAGCTCCCAGTTAAAGCGTAGTTTGCACCTCCTGGCCCTGTTGTATAGTCGCCTACTCAAAAATCGTAAATTTCCTTCGTCCACCAAAATGGTTTTCGCCTACCTCCGAAGTTTGTCAGCGGCCATGCGATTTGATTTGATTTATTACAAGCCTCCTGGGTGAATTCATCCACCAAAGCATTAATAGCTTGAGTGGTATACGAGATGTGTTCAAAACGTATCGCGAATTTTGAATTTTCGCTGGTTATGTATATTCGAATTTTGAATTTTTTGTGGCGTTATGTTGGTACTCATGTCTCTCACTTATGCCGACAAGCTCGGCCATTTTGAATGTTCAGTTAATTGTTGACAGCTGCTTTGCTTGCACGTGTTTTGGATCGTCTTCGATTTTTACCTATTCAAAAAAAATGGATTAAAGAACCTGTATCAAATTTTGTGTGAAAAACGAAATTAAGTGCGCGGATGCATTCCGAATGTTGGCTGTGGCATACGGAGAAGCTATCTTGGACCGAAGCAACGTTTATCGGTGGTACAAAATGTTCTCAGAAGGCCGAGAAGATATGCAAAGAAGAACAAAAATTGGCTTTTGGACCACGATAACGCCCCTGCTCACGCATCGTTGCTTGTGCGCGACTTTTTGGCCAAAAACAACACACTAATGATGCCGCAGCCACCGTATTCGCCAGACCTGGCCCCCTGTGACTTTTTCTTGTTCCCTAAACTGAAGAGGCCCATGAAAGGACGACGTTACGCTTCTCTTGACGAGATAAAGACAAGATACAAAAAAATTATTTTTTGAAGTGCTTTGAAGATTGGAAAAACCGTTGGCACAAGTGTATAATATCTCATGGGGATTACTTTGAAGGGGACAAAATAGATATTCATGAATAAATAAATAATTTTTGAAAAAACACAAAATTCGCGATACTTTTTGAACACACCTCGTACAAACCTGAAGCATTTCGCTATGCAGAACTGGCTGTGGTTGGAAGACAAAGTAGACTGATTGTGTCATATTTTTGCAGTACTAATCCAGAATAGTCAATATAAATTATTCCTTAGGTTCAAACGACTAACTTCAAACTTCAAACTTATTTTAATGGCGCCAACTTCAACAACAACAAAATGTAGGCCTCTGATAAAAACCGCTGGAACCGCGTTGAATTTTCGTCATTGTTAGCAATAACAAAAGTCATGTAGGGTATATTGTCTCCCCCCTCCCTTTAAAATTTCTGCTCAGAAATGTTGGAGCCTTGTCACTATTTTAAAACTAGAAATACGCTGCAACGAAACACACAACTAGTCACAAAATTTTTTGGCCACCACTGCATTTTTTTACTTATCAGTTTTATTAAAAGAATTGTTATATTTAGCCTGTGTGTTTGTGCGTGCATCACACAAAAACTGCTTCATAAAATGATATATTATTTTTAATCGTTGCATTGCTAGACATCCAACTTAAAATTTAAGATAGTCGTTATTTCGATAATTCGACTGGTTTCTGAGTTATCGACCAATATATGGACCAGGGAGACTTAAAATGTGTTGGTACAATAATGGTATCAAACGAAAGGTGATAATGCCGTATAAGATAAGGAGAAATAATGAATAACATCGAGCGCGATCTATTATAAATTCTTAAATTGAACTACGTATTTTTTTTTTGAACTAGTTAGGGTCTGGTATATTACTGTCAGACATCTGAAAATGGGCATCTCGTAAGACTTAGCCATGTTAAAAATACTATTTGGTTATTTTGCAAAAGGACAGTTATTGGGCTTGGAATCCATATTAGTTGCAGGGTAGTATACAACTAATTGCTCCTAACACACTAGACTGGGTCGATCTATTAACCGATATCGCGGCTACGCACAACCAAAAAAGTAGTTTTCGAGCCTGCGAAATTTCGTTTCTTGACTTTTTTCGACTTTGATTTTTAAGATTTTTTTCATGACCTACTAAACAATTTTCATTTGATTTTAAAATTTTCATGTATACCCTGTCTGACCCAAAAATGACCGCTAAAAATGTTGGCGATAACAGTTTTTAGAAAAAAAAATTTATTTTCGGGTTTTGGAAAAGTCGATTTTTCGACCAAAAGAAGTCCCGAAAGTAAAATTTTTTTTTAAAAACCCGTTATCGCCAAAGTTTTAAGCGCATAATTTTAAGTGGGATGGGAAATATAAGACAAATTCGTTTTAATCGAAAACATTTTTGCATGTATGCTGAAAAAACCCTTAGAAAAAAAATGGCGAAAGGGCCAATTTTTTTACCAAAACACTCCCCAAACCCAAAAAATATTTTTTTTAAAAAAGTGTTATCGCCAACATATTTAGCGGACATTTTTGGGTCAGACAGGGTGTACATGAAAATTTTAAAATCAAATAAAAATTTATTTAGTGGGTCATGAAAA
Organism: Merzomyia westermanni; assembly: GCA_949987695.1. Classification (NCBI taxonomy): domain Eukaryota; kingdom Metazoa; phylum Arthropoda; class Insecta; order Diptera; family Tephritidae; genus Merzomyia; species Merzomyia westermanni. The sequence goes on from OX465290.1 coordinate 76,189,115, forward strand.
AAACCTTAAAAATCAAAGTCGAAAAAAGTCAAAAAAAATGAAATTTCGCAGGCTCGAAAATTATTTTTTTGGGTATGCGTAGTGGAAATTTTTTTTCCTGAGCCCAAAACCTATCGAAAAATCAATTTCGCGATATCGGTTAACTTTCGTCCATACAAATCGACCCACCCTAATACACACCCTTACACTTAGCCAACAAGTTTTTAGTGATGTTAACACTAATTAATAAATTCATATCAAAAACCATCCCTAAAAAGTCATTTTGAAGCATCTTCCCTTTTGCTCCATTTTAACGTTAAGAGAAAATGTCAGCTAAATACAACGCAATGGTAAATCCAATTTAAGCTTTTACATATGTAAATGAATTTGTAACTGTCCTTTTACAGGCAAAGCAAAGGCTAAACTTAATTTGTGTACTTTTAACCAGCAGCAAGATTGCCTGCAAAAAGCAACGTCGAAAAGGGATTTAAATTCGTTTGAAATGGAATAACTTCAAATATTTTGTAAACACAAAAATACTGCAAAATTATACGAAGACTTCAATTTTGAAGGCAGATTAAATTGCTATATAAAGTTAATGTAAACTTTTTGGGTAGAATTCTTTTATTTAGTGGCCCCAAACATAAGGGTTAACCCAAAATAAAGGCCAACACTACACGAAATTGAATTGTTTACAAAATTTATTTAGAATAGGTAAGGTAGCCTTACCGGCCTTGATTTTACTACTAAATACTTTGGGTTATACTTTGATTGAGTTTATCTTTATATGGAATGTGGGCATGTCTATCAACCGTCCAGTAATTTTCATGATAATTATATTTACATTATTGTTGTAAAGGTGCCTAAAAAATGTTTGTATTGAAATCAACAAAAAGAAATAAACAAGCAGAAAAATTTTAAGCTCTAACAATTTTGGTTACATCTTGCGACAAGTTCACCCATGATTTTCAAAAGAAATTTTAGAATTTGAAAAAAAAATTATTTTCTTATTTTATTCATACATAACTCGCTAAGTGCTTTTGAAAAAAATAGGCCATCATTGCAAGTCTAGATTTTGTAGGACTGATCTCATTTTCGCTTCAAAACTGCGAAAGTATTGAATCAAAAAAATTTAGCTGCATCTAGTTTTTTAGGAAATTCAATTTTAAAATTTATTTTCTATTGAAAATTTTTAATTTTGTTTGTTATTGCCTCAGTTTTGTTTACTCAAAGGAATGACTTTAATAGGAACCATCATTTTATTGCTTAAGAAACATAATTTTATTAAAAATTGTTACTTAAATATAGGAATCTCAAAGTACGTTCAAGCTTATTCTTGCCCAATAGCTATTTACTGTGCGAGTAGTAGAACTGTCTTAAGATACCACAGCCACAAAAAAAAGTTGGCGGATCTGGTAACTCGATTCATGCATTTCCATGTACTTTGGCGCGCTGAATACAAATCTCTAATCAGAATTTGCTGTTCGGCCCTAACCAAAAAAAAACTTGGTAATTTTTGGTGGGGGTTAAGGATGAACCTCAATCCATTATTTAACTCGATGACGGATTCGGACTAGGAATTCACTTTCTTTTAAAAATCTGTATTTTTTTTTCAAATTTCCAAACTAAAAATGTGAAATTAGAAAAACAAAGAAATGTTCAAAGCTTGATTACTCTGGAACGGTTCAGCTAAAGAAAATTTTCATTAAGAATTAATTTTATACAAAACTAAAAAAAAAATTTGAAAATTGTTTACTTCAATACTTTGGCAGTTTTACACCAAAAATTAGATCAGTCCTACAAAATCTAGCCTATGTAACTTTTACAGTATTTTTTGGCAAATCTGAAAAATAATATCAACAATTTAGTTTTTTTTGGCACAGTCTGTAAATTACAAAAGTATTTGAGAGCTGTATTAGCATGTGTTTTAAATATTTATGCATAAATTTGTGTATCCCTGGCAAGTGCTTTAGTTCTCTCTTTTGGTATGTTGATGTGTGTGGCACATTGCTGGTACTACGGCTGAAGTGATTTTGCTTTAATGTCAGCAAAAGCCAACAGCTGTTTAAATACGCATAAATTTTCCTATTTGAAAGCTGAAATTTTATTCACAAACTGAATCACAACGAAAAAGAGAAATGGGCAATCAAAATCATAATATACAGGAGCACATAAAGATTTGAATTTAACTCTGTTTTCAAATGACTGCATGGCCTTGACTGAAGTTGAATTTGACCTGTGAAACACCAAAGGCATTCAAGTATTTGCAGCCTTACATGTAATGAAATTTGTAACAGAGCAATTTCTGTTAAAGAAAAATGTATAAAATAATTTTTGGTCTGTCTGTATGATTGTTAATTCGCACATCACTCAACAAGCGCTGCATAGAATTGAATGTTTTTATAATCGATTTATTGCTAGATGTCTTACATCAAGTTAAAGATACATTTTAAGCCACGAACATATTCTGCACTTTGTGATGTCAATAAAAGTTGGCACAAAATCTTTGTATAGATGTAGTCAAATTTTAACAGGCTATGTAAGTAGATATATTAGAGCAACAGAGAAAACAGAGTTTTGTTTGTTTGTTTGTGCTCGCATCAGTGAATAACTTCTTCATGAAATATATAACACATTTTTACATTGCAACAGACATAAATAGTATTTCAAGTGAGAATTACAGATACAATTACTTCGTCATCAAATTTTTAGGTGTTAGTTAATGACCTTATTGGTATTGAGTCCTCAATATAAAGGCTTTCTCGTGAGTCAGTGCAACAATATTTTCATTAACAAACCAAAACTCACTCTTGACTCAAGCACACCGCCAAAGCCAGCCAAAGGAGTCCTCGAGGAGCTTCAATAGGACTTCTTCTGCGGATAGCTCACCCTAATAAGGAGGCTAATGAAAGGCTGCCAGTGAAGCGTATCTGAAGGAAAAAAATGCACTTCAAAATCTACTTTAACGGTGCGTTTACTTAGCCCCAAAACACTCCTACATATAGCCTAGTAGGACTTTTTACGGAACTGCTCTATTCAACTTAATGTTTTTGGTTGTTTAATTTACCCTAAATTCATCTAAAAAACCCCGAAACAAGAGATCGTTGTTGTATTTAATATTAGTAAACGTCTCAGAACTAATAATAGACTGAGTCCGATTTTCATCATTATATTGCATACCAGATAAGATATGGAACTCAATTACATTGCTTATTGCCACACTCATTGTCACATTTTGGGTCACCTTGGTCTACATTTCGGGCGATATCTCTGAAACCGCTCGAGCTAAGTTAGATATCTAGTAATGTAATAGTAAAAGTTCCATTCAATGCCATTCATCAGTTTTTGAGTGATGCGCTACCAAACATGCAGACAGGCGAAAAAAAATGTTGATTTGGCTTCTATTGGCTTAAAATGGTCCCTCCTATCGATTTATCTTAAATATTTGCAATGTACAGACATCGACTTTTTACAATTTTATCATATTGTAGAGATTTGTCCCTTATCATTCATTCGTTCTCGAACTAGTTGTCTTTGAATTTATTGACTTTTCAACTTGTTTTATGAGGAAGGAGATTAAGGTGCTGTGTTAGACCAAAAAAGTTCACAGATCAACTCCCATTCACTAACAGTCACTAAAGCGAGCAATTGCCTTTATATAATAAGAATTTTTTAAACTAGAAGAAGTTATGCTTTGTGTGGCGCTGTGTTTCACATATAAGCGCGTAAAACAAGTAATAAAGTGCCTTTCTATTCAATTCTGTTATAACAAATCGTCTCAATATAAATTACCTTTCTTCCACCATAGTCTTTAGGTTTTGACAGAAGAATTGCCAGTGCCATAAATCTTCCACAGTTAATTTAGTTCTAACAATATAATGTAAATATGTACGTAAGTACTAGAGTTATCGATGGCGGCGTAGGGTTCATTACTTTAGCTAATTAAGTTTAAAATATTAATATAACTTTACGTACATAGTAGGTAACATTCGTTCAGTCAAGGACCAAAATTACACTTAGTGAAATTTCTGTCGAAATCAAAGGCCAAAAGGAATAACATTTTTGGAGCCTCGAGTAGCTAACACATTTCTGTTAATTGAGAACAACTAATTTGTTGGTTTCTGTGCCAATACTTTAAAATGTAGACTGCGCCTATATTTAGTGCCAGATCTATATCTTCTCAGACAGTCAGGCCGCACTTAAAGCCTTGAACTCATACGTCGAGCATACAATGCAAAGTCGTTAACTGAATGTCGCAGATCTCTCAACGAGATGGTTCAGCACTTCAGTATTAGCCTTATTTGGGTACCTGGGCACAGGGATATTGAAGGTAACTGCAGAGCGGCCAGACGAGGTACCACCACCCACCTCCTTCCGGGAAATAGGTCGGTAGGCATACCCATGGCCTCCTTTAAATTTAGTGTCAGCACAAACACAATGAAAATAGCAAATATGCTCTGGTCAGGCTAACCTGGCCTTCTTACAACAAAAGAAGTACAAATTCCCTGTTGTCCCTTAATAAATCGGGCATTTCATCCCTGGTAAGGGTTCTAACAGGGCACTGTTTAATAGGCACTCACGGCGCCAGAATGGGCGCAATGTCTAATGATTACTGTCGCAGCTGCAGATGTATTGAGGAGGAGGAAAGTGTTCAGCATCTGATGTGTCAATGCCCTGCACTCAGCAGGCGACGGTTGGCTATCCTGGGCCAACCGTTTCTCGATGACCTTGCTGAGGTATCAAAAATAGAAATAAAAGCGTTATCCAAATTTATTGACTCCACGAAGTGGTTCGATCCCCTGCCCTGGGTGTGAGTTGGTTTCCCCTGACGTCGGCGGTGGCGCGACCGTGTGAGTCGGCTGGTCCTTTTTCAGCCTCTGGAGATCTTTGAACACTATTACTTTAGGGTTGTTGGATCGGTTGACTGTAAAGCGGCTGAGCTGCTGTCGGCTTCAGGGATGACTTGCTCTCATCTCTGGGGCATAGATCCAGGTACTCTGTCAGAGTCCAGGTACTCTGTCCCGCCCTTGCAACCTAACCTAACCTAACCTATATTTATTTTATGGGTGGGGTTAGGGATTTGTAATGCGTTTTTGTTTCGTTATTGTTCTACAGGTAATTAACGAAACATTAAAAAATAAAATAAATAATTGGTGAGATATATACCTCCAAGGAGATTAAGGCCGAGCTTCTCTGCCAATTTGTGGTATGCTGCTTTTAAAATTTCCTACAAATTGGCGGGACCTACGATTCCGAACGGCATCTGTAAAGCAGATGGATTTTTGCTGAGAAGCCTTCCATGGCAGAAATACACTCGGAGAGTTTGCCAAACCACTACCGAGGGACGACCCCGTCATGAAGAAACTTTTTCAAGCCACTTTTTATGTTACCTGTACCAGGGCTCGAAGCTTGGACCTTCGGTGTGGTAGGCCAGTAACACTACCTCCACACCACGGCGGCCGCGCCATTATTATACTAATATTCACTATACCGAACGTGGTAACGAAACTGTAAGAAACGATACTTTTCTGTTATAGAACGAATAACAATTTCCTGGAAACGGTTACAGTGCATACAATACCATGACAGGAACTGCCTACAACGATGATCATAAGAACAGAAATGTAACCGAAACGCATGATATCGAAAAAAGAACTATTAACGCTACCACAGTAACGAAACTGTAACGAAACGTTCGGGTATGGAGACAGAACTCATAACAAAATCGCAAGATAATGCTAAAGAATTTTCGCGAGCAATAGCTTAAAAAATTAATTTGATATGGGTTCCTTGAGTCATTTTGTAACGAAAGGCTCTTTGAATATATTTTGATAAAATAACCTATTTATTCAAAAACGTTTCGTTACAATTTCTTTATGCAGATAGCGTTCCAGGTTTCGTTTCCGTGCCCAGTGTTTCGTACCCACTTAAGTCCCGATATTCTCGTTACTCTTCTGTTACTCATTGGGAACTATTCCAATCCTTCCGTTTCAAACTATATTTCAATATTTCTATGTTACTCGGAACAGTAACAGTTTGAACGAAGTTTCGTTTCTTAACGAGGTTTCGTTACAAATCACTGATATAAAATGAATAAACCTCTACTATGTACATATATCGAACTGGGCCAAATTAAAAACACCCAATATTAGAGTCCCATGACAGAATCGAATTCAGCATTCAATTCCCTTAAAGAATCTGTATTTAGCTTTTTTTATATTGACTTTTACGTCTTTCCCAAATTTGCGATGTAGAAGTTTGAAATCAGAAAACCATATCAATGTTTTAATTCTTTTTTAGGAGAAGGCAATTGTTAATTGATTACGATTAGAAAAAACCAAAAAAAAATAAATCAAAAAATATTAAAAACAATCAAAAACAAGTAAGGACGGCTGTGCCGAAGGCTTTATACCTTTCATGAATACGTGCAAACTTAAATACGCATTGTTTAAAGTTCTCTAAAACTTTGTCAGCAATACATTTAATTTTCTTTTACCATCTATAAGCAAATATCTCACCAAGTTTCAAGTTTTAATATTTCAAAATGAGGGATAAATGGCCCTAATCCTATTATCTGAACGATCGGTTGTATGGGATATATACTATATATAGCTCCGATCTTGCTGACTTTTTTACGAAATCTTTTGCTATCCATGAGAAAATATCTCACCAAGTTTCAAGTTTTAATCTTTCAAAATGAGGGAGAAATGGTCATAATCCTCTTATTTGAACGATCCGTTGTATGGGAGATATATGCCATAGTGAAACGATTATACCGGATCCGACAAATGTCTAATATAATACAAAAATACATCCGTGTGCCAAATTTCATCGAGATATCTCAAAAATTGAGGGACTAGTTTGCGTTCAAACAGACGGACGGACGGACAGACGGACAGACGGACGGACAGACGGACATGGCTGTATCAACTCATTTCATCATCCTGATCAATTTGGTATACTTAATGGTGGGTCTATCTCTTATATTTCTAAACGTTACAAACATCGGACCAATGTTAATATACCATTTCATGTTCATGAAAGGTATAAAAAATCCAAAATAATCAAACAAATAGTGGTTTTGACAACTTTTGATTATTTTTGATTTTTTTTATTATATTTGATTTTTTCAGTATTGTTGATGTGTATATTTATGTGCTTCTACAACAATATTGAAATAAATCAAAAATAATCAAAAGTAATCAAAACAACTATTTTCGATTATTTTCGGTTTTTTTGAATTATCGTAAAAGATCATGATTATTTTTGATTGTTTTTTGAATTAATTGGAAAATTTTATGAGCTTGGGTGTTTTATGAGCTAAGAGGTAGGACAAATTAATTACATCGATCTTGTTTTTTGTTTTAATTAATTTATTTCTATCGATATTTTTTGACTTCAATTTGAAGTCATTATTAGGACTGAAAAAATTAAACAATTGTACAAAAACAATAAACTTTAACAAAAAATTAACACTACTTACATCTTCAGCTGTTATTTTAAGACTAAAAAGCTCAACACTAATTATTTCTGACAAGAATATTATAATTAATAATTCGAAAATAATCATTAAAAATTGAAAGTAATGGCAATCAATCATTGAAGGGATTCTCGAGAGAATAATTAATTAAACCGACAGTCATTACGATCAATAATCAATATTTAACAGATCTGATTTAAAGCTTGATTACTCTGGAAGATTTTCATACAGAATTTTTTTGCTGGGAATTAAAGCGTTACAAAAACGAGCTTTAGTTCTGTCCTATGAACCAAATATACTTTTTCGGAAAGGGGAGAAAAAATAAAAATACACGTGTATCGGCGATTTTCATGTACACGTCAGCATTTTTTTTATTGTATAATTATACATTTCCGAAAAAGTTTATTTGGTTTATAGGACAGAACTAAAGCTCGTTTTTGTAACGCAGTGTTATACATAAAAAAAATTCTTTCGTGTACATGAAAATTGCCGATACACGTGTATTTTTATTTTTTTCTCCACTTTCCGAAAAAGTATATTTGGTTCAAAGGACAGAATGTGTGTAATGCGGTGTAAGCAGCGCAAGTTTTTTACTTTAGTAATTGGCTTTTTTCCTCTATAAATGAGTTCAGTACTACAAAATCTAGACTAGCAATTAAAGAGCTTTAGAAATTAATATTGAGATCTGTCACTCTTAAAGTTTCGTTTTATATGTTATTTAAAATAATATCAATATAATTAAAAAAAAAAACAACCAAATTATTAGGGCCAGTCTAATGTAGAACAAACATTTTGATAAGTATTACTTCAGCAAAAATACAAACTTTCAAAGTTGCGAATTATGGCGCTCATTCAAATTACTTCATCATTCGCTTTTTCTAAAATACTTCCATGTCATTTTGTTTGTTAATAATTCTCTCATTGTAAACTACTTAAGGAAGTTATTTTCTCTTTACTTACAATAGATTCTCAACTGAAGCTTTACAATTTACTTACTTAAAGTTGTTCATGAGCTTTTACAGTAGTTTACAACGAAGTTACTGAGTGTATTGAAATTTCTGAATGCCAGTGCTTGTGTGTTCATTAGGGTGCGACGCACATTTCAACAGACATGTTTAACCGGTAATCTGTTTGAAATATAGAACTTGATCTCTTTATCTGGCTGCTAGTTTTCACGAGAGCACACTTAAGTCCCAAAGGTTCGTTTTAATACCACATGGATCAAACTATCTTGTCTATTCCGCCAAGCAGGGAATATCCTTTGGCTTTATTCTACATAACTAGCCGAGATGATTATAATATTCGGACCTCATGTATTTCAGTCTTATATCCCACAGTGCAGAGCATTCACAAAGAAGATGCCTCACTGTTTCGGGCTCCTCTGCGTGTCTCCAGTTTCTGCAAAATTTATTGAAGGGAATGCACAACATTTCAGCGAATGGGCCCGTAAGAAGGGTAAAGGGTCATTTAACTGAAAATTGGTTCGGCACTGTTTTAAGACTAGAGGTTTAAAATGCCTTGAAGTACGAGACGGTACATTGAAGTTCACTTCACTTAGAAGAAATGGGCTGGATAGTGAACCGTTTAGCAATTTAATCATAAAAATAATTCCAAGCATTTCCCTCCGACTAGAAAGTGTGTGCAGATTAATGAGTTTTAAACGATTCGTATAGGGTGGCAGATTGTACAAGGGATCCCAATGAAAATCTCTTAAGGCAAATAGTAAAAATTGTTTTTGAACTGATTCAAGGCGATCTACTTAAACCCTTTCCGGATAATGAAAGCGGACCGGATGTGCCCACTCTAGCAAACTCATCTTTTATCTCATTTCATGATATACTATAGTCTCCAGTGACTCACACCAGGTTAATCGAGAGTTGCTCAGCCATCTCGTTGAGAGATTTGCCTCACCCCTCTTGGGACTACCATTCATTGTTTTTATAATATTACGGCATACGCTGTACCGCTACATACAAATACACTCCCCTTCATCTCTCGCTTTTTCTGCGCTTCTGCTGCCTCTTACTATTCCCATTTATATTCTTGTTCCTCCTCATTCAAATTGTGCGGGTTAGTACAAATAGTTTCACAGAGGGGGTGTGACAGACACACACACATGTACATCGAGATAGTAAGAATTGAAACTGAATGAACTTCCTCATGTAGGTTCCTAAGCATTGCTATTGGGAACCACGCTCAACGTATGTATATATGCTTATATATGTATAAGTATACACAATAGTATATAAACAATAACTCAAATGTACTTCTTAGCTTCACTGAACTTCTGGCCACGACACTGCCAAGTTCCTTAGTTCATGCCGTCTAATGAAGTTCGTTGTAGATTTTATTTAGTTCTTCCCCTTGTTCTTACTTCGTGTACGTATTTTCTGTTACATTTGTTTAGCTTGTCAATGGTTTCCTCTTAGTGACCAACAACATTTTATTAGCGACCCCTCACTTTTGTAAGGTTTTTTAACGTCTTTATTCCGACTTCCACAAGTTTGTGCTATACTTTTCTCAATAAACAAAAAGTATGTAAAGTAAGTGCTTTATTTTATTCAATATTTAAGTAAAATTGAGATACTTAGTAAAATGTTTCTCTGACACTCAAGTAAGGAAAGCGCTGTCTTCGGCTATGCCAAAGATTTTATACCTCTTATGAAAAAGCATCACGGTTATCAGTGTTCGATCCTTACTTACAATAAGTTCTAACTAAGGAAAATTTGACGGTCCAACCACATTAATTGAAATATATATAGCCCAAAACACGTTTATCGGAACAATCGATTGTATGGGGGCTATGTATTGATCCGATCTTGTTAGTTCCGGCAAATGATTAACATATTGCAAAACGGCCGCCAAATTTGAGCCAGACAACTCTAAAACTAAGGGACTATTTTGCGTTTAAACAGACAGACGGACGGACGTGGCTAAATCGACTCAGCTTATCGACCTGATCATTTCTATATACATATTGGTGGCTCTATCTCTTCTTCTTCTCATACTTAAAAACATCGGACCAAAGTTATAATACCATTTTATGTTCATGAAAGGTATAATTACGGAAAGAGAATGACAAAACTTATCAGATTTTGTAAAATGTGATATTGTACCAGGCCAGTGTCTTTTAATAAATATGTAAATTCACGAGTTCAAGGCCTCATATACAATTATTAGATACGTCTTGAAAACTTTCATCAATCGCTAGATTTTTAAAGTTAAGTTCTTAGGCAGCGATGCAGAGTTTTTATTGAGAGTGAAATTTGAGGTACTATTTTTGGGATGCAACGGAAATGAAAAATTGTAGCAGAGTATTGTTGTAGAATTGAGATAATGTAGAATTTAGGAAGTAGCTAATTGTGACAGAATTTTGAAGGGTTCTGATCATTTCAGGACTTTTTGGGGATAACTTCGAAACTTTTTCGGGATAAATTTAGGGCATTTTCCTTTCTTGATTGTTTGCGAAACTTCCTCGGGGCTATTTCAGGATCATTTCGGGATTATTTTTGAACCCTTTTCAGGACAGTTTTGGATAATTTCGAGGTTTTTTCGGGACAATTTCGGAACCTTTTTGGATAATTTCGGGATAATTCCGAAACTTTTTAGGATAATTTCGAAAATGTTTTCGGGAATATTTTGGAAATGTTTCCTTGACTTCTTCAGGACCATTTCGGGACATTTCCAAAATCTTTTCGGAATTCGGGACTTCTTAGGGATTATGTTGGTATTATTACAGGATCATTTCGGGGCCTGGCTAATAGCCACTCTCACTGTTTTTTGTATATAAAATATTTCTGAAATGAAAAAAATGTGATAGGCTATTAATTAACTTCGAAAGAAAAAATTTTGAAGATTTTGCAAGATATAACGCGATCATGCCCAAAAATACTAGTGCTAATAGATATATATTGGTAAATCTGGTTAAATCACCACGCCTACTTATTTACAAAAGTTTGTTTAAAAGGTTATGTAAAATTAGTATCGGCAATGTCTTCCTCGGGTAGAGGCAAGAAACGACTTAGTTTAAAAGTAGCATTAGGAGAGTTTTAAATTTTAAAAGCAGTTTAAGTAATCGTGACTTTGGACTACTTTCTCGAGCCATCATTTATAGGTTTGTGTCAGTTTGTTTGAACGCAACTAGCCCACAGTTTTAGATTATCTCGCTGAAATTTGATATGGGGCCGCCATTTTTTAGTATATTAATCATTTGTCAGATCCAAGTAGATCGGACCCATACAACATATAGCCCCATGCACTCGTTTGTTCCGATAAACGGGCTTAACGGAATAAGATAAATATTGTAAATAAAGAGCGGAAACTGATAAAGCGACGCGTTGTCATGAAAGGTATAAAGCCTTCGGCACAGCGAGAAACAGCGCTCTCCTTACTTGTTCTTATTGTAGTTAGCAGCTTTTATCGCTATGGTGCCAACACACTCATATTTGTATGTACAAAAGCTTTAAAACGCATTTGGTTTATATCAAAACTTTTTGCATTGCTAATCTACTTTCGCGTCATCCATCTTCATACTGTTGCCAAGTTCTGACATTGGACTCTTTGCACTTTAATTTTATTTGACTTTACACTCACTCGATTTAGTACCTAAATATGCTATTTAATGGTTTTTGATTTTATTTGTATAGTTTATGTCAGTATGGAAATGAATTCCATTGCTCCCTGCTGCTTTTACACATTTTGTTTCCTTTTATTTGTTTCCTGCGTTTGTTTCGAGGTTAAATGGTCATTACAGTATAGCCATTATAGCTTTTATTGCTTAAGTTTTCAATCTATACGCTTGAAGCTTTTATTTTGTTTTTCTAATTACTTGCAACTTCTAACAACACCTCTACAATACCATAATAGGTGTGTGCATTGTACATAAGCTGCGTGAGAGTAGGAATTTAGGCAAACAATGCCTTGGGCTATAATAAAAATAATGATTTTGGGACGGTCTACCTCTGAGGAGATTTCATATGATCTTCTCCTCGAGCGTGTGCTGTGGTTGTTCGGGGGAACGTCAAGGGGATGCCGGTACTATGTCACCAATAATAAAAGCAAAGGCAAAGATTCAAGGTGTTACCAAGAGGTTTAATCAAATTTCAATAATATATATATACATATGTAGGAAAGTACAAAGTGAAGCAAAGTATAAAGAAAGATTTATACTCAATGAAAATTACCTGGAGAGGGATGATGGCTTGAAGTGCTGCTACTGGAAGATATCCAAAGACAGCTTTTTCAAACCGATCATCCTCTCTTTCTTCCTTAGCTATGCAAATCCTCAACGGTGTATTTCCCGACACATCGTACACCTTGTTGTGAGTACACGAGCGATTCCCAACCATTGCAAGTCCTTTGGCTTCAACAGTGGTAGTTGAATGTTTTCGTACAAGTTGGCGGAACAGATTTGTGTATGCATATTTTCCAATGCGAACCACGCTGAAAAGGTGTTCTCATATCGCTTGCTTCAGGGCTAAAACCAAGATTGGGAAGGTTACACCCATTCATCGGATGTATGGCAGATATTTGAGCGCAAGTTCACGATTTACCTGTTCCACCGTCTACCTCTAATTAAGAAGCATCGGAAAATTTTTAATAATTAATTCAAATGTAGGAACCTGATATACATTATTGTGCTTCATTTACAGGCAAAAATGTTGTTTGAATTCTTGAATCTAATTCTCGGTTTCACACTTAGTGCTTACGTTATGCTGCAATTGTAGGAATGGGTTCCCGGTAATGCGAGATGTTTTTATGACATTTTATGCTCTCCGGGTTTGCTGTGGCATTAAAAAACGCTCACAGAAGGAAAACTATGGATAACTGGGAAAACAAACAGTTTATGCGGCAACATATGGAACCTAAGGTCAATGATGGACTGAACTCTTTACACTTCCATCAAACGAGATATTAGCTAAAACATTAATTTAAGCAGAGAGGACCTTTAAAATAAAATAAATAATTGGCGCGATATATACCTCCTGAGGAGATTAATACCGAGCTTCTCTACCAATTTGTGGTGTGCTGCTAATTTGTCCTTCAAATTGGCGTGACCTACAGTTTTTGCGATTCTGAACGGCATCTGCAAAGCAAATTAATTTTTGCTGAGAAGCCTTTTATAGCAGAAATACACTCGGAGAGTTTGCCAAACCACTGCCGAGGGACGACCCCGTTATGAAGAAACTTTTTCAAACCACTTTTTATGTTACCTGTACCAGGGCTCAAATTTGGACCTTCGGTGTGGTAGGCCAGAAACACTACCACCACACCACGGCGGCCGCCACCTGCTTTGCTGAGTACTATATGAGCCACTGTCGAAGAAATATACGAACCTTTAGGTTTTGTGAATTGCCAATTATCTGCAAATGCAGCGCTCTAAAAAGTCAAAGACCCACTCACCTAGGTGGTGTGCCAAAATACAATGGAAGAGTTGGTTCGTATTTCACAATTTGTTTCTGAATAAAGTTTGATGTTACTTATCCGAGTTCGTCGGGTAGATATTTAGCACGACGTTCAAGCTAAAGTAGGTGTTGTACAACATGAACTATTGATTTTTAGTTTTTGAATAGCACATGAAACATATAATGAGATAAATCACCTTTCTTTCCCTTAGAGAAGTATCGTCTTTCCATCATTTCATATCCATAACGATAGCGCCAGTAATTGTCAAATCAACGATTTCTTTAATGAGACCTCTACATTGAGTTTACAGGCCAACTTTTTAATTTATATTGTTTTAATATACCTGTTCCCGGAGTCAAGGACCTCACTTACGTCTCCTAGTATCTGGAACAAGTTAATCTTTTTACTAAATGGGCTATCCAGTCAAAGACATACATTTTGTTTCCTCCCAAATTCTATTGCAACCCCGAAATCGAAAACTAATATTTGGTTTGAAGACCCAAGCCAAACCTAAACCCAGAACAGCATTTCCTTTTTCCTAATAACAATACGCCAAATATTCCAAAAGTTGTCTGAAATAGTTCCAACATAGTCCCACAATAGCACCGTAATGTTTTCGATATAATTAAAAGTAATGCTTAACTGATCTCGAAATAATTCCGAATGACCCTGCAATAGTTCCTTCAAGTTCCAGAAATAATTCAAGGTAATCTAATAAGGATCTCTAAATAGTTCCGAAATAGTCCGCGATAGTCCCATAATCCTTTATAAACAATTAAAAGTAATCCTATACTGATCTGGAAATAATACCGAAAACATGGTCACGCAATAATCCCGAAATGTTTCCACAATAATCAAAAGTAATGTTAGTGATCTCTAAATGATTCAGAAAATAATCTCTAAGGTAATTTGGAATTATCCCAAAAACCCAAAAGTAACCCGATAATGACTTGGAAATAGCTCCGAAATGTTTTTGAAAATAATACCGAAAATTGTACCGAAATAATACTGATATGATCACGATAATAAATCTCATAAAAAAATTTCACCAAGAAAAATAAATAAGAACTGAATATTAGCAAAAACTCTTCAAAAATCATCACACAGAGAGAAAGCGAATTTTTTTTCATTAACAGCTAAATTTTCATTTTCATAAAAAAATACTATCCAAACTAGTGAAATGAAAAACTAACAAACATTTAAATATAAACGCATTCGTTCATGCACACGCTTTCGGTGTTGTACACGTCATATACGTAACATTTTGGCCAAAAAAGAGCCTAAACTGATGTTCGTAATGATAACAGCCCAGAGTTAAAAAGCTGTAAATATGTATGTATGTATGTACATATACATAGAGTGAAATCGTGATTTGAGTTTACATTTAATTTCACTTCGCAAATAGAGCCACATATGCAGTCATTTGGAGAAATAAATGAAGTTTAAATTTAGAATTATTCCTCTCATTTCTCTTCTTCGATCGTTTATCAATATAGAAAAACAGAAGAGCTAAGTTTGATGTTACGTTATGAGCTATTTCTGTTATCCACTACATATTTTGCAAAAAGATAAATAATGGGGTACACTTCATGGACTCTGATAGTCTCACGGTTCGTCAAGTCACTGATCAGGAGGAACAAATGTTCCTTAGCGAGCCTAAGAAGTTCGACTAAATATTTGACGAAAATTTTTATAATGCCAGTGACTTCCTGGCGAAAACTATGTACTTATCGGGTGCTGTTGATGCTATTTTTTTGTAAACAATTAGGGTTCTTTGTAAGTTTCCAGCTAATAGCTGGGAGTGTAGTCATGTCTCGGAACCGGATAGCTTTGCCTACAGTGTCTATTCATGGCAAAATAAATGCTAGACCTACATCCCCGCTGAGTACGACAGCGATACCGTAAAAATGTTGTAGAGCCACACGATCGAAAACGAAACCGAAAGGGAGTAAAAACAAGTAAGGAAGGGCTGTCTTCGACAGTGCCGAAGACTTTATACCTTTCATGAATACTCATCAAGGTTTTAAATGTCCGATCCTTACTTACAATTAGTAAAAACTCTGAAAAATCGTTAATTGAAAGATACATAGCCCAAACCCCATTTATCGGAACAATCGATTGTATGGAAGCTATATGTTATGTTGGTCCGATCTGGGTGATTTTCACTACACACATTACATGTATAATAGGCGCCAAACCGGCAAAAGTTTTACATTCCTAGCCTTTTAACTGCAAAATTTATAGCCCAAAACCCACTTATCGCACCTATCGATTGTATGGAGCTATGCGTTGTATTGCTCCGATCTTGCTAATTCCGACGAACGATTAATCTCATGCAAAATGGCGGCTCCATACCAAATTTCATCAAGATATCTCAAAAACTGAGGGACTAGTTTGCGTACAAACAGACAGACGGACATGGCTAAATCGACTCAGCTCATCGCCCTGATCATTTCGGTATACTTATTGGTGGGTCTATCTCTTCTTCTTCTCATACTTATAAACATCGGACCAAAGTTATAATACCATTTCATGTTCATGAAAGGTATAATAATTTAGTAGAAAGAAAACGAAACCGAAAAAATTTGAAATCATTTTGAAGTATGAAGGTGAAACTTGAACCGAAATGAAATGGAAATAATTTAACAGAAGGGAACCGAAACACTTTGCAGAGAGCAGAACGAAATGGAAATAAATTTGTGAGACATAAACGAAACCGGAATTTGAAACTATGATGGACTTCGACTATTTAGGAACCAGCGTTACCACCGAAAATAATGTCAGTTTAGAAATTTAACGAAGAATCACTCTTGCAGGTACTACTTTGGACTGAGAAGTGAGATCCTCTACCGACGGACGAAGATCAGGGTCTATAAGCCTCTCATCATAAATACTGTCGTTGTTGTTTTTAGCGACAAAAACACTCCCCGAAGGTTTTGGGGAGTGTTGTCGGAAGTGACAGTCCTTTGCCGGATATGAACCTGGTACGCCCCGGTATTCCCTTACGGTACTCCCCGACTGTCGTGGTAACGATTTGATATGATCAGTGGAACCTTCTAGGTCATGTCACCTTCCCCTCTGGATACGGTCGGAAGAAGATGAGATGGCCCTTGGGGTATTCGAGAGAAAAGTTCTCCGGCAAAATGTATGGTTCTTCCGTTGATGCTAACGGCGAATATCGAAGGAAATTTAATGGTGAGCGGAAATAATTTTGTGGAACTTTCCCGAAACTGGAACAAAATGGAAATAATAGTTTTGTAAAACGAAACCAAATTCGAAAAACTTCGCAAAACCGAAGGCGACACGAAAGCTGAACCGAAACAAAACCAGAACGCATTGGAAACTCGTAAAGAGAACGAAACCAAAACTAATTTGTAAAACGAAGACTGAATCAAAACCGAAACATTTTACAAATCTAAATAATTTTTTATCACAAACGAAAAGCGAAATCGAAACATTTTGGAAAACCAAAATTAGCCCTAAGCGGAACGAAACCAAAATGAAGACTGGAAACTTTTTAAAATAGAAGCAAGAACGTTCCTTTGGTTTTAAAACCCACTCATAATAAGAGGCTTAGAGAATTTACCTAACTCAAGTTAAGCTGTTCTGTTATACTAGCTCATTTATTTGTTTGTCTAACCACACAAAGTTTGTTGTGCGCATAAATGCTTTTGACTACAACAACCAGCACCTTTGGCAAAATACAGATTGACGTCACTTATGCCATTTCGAAGTTGCTGATTTGCTGCTTTGCTACCTACGATTACAATCAAATGAGAGGCGCTTGTGCTTCCGGCGACTACTCAGTCATCGTCGTTCGCTTATGTGGTAATATGGCTCTCGCTATAAACGATAATTGCTGCTACATCAATGCACTACATACACACATACATATTGGAATTATATTGAAATTCATCAAGGGTTTGCGTTTTCCGGAAGTTCTTTGGTTTAATTACTTCATCACTGAAAGGAAAACAAAGCATTTATAGTAGTTCAAAATTAAATCCTATTTAGTTGGCTCTGCAGTTCAAAATCAAGTCTAATGAGATCTACTGTGATTAGAATCTAATATACATAGAGCCAATTAACAAGCTTGATTTGTTGAAGCATTTAAGGAGTTTCCAATAATGGAACGAGTAATTGATTTAAAGGGCTTTCACAAGCCCATCGTAACCTCTACCTTCTCTGGCCTGTATAAAAGAGTTTGGAAGGTGGGTCTACGCGTGAACAAGAACAAAGCGAAGTACTTTTTTATCATCAAATTAAGAAACGAATCACTTGGGCCTTGGCTGCCACGACACCCTCGATAGTTATACATCTGAACTTATGACGGACTTCATTAATTTGGTTGGTATGCAAATGCGATCAAAACTGTGCAATCAGTGGTCACTTCTTGATTTACTCGACCCACAGACATCTAAAACCCCTCAAACTTTGCATTTGTGAAAATTAAGATATACCAGTAAAACTATAAATTTTTGGAAATGATACTGCTCTAGCTATCCAATGATATATAAAATATGAGCTCAATGCTTTCATTTCCGTCTGACTGTCCGAATATATAATAAACCTCCTTACAATGGAAGCGCTGGGTAGCATGCCATTCATCGCATCGCATAGTGAATAGCTCCCCGTGAAAGATGATTCAGTGATCGAATTTCCGAAACAATACTCATCCACTCTGGCCTTTCCTTGGGCTTCGATCTATTTGTAAACTGCAGCCTTTCTCCCAGCTAAGTTCCTACCGACTTCTCAATAATGTTAGTATGAGCAGGGACCGGCGCAAGGTAATCTGCCTTTCGACTAATGCAGTCGAACTGCGTCGATGTACTCGAGTCCCTAAAAAAATCAAAAGGAGTATTCTTTAAAAGGCCAATACTGCATAGAAGATATTTTGGATTGATCAAAAAATCATTCAGCCAAGGTGCCATCTTTGGAGGGGAAGACCAAAGTCTTCCAATTTCCATACCTTAGTATTACAAGGCAACCGAGGTCTTCTTAGCTTTCTTTCCTACATAAAGAGTCCATGACAGATTGGTGTCAAAATATATCCATGAGATAATAAGTGCTGTCAAGCAATATCAGGGAAACAACAGCCATTAAGGGCGGTCCGAGTTCAGGTATCTTGTTGGAGGTGGAAAATATATCTTTATTTGAACCAAACATGTGCAAGGGAAAATTGGAAAGTTTTTGTACTCCTCAGATGCCACTGCCGACTGGCGTCTGTCTTGAAGCAATCAGCTCGCAATATATAAGTTTGAATGTTTTTAGTCAATACCACAGCCTGGGTTATGCGTATACCTCTTTAGACAGCAGTCCAACATGCACAATACACATTCACTCAGAAAGAATTAGTTCAGCCTTTGCACTGTGTAATGTACACCTATCAACACCAGCTGAAATCCATTATTTATAAAACAATAGAGCAGAAGGAGTGACGCGCTAAAACCATCGAGCCACAAGATGAACAGATGAAAACGGAAAAAGGGAGCGAGTAATGAAAACTACCAGTTGCAAATAAATTTAATTAATTTCATTGCTATATTATTCATGTGATAAGCAAACAAGTAAGGAAGACTAAGGCAAGGAAAACTATACCATTATATACCTTGTTGTGAGACTATATAGCATGCCACTTTTACCAGTATTAGGTTGTAGAAAAAAAATTAGCAATTCCACCAGCCATTGTCCTTCCAGAATATTGAACGATTTTCAAAAGTTTCGCGTTGCTCTTACAGCCAGACATTTACATTTGCATTAAATCAATTTTAAATTTGTATGCAGCAAACACTTCACTAACCACTCAAGGTTTACTGATAGTGAACCTCAATTTCCATTAATAATTTTTATTATAACTCAAAGTTTTATTTAAGTGAAAATAACTCCCCATTATCATTC
The DNA here is from genome assembly GCA_949987695.1 of Merzomyia westermanni. NCBI lineage: Eukaryota > Metazoa > Arthropoda > Insecta > Diptera > Tephritidae > Merzomyia > Merzomyia westermanni. The sequence goes on from OX465290.1 coordinate 76,208,877, forward strand.
ACTGAGTTTTAGTCCACTTTCACTTTCATTAACACTGAAATTCATTCCATTACCACTCAGATTTATTATAAAATTTAAATAAATTATTTGTTCACATTAGCATTAATGCAAACTAGCAATCATTTCCATTCACAGCCAGTCGAATGGATTTTACATTTCCAAGCATAAAAATAAGCAAACGAAAAATTGCCATCGCTTGTGCGTTAGTGCGAATGTTTGTTTAGTTGGTCTCTCCGCTAATGCACACGAATTAAATTGGTTATGCTGAAATAACAGCCATTGGTCGTGTTCTTAGACTCGATCCCCGTGCAGAAATAGCAGTAAAAAGTTCCCTCCCTCTCTCTGCTTCTCAACTTCGCACCTTTCCCCTATTTCCCTATTTTCCAATTTTATTCTTCTTTTCCAATTCGTCTCCTTCAAGTCCAAATTCACCAATAGCGACACCGCCATATATGGCTGCACCTTCTTCGGCATCCGTATCTCCAATGTCATCTTTGTGTCCATATCCATATTCAGATCCAGATCCATATTTTTATTTGCATCATAATCCGTTACTCCATTTTTATCTCTATTTGTATATCGATTTTTTTTTGTAGCGACAAAAATACTCCCCGAAGGTTTTGAGGAGTGTTGTCGAAAATGACAGTCCTTTGCCGGATATGAACCAGGTTTGCTCCGGTACTCCCTTGTGGAGCAATTTGGTATTACCAGTGGAGCATTCTAATCTGAGGTAAGAAGCATCATATTCGTATATCAGCCATCAAGTTGCACGTCATTACCTCGGGCATATTCTAACCCCCAAACCGGCGGGAGGGTTTGCATCTATTTTCATCTCTATGTCTACATTCTTTTCCTCTTATCCCCAGTCCATCTCCATCTAAACTTCCATGTGAATTTCCATCTCTACCTCTATCAACACTGCTATTTCGATCTCCATATTTATTTCTAATTTCATCTCCACCGCTATCCCGATCCCCATCTTTATATATCTCACCATTTTCGTATCCTTCTGGATCTGCACCCTTGATCTACATTTATATCTTCATATCCACATTCATATTCATATGCGTACCCATTTCCAACCCCACCACCATCTCCATCTCAATTTCAATATCCATATTGATCTCAAATTCCATCTACTTCTCCATTCGTACCCATTTCTCACCCACAGGACCTTATACTACATTCTGTATTGTGCCCAGCTAGGTATAAAAGCAGAAGCTGACGATAGATTCTGGCTGGCGATGAGTTTTATGTATTTGACGGCGTTAAAAAGTATAAAGGAAGACAGTTGTCTTTATTGGCAATGGCAGGTGAGCGATAATTCGTTTGTGGTGTCGGATATGATCAACGTTAACGGAAGGATGATAATATGTATGTACGTACTTGTATGTATTAGACTTCAAAAAAGGAGCGCATGTACTTCAGACAGCGCTCATATGCAATATTATAGCTATGCTTTCATTTACATTTGTAAATATCTTAATATATAAAAGTCAACCTACCAACGATGACTACCCCGCTTCAATTTCACCTTGGATTCCAACACAATCTTAAATTTTTCCTCCTGTATACCAACACCAACCCATCCCACCAGTCACGAAAGATCATCGAATAAGAGCAGGAACTAATGCGATTTATCGCACGCTACCAATTCACGCGTAAGTTATTCACTATGCCATGGAAATATTCGCTTCCATAAGAGTTACATTAGATAAACTTTTCTTACCGCGTGGAGAATTCCTAACCTGTGAATTGATAGCGCGCTATAACTCGCGGTGTTTCCTCTTTTATTTGACGCTCTTCGGTGATTGGCCGGAAGGAGCGGAAACAATGGTTTTTAAAGATATTTATGGATAACAACAGTGCCTAAAAGCATGCACTGTTTTGCAGACTGCACCCGTACAAGGGGAACTAATTTCATCATTGTTAAAAAGTGAACCTCTCCAAACAAAATTACCCACATTTACCCATAGTTTGAGTCGCGAGACTCATTTTTTGAGCAGAGTTCTACCTATTGCTCGCTGGCAGGGCAAATATGCAATGTACCTAACTTCCGACAGCCTGAAAGTATGTAATAATTTATTTATTATGTTTATTGTACAAATATTCGAGACGGCGGTAAGAACTGTTTAATCTGTTAAGGAAAAATTCTTAATAGAACAGAAAACCTCAATCATTTCAAAACTACACACAACCATCAAAATTCCAAAAAGGGAGCGAACTTTACGCGCAAGAAAATGTTTTACAAGGTGGCGTAATAACCAAATCAGTGAAGCTGCGTGAACACACACAAATTGAAGCAAGAGTTCAAAACAACTGTGAAATGTCAAAGTCGGCTTGACGACTCTCGACTGCTGCGATGATTGCTACTTTTTAAAGAAACTTGTAAAAAAATGGATACTTTAGGTAGTTCGGAGATGGTTTGAATAAAGTTTTCTACAACTGACAAATCTTTGCCAAATAAATGTGTTAAATCACACAGTTTGGTATATAAAAATCCGTTATAAACCAAACTAAGCCTACCTTATTTGCTTTTATTTATATTATTTATTGTTTGTGAGCTCGAACCTTTTTTTTTGTCCAATTCAAAAGGGATGAACAATGGATACAGATTTGTATACATATGTACGTATGTATTTATAAGTAAATATATTTCTATGTACTCACATTTGTTTAGTAAGTACAAATAATTTCTTAAAACTCTTGGTAAACGTGGCACATTTATCATTTCCGTCTACATTTATTTGAGCTTTCCGTTTTCCGTTGAGCAAAATAAGTTGTCAACTTAAAGGATTTATTGCTTACTTAACTTCCAACAAAATTTCACCACATTATCAAGCAGTAATATTAATTACTTTTCCCCATTATTACGTTTACTATGCGATGTCACCCGCCATACTCCAACCACAAATTGCCAGCAACGCTGAGATGTTTTGCTATCACCAAACAATTTATAAGACCTTAAGTTGATCGAGTGTGAAGGCCGGACGGTGTGGAAGGGGCGACAGCGAATTTTAATTGATTTTAAGCAATCAGCAACGTACTTATTGAGGGTAATGCGAAAATGAAGTGAAGAATCAAATTATCAGTTTCATTTGGAAAGAAGAAGAAGGAAATGTAGGAATGGAATCATTGAACGCATAAACTCCATAACTGATAAAAAGTGAGTGGAGTTGGGATTGGGAAAAGAGGCAGAGTCAGGTAGACGGTAAAGTAAATAAAATAGAATAAATAAAACAATAAAAAATAAAATAAGATAAAATAAATTAAGTAGAATAAAATGAAATAATAATATATAAAAAAAAAATAAAAAAAATAAAATAAATTAAATAAATGGAAATAAATTAAAATAAAATAAAATAAAACAAAATAAAAGAAAATAAAATAAAAGTAAATAAATTGAAATAAATTAAAATAAAATAAATAAAACAAAATAAAAGAAAATAAACTAAAATAAAATAGAATAAAACAAAATAAAATAAAATAGAATAAAATGAAATGAACTAAAATAAAATAAAATAAAACAAATTTAAAATTATATAAAATAAAATAAATTAAATAAATTGAAATAAATTAAAATAAAATAAATAAAATAACATAACATAAAATAAAATAAAATAAAATAAAATAAAATAAAACAAATTTAAAATTATATAAAATAAAATAAAATAAAATAAAATAAAATAAAATAAAATAAATAAATTGAAATAAATTAAAATAAAATAAAATAAAATAAAATAAAATAAAATAAAATAAAATAAAATAAAATAAAACAAAATAAAAGAAAATAAAATAAAATTAAATAAATTGAAATAAATTAAAATGAAATACATAAAAGAAAATAAAAGAAAATATAATATAATAAAATAGAATAAAACAAAATAAAATAAAATAGAATAAAATTAAATGAATTAAAATAAAGTAAAATAAATTAAATTAAAATTAAATAAATTGAAATAAATGCAAATAAAATAAAATAAAACAAAATAAAAGAAAATAAAATAAGATAGAATAAAACAAAATAAAATAAAATAGAATAAAATGAAATGAACTAAAATAAAATAAAATAAAATTAAATAAATAAAATAAGATAACATAAAATAAAATAAAATAAAACAAATTTAAAATTATATAAAATAAAATAAAATAAAATAAAATAAAACAAAATAGTATCAATTAACAAACAAACATAAAAATTCGAGCTTTGCTCCAACAACAATCACCATACCTATAATTGTTACAGGTACAGTGCGGGTGCATAACAAATAACACAGAAGTGTTGATATGCAAAAAAGCCCTTCTGTATCTAAAACTGTTCTATGAACGCGCCTAAAAATATTCCACTTTCCTTGAGTTGACATATAAAATATATGTACCAAAGAATGTATAAAAGGAATAAGCAAATGGCACATTAGAGGAAAAATGCATCGTGACGCTACAGGGTATCATAGCTTAGTTGTTAGAGTACTCTAACAGCGGCTTTGGTGCAGACACTTGGGTTCGTATCTCAGTGTCCGAGAAGGGGTCTGATGAGAAGCTGGGCACTTCGAAACATGTCATCCCATACCATCGCTGTGCATAGCGTTGTAATTTTTCCTCTAATATCAATTAACAAACAAACATAAAAATTCGAGCTTTGCTCCAACAACAATCATCATAAATAAAACAAAATAAAATAAAATAAAATATTGATTTTTTATACCAACAATTTTGTTGATTTACGGCCTGTACATTTTCAAGTATTCATGAAACGAGCTCAAGGCCAAGAATAATAATTTTTCACTTTTTGAATTTTTATGAAAATTATTATTGTTTTTACTTATTAATAATAATTTTTAATTAATTATTAAATGTTTTTTGATTGAATAGAGTAGGAAAAATGTTTAGAGACAACTGCCATAGCTTTTCTTATAGATCCATTTCGGAAGCTGCTAGACTTCACTCATCAGCGAAATTTTGGCACGCATTGCTAACCATTAAGCCAACAATACGCTGGTTTTGATGTCATCTAAACTCCTAGTTCTATTCTTCTTTTTACCATATGCATGAACCACTTCCGCCATTTGACAGTTAGTAGTGTGATTATGATGGATTTTTTGGCAGATCTGTTTTATCAACTGAACTAGGAGTTTAGATGACATCAAAACCAGCGTATTGTTAGCTTAATGGTTAGCAATGCGTGCCAAAATTTCTCTGATGAGTGAAGTCTAGCAGCTTCCGAAATGGATCTATAAGAAAAGCTATGGCGGTTGTCTCTAAACGTTTTTCCTACTCTATTCAATTAAAAACTCTTAATAATTAATTAAAAATGATTATTAAAAAAATAAAAAACAATAATAATTTTCATAAATTCAAAAAGTGAAAAAAATTTTATTATTGGCCTTGAGCTCGTTTCATGAATACTTGTAAATAATATAAAATAAAATAAAATTATATTAAATAATATTAAATAGAATAAAATAAGGCAAAATAAAGTGCCTGATCATTTAAATGAATTTTTCGACGCTGCCGCAAAACTAAAAGAAATAGGTGTACTCGTATGTATTGGCGATGAGTTGCTAGCTATTTTGTTGTTGTATAGCTTGGCGCCGTCATACAGGATATTTAGATGTGCTCTTGAAATGCTAGATGAACTGCCGAAGCCAGACATACTTCGTGCAAAAATCTTAGAAGATTACGAATCACCTAAATTAAAAGAAGAGAAAAGTGACGATAGTGTGATTTATGCAAAGAAAACACAAAATAAATCAAAGCCAAATTCTGAGAATGCAAAACAAAACATGAAATGTTTTAAGTGCGGCAAGCCGCGACATTTTGCCAGAAATTGTAAACGAAAACAAAACGTGCGAATGAGTAGCGAAAAGGAAAAAGATAACGAAAATGTAAATTTGAATACGATTGAAAAAGCAATGATGACACCTGTAGGAAAAATTAGATGATGTTTAGATAGTGGTTGCACATCTCATATGAGTGCACAATCAAATATTTTCAAAAGCATTAACGAAGTGAATGAAGAACTGAATTTAGCAAATAATGCAACAACGAAAATAAGCGGTATCGGCAGAACTGCGCGGTAAAGAAATAAAAGTAGACATGGAAGATGTTTTACGTGTAAAAGATTTGCGTACAAATTTACTTTCGGTTTCGAAAATGACTGCCAAAGGGTAGACTGTGAAATTTTCTAAGAACAGTGCGTCGATTACAGACACTACAAACAACATAGTTTTGCAGAGAGAATAGGTAACTTATATTACCTCAAAACTCCTGCGGGTTAGTGGTTTAGAATATGCCCGAGGTAGGCATACCGGTCGTAAGAGGCGACTAATATGCACAAAGGTAATGACGTGCAACTCGATGGTTGATCTACGGATATGATGCATCTCACCTCTCATTACCCATCTTATCCATCTTTGCGGAAGGAGGGGTGACATGACCTAGAAGGTTTCACTGGTCATAAATCGCTACCACGACAGTCGGGCAGTACCGCAAGGGAGTACCGGAGCGTGCCGGGTTCAAATCCGGCCAAGGACTGTTAATTCGACAACACTCCCTGAAACCTTCTGGGAGTGTTTTTGTCGTTACCACTACTACTACTACTACCTCAACACTCCAAATAATTTTGTGAATCTTGCAAAAACAAATAATAATATTGATTTGTAGCACTATAAAATGGGACACGTTAATGAACGAGATCTAAAAACAATGGCGAGAAACAGTGCAGTTTATAGTTTAAATTTTAATTAGAACGAAAAGCTACCAGAGTGCGAAATTTGTGCAAGTGAAAAGCAGCTTTGTTCTTCTTTCCCAAAAGAAAGCGGTATTCGGTACAAAAGCATACGTACTAAACAAAAATCCTGCAAAAGGAAAGTTTGAATCGCGCGCGGAACCGGGTATATTGGTTGGGTATTCGAATGAATCGAAAGCATACCGATTATACTCACTAACAAAAAAGCGTGTAATAATGAGTCGCGATGTACAATTTATCGATAAAAGCGGGTTTGATGATAAAGATAAAAACTGTAATGAAGACGAAAGTACAATTGAAATTTTAACAGAAAACGAAAACGCGGAAAATAAAATAGATGACATCGAAAATTAAGAATTGTCAGAATCATCGGAAAATGAAGAGATCGAAAGAAATATTCAACATGGCAGAGGTCGGCCAACGTATCTACGCACGGGTCAATGTGGTAGACCGCGAAAGATTTATCAGCAATCGGGTGAATGTGCAGCTCTAGAGGAGGATGTTGGCTCTGATGATTTCTTTGAATGCAACGAAAACGCAGCTAACCTTGCAAGTGAAGATCCACTAACACTTGTAGAGGCGCTGGAATCAGACTACGCAAAGTCGTGGCTGAAAGCTCTTGAGGATGAATTCATGGCACATATTAAAAACAAAACATGGCACATCGTTGATCAACCAGCAAACAGGAAAGTAATTGGCAATAAATTTGTTTCTAGAACAAAAACCGATTTTTGTAGGAATCTGAAAAAGGTTCGGCTAGTAGGAAAGGGTTACGCTCAGCGTCCAGGTGAAGATTATCACGAAATATCATCTCCAGTAGTTCGCTCCACTTCTGTTCGACTCTTTACAGCATTGGCAGCTGAACTAGACCTGAAAAGCCTTCAGATGAATGTGGTCGCAGCATATTTGAACTTGACCAGAACGTGTATATAAGTGTACCAGACGAACTTGAAAGCTTTCTAAAGAAGATAAAGCGAGGTGAACCTGTAGGTTCAAAGGGCATAACACAGCATAGTAAATGAAAAAATCGTTAGAGCGTCATGAAAATCCAGTATGCTTGTTAAATAAGGCATTATATGGGCTGCGTCAATTGGGGTTAATGTGATATAACAAGTTGTCAAAAACCCTTAATCAAATAGGGTAACGCGTAACAAAGTTTTACCCTGGTTTTTATGAGCGCCGCGAGGGCAGTGACATAATGTTTGTAATTATATATATAATTATGATCTGCTATTGGCATCAAATAATTATAAATGGCTCCACGAGATAAAAGATACTCTTTCCGAATGTTTTGAGATGAAAGATATCGGACGATTAAAACGATGTTTGGGAATAGATTTCCATCAAAATATACAGAAACATGAAGTACTTATATCACAGCGCACGTATGCAGAGACTGTTTTGGAGCGATTTGGTATGTCAGATTGCAAGCCTTCGAAAACTCCTATAGAGGCGAATTGCAAACTAACTTTGCCTGAAATCAAAGATGAGATTGTCATGGCTAGATATCCCTACCAAAGATTAATTGGGGATTTAATGTATTTAGCGGTATCAACTAGGCCTGACATAGCTTTTGCGATGAACTCCATGAGCCAATTTAATACTAATTATACCGAGGAGTACTGGAAATCAGCTAAAAGAATTTTACGTTACCTCAAGGGTACAATAAATTTGGGTCTGCTTTATAAGAAAACAGAAGCAGAATTGTTTGGTGTAGCTGACGCAGATTGGGGGGCAAACACAAAGGATAGACGTTCATATTCTGGTTTCGCCTTCATTTTTGCTAACTCCTCAATAAGCTGGGAAGCGCGCAAACAACGTACTGTATCACTGTCAAGTACGGAAGCAGAATATATAGCAATAACTGAGGCAGCGAAAGAAGATTTTTACTTGAAATGAGCTTTAAGCGAACTCGGAGTCGATTGTGCCAATATTAAATTATACAACGATAATCAGAGTTCACATAAACTGGCCACATCTCCCATTTTTCGACCACGAACTAAGCATATTGATGTTCGCCACCATTTCATCCGAGATTGCATATAAAATAACATGATAAAATTAGAGTACATGCCGATCGAATTAATGCCAGCGGATGTACATACCAAGGGGCTTACACAAATCAAACATGCATCTGGTTCTTCAAATTTGGGCCTCACTGACAGTTCCTAACTAAAATGATATCAATACTTCGATAGGATTTGTTGGAGAGGCGAAGCAGTTGGTGATATATTTTAAATTCAATACATTACAATACAACTCTGTAAACATATGCATGTATGTATCGTTTATTGTTTTCTCATTCTTCTTTGAAATAACTTTGTAACGATCACTGAATATGAATAAAAGTCAGTCGTGTTTTAGCAGTTGAAATCTTCAGAACTTTAAATAATATGAAACAAAATAAAATAGGACAAAATAAAATAAAATAAAATTGAATTGAATCAAATTAACTAATATAAAATAAAATAAGACAAAATAAGTTTAAATAAAATAAAATAAACTAAAATAAAATTAAATTGAATTAAATAATCTAATATAAAATAAAATAAAATGAAATAAAATAAAGTGAAATAAAGTAAAATAAGGTAAAATAAAATAATAAAATAAACTAAACTAAAATAAAATAAAATAAAATAAGTTTAAATAAAATAAACTAAAATAAAATTAAATTGAATTAAATAATCTAATATAAAATAAAATAAAATGAAATAAAATAAAATAAAGTGAAATAAGGTAAAATAAAATAATAAAATAAACTAAAATAAAATAAAATTAAATTAAATTAAATTAAATAATGTGAAATAAAATTAAATTGAATGAAATTAAATAATGTGAAATAAAATATAATAAGATAAAACTAAATTAAATAAAACGAAATAAAACAAAATTAAATTAAATAATATGAAATAATCTATACATATAAAAGAAAGTGACGTTAGTTCCAACGCTCATAACTCAAGAACGCCTGCACCGATTGGGATGATTGACACTAATTTAGATTTTTCTCTGACCAGAATAGGAGATTACCCATTAAAATTTCCGAAAAATTCCTGAAAAAAAAATTTTATTTTCCCATACATGGTGCGAATTTATATCTGGGCAGGAGAAAGTCTGCCGGTCTCTCTAGTATGAAATAAAATAAAATAAGATTGAGTAAGTCAAAATAAAATAATGAAATAAAATAAGCACTGCGTGGAAATCTATTTTAGATCTGGGTTTGTATTACGATATACGTTCCGTGATCGTAAACTGTTTTTTAAGTCATAATTGAACCGACCGGTGCTTTCAGCCAATATTTCACGTATGACGTCATTCCGAATTACAGGTTTAGAGCAATTAAGATTTAAAAATTCGCTTTCGGTCACGGAACGTATAACGTAGTTCGGGCGCTGTTTTAGATTTTATGTTTCATTTTTTGATTTGTTGAAATTATCTGAATTATTTATTTCAAAACATTTTTCTTTTCCTTCAACTGTAATTTTTGGAATGTCTTATTCTTTTTGATTCCCTCATACAAAATATAAATCGTCAGTTTATTTAAAAAAGCTAATAAAAATAAATATTCAAAAACTAACTCAAATAATATGAAGAGACTTACATAAGTTACTTACAACGGTTGCTATAAAGAAAAGTCTTAAAAAAATCCAGGAAAGCAGTTTTAATACCAGAAGCAGAGGTGAGAGTGCAAACAAACAATTAAAGTATTAAAAAATTAAGAACAGCCCACGTGCCCAATAGAAGCTATTTTTGTAGAACTTAGTGCAATGTTAAAGAAGACGGGATTGTTGCAGCAAAGCTATTTTTATGTAAGCCTTAAGTTTTAAGCTCTTTATCTTAAGCTCTTTAAAGTTGGCGGCATTTACGAAAACAAACAGTACCGATGCTGTCTATAAAATGCGCTGAAGCTTTGAACACTTTTTTTAATTATAAGGCACTAAAAAGCGTGAAATAAATTAACAATACCAACGTAGGAAGCACAGCACGTCAGCTGCTTGTGCGTGATGTGTTGCGACCATGATGAGAAGTCGCGCTGAATGTCAAAACTAACAATGAGTTGAGTGCCCATCTTCATTTTTTGTTTCCATTGCACTTAATTGTATACTTATGAGGGTCTTTAAGGTCTGGAATATGCGAGTAAAGAGGTGCGGAACGGAAGTTACTTAAAGTAATAAAAAAGGAAAATATGTAAAAACAAGTAAGGGAGGGGCTGCATTATACTGTGCTGGCGATGTTATACCTCACATATGAGGAAGCTATATAATGATTCATGAGGAGTACGTAAACAGTTATTACCGTACGATGTTCACTAAAGCATTTTATAAAAAGACGGTGCTTTAGTAGTGTTGCCTGAAGATTAGGGAATTTGTACCATCAGCCGACTATGACGAAAGCGGATAGCCAAAAGCCCACCTCAAAAGTAGTAAAATTGCTGGAAACTACTCAAACACGGAGGTGTAGAGACTGTAAAAGCTTAGCTCAACTTTTACGCAAAGAACACACACAGCTCCAACTGGGTTAAACCAGTCGCTGCCCAGGCGTTAGGATTGGTATATGAAAGTGTTGATACGGGAGGGCGCCGAAGCCCTTAAGCCCAGCAAAAAAAGCAACATCGCTAAAAAGGAATGAGTAATAGTCTTACGTAGATATGGGAATGGCGCAGCTAACAAAGTTCTCTGGATAGGTTAGAAATGAGTGAGGAGGCTCCAACACAGAAAATATTTCTATCAGCCCCATTCATTTGAAAAGGCGTTGATCCCCCTTGATGTTGCCGTAAATTTTCGGCAAGAAGGACCAACTCGTGTGACAATGATGATTTAGTCAAGACACAGCGTGTCACTTATTTGAGTCGAACGATTGTAGTCAGCTTACAGGGTTTGCCGTGATTAAAGCCGCGAGATATTTGCATGTGCATGGCGTAAGATAATAGGCGTACTGATTGAACTTAGCTGGGAAGCCTAATCGTTTCGACAAAGGCCTTACAGCTGTCCAGCGCTCTGATCCGAACTTCCTTTCTGGACTTTCCTTAACACGATTAAGCAGACGCCTCTAGATGTGGGTGAGTCTGCAGCGAGTGCTAAAAGCAATTTGAAGTTAAACTACATTTGAGAAGATCTCTTATCTTCTAATGAAGAAACCTGTTTTTCAAGGTTAGAAAAACTGAAGTGGTCACGTGATAATGACTGAATTCTAGATATGGTTCTGAAACGTTCTTAAAATAATGCAAAACTTAAAAGCTTTATCTACAAAATATTTGGCTACTTAGAAATTTCACAAATTCACTTTTCCCATTCATTCTTGGAAGGTATAAAAAAGTGCAAAGCAACAAAAGCAATTAGCGCCAATTTCCTGAGTAAATGCACCACTACAATTATAAAGGGTCGACAAAAGCAAATTCAACTTGCGTAAACTAATTAGTGACGAAATCAAGATAAAACGAAAGATGTAATCTGTTTTACAGGAACAAATACTTGACCTTCTGTTGAACGAAAGAAATTCTATGCAATGATTTTATTAAATGTTTGTAGAATAACGGAGTAGCAAAAACTTAAGAGCAACAAGAATTCTCAGATAGTCTACGTTACTTCGCACACTACTAGGCTCGTTATCGTATCGGCATCGGAAAAAAAGTATCTAACAAGAACAGAGGCATAAAAATAGGGATACATTTTTGAAAAACTTGTTTTAAAGTATTTATTTGTTGCTGTTATCTGCACCTTGATTTGAAACAGGGACCTTTAGTGAAGTAGACCAGCACACACCACCAACCCATGGCCGGCGCGGTGTACTCTAGTGAGATGAACTTCGATACTATTACATCGATATTTTTTACTCGATAACTTTATAACAATAATATTAGTAATCGAGCCAAATATCCTATCATATTCCTATTTGCAGCTTTTAGAAATAGTCTTGTTTCTTCTTCGACAATTCGAAACACTCAGGAATAGCAGTTACTGCAAACGAAAACTAAACCGAAGCATTTGCATTCTCCTGAACTTAGTCTATGTCCGTGCAAGGCTTGTATAGCCTATCTTTAAATCTGCCAAAACTAACCGTCAGTATGCCCCTCACATTCATAAATCCTCCCAAAACCGCTTTCTTTCGGAAGCTAGAGAAGGTTGTTGTTATTATTTTGCAACTGTAGGTTTGTTGGAGTGTTAAAAATAAAGTCAATATTTTGCCTATAACCGGTACTAGCACCTGCCAGAAGTATCCCGACTGCCGCGTTCAAGATTTCTTTGACGTATCCAACTTTCGAGCCAACAAACCTTGCTTGGAGAACTTTTATGCCGAACACTCCAAGTGCGATTGCCCTTCTTTTTTCGACACTGCACATGATTCAGAGCCCTACTTCAGGCCAGGTATGATGAGAGACTTGCCGACCTAGGCTAGAAAGCATGACCCGATTGGAATATATTATCTCTTCAAGCAGCTGCAATCCCCCAGAGTGAGAAAAACCGGTGGATCACCTGCTGTGAAATTGCCCAAAATACTGCTGAAGTTGAATTCTTTGGAAAATCCTTCCTCACGACTCTTGAAACACACATATGAAAAGTTTCACTCTCGCCTATTTGTCCTTCCCTCCACCTTTTTTCTCGCCTTTTTCCCGCTCTTCTTCTCCTTTGCTCTTTTCATCATCATCGTTGCTTCAACAATTCGTATTCCTCTTCTATCTCTCACAATATATCTTTTCCTATTTCTTCTTCTCTCCCTCACTTTCCTGTGACTATACCACTGCTACTACTTCATATATGGAATATCTATACGAAGTAGAGATAGCGATATAGTGAATTAAAAATGTTCGATAATGGCCTGAAAAGGTCGTCGATAGTCTAGAACTTTTTCATTAAACAACTGAGTTCAGACCTGTTTTCGTTGACCCGATAAATAGTTATGATGGAATAAAAAAGGCGCTTACTTTAGCAAACCTGAGCATATTTTGATAATATGCCCAAGCCCAGACGCAGATATTTGGATATTTATTTAAGTCACAAACTTGCTCTGGAATGACTGTAGGGATTTTGACATAAAAAGAATTATCACCACTATAACTAATTCTCTTTTAAAATTTATTTCCATATTTTCAGTTGACAAATAATTGCAACTCTAAGAACCTTAAAATCCATATTAAACACAAGTTCAGAGCAACTAAAGCAATCACTTCTATTTATAAACACCATTAACGACATTAACATAATTTTCCAAATAACGTCTACGCCAACGTGCGACTAACGGCATAATCATTCTTACCACCATATCCATTGTCAGCACCATTGAACCGGTTGGTACCGTGAACGCTTCCAACACGACCACTACAATGCGTCGCTCCTCGTTTACGCCCGTCTTCAGTTTGAGCACTCAAGAACCACTTATCGTAGTCGAAGAAACACTTACAAACGATGGTGACTGTGATGCAGAGGGTGCTGCCGGTGGTGTTGATACAGCTGCAGCTACACGCAAGTCCACCAGCGATGATTCCGAGCCCGATTCACCAGTTAATCCATATTTGTTATGCCCATTTCCGGACATGCAACAACGACGTAAACATTCATTACCATCGCTACAAATAACTGAAGGTATAACAGCAAGTCAGGTGCGTCGCTTATCGGAGGTGGGTGGTGAGAATGGCGGATTGAGCCCGAAGGAAGTAGAATTTTTGGCAACATTATCACAAAAAGCAAATCCCGCAGCGGGTGGTCGAAGACATTCAGTGGTTACAATATCAGCTGTACCGCCAACGTTATTTGGTCGCAATAGGCGTGAATCGCTGTCAGGCATATCGGTTGGGTGAGTATTTTTGAAATGTATTTATTTACATACATATGTGTATTAGGGTGCGTTTAAAAAAAGGGGCTAGACTTTTTACTTTATAAAATATTAATTTTTAAATTCATTTTAAAAATTGTTAGCTAAAGTTTTAAATAAATAATTGATCGACTGAAAAAAAAAATGTTTGAAAGATGTTCTGTAATCTGTGGGCAGGCCCTCTGAAATCCAACAAAAGTCCGAAGCTACAAAAATCTATTTATTATTGTTTCAAATTAAGGCGTTACGTAAAAAGCAAGCAAAGTATTTTAATTATGCCCAAACTTTCAATCGGTAATACTCCGCTCAAATTTGTTACGTACTAAATAAAAATATCAGTCTAATATTTAACCTAGAACTTAAGTTTAATTTTATCTAAATATTCATTCTTAAAGTTCAAATGAAAGACTTTTCCAAAGTGGGGTGCTAATTTCAAGGTTTTATGGCAACCACATTTTGACCGATAACTAATTTATCTATAAATGTATCGAACCATAGCAAAGTAAAAACAAGTAAGGAAGTCTAAGTTCGGGTGGAGCCGAACATTATATACCTAGTAGTGACCTATTAGGGCATCCCAATTTACGCAGGTCTATTTTAATACTTTCAATTCGTAGGTCTGTTCAATAACAAAAAATTATTACTGGAAGTAACGAATTCTTACTAACTGCTTCTGTCAAGTGTTCATTAACTCAAAAAATTTGTAAGAGAACAACAAATCGAGAGCGTAAGAGTTTGAGAGACTTACTAATCTTTACTGGTAAATTTCTTGGTAGTAAAAATTTGTAAACTCAAAGAATTCGCTGTCAAACTCGAACTGAAATAAAATTAATATATATTTGTTTTTTATATTTCAAAAAATAAAATAAATTTTAATATTGATGGATAGAAAAGGGGAAAATAGAATACTTTGAATGCGTAAGTACTGAATTATGTGATACAATTCAGTTTATTTTTAAAATCTTTACATGCTTGCTGGCAGAAGGACGCTATAACACCTAGAAAACGTAGCGCAGTGCCAGAAGGACAATTTGTTTCCCTAATCAAAAAATAAAGTGGTTATTATTTTAATTAATTTTTGAAATATGTCAGCCGTCTTTTTACTTACCAATTGTTGTTCATTTCCTTTCTTTTTAAATGGTCATCTAACCGCCTGGGCGATTTCATTTACTTTTATGTAAAATTTTTCTCTGCGAATGAAATAACTCTTTATTTCATAGTAAAACTCTTACTTAAAGTATTTACTGGAAAAGTAAATGAACAAACACAGACAGACAGATAGACGTATCGAGAGGCGGACATGGCTACATGGCCTCAGCCCATCCTCCTGATCATTTCACTGGGTACACCATAGACAGTATATAGTTTTGGAAACGTGGGCGGAGCCACGCCCCCAGGCTATATAAAGTTTCAATTCATCATAACTAAGAACTTTTTGGTCTAAATTAATGATATTTTGATATATGTGTCACTTTGTCAATATCTACATCATTTTGGAAAAGAGGGCGGCGCCACGCCCACATATTTTTTGTTTTGTTTTGCTCTTGAACTTTCACGATAGGCTCAGGAGTTCGCTGGGCACGACACAGTCTGTATATAGCTCTTGGAAAGCCCCGGGTTATATAAAGCTGCAGTTCGGTATAGCTAGGAATTTATTAGGTTAAAGTTAATGACATTTTATATATAGATGTGGTCTACGTATCAAAACGTCAAAACAATGTATACCGGGTTTGCTAGTATATTATAAAATGGCGAAAGCAAACAACGAATGTCAGCATTCTTTTGTAAAACTGAGAGACTAGTTTGCGTTCAAATAGACAGACGGACAGACAGACAGACGGACGGAGAGACGGGCATGACTAAATCGACTCCGCTCATCGTGCTGATCATTTTAGTGAACTTTTCTCTTCTTGTTCTCATACTTACATACGTTTAATGTTTATAAAAGGCATGAAAATCAAAAAAGATATATAACTTCGCTATTGCAGTGGGCAACTAACTACGTGCCCGAATATTTTGCTTGTGTGTTTCCCGATTTGGCTAATTTTGGCAGGAGTATAATACATACTACTGAGAAGCAGCTGACCAATTTTCATTGAAATATGAAGATTGAATTATAAGCGATGGCCTTTGAAAATAGCAGAAATTGTATGCTGAAAAGTGGGCGGCACCACGCCTACTTCTTCAAAATTGACAAAATTTTTTTACGGCCGAGTTTTTCTTAAAAAGCTTATTATGTGTGCAAAATCTAATTCATATAACTTGCTTGGTTGTAGAAATATCGCTTTTTAAATTTTACAAAACAATTTTTCAAAACTATGTTAAAAAACTGGGCGCGGACATTAACAGACTTCGCCCATTTTTACAGGAAACAGTTACCTTTATATATAGAACTTTATCCCCAAATTTCGTTTCGACATATCAATTTTTGGCGGAGTTATGGCATAAAAAGTTTTGTGGAATAATCCACTATAAAAGAGGCGGGGCCACGCCCATTTTCGAACATTTTTATTTTTTGGATTTCTTAGTTTATGGAAACTTTAAAAGTGAAATATAAATGATGTAAAGCTATTTTACGCAAAGTTATTGCCTATTTAATATATCTACGATCCTCTTCAAAATCTTTCATATAAAAGTGGGCGTGGGCCTTAACCGATTTCGACCATTTCTTTCTCAAACATTCCTTGCACACCTATAAATCTGCGTGCTGAATTTCGATATCTTGAACGGTGTTTGATTTATGACTAATAACATTTCTAAATTCAACTTAATCAAAAGTGGGCAGTGCCACACCCATTTTCAAAAACTTCTTGAAAAATTTATTTTATGCCTCAATCTCACTGTATTCACCAAATTTTATTCTTATAGGTGTATTATGTACTGAGTAATCACTTTATTTGTGTTTTCGAAAATATTCCATATATAAAAAGTGGTCAAGACTATCATTCGATTTCGCCCATTTTAAATAGCGCACGGAGATGAGTGCCAAGGAACTTGCATTTCATTAAGATATCTCAAAATTTACTCAAGTTATCGTGTTCATAGACGGACGGACGGACAGGGCTTAATCAATTTCTCTTTTCGTCCTGAACATTTTAATATACATAAGTCAATATCTATCTCGATCCGTTTATGCCGTTACACTACTAGCGTAGCACTACTAGGTATAATAAATTCTGTGACTTTCATCTTTCGTTTGATACCCATATCGCAGGTATGACCTATATACAAAATATCATTAGCATATTAGATATCGACTGCAGAGTGGAAGATCACCCTATTTCAAAATATTTAATAACGCCCTATTTCAAAATTTGGCTTAAGAACGCCCTACCTCAGAATGAGTTTCACAAACGCTCTGTCTGAAAGAAAATTCAATACATATTTAGCTGATATAGGGCGTTTTTAAAAAAGATTTTGAAAAAGGGTGATCTTCCACTTAGCAGTCGATATAACCTATACTTTTTTCCAGACTATTAGCTGTCTGCACACCAAATTTCAACGAAATCCGTAGTGTCTTTCTAAAGTGATTGAGTAACAAAGCTAAACCTCTGGACATCTAAACTTTCAGCTTCGTTATTTCAGTGCCCAAATCTCCATAACCATGTGTGTTATTGGAATCGCATGTATTTCGTGTTTATCCTCTTGTATACTCTTGAAAATAAGTGCTCAATATTTCGTAGAGATCGGTTCAGTAGTTTAGACTTACTTATTTAGGCATTAATACTCGTAGAATAAGTTTTGGTCCTGATTTTAGTGTTAAAAGCTTTGATAACGCTGTGAAGAAATCTTAACTTTAATCACTGTGTAACACAGCCTAACCGTCCCCAATTCGAAACACGTACATATAGCAACTTTGACTATGGGGCTAAGCCTACAAAAAAACCTTCATATAATTTTTTTAAGGACCACTCTAGTATACATTCAGGGGCGCAGCCGACTAATTTATTTTAACTGAATGTGGGGTAGGAGGAATAATGTAGTTCTTCACCGCTAGAATATAGTAATCTTAACTATCAGGTTTCAGCTTAAATAGATACACCAAACAGTGGCCCGAAAGTGCGTACTTCACAAATTCTTAATATCGGCTCGGATCATAATCACAGTAGCTTGATACCGCAAGGGAAGTTTCCCCGCTACATACGATACTGACAGCTGATAATTTCGCTACTGTAGTTGTTGGTCTTATGGTAGTACTTCGCCCTGCCTTGTCTGCACGCACCTTACCAAATAGTGCCATCAATCTCTTTAAACGGAAGTCGACGCAAATGAGCAGTCTCTTTGGGTTGCATGGTAGTAAGCTTGCTGTTAAAAGAGCCCTAAACAGTATGACTTGTTTTATGAGTAGAGACCCCATATGCCCACCATACACTAGCTATGTCGAGTTTTAGGCTGCTTGTAAAAAAGTTTTAAATTTTTCGGTATCCAGGCCGAAGTTGAGCCAGAGTGATGCGCGTTTCCCTTTAATGATTAAGTCCAGCTGGAGCTACAGTTAATGTTTTGGTTTTGTATGATGACGCTCGCCGGACGGGAATTGACAAAGAAGCTTACAACTCTGTGTGGATATTTTTGCAGATGTGCCGGATCAACTTTGCATTCAACGGCCTCGTTGTGTGACGTCGAATCTTGTAGAGGTGCTTACGTAGGTGTCTCCTTTTTCCGGGGATGTGGATATGATTAAAGCAATTGTCTAACAGAATATTGTCGTTTACAATAATTTAGTAGGAACTGGCTGTTGAGAAGTTCAATATGTTTCTGGGCTCTGAGCAGTTTTGGCTCCCATCCCGTAGCAGTCCTGATAGAGCAGAACACCTCTGTAGATGTAAACCTCTGACCGATTACCTTACACGTTGTCAATAGTTCTTATTTATCTTATCCCTAGTTACTCTCAAGCAGTATCTTGAGAGTTTTTGGTGTCAAAGGTGGCTGAATGAACTAGAAGGTGGACCACGACTTTGTATGATCTCCAATCTCATATTCAAGAGTGCGTTCAGTGTCAAATTCCGGTAGGGTAAAAAGCGCCTCTCTAAGAGTAATCTTTGACCTCATCATCAACTGTTCCCCTTTCAAGAAAATGTTACGGTCCCCTTGCCGCTGACTACGCCTTTGCATAAATATGCACATGATTGTGGACTTAATATAAAGCAATGAAGCGGAAATTATTTCTCCCGAATGTATGCTGAAATTGACATTCGCTAATGCATGTTTGTATGTGTATGTGTATGTGTGTGCGCTAGTGGGACAGGTTGTGGCTTAGAATAATAAATGACAAGTAATTTCCGCTGACTTTTATCGTCCTGCATTTATTGGATATGAGATTGAAGTGAATAATGTTCTTGCATTTAGTAGTACTTGAAAGGCGTCGTAACAGATTGAAGGAAACGATTTTAATGGTTTTATCTAATTAATGACACTTCTAAGCTAAATTTGCGTTGATAAGGTAAACGAGGATTTAATCATTTCCAAGCATTTTATTTGATCAGGGATTAGATCAAGTTTATGGGTTGTTGTAACGTTCTGATAGTTACATACAAGTCATCCTAACAAATACACGTATATAGTTTATGTTGTGTGGCAGTTCCCTTAACGGAAAGAAACCAAGCAAACTTCACTGGCGGACTCTCAGAGTCTGCAAGCCGGGCAGTTATATCCACTCCGTGACGCAGTGTCTTCAAAGCGAAGATGTATGCCAAAGGAGACTAGACACAGCAATATTTATGAAAACGAAATAGCATAAACAGCCAGGAAGGGCACCCAAATCGACGATAAAGCAGGCGAACAACTCCGTGCGACCACATTTTTAAATCTGCTAATAGGAATCGAGGTTTATACCTTTACGGCAAAGGATTTACAATGGACTGACCGTGATGATTGCGAAGTCTAAAGCTCCATATGGTCATATTCAGAAGGGAAGGACTAGGTTCCTTCTCAAGCTAAACAAATCTGCGGTGTGAGTACTTACAGGGCATTGTGCTATTGCATCGAGGCTTTCATGATGGGGTATATCAACAAGCCTCCAATAAATAAGCTGTCAGGATTAGGAGGAAGGGGAGTCGGTCCACTACTTTATTTGTCGGCGACTCAGATTTCTGCAATCCGGGCAGGGGTGAAAGAAGTGGATGATGACCATATTGGGAGCAGCGGTGAAGTCAATCAACCTACTTCGGTTGAAAGACGTTACACCATGGGGACTAAATTTTCCAACTGTACGACCAAAAGCTCCTTCCTTGGCAACCCGGACATTAAAGTCGCCAAGCACGATGTTGATATGTTGGGGCCAGTGATCCTATGTCTGTTCCAGTTTATCAGCAGGTAAATATTATGTTGAAGAACTTCACTTTGGTGTGGATCGCAGCGAGACGTTCGTGCATGGGGGTGAACGCTAAAACTTGGCGCACAGTTTTTTTCTTACCACGACCTGGCTTGTCTTTCCTACTTGTCTGACCACTGTAGTAGCCGTTACAAGGACCAATTGTCCTCTTGCCTTGTCCGGTCCATCGCATTTCCTGTAGGGCGGTGATGTCAGCCTTTACATTAACGAGGATATCAACCAGCCACGCAGCGTTACCCCCTTAAAAAGTTTCGGACATGCCAGACACATGCTCTTATATCACTGTCGTTTTCTCGGCTCGACAACAGTAAAGAGAGGCTTTGCTACCTTTTTTTATTGGAATTTGCTTTTACGCTGTTTTGAAACAATATTTATGAACACCCTGCGAAAAAGACCTCAGTGAGCCATTAAACCGAGTATTTCAGAGTGGCCGCACCGGTGCTCCCTCTTTTTCTGTCGCGAACTTAGATAACTTACGTGGCCTAGACTGCACGAAAGAGGACGCAAGTGTCGGTGTTCATCCTTGCCCAGCTTCACAACCACACACCATCACTCAAAAAGCTCCGCAGGTGACATATCTATCTTTCACAGCCAGCCATTATCATCGCTTTAAAAAAAAATTGTTTTTGCCATAACATAAGTACGCTCTGGACGTTATGCTCGAAGTAGTTGTCATTTTTGCTTCTCTTTTTTTCCTTTAAAATAAGTGACTTTTCACTCAACCCGCATTACCCTTCACGCACTCTTCCTTTCACATTCGATCTCAGCCTCCCCTTGTAGACAGCGTTCCTTTTTTACGTTGTAAACTATCAGTCCACGTTGGGCGAGGTGTTGTTTCAGGTCGTCGGACATTTTGAACAAATTTGTCTTAAATGAATAAGGTACATGCATATTTTTGGCTGGGCCACCTGGGAACACATTATTTTTTAGTTTAGTACACCAACCACAAATCTCTCTTCCTCTGTCCTTGACTTATTCCTTATGGCGTTTAATCTTATTGCAATTAATTTCAACAATTTTTAAATGAAATTCATACGAATAACTAATTGAACTTGGCACAACTTTTTTTCCTCCTCTTGCTACTTATTTCACAGCGGTGGCAGTCGACGTGGTAGCATCATTCAAGGACCACCACTTACCGACCATCGAGGTAGTATTCACAACTTACAATTGGACATCATGGATGGCATAGTACAGACGCGTAAACGCGCCGGTAGTGGTGTGTGGACAGCGCCCGTATTGCAAGAGACCGAAAATAATGTACCGGTGCAAACATAAATTATAACAACGTCCCCCTACCCCACCAATCGGCCCACGACCATCATACTTAAAACTAATAACAGCATCGACATCAATGGCATCACCACCACGAGCAGAGGCAGTAACAAGAGCACCAAAAAGAGCACCAACAACAAAAATGAAATGAATGAAGAATGTCAAATTAGCACCAATACAAATAAGCAAAAACTT
Source organism: Merzomyia westermanni (assembly GCA_949987695.1). Lineage (NCBI taxonomy): Eukaryota > Metazoa > Arthropoda > Insecta > Diptera > Tephritidae > Merzomyia > Merzomyia westermanni. Next base: position 76,231,235 of record OX465290.1, read on the forward strand.
AAAAGAAAAAGCAGCAAAAACAAGAACGGCAGTACGGACAAATTGCTTGGAACAGAAAAAGCGGAAACTACACTAGCAACAACAACAACGACAACAGAAACTGCTAACGAAACATCATCATGGCATAGAAATTTAGTTTCGCGTTTTGGCTCATTGCTCTGTTGGCAATCGTTGGATTGTTGAACTCTCAATCAAAGCAAAAAAGCCGCACCGAAACGTGGACTCCTGTGACTGAGTGAAATTTGAGAATTGTGCGGGAAAATGAAAAGCATAGTGTTGGCGTTAAGTGATTGTATGTGTGCTTGGTCTCATACAAATTAAGTGACCACCCACGGTCATGGCGAATGTCAATAGCAATAACACTGCAGCAATAGAGCAAGAGTCAATACCGGTCCCAGTCGGGAACACAGTGCGCAAACAATCATAAACTTTTCCGCTTTTCACAAATCGCACTGATCACACTCGAAATCATTGCCGCCACGGGTGTGAGTACTCTTTGCCAACTTTGCAAATAAATATGTGGTGTTTAGTGTCGATGTCAATGGTCAGCCAGAGGGGGGCGGTTGAAATTTTAAGAAATAAAGAATAACCTTAGTTTTTAATTTTTTTTGATGCAAAAAAGGCGCTATGTCACAGTAAACACACACTCATGTGGATAACTACCATTTGGAGACAACCTTGGGCATTTGCAGTAGTCATATTACTCGAATTGAGCAAGACTTGGAGCATGGTTGAACCACTCAGAACAATTTGGGTAAGTAAATTTTTAATTAAATATCTAATAAGTGCCACAAAAGTTTGAGTGATATATATTGATGAGACGAGTTCCCGCGTCACTCGCTTTTGAAATATCAGCGCACAACAGAACTTTTGGTGTGGAGTATTTACAACTTAGGAGGAAACATCTTGTAATAAAACGTCAAAATCTTTTTGCATTTCGTGGTAAATTTTTTTTTACTATGTCCGAATAATTTTGTGGAACATATAAAACTTTTATATTTCGCATGAAGGCGATAGGAAATTAAAAAGGGAAATGTGTTAAGTATGCAATAAAATTGCATGGTTTGTATCATTCGCATTTTCTTCGCTTGCGAAACATTGCAGGTGGTCAAGTCTACACCCTGCAAAAAATCCTGTGACTAATCTTTAAAGAGAGTGATCGGTGATCAATCGATTCAGCCTACATTTGGCTATAATTCAATTTATCAATTAATTAGAATTTGCATAGCATGGGAGTTGAAAGAACATCTCGGACCGTAACTGTTTGGATAGAAATAGGATTAGTCTTATCGTAACAGTTCGGGTACAATTGCGCACAATTGGTCTTTCCATAGGGCATGCTCAGAAAAATGTCAACAGCTCTGCCCACATAAAGAGATCGGAAGTCATATTAATCGCATGCTCCTTTGCGACATATCCCGTACTGATCCTCGATTAATCACATTTTTTGTAGGGTGTCTAATCAGTAATCCTCGAATACTCCCAGAGCGGCCTCATCAGATGTTGTTAGTGTCCACGCTTCTGCACCATATAGCAGGACGGGTGCGATGAGTGACTTATAGAGTGTTATTTTCGTTCGTCGAGAGAGGACTTTACTTTTCAATTGCCTACTCAGTCCGAAGTAGCATTTGTTTGCAAGAGTAATTCTTCGTCGGATTTCTAGGCTAACATTATTGTTGGTGTTAATGCTGATACGCCAGGTAAACGAAGTCCTTTACTATTTCGTTATTATTATTGCCAACAGTGGCTTGGTTGCCAAGGCGGGAACGCGCTGACTCTTTGCATGATGACATAAAGTACTTCGTTTTGTATTCGAGAGAAAGGTTCTTCGAAAGATTTGTGGACCTCTACACGTTGGCGACGGCGAGTACCGAAGAAGATTTAATGATGAGCCGTATGAACTTTACGCAGACGCCGACATAGTTCAGCGAATTAAAACACAGCGGCTTCGCTGGCTAGGCCACGTAGTGCGAATGAGCGAAGATGCTCCAGCCCAGAAGGTATTCTTATCGGCACCCGCCGGTGGAAGCAGAGAAAGAGGGAGACCACCACTCCGATGGAAGGACCAAGTGGAGACCGATTTGCGATCCCACGGTGTTTCCAATTGGCGCCAGTTGGCGCAACGAAGAAACGACTGGCGAGCTATGTTGGACGGTCAAAATCGCCCAGGCGGTTAGATGACCATTTAAAGAAAAAGAATCAGTAATCCTACCAACCATGGCTAACTACCTCTGCCGTGGTGGAAACTCGAATTCCAACACAACCACAAATTTTTAAGAACAGCAACGAATATGCAGGCTCTAAGACCTCACACCTATCCGAAGAAGCATTTTCAACATTCTCAAAAAGTGAAGCTCTTCGAACAAAATTACCCACTTTTTGTATCTACTTTTTGGTACGAGCGACTTATTGTTTAAGCTGAAGTTATTGGTGTGTTTGTCGCATCGCTGTAGTCGTATCCTTAACGTAAGAGAAAACCCAACAAGCAAACTGGTCGGTAAGGTTACGTTACGGTTAGCGAATTACGATGTAGTACCAGTAACCGATTGCATTGTTTCTAATAAGGTTGGTTGAATCAGATGGTTTATAAGGCTACCGATAACGCACCAATAACTGCACCTTTATTCAGGGTAGATTGCTAGATTAAGTATTCGTTGGCGATAGCATAAACTACGCTTGGCTGCGTAGACCCAATGAGAGTTTGTAGGTAATCGCTACCGCCTGAATTTGGGTTTTATCAATTTCCATGTAAAGATAAACAATTTGGGCCCTCTTTGTTCTGTTCTACATAAACCGTTTATTTTTCAACTTGCTAGTGGTTTCTTTTATGTGCGCCTTGATGAGCCCGCAGAAAGGCAATGGTGTTAGTCCGATCATTAACGACTCAGAGTTCGGCACTTATCCAAAAATACTTTGTATTTGGTTCCTAGATAGTTAAGGCTTTCATCCGGAAATTTGGAAGTAATTTTGTGAGACTGCAGGACCGAAGGCTAACTGACTGTCTGACATAAGAATTGAAGATAAACCTTTTGAAGGAATTTTCTACCGTTAGCTTCTAGTGCATGGAGTTTTGGCTGAAAGATAGTGAGCAAGATTTCCATTGGAGTATATTTATTGAAATTTGTTACATAACTACCAGCCCACGTCTTGCCATCATCCCCAGTATATGGATTCTAAGAGGGCTCGGTTAAAACTGGATAAGCCAAATTTCATTGAGATCTTGAGCTATTGTATCCCGTAGTTGCAATATAGCATCGTCTATAAATTTTCTTATAAATCTATCTCGATTAGAATATAGAAGAGAGTTAAGTTACTAAGTGCATGAGGAGGACACTTTCTAGTTATAATAATACAACTGCTTCCAAACCTTTCGATGTTACCTATTCCTTCACTTTAACCTGGGACCTCCGGCGTGGTAGGTCAAGAACACTGCTACCACATCACTGTGATCATTGCACTTGAAGGAGTTAGAAGCAAAAGGATCTATGTAGGTAAGTCCGACATTGTTTCGAGATATTAAAGTTTATTGTATTCTATGTAAATTCTGGGTAGTGCGTTTATTGGTCGCCCATAGATACTATCCAAATTGGGGTTATGACACCTTGGAGCTTAAAAAACTGGAAAAAATTTAACAGATTTCTATCACATCCTAATTGCATTCCCCTCTTCTACGATATTCGTACATCTCATCTTTCTTTCCTTGAGCGTATCTCCCTCTAACACTACATACAGTCCTTCCCCAGTCTTCGTATTCTCCCTATTTCTTACGGTCTCTTTCTCTTCCTCTCGTTTGCATATTCTATTCCTTTGCACATTTTTTTTTTGCCTTTTTCCCTCTATTTATCTTTGCCTATCTCTTACTTACTCTCACTCTCCTCTCTTTTCTACCTTTATACTAACTCTTACCACTTTTACTTTATTGTCCACCTCAATTTCTTTAGCATTCTGTACTTTTAGCACCCACTCCGCTTTTCCGTATCAACATGGCCAACTTTTGGTCTATAATAAATGGTAGGTAGGTAGGTAAAATGGCTGCGACAAAAGTCGCCCAAGTAGCTTTAAAAGCCGTTTTGATGCCATAAAACTCGTAGAGACCTACAACTAATTATTATGCTACAACCAACCAGAGTTGTTTATAAATTCCAGGATGCTTGGAATCCCTAATTCAGATACCTTCCCTAGGTTTTCCAGAAAAGGAGTCCCAAACACTCTTAGTCGTGTTCTGGCTAGAGCCGGGCACTTACACAGGAAGTGCTCAACGGTCTCCTTCATATCGATGTCTTTACAGCTTCTGCAGTGGTCGTTGTGCGGCAAGCCCAGTTTTTCCGCATGTGTACCTATCGTCCAGTGACCCGTGCAGACTGCTACAAGCTTGTAAGGTGTCTACTCTGGACCTGCTTAGGAGACTCCTTGTCCTATTCTCGCTGTAGTTCGGCCAGGTGGCTCTTGATACTGTACAGGTAGTAGTACCTTTCCACTTCCGTTGTGCCTCATTAAAATAATATTTTTGAATGTTCCCCTTGGCCACTGCCAGGGGTACACCAATCTCGAGGCTGGGTACCTCTTCATTTTCTACTGATGAGCCCGCCCGTGCCAGCTCATCAGCCCTCTCATTACCCTCGATCCCTTTATGACCCGGGACCCAGATAATGGATATTTCTAGGACTTCAGCTAGAGTAGCCAAGGTCTGCTTACATGCATGCACTGCACTAGAGCTGGTGTGTGGCGATGCGATTGCCTTTATCGCTGCCTGGCTATCGGTGAAGATAGTCACTTTCCCAGTGATGTTCCTTTGTTCAAGCGATTTGCACGCCTGAGCAATTGCGAGAACCTCTGCTTGGAACACACTGCAATACGACGGGAGTCTGAATGCTGCCGAGATATCCAGACTTTCCGAGAATACGCCGGCTCCTACCCCTGAGTCCATCTTGGAGCCGTCCGTGTAAACTTCAATATTGTTATTTGTTGTAATCCTGCCCCTTTTCCACTCATTCCTGCTTGGAATGACTGTGGTGGCATTGCTCTCAAACTTCAGTTTGTGAGGATAATAATCTATTACGCTATTAATTATCCCCTCTGGGAGCGTGCTAAGGATACTACTATGCCCATGGTGAGTATCCTTCCAGCACCCGGACTCCCTGAGCCTTAGTGCGGCTTGTGCCGATGTACAAAGTATATATAAATCAATTGGAAGCAGGTTCAAAATAAGATCCAAAGCCGCAGTGGGGCAGGTGCGCAAGGCCCCGGTGGTGCCAACGCACGCGTTGCGCTGCACCTTCTGCAGGTTGGTGAGAATGTAGTTCTTGCGAACAGCTTCCCACCACACCACCGAGCCGTAGGTCAGCACAGGCCGGACCACCGCCTCGTACAGCCACAACACCATCTTCGGCTTGAGACCCCACTTCTTACCAAACATCGATTTGCAAGCGTAGAAGGCGATACATGCCTTCCGCACCCGCTCCTCGATGCACTCTTTCCAGTTTAATTTGCAATCAATAATCAGCCCCAGATACTTGGTGCTGGTAGATAAGGTTAACTGCTGGCCATTCAGCATCGGTAATTCGAAGATAGGTGGCTTATACTTCCTCGTGAAGAGAAGAAGTTCCGTTTTGTCCGGATTCAGCCCTAGGCCACACTCTTGTGCCCACCTACTTAGTTTTGCCAACGTTCTTTCCATGATCTCGCTCATCACGGAAGGGAAGGGACCCGAAACAAGGATCGCCACGTCGTCTGCGTACGCCACAATCTTTACTCCATTAGTGTTGAGTTTTAATAGGATATTGTTCATAGTAAGGAGCCATAACAGTGGCGAGAGGACACCCCCCTGTGGTGTTCCTCTACATATCTGTTTGCTAGCTTTTGCTCCCCCTAGCTCTGCTGATATTTCACGCTTAAGAAGTAGGGATGAGATCCAGTTCCGTATTGGTTCTTCCACCCCTACCCCAACAAGCGCTGATGATATTGCGTCAGCTTTCACGTTGTTAAAGGCACCTTCCACATCAACAAACGCAGCTAGTGTAAATTCTTTATACTGGAGGGACTTCTCCACTGTTCGCACTACTTCGTGTAGCGCAGTCTCTGTGGATTTCCCCCTTAGGTATGCATGCTGTGCGCCGGACAGAGGGGAACCCTCCAGGAGTTCCCGTATATGTATGTCCAGCAACCTCTCAAACGTTTTTAGCACGAAGGAAGTGAGGCTTATTGGCCGGAAATCTTTGGCCACCTCGTGCCCTCTTCTTCCTGACTTTGGGATAAAAACCACTCTCGTTTTCCTCCATGTGTCCGGAATATGACTATAGAAAATGCAAGCCGCGAAGATCTCCTTTAACTCCCTAACCAGAGGTATCTGAGTCTTCTGCAGCATGATAGGGAGTATACCATCTACTCCCGGTGACTTATATGGTGAGAAGCTATTTATTGCCCAGGCAATTTTGTCTTCTGCTAGGAGTTTGTTTATTAACTCACTAGGTGCTCCCCGTTGCACCATTTCTCCTCTTTGCTCCGCCCCTTCAGGGTCGTCCGGGAAGTGAGCTTCAATCAAAATATCTAGGGTTTCCGCTGGTGACCCCGCCCATGTGCCATCAGCGCGCTTTACAAAGGTTTTATTAGAGTGTTCCCTGGCGAGTATTTTCCCGAGCCTTGCTGAATCCTTCGTGGCCTCGATAGATTCGCAATGCTCCTGCCAGGACTTCGCCCTTGCGACTCGTACGGCTTTTTTATATTCCCTCCGGGAGTCCCTGTACTCCTGGAAGTCTTTCTTGGCGTAGCAATCATTGAAGACTTTCCTCATCTTTGATCTTAGCTCGCTAAGATCTTTGTCCCACCATGGGGGGAAGGTCTTCTTGCTTCTAGATATTGGACAGGAGGCCTTATAGGCAACCTGGAAACTTTTTTCCAGAGACCGAACTCGGTCGTCCAGAGATTCTGCTGATTGTATCGGTGTCTTCTTCCTACCGAGCCTATCACTGACTATCTTTTCAAATAGACCCCACGAGGTTCGTTTAGGATTTCTATGCGGTTTTAGTATCTCTCTCTCCCAGTCTATATCAAAAAGGATCATCCGATGATCCGACATGGAGGTCTTTTGCGAAACTTCCCAGTTCCTTATCGAAGGTTCCTGGGAGTCAGATGCGATTGTAATATCAAGGACTTCCTCCCACCCACCGAAGTTCTCAGAACCCGGAAAAACAAAGGTGGGAGAGCTGCCCCTGTTACACATACATAGCTTATTTGATAGTAGAAATTCAAAAAGAGACTCACCCCGTTCGTTTATTTCACTGCTGCCCCACAACACATGCCTTGCATTGGCGTCGCAGCCTACTAGGATCCTCTCGTTTGTATGTTTTATGAGCAGCTGTACCTCTTCCGGAGGTGCGGGCCGATCGTGAGCCATATACGCCGAGGCGATCGCTAAACTGCGTCCGCTTCGTGACTCAATCCTGACCACTGCCAAATCGAATGTGCTGAAATTAGGTAAAAAGAAAGCATTAATAGTATCCCTAACAAGGATGCACGCTCTCGGTTTACCTTCTCCAAGAGTGTAGAATAAGTTGTAGCCTCTGATACTTAGGCCCCTGACCTTGGAGCGCCATATCCAAGGCTCCTGCACCAAACAGATATCGATGTTCTCCTCCCTTAGGAGAACCAGCAGGTTATCTGAGGCGCATTTTGCGTGCTGCAGGTTAATTTGCGCCACCCTAATCATTAGATCGGGGGGACGCATCTGATTTCTTGTCGAGGTTTGACGATGCATCAGCCCCGGCTGGTGCTGCCAGTCTAAGCTCATCTAGGAGCCTATTGGCATCGTCAACCTCCTCTAGGCTGTTGTCTGGTGCTACTGCCGCCGGGAAAACTTTTATTTTATAATAAATAGTTAGTCAAAATTTAAAAGTAATAAAAGTAGCACGCGGATGGTGTCACGTAGCAAGTTTGAAAGTACTAAAACCACAAATGAGCTTTAAAAACTTCAACTAAGAAGTGTATCAAGTGGAGAGAATTGAATCTATGATTTCAAATGAAGGTCATAACAATAAAATCTTCTCAAGTCTCCTTAAATTGTTTTTTAGTTTGGTGCATTGAGCGCTATCTTTGAAGAAAAATAAATAGTTATATTGCAATGAAATGTGCTAGGGACTATTTTTCGTGTGCTTCTCTACAACATTTTAAATTCTTTAATTCGGTTCGGCCTCAGCAAACAATTTTATATAAAAATATATGTTTTGTAATTTGTTGGTTGATAGACGATTTTTTTCGTAAGCACTTAGCGACTTATGAATAAAATAACATAACTAATTGAGGTATCAAATTACAACCACTCTCTATTAAAACCCTCGTTATCATCTTCCGTTTGATACCCACTATTTTGGAGCTTTTGGGCGAACCTAGCACCCGTGCACAAAGTCAATTTTTTCAGTATACTATATTCGTCTAAAAATCCTCGTCAAGGTTTTTTAAATGTTGCTTATACGCACTGTTGTACCATAAAAATCCAATAAACACACTAATGCTGATGGTCCTCTTTGAAAGCAAGTTTCACATGCATGAGTAAGCTAACACGCGCTTATACCTATGATTTTACATATTTACATACTTGTAAATATTAGACTGGGCCACAAAAAAAAAGTTGTATCTTTTTATTATATTGAGTTTTGCGTTTTAAACAAACTTTCAAAGTAAAAACATGAAATGAGAAATCCATACCAATGTTTAAGGCTTGCTCACTCTGGAAAGGCGCACCTGATGAAAAATTCTGTTTAGAACCTTTTTGTGGTGTATTTAATTTCCTAATTTTAACTTTAATTGTTTGACAAAATTTTAAGGCAAATCAATTGATTCCAAAAAACTTCAAATTTTTTTTATTTTTTTATTTTTTTTTTATTTTACCTTATTCTATATTATTTTATTTCATCATATTTCATTTTTTTTATATTATCTGATTTTATTTGGTAATTGTTTCCTTTAGGAGACAACTGCTAAAACACGCCCTTATTGGGAAAGGTATCAAAAGACGCGTTTTGGCCTCGGTAACAATAATCCCGAAGCGGAGTGTTCTGCACATAAATACCTTGGATCAAGCCCCCTATTTGGGATCGGACCTGGGTCATTTTTGGGTTTTTTGCGAATAACTTTTCACTGAAACAAAAAATTGAAAATCCGCTTTCGGATTGTTGATACCGAAGTCAAAACGCGTTCTTTGATATTTTTGGACGTGTTTTAGTAGTTGTCTCCTAAAGGAAACAATTATCTTTTATTTTATTTTATTTTTTTATTGGTTTTTTACGGTCTGTTCATTCAGGCGGAAGTCATAGCCATTAAAGTGGGAGCAGAAATAGCTGTAGAAAGTCTAGCGCTCGGAGAGCGGGTGAACTTTTACGTCGACAGTCAGGCGGCTATCAAGGCCATAATCTCAAATAGTAGCACTTCTTTGAGCGTACTAGAGTGCAAAAGAAGTCTTGAAAAACTTAGTATAGAACATAGAGTACATATCTTTTGGACCCCAGGCCACAAAGGTATAGAGGGAAACGAGAAAGCTGATGAGCTAGCAAAGAGTGGAGTGGCACTAGATGCGAGCAACAGTATTAACGTACCCATCCCGCTAAGGGAATTAAAGCGTAGGTGCGATTTACACATGGTTAAACAAGCAGATAAGGCATGGGAAGAAGTGCAAGGCTGTAAAATCTCCAAAATCCTGTGCAAATCGTACGACATGAAACTTACAAAAACAATTGTATCCCTCAAAAGGGAAGACTGTAGACTGCTAATTGGTATCCTTACAGGGCACTGCCTTCTGGCAGGCCATGCCCACAAGATCGGTCTTGTTTCCGACAGCATGTGTAGGAAATGCAAAGCGGAGACGGAGACTGTGGAGCATGTCATGTGCACATGCCCCGCTCTATCCAGACTGCGGCTTCAAACATTTGGAAAGGGACAATTGCCCAACCTAGCTTCACTGACAGAAATAGGCCCAAGTAGGCTTCTGGTTTTTGCGAAGAAAACATTACTGTTTTGTAAAATAGACACTGAAGTGTCAACTGTATAACAAGAGGTCGTCAAAGTTTTTCTGGTAACACTACGGACGCTATGCGTCTATGTGAGGCCACTGCGTTGGCCTGCCAGCACAACCTAACCTAACCTACGGTCTGTTCATATTACATATTTTTGTAAGTTTTACGAGCTCAAGACCAGTTGACTCTTTAATCAAAAATAATAATAATTGACTTAGAAATATTATCAACTGGTCTTTAGCTCGTAAAACTCACAAAAAAAAATTATTTTTTTTTATTTTGTTTTGTTTAATTTAATTTAATTTTATTTTTTATTATCTTATTTTATTTTATTTTGTTTTATCTTATTTTATTTACTTTTATTTTATTTTATTTACTTTTAATTTATTTTATTTTATTTTATAAAATTTTTTTTTTTAATTTTTTTAATTTTATTTTATTTACTTTTAATTTATTTTGTTTTATTATTTTTAATTTTATTTTTTTAATTTTATTTTACTTTACTATTATTTATTTTATTTTATTTTATTTTGTTTTATTTTATTTTGTTTTATTTTATTTTATTTTATTTTATTTTATTTTATTTTATTTTACCTTATTTTATTTTATTTTATTCTATTTACAGGGTGTTTTTTTTACAGGTTTGTTTTTCGAATAGAGATAAAACTTGCATTTTGTGGTCAAATCTGGCAACTCTAATGTTATTTATGTTCAGTTTGGTTTGCCATTTCATCATGAACAGGTTGACAAAAGAACAACGCTTGCAAATCGTGCAAATTTATTTCGAAAATAATGGTTCAGTTCGCGAAGTTTACCGTGAGCTCCGTCCATTTTATGGTCGACATAATCGTCCATCAGAGCAATTAATTCGGTTAACCATGGATCGTTTTCGCACTACGTTTACTCTATGTGATAATACGCATCCGCAGAGACGTCGAACAGTGCGCACCGAAGAAACAATTGCCGCTGTAGAGCAAAGTGTTGAAGAGGACCCGAATGAATCGATTCGCCACCGTGCACAGCAATTGGAGCTTTGTCCATCAACTTTATGGAAGATTTTGCGCAAAGATCTTGGCTTGCGACCTTACAAGATCCAGCTTGTGCAAGAATTAAAGCCGCGAGACCATGCAATGCGTCGTGATTTTGGTGTATGGGCCGAAAATGAGATTGATTTCGATGCTGATTTTCATCGCAAAATTTTGTTCAGTGATGAGGCTCATTTTTGGTTGAATGGCTACGTCAACAAGCAAAATTGCCGCATTTGGAGTGAAGAGAATCCACATGAGACCCTTGAAACGCCATTACATCCACAAAAACTGACTGTTTGGTGTGCTCTATGGGCTGGTGGAGTCATTGGGCCATACTTCTTCCGCAATAATGCTGGAGAGGCAGCTACCGTTAATGGAGACCGGTATAGATCCATGATAACCGACTATTTTGTTCCCGAATTGGATGGCATGAATGTGGATGAGTTGTGGTTCCAACAAGACGGCGCTACATGCCACACAGCGCACGTCACAATCGATTTATTGAAGGAAACATTCGATGAGCGCATAATTTCGCGGAATGGACCTGTCAATTGGCCACCAAGGTCGTGTGATTTGACACCATTGGATTATTTTCTTTGGGGATATGTGAAGTCGCTCGTCTACACCAACAAACCAGAAACGTTAGGGGAATTGGAAGCCAACATTCGTGTCGTTATTGCCGACATACGGCCCCATATGCTCGAAAAAGTGGTTGAAAATTGGACCTGTAGAATTGGCTTTATTCGAGCCAGCCGCGGCGGCCACATGCCCGAAATCATATTTAAACATTAATGGCATAAAATTATCCTTCCAATAAAGCCAAATTGATGGACCTTAAAACGATTTTCTTGTGTTTTATTTCAATTCGAAGTTCTATACACCCTTTACTTAAATATTTTTTTTTTTTTTAATTTAATTTAATTTAATTTTATTATATTTTTGTTGTTGGTTTTATGGTCTGTTCATTTTTACATATTTTTGTAAGTTTAACGAGCTCAAGACCAGTTGATAATAATTCTTAGCTAATTATTAATATTTTTGATTAGAGGAAAAATTGAATAACTATATATAGCCTGTATATTAGAGCGTATCACGGTGTAAGTAAAAAAAAAAAATTGAAAATGTTCCCCCCCAGTTTGAACACTTACCTTATGAGGTTTTCAAAAAAAATTGTTTAATTTTTTGTCACCCTGTAAAAACAGCGAAATTTGTTTTTTTCTATATTTTACGTTCGATTTTCAAAAATGATACATTTTTAGAAAGGTATGCACCAAGGCAATATTTCATCCATAGAAACTTTTAGCCCATCATGACAAGTTCAGCTTTTATTCAATTTTACCTAAAACCAACACCCTGAATTAAAAAAAATTTTGGTTTTAAACAAATTTGAATAAAAGCTAAAGTTGGTGTGCAGGTTAATGGATTATATGGACAAAATATGACATGGGTTAAAAGCTTTACAACAATATATTGCTCGTTGAAGTCAAAGACCAAATAGAAAAGTTATAAGCAAAAACCGAATTTCGCTGTTTTTACAGGGTGCTAAGAAATTTTTTTTCGATTTTTGAAATCTCTAACAAGTAAACATTCGACCCAGGGGGGAACATTTTAAACTTGTTTTGGCGATACGCTCTACTGTATGTGCTTGTTGCTTTCAATTTTTCCTCTAATCAAAAATAATAATAATTAACTAAGAATGATTATCAACTGGTCTTGAGCTAGTTAGACTTACAAAAAATTATTTTAATTTATTTCATTTTATTTTATGATATTTTATTTTATTTTACTTTATTTTATTTTATTTTATTTTATATTATTTTACTTTTTCTATTTTGTTCTATTTTACTTTATTTTATAAATATTTTTTTTATTTATTTTGTTTTTGTGTTTTGTTTTATTTTATTTAATTTCATTTTCTTTTATTTTATTTTATTTTATTTAATTTAATTTAATTTAATTTAATTTTATTTTATTTTATGTTATTTCAATTCATTTATTTTATTTTATTTTGTTTTTATCTTACACTTACCGCTAGTTTTTGGTTTTTGTTAACACTCTATGCGATTTTTGCTCGTCTGTTTGCCTACTGAGAGCATTCATCGTGCGATTACCGAATAATAAAATACAATCAGCGCCAGCAAAGTACATGTATACACACACTAATCAAGAATTTCTATACACGCATACTAAGCCAACATACCCAGGTTCATGTTACGTTTTGTTAGACGTAACTTTTCTGAACTGCCCTACACCGGAACCGTTCATACGGAACCGAAAGATGTTTTTACACCAAAAAAGACTTTTCTTAACCGAGTCTAATACTTGTACATGCTTTATGTATATCCATAAATGCTTGCGAATACTTGACTGTAATCATGACCAAACTGAAACCTCATACATGCATTTAATAAAAAGCTAAAGTCCGTGAACTTCTACAGCAGCGCCAGCAAAAATGACCTCGAGTATTGTCTTAATGTTACTTTTACGCTTGTTTAAACTTTATGCAGTTTTTTCGTGCCTTTTCAGCATCCATGAATAGTTTCCATGAATACTTTCCATGAGTCAATAATTTATCAAAATTAATGTTGTTACTTCCTTGCTGGTAATTAAAATAATAATTTTAGTTTGTAGACAAGGGAACTGTAAGGAGATGAGCATGCAAAATATGAGAACAACATTATGTTTTAACCCTGCGAGAAATGCGATTAGTCTGCCAATGCCAACCGACTACTAAGAAATTCTGAAATTCGGCACGACGTGAATGGGGTATGGTACTTAGAATGTTTGGTGCTGCCTACAGAACATACAATAATATCGGTTCATGTAACTGTAATTAATTTGACGAGTTGTTGCTTTCATTAGAAGTAAGATTCGGGATTTTTCCTTATTTCTTATATCAAAAGTTTGAACAGGATCAGGTTTAGGACCTTCGTTTTAAGTCTAATTCATAGGCTCTGCTCTATCAAGGCAAAGAGCTTTTAAAGCCCGACCACCTTGTAGTATGCTAGATATATATAAAATTCATTATCCAAAAGCTCTGGTTTTGGTTCTCATACATTTCAGTTTTTAAACTGTTCTATTCTTGTATATCTCTCTTGTTTCTAAAAATAGTTCCACAATAATGTTTCAAATAATTATTCGCTTCCCTTTTAAATTTTTATGACGCACGAATTAATCCCAAAAATAAGTGAAAATCCTGAAGATTTATTAACGCCCAGCACGGTTTGTGTTTCAATAAAAAATGATATGCTCAAAGCTCTTGGATTAAGATATAAATTGCATCGTGACCTGGCGTAATTCAAAACCACTGTAGTATAAAATTACGTGACTTTTATTGTATCGAAGGTATAAAATACACAGCCACAATCTAATTATATAAGACAATTATATGTTACATACAAATATAGGAATATTTACATTTATTTATCTACATATTCAGATACTTAAGACTATGCAAAGGTCATTTTCGTTTTTTAATATTTGAAGAGATAAAAATATTTAAAAAACAACGAAAAGTTGATAAAAGTTTTGAAATGTGTGACTGTTCAAGCTCCTAGCACCCAATTTTAAACGAGTTTTCTAAATTTCTGGATGTTGCAATTGCACAGATTCAAAGATTCAAGTACCTTTATATGTCACCGCTAACTTACTTCAAAGTCGATCCGATTCTTCAACAGCACTCAAATTCCTCAGTATCTAGAGGCGTGCGAGAACTATCGAAATTTTCCTCCTATGAACTACGAGCACATATTTTCCAGTTTCAAGTCGATAGCTCACAGGAAATCTACCCAAAAATCGATCACAACTTCCCAGATTTTGAATTGCCAAGGTTGAATTTCTCTCAATATCTCCATCCGTGCGCCATCTACAGGAAGTCCTTCCATTTTCTATATCTAGGTTTCAAGTATCTATCTTACCGAGAATTCCCTCAAAAAAGTATTCTCGAATAAGGCACGCATTTTGCACCGCGATGAGTTCGCTAACTAACGAAAACCCCCTGAACTCTGTTCAAAGTCTAAGTCCTTAGCCCACAGGGAAGGTACCTAAAAATCGCTCTCCAACTCCCGTATTTCGCACTGCCGATTTTGAATTTCTGTAAATATATCGATCAGTGCACCGTCTAGCGGAGTTTATCCCCCGCCTTTCTCGTTATCATTGATTATTGAACTATACTCGTATATGTTCTTTGCTTCAAGTCTCGAGAGCATCGGGACGCTACATGAAAATCGACCAATTACTCTCTTGTATGAAATTCGACCCATGTCACATCTACTGGAACTTTTTTTTTTTATAAATTTCCAGTTACATTATTACCGTGTACCTGCAATTATAGCGATGCTCCCGGCTTCATATATTGCATATTTCATCTATGCCTACGAAAAGGTACAGCAACTGGCTATCGGTAAGGATAAAAAGTTTTAACAATAGTCTCATCAGTGCAATCCTCTTACTACAAGGGGCAACATTTTAGGATCACTCAATCATGGAAACCGAAAGATACTTGTTAACTTAAATACACTTCAATCTGCCCACTGATCATAAAGTTTAAGAGATTGCTGAGCAAATTGACTGGATATTCTGAAAAGTAAGCTATGAAGACCCTATCCGAGTTATATTAAAGTACAGCAGCTTTCCGAATATTCCCGTATCTAGTACCCATATCAACTGCATTAAGGTTGTCTGAGACTGATTTTTAAGACTATTAAAAAGCTTTATTATTGTCATATTCAGTTGTCCTCTTGACCCCAAACGTCGTATATATCTCCACAAGAACTCGTATATTAGGTGAGGGTGTTAGTCTTGCTTTGAAGGTGCTAGTTCCAGGAACATCCTGTAGGAGTCCTAATTGCGATATTCTGGAAGGTGTTAATTCTTGGGATATGCTGTAGCACTCCTAAGATCTGGAAGGCTAGCAACTTTATCCAATTTGTGTCGCTTAGATTAGGCGTCGATGTCTTATATTAAATTCGTCTGCGCAGTTCAGGTCGTGTATAAAATGGCTAATGCTTTGAGGCTATAAGATATTCGATTAGTTTCAACCATATTACATGAATGGAATGAAGGTACAGTCTTCTGCTAAGGAAAGTATGAAGGCTGCTGCTGGTGTGGAGGGTAGTTTTGAAACGTAGAAATTAAATATTATTGAGTAAAGGACACTACCTTTTACCACCCATTACTCCTGGATTTGAAACGTTTGTGTCTGGATTCCAAAGACCACTTCGTATACTAATAGATGATCTATCTTTTTAGGCTGGGGAGAAGAGTTGTGAAGTGTTGCATGGTTAACTATGTATTACAAAAGTCTTCCAAGTATGCAACGAGAACAGCCCACTTGGTCAAAAATATCAGTTCGAAATAACTTGGCTTGCAGTCTTATTGCCAGAATGTGCTTGAAATGTAGTCAGGAGCTTGATAGTGTTTTTTACCGTCCCTCTATTCTTCGTCCCACATATTTACCAGCACATCCCACAACATGCACTGAAATAAGTCAAGACATTTTAGTCTTCAGATTTTTTTCCGTGTAGATACTGTTTTACGGTATGGAAGTCAAAGCTCTTGATAATCTCATATTTTATCCCTTTCACAAATTCCCTAGAAGCCAAAGTTTTGCTTAATTACACTCTTAAAGCACATTAAATTATGCACAGCACAAGTAATAATGTGTTCATAATGCACTGACGCACCCAGCTGCACATTTATGTCAATGTACATACTCTTCAACTTTTTCATGTCAAAGTACATACATTCATTCATAACCTGCAGCGAAACACAAAACTGAAACAGAAAAAATACTAGTAATACAGCTCAAACTAGTCCGAAAAAGGCCCAAACTGAACCCAAAAAATAAAATTTTTTTTAAATATTATGTGACGAGACATCTCCCCTGTAGAGTGAAGGGTTATCCACCATAATCAGAGCCATTTAAATTATGTTTACTTAACAATTACCACTCAAATTGAACTATGGGTTTTATAGGCCCTTTTGGACTAGTTTGAGACTGGTATATTTCTGTCCGAAATTTGACAATTGACATTTATTAGAACACCGCCATGTTAAAAATACCAGTTGCTTATATGGCAAAAAAGACAGTTGACTGGCTTGCTCGATTTTGTGTCCACGCTAGTTTGGAAGTAGTTTACAACTAGTTGATTTCCCTGTAGGGTGCCCAACATATAGCATTTGCTTTTATAATAATTTTTCGCGCTGAGATGGTAAGAGGTGAAGTGTGCAAAGTACAAACAAATGTAATAAATAGTGTGTACAAGAAAGAAACTAAAGAAAAAAAAACATTGAAAAAACCTGTGTACAAATTGCTTGATGGTAGAGGAAAAACAAAGCGTTTGAGGGAAAACTCTCTAAAAGTGTAAAACAGAACAAATTAACGTACATACAAACATTTTCATAGAAAAAACAACAACAACTACCTAGTGCATTTTCATTTTCCGGCGCAAACGGAAGGAAACTGTTGCAAAAAAGCATATAACTCGAATAAGATGTACCGACATACTAACATTCGTCCATTTCAAGGCACGCATATAAGTACTCGATTTATATAGATGCAGCATACCCAGTCAGAAAAGGTTATCTACTAAGAGAGTGTTACCTAACGCATGTCTTCTTTAATTTAAACATAGAATTTTTGTCGCATGCTAATGATATTAACAGTTGTATTCTGTAATTCACTCTTATCTCACGTCATTAAATTTGAGACTTTTAATTAGTGATTGTTATTTTGTAATTTTGTAAGAGAAAATCACAAGAAATTCACCAAAGATATTGCATACTCGTATATTTTAACTTTAGTATTTGACAGCGTCGCTTTACATGTCGCAGTAGCACAGGTGGAGAGCACGCCAAACACATCGTGTGCGTTTGCAGGTTCAAACTTAGGTCTCGAGCAATTTCTTTTTATTTTATTCTTATTAAAATATATTTTACTTTTTTAATAAACTTATAATCTTATATTGTTTTTCTTTTTTTTCATTTTCCAAATTTTTTACGTTATATTTTTCTCTTTGTGACCGCCTAGAAGCAGCTCACTAATTAGTGGCTCTAGAGATGTGAGACAGCTTACTAAATATCTCTATGGAGTAGAGGCAGCTTATAAAATTCACCTATAACAATAAGATCTGCCTCTTTGACTTGGAAAAGAGGTGAAGCGATCAAAATAGTGTTAATAAAAAGAAAATGTTCCATTCAAGTCGCCCAAGTAGCTTTGAAACCGCCAATTTGATGTCAGAGAAGTGGCCTTAACCTACTGAATAATAGAACGAATATATCTAACAGCCATTTATCTTTCTAGCTTGTGATCTTATAGTTGCAAAACCAGTATAGAATGCTTGTAGTTTAAACCTTATAGCTCTAGATACAGAGGTGGTTTTAGATCTGGTGAGGAGGTCCTTTTTTATGTAGTTCGGCCAGTTGGTTGTTACTGATTATTTCCAAAACTTCCTCTGCTCTTGCTGTTGCTGTTTTTGTTGTGGTAACGACAAAAACACTCCCCGAAGGTTTTGGGGAGTGTTGTCGAAATAACAGTCCTTGGCCGGATTTGAACCCGGTACGCTCCGGTACTCCCTTGCGGTACTGCCCGGCTCTCCTGATAGCGATTTATGACCAGCGAAACCTAGGTCATAAACTAGGTCATTTCACTCCTCCTTCCGTAAGGAAGGATAAGATGGGTAATTAGAGGTGAGAGGCATCATATCCGTAGATCAACTATCGAGTTGCACGTCATTACCTTTGTGCATATTAGTCGCCTCTTACGACCGCAGGGGTTGTTCTTGCCGTTATCTCCAGCTTCTTATGCTGCTCATTACCCTCGATTCTTCTGTGGGCCGAATATTTCTAGATTTCAACTCAAATCAGATGTAAGTTACTTACGTATTCGTACAACCCTTGAGCTAGTACGTGGCGCGTTTATTGCTGCTTCGCTTTTCCATCTTGTACTCTACCTCGAGTGGCTTGCAAGTTGTTAAGAATTGCAACTTAATCCATTTTACACTAGTTAGAACGGCACAAACATATCCAAAACTCCGAATGAATTTCATCGGCTCAAGCCTTAGAACAATTATGCTCGATAGCTCGTTACTTTTACAATACGGCTAGTTCAATGTCGACCAAAAATATCTGTTGGCTCTAGAGAGCAAGGATATTGACAGCTAGGGCGCAATCGGATGACATGACCTTCTAAGTATTCAAAATTAAATCTTTCGCAAACTTTATTTACTACAGGGTGTGTTCTGGTACGAAGTTTCTCTATTGTTTTTGCTGCAGGATGTACGTATATATTAGGCATGGGACTATTCGAATAAAAATTATTCCAATAAAAAATCCATATATTCGAGTGCTATAAAAAATTCGAATAATATTTATTCAAATAATTTATACTTTTATTCGAATAGTATTATTCGAATAAATGACAACTATTCGAATAATAAGTTTTCGAATAGTTAAACAAATATCACTACAGCTTATGCACACTCAAACATACTGTGACGAGTTCCATGATTCCTCGATTAATAATCCTAAACTCGATCACTGTAAAGTCAAATAAACACACGCACATGTACCGTAACAAATAAATAGTTTGCTTAACTAGTATAAACGCAACACAAATTCCCAAGTTTGGTTACTCCACAGTAGTTCACTGTACAATACTTGAATACAAACTGATCCCTGCCTTGCTTGGCCACTGACTTATATAGTCCGACAGGGTGCTACCCTACGCATCCAGAAGCTTCTTGTGTTCTTGAAGGGTCGGTGCTATTTATTGACATCTCTTCTTTGTATCGTATTCACAAATACTCACGCGATCTCTCTTCCTCTTACTTGGTACATGCTTGCATGCATAAGCGTAGCCATCGTTATCTGTGTTGTGTTTAACTAGTGGTGGGAGTGTTATTGCGTTAGGGATGGTACATACTTGAGAATAATCGCCACATCACATACATACATACATACAAAACGTAAATGCATGCTCAGAGGTACAAGCGATTAAGACAGTAAATTTCGCTTCCGACATCTCCCCATTTCAATACAACTATTCGAATACCACTATTCGAATAAACGGATAAATTATTCGAATAAATACTATTCGAATTTTTTGAAACGAATATTTTTATTCGTTTATTCGTATAGTATTTATTCGAATATTATTCGAAAATCGTCCCACTACTAGTATGTATAGTTGCAGAATATTCTCTCGTACTAACATTTCCAGTGCACTTGCGTTTGTACTTATTTATTCACTTGGGTGGTGCTGGTTAACTGTATTTGAGTAGAAAGAAACACTTCAGGATTGTGCAACAAGTGCACATTTGTGGTGGGGTGAATTAAATTAAACTTAAATTTGGCAGATTTTAAAGGGTCGGATACATACATATTCTGCAGCCAAACCAATTAGTTCCACACACTTCCACTTCTCAGGCCACCTAGTTCGCGGACTGTCTTTTTCCGTTTAAGAAACTGGTATTGTTCTACGAGATGTCTATTAAAATATACCAGTTTCAAACTAGTTCAAGACCAGAAAATCGTAGTTGAATCAAGTTAAGCAAACATTATTTCAATACCAACGGACAAATAAATACTCAGGTTCAGGTACCTAGTGTCCGAAACAGCAATTTTGAAGTAAAAAGCTTAAGTCATATCTTCCCACTCTGTACATTTCAGGGGCGGAATTACGACACACGTCCCGTGATCGTAATCTGTTTTTAAGTCACAACAACTTTTACAGTTTCCAGAGTAATAATGCATAATTGAACCAAAGGGGACTTCGATCGAACGTATAACGTAATTCGACCCCAGTAGTCTGCTTAACTCTCAATTCTTACTGATAGAAGTTTAGCTTTTTCGGCTTAGTTCGTTACCAGGCCGATTGTAGTTTCACTGCAGTGTAAATTCATCTGTATTTATATTTCGATGTATGAATGGTGATGATGATAAAAACTCGAAAAAAATTATGAGGAATAATTAACTTGAAATTTAATAATCATTTTTAGTTTTAATTCTATTTAAAATTTTCCGCCATTTGTAAATAACTTAATAAATTTGACATGTGTTCATATGTGGTTAACTTCGTTCGCTCAGAAACTTGCCTCTTGCTTTACTTATCTGCAACAGCGAAAAAACTGTTAACCAGTGCGTTTATGGGCTAGCTCCTATCTATCCTATCCGTAGATGCGACAATGCATGCGTGTAAGCCACATTACTAATAAAACATGAGTATATACTGAAATACATACTTATATACATACATATTTACATATACATAAGCGTAGATAATTGAAATCATGAATTTTTCAACATGCTTTGGCTTATTATAAATTCCTTTTTTTCTATTTCTGTTTACAGGGCATCAATGGAATTAAATGTAACAACAAATGCAATCATAATTACAACAAAAATATGCAATATTACTCTAACATCTCTCTTTTTTAATACCCGCGAACCAATTTGTTAGTGGTTAAAACTGTTTGGTTAACAAAAAAATTATAATAAACAATTTTGATGAGAAAGTAAAAAGGATATATTTATTTATTATTAAATCAGGAATTGATAACTTAGTGAATATATAATACATACACATATAAATAAAAACGTTTACAATACATGTGTCGATGTATATTAGGGTGTGTTCGATATTACAATTTTTTTCGCATAGCTTTAGGGTAGAATCTGTATGTTAGAAAAATGTATACATAAAATTACTCAGTATTTTAAAGTGGATCACTCTATTTTTAAATAAGTTAATGCCCGAATAGGGTATTTCCAAAATTTAAAGTTTTTTTTATAATTTATGTAAGCTAACAATAAGCAAAAAAATGCATTTAAAAAAATAACCTACAACAATTTTTGGATGTTTTTTGGCTCTTAAAATTAAACAAACCGAATGAAAGCTATGTAAATCAAAGGTAAACAAAGTTAGACAATTTATAGAAAATGAAAAAATCTAAACAGCTGTGAGATTATATTACCTGTATAGGTAGGGCATGATCGGAACTATTATTTATTTATTTAGAAATCAAGTTAGCCCCTGCAAAATGCAGAGTAATTTTATTTTAAATTTGTTTTTATAAAGTACAAATTCTACCACCATGTAAGGCGAAAAAGAACTTCAACTCACCCCATAGTATATAAAAATTTTAAACTGTAATCAAGTATATGTATATATTTACATATGCTTATCCTTAAATATATATACATTAGGGCGTATCAGAAAATCAAAAGTGCGCCGTACGCCTAATAAAAAAAATTCAGAAAAATATTTCTTGTCCCCCAATTTTAATCGTATCGTAAGGTTTTGATTTTGGGGGAAGGGAATGAGGAAGAGTTTAAAACCTGATTTCAAAGGTATCAAAAGAATATCTATGCTCATGGTGTGGGAATTCCGGCAAGCAGGCGCAAATTTATCATCAGAACAACAAAACCATAGAAACTGAATGCAAAAAAAAAATAACAAGATAAAGGAATGTAGTTGAAAAAGAAAATAAAAATTAAATGGAAGATAAAAATTTGAAGGGAACTGGTAAGTTAAGTTTTGAAGAAAATGAAAGGGGAAAAAGACCACAAAAAATAAAGAGCAAGAAGAAGAATAATAGATATAATGCTCAAAACGATAGTAATTATGATTCTGATGATGTTGGTGATAATGAGGAAAAGAAGGCGAAGACGCAGGCATAGACAGTAGTCAACCGTAACCGCTACGATTCGACAAACCCTGTTGTAACTAAAATCGTAGGAGTAACAACAATCCCAACCCCAACCGTAACCATACTCAGCAAAACCCATACCTATAACTGTCACAATAACCGTAGAGCGAGCCATTGTCATACGATTAATCATTACCGTAAAACTTACCTACGCCCTTGAAATAACAGTGAGCTTAACTGAATCCCCCTGAGGAGTGTTAACAACAGTAGTAACTGTAACAGAAAATGAAACCGTTGCAACCATAACTGTAGTCTGAGCCGTGATACCAGGCTTAAGCCTAAACGGTAGGAACCGCAACCGTAACTGTAACCGTACCCATGACTGTAACTGTAATGGTTATGGTAGTGTTTATTACGGTGTCGCTGGAGGCTATGGTTTCAGTTACGGCTATGACGGAGCTGTTTCGGTTACGGCTACGCTTACTTCTGCGGTTGCGGCTGTAGTTAAATTTAAGGCAGTCACCTTCTAGGCAAACGCATAAATATTTACACATCTAGTTTCGCGAGTGGTCTGTATTCACGTTTTTTTTTCTGTTCACTTCATATTAGCTTGTGACCGGTGCGTTTTTTTTTGATACGCTCTAATGTACATGCCTACAGAAGTATGAAGAAGTATATAAAGTTAATAAATAAGGAAATTAGGCAATAATTATTGTTTAATATAATAAATAAAAATTTTTTCCATTAAAGTTTAATTGGCTGAATCGAGTTTTCATTAAACTTAATATTATGCAATATAAAATGAAAGTATTCAAAATAAAAGAAAATGTACACATTAAAATAAAAACAAAGGCGAACAAACATTTTCATGAAAAATAATGAAAATTTTCAAATTGCAAATAAGCTAAACAATTATATGTTAATATATGAAGTTATGATTTATTTTTTTCCAATGGAGCTCGTAAATTAAGAACTAGAGCTGTCGCAACCAACGATAAATCGGCATTATCGTGACGATCTATGATTTACGATCAGTCTCGCGAGCCAGCTCGTATATACGGTTACCTACTAAAGATGCCAACTAAAAGCGCGGAAGTGTGTGATTTTTATATATTTGAAAAAAAAAAAAAAAAAAAGTTAAGAAAAAAGGATAACAGCTTTTAGAACGCTCATGACCATGATCGTAGATGTGTAGACAACTTTATGAGAAAATACCAGTAATATTAATTCTGTTTTTTTAATCTCGAGTCGTTTGCTTACTTTCCATGTATAAAATCAGAATCCTAATATACAAATTGCATGTCTTAAATGATGAATTTCAACGTTGCATGACACTTATTTGCGAACGCATTTCGAATGAAGTATCGGCTGGTTGCAACTATTGATGCTTTGCTAATACTATATTTACACTGCACCGCATTTTGAAAATTCAAATGAGTTATTTCAAACCCATTTACATTAGCTCATTTGCATTTTTTTTGACATTTCCTTTATGCGAAATTTCAAACGCAATGTTCAAAAAAAAATTTCATGTTCGAGCGGCCCAAATGCGAACAAATGCTAAGGAATGCGATGAAGTCAGCCATTTGGGAAATGCGATTGTATGGGGTAATGCGACGCATTTGGATTTTTTCGAACAAAATGACTCATTTGGTGCAGTGTAAATGTAGTATAACTTTATTATAATACGTATTAACACCTTACAAACACAAGTGAAACAATAAAAAAAATGCAAAATTTTTTATTTTTTATTTTACAAGAATTTCTTTTAAGAAATATCAATTTAAACATTAAAACCTTAAAAGCCAATAATAAATATTTACTCACACATATATAGTAAGTAAGATCTTTTTCAAATCCACCAAATCAAATAACAACTTAAAGTAACATTTGTGAAGGAATTAAAAATTAATTGATAAATCAATTGAATACATTAACACCACAACTAAAACAATTTAAAAATTATTATTTAAGTATTGAATACTTAAACTAAGAAAATATTTATGTATGTGTTTACTACTTCAAATCAAAAAAGGTATAGATATTAGTAACAATAAAACTATATATAGAATATATATTCCAACTAAATCCTCAGGTGTTTTTTCCTTTGACAACTTTTCACTAAAAATTAAGTTATTTTGTTAATTAGTAATAAATTTCTTCAGCAATAGACAAAATGAGAAATGAAATTTAATGTTATATATTAGTAATAAAAATCAAGAAATAAAAATATTTAAACTAAACATTTGTAAATTAGCAAAAAGAAAATATATTACAATGAGATGTACCACGTACCTTACCTTAAAGAAAATATAATGTAAATGAATAAATAATTGAAATCGAAGAAATAGGAAAATAGTTTTAAATATTTTAAGTTTAAGGGTTTAATCACTCAGTAATTTCGTTTATCTCCTCATCTTTGGGTGAAACAGTACGCCATCAATTTCCCAATAAGTAATTCACTACATATTTGCTTTTATTTCGAGAATTTCAAAGCTTTTTACACTTATTTTTTTTATAATATTAACAATTAAACATTTTTTTAGCACTTACTATAATTTTTTTCTGCGAGTATTCAATTAAAACGCAGTGGTTTTGAGCATGGTGGTAAACTACCTACCAACGATTTGACAGCGACCACTCGCATTCGCAATAATGGGAAAGAGTAAACCATCAATTCGTGGGTAGGTAATTCACCACTGGAAACATTTACTTTTACATCACTAGTTTTAATGCTATAAGCACCTTAATTGTTATAATATATTCACTATTAATCATTTATGCAACTTTCACGATAACTTTTTTGTAAATATTCGATTATAACAAAAAGAGTTTTTTTTTGTGGCTTTGAGTACTTCGTGTAGAATACTGATTAGGCGTGGATGTTCTCTTGTCCCTCAAAGTGCCGGTTATATCATACATTAGTTTTTTGTTTTGTAGACTATTGAGCTATTTGTTTTGAGACCTCGGTCCTTTGGATTTTAGCCTTGCAAATGTTTTAAATAATATTGACTTCAGGTTGTAAATTTTTGTCCAACTTTGTTCACAATATAAATCATATTTTGGTGTTGTTCTGTTCAATTTATTTGTTGTTCCAGATCCGTGCTGGTATAAATTCGCCTTGGTTGATTGTTTCTGTTATTTCTTTATAAGTTGATGTGTGTGTGTGACCACAGTTTTTGATGGCGGGGATTTATTGTTCTTATTTGTCAGGTTCTTCTGCAAATTTTTTAGGTTGTTTTGTTAGCCGTCCTCATTCCATTTATTGGAATCAATATTAATATGCGTGTTATATCTGGTTATATTTGGTATTTCTTATGTTTTTATGTGCAGGTTTTTTTTTTTGCAATGTTTTTCTTCCATTAGTTGGATTTTGTTATAGATAAGTGTGTTATGTCCGCTTTGATTTGTACGTAAATTTGATTTTTTTTGTTTGATTTATAAAAATTATTGGTCGCCTAGAACCCTGTTTTTGTCGGTGTAAATTGTACTGGTCCTACCTCGGAGTAAAGTGTAAGTTTTAATGTCTTTGTCCGTATAAATGGCACATGCCCTGTAGTGTAAATTTTTGACTTTGGTTTAGTTGTAGTTTTTATTGTTTACTTGTGTATTTATATATTCAATTTTTATCTATTTTTCATGCTAAACGAATCCAATTTAATTGGAATTGAATTTCTTATTTAGTTTAGTACATTTGTGTTTCCTTTTAACAGTAACCGATGTCCCGTTTTCGACATTTTTATATTTTTCATACATGAAATTTTGTACGGTCTTAATTTGACGACAAAAGCGAAGTGACAAAAAGAATTTAATGTTTTTACGGGCAGGTATAGTGGTGAATTACCTACCAGCTATTAGACATTCGCTGTTGGACCTTATGGTTATGCGTTCTTTGGCGATAGTCATAGCATAGACCAAAGACGTTCTTAGTTAACACAAACTATTAAACACAAAGGAAAATCCATACTTTTTTTCGCTTTCTAATAAAGTATATATATAATGTACAGCTTTGATTAACACAAGATAATAGACTTTAGTCGTGCATAAATTAAACGATTTCTTAACGTTATAGTCGCTGGACGACCATATCTTTAATATACAATATTTAGCTAAAGTAGTAAATAGTTGATTAAAATATTTATGTACATAAATACATAATATTAAGTTAACGTATGAACAATCAATGTTAAACAATTTTACTAAATTTACAAGAAAAAAGTTAAACATTTAAGCAAAGTATGCAAAAAAGAAATACGTATACAAAATAATAATTAGCGCAAACCAAAATATGCTTCAAGAATAGTATGGTAATCCAATAGATTCGAAAAGTAAAGCCCAAAATTGCTTTACCACAACAAATAAATTATCCTATATATCTTTTGACTTTCATATGCAACACGAAAAATTTCAAAAGTCCATTTGCCACACCGTCGAAAAGTGTCAATTTGAAAAATAACTAACAGGCTAATGCCCTTTGGCGTTATCGTTTCCAAAACAATCGTCTTTTGTCTGCATGAATAGCGAACGATAGGAAACACGATAACAGCTGAAGGCTTCGTATCAAAAGTTCTAAATCGATAACCTCTTCCATGAAAACAAAGTGTCAAACTTATAGTCCAATTACCCACCGACGCACGTACGTAGTACGTGTCAGCTGGCACGACCTGTCTTATGAGAGTGCCATGTAAACGAACACTCACCGACGTTCAAGTTTTCCGTATACGTATTACGTAGCGTAGAAATCAAAGAAATTTTGATTTTTTCCGTAAGAACGTGTCAGCTGATTGCTCGCTCATCTGACAGTGTTGCCTGTTCATACGTGTGTATGCTGGTTATGGATCGTTTGCAGTTGCTTTACAAAAATACCTCAAAATACCTTTTAAATTTTCGTAATAATGTTGAAATAACCTGAAATTACGATATTAAGTTGTTGCTTTCAAATAAATTGACTGGCTATAATTATTTAATATTAATTTCGGACACTCATAAAATGAAAAATAATTGTTTTAAAAGTACACGTTTGAGTATGCATGCATGAAAACTGATCAATGGCAACATTGTATTGAATGTAAACAACATTGAATGTAACGTACGTTTACGTATCCCGTACATACGTACGTTTGAGGGAATCTTATGCCCGTGGCGCCAACGGAGAAATCAGCCATTTCTGTTGTTTACATTCAATACAATGTTGCCATTTATCAGTTTTCATGCATACTAACTCAAACGTGTGCTTTTGAAACAATTATTTTTCATTTTATGAGTGTCCGAAAATAATATTAAATAATTATAGCCAGTCAATTTATTTAAAAGCAACAACTTAATATCGTAATTTCAGGTTATTTCAACATTATTACGAAAATTTAAAGGGGATTTTGAGGTATTTTTGTAAAGCAACACCAAACGATCCATAACCAGCATACACACGTAGGAATAGGCAACACTGTCATATGAGAGAGCAATCAGCTGACACGTTCTTACGGAAGAAATCAAAATTTCTTTGATTTCTACGGAACGTTCTACGTATACGGAAAAATTGAACGTCGGTGAGTGTTCGTTTACATGGCACTCTCGTAAGAAAGGTCGTGTCAGCTGACACGTACTACGTACGTGCGTCGGTGGGTAATTGGACTATTAAACAAAAAAGTTAATTTCGACAGTTGCTTTCATGCAGTTGACGATAAACATAAAGCTACACGATCATCAGCGGAACAAACGTTCCGTGATCGTAACACGTTTATTTAACTAGTCACAATAACTTTGAAACTTTTCGGTAATGCGATGTTTTGCATTGAGCAAGGCGAATTCACTTGCAGGTGATCTCATACGAACACATGAGCAGTGGCTTCTTCTGTCAAAATAAAAAAAATTCTATGCTGATTTTTGTTGGAACGATTTTCCGTCATCCCTTGTCAAGTTTGGTTTTGTGACAAACCGGTTTCGGCGTTCTGCCATTTTCAATGCCTAGCTTCGTTCTGGTCTGTGTCTATCCGCTGCGTTGTTTTTATAGTCCGTGGGTGCTGTGGCAGGTAATGTCAATCTATGTTTTCGTGGTAGGTAACGTTAATATGCGTGTGTGTGTGCGCGGTATTGATACGTCCGAATTGTTATCTGTCCCAAGGGTTGTTTTTGTAGGTATGTAGACATACCGCTTGTTAGCTAAGCGATAGGTTGATGTAGGTATAAATCGGTGATTTTTGCAGTTTGGTTCATATTTCGTTTTTGCTTGTTCATTGTTACGTGTTTGGTTGCTGTACCTGCTGGCTTGTGCTGTTTTTTGTAAACTAGTTTTAAGGGTTCAAATATTTCGTCAGAGATAGTGTTGGTTTGTTCGTTTATGATCCTGCCGTCAAATGTTTTTAACTTGTATATCTCCATGTTCTCAAGTACATTGAGCCGCCGGCCTTTTCCTTGTACGTGAAGTATTCGAGCCGTTGTTTTTATGTTAGCTGGGGTGCAGTTGTTCTCAAACATGTGGTTCGCGAAATTAGATTCTGGTATTATGGTGGGTTTTCGTGTTTTTTTGTTGTAGTCCCTGATATGCTCTCGGAATCTTGTGCTTATTTTTCTTCCTGTTTGTCCTATGTAGCTGTATTGACATTCACAAGTAAGCCTATACACTCCGTGTCTGTTGAATGGGTCATCAGAATTAGTGTCGGTTCTTAGTTTTTGTCCGACGGTGTTGGATGTTCTGAATGCTGTGTTGATGTTATATCTTTTAAAGAACTTTGCTAATTTGTACGTCGCTTTTCCAGTGTATGTCATTGCCGTCCAAACCATTGGATTTTCCTCTACGTTTACTCTTTTTTGTGTTCCATGGCTACTTCTGAGTTTATCCACAAGTGCTTTCTTGTATCCATTATTTGCCGCTATGTTATATATTGTACTAAGCTCTCTCCAGTATGCTTCCTGTGTGAGCGGCGTTCTCTGAAGCCTATCCACTAAGTGCCTCAATGCTGCATTTTTGCTAACAAGCGGTATGTCTACATACCTACAAAAACAACCCTTGGGACAGATAACAATTCGGACGTATCAATACCGCGCACACACACGCATATTAACGTTACCTACCACGAAAACATAGATTGACATTACCTGCCACAGCACCCACGGACTATAAAAACAACGCAGCGGATAGACACAGACCAGAACGAAGCTAGGCATTGAAAATGGCAGAACGCCGAAACCGGTTTGTCACAAAACCAAACTTGACAAGGGATGACGGAAAATCGTTCCAACAAAAATCAGCTTACTACCCTGTCGGAAGATCAACACAACAAAAAAAATTCTATGCAATCTGACAGAAGAAGCCGCCAAAGGAAAAACAAAATGCATGAAGTGTGTGTGTGTGCACAGAAACAAATTCGCTGTGATATTACCTGGTATAAATTTGCCTTGGCATTGAGTGAAGTTCAGGGGAAAATTTGAATTTGGTGAAAGAGCGCAACGGAACAGCAAGACGGAAATAATCGTAATTTTTAACTGCTAATTCTGATATCTGAATTATCGTGGAGAATTTGGTTTTACTAAAACCCATATAAAATCGTATAATTTCAGGCATGACCCAAAGATACAACTACTACGGCTGATCACTTTAAAGATGGCGACTATGAAGCGCCACCGGTCAAAATCATGCTTGTGTAGCATTTACTTCGGTATAATGTTAGCCGACCATGTCAGTAACCCTACTGACCAATTACATCAGAAGCAATGGAATTTGCATTAGATAGAATCTACAAGTTTGTCCGAAAGAACCACACCTACACAGTGAGCCCTGTGTGGTCCGCAGAGCATCTCTATTGATTTGCAGTTGACATTAGCTGTGTTTGGCAACAAAACTTGCAAAGAACTGTCAGTAAAGAGAGAATGACGTAAACCTATCGAAACGCAAAAAGTTTTTGCCAAACAGGAATCAGTAAAAGCTTTCAAGTAAAGTCCGAAGTTTTTTTTGTTGTTTTGCTATGTCATAATCAGCTGTTTTTCATTTGCAAGTTTTACTGAGTGAAATTTCCCCTGCAGAAACTTGCAATTCTTTCTCTCTGCAAATGTTTTGTGTCGCCGAAAAAATTTAGTTTCGCCGAACAGAGCTATTTCCCTCAGTGATTCAATAGTCAAAAAAACTAAAATTTTTACGCACAAGTAAACTTATATTATAAAATGTTTTGATTTTTTTACAACTAAAATTTCTCGCGCGTAAAAGGCAATCCCCAGAAGTAGCGCCTAGTTGACAGTGTCATACAGTAATTCACCACAATATTCGATTACAGTGGTGGCTAAGAGACCCTCATCCCCATGCTTAATTAAGGAAGGTAACGGGGTCTTTCGGCTATTCCGGCGGAACTGCCGGCGGAGAATAGTAATAGAGTTTACCGACTTTATCGAAATTTACTGCCAAATTCCGATTAAAGCGATTGATTTCTCTGATGATCTATTACATTTCTCTCGTCTACAGTTCCGTCGGAATAGCTGTTAGACCCCAACATTTTAAGGTTTTGAGGAGCATATTTTGGGTTGAACTAAAAATAGTTCCAAAAAATTTAATAGCATAGAGTAAAATTTGGAATATAATATTTATGGCTACAAAAACATACTTTTGTAAATTAAAAAATTTTGCATTTAATAATAACTTTATCCCAATTCGTCAGAGAAATCATAACATTTTTCAGTGTGTTGCGTAGTAAAATGTAGTAATAAATATAATACAAATATACATACATGTTTGTACGTACTAGTTGAATAGTATAGTCTGTTCTTGTTGTAGAATGTATTAAATAACTTAATGGAAATTCTATAAGCAATTTTGTAAGGCAAGTACTCCAAAAAAAAGTTTGCAATATTTATTTAAGAGTCCATTTTCACAAATAGATTTAAAATTGATTTGCTTAATAAACACAATAAAAATATAAAAAGAAATATGAAAACAAACATAATTGTAAAGTAATTTATGTAATAATTGAAAAATAATTTTTGCCAGACGCTTGAATGAAAAACAACACCGAACGAATTCTTTAAATGCAAAATTTGTATCCATAGGGCACATCAATTTCAAATGCTACTTAAGAAAATGGACCTTAAAATAAAATTAGAAATAAAAACTTAATTAGAAGTAACTATTTCAAAATTAAATAATATTTATAATTATATATGTGTATATGTATAGAAAAAAAACTAAAATAAAATATAAAAGTTAAAATTAAGCATAAGCATGTCGTTATTAGAGTCATCACGGGGGGTACTGATTCTGCACAAGCGAACGTCGAACAACAACATAACATGCACAACTTAAACAAATATGCGAGCAAAATATATAGTTATTAGTAAAAATATATTTAAACATAAATTCTTTTATTAGCAATTAGTTTCATTGTCAATATGAAGAATGATAACAATATTACACTGTGCTACATGAAAATAATGCAAGGCTTCTCATATTTAAAATTTGTTTTATCGTGTCCCACTGAATATGAGAATAATATAGATAGTTTTTTAAGGCCGGAGAAGATCGGAAGAATTTACTAAAAAAAATCATAAGTTTTACTTTTGAAAACCAAAAAAAAGTTATTTGTAAATTGGTTTATAAAGGGTAACTATCGTCGTATCAAAGCTTCATAGGAATTAAAGCTAAACAAAACTATAGGCATTATCGTGTTCTCTGGTCCACCGTAAAACAGAACTTTAAATGAGAATTATTGCACAAATCTTTGTTTTCATTTGTAGCATTGTGTTATTATTATTAAATTCTATCTGTAAGTACATTAGTTAAGTACGTCATTCTTTTGGTACTATCAATTAAACTTTGAATGTGAATTAAATAAGACATTTAATTACATAAATTTGTAGATCATAAAGATCAACATAATTTGCAATTCAATTCAATTTATGTGCTGTTAGATCGTTAATAGCCTATGAAATATATAAAATATTCATAAATAAAAAACCATTATGTAAACTAAACCGTCTGTTGTTTTATTTATACCATAATACTATGTACACACTACAACACAAAATGGGTGTTTTCGAATAAAATGAGTGAGTTCATACCTGCGATTCTTATTCTCACTTGACAACTATCTAACAAGCCTGTGAGACCATTTAACTCACTCAAAGGATAGCGAAAATGTAAATTATTGTATAAAATATTATGCTTTAGTATTTCCGTTATATTTTATTTAATTTTGGAGGAGGGATCCACAGAAAAGAGAGTGTGTTATATTTTATCTTCGGTCTAAGAAAACGAAGGCAGGCAGCTGTTGTGGAAGGGAAAGAGCAATGACATACATATCAATTATGTGACAGTATGTTTTTCGACTATTACCGATAAAGTGGTTTTTGCTGTTGGATTGGGATAGAACTGGCACCTTTCATCAGTTTTTCGGCAGCAATTTTACAAGGCGAAACACCTTTTTTCGATATGTTTTCCTCTAAAATGAGCACGAGCTCCAAAACACGATAGTGTGTACATAGTATAAATGGCAAAACGATTGGAACTGTCGAAAGCTTGTCACCGAATATAATATAATACATTGGTAACTTGAAAAAAAAAAAAAAAATGTATTTGTGAAACTGTTTTCATAATTGGCACTAACCGCCTCGTCGATTTTAGTGCCAATTTAGAAGCAGAGTTATCTTCTACCTGTTTTTTCCGATCTCAGTCGGCTGAAGTCAAATGATAGTTCATATAAAATGACAATAAATTTTACAAAATGTCAGAGAATGTTTAGGAATATCAACCCACTTTTTCTACACGGTTAATTTCGTCTGACTTGCTTTAATAAAAGTGAGGTACCCTGTAGTTGTTCCAAACTCATTAAAACCCTAATCCTTACATGTATATATACAATATCGCTTTGTATTTATTACTTTTTTCCCCCGAAAATTTGCACCACCACCCTAACAAACGGCAGAAGTCAACGGAATCTACACCAGCTGAAACTAACCACGGACTACAACATGAATACTAATAAGAGAAACCAGTAATTCTATACGACAGCACGTAACTGCTAATATATGTCCAAAAATCTCGGGAAAGGTATCAAACGACGCGTTTTGATCTCTGTATCAATAATCCGAAAGCGGAAATTAAATAATTTGTTTCAGTAAAAAGTTATTAGCAAAAACCCCAAAAATGGCCTAGGTCCGATCCCAAATAAGGGGCTTGATCCAAGGTATTTATGTGGACAGCACCTTCCTGCGTAGGCGGCCCTCGGCCGCGCTTCAAAAAAATAACCCTTAGCCGGTCCAACACCGGCTACGCGGTCCACAGTATTTCTGCGCAGAACACATTTCTGCACTTTTCGGTACACCCTAATCTGTGATTACAACAACCACATGAAAATGACAGAAAACTTTCAACTTTAATTGCAAATATCTCTGAACAGACATCAAATATCGAATTTCCGCTTTCGGATTATTGATACGAAGGTTAAAACCCGTCGTTTGATACCTTTCCCGATATTTGTGGACGTATATTAGCAGTCACGTGCTGTCGTATAGAATTACCCAAAAAAAAACTTAATATAATAACAGTGGTGCTAAATTAACGGAATTTCGTTTCCGCTTGTAAGAAAACTAACCGGCACTTTGTTTGACAGATAAGCTAGGAACTTTTGTCAATTAAACTGCAAATTAGCGTCAACCGGACATTTAGAAAACGGCCCTAAAACATTTTACAATTAATCTTATCACAACAGGATGAAATAGAATAAATTAGTCTTAACCGGTCTTCTGCAGGAGGAGAAGACAAAACCTTCCAACATGGGGCACTGCTTTTTTCAAATTTTTCATAGCCAAATAGGCTACATATACTTTCGGTGTTGAGAGCTTATGTGTTGATGTTTAAACAGCATAAATTACCCTTCACCCTGTGTGGTGAACTATAAGGCTGCTTGCAGAAAAACCGGTTATCGCTTATCATTGACTCGAGTTTGCTAAAACGGTCCTAAAAGCTCTATGCTTATCACTTTCAGGGTCATTTTCACAGTGGAGAGTTAAATTACATTCCACAGATAACTCTCAATTTCAAATTTCAATTTGAGTTAACTACAGCTACATATATTGTGTTGGCAAGTTAGGGACTGAATGCAGTTCGCAAGAAAACGTTGAAGAAATTATTTTATTTTTGACATGGAAGTCAAATTGGAAGTAATTTTCATTTGAAAGCTTGAAGGGCTCAAGAAATGCTCAAGGGGACCTTCCTGACTCGAATCTGATCATGCGGAATGCACAGTGAAAGACATTTTATAAAAAAACCCTTAGAACAAGCCATATACAAAATTTCAAATAAAAATAACTTCAAATTTGGCCTCCACGTCAAAAATTAAAAAAATTACCTGGAAGCTGCATTCAGCCCCTTAAATATTAGTGAAAAATCATAAGATTGTCTAGCAGATAACTAGTGGTTGGCAATTGGGCACACTCCCTGCAGAAAATTGGACTAGCTCAGAACTATCCCTGAGTTAACCGGTCGACGACACCACCAGTTCTAGCTCAATATCCATGCAATGTTTTCAAATGTAGACTTTTACATGGCGGTGGCAATTGTCGCCAGTGCACTATTTTGCAAGTCATTCTGAACCGGTTTTCATTCCGACAGTTCTAAGATAGTTTGGCTTTACCTACTTCTCAACCTGTGGCATTTCGGAAAGTTTGGGGGTAGTTTTGGCTTTGGACAAGTGATTATCGATACCCGATACTTGTCTTTAAACTATCACTTTTGT
Organism: Merzomyia westermanni; assembly: GCA_949987695.1. Lineage (NCBI taxonomy): Eukaryota > Metazoa > Arthropoda > Insecta > Diptera > Tephritidae > Merzomyia > Merzomyia westermanni. The sequence continues at coordinate 76,266,631 of OX465290.1, forward strand.
AACCAACACAGGACGATTCGCAAAGCGTGTAGCTCAAGACTGTCTCTCGCAATTTTTAGTGCAGGGCTGTTTCCGAGGTCATTGTTAGATTGTTTGTTTGTTTGAGTAAACACAAAAATAGCCCCGAAGGTTTAGGTGTCATTCTTGTAAGCTCAGATAATAGCACGATTTTGCTATGACTACGTCTAATATCCAGATAATCCCAACCTCATCTCCCCTCCGTCCTTAACATCTGTATGTACATTGAATAGAATTCAACTCGCGTAGGTGAGGTTGACAATTGGATTGGAAAATATATAAAGCTAATGTTACGCTTGACAACTCCTTGAATCCCTTCTGAGATTATTTTTTATAACTACATGTGTTTGTTGCAAACCAGCTGTTTTTTTGATAGTAATCGGCTAAAAAGTGAAATTATATTCACCTCATATCTGCCATTATTTTACGCACGCTGTTGCATATACAAAACCAAATATTGAGCTCACTCGTTGTTTTCAATATTCCACTATGTTTCCATTCACTCGTACTTCATACAAATGCAACTCGCCAAGAAAGGCCAGTTATTATTTTCTGTCAAAAACATTGTGTATTTAGTAGCGAGTCTTGTGAAAAAACTGGATTTAGCGTTGAAAGTGTTACAAATAAATAATAAAATAAGCCAGAAACGTTTGTCTAATAAAGTGAACTAAATATAAAGAGAACTCAAGTAAGTTAGAATAATTTAAGAGTAACAAAACTTAAGCAGAACTGTTGTGCAATTTTTTTGCGAGGAATGTTGACCAAATGTGGAGTTAAGTACTGAAACTAAACATATGTGAAATGATAGAGATTAACTTTGCTAGATCAATGTTTTTTTGAAAAGAAGTCTAAAGGTTTAGTTCTTATTAAATTAATATTGCTTATCATTAGATAAATATAAAAAGTGTTCCTATGATGTTATCAATGATTTACGTATTCATGTATGTCAGCACTTCCACTGTTGTATTCCAAATCCATACCTATTGTCTGTTCATTCATAAGTCGCCATAGTGAAAAGACATACTCGTTTGTTATCAATTACATATCTACAAAGCTGGTATTCTGCACCCCCTATTTACATTGCAAACTACTCCCAAAACATCCGAAAACAAGTTTTTGTTTTTGCCAGCATCCATGGTTATTGTGCTGTAGGTAAGTGAATTGTGAAAAATATTTAAATATTTTAGTATACAAACAATGACTGCTGCGGTCGTTGCTTGCATCTTTCCCCGTACACAATAAAGTCAATTACGTTGTACAAATGCTACTTTGTAAGTTCCGAATGGTTGCTAAATTGCTGGGTTTTGGTTCCGTGCGCTCTTGTATGGATTGTACATTAAATATGTATAAACGAACATATATAAATAAGTATTTTTGTATCCAATTCCGTCGCAATAACTCTTGGCTTTTGTTATGATGCACATATGTAAGTACAACTGTTTGTAAATACAGAGAAATGTAATTCAACAAATGGTAATTCTATACGACAGCACGTAACTCCTAATATACGTCCAAAAATCTCCGGAAATGTATCAAACGACGGGCTTTAACCTCCGTAACAATAATCCGAAAGCGGAAATTCGATATTTCGTGTCTGTTCAGAGATATTTGCAATCAAAGTTGAAAATATTCTGTCATTTTCATGTGGTTGTTGTAATTAGTACCAAAAAGTGCAGAAATGTGTTCTGCGCAGAAATATTGTGGACCGCGTAGCCCGTGTTGGACCGGCTAAGGGTTATTTTTTTAAAGCAGTTACGTGCTGTCGTATAGGATTACCCAACAAATTCATGGATTTTGTTCTTTTTTATGTAAAAACTGGGTACATATTTATTTATTTATTTATTAGTCTTTGGACTAAGATTACATCTTTGAGATCGAAAATTAATACATTTATAGTACATCTAAATATTTTCTAATAGGTAGGGCCTTACAATAAATAAATAATAATTTTTTAAATTTTAAAATATTACAGTACTTAATATCTCTTGGTAGATCATTATATTCTCTTATTCCCTCATAAAATACGATTTTTTTCTAAAACTCAGATCTTACAAAAGGCAAATAAAAGTCATTCATTACATCTCACGCGACCTTTGATATAATTTGGCAGGTTACCTAATTTCATGTTGCGTATGAATTTCAATGTGTGGTATATAGCAATTTGCTTCACACTGTTCAGCCGTCAAGCAGTTCCTGGATTGGCGTATCGAAGCTTTTTTTGAGTATGAATCTCATTACTTTGTTTTGCTTTATTAGCTTAGATATTTTTGAGGAGGCCACAGTGAATAGAATCTTGGGAGTGTATATAAAATGAGGTACTATAATGGACCTATAAACCATTGTTTTGTAGTGCTTGCTAACATATTTACATGATCGAAACATAAAACCTATCTTTTTAGATAGTTTTGCCTCTACGTATTTCAAATGCTCATCAAACGTTAGTTTGTCGTCCACTAGTACTTCCAAATATTTTATTGCCGTCACTCTTTGCATCGGGATATTTACGATTTTTAGGGCTACATTATGCACTTCGGTAGATTGTTTCCTCAGTACCATCCATTTTGTTTTATCCGTATTAATTTTGAACTTACTTGACATAGCCATTTACATATATATAGATTTTAAATCTTCTTGTATTTTGTATAATGCCTCAGATATAGACGGCTGCTACTAGTTAGCAGAGCATCATCCGCAAATAGTCTTATCGTGCAATGTTTAAGACAATCTTTAATATCTTTTATATAAGCCTAACTCAATGTCTATTTCCGCCGATACTGCATTTCTTATGACTGTCCTCTGTTTTCTTCCAGTGAGATAGCTTCTACACCAATTAAGAGCCACATTACGTACGCCGATGTTGGGCAGCTTCATCAGCATGATGTCCCTATCAATAGTTTCAAACGCTCTTTTAAGGTCAAGAAACACCGACACTGTTGTTTGATTACTGGACATGCTTTCTTTCCACTCTGCTATCACCAAGTTGAGTGCAGTTTCACAGAAGGTTGTTGATCTGAATCCCGACTGTTCACTTCTAATAATTTCAAATTAATCAGATAGTCCAGAGGTTGATCTTTTACAATGGTCTCTATAAGTTTCTCATCGCTAGGCAACATATTGATAGGTCGTATTTCTTCAGGCTTCACTGTATTTTTGACTTTTTCAACAGGCACAATTGTTGAGGTCTTCCAGCAATCTGGGAAAACACCACTGTTAAAGCTTTCATTGGCTATGCAAGTGTATGTATAGGCCAAGTATTCCATGCTGTCTTTAAATACACCCTCTGTCAACAGTTTTTTCCCCACCATACTTATTTTTAAGCTCGCCGCTGTTCGCATGACATGTTCAACATTTATGCATTAAACTCATATCGTCTTTCGTTCGAACTGGTAAAATGTTATCAATACTCATACTAATCGATTTGATACTTTTAACGAAATAATGATTTAATTGATTAGCCATAATGTAGTCATCTTCAATAATGTTTTTTGGTCATAAACACAACCGTTTGGTTATTCTTTTAATTGTACAACTGAATCACAAAGTCTTTGTTTTTGCTGGTAAGACGTACATTACTTTGTTTGATGGAGCACCTACTACATAAATGCAGAGTATTGGCGCTCTGTGAGAATATGACGTTGTTTACTTATATCCGCATTCCCAGCGAGGCAGTTTTCTAGGACTTCCTATTCTTTGAGTTTGATGGCGATTCCGGAAAATGTAATTCAACTGTTGCAAAAACAACAATTATTGTTGCTAGAACTACTAAAAAGAAAATTTGTTGTATGGAGAGTAAGGCACTCTAATTAAAATATTTTTGTCGGTCACATCATAAATATCGCAAAAGCAACAAAAACATTTTAAATTATTTATTCAAATTAACTATAGCATTTAGTTTTTGACTACACAAATGTATGTACATATGTATGTACTTATCTACATACATATTTGTGCTGTTGTTGCTGGTGTTGTTGTGGTAACGACAAAAACACTCCCCGAAGGTTTTGAGGAGTGTTGTCGAATTAACAGTCCTTGGGCGGATTTGAATCCGGTACGCTCCGGTACTCCCTTGCGGTACTGCCCGACTGTCGTGGTAGCGATTTATGACCAGTGAAACCTTCTAGGTCATGTCACCCCTCCTTCCGTAAGGAAGGATAAGATGGGTAATGAGAGGGGAGAGGCATCATATCCGTAGATCAACCATCGAGTTGCACGTCATTACGCATATTAGTCGCCTCTTACGACCGGTATGCCTACCTCGGGCATATTCTAAACCCTTAACCCGCAGGGGCTCAATTGCTATAACTGCTTAAATCGACATTCTCAAAGGTAAATATAAACAAATATTCCTTAGAACTGGCTTCACCTGCCTCGTTGCTTCTTTCCCATAACCAAGCCTTCGGTGACTTTGTTAAATTAGGAAAATACGCAAGGGATGATTTATCTTTGAGTTCAAAACAATAATCCAAAATATAAGAATTTACTTATGCTCACTTAGGATATTATTGCAAACGGGCACATATGTGTTAAATAATTATAAAATACCACGATGCTAACAACTGTGAAATTTACATTTATTTGCCAACAAGTACTATGTAGTAGTAGCAGCCATAAATAATTTTAAATTTTGTTTATACATATGTATATACAATTTTGTATATTTCTAATAAGCATCATTACGGTGTCATAACAAGGGTAAAATTGGGGCTACGGTCACCTATTCCGGAAACGCGTAAACATTTTCAGTTCCGCTTTCTCCCTTTACTACATACGTGTGTTTGGGTTAGCAGATGCCTCGGTGCTTTCGAAAGTCACACCAGTCAGACTTATTATTGTTGTTATTTCTTTTGTTTGACTAGCAAAGGTTCTTGAACCTCTGAGGATCAGCGGTGGCTTGTTTTTGTCTGTTTGGAATCACTCGCCGAAATGAACATGTGTATTAATACGCTCAGCAACTAGCTCTTACAGGTTTTAATTTCTTCAATGGCAGGTACTCTTAGCCTTGTTGGAGTTCTCCGCCTCTGTTTCATTATCACAAAAACACATGTATTTGTATGTATGTATACCTAAGGCCACTAAATGTTTGAAATATGTGAATCATGTGAAAATGTCGTATAAAGAGCTATGTAAATTCATAATCTCTAATGACTTCGAGTAAGGTTTCAAAAGCTATAAGGAGGAAAATAAATTATCCAAGTCACAAGATTTTAGTACAATCGTTTCATCTTTCCCTTGAAAACGTTGCAATGTACGATTGGTATCCGCTATAAGGTATGCCTGTCGTAAGAGGGAAATAAACTTCAGAATTGAAGGTGCGACGAGGTCAAAAAAATGCTCCCTTGTTAATCGGAGCAGTACCATAACCTTCAAGTACCGGAGCGTACCGGATCCGTACACAGCAATCGACTGTCCACATCGCTAACAGCGCCTCTAAACCTTCTGAGATTGTTCTGTCTTTTCAAACAACATTAAATTTCCCGAAGGTCCCATGTTGGATTAAAACAGGGTTTTTTCAAAGGTCTCAGCAGTGGTTGTCAAACCAGCCAAATGCATATCTGCCATGAAAAGCTTGTCATCAAAAATGCATCTGTTGTAACGGATGCCGTGCAACGTTTGTTCAAAACTGATGGTATTGTTTTTGTTGTAATGGTACAAAAGTAACAGTAATATCTGTTTTAGTACTTCATACTTAACAATCGTCAGAGTTAACAAGAAAACAATTAATTTACAAAAAATTCGCTAATGACGCATCTGCCTTTAAATTTATCTTTAAGTTTTTAATATGTTTTGTTTGCTCGTTAGTGAAGAGACAAAATATATGAATTTTTAGTTCAAACAAAAACAAGCGAGAACAGCTGATAATTTAATTTTGTTATTGGGGGAGAATCTCTGCAGCGACAATTATGTCAACCTGCTCACCGACGTACAAAGTATAAGCCTTAAGTTATAGAGGGATCAATATTGTAGAGCTCCTAAAATTATTATATTGTTAACGTTCGATAGTTGCATTGGTTGTGAAACACTTGTTACATTTAATTAATGCTTTTCATATTTCAAAATGAGCGGAAAAAAGATAAGTTGGGTCTGGTGATATTTTCAAAAAAGCTCGGATGGTATATAAGAATGTTCTATTTGTGGTACAATTTTGTGTTACCAGAACTCCACTAGATCCGTGCCCACTCATCATCATAAAATCTTCAATATTCGTACATGTCTACGTATTTATGTATGTCTCTACGAAAATGCGTTTATTAGTTGAAAAATTAAAAAATATTTTATGTTGCAGTAATTGCTTTTGTTTTCTATTAAAAAATGTGTACCCGCCTAGTATACGAATAATCGAACAGTAACGAATTGTGACGAATTCGATGATTCCTTAATTATCAATCCTGTTGTTGTTGTTGTTGTAGCGACTACTTAACCTGTCCAGGGTGTCACCCCCAACCAACACTGTCATCAGGCTCTTCTAACGGAAGTCCAAGAAACCTCGCGGCTTCAACAGGGGTGGACCAGAGTGAGGTTGGAGTTAGAAGAGTGGGCTCGGTTGAGCAGAGGAACAGATAGTTAGTATCGTGGGGAGACACGCCGCATGCCGGGCAGACATTTGGCATGTCGGGGTTCAGTCTGGATAAGTAAGAGTTTAGTCTGTTACAATATCCAGAACGAAGTTGAGCCAGCGTGACTCTTGTCTCCCTGGGCAGTTCGCGTTCCTCGGCGGCAACAGGTGGAGCTTGTGCCTGTAGGACCACATTCACTGGACGAGACCCGACAAAGGAGTTTACCGACTCCGTGTGGATGAGGTTGAGGGCCCGCCGGTGCACCTCTGGATCAAACGGCGAGGAGATGTGATGCCGGATCTCATCATAGTGCTTACGGAGGTGACTCCTTATTCTCCTGGGAGGCGGATTTTCGTTGAGCAGGTTCCTGTTCGGATGCTGCTGATTATGGCAGTTGAACAGGAATTGTCTGGACAACATCTCGCAATGCTCTTTGACATTGAGCATTTTTGCCTCATTATGAAGGTGATGCTCAGGAGACATAAGGAGGCACCCCGTGGCGGTTCTGAGTGCGGTGTTTTGGCAGGCCTGCAACCTCCTCCAATGTGTGTCTGCTAACCCCGGCGACCATATTGGCGTCGCGTAGCTCAGAACCGGCTGGCCGATTGCCTTGTACGTTGCCAGTAACGTTTCTTTGTCTTTCCCCCAAGTACTGCCAGCTAGTGACTTGAGGATTTTGTTACGGCTTTGTACTTTGGTGGCAATCGCGGCTACATGAGCACCGTATTTGAACATGTTATCAAACGTGACCCCTAAGATTTTGGGGTGTGTGACAGTCGGAAGCTTGATGCCGTCGACGTAGACGTTTAATTCCATGTTCGCCTGCGCTGTCCACGTCGTAAATAGGGTGGCCGAGGATTTGGTCGGTGACAGTGTCAGGTTCCGTGCAGCGAAGAAACTGGAAAGGGTTGGAAGGTATGAATTTAGTCTCGAGCAGAGCTCATCAACGGAGGGTCCAGTCGCCAGGATCGTGCAGTCATCGGCGTAGGAGACGATCGAGACGCCTTCTGGTGGGGAAGGGAGCCTCGATATGTAGTAATTAAACAGAAGCGGGGATAGGACACCACCCTGTGGCACCCCCTGCTTAATTATACGTGGTTTTGATCTTTCGCCTCTAAATTCAACCGATGACTGCCGGCCACTCAGATAGTTGGCGGTCCAACGCTTTAGACAGGGGGGAAGGTTTGAATCTTCCAGGTCGTTAATGAGTTGTGCGTGATTAACAGTGTCGAAAGCTTTCGACAGATCAAGCGCAACTAGCACGGTCCTGTCATTTGGGCGAGATTGGTTGAGACCGTCACCTATCTGTGTGGTGATGGCGTTTAGCGCGGTGGTAGTGCTATGCATTTTGCGGAAACCATGCTGATGTTCGGCTAATCGCAGGTTGGCGGTATAATAAGGGAGCAAGACCGCCTCCAAGGTCTTCACTACTGGCGAGAGGAGTGATATCGGTCGATATGACTCCCCCACGTTAGCCGGCTTGCCGGGCTTTAGTAGTGGCACCACCTTTGCCTGTTTCCATCTTTCTGGAATGACAAAGGTGGTCATGGACAGATTGAAGACGGTTGTTAGGTACCTTACTCCCTCATCGCCGAGATGTTTTAGCATCAGCATGGATATACCGTCTGGCCCAATGGATTTAGAATTTTTGGACCTCCGTATGGCCTCCCGAACCTCTGTGGTGGTGATGACAATGGGCGCTTGGTTGTTTTTGCGTTTGTGCGCTTCCCTGATGGCGCGCCTGATCTCCTTGTCAACCGGAGGATGCAGTACGAATTGCCGGCAGAAAGCGCTCGCGCATCTCTTTGGTTTCGACTGTACCTTATCACCAAAGGTGATGGATATTTTGTCGTTAGGTTTGGTCGGATTAGACAAGGATTTGACAGTGGACCATAATTTGCCAACACCAGCAGAGAGGTTGCAGGACCTTAGGTGCTCCTCCCATTTGGCGCGTTTGTGTTGATCGACTAGCCGTCTGATCTCCGCATTGAGATCTTGAATTTGGGGATCCGTAGGGTTCAAGCGTCGCACGTGGTCTCGTTCATTAGCCAGGGCCGCTGCCTCTGCGGGGAAGTACGGACGTATCTCCTTAATTCTGCCTGACGGAATGTATTGATTGGAGGCTGAAGCTATGACCATGCGAAACGCTTTTTCCCCTTCTCGTATATCAGACGGGATGGGAAGAGCAGCGAAGGTGCTCTCAGTGAAACCAAGAAAACCAACCCAGTCAGCTTTGTTGAAGTTAGTGAAGGTGCGCTTCTCAGAAGTGACGAAGTCATTGGGGCGATCGATTGAGAGGACTATCGGCAGATGGTCAGATGCAAGAGTGAGCATTGGTCGCCATTCAACGCAGTTTATGAGACCTGCGCTGACAATTGTGAGGTCTGGCGAACTGGAACAATTTGCCGCAACTCTCGTGGGGGCGTCCCCGTTCACAGTGCAAAACGTCGAATCGTCTATTTGTTCAGCCAATTCCTGTCCCCTGCCATCGACTTGTAGGCTTGAGTGCCACAGATCGTGGTGTGCGTTGAAGTCTCCGATAATTACACGGTTATCGCCCCTGAGTAACGCACTGATGTCAGGGTGGTAATCTCTCGGACAGCAGGTGGCAGGAGGTATATAGATGTTTATAATTTCAAGGTCGACGTCTCCTGTCCGGACAACCATTCCTTGACGTTCCAGGAGGTTGTCCCTCGGGTCGACGTCAGGCTCAAATGTACGATATTGCACGGATTGGTGGGTGATGAAGGCGAGTCCGCCCCCAAGTCCCCTCTCTCGGTCACGTCGGTGGATGTTATAGCCGTCACAAGTCCGAAGACTTGATCGGGCGTTTAACTTCGTCTCCTGAATGGCAGCGATCTTAATGTTCTGACGCTTCATGAAGTTCACTATTTCACTCACTTTCCCAGTTAGGCCGTTGCAGTTTAGTTGTAGGACGCGAAAGTGCGAAGGGGGAGAAATATTCACGCTGGGAGTCAGGGACTGGTGCGTATGCCTTGGTGGAAGCAGGCTGGGTCGCACACTACGTCGCACTCTAGAAGTCAAGGGATCCGAAGCACCAGAAGGTGGCGAATCAGTTGACGTTGTAGGTTGCGTAGCTCGACAACATGGTGCAACGTACGTATCAGTCCATAGGTTCCTGTTTCCAAGTTGAGAACATATAAGCAGGTGACACAGGCCAAGGCAAGAGTTGCATTTGACTGATGTCGCAGGTGTATATAATCTCAACCGACAAACAGAGCACAAGGTGTAAGGGACCAGGAGCTGGTGGCTTTGACTTACATTTGTACTAGTGCTGGAAGAAGAAGGGGACGTTGAAAGTGGGCGGGGGGTAGGCTGTCGCTCGGCATTGCTCACCTCTGAAACAGAGGTGCTACGTAGAAAGTAGCTGTGAGCGGCTGTGTGAGGTGTTGGCGCCTGTGGGCGTGAGCGGCAGCGGGTGTTACACACTTCTTGCTGGGCGTTGTTTGTGCTATTAGTCGTGCAGACTGTTACAGAAGCTTGTGACGGTGCGATACTAGATCGTCGTTGGCCACGGGACGTCCGAGGGCGTGAACAGCAAGGGGCCACGAAAGTTTTGTAGAAACTAGGGGGCCTATGTGTGGAGGGATTTAGCCCGGAGCACCTGGTTTTGTGCAGCCATCTTTTGCAAGAATTGCACTGGACGGAGTGTGAACGCTTAACGTAGATTTTCTTCCAGCAGACGCAGCAGATCCATTCTCCTGGACCCGGGTTGGATTCGACCCCAGCCCGGATAAGGAGGGTTTTGAGCAGCCCTGCTGCAAGGAGCTGCTCGGAGGATGACAATATTAGTGAAAAAGGTGACAGGTTAGACAGGGTAGAGTCGAAATAACAGCCCTTGGTCGGATGTAAAAATCCGAGTCATTCCGGTACGTAGAACCGGCTTTGAAATGAATAAATTATCAATCCTGGGTTCGATCACTATAAAGTCAAATAAACACACGCACAGATATTGTAACTAATAGCTAGTTTTATTTACTAGTAATAAACGCAAAACAATTTTGAGAGTTTGGTAACTTTACAGTAGTTCACTGAACAACGCTTGAAAATAAACTGATCCCCCTGCCTTGCTTGGTCACCGCCTTATATAGTCCAACAGGGTGCTTGCCTACGCACCGAGAACTTTCTTGGTTGTTCGCTTTTCGTGTTCTGGAAGGGTCGGTATTATTTATTAGCATCTCCTCTTTGCATCGTATTCGCAAACACTCGCGCCATCTCTCTTCCTCTTCCTAGTTATACGCTTGCATGCATAAGCGTAGCCATCGTTATCTCTGTTGTAGTTTAACTAGTGGTGGGAGTGTTATTGAGTTAGGGATGGTACATGCTTGAGAATAATCGCCACAGAATATTCGATCACTATCGAATACACGACGACGCACGATTGTTCGAATATTGGTAATCGAATATTGTCTTATTCGAATATCAAGAGCTCTACAATATTGAGTAGAATATTCTGAAGAGTATCAATGTATTTCGACTTCTCCTTGTCTGACACTAAATAATAAAAATACTAAGTTTATAGTTTTTCGAAATTGGAATTATTTTCAAATTTATCCATTCTAATTTGCAAAAAGCAGATGTCTCGACACTACCTGGACGGATTTTGGTGATTTTTGATTTTGTGGTCTATCAGCTATTCCGACGGAGCTGCCCACGGGAGAAATGTGAAAGATCATGAGAGAAATCGATCGATTTAGTCGGAGTTTGGCAGTGAATTTTGATGATGTCGATAGAGATCACAAAACTCTATTACAATTATTCCCCGGAATAGCTGATAGACCCCATTAACTACGTTTCCTTCATTTTGTTATTTTTAGAATTTTAAAATAAATTATTTGTGAAAGTTATAAGCATATATTCAGTTATTTTGGTGCTTCATAAAATCTTGAAACGCGTAAGTTTTGAGCTAAATCTCTTTACAATAAACGTGCGATATGTACTGCATATTCAATTAGTCGGATATCAAGACTCGTGAGAGTAGTTAGGTAAACAAATGCTGCTTATCGTTTTTTTTCTCACAGAAATGTCATTCAGCTGAAATATTTAAGTGGGCGTTACATTTAGCACACATTGATGTTCAATTGTATTTGCATAACATTTAGTAATAATTTTGATTAATTGTATTTTGTATTTATTTATATGAATTTCCTAGCACAAAACTACCATTTGACTAAATATTTTATAGTGTTAGTGAATTTGTGTTTTCTTTATTTGTTTTAGATATTTTGTAATGGGAGTATAAAGCAAGTATACAACGGAAATCTGCACAAAGAACAAAAACGCAAGAAAAAAATATACAAAATGGAACCGAATTCGGAGGATAATCTGCTTGAGATAATGGATTTGGCCCGTACTTTGCGTCAGGAGCAGCTATTCATACAACAAGAACAAGCTGCGTTTGCACAATTTACTGAATCGCTATCAGAAAACTCGAGAGCCATAACAAAGGTAGTTGGAAGAGTCTATAATTTCATACATATCAAGCTATATCACATCATATCTTTGTATATCACATCATACCATTTTATATCACATCACCTCACTTTATATCGCACCGTATCATATTGACCCCTTTGCGCGAAATTATCGTAACGGACATTTTTTCGAAATTTACTTTTTAATGCAAATTTGTTCTACATCCGTCAGCGCAATACCTGGTAAAATATTATATCTGAAATCCGTTTGGTTGTGAAAAAATTGGGTTTCTTTTTTATAGTAAGGGACAACTCACTTTTTTCTTGAGCGCGAAATTATCGTATCGCCCGTATAAAAATATTTGGAATATAGCTAGTAAGTAATTTGACGTACTATTTCCGGCTCAACCTTAAAGTAGAATGTGAAAGAGAATGCGAACTTAATGTCACCATCGCTACACGATTATATTTGCACTATCTTATAACTTTAAAAAGCTATTATTGTAGGTATATTAGTTTATTTATATACTTATTTCTATATCCACTACTACTTCGGGAACTTCTGAACCGATTTGAACGAAATTCGTTATACAGAGTAATATGCTTTATTCTAAGACATTCTCACCAGGTGCTGCCACTAAGGATGTTTTATACGGTTGCCACCTTTTTGGAACTAAAAAAGTAAGGAATCAAATGACAAGTATTTTGCCACGTATTCCAACTAAAAAAAATCTAAAAAATAAAAAACATAAATAAAAATAATAGCGAACACTCAGTTCTAATGTAAATTGTTGCGGGGGGTTTTCTAACATGTGCCGAAGGGAGTCGCTGTTGCAAATTGACTTTCAAAATTCTTATATTGTAAACTTGAAACCCAGACAGACGTTGCTCTGCCCGACCATTGATTCACGATACCAATCAATTACAAAATTATGGAATAAGAAATTTGCCTTTGTCATTTTTTTTATAATTATCGTAAAGGAACATTTATTCAAACACACTCATAAAACATTGAGAGCGGAATTATCGTTAGGGACAGATTTATAATTTTTTCGCAAACTGCGAATTTTTTAAAGAAAAAAAAAAAATAAGACATTAACTATCTAACTGCATTTATTGAACTTTTTTGTAGCACAACAATTTAACAAAATTATTTGGTAGTGCTAGTCAGACAGCATAAGGTTACAAATACAAAGTAAAAGTGAGGTATTTAATAATAATAATAATAAATATTTAAAACATATATATAGTTGGAAAGTGTCTTAGCGTGAGTAAATAAATGTGAAGAGTAAAGCAATAATAGTGCAAAGGGGTCGATAAAATATCATATCATAACTTTTTTATTGTATAATACCGTCAAACTCTTGTTAGCGGCATGAATTTGCTAAAATGAAAATGTTGGTAACAAGTATAAAATTTTATTGTTTTTTGAAAAATTTGTATATTTTGGCTGATTGAGTTCACTTGGGTTGCCAAATATGGTGGGTTCCTTGTACGCATGGTACTCGCGATTTTTTTCAAGGATAATTTGTGATCGTTATATGGAAGAAATCATTCAACACCCTCGACGAAAGAATTTCTGAAAATTCAAAAAAAAATTTTTTAAAAGTTCTGACTAGCAGATTTTCATACTAAAATTGATTGGTCTACAAAACTGTGTGCTAGAGATAGATAGATAATTTGAGGATAGAACTGCGACCGGGTGGTCTATTGTGCCCTCATCTCATTACAGCACCTCTTCCAAGCCAACTTCCCTCAAAAAGGTGATTATTTCAGTTGGCCTGAGGGCTTGTAGTTCCGTATGCTCTGGCCATGGTGATCCCATGACTTGTGCTCTTTTTCTGGCTATTGCGTCGCATGTCATAGGATGTGCTCTGCAGTCTCCGAAGTCGTATGACAGAACCGGCAGTTGTCATTCGCTCTTATACCCATTTTGTGTAGGTGGTTGTTGAGTGCTAAACAATTTTCTAGAAACTGCCAAAAAGTTTCAGATTTTGTTGCCTATTTTTTTAAAGTTTTATTAACTTTCCTGAACTTTGTGTAAACTTTGAAATTTCTTTTTATGTGGTTTCTGTTATAGAATTCTTAATATTTTAAATGAAAATTATTAAAAACACAGCTTCTTATTACCGCTAGCGACATCCAGTTTAATTTCAGTACTATTATTGTGAACACAGCTGTACATACATATATCATATCCTATTTCATCCTACTACTCCACAACTCAAGTGATTTCGTTAAATCCCTTTATAATTCATATGAGATGAATCAAATCAACTTTAATCAGAATATTAACTTCTCCTTCAAATTTTCCATTGTTTACGTCTATAATTTACAGTTGGCTTACATTTGCGCACAACAAAGGCAAAATCTTAATGATTTAATCACGTCGCGACCGGAGGTGGGCCCAATTATTTGTTGCCGGCGTGCAAAAAGCTATGAAAATGCTAAATATATTGATGCAAAGAAAGTGCTGGATTATGAGGTAAATTTGACTACATACATATTGTATTTAATTACTACAGTAACTAACAGTCATATCAAATACTAAATTTTGAATAAGAAATTTTTTTTTTATTAAATATTTCGGTTTTACTCTTGGTCATTCCAAGTGTATTGAAACAATAGTTTGAAGCGAACTAATTCGCCTCTTTTTTTATGAATCGGTATCTATATTTGCTTGCTTAAAGTAGTTTTTTCTCAAGTTTTTTTAATTTTATATTTTTCATGCTCTATTTCACCTGCAGCATGCAATTGCCTATGAAGAACTCTTCAATCACCTATATCGTACACCTTATCTGCTTGCACTTTCACTGGCCACTGGCGATCGCATTGCCGAGATAACACCACAGCACCTCAGCCATGTCATACATACAATATCATCAGGTCTATATGGCAATGCAATTAATACAAAGGATGTGGAAATGATTTTAAAACTTTTACGTGAATTAATTGAAATACAAATTGTTGTTAACGAAAGTCCACGTAATTTACTGCGTGCGAATTCATCGGCTTTTGCGCGTCTCTATCATCGTTTGAATGAGTCCATGTTTTCGGCAAAAATCTTTCTTACGGCAGCATTATTTGAACCAATAATGGGTGTATTGAGTGATATTGATAGCGTATTGGATGTGGATCCAAATAAAGTTGTTGAGAATTTTAGCAGCAAAGAGCGCTTGAAAAGGTAAAATAACCTTTTTAGAGTTTGAATACAGATTGTGTGTAAATAAACTGAAATTTTGTTACTTTCTACCTTATAGATTTGGCGCCGAAGACTCGAATGATTATCAAGAGAATATCAACAAATTCCATCATGACACAATATTCAAACTTCACGCCATGGCAAAATCATTTATCGACAGTTTAACCTTTAATTGGTCACTATTCCCTTCAACCCTACGCTGGCTGGTGCAAACAATGTCCCACCAACTGAAACAATCACATTTTTCAGATAAAATCATCAATGAAATTATCACTGATATGGTATTCACACATTTCATCTGTCCCGCCATAGTTAGTCCTGACGTAATGGGTATCATTGATGCACCAATACCAGAGCAAGTACGTTTCAATCTAATACAAATTGGGCAAATCATACAAATGCTTGCATTGGCCAAACATGATGATGTTGATGCCAAATTTACACAAATACATGCAAAATTCGAAGCGAATATGGTTTCACATTTAATCGATTTGTTATTAATGAGTCAATCCGGTGAAGATGTTGTGGCCATACTCTCACAACAGAGTGATTTTGATCGTTCACATTTGTTAAGTACACAAAGCGAGTTGGCATATTTTGTGGAATTCTATCGCATATTAATGGCTAATAATGAATTTGAACCGCCTGCAGAAGAACGCAAGAAATTGGAGAAAATACTTTCCCATTTACCAGACTCAATAGAAGCAAGTCAACGTTTGCAAACAAATGGTGGTGGTGGTGGAAGTGAGGCTGCTGGCGGCGCAATGCCAACGGTTAATGGCGAAGCGTCTAGTAGTCATAAAGAACGCGCGAAACAAAGTTTCATGGGTTTAAGTAAAGCCACTAAAAGTAAAATTGCTAAAAGTATGAGCTTTAATACGACGCATAATAATGGAGCGACTACGTGTTTCGATGGGGCAGCAGTAACCACCAACAGTGTTAATGGGCTGACGAATGGTGGTGGGTGTCACTCTGGATTGGGGCAAGGTATTGTATTTTTTATTTTGTTTGTAATTAAAATATATGTATATTTATTAACTAGTTTTCTGTTAACAATACTTAACATTTGCAGTACTTAAGAAGAGGATAACTTTCTACAAACGTAATAAATTATTTGTTTTCTATTTTTTAATTTAGTTTTATATCTGAGCCAATTAAACGTCTGTAGTTAACTAGTGGTTAGTCTTTTTAATAGAAACGCATTAGTAATGCTAGTGATTTTATTCATACATTCCAAGTCTAAATATGTAGAGCTGTAAGTTTTTCAATATTACAAAAGTATTTTGAGCTTATTACCGAATTTCAAAAATAAATATCGTTATTTTTTCGGAGTAGGAAGTTTCGGCGATTCAAAAAGCAATTAAGCTTGGTTCACGTAAAATGAAAGGTTTGCCATATTCGATACATTCGATATCGAGAAGTAGACGTGTTTGCAGGCGTTACCAATTTTTAGTAAACGAAGCAACCATGTTCGAAGGTTTCGATATCGACACTATAGGTTATCATCGAACTTCGCTCAATTTAGAATAAACTTGAATATCTTAAATTAAAGTTACCAAGTTTAAATTCTTCAACATATCATTAGCTCTTTCAGACTATAGCTACTATACTACTATAGCACTAAGTTTTAAAGTTCATGTTCCCCACACATCGTGTCCTTATTGATGACCTTTTCAATAAAAATTCTGTTTGACAGCATCTTCGCATGATAATCATCATCATCACGTCAACGGAAGCGCTGGCGCGTCCTCGAATACATCCATTAGCTCAAATAGTTCATCGCCCATACGCGCCATAACTTCGAATGATGTTTCTAACAATGAGCCTGTACTTGTATTCAGTATTTACAATGGTGATGAGCATAAACTACAACCATTGACCGAAGAGGAAGTGCTTAAAATGAATTGCATAGGACAAGATATTTCAAATGGGGAGGCATTATTAGTCGATACGGGAAGTGTTAATTTAGAAAATACAATCGATAAGTCCTCTGTAGCCAATGGATTCGACGGCATGGATAACATGAGTGATGTGCTACGTCCATTACATTCAAAGACGACACGTTTCTCCTTGTCACATGACGATGCCTCTATAGGAAATTCAGATAATTTGGAAGCAGTTAGTGAGGCACCATCAAATCATTCAGTCACCAGTTCGCTGGAATTAGAGGAGGAAAACGATCAAAATGACAACTTATCCGATATGGTATCAGCAAATGTATCCGGACGTGGCACACCCAATATTAGTGGACGCGATACCCCCTCCTCACAAGTCACTGATGGCGAATCAGTGCATAATGCGCTACCCACACCACAAATGCAGAAGTTGATATCAAAAGTGCGTTCCGATATAGAAGATAAGTTTTGTAAATTTGAAATCAAAAAATTTGAGGGCGATGAGACTGTCTCTATCATATCCGATACTTGGTCCACCGATGTACTGGCAAGCGATTCCGAAACAGTGGATGCCACCAATGACCGTGAGCGCGATCGTAATTTTTCTACACCGCTCATACCATCTGCAGTTGTCTTGCCTGGTGATAATAATTTCGATGTGTTAGCTGGAGCTGGAGCTATTCGGCCTCACTTCCTGGATGTGTCCGATCAACGTTCCGAATCCAATTGGAGCACTGATGTGCTTGCAAGTGATTCGGAAAAATTCGCAGAAGTAGATACGGATGACAATGCGAGCGTCACCGCTAAATCGGATATAACAGATTCAGGTGCACGTACGGAGCAAGAACGCGATCAGCTAGCTGCCGCTATATCAGCGCCAGTTCATCCTACCCGTCGCACCGCAAGCTCACCATATTACATAGGACGCAGCAATGGTAGAACATTTCGTGGTGCTAACGCGTCAAATTATAATGGCGGAGCAAGTGGGGTTAATGGTGGCAGCGGTAGCAAAGGAGTTGTCAATGGTCGTGAGGGCGCCAGTACGAGTGCCGCTACTGCGTTGATTGTTAGTGACACAGGCGTCGCAGAAGGCGTTGAAGGCAGTGGTGGTGTTCTTGTTGCCGCTGGCGGCGGTGCTAGTCTGGGCAGTCATGGTGGCAGCGTAAGTAGCGATCACTCTCAAGACGATTCAGCATTCTACGATGCCGCAACTTTGTATGACGAAGCTGCCAATAGCGTCATAAAGGTTGCCGCTACCGAACAAGATACTATTGACAGTGCTGTGCTCTACTCAGGTTTCTCTGCGCTCGCACGTAGTTCGGTACGCACTACCAATCAATTTAGTGGTGAAAATAATTTTCAACAAGAATACAAAAGCAGCAGCGGAAATTCGGGTGATTGTAAAGAAACATTTTTGGGTACGTCAGGTATGCGCCGTCAAACATCAGCCGAAAGTAGCATTTCAAATCAAAGTGTTACGTTTGAAGATGCCGTGGCCACAGGTGTCACAGCAAAACCACCGAAAGCGTATCACAAGAGTGGCATGAAAAAGAAGAAGCAACACAATAACGGCAGTCACCGCGACTTAATAGATTTTAGTGATTTTGGTGAAGTAGAAAAACAATGCTCATCCACAAGACAACAGCAGCGCACACATAACAATTCAGATACGCCTGTTGAGCAACCATTGGTAGATTTGTCCTGTGGTGAGGAGAATGTGGAACATCGGCACACAACAAATGAGGCACGCAATGCGAGTTTTGATGGCCGACGCAATGGCATAATGGCATTAAAATCTGGCGAATCGAATGCCAATCAACCCGATGCAGTGGCCTCCTCTCTTCCAGTTCTGCGTCGTCATCAAAGTTTGAACTATGAAAATCACGAAATAATGATAACCAATGCAGTGACAGCATCAAAGCGTGTGACGATGATACCAAATTTTTCGCAGACCGATGATGATAAAACTAAACAGCAGCAACAACAACAAATCATGATGCTATGCGCAAAAACTGAAAAATTGCAGCTAAGCGACGCTGCGGACAACGACAACTTGAATGAATGTGCAACCACTACGTCACGTTCCACACTATCGAATAATACTTCTGGTATAGCAACCGAAAGTGTATCTGCATCCAGCTTAAGTGTTAGTATTCCACCAACTACGACTATGACAAGCTCGCCAAAACCGGTCAAGTCTACTGGCGCTATACCCAAGAGCATAAGTTTTGATGCATCGGCGGATAAGAATAGTCAGAACCATAATGAAAATCCCACTGGAACAGTGGCAGGAATCTCACGTCAACTTGCCTCGCATCGCAACGCGCGTGGGCTACATTCAAATTTAAGCGTACATGCAAGCTCCAATGCCAACAACAATTCTGGTATATTTAATAAATTGAAACAAGGAATTTTCAAGCACAGACGTGGTAATAAGTCTCACTCACGTCATTCCACGCATCTACTTAATGGTGGTGACGGCGTAGGCGGACTTGTTGTAGAAGGTGGCGGTGACTACACTGCAACACCTCAGACCTCCAACAGTCGTAGTGTTTCCTTTAGCACGAATACTTCGGAAATATCATTGGATATAATTGGCGTTGGCAGCTCGGGTGCGTGTGGTGTTCGCAATATAGCTTTGCCAAATTCAGACAGTATTGTTGGTGCGAGTGGTGGTGGTATGACGGCCACAAATTACTTCGATATTAATGAAGATATATTGGCTAAATATCGTCGCAAGGTGAGCAGTTCAAGTGAAGCCACAAATTCGGATTCAATCGGTGCAGCTGCGGCTGCTTCGTCAATGAATGGACTTAAGCATTCCGATACAGAGGTGAAGTAAGTATATGTGGTTTTCTGTACGACTTAGGATCTGCATCAGGCCCGCGCGCAGGGGGGGGGGCGGGGTTTGAGGGTTCCAAATGGCCAAATTCCATTCCAACTGATACTCCTTACTGCCTTATATAAGGTTCAAATTTTTTGGTAGGCATATGTATTCAAATTGTCAGTTCGTGCATTCACTTGTATGTGTAAAGCGGTTTGAATTTGCCTTATTACTTATAACTGAACCGCAATGCGGCATTTTTTCTCCCTTTCGCACACATCAAAAACGAACTAAAAGCTTGTAATTACTACATAATAGCTATGCTTATTTAATACATATGTAAATACTCCTTTCTGTTTGTTGTTGTTCCCGCAATGCGTATTTAATCAGTTCGTTGTGGCGCGTATTCTATCATGTTATTAGAATGTTTGACAATTCTTTGCCGCACACTTCATTATCATTCGTTGACCAGAGAAAACTGGTGGGGCACACACTACGGTGAGCTGAATATTATTAAATTATTTATATTATTATTAAATAATTTGCATTATTATTAAAAAGTTTGTATAAGTCCTATACTAATATTTTTTACCATGGACATTCGTAGTTTTCTGTGTAAGTTTAACATAATATTAAATACAGCATAAATTCAGATTTGTACTAAGTGCATAATATTATTTGGTTCATGCTAGGACGTTGGCGAATGTGTCGTACTGAGCTTCAAACTCAAACAAATATTGCTGAAAGTGACGCATGTAAGCCACAAACGAGATTAACACTGACTACTACAGAAGCGGAATTTAATTTGGAGGTACCGAAAAGATCGTCTTTGCCAGTTTGCTCCTTGAAAAATGATCTCAGTTCCGATGATATTCGATTGTTTGTTCAAAAATCAGCAGCTGATGGAATAAACTCAATTCCTGGACTGCAAAAGAAGATTTGGAGTCCCCCTGACGGCTACAGTTTTCCTGAATCGGGCCTTAGAAGTTTGAAATTTAAACGCTCTTGGCTCCAAAAACATCAATGGCTAGCGTATTCGGCAATAGAAGACGGTGCATATTGCAAATACTGCCTCTTATTTTGTGCTACATTGAGAGGAGTCGGTAATCATGCCTGTTGCAATGGCTTTGAGAATGGGAATTGAAGAAGAAAATGTTTTACCTATTGGTTTGCAACTGTCGAAACAAAAATTAGACTTTCTGAATGAAAGCAAACTACGCCTGATTCCAATTATTGAAACAGTTATCCTGTGTGGCCGACAAGGACTTGCCCTCAGAGGTTCGAATGATACGGGAAGAAGACGAAGGCGAACCGTTGACGAATGATGGAAACTTTAGAGCTCTCTTAAGATATCGAGCCAAAACTGATGAGCAGTTGAAAAAACACCTGAGTTATTCACCAAAGAATGCTATGTACATAAACAACTGTGTCCAGAATGAAATATCACCATAATCAACACCACCTCATCATGAGTTACAACATCGATCGAGTGAACAAATCGAAGGGCTTTTCTTTTCTTGGAGAAGACACGCCAGACATTGAAGGAGTAGAACAAAGTTCAATTTGCATTCGCTACTTGGATAAATGCGGCGAAAAGTTCATCATTCAGGAATATTTTTTGTTTTATTCCTATCACCGATTTCACTGGAAAGGGAATGGGAACTGCTGCCTTGATTTCCTAAAATCTTCCGGACTGGATGGCACGTATTTCTTCGTGCAAGGATATGACGGTTCGAGAGCGGTTAGCGGAGAGTTCCAAGGGGCTCAAGCTGTTGTCAGAAAAACTTATCTCCTCGCGCTCCACTCCCATTGTGCGGCTCATAGCTGCAGTTTGGCGGTAAGCTCTGCGTGGGAAATCACAGGAATCAAAAATTGTCTGGGAGTTCTAGAGAATATCCATTCCTTCTTCATTTATCCGAAACGCCAAAATGCCCTTCAGGATGCGATAAATTTCTTTATTTTATATATATAGATTGTAACTAAATGTGACTTTTGACATTAAAATTTCCGTCCTCCGAAAATAAATTTTTTTATATTTTTTCATTGATTACTTAACTTGAGTTTAAACCCCCCCTCGGATATTTTCTGCGCACGGGCCTGATCTGCATATATAAATAGAATATACTTAATAATCGCATTTTTACTGTATAGATCACCAAGTACTATATTGCATGATAAAACTCTGGCTTTCAATGTGATTAAGAAGAAGATACGTACCGTATTGTCAAAGACTGATTTACATACTGGCGATTTTCGTCATACAACGGTAAATAAAATAAACATTCATTAGCCACCATGTCTTTGGACTAATTAAATAAATTGCTGTGTTCTCATTTTCAGTTTACCAACGCCTCACCATTGCTCACATATCTGCAAATACAACTTGCGCAAGCGTTAAATCTACAAAATTTTCAACAAATTTCATATGTTTCGGAAGCGATACGCTGCATCTCAACACTCGAACGCCATCAACACAATCAATTACTTGAAGAACTGCAACAAGATATACAAAAACGTCAAAACTATTTACAATATCTTATGCGTTACCGTCAAAATCTACTTTTAATGATGGAAAATATTGAACAATACGAAACCCGTTTACGCAGCGAAAGTGCTACATGTAATCGTTATTTGATATGTGTTTGTGTGCGTTTATTTTTTGAGAAACGTCAAGCGAAGTTGGTAGAATTTCAAGAGGAATTTGCACGTCTTACCGTGTCAGATGATAAAATAGAATTGATTGAAGAATTTATTGATGGATTGATGGATGAAATGTTAGCAGCTGGTGGTATATTACATGGCATGCCTGAGTGGCAGGTTCAGGAAGCGCGTTTGTCTATTGAACGTATATTGCTAACGCGTCTGTATCAACAAGTCATGTTTCCTAATGAAGATGCCGATTTGTCGCGCGATACGTAAGTTAATGTTGTAAAGCTGTTGTTGTTCTCTTAATAACATTTAAATGTTTTCCTTAGTGTTCTTTCAGAGCACATCATCAAACTGCAACACGTAATTAGCCCTTCTCATCCCGCACTTTGCATTCCACAAATGTATCTTTCCGAGGCACCATGGTCTTTTGCCCAACAACAGCTCTCCTATATATCAGCGTATAAAACGCCACGTGAGAAGTTGCAGTGTGTAATTAGGTAAGTGTTAACAAGGTCACATAAACAATGTTATATATAAACACTACTGATTTGTTTTCTTAATTCCAGATGCATTTCAAGCATAATGAGTCTGCTACATATGTCGAGTGGTCGTGTGCCTGCTGCTGATGATATTTTGCCCGTACTCATTTACGTTGTTATAATGGTAAGCAGCAACCAATAATTAGTAATAACGCTGCTCTATAAAAATTACCTTTCTCCCACAGACGAATCCACCATTTTTGCTATCAACAGTTGAATATATTACTTGCTTTATTGGCGATAAATTAGAAGGTGAGGAACAATTCTATTGGACGCTCTTTGGCTCGGTAGTGAAATTCATCAAGACAATGGACTACTTGGATTAAGCGAAAGTACTTTTTAACAACAACAAGCAACATGCATATGTAGCTTGATAAGCTTTCTGTTAAAATAAATTGTTAAAGTGTAGTTTTGTATGCATTCTTCTATTGCGCTCATCAAACTATTTCAAAAATCAGTTTAAATTGTTTTTATTAAAAGTTGAAATTGTGGTCTGAACGAAAACATGAAAGAGATGTAAAACAAAGCAGTAAATATCATTTCATTGGCATAATTTGAAAACACGAAAGAAATACTAGACATGGGTATTTGCTTTTGAAATTGTTAATAAACTATGTTAGACTTTGTTGCCTTTGTATATTTGTTTATAGTCAATGTAGTTTGCAATTAGTAACTGTTTGACTTAATCAAGTATGAAATATGTGAAATTTAGATTCTGTCTGTACAGTGTTTTAAGTTAATATTTTATGTTGCACATTCACTTCAAGGTTTTCTGTAATGTTATTTTCGGTTTATGTATCTATATATTATATTATATGTACATGTAAGATTTATTAACTGCATCATGATAAAGTGGAAACTAATGTTATGTGTGAGAAATGATGATTTTTTGTTGTTATACAAATTAAATAATTAAATAAAGTTTATTATATACATACATGTGGATAAATTTATATATATATACATATATATAATAAAAGTTAATATTCTTTAATAATCATTAAATGTTTAATTAGGGTGCCATACCAAATTAAACCTCTTCCGCCAGAAGTTTAACATTTAGTAATATATTTTGCAAAAAATGTAAACAGACAATTTTCGTATATATGTAAATGTAGCTATTGAAAGTAATTTTTGCAAAAACTATGTCAGGTGATAAATGTATGCGAGTTAGAAAAAGAAACACAAGTTAAAATGAATACTATATATTGGCGAAAAATCATAAGAATGTATGTTTCTAATAATAACTCAAAAGTTTAACACGGACTAAGGTTGGCTGTGCTAATAAACACTTTTGCGGAAAACCGACCTTACGAGGAAGAACAACATCCAAACATCTTTAATAAGAAGTGGGTTCTTAGATAAAGGAGGAATAAACACCTTTTATTTCCAAAAACTCCAATTATGGAGTTGTTTTCATACATTTTCAGCTGATGTAGATATTAAAATCTTGCGAAATGTTTCGGTATAGGTCTTAGCATACAATATGGCAATTCTTTCAAACTCGCAAATTGCTAATTAAGCTCTTAAATGAGGTTACAACTAAATTTCGAGTTTAAATAATTTTGCCTTGTTTTTTATGAAAATAAACATTTTTTTCGTATCGAGGATGAGGCATTGTAATAGGTATACATATTAAATAAATTTATACCTATAAATGTAAGCGTATAAGAAAAGGAGTGCTTATATAACACCCTCTATCTGGAATTTTAACAAAAAATAGATGGCATTTCACTATGAAACTGCATGATGACTGGATTTTGCAAGTAAAAGGAAAATGTAATTCGACTCTCCGAAAGACTTATTCAAAGGCATATGTACATCGTTAAGGCGCAATATTTGACTAACTCTTCCAAAGCCGGTATTTCGGAGTCTCCCTTCAAAGGACTGCTGCAAGCCTATTTAACGTGGACGGTATCATGTATATATAAAATTGAATCACATATTTATAGTTGACACACACTGAAGCATCACGAGCTTAGTTTCCAAAAAAATCCAGATAGTGTGTCCTTTATATGATATTGCATATATGTAAAAATATCCCCAACCATAAGCTAAGAGCACAACGAAGGCATAGCTACAAAGTGACAATCGTTAACTTAGTGCGGCATCGCAGTATGATAACAAAGCTCGAATGAAGCTGGCACCAGATTAGATATATTTCTCATTTGATTAGCGACGATACGTTTTGTATCTATTTTTAATAACAGAACTAAATTTATTATATTAAATAAATTGTACATTCGCTAAATTCAATTTATACATTTTTAATATATTACAACTCAATAATTTATATCTCTTGATTTCGCACATACTGGCCGATAGTTGCTAATTTATTCGATGTGTTTCGCGTATTAACTTTTATAGCGCGAAGTGTGTGAGCATCATGAAACAATAACAGTGAATAAAATACTTGTAGTTGAGCATTTTACATACATACAAATATAATACTAATAATAACCATGTAGTATATTAGGATATTTTATTTATTGAGGAGTGTGTAATGCTAGCGGACATCCCGCTCTAAACCGAGGTGCAGTTCATTTATCGTAGTTGCCGTTATATCTAATTATCAAAAGACCTATTAAACTGCTGTGTTTCAGATAGGACTTCTTTCATAGCTGCGCTTCAATCTTCCTTATATGCACACTATGCTTAAATACATCCTAAATCTAGTTCAAATGCTGTAGGGTAGCATGGATCAACGCAGAACATAGTTTTCAAAACTATAAAAGAAAATAATAACGTAATAGTCAGAACGTAAAGGATAATCCCATTTAGTGATTGATCTCAGATATTCCACTTCTGAATGAATATTCGTCGTTCAAAATTTAAAAGTTGTTTATCATTGTTAAATAACAAAAGCATGTAATAAAACAATTCATACACTTACTTTTGGATAATTAAGTAATTCATCATTTATTGAATTTCCAAAATCAAATTAACACAATTTAGAAACCAAAACTACGATGCACTCACTGCATATGTAGCATTTTTTTTTATCATATATTATTATTGTCCCAATTCAGTATATTGAATTTTAATTTCATATTTCGCTGCATCGACGTCATCTCCATACATTAAATAGGAATTAATGTACATTTGCGAGTAAATCTTTATACCAAGAGAACGCAGATACTCATAATCGAGCCGATTTACAGGCGCCTTTTTCATATCCACAAAGCAGTGAGTAGCATTTTTTACTGTACTACACGCATTAAAAGGCGATTGAACCGCCAACACCTCACCATGGCCAGCACGTAAAACACTCTTCACTGCTTCCGAATTACGTTCAGCAATATGAAGTATAACACGAAAGCCGCTAAAAGCGCCCATCTTATAACCATCAATAGTTGTGCTCTCATTAAGCTTCTTACGCCAACGATTTACCGCCTGAGCTAAAAGTTGTTCGTCTGGTGTTAGCTGTGGTAAATTTAACGCTTTGCTATTTCCCCATTCATAAAGTTCTTCATCAACGAACACATCTTTTGCATAACACTCTTCTATGTATTTGAGACTTAACACCCATTTGCCTGATGAAACACAACCAAGCATTTTTTCACCACGATTTGGACGTTCACAAATAAAATGTGTACATTCTGGATCAAAATTTACAAGATTCTCGGACACCTGTGGATGTATGAAAATAATTAATTAATAATGGTGTATTTGTGTAGAAACTTTTTACTGTAACTCACTGTGCCGCCAAGTTTGTGTATCTTATTGATGACATCATTGCGCGTCTCTTCCTCAACACACGATATACTGAAGCGTGGTATACCTATATATTGCATTCTCGACGACGCTTTTGAGCGTCTTTCCTTTCCAAACTCTACAGGATCACGCCAACCAACCATATTTTCTGTGCCCACACCAAATTGTTCAGATTCGAATGGTTGTACATAATTTTGTGTTTCTGTCTCTGCAGCACCATGTGTCGGCACGTCAACGTCCATATCATCAACCAAAGTATCAGCATCTTCAGAAATACTCGCACCGCTTGCGTTCGTCACACCTGTTGTGCGTCGTGATTGCTTTAGGCTCTGCCTGCGAGATTCACAGTTTTTCAGATATTCAGTGATTTTTCGAAGCTCTGGTGAAGATGTTGCCAGTGTAGAAGTGGAACGTGTGCCACTTAGATTTTGGATGTTATCTTTGTGTGTCGTACCATTTGTGGCTGTATCCGCCTCAGTATTTTCGAAACTAATTTTATCAAAGTCTAGTGTTGTCTTACCAAAACTTGCTTGCTGCACCATTCGAGACACTTCGCTACCCAAACTTTCTCCTCTGGTAGGCGTTTGTGTACTTGGGACAAATGCATCACCATCTGAGACGCGTGTCGTGGCTCGCCTTTCGCTTATATTTGCACTATTATTT
Source organism: Merzomyia westermanni (assembly GCA_949987695.1). Taxonomy (NCBI): domain Eukaryota; kingdom Metazoa; phylum Arthropoda; class Insecta; order Diptera; family Tephritidae; genus Merzomyia; species Merzomyia westermanni. The sequence goes on from OX465290.1 coordinate 76,294,124, forward strand.
AGATTTGTAGGGAAAATTGCACGCGGTACCATGTTTGTCTGTTGCGTGCGTGACATATTCATACTGTCTTTTGGAGACTTACTAGTACGTGTAGTATTTAAAGGCGTTTGAGCTGTAACAGCAGCCAAGGCAGACATCTCTGCTGTAGCTGCTAAAGCTTTTTTCGCCGCCTTTGCGCTAGTCGTAGGAGTTTCCTCCGCTGTTTCATGATATGGTATGCCTAAAGCTTCGCAAGTGGAGCGTAATACACGACGCCGCAACTCATCTATAGGTGTGTCAATTTTCAACTTTTTTGTTGGCAACCGCCAACGTCGTTCAAGGGCATCAGCCATTCGTTTTTGAAATTCCGGTGTTGTGCAAAAATCGGGTATACCTTTTGGTGTTGGCAACTTACGATTGATGGGGGTGCATGCCTGCCGCCGTATACGTTCCAGCTCAGGTGTCTGGTTATTACGCATCTCTTGGATAAGTTCGCGTAGACAAACGCGTGCATCCTCGTTATCCAATTCAGCCACAACCCCTTCTAAATATTCAAAATTACACGATGATCGCCCATACGCGTTTGTGGGCGTGTGCGGCGACTCAGGCGTATTTGGCGAATTACATGTTGGAGCAGTGGCTGTAGATTGGAGCGAGTTACGTGGAAAGGATCCTGCCAATTCAGTGACACGTTTATTGCGAAGTGGCGTGAAATCAGTGGCAGCAGTTACTCCCTGGACGCGATGTTAAATTGGAGGAAATAAATAAAAAATTATTATACCTAAATCATAAATTATCTTACATCGTTTTCTGTATTTTCCTGCGTCTCCATTGGCTCACCGGCTGCGGTGGTAGCAGGTGTGCGCACAGTTGCATTTGGCAAATTAATTTCACGCAACGTTGGTGATACAGGAAAATCTGGTGGACTATTTCCCACTAAGTACTGTTGGTATGGTACCTTTTTACCTTCAACAGCGCATTGCACCAACCAAGCGGAGGTTACTATTGGGTACCCCCATTTAATAGCACCCTCATATTTTGAACCTTCCGCTCGTGGACAAACCAATAGTGGACGTTCTTTTTTGGCTAATACCCGATTTACAGTGGCACCTAATAGCTGTGCCACAGAATCTATAAAATCATATTCCAAAGCTGTATAAATGGAAATGACAATAGTCATGCCTGCAAGTGGTTGAGTGCTAGCTGTATGCGGTACATGCTGATGAAAATATTCTATGGGAACCAAGCTATTCTGTTTCATACAGTTTTCCTAGAAGAGAAAATAAGTTGGTTGTTAGCAGTTTCTTATGGAAATTTGAAAAGATTCCAAAATGTTTGGCTTACCGAATTTCAACAAGTGCTAGTTATATAAAAATTGTATACCAAACTGTGCTTTTGCCAAAGACTAATTTTAACTAAAGCAGATGGAAACAAAAATTTACAAACTTTATCAACTTACCACATATAAATCCGTTACAATATAACGCGCTTTAATCGGCAGATCAAGTACATTCAACGTACGTTCAAACGATACAATTGCATAATCAACGAGATCTGTGCAAGTAGAGGGTACTAACTTGCCATGAGCGGCTTCACATTCAATTAGCATTTGTGAATAAAATTCTTCAGGAAAAGTTTCACGTTCTATAAAGAGGTTCATGCCTTTAAAAAAGTCCAAATTTTCAAAATCAATTTCAGTATTCATCTTAGACAAATTCTCATTTTCTGTGGTAGTTGTTGAATTGACAGGTGGTAGTCGAGGAGGCAAAGGGTCCTTATGCGATACTGGTTTTAATGTCGATGAGGCCATCGGTGTATGGCTTTGATTATTTAAATTTTCATTTGTTAAAATTGTAGCTACTGGGGTGGGAACTGCAGCTGCTGGTTCATTTTCTTGTGAGTATTGCGCGATGAGATGTTGTTCTTCCTCTTCATATGGTACATCGGTAGGAGCGACGGGTTTTGCAGCTCCTGATTTAATTGATATCTCTACAGTTTCAAAGAGTTTCTTTTTCGGTTTATCTGGCTGTTTAAAGCTGTGATTCATAGAGCGCAGAGTTCTTTTACTTGAGGGTGATGGTAGCTCTGGTTCACGTGAAGTGGTTAAAGACAAGCGATATACAACTTCACTGGCAGGTTGTTTTGATTTAATACTTTGAAGTAACCAATCGAGACGTACTATATTTACAGCTATAAAGTAGAACAAGAGTTATTGCTTATGAAATCTATATAAGAACATAGTTAATACTCACTTGCTAAAATACCATCACGCTTCCACGCTCGCACTTCTGAGTCATCAAGTTGCCCCACTATAATATGTGTTATCTTTTCATTCACTACATCATAACGCGTCGCCCCACCAACATTAAGTATTCTATTTAGTTTTTCTCTTTCTTCCAAACGGAAACCGCTTAAATAAACACAACACCCATCAAGAAAATTACCCGCTTTCTTCGCCTGTTTGGGACAAATTTCTTCATATACTAAACGATAAAGTTCTGCAGTTCCCTGTTTGCGGTGTAACTCTCTTTCTAAATTTTTCGGTATGGTGGCACGAGGAATAGGTGCTACAAACGTTCCGTCATTTTGTTGTTGCGAGGCAGCTGTTTCATTGAGATCGCTGGTTATTGTATCATTTACTGTTGTAATATCACTGCGGCCACTACGACTTACAGCACCCATAACGCTTATACGCGATGTATCCGAGAGTTGAGTAAAATCAGCAATACTACGATCACCTCTAATTGGCGTTGATACTTTTAAAGATTTAACTTGATAACCCTTTGTTGGCAGTGCGAAACCTTTCTCAGCACTATCAAATATCCATTCAGGGCAGAGTATTTCTTTTTTGTAACGAACAGCAGCTTTATATTTATCAGAATTTGTATTGCCACGTTCGGTTATGACTATGTCGACTAATGCAGAGCGAAATGCACAATGGTAAGTGCCACCATTCTCATTTACCAATCGCATAATCTAACAAATAAAAATAAAAAAATATACAACAAAAAACAAAACGAATTCTTAGTGCTAATTTACCTCATTTTTTTTATCCGTTTCCAAGCCAGTACATGTTATATTAGTTCCAAAGAATATCGGTAGTTTATACCTATCAAACTCATCATCGGTTGCTGCTACATTCTCCACACAGCTGCGTTCCCATACACGCTGTACCCAATCTACATGCATCACCGGTATGCCATTCAGTGTTGCATGTTCGTATTTTGTCGATTTAATCGTATTTGAAATTAAATGTGTAACTTGTCGACCAAGATTTTGAAAATAATAACCACCCATCCATTGTATGTGCTTGCGAACATGGTCTTTTTGATCTGCTGCAATACCAGTTGCACTGATATGTAAATCTCTCATGGCAGTAGTGTAAATTGGACTAGTGCCAAGGGGTATTGGTAGTGAACTTATCAAACATGTTATCAAGCAACGTGGCCCAATGATTAGTGATTTTGTTAGCTGTAGTTGTTCAAAGAAGTCTCCATCAAACTGGTCGAATATGAAGACATCCTTTTTCGTCAATTGTCCCGAAGCTATAAGTGGGAAGCCTTCGCTCGCCTTTATATGGCGAATGTTGTCTTCCGATATGTGCTTGCACAAATAAGAAAATGCAAGCTCTAAATCCTTGCATTTCGCTGATTGGCTGTTTTCCACAGAGCCAGTTGTAACGAAATATGCATTTATTTTATCGTCGAAACTCATGAATGTAATATTTATTAGCTTTCTCTGGAGTTTTGCAAAAAAAGTTCTTTATCACCCTTTTTTTGTAATACTTGCGCCAAATTGAATTTGCAACTGTCATGTCAAATTAAGCAGTGTTGCATTTCAGTTATCTATTTATCGATGCAAAACGTTACGTTTCGTTCAGCCTTACGTTAAGCTCAAAACATTGGTGCCATTGTCGTATCGCTATAGTCGTATCCTTAACGTAAGAGAAAACCCAACATGTAATTGGTCGGTAGTTACTTTACGGAGAGCGTAATTACGATACAGCACCAATAAGCGATTGCATTGTTTCTCATAAGGTTGGTCGAATCAGCTGTTTTATAAGGTTACCGATAACGCACCAATAATTTGAGCTTTAAGCAATTGTAAAATATCTCTTGCCGTTATCAATTATATATCATTAGTAATACTAGGCGTGTCCCAATCAGGAGTGATCCAGATCCAGATAAAAGTTTTGCATGTAAAGGCAACAACAACGGTGTGATGTTGTTGTTGTTGTTAACAGTGCTTCGCCCTGCCCAATGGGCTCGATCACTCTAAATTGTCATCAGGCTCTTCTAACGGAAGTCCGAGGAAACGCGCAGTTTCCACAGGGTTGGACCAGAGTGATGTGGGTGTTAGAAGAGTGGGTTCAACTGAACAGGAAAAGAGATGTATGGTATCATGAGGGGTCATACCACATGCAGGGCATGTATTTGGTATGTTGGGGTTCAGTCTGCATAAGTAAGAGTTTAACCTATTACAATATCCAGAGCGAAGTTGTGCTAGTATGACTCTAGTCTCCCTCGGAAGTACACGGTGTGATCTTGATATATGCCTGGATCAATTTCGGTTCCGTATAGAAGCTCTGCTTGTTTAGTTTTTTGTAGTAGATTTTTCAGACAGCCAACCCTTATTTGCTTGGTAGCACAGACATACATATATAAACACACATATGTACACAAACAACTCTCATACAACTGATCCGTATCGTTTCAGTGAGATCTTGATCTTGATACTTATCTGGATAGCTGATTGGAACGCAACTACTTTCTTTTTAAGAGGAAAAAATACGTTCAAAACCACTAGAGGATGTTTGCTCATCAAGCTTTCAATTTTAAACTGTACAGCCTCTCCTATTAAACAATTCTGATACCACGCATGCAGACATTTGCTTGTCTTCTAATGGAAGTCCAAAGAACCGAGCTGTTTCAACAGGATTGGACCAGAGTGATATTGGTGTTAGAAAAGTAGGTTCAATTGAACATGTAAAAAGGTGTTTACCATCGTGAGGGGACATACCACATTCCGGGCAATTATTTGGTATGGTGGGATTGAGTCTGGATAAATAAGAGTTTAACCTATTACAATATCCAGAAAGTAGTTGAGCTAACGTAGCCCTAGTCTCCCTCGGAAGGACGCACTTTTCTGCTATTTTAGATGGTTGAATGTCAATTACGGAGTTCACAGGCCAATATCTGACTGAACTGTCTGACGACTCGGTGTGGAGGTCAATTAGAGCCTACCTATGAATACGCAGATAGAAAGGCAGGGTAATGTGGTGCCGGATTTCATCATAATGCTTACGGGCCGAGGCCGTTGTCACATCCAAGACGATGAGGTGGTTAACAGTACGTTAAGTAGCTCCACCTACGTGGACGTTTAAAACTTTTCTCATCTGCGTATTGTACGTCGTGAAGAGAGTCACCATACATTTGTTCGGAGATAGTGTCAGATTTCCTTCGGTGAAGAAACTGGAAATTTCTCTGAGACAACAATTAATACTAGTACAGGGTTCGTCAATGCAGGGGCCCTTGCCCGAATTGTACAGCGTTTCATGTCTAGTATCACATGATAGTAGAGCTGTTCACTTATGTGCACTTTTTGATTCACAGCACTATCGAGTAACTTATCGATAGCCCGATTGTTAATTTACTTGGACATTTTTCGGTAAGATATTTGACGTTTTCTTGTGCGATAATCTAACACGTCAGCTACGTTAGTAAATTTTGCAAAAATACTTTTTAAAATAGCTCATATTTCTTCAAAAGCAAACTCAGAACACAAATAAACATTTACCAAAATGGTAAGTTTAATTTAATAAATAGTTTGTGCGTGCTTACCTTTAAAAAACCACTATCCGTGTCTACTTCCTTTGCAGGTTTTGATTGCTGCGGCGGTATGTACGAAGAATGGGAAAGGTATGTGTGGTGATATCAGAAACAAAAACATATATTAATTTAATGCTTAAAACTTTGCATTTTCACTTATTAACAGTTATTATATCACGCCAATTTGTGGAGATGACTAAGGCGCGTATCGAAGGGCTGCTTGCTGCATTTCCCAAATTAATGACATCCGGAAAGCAGCATACATACGTGGAAACGGAATCTGTGCGCTATGTTTACCAACCAATGGAAAAACTTTATATGTTGCTTATCACAACCAAAGCAAGTAATATATTAGAGGATTTGGAAACCCTGCGACTATTCTCTAAAGTTGTAAGTATTGTAATTGCTACGTTAGTTCAGAAGCGTTCTTAAACATTTCGCCGTCTTAGATTCCTGAGTACTGTCATAGTCTAGATGAAAAAGACATTCTTGAAAACGCATTCAACTTGATTTTTGCTTTTGATGAAATTGTTGCATTGGGATATCGGGAAAGCGTTAACTTGAAACAAATCAAAACCTTTATTGAAATGGATTCTCACGAAGAGAAGGTATATCAAGCGGTACGTCAGAGTCAGGAGCGTGAAGCACACCAAAAAATGCGTGAGAAAGCTAAGGAGCTGCAGCGTCAGCGCCTTGAGGCTGCTAAACGTGGCGGTAGTGCTGCAATGATGGGACGTGGTGGACATGGAAGCGGTAGTAGTAGTATGGACGCGTTTGGCATAAATGCTAGTTCATCGAGCAATAGTGTGCCATCAATTGAGTCTGAGCTGAAACCAACCATTCCAAAAACTACGTAAGTATGACTGGGTTTTTCCACTTAACTAGATTTAAATATTTTAAATAAATACTAATCCTTTTATATATTAGGAAACCAGTTGCACGTAATGCCTTGAAATTGGGTGGCAAAACCAAAGATGTGGACAGTTTTGTTGATCAATTGAAAAGTGAAGGTGAAAAAATTTCCACCTTGGCACCAGCTAGCGGTCAGAATAGTGTGGCTGTAGCTAAAACTAAAATCGCATCCGATGTGCATACTGACAGGTAGTTCGCAAAATTACTGGTGTTCTTATTCTTTTACTACGGTTGATCATTATTTTACATAGCGTTCACCTCAAGATGGAGGATAAACTTACGGTTCGCCTAGGTCGTGATGGTGGTTTGCAACAATTCGAACTATCTGGCCTGTTGACATTGCGTATATCTGAAGAGAATTTCGGGCGCATTAAAGTACATTTGAATAACAATGACACTCATGGTATACAATTACAAACTCATCCAAATGTTGACAAAGAACTTTTCAAGACACGTTCAATAATCGGTTTGAAAAATCCAGCTAAACCATTCCCATTAAATACTGATGTTGGAGTTTTGAAGTGGCGTTTCATTACACAGGATGAAGCTGCCATACCATTGACAAGTAAGTATATACATACATATATTCCGTGCCGTTTTTGTTACATTCACTCGACTCATGTGTAGTTAATTGCTGGCCATCTGAAAATGGTGAAGGTGGATGCGATGTTAATATTGAATATGAATTAGAGGCACAACATCTAGAGCTGCAGGATGTCTCCATAACTATACCACTACCGTAAGTATTTCAAGGTTTAGGTTTGCTCTTCTAAATTTCCTATGAGTTGTGAGTTAGTTTGAAGATCATACAAAATTTAGAACAATCTTCTCTATAAGTAAATTAACTTCTCTCGCTTGTATGTTTTTTGTTTTGCTTATTTTGCCTGTTAAATTTACTAAATTATTTTCTCAAACAGCATGAATGTTCAACCATCTGTTGCTGAATATGATGGCACTTATAATTACGATTCGCGCAAGCATATACTTCAATGGAATATACCTATTATTGATTCTAATAATAAATCTGGTTCAATGGAGTTCAGCTGCAATTCTTCTATACCTGGTGATTTCTTCCCATTGCAGGTACGTGGATATTCACCTCATACACTATTGTCAAGATTCTCTACATAGTTGTGCGAGTAATCTTTTATAAATAATACTGTTTAAAGAAAACTGCAAAACGGCTGAATGGTCTTTCTTCCTGACTAATTTATTTATTTTTTTTTATTCTTAAATCTCACATTTAGGTGTACTTTGTATCGAAAACTCCATATGCTGCACTCAAAGCCACTGATGTATTACTTGTTGATGATGAGACTCCAGTTAAATATTCAAACGAAACTATGCTATTTGTTGAAAAATATGAAATTGTTTAAATTATTTTATACTGTTAAGTGGTATTGTATTTTTAATGGTCACCTACATTTACTACACAAATGCATATGTAAACTGCGTGCAGCGAACTTATTTTTCTAATCTTTCATTGAACAGAGATATTTATTCTTTTTTTATTTAATCTTTATCCGAAATTAAACATAAGAAAATATAAAGAATATTTGTTAAATCTATAAATTATCAATATGCATATGTATGCCTTGTAACACCAAACTTATATTTATATCAAAAGTTTATATTAATCAGATCAATAACTTCAAGAAAGAAAGTAATTTTTTGTTGCCCGAAACACAATATGTGCATTGATTGCAATAATTTATAACGCTAAAGCGAATACTTGGACAAATAAATAAACATAAATGTATAGTCTAGATTATGAATTTGGGGTAATTTTCTTAAAAGAGTCATTTGTAGTAACAAGTTTTAGGCGGATGACGGATCAAAAGTCCTTGTAAGATTCGTGAGAATGTTTCTTTTAACGACTTATTTCGTTTGGTAAATGATGAGTTGTGGTGTCAACACGCCGCACCAGCGGTACCTGAACTACATTGGAAACTTTTTATAACAACCAAAACCAACCATTGGGGGTTTTCGCCACTACAGTACGGGCAGTGCTGCAAATGCAACTGGATGCCTCGGTCTCAAATTATATATATGCAAATGTCTGGTTTTAACAAATAAGCGCAATTAATGGAATCTAATTTTGTTATAAAATTTGGACCTTTCTATCTTACCTATTTCAGTATCAAGTAACCTATTTTTTTTACAACAGGAGGTTTTTATTTTCAATATTATTTCACTCTGTCGTGGTAGGCATGGCTTTAGGTACAAACCACATGGGCTATAGGAGTAAAGAAAAAGCAATATTTTGAATCTTCAAACTATCCCGAAATCCCATACTTTAAATTTACATCTCTAGGGTCGTATCGATTGTTGCATTTTTATCGATTAATTCTTTTGACATCTGTCATCCGTCAAATAAAAACAATCACAGCTGATTTAGAATCACAACTTGTTTACAAAAAATTCTGCAACTAAAATGGAACAACAATTGGAAAAAGTCCTTAGCGAATTGTAAGTAATCATTAAATGCTCACATAAATATTTACTGTAATAATTTTTATATCTTGTATGCAGTGCTTCACAGCCAGAGACAGTTGGTGTATTGTTAGCCAATCGTCAAGGACTTTGTTTGGGAGGTAAGCATTTATGTCTAGGTAAAAGCTGTTGCATAAAGTTGATTTAAAACCTCTTTTATGACTAGCGAATGGTAAAATAAATCCAAACATGTCTGGTATTGCGATGGCTATCTCTGAACAAGCGTGCAAATTGGAACCAAACTTGAATCCGCCAACTATTTGTCTATACAGTGGGAACAAGTAAGTAAAATGCATATATTTCTGATGCTTATCCAATAAGTTCGATTTTTAACTCGTAGGCGTTGCATCATTAAAAAGGATGGTGAATTGACTGGTGTCATTTATAAGCAGAAACCCAATTGAGTACAGAGTCAAAGCTATGCTGCTGTGCCGTTTTATACATTCATTAATCAAACGCTTAAAGACAAGTGCAAATGTGTACATACATAGATATACATAGTACTTATTTGGCTTTAATCATTCATATAGTATAAGCACATAACATAAAAATCATTTGCTTATTAAATACTTCATACATATATAACTAAGTCGTTGTAGTTGTTGTTGTTGTAGCGACTACTTAACCTGCCTAGGATGTCACCCCTCATCCAACACTGTCATCAGGCTCTTTTAACCGAAGTCTAAGAAACCTCGCGGCTTCAACAGGGGTGGACCAGAGTGAAATTGGTGTTAGAAGAGTGGGCTCAGTTGAGCAGATGAACAGATGGTTAGTATCGTGGGGAGACACGCCGCATGCCGGGCAGACATTTGGCATGTCAGGGTTCAGTCTGGATAGGTAAGAGTTTAGTCTGTTACAGTCTCCAGAACGAAGTTGAGCCAGCGTGACTCTTGTCTCCCTGGGCAGTTCGCGTTCCTCGTCGGCAACAGGTGGGGCTTGTGCCTGTAGGACTGCATTCACTGGACGAGACCTGACAAAGGAGTTTACCGACTCCGTGTGGATGAGGTTGAGTGCCCGCCGGTGCACCTTTGGAGGTGACTCCTTATTCTCCTGGGAGGCGGATTTTCGTTGAGCAGGTTCCTGTTCGGGTGCTGCGGTTTATGCCAGTTGAACAGGAATTGTCTGGTCAACATCTCACAGTGCTCTTTGACATCGAGCATGTTTGCCTCATTATTAAGATGGTGCTCAGGAGACATAAGGAGGCACCCCGTGGCAGTTCTGAGTGTGGTGTTTTGGCAGGCCTGCAACCTCCTCCAATGTGTAGCACAACTTCGATGTGGATTCTGTAATAGGTTAAACTCTTACTTATCCAGATTCAACCCCATCATATCAAATACTTCCCCTGCATATGGTGTATACCCTGGTGAAACTAAACATATCTTAAACTGTTCAACTGAACCTACTCTTCTAGCACCCATATCACTCTGGTCCAACCCTGCTGAAATTGCTTGTTTCCGTGGACTTCCGTTAGAAGAGTTTAATGACGATTCTCAGAGAGATCGTGGTCATTAAACCGTGTGAAGCACTGTTAACAACAACACGAACAACATGTGTTCAAATGCGCCGAGTATCTGAGTCTCGTTATTGGCGAAAGTGTGGTGGCAGTCAATTGCCAGATTTCAGTCCGATATGCTCAAGTACTAGCATCTTGAGGTACTAACTCGTCGTGTGAAGAATTTGGTATGACTACTCCGAACCCCCAGGTATATCCAACCTTTTGTCCTTGTATATTGTAATTTAAAATCTCGCTGTGAAAATACCCGCTTTGGGATTGCAAACATAAACTATATCTTTGGAATATTTCATAAGCTGGTTGCGAATTGCAGTAGCATGCCATGCAAATGAAAAAAACGAAAGAAATAATTACAGATTATGTCGCTTAAACATGGTGGCTGAGTGGAAGATCACTCTATTTCAAAATATTTTTCAAAAGCGTCCTAAAATGCAAAAAATTTTCAGGTAGGAATCAAATGCTGAGTTGTTGAAACTAATTCTAAAATTGGGCATTCTTCAAAAATATTTTGAAAGGGTTTATTTTTCACTCAGGAAGATGCATGTTTCTTCGCTTTGCCAACTGGCGCCAATTGGAAGCACCATAGTATCGAAAGTCGGTCTCCCTTTGCCCGTCCATCGCAGTGGTGGTCTCCCTCTTACAAAGGCGGGTGTTGTTAAGAATACCTTCTGGGCCGGCGCATCTTCATTCATTCACACAACATGGCCTAGTCAACGTAGCTGATGGATTTTAATTCGCTGAACTATGAACTCATACAGCTCATCATTGAATTTTCTTCTGTACTTGTCGTCGCCAATGCGCAGAGGTTTATACAGTTTTCGAAAACCTTTTTCTCTTATATCCCCAGATCCGCCCATCAGATGTTATCAGCAGGGATAGGATTTAATGGAAATTGATTTTTTTCTGGTAACAGATATGGTGATTATTTCCTATTTCAAATTTTTAAAAGTAATAGGTAATTACGGTAATTGCTTACGACAGCCACCGAGTGCGAAAACACGTCTAAAAATGTCGGGAGAGGTATCAAAAGACGCGTATCGGTTCCAGGAATCATAATCCGGATCCGGAGATCAGTTATATTCAATAGTTTGCAAGATATTTGCAAGCAAATTTAACAATTTTCTGTCATTTCTATGTGTGGAAATACTGGGGATCGCCTAGCCGGTGTTGGATTGCCTAAGGGTTATTTTTTTAAATCGCTGCCGAAGGTCGCCAACTCAAAAAGGTGTTCTACACATAAAAAGTATAGATCACGCCCCAGATTTAGGATCGGCCTAGGGTAACTTTTCGGTTTTTCGCAAATATTTTCGAAAATAATTAAAATATTTGTTCTCCGGAGGCGGATTCTTGTTACTGGGACCGAAACGTGGCTTTTGATATCCATATTGCCATTTTTGGATGAATATTAGCCCTCGGTGGCTGTCGTAAACAATTACCGTAATTACTAATTTTAAATTACATTGCGTTTGCTTAAGTGCTTGGTGCACTGCTGTTTAATTTAAAATAATTTTCCAAACTGTTAGTTTGATTTTGTTCACTACTACCTTGAGAACACGCCATGCAATAATTTCAAAACTTCCATTTTTTTGCTGGCTTTTAGTTGGCTCTTTTTGTATTTTTTAATGCGGTTTCCTGCCTTTTTCGTCACTTTGATTTGCCTTTTATACAGGTTTCTAGGTCCTAAAAATCCTATCTCTGGTTATCAGTGACTACATGCACTTACTTAAAGGTGTAAGTAAGTCAAGAAAAATTCGATATTTGTATCTTGTGATAATGTTACGAAGTTGAATGTACTCGTAGATCAAGAGTCTTGCGATATCTAAAGAAATGCTTTACCATGTAAATACACTCGATTGTGATTTTTGTATGTAAGTAAATGTCACCCATGAGTGCATTTGATAGAGGAAATGTAAAGCAACAACAAAAAATGCATCCCTTGCAAAAAGGACAACCAAAACCGCTAATAAAATCAGATTTCAGAGTGATTTTTATATTTTTCACATCCTGGGGGAAATTTTGAATGCCAAGATGATTCTTTTCTTCATGAATTGAACTTGTACTTGCTTGTCTATGTATGTGTAAATATTGTTTTTGTGTCAGATATCATTTCCATCTTAGGTTAACCACTTTCACAAATTGCTGCCGGCTTTTTACAAAGGCTTAAGTGATACAACTATGTAAGTGCCTATAAATGAACTAGTTAGCGATGTATAAAAATAAGGAACCGAGTCCAGCAATTCGGGTACTTCAAGAACCAAAGAACTGGTCTAAACAAACTTAAGCTCGATTTCAAAAGACCACTCGCTAAACTCGCTTACAGATGAAACGTCAGAGAAAGCAAGAGATGTGTTCGGCTAGATAACTTGCGAGAATTGGAAGTAAAGGGAGAATTGCGTAAAACTCTCTCGAAATTTCAAAAAGTAAATAGTTTCTGCAAAACAGGAATTTGTAAGAACTTGCAAGCAAAACAGCTCTGACTGTTTTCATTGGTTTATAACTCAAACTTTGAAGTTTTTGTTGTTGTTTTGCTAAATCACGATCAGTTGCAAATCTTACTAAGTGAACAACTTCCTATCCGATCAAAATAGCAAAATGCGCTCCCTCCCTTCAAGTTTTATGTGCCGTCGAACACTATTCAGTAAAAATTTTACGCGCCCAACAGCGGTATGGCGCTAATTATACCTTTAGAAAAGGTATAGAGTTATATATAGGAATGTTCCAACTACTCGGCTATATAGTTTTGCCGAAGTTCCAATAGGGACCAAATCGAAATTGTTGTGGGGAAAACATTTGGCATGCCTGTGTTTATTCTGGATAGGCAAGAGTTGTCTTATGTTGTATTCACGCCAACTTCAGGCAGACAGTAAGTGTTCGGACATTCTAAGCGTCCGGAAGTCGTGACACATTTCTATTGTATGCAAACGAGTTGCTTCGACCATTTCCTGTTGCACTACTGCACCTTTACTTATCCTGATATGCTTGGTAATATCGATTAACGTGCCATCGGTCTAGCCTATTAAGCTACAAAGATAAGAGTTGGCAAGAAGAAACCATCCTCCAAATACCCGATACCACACATTACCAATGCCAAGCACTTGTAAGATGTACTGTATTTTTATGTCACCAGAACGAATATTGCACATCCGTTGGTCTATTTTGCTTTTTCTTTTGAATATACCACTGATTGCATGTGAGCATTCCTTATTTGTTCTTAAACTTATTCATAATGCAATATTTAGTTTGCAATTCAGCAGAGCAATAAGATCAACTTGTCAACGGGGAAGCAATCAACTGAGGAATAAATACATATGGAAATGAAAATCCAAAGCTAACAGGGCGTATGAAAATTAAGTGTTGTTGCATAGTGTACAGGTACCGATGTGATATCTTGAATTTCTATTTTGGTCTCATTCTATCATCAGCCATGCTAAAGTGCCTGCCAATCAAGTTTGACAGTTAACAGCTGTGTTCGGCGAGAAAACTTGCAGGTAACATAAGTAAGCGCCGTTTTTTACTAGGAAATTGTTGAATTTAATTCTGATTGCGTTCTCTTTTTTGTATTTTCTATTCGTGTTTACATGTCTGAATTGTAATTGAAAGAATTGTGAAACAAAAAATAGTATGCTAAGTGCTTACGAAGTAATCAAGTCGCTGGCTGCCAGTGCCCGCAATAAATATCTAACGAATCGTCGGTAATTGCGTTTCGATTACGGTTATGAAAATGCAGTGAATCAAAAAACTGGTTTATCGACATAGCATGCATGTTTTAAAAATAAAATGTTGGGAACTCAAGTATAACAGTTTATAAAATAAGTTTAGTTTTAAGCAAATATAAAAAAACATCAAAAAACTTGTATTTTTTCGAAATCTAGATAGTTTTAAAACAATTTCTTTGGTTTTTTTGTTAGGTAGACTCTTGGAAAATAACGAAAACCACACGGGATAAATTTATTGTAAAATCAGATCCCGAAAACTCCGGCCTTGTAATTGCATAAATTGGTATCCCTAGTATAACCAAGTGTATGTATTTGCACTGACATATATAGATAGTAACAAAATACATATAAATACAAATAGGATTGTGCGCATCAATGACTGACAAACATATTTGTAAGGATTCAAAGTGCAACTGACTATCGCAAGCATCATTGGTTGCACTTGAATTATTGCCAATTTATGTAATTTTTGTATTTATTTCTTCTTATACTATTTTCAACTATTTATATAGACATATATGTCTGTTCGTATAAGTTCGTGTAATGTAAGTTGATATGATATTCAATGCTCTTATTTCTCTATAGTATGAAGTTACTGAAAGTGAAATCATTTTTAAATTTGAATATTTTTCTAAAATTTATTTTTGTATGAAGAAATATTGCAGTAAGTATAAAACTATTTTTTTTTCTTTATTGATTGGGTATACGTATTAGACTGCGTCGATTTATTAACCGATATCGCGCCATCGATTTTTCGATAGGTTTTGGGGTCAGGGAAAAAAAGTTCCACTACGCATACCCAAAAAAATAATTTTCGAGCCTGCGAAAATTAATTTTTTTGACCTTTTTCAACTTTGATTTTTAAGGTTTTTTTCATGACCTACTAAAAAAAATTGCGTTTGATTTTAAAATTTTCATGTATACCCTGTTCGACCCAAAAATTTCCGCTTAAAACGTTGGCGATAACAGTTTTTTGAGAAAAAAAAATTTTTTTGGGTTTTGGGGACTGTTTTGGTCCAAAATTTGACCCTTTCGCCATTTTTTTAATGGGGTTTTCAGCATACATGCAAAAATGTTAAACCGTTATCACCAACGTTTTTAGCGGTTTTTTAAATGAAAATTTTTTTTAGTAGGTCACGAAAAAACCCTTAAAAATTAAAGTCGAAAAAAGTCAAAAAATGAAATTTCGCAGGATCGAAAATTATTATTTTGGGTATGCGTAGTGGAACTTTTTTTCCTGAGCCCAAAACCTATCGAAAAATCGATGGCGCGATATCGGTTAACTTTCGTCCATACAAATCGACCCACCCTAATACGTATACAATAAAAACATACGTATATTCTAAAAAAAATATTTAATTTTTGTGTGAGAACTTAGCTCAGCTAATTTATCCAGCTCAAATGTTTTTTGATTGAACTTTTCGGTGCGGCTTGATTACATGACTGGAATCGTTAAACGGGTGCCACTAGGCGTATGAACAACTAAATGCATTTCAGATTCAAAATGGACAGAAATGAATATCGCACAGGCAAGTCACGAAGTTCCGTACCGATTTCCAGTTAATATAGACTTCGTATTCCGATATCTGTTCCGATTGTCCATCAGTAGAATGCACCTGTGGTAAACGCATTGTTTACGTCTACTAGTTTGGCATCTTCTTTTGCGAATCGGAGTGGAAGGTAGTGGATTAAGGTACTCCGAAACAGTGTAATGAAGGAAATCGTGTTCAGAGTTGCTTTAAAGTAAAAACTGCAACTAAAAACTTCAATTTAAACTGAAATATACATTCTTTAGTAACTGATAACTTCTTATAACTTCTTTATATTCAATAATTTGGGAGTTTTATGTCTTCATGTTTAATATTGCAGTATTTAAAATTGATGGTTTTATTATTGCATACAACGCACCCTGTGTGGTGTGTGTGTGTGCAGATACGGTGTAAGTTGCGCTACCAGTAGACATATACCATAGGCAAACGGTAGCATGTAGTAAAGTCTGGATTTAAAATTTTTGACAGCTTTGAACCTTTTTCCACCATACGAAAAGATATCTCACCATAATACTTTGCTATCATTTTTCAGAGATCCTCTAGTTGACATAAACCAGTCGATTCTGAGCGCAAGCGGTAATTTTTTACCTGGAAAATGATCTAACTGGATATCGTGTCGATAATGCGGTCCACATAACCGAGATTGTGGCATAAATAGAAATGGGGTCAAAAAGGAAAAATGCCTTTGTGTAATATTGTTTATTTATTCTTATTAACTAGTAATTGTAAAAAATTTGTGTTGTTTTCTATCCACGAAAGTATTTACAAAACATATTTTGATAATTACGGAATTGGACTGCAACTCAAGCCGTCAGAATATCAAAAGGTCGTAAAAGTCAACAAATTATTTATTTGCCGGTAAACAGAATTTTGTCGCCACATTACAATGGGGGATAAGTGGGTAAAATTAATCGAATGAAAAATCGTTTTGGAAAGGTCTAGTATAATTAACATTAGCCACATTCGAAAGCATATTCGTTTCTCAAACCATGAAACCAGGTTTCTCCACTGATTAAAACATTCTTAAACCTTTTTTATAAAAAGATTTGTGCCTCTTGTAGAAGGACTTCACTTCAGACCAGATGTTGAAAAAGCAAAATTTGATAAACCTGTTTCCGATTCAAACGTCGAAAGGCTGATTGGACTACAGCAGCACGGCTTCAGATCTAGCGGGAGGAAACCATCGATAAGAGAATTAATACCAATACCATACTCTTTAATGGCAAGGAATATTTTGGCAGTACAAGAAGCTCACTGAGATAGTCGAAACCAAACAATGCTTCAGAAAATACGAAGCAACGTGAAACTAAACCTTAGTTCTCTTATCAAATTTGGTTTAGTGACAAGAGTTGATTTACCTTCTCGTAATCAAAAAGCGAAGCTGAAGATGACACTAAACTAATTATATATGAAAAGGGATGGGGGACAATGGTTCCTATATATGTACATCAACTTTCCACCCTGTCGAAAAATCAGCAAAATAAAACAAAAAAATTTAAAATTTTTTTTTGCAAAAACTATTTTTGAATACACATATCTCACTAATTTTCAAATAGTTAGAATGTAAGCTTGTTTGCCACCATGATAAAGAACACGAAGTGAACTACTACGATAACTAGTCAACTGGTTTTACCCGAAAACATAGCTAGCTGCATGAGCAACATTTATTGTTCTATGAATTACATCAGAAAAAAAAAATTAAAAACTCAAAGCGATTTTTACACTTAAAATCAGGGACCGATTTTAACCATTATTTTTGAAATTTCAATTAAAAAAGTCAGATAGAAAGAATATTTCTACTTTACATTTGAATGCACCAGAGTAATGCCTGCGAGGCAGAGAATATTTATCTGAAATAAATTTTATTTTGTGATTTTTATGAAAAAGGTAAAAAAATAATTGTTAAAAATTACTTTTGTTTAGAAAATCATTTTTATTATAAAAGTTAAAAATAACGATTAAAAATTACTTTTATTATAAAAGTCAAATATAAAATTTTTTTTTAAGTTGTAAGTCAAATGAGAGAAATTTATTAAAATCCACATTTTTTAGTGGTAAGATAGACTTTGTTGTCCTGATGAATTTGATTATTTTAGTGGGGTGATTTTCAATCTATAAAAACCACTTGATTTTTTAGTTTATATTTTAGTTTTTATTTTTTACTAGCTTATACCCGTGGGTTTCATCGCACATTTCTATAAAAAAACCTCATATAACCCCTTACCAAATTTTCAGTTGTCTAGCCCAACTACTTCCAGAGATATGGACTATGAAAAATTCCAGTTGTATGGGAGGTGCCATGCCCCCTTTTTCGTTATCCTCCGGTTTTTCGAGGTGGTAAGGATTAATCTCATATAACCCCTTACCAAATTTCAGTGGTCTAACGTAAATACTTCCAGAGATACGGACTATGAAAAATTCCATTTGTATGGGAGGTGCCACGCCCCATATATTTATCAAAGTATTTTTTAGCCCATGACCATCCCTGGAAGATATCCAGTGCGTGTTTCGAATTTGGTTACGATCGGTATATAAGTTTAGGACACTAGTCGGTCTATAAATACATTCAAACATAATTTCAATTTTGTGGAAAAAAAGGAAAGAAAAAAGATAGAAAACACCCATAAATCAAAAATTGTCTTAAAGAATTGGAACCGCTTGTTTTCTCACCGCACTTAATATTTGTGATAGTTTATTTCCGAGTATGTCGGAACATATTATATTATTCCCATATTACTGCTGGTTACGACAACCGATCTTTCCGGCATACAATTTTTTCGGGATACAATTAGTACACTGAATTTGTGCTGAATTTTCATGGTATTTCGTTCGCAAGTTATCGCTTAATACAAGAAAATAAAAAAAGTGGGTTTGACCTTAATTCTTAACTTATATTATAAAAGTAAAATTTCAAGCGTTATTTTTGACTTGTAAAGTAATAATAGCTTTAAATCGTTATTTTAGACTTTTATAACAAAGATAATTTTTAGCCTTTATTTGTTACTTTTATGATAAAAGTCATTTTAACCGTTATTTTTTGACCTTTATAATAAAAATCAGAAACTATTAAATTTTGACTTTTATTGTAACCGTTACGATCACTGTTTAAAATTTATATTTTGTTGCACTAGAATTCGATGGTAACAGAACCTTTTATTTTTGGTTTTCTGATTTAAAATATGATAAGAGGTTTTTAGTAGATTTCGAAAAATTTTTGAACTCCTAAATTTAAATATTGTGAGGAAAAGATTGGAATTCAAATGATAGTACAGGGTGTTTTTTTTACAGGTTTGTTTTTCGAATAGAGATAAAACTGGCATTTTGTGGTCAAATCTGGCAACTCTAATGTCATTTATGTTCAGTTTGGTTTGCCATTTCATCATGAACAGGTTGACAAAAGAACAACGCTTGCAAATCGTGCAAATTTATTTCGAAAATAATGGTTCAGTTCGCGAAGTTTACCGTGAGCTCCGTCCATTTTATGGTCGACATAATCGTCCATCAGAGCAATTAATTCGGTTAACCATGGATCGTTTTTGCACTACGTTTACTCTATGTGATAATACGCATCCGCAGAGACGTCGAACAGTGCGCACCGAAGAAACAATTGCCGCTGTAGAGCAAAGTGTTGAAGAGGACCCGAATGAATCGATTCGCCACCGTGCACAGCAATTGGAGCTTTGTCCATCAACTTTATGGAAGATTTTGCGCAAAGATCTTGGCTTGCGACCTTACAAGATCCAGCTTGTGCAAGAATTAAAGCCGCGAGACCATGCAATGCGTCGTGATTTTGGTGTATGGGCCGAAAATGAGATTGATTTCGATGCTGATTTTCATCGCAAAATTTTGTTCAGTGATGAGGCTCATTTTTGGTTGAATGGCTACGTCAACAAGCAAAATTGCCGCATTTGGAGTGAAGAGAATCCACATGAGACCCTTGAAACGCCATTACATCCACAAAAACTGACTGTTTGGTGTGCTCTATGGGCTGGTGGAGTCATTGGGCCATACTTCTTCCGCAATAATGCTGGAGAGGCAGCTACCGTTAATGGAGACCGGTATAGAGCCATGATAACCGACTATTTTGTTCCCGAATTGGATGGCATGAATGTGGATGAGTTGTGGTTCCAACAAGACGGCGCTACATGCCACACAGCGCACGTCACAATCGATTTATTGAAGGAAACATTCGATGAGCGCATAATTTCGCGGAATGGACCTGTCAATTGGCCACCAAGGTCGTGTGATTTGACACCATTGGATTATTTTCTTTGGGGATATGTGAAGTCGCTCGTCTACACCAACAAACCAGAAACGTTAGGGGAATTGGAAGCCAACATTCGTGGCGTTATTGCCGACATACGGCCCCATATGCTCGAAAAAGTGGTTGAAAATTGGACCTGTAGAATTGGCTTTATTCGAGCCAGCCGCGGCGGCCACATGCCCGAAATCATATTTAAACATTAATGGCATAAAATTATCCTTCCAAAAAAGCCAAATTGATGGACCTTAAAACGATTTTCTTGTGTTTATTTCAATTCGAAGTTCTATACCCCTAAAAAAAACACCCTTTAGTATATGTTTAAAACACGTGAACTATGAATATGCTATAGTTTCCTATATCTGTCTCGATTCATTTTTGCCGTCACATGTTATGTTGAACAAGTGTTAATAGACACAACTGAGTATAAAAGCAAAAAATAATAAGCCAATTGATAAGAAAAACTTCATCTATAAATTGCTAATAGTTTTCCTTTTTATTATTGTATAAAACTCGCTTTAAATTATCAAGCACGAATATTACGATTGGTTCTCGTTTATTTCTCAGCCGGAAGTGTTCGGCCATCTTCTTTCTTAGAGTTACCAACATTTACATGATTAGAGTTAATATTATTTAGAGTTACCGTACAACTGGTCTTATACTAAGGCTACATTAAAGTTCGATCATAATCTAAGTTAACACATCTTTCATGCCATATAAAGCTGTTGCTACTCGAAATGTCTACTTGAACTTTAATAAGAGTAGTATTGTGAGGTGGAGATGGCGGGAAATTTCCGCGGCTGCAAAAAAGTGAAGATATTCGTGAAACTGGCATACAAATAAGTTTGATTACTGTCTCTGCTTGATTTATCGCTTTTTTGGGGAAGGGAGAAGTGAAAGTTTGGACAAGTCTTATTTCCTTACAACACACCATTTTTGCATGCATTACTTTCTTTTATAACGAATATTTAGTTTCACATAACTAACTAAGTTCGCTTATCCCAATGGAAAAGCAAATAATACGATTTTGATTAAAGCTTTGGCGTCGAAACGCTAGGTAGCTGTAGGAAGGTGATTCAACAAAGACCTAAAAATTTTCGATATTTGCACATTTGTACACTATAAGTGTGACTTTGGATTGGAAAGGTCCTCTTCGAAACAAACGGAGTATCAACCCAGGCCTTCAATATTTACAAGATTTCTGTGTGGAAGTGGTGCTTGAACGCTTTGGAACCATCTATTACAATAGCTTATAACTGGTGTAATGAATTGATACTATTGGCTAGCTAAAACTCGATCCAAAAGGTATACCTTCCGATATCCGCTAGTGGTAGCAGATAGAGGGGGGGAACTTATGAATATAATAATAATAATAATAATAATAATAATAATAATAATAATAATAATAATAATAATAATAATAATAATAATAATAATAATAATAATAATAATAATAATAATAATCATAATTATCATATTAATAATAATAATAATAATTATAATAATAATAATAATAATAATAATAATAATAATAATAATAATAATAATAATAATAATAATAATAATAATAATAAAATAATAATAATAATAATGATAATAATAATAATAATAATAATAATAATAATAATAATAATAATAATGATAATAATAATAATAGTGCACTGCAATCTTAGGTTCTATTGTATCATCATAACCTCAAGGCACGCCTGTAGCCCCTAGCAAAACCGAGTTGATTCTGTCCTCGAGTGAGCATCGCATCCGCACTATATGTCGTCCCCCGTTTCCTCTTTCTTTCTCACAGAAATGACACAGGCTGCTAGACGTGAAGCCCAATTTATCCATATGGGCCTTCAGCCTGCGAGAGTTCTCACTCGTTACGATTCTAAGATTATTCTTGGACTGGTTTATTATTGCTTTGTAGCGTTTAATATTATATCCCCCGATCCATGCTTTCGAATGGCACAGTCCGACAGTCAGACCCCCGTACAGCTCCCTCAACTTATGACAGCCTTTTGTGGCTTAGTTGCTGCCGGTTCTGTGGATGGCTAGTCTTCTAGGTCATTGCCATCCACCACCGTATGGCTTGGAATCCAGGCCAGTTGGACGTTGTTGCTCAACGGCAGGGAATTCATTCTTTCCACGCACTCTAGTACTAACTAGGAATTTATCTTAAAGGATATAGCCTTGAGAGTGGCTTGATTGTCACCTAATACTCCTATGGTGATATTTCCGTTTGCGTAGGCACGTTGGAGGTTTATATCTGAACACAGAGTTATAGCAACTACTTCCGCCTGGAAGATGCTCCGGTACTCTTCCAGCAATGTGGCCAGCATGGTACGCGGACCAATAATGTCCTATCTGTATAAAGCACTCATGCCCTGTTTTGGTGGAACGCATCAATTGTTTAGAATCCCACGTAATCTTGCCTCCTAATTCTAATTTGAACCTCATCTCAAAGTTGTTGCTTTCAGCGAATTTTTCCCTTGGAAGGTGGCAGATCGGGAGATGATTTTTTAGCTTATGTGCTCTAATGGACGAGATCACTTTTCCTCTAACAAAACCCTCTTTAGCTGATGACATGTAAGTTAGGTCAGACGACCTTTAAGGTTCGACTATGTAAAATAAAATTCTTAGGGCGACATCGCACGCTGCATTTTGGCATTTTCATCGGCATATTACTATTCGTAGCCGGATGGGGGAACCTTGATTCAGTTATGGGCTCGGCATCATCATGTTCCCTGCATAATTCCTTGTTTTCTCCGCTTAAAGCATTGTCGGACATTTTTCCTGTCGGAGACAAGCTCAAGCTCTTCACACTGATGCTTTTCTCCCTCTATTGTTTTTCTTTCGGGTTAAGGCGTATTCAGTACAAGGTGAAACTATGCAACCAACTTATACCTACTTTTTTCTCGAATTTTGACAATACAAATTTCACCGCTGTGCGATTTTGACATTTGCGATTTTGACATTGAAAATGTATGTATGTGTGTTCGTAATTCGCCTTGCTTTCACCTTGTGTTACTTCGCCTTGGTTCCGATATTGTTCTCGTTGTACAAGTACTTCAGTGACTACTGCTGTCGATACATCCAAGTCTCCTTTAAATATCGGTTTTTAATCCGTACAGAACGAGGTATGAAGCGTATAACTCTAGGACTGGTTCGAGATTTTACTGCAGGTGAAATTATACTCAAACGATGCTCGACATCCCAGGTTTTATTTTCATTTCTGACGTTTATTAGGAATAAAAAAAATTAATTACTTTACTCATTATGTCTATTTTATTGCATCGAATTAAAAGCAAAAAAGCACCTCGATAAAATAAAAAAGGAAATCGATCTAAATTGAAATAATTTCATTATCGCATATTGTGGTCCAGAATGGTTTTCAACATAAAAAATCATGCAATAATAAACTCGCCATTAAAAATAATAAACATCTTTGACGTATTGGATCATGGGGCTAAAAAGCATTTCTAAAGAAAATATTCACAGCGACAACTGACATCTGGCCAAGTGTTTTTTATCTGGCAATTTAGCGGTTGCCCAACACTCAACAATCCAAATAAACATCGGCGCAAACTTTTGTGCTTCAGGCATATTTGTACTGATGGGTAGACATGTGTGCGAGAGGTGGGCGATACGTTTTCCAGCACAATGTAATTGGTTTAAAGATTTATATGGTTTTTGTATTTGAGTTATATTACAAATTATTCTAGGCATATCCAGTTAAAAAATCTTGATTCTTAGAATATATCAACCCAACCTTGTGTATCCAATTTGCCATTTACGTATTTGCCACGCAAAAATGATTAAATCTTAGCTCGTGTGTGTACATTTTTAAAATTGTTTACACATACTCAACTTAAGCTAATTTTAATTTCAATTTATATTATTTTTTGGTACACCCATTAGCGGCATCTCATGAGCTACCTGTGGCTCAGTGGTATAATTATCTGCGTAATTTTGCAAAATTTATGTGAGTAAATACGACTGTGGATACAACTATGTGCAGTATGAGTGAATATGTTTCTATACCTAGTTGTGCGATAAGCACAAGGTATTAGGTGCGTGTGGCGAAAAAACTGGCAAGAATTGTAAGTAAAGAGAAAAACCGCCTAGCAGAATTTGGAAAAACAACAAAATAACTGTAACTGGTTTAATTGGTTAAAGCTCAAAGTTAGAAGTTTTTGTTGTTGTTTTGATAAATCACGATCAGCTGTTTTCCATTTGCAAATCTGAATGAGTGAAATTTTCCCATTAGAAGTTTGCAACTTAGTCTGCAAGTGAAATTTTAAAAATATGATTTATCCCTGTAAGTGTTTTGTCTCGCCAAACACTATTCTGCAAAAATTGTATAGCATTTTCAAAAATGTAAAGCTCGGCGAAAAGAGTTTATGTTTTGCTATTTGGAAGCACTGAATAAAGAAGCTAAATCTGACACAGGATATCGAAAAATGTTAATCTTTTAAAATTTTAGCAAACTTTGAAAGCTCTAGTTTTGGCTTTCTTACTAACTTTAAAGAATTTTGTGTATTAAAAGTAAATTTTTAAATTATGTATCGACTGCTAAGTGGAAGATCACCCTATTTCAATGTCGTATTTCAAAATTTGATTAAAAAACGCCCTATCTCAGAATTTTTTTCAACAACGCCCTACCTGAGAATTTGATTCGAAAACGCTCTATCTCAGCTAAAAATGTATTGAATTTTCGTTCAGATAGGGCGTTTTTGAAACTTATTCTGAAATAGGGCATTCTTAAGACAAATTTTGAAAAAGGGCGTTATTGAAACAAATTTTGAGGTAGGGCGTTATTTAAAGAAATTCTGAGATAGGGCGTTTTTGAAAAATATTTTGAAATAGGGTGATCTTCCACTCAGCAGTCGATATGTAGGATTGGGCGGATGGTATCGCCGTACGAAATCACCTTAATGCCTTCAAGCAAGCATGACTATGACTGACGAATACAACAATGCGGCAAAGACCGCTAGAATAGAATTTAAGGGCAACTCCGAGCTCCGAGTAATGTCCTTAACAAAATGACGAACGAACATTGTTAATTTTGCAATTGTAGGCACCAGACAGACTTTAATTTTGTAAGAGTATGTAAAACACGGGCATCAATCGAAGGCAACATAATTAATAGCTATTCCTACACATATTCTGCGAAACCGTATAGTTCTCAAAATGGTTTAATTAAAGAAAAATCCATATGTTTGGTCTTTATTGGTGGGATCAGAACAAAAAGCAATCTAGTTTTTACCGAACTAAAGCTAGATATCTCATTTAAAGTTTAGAACCCTTTTTGCCACAGGGAATTATTTGGTTCACGCTTTACACAGTGGTGGAAATAGTAGTTGGCTTAAAATATTTTTATGCAGAGTGAAATTAAAACAGGCCGATGTCTCCACGTATTAGGACAAATGCATATGGGTAGTACTAAGTAGAGCAACAAAAGCCAAGAAACAATTATTTGAATCTGCCTGGTATGTATTTTTTAACGCGCATCACTAAATACCTACTACAAGAAATTTAATGGTTTCTCCACCGCTGTATTTTTGAAGGGCTATTGCGAATTATGGAATACAATTTTTCAATGCTGCTTTATAATACCATACAAAACCTGATATAAGGAATAATATTTCACCCCAGCTTCGATAATGTAAAATTAATTGAAAAACATTGAATAGTTTCAAAAAAGGCATGGCCCTGCACATTTCAACCTGTTCTTCTGGAAGCGACAATTCAATTAGAATACAAAATTCGCATCCACATTTGGCCTTACCCAGTTTCGCTTCGGCTCTTAGTAACAAATTGGGGCAAGTCATGTGTACCAAAATATCAAATATTGAACAAATGCTGCCAATAGCTCACAACTAGGTATAAAGAATACTTTTTCATCCGAACTTAGATTTCCTTACTCGTTTAATGGTATTTTTTAATTAAATTTGTTCAATAGATGTAATTATCACCTTGAAATGAGTTGCTGACATGGTAATGACAGTGACGGAAAATTATTTTATTCACTTTGAAAGTAAGCTAAATACTAAGCGGGAAAATCATTTAGGAGATTTAGTAGAAGGGGGCGTCTGCATATTTTCTAAGTTTATCTGTTCATGTATCGTAGCATGCGTTCTTTGATGTCAGCAAGTACTTTGCCCTCATTTATCGTGCTATCGACGTTTTTTTTAGATTTTTTATCCAGGCGAGTGAGTAAGTCGGTAAAGAGAGAATGACGTAAAACGAAACGCAAAAAGCCTACCCAGCGGCGAAAATTCACATTACAAAATGCAATACTTCTCCAACACTTTGCAGACAGTTTCACTTCAAGAATTAGTTACAACCAACATTACTTTCCCATAAGCATGGCCGTTGTAGACAAACCCGATTACATATCTCTTTACTAGTAATGGAATAATTGTGTGAATGTACGGCAATAGAGCAAAGACGAACTTTTACGAAGTTTAAACACTTTACGAAGCAGAAATCATAGAAATTCTTTCATTACATGTCAGCTTACAATGTAATAGATGGTAATAAAGTGCTTGTAAGGGTTTCGTAATGCATTATGTAGAAGGACTGCAAACTCACTTCGCCGCTGGGTAATAGGCTTTTGTCAAAAATTGTAAGCGAAAAAGCTGTTACTGTTTTCATTGGTTAATAACATAAACAGTTGTTAGTGTCTTCGGTGAGAATACAATTTTTTAAAAATGTAAAAAATGTTCACTGAAAAGTGTTTGGCGACACAAAACATTTGCAGGGAGAGACCGCATTTTGCCATTCCATTGGGGGAGAGAGTTGCAAGTTTCTGCTGGTGGAATTTCACTCAGTAAAACTTGCAAGTAAAAAACAGCTGATCGTGACATAGGAAATCAACAACAAAAACTTTAAAATTTTAGCTATTAATCAATCAAACAAGCAGCAGCTGTTTTGCTTGCAAGTTTTTAGTGATTCCTGTTCGGTGGAAACTTTTTGCGATTTGAGAGAGTCTTATGTCATTCTCACGTTACTGACACTGTTTTGCAAGTTTTGTCACCGAACACAGCTAAAGTTTGAAGTTTTCGTTGTTGTTTTGCAAGTTTTACCGACTGAAATTCCTCCAGCAGAAACTTGCAACTTACTCTGCAAATGTCTTGCTTTAAGCCCAACTTTAATACGCCCCTGGTTTAGAGGATAAGTCGGCAGTTGCAGTCTTTCTGGACATCACCTCAACACGGTGTCTAGGTATTTAACCTATGATGAAGGTGTGGGCTTCACTCTATTTTGACAGTTTTAGCGCTTACGTTCAAAAATATCAAAAATAATTAATGCCAGGCATCACAAAATGAAACAAAATATCAAAAAATTGGTAAAATAAAATATGATGACAAATACAGTTTCCTATGATTAAAGGAAATAACAGCGGCAGATGTGTCGAACGGTAAAATCAACCGCAGTTTATCAGCAATGTTAAAAACCTATTTAGCACAAAAATACTAACAAAAAAGCTTTAACCCTAAACAAAATTTGTGTGATGATATGGGATGTGGCAAAATACTGCGGAGTACAAAGTTGTTTACTTCAAATGCTACAAAAATTAATGGATATTCCAAACGACTTTAGTAAACATTCAATATAACGTTGTTCAAGCATATTTTTTGTTGTTGATTTTTCATATGACCCAAAAAATTGATTGTAGTAGCTTTTGAAAAGCAACTATCCGCCATAAGCAAAAAAATAAACGATGTGGCAATTTTATAAGGCTACCTTTATATAAATTGACAGAAACACGACAACGGCCCATTTTTCCATCATTTATGTAGTTAAGATTATTATAAGGTTCAGCCTTACGTATCCTTAATTAATTTTCGTCTAACAATGGGGCTAAACTATGCTCGAGAATGCTAGGTTAAGTCTCTAGGGAGTTTATCTGAACATTGAGCGCAAGATTTTCTGTTTTTGCATGAATAAACAGGTCGTAGCAGCTCGACAAATCTACAAACACATATACATTTTGCATGTATTTTGTTTTTGTAATTCATAGGTTTAATGCCAAAATCACACTGAGAAATGGTGTACTGTCAAAATTTGAAAGAAAAGTCGAAATCAGCCGGACCATGGAATATTCTAAATATTCATATACTATATATGTCAAATGGGAGCATACATACATATATGTCATACTTCTATATTGCTAGAAAATACTCAATACAGTCGCCAACGTCAGGTTGCAGATAAATAGGAAGCGTTCCTACCAAAATGGCAAATCAGTTTTGGAAAAATTAATGAGCACGTTACACTTTCATTGAAAAATAATAATTACATATTTATCGACAATAATATTGCATTTTTTCCAGCCATCGATTCTTGTTGATCTCAAATACTATATTAGAAAGACTTTTAAGCATTAACATATAAATATACCGGCTAAAAATTTTAACCTGAATTTTAAACTTTTCTGGGCTACATACCAGACCTGTAAAGTATTGAGTATTTACTTGTACAAGGTGGCGCAAAAGTAAGCTTCCGATGTTCAGCATATCGGTTGTGGCACGTGCAGTGTGTGCTGTTGCACCGTCTTGTTAGAACCACATGTTTTCCAATCCCAATTCATCAAGTTGCGGCAAAAAGAACTAGTTGATCATTGCTCTGTAGCGCTCACCATTCACAGTAACCGTTTGGCCCCGACCGATTATTGGTCAAATAAATAGTCAGCAATATTCCGCGTTCTGGAGCAGTGTAGCGTAACATTGTTTATTAACGTGTATTTCGCATGTGTTTACTACACAAATGTCAAAACAGAACTGACTTTAGGGGCCAATCGCAAAATTTATAGCATTTTCTGATAGGAGGATTACTTTTGCGCAGTAACCGTTTTTCACCGACCGATTATTGGTCAAATAAATAGTCAGCAATATTCCGCGTTCTGGAGCAGTGTAGCGTAACATTGTTTATTAACGTGTATTTCGCATGTGTTTACTACACAAATGTCAAAACAGAACTGACTTTAGGGGCCAATCGCAAAATTTATAGCATTTTCTGATAGGAGGATTACTTTTGCGCCACCTTGTACTAGTACCAAATAAGTACAAGTACTCAAGTACTTTGAAACGTCAAGTACAAAGTACAAGCACCTCAATACCTGTACTTGGAATTCGAAAGTACAAGTACATGTACTTGTCAAGTATTTGAAAGTACTTTTTTTGTTAAGAAACCAAAATTTATGAGATAGAATAATTTTTTCAAAATTTAGTTTTATGGTGTATGTTTTGCAAAAAAAAAAATACCCAGTTGGAAACATATGCATACGGTTTCAATATTTCAGACATGAATTGGAGCTTTGTATGCATACCAGTATAAATGAAAGTTCAAGAGACAATATGAATTGTCCACTAATTTTGCGTACATTTTTAAAACAAAATTTATAGTTCTTGTAATAGGAACTGATACATGCTTTTATATAGTCTTTGTTAAAATAATTTTATTAAAGCCAAAATTAGTGAAATTCGCAGAAAACGACTGTATCTACACTTAAACCCGCCATTGTATATGTCCAAACCAAATTTGTTTTAGAATTTAAATTGTGCAAGTTTTCGAGAAAATGACCGTGAAGAAAAGAGTTTAAATTATAAACCAGAAATGTCTTAGCATTAAAAAAACATTTGTATCAGTTGGCAAGACTCGAACCGAAGCTCCCGCATCAGAGTCGGCTGCTCTAGCCATTGAGCTACGGCACACACAAAACTGTAATGACAAAAATTCAATGACTTGAAAAAGCTTTTAGAAATAAATGAAAAGAAATTAAAAAAAATTTTGACGTTTTTTCAGTTCAGTTTTAAATGTAATTCGCAATAAATTCAGAATTAGTGCAGGTAATTTAACGGTTTGGAATTTATTACAAAAACGTTTGGAAATTTGCTTAAACCGACGAATGGCTTACAATTTAGGCCCAAATTTTTAGCCGTGTACGGAAGTGATTGGACTATGGGTCGTTACTCCGCGAAAATGGGACTGTAATTCAATTTCCAATGTCTCAGCTGCAATCTTACATGCACAAAGTAAAAAGTGGAGCACCTACTTGTTATTTCTAGTTGCCTTTGGAGTTTTGTGTGATCTAAATTTTAGCAAGTCTATCAGAAATATAGAATGAAAGCCTTTAAATTGACAATTCTGCCAAAAAGGCCTATCAGCACAACTTTAATTACACAGGTCAACAAAATAAGAGTTTTTGTTTGTTGCAGCTCCACTTGTAACCAAATTTGGTAGTACTCGGTACCCTGATAAAAACTGTATACTTACTTTTTTAATGGTAGCTACAGTTTTCTAGATAGGGTCAAGAACCCCTTTTTAAGAGGTTAAGGCATGTATGGCCCCATAACTTTGTTTCTGTTTATTCTATCAACACAATTTTGATGTCGTTGAAAAGAGTACATTTCGCCGCTTCTATCAGTATACAAGTTGTTAATATATCTTCATAAACGTCAGAGAAATTGCAAACATAATGTGAAAAATTCAATTTTTTGCTAAACTTTTTCATTTTTGATCACAGTTTTCTCGAATAATTTGTTAACCAGTGCATATGTAAATTATTTTAAAACAATCTCCTATTAATTCTGTTTTCAAACACATTTATCTTTTTTATATCCGCGTAGATCTTCCTAATTAATTAATTAATTCCTGGTTTACAATATTAAACTTTTGTCTGTTGCCGCGAATCCTGTGGTTGATATTGTTCACTCATCACTTGTTTTTGTCAAATCTACCCTCAAAATTTTTTGAGCAGCTCGAGTTACTTTGTTTTTGATTTCATCATTTATATTAATCAAGGTGAACTCGCCTTGATATTAATTTATATCATATATATTAATCGATAACAGGCATATTTTACTGTGTTAAAATTAGTTTCTCTAGTTTTTGCGTCATAAGTAGTTCAAGGAGACGTTGTTTAAACAATCCAGATCATTTTTGCTATATATGCGGAGAATATGTGTTTAACAATAGTAGAAAAGTTATATCAGAGTTGGTGAAAAATACCTATTTTGAGTATTTTGGGATGCTCTTGGATAAAAATGAGAAGTCTTGGGCTCCCAATTGTGTTTGTAAATCGTGTGTGGAATATTTAAGATTATGGAAAAGTGGTAAAAGAAGTGCCTTTAAATTTGGAACACCGACTATTTGGCGAGAACCACAAAATCATCTCATAGACTGTTATTTTTGTAGTGTGAACATAAACGGTTTAAACACTAAAAATCGAGCTAAATGGCAATACCCAAGTACTAGTTGTGTTCAACGTCCAGTGCAGCGTTCACCTCACTCTTCAAAGCTTAAAAATATATCTGAACCATTAGAGCAAGACATTGAAGGACCAAGCTCATCACAAAATGATCCTGATTTTGAAGTTTTGTCTAGTGAGCCAAAATGCTTTTCCCAAAATGAGTTAGATGATCTTGTAAGAGATTTAAATCTTTCTAAACAAGCTTCAGAATTGTTAGCATCAAGACTAAAAGAAAAAAATTTGCTATCCTCGGATACTAAAATAAGTTTTTATCGTGAAAGAGATACAGAATTACGGTGTTATTTTTCCGAAGAAGATGGCATTACCTTTTGTTCAGATATCAAAAAATTGTTGATAAAAATGGGAACTGCTTTTCTTACATTTGACAAAAATTTCCTCAGCTCACTATGGAAAAGATTAAAGCCGGTATCTTTGATGGCCCTCAAATTAGACAACTTACGAATGATACTCAATTTAGAAATTCTATGACTGAGTCAGAACTAAAGGCTTGGACAGCTTTCGTATCTGTGATGCAGAATTTTCTCGGAAATCGGAAATCTGAAAATTATGTTGAACTTGTAGAAGACCTTCTGCTACAATTAAGAAATATGGGATGCAATATGAGTATAAAAGTCCACTTTCTCCACAGGTTTCCGGAAAATTTAGGAGATATGAGCGAAGAGCAGGGAGAGCGTATGCATCAAGACTTACGCGTCATGGAAGAGCGCTATCAGGGTTTCTGGGATACAAATATGATGTCTGACTATTGTTGGTGTCTAATACGTCATTTTCCAAAGTCGACACATCGGAGAAAAGCTTTAAAACGAAGTTTTTTAGAACTCAATGATTAATTGTTTCTTTAAATAAAGTTTTTCTTATTAAATACATGTTTTTTTCTGTCTTATACCTACATAGCTGTAACTCAGAAACTAGAGCTGATAAATATATTCTAATTATATTTTTGAAAATAGCATATTATATGTAGTCAGCAACAGCTAAAATTTCTTCGGCAACAAATGTACTGTAAACTAGTGTTATGATTAACACTTCCGATTAAATATTAAACCAACTATACAAAAGCATGCCACAATAGATACGAAAAAAAGAAGCTAAGTGCATCATAAATGATTTTTAAACGCATGTAACGGCGGCCGCCGTGGTGTGAAGGTAGTGTTGCCGGCCTACCACACCGAAGGTCCATGGTTCGAGCCCTGGTTCAGGTAACATCAAAAGTGATTTGAAAAAAGTTTTTCAAAACGGGGTCGCCCCTCGGCAGTGGTTTGGCAAACTCTCCGAGTGTATTTCTGCCATGACAGGCTTCTCAGCAAAAATTCGTCTCCTTTGTAGATGCCGTGCGGAGTCGGCAAAAAACTGTAGGTCCCACCAATTTGTAGGGAAAATTCAAATCGGCACACCACAAATTGGAAGAGAAGCTTGGCGCAAAAATC
The DNA here is from genome assembly GCA_949987695.1 of Merzomyia westermanni. NCBI lineage: Eukaryota > Metazoa > Arthropoda > Insecta > Diptera > Tephritidae > Merzomyia > Merzomyia westermanni. The sequence goes on from OX465290.1 coordinate 76,327,075, forward strand.
TCTTAGGAGGTTTATGATGATATACCTGTTGTATATCGCGCCATAGAGAGAGAGAGAACAACAATATCTGCCAGAACTTCATGCTCATAACACTTTCTAAGCAGAGACACGTTCATTTTACAAAGAAAACAAATTGGAATTCACATATGCAAGCATACATCTTCTTCTTTAAATGGCCATGCATCCATACGTACGTACCTAAATTCCTGCTTTGATGGCCCAATTGAGTTTCTTCTTTGTAAATTTTGCTTTAGCTACTGCTGCTGGCTACTTACGAGTATTTTGTATTTGTTAAACCTGCTGAGGTGTAAAAACGGACTTTTACATGTTAGAAAAACTACAACGTAAGTCTCAAAGTCTAATAGCGAGTAGCTAGAAAACGAGTGCTTTGTGCAGCTTTTCAATGGTTCACTTACATGTAGGATGAAGAGGACAGGCGTTTGTCTGTGTTTCTAAATGCACTTCCACTAGCTATCAACTCGAAAATATCAGCTGTGTGAAGCCAATCGAACACCATACCTCTCCATCATTTTAGACCCTGCAGTCAAACCAATTTGTTGCAAACTACTTCAAAACTAGTATGTAAACCAAGTCCAACTAGTCAGCCACCTGCCTTTTTCTATGTAAAGCTCAAGTTATTGGTGCGTTATCGGTAATCTTATAAAACAGCTGATTCGACAAACCTTTGAGAAACAATGCAATCGATTATTGGGTTTTCTCTTATGTTAAGGTATTTTTAACAAGGCGATGTTCTACGAGTTATCAATTGTCAGCTTTCGGACAGAAATATACCAGTCTCACAATAGTTCAAAATATAGCAAAACATTTTAGTTCAACTATGGTAAGCGAAAATTATTTAAATGCGGTTGGCCTGACTAGATAAGTACTAAATTCAAATCGGCGAGGTCACTGGTTCGAGTTCCAGTGAGTTTAAAAGTCAAATTTTAATAAGGAGCTTTACTCGGATTTTTCATACTCCGGACATTTTAGCAGTCTACATAACTTTGAATTTTTACTGATACGAGTTTATTCTTTGGTGAATTAAATTTGATCACCTTTTCTTACCGGGTTGTGAATTCTTCAGCCGTGAATTGACAGCGTGCTCTTCACTCCCATGGAAACGAGTACGCCAGTAACTTCTGAATATTTCTGTTTGATTCTGAATACAGAGTGCTTAATGGTTGGAATACATAGAACTTTGAAAATTTTAGCTCCACTTTGATTTGCGCGCCATAAGTTACAGCTCAAAACATTGCTTTCGTTGGCGTAGTCGTATCCTTAACGGCGAGGTTGTGGTACGGATAGGGAACTACGACACAGTACCAATACTCGATTGCATTGTTTCTCATAAGGTTGGATGAATCGGCTGTTTTATAAGGTTACCAATATAACACCAAAAAAATTGGCATTAAGAGTTGCCAAAGAACGTAAAACAAAGGTCCTAAGGCGAGGGTAAGTGACCGCTGTCAAATCGCTGGTTTTAATTGAATATTTGTCAAAAATTATAGCTGGACAAGAAAACTCGTGAATTAAAAGCAAATTTCCTCGCTTTGAAATTTCTTTATGTATTACGTTCTTTGGAATTGTTTAGGATTTTGCTTCACTTTATGTTCCACGAAGTTTGAATGACAAGATCATACGCATATAATTAAACATAGATGGCAAAGTAAAAGTCTGAGGTTGCGAGTTCATGTATACGACCTATCGACTTTTTTACTGAACTTAATTTACTGTAGGTAAGGTAATCTTTAGGTTGGAGAACAAAACTTGCCGCTTCTGAAAGTCTAAAACTGTAAAACCACACAATTTCCAAAACTTTTGATACAAATTTGGGAAACATATAACGGTCAACTTTTAGAGTTGTGTAGAAAATCTTACAATATTCCTTTGGGAGGGTTGTGAGGTGCTCCTCGACTTAAGCTAGCACCTCGACTAACATCTTCTTATTTTATACCAAGCTTTGTATACCAACAATTCAATTGCATTGTTGTTTTTACGGCCTGTACATTTACAAAGTACCATAACTATTAACGAGCTCAAGGACAAGAATTATAATTTTTAGTTTTGGTCATATAACGGTGGTTTGTAACGGTACAAAATAATGGGGATAGATATACAGTTTCATATATCAAAGTTCTCAGAATGAACAGAGGAATCCATTAAGACATGTCCGTCCGTCCGTCTGCCCGTGGACACGATAACTTGAGTAAAAATTTAGATATTTGAATGAAATTTGGTACACAGGTTGCTCTCTGGTCAAGGTAGGTTGCTATTTAAAATGGGCGAGGTCGATACCATAACCACGCCCCTTTTTTCGATTTCGAAAATTCCGAAAAACGTTAAAAAAGAGATAGTTCAATAATGAAAGCAGCTACAATAATGAAACTTGGTAGATTTATTAAGTTGGCTGTCCTATTGACAATTTTAAAAAAATTTTGGAAAATGGGTGTGGTACCGTCCACATATGAGTGAAGAAATTTTGAAATTTCGACAGATAATAACTACAGAACCGTTTATGCTAGAATAACGAAATTTGGTAGGAGGTCTACTATGATTGGGATACATACATCCATAGAAAATAAGCGAAATCACTTTTCGACCACGCCTACTTTTTCATAAAAGTTATCTGAAAAGGAGGTAGAAATACTAAACTGTCCATACCTCATTGACTGATAAAGGCACACAGGTTGCCATTTAAAATGGGCGAAATCGAACCATAACAACACCCCGTTTTTCGATATCGAAAATTTCGAAAAACGTATAAAATGGGCTAATTCCATAACAAAAGCAACTACAATGATGAAACTTGCTAGATTTATTAATTTGGATGTCCCATTGACAATTTTATGAAATTTTTGGAAAAGGGGTGTGGCACCGCCCACATATGAGTGAAGAAATTTTCAAACTTTGACTCTTAATAACTTCAGAACCGTTTACGCTAGTATAACGGAATTTCGTAGGAGGCATACTATTGTTGTGATAAATGCACCCATGGAAAATAAGCGAAATAGATTTTTATATGGAAAGGAGGTAGAAATATAACTGCCTATATCTAATTAACTGATACAGACATAATAATATAATTTGATCGTTACATCAATTTTCTTATTCTTTGCAAAATTTTGGAAGTTGGGCGTGGCACCGCCAATTCGACTGTTTATAACTTCATAACGGTGTAAGATAGAAACTTGGTACGAGGTATACTATAGACATGTAGAGCACGCCCACGGAAAATAAGAAAAATCGGCTAACGACCACGGCCACTTTTGGACCAAAGTTTTCTAAAAGAGAGGTAGGAAACCGGAACATGCTATATCTCTTTCACTTATCCAGATAGAGTGCTAGAATTTCGTAGTTACCTGATGATCTTATTAAAGATTTTTGTAAAATTTTGAAAAATGGGCGTGGTATCGCCCACATATAAATAAACAAAATATCAAATTTCAGCTATTATTAACTTCAGAACCGTGTTAAATAAAATTGCGAAACATGATACTAGGTATACTTATCAAAATTATATATAGTCTATGCTGCAACCAGTAAGTCAATGAATCTACTACGCAAATTTCAAAAAGATCGGTTAAGTACCCTGGACGCCTATACAAGATTAAAATTTTATGTAGCATGGGTTCGTGGCACCACCCACTTTTCCAAAATTATATATAGCCTATACTGTAAACAGTGAACCCTAAAATCTTCTGTGAAAATTTTATAGAGATCGGTTAAGTACTCTGGACGCCAGACACAGAGACACATATTAATTTTTATTTATAAGATTGCCCACATGGTAGTAGAAAAAGTTTAAAACCACTATAGGTCATAACTCCACAACAATTTACTAACTTACCACGACAACTTTTACACAGCTGGGTATTTAATGTTCGGTTCCACCCGAACTTAGACTTCCTTACTTGTTCATTTTATTTACGAAAATTATTATTTTTTTTATTTTTCAATAATTATTTTTAATTAATTATTAAAAGTTTTTATTAGAATAGAATAGGAAAATTTTTTTATTGTAAAGTAAATAAGCCGATTTTCAAAGCGGCCCACTTTTCCCCAGAAAACTTCTCCAAGAAGAATGTTGTCTAACTTGCAAAGCTTGTAATTACAGGTAGGATTTATGCCAAACGTTTGAAGAAATGTTTCCTCTCGTATTAACAACATTATGATGCGCACATTAGGCTGAGGTGATTTTCCTGAAAATGTTTGTTTTTGTTGTTAAAAATTTAATAATTTGTTGGTACCCCAAAAAGAAAAAAAAAGAAAATAGGCAGCATACAAAGTGAGCCATTGTTAGTTGAACGATAAAATCCGCTGATTGTAAATTGAAGTCCTCGGGTTCGGCTGCCATTTGTTCAAGTCTTTAGGAAGTTAACAAAAGTAGTTCAGATTGAAAAAAAAACAAAAAAAAACATTGAACAGCGTTTCAGCAAAAGTGCAATTCGCCATTAATAGGAGAAAACGACCAAATTACCTGCGTTAGCTTGTTTTTGCAAACCGACATATTGCGTGTGTGCTCGCGAGCTCAAATAACCAAAGTCACAATTCTGTTTTCGATTCAATAGAATTCACCAAGAGGATTCTCTGGTAATGACGGGTTTTAACATCCATTTCATAGGAAACTTTTAACAAAAACAGAACAGCACACAAATCCTTCCATTTCAAAACCGTTAGTGAAAATGCCTTTCTCATTCCAAGTAATGCTCTGAACTATGGGGTGGTATTCGTTGTTTCTGTTGTTATAGTATTCGGAATTTTTTGGCACGAATTAACAGCGCTGCAAATGGTGGAAGTTCAACGGAAAAGCACAGTATTTGCAGCATAAGATCAGTAGGTCGATTCTGTAACTATTTTAACGCCAGGTGTTAGCGTTAACTTCGCTTAACACCATAACGCTTTTCCCTATTAGCTAACTTTTAACCACACGAAAAGTGTTTACTGTGTAATACTTTTTGTGTGGTTAGCTGTCGCGAATTATTTTCGAGGTGTTAACGATCGCGTTAATATATTTACAAGTGTTTTAGCGTTTGGAAAAAGTAAAAAAATTAGTTTTGAGTTTTTTGCATGTAATTTAGGGCTAAATAACCCAGTATTTCCATATTTTATCACTATCAAGAGTCAGCTGTTTAGTGGCGTTAAAGGAGAGTTACAGAATCGCATTTGCGTTAAGAACAAACGCCAAAATTTGGCGATAAGCTTAACGCTCGGCGAGTGGTTAAAAGTTACAGAATCGGCCTACAGGAAAAGAGTTGTTTTGGAACTCGTAAAATAACGGTCGGCGTTTCGACAGATTACGGTCATTCATTAGTGAATGATTTAGTCGTCGCTGAGCAAGTTGCGTAGCTATATCGCATCTGGCTATCGGCTGTTTGTGCAGCAAATAATATATGCATGTATGTATGCAAGTAAAATTTTATATAAATGTAAATACATTTTATAAAATGAATAACTATTTTTTAAGAAAAAAAAAGTTATGTATATTTAGGAAACAATTTAAAAGGCACCAAAATAGATCCAAAAACTCCAGAAAGGCATCAATATGAGTCCAAAGGACTCCAAATTGCATGTAAAAAGAGTCATGAAACACTCCAAATTAATCTGATTCGGAGTCATTTTGGATTATTTTTTATGTCTCCTTTAGTGTGCCCGCGAAGAACGATTTTTGTGTATTTTTGGCTCCGAAAAGATCTCATTGCTGAGGGAAGTGCTCTCAAAAATTTTCGTTTTATAGCTCCTTTATAGCATTTCTCTTGAGTCCACGTTTCCGAACCTGATACGTAATAAACTGGGTTAAAATGCCTCTTTGGCGTATAAAACCCAAGTCAGTTTAGTACATAGACCTGGTTATAATGGTATTTTTGTATTACCGAAATCCACCTTTGGTTCCGAGGTCCTTAGCCATTATGACTGTTGTTATTGCTCAATATCATTTTACATAACTTTGTAGAAAAGTCAATTACGCATAGAACAATGCACAGGAAGCTCACTTTCTTTGTCAAAAGCTCCTTTCAGTTAGGCAAACAAAATTTGCTAAAGTTGTTTCTCTTGTACAACGATTAAGTTTAATCGAGATAGCTTGTTTGCTTACCTGCGGCTTGAATTCCCTTGCAGGATGCTCATCTCTTGTATTCAATTAAACACTCACTTGGGATGAGTGCTAATAGGACTGAAGAGATAAATATGATAAAATGAATATTCATTTAATAAATCTTAACTCAAACCACATCTTTTCTTAGTTTTATCTGAATGCATACAAGTTTCATCTTTTTGTGGTAACTTTTCTTTCTAAAGTTTAATTAAATGAATTTATTGCTAAATTGTACAATCACTTATGTACATAGTTTTCAAGAAAAAATAAAATTCCGTTTACATACACACATGCACATATTAACTCGTTTGTGCCTTAGAAATGTAAAATATTTTACTTATTTAGCACATTCATTATTTGGCACGTCGGCTCTAACAAAGGATAGAAAGTACTTAGAATGGACGAACTTGATAAAATGCATTACAGCAAAAGCAGTGAGCATAAAGTGTTCAATGCACTAGAACCCCCATTCAGCATGATCAATTCAATCAATTTATATCCCAAAATGTGCAAGAAGGTGGCTCAAGACAATTTCAAATAAGTTCCAACAAGTGAATGCAAAGTAAATTTAAAAAAACTTACTGATTTTTCGCTTACAAAACATTTGAAAGTAAGCGTTACAGAATCGAAACTGCTAATTTATTAAAAGCTTATGAAGGTTAACCTACTATATCAAATTTTGAAAGAAAGCCATTTCGAAACGGTTTTATGAACCTTTATATAATACATTATATACAATTTAATCAATTCACCTAAACTAATTTTAATTTTTAAAGGTATGTATATTATCAGGACCCTCTCTATTACCTTTTCCAACATTTACAAAAAAAGTACCTCTAGCTAGCAGGCCACATAACCTGGCGTATCCCATAGTAACGGGTGGGACAGTTTTACACCAAATTTTAACTTTGCTAAGGTGTGCCCATAAAATCAAAAAAAGATTTATGCTTCTGAAAGCGCGGTCTGAAAGTACTTAAAAAAGTTTTTTTTTAAAAAGAAATTAAAAAGAAATATAATAATACAGACATAACAAATTTTTGTTTTATATTTCTTGTTTTAAGAAGTTATTAAATATTTTTTTTTTAAATTTTTAATTTGTTAATTTTTGCTGATTAAAAATATACACAAACTTGTTGTTCAAATATTCGTTCGTTATTAGAATATAGGATTTTGGGTTCAAGGCTCACTTTCTTATGGAGCGTCCATCCTAAGTAATAAAATTAGTTTTTTAAAAATTTAATTTCAGCAGAATGTCTTATTATTTCCCTTATATCGGGTTTCTGACATATATTGCGGTAAGTAGGTAAGTTTTAATTTATTGTAATGTTGAGAAACTCCTTTATTCTCTAGCGACAGTTACTGGGAGCGTTAAAGGGATCGGGATGGCTATGCTTAAATTGTGAGCAAAAGTCATGTTTTTATTGAAGTACTTCTTTAGGAGTTTTTTCTTTTAAGAGAGAAGAGACAATAATCAGGTCGCTAGCTAGCTTCAAGCCTTTTACTATATCACTTTTATTTTGGTCAGTACGGAAGCTCTCAAGTTTTTTGCACTATGCTACTACCTGAGTTTTGGACTTGCTTTAAGTTGCGAATGTAATACAAAAACCGAAAATTTTACAAAGCGTGAAATCTTTGCTCCAAAGTATTTAGGGCTGTGTCTAGAACAACATAATAAAATTCTATATTACAACTATCTTTTTGATATTTGGTAGTTTTACTATCGTTTCTTTAATTATTTGGAATTCTGAAGTTAATGCCAACTTTATGTTGGCTTTAACTTTTTTCACTCCACTTAAATTGAAAATTATAAAGTAAAACAAACTGGTGCAAATACTTTTCACTTCGCGAAGCAAAAATCGCTCGTGCCCTAAGCCAGAGGTGGCGTTGCAGGGCGCTGAGTTTCTGACGCACAATTGTAGATGGCAGGATGGCGATAATTAGAGTGACTTTATGCGGAGAGTGTGACCATGTAGTGGGTGAACACCTAAAATTAAAATTTTACTGCTTCAAAAATTCACAGATTATCAAGTATAGCAGCTTATTGGATAGAAATAAATGTAGAATATGTGTGGGCCGCCCCAGAAAAATGTTAAAAATTTTTCAGGAATCGTGCTACGCCATGACCACACTCTCACTCTCCCTATAAAATCACCCCAAAGAGAATGATAAATTATAGGTAAGGTATCCATTAAATAAACAATATTATTTATTTAAAATTAATTATTTACTACCACGGGTGATCTTCTTAGAAAATAGACTGATAACAATGAAAAAGCTAAAATTTTATTTCAATTTGTTAATACATTTTTTTTTTCTCCACCCAGGATTTGCTGCCCTGTGCAATTGCAAGCTTTGGTAGAGCCGCCCATGTTATTATGATTACAATTTTCAGCTCCGCTGCTTTTTCTTATGTAAAAGCTTTCATGGAATTAATTTGAAAGATTTTAAGTTTAAAAGTTAAACGATTTATAAAAGGTCGTTCTCGAAGTTTATGAAAAGTTTACTTTGAACCTTTGAATAAATGTGAAACTGAAAACGTTAATATATTCCTTATTAGAGCACACTTACTTTAAAATATTTTTAAAAACTTTATTTTGTATACCCGCAATTCAATTGATTTGTTGTTTCTACGGCCTGTACATTTTGTGAAGTACCAAGACTATACATAAATTAGCTCAAGCCCAGAATAATAATTTTTCTTCTTTATCATATTATTATTGTTTTTTCCCTATTCTATTCTAATTAAAAACTTTTAATAATTAATTATTTTAAGACTAAGACCATTTTCTTATAGTCATGGTACTTTATTTTTAAACACATTTACAGAAATACTCAACTACTCCATCTCTGCCATGCATATTACATGACTTTTAGTAAAATAACAAGCACTTTCGTTGGATTTTGCTTTGACCCACCTTGACATGAACTTAATGTATATTCCCCAGGTGCAAACGCATGCGCATGTAACTCGTAAGTTCACGTAATATGTTACATAAACTACAGTTAAATAAATGGACCCAACTAACAGCAGCTAAAGTTGAAATGTTAAAAAGTTCAAAAGGTTAGGGAAATATATGTTGTTGTTAGTGGCTATGTTTATATGTATGCATCGCACGTGGCATGTTTCTACTGCCACTATGATACATAGCTGTTAGATAAAAGAAATAACAAAGAAATACCTCGAAAAATGCGCTAAAGTGTTTGTATGTATGAGTGTATGTGTAAATGTGTTACGCTTATCGTTACTCCAATAAATCGAATTGCATGCGTACAAAAGAGATTTTGCGAAATAACTTTAATGTCTGACTTACACAAACCAATATAGAGCCAAGTAAGTGGTAATATGTACAGTTGTGCACAATGAAATGGGATCATGTCTCATATATTCAGTAGTAACCAACGAATTTGCAGGTGCGATACAGACCTAACATTTTTGTTTACATGGCAATACGATAAAATTAATTGCAATACACAATATGCATCACGATTTTAAGTGTCCGATCTCTACTCACAATTAGTCAGAACTCTGCAACACTGATAATTTAAAGATACATAGCTCAAATCCCATTTATCGGAACAATCGATTGTATGGGAGCTATATGTTATGTTGATCCGATCTGAGTGATTTTCACTACACATATTACATATATAATAAGTACCAAATTTGCAAATTTTACATTCCTAGCTTTTTAATTACAAAATTTATAGCCCGAAACATATTTATCGAAACTATCGATTGTATGAGAGCTATGCGTTGTATTGCTGCGATTTTGCTGATTCCGACAAATGACTAATCTCATGCAAAATGGTGCCTCCATATTAAATTTCATCAAGATATCTCAAAAACTGAGGAACTGGTTTGCGTACAAACAGACAGATGGACAGACGAACATGGCTAAATCGGCTGAGCTCATCGCCCTGATCATTTCGGTATACTTATTGGTGGGTCTGTCTCTTCTTCTTCTCATACTTACAAACATCGGACCAAAGTTATGATACCATTTCATGTTCATGAAAGTTATGATAAAATAAAATAAAACAAACTGAAATAAAATAAAATAAGATAAAAGGAAATAAAGCCAAATAAAACAAAAAAAACATAAAATAAGATAAAATGAAATAAAGTCAAATAAAACCAAATAAAATAAAATAAGACAAAAAAAAAAAAAAAAAAAAATTGTTTTTATAAGAGTAGGAAATGCGAAAACACAACTTTTAGACTTTTTGTCATGTCTGTTCGCGCATTACTCAAAACCCGAAGACTAAAATTGAATGTAGTTTTCACTCATGTTTTTCTAGTTGTGCAATCAAAAGCCTGGGATTCATTTTTATAGCAAGTTAACATTTTATTACCGCTGTATAAAGTGGTGGCAATAAAAGTTATCTCAACGCAGTTTTATACACATAGTGAAATTGTATTTGTGGAAGGCACCTGTACCTATACCTGCAAATGTCTTTAGCAGAAAATATTTTCAAATTTTTTGTCAGCATTCAACAAAATAACTGCACAGAGCAAAGCTTTATTGATTTCAGTGACGGCAAATATCGTCATATAAACAAACATACTTACATTTATGCAGCATAGTTAAAACTAGGTATAATAAATATTGACGAGCGTCTGCGCTGACTATCGGTGATACATACATTCCTACATATAAATATTCAAACTCTTCATTGAAATTCTTCTTTCATTTCGTTTAAGCTTTATTTTGAGATATCAATCATCTGGTTGCTTGCATTTTTTGTATTTTAAGATAGAAATTTGACAAAGTGCTTTTGTTCAAAAGTTGAATATAAGCTTAAAATCTCAACATATAAATATGCATATACATATGTACATATATACATATTGTAGAATAATTTCATTGGCTATTTCAACATTCTTGAATAAAACGTTTTATCAGAGGATTTAATGTGATTAAATATTGGATTCTGATTCGATTTGCGAGCACACATTTTGCCAGTGAGCCAAAGTTAGATTATTATTTTGTATTAAAAGAAAGTAAAATCTTATGGGAGCTGGTGACTGTCAAAATAAGCTGATGGCCAGTGGCATGGTGATGATGATACTTGGTTTTTGCTGCATAACTTTAATGGTCACATCCCTCATGGCATGCAGAAGAACAGCTTAATAATGTGTAGCATAACATCGTTTGTAGTCTGACTGTAGGGGTTGTGATCATCCATAGTTGTGATGTACTGTTGATGCCTAATACAAATTCTTTGTGCTGATATATAATATTCCAGTACGACAACATTTGGTATGGTATGATAATTCAAGAGGTGACAAAGTGATATGAAGATTTTTAATTTGCGATGCGATCTATTAAGTTCGATGTGATCTGCTGAGTATGATGTGATGCTTGAAATTATGACTTTCTTGCAATGTATAAGCACAGTAATTTGCGAGGCCTTGATTATAAAATAAACTCCGATTATTGTAAACTGGTAATGGCTACTTCTTTTGTTGCTATCTGAAATGCAAGTGATGTGACAATTTAAATAATCGTGATGTGATAGTTTTTCCTATGATGTGATAATTTGAATATGTGTAGTAGGGTGGGTCGATTTGTATGGACGAAAGTTAACCGATATCGCGCTATCAATTTTTCGATAGGTTTTGGGCTCAGGTAAAAAAAAGTTGCACTACGCATACTCAAAAAAATAAGTTTCCAGCCTACGAAATAGCATTTTTTTGACTTTTTTCGACTTTGATTTTAAGGTTTTTTTCATGACCTACTAAAAAAATGTTCATTTGATTTTAAAATTTTCATGTATACCCTGTCCGACCCAGAAATGTCCGCTAAAAACGTTGGCGATAACAGTTTTTTGAAAAAAAAAAAAAATATTTATTGGGTTTTGGGAAGTGTTTTGGTCAAAAAATTGACCCTTTCGCCATTTTTTAAGGGTTTTTTCAGCATACATGCAAAAATGTTTTCGATGAAAACGAATCTGTCTCATATTTCCTGTCCCAATTAAAATTATGCGCTAAAAATGTTGGCGATAACGGTCTCGTTAATGGTGGTGTAACGAAGGACTATTTGCCACACTTGCAACTCGCTCTTTCAATCAATACAGTGAAAGAAAACCCGACGCCTCCTAGAGTAAGAACTTAACCTTGTTCGAAAGAGCCACGTTATACTGCCGAAACTTCGCTTTTCCTATCCTTTTCCTATAAACCTATCAAACAACACTCCCCCGCTCGAACCAATCTTTTCAAACAGCATGTCTGACGAGCATATTCCTTAATGAGATTGGATACAATTTACGAATGGATAAATTGACTTAAGTACTGATGCAAGTTCAATAAAATATGCCCGCGATAGATAGAAAGACAAGGCAAGGCAAGCCAGACAGAAGCCAACCCATCTCCAATTGACTTCGTCAAAGCAATGGCAACCACTGCAGTTGTTGTTGTCTTAACCGCCAAACACTCCCAGAAGGTTTGTGGATTGATACGGATTTGAATTCGATACTTCCACATTCCGGTCCCAGCTCGACTGACGCGGGCACGAATCGCTTGAGCTCTTGAATATGCGGGTTTTGGATTTTAGACGCTTACCACCATGGGCATACCTTACCGCTATATGGTCTACGATCTCAAACTATCTGGGAATCGGTCATTATTTTTGCTATTAACGCTACCTTCCCAATACACAATGCTTAAATGTTTATGTGCCCCATCTTACTGATTGGACTGCGCTAACCAATCTACCATAGTAGAATAAGCCTGGTTAGCTTCTCAAATATTTGTAAAGAAACCGTTTTATTGATATAGAAGGGGCGAGATTCCTACACTGCCTTTACGATACTGCCACCTTTACATAATATTTTTTATTGCTGAAGTCACAAGCAAAGCTGAATAATACACCCGAAAAAAGTAAGAAAAACGGGGGCACTCCGGGAGTGAGGACGGAAGTGAAAATATTATGTGTTTAATCGTCAGAATTATCTTTTTAGAAATAATTCTATTTTCTTCATTTTATTAACCGGTGGCAAGACTTTTTATAACAATTATAGCTTACTATTCAATTACAGGCTAGCTCCTTTTTTTCATAGCCCTACAGTAAAAGCGAGTTTCTATATAGCTGGCAACCTTGAAATAAGTGATTTGTGATTACGCCTGGAAGTGTTGAACTTCATATAATGAAAATTAAAAATTAAGCAACCTAAAATAAAGAAATTATTTTATAATAGGTGGCAGCCAATGAATGCTATTTACTTTTATACTTATCATCCTATTCGTGACAAATACTAAATCATAAGAGATGAAAAATAATAAGAGTCCAGTCTTTCCTTATTTATAAGATGTAATTGACACATTGAAAATCAATTTGTTAACAGGTGGCAACTTTTTTATAAATTGAAATTTTACTACAAGTACGTTTTAAATAATTGGGAGTGATATTTTGAATTTTTCAATGGAACTACCACAAAATGAGTTTGTACGTGGCAATCCTTTTTATTAAAGTGATATGCTATTATTCATCTATGTACCTTCCAAGCCCTATCATATGACTTGTCGAGTTTCAAAGCAAACTAACATTAAAAAGCAAACTTTAACAGATGGCAAAAAAAAAAACGTATCAAAATTGTTCAAGATAAATCTGAAAAAGTTTTCACTTCAAAAAATGTCCTCTTTGAATCACAAAAGCGGTGCTGCGAAATTCAGATACACTTGTAGCACTTTTGTTTTTGTTTTCCACTGAACTATAGATACGTACAAATTTACACTTTCAATAGAAACAAATGTCATAGCACTCACACATGCACTCAAATATAAGCACTCACACATGCACTCAAATATAAGTCATACGAAAGCGCCTGAGTTTCATATGAAAGTGCAAAGCAAAGGCCCTTCCGTATGAAGTTTAGGAATTTCAGTATGGTATAGAAATTTACACTAAGAGCTTGGCAATGAAAATTTTTTAAAAATTTCGAAGCACTGAGAAAATTTTATATGCAGAATTGATTCAAGTGCTTAATGGAATGAAAAAGGTCAAATGAAATTCAAAAGTGTTTAAATGAACATAAATTTGGTTCAAAAATGTTCGAAAAATATATCCTATTGAGCTTAAATTTGGTCTTAAAACTCTGAAAAAGATCATCAATAAAACCACTTGAACAGTTTCAATAAACAAAACAGTTGTATCACAGATATGGTCTGAGAAAAACCAAGCACAATACCGAGAAACTTAAGACCGAAAATGGGTAGAATCGAGAATAAACTACGACTAATTTTAATATATATAAAAATTTCTGAATTTAAATAGTAAATAACGTTTACAAAAGTCTTTGCCAACCTATCCCTATTCTGCCGTCATACCAGTCTTTAAGAAAACTGAATAAACGTAAATTTTTAAATATAATCTTAATTTGCTGATTTATTGTCAAGAAAAAACATCTGGATCGTTAATTTTCGAAAGTTGGAATAATACTTTTTTTTTACTTCCTAAACTACATACAATTTTGGTACTTCTATTGTGATTTGCGCCAAAATCAGTCAGACCGTGGAAGAACTTAAAAAGTTTTCACTTCAAAAATTTCTGTTTTTTAATCACAAAACTAACAAATCGCAAAAAACATTTCTCGCATGCTATAAAAAAAGGTCGGCCACAGTAGATTATATCACGTATGTAATTTTAGTTGTTTGACGATAAACATACACATTCAATTAACCGCTCTCATCTCAACATACAACCAAATATAAATTTCTGTTTACATACTTCAATGGGGTGTGCGGGCGGGTGCGGGTGTAAGTGCGCGAATGCAAGCAGTGTTCTCTGAGAAAACACATGTTGAGCCGGCAATATTTAGCCACGCTGCCTACCCATCTCAACCAGAGAAACAAACATTTATTTCTATCCGTCCAAAATTAGTATGAGTTTTGAGTTGAGAATGGAGTTTGTGGGGAAAACTGCTCCCACTAGGTTCGATATAATTTATCCGTTGTAGGGAGTAAATGAGCACAGTTGAAATCTGTTCATATAAGAGCAGACATGTATGTATGTACAGCGCATTCATGCTTTGAGGGGTTGCTAATATCAGCTGGTAACACTTTAGAAAACAGCTGTTACTTGCAAAGAGCATAGCTATGAGGGGTAAATGAGTACACTTGCACCCCAGTCGTCATAACAGGAGAGTCAAACATTAAAACTGGGTACACTTTAGCGAACAGCTGTTACTTGCACTAGCAAGACCGTTAAGTGTGTGATAAGAAACTGTTACCACTTGCACTAACACAAACCATTCGTTCGTTCCTTCGGCATATATCCGTTTTGCACTTTGGCTCAACATGGCACAGCATTGTATACTTTTCGGATTTTGCCACAATTTTTACTGCGAACGATAAAATCAACTGAATGTGATTGTTTTGATTCAGTTGAAGCGCGTTTCTAGCGGCACACAGTCGTAGACAGCAACACATTTTGGGAAAACGTAGAAAAAGTGAAAAACTAAGAATATTATAAAAGTTTGTTTTGCCTCGTTGTTGTAGTGAACAATGGTACTTAGCAGGTGCAAGCACACCAACAAACCGACAGTGCAATTTTGAGTCGTGAGGAAAGAATTGGCACGTTAAACCGGATAGACAAGTAAATCGTGGGATAATTTGAATGGTTGTGTGTGCATGTGTGTGCGGCGAAAATGCAAATTCAAAAGGATTAAATAAGCTTATAACAATGATTTTCTTCTAATTAACTAAAATTTTGTGCTTTTGAAGAATTGAAAAGTTTCAGCTTCACAGTGCTTACTGGAATTATGTGTATGTTATGGTGTTAGCTAAGTAAAAAATATATTACATTGACTGTTCCTTATTCGTCCTTTAGTTAATAGCATAAATGTTTTCTGCTTGACTAAACAAAAATTTTTCAATTCAAACTAAGAAAAAATAATAATAATAATAATAAAAAACAGCCCGTAATTTGATTTCAAAGTAAATTACAAAAAAAATGCTAACAATTATTGTTGTTCATATGCTGTGGTAAAGTGCTTAAGAATAACTACTTACAAAAAAGAAAAAGAATTAAGCTTTTTACTTAAAAAACAAAAAAAAAAAATAAATAAATAAATAAGCTACTTATATACGTAAAAAATAAAAACAAAAAATGTGTCTATTTGTGTGTGTTAGAATTCGTTCAAAATAAAAATAAACGACGATATACCTATTTTTGATTTATGCTACATTTTACCGAGGTAAGGGACAAAACTACCAAAATAATCTTATAAATAAAAATGAATGTGTGTCTCTGTGCCCTTTATAGGCTTCCAAAATACTCATAGGCTATATAAAGTTTTGGAAAAGTAAGCGGTGCTACGCCCCCAGGCTATGTAAAATTTCAATTAGTCGTAACTCTGAACTTATTTGGTCTTAATCAATATTATTTGGATATATGTGCCCTTTAGTCAAGGCGTACATAATTTTGGAAAAGTGGAGGGTGCCACGCCTACATTTCTTGTGCTTGGTTGGTTTTTCATTAATGTCCAAAATTTAGAGTCGATCTCTATGAAACTTTCACGATAGGTTCAGAAGTTCGCTGCGTACGCATAGGCTATATATAGTTTTGGAAAAGTGGGGGGTGCCACGCGGCCAGGCTATGTAAAATTTCAATTAATCATAACTCTGAACTTATTTGGTCTTAATCAATATTATTTGGATATATGTGCCCTTTAGTCAAGGCGTACATAATTTTGGAAAAGTGGAGGGTGCCACGCCTACATTTCTTGTGCTTGGTTGGTTTTTCATTAATGTCCAAAATTTAGAGGCGATCTCTATAAAACTTTCACGATAGGTTCAGAAGTTCGCTGCGTACGCATAGGCTATATATAGTTTGGAAAAGTGGGGGGTGCCAAGCGGCCAGGCTATGTAAAATTTCAATTAATCATAACTCTGAACTTATTTGGTCTTAATCAATATTATTTGGATATATGTGCCCTTTAGTCAAGGCGTACATAATTTTGGAAAAGTGGAGGGTGCCACGCCTACATTTCTTGTGCTTGGTTGGTTTTTCATTAATGTCCAAAATTTAGAGTCGATCTCTATGAAACTTTCACGATAGGTTCAGAAG
The DNA here is from genome assembly GCA_949987695.1 of Merzomyia westermanni. Classification (NCBI taxonomy): domain Eukaryota; kingdom Metazoa; phylum Arthropoda; class Insecta; order Diptera; family Tephritidae; genus Merzomyia; species Merzomyia westermanni. The sequence goes on from OX465290.1 coordinate 76,344,232, forward strand.
TTCGCTGGGTACGCATAGGCTATATATAGTTTGGAAAAGTGGGGGGTGCCACGCGGCCAGGCTATGTAAAATTTCAATTAATCATAACTCTGAACTTATTTGGTCTTAATCAATATTATTTGGATATATGTGCCCTTTAGTCAAGGCGTACATAATTTTGGAAAAGTGGAGGGTGCCACGCCTACATTTCTTGTGCTTGGTTGGTTTTTCATTAATGTCCAAAGTTTAGAGTCGATCTCTATGAAACTTTCACGATAGGTGCAGAAGTTTGCTGGGTACGGCATAGGCTTTATATAGTTTTGGAAAAGTGGGCGGTGCCACGCCCCCAGGCTATATAAAATTTCAATTAGTCATAACTCTGAACTTATTTGGTCTTAATCAATGATATTGGATATACAGGGTGGCGCAAAAGTCATCTTCCTATCAGAAAATGCTATAAATTTTGCGATTGGCCCCTAAAGTCAGTTCTGTTTTGACATTTGTGTAGTAAACACATGCGAAATACACGTTAATAAACAATGTTACTCTACACTGCTCCAGAACGCGGAATATTGCTGACTATTTATTTGACCAATAATCGGTCGGGGCCAAACGGTTACTGTGAATGGTGAGCGCTACAGAGCAATGATCAACGAGTTCTTTTTGCCGCAACTTGATGAATTGGGATTGGAAAACATGTGGTTCCAACAAGACGGTGCAACAGCACACACTGCACGTGCCACAACCGATATGCTGAACATCGGAAGCTTACTTTTGCGCCACCTTGTATGTGTCCTTTAGTCAAGATTTACATAATTTTGGAAAAGTGGGAGGTGCCACTTTTATATTTTTTGTGTTTTGTTTTTGGAAAAGCCTGCAGGCTATTTAAAGTATGAATTCGGCATAGCTAGGAATTTATTTGGTTGAAGTAAATGATATTTTATGTATAGATATGTGTTCTACGAGGTGTGTTCAAAAAGTATCGCGAATTTTGAATTTTCGCTGGTTACGTATATTCGAATTTCGAATTTTTTGTGGCGTTATGTTGGTACTCATGTCTCTCACTTATGCCGACAAGCTCGGCCATTTTGAATGTTCAGTTAATTGTTGACAGCTGCTTTGCTTGCACGTGTTTTGGATCGTCTTCGATTTTTACCTATAATTCGTACCAAAATTGCTCAATTGTGACCAAAAACAGCATCGCATGAACATTGCTAATGAGATGTTAAACTCTGTCCGCGACGACCCAAATTTGCTCCAGAGGGTCATAACTGGTGACGAATCGTGGGTTTATGGTTATGACGTGGAAACCAAAGCTCAATCATCTCAATGGAAGCTGCCGCACGAACCAAGACCGAAAAAAGCGCGCCAAGTTCGGTCGAATGTGAAAGTTTTGCTAACAGTTTTCTTCGATTGCAGGGGCGTGGTGCATCATGATTTCTTGCCACAAGGAAGAACGGTCAATAAGGAATATTACCTGCAAATTATGCGCAATTTGCGCGAAGCAATCCGCCAGAAACGCCCGGATTTGTGGAAGAACAAAAATTGGCTTTTGCACCACGATAATGCCCCTGCTCACGCATCGTTGCTTGTGCGCGACTTTTTGGCCAAAAACAACACACTAATGATGCCGCAGCCACCGTATTCCCCAGATTTGGCCCCCTGTGACTTTTTCTTGTTCCCTAAACTGAAGAGGCCCATGAAAGGACGACGTTACGCTTCTCTTGACGAGATAAAGACGGCATCGAAGGAGGAGCTGAACAAGATACAAAAAAATGATTTTTTGAAGTGCTTCGAAGATTGGAAAAACCGTTGGCACAAGTGTATAATATCTCATGGGGATTACTTTGAAGGGGACAAAATAGATATTCATGAATAAATAAATAATTTTTGAAAAAACACAAAATTCGCGATACTTTTTGAACACACCTCGTATATATCGAAAAACTTGAAAACTGAAAGAAGTACCAGGATCAAATAAAATTTAATTCGATATATCTTTGAAAGTATGTACATATCAGTACCGGCAGAGAAAATGAAATAAGAATAGGAAAATATAGAAATTAATAAGACACTCCCGTTTTTTTTTTTAACTACCAAAGTAAATTTTTAGACAGGACAACGTCTGCCGGGTCCACTTGTGATGTTACTCAAGTGGTACAGCAGTGCAATGTGGTGTAGTTACCTATGCTTATATCATATTCTGATTAATCAAGGTAAAAGCTAAAATCTCCTTATTTACACAAAACATATATTTTTTTTAATTGTTTCAAAAGTTATTGCTAAGTATTTTTGTTGTGTAAAATGTGTCTTAAACTTTAGGTTCGACATCTGGCAATACAACGGTGCAGACCGCATTCAATTCTATGCTATGTGTTTTTAGCGAGCAAATGTACTCACGAAAATTGTAAAAAACAATTTTTTTTTGATTTCTTTACTTCAATAAACACCTTTCTTTTAATATAAACCACCATATTCTTACTCATGAAAAACAAAATTGGCTTATAAAGGATCAAAATGACATTTCCATACAAAATTTGAAATATAAGAGCTTTATAAAGCTTTTTATTTTTTATGAATAATAATAATAATAATAATATCTATCTTGGTTATTGTCTACTATTGACCCTTGTACTGTACTTGGAATTACCCAAACCATTTAAATTACTTTTAAAGTATTGAACGCAATTCTCTTTTGTGTTTTTTTTTATCTGCATTTACATTTATATTGAGCATTAATGTGAAACAAAAACCGACCTGCAAGAGAAGAGAGAAAGAGATAGCAAAACATATTTAAGCGCCTTGAAGGTACGGAGGTACTTGTTTTCTGCCACCATCTTCTTAACCCTACAGATTATGTGGCGGCAGACTTGAATTTAACACTCGAAAGGTGGAAATCGGCACTTACTCAGGATGCCAACTGTGCGTCGATATATTAATTTTTTCAGGGCATTCATCAGTTCCTCGATTCTTTTAGGATTTTTCAGATGTAATTTCAACTTGATATAACGAACACAGTCAGAAGTACGAGAATTGTTTTTTTTCTTCAACACAAATGTCAAAATCTACTCAAAAATCAAGGAAAAATTGATTACATTTATTTAATATAAAAGAAAAATGAATACTGAAATTTAAATAAATTTTTCATGTATTTTATTATTTCCTTATATAAATTTGAAAAGTCAAATGCACAATAGCTGTTCGTTTGACAGATTTGTCAATATATTTTCAATAAATCTTAATTTTTCCAACATCAAAATACCGTTATTGAGTTGTGCGTACCGATTCTCATATTTATCTTAAAGCTTTTACCATTTTTCATGAATCTCCTTTTAGATAATTTACATTTTATGTATAGTTTCTCGATGCTTTAAGTCAGATTCCTTAGATAAAATTCATGGAGTGACATAAAGATTGCACCTAGTCAGTTGCTATGCAACTTCAGCAAAAAGGGGGGTCTAAGTTTGCCTTCGATATTTGGGTTGCCACTAAATAACCGATTTTTACCTTAATCGATAATTTTTTTATTTGTCGATATTTTGATAGATTTTATTAATTTAAAACGTTGATTTTTAGTTAATAAAAATTACATATTTTAAATCGATTCTTGTAAATTCATCTGTGCGATGGCTGAAAAAATGGGTACAACTACGTAGACACTACATTTGAAAATACTTAGTTTCCTATCGTCACAACTAGTGAATCTGGATTCTAAACAAATGTTATGTTACATTGAACATTAGTGGCCAGTAGCGTAGCCAGGGAAGGATGGGGGGGATAGATTCTTCTTTCGTCAATGAGCTACTATTTGTTTACTTTCGACTGGATAACACAATACCATTTTATGCTTCTAATTTATAATTTTCTTATTTTAGACTAATGACAAAGTGCTCTACTCCTTTATCTCTCATGTCTTTAAAAACCCGAATTCAGGCGGTCTGAAAGTTTTCGAGTAGGCAGACTCATTAACTTAATCAGAGCACACAACGACGGAAAAACAGATAGCGACGAGAATTTTTTACACGTTTTTTATAAAAGTATAGCCCATTATTTAATAAAAAACATTCAAGCACAAATTTCAAACTTTTTTTCAAAACCTAGGAACATTTAACTAAATTCCATCAAAATTCTACACTTTTTAATCTGAATTTTATAAAAAATATTGGATTTGCAGTTTTATTACCTATTAAATTTTAGTATTTATAATAAAGTGGCAGGGTGAGGTTGGCAAAAAATAGTACCAATTATGGGCATTTTTGATAAATTTATGGTGTCAGTTTTGTTATGCGAAAGGCGCCAAATTTCAGCATTTTCTCTATTGCTTAGGATTCTTAGATCAACATTAAAAACTATTTTTTCAAAATAATAAACGCAATGTTTTGAAATTTTGTTAACACAAAACTAAAAATCCTGTTTGCGCAGCGAAGAAGGTTTTTCTCAAGAAGTTCATTGAGCTCATGCGTTTCGTTGTGGTACTTACCAGCCATATCTCAGTTTCTACTACCCTAATGTAACAACCTAACGTCAGTTAATTGAAGACCGTAAAAAATCATAAATCTTTTGCGAAAAAAGTAGTTCGATTCAATCAGTAGAACCAGAAATACAACACAATTTATTTTTAGTCTAAAGCCATACAAGAAAAAGTAAATTTTATTTATTTTCCTAGCTCGCGAAACAGTTCGTGAGTTGTTTGTTTTGTAACGGAAATTTTAGTCCATAAAATTTTGTCGGGATTCAAGCTTGCTGTATTTCTGCCGGCTCTCGAGCTTAGATAAAATGTGGCCCATGCGTTGTTCATCGGTGACCGCCATTGCAGATTCATGAACTGTATGAACAAATCGTTCGGTATTTTGGGAATGACAAGGATATGCTGTGAAAAAGATCAGTAAAAATGCCGATAAAAGAGAAGCAAAGAAAAATTAATGGTTTTCGTTGTGCATACCTGGTAATTCAATTATTTCATTGGAATATTGTAATGCTTCGAGGTGATCTTTCGCGAAGAACTACAATCATAGTGTTTCAGCTGGTTCGAATCTATCCCAATCTAAAGGGTGTTTTTTTCAGGGGTATAGAGCTTCGAATTGAAATAAACCACAAGAAAATCGTTTTAAGGTCCATCAATTTGGCTTTGTTGGAAGGATAATTTTATGCCATTAATGTTTAAATATGATTTCGGGCATGTGGCCGCCGCGGCTGGCTCGAATAAAGCCAATTCTACAGGTCCAATTTTCAACCACTTTTTCGAGCATATGGGGCCGTATGTCGGCAATAACGCCACGAATGTTGGCTTCCAATTCCCCTAACGTTTCTGGTTTGTTGGTGTAGACGAGCGACTTCACATATCCCCAAAGAAAATAATCCAATGGTGTCAAATCACACGACCTTGGTGGCCAATTGACAGGTCCATTCCGCGAAATTATGCGCTCATCGAATGTTTCCTTCAATAAATCGATTGTGACGTGCGCTGTGTGGCATGTAGCGCCGTCTTGTTGGAACCACAACTCATCCACATTCATGCCATCCAATTCGGGAACAAAATAGTCGGTTATCATGGCTCTATACCGGTCTCCATTAACGGTAGCTGCCTCTCCAGCATTATTGCGGAAGAAGTATGGCCCAATGACTCCACCAGCCCATAGAGCACACCAAACAGTCAGTTTTTGTGGATGTAATGGCGTTTCAAGGGTCTCATGTGGATTCTCTTCACTCCAAATGCGGCAATTTTGCTTATTGACGTAGCCATTCAACCAAAAATGAGCCTCATCACTGAACAAAATTTTGCGATGAAAATCAGCATCGAAATCAATCTCATTTTCGGCCCATACACCAAAATCACGACGCATTGCATGGTCTCGCGGCGTTAATTCTTGCACAAGCTGGATCTTGTAAGGTCGCAAGCCAAGATCTTTGCGCAAAATCTTCCATAAAGTTGATGGACAAAGCTCCAATTGCTGTGCACGGTGGCGAATCGATTCATTCGGGTCCTCTTCAACACTTTGCTCTACAGCGGCAATTGTTTCTTCGGTGCGCACTGTTCGACGTCTCTGCGGATGCGTATTATCACATAGAGTAAACGTAGTGCGAAAACGATCCATGGTTAACCGAATTAATTGCTCTGATGGACGATTATGTCGACCATAAAATGGACGGAGCTCACGGTAAACTTCGCGAACTGAACCATTATTTTCGAAATAAATTTGCACGATTTGCAAGCGTTGTTCTTTTGTCAACCTGTTCATGATGAAATGGCAAACCAAACTGAACATAAATGACATTAGAGTTGCTAGATTTGACAACAAAATGCCAGTTTTATCTCTATTCGAAAAACAAAGCTGTAAAAAAAACACCCTGTATTAAAATATTTGTCATATTTATAAAATTATCCTCTTTCGGACCAAACATTTGACGAACACATCCATTAGCTTCTCTGCGGGCTGCTAAGATCCTCGTGTATCCATCTGAATGTACGAATGGATCTGTATCGGTTATCCTCGATATCAAAATATTTTCTGGGTGCGAAAGTACGACTTATTTTTTATGACCGGACGGACAATATTTTGAATGTCTTGTGGCAATTGGAAACGTGACGACATCCGTGAATTGCAAGTGGTTGGGTTTCAACCAGAAACCAGAAAGGAGCATAAACTTTTACAATAAATTCAGCAAGTGTTTTTAGTGTTATTGAAGGTTGCTCGCACGTTATATAATAGCGAAGAATTCGAGACGCTGTTGTCAACCAACGGGCTGTACTCATAGCACCGGGCTTCTCTCTTGCTAAACTCTAGTCACAATCTCCTGTATGAACAGCCCGGACCATACGATATATATATAATGGTCGCCCCGAATATTGACAATTGATTATGATGTCAAGGGCAAAACATAAAACGGAAAAAAGTAGATAAACAATAGTCAAGTTAATTTATAAAAAAACTGTCTTCATAAAGAAAAATGTATAAAGAAAATAAGGCATCTAATGTATAGCTTTCAACTAAAAACAAAATTTGTTTTATTTCGAGTTCTACTGAATTAATTGAAGTACTTTTTTCGCAAAAGATTAACGATTTTTTACGGTCTTTAATTTGCTGTTATTAGATCGGTACATTAGGGTGGTAGCAACTGAGATATGGTGGGTAGATACCACAACGGAGCGCCTGAGATCAAATATCTTTTTTAGGAAAAACCCACTTCTTGAGACAAAAAAATTGATGTATCAGACTTTAAAATCCGACAATAAATGCCGAAGATATGAAGAAAAATGCAATTGGGCGACATCTAGGGTTGCCAGAAAAAAAAAAATTTTTTTAAATGTTTTTCAAAAACAATTCATATGGGGGGAGGTACGGCGACTTTTTTTTTTTGCCTGTAAGGCGAGACGCTCTAATATGCATCCTTTTCAATGTCAGCTATGTTGTTACTGTTATATGCAACCGTGTACTATTCTCTTTTATGCATTGCATCATACATACAATCATTTGTTCTTATTTCTATTTCTTACTCAGTTCTTTGTAACCTTTTGCCGTGTAAAGTCATTAAAGATACAACCGCAAATACAAAATAACCTCGATTTTATAAATCCCTTACTCAAAAACGCTGCGTTCTGTCTTTGTGTAATAAACTCCAAGAAATAAAGATTGATTTAGCACTTGTAGTGGATTTCTCAAATGGCTTAGTGGCGGAGTAACGATGTATTTTTATTTTTAAATATTGTTCAGAGCTTGTGAAAAATGCAAACGACATGGATATTGAAATCAAAAAGAACCGATACAAGACCAAGATCAAGATTTCTAGATTCTGTCCATTTATTGATCATATAGTAATGGAAATAGATACTCGATTCACGCAATATAAAACGATCTTCACAGGTTTCGCTTCAATTTTTTACCACAAACTAAAGTGAAAAAAATGACACAAATTTATTTAAGCCTGCTGAATTTTATGTACCACTTGTTTGAAGCCAAAATACTGAAACCAATTTATGGAGAAGGTTCTTAAAGCCATATAACTTTCGCCAAAAACTGCACTTCAGAACTGCAACAAAACGTCATTTCATAACTTATACAAATTGCCAAAAATTTTTCCAACTCCGTCCAACATAGCTTGCCAGCCGATTCTTCTTTCTGCCAACTGGCGCCAGTTTAAACACCGCGGGATCGCAAATCGGTCTCCACTTGGTCCTTCCATCGTAGTGGTTGTCTCTCTCTTCCTCTGCTTCCCCCGGCGGGTGCCGATAAGAATACCTGCTATGCTGGAGCATCGTCGTTCATTCGCACAACGTGGATTAGCCACAGAGGAGCTTCTGTGTTTTAAATCGCTGGACTATATCGGAGTCTGCGTAGAGCTCATACAGCTCATCATTTAATCTTTTTCGGTACTCGCCGTCGCCAAAGCGTAGTGTTCCACAAATCTTTCGAAGATCCTTTCTTTCGAATACTCCCAGAGCCGCCTCATCAGATGTTGTTAGTGTCCACGCTTCTGCACCATCTAGCAGGACGGGTGCGATGATTGACTTATAGAGTGTTATTTTCGTTCTTCGAGAAAGGACTTTACTTCTCAATTGCCTAGTCAGTCGGAAATAGCACTTATTTGCGTGAGTGATGCTTCTTTGGATTTCTAGGCCGACATTATTGAAATATTTTCTTGGGAATTTCCGTATTTTCCTCCATACAAGGTTATGAAAACAGTTTCTTTTATATGAAAGAAAACACTTTTGCTCTTCGGAAAAAAAAATTGCCAAAAATCAGCAAAATGTGTCACAACCTTCAGATTGACACATTACTGTATAAAAATTTAATGAACTACAGAACTGCATTCTCCAACAAATGAAATTGCTTTGAATTTTCGCGAATTTTGCGTACATTTTCAAAACAAACTTTATTGTGTGCCTCAAGTTTCAGGTTTCGATAAAAGAAATGTTTCATTGCCCCCCTTTCCCTAAATCCTGGCTACGCCACTCTGAGTGGCTATTATATATTTAAGGTTTCTTATTTAATTTCAAAGTTAAAGTAAAAACTAAGTCTTTTTTGTTGTGTTTTAAAACCAAACTATTTGCCATTTGCTTGTTATTAATATTCATCAGTTAAATCAATTTTTAATTTATTCAAAGGTTAAACGACATACTACACAGTCGATTCTTCATATTGATTTTTTTCACTGTCTAGGGTAAAGACCAAAAAACTATTATATTGCTTACATTATTTTTACTGTGTAATCATATTGAAAATTTGTTTGTGAATTATTTCAATCTAAAAATCGCCCAATTAGTTATTTCTTATACTTATTATTTTAAAGAATTTTATCTTCAATCAACTATTCATACTATATTTTTACAAATACATCGTATAAGCATTTTTGTTCAAAAAATCGATTTATGAACCAAAATCGATAATTTGTTTTTTAAAAGCCGATACTTCAGAATTTGATTGTTTTATTTAAAACCGTTTCAACTCTAAATAAAAAAAAATATATCGATTTTTGAATAAAGAATTTTTCCAAGTCGAGGTCACATCCTTATTACGACGTAATATTACCACTCTCACAACGTGATAGTCGGGTGGGGGACGAAGACTCCATCGTTAGAGATTTGGTTATCAAATTAATGATCTTCTTTAAACATAGTTATAAGGGTGGGTCGATTTGTATGGACGAAAGGTAACCGATATCGCGCCATCGATTTTTCGATAGGTTTTGGGCTCAGGAAAAAAAGTTCCACTACGCATACCCAAAAAAATAATTTTCGAGACTGCAAAATTTAATTTTTTTTGACTTTTTTCGACTTTGATTTTTAAGGTTTTTTTCATGACCCACTAAATAAATTTTTATTTGATTTTAAAATTTTCATGTATACACTGCCCGACCCAAAAATGCCCGCTAAAAACATTGGCGATGACAGTTTTTTGAAAAAAAAAAAATATTTTTTTGGGTTTTGGGGAGTGTTTTGGTCAAAAAATTTACCCTTTCGCCATTTTTTTTAAAGGGTTTTTTCAGCATACATGCAAAAATGTTTCCGATGAAAACGAATTTGTCTCATATTTCCTGTCCCACTTAAAATTATGCGCTAAAAACGTTGGCGATAACGGTTTTTCGAAAAAAAATGCTATTTTCGGGTTTTGGGACTTGTTTTGGTCGAAAAATCGACTTTTCTATAACCCGAAAATAAATTTTTTTTCAAAAAACTGTTATCGCTAACATTTTTAACGAAAATTTTTAGCGGACATTTTTGGGTCGGACAGGGTATACATGAAAATTTTAAAATCAACCGAAAATTTTTTTTTAAGGTCATGGAAAAAACCTTAAAAATCGAAGTCGAAAAAAGTCAAACAAATGAAATTTCGCAGGCTCGAAAATTATTTTTTTGGGTATGCGTAGTGGAACTTTTTTTCCTGAACCCAAAACCTATCAAAAAATTGATGGCGCGATATCGGTTAATAAATCGACGCAGTCTAATAGTTATTCCCCCCATAACTTGAGTACGCTCTGTATGTCGGTTAGCAGGTTGTCATTATTTTTCTTTGCCTCAGCTTTGAAACCTTCAGTCACTCACCGCATTTTTGTAATCATTCCAATGAGCGAATTTTCCCAAGCTTGCTATTCAAGCTTTTCTGACGCACGATGGCTTTTTGTAAGTTGGCGCGTCACTCACTAACATCGCCTTCAGCCAGCAACTTGCCTTTCGAATTAGTTCTGCATGCATTTAAATTTAAATAATAAAAAAAATAAATAAATCCTATATTCGATCCCTGATTTCACATGCTTGATAACGATAACCAATAAAGTGCCAGTAACTACAAATTGAAACTATTAAAATGAATGAATCGCTGAATTGCCACCTCTTAGTTTGCAGTGGAATGCATGTTATTTATAATCGAAATCTGTGAAAATAATTAGCTTTGAGTGCGCCTGGAATGAGAGTGATTGTAGGCAAACACTTATGAATAACAACATAAAACCGTAGTGTGGTGCATTAGGTAAAAGTGGAAACCAATTACATAGAGGGTGTACTTGGCGCATTCGTTGGTTGATTAGTAAGCACTTGGAATGAGCTATCGGACTATATTTATCTGAAAGCAAGCTCATCTGATTAATTGGCGACAACAAGAATTGGGAGTTTACTTAGATCTTTGTATGCTGAGAGCTAAATGCTCTTATACTCAGCTGAGCATACCTCACAGAGTAATTTTATTCGCCTAATGGTGGGGTATAACGGCATTAAGGAAACGAGTTATATCTTATGACTTTAAACGAGATATTCTTGTATATTTGTATATCCAGACTACCTCGAAAACCGCTGAACCGATTTGGATGAAATTTGGTATGTACATATTATACTACATTCCAAGAATTTTTACCTAGGTTCTGCCACATAGAATGTTTTTACGGGGTTGCCACCTATCTGAATTCTTAAAAAAATGAAATTATTGAAGCCAATATGGGAATCAAAGGAAAGGTATTTTCCTGGATATGAAAAAATAACCTTTCTAAGTAGGGATGCCACTTACTGTTGCCACCTGGAGTTATTGTATCTTATAACTTGTTAAGAGCTATTCTTGTATATTTTTCTAGTTAGAATATCTCGACAATAGCTAATCCGACTTTGGTGAAATTTGGTATGTACATAGAGTACCATAATCTAAAATTTTATAATTAAGTGTTGCCACATGAGATGTTTTTACGGAGTTTCATGAAATGAAAGATGACAATATGGGTACCATACGGAAGGTATTTTCCTGCGTATTATGAAAAAACTTTTCTAAGTAGGGTTGCCACTTTTGTTCGACAACAAAAATCATGCAACGGCATCAATTTCCAGTAAAGTCAAAATATGCCATGACTTTGTTACCAATAAAAAAAATATTAAACTTATTTTTATTATCAAGATATGTTTTTAAAATCTCTTTTTGAAAACTTCCACTGCTGGTAAGTAACATTATTCATACAAACAACCAGAATATATTTACTGATGAGTATCTAAAGCAAACTAAATTGTATGGTAGCCTATGAAAATGCCGAGCAAAGGTCGGTCGTCCGGCTACTATAGTCTTTTACGTATTTATCAAAGTGCTGAGGAGTTAAAAAAAGGCATCATTCCATCGTAAACATTTTTTGACTTATAAGTGAACTGTGCCACGCCCATTTTTCTAAATTTTAAAAAGCCTAAAATAGCATTTATAACAAACGAAAAATATGGAGGTGCCAAGATAAACCTGTCATTTTAATAATTCTTTTACGTACTATCCCGATTGGCCCACTTATGCTTTTTCACCAGAACACAGACTTCACTTTCGGATCCCTGCTGAAGACGTTTTTATAGTCAGCCTAACATCATTTGGCCGCGATGAATACCAAAAATAACGTGGCTTGTCATAGTCATCAAGGAACAGGAACAATTTCCCCCTATGCTAAACTCCAATTTAGGAAATTTACCCGGTGGATAGAGAAAAAAAAAATCTGTAGACAATGGGACTGAGATGCCGTTCCATTAGTAGTCGGTCTGGAAGTGAGATAAATTTGGCATGATTATTGAGGTTGTGGCTTTGGAAATAGTTGGCAATGACGACAGTTTCAGAGTCCAGCATATAAATAATGGCGGCATCAGCAGAGCCAAGAATTGCACTGAAGGCCATATTTTTGAATATTTTGAAACACGATGAAAAACGTATAGTGGACTAGAAGAAGGTGTGCCCGTCAAAAAACCATCTGACAAAAGACTTCGAATTATTTTGGACTTACATGGAGACACAACTCTTGAAAGTAAGCTAAAATTTTGGATCTTCGTGCTAGTGCTGAAGAACCAGTTTTGAATGTGCGAGTTCGAGGTTGAGTGTACTTTATATGGGCGTCTGGAAAAAATCGTCCTGTTTTCTAAGACCAGAAGAACTGCTTGAAGGGGCTCTTTTATTCAGTTGCTTCTGTTTTATCATCATCATTATTTATTGGCCCTTTACCGCCTAGGCGATTCTGGCTGTTGCATATCAAAGCACGCCAGTCATCCTTTTTCATCGATAACTAACGCCAGTTGGAAACACTAAGGCAGTTCAAGCCATCCTCAACCTGTTTTTTCCAACTCAGTCGAGGCTGTCCCCTTGCTCTGCTTCCGAATTCGGTTATCGATAGAAAAACTTTCTGAGTTGAAGCTCCAACTTCATTCGTATAACATAACCCAGGGTTTTTGGGCTTTTATTCGCTGCACTATGGTCAGGTCTGCTTAAAGCTCGCACAGCTCATCGTTACATTCCTTCGATACTCGCCGTTGGTATTCCGGAAGGGATCATTCATTTCCCGGATAACTTTTACCTCGAATACTTCAAGAGCCATCTAATCCTCTTTTGCCACTGTCCATGATTCCGAGCCATACATGAGGATAGGTATGATTAGAGACTTATAGAGCGTGAGCTTTGTCCGTCGAGCGAGGATCTCACTTTTCAGTTGCCTACTCAGTCCAAAGTACCACTTGTTGGCAAGAGTGATTCACCGTTGAATTTCTCGACTGACATTATTTTCCGTGTTAGTGCTGGTTCACAAATATACGAAGTCACTCACAGTTTGAAATTTGGAGTCACTTTGTTTGAAAGCTATTTTGGTTTCGAATGGTTCGGATGAATGCATGCTCATAGGTACAAGCGATAAGGACAGTCAATTTCGCTTCCGACATCTCTCGCATTTTAATACAACTATTCGAATAATACTATTCGAATAAAAAAATAAATTATTCGAATAAATACTATTCGAATTTTTTGAAACGAATATTATTATTCGTTTATTCGAATAGTATTTATTCGAATATTATTCGAAAATAGTCCCACTACTAGTGTCGATTTTCTTATCATGGGTTTTCTCCAGGATAAGAAGGTAACAAAGCCTTTCTTTTTATACATTTTTTTATGTCAAAATTTATTCAAATCGCGATTCTACATGGCGTATACAATCGATTGTTCCGATAAACGGGGTCTGACCTATAAATTTTGCAATTAAAGATCTTAAAATTTTGCAGGTTAGGTACATATTATATATGTAATGTGGCTAGTGAAAATCAGCCAGATCTGGCCAACATAACATATTTCGCCCATACAATCGATTATTCCGATAAATTGAGTTTGGGCTATAACTACTGAAATTCAATAGCGAGGAACACAGAATTTGGCTGTTACAGTATATATTACATATGTAACGTGTATAGTAAAAATCATAGAGATTGGACCAACATAACATTTAGCTCCCTATAATCGATAGTTCCGATAAATGGGCTTTGGGCTATAATTTATGCAATTAAAAAGCTGAGAACGCAAAATTTTGCAGATTCGGTACATATTATATACGTAATGTGGCAAACGAAAATCAGCCAGATCGGATCTACATAACATACAGCTCCCATATAATCGATAGTTCCAATAAATAGGGTTTGTGCATAACTCTTGCAATTTAATAGCGAGGAACACAAAATTTGGCAGCTACAATACTTATTATCTATATAATGTGTTTAGTGAAAATCATGCAGGTTGGACAAATATATCAGATAGCCCCCATACAACACATGTTTCCGATAAACAGGCTTTGGGCTATGTACCTTGAAATTAACAAGGTAAGACCATCAAAGTTTTGCAGAGTTTGTACTTATTGCAAGTAAAGATCGGACACTTAAAACCGTGATCCGTATTCATGGAAGGTATAAAGGATTCGGCGCAGCCGAAGATAGAGCTTTCCTTACTTGTTTTCATATAAATTTGATATTCGCAGTCTAAACACATGTCTATTACCATAATAATAGCTCAGACGTATACACCACAGACATCAGTAATTACGATTCCCCAAATAGCTCCGGTGTTCGAATGCATAGAAATTGTTTTATGAAATATTTAATAAATAAAACTTGGTGTTAAGCATTTAACGCCCATATAGCCGTCGAAAGGTCAATGATGTGTCAGCTCTTATTGTTCATGTCATGCGTGTCGTCGACATTGTTTTTGCGCTTCAAATCAACGCCACAACTGATTTTATATATTAGCTTATATTTGTTGTGTTTACCGTTTTCTTATTTTCTTCCTTTCTCTGTATTTTCGTCTATCTTTCGAGTGAAATTCTTAAATACATTCATTGTTGTCCTGCTGCTCCACTGCTATTATCACTAAAAGTGGGTATTGCGTGTCTTTGCTAGATACTTTTTTTTATTTCTGTTGTTGTTTTTGATTGTCGGTTTGGCATGTTTTATGAATTCATCACATTTGGTTAAATCTTTTGGGGTTCGGTTTTTTTAAATTGTATTTCATACTTGATTTGTCTCTTGGCTTGGCCGTCATTTAGTATTCAGGCAGCATAATGACGCCGCATTCATAACCTGGGACATAAGGCACACAGGGACATGGTTTTATGTACGATTTGGGCCAGCAATGCCGGCGATTAGGACACGCTAGACTTACTCGCGTGAGAATTTCTAATGTTTGTTGCGGCCATGAGCGCAAAAGTCACAAATCACGGGATGCTTTCAAAGAAAACACAATCCTGGGCTACCATTAAATTTTACTGGAGAGATGCATTAATGCTTGAATTTTTATGATAAATATCTACACAGCTGGGTAAAAATTTGTGTATGCCTAAGCTTTTGCGGTAGGTGGCGGGAAAGTATGTTTTTAGTTAACTGTTTTTCTCTTTTTTTCCTTTTTTTTTTTTTTGCTTTTTCTTACTTAGAAAAGTGGTGGGATAAGTAGGATAGTAAGCTTTTGGAGTTTGATTAGTAGATTCGTTAGACTTTTATTTAATCTTGTCATGTCCTCATTTGGGTATAATAAATATGAATTAGAGGTGTTTTCTTTAAGTAACCAACCACTTCACGTTTGCTAGTCAGGAGGAGGAAAAGCCATCTTCTCTGACAGCCAGCGGGCTCTTGGGATAACAACATCTGGATAATCAGTGCAGGGACTCGACCATGAGCTTGGTAATTAGACATATCGTTTCTCTAATATGGGTGCCCGGGAAACGTAACATACAGGGAAACGAGATTTCCAATAATCTGGCCAGGCATGAGTCGCCTCTTGATGTCTCAAAGGCGAAAGAGGTCCTTGGACCACTAAGAATTATCAAGGACAATATTTCGCACTCCTGGCTTAGTGAGGCTTTCAATCGATGGAAGCGCTTACAGTCCTGTAGAGTGCCTAGGAGTCTACGGCCTTCGTACAATGTTACCAAATGTTCGACCCATCTGAAGGTGAATAGAAGGGAACTTTTCAGATTAGTTGCGGTGCTCAGTGCGCCTTGGACTATTGGACGCATGTGGCGCGGTTGGGTCTGATATCATGTGTGATATCGAAGCGGCACATTAGCGCTAATTAGGGTCACAGGGGACTCTCCACTTCAACTCATCACCCACCCAATTAAGGGAACTTGGTCCAATAACAGTTCTTGCTGTTGCAACGGTCTTAATGCATCAAACAGATGCATGTCCACTTCCATGTATTAAAATGATCGGCAAAAGCGAAAAAATTGATGTGAAATGTCCATCCGTCCATCCGCTCGTAAGCCGGCCGAGGCTCTCAGTTATATGAATTTTTATTAAAAATCTTTTTCAGCTCTTTTGAACAAGTAAAAAGCTCTTAAAGTTATTATGACGAAATTTATTCGTAAGATGCATACTGGCTGACAATGGGTTAAATTGGTTGCTGACCATGCCCACCTTTTGTGAAAAGTGTGATAAAAAATTGTAATATGCATCTGTAAATCCTTGCTATTTAACAGAAACGCATATTGGAGTAATATGAGCCAAAACAACGATTTTTAGAATTTTTGCTTGCCTGTGAGTCAGAATGTTTGTTCGCGCATCACTCGAAAAACAATGCATAAAATTAAATATAATTTTCAACGATGTATTTCCAGATGTCCATTTTAAACTCTAGACAATTTAACGCTTGAAAATATTATATTTATGCTGTAAAAAGTGGTGGCAAAACAAGTCGGCTCCAAATATTTTACCTATGCTAAAATTCGAATAGGCTGATGGCTATACTTAATATATATTACTGAAAAAT
This sequence comes from Merzomyia westermanni, assembly GCA_949987695.1. Lineage (NCBI taxonomy): Eukaryota > Metazoa > Arthropoda > Insecta > Diptera > Tephritidae > Merzomyia > Merzomyia westermanni. The sequence continues at coordinate 76,361,223 of OX465290.1, forward strand.
GCACATGGGTATTCTTAGTTAAGCAACAGAAGCCAAGAAACCCTTCTTATAATTTCAGCCTCTCTGTCTGTATTTACATATGTTTATACTGCTGGCTTTCGTTTTCGACGTAGTCAGTTGGATCGATGACTGTCTTGTACTCCTTGCAAGAATTGCCTTCAATATTTCGACAAGTATTTTCCATTCTCTGAGATTTTTTTTAGATCTTCTCAAAGCTCTATGTTCTATAATTTGCCAATTAATAGGGTCCTAGATAAAATCGCCTCAATGAAGGATTCAATCTATTACATAAGTATTCATCGTTTTTATACCCAGCGTGTACTAGTACACAGGGTATTATAGTTTTGGTCATATAACGGTGGTTTGTAAGGGTAAAAAATAATGGAGATAGATATAGAGTGCTTTCTCGCCAAGGTAGGTTGCTATTTGAAAAGGGCGAAATCGAACCATAACCACGCCCCTTTTTTCGATATCGAAAATTTCGAAAAACGTATAAAATGAGTTATTTCAATAATAAAAGCAGCTCAATTATGAAATTACCTAGATTTATTAATTTGGTTGTCCCATTGACGATTTTATCAAATTTTTGGAAAAGGGGTTTGGTAGCGCCCACATATGAGTGAATAAATTTTGAAATTTCGACTGTTAATAACTACACAACCGTTTATGCTAGACTAACAAAATTTGGTAGGAGGTATACAATGGTTAGGGTACACCCATAGAAAATAAGCGAAATCGCTTTTCGACCACGCTTACTTTTTCATAAAAGTTATTTGGAAAGTAGGTAGAAATATTGATCTGCTCATATCTACTTAACTGATGCAGATATAATAATATAATTTGGCAGTTAGTTTAGGAAAGTGGATGTGGCAGCGCCCATTTATAAGTCAAGCAAATTTCAAATTCGACCGTTAAAAACTTCAGAACGGTGTAAGATAGAATAACGAAACTAACTACGAGGTATACTATAGACATGTAGAGTACGTCCACTTAAAATAAGCAAAATCCATGGACGACCACGCCTACTTTTGGACCAAAGTTTTCTAAAAGAGAGGTAGGAAATCGGAACATGCCATATCTCTTTCACTTATCAAATTCAAAATTATATAAAGCCTCTGCTGGAACCAGTGAAACCAGGAATCTACTGTGAAAATTTCATAAATAAATGTAGTACCTTGGAAGCCTATACAAGATAAAAATTTTATATAGCATGGGAGCGTGGCACCGCCCACTTTTCCAAAATTATATATAGCCTCTACTGGAACCAGTGAAACCAGGAATCTACTGTGAAAGTTTCAGAAAGATCGGTTAAGTACTTTGGACGCCAGACACACAGACACACACTCATTTTTACACAGCTGGGTATTTAATGTTCGGTTCCACCCGAACTTAGACTTCCTTACTTGTTATTATTGTTTAGGTTTAGTTTTGTGTCTACTTAGACTTACTATTTTTTATTGTATTGATCGGCTAAATAAATAAATAAATGAACAGAACAAAAGTCCATGGATCCTTAGAGCGTTAAAGCATTCCCGCGAAAAACCGCATCAAGCGTCTTCCTAGAAAAAGTTTGTTTCCTAACAACCGATAACTCCACACCAAATATGTGACTCCTTGAAGCTGTCAAAGTTGTTTTATGCTATTATTGGTAATCTCAAGGAATGAGTAAAAAGAACAGATCAAAGGTTTTCCTAAGAGTTTTTGCACACTGATGAGTCAGCATGCAGCATGGGCAAAATAAATCACAATCACTAAGCTGTGTGGGTAAGTGTGATTTTGGCATGCCATTTGTTTTTCAGTTACTACACTGCGGGAGTTACGAGTATTAAATTTTTATGGAACATATTTTTCATGGAAATAAAAATATAAAAAATGTATTTTTGATTTATTTGTGTCATTAAATTCGATCGTTCACTCGAACAAAATGATGCTAACACATAGGCGCTTATATAAAAGAGTTATAAAATAAATATACGAGGGTTGCATTTTAAATTTTGCGCCTTCGCAACACCACATGTGATTAGCTGTAATTAGATATTTTTATCGTAAAGTTTCGTATTTTCTGGCATGAACTTGCATATAACGTTTTAACTTACGAGTTTTATTAGTGTTTATTTATAGTGAGTTTAAAAATTCATATTGCATAAAAATGGAATTAACCCGTGAACATTTTCGTGCGATGATTTACTACTGTTTTCGACGTGGATTATCGAGACAGGAGAGCATCAATCAACTTACTTCTACTTTTGGTGTTGAATCACCACATTTAGCCACTTTGAAACGACGGTACAATGAGTTGCTTGGCCGCCAATCCTTGCATGACGAATTTCGTGAAGGTCGTCCAAAAACGGTAGTTGTGCCAGAAACAATAATACAAGATCGTCATGTGACATATCGCGAGATAGAGGCATCCTTGGCCATTAGTGGGACCAGCATTTGGTCGTAAAGAAGATTTGTTCTCGTTGGATACCGCATAGTTTGACAATTGTCCAAAAAAGAACTCGTGTCGATTGGTGTAAAGAAATGTTGTAGAAATTTAGCCGCGGTGGATCAAAGCACGTCTATGACATCGTAACAGGTGTCGAATCTTGGATCTATGCATATGAGCCGAAAACAAAGCCGCAATCGACTGTATGCGTGTTCCAAGAGGAACCCAATCCAACAAAAGTTGTTCGCGCAAGAAGCACCTCAAAGCAAATGGTCGCCTGTTTTATCGGAAAATCTGGCCAGGTCGCAACTGTTCCACTATATAAACTTAATACGGTCAACTCTGAGTGGTATACAACCATTTGTTTGCCAAAGTGTTTGAAGAATTAAGGAAAACCAACCGCCGAAGACAAATAATTCTTCACCAAGACAATGCGAGCTCTCACGTATCGATTCACACAAGAGAGTTTTTGAGGACTCAAAAGGTCGAATTGATGGGTTGCTGTTGTTGTTGTGGTAACGACAAAACACTCCCCGAAGGTTTTGGGGAATGTTGTTGAATTAACAGTCCTTGGCCGGATTTGAACCCGGTACGCTCCAGTACTCCCTTGCGGTCCTGCCCGACTGTCGTGGTAGCGATTAATGACCAGTGAAACCTTTTAGGTCATGTCACCCCTCCTTCCGTAAGGAAGAATAATATGGGTAATGCGAGGTGAGAGGCATCATATCCGTTGATCAACCATCGAGTTGCACATCATTACCTTTGGGCATATTAGTCGCCTCTTACGACGGGTATGCCTACCTCGGGCATATTCTAAACCCCTAACCCGCAGGGAATTGATGGGTCATCCGCTTTACAGCCCTGATTTGGTACCTAATGATTTATTTTTATTCCCGAACATCAAAAAAAAAAATGCGAGGTCAACGTTTTTCAACGCGTGAAGAAGCTGTAGAAGCCTTCAAACAGCTCGTTTTAGAGGTATCCTCTTCTGAGTGGCAAAAGGGCTTTGAAAATTGGTTCAAGCGAATGCAAAAGTGTATTGACTTGGAGTATGAATGTTTGTATAACTTACGCTTCTTCATCATGAGCGAACGTTAAAAGGAAATTATCTAAGGTTCGTAAACATCGTAAAACCATTCAAGTGTACAATGTTACCAGCATAAATAATGCCTTTGGTCACTCATCAATTGTCGAGTGGTTGGATATGACAATTTACACGCAATAAGTTTCACTTTCATGTCCTTACTTAAATGTCCTTACATACATATAACCATATTACATGCAAGGGATGCTTACCTCGAGATCACGTGCTGTTTTAGGTGTCGGATATTTCGGAATTACTTTCTTACAATCACAGGATTTTCGGGATTGATAGTATGAATAAAATAAAATAAAATAAAATAAAAAAAAAATAAAGTCAAATAAAATAATGTTTTATTTTGTTTTGTTGTTTTTCCGACAGGGTGAATAATTGATGTATATTGGAACGATTTTTCGTCATCCCTTGTCAAGTTTGGTTCTCGAGAACGAAAATCGACACTGATGATGGCACAACGCCGAAACCGGTTTGTCTCAAAACCAAATTTGACAAGGGATGACGAAAAATCGTTCCAATATACATAAAATAAAATAAAATAAAATAAAATAAAATAAAATAAAATAAAATAAAATAAAATAAAATAAAATAAACCAAAATGAAATGAAATAAAACAAAATAAAATAAAATAGAGTAATGAATTCCGGGCTTGTCAAATCTGTTCCGTGTACATACCAATGCTCCTTAATCTTAAGGAATGAACATGTTTTTCAAGAAGTAAGGAAGTCCAAGTTCCGAAAAAACCGAACGTTATATACTCAGCTGTGAGCAATTAAGTTGGAGTTATTTTTTTGTTGATATAATTACTTCCCATATAAAATTTGTTCGTCAACAGTAAACACTTTGACATCTACTTTGACTGAATTCATTTGTGTTTCAGGGCATTATTTCTATATTTTTATGTATTGTGGGCATGGTTACCAAGCGACTGACTTAAAATTATAGATAAATAAAAAGCGTGGCTTTTTTTTAAATTTTATTTTGGAGTACTGATACCTACTCATGCATCATATATGTTTATGCCAATTTTTAATGTTCATTGGCTTCCATGGGACTAATCTCTCAACTTCTTTGGCGCATTTCAACCAAACAACAAATTGTCCTTTGCTGTGAAATGTCATTAAGAGTAAAAGTCAAGTAAGAAATATATCTACATATGATTGGATTCATCGATGTATGTTTGTAGATATATTAAGAGTTGCGCAAATGAGTTTTATGTTGTATTTGCTTTGATCTTTGGGTTCAAAAAGCTTTAGCAATAAAGTGGCTTGGAAGAGACCGAGTTCATTTGTTACATAAACAATTAGATTTTAGTACATCCACTACTAATAAGCTCTTATTACGCTTTATTTCAATACTTAAACATACTTACAATTAGTCTTGTTTATGGAAATGATTATTTTATTTGCTCTCTTAATTGCTTTTCTTTATTCTTTGAATTATTTGAAGTGTTTCTGAAATGTGCCTAAGTTTGCTAGTGATGTGTAGTTGTGAGTAATTAAGAAGGTGGGTCTGAGAAGATATAGGTATTTGGACGAATTCTGGTTCGGGTGGGTTATATAACTTCAATCTAGATCATCGCACGCCTGTTAAACTAATTTACACACATTTTTTACATTTTGGAAAGGTTCTTCTAATAAATTGGTAACTTTGGTGATTTCAGTTAAAGATGTATCCGTGACGACGGTCAATAAAAGATCAAGTTGTTAACAAACGAAAGTTTTGTAGATTCCCTTTTCTACCGTTTAAAAACTATATTGCCAAATATGTTAACAGCTTTTTTGAGTTTTTAATAATAACTTAACTTATGATTGGCTTCTAAACTAAGAGACAAATTGAATAAAATGATGAGCTTTTAAACTGAGAATGAAGTCAAATATTTGGGAAAAATAAGAATACTCAAGGAAGATGCTTAGACCGCTATATCTACTTTGTCGGTTTGAAAGATTCCTGAGTCTCAAGAGGCCCCCTGAAAAGAATTTCATTCGTTGGGACACGAGGTTTTATGTTTCGCATGAGCGCCACTGAAATTAATCTGAATATGTTCCTTCTATTCATCTTGAGAATGGCTACAGGGCCAATAGGACTGCAATCGCTTCCACCTATTATAAACCTAGTTTAGACAGTGCTGAGAGACATAGCCCCTGATAAGTCACAGGGGTGCAAGTACCTCCTTCGCTTCAGAGATATCAAGATGACATCTACGTTTGCTGCCCCAAGAATATTAAGGCAGAAGGATACTTGGCTGCCAGAGAAGACTGCCATCCTATTACCGGTGATCTCTGTATACAGCCTTACTTTGCATTCCTCCTAGGTAGCTTCGATCTCCGTTTGAAATACACTCGCTGAGTCCAGGATACACATCGACGGCGCTGTTGGAAAGATTCCATTTTTTAACTAGCACTACGCGTATAAAGTCCCATAAGGACCATCGCGGAAGTGTTTTTGGGTTTATTGGGATAGTTTCGGGATCCTTTCGGCATTATTCCGGGATCCGTCCGGGAATATTTCGGAGCTTTTTCGGAATCATTTCAGGATAATTTCTTGATTGTTTCCTTAAGAAAATATGTTTGTATTTATTGCTTGAAGTTGGGTTCATATATACCAACGCCTAGGAGGCCATCATCCACTTTTGATCCATCCCGGTAACAAATTTCTGGCTCTGAGTCACTATAAGGATTTCTAATTTCCCAGCAAAAGAATTTAAGCGTAGGAGCTGGAGCTATTGCATCACCTTCGTAGTTGCAATATTGCAATAACAAAATTATTTTACAGTTTGATTCCCCATTTTTTGCTCCAAATTCAATTTCTTTTCAAAAGCTTTGCAAATATTAACAATCAATACTCGTATAAATATGTAGATGATTCAAGATTTGTTTCGCTCTTTGTTGTTGCATGCAAAAACACGCTTTACCCAGAATACATATCAACTCGCGGCGCTGAACAGAAAAAAATAAAATTCATCACATTAGAAGTTAAAAAAGCAAACTTCAGCAACAGCGACATTTCAGCATGTGATAAGCACAGAGACTGATGAGCGTGATGCAAGAAACGTAAAAGAAACAACATTTTTATACTCGGCTGAGCATAGTTAACATATATTTAATACTTTTATTTTGCTACTAACCCACCTGCGCAACGTGTTTGATTTCTATACTTTTCATGAACATGAAATGGTATATTAACTTTGGTCCGATGTTTGTAACGTTTAGAAATATAAGAGATAGACCCACCATTAAGTATACGAAATTGATCAGGACGTTGAACTGAGTTCATACAGCCATGTCCGTCTGTCCGTCCGTCTATCCGTCTGTCCGTCCGTCCGTCTGTTTGAACGCAAACTAGTCCCTCAATTTTTGAGATATATTAATGAAATTTGGCACACGGATGTATTTTTATATTATATAAGACATTTGTCGGATCCGGTATAATCGGGTCACTATAGCATATATCTCCCATACAACCGATCGTTCAAATAAGAGGATTATGACCATTTCTCCCTCATTTTTAAAGATTAAAACTTGAAACTTGGTGAGATATTTTCTTATGGATAGCAAAAGATTTCGTAAAAAAATCACCAAGATCGGAGCTATATATAGTATATATCCCATACAACCGATCGTTCAGATAAGAGGATTATGGCCATTTATCCCTCATTTTGGAAGAATAAAACTTGAAACTTGGTGAGATATTTGCTTACAGATAATAAAAAATTTTGTAAAAAAATCGCTAAGATCGGAGCTATATATAGTATATATCCCATACAACCGATCGTTCAGATAAGAGGATTATGGCCATTTCGCCCTCATTTTAAAAGATTAAAACTTGAAACTTGGTGAGATATTTTCTTATGGATAGTAAAAGATTTCGTAAAAAAGTCAGCAAGATCGGAGCTATATATAGTATATATCACATACAACCGATCGTTCAGATAAGAGGATTATGGCCATTTCTCCCTCATTTTAAAAGATTAAAACTTGAAACTTGGTGAGATATTTTCTTATGGATAGTAAAAGATTTCGTAAAGAAGTCAGCAAGATCGGAGCTATATATAGTATATATCACATACAACCGATCGTTCAGATAAGAGGATTATGGCCATTTCTCCCTCATTTTGAAACATTAAAACTGGAAATTTGGTGAGATATTTGCTTACAGATGGTAAAAGATTTGGTAAAAAAATCACCAAGAGCGGAGCTATATATAGTATATATCCCATACAACCGATCGTTCAGATAAGAGGATTATGGCCATTTCGCCCTCATTTTAAAAGATTAAACCTTGAAATTTGGTGAGATATTTTCTCATGGATAGCAAAAGATTTGGTAAAAAAATCACCAAGAGCGGAGCTATATATAGTATATATCCCATACAACCGATCGTTCAGATAAGAGGATTATGGCCATTTCGCCCTCATTTTAAAAGATTAAAACTTGAAATTTGGTGAGATATTTTCTTATGGATTGTAAAAGATTTCGTAAAAAAGTCAGCAAGATCGGAGCTATATATAGTATGTATCCCATACAACCGATCGTTCAGAGAAGAGCATTATGGCCATTTATCCCTCATTTTGGAAGATTAAAGAAAGTTAAATGTATTGCTGCCAAAGTTTTAGAGAACTTTAAACAATGCGTATTTAAGTTTGCACGTATTCATGAAAGGTATAAAGCCAGCCAGGAAGACAGCGCCGTCCTTACTTATTTTTTTTGTGTTAGTATATGTGAATATACTATGTAAACACCTGCAAAAAAAAATTTCGCTTAGTCTAGGATGCGTTCAGATTAAGTCACAAAAGAGGATGCGACTAATGCCAGTTCTGATTTTTATGTGATGAGCCAAATTGTACCTATTAAACATGAACGGGTACGAAATTACTAATCCAATTTCTACCCAAACTGGTACTTTTAACTTTTATGAGTATGTTACACAAACAAAAATTTACTTATGTATATTGAATTATAGCCCCTTGTGTACGAAAGGTATTAATCGCGGACGAAAAATAGTAGTTAAGGGCCATTCAAGCAAGGAGGCACTCTGTCATTTTTACAAAAGGCGCATGGTTGTTATAAAACAATTTAATGGAAAGACGAATAAATACAGTAAAAGGTTTGACATAGTTTTTGATTTTGAAATATGATTAGCAGCCATGTAACTTTTAGTATTCATATAAATGCTAAAAAAAAGAAAAAAAAAAAACACAATCAACACATTCATACATTTTGCATATAGTTATTTATATTGTCTAGATAAACATATTTACCTCTCCTCTCTCACTGTATATATGTATGTACTGTTAGCAATATAGACTTATTACATGTATGAAAGCTAACATAGTATGTTGAAACGGTTTATTGTAACTACGTTAACGAATCGAGATAGATTTCTCTGAAACAAAAAAATTGTCTGTACATTGCAGCTATTGAAAAAAAATTGATAGGAGGGTCTTAAGGGAAAAATTAGTGTACTGGACAACTCTCTAAAAATTTCATTCAACAATTTACTGTAATTTTTTATGCAATCGAAAATAATTTGGCATCCAACAACTTGTTTACTGATATAATTTGTAAGTTTTATTTGTTAGGGGTTTCCAACGAAAATAAGCGAAAATCTGTCCACTAACTTTTTTGTAGAATTAACTTTATTAATTTACTTTCTTCTGATTTCAAATGACTTGACATCTTTCACCACACGACGACAAATAATTAATTATTTAGCAAGAAAAACTGCCCCACAACTTATGCCTGCCGTTGTTTTCGATTTTTGGGTATTTTGTTTTGGACTAATGTACAACTTCGGTTCAGGGCCAGCTTTGTTTTTGTATAGTAAATTCGGACAAGCAGCCTTCAACAAAATTTCAGGTTACTTGTACATATATGTATATGTATGGGATAGTCCATGTCAGGTAAAAATCTATTTTTTTATATGTAAATGTGAAGAAGAAAATGGTATATGTTGTTGATATAAAGAAGTCAGTTTAGAAAACACACCACTGTCAAAACACGAAATAATTATAATAAAGTCTAACAAAATTAAGTAAAAAAAGAAAAAAACAAACCAAAATAAAATAAAATAAAATAATTACAATAAAGTCTAACAAAACTAAATAAAATAAAACAACACAAAATAACATAAAATAAAACAAAATAAAATAAAACTAAATAAAATAGAATAAAATAAAATAGCACAGAAAAAAAATGAAAAAATAAGATAGGATTTTAGCTGACACAAAAACCAGCGCTCTGTTAGCTTGATGGTTAGCAGAGCCAAAATTTCTTTGATGAAGAAGTCTAGCAGCTTCCTTTGCTATTCGAATAAAACCTTTTAATAAATATTAAACAAATATAAACAAACATAAAAATTTTTCATAAATAAAAAGAAAAATTGTTATTCTTAGCCCCGAGTTCGTTTATAGTAATGGTACTTTAGAAATGTTAAGGCCGTAAGAATAACAATTCAATTGATTTGTTGGTATACAAAATAAAATAAAATTAGATAAAATAAAGTAAATTATAAAATTAATTACTAAATTATATTAAGTTAAATAAATTTATAAAATTACTTACTCTCTCTCTATGGCGCGATATACAACAGGTATATCATCATAAACCTCCTAAGAGATTTTTGCGCCAAGCTTCTCTTCCAATTTGTGGTGTGCCGATTTGAATTTTTCCCTACAAATTGGGGGGACCTACAGTTTTTTGCCGACTCCGAACGGCATCTACAAAGGAGACGAATTTTTGCTGAGAAGCCTGTCATGGCAGAAATACACTCGGAGAGTTTGCCAAACCACTGCCGAGGGGCGACCCCGTTTTGAAAAACTTTTTTCAAATCACTTTTGATGTTACCTGTACCAGGGCTCGAACCATGGACCTTCGGTGTGGTAGGCCGGCAACACTACCTTCACACCACGGCGGTTATATTAAATTAAATAAATTTAAAAAAATAAAATAATGTAAAAAAAGAAAAAAATTTAAATAAACCATATGCTAAATTAAATAAAAAAAAAATAATATAAAAAAATAAAAATTTAAAAAATAAAATAAACTAAACTTAAATAAAATAAAATGGTTATTTGTTTCTCATTTTTCCCCATTTTCTTTTTATAATATCTTATATATAAATAGACAAGATGAATGCAATGTAGAACCGTTTTCTGCTAAACTATAATTCTAAGGTATACAAATTATATATGTATAGATAGGAAATTTTAACGTGTACTTTTATCCGTAAATAAAAAAAATTTAAAAAATCAGTTTAATATAAAAAATTTAACATAAAAGTTACACCACTACACATTTACTTATTCACACCATAGACACGCTGTGTGTGTGTGTACTTGCTTTTTGTGTACTATGCTGAATCGTGAGCATGGCCGAGGAGTTGCTTTGTAGGAAAAAATTAAGAGCCGTAGTAGTGTGAGTAGACTTGCCCTGCATGTTTTTGTGTTATTCGTGTGGTCGGCTCTCACTGTGAGTGCGAAGAGTTGGTAGTGGACCAATGAAAAATAAGTATTCGCACTATAGATACTCTGTTGTGTCATGCATTTTTGCTTTAGTTGTTGTTATTGTATTGATTACTGGCTCCGATGCCCAGTGTCAGCTGCTCTCCCGAGAGCACGAAAAGTTGCTTTGTTGGATGCATTAAACAAGCAATGTAAAATATGAGCAAATATGTAAAATTCATTGCTGATACCTACAAACAGGGTTTACAAAAATAAAATAAATGATTACTCATAAAGAGTATTAAACACCGAAGAAAATTAAAGGAAAATAGAGGAAAGGAAAAGAATTGAAAGGAAGGAAAATTAAAGGAAAGAAAGGAATGGTAAGGAAATGAAAGGAAGGGAAGGGAATTAAAGGAAAGGTAAGAAAACGAAGGGGAAAGAAATAAAATAAAGGGAAAGGAAGGGAAAGGAAAAGAAGTTTGAGGAAAGTAAAAAATAAAATAAGAGAGTAAAAAAAGAAATCAAGGAAAATAAAAATATGTTAGAGGAAAGGAACGACATAGAAAGGAAGAAAAAAAGGCGGATAAAACATACCTACAGCAAAAAAATAAAATAAAATAAAGTTTATTGGTTGAATTTCAACCACCGGGCGAACTCTAGTAATGTTAAAATATCAATTGTAAGAAAGAGCAAACATAATAAAAACGGGCCTGAACTTGAGAAATTAAGGAAATGATAACAGAATAAAAAATCTTAAAATGAAAAAAAAAAATAAAAAAATTTAGCATTAAACTGCCAATAACAAAAAGTTAAGGAGACAAGAATTAAATGTAGAGAAGTGAAACAAACCATTGCGGCTGTCAGTCAAAGTTATTCAATTTCCCATTTATTAGACACATTTTGAGGTGTGCAGCAAAGCTTCGAGACGTAAAGAAATCGTGGCTCATACCATATCTTAAACGCGTCTATGCATTAGGCTTACAATTTTCCATAAATTCCATTTTTAAATAATCCTTAATACTTTTCAAAGAAGGCACAGAGGTCTTGGCCGTTTAGTTGTTACCACAAATTTGCTTTAAGAGGCAATTTGAGTGAAGTAAATGCTTATCTTTTTCTTAAGCCATGTGGAAATAATACTCAATATGCTTCATCAGCCGACCACAAATCTGTAAAAATATTTGTATCTCCTTCCATACACTCCCAAATTTGCTCAATTATAATTAAAACTTTTGAAGGCAGAATGATATCAAGTCAATGCTTCAATATCGAAAAGACTTAATTCATTTGCTTGAATAACAACTTTGACCCCAGTTTCTTAAATCAAAACTTCTTACATTTTTACTGGAAATAAAATGCAATTTACCAACTTCATTAATAAATCATGTCAAAGACTATAAAGAGGCTTCCCGCATCAAGATGGTTGTCTGCTGGATTTTAAGTAAGCAAATTTGTGTAAGTCGATAAACATATTTATTCATGAAATCAAGCCGTTTTTTATCTATTTTCCTACTGAAATGAAATTTTTATTACCGTTGCAGCTGCTGTTGTGGGTGTGGCTTAGGGTATTTGTTATTTCTTTGGAAATAAAAGATTAATTAATGATAAGCAAACTTTTCTTCTTGGTAGCCATAAACATCTTTTGCTACAGTATAATAGGAGCACAGGTGAAGTAGGTCAAGTTTTGCAGGAGGCAGTGTAAGGAGGTTATGTACTGGCCTGCTTTATCGTTGGTGCCAGTTTCGCAGGTGGCACTCTTAACTTCAAATATTTCTTGAAGAGCAAGGTGAGCTGATATGAAGATTCGATGGATAAACAAAGATTTCGTATTAGTACCAAAGGGTTTTAGTACTGGGTTCATTTTGGTAGAGGAATGCCAGTTCGTTTCTACTTCATAACCGCAAAATATCAGCTGAGCTAGGGGGAGCAAGAATTAGTAAACATATATCTAGAGGCACACCGCAGGCCGGGGTGCTCTCACCTTTGCTGTGGCTCCTTACTATGAAAGACTTTCTATTAAAACTCAATAGGAATGGAGTCAAGCCTATTTCGGGTCCCTTCTCTTCTTTGTTGAGGGCTATCATGGAAAGAACGTTGGAAAAACTAAGTAGGTCTGTGGTAGGATTGTGGTCTTTGGCTAAAACCGGACAAAACGGATCTACTACGCTTCATGTGGAAGTACAAAGCAACTACCTAGATTAAAGGGTCAGTAGTTTTGCAGTACTAACAATAGACTCTAAATTGCATTGTGAAGTGTGCATTGAGGTGTGGATGCGGAAGGCCTGCATTGCTTTCTCAAGCCAGTGATGGTGCTATGGATGTACGAAGCTGTGGTGTTTTTTGTGCTGACCTACGGATCTGTAGTGTGATAGGAATAACTACAATCTCATCAGCATACAGAAGGTTCAGCGCACCGCGTGTATTGGTGCCACCGGAGCTTCACGCACTTGCCCCACTGCGACTTTGGATCCCATTTTGAATTTGCTTCGAAGATCAACTGATGTGTGGGGCCGGGATATTCTCGGTGTTCAGAGCCAGTGTAGGTGTTGCTCGAAGGGCTCCACTGATTCCAATCAGAGCCGTCCGTTGCACCTTTTCCAGCAGTTTCACTGTAGAACCCGTGTCTAGCACTTTCCACCTGGCCACAGCCCCATAGAAAAGGATCGGCCTAACCACGGCGTCGTACAGCCAATAAGCCACCCTGGCGGAAATTCCCCAGCGCTTTCCAATGGCCCCACGACAGCAGTACAAAGCAGCAGAGGCTTTCTTAGCTCTTTCCTCAACATTAAACTTCAATGAGAGCTTGCTATCAAGTATAATACCGAGATACTTGATCCTGTCAGACAGTTCCAGCGATACTTCCTCTATCGGGGGAGGCCTGAAGTTGGGTATCTTGTATCTTATCGTAAACAAGACTAGGTCTGTCTCACCAGGGTTAACTGATAGCCCGCAGGATCTGGACCACCGACTTACCATGCCCAGGTAACCCTGAAATATGTCACGTACGGTGTCCAGAAGTTTTCCCCCTGCAAGGATAGCTAAGTCAAATCCCAGTCGGATTTGTGCTGGGAAAGTGTGGTTTTTAGTTTTGCTTTCGTTGTCCCAACATATATATTTTTACAAGTTTCATTGGTTTTACCATCACAAGGTATCTTATAAACTAACTTGTTCTTTTCTGTTGTTGGTATTTTTGCCTTTGTTCTATTAAATATGGCCTTTAATGTGTGAATGGGCTGGTGTGCTTTTTTAACTCTTTCCTTATTATATCAATCCGATTTACCTAAATGTTCTGATAGGTGAGGTACACATGAGATGGACTTAAAAATAGGTTTTTGTACGTTTTCAGAGCTATGTTTAGTTGTTGGTATTAAAGAACGTCTTAATAAAGTTTTTATTATGGCTTCCAGAAAATCGTTGTCTTTTAGTAATAATGTGATTTCCCTCTTAATTTCTTTGTGGCACATTTCGTCCGATATTTGTAGCATTCGTCGGATTCAGCCCGTCGGTGTACTCATTATCATCGTTTTTGGATGCTTTGAATTAAAGTTGATGATTCGTCCAGATGAAGTCGGTTTTCTATACCACTTAACTTTTAATTGGTTTCCTTTTCTAATGATGATCGAGTCCAGATATGCTAATTTTGCGTCGTTTTCGAGCTCAGTTGTGAATTTGATATGCTTATCAAACGAATTAAGTGCGTCTAGTGTTTTTTGTACCTCCTCTTCGTTTATTATTGCAAATAAGTCGTCCACGTATTTAGTTAGCAGTCTAGGTGTTCGTCCTAAACTTTTTACAGTGTTATCGAATAGCTTTTCCATTATTTGGGCTAAATGTAGCTTTGCCGGGTATATCACCCAATGCTGCATTTTTATACGTCGACGATATTATCGTCATCGGTTATAGTGAAACACTAACAAAATTGCTACAATACCCAGATTTTACTTCTTCTTCTTTAAATGGTCATCTAACCGCCTGGGCGATTTTGACCGTCCAACATAGCTCGCCAGTCGTTTCTTCGTTGCGGCAACTGGCGCCAATTGGAAACACCGCGGGATCGAAAATCGGTCTCCACTTGGTCCTTTCATCGGAGTGGTGGTCTCCCTCTTCCTCGGCTTCCACCGGCGGGTGCCGATAAGAATACCTTCTGGGCTGGAGCATCTTCGCTCATTCGCACTACGTGGCCTAGCCAGCGAAGCCGCTGTGTTTTCATTCGCTGAACTATGTCGGCGTCTGCGTAAAGCTCATACAGCTCATCATTAAATCTTCTTCGGTACTCGCCGTCGCCAACGCGTAGAGGTCCACAAATCTTTCGAAGAACCTTTCTCTCGAATACTCCCAGAGCTGCCTCATCAGATGTTGTTAGTGTCCACGCTTCTGCACCATATAGCAGGACGGGTGCGATGAGTGACTTGTAGAGTGTTATTTTCGTTCGTCGAGAGAGGACTTTACTTTTCAATTGCCTACTCAGTCCGAAATAGCATTTGTTTGCAAGAGTAGTTCTTCGTCGGATTTCTAGGCTAACATTATTGTTGGTGTTAATGCTGGTTCCCAGGTAAACGAAGTCCTTTACTATTTCGAAATTATTGCTGCCAACAGTGGCTTGGTTGCCAAGGCGCGAACGCGCTGACTCTTTGCATGATGACAGAAGGTACTTCGGTTTGCCCTCGTTCACCACCAATCCCATTTTCTCCACTTCTTTTTCTAATTTGGAGTAAGCAGAAGTTACGGCGCGGTTGTTAAGGCCAATGATATCAATATCGTCAGCAAAGCCAACAGTTGGACGCTTTTATAAAATATTGTTCCAGTGCGGTTAAGTTCTGCAGCTTGTATTATTTTCTCCAGCATTAAATTAAAGAAATCGCACGATAGGGGGTCACCCTGTCTGAAACCTCGTTTAGTTTCGAACGGCTCGGAGATTTTACTAAACAATTTATTATTACAGTTTATGCTTCTACAACTGGATGCGGTGCTATTTTAAGTCAGGAACATCAAGACAGTGATTTACCAATTTGTTTCGCTTCCAAAGCATTTAATAAAGCCGAACAGAAAAAACCAATCATAGAATTGGAACTTTCAGCATAGACCGCTAGTATACCTATTCAATATGAAAGACTCCTCTTCAAAGCTTTCGAGAATTAGGCTTGAACTAGCGGAATATAATTTCACTATTGTATATATTAAAGGTAAATCGAATGTTGGCGCTGATGCACTTTCACGCATCACAATCGATGAAATTAGAGAATCTAACAAACAAATATTGGCAGTACAGACAAGGGCAATGGCAAATCAAACAAACAACAGAAACGTACTTAAGAAAAACGTCAAAATTAAAGGCAAACAAAAAACTTGACAAGTTTACGATAAATGTTCATTTAACTTTTCAAATAAAACACCGCGTATAAGATCTGAAATTAATTACGATATAAATAGAAAAACAACATATTTACAAATTTTTGCACATATTAAACATAAAAAACTCGACTTACTTAGTTTTGAGGTTGCTAACGAAATAATGTCTTTAGAGAGGCTTGATTCAGAACCCAGCAAACGCTAAAATAAGGAAATAGCATGGTCTTAAAACTATATATTTTTTAATCATTATACTATTATAAATTTAAAAGACCGCTGAAATAAAATATTAAAATTTTTAGAAATTATTTTAACAGACCCAGTTGAAACTGTGACAGACGACGAGAAAAAACATTAGTTGATGACAATTTACCACGACGACCCTATTTCAGGAGGACATTGTGGTACCAAAAAACTTTACGCAAAACTAAGAACAACATTTTATTGGAAGAATATAACTCGTGATATAACAAAATATGTAAAAAGTTGTAATACATGTCTTTTGAACAAGGTTAAACCAAAAACAAAAGAAAATCTTGTATAACGCTAACACCTTTTAAACCATTTGATGTATTAGTTATAGATACAATAGGACCCCTGCCTGAGTCCAAATATGGTAATAAGTTCGCACTTACCATGATTTGTGACATGACTAAATATTTGGTAACAGTAGCTATACCAGATAAATCTGCAAAAACAAACGCATGTGCAATTTTTGAAGGCTTTATCTTAACATACGGTGTAATGAATGCCATAAAATCAGATTTCCGCACAGAATTTAAAAATGAATTAATTGCTGAAATAACCAAACTGTTAACCATAAAACACAAAGGCAACTTTGCCAAATGAATTCCAAAAAGATAAAATTAATCAAATTTATAATATCGAAAACTATGCTTAAGAAAGAAAATTTCGAATGCAAAAGACACATGAAATGGCACAAAATCTAATAAATAAAAACAAATTACAAACTAAAAATTTTTATGACCCGTTATTAGTTAAAATTGGCGATAAAGTTCTTTTACAAAAGGAACCAAGACACAAACACGAAAATATGTATCAAGGTCCATTTATTATAAAGGATGAGCCTAACATCACTATCTTTGAAGTAAAGAATAAAGAAAAAGTAGTGCATAAAAATCGGCTAAGTAAAGTAAGGCGGCCGCCGTGGAGTGAAGGTAGTGTTACCGGCCTACCACACCGAAGGTCCATGGTTCGAGCCCTGGTACAGGTAACATCAAAAGTGATTTGAAAAAAGTTTTTCAAAACGGGGTCGCCCCTCGGCAGTGGTTTGGTAAACTCTCCGAGTGTATTTCTGCCATGACAGGCTTCTCAGCAAAAATTCGTTTCCTTTGTAGATGCCGTTCGGAGTCGGCAAAAAACTGTAGGTCCCACCAATTTGTAGGGAAAATTCAAATCGGCACACCACAAATTGGAAGAGAAGCTTGGCGCAAAAATCTCTTAGGAGGTTTATGATGATATACCTGTTGTATATCGCGCCATAGAGAGAAAGTAAATTAAAATATTCTACTTAAAATCTTAAACTTAAGCTTTGTACTTTCAAAAATCCTAGAAATAACCAAAATTTGCAAAATTTATACTTAACCACATACGCGTTTTCATTACATAGCCAAGAAGGCATACAAAAATACAAAAGCTTGTTCATATACAAAACACACACCAAAAAAAAAAAATTTATTAAATTTTATCAAAAAAAAAAAACAAAAACTTTATTAAATTTATATATATATAAAAGAAAAAATTTGCATTAGTAACCAAATCAAAAAAAATTCAAAACGAAAAACATTTTTCTCAAATAAATCTGTTAAAACCAAAAACCTTGTACTTAAAAGAATCATAAACAAACAAAAAATGAAATTTCGTACAAAACATATCAAAAATATTATATTTCAAATGTAAATAAGCTAACATGTTACTAAAAATTAAGAATTTTTTATTTAAGGTATTTCAGTATCAATTGCTTCGAATGAACGAATTAATAAAAAGGGGAGGAACACCCTAATGCACAGTATTTGTTCATTCGAAACAATTTAATTATGTATATGGGTAAGAAGAATCTAGCAAGACTGATCGCCTTGCCAAATTCTTCTTTTCCCCAAAAAGGATGATGTAATAATAAAGGATACTGATCACATGAGTCCTACAGAGCATTATGTGATCAGCTAAGAAAGTATCGCTGCGTTGTTAAATGTTGACACTTCGCTAGATAGGTGCAGCACTACATGTCACATACAGTGATAAGTGTTATACAGTATGTTGTCACCTCTCCAGAAAAGAGACAAGTAATGACCGATAAGAACGACATGGCCGTGGAACAGTCGGTTTCCACGGAAATGGCGTTGCTATCCGCCATCACTGAGTACCTGACCTCGTAAGCCCAAAGCGCAGAAAAATTAATTAAAATCTTAAAAATAAAAGTGTGAACTAAAACGATAAAAACCAAAATTTAAATCGTTTAAAATATTTCCAATTATTGGACAATTGGAATGCGAGGCCGAGTCCCGCATTTTTAAAAAGTAGCAAGGCCTTTTGCCTGACATTTGCATAGACCGTGAGCTGGCGATCCTACAGCAGAACATATTGGTCTGAGTGGTGTTCCTGGTTTATGTATTTTCGGAAGCCCATAGATCCTTGGGGCTAGTGCAGTGGTTGTTACAAGTTTATTTCTGTCCGCCTTCGAAATTAGATCTAATTTGAAAAGTTTGTCTACTAAGTTATGGTTCTTTGTTTGTAATTTAGACGTAGGATCCTGCCTTTGAATTCTCTATGTACTTGAGTCATTTAGTATATCTTCCGTATTACTGTTGTATTCTTCCATTTCCAATGCTACAGTCTTGTTCCCCTTGTCCGATGTTAGAATTTTGATGTGGCAATTTTGCTTAAGAATTTTCTTGTCTTCTCCACTGTATCAGTTATGGCACAGTCTAATGTCGTTTTTCGGTTTGTTGCTTTTATTAATAAAGCGAACTTGGTTCGTGCTTCTTCCTGTTGTTCTTTGTTTTCTGCAATGTATTGTATTTTATTTTAAAAATGTCTTTGCAAGAATAAATGTAAAGAAAAATAAAAATTGTTGTGTGTGAGAGTGGCACCGCACCTACACGGTTAAAAAATTGATTGATGTTTCAAGCTGTTAATACTTATATCAGAATTTTGAACCAGATATGCCCACAGATGTGCTTCTTATCTTATTCTGGTCCGCTTTCCACTGACTTGCGACACCCACAGAGATATTTGAAAATAATAAATCAAGAACAAAAAAAAAAATGAAATACAACTTTACGATCTTATCTGCAGAATGTTTCAACTTTTTGGCTTAAATTAAAAATCAATTTATAATATTTTCTACGTTGTGCTCAGTTGACTTTTATATCTAAACGGAAAAAGTTTAAAATATTACCTAAACCCTTCAACTTTGAGCATACATTTTTAACCGTGTTTTTTTTGATATCGACAGCCATAACTCCAAGAGAAGTTGGCGTTTCATATTTTTCACGTACACCCAGGAATATGTGTAGTAAAAATGAGCAACCGGTTGGTAACCACGTAAATGTTGAGAAGGCATTAGAAGCACCATAGTTGAGGAGTAGAGCTTTTCCCTACAGGGATAGCACTTACTTGAATATAAACACACATCTAAATAAGTCAGCTCCAAAAGCCTTAAGCAAGATAAGTGCAAAAAAATCTTTTGAAATCTCTAAAAGCCTAATACAAATGCCAACAGGGAGTAGGGTAGAAGAACAAGAATTGTAAGAAAAATAGCAGTATAAATATAAAAAATATGAAGACAAATGTAGAAAATATCTAACCAACCCAGTTTGAACTAAACTAGCAATGCCATACTATTAAAACTGAATATTAAGGTCTGAAACTTTTTTTCACCACTCTGAAAAATAATTAAAAAATCTATTTTTTTTTTAACCAGTCTAGTATTGGTACATACGGTGCATTGAAAATGTAAGCTAATCTGAAAAACATTCTAGTTCAGTAACTACCCTTAAAAAAACAATGGAATATCAGAGTACTTCCATGAAATAAATTTTTATATAAAAGTTTACATGTTGATATCTTAAAAGAGGATCACATCTTCAATCTCGGAGTACTCAATTTCTCTGCTTCATGGAACACCCATATGAGAGTACTTTCTAAGAAGTCTACAAAAAATTACTCCATGGAATACTCAAGGCAAAGCGAGTTTTTGTAAAACTCGCATACTCCCTCTCTCGTTTTGGTGTTGATTACTCTATGGAGTAGTTTTTTGGGAGCATTTTGAAACGAACTACGCCTTAGGTGTTTCATGAATTACTCAAAAGCATATCTAAATTCAAGATTAGTTGGATTACATTAAAGTCAATTTTATTTGAGTTAAGTTCACTGAAGTTAATTTATGTCAAGTGGTTTCCAAAAAAATGAAAGCAATTCGAATAGTCAAAGATATATCGATATTAGCTATAGTCTACAAACTGCCCTAGAAAAAAATGCGATGAGCGGGACAAGGTCAAGTAGTCATCGGGAATAGTGTGTTAAACTGCTGGAGGGAACGATCTCTCCTCTCAAGTATTTCCAAGTAGTAGCTCCAGTACTTTTGTACTATCGAGGGAGATACGAAGCAGAGGTCAAGTTAAACTATTGTTATATTAAAGCTAGGTGGAAATGTTGAGCGTAGTATTCTCTATAGAGCTTTTAATCACCCAAGAATTTCGTCTGCCCGATAACTGCAGCGTCTGGCAGGGTAATGTTGTTGTTATTAAAGAAGCTGTGATTGGATTGATATCGAGCTCTTTAACTGTTGAAAAGTTAAATATTTATTCACAAAACCTATCCTCATCTAATCTAGTATTTAAGATCCAGCTGAATGCAATATAGGAATCTCAGGATTTTTTTTCGATCCCAGAGGACTTGTTACTCTAAGACTGTGATATGGTATATTTGGGTACACCAAAGTCTTTACAGCTGATTTTAATACAAATTTCTAATGAGAAGAAGCAAAGGTGTGGAACATCATAAAGGCGTGAAGGTTTTCAAAACCCTGAATCTGAATTCAAAACTGGTTTGCCAATTGATGTGTGAATGAACGCCAGCAGTTAACTAATAGTGACTGAGCATCCCATGCTCAGCGATTACCCATCCTATCTTTGATGCAGTGCAAAAAAAATAGGAAAAAGGTTTATTTGTAGTTCTTAGGTTCCAGATTGTGTCAGCTGATGCGACACAAAAAGGGATTATTTTTATTGCCATCCTTTTTTTTACGACACCAGACCAGTGGCGAGCACTTAAATGGGACGCCGTTAGTTTTTTGAATGTTTAATAATTTAAGTATGTTACTTTTTATGTCAGTCGTTATGTCATACTTAGTTTCGACCAGTCAGCATAAAGTTATAAATTGCGTGCTAAAAAAAAAAAAAAATATGCTGACCTCTTTCAAATATTATCAGCTAAGAACCTGGCAATCTTTTGAATGGGATTGTTGTCCCTTTTTTTTGATATTTTATGTGTGAATTGTTTACTAATTGTGGATTTGGCCATCACACTAGGGGGAAAGAGAAGAAAATAAGAAAAGCGGCAGCCCATCGCTTTCGGGTTGACTTCTGTGATGTGTGGTTAATGTGTGACATGCATTCAATATGCGGAAGCTATATGCACCGTCTTAAAGATTCATAATTTATATTTGTTCCCGTTCAAGTTTCAGGCAAGATAGCGACCATTCGTAAGTAAATTGGAAAGAGAGAGAAAAACCAAGGGAAATTATAAAAAAAGGTTGCGAGATGAGGTACGTTTTATTCAATAAACAGTTGTAATCTATTGTAAGCAACCTTGAAAAGATCGTTGGGTAGGTTAGGAAATGAATGCGAAGCAGCGATACGAAATAAGCTAGCTAGTGGATAAGCAGTTTGAGTTAAAAGTGCTTTAACTCAATTAGAAGTGTTGAGAAGCATTGAGAGTTAAAACATTTACATCATTGTGAATGAGGTGGTACAAAATGCCAAAATACAATCAACAAAATTGGAACATGGAGCAGCAAGAACAACACCTAACGATCATCGAAAACATATTTTTCCAGCCTTAGAGATATATAACATTATTCTCCGAATAAGTATATATTCACTATCACGAAAATACTAAGTTTTATCCTACCTTTTGTTAATGCTCAAGAGCATCTTTCTGGCAGTGGAAAATAAGACACTAAATTGGAATTGGAAGCTTTATATAGAGCATAGTCACACCACCGTTTATGTAGTTCCCAGACCCAGAGAGTGCATTTCATTCCGATATCTACGGATTAGGAGCTATAATATGTGGACCATGAACTTAACAAGTCGGCCATGATAATAAGAGTTGCGGGAGATCGTTACATGGAGGGAAACGAGATTGGGTCGATCTCTTCGTACTGGCTTACCAAGGCTAATAACACCGCGTTACACACATTCTGTCCTATGAACCAAATATTGTATAATTATACATAAAAAAAAATTCTGACGTGTAAATAAAAATCGCCGATACACGTGTATTTTTATTTTTTCTCCACTTTCCGAAAAAGTATATTTGGTTCATAGGACAGAACTAAAGCTCGTTTTTGTAACGCAGTGCAATCGGTGGAAGCGTTTACAGTTCTGCAGATCGTAAAGCAGTCCATATCCCTCCTGCAATCAAACAGCGTCCAGTCCTGCAGAGTGTCAAAGACTCTGTGGCCCTCCTACAACAAAACACGATCTTCGACCCTTCTGAGGGTGAATAGAAGGGACTTTTTCAGATTATTTGCGGTGCTCACTGGGCATTGGACTATCGGGGCGCACGCGGCATGGATGGGTCTGGAGCACAACCTTCCGGGGGCGGAAAAGACGGTAGAGCACCTGCTGTGCAGCACACTGTCGGAGTAGAATAAAATTTATAGTAAACAACTTTGTTCAGAAGCTTTTCCGATATTAGCGATATGAAGCCCGGGGAGCTTCTAAATTTTTTTGACTCAACGGCATGGATGTATAGGGATAGGAGCCCCCACCACGCTCTCGCCACTCCAATCAACCAACCATACCTTTTATTAACATGAAATGGCATAAGAACTTTGGTTCGATATTTGTAAGTGTGAGAAGAACCTTTGATGGACCCTTAAATAAGTAAATCGAATGATCAGACCGTTGAGCTGAGTCGATTTAGCCATGTTCGTGAAAATAGTGATGCAGTAGCCGAATACAGCGCTCTCCTTATATATATGCCTTTTACTTATTATCGATTTTTCTTCTTTAGGCTTGTATTTTAGTTAATCATTGGAGTGATGTTATTTCGTTAAATTGATGCTATTTCGTTTTTCATCGTTTTTGTTTGAATTGTATTGCCTATTTTTTATCAACTTTTTTATAATTTTGTAAGCTGTATTTGATACTTTTTGACTATTTACTAATTAAAAGCACTTTTCGTTTTGAAGAGCACGCGACTTTTTCTTTTTTTCTACCGAATTTTATCGATACAATTTTTAGGCCTTTTGTAGATGTAACATGTTGATTTCTACTCGCTTACCGGCTTATGCAGTTTTTTTTTCACTAGTCTAGTTGTTAATGACTCTTTTTAAATTTCAGTGATATATATTTATTTTTATTCGTTTATATCAATGCATATCAACCTCAGCGATTTTTATATATTTTTGGTTGCCTGATTGGTGTAAATTGATTGTAGTCGCTTTGTGACTACTGTGTTTCAGCTTGTTTTTGTTTTTAGCAACAACAACACTTCCCAAAGGTTTTTGTAGTTTTTGTAGTTTACTCGTATGTCGATTGCTATTACTATTGCCTCTTATCGATTTATTCATCGAATTTACTGATTTGATCAAACTTTAACAGATGTTTACCCTTTTTGTACATTTTATCAGTTATTCATAGTTTTATATCGATTTTTAAATACAAAAAATTCAGGTGATATTATTTTTTATCGATTACACTAGTCAACAAGAGAAATTACTTTGAAGTCTAACTATTTAATTTCGATGTATTATGCCCCTAAGTACAAAAACACCCAAAATTTATCACGAATTTTCACAGAGGTCTTTCCATTTATTTTATCATATCTTGGAAATTACATATCGAAATTCGTTGAGAGAAACAGCAGTGGATTCACCGCAAAATTCTCTTCAAGTCTTAGTCAGAACATTTTTTTATATGATCGACGGGTGTGGAGTTATTCACATAAAAATGTAAAAAATTTTTTTTTTTTTGCAAAATCGAACATTTTTATATTTTTCAAAAATTCATAAAAAATTGAAGGTTTTAAAAACTTACCATTTTTATTTCACGGTCTTAAAACTGTACATATTATAAGTAATTGAAACCTTTTTTCGTGAAAATACATGAATAAATGTTGGTTTTATTGACAATAAAGTGAAAATACCCAATTAAGCGAAAATTTTGCATATCAAGCCTATTATTGTTTTTGACAAACAAATTATTTAGGTGTGACATTTTGCGCAACTTTGTCTTTTTAAAGCTTACTACGGGCATCGTCAAATGAGAAAACTCCATAATGACACTCAAGAAATTGTTCCCCGTCAATTTTTCTTAAGGCAAAACGCAGATCATATGAAAAAATGCCTCATACTGTATGGAAAATTTACGTTGCCAACGCGGGTTTTCGTAAGAAAGAAGTATGGTCATATATATTTGTTATCAAATATATACAAATTTTTCCTTGAGACATTTCTTGCGATGTTCTTAGAATGCTTAAATCATAAAAACAAAAAAAATCAAATTATCACTCCGTCATAGAAACTGTTATACCTACCTACTGAACATCCTAGCCTGCACAGGCCATTTCCCATAGCATATGAAGTTTTTTTGAAAACCCCTTTTTTTCAAACTCTTTCACAGGTAGTGGTTAAAAAATTTACAGACTCATTAGATGCTTGGCCTGTATGGTATATTGTCGCCGATTGTGACAAACTTAACGACAAAAAAAGATACATACTTTTGAAAATCGAAGTAGCCTGCGACTATTTAAAGTAATTCATTTAGTTCATTCAATGTTATTTAACTAGCATTCCTGATCGCGAAAAGTCAAGTTGTCAACAACAGCAAAAAACTATTAATTGGTTAGTGAAGTTTAAAAAAATGAATAATAACAGTAGAAAATTTGTCTGCAAAAATGAACCGAATATATTTTGTTATGTATGTGGTCTTTACACTATAGCAAAAGGGCGGAGAAATTTCACTATTTCACTACAAAATTCATATAAGGATTATTTTAAAATAGATGTTGAGAATTTGAGCCAATATTGGACGCCAAATTCAATTTGTAATAGCTGTATATATATTTTAAAGAAATGGAAATCCTACTCTCAGTAAGTAACAATTACATTTATTAATTAAGATAATTAATTTTTAAATATTTCAAGTACTAAATTTTGTAGAATTCTTAAATAGCTAAAAGAACAAAAGCGTTAAAAATACCTATTTTCCCTTCATTCACTTAATTGTTAATAATATGAAAGAAAGCTTACCTTATTTGGAATGCTCACAGTTTTACGATCATCTAATAAAAGTTGTAAGTTTTTGTCTCTTTCACTTTTTTACGAATTAAAGAAGAAAAAAAAATGGAAATTTTTAATACAAAAAATCTAGTTTTTTATAATGCGATGCAAATAACTCTGAAACCAATAAGTTTTTAAAAAAATGGTATTCAAACAATTTTAAGGTAATTTCATTTGCTATTATATGCTGTTTTCTCCAACAAAATCGGACGATCCGTTCCAGAGATATGATAAAATCAATGGATCTCCCTTTTCAAAAAAGGCAAATTTTAGAAAACAAAAAAAAAAAACAAAAACGTATCCATAGAATTTTAAATTTCGACTATTTTTATAATTAGGGGACTATAGCAAATATAAAAAAAAATAGTGGTGATCCAGGGTAATGCAAAAAGTTTAATTTTGTAGAGCAGTGTTATCGGCTTATATTGATTTCTAAATTTCCTGGGTTTGTATCGATTCAAATTTTTCCCGCTTAGTCATGATTTATCGGTTTATATCGAACTCTATATATTCATAATTTTTATAGGAAAGGCCGATTATTTCAACGATCGGCTTATATCGATTATTACTTTTAATTTTTGGCACATTTTTTTTTCAACCGAATTTTGATAGATGTTAATACAGCCAATATCATGTTTGTGTCGACGGTTGCTACTGGATTCGAAGACTCCTTTCTTTCTTCCATTTTTGTCGGTGCCTCCTCGACAAGATGAAAAACATGATCATCAACGTTGATTCCTTCTGCTTCCATAGCCTCTCGCAATCGTGACTGTAACTCTGATTTATTGCCTGTAGTGTTCAGTCCCCGTTGTTCCAACTCATTTTTGAGTTGCTGAATCTTTAATTCATTCAGCTTCGCCATGTCCTTGTTATCCTTAAATTCACTGGTATTTATTCAACAATACCGCTTCTGACACCAATTGTGACGAATTCGATGATTCCTTGATTATCAATCCTGGGTTCGATCACTATAAAGTCGAATAAACACACGCACAGATAATGTAAGTAATAGCTAGTTTTATTTACTAGTAATAAACGCAAAACAATTTTAAGAGTTTGATAACTTTACAGTAGTTCACTATTGAACGCTTGAAAATAAACTGATCAACCTGCCTTGCTTGGTCACCGCCTTATATAGTCCAACAGGGTGCTTGCCTACGCACCGAGAACTCTCTTGGTTGTTCGCTTTTCGTGTTCTGGAAGGGTCGGTGTTATTTATTGGCATCTCCTCTTTGCATCGTATTCGCAAACACTCGCGCCATCTCTCTTCCTCTTCCTAGTTACACGCTTGCATGCATAAGCGTAGCCATCGTTATCTCAGTTGTGTGTTAACTAGTGGTGGGAGTGTTATTGAGTTAGGGATGGTACATGCTTGAGAATAATCGCCACAGTATTTTTTGCAGATTTAATGAATTTTTAAAAATGTTTAGGTACAACAAGCACACACGCACCGACAAATGAACACAAAACAGCAAAAGATCAAAAACAACTAACAAGCAAAAAAGGTCAAACAACAAAAATCACCAACTTTTACCTGCCTCAGTCAACCACACAAAAACCGATCGATGCAAACCACCCCCATTTCTGAATGTGCACACACAACACATGCACACACGTACACAAACAGACACCCATGCTGACGTTACCTGCTACCTACTATAAATACAAGACAAACGACAACAACAGATCAGAACGAAAATCGCCACTGATGATGGCACAACGCCGAAACCGGTTTGTCTCAAAACCAAATTTGACAAGGGATTACGAAAAATCGTTCAAATATACATCGGTTCTATAACCTTTGTACTTACATAATTTATCAATGCTTTTATTTATCGATTGATACATGGACCTTACGGATTTAAAAAAAAATTTTACAGATTTTTTTCCTTCTTTATACATTTAAAAAACAACCTTTAAAATGGTTATGATTAGAACCGATTATGGGCTTATATTAGCTATTAATATTTCTTTGTTCAGTCAATTTGAATAGGTGTAAGCCGAGTTTCATGTATGCATTTTTTTGGTAATGCCAAAACAGATCTCTCAAAAAATTCATCATGATCACACTACTAACTGTCAAATGGCGGAAGTGGTTCATGCATATGGTAAACAATAATAGAACTAGGAGTTTAGATGACATCAAAACCAGCGTATTGTTAGCTTAATGGTTAGCAATGCGTGCCAAAATTTCTCTGATGAAAAAGCCTAGCAGCTTTCGAAATGGATCTATAAGAAAAGCTATGGCGGTTGTCTCTAAACATTTTCCTACTCTATTCAATCAAACAACTTTTAATAATTAAATAACAATGATTATTAAAAAATAAAAACAATAATAACTTTCATAAAAATTCAAAAAGTGAAAAATTATTATTCTTGGCCTTGAGCTCATTTCATGAATACTTTAAAGATTTTCTTCAACTATTAGTTTTTATCGATTACTTGCTTACTTTGTGCCAACTTTTATCTGTCAATTTAAAATATTTTTATGGACTTCAAAAAATGCTTTCCTGTTTTGTAACTTCTCTTCGATATGTACATTGGAGCGTATCACGGTGTAAGGAGGAAAAAAAAGTTGAAAATGTTCCCCCCAGTTTTAACACTTACCTTATGAGGTTTAAAAAAAAAATTTTTAATTTTTTTGTCACCCTGTAAAAACAGCGAAATTTGTTTTTTTCTATAATTTTTATATTTTACGTTCGATTTTCAAAAGTGATACATTTTTAGAAAGGTATTCACCAAGGCAATATTTCATCCATAGAAACTTTTAGCCCATAATGCTAAGTTCAGCTTTTATTCTATTTTTACTAAAACCGACACCCTGTATTTGGAAAAAATTTGGTTTTAAATAAATTTGAATAAAAGCTGAAGTTGGTGTCGCAGGTTAATGGCTTATATGGACGAAATATGACACGGGTCAAAACCTTTACAAAAATATATTGCTCGTTGAAATCAAATACCAAATAGAAAAGTTATAAGCAAAAAACGAATTTCGCTGTTTTTACAGGGTGCCGAAAAACAAGTAAACATTCGAACCAGGGGAGAACATTTTAAACTTTTTTTGGCGATACGCTCTAATGTACATATTTTTAAAGATTTTGATGACTTGTTGTAATTTCCATATAATATGAGGGATTTTAAATAAAGTTAGACTACTAAATACTCAGTAAATTATAGAAAACATCCAAAATATTCCAAACACCAACCCTTCGTAAAACCTTCCTCTCTTCACTTTCTTATATAGATTTAGGTTATTTTCTTATTATTCATTGATAAGTGACTGCTCATAAAAGCAATATGTTGCGTGTCCAAGCAAAACGGATTATACCAAATTGCTTGACTAGGCATTAAATGTATTTATGCACGCCTTGGAGGCTTAACAAAGTTTTTGTACTTTCCTTTTGTATTTTAATCATTTTTGTCAAAGTTTTTCTAGAGTATATAATTTATGCATATAGTACAGTATATTGTAAATATGTTAGTATGTAAAGCAGCAATACCTATCTACATTTATTCACGATTTGGCAAGTCATGAACTTTCATTAAAAAAAACAAGTAAGGAAACGGCTGTCTTCGACTGTGCCGAAGACTTTATACCTTTCATGAATACGCATCCCGGTTTTAAGTGCCGGATCCTTACTCACAATTAGTAAAAACTCTGCAAAACTGATAATTTAAAGATACATAGCCCAAACCCCAATTATCGGAACAATCGATTGTATGGGAGCTATCTGTTATGTATGCCCGATCTGGCTGATTTTCACTACACACATTATATACACAATAAGTACGAAACCTGCAAAAGTTTACGTTCCTAGCTTTTTAATTGCAAAATTTATAGCCCAAATCCCATTTATCGAAACTATCGATTGTTTGGGAGCTATGCGTTGTATTGCTCCGATCTTGCTGATTCCGACAAATGATTATTCTCATGCAAAATGGTGGCTCCATACCAAATTTCATCAAGATATCTCAAAAACTGAGGGACTCGTTTGCGTACAAACAGACAGACGGACCGACGGATAGACGGACCGACGGATAGACGGACATGGCTAAATCGACTCAGCTCATCGCCCTGATCATTTCGGTATACTTAATGGTGGGTCTATCTCTTCTTCTTCTCATACTTACAAACATCGGACCAAAGTTATAATACCATTTCATGTTCATGAAAGGTATAAAAACATACTCTTAGCCGGATATAAAGTTGAGTTAAAATTTAGCAAAAGCTTTTCCGGAAAAGAATGTTTAATTGTTATAAATGAGAAAAGTTCTAGTTTAAATTGCAGAATTTTATGTTATTTGATATCAGCATGCCATTTAATTTGCTGCACGAGCAAACATAATTAATGCCGACATACGAAGTTTTGCGTACAAGTTATGTTCCTTGTTCATTTACATACTTAGTTACATTTGTTACTATGCTTACTTGTACTTTTCTAACTAATGCTGGATTTAATTTCTTTGACGGACAAACCTTATAAATACTTGTAAAGTACTACCATTTTGTCTAGTTTATGTACGCATATGTCATGGCAACAGAGCACCACAATAACTCTACACCAAGTGAAATAAGGAAAAAGCGGGGATTGTTGAGCAATGTGTAATTTATTGCTATTTATGTGTTCTAGAAATATTACTAAAATTATTAATTTAAACAAAACACAAATTTTTATTTGCATTTCAATTGAAATTTGCTTGATGTATAGACATCTTTGGGCTCAGTATGAGCCGTCCCGATGTGTGAGCTGTAAGTGAGATTTGACTTAGTATGCGCGTATAAAAATTCTTGCTTGCCCGCTTGCGGACATGTGACGCTCTGCTTAAGTGTATGTAACATTGGTTGGTTTGCTGTTGTTTGCATTTCATTATTCGGTAATCGTGAGTAATTACAATGAATCAATATGTAAACAGACTAGAAAATTCCGAAATTTCGTTTACAAAACCAAAAACTCGTGATTATGCATTTTAACTTTGTGGTTACTGTGGGATAAATAGATTAAAATAAAATGAAATAATTTTTTGTTTTTGGTTTTATGGTCTGTTCATTTTACATATTTTTGAAAGTTTAACGAGCTCAAGACCAGTTGATAATACTTCTTAGTTAATTATTATTATTTTTGATTGTTTGCTGCTTTCAATTTTCCCTCTAATCAAAAATAATAATTATTAACTAAGAAGTATTATCAACTCGTCTTGAGCTCGTTAAACTTACAAAAATATGTAAAATAAAATAAAATAAAACAAAATAGAATAAAATCAAATCAAATAAAATAAAACAAAATAAAATCAAATCAAATCAAATAAACTAAAATAAAATAGAATAAAATAAAATAAAATAAAATAAAATAAAATAAAATAAAATAAAATAAAATCAAATAAAATAAAATAAAATAAAATAAAATAAAATAAAATCAAATAAAATAAAATAAAATAAAATAAAATAAAATAAAATCAAATAAAATAAAATCAAATCAAATAAAATAAAACAAAATAAAATCAAATCAAATCAAATAAACTAAAATAAAATAGAATAAAATAAAATAAAATAAAATAAAATAGAATAAAGTAAAATAAAATAAAATAGAATAAAATAAAACCAAACAAAATAAAATAAAGTAAACCTCCTCTACATGGACGACATTAAGCTGTACGCTGGGTCTGAGCGCCATATGCAGGAGCAGCTGACAATAACAGAAGGTTTTTCACAGGATATCCGTATGACATTTGGGTTAGAGAAATGTAAAAGACTGAAGTCGAACATGGAAATGTAATATTCCATAATTTTCCGTTGGCTAATAATAAAATAATAGACGCCTAGGTTTTATGCAGACTCGACGAATACAACATAATGTTATGATACAGGATATCACTGACTGCTTTTTCTAGAAAACAAAAGCAATCCTTAAATCGGGGCTCTATGGGAAAAATGTATTTTAGGCGATAAACACGTTTGCGGTACCAGTGTTAACGTACAGCTTTGGAGTATTGAAATGGTCCGACACACAGTTGGAAAGTCTTAAAAGAGCGATACAAACTTTGCTCACAAAATATGGGGCACATCACCCGAAAGCTGCAGTTGAAAAAATAAACTTGGCCAGAAGTGTAGGTGGGCATGGATTAATAGATATTCAACACCAATGCAAAAAGCAAATCTCAAACCTACGTCGATACTTCTTACAGCAGAACTTTTCCCTGCATAGAACTGCTAGTGGAGCTGACAGAAGCGACACGCCTTTAAACTTGTCAACCACTAATCTCAGGGATGTAGAAAGTGATAATACCCATACTGCACGACTTATTGAAGAGTGGAAGATGAAAACACTACATGGTAGGCACCCTCAATGGGATCGATAACGTTGCGTCCAACCTGTGGCTTAAAACTGCAGGAATCTTCATAGAAACTGAAGGCCTCATGATAGCGATACAGGACCAAGTCACTGCCACATAGAATTATTTAAAGTATATGGTACGTGCTGAAATCGAAAACGACAAATGCCGGAAATGCCAACAGCAGCCGGAAACTATACAACATATCACAGGGGCCTGCGTTATGCTAGCTGCAACTGATTATCTGGAACGACATAACAACGTCGCGAAAATTGTACACCAGAGCTTGGAAATCCGTACAAGGCTGCTAACAGATGAGATTCCATACTACAAATGTACCCCCTTGGCAGTTATGGAAAGTCCCGAATTTAAAATATACTGGGATCGCGCGGTACTGATCGACAGAAGTATACCCCATAAGAGGCCGAATATAATACTTTTGGGAAAGTCCAAAAAGAGAGAATATTTAATTGATCTTGGGATCCCTAACACACACAATTTGCAAGACGTCTATACAGAAAAGAAGAGAAAATACCAAAGACTTGCCCGGGAAATGAAGCAGCTATGGAATTTGGATAAAGTGAACGTGAAGAGAAGCCATTATAATTTCATCGAGAGGCGTAGTACCCAAACACCTTATTACCACACTGGAGAGAATGCAATTAGAAAATAAGTTTTTAAGCACACAAAAGGCTGTAATTTTAGCAACAGCGTCCATTGTTCGTTTCTTTCTAAACAATGACATGTAATTTATTAATTTCAAAAGCATCTGTTAGTTTTACATACATACCTGAACTTAATATAAGTAGCTTTATATATCTTGTTGTATACAACCGACGTATAATATGTAACCCAAATGGAGTTCAATAAATAAACAAAATAAAATAAAAGAAAATAAAGTAAAATAAGATAAAATAAAAGATAATTAAAAAAAATTTTAATTAAATTAAATAAATTAAAATAACATAAAATAATATTAAATCAAATAAAATGGAATCATAAAAAATTTCTCTGATGAAGAAGCCTAGCAGCTTCCGAAATGGATCTATAAGAAAAGCTATGGCGGTTGTCTCTAAACATTTTCCCTATACTATTCAATTAAAAAACTTTTAATAATTAATTAAAAATGATTATTAAAAAACTAAAATAAATAATAATTTTCATAAAGATTAAAAAAAGTGAAACATTATTATTCTTGGCCTTAAGCTCGTTTCATGAATACTTGAATTCTTATATAAAATAAAATACATTGGCCTTAAGCTCGTTTCATGAATACTTGAATTCTTATATAAAATAAAATACATTAAAATAAAATAAAGTAAACTGAAATAAAATGAAATAAAATTAAATTAAATTAAATAAAATACAATAAAATAAAGTAAAGTAAAACAAAATGAAATGACACGAAATAAAACAAAGTAAAATAAAATAAAATAAAATAAACATGTCATCCCATACCATCGCTGTGCATATCGTTGTAATTTTTCCTCTAATATCAATTAACAAACAAACATAAAAATTCGAGCTTTGCTCCAACAACAATCAAAATAAAATAATATAAAATAAGATAAAATAAAATAAGATAAAAAAAAAAAATAAAATAAAGTAAAGCAAAATGAAATGAAATAAAATAAATTAATAAAACAAAATAAAATAAGATGAAATAAAATAAAATAATAAAATGAAATAAAATAAAATAAAAAGAATTGAAAAGAAAAGAAAAGAAAGTGAAAGAAAAGAAAAGAAAAGAAAAGAAAAGAAAAGAGAAGAAAAGAAAAGAAAAGAAAAGAAAAGAAAAGAAAAGAAAAGAAAAGAAAAGAAAAGAAAAGAAAAGAAAAGAAAAGAAAAGAAAAGAAAAGAAAAGAAAAGAAAAGAAAAGAAAAGAAAAGAAAAGAAAAGAAAAGAAAAGAAAAGAAAAATCCCAATTTTTTTTCGCTCAATTCTTATTTTGGAGCCCTGCCATGTACCAAAACGAAACTTAAGCTGGATGACGCTGCGTATGAGTAATCTATTTTAGGCATTGTGAAGCCGCTTAAAATAAAGCTAGTGGAATTTCGTTTTATTTACTTTAAATGAATCAGTATTAGATCATTTTAAATAGTAAAGTGTAATCGGGTAATAAGATACAAACAAATAAATAAGTAAGTGTTGCTGACTGAAATAGAGAAATTAGTATTTAAAATGAATAAATTTTAGACAAAGTTAATTGGACGGGATTTCAATTGACAAAGTTTGAAGATACTACATTAAGTTAGTTGAAAAATGCTGCTGCTATTTCACTAGGGACCCACATTTCCAAACAATGCGGTAGTAGCCTAGCAAAATGTTGGATGCCCGGTATCAACATTTTTAAAGATAGTGTACTACAACTTTTTTTTTTATTACTTATTTAAGTCAGATTAATTGAGTAATTGATTAATTTAAAGATGTGAGAAATCAAATAATAGCCAAGATCTAGTGAAAAGCAGGCCTATATAATATCGTTATTTCTTAGCAAAAAAATTTTGTAATAAAGTCTAAATTAATGAATTCATTTGATATCAATTGATTAACGGCATCCTTAAACAATAACGCCTTACCATAGAAACTATAGTTTTGTATTCATTTACTTCACACTCCCGTTTCTTTGCGCTCCCTGAATGCAAAGTTACTTCTCGTAGTTTGTGGTGATTCATTAACCATCATTAATTATTAGCAATGGTGGTTCGATTTCCACACATTTCGCTGCTAGTAATAATTTCTAAGCTTATAAATAATTTACTTCAACAACTTGGCTGAATTGAATACTAACATTGGAGTTGGAGTGAATAAATCTCGTGTGTTCAATACTCACTTTTGACCACCGGTAAATTGTAATTTTATTTATCAAAATGTAAATTTATTTATCAAATACAAGAAATGCTCTGTGAAATGTTTCTTTAGTAGTTTCGAATGGAGTCCTTTTGCCTCCGTTTGGTTAGCTGGGTTGCCTTCTGTTTAACTTTTTTGTTGTCTGTTCTTTAGTAACTCGATTGCAAAAGATTACTGCTGTTGTTAGTGGTTGACATTCATTGACGAGAGCGAGTAATTATTTATAGATACATATGTAAATTCTCACCAAATAATGGTGAAAACGACTTAACATAAAAAAGTTCAATCAATTTTGATTGAAAGCGATAAGAATGACAAATATACAAGCTGCTTGTGAGTTTGTATTTGGATCTGTGTTATTTTTTGTGTGAGTGGGAGTTTTTGCGTTGAAAGCTTTGTGCATTAAACCCTATAGGGGAAATCACTAGTCGGCATCACTACAGTTACGACCTCAATTTAATGGTGATGTGTAGTGATTCCTACTGAATGTTTTTCCTACAGGGTGTAATTGGCTATTGGGTGTGAACGCATTTCATACATTCACACTTTTTCAATTGATAACGAACTGTTGCTGACGTCTGCTCGCTGAAATTTTGATAGAAATGAAAATCATTAAAAAAATATTTCTTTCAGTCTTGCACTCACTAATTTGCTTTTCTGAATGTAAAAGCTTTTTATCTTGAAAATGAATAAATACAAACTAGAAATAAAATGTACTTACGTTAGCAACAAAAGGCGTTCATTACAAAAAATTTAATTGGTTTCTTTTGATGTCGAATATGCCTATACTTGGAATGACTTAAATTTTTTAAACTAAGAAAAAGAAAATGGCCTGAGGCATTTCAAATTATAGGTATCTGTATATCAGACCTGTTAAATAATGATTACTAATCTTTATGATTGCCGGTTTGATAAGTTATTTTCTTAAAGATCCATTCAATGTTTGATTACCATTACTTTTAATTTTACTAAGGATCCATTCAATGTTTGATTACCACTACTTTTAATTTTTAAATATTATTTTAAAATTAACTGAAATCATGACTATTACGATTATTATAAAATACCAAAAAAAAGTTGTTTTGATTACTTTTGATTATTTAGGATTTTTTTTTGACTTTTTTGATTTTTATTTAATTATTTTTGATAGTTTCAGCATTGTTGTAGAAGCACGTAAATAATATACACATCAACAATACTGAAAAAAAAATTTTTTTAAATCTAAGAAAATCAAAAATAATCCAAAGTAATCAGAACAACTTTTTTTTATTATTTTTTTTTGATTTTTTAATTTCTTTTGATTTTTTTGATAATTTCAAATAGTAATCAGCCGCCTTGGTGTGGAGGTAGTGTTGCCGGCCTACCACACCGAAGGTCCATGGTTCGAGCCCTGGTACAGGTAACATCAAAAGTGATTTGAAAAAAGTTTTTCAAAACGGGGTCGCCCCTCGGCAGTGGTTTGGCAAACTCTCCGAGTGTATTTCTGCCATGACAGGCTTCTCAGCAAAAATTCGTCTCCTTTGTAGATGCCGTTCGGAGTCGGCAAAAAACTGTAGGTCCCACCAATTTGTAGGGAAAATTCAAATCGGCACACCACAAATTGAAAGAGAAGCTTGGCGCAAAAATCTCTTAGGAGGTTTATGATGATATACCTGTTGTATATCGCGCCATAAAGAGAAAAGAGAATCAGCTAATAATTGCCTTTTCTAGAAAATTAAATTAAAAAATAATTAAAAAAAAACATTAACAATTAAAAAAGCCGAATAATTAATTGATTACTAATCAAATTTGACAGGTCTGCTATGTATAGTGACAATTAAAATTATATAAGTATTCGACCAATCGTTTAACTGCTTACTCTTTTTTTAAACGTAAATATGTTTATTAGTCGGGGAACGGTATTTGAATAGTCGATTAATAAAATAGTCACTTTACTTTGACTAATCAAATACTTAAAACACATCCAGCTTTAGCAACCGATTTCACTTTGAAGGGTATCAAACCGCGCAATCATTTCCTCGCAGCATACGCCTACGCACGGAAGTCCACACGCAAATCTTTGAGCAATAGAAATTAAAGTGCGTGCTTTGCTTCTTGGGAAATGATGGGTTTGTGAGTACATGAAAGATGAAATTTGTAATTAATATATTTCGCACACCTTTCAGATCATTCATATAAAAAGAACCCGTTAAAATAACAAAACTTGTATATTTGTTCTGTTGTATCAACAATTAAATTGAATTATTGTTTTATGGCCTGTACATTTTTAAAGTATCCATGCTTATAAATAAGCTCAAGGTCAAGAATTATAATTCTTATGAAAAAACATTTTTTTTTTTAATTTTTTAAATAGTTGAATAAATTATGAAAAGTTTTTAATTATGTAGAAGAGGAAAATTTCAGAGACAACCGCCATAGATTTTTTTATAGATCCATTTCGGAAGCTCCTAGACTTTTTCATCATTTTTTGGACTTATGTTTGTGTGCCTGTATTATCGACGACTTATTTACCGTATGCTCTCGGTTTTGTTTTTTTATTTTGTGTACCAACAATTCATTTGAATTTTGACTAGTACGGCCTGCACATTTTTAAAGTCTCTATGACTTGAAATGAGCTAAATGTTATGTGAACTCTTTTGATTTCCACATTCAATTTGCTTTATTTTAATTAATTTTGAGTATTCAGTTCTTAAAAAAAATGAATACAAATAATTGTGAATAAGCCTTTTCTCTCATTAACCAGCTTCCACACTGGTAGTTGACTTTAGAAACCGTCGTTTTCGGACCAGATGAAATGAAGAGCGGCAGCTTAACACATTATAAGGAAGGATTTAACCGAAATTTTAATTTAAAATACCTGTAATTAAAAAAAAAAACGTGTAAACAAAACTAAGTTCGATTTCCTCAGACGATATTATTGATGTTATCGATGTGGTCCTGTGAGCCAGAGAGGTCAGACTTAGGTGTTTTCTCAGACCCAGCTTCAGCATATGAAGTTATGCATACTGGTACCTTAGTTTAACACCGACCGATCATGTAATTAGTTAAATAGTAGCTGCGTCAAGGACCACGAAAATACTAAATGAAGGCTAAAAATTCTTTGGTGCATATGTTTAAGCAAATAATATAATTATAAGTAATCAATTAATCGAAAATGCACTTCAACCGTATAATCGAAAGTGAGCTGTTAAACGATTAGTGAACAACTTGCAGCTACTATTGTAATTGAATAAATCGATTTTAATCGACAGGCACGAGCTCTAGTAAGCTAGAAAATAATTTTCGGAAGTTAAGTTTTCGCTTCTTTAAGTTGTGCTCAATATTATAATAGTCAAAATTAAATTGGATATCATTCAACCAAATCAAAAGAAACTGTGGTTTCTTAATTTTCATTTAAAATATAGCAAATTCCATAACAGAAACCATATAAAAAGTTTACACAAAGTTCAGGAAAGTTAATTTATCTCTTAAAAATTTATATGAAAATTTTTGAGTACGCAGTTTTATATCTCATTTCATTTAGGCATAATAATGTGCAAAATTACCCCTACCATTTTTAGAACTTTTTTTGTCAAGGCATTTTTCCCATACAAAATAAATTTTTCTTCATGCGGTGTATGGAAGCAAGTACTCAACATCCTTGACGAAAAAAATTCTGAAAATTCAGTGAAATTTTTGAACGAGTTTTAACTTGCTCAACATGATACTAAAATTGATTCGTCTACAAAACTGCGTA
Organism: Merzomyia westermanni; assembly: GCA_949987695.1. Taxonomy (NCBI): domain Eukaryota; kingdom Metazoa; phylum Arthropoda; class Insecta; order Diptera; family Tephritidae; genus Merzomyia; species Merzomyia westermanni. The sequence goes on from OX465290.1 coordinate 76,399,985, forward strand.
CTCAAAAATTTTCTAGAAAATCTGGCAAAACATTTTGAGATTTTGATGCCCATTTTTTAAATTTTGATTACCTTTTCTGAACTTTGTGTAAACTATAAAATTTCTTTTTATGAGGTTTCTGTTATAGAATTCGCTTTATTTTAAATGAAAATTTTTAAAATTGCAGCTTTTTCTTATTTCGTCGAACGATACATATTTTTAATTCTCTCTCTCTATGGCGCGATATACAACAGGTATATCATCATAAACCTCCTAAGAGATTTTTGCGCCAAGCTTCTCTTCCAATCTGTGGTGTGGCGATTTGAATTTTCCCTACAAATTGGTGGGACCTACAGTTTTTTTGCCGACTCCGAACGGCATCTACAAAGGAGACGAATTTTTGCTGAGAAGCCTGTCATGGCAGAAATACACTCGGAGAGTTTGCCAAACCACTGCCGAGGGCGACCCCGTTTTGAAAAACTTTTTTCAAATCACTTTTGATGTTACCTGTACCAGGGCTCGAACCATGGACCTTCGGTGTTGTAGGCCGGCAACACTACCTTCACACCACGGCGGCCGACTATTATATTGAACACAGATGTATATAAATTTTTTTTTAAATTATTGGTAAGTTTATCAGCTACCAAATCTTCACACTAGGTCAAATCCGGCTGAAGAAGCATGAGAAGAGAATCATCTGACACCATCTGTATGTTAATTTCGATGCGCTTTTGCCTGTATGCTATCTAAATTTGCCTTCCCTTAAAAGCTTATGTAGCTATACCAAATGAAGTTGAGCAGTACCAACAGCAGGACGGTTTTTATACCTTTCATGAACATGAAATGGTATTATAACTTTGGTCCGATGTTTGTAAGTATGAGAAGAAGAAGAGATAGACCCACAAATAAGTATAAATAAATGATCAGGGCGATGAGCTGAGTCGATTTAGCCATGTCCGTCTGTCTGTTTGTACGCAAACTAGTCCCTCAGTTTTTAAGATATCTTGATGATGATGGGGCCGCCATTTTGTATGAGATTAATCATTCGTAGGAATCAAGAAGATCGGAGCAATACAACGCATAGCTGCCATACAATCGATAGTTACGAGAAATGGGTGTTGGGCTATACATTTTGCAATTAATACATTTTGCGGTCGAATTGTGATTTTAAATAGAGAAAGAAATAAGAAAACGAGAATCCTCGTTATAATCAAGTGAGCCGTGTATTTGGATAAAAGGTGTTTACAAAATATTGGTTTACCTTAAAGAATAGTTGGCTGCTGTGGAAAATCCTGGGGTGGCTGTGATGATGTTACTGCGTCGAGTGTCGCTGAAGAAGTAGACGGTTTTGTAATCAAGGACAACCGTTAAACCTGAAAATTATCCTCCGGTTTTAAGGGAGGTGAACCCACACATGCACACCCCCCTGCATGTATGTGTGTGCTGACAAAACACGAATATGCATGCATGCCCACACAGGTGGGTGGGTTGGTGCTAGTGATTGGAAAGGCGCTAAAGTTACATTAGGGTGGAACATTTTTTAGAAATTTAGGCATCTCGCCTAAACACTAGGAACGTAAAGTTTTGGAGCTTTTGTACTTATTATGTATGTAATGTGTGTAGTGAAAATCAGCCAGATCGGACCTACATAACATATGGCTCCCATACAATCGATTGTTCCGATAAATGGAGTTTTGGCTATAAATTTTGTAATTAAAAAGCTAGGAACGTAAAGTTTTGCAGGCTTGGTACTTATTATGTATGTAATGTGTGTAGTGAAAATCAGCCAGACCGGACCTCCATAACATGTATGTAGCTCCCATACAATCGATTGTTCCGATAAATGGGGTTTGGGCTATGTATCTTTAAATGATCAGTTTTTCAGAGTTTTTACTAATTGTGAGTAAGGATCCGGCACTTAAAACCGTGATGACCGTGCCATGAAAGGTATAAAGTCTTCGGCACGGTCGAAGACAGCCCCTTCCTTACTTGCTTTATTTTTCATTTATTCGCTTATGTCGTTAAAATCTACACAACATGGATATATTTGTGTTACCCTGTTTATTGGTTTGTTATTATATATGTTATTATAATTAAACGCAGAAAGGAAATATGCTTTATTTACTTTTATTTATTGGTTTTCACAATTTTTTATTTTTGTTGTCTAGATTGTGGTTGTTTTGCCTAATCAAACCTTATCATTATACTTAATATATCAATGATTTTCTATACAGTGCATAGTTTATGTATATATGTATGAATATTTTTATTTATATAGCCATAATCAAATTCATCACTACCAATTAATTATGATACTAAATGCCTGTGATTGTGCGAGGCTTCGCCACATACCCAAATAAAAAACAGTATATACAGAAGCAATGGAAGAATAAATTCTATATTTCAAGATAGACCTCCAGCAATAGATCGGTGGAAGAGGCATGCAATTCCATTCACTAGTTATTTTATGATGCGCGCACAAACAGACCGAGAGTTAGAAATTCGAAAAAAATTTCCTTAGTTTTTATTGCTGTAACTAAGACTACTAATAGGCATTTTACATAAAAACTAATATAAACAAACATCGTTCTGTTGCGATTTATTTACATGCACATATCTATAAAAATATTGTAAACTAACTTTTAATTGGTGCCACTGTTCACATATGAAATAAAATATGTCCTTCATTTAAAACGGCTACGATACTTTAAGTTAGATATCTAGCAATTACTGGTGAGAATTTCATTAAATTTTGTGCCTCAGCTTTTGAGTGATGCGCGTACAAACATACACACAGACAGACAAAATTGTAAAACCCGTTGTTTAGACTGCTATTTCGCTTTTTAGGACATACCGTATGTATTTTTTTAAATTTGAAAGGTTCGATTTAGGTTCCATCAAACTCACTTCCATAACATCTAAAGCCAGATCATTGCAAATAGGTGTTAACTAGAGGCCTAAATGCATGTTCGTAGGAATAAAATAAATTTCGTGCTCTTATTTATTAAATTTCATCAAGTTCATGGGTGTTCCAGTATTTTAATAAATATTTCAGATTCCAGCAATTAGAATAAAAAGAGTTTTACCAATTTAATTCACCAACATCAAACAAAACTGCCATAGTGAATCAATATTCATTCTAACCACACCATAAAGCTGCGCATTTTATTTTGATTATTTTTTATGCGTGCGGTTTCAGCTAATATTTGTTTGTGTTATGGCTTCAGATGCTACATGTAATTTTGTACTATAATGCCGTTTTGATTGGCATTGATTGCTGCGTAAATATTTGTGCAAATCCCTTAATCAAACAACGGAAAAAATTGGTTTCTTGAATTTAAGTCGAACATTGTCATGATGCTAAAGTTGATTAATTTTTATTTATTAATAATACTAATTACTTTCATTAATTAGCTTAACAAGTCGTTTGAGAGATATCCAAAAACTTGGAAATATTGAATTGCGTTTCGAACATTTATAAAAGCAATTTTTAACTGGATGGTCGGGGTTACGTAAATCTTTTTTAGTATTTTTAGCTACATATAGATGAGTTTTAAGTAATATAATGTTATTTTCAATACCAACAATTCCATTGAATTGTGGTTTTTACGGCCTGTACATTTGTAAAGTACCCAAGACTATAAATGAGCTTATTTTTATGAAAATTATTATTGTTTTATTTTAAATAAAATCTTTTTTTTAATTAATTATAAAAAGTTTCCTTCTCTAATAAATAAAACAATAACAATTTTCATAAAACTAAAAAAAAAATATTGTTCTTGGCCTCGAGCTCATTTATTTTCTTGGGTACTTTGTAATATAATTTTTTTTGAAAGCCATTCAGTTGATAGCCATATTGACAATTGTGATTAAATTGTATAACAATTTAAAATATGTGGTAACCTCTTCAAATTATTTTCCGTAGCAATACCTAATTATGAGAGCCTTGAATGTAGTGTTTCATCGGTCGAGCTGGTAACCCTAACAAAAAATACTTTTATTTTAATACTTGTATGAGAAAAGCGCCTGTATATTTATAGATATTTGAATATATAAAGGGCTGAAGAAGTTTTCTTAAAAATAGAACAAGTGACATGTTGTCTTGCATAATGATAATGCCTTTTACACAATGAACTCGTAAATAAATAATTAAAATTAGGTGGTAACGCTATACGAAACTAATTTTTATTAAAAAACTAGGTAAAATATTTCTGGTGTGTTACGCATTTTGGTATATTTCATAACTTTTTTTCTTACTTTCAAATAGGTGGCAAAACATAGCCAAAACTTATTGGAATGTTATTGAAAATTACGTCTTTTATCGACCGACACCTTATATAGTGGCACCTCAGCCAGTCAATCTTTAAAGCATTTGTCATAATAAAAAAATGTTAAACTGGTATAAGCTACTTGGGTATGTACACTGCTGTAAAAAAATTTAGCAGTCTCAAGAAAAAAATCGGTTAGATTAGCTATCAAGACTGTTTCAATATTATTGCACGACTTACTTTCCAAGTTGTGAAGTTCTACTCTTAAGTTTTTCCTACAAATTGGTGGGACCTACATGTTTTACTACTACTTCCGTTTTTGAAAATCCTTGACCTTCAGCATACGCAGTATGTTCTTCCTTAGATTACCTGATTCTCTGCTGTCTAAGCAAAAAAGTCTTCTTTCTTTAAATGGTATTTAAACGTCTAAACGATTTTCACCGTCAAATATAGCTCGTCAGTCGTTTCTTTTCTCTGCGAACTGACGCCAATTGGAAACCGCAAGGGATCGCAAATGGGTCTCCACTTGGTCTTTTCATCGGAGTGGTGGTCATCCTCTTCCTCTGCTTCCACCGGCGGGTGCCGATAAGAATACTTTCTGGGTCGGAGAATCTTCATTCATAACATGCCCAAGCCAACGAAGGTGCCGGATTTTAATTCGTTGGACTTTGTCGATGTCTGCATACAGATCATTATGAAAACTTCTTCGGTACTCGCCGTAACGAACGCGTTGGGGTCCATAAGTCTTTCAATCGACCTTTCCGCCATATCAGTCTGGATAATTAAATGTTTAATCTATTACAGTATCTGGCCCGAAGTGGAGCCAGTGTGACTTGCGTTAGAAAGAGAGATGTCGTAGCAATCCAGATTGCGTTGCTCTGATAGGCCTGCAGCTTCTTGCAGTGGGTGATCGACAACTCCGGCAACGATATTGGCAACGCTTAGCCCGGAACTGGCTGACGGCAGCCATGATGGAAACCAGCTTCGACTTCTTCAGTAACTATCTGATATTTTCCTTAAAGGCTGATCTGTGAGAAACCTGTTCCGGCCTTCTCTCAGCTTAACTGTTTCGCCGTTAAAAAATCAATGAAATTCTACGAAAGAGAATGGATCAGTTCCATGAGTGAATCAACAAGAAATGAACACTAGTGGCATAAGAAATGGGAGACAAACCGAACTCATATCTGCATTATTGTTCAGATTCATGCGACTCATGGCTGACATTCTTTATACGAACAATAAGCTGTAATATCACGCATTACAGTGGAAATTTTGTGATACAGTAGTTGTAGTTGAATGCCGAGCCAAACGTGCTACTCGACGTAAAAAGGGCAACAATGAAACAATGAAGTCTGCTAAGCTCTTTTCCCGCTTTATGGATGAAGTGGGTGGTGCATTGAGGGACACCCTAAAGGACTGTGCTTTGTGCTTGCTGGCGACGTTCACGTTAAGGAGTTGCCAGAGTTGTGATTAAAGCGTATGAAATTGAAATTTAAGGACGCTGAATGGAAAAATTGATGGATCGTGTCCTGCTTAAGCTTGATGTGATGCAAGACCACCAGCAATTGAAAGATTTAATAGGCTTAGGTATCCGAGGACGAAGCGCTTCGTTTTGCGATCTGTTAGACTTGCCAATTAGAGCGGATTCCAAAAATAGATTGGAGACGAGAGATGTTGGGTTAGGTTACGTTAAGTTGCACCCACCCCATATTGGTGAGTCTCACTTGTACAATATAAAGCTCGGTTGTAATCCCACATGCAATTAAGCTGATCTCTTTTACTACTTTAGGAGTCACAGTGCTTCTTCATTTTCTTTAAATGGTCATCTAACCGCCTGGGCGATTTTGACCGTCCAACATAGCTCGCCAGTCGTTTCTCCGTTGCGCCAACTGGCGCCAATTGGAAACACCGTGGGATCGCAAATCGGTCTCCACTTGGTCCTTCCATCGGAGTGGTGGTCTTCCTCTTCCTCTGCTTCCACCGGCGGGTGCCGATAAGAATACTTTCTGGGCTGGAGCATCTTCGCTCATTCGCACTACGTGGCCTAGCCAGCGAAACCGCTGTGTTTTAATTCGCTGAACTATGTCGGGGTCTGCGTAAAGTTCATACAGCTCATCATTAAATCTTCTTCGATACTCGCCGTCGCCAACGCGTAGAGGTCCACTGTGCTGCCATTATATAATTCCAAATATAGCAAACGGAGAGGACGGAGTACACACGACAATAGGACCTATGCCTAGGTTTAGCGAAATCTGGATATCTATGTATTAGTTGACTTGCGAACTCCGCCTCAGCATGATCCATGTAGCTGCAGCACTTCACTTGGGCAGTGTGATATCAGATTGCCACTCAGTTAATAAAATGAGCTCTGCAGATCGCGTACAATCCACCCTGGGCTAGAATGATAGCGCAACACTGCATGAGGTAACATCACCCTAGCGCGGTCTAAACTGACTTCTGGTCCATCTGTTCCGGAGCACACTACAGGTACCCAATCGGACGAAGAGATAAGCGGCACAGTTCCACTCGAACCTTCTCTTCCACCTTCAATGGATCCTTGAACCCATTCACCGGCCCACTGCCCACCATAAATTCTCACCTCGAAACCGAAATAATGCGGTTGTACTTTCATTGAAGCTCTTATCACGAAACCTGATTCGCATACTCGCGCTGCCGCCTTGCCTGCAATATTGCCTGAAGGCAAATTCAGTATAACATTCAAAGCCAAGGTGGGTGTAGTCAGATACGAGCCTGTAAACAAATCTAATCATGTCCAATGCTCTCCCAGAGAAACACACCATAGAAGACTTTATTTGTAACCATCATCTCATAAAGAAAGTAAGCGACTCTGCCGAGAATATAAAGCTCTTGCGGATCTCGCCTTTCAATCCTACCCAGAGTTATTTGCATATCTTCTCTACCCGAGTCTGTACTGGCAATTGAAAAAACACTTCCTGGAAGAGTAGCTGCCTGCATCGCAGTATGTAAGGCGACAAGCACCTGGATGCCGAAATGAAATAGTCTCTTTGCATTGAAATATGCTAATCCCTCGAGACTGTATTTCCCTTCCGTCGAAGGAGTCTGATTAATATGTTTTATCTTAAGAACACACCCATCCACACATGCTCATCCCATCACTTGATTGTACCTCATTGAGTTTCAGCTGATTACACTAATGCTAGTGAAGTGTATTGTCGTGCAATAATCTTTATATGTCCTTCTTTCCTATTGTTTATCTTCCTATCTTAATCTGTAATTGTTTGCAGTAATAGAGATGAGAATACGTTACTGTTTGCCTCTGCTCAAGGAAAGGATTATTTTACTTGAATGATAGTAGAATGTGTGCTCTTAAGCACTTTCGGAGAATGAGCTAAGCATACAATAAAGCTCGTTTGATACAATTTTTTATTTTTAAGACTTGTTGTTAAAGGGCTGGACACTGTGAATATATTAAAGCTCGGCGCTTGACGATATTTTTACTTAGCGAGTTGATGCTCAAGTGGAAGGGCAAAGGGTTTATTTTGAGTAAAAACGGAATTATAAAACTACGTACACTTTTTCCAATGGTAAAATGATTTTCGGAATAGTCAATTGCACTTAAGAAGTCGTAAAGTAATTTTCACAATAACTAATTGTACTTCAGAAAATGTAAAATGTACTTGAGAAACCATAAACTCTGAACTACTATTGATCACTCTGAAGTACATTTTATGAGTTTGGAAGTAAATCTGGAAAAGGTGAAGTTTGTTAGACTTTCTATTAAGCAAGCGAATGCTATAGTTTGAACCGAAGGATTTCATAGAATTATGATGGCACTTTTCGAGCGTAACTTTTACTTCCACTCTGGAAAGGTCCATTAAATCATTTAATCTCACCAATCTTTCTTTATTTCTTTGTACTTGCTATAAAGTAAGTTCTTTATTTGTCAGCTTCAGGTAAATTTAGTGAAAAAATCCGTTAGATGGCGCTCGGATTGAGATATATGGAAAATTCGTTTGCAATTTAGACTCTTGAGGTTCATTTTCCAGGTGAGCTAGTGCATTGAAACTTGGAACATAGATAAACCAAAGCAGTAATCTGTAAATAAAGCTCCGCTATATGGTGCACTGATTGAGATAATTAGAAATTCTTGTTTTGCGACCAATTTTTGGGCAAGTTACCGGGAAATTAACTTAAGCCATAGTTGAAAATCTAAGAAGAGTACAATATTTGAGCAAAACGAAATTCCGCTAGGTGACCACGGATTGAGCTATCTTGCGATGGATTTTAACTAACTTCCTCGTGACCTAGGGAATAGCACAAAATTCAGGACACGACGATAAAGCACTTTGTTGGCAACGAAATTCCGCTAGGTGGCGCGCCGATCGAGATAACACAAAATCGCTGAAAAAGGAATTTTTGCTATCGATTGAGTAACTTTCCAATGAGCTAGAGACTTGAAATTTTTAGCTTCCTAGCTATTAAATTGCAGGAGTTATAGCCCAAAGCCCGTTTATCAAAACAATCGATTGTAAGGGAGCTATATGTTGTGTTGGTCCAATCTTACTGTATATATGACATTAGTAATGTAATGTAATCTGTACACTAGCTGCAAAATTGAATGGTCCGATCTTATTGGTTCTCACAAATGTTTAATTTATTACAAAATGGCGGCTTCATACCAAATTTCAGGCAGATATCTCTAAAACTGAGAGACCAGTTTTTGTTCAAATAGACAAACGGACATACAGACAGACAGACAGACGGAGAGACGGACATGGCTATATCAACTTAGCTCATCGCCCTGATCATTTCGGTATACTTATTAGTGGGTCTATCTCTTCTTCTTCTCATACTTACAAAGATCGGACTTAAGTTATAATTCCACTTCATGTTCATGAAAGTTATAAAAATAAGCGAGCAAAAAAAAAATTTAACAAGATTTGATTTTCAAAGCTAATTTCAAATTATGAAAAAGCAAAAAAATTAATTTGTTATTTTATTCATAAGTCGCTAAGTGCTTATAAAAAAAAAAGGTTTTATCTACCTCTCAAGCTATTTATATAAAATTTAGCTCTGCTATCTTATATTTGCCTCTCGTGTTAAAATTTATGAATAGCTATAGAATTTATTCTTAAATGCTAAGCTGCTAGTCAACTTCTAAATACTATAGCATTTCTAGTAGCTACTTGACAATAGCCGACTTGAGCTGGTGCAAGCATTGCCCACTATGTGCTAGAATGTTTAAAATGTTTTTAAATATAATTAGTTTTATCTTTTTAAAAAATAAAAATCTAACCGTATTTTGAAAAACTTTTTTCATTTCAGCTGAAAGATTGCTTAACGAAGAAGGTAAGGTTATATTTTCATACGGCGATGGTCGTTTTCAGAAAACTTGAGTGACCAGTAAAATAAAAAAAAAAATAAAAGAACGAACGAAATTTCAATTACTATTCAATAATTTACGAATAAAGAATAAGCACCTCGAGATCCTGCTAAATTATACCCACATATACATATAGTTCCTTCTGGAGGTTAGTTCGGTATAGATTGAGATTCACTGATTGAGATTTGACTTCAGTTTTACAGGGCTACTTGTGGATCATTGCTGCACCAAACAGGGTTTTTGCGGAAATGTGTCTCACTTCGGACTCACTTCGAGACATAATTTCAAAATTTTCACGAAATTTTCAAATGTTGCCGACATTTTGGGGCTTTTGGCTAAGACAATTTCGTGGATAAAAAGTTCCTCTAATATCAATTAACAAAAAGTACTTTCTTTGAACAATCACAAAATGGTCAAATGGTTCCGAAAAAGTGGGCCGCCCGCAATATTTGATATGAATTCAGGTGTTCTCAAAAACTTAAAACAGACAAGCAGCGCAACTGAGTATAAGCATTATGTTCATTTTCACCCGATTTTTTCTTATAGCCTATTGATCTCAGACCAGTAATTCGAATGCATTTATATCGGCTTTGAGTAAGTTTGTTCCATTGTTACGAACAGTGTCGCTAGTTTGGTTATTTTTAACCAAAATTGGTAATTTTTCTCACTTTAAAACGGTTTTGGTAGTTTGGTAATTTTTTCGATGTCTTAAGGCCAGTCTAAAGTTTAAGGTAAAATAATCCGCAACTGCTGGAAGAATGCCATTTCAGAAAAAGCAGCTTAAGTTATGACAGAAAAATTGATAGCTTTTTCTTAAAAAATGCACAGTGCCTTAAAAAAACGTATAACTTTTAAAGTATATTTAGTTCAAAAGATTCAAAGAGGTTTTGTTGTTTTTCTTTTCACAATTCCAACTAAGATGCAATATTTTTAAACTATTTGATTTACGTATGTACGTAACTGTAATAGTTTTTGTTACTTCTTTTTTTATTGCTGTGGCAACAGTGGTTATGAATATTCAATCAAACAAACTTGAAGCGTTCAAATAATTTGGTTTGAATGTGTGATTTTCTGAATTGTGATTTGTATGGGGAAATGTGCCGCATTTTGATCTTTTCTATGAAAATCACGCATTTCATTCACTGTAAATATAGTATTACCTTACTTATTATTTATCCACATGCATGCCGCTACACACAGATGCTATCTAACCTTACGAATGATGCACAATCATTTTCATGATTTTTTCTTGCTTGCTATGGTTTATTTAGCATAATTTTAATTTACCAACTGGACAACGTTTTTCTCATTTTCATAAATTTTTCTCCCGTTTGCGGCTTTTATTTGTTCGGTTGCTCACTTTTTTTTATTTGCCAGCTGTCTCAAATTGGAAAATTGCCTTAGCTGAGTGGCATGGCTGGGTTTATGTGATTAAAATGCAGAAACAGCAGTTTGCTGTTAACTATTTTCAACACTCTCGGTAACCTACAAACGTATTAAGGGAGGAAAGTGAGAGAAGCGTCAGCCACTTTTGCCGTTAATGATAGAGCAGTGAAAACCATCAACATAACAATTAAGTGCACTTCCGTCGAATCCTTAGCGTTTTGTTGGTTGGTTGTTGGTTTGCTTGTTTTATAAGCACTGCAGCGATTATAATTTAATAAAATATTTAATTAGATTTCGATGTCGATATGAAATTAACAGAATTAACGGGTTGGCAGTCTAAGTACTGTGCGTGGCATCCTCGCTGAGGGTGTAAATAGAGGTAAATGTTGTGTATATATGAGCTCAGGATGGTTAGGATTTTTTGCATTCATACATTGGCGAGATTTTCGGGATCTGAGTTTACAATAAATTTTTTAAAAATGTTCTGTATTGTTATTGCAATTTTTTTTAGATACATTTTCTTACTTTATAAAATCAGTGGGAAACATATTGTAAAGTAATTCTATAATGTAATTAATTCGTCAGACTAAACTCAGTTTCACAATTTTAAGTAGCATTACCGATATTAAGAACGTCGTGGTTACTAGTAAACCAACCTTAAAGTTTTCAAAACTTGAAAGTGGCAAATGACGATAGCGGCGACTAACTCTTGTTGCACAAATTCCGCTTTAAAGTTGCAGCTTCTTTTAAGTAGCTGTAATAGTTTTCCTATGATTTTGGGGTATTTAATAGTGACAATAACGTCTCCGTTACCTGCTGAGCCAGACATCTTTTTGAATAGCTACTGAAAAGTACGAATGAGATCACGAAGGTTAAATGATTCTTTACTGGTCCAGTAATATACTTAATAATATACTTATTTTAAGTTCCACTAAACAGGCACTAAACATTTTTATTTCATAATCATTGCATCATGTGGATTGTTTATTTATTTAATATCTAATATTGGTTAATTATTATTTGTTATTCATTATTTATTTATTTATTATTTATGATTTCTCAGCTGTTATTTATTATTAATTTATTTTTATTTATTATTTATTTTAATATTTGTTAATTGTTATTTATTACTAGCAGACCCGGTAGAAGTTGTCCTGCCTAACATTTTACTTGCTATCATTTAGCAAATTGTACTCTTTTCCCTCCACACTTTTCGCTGCTTCTACATTTATTCTTTTCTCTTCCTTTTACTTTAAACTTTTGCTTTTCCCCCATCCCCATATACCATTACTCTTTTTTACCTTCTTAATTTTCCTCTAACATCACCTCTATATCTCAAATCTCTATTCCTACGCCCCTTCTTCTCCCATTTTCTCTGCCGGTACTGATATGTACATACTTTCAAAGAAGACGAATTAACTTTTCTTTGATCCTGGTACTGCTTTCTGATTTCAAGTTTTTTTTTGATATATAGAACACATATCTATACATAAAATATCATTAACTTGAACCAAATAAATTCCTAGCTATGCCGAATTGCTACTTTAAATAGATTGCAAGCTTTGCCAAAAACTATATATGGCCTGTGTCATTTCACAGAGATCAACAATAAATTTTGGACATTAATGGAGCACAAACAAAACACAAAAAATATGAAAGTGCCACCTCCCACTTTTCCAAAATTATGTAAATCTTGACTAAAGGACACATATATCCAAATATCATTGATTAAGACCAAATAAGTTCAGAGTTATACCGAATTGAAATTTTATATGGCCTGGGGGCGTGGCACTGCTCACTTTTCCAAAACCAGTAAAGCCAATAATATACTGTGAAAATTTCATGAAGATCGGTTGAGTATTTTGGGCGGCTATAAAGGACACACAGACACATATTCATTTTCAGCAATTTTTCCCAAATAATTATTAGGATGAATGGGTCAATGTGGCCACCCCCCTGTGGTTTAGGGGCTTAGAATATGCTTGACGTAGGCATACTGGTCGGTAGAGGCTACTAAAATGCACAAAGGTAATGACGTGCTACTCGATTGTTGATCTACGGATATGATGCCTCTCACCTCTTATTTCCCATCTTCTCACTAATTTATAGGCGGTGCCACACCCATTTCCCAAAACTATACAAAAACATTGATCAGATGATCTGGCTATGTAGCTACCAAATTCTAGCATTCTATATGAATCAGTCAATGAGATTTAGCATATTCAGTCTTTCTATCTACATCTCAATAAACGTTTATGAAAATGTGGGCGTGGTCGAAAAGCGATATCGCTTATTTCTAGTAAGTGTATTTTTCATAATAATATTATGCCTCGTATGAAGTTTCGTTATTGTATACTGAATTTTTAAGAGTCGAAGTTGGAAAATTTGGTCACTCCCAAAATTTTTAAAATTTTTAGATAGAATGATCAAGTCAATATGGATAAACAATTTAACCATTTTAGCTGATTCTATCACTGACTTATCTCACTTTATACATTTTTAGAAATTTTCGATATCGAAAAAGAAGGGTGGTGAATTGCTGTTGGTGGCTAATTTTGGTCTTGAATTATTTCTGTAAGTCCAGAGAGGGTTTGAAAGGTGAATAAATACGAAAGTTTTATGGGGATAGCGATAGGGATAGTGATAGGGATAGCGATGTGGATAGGGATAGAAAATATTTCTAGAACCATGCAGGAAAATTTCTGGGCAAGACAAAGTCTTCTGAGCCCCGTTGTTTCAAATAAATTTCAACTCAAATTGAATAGAAAGAAACCTGTCTGAATTTTTTTTTTTTTAATGTTTAAATTGTATTCATGTTATCGTGTGCGCTAACAAACAGAATGGCGGATGTATATAGATCAATCGATTCTTCTATTCGTTCCAAGAACTTTTATATGTGGAATCCTATATCTATTTATGGGAGATTATTAAACAAGCTTCCCTGCCCCTCGTTTGAAATACAAGTACTTTTTAATGGGAACTTTTTTTGAGCCGAATCACGAGTTGGAATCACAAATATTTTTGGCGGAGCTCTAAATTGTAGTTTAGGCTATTCTAACTTTTTTTGGTTTTCATAAACTAAGACGCAAAGTAATCAATTAGCCAACAGCAAAGTAATGAAATGTGAACAACTTTTATACTTATCAAAAGTAATAAAACACAGCTGAAATACTTTAAAGTTTATGAGCGCATAAAAAAATTCCACGCAAAAAAAATGTGACAGCTAATGGGAAAGCTGATTATGTACGTGGATTTAATGTGAGCGAAGCGAGCTACAAGTGGCACTAAAAGTGAACTTCTGATGGTGTCAAACTAAAGTCACCTTTGTATGCAGTGCAGAAATTTAAATTGCAAGTGTCAGTTGAATAGTAAGTTTGTGTGCCTGTATAGCCCCATGTGTGTGCTCGTGTGTATCCAATAAAAATACTCGCTAGCGCATAGCGAAATGTACGTTTGACGTTTGGCATGCTTTGTGCGTTCATAAAGTGTCCTTGTTAGTGTTGTAAAGTTGGGGCCGTCGCCTTTGTTGTGAGCACTAAAATGTTGCGTATACGCCCAGTGGCACTGCGCTACAATGTATGTAAGTATGTGGCTCACAATAAAAAGTGCATTATTTATATTTTTATACACATTTCTTGTACGCTCATAATGTTTAAATATGCCCAGTGCATAAATAAAGTATGGCGTCTGTGGGAAAACGGTAGCACTGGGAGTTAGCTTCAAAGAGAGTTTTGTTGAATTTCTTTCACCTTTTGCGTATTGTTGATTTTGTGCATGCATACAAACAAAATATATTTGTTCAAATTGCAACTTAATAAAAACTTTTACTTAGCAGTTACCTTGTTTTGTTGTATAAACTTTTATTGTTAAAGTTTTGCTGGTGTGCTGATGTTTTCGAGTTAAGTGCCACACGCTTGAGTGCACTCTGAAAAGCTCTGAGAGTATTCCTGTGTATGAATACCGCTCAAGCGCTAAGGCAACGACAATGCCTGTGTGCATCCTACGAATTGCAAGTAGAAACGTACAGTTAAGTGAGTCGCGGAGTTCCTTTTTTCAACTCTCTACTATTGTAATCATAAGAATTACGATTATAAAAATTAAACAATGTAAAATTGAGCAAACACTTTTCATAAGAATACATTTTTCTTAAATGCTTCGCCGATAGCTAAGCTATCACTCCAGACGGCTGTCCCGCTCTCCACAATCTCCTCAGCTTGCTAGACTGAATTATACTAGCAAAGAGAAAAGTTAAGATGCCGCTGTGGTTGTTGTTGCTGTTATTATAACAACTTTTTTGAACTAACGGAAGTTTACGATATTTCAATGATTCCAAAACCAAGAATATTCTCTTCTATTTTTGATTTTCCCGAGTATGCTGTTTTTCGATTGAAATAACGTTGATTTTTATATTTTGAAAAGAAACTATATTTCAACGTTCCAAAAAAAATTTAAAATTTAAAGTTTTTTTTTTTAATTCCTCGAGTATGCAAAGATTATAAATATATCAAAGTTACCAAAAAAAAATATTAAAAAATTTTTTTTAACAGCTTTTGATATTTTTCGTGCATGCCGTTTTTCGATACCTTTAGTGTTGCAAGTTATGAAAATTTACGATATTTGAAACTTCTTAAAAAAACTGTGAAAAATTATTTTTTAAAATTATTTTCTAACGATTCTTGATATGAATTAAATGTGATTTTAAAAGTAACCAACAGTTACGACATTTTAAAGTTTTAACTTTTTTGAAATATTTTAAAGTTCTAAAAAAAACAATTTTTAAACAGTTTTAAAAATTTCTTGAGATTTTTGCAGATTACAGTTTTTTGCTATGAGTTAGCATTCATTTTGGAAGTTATGAAAATTTATTATTTTAAAACTTCTTAGAAATACATTTAAAAATAATTTAACTTAGCTTAAAGTTTTAGCTTCAAAATTTGACACGAATCAAAAAAGTTGTTTCAAAAAGCCCCTAGTATGAGTACCCTGGAAGTTAATAAAATCGATATTACAAAGTTCCAAAAAAAAAATCAAAGCCTTTTTAAATTTTTCGTGAATAAGGTATTTTCCTACAAATTACCGTTAATTTTAGAAATAAATAAAGTTTATGATATTTCGAAGGTTCCGAAAAAAGCATATAAAAACTTAAAAAAAATCATATTCCTAGCGCATGCCCTTTTTCCTAAGAGCTAAAAAAATTTACGATCTTTCAGAATTCCCAACAAAAAGTCTTAAAACATTATTCAAAACTCTTAGAAATTTTGTGTGTACGTAGGTTTTGCCGTTGATTTTGGAAAAATTACGATCTTGGAAAATTTACGATATTGGAAGGTTCTCCAAACGATCGGTAGATCCTGGTACCGACGATTTTTAATGTTACGATAGAATACGGTATTTCAAAGTTTCCTTCTTTTAAATTTATTTTAAATCATCTGAAAACTAATTAAACAAAATTTCGAACATGTAAGAAGTT
The DNA here is from genome assembly GCA_949987695.1 of Merzomyia westermanni. NCBI lineage: Eukaryota > Metazoa > Arthropoda > Insecta > Diptera > Tephritidae > Merzomyia > Merzomyia westermanni. The sequence continues at coordinate 76,416,453 of OX465290.1, forward strand.
TTTTCTGAGGAGTACCTTTGAATTTTGTTATATTTTTTTTATCGTAAATGTTAGAAACTCCTGCACAAAGTCTCAAGCCTTTTTTTTACCCAGTCGAATCCAGTACCTAGAAGCCTGTAAGAAATTAACTTTATTTTTTAACTGCTATGGTTTGTTGCTGTAGCTCTACCGAGCACAAGAGTCTATAAAGTACCCCAAATGGCCGCCGACCACCTACTATGCAGCAATTAATGTGTTTGTGTTCGTTTCTGTTCACTTAACTACCTAATCCCAACATTTTTATTTTTTTCTAATTGCAGCTGCGCCTGTCAGTCATTGATGTTTATGGTGCATTGCTTTGGGTTAATTTGTGTCATGCGAAGACAGCACACATTTCAACGACCGCAAGACATTTTGTTTGCTATTTTCTCAGAAATATTCAAGGATGGAACCGGAGCTTATGAGTGATTCTATTTATACACAGTAAAAATCAATTGGTTTGGGTGAATTGTCAGCTGTAGTTTGTAGAAGAAAATGCTTTGATTGCAAGAACAATATTTGTTTGGGATCATATTTCCTTTGGTTGGTCAATATGGACTCTGTTTACCATTCATTACTTTACTGGGTGGGCTGTGGGTAAACCAATATTTTTTCGTAATTGGTGGTTTGGTTATTTTGTTCGTAATTCAAATGCCATTAGTAATGGGTATTTAATTAGTTTGTGTACTCGGGTGTTGAGGGCAGTGTTTAGCCAACAGCAAGGATCAATTAAGTGGGTGGAAATAATATTGGTTGTTAATGCTTGAAAATCTATTAAAAAGGACTACTTTCTAGGGACTACATTTCTTATATGTGCCCTTTCTTCGCAAAAGGGTAGTAATTCGTAGAAAATATAATTTTAATAAAAAAGTCACTGTCTGTTTTTTTTTTCTTAAAAAATATGAATTTTGGCCAAAAATTGTTTTTTTTTATTTATATTTTATATTTATTTATTTTCTAGTCGAGTTAGGTAAACACAAAATTATTCAATTTCTTTTTCGTGCTAATGTCAAAATTCTTTTGAGTTCGTACGTAGCGCACATTACTTTTGAGTTTCGGGTTCGGCTTCGACCTAAGTTCTACTTTCGGTTCCGCTTTCCGGCAAATTTAGATTTTTATCCGGTTTAAGTACCACTATATATATATATGAAATAAGGATTATGAGATAAGAGCATGTACCTGGAATGTCCGGTCCCTTAATGGGGAAGGTGCCGCTGCCCGGCTGATTGAGGTCCTGAGGAAAGCAAAAGCTAACATCACCGCCATACAAGAGATGCGATGGACGGGGCGAGGAAACACGACCAAAACACCTTGCAACATCTACTGGAGTGGGAATGAAGACAAGCGCAGATTCGGCGTGGGATTTGTGGTGGGAGAGAGACTCTATCACCGAGTACTGTCGTTCACACCCGTGAACGAGCGTCTCGCTGCAATCCGCATAAAAGTACGATTTTTCAATATATCGTTTATCTGCGCTCATGGACCGACGGAAGAGAAGGACGACGTGGAAAAGGATGCATTCTACGACCGCTTGGAAGAAGCATACGAGCGCTGCCTCCGTCATGATATCAAAGTCGTTCTTGGCGACTTTAACGCCAGGGTGGGTAAGGAGGGTGTATTCGGCCCCACTGTCGGGAAGTTCAGTCTCCACGATCAGAGTTCGCCAAATGTATTCAGGCTGATCGACTTCGCCGGTGCCCGAAACATGGTCATATTCAGCATTAGGTTTATGCACAAGAAGATCCATCAGGCTACATGGCTGTCCCCCGATCGAAAAACAGGCAACCAGATCGACCACGTTGTGATAGACAGACGGCATGCTTCCAGCGTTTTAGATGTTCGCACAATACGAGGACCTAACATCGACTCTGATCACTACCTAGTAGCAGCCAAGATTCGTACCCGCCTCTGTACGACAAAACAAGCGCAACAAAAAACGCAGGGAAAGTTGGACGTCGAAAAGCTGCAATCGCAACAGACCGCCAATTATTTCGCAGATCGCCTCTCACACCTGCTCTCCGAGAGCACAATTCAACCTAGTGGAATGCATGAGCAGTGGGATCATATCTCAGGAGCACTCCGTACCGCAGCCGAAGAAGTAATTGGATTCCGGCGAACGCGAAGAAACAACTGGTATGATGATGAAGAGTGCCGTGCTGCAACGAAAAGAAAGAACGAAGCCTACAAGGCAACGCTGGAGTGTGTGTGAACACTACCGCGTGTTGAAGAGGGAAGCGAGTCGGCTTTTCCGGGCTAAAAAAAGAGAGGCAGAAAAGCGTGAAATAAGGGAGCTTGAGATGCTGGCCAACAGGAATAATGCCCGAAAATTCTATCAAAAAATTCGGCGAATGACAGAAGGTTTCAAACCCGGGGCAAACTCCTGTAAGAATGAGAACGGCGACGTGGCAGATGTTCGGAGAGCCCTCAGAATATGGAGGGATCACTTCTCTGCCCTTTTAAATGGAGAAACTGAGCAAGAAACCAGAGAAGATGCCGAACCCGAGCCCACAATCGAAGATGATGGAATTGACGTTCCACAACTCGACTATAATGAGGTGCGTATAGCAATATCCCGATTGAAAAATAATAAAGCAGCTGGCGCTGATGGTTTGCCTGCTGAGCTATTCAAACACGAAGGCGAGGAGCTGGTAAGGTGCATGCATCAGCTTCTATAGAGAATATGGTTGGATGAATGCATGGCTGAAGATTGGAATCTAAGTGTTCTCTGCCCAATCCACAAGAAGGGCGATCCTGCAAGCTGCGCCAACTATCGCGGAATCAGCCTTTTGAATATCGCATATAAGGTCCTATCAAGCGTATTGTGCGAAAGACTGAAGCCTGATGTGAACAGACTGATTGGACCTTATCAGTGTGGCTTCAGACCTGGTAAATCTACCATCGACCAGATTTACGCCAAATCTTGGAAAAAACCCGTGAAAAAAGAATCGACACACATCACCTCTTTGTGGATTTTAAAGCCGCTTTCGATAGCACGAAAAGGAGCTGCCTATATGCCGCTATGTCTGAATTTGGTTTCCCCGCAAAACTTATACGGCTATGCAAAATTACCTTGAGCAACACCGCCAGCTCGGTCAGAATTGGGAAGCACCTCTCCGAGCCGTTCGAAATTAAACGAGGTTTCAGGCTGGGTGACCCCCTATCATGCGATTTCTTTAACTTAATGCTGGAGAAAATAATACAAGCTGCAGAACTTAACCGCGCTGGAACAATATTTTATAAAAGCGTCCAACTGTTGGAATATGCTGACGATATTGATATCATTGGCCTTAACAACCGCGCCGTAACTTCTGCTTACTCCAAATTAGAAAAAGAAGCGGAGAAAATGGGATTGGTGGTGAACGAGGGCAAAACGTCATCATGCAAAGAGTCAGCGCATTCCCGCCTTGGCAACCAAGCCACTGGCAGCAATAATTTCGAAATAGTAAAGGACTTCGTTTACCTGGGAACCAGCATTAATACCAACAATAATGTTAGCCTAGAAATCCGAGGAAGAATTACTCTTGCAAACAAATGCTACTTCGGACTGAGTAGGCAATTGAAAAGTAAAGTCCTCTCTCGACGAACGAAAATAACACTCTACAAGTCACTCATCGCACCCGTCCTGCTATATGGTGCAGAAGCGTGGACACTAACAACATCTGATGAGGCGGCTCTGGGAGTATTCGAGAGAAAGGTTCTTCGAAAGATTTGTGGACCTCTACGCGTTGGCGACGGCGAGTACCGAAGAAGATTTAATGATGAGCTGTATGAACTTTAGGCAGACGCCGACATAGTTCAGCGAATGAAAACACAGCGGCTTCGCTGGCTAGGCCACGTAGTGCGAATGAGCGAAGATGCTCCAGCCCAGAAGGTATTCTTATCGGCACCCGCCGGTGGAAGCAGAGGAAGAGGGAGACCACCACTCCGATGGAAGGACCAAGTGGAGACCGATTTGCGATCCCGCGGTGTTTCCAATTGGCACCAGTTGGCGCAACGAAGAAACGACTGGCGAGCTATGTTGGACGGTCAAAATCGCCCGGGCGGTTAGATGACCATTTAAAGAAGAAGAATAAGTACCACTATACTCTCAGTACCTATTCTGGTTTAGGTATCGGTTATGGGGTTGATTTTAGTACCGATACGATTACGAGTTTGGTTGCGGTTTAGTACCGAATAAGACGTCGGTTTCAGGTTTGGTTACACTTGCAGTAGCAACACCGATTCCGAGTTCGGTTTTTCCAGTTTCAGTTCCAATTCCCTGTCCTGTTTCTGCTTAAGTTTTGTTTTGACGTTTCAGTACCGATTCCGTGCCGGTCTAAGTTTTGCTTTTGGTCCTACATTCTAAGTTTCCGACCAAGTTTTTGTTTCTGGTCTTATTTCGGTTTCGATTTCGGTTATATTTTCAGTATCAATATCGCTTTCGTGTTGAAGTCTTGTGATCTATTCCTTAAAGGTTTCGGTCTTAACCATGGTTATAGCTTCCGTCCATGTTTAGTTTTTTAATACTCATTTCGGATCCGATTTCTTTTTCGGTTTTATTTTGAGTTTTAAGATCGGTTCAGCTCCAGTGACAAATTCGCTTACTGTTTCAATACCGATTTCAGCTTCAGTTCTGGACCGATTTAGCTACCGATGCAGGCTGTGGCTTGATAAATTGAAAAAACTTAATTACGTGTCGCTAAGAAAATATTTGATACCAATGTCGGCAATGTGGTTTAACGATTTCGATGTGTGGTTTTACACTAACAACAAGATGCTGTGGCTCTCCCGCATATAGTAGTTGAGTTCGATATCAAGCAAATCGTTCTCACTGCAGTCGACAAGCCCGATCATCAGTAGCGCTCACCCAGCCTTAAAGGATTCAACAACAACAGATGGGTGAGAACAATGGATATAAAACCAAAATAATAAAAAAATTGAAGCGCAATATCATCTTAAGGGTTCAACCTCAAACTGTAGCTAGCTTTCGAATTGCTACATAGGTAAAATATAAATTGGTAAACACAAAGGATGACAAAAAAAGAGAATTGAACAAACGCATAGACTACATGCCCTATGCTAACCACGAGACAACTATAACCTCAAAATGTGATCCGCACTCTTCGACATTTCCCCGCAGCACAAAAAGCAACTTATGCAAATTAGTACAATGAATTTATAATAAATATGAATTTGCAAACGTTTCATAAATATTGTGGTAAAAGTGTGCATACGTCGGTGAAAGGGTTGAGTGTATGCGGGAAAAGTGAGCGCGAACGAGAGCGTGTCATGCATGTACTATGTGGATTAGGGATGCCAGTTTTTTTGATGAGTACAATACCGAGATGTTTGAGATGTGGTTTGGTAACGGGATGTGGAGATTCGAAATTCTTCAGCAGTTTATGTGAGGAAATTGTTTGAGAAACTATATGACCCTAAATACAAAACCGATAATTGGATATTAATTTTTTTTTTTTTAATATTTCATTAATCACACAGCAAACCCCAATAAAAACTCGATTATTTTTCAAGTTTAGGATGTTTTAAGTAAATGTTTCGAAATATTATTAAGAACAATTTTTTTGAAAAAAAAATTTTTCAAATTAAAAAAAAAAAATAAGTATTTGTTTATCATATCGATAAGTATAAAAACTGTCTTAGAAAATCCGCACTTTTGTAAAGTTCAGAATTAGTATTAGTTTATTTTGATACGTTGGTTTTCCGACAGGGTGGAAAGTTGATGTTCTCGAAAGTAAACACTGAGGATGGCCGAACGCCATAACCGCTTTGTTACAAAACCAAATTTGCCAAAGTATGACGGAAAATCGTTCAAATATACATCAACTAGTGTTACCTTTTTATTATAAAAAATGTTATATTTAATTAAAAATAAATCGAATATTGCATTAATTAAATTAGTTTGCTAGAATTGCTTAGTAAAAAAAATTTTAATATTCAAGTATTCATGAAACGAGTTCAAGGCCAAGAATAATAATTTTTCACATTTGAATTTTTATGAAAACTATTATTGTTTTAATAGAATTAGGAGTTTAGATGACATCAAAACCAGTGTATTGTTGCTTAATGGTTAGCAATGCGTGCCAAAGCTTGGCAGCTTTCGAAATGGATCTTTAAGACAAGATTTGACGGTTGTCTCTAAAAATTTTTCTTACTCTATTCAATTAAACAACTTTTGATAGTAAATTAAAAAATGGTTATTAAAAAAATAAAAACAGTAATAATTTTCATAAAAAATAAAATGTGAAAAATTATTATTCTTGGCCTTGAGCTCGTTTCATGAATCCTTGAAAATGTACAGGCCGTAAAATCAACAAAAATTGTTGGTACAAAAAAGCAATTTAAATATTTAAAAATATTACAAACCAACAAAAAACGAACCTAATTTTCACAAATAAATCACACATATTTAGTTTTTAGTCCCATGTTTCCAATCCCGAAATCCCGAAATTGTACAAATAAAGTCCCGGGATTTCTGCCGCTTGAAAAAGCACGGGATACCGGAATTGGCATCTCTAGTGCGAAGATATTAAGCATCATAAAAAGTCTGCACAACAAAATTGTTCAATCGATAACTCTTATCTAGTCCTTATTGTCATTCTGTTTAGCCCACAAAGGGAAACAATAAACACAATGAGCAAAACAAGCAAAAACAATGGAAATATTATTAATGCTTACACAATACAAAAATGTTTTAGAGCCGGATTATCTTTGCTATCTTCAAATTGCACACGAACGTCGAAAAGGGATGCTGAATGACATAAAATAAACGAAATTAAAATAAAATTTATTCAATCAGTTTTATTTCAAAGTTTTGCGCATGGAAACCCTTGATGGTCTTAAATACGAAAATCTAGGTCAATAAAAGGGAAATGCGGGTATTTAATATTTGTTGTTTTAAATGGTTTACTAGATTTTACATATTTCTTGATATGAAATGCTGTTTATAATAATTGTTAGTGATGTAATTATCAGCTTATACCCGCAGTTTTGACGCAACGTTTTTTTTACAAAAATGCAAAAAATAAAAATAAAAGAATTTTTAGATTTTGTATAGGTGTGTGTATATGTATTTATAAGTAAGTAAGATATTGCTAATTAGTAAATTATGTATGATGTTCCTTATGATATTATTTTGAGTATAAAGAAGAGGTTTGTTTCTGCGCCATCTTTGGAGCATGCTACGTATAATTGGTGCCCATGAATGAAACATAAATGACTCCTACAGTTTTGTGGGTGAAATATGAGCTGATGCGATGGAGTTACATGACTGAATTAGAAACTATCGTCAACTTTGGCACCCAGTAGGGCAATTGTTTGTTTATACTTTTGTAATGAATAGAGATGGCCCAGTACTTTAAATTCAACCACAACCCTTAGTTTAATTTTAGTAATTTGCTATTACTTCAATTCGCATTTTTTTCTTTCCTTCCTCTGCCGTTCATTTCTTCTAACATATTTTCGTTTCCTTTGACTTCTTCTGCCCTCTACAGTCTCTATTTTAATTTATTTTATTCTTTCCTCTCCTTTGGTTTCTTTTACTCTCCTCTCCTTTCTTTTCCTTTCCTTTCCTTTCCTCTCCTTTCTTTTCCTTACCTTTCCTTTCCTTTACTTTCCGGTCCTTCCCTTCACTTTTTTTTAATAAACTTTATTTTATTCTATTTTATTTTATCTTATTTTATTTCGTTTTATTTTATTCTATTTTATTTTATTCTATTTTATTTTATTTTATTTTACATATTTTTGTAAGTATAACGAGCTCAAGACCAGTTGATAATAATTCTTAGTTAATTATTATTATTTTTCATTAGAGGATTATTATCAATTTTATTTTGTTTTGTTGTTTTTCTGACAGGGTGAATGATTGATGTATATTGGAACGATTTTTCGTCATCCCTTGTCGACGAACGAAAATCGACACTGATGATGGCACAACGCCGAAACCGGTTTGTCTCAAAACCAAATTTGACAAGGGATGACGAAAAATTGCAATATACATCGATTATTATCAACTGGTCTTGAGCTCGTTATACTTACAAAAATATGTAAAATGAACAGACCGTAAAACCAACAACAAAATTATTTTATTTTATTTATTTCATTTTATTTTATTTTATTTTATTTTATTTTATTTTATTTTATTTATTAATTTTATTTAATTTTGTTTTATTTTATTTTATTTTGTTAATTGATATTAGAGGAAAAATTACAACGTTATGCACAGCGATGGTATGGGATGACATGTTTCGAAGTGCCCAACTTCTCATCAGACCCCTTCACGGACACTGAGATATGAACCCAAGTGTCTGCACCAAAGCCGCTGTTAGAGTACTCTAACAACTAAGCTATGATGCCCTGTAGCGTCACGATGCATTTTTCCTCTAATGTGCTATTTGCTTTTTCCTTTTATACATTCTTTGGTACAAACAAACAAAACAAACTCCGATGCTGAATACTCTTTACGAATAGTCATTATTTTGTACGTAACGGCATAAAAGGATCGAGATAGATATTGACTTATATGTATCAAAATGTTCAGGACGAAAAGAGAAATTGATTAAGCCATGTCCGTCCGTCCGTCTGTGAACACGATAACTTGAATAAATTTTGAGATATCTTAATGAAATTTGGTATGCGAGTTCCTTGGCACTCATCTCCGAGCACTATTTAAAATGGGCGGAATCGGATGATAGCCGCGCCCACTTTTTATATATAGAATATTTTCGAAAACACAAAAAAGTGATTACTCAGTACATAATACACCTATAAGGATACCATTTGGTGAATACATTGAGATTGAGGCATAAAATACATTTTTCAAGAAATTTTTGAAAATGGGCATGGCACCGCCCACTTTTGATTAAGTCAAATTTAGAAACAATATTAATCATAAATCAAAAACCGTTCAAGATATCGAAACTAAATTCAGCACGCGGGTTTCCAGGTATGCAAGGAATGTTTCAGGAAAAAATGGGCGGGATCGGTTAAGGTCTACGTCCACTTTTATATGAAAGATTTTGAAGAGGATCGTAGATATATTAAATAGGCAATAACTTTGTGTAAAAATGTTTTACATCATTTATATTTCACTTTTAAAGTTTCCGTAAGCAAAGAAATCCAAAAACTTAAAATTTTCGAAAATGGGCGTGGCCCCTTTTATTATTATTATTATTATTCTTTATTCACTCTATGATAACAATATCTTACAGACTAGAGATATAAAACAAGATTAAAGTAGGAGTTAAACTTATCTAAGTACTCTGATTAGGTACTACGGATTATAAGAAGTAATCTTATAAGCGAACTCAGATCTTGGCATTGCATAGTCAAGACCAAGCTTTTGATAGATATTATTAAGTTCACTAACAGCTCTATTAATGGGGGCAAAATAGAGGTAATTCGATCTAACTGGTATTACATAGAAAGGATACAGAGTACGAAGTATCCTATTTGGGACGTTAAAGCGTAACTGCTCAAGCAGGAAAGCGCAATCAATTAAGCCGTTAATCACATCGTAAATGAACATTATTGATTGAATTGTTCGCCTACTTGCAAGAGATTTTAAGTTTATAAGCAAACAACGGGCTTTGTAAGATGGATAAGGATCAACAAAGTGAAGCGGGAAAAGAGCAAAACGAGTGAAACTCCGTTGTACTCGCTCGATTCTATCAAAGTGGGAGCTGTACAGAGGGTTCCAGATAATGGACCCATACTCCAACTTAGATCGGACAAGACAATTAAAAATGGATTTCCGAGTATAGGGATCAACAAAATCTTTTGTATAACGCTTTAAAAAACCTAAGTTCGAGTATGCCTTGGGGATGACACTATTTACATGATTTACAAAGGTAAAACTAGAATCAAACAGAACCCCTAGGTCGGAAAATACTTCAACTGAAGACAGTTGATTGCTTAGGATAGAGTAACTTGTATTGATACGATTTCGGGTTTTCGACAGCGTCATATGAAAACATTTGCGGATGTTAAGTGATAATTTGTTTTTGACGCTCCATTCAGTAAGATTGTCAAGTTCGTTCTGAAGCCGAAGAGCGTCAGACGAGCAGTTCACACTACTAAACAGTTTCAAATCGTCGGCGTAGAGTAGATATTGGGAAAAACTAAAACACGAACCAATATCGTTTATGAAAAGGACAAAGAACAGTGGGCCTAGAATACTACCTTGAGGAACACCGGAAGTAGCCACAAAAGAGTAAGACTTAGTCCCAGCAATTTCAACAAACGATATTCTATTGGTGAGGTAAGAGCGTAGCCACAAAAGAAACACTGAATGGAAACCCAATCGTTCAAGTTTATATAACAGAATATCGTGGGAGACTGTATCGAAAGCTTTGCTGAAATCGTTGTAGATCGTATCTACCTGAGATCCACTCCTAAAAGCCGATATACAGTACTCGGAGAACACAGCGAGATTAGTAACTGTAGAGCGACCACTGACAAAACCATGTTGGATCAATTAATTCCTTAACTGTGAAAAAAAGCTTGTCCTTAACCACCTTTTCAAAAAGCTTTGAGAAGGTAGTTAATTTGGAGATAGGTCGGTAGTTTTTGACATCGTTTTTGTTACCAGATTTATGGATGGGCGCAATTGAACCCACCTTCCACCTGTCAATAAAAATTCCAGAGGAGAGGGAAAGGTTAGTTATGTGGGATAGAGGATTAGAAAGGGATAAGCTGCATTTCTTGAAGAAAAACGAGGAGATACCGTCAAGGTCACATTTTAGAGACAGTTTTAGGGAAGAAATGCCGATCTGGATATCTAGCTCAGTAACGGAGAGGGCACCGAAATCTAACCGTTGAGCATCAAAAACATCACTATATGAGTTAGAAGAGTTCATAGTATCACATACAAAGTTGGATTTGAAAAATTCTGCAAAAAGGTTTACAGTGTCTGACAAACTAGTAGAAGCAACATCATCAAGATTCATACAGTTAGGGATATTTGCGCACCCTTTCCTGGATCGAACACAGTTCCAGAAAGCTTTTGGATTTGACTTAAGCTCATCTTCGCAACGGGATATATAGTTATTATACAAAATTGTATCCAGCTCATTGAATTGATTCATAAAGCGGACGTGGACTTGAAAAGCTTAAAATATTTGTTTCTTTTATTCTTCAGTCTTTTCAGCCCCCTTGTGTACCAGGGTAGCTTATGTTTTCGAGCAGGAATCAAAGATAAATTGGAGTTTAAGACTTCAAGAATTTGCTCGAGAAAAACTTCAAAGCACTCAGAGACATTACGTCCAAGAAAAATAGAATTCCAATCAATCTCACAAAAAATTGTATTTAAGGAATCATAATCAGCATCTTTGAAATTTAAAGATTGGGAATCAAGCATGTAGGTAGAAGCAAAAGTGCAGAACTGAAGGGATAAGTATAGAGGTACATGATGCATGTCAGACTTGCAGATTGGGAAATTACATTCCTGTAGCTGAAAGATGAGGTTCGCATCGATGAATAAAAGATCAAGGATATTACCAAGCATGTTGGGGATATAATTAACTTGGGTAAGGTTAATGCTGGAAAGACTATCTAAGAAATGTATCTCATGAGGAAGACTTACATTAGTAGCTGTTAAGAAAACATTACTGAGTAAGCTGGACCATACGAGCTTGTTTAAGTTGACGTCGCCTAGAATGCAAAAATGGTCATCTTCATGGTTTTTGTAGATGTTTAAAATATTATTAGTATGAGCTGCATACAAATAATCCGAACTATTAGGTGGAATATAAGATATGCAAATAAACAAACTACCAAAAGTACCGAAAATACGTATACAAAGTTGATCGATAAGAGAATCAGCGTTAACGAGCGTGAAAGCTGACGATCTCAAGGCACGTTTCACCGCAATTAGGACGCCGCCGCCTCTACTACAGCCTGTTTTAAATGCATCTCTGTCCTTACGGTAGATTTGAAAAATATTCTGGTCGAAGAATTCCGCGTCAAAAAAGTCACTGGTTAACCATGTTTTAACCAGCACAAAAACATCAAACTCGCACCGAGACGTAAATAAAAATACTTCTTTCGCCTTAGTACGCATACCAGAGATATTTATAGTGGACTATTCCACAAAACTTTTTATGCCATAACTCCGCCTAAAATTGATTTGTCGAAACGAAATTTGGTGATAATGTTGTATATATAAAGGTAACTGTTTGCTGTAAAAATGGGCGAAATCGGTTAATGTCCTCGCCCAGTTTTTTAACAAAGTCCTGAAAACTTTTTGGTGTAAAATTTAAAAAGCGATATTTCTACAACTAAGCAAGTTATATAAATCAGATTTTGCACACATAATAAGCTTTATAAGAAAAACTCGGACGCAAAAAATTTTTGTCAATTTTAAAGAAGTAGGCGTGGTGTCGCGCACTTTTCAGCATAAAATTTCTGATATTTTCAAAGGCAATCGCTTATAAATCAATCTTGATATTTCAATGAAAATTGGTCAGCTGCTTCTTAGCAGTATGTGTTATACTTCTGCCAAAAATTAGCCAAATCGGAAAACACAAAAGCAAAATATTCGGGCACGTATTAAAAGCCCACTGCAATAGCGAAGTTATATATCTTTTTTGATTTTCATACCTTTCATAAACATTAAATGTATCTAAGTATGAGAAGAAGAAGAGAAAAGTTCACTTAAAGGATCAGCACGATGAGCGGAGTCGATTTAGCCATGGCCGTCTCTCCGTCCGTCCGTCTGTCTGTCTGTTCGTCTGTCTATTTGAACGCAAGCTAGTCTCTCAGTTTTACAAAAGAATGCTGAAATTCGTTGTTTGCTTTCGCCATTTTATAATATACTGGCAAACCGGGTAGACGTTGTGTTGACATTTTGACACATAGAACACATCTATATATAAAATGTCATTAACTTGAACCAAATAAACTCCTGACTATACCGAACTGCAGCTTTATATAACCTGGGGGCTTTTCCAAAAGCTATATACAGACTGTGTCGTGCCCAGCGAACTCCTGAACCTATCGTGAAAGTTCGAGAGCAAAACAAAACACAAAATATGTGGGCGTGGCACCGCCCACTTTTGAAAAATTATGTAGATATTGACCAAATTTCATTAATTTACACCAGAAAAGTTCGGAGTTATGACGAATTAAAACTTTATATAGCCTGGGGGCGTGGCTCCGCCTACTTTTACAAAACTATATATTATCTATGGTGTACCCAGTGAACTCAAGTATATATTGTGAAAATTTCATAAAGATCGGTTGAGTTCTTTGGCACCTATGAAAGACATCCTTTTTTATATCTCTTTTTGTTACGCATACAAGGTATATTATTCGGCATAAACGAATCGATATATATATTTATTAATGTATATCAAAACGTTCAGGAGGAAAAGTAAAATATCCGGGCAAGAAGTTAATACCCCACTGCAAAAGCGAAGTTGTATATCTTTTTTGATTTTCATACCTTTCATGAACATGAAATGTTTGTACGTATACTGAAATGATCAGGAGGATGAGCTGAGTCGATGTAGGCGTGTCCGTCTCTCAATACGTCTATCTGTCTGTCCGTCTGTCTGTATGAACGCAAATACGAACTGAAAGTATTAAAATAGACCTTCGTAAATTGGGATGACATAATAGATCACTACTAGGTTTATAATGTTCGGTTCCACCCGAACTTAGACTGCCGTATTTATTTTATAACAAATTTTTCTATATTATAATAAACTTTTTTTTTAAGCTTTTTTAATTGACGGTACTGCAGTTTGGCCATACCTATCGATACATACATGATACCTTAAATGTATAGTTTGGTCATAAAGTGGGACAATTACCCTCAACATTTATATTATAGATACTAGAAAACCCGGCCTAGCTTCGTTGCCTCTTAGAACTTATAACAGAGAGTCTAATTGTAATCATTTTGTTTCCGCAACCATTTGGGATATATAAGTTAATCACAGTTAAGCTTATTGCAACACTTGTTAGCACATTTCGTTTGATACTCATATTTTACTAACATATTTTGGGTCACATTGGTACACATATTAATCGGTAACTGAAAAACCGGTGGAGATATTGAAATATCAGATATCTTAAATTTTTAGTTAGACGTCTTATAATAAAATGGTGACAGCTGCATTTAATTCTGTTTATCGAGTTTTGAGTGTTGAGCGCCCATTTAGCGACAAAAACACTCCCCGAAGGTTTTGCGAGGTGTTGTCGAATTGACAGTCCTTGGTCGGATATGAACCCGGTACACTCCGGTACTCCCTTGCGGTATTGCCCGACAGTCGTGGTAGCGATTTGGTATGTCCAATGGAACTTCTAGGTCGTGTCATAAGTAATGAGAGGTGAGGGGCATCATGTCCGTAGATCAACCATCGAGTTGCATGTCATTACCTTTGTGCATATTAGCCACCTCTTACGACCGGTATGCCTGCCTCGGGTATATTCTAACCCCCTTACCCGCAGGGGGGAAGTTGGAATCGATATTTTCCGTATACATTCAGGTTTGTGTGATACAACTAGGTACCATATTTTTATACCTTCCATGAACATGAAATGGTATATTAACTTTGGTCCGATGTTTGTAACGTTTAGAAATATAAGAGATAGACCCACCATTAAGTATACCAAATTGATCAGGACGATGAACTGAGTTGATACAGCCATGTCCGTCTGTCCGTCCGTCTGGAGGATTATGACAATTTCTCCCTCATTTTTAAAGATTAAAACTTGAAACTTGGTGAGATATTATCTTATGGATATTAAAAAATTTCGTAAAAAAATCACCAAGATCGGAGCTCTATATAGTATATATCCCATACAACCGATCGTTCATGCTGACAAAGTTTTAGAGAACTTTAAACAATGAGTATTTAAGTTTGCACGTATTCATGAAAGGTATAAAGCCTTCGGCACAGCCGAAGACAGCGCCGTCCTTACTTGTTTTATATTGAATTTTTTCTTTGGAAACTCTGACTCCCGTACTTACTTACGGTATAATGTTGTGCTTCAAAATCGATTATTTCCCTTCACAAGCCGAGGTTAACCGCGAACGCTCAAAATAGTATTACTTGTATTCCTTAAAACACAGACTATTAGGGCAATTGCAAGAATTTGCAGGCATGCATAAGAACAGATATAATCAAAGTAACTGAGTCTTAATAGCAATCTTTCCCCTTGCCGAGAATGGAAATACTGCGGAACCTTTCTAGTGAAACATTTTGAGGTTAAGTACAAAACTCTTGAGTCCCATTTTTGAATATTTGTTTATTTACGTAATAGTAATGTAAACATCTTATGCTCAAATTTTAAAGAATTGGTAAAATCTAGAATATTTATTCCCTTGTACACAGCTTTTGGTCTATATATTAATGAGTTTCATGTCTTAAATTAAATATATACAGGGTGGCTGATGAATTTTGCTACATTAAGAAACTCAAATAATTTTTTTTTCAGTGTATGGAATTCATTTTTCTTTTATTCATGTTAAAGCTCATTAAATTTTATTAAATATAGCTTAATTAGTTTTAAAAATAAAGGAATTTAAATGCCCCCCCTGCTCGTCGATGCATGTGCGGCAGCTTACCAAAAAGTTGTTCATTACTGCTTGGAGAGTTGAGACAGGAATAGCCGCAATTGTTTCTCGAATGGATTGCCTTAGTTCATTCAAATTTGTTGGTTTTGCTTTGAAGACTTCCTGTTTGCAATAACCCCACAAGAAAAAGTCAGGTGCAGTAAGGTCAGGCGACCTGGGTGGCCAACGGAATGTGGAGTTTCTGGATATCAGCTTATTGGGAAATTTTCGTCGCAATTCTGTCATAACAGGTTGGGCTATATGAGGAGCTGCACCATCTTGCTGAAACCACACAGAGTTGAAAGAAATTCTCATTCGGCGTAATTCTGGATAGAAAAACTCTCTCAACATGCTCAAGTAACGGTCTCCAGTAACCGTAACGGTGTGACCGTTTTCTTCGAAGAAGTAGGGCCCGACAATGCAGCGTGATGAAACTGCACACCACACTGTGACACGAAGTGGATGCAATTCCGTCTCATAGAGTATCTGTGGGTTGGAAGCACTCCATATTCGACAATTTTATTTGTTTATGTTGCCGTTTAAATCGAAATGGGCCTCGTCAGACATGAAAAGACAGTTCAACATGTTTCCATCCTCTTCCACCATTTGAAGCATCTTCTGGCAAAATTCCAAGCGAATCGGCAAGTCTGCAGCGTTCAGTTTGTTGGCCATTTGAATTTTATATGGGAATAAGTCCAAATCTTTGTGCATAGTTGACTGTAATGACTGTCTGCTTACACCCATTTGAGCAGATAAGCTTCTTGTCGAAACACGTGGATTGTTTTGTATGGCAGCAGCTACAGCAGCGATTGTTTCCTCCGTTCGAACTGAAGGGTTTCGATGGTAAGGTCTTCTGTTGACTGTCCCATGCTCGGCAAAATTGTTTACAAGTCTTATTATGGTCCATCTGCTCGGAGGATTGCCGCCAAACGTGCGCCTATACTCTCTTTGAACCGAAACTACGGACTCCAGTGCGTGATAGCGGCGGACAATCCAAATTCTTGTTTCAGTGTCCCAGTTATCCATTTTTGTTAAACGTAAAAGTCAATCTGCAAAATAAAAAAAAAATTAACCAGATTCATTAAATAGAAAAAAAGTTATTTAATTTTTTTTTGGTAGCGGCTTTTATTAGCCACCCTGTATATAAGCTAAAATTTAACTTTTTTTGAATTCAGTTAAGAAGGAAACGCTAACACATAGTCGCCCCTTAATATAATGTTCGAAGAAACTTTTTAATTTAAAAAATTTGTAACAATAAATCGAATGTTTCAACTTTTTCTTTAGTAGTTGTGTGGTAAGTGTGCCCAATTAACCCTGGAATTGCGTTATTTCCAATAAGTAACCGCTTAAAGCATACCCTAATCTCTTACTGGGTTTTGAGGTTGCCGAATGCGTGGCGAGCTCGCTTCTTCGGTGCGATGTATCGACGAATTAGTTTTCCCAGGTGAGTCATTATCATTAGCGATTTGAGTCTTTTTACTTTCTCGAATCATTGGCGATACTAGTATTTTCCATTCCTTACTTGCGGCAAGATAAAACGAGTAATCCCGTGAATAGTCTCGCCGTCGTATTTGTCGACAATATTGTTAGATTTGGTTGGTGAACAACCTGGAAAGGTTGCGAAAGTAACTGTGGATCCTTGTACAGAGCATACCAGTGGAGGGGCCCTTCCTCGTTGCTATGCACTCTTCGGAATAGAAAATAATCAAGACTCCTAATGGTGAAAAGGAAAGCCCCGATAAGTAGAAATTAAACACAGTGGGGATAGGATACCATCCTAGGGCAGATGCAGCTAATTCGACTAGGTTTGGATGCCCAAGGAATTACCCTCAAGGAAAACTAATTTCTCGAATTCTAGACGATATCATCATCGCCTTTTTGTTTATTTGGTACACTTTACTGAAATAATTATATATAGAAGCATGCACACAGATATATTTTCTTCCTATGTAAGAGACTTACTACCTCATAAGAAAGTTGTAGGCGCCATTGCTTAAATTCTAACTGTATATTATACAAATATATATCAAGTACGTACAAATCTCTGTGCGAACAAAGCACCAACAATGACAAAGCGAGTTTTTACATGAAATGATAAATTTTGATTGGATTTGAAAAAGTTCGAGTCGAGTTTTGTTAGACAACCGCGTTAGCACGGTTTCCACTCTAGTTAGAAATTTGTAGATGAAGATGTGTTAGATTTTGTTGTATCTATTCACACCCGCTCTGCTACGAGTACTGGTTGTGTGTCATTGAAATGTTTAGACAGTATTGAAAATGAAAACAAACAAACGAAATATTTTTAAAGTGTTTTAAATTGGTTGGAGTGTTAACAAACAAACTCACAGCTCAATGTTCAATAGTTTTCTCATTTATTAAAAAAAACTTGTGCTGTAGCACGTGTTTCGAACGTTTTATTTATACCACGAAAATGTTCATATTTTTCTCGCTGTTGCTGTTTTTATGTAATTTAAATTCGTTACGGCGATATAATTGAAAATTGCCAATATTCCTAGTGAAAAAGTATGTACATTTGAATGTTAGTGGAAAAACTTTTACGAGTACAAGCAGTTATCTATGCGAAATGTATTTACTCCTTTATATACTAGTAATCAGAGAAGTGCACTAGGTCAGCGCCATTGCAATAGCGGACAAGTAGAAAAATATAAAATTCAAGTAGTAACCAATCAGATTAAAAACCAATATAGGTACCTCGATATCCCATCTAATAAGAGCTAAAAGTGTGTAGATTTAAAGCTTTTATGGGCAATTTCGTGTTCACTAGGCGGTTTTGGTCATAGAGAATTTGTGTACGGTCAGTACGAGACATTGCTGGACAAGAAATGCTTGTCCGAAAGCACCAAGCTAACCAAAGGCGGAGCGCTGCGAAATATTGATCTGAAAGTAGTCGGTAGTTTTCTTGGTTTGTTTTTTGGTAAAAAAAAACTTTTTTATGAAGATTCACGGAGCCTTGGTAGAAGCAATGAATATTGTAGAGCGGAGAAACCGCAAACCGCAGTTATATAAATAATTAAGAGCATTTTTTGATCTTTTTTACTAGCACCTAACCGACCGTAAACCTTCTTTTTTTCTGAATATTTATCAATGGTCTAAAGTTGGAAGTCAAGTGAAATACATTTAAAATTAAACAAAATATTATTTTTTTTTGATTGTACGAGTATTAAGTATTTTGATAAGTTCCAAATGAAAATGCGTACTCTTAGATATATTTACATAATAAAATATTTTACTTATAATATTTGTCTCCACTTAAGATTTAAAAGCACTATATTTTCAAAATTATAGAAATAAAACTGTATAAGCCGTTAAAAATAGTGCTTTCGTGTGATTACTAATAGGTGAATTCTGTAAGTAGTATCTAGTCACTAATAGCGACATTTTGTGGTCAATTTCAATTTTAAGACAATTTGGTAATCAGTAAGCTGTCTCACATCTCTGGTCTCAAAAAAAGAGTTACTATTCTGTCAGCTGGTTCCAGGCCAGGTAGGTCAAAACAGAGACATATTGGGTTAAAAATTAAATAAATTTAAAGAAATAAATTTTAGGTTTGGAACCATTTATATATTTAAAAAAATTATATTCAATTAAGAAAAATAAATAAAATAAGAAGTAGTTATAGATTGTCTTCGATCCTGGGTTCGAACCTGCATCGCACACGTTGGCTGGAGACACTTACTAGCTGCGCTGGTTGGTTGGCTGGTTCTAGTGCGAGTCTCCTGCGACTCCAATTAGCGCTGATGCGCCGTTTTGATACCACAACTCGTGAATTAACCAATGAAGGATGTATTATAGAAGACTTTGAATGTGCTTGTATAGTATAGTTGGAATCCCATCCGACTATATCCACCCTGTGGAGTTCAAATATTTAAGGAGGTCCCCAGGCTTCATGTCCCTAAGCTCTGGGAGACTTTCGAAAAAGGGCCTGCCAAGGTATTTAGTTGTCTGCCCCCAGTGCACTGGACACTCGCACAGTAGGTGCTCCACCGTCTCTTCCGCCCCCGGGAGACTGCAACTGCAGCAAGAAACGTTGTGCTCTAGCCCCATCCGCGCCGCGTGAGCCCCAATAGTCCAGTGCCCTGTTAGTACTGCTATCAGCCTGAAAATGTCCCTTCTATTCATCCTGAGAATGGATCGTGCCTCGTTGTAAGATGGCCATATACATGGCAGACGCTTCCACCTTTTATTTGCCTCGCTAAACCAGTGCTGAGAGATTCTGCCCTTGATAAATCCCAGGGGTACGAGGACCTCCTTCGCTCCTGTGACATCAAGAGCCGATCCACCTCGGGCTCTGCCATCTCGTTTCCCTGTATATTTCGGTGCCCCGGCACCCAAATTTAGGAAACGATATGCCGACTAGCCAGCCTCGTGGCCCACTCCCTGCACTGATTCACCAGGCTCGATGTTATCGTTGCATACCCCAGAGCCCCCAGGGCTGCTTGGCTATCAGAAAATATTGCTATCATTTTACATATGCCTTCCGTTTCAAGCAAAGCCTTGCATGCCTCCTGGATTGAAAAGATCTCTGATTGAAACACGCTCGCTGAGTCCGGGAGGCGCAAAGAAATGGAAAGAGCCGGGTGTGTTGCGAAGACTCCTGATCCAACTCCACAGGCCATCTTGGAGCCATCCGGACACACTGAAATGTCGAAATTGTGAGTGAATTCGCCTTCATTCCAGTCCTTTCTGGTTGGAAAGAGAATCGAATAATTTATATCTATCGCTGTCCTGGGACAGATATAGTCCGATTGGGTTGCAATGTACGATTCATTAATATTGAAGAGTATGCGGCCGTGTCCGTACGTGCGTTCTCTCCATAGTCCCAACTCGCGGAGCCTAAGTGCCCTCTGTGATGCTGTCTCCTTAATGAAGAGATCGATCGGTAGCATGTTGCAGATCACGTTCAGAGCCTCTGAAGGGCATGATCTGATGGCACCTGTGATTACTCCACAGGCAGCTCGTTGAACTTTGCCAAGCATGCTACTTATGTAGTCCGCCTCGACTGCCTTCCAAAACACAAGTGCACCGTAAGTAAGTATCGGTCGGATGACTGCCTTGTACATCCATGCCGTGAGTTCCGGCCTGAGACCCCACTGTCTCCCTAGCATTCTTTTGCAAGCATACAGAGCCCCATAAGCTCTTTTGCCCCTGTGTTCTGTATTTAGTCTCCAATTCAACTTAGGCGTCAAAAATACACCAAGATACTTCACACTGTCAGAAAGACTCAACTCCTGGCCGTTGAGAGAAGGTAGAGAAAAGATTGGGATTTTCGTCCTAGTTGTGAAGAGAACCAACTCCGTCTTGGAAGGGTTTACGTTGATCCCAGCAGTCTGTGCCCATTCGCTCAGCTTCGCCAGTGCTCCCTGCATTATCCCACTGAGCACATTGGGGCTCCAGACACCATTATGGCTACATCATCCGCGTAGGCCGCCACCTTCACTCCCCCCCTGTTGAGTTGACGAAGTATGCCGTCTAAAACGCAGACCCAGAGAAGTGGTGACAGAACGCCCCCCTGTGGAGTACCCCTCCACGGATGCGTAGTGACCTCACTATCTCCAAGCTTGGCACTTATCAACCTTGACCTCAGAGCAGTTCCTATTTAGTTTACAATAGGGTCCTCTATGCCAAGTGTAAAGACCGAAACCTCTATCGCCTCTAATCGAACGTTATTGAAGGCTCCTTCTATGTCCAAGAAAGCCGCCAGCATGTACTGTTTTCCTTCCAATGTAGCTTCCACCTTGTGTACTACTTCGTGAAGAGCGGTTTCGGTTGATTTACCCTTGAGATACGCGTGTTGCGCTGTTGACAACCCAGGGGTACCCAAACTTCCGCGAATATGAGCATCCGCTAGTCTTTCGAAGGTTTCTAGAACAAATGACGATAGACTAATGGGTCTAAAATCCTTAGGCTTCTCATGGCCCCTCTTATTGACCTTTGGGATGAAGACCACACGGGTTCCTCTCCAATTTAGAGGGACGTGATTTAGCCGAATACAAGCCCTGAAAATAAGTTCCAACCAGGGTATCACCACCGAGCTTGCCCTCTGCAGCATGGCTAAGAAAATTTCATCCGGACCTGGCGATTTATATGGTGAAAAACTGTTGATTGCCCATTCAATCTTCCTTTGCGTTATAAGCCCATTCACTATCTGAGGGGAGGGTACTGTCCCACTACGTTCCCTTGGTTCCATCTCCATGGAGCTACAGCCTGGGAAGTGTGTACTTATAAGCAACTCAAGAGTTTCCACCGAGCTGCTTGTCCATGACCCATCATCCTTCCTGATGAAGGATGGACAGGACTTTTCTTTTGAGAGAATTTTTCCCATTCTCGAAGATTCTTTGGTCGATTCGATAGATGAGCAGAAGTCCCTCCAGGATTCCTGCCTGGCCTTTCGAATCGCCTTTTTATAGCACCTGAGACTCTCTTTGTATGGTTGCCAGTTACCAGTAGAGTGACTCAGATTGAAAAGTTTGCGCGTCTCTCTTCTGAGCCTGAAGAGATCCGGGTTCCACCAAGGAGGATACGACTTTTTACTAAAGCTTTTAGGACAAGCTATCCGTAGAGCCGACCCCAAGGCCTTCTCTAGCTTGTTACTGCTTGCGTTCAGGTCACCCACTGATGTGATTTCCTGAACCGAAGATATACCTAGCTTGTTGCTCACCACCCTACAGAACTTATGCCAATTAGTCCTTCTTGGTTTGTGGTGAGGAATAAAGGATTCTAATTTGAGACCTATATCGAAAAGTATCCACCTGTGGTCTGAAAAAGATAGACGTTCCGATACCCTCCAGTTATCTACCTGAATACTACTGTTACCATTTAGTAGCGTTACATCTAGCACCTCCTCCCACCCGTTGAAAGTATCCGTGCTAGGAAATACAAAGGTGGGTGTGCTTCCCTGATTACAAACTATTAAATCCATACTAATCATATAATCGAAAAGTGACTCACCACGCATGTTTATTTCCGAACTCCCCCCTAGAGAGTGTGTTGCATTGGCATCCGCCCCGATTATGATGTTTTGTGACTTCCAGTCCCGCAACAAGTTTCGGACCTCCTCCGGCGGAGTTTCTCTGTCGTGTGACATGTAGCACGAGGCAATAACCGTGGTGACTCCGTCAGCTGTCTCCATTGTGATCGCCGTGAGATCTAGAGAACTGTGGGAAGAAATAAGAAAAGCATTGTAGTTAGATTTTACCAAAACGCATGTCCTCGGCTAACCGTCCTCGCGTTTGTAAAACGCAGAATAGCCCCTTATCGAGAGCCCCTTCACCTCAGTGTTCCTCACCCAGGGCTCCTGTATTAGGGCAATATCAGCGTGCTCCTCCTTTAGGAAGACGGCAAGGTTGTCCGAGGCCAGCTTGGAGTGCTGGAGATTGATCTGGACAACCTTGAGACCCATCATGCCTATGAGGGTCCGGATACTTGGTCGGCGAGCTGCAAGTCCTCCAGGAGCTTGTGAGTGTCGTCGACCTCATCCACTTCTTCCTCATCCCCCTGATGAGGTCGAAGTATTTTGATTTTGGCGCGCCGCACGCCAAACTTCAGTAGGAAGTCCGTTCTTTCCAGCGGCGCAATACTTTCCTCGTTGATGAGGAGTAGGAAAGACAGGCTGTTCCTCTTTGACTCTTCCATCTGATGACCATCCAGTCACCCATCGGAACCTGCCGGTTGTGTGCCTGAAGGGATTTCAACAGCGTCCCGCTGTCAATCCTTATTCCCGGGATCCACACCCGAGCTCTTGGTCGTCGAGGAATTTCGGCCGCTGGGATGAGCTTTAGCCGTAAGCCCTCCCAGGCACCGCGCAAATCTAAGAGGCACTTCGCCAGGAAATCCTTCGATTGTCGGTCCTCGCATTTGACCACCCTGTAACCGCGGACAACCTCCGCCGAGTCGAATGAGGGGAGATTTCCCTCCGGGTTGGCCATCACGAAATCGATGACCATTTGAGACAACCTAGCCTCCATCTCCCCCCACCTCTCCAGGACGGTCTTGCCGCTGTTTGTGGTCTCATCCAAGAGGGCAACGTGCAGGTTGCACCTGGCCATGTCGGCGAAAGACTTTGCCCCCTTCAGCACTCCGGCTGAGGTGGAAGCCTCCCCACCGGTAACCCTGCTCCTCTTAGAGCCTTCAGGGGCCTCTTCTAGAGACCGATTCCGTTTCCCTGCTGGGGATCTCTGCTTGGTGTTCAAGTACGCCCGGTACTCGTCCACCACCGCTTGAAAACTGATGCGGTCGGCCGCATCCTTGGGATGAACGGTACCATTCACCGTGTTCCGTTCTATCCTCTCCAGGACAGACAGAGCGAACTGGTATCGTTTTCTCCCTAACTATGCTTTAGACTGCGTCTTTTTAACAGAAGACTGCCTCTTGGCAGCCTTCGAAGAATGTTGGTTGCGTGGCGGAGTACCGTTTCCTACGGTACTTGCTCCGACGCTTCGTCCGTCCGTCTCTTCACTGGAGGAGAGAAACTCGTCATCATAGGAGTTCGTCTTCCCCAGCCTTAGTCTCGTACTAGTGTCCCCCTTTCATCTAATGTCGCCTGTGTTCGTGCGTGATGTCCCTGGCGTAGTGTCTAGTGTCCCTTCCTGTCGTTCGTCATTAGTTTTCGTATCTTTGTTTTGTTTGTTGTTGGTATTTGTTTTGTTATTCATAATTTGATCCCACGAGTATGCACGGAAAGGGTTTGTCACCCGCCCGCAGAGCCGGCATGCGCGCGAAAAGGCACTTATATAACCGACCTTGCCCGGGCGTCGGAGGGAACCGTTCGCGATCAGCTATTCGATATACACCCGCTGACCATTCAGCCATCAGCACGGTGTCTAACACCTTGGCTTAGGGTGGCGTTGGCACGGATGTCCTCACATTTCCTGCAGTACCCTCTGCCTGAGTCTGTAGGAAATATGAGGTGTTCCTCTTCGTTCGTCCCGCATTGAGAGCCGTCACCAGAGTGCTTTCAATGCGAAACTTAAGCCCCTTCTCCACGGCAAGGCCACCAACAATGAAGGCGCTAATGCGACATTTTTACAGGCGCTGTCAAATGCTGTACTTAAGATGTATGCAAATGTATTTTCACCACATATCATTGGTGAACTTTTTGTGATTTTATCTTGTAGAATACCGAAATTATCTGAAGTCACAAAAATTGTCTCTAATGAAAACTCTCAAATTTAGTGCCCTGAGATGAGACAGACTTACAGAATACAGCTCTAAGACACAGTTATGAATCTTAAAAACGTATATAAAGCTTCATAAAAAACTCAACAAAAGCCTCAAATGTGACTCCAAAAAGATCTAAGAATCATGAAACACCAGGGAAAATGTGCCTAAAAAGAGTTGAAAAAGACTCAAAAAAATTTCAGAAAAGCATTAATATAATGCGAGTCTAAAAAAGCTCTGAAGTTCATTTAAAAAGAGTCACACTTCAAATTCATCGAATTCGGAGTTCTTTTGGATTATTTGTTATCATTCATTTTAGTGTGCCGGCGAAGAACGTTACTTTGCTTATTTTGGGCTGCGAAAATAGCTCATTTCTGAGGGCAATGCCCTGATATATGGGCTTTTAAAAGCTCCGAATGGAGTCTTTTTTTCCTTCGTTTGGTTAGCTAGGCAGTCACTGCTTCCAATATATCGATAGTTAGTCATTCTTAAATAGGTCACAAAAATTTACAAAGTCACTGGTTCCAAAAGTTGACGTTCACTGGTTTCAAAATTTTAACTGTTTTGGAAAAAGTCACTGGCTCCCAAAAAGTGATTAAAAAGAAAACAATGGTTTCAAAATTTTCACTGTTTCGGATAAGCCACTGGTTTCAAAACACTCACTGGCTATAAAACATGCACTGGTTGCAAAATATTTACCAGTTCCAGAAAAGTCACTTTCCGTAAAATATTCACTTTTTCTCAAATAATCACTGGATTCAAAATGCTTACTGGTTTCCAAAAAGTCATTCTCAAAACATAAGTGGCTTCAAAATATTCACACAAAAAAGTCCCTGATCATAAAATATTAACTTTTCTCCAATAGTCACGGTTCCAAAATATTCACTGGTTTTCAAAGGGTTATTCCAAAAAATTCAGTAGTTTCGAAATATTCACCGGTTAAAAAAAGTTTCTGATCGGAAAATCGTCACTTGTTACAAAGCAGACGCTTGTTGAGAAATATTTACTGGCCCGAAAATATTCACTTTTTCTAAAATAATCACTGGGTCTCAAACATTTATTATGGTTGCAAAAGTTTTACTGGCTTCAAAAAGTCATTCTAAAAAGTCAGTGTTTTCAAAATATTCACAAAACATACACTGGTTTGCAAAAGTCATATCAAAATATTTAATTGTTCCCGTCTTGGCTAAACATATACACACCCACATACACCACTACAAAAAGCAGAGTATTAGCAAAATGCTCCTCAGCTTCGATACGCACACTTTACCCTTTGACGTTCTCTGTCTACAAATAAGCTCTCGGTACAAGTTAGTGGAAAGTCGGAAGCTACATATACCGAGAAAAACGTTTTAATTGCAGATAAATTTATTCGGAAGAAACTTTCTTTTATATAAGCAACGCGATAGATGGAAAGTGAAATAATCCTCTCTAGTTTCATAATAAAATTTGGGACTTTATTGGCACGTGTTTGACAGCCAAGCCAATTTGCGCGGCTCTTAACAGCACTAACTACTTTGCTTTGGCTCCGTTTTGTTAATTGGTCAATTGCCAGCAGTTGCGTTTCTGTAATTTTTTGATGTGAATTTTGAATTGTCCTTCTGTCAAAAAGTATTGATGTGAGACATTTTTCTCGTGGTACACACATCGATAGTATTCGAGAATACTACAGGGTGTTTTTTTTACGGGTTTGTTTTTCGAATAGAGATAAAACTGACATTTTGTGGTCAAATCTGGCAACTCTAATGTCATTTATGTTCAGTTTGGTTTGCCATTTCATCATGAACAGGTTGACAAAAGAACAACGCTTGCAAATCGTGCAAATTTATTTCGAAAATAATGGTTCAGTTCGCGAAGTTTACCGTGAGCTCCGTCCATTTTATGGTCGACATAATCGTCCATCAGAGCAATTAATTCGGTTAACCATGGATCGTTTTCGCACTACGTTTACTCTATGTGATAATACGCATCCGCAGAGACGTCGAACAGTGCGCACCGAAGAAACAATTGCCGCTGTAGAGCAAAGTGTTGAAGAGGACCCGAATGAATCGATTCGCCACCGTGCACAGCAATTGGAGCTTTGTCCATCAACTTTATGGAAGATTTTGCGCAAAGATCTTGGCTTGCGACCTTACAAGATCCAGCTTGTGCAAGAATTAAAGCCGCGAGACCATGCAATGCGTCGTGATTTTGGTGTATGGGCCGAAAATGAGATTGATTTCGATGCTGATTTTCATCGCAAAATTTTGTTCAGTGATGAGGCTCATTTTTGGTTGAATGGCTACGTCAACAAGCAAACTTGCCGCATTTGGAGTGAAGAGAATCCACATGAGACCCTTGAAACGCCATTACATCCACAAAAACTGACTGTTTGGTGTGCTCTATGGGCTGGTGGAGTCATTGGGCCATACTTCTTCCGCAATAATGCTGGAGAGGCAGCTACCGTTAATGGAGACCGGTATAGAGCCATGATAACCGACTATTTTGTTCCCGAATTGGATGGCATGAATGTGGATGAGTTGTGGTTCCAACAAGACGGCGCTACATGCCACACAGCGCACGTCACAATCGATTTATTGAAGGAAACATTCGATGAGCGCATAATTTCGCGGAATGGACCTGTCAATTGGCCACCAAGGTCGTGTGATTTGACACCATTGGATTATTTTCTTTGGGGATATGTGAAGTCGCTCGTCTACACCAACAAACCAGAAACGTTAGGGGAATTGGAAGCCAACATTCGTGGCGTTATTGCCGACATACGGCCCCATATGCTCGAAAAAGTGGTTGAAAATTGGACCTGTAGAATTGGCTTTATTCGAGCCAGCCGCGGCGGCCACATGCCCGAAATCATATTTAAACATTAATGGCATAAAATTATCCTTCCAATAAAGCCAAATTGATGGACCTTAAAACGATTTTCTTGTGTTTTATTTCAATTCGAAGTTCTATACCCCTAAAAAAACACCCTTTATATGGATTTCACTTCTACGGAAGGTGCTAGGTCCTGATAGCTATGCAAAGGCCGAGTGTGGAATAAAAGAGAATGAAGGGCTGTAAGAGTTCAGAGCAGATATTATTATACTCGTATTCTAGAGTTTAAAAGCTCAACCTCTTCTCTTTCTAGGTATAATTTGAGACAATTATGTTGCGGACCAGAAGGTATTTAGAGGAAACGTGTTCCCCTGCTGTTTTGAGGAAATGTGGTTGATGAAAGACTTTAACCATTTTAAATCCGTCTTTCGGATAAACATATCCGTTTAGAAAGATTGACTAGCTATGTTCGTGAGGTAGTTTTTTGAGTTTCCAAGCGGCGAGGGAGGGGAGACAAAGAAGGAGATGGGGGTGAAGACTTTGAGGTTGATCTCTTTACCTGTTCAATTGAAGCTACTCTTCTGACACCAATATCATTCTGGTCCAACCCTGTTGAACTGCTCGTTTCCTTGAACACCACCAGTTGGTGTCAGCAAGATTGCGCGACCAATCACCGGTCGGTCGATAGCTATATATGGAGCAAGCAAAGTTTCTTTATATTTCCCCGGCAAGTGACTCGAGGATCTTGTAGCGGCTTTGTACCTTTGAGGCTATTGCGGTGGCATGATTCGCTTGTCACACCCAAGGTAAGGTAGGTGAGTTTTGGCAACTTAATGGACTCTTAAGTCTTGTCTTATCTACGCATTCCACGTCGTAAAGAGAGTTTACGTCGATTTAGGCTGAGATGAGGTCACATTTCGCTCGGTGTAAAAGCTGGCAAGGTCGTGGAAATAACCATAGATTTTTGCACAGAGTTCATCAATGAAGGGGCCCTTACCTGAAGCCGGGTAACTGGAGGTACCAGAGCATGCAGTTTCCATGTGCGATAGAGAACTGTTCACATCGGCAACATTCCTATAAAGCTTCGGAAAGTTTGTTTAGATGTGAATGCAACAACAACATCATAGAAAGGAAAGGACAGGATAAAGATCACATTTTCAAGTGTACGAAATATGATTTTGGGAAAGGAATGAGCGGCTGGTAGGAAGGCAGTTTCATAACCTGGTGGTTCATTTAGTTTGTATTTCTCAGCTATATAAAGCCGAAACCCTCGTGAGTTTTAACAAAATTCGAAAAACTGATATTTGGGTTGCTTACTCAACAGCAATTTTGGCTCAAAAACCTACCAAGAAAGTCAAGAGAAGCCTTGATAAATACTCCATAAGTTTGAGTGGTTTAGGAAAAAGGCATCGCAGACGAAGCATGGATCCAACACTTCATACCCAAAGATAGTAAATTTTGGACAGATTCGATATTGATGTAAAGCCAGATACGACAGTAACTCATAAATTGTGTTAAGAACCAGCCCTCTCCAATTATTTGCTGTCTAAATGATGATAAATGGATGGGCGGTAAGAGGTTTGCGTTTAATAGGAGAATCTCACTGAAAAAATTACTGAAAATCCTATTATTTTTAATTAACACAAAAATTGGAGTATCGCTCTATTGAATGTAGCGAGCAAAAAAAGCGATCACGTTAAAATTTAAGTTCCTTTTTAGTGAAAGAAATATTTTTTATACGAAACGTCAGTATTCAGTAATTAATAGCAGTTACAAATAAAAAATGCGATTCTTTAAAATAGCATGAAAATCGAAAGCTACTTAAAAGTTCTTGGTTGGTAATGCCAAGTCATCATCTTTTGTGAATTTGCTACTTTTTCTTATCGAATGCTTGTTTCAAAGTGATGTCAACAAGAAAAGTTTACACAGCAACAAAGTCTTTGTAAAGCACGAACAACTTCAGCAAGTTGAGGAGATAAGAGTTAAGCAATATTCCACTTCCTTTGCCCAGTTAGCCAAATTCAATCATTGCTAAGTTTGTAATGCCTTCAATGTGGATTGGACTACTTCAACAGTTTTGCCATTTTAAGTGGCTATTATTATTATGGTCTGTGGTTCGGCCCTTTCAGTGTTTTGATCGTTAAAAGTTAACTTTCATTGGTTTTTGTGTTTATTGGATTTGTAATGGGGGCGGTATTACTTCGCGTGGGCTACTACACTGACTGTTTCCTTGCTTATTTTCTCCTTTTGTTTGTTTTATTCTCCACTCTCACTCGATTATGTTGTTTTGTTTTGTCGTATTTTAGGGCGGTTTTATTGCTTACGCAACAAGCAATTTATTCAAAGTTAAAGGTGTAGGCTGGAAAACCATTAAGAAATCTATTTAGGAAATATTAAAGTAAAATTAATAAACAAGAACTGTATTGATCATACTTACAGTGTTCACGAAATAAACCAAGTGATTTTCTTTATTGAAAGTACTGGAGATGAGACTATTGAAAAGGACTTAATACTGTTTTGTACTCTTTGTCAAAATTAAATAAGTTCCAATGCTTAGAAACTGTATTATTAAGTGCTAAATAACACAAAATGAAATGTTAAATAAATTAAAAAAAAAATAAAATAAAATAAAATAAAATATAGAATATAATAAAACAAAATAAAATATAAAAAAATAAAATAAAATGAAATAAAATAAGATATAATAAAATAAAATAATGTAAAATAAAGTAAAATAAAATAAAATAGAACAAAATAAAAGAAAACAAAATAAAATAAAATACAACTATATAAAATAAAATAAAATAAAATAAAATAAAATAAAATAAGAAAAAAAAAAAAATAAAATAAAGTGAAATTAAATAAAATAATATAAAATAAGATAAAATAAAATAAGATAAAATAAAATAAAATAAAATCCAACAATATAAAATAAAATAAAGCAAAATATAATAAAATACCATAAAATAAAAAAAATAAAATATAGAATATAATAAAATAAAATATAAAAAAATAAAATAAAATGAAATAAAATAAGATATGATAAAATAAAATTATTTAAAATAAAGTAAAATAAAATATAGAATATAATAAAAAAAAATTAAATGAAATAAAATAAAATAAAATAAAATAAAATAAAATAAATAAATAAAATAAAAAAAAAATAAAAAATAAATAAAATAAAATATAAGAACATAAAATAAAATAAAATAAAATAAAATAAAATAAAATATAGAATATAATAAAACAAAATAAAATATAAAAAATAAAATAAAATAAGATATAATGAAATAAAATAATATAAAATAAAGTAAAATAAAATAAAATAAAATAAAATAAAATAAAATAAAATAAAATAAAATAAAATTAAACAAAATAGAACAAAATAAAATAAAACAAAATAACACAAAATAAAATAAAATACAACAATATAAAATAAAATAAAACAAAACATAATAAAATATAATAAAATAACATAAAATAAAATAAAATGAAATAATATAAAATAAAGTAAAGTAAATTTATAAAATATATAACATAATAAAATAAAATAAAATGAAATAAAATTAAAAAAATAAAATAAAATACAACAATATAAAATAAAATAAAATAAAATAACATAAAATAAAATAAAATAAAATATAATAATATAAAATAAGATAAAATAAAATAAAATAAAATAAATTAAAACATAGAATATAATAAAACAAAATAAAATATAAAAAAATAAAATAAAATGAAATAAATGAAATATAAAATAAAGTAAAATGAAATAAAACAAAATGAAATAAAATGAAATAAAATAAAATAAAATAAAATAAAATAAAATAAAATAAAATAAAATAAAATAAAATGAAATAAAATAAAATAAAATAAAATAAAATAAAATAAAACCAAAAAAAATAAAAAAAATAGAACAATATAAAATAACGTAAAATAAAATATAGAATATAATAAAACAAAATAAAATATAAAAAAATAGAATAAAATGAAATAATATAAAATAAAGTAAAATAAACTATAAAATATAATAAAATAAAATAAAATAAATTAAATTAAAAAAATACAAAAAAATAAAATAAGATACAATAATATAAAATAAAATAAAATAAAATAAAATAAAATAGAATAAAAAAATAAAATAAAATAAAATAAAATAAAATAAAATAAAATAGAACAAAATTAAATAAAATGAAATGAAATAAAAAATAGGAGTTCAGCTGACAGAAAAGCCAGCGCTCTGTTAATTTAAGAGTTCGCAGAGTGTGCAAAAATTTCTCTGATGAAGAAGTCTAGGAGTTCCCGAAATGGATCTATAAGAAAAGCTATGGCAGTTATCTCTAAAATTTTCCTTTGCTTTGCAATTAAAAACTTTTGACAATTAAGTAAATTATTAAAAAATTCAAGACAATCATATTTTTCAGAAAAATTAATATTCCTGGCCTTTAGCTCATTTGAAGTCATAGATACTTCAAAAATGTGCATTCCGAAAAGCAACAACTCAATTGAATTTTTGGCACACAAAAAAAACTATATTAAATTATGTAATGAAAATTTGGAATCATAAAAACTGTAGGTAATGGTGACGCTATTTTGGGTTGAATTAGAAAATAACATCAAATGTTTCCATATTTTGTATGACTTTATTTCCCTTTGCGATGAGAAATAAGGTCAATTGACCGTATTTACGTTGACCTTGTTACTTCTCACCGTTTTTCTTATCAGTAAATTCCATCGGTTATTACTAAAATCTGGAACAGATGTTATCCGTTCTAGTATGATCCTGAATATAAGATTCAATACCTTAAAGATTAATGTAACCTAGCAAATTATTAATGAGCGCATTAACTACCTCAAGTGCATTCAGTTATCAAATTTGCTTGAAAAATAATTAGAATCTTAATTTGAAACTCTCCGCCCTTCATGAAAGTTTATTTTGGGGAAATATTATTAATATCAATCCTTTTTAATTAATTCGTTGCTCTTGAAGCGTGAAATAAAGTCATTGGAGTGGGTTGATTTGCTCTTTTTTTTTCTTTTTTATGTGCATGACACCCGCAATATTTCTTAATTTATGACGTTTTCTTTTTTGAGTTTTCTTAGAAACTTTTTTTTTTACGTACATCAAAAAAAAAATGTGAAAGTTTTGTTATTTTATAAAAAAATGTGCATACATAAACCCATATCAATTAAAAAGCTGAGAAAGTATGCTGATTGAAATAGTTTGTTGGTAAACAAATCATGAACGTAAGAAAAGTACTTAAGACATATAAACCCAGCTTTTAGTTGGTTTCTTTTGAGCTGGAATTTGCCAGTTCCCAACAAGCATTTCCAAAAATGTTTAAAACGGCAAAATTGCTTTATACTCATATATTAACTTAATTGGAATATTTAAAGCATACTTTTTATAAAATGCAAAAACAAATTTTTGTGAAGCGTTCAACCTTTCAAAAAGTGAAATTAAAAATTTTTATAAAACAAAACTATTTTTTATACATTTTTTCAACTTAAAATGTTTCAAATTCTTTTTATAAGCGCTTATACATCAGAACAACGACCAACAAGCGTGGTAATACCTTGCTCTTGGGTTCTTCCCCAATTTGTTAACAACTATTTAAAATTGCGGAACTAAATTTATGATTGAAGGTGAGGGGCTTTTTCATGCATAGGCTTCAATAATAGAAATATCACTTAAATAAAGGTTAAGAAAAATATTTATAAAAAGTTTTATTTGTATTTTTTTTTACAGGTTTCCATTCTTAACCTCGTAAACATCTTGCGTTTTCGAAAATATAAATCTTACTTTCTAAGTACGCTTACTTTTCACGCAAGCTTTCTACAATTTACTTTGCTTTTTGGGTTACTTTGTAAAATTATATTATATGTTCGATATCATACTACCATTACCACTAATACTAGAATATGTTTTGACGATATGATTATCGAAGGAAAGCTACTTAGAGACGAGCGCAAAGGCAGGTGTTTGTTCGCACTAGCAAGCCCCACTGACGTTGTACTGCCCAAAAATTTACTATTCAGTACTTGAACCTCCCTTCATAGCCTTACATTTTCCATTTCGAAACTTACCAGCTTCCCTAACTATTTGTTTTTCCTCCTCCTCCCCCGGATCCTTAGCTTCTTTAAAATCCTAAGTCCACCCCTAAATTTTCCGGAAAATTTGATTGTGTTGTAGTTCTTATTGTACGAGTAGTAGCAGTATTTCATCCTGATCAGTCAGTCCTTTATTTGCTTTTCCATCCTAAGCCTCTTCGTCCTTCTCCCTTTCCTTATATATTTCCCTCTTTGTATTAATGTACCCTTCTCTTACCCTTTCCTTAGTTTCCCGTTTCACTTTCCATTTCCTTTCCTTTCCCTTAAAGTTTCTCTTTCTGCTTCCCTTTCAATCTACATCTACTTTTATTTCTACTTCTGCCTTTACCTCTACTTCTACCTCTACCTCTAACTCTAACTCTACCTCTACCTCTACCTTTACCTCTACTTCTACCTCTACCTCTAACTCTACCTCTAACTCTATCTCTACCTTTACCTCTACCTCTACCTCTATCTCTACCTCTACCTCTACCTCTACCTCTACCTCTACCTCTACCTCTACCTCTACCTCTACCTCTACCTCTACCTCTACCTCCACCTCTACCTCTAACTCTAAATCTAACTCTACCTCTAACTCTACCTCTACCTCTACCTCTACCTCTATCTCTACCTCTACCTCTACCTCTACCTCTACCTTTACCTCTACTTCTACCTCTACCTCTAACTCTACCTCTAACTCTATCTCTACCTTTACCTCTACCTCTACCTCTATCTCTACCTCTACCTCTACCTCTACCTCTACCTCTACCTCTACCTCTACCTCTACCTCTACCTCTACCTCTACCTCTACCTCTACCTCTACCTCTACCTCCACCTCTACCTCTAACTCTAAATCTAACTCTACCTCTAACTCTACCTCTACCTCTACCTCTACCTCTATCTCTACCTCTACCTCTACCTCTACCTCTACCTTTACCTCTACTTCTACCTCTACCTCTAACTCTACCTCTACCTCTACCTCTATCTCTACCTCTACCTCTACCTCTACCTCTACCTCTACCTCTACCTCTACCTCTACCTCTACCTCTACCTCTACCTCTACCTCTACCTCTACCTCTACCTCTACCTCCACCTCTACCTCTAACTCTAAATCTAACTCTACCTCTAACTCTACCTCTACCTCTACCTCTACCTCTACCTCTACCTCTATCTCTACCTCTACCTCTACCTCTACCTCTACCTTTACCTCTACTTCTACCTCTACCTCTAACTCTACCTCTACCTCTACCTCTATCTCTACCTCTACCTCTATCTCTACCTCTACCTCTACCTCTACCTCTAACTCTAAATCTAACTCTAACTCTACCTCTAACTCTATCTCTACCTCTACCTCTACCTCTACCTCTACCTCTATCTCTACCTCTACCTCTATCTCTACCTCTATCTCTACCTCCACCTCTACCTCTAACTCTAAATCTAACTCTACCTCTAACTCTACCTCTACCTCTACTTCTACCTCTACCTCTAACTCTACCTCTACCACTACCTCTACCTCTACCTCTACCTCTACCTCTACCTCTACCTCTACCTCTACCTCTACCTCTACCTCTACCTCTACCTCTACCTCTACCTCTACCTCTACCTCTACCTCTACCTCTACCTCTACCTCTACCTCTACCTCTACTTCCACCTCCACCTATACCTTCAACTATACTTCTGCAGGAATTTGGAAGAGCGTCTCGCGAGTTTCGGTTATCTGAGGATTCATTAGATAAGACATATGAGCGGAAGTGTGGATTCGGGGATAGTATAATTTTGTAATTGATCGTTTTCTATTCTTCATTTCTATGCTAGATCCAATTTTTTCTGCTTGCTTAAAAAATATTTGACGTGAAAGCAACCAAATAATATAAGCAATCATTTAAAAATTTTGGCGCCCATTATTTGGCAGTTCACATTTGACTTTCGAAACAAATTTCAGGTTTGTCAAAAAAAATTTTATTTTGTTATTTTATTCATAAGTCGCTGAGTGCTATTGTTTCATTCAATCTTAAAACTATTTTTGCCAACATTAAATGGTATATTTTTAACTGAAGTGTCCAAATGGAATTTAAGCATTAACATAATTATTCATCATTTTGTAGAATGAGCTATGAAAATTTTAGTAGCATTTTTCCCCAGTGGATTTTGAACAGGAAAATCTCATTGGAACACTCATTGCGTTGAAGAGATTCGCAATCACACAAAGTGCCGATTTTACCATAACTCACAGGTGGTCGAAAAGAAAATGTAATTGAAAAGGGATTATTTGCCAACTGAATAATGTAACAGATGTTATGAATAATAAAATCACTGAAAACGGTGTGAATAATTTTATATTACCTTAATCATTTTTAGATAGACCCGGATAGTAAAACTTGTTGTCTTTTGCAAGATACAATTCGAAAAACAAGGGTGTGGATGAGATAGGTATCTATAGCTGACAGTTACACATCATCAATCTATTCACATTTGCAGTATACACACACACCCACAGTGTACATAGTCCGTTTATTTGTATGGTTGTGTGGCTTAACCTAGTTTTGCCTTTACGAAGCAGTCAAGAAACTTTTAACGAGAAACATAGTTGGGCACAGTGCACTACACACAATACAGGTGTCAACCTCACTAACAGCTAGAAAATCTTGTTAAAAATATGCAAATATCCTTCCAAATGTTTAGAGAGAGGAGAGGCCTGGCAGCTTCGTTAAAAACTCATATCTGATGAAGGACTCTATATTCAGAAAAATCCCCCCAAATCTTCTGGGATTGTTTTGATGTTCAAACCTAAACTTTTAGAACCCCGCAAAATAAAAAATGTGTACTGAAAACTCAATAGAGAAAATAAATTTTAATAGGTACTCTGAAAATATCCCAGAAAAATCAGTAGGAGGGATCACTATAACGCCAAAAGTAACCATACCAACAGTTTTTAATCGCGCGAATCACACAAAAACGTCTAAATAGAATTGAACTCTCCTCCTTCCGTTTATCCAAATAAATACTTCTATTTCTTATATTTTTCATATCTCGATACTCTCTTCCTTTCTTTTCTTTTTTCGTTTCCTATTCATTTAGAATCTAATACTCTTCCTCTTTCCTTTCTTCTTACTAGTTCTCGTCTTGCGTCCC
The DNA here is from genome assembly GCA_949987695.1 of Merzomyia westermanni. Lineage (NCBI taxonomy): Eukaryota > Metazoa > Arthropoda > Insecta > Diptera > Tephritidae > Merzomyia > Merzomyia westermanni. The sequence goes on from OX465290.1 coordinate 76,453,240, forward strand.
TTGCTCTTTATTTATCATTTCCTCTTCCTCTTACTCTTCATGTTCCTCTGCCTCTTTCTTATAATATCACTCGTCATCTTCCTGTGCCTCTTTCTCTTTAGAAACATTTTTCTATTTCTGCTTCTCTTTATAATCCTCTTTCTCTTTTATCTTATTTTTAATTTTTCTTTTATATTTTTTGTCAATTTCTTTTTCTTTATTACTTTTTCGTTTTATCTGACTTTTTGTTTTTTATTTTTTTAATGTCCGTTTTTCTGTTTCTGTATGTTTCTGTTCCTTATTTACTTTTTCTTTCTCTTTCTATTTATCTTTCTCGTCCTCATTTTTTTTCCTTTTTCCTCTTTCTCTTTTTCTTTTTCTCTTTTTCATTTTTCCTTTTCTTTTGCTTTTTCTTTATCTGGTCCTTTTTCTATTTCTCTTTCCTGTCATTTTTCTTTCTCTTTTTCTTTACCTTATTCATTTCATTTTATTTTTATTTTTCATTTTCATTTTCCTTTTCTTCTCTTTTTTTTTCTTTTTTTCCTCTATCTTCCTTTTTTCTTTTTATTTTTCTCTTTTTTTCCTTTTTAATTTTTCTTTTCCTTTTGCTATTTCTCTTTTAATTTTTATATACTTTTTTATTTTCTTTCTTTTAATTGTTCTTCTTTTCTCTTGTTTTTTCTTTCCCTTTCTCCTTCTTTCCTTTTTTTTTCTTTTTATTTTTCTCTCTAGTTTCCTTATTATTTTTGTTTTCTTTTTTTTTGTTTTGCTTTTCTTTTTTCTTGTTATTTTCCTTTTGCTATATACATTTTTTCTTCTTGTTTTTTCTTTCCCTTTCTCTTTCTTTCCGCTTCTTTTTTTCTTTTTTTTTCTCTCTATTTTCCTTTTTATTTTTATTTTCTCTTTTCTTTTGGTTTTGCTTTTCTTTTTTCTTGTTATTTTCCTTTTGCTATATACATTTTTTCTTCTCTTTCTTTTTCTTTTAATTTTTCTTCTTTTCGTTTCTTTTTTCTTTCCCTTTCTCTTCCTATCCTTTTCTTTTTCTTTTTATTTTTCTCTTTATTTTCCCTTTTCTTTTTATTTCCATGTTCTTTTTGTTTTGCTCTTCCTTTTTCTTCTCCATTTCCTATTTCTCATTCCTTTTCCTTTTTTCTTTGTTTTTCCTTTTTCTGTTTCTGTTTCTCTTTCTCTTTCTATTTTTCTTTTTATTTTTCTTCTTTTCTTGTCTTTTTTCTTTTCCTTCTCTTCTTATTCATTTGAATATTTCTCCTCCTCCTATTCTTCCTCTTTCTCTCCCTCCTCCTGTATCTATTCCTATTACCTCATTTGAATATTCTGCATTCGCACTGATGAAAGTACAACCAAATACCTTGATACTCGCCATTCATCCACTAAAATATGCTCATCAATCAAAAGCCTTACATATATCCAACCTAAAGTATGATTAATTATTTGACCGTTTACAACTATAAATTTCTGTCAGAATCCTGCCACTACCCTTACATTCATATGCTTGACATAACTAAAACCCTCGGCTTGTCTGTTGATGTTTGTCTGCTTTCTGGTTGGTTCGCTGCTGCCTACGTTTAGCTTATTAGCGAACGCTTTGCTGGACGACACACATGACATTAAAGCCCATGACGGCTGTAGCTTTTGAGTTTTGCGTTTCCTGTTGAGTGTTTTCCGTTGTGACGCGCTTCCGAATAAATATATCTATCCCATTTCTAAGTTAAATTCTTGACACTTATGTTTGGTTATGTAAGCATTTACTAGATTAGAATGTCAATTTAACTCAGCATACCAAGGGAAATGTGAGACTTTGTTATTGATTGAGCTTTTCATCAAATTGGAATGAAGAACACGTACAAAAAAGAGACAGAAAAAAATGACGACGGCGGCATGTGGGAAAACGAAACCTCTTTGGAAGATCCATGTTATATTTAGCTTAGTGACAGAAAGTTAGCTTGGAATGTCTCGCACCACACCTTGAAACATTTATATTAAATGAAATATTTATCTCTAGAGTTTTGAATTGATTGCGTATAAATTCAAGTTCATTTATTCACAGCAAGGTGTAACATAATTTTTGGAGGAGATTCAGACTCATACTATGGCGAAATGGCTTTTATGACTGCTTTAAGCGATTCAAGAAAGTTGTTGAAAAGTATATCAATATATTGCTTAAATTCAACACCCTACTTAGTTAAAGCCATTGAAGCACGTTGAAAGTAGTTAGAGAGGTTCGCATGTGCCTAAAATGTTAAAAGTTTACTGAGCTATTTTATAAATTTGTCTTGCCAAGTTTTGTGCGCTACGCATACTACATGACTGATATTTACTGACTTTGTGCAAAAATATTTAGAGATTAACGCATTTTACATCTTTCCTCGTTTTACATAGCTTCAAATATTTGGCACACAAAATAGAACATCTGCCGTGGGCATATTTTTATAACTAGTAGATAGTACCACTAGGTATATTAGTTTTCATCGCCTAATGGCTGTGCTTTATGGCATAAATAGAGCGAGATATGGACTTATGTATATATATCAAAGTGTCCAGGAGGAAAAGCGAAGTTGCGTAATCCATGTTCATCCGTCCTTCCGTCTGCGAACACGAATTTCAGCAGATTTTGGTGTATTTTATTGAAATCGCATACCGAATTTGATTGACAATCATCTTCTGTCGCTTTTAAAATGGTCGAAATCGACCCCTTCCGATTTGAATGAAATTTTATCATAAAACGAAGTTCTGTCAAAAAAGAAAATTTAAAATTTTTTCGTTTTGCCGTTCTCCTAGCACAAAAAAAGTCAGTGATCAAGATTAACTAATTTTGTGTGTAACTAATTGAACTCGACTAGAAAGTAAAGGAAATTTGAAGGAAAAAAAGTTTTGACCAAAATTTAAAACTTCATACTTTTGAAAAAGTTAAAAAACCAGCTAGCTATTCTAAAGAGTATGTCAACCATTTCGGTGGAAGTGTTAACAGTTTGATCTGCCCTAGAAATGACTAAAGTTAGCTTTTTTGTGTCCCAATCGAGATGTTCTTTATGTGTACTCTGGACAGTCTAAAGGACTGCCCGAGACCAATAAACTCTGGTTTAGCAAATTGTTTGGGAATATCTTCTGTATACTATATATCAACTTCATAAGCCCTCGAACCCTTCTTCCAGGGTAACAGTGTGTGCATTGGCTGTTTCTTCTTAATTTAAAGTCAGCAGAGTTAAACTGCAATTAATTTTATCTTTGCTCACTACCAGACGGATTCGAGTTATTTACTCCTGTTAAATAATAATTACTAATCGTAATGACTACCGGTTTGATAAATTATTTTCTTGAGAATCCATTTAATGATTGATTACCATAACTTTAAATTTTTATGATTATTTTTCAATTAATTAAAAAAACTTTTTTTGATTTTTTTAAGTATGTGCTTCTACAACAGCACATAAATATACACATCAACAATACAGAAAAACATTAAAAAAAGAAAACAAAATAAATTTTAAAAAATCAAAAGTAATTAAAACAATTTTTTTGATTTTTTTTATTCTTCTTGATTTTTTTGGATCTTTTTATACCTAGTAGTGCTACGCACACAAGGTATATTAACTTTAGTCGCGTAACGGTGGTATGTAACGGCATAAATGGATCGAGATAGATATTGACTTATGTATATCAAAATGTTCAGGAGGAAAAAAAAAATTGACTAAGCCATGTCCGTCCGTCTATCCGTCTGTTAACACGATAGCTTGGGTAAATTTTGAGATTTCTTAATGAAATTTGGTATGCAGGTTCCTTGGCACTCATCTCCTAGCGCTATTTAAAATGGGCGAAATCGGTTACGGTCCACGCCCACTTTTATACGAAATATTTTGAAAAGGATCATAGATATATTTAATAGGCAATAACTTTGCGTAAAAAAGCTTTATATCATTTCTATTGCACTTTCAAAGTGTCCGTGAAGGAAGAAAGGCGAAAAATAAAAATTTTTGAAAATAAGCGTTGCCCGCCTCTTTTATAGTGTGAATTTTTCTGGAACGATTTTCCGTCATACCTTGTCAATTTTGGTTTGGAGACAAACCGGTTTCGGCGTTCTGCCATCTTCAGTGTCTTTCTTCGTTCTGTTGCGTTCGTGCTTTATTTGTCTGTTTTTATATATGTTTATTAGGTACGTTTTGTATGTGCGGTTGGTAGTTTGTGTGTGTGTCCGATTGCGCTCGTTAAGTTAGTGTTCGGTTTGTATGTGTTGCAGGCAGCAGGTAGCTCGTGTATGTGTAAGTATGCGCTCGTTAAGTGATTGTTTGGTTTGTTGGCATGTAGAAGTCTCTGATTCTCCCTCTGAGAGTTGAATGCTGTTTTTGTTCTCGCATCAACTGCCTGTGTTATGTTATGTTCTTTTTTCTGTGTATCAATTTGAGAGGTTCGAATAATGCGTCTGAAACGGTGTTTGTGTGTTCGTTAATTATATTTCCTTGAAATGTTTTTGGTTTATATATTTCCATGTTCTCCAGTATGTTTAAACGTAGACCTTTATGTTCTGTATGGAGAAGCTTGGCTGTGTTTTTGATCTGCGTCGGTTTGCATTTGCTTGTGAACATGTGGTTTGCGAAGTTTGATTCCGGCGTGCTATTGGGTTTTCGTATTTTCTTACTGAAAATTCTTATGTGTTCCCGGAATCTAGTTCTAATTTTCCGTCCCGTTTGCCCTATGTAGCTTTGGTGGCATTCGCATGTTAACTTAAATACACCCTGTTTGTCTAATAGGTCTTCCTCGTTTGTGCCATTGTTTAAAGTTTTTCCTACGTTGTTCCTCGTTTTGAAAGTAGTCTGGATGTTGTGCTTTTGAAATACCTTTGCTAATTTGTATGATACTTTCCCCGTGTATGTTAGTACAGTCCAAGATTTCTCCTTTTCTTTCGGCTTGCTATTTTTCTTATTTTTATTCCTTATATTCCTTTTAATTTTATTCACCGCGGCTGTTTTCCGTATCCATTGTTTTTAGCGATTGCATATATTGGGCCTAGCTCCCTTTTATATTATTGCTTAGTCAGCGGGATTCGTTCAAGTTTCGTTATTAGCTGTCTAAAGGCTGCGTGTTTGTGTTGCTCTGGATGGTTTGAGGTCCAACGTATTATCATGTCGGTCGCCGTGGCTTTCCTATATATTCCAAACTCCAGTTTATTTGTCGATTTGTTTATTTTCATGGTCAGATCCAAATAATTTAATTTTCCTTCGACTTCTTTCTCCATTGTAAACATTATATTTCTGTGCTGTCTATTCAAAAAATTCAAAATTTCTTCTTCATTCTCCCTCGTTATAACGCACATAATGTCATCAACATATCTGGCGTGGAAAGTTACGCCTAGTTCAGCTGTAAGATGCTTCATGTACTGTTCCTCTAAGTTTTGCATGAACACCTCCATGAGTATAGCTGAAGTTGGGTTGCCCATTCCTAGTCCATTTGTTTGCCTGTATGTGCTGTCATTGAATTTGAAATAATTCTGACTTAATGTTATTTTCAAAATTAAGCAAATCGGATAACACACAAGTAAAATATCCGGTCAAGTTGTTAATACCCCTCTGCAAAAGGGAAGTTATATACCTAGTTTGATTATCATACCATTAATGAACATGAAATGTCCATCAATAAGTAAACTGAAATAATAAGGACGATGAGCTGAGTCGATTTAACAATATCCGTCTCTCCGGCCGTCTGTCTGTCTGTCCGTCTATCTATTTGAACGGACATTTTTCAAACATAAAATGTGCATGTATTGGTATTTTGAAAAAATGTGGTTAGCAGTTATTGGTAGGGAAGCTATTAATATACAAAGAAATTAAAGGCCGTCACCGTGGTGTGGCGGTGGTGTTGCAGGCCTACCACACCGAAAGTCCAAGGTTCGACTCCTGGGAGAGGTAACATCAAAAGTGGTTTGAAAAAGTTTTTCAAAACGGGGTCGCTCCTCGGCAGTGGTTTGGCAAACTCTCCGAGTGTCTTTATGCTATGTACGGCTTCTCAGCAAAATCGAAATCGGCAAAAAACTGTAGGTCCCGCCAATTTGTAGGAAAAAAACCAAAACGGCACATCACAAATTGGAAGGGAAACTCGACGCAAAAATCTCTCAGGAGGTTTATGATTATATACCTGTTGTATATCGCGTCACACATTTATATTTTTTTAAAATAAATTTACCCCTTAAAACTCATAACAGAAGTGTTTTTATTGAAAACAATCAACTGGCTTTATAATACGAACTGAAAAGTATTAAAATAGACCTGCGTAAATTGGTATGTCATAATAGATCACTACTAGGTATATAATGGTCGGTTCCACCCGAACTTAGACTTCCTTACTTATTTTGAATTTTTTCTAATCGTAATCAATTAATATTTTCTTTTTCATGAAAAATAATTAAAATAATCGTTACCAATTAAAAAAGTCGCCCAATTAATTCATTACTTACTACTAATCAAATTTAACAGTTCTGCTCCAAAGTCTAGCAAAAAGTATTTGATGACTGTGAGTAGCCTTGACTGGTATTTCGAATGATATCGAATGGCTTGTGGAGGTATTTGTAAACCTTAGGAAGGTGTTGCTGTTGTAATTTGAACTTGACTCAATATTGAAATAGCACTGACTCCCTTTCACGCAATCTCTTCGGGCTTAGACATTTTGTTATTAGAATGCCAAAGCAATTTTAATAGCTCCGTTCATTGACCGCCCTTGTCGTTGACAATTTACAAGGTGAGATCTTAGCGGGAACCACTTGAAGCTTAATGAATATGGCTTGTTTGCTTGTCGGAGAACTCCAGTCCAAAAAACTTAATTTAACACAAAGCTTGTCAGTATATTTCAAAGCCAATTCCCTGCCAGCATAATGAAATAAGTTGATTGAATTCATTGAAATCCCTATAAAACACGAAACTCCCCATCCCAAGTAGTAAATAATAAAAGCAGATAGGCTGCAGGCGAACAAATATTTAGGCATTATTGCTTAATTTTATGCGTGTAAGCCATAGTTGGGCATAGTGCAAATACATACTAAACGCAGTTTCCAGACAAAGTGAAAGGGAAAAGAGTTACCAGTATAAGAAGATAGAAATTCATTACCGCTTTTAGCAAATTTGATCAGTTTTAAAAGTTCATCTACCTGGTACAGTTTGTTATTTTAATACCTTCTAGAATTTTCAATTACTTGGCACTCTAGGGCTTCCGTTTCAAAAGCAATTGAGAGAAATAAAAAGACTGGTGAGGTGAGGCGCAGTGGCTTATCCGGAAGAATGAGAAATTTAATCACTTCGAACTAGGCATACTCTTAGCAGTAGCTTGAAAAGGCCACACCAAAAAAGGAAATGTACCGTTTCTATCCAATGTCATGCACGAGCTGGCCAGAATAAACGACAACAAGAAGCCTGCAAAGTAGACGTAAAGCTGATCCGTGTGTTATGCTCAATCAAGAAGCTAATAAGTATGACCTCGAAGTAGACTATTGGATACCTCTTTGTAAGCGGTCGGATTTAATCAAAACACGTGTAAAATCCATTAGGATTTAATGTTTAGAAAATCTGGAAATCGTATCATAGATTCTTAATTGAGTTACAAGCCTCGTTGCTCGTACATTGCATTCGTTACACCTTCAGTTGGTTTGACAAGTTCTGTGGCTCCAAAAGTACTACGTAATAGCCTTATGCTACCAACTTGGCTCTCCATATATCCAAATCAGTCAATATTTTTATTGAAGTCATCGTTCTTTTCCTCTGGCTGGAAGCACCTTCTTCAACGCACCCTATTGGCCTAACATCACCTAATCGAGCTAAGCCGTTAGGCTTTATTTCGCTGAATAAATTAGTTTCGATACATGCCTCAGTTGCCTACATAGTCCACATTGAACGCGCTGTGGGTCCGAATTTCTCACCTCGTCATGGTCAACGATTTTGCCATCGGTTCGCAGGTCAACGTCATCGCAGTCACACCGTTAGGTCTCTCTCTCTCTCGCCCTCTAGCCCCATGGGAAAACCGCACACCTTTTGACTCCGAGGAATATATTTGCTTATCACTAGTATAGAGAGTAAAATATGCTCCCCCCATTTTGTTGTTGTTATATTAGTAACAATATTTTGCGCTGTTTAGGTGTCATGTCCTTCACTCTCATTGTTTTTCCGATGAAAATTCCCTTGCGTTGTGATGCAGTTATACCTACAAAGCTTTGCATTGCATGGAATGTGTGCTCTCTCCGAAAGAATAAGCAATTTTTTTTTGTATATAAACGATTAGTAAACGAAGCGTATTACATGAAATTGCATGAAAGTCTATTGAAAACTATATACGCTATGTGAAGTATAACCAGGGCTTTATGTCACATGCATTGCACTGCTATGTAAGTATAATTGGTCTGCGCCGAAAAGTGTTTCATTTTTTTATTCAAAATTAAACTGCACAGTGCCCAAATGTGTCTAAACCAAAACTGGAGTTTATGCATATATCTACAGTAATTTTTTATGCAATTTCCTTAAGATACATAAGCCGTAGCTAAAGTAATAATAGAACTTTTTAAGAGATTTCTTTTATTTTATTATTCGCTTTGTTCTTGGTCTAAGTTTATAAGTAAATTGGTTCTTATTGGCTTGGGACACCACTCGATGGTGTTAGCCGAATTTTTCTTTCGCGCTAAAATAGATTTTAATTTATTTTAACAATTTCGGCAACTTTGTATTTTATTATTTATAGATGCTCCAATTGCTATCAAAGTATAAGTATATTATGGCAATACCGTAAAATGTATACATGAAAAAGTTTTCTGTTTAAAACTTTTGTAAATATGTATGTGAGTGTTATGTTCATTTCAACAGTTGTGTTCAAAATTTTAGCAGTGCGCATACCTAGACGTGGAATGATTATTAATGGCCGTATTTTATTCATCATTTGGATGGTAGACACAATTTTTTCTGTTGGTCTTTACAAAGTTTTTGAATCGAAAGCAACAAAAAAAATAATAAATGCCTAATCAAAATTTACAACTTGTTTTCAATTTTTGTTAAAAAAATTCTCACATAAGAAAACATACAGATTTTGAGGCTACGCTACATAATTTTGAGTATTTCATCCATTTTGGGAATTATTACCTCCACAAATATATATTTATTTATATACTTAGTCTACGAACATCAGAAATATTCTTACAGCCTGTGAGAAAATCTAATTTAACTAACTTAAATATTATAAAATTATGGAATCATTAAAATATGAACATAATTTGATTTAGAAATAGAAAAATCAAGATCGATGGAATTCAAGATTATGTTGAATTCAAAAAAAGCTCGTAACATGGGAACGTTACGCGTATAATTTATCTTACAGTTAGAGGTATAGAAAATGTATGAATACCGTAATTATCTTTACGGGACATTAACAAAATTTGTTCCAAAAGGTAGGGACGGTCTACAGTTCCTTGAATAATTCAAAGAACAAAAGTTAAGGAAAGGACAGACCTTCTCTTTGCTATGTCGAAATAAAGTGTATTTAAAAATAAGCAGTACTAAGATTTCAAGGCTACTGTATAAACGCACACATGCACCATCGAACATTTTTTTGGTTGTAAAAGCTTAAAATCCATTTCAATTAGTGCTTGCCAGAAATCGTCTCAACCGGATAAGCATTTAAGTGCACGTCGGCTCTAAATGACGGCAGCTGAAATAATTTTTGAAAGGTGGGCCAAAGCCTCAAAAAGCACCAAAAGTCAAAACTCTGCCAAATCATAAAGAAATGGCAATAATGAAATCACCAACGAAAACTTTTTTGTAAATAAGTATTGTGAATGAATTGTGGGAATAGCAGCGCAAGACTTTTTTATTTAGATTTGTATTGAGTTAGAGTTCAATAACTTCTGCACGTGAGTGTCAGTCTATCCAATATTTGGGTCGTTATGTCGATAAGTGTTTAAGAGGACACTACGAAGTGGAAAAGTAAGTAATAGCATTTTGCGAAAGTCAATCATGTCAACAAATTCTACGTATCTGTAGCAACAAGTAATAACAGCCGAAGTGAATTTTTGGAGTTTTATTGGAAAACGTGTTTAAAATTAATATTGTTGACTGAAATTAGTAATTTGGTGTGCACTTCAAAGTAAAATTGGTGTCGTGTGTCGTTCACACCCTTGCATAAGTGTCTCGCCGTAATTCGCATCAAAGAAAGACTCTTCAACATCTCTTTTATCTGCACCTCGTGTTATCGAATTTGCGCTTGCCCATTCAATGCCATTATGTGTAGAGAGGGTGTTTTGGGCCCAACAGTCGAAAAAAAGGTCAGTCTCCTCGAAAAGATTTGGCAGCGAGGTAGGCTGGACATTAAAAAGTTGGAATAGCAAAATACTGCCAATGATCGTCTAACACACCTGCTTTTTGGAGAGTGCTAATCAACCCAGAGGAATGCACGAGCATTGGCAGCATATTGAAGAAACACCTTGCACGTTGAAGCGTGCATCGTTGCTTCGAAAAGATGCTACCTACAGGGTCACGCTGAGAGCGAAAGTAACGCGTAGTGTGAGTAAACGCTACTACAAGTTGAAGAGAGAAGCGAGGCAGCTTTTTCGGACTAAAAAAGTGGCAACCCTACTGTGATATATTTTTGGCGAGATATAAGGTAAAATAACGTTTGTGTGACACCAATTTTTGCATCACTCACTTAAATGGAAATGAATTACAAATAAATGTGAAATCGTTTCTACTAAATTTATTAATAGAATAAATAAATCTGAATCTGAATCTGAGTGGCAACCTTGTAAAATATCTTAAGTGGCAATATGATGTCTTAGAATGTAGTACACTATCTATGCACCAAATAGTGGAAATACAACAAAAGTATATTTAAAATTATAAATGTGGTGCAGAGGTTCCTAAAAGTAGGCTACATTAAATATGCTTTTTAGTTTTAGTCTGCTACAATTTGTTATTTCACCAAAACGTGTCGTTCTACTTCAAAAAAGGTCAAATCTCCATCTCAATCTGAATACTAATTGCCGCTTAAGAATTTAACTTCAAATAAGTAAAGAAGTCTTAGTTCGGGTGATATGGTACATTATATACCTAGTAGTGATCGATTATGGCATTTCACTCTCCGCATACTATCGTTTTACTTTGAAATAAAGAAATAGCAGAAAAGATATTCGACTGTCGTTTTGCAGTAGGTACTAACTACATTACTTTTGTTTATTTATTGCCTGTTTGGTTTTTGAGTGGCGGTTTAATTTCTTGTATAAGTTCCTTCAGCAGACAGAACAAAATGCTGTTCATTACTCAATTTTGTCTAAATAAGAATTTTGCTGTTATTACCAAATGCCTCAAGTACAACTCAGGCAAATAAATAAAAATTTCAATCTATCAAATTAAGAAACAATAGATGACAGGGTTAGGGGTTTGGAATATGCCCGAGATAGGCATACCGGTCGTAAGAGGCGACTTATATGCGTAATAACGTGCAACTCGATGGTTGATCTACGGATATGATGCATCTCATTACACATCTCTCTGACTGACATGGCCTAGAAGGTCCACATCGCTACCACGACAGTCGGGCATGTACCGCAAGGGAGTACTGGAGCGTACCGGATTCATATTCGGTCAAGGACTGTCAGTCGACAGCACTCCCCAAAACCTTCGTGGAGTGTTTTTGTCGTTACAACAATACCCACAACAACAACAACATCAACAAAGAAACAGTTATAGTTAGCCTAAGTAAACTTAAGATTTTTTGTGCTATGGTTTGTTAGGTAAAGTTTTATTGTGCTACTTTATGCTACGTTCAGCTATGTTCTTATGCGGAGTGAATTGGGGTAAAAAAATTCAGTTCAGAACCGATTGAAGTATGTCTGTCCTTAGTATTAGATTCTATCATCCAACTGGTACCTTGCTTATTGCGTAATAAGAGGTCCTAAACCATATCGATCACGTCGTGATCGCTGCAAAACATAGAAACAGTGTGTGCGAATAATAATTCCACCCAATCTCCCAACATCGACTCCAATAATGATCTTGTCGCAGTCAAAATACGCTCGCAGCAAAAATGTGGGTCAAGAGTACTAATGAGTTCTCTACGCGGTTGTCTTATTTTAACTCTGAGAGTCACTTTCGGCCTAGCAAATAGCAACTATTCCGATGAGAAGTGAAGGAATGAAAAAAAGTCGCTGCAGAGTCACGTCCACAATCTAATTTTAACATTGGCTGTTTCAAAAGGAATGGAGCTCGGAACTTAAATCAGAACCTAAGCCGGAACTTCAGTTATAACCCAACTCGATAATTAAGTCGCAGATATAATCGGTGTTCGCACCTTAAAGAAAACTAGAGGAAGAGCATAAACTGGAAAACTGAACTCCAAATTGGAACTGAATCTGGAACCAAAAATGAAAACAAAAATATCAGAAACTGGGACTTATATCGAAATCATGATACAAATGGAAATTAGATCAAAACCGAAATAGGACTAAAATTTTAGTTGAAACTAAAATCAATTAGAACCGGATCCGAAATTTATATTTGACGGGAATCCGAAATTAAAGTCGTAGACAAAAATTTAATCAAAACCGATACTAAAACTACAACCGAATCGAAACTTAAGTCCTAACATGGAACGTGAACTTGAACCGAAATCGTGAACATAATCGATGTTCGTACCTGAACCAAAATCAAATGAAGAGAATAAACTGGACAACTGAATCCCATATTAGCACTAAATCTGGAACCCAAAGTGAAAACAAATCCAACCGAAACCGGAACTTACATCGGAGCCTAAATTAGAACCATAACCGAAAGTGGAATTAAATCAGAACCGAAAGTTGAACTTAAATCGGAACTGAAACTAAAATCAAAAATCAACCCGAAACAGAAACAAACATCTAAACAGAAACCGGAAAAAAACCAAAGCCAAAAATGGAATCATAACAAAAACCTTAACTCAAATTAAAATCGAAACCGGAACGGTAATCGAAGCAGATATCAGAAGCATAACTAATACCGAAGTCAGAACTAGAAATCAAAGCGGCACAAGGTATTCCCAAGCGGTACTGTATCTAAAACGTGAAAGCGACCCCGAAAAAAAACCCATGGTTATAAGTGAACCTGAACTGCAAGAGGCTACATAGCCGAAAATGGAACCGAAAGCGGAACCGGAACAGAAATTAAAATTTGAACCTAAATAAAAACCAAAGTCTAAGTTGAAGTCTAACAAAAACCGAAACCGATGTAGCCTCAATTTATATCAGTGGTGTTTGTTAAGTCATAACACTTACAGTTATTTCCTTCATTAAATTACTTGTCTAGATTTTGATTATGCTTTACATTCTGTAATATTGTTCGACCTTTTTGCTAGTGGTTTATAGTTATTGGTTTCCTCACTGACCACAATTCAGCATTCGTGTCAGCACTCATTGGTTAAGTATTGTTGTTTTTTTTTTTGCTTGGAATTCCACTGCTGGCAAATGTAGTTCTATGAACATCTTTTATTACCTCAAACCACAAAGTTAATTCATTTTACTGCACAACTTGTTTAACAGACTTATGCATGGACTAACCAACACACTGCTAACTCGCAAGTAATAACTCTGGTAAAGGAACATTACCAACAAAAGTTTGCAAATAAAGCTAAGCAGAAAATAAAAGTTGGAATTTGCTTCAACCGATTTACATTTCAAAATGGGATTTTTTCGCAAAGGAAATGTGTATGTTCACACATAAATTTTAAGTAGCTTTCACTTGTTGGCTACCTAAGCCGGAATGCCATTGAGATTTCCAAATGAAAAGTGATTACAACTGAATATTCAGAGAGTTGCAAAGAGTATTAACCAACTAATTTTGGCTGCCTCCTGCATTAGTTTCAACCAGTTTTAGCTTCTCGAGGAGATTTAAAAATATCAAGAAATACATATTTGCTGCAGAATTTAAAAAGCAATGAATGAGGAGAGTTGTAGACAGTTCTCGGAGTGTACTTCTGCCATGTAAAAGCTTTTGAATTTTTCAATTGCAGATGCCGTTCGAAAGAGGTATGGAACATGTAGCTCCTGTCAGTTTGTGGTGCACCACAAATTGGACGAGATTAATTGTTATTATTATTGACTAAATGCTTCGACAAATTTTTCTATATAAGACCATATATTAGACCTTCCGAAAATAAGCTAAAAAAAACTGTTTATGTCGATAAGTCAGTTCAAGCTGCAATTGCCATCCGTAAAACTATTTCCCGTCAGATTAATAGAACCCTACTACTTCTGATTGAAACTGGCTTTGAGCTAGTCAAGCTTACAAAACAAGACAAAAACAAATACAATGAAATGAAATAAAATAATATAAAATAAAATTAAATTAAATTAGATAAAATAAAATAACATAAAATAAAATAAAATAAATAAAACAAAATAAAATAACTTAAAATAAAATTAAATAAGTAAAACGAAATAAAATAAAATAAAATAAAATAAAATAAATTAAGTTGAAATAAAATAAAATAAAATGAAATAAAAAAAATAAAATAGAATAAAATAAGATAAAATTATACTAAAAAATACGAAATAAAATAAGATACAATTAAATTAAATAATATAAAATATAATAAAATAAAATAAAATAAAATAAAATAAAATAAAATAAAATAAGATAAAATAAAATAAAATAAGATAAAATAAAATGAAATAAAACAAAATAAAATAAAACAAAATAAAATAGAATAAAATAAGATAAAATTATACTAAAAAATACGAAATAAAATAAGATACAATTAAATTAAATAATATAAAATAAAATAAAATAAAATTAAATAAAATAAAATCAAATAAAATAAAATAAAATACAAATAAAATAAAATAAAATAAAATAAAATAAAATAAAATAAAACAAAATAAAAAACTAAAATAGAATAAGCAAAAATATATTAAAGTAATATACAATAAATTAAAACAAAATAAAATAAATAAAATAAAGTAAAATAAACTAAAAAAAAGTGTTTACGTCGATAAGTCAGCTCAAGCTGCAACTACAATCCGTAAAACGATTTCTCGTCAGATTAATAGAACCCTACTACTCCTGATTGAAACTGGCTTTGAGCTAGTCAAGCTTACAAAACAAGACAAAAACAAATACAATGAAATGAAATAAAATAATATAAAATAAAATTAAATTAAATTAGATAAAATAAAATAACATAAAATAAAATAAAATAAATAAAACAAAATAAAATAACTTAAAATAAAATTAAATAAGTAAAACGAAATAAAATAAAATAAAATAAAATAAAATAAATTAAGTTGAAATAAAATAAAATAAAATGAAATAAAAAAAATAAAATAGAATAAAATAAGATAAAATTATACTAAAAAATACGAAATAAAATAAGATACAATTAAATTAAATAATATAAAATATAATAAAATAAAATAAAATAAAATAAAATAAAATAAAATAAAATAAGATAAAATAAAATAAAATAAGATAAAATAAAATGAAATAAAACAAAATAAAATAAAACAAAATAAAATAGAATAAAATAAGATAAAATTATACTAAAAAATACGAAATAAAATAAGATACAATTAAATTAAATAATATAAAATAAAATAAAATAAAATTAAATAAAATAAAATCAAATAAGATAAAATAAATTAAAACAAAATAAAATAAATAAAATAAAGTAAAATAACCTAAAAAAAAGTGTTTACGTCGATAAGTCAGCTCAAGCTGCAACTACAATCCGTAAAACGATTTCTCGTCAGATTAATAGAACCCTACTACTCTTGATTGAAACTGGCTTTGAGCTAGTCAAGCTTACAAAACAAGACAAAAACAAATAAAATGAAATGAAATAAAATAATATAAAATAAAATTAAATTAAATTAGATAAAATAAAATAACATAAAATAAAATAAAATAAAATAAAATAAAATAAAATAAAATAAAATAAAATAAATAAAACAAAATAAAATAACTTAAAATAAAATTAAATAAGTAAAACGAAATAAAATAAATCAAAATAAATTAAGTTAAAATAAAATAAAATAAAATAAAATAAAATGAAATAAAACAAAATAAAATAAAACAAAATAAAATAAGATAAAATAAAATAAAACAAAATAAAATAAAATAAAATAAAATAAAATAAAATAAATAAAATAAAGTAAAATAAACTAAAAAAAAGTGTTTACGTCGATAAGTCAGCTCAAGCTGCAACTACAATCCGTAAAACGATATCTCGTCAGATTAATAGAACCCTACTACTCCTGATTGAAACTGGCTTTGAGCTAGTCAAGCTTACAAAACAAGACAATAACAAATAAAATGAAATGAAATAAAATAATATAAAATAAAATTAAATTAAATTAGATAAAATAAAATAACATAAAATAAAATAAAATAAATAAAACAAAATAAAATAACTTAAAATAAAATTAAATAAGTAAAACGAAATAAAATAAAATAAAATAAAATAAATTAAGTTGAAATAAAATAAAATAAAATGAAATAAAAAAAATAAAATAGAATAAAATAAGATAAAATTATACTAAAAAATACGAAATAAAATAAGATACAATTAAATTAAATAATATAAAATATAATAAAATAAAATAAAATAAAATAAAATAAAATAAAATAAAATAAAATAAGATAAAATAAAATAAAATAAGATAAAATAAAATGAAATAAAACAAAATAAAATAAAACAAAATAAAATAGAATAAAATAAGATAAAATTATACTAAAAAATACGAAATAAAATAAGATACAATTAAATTAAATAATATAAAATAAAATAAAATAAAATTAAATAAAATAAAATCAAATAAGATAAAATAAATTAAAACAAAATAAAATAAATAAAATAAAGTAAAATAACCTAAAAAAAAGTGTTTACGTCGATAAGTCAGCTCAAGCTGCAACTACAATCCGTAAAACGATTTCTCGTCAGATTAATAGAACCCTACTACTCCTGATTGAAACTGGCTTTGAGCTAGTCAAGCTTACAAAACAAGACAAAAACAAATAAAATGAAATGAAATAAAATAATATAAAATAAAATTAAATTAAATTAGATAAAATAAAATAACATAAAATAAAATAAAATAAAATAAAATAAAATAAAATAAAATAAAATAAAATAAAATAAAATAAAATAAAATAAATAAAACAAAATAAAATAACTTAAAATAAAATTAAATAAGTAAAACGAAATAAAATAAATCAAAATAAATTAAGTTAAAATAAAATAAAATAAAAAAAAATGAAATAAAACAAAATAAAATAAAACAAAATAAAATAAGATAAAATAAAATAAAACAAAATAAAATAAAATAAAATAAAATAAAATAAAATAAAATAAAATAAGATAAAATAAAATAAAGTAAAATAAAATAAAATAAAATAAAATAAAACAAAATAAAATGAAATAAAAAGAAATGAAATAAAATAAAATAAAATAAATTGAACTAAATTAAATTAAACTAAATTTAAATAAAATAAATTAAAAAATTTAAATAAAGTAGTAATAGTTTTTGTTTCCATAACACTTAAATGCTTTTAGTTAATTATAGTTAATAGTTGTTCAGTTTTGACTAAGGACTGGTGTAACTCTATTTGAAATAACTTTGTTTCATTACCCATATTTAAACAAATTTAACATAAATTTCGGTAGCTCCACAAACATTTTTAAAAATTTAATTGTTCAATACATTTTTTTTGGCTCGTCTAATGTCCACATGTACATAAACCATCGCTTGCACTGTAATTACTTTATTATGTGCTATTGAAACTAAATGGAAGTACTCTGCAAACAGTAAGACAAAATAACGACATTGAATT
This sequence comes from Merzomyia westermanni, assembly GCA_949987695.1. NCBI lineage: Eukaryota > Metazoa > Arthropoda > Insecta > Diptera > Tephritidae > Merzomyia > Merzomyia westermanni. The sequence continues at coordinate 76,471,053 of OX465290.1, forward strand.
ATAAAAAAATTAGTTCTCATTCTAGTTATTATTGCTTGTTTGAAGTGCATTTGAAATTGGAGTAAATCCTTGAGCAATAAGAACACATATAATTTTTTTTGTTTGCCTAGATTTTAAGTGGATCAACAGAATTTAATACAAAAGATCGTTTAATTGTTGGAGTGCTTAAATTATAATTGATCACTTTTCAGTTGAACAAATTTGAATATTTTTTTTCTCAGCAAAACTGTTGTTCTATATCAGAGTTTCCCAGCAAACGATTTCAAGGGGTTAATTTTGTTGTCGTTGGCAAGGAGCTTAGCAGGACACATTTTAAAACCACCCAATACTCACTGTATGTCGGTGTTTGTAGGAAAAAATTCAAAACGGCACGCCACAAATTGGAAGGGAAGCTCGGAATCTCTTAGGAGGTTTATAATGATATACCTGTTGTATACCGCGCCACACATTTATATTAAAAAAAAATTAATTTACCCCTCAAAACTCATTATTGAAAACAATGAACTGGCTTTATAATACGAACTGAAAAGTATTAAAATAGACCTGCGTAAATTGGGATGCCATAATAGATCACTACTAGGTATATAGTGCTCGGTTCCACCCGAACTTAGACGTCCTTACTTGCTAACATTTAAATTAACGCTTTCATATGACTATACGATCATTTTCTTTAAAAAAGATTTAAAAAAAGGGATTCCTTAAAATAACGCCGCCATTGTTGCATTGTGACAAAAGGAAACGTAATAATCTTATCCGACGGCTCATTATAGTTAATGGGGTCGACTATTACTCTTAATTGACGCTTTTGCGAATTTGCAAGTTAGCTGCTTTTCTGACTATGGGAGCATAACAACGCAGCTCAGACGATGCTACATTTAGCTTGGGCTTGGTTTATGCTACATGCAACCGCTGTGGAGCCTTAACTTTATAATTTGCATAAATACCCAACGTAAGTGCTCTAGCAACACAGCCTGTGGGGATTTTTTGACACAGATCGTCCTAAGAGCACTCAACGCTAAGCTTTTCGCTGTACCATTGCGCAGTTTCAATTTGTGCTTTGTTTCGAGTGAGCTAAAATATTGTACTTGAGAACAAATGCTGCACTTGAAATGCCGCGTGGTGAAGGACAGCATTAACAACGGTCTAATTGGTAGACATCTGGTGTTGGCATTATTCCAGCTCAGGAATTAATGTGTGTTACACACACACATTTATTTTTTGTTTAACTGGAAACAGTCTGAATAAGAAAAAAATGTGGGTACGATAAATTACTTTTTTTTTATAAAGCCAAGCACTGACTTAGCAGTTAACGTGAAAAAAAGGACAACCGTCTAACTTTAATTAATGTCTGGATTGACCTTTTCGCCTCCAATCATTCATCAAACGACTTCAAATTTAGACTTAAATTTTTTGTCGTGTAAAACCGCAGTTTTTAATTAGAAGTATAATATTTTACATAAACCAAAATAATTTCATTGTAATTAACTCTACGAAAGGATTATTATAAACCTTGATAAATAGAGAGCTGTTACTAGAACAATTAAATAAATTAAAGCAAAGTTAAATGTATAATGTCAACCAATACCATATACATGGTTTCGTTGTCATTTCCAGTCTCCTCTTTGAAAAGTTTACGGCAGCTGCAACTCCTGACTACCTTCTATTAGCTACGATTGTACTTGTTTCACAAAGTTATAGGTAGCAATCCTTTCGATGACCATTAACTCTTAGAGTAGTTATAAATATATACAACCTACTTAGTTGAAACAGAACTTTCAGTTAGCAATAACTTCCCAAGTGGTTATAACTAACCCATCACTACCAAGTGTCGCGAATATACCGAAGTCTTCACGCACACGTATATACGCGATGGGTTACTTACGATTTCAGGATGTCCGTTTTTAATAAATCGTACACGATAGTTAAAGTTAAAATAATATAATTGATTAGATATTCAGTTTCATATAAAATATGTAGTTAGACAAAAAGTTAAAGTTTATTCATATGTGTATTGATTTCACACCACTCGTACTAGTCGCTCCGATCTCTTCGTTACTACTACTCACGCTGTACTGACGCTGATAGATGGTTTTCGTGCCACGGTTGTAGTTTGGAACTATAGTTGCAACAGTGATGGTAGTTACGTATATTTTAGGGATGCATTTATTAGGCGTGACAACTCGGCCCTTCCTGACCCAAATCGTCCTCGATTTCGTCGTCTGATTCGAGGTCAGGGCTATTACTACACCAAGGTTTCATTTTATCGGAGGCATAAACGGAACAAAATTTCTTGTTTGTTATTTGGTATCCTGGGATATCCTCTAATAGGTAACGATCATTTCCCAGAACTTTTCGAACTATATATGGGCCACGATATTTAGGCTCAAGCTTTCTAGATTCACCTGTTGACGTTGGTTCATTTTCGATGACAACTAGATCTTCTTCGGCGTATATTTTTGGCGTTGTATGTCTTTGATCAAATCGTGTTTTCCATTTTTGACGTTCGTTGGCAATGTTAACTACAGCTTGACTACGTTTTTCTGAAGCAGTTAACTTAGGCGACTCTTCGCCGACATCGTCGTGTAAAGCGGCAAGTAGTTCATTGGATACTGCGTCTCGAAGTTGAAAATCGAACACGAGTTCGTTTGGACTAAAACCTGTTGTAGTATTTTTGCGTGAATTCACTGACCATTGAAGATCTCTTAACATGAGATCCCAGTCCTTTGCATTATCGGTGGTTGTTCGTAAGAATTTGAGTATACTTTGGTTTGCGCGCTCAACTTGCCCATTTGCACGAGGAGTGCGAACGGCAACTTTGATATGATTAATATTATTATCGTTACAATATTGTTCAAAATTTTTCGAAGTAAAAGATGTTCCTCTATCGGTGACCATACATGAAGGTAGACCAAAATATGACGACATTTCGTTGAGAGCTTTAAGGACATGTATTGTTTTTGTATCGCGTACAGGCTTCACTACAAGAAACTTACTGAATGCGTCAGATATTGCCAATACGTAGCAATATTGCCTCTTGCTGCGGACAAAAGGACCTAAGTGATCGAGATGGATACGGTAGAACGGAATCGGCTTAATATCATCGATATGCAGACTACCTTCGCGTTTGTTGGAGCCTTGCGTTTGGTAGCAGCATTTAATACATGCAGCTATATAACTTTTAACGTAGCGCCTCATATCGGCAAACCAATAAGTTTGCTTTATGCGTTCGAGAGTTTTTTCCACTGCGGGATGTCCTGCCTGATCATGGCAGCACTGAAGAATTCGCCAACGTACACCTTTAGGTACAACAAATTTTATACCCTCTGGTAGTTTCTTATATAAACGGTTATTGCGTAGCAGATATTCAGCTTTTACTGATTTTGCGTCTGATGATTTTCATGTACCATTTAGCACATTTATATGTTGTCGTAGTTTTTCGTCTTGCATTTGCAACGTGAAGTTACAATCGTATAGGACAAGGATTGGTTCATTCGTTAGTGCGTTAATTAAAGTTTCAAAAGCATGCTGTTGCTCAGGACCCCAAGTAAACTTGTCCTGATTCGCTTTTGTTCGTAACATGGTGATCGGTTTTGATAATATGGAATAGTCCTTCACGAATTCCCTAAAGAAACCCGTGAAGCCCAAAAATCGTCTTACCTCAGTTACGTTGGTAGGTCGTTGAAAATTCCTTATAGCGTTTACCTTATGTGCGCCAGGTGTTACGCCATTCTCGTTGATAGTGTGCCCAAGATAATCAATTTGCGTTGCCAGGAACTTACATTTATCGGGACGAAGTGTAAGCCCTGCTTCTTGTAACAGTTTAAGGAACCGTTCTAGACGTAACAGTCCTTCGCTTACCATTTTACTAGGAATAATTATGTCATCCAAGTAAATAAGTACCTCGCCCGTATTCATTTTAGACGCGATTTTGTTCATGATCGATTGGAAAGTTGCGGGCGCGTTCACGAGACCGAAAGGCATGCGATTAAATTCGAAGTGTCCATCTGACGTCACGAACGCGGTATATTGTTTTGACGACTCGTCTATTTCGATCTGGTGATATCCCATACGGAGATCGAGTGCACTATAATAACGATTTCCGGCGAGTTGTGCGAATTGATCCTCCATGTTCGGCATGGGGAATGGTTGTTTTACTGTATTTTTGTTTAGACAACGATAATCTACACACAGTCTATGTTCTTTATTCTTTTTCTCCACTAAAACCACTGGAGACGAAAATGATGATTCACTGGGACGGATTATGTTGTATTCGAGCAGCTCTGTTATTATTTGTGATATTATCGAACGTTTGGCGAAAGGAATTCGATACGGTTTTAGCGCAATTGGCGTATCCTTTTTCAACACAATTTTCATTTTCGATATTTCGCACTTTCCAATATTTTCAATATTTGTGGCAAATACCCCGTTGTACTCATTTAAAATGTTCGCGAATTGTTTGTTTTCGTTTCTATTTAACCCGTTCGGAATAGTTATACAACGAATCTGTTCGACACGACACTCTTCATTTTCTATAATTAGACGCGTACTAGAACCGCATAGTACATCCTTTCCGAGAAGCACATTTTCAGAAATTAGTTCGTCTTTAATAACCACCATATTTGCGTTGAACGTTTGATCGTCTATCAATAACAAAACATTCATGGTGCGATTAGAAACGTATTCGCCACTACCAAAACCCCGTAGTTTTGTTATCTCCTTCTTAAGAGTGCCTATACGACTTGCAAACGATTTGCGTACGAGCGTACGGGTACTACCTGGATCAACGAATGCAAGAGTTACATGACCATTCACGGTTACTTGTTTGATAATACCGTCACTTGATTTTTCAGAACTTTTGTCCACGACCGGATCATCAATATTATTTACATTAACGTTCTTTTTTTCCGGGCATTCTTCACTTCTATGTGTCGTGCGTTGACACTTTGAGCATCGTTGCTTTCTTTGCGGCTCGGTGCAATTGATAGCTAAATGTCCGAACTTAGCGCAATTAAAACACTTTATATTATTTGTTGTTGCACGTATTTGTTTATTAGTTGTCGAATCATTGGATTCTTTTATTTTTAATGGTTCAGATTTTGTTGCAAAATAATTTTGTTTTGGTTTGTGTACGTTTTGCTGAACGTCATTATACACGGTATAACTTGTTATGTCTCTCAATAGATCTTGGCACCGCGAATATTCATTAGATATCTTACGTTTAAGGTCCATATCGTTAACACCATTAATAATATGTCGTGCAATGCTCGATTCTGTTAAGCCACCCTTATTACCAAGTGCTAACATTCTGTAAAAATATTCGACCGGCGACTCATTATGTTGACGCCTCGTGCGCGAAAGTTTTATATGCGTATCTGCCTCATTAACCGTACACGGAAAATCAGTCAAAAATTTATCTACGAATTGTGGCCAATTTACGAACGCGCACTGTAACGAATCGATCCATAATTTTGCGGCACCGCGCATCTTTTGTTGAACAGCAAAAATTATGACATTTTCTTGCCAATTGTACGCACTTTTTAGCATTTCTACACGTTTGATAAATTGCATCGAGTTTAGCGACGTTTCGCTTGTTGGGTTGTATTCCGGCAACAACTCAACAATGTCTTTTATCTTATAAGAATTATAATTCTCACTACACAATGGGAACGGAACGGTGGTTGCATGAAACATATTGTTTCCAATTGGAATTTGTTGCACAGGCGCAGTTGGTATATTTGGCCTCTGCCACTGCGGAACGAAACTGCCATGCGCATACGTTGTTGTTGTTAGTGGTTGCATATTTGGCGTACACGTATACACTGCTGACACGGGCGATGACGTCAACGTCGGCTCAAAGTTTTGCACACACGGAGTCACTCGCGCATTCACGTTTGTTGTTGTTTGGGCATTTATAAATCTTTCGATGGTTTTTTCGAGCGACGATATGCGTTCTACAATTGTTACTTCTTCTTCTATTTCACTTTCACTGTCATAATCATTTCGATTTACTTGTAAACGTTGCAAGAGTTGGTTTTTCGTGCCCGAGGTAGGCAAGTCAGCCTCTTTGCATTTTTTTCGCAACTCTTTTAATGTATAATCTGTTTTCGGCATTTTTATTTTGATTTTATTTTCGGGTTCTAATAAGAATAAAGTCAGTTGCAATTACAAATTTGCACACATATATTACTTGTAGTAAAGTTCAAACGCGAGACGGAGATAGTTGATTATTTTATTTTTTTGTTTTGTTTTAAAACGAGAGCGATGCACATAGATACGAACGTATAAATGAGAGCGACACGAGCGGGTGAATGCAATAACGAATGCGCCGATACACAACTGCGAAACGATGCGTAACTGCAATGTCGCAAGTTCGTATTATAGTCTTTGGGAACAATATAACCACGAAGGTCTAAATGCGATAAACGACACGAAGGTGTGAACGAGATAACCGACGTACCGATGCGTAACTGCAGAACTGCAAATTTGAATTTTATTCGTTGACGTAGCTCAGCAACAAAGCGTATGTCGCTGGAGCCTTAAAATTCGAAGAGACGCTGCACAACTTCAATTTTGAATTTTGGCCGTTGAGCTTAGCAACAAAGCGTATGTCGCTGGAGCCCCAAAATTCACCGAGTCTCGTAAAATGTGTGGTTATGTATTGTAACAAAAACGTATGCCACTATACATCTTTATACCGCACGTTCACACAAATAAATGATAAGTTAATTGCACACACTTTTCGCAGTTATTTTGTTTAAACATATTAGCGTTTGTAGGCGTAGAAGTTGAATCTTACTTCTGAACTGTCGCGAATATACCGAAGTCTTCACGCACACGTATATACGCGATGGGTTACTTACGATTTCAGGATGTCCGTTTTTAATAAATCGTACACGATAGTTAAAGTTAAAATAATATAATTGATTAGATATTCAGTTTCATATAAAATATGTAGTTAGACAAAAAGTTAAAGTTTATTCATATGTGTATTGATTTCACACCACTCGTACTAGTCGCTCCGATCTCTTCGTTACTACTACTCACGCTGTACTGACGCTGATAGATGGTTTTCGTGCCACGGTTGTAGTTTGGAACTATAGTTGCCACAGTGATGGTAGTTACGTATATTTTAGGGATGCATTTATTAGGCGTGACACAAGTGTGTAGAAACAAATCTTTAATAGAGAACTAACACAAATAGAGCACCAACAAAATAGTTATGGCTCATGCACAGCATCCTAGTTAGAAGAAGCAGACCTTTCGGTGAGTAATAGGCTATCGTTTATATGCAGGGGTTAGAAGTAAAAAAATCTAAGTGCTTGTTTGTTGACAACGAAATCCAAGTCATTTTGGACCAGCTAATAAACGCACTACCCAGAATTTACATAGAACTTACAACCCCTTCATATATACAAAATTAAAATTTTGTGTGTATGAGTCAAGTTGCGTGCTAAATGTTTTGGCTGGTCATAATCAAATTTGGAAAACAAAAGGGAAACCTTCCAGGTGTGGCCATACAATAAAAATAATATCGATTATTTACTACACCGAACTTCTTTGAGTCGGGCAACAAGTTCTCCACAAAATACCCTGAGAGGCACGAATGGGAAGACGTTCATATTCTGGACATGCAGTCTGCCTAAATCTACACAGATGGCTCTAAGTTTAACTTCAAGGTAGTAAGCGGCGTCTAGTCGGATGATCTATCGCTCTCCTTGCTCTCCAAAAACTGCTCATCCATGTCATGTGCGACTGTCAAGCAGCGATGAAAGTCCCTCAGGGCAGCAACACTACATCGAAGATATCACTCGACTGCAGGCACCCGCTCAATGAATTGACTTAGAAATGCTCCACAGTAGTGATCTAGTTCGTAGACCACAGCGCCGTATCCGGAAACTGCGTTGCTGACGATATTGCAGAGAAGGCCACAGATCAATCGGAGGTGAACCAAGAAAAGATCATTGCTCCTTCTTTTTAACGTGCAATCATTGGCTCCTGCGTGAATTAGGGGAAAAAGTGAATTCTAGATGGACATTGGAAACCACGTACGTCGCAGCTGCAGTTGGCCCGCACTGCCCAGTCATTGTCTTGAGTGCCTAAACAAGTGTTTTTTTTGCGCTAAATTAAGCAAACAAGTTTGATCAACTTCCTGAAGGTTTAAAGTAGGAAGGGATTTAACTTTTCTGAAGTGCAACTGCAATGAGCCATCTGGCCTAAGTGTGCTCTGGAAGTGTTCTTCTTTGTTACTTTATTAAATTAACCCAATGCCAGAGCTCACGTATAAGTTTTCACTTATTAAAAAGGAGAGATAAATATCGGAGAATGAATCACTTTTTTAAGTTTTAAAAGTTATTCTTGGGATCTTTTTCTTTAAGACAACAAGAGTTATAAGAGAGAGATTTAAAGTAAACCATCTTTTAGGGAGGAAAAATATACATATTTACTGGTAATTCTGCTTTGAAGGAGTGGAAACAATAAATCTCCAGTAGAAGTATATGTGAGAAACATGTGTTTTAAATCAGGCTTGTTAAATTTAATTAGTAATCAATTGCCTAAACAGCTTTTTAAATAGTAATGATTATTTAAAAAAAATTACCATTATTAGCAAACCAAAAAAAAATTTTTTTTTTTAAATCAATAAAAAAACAGATGAAATCAGAGGTAATCAAAAAGAAATGTTTCATTATTATACCCTTCATATGACCATGAAATGGTATCATAACTTTGGTCCGATGTTTGTAAGTATGAGAAGAAGAAGAGACAGACCCACCAATAAGTATACCGAAATGATCAGGGCGATGAGCTGAGTTGATTTAGCCATGTCCGTCTGTCTGTTTGTACGCAAACTAGTCCCTCAGTTTATCTCGATGAAATTTGGGACAGAGCCACCATTTTGCATGAGATTAATCATTCGTTGGAATCAGCAAGATCGGAGCAATACAACGCATAGCTCCCATACAATCGATAGTTTCAATAAATGGGGTTTTTGGCTATAAATTTTGCAATTAAAAAGCTAGGAACGTAAAACTTTGCACGTTTGGTACTTATTATACATGTAATGTGTGTAGTGAAAATCAGCCAGGTCGGACCTACATAACATATAGCTCCCATACAATCAATTGTTCCGATAAATGGGGTTTGGGCTATATATCTTTAAATTATAAGTTTTGCAGAGTTTTTACTAATTGTGAGTACGGATCGTACACTTAAAACTGTGATGCGTATTCATGAAAGATATAAAGTCTTCGGCACAGGCGAAGACAGCCCTAGAAAATAATCATTAAAAAATTAGGTTAATGGTAATCAATTATTAAATGGATTCTCAAAAAAATAGTTAATCAAACAAGTAATCATTACGATTAAGTAGTATTAGGGGCTTAGAATATGTCCGACGTAGGCATACCTGTCGTAAGAGGCGACTAATATGCACAAAGATAATGACGTGCTACTCGATGGTTGATCTACGGATGTGATTAATCTCACCTCTCATTACCCATCTTATCCTTCCTTACGGAATGAGGGGTGACATGACCTAGAAGGTTTCACTGGTCATAAATCGCTACCACGACAGTCGGGCAGTACCGCAAGGGAGTACTGGAGCCTACCGGGCTCAAATCCGGCCAAGGACTGCTAATTCGACAACGTTCCCCAAAACCTTCGGGGAGTGTTTTTGTCATTACCACAACAACAACAACATTACTAGTCATTATCTAACAGGTCTGATTTACTTGTAAATACTGTAATGAGGACCAGACCAATCAATTTAAAAACAATAAAACTGCAAGGAAAAAGTCAGAGTTCGGGTAGAAGCGAACATTATAAACCTAATTGTGTAATTGTTCAGCATTATTTGCCTTGGATTTATTTTTTTCTGTATTTACACCACAGTGACTTGAATTTTTTCTGGCAGTTACTATGGTGCATTTTCGATAAAAACAGTTTAGACGGTTGAGAGCCTTTTAAAGAGGAATGAAAGGCGGTGGTGAATTACCTACCAGCGATTTGACAGCGTCCACTTAGATTCATCGTTGCATATTCTCGACTTTACCAATTCTTCAGTGATATTAGCTACACCGGCATCGGGTAGCGTTCTCCCTTAACTCCTCTTTTGATGTTTCTGTGGCTTTTATTCGTTATTAATTTTCAAAAATGGCATAGAAAAAAGAATACGTCATTCTCCTTTCATAATTATCCCACTCCCTATGAAAAAAGAGTAAAATAAATTTTTTGGAGAGAATAAAAAAGTCGGAAGTAGAATAGTTCTAGGCGTGTGAATAAATAATCGATTTTTCCTTTAGTCGATAATTTTGTTCAATTATGCATTTTTTATATCGCTGATATTAATCTTAAACATCGAATTTTAATATAGGGTGGCGCAAAAGTAATCCTCCTATCAGAACATGCTATAAATTTTGCGATTGGCCCCTAAAGTCAGTTCTGTTTTGACATTTGTGTAGTAAACGCATGCGAAATACACGTTAATAAACAATGTTACGCTGCACTGCTCCAGAACGCGGAATATTGCTGACTATTTATTTCGGTCGGTGAAAAACGGTTACTGCGCAAAAGTAATCCTCCTATCAGAAAATGCTATAAATTTTGCGATTGGCCCCTAAAGTCAGTTCTGTTTTGACATTTGTGTAGTAAACACATGCGAAATACACGTTAATAAACAATGTTACGCTACACTGCTCCAGAACGCGGAATATTGCTGACTATTTATTTGACCAATAATCGGTCGGGGCCAAACGGTTACTGTGAATGGTGAGCGCTACAGAGCAATGATCAACGAGTTCTTTTTGCCGCAACTTGATGAATTGGGATTGGAAAACATGTGGTTCCAACAAGACGGTGCAACAGCACACACTGCACGTGCCACAACCGATATGCTGAACATCGGAAGCTTACTTTTGCGCCACCTTGTAAATGTATCATAAGATGACACATTTTAAATCGTTTTTGATTGGGGGGTGGACAACGACAGCGAAAGAAGGACTAAAATTTCTCAATTGATATCAGTACTAACCGGGCATTGCCTTATTGGGAGGCTCGCAGAAAGGCTAGGTGTGGACTTTCGTCTATGCTGTAGGAGTTGCAAAAATTACAAAGAGGAAAACACTGTGAACTACCTAGTCTGCAATTGCCTGGCGTTAAGCGGCTCCAGACGGTTCTGCCTAGGAGTTCCCATCCTGTTTACCCTCCACCAAATTGCTGAGTATGATATCAAGGACTTGATGGTTTCTATCAGGTCTTCAAAGTGGTTCGAAGAGGAGGAGGCGCGTTGTATCACAATGGGCTTCTGCCGCAGTCATTTCAACCTAACCTTATTAATATTTGTAAATAGTGCCATTTTACGATATTCCAATCGATTTATTTCTTAACAAATAATAATCGATTATTGAGTAATAAAATTCGAACCGTTATTCAAACAAAATTTCTAATATTTTGTAACAATGGGAGATACAGAAAGAACGACGAGTGAAATGTACTTTTGACATTTATTTATTTCTGTAACAAATCCCGTTTTTACTTTTCTCTCAACTCTTATTTTGGAACCATGCTTCTTTTAAATGTTGGCCACAAGCGCCCACAAGTGCACGTGCTGGCAATTCAGGTTGTAATTTAAATTGATGAGAGTTAAAGTCATACTTTGTGTGATGTTAAAGCATGTTCAAATGTCAGTTTGGTAGCGGCATGGTATTTGTGGTCTGCTTTGTAACATGATATTGGATATAATTATACCTAAGTTTGTTGTGAAATATTTTAATGTATTTCATTAAAATTTTATATTGTTGAATAACTGCAATTGTATTATTTAATTTCAGGCTTGAATAAAAGGCTTTAAGGTAAGAGTTTTATAAACATATTTTCTCTTAGATAGTGATTTTTGTGATTTGTTAGACGAGAGAGGACTCTACTGGTTACTTGCCTACTTAGTTCAATGTAGCCATCTGACCGATTTGAGATCCCGTAGCTTTTCAATTTCCATAAATTATCAACTCGAAAAATCGACTATTGCGATATATTGCACTGCAACTTAAGGTTAGAATGGGAGCTGTTTTGTGTATCCTACCTTCAAAAGAGAGAACACATTAGTGCTTTAGTACTTTGTATGTCAGCAAAAACAAAATGCTATTTAATTATTCTATTGAACATATTCAAAAGTTCTCAATACTTCAATAAACACTTAATAACAATTAACAGCTCCCAGTACAAATTTTGTATACAAATTAAGTGCATTAAGGTGGGTCAAAAATATCCATATTGTTTTTTACTTTCGAACTTTAAGCTATAATCAGCTCTGGATTTACACTAGGTGCTCTCTGAGTACTGGCAGAGGGCGGCAGATTTTGGGGGCGCCAGATTTCGAAACATAAATTAAAATTTTTACAACTATGTTTGATGATGGGCTCAATTTTTGTTTCTGTACGAATCAAAAGTTTGACGTTTGTGTTTAGAAATCAATAGAAACTAATAACTCAAAGTGATGCGGTCATTCACCGTGGAAAGTGCCTAAAACTATGCCACAAAAAACTATTTTATGTAAACCCTTTTATTCTGTTTAGCTCTTTTCAGCAGCAGGGTTAGAACTCCTGGAGAACACTCGTAGTAAATGACGAAATAAATCTTAGTAAAAATCATAATTCCGTAGTAGATTGTTTTAAAGTATATTTTTTCAAAATCCGCAGTCAACTAAAATTTGTACCTTTTACCTCTTAATGGTTTTTATTTGGTATTCTCACTATTAATCTTTTTTGCCAACATTTTTATTACTTTTTAATTTAGATCACTCCTCTCTTAAAAGTCTATGGTATATTTTGAAATACATCGTAAAAATTTTCGTAGTATTAAAATTTCCGAAGTTACAGCTCTGATAGCTATTCTGTTTTTCCCAAAAACAAAATCATTTTTCGATGTGCCATCAGGTAATCTATGCATATTCGAACCTTGCGGTGAAAGCTTGCTTTTGTCTACGGATGATAACGTAGATATAAGCATTCCGACCTCTTGTCCACCACCGAATATGAATGAAGGGAAAAATCTCGAACATGCTATCCCCATTGAAGGAACAAAAGATATTATGTCGAAAGATCGCATTTTAAGTGACGACCTTGCAAAATGGATTAGGGATTGTGTAGCAATACATGGATGTAATCAAAATAGAAATCTTGATTTCTCTGACACAAAACGGCTTTATAGCGATGGAAAGTCACACTGGTTAACAGATACATTATTTGATAGAAGGGTTCGCAATGGTGGGAAAGTTCCACGCCTATGGCCCATTTACTCAGATAGTAAAAAGTCTATATTCTGCGTTGCAAGCCTTTTATTTGGTGCAAAGTGTTCGCTCAATGGCAAGGCAGGTTTTAAAGATTGGAGGCATGGAGGTGTTCGTGTAACTGGGCATGAAAATTCGAAAAATCATCAAAAATGGATACTAACCCTCAAGGAAAGATCATACCTTAAGGGAAGAATTTAATCGTTCAATTCGAAAAAGAAATGTCTTACTGGAAGAACGTTTTAGAAAGAGTAGTTGCTGCTACGAAAGCTCTAGCCTCACGAGGGCTTCCATTTCGAGGAAGTGAGGAGAAACTGGGCTCTCCAAATAACGAAAATTTTTTGATGTTGATGGAATTTCTTTCATTATTTGATCCGTTCTTAGACGAGCATATTAGAAAATTTTCTAATAAAGGATCTGGTAGTACGAACTACCTATCAAAAACGACCTATGAAGAATTTATACAAATCTTGGCAGATAAAGTATCGTTCATCATAGTTGGAGAAATTAAATTTGCTAAGTATTTCGCTATAATAGTGGATTCGACACCCGATATATCATACGTTGATCAACTTTCGTTTGTTCTAAGATATATGCTAAAAGATGGAACGGCAGTTGAAAGGTTTCTGGTGTTTATTGAGAACGCTGGACACAAAGCTGAAGATTTGTTCATTGCTGTAATATCTTCTCTCGAGTGCTTTGGTCTTGACATTTCCGACTGCCGAAGTCAGTCATACGATAATGCGAACAATGTATCAGGAATTTATTCAGGTTTACAATCAAGAGTCAAAGAAACCAACAATCTAGCTGAACACGCTCCTTGTGCAGGTCATTCGCTGAATTTGGTTGGGCTCCACTCAGTGGAAAATGCTCCCGAAACAGCTTCTTTTTTCAATACAGTTCAATCATTGTACAATTTTTTCACCGCGTCTACACATCGCTAGGACGTCCTACAAACTCATGCTGGAAAAAAAATTGTTTGGAAATCTTTGCCTGCAACAAGATGGTCAGCACGTCAGGAAGCGGTACAGGTACTGCATGAATAATACGGCGAAATTATTGAAACTTTAATCATCATTGAAGAAAATATTACTCAGAATGCTATCACAAGGCAAGAAGCGAAAGGTCTTCGAATTCAACTCGAGCGACTTGAAACCACATTCATGCAGATTCTTTGTCATTTTTTATTAACGAGGTTCAATGCTGTAAGTCGAAGGTTTCAGAGAGTTGATATCAGTATAGCTGACGTGATTGATGACTATCGTGGATTGATTAAAGTAGTAGCTAATACTCGAACGGAATTCGAAGTTTACGAAAAAAAAAGCGCTAGAGATCTCAGAAAGTCAAGAGTATCAGACGACTACCACCAGAAGAAGAAGGAGAAAGTTACAGGCTGGCGAATCACGAGATGGGGAAGTTCAATTGTCAGGTAGAGATAGTTTTCGAGTAAATACTTTCAACGTCATAATTGATCATCTCGATTGCGAATTGCGCAAAAGGTGTGGAGCATATGAAAGAATTTACGAAAACTTGTCCGTAATTACTAAATTTGGCAATCCAAGCTCTAGCGAAATTAGGGAAGGAGCAGAACGTCTGAGGAAAGTTTATAACACGGACCTCGAGTCTTTATTGGATGACGAATTTGTGCACTTCCACGCGTATTACTCTGAAAAAAAGTTGGGAGCGTGATTCTCTATCGGACCTTTTGAATCTCTTACGGACCAACGAGTTATACACTGAGTTTCCAAACGTGGAGATAGCATATAGAAAATTCATCACATTATCTTCAACGAATTGCAGCGAGGAACGATCATTTTCATGTTTGAAAAGGGTTAAAAACTATTTACGCTCAACTATGGGGACAAATCGGCTAAATAGCTTAGCAATTCTATGCATTGAGTCGCATTCACTCCAACGCTTGGATTGTGAAGAATTGATCACTCAATTTGCAGAAAAAAAAGTCAGACGCGTTTGCATTTAAACTTATGTATTAGATCTCACAAGTTTAAGAAATTTTCAGTTTTATTAAAACATGTTAGTCATAAGAACACATACATAAATAAAATTATTATCTCATATTAAACAATGAATGAATTTAACCAAATGTTTTGCATTTAGTTACTTATTTACAAATATGTCAGTTGTGAATTGCATAAGTAAAATACATTTTTACTATACGAGGTGTGTTCAAAAAGTATCGCGAATTTTGAATTTTCGCTGGTTACGTATATTCGAATTTCGAATTTTTTGTGGCGTTATGTTGGTCCTCATGTCTCTCACTTATGCCGACAAGCTCGGCCATTTTGAATGTTCAGTTAATTGTTGACAGCTGCTTTGCTTGCACGTGTTTTGGATCGTCTTCGACTTTTACGCGAAATTCGTACCAAAATTGCTCAATTGTGAACAAAAACAGCATCGCATGAACATTGCTAATGAGATGTTAAACTCTGTCCGCGACGACCCAAATTTGCTCCAGAGGGTCATAACTGGTAACGAAACGTGGGTTTATGGTTATGACGTGGAAACCAAAGCTCAATCATCTCAATGGAAGCTGCCGCACGAACCAAGACCGAAAAAAGCGCGCCAAGTTCGGTCGAATGTGAAAGTTTTGCTGACAGTTTTCTTCGATTGCAGGGGCGTGGTGCATCATGAGTTCTTGCCACAGGGAAGAGCGGTCAATAAGGAATATTACCTGCAAGTTATGCGCAATTTGCGCTAAGCAATCCGCCAGAAACGCCCGGATTTGTGGAAGAACAAAAATTGGCTTTTGCACCACGATAACGCCCCTGCTCACGCATCAATGCTTGTGCGCGACTTTTTGGCCAAAAACAACATACTAATGATGCCGCAGCCACCGTATTCCCCAGATCTGGCCCCCTGTTACTTTTTCTTGTTCCCTAAACTGAAGAGGCCCATGAAAGGACGACGTTACGCTTCTCTTGACAAGAGAAAGACGGCATCGAAGGAGGAGCTGAACAAGATACAAAAAAATGATTTTTTGAAGTGCTTCGAAGATTGGAAAAACCGTTGGCACAACTGTGTAATATCTCATGGGGATTACTTTGAAGGGGACAAAATAGATATTCATGAATAAATAAACAATTTTTGAAAAAACACAAAATTCGCGATACTTTTTGAACACACCTCGTATTTCATGAAGATAAAAGTGCGGCATTTTTAACAGGGCACAGAGCGGCATTTCAAGTAAATCCGGCCCTGGCTATAATATATTTTAAAGGGTGATGTACACGAAAATTTTGAAAGGACAGTAATTATCGAAAACTGTGTACCACGGATGGCAAGTTTTTAAGATTTTTATAGTCCCGGTATTTTTGTGATAAGTTTTTTTACATCCGGAATTGTTTTAAAAATTATCTAACCCTTAAACTACAAACAAAAACCGAAATCGTAACCGTTGTTTTGAATTGCAAAAGAATAAAGCTGAAACCGTTTCAAAAGGAGGAACTGGTTACAAACGATTTTGACTTTTTTTAGGTTTTACTTCATTTTGTGGACATGTATTTTCTTTTACAAGATGGTACCCTGGCTAATTTTTATTGAAGATTGTCGAACAAGGTTGTCAAATTCCGATTTCTCAAAAACCCCAAGGTCATGGGATTGCCTTCAGTTACTAAAACTGTCAAAAATTAAAAATGACTCAGAGCGATGGAGTAGCACTAAAAAGTACTTTTGACTGATTCTGGCAACTTCTGGCTCTTACGGAATCAAAACTAAATTGACAGCTGGCAGTGCGATCCTAGCCCCCTCAGCGAACAGGTAACGTAAAAAAAAAAAGAACTATAAGTTGTTTTTGAACTTTGACATATTTTAGAATTTAGGATCTTTCGAATAGTAATGATTACTTTAGCTGTTTTCAGACATGAATACTTTTGGTTTTTTCAGATTGTTCCCATAAGCATAAAAAGTAATGTTTTTTTTAGTTACTTCATAATTATTACGATTAAAAACACTACTTTTCCCACCAAGTGAAGTAATTTACCACTTTTCCCGCAGTAGGAGAAAGTCATTTTCATAAAAAGAGCAAACATTTATAGTTTTTAGCATTGTTTAATTATACAAGGTTTGTCAGTCTTTGACAGACCAGACAGCTCCCTAATTGTCACCTAGCATAGTTGCATTTACGAATTGTACAGAAACGGGAATGTAATTTTTAACTTCAAATATATTTTCAAGAAAAATTACATTTTAAAAGACATGCTTTCTTAAATTATAGGAAATAAATTGCCTCAATTGACGTTCAAAGATTCTTGAATGGCAAATGGTCTTACAATTCAACTTAGTAGAAAAATGTTTGTGTTTTGGGAAGCTTTTTATGCCACTTTATTTCCTGTAAAACTTGGTTCTGTAAAAGTTTGTCAGATATCTTAAATTATACGAATTTTGGCGAGTTTTCATAGGTATTCGTGAGAAGGGTTTCAAATTTTGCAATATACTCATTTCCACACCACCTGAGGTAGAGATTTTGGCGATCTTTTTTTTACGTGGTTTCCCCAGTCGGCCTCGTCCACTGACTGCACGCGATTATACATTGATTTCAATAAATTTTGCATTCATTACGGTTTCGGAAGCAAAGATTTGTGGAAGCTGAATTTTCGCATCTTGTTGTGGTGCTTTATCAATTGATCACCATTAAAGGTTTTAAACACCATTTTCAGCCTTTTAATGGTGTGCAAAAATCCACTAGATGGTTTCGTTAAACCACCCCTCGGCCGTTCGTCCATATATGTATAAGTTGTTTTATAAGTCTATCTTACACCGTTATAAAGTTATTAACAGTCGAATTTGACTTATTTCACTTATTTTCTAGGGGTGTATTTACCACACCATAGCACACATCCTACCAAACTTCGTTATTCTAGCGTAAACGGTTCTGTATTTATTAGCAGTCGAAGTTTGAAAATTTGTTTACTCCTATGTGGGCGGTACCATGCCCCTTTTTCAAAAATTTGGTAAAATCGTCAATAGGACAACCAACTAAATAATTCTAGCAAATTTCATTACTGTAGCTGCTTTTATTATTGAATTATATTATGTTAAACGTTTTTCTTAATTTTCGATATCGAAAAAAGGGACGTGGTTATTGTTCGATTTCGCCCATTTGAAATAGAAACCTACATTGGCCAGAAAGCAACCTGCGTGCCAAATTTCATTAAAAAATCTTAATTTTTACTCAAGCTATCGTGTCCACGGACTGACGGACATGTCTTAACGGATTCTTCTGTTTATTCTAAGAACTTTGATATATGGAACTCTATATCTATCTCCATTGTTTTATACCATTACAAACCACCGTTATATGGCCAAAACTATAATAACCTGTGTACTAATACACGCAGGGTATAAAAATCCATTGTCCAGTGAAAACTGGCATATTTTGGTAATTTGGTCCATCTTGAGAGATCGTAGCTTTGATTATTTTTAGGTTTTTTTTATTGTTTTAATTTTTGGGTTTTTAGTACAATGTTCAAACTTTATTGAAAGGAAGCAACACAGTCGATGAATGCCAATCAGATGACATTTAATAAGGGAGCTTCAAGTCGCCAATTGTCAAAAACGTCAATAGCTGACAAACCTTGTATAATTAAACAATGGTTTTTAGTAACATTTTTACAATTTCAAAAATCTCAATATTTCAAAATAAGAAGCACAAAAAGAAAATTGACTTTTTTTGACACACCCTCATGCATTTTCTATTCGCCATCACATCATTAAAGATTCCCCTGCCATTAACGTTAAGCATTCAAGCAATTAAGTGGCCCATTTGTCTGACACATGCAGAGAGGTCTTAATTAGTCTGTCACAACAGCACAAATCGATTAACAAATGAGCATTTACAAACTCAAACAGCATCAAACAGAGTATAACGCACCACCGATTAGATATGTTCGTGCACCCTCTTTTCAGTAAGCTCTTGTAATCATTATTACAAACACTCTTGTTGTGGCGTTCACGTACGCAACGGTTTACATAGATGTGGCAAGTGAGATTACGAAAATGACAGCTGGGCGCATTATGATGGAATCACGCCACTAATAAAATCATCAATATGTCACAAAATACTTGCAAGTTGTAACCTCTATGATGTAAAGCGTTTTCGTATTTTCGCAAAAGTTTCCACTCTGAGTGTGGAATGCTTGAGAGTACGCGAACACAATTATTATTTTTGTTTACATATTTAAATTTGTTTAACATTTGAGGTGCTCATTCGTTTATTTGCAAACATGTATGATTCTAAATTTAAAACATATTATTTTAAAATCCTTTGAAATTTTCCATGTGCTTTGCGGCTCTAGTTATATTTCAATTATCACACAAGCGAATGTGGTTGCTTTTAAAAGTATATGTATGTATTTGGCCACCGTGGTGTGGTGGAGGTGTGCTGGCCTATTACGCCGAAAGGCCTAGGTTTAAATAAAGGGGCAGGTTACATAAAAAAATGTTTCGAAAACAATTTTTTCAAAATGGGGTCGCCCCTGGGCAGTGTTCCGCAACTACTCAGGGTTAAATTCTGCCACGAAAAGCTTCTCAGCCAATCATCTGCTTTGGCAGTTCTGAGACGGCGTACAGCTTGTAGGTCCTGCCAATTTTTATGAAAAATTTGGAAGCATCGCATTACAAAATTGGAAGGGCAGTTTGGCCCTAATCTCCTCGTTGGCATATCTCAACGAATTATTATTATTATACAAATAGAAAATTTACACCATAAAACATATAGAACATTGTGCATAATTACACCAACACGACCACTAGCACTTAACTGGCTCTTTGCACAAATAAAGTACTTTGATACACGTACCCTATAGGGAAATGAAGGATCTTTCGTTCAGAAGAATTTGGTACTGAAAGCGTTTCGAAAGCATTTGGAAGCAACTCCTACACCGAATTTAAGTATTAAAATATGATCTGCCCTTAGTTTCACCAAATGGTGTAGTATGTATAAAAAGGAATCTTCTTTTAACAAACCGAAAATGAAAGTGTTAAGTTTTTTATTTAAACCAGGGCTTCCCAACCTGTTTTTTTTTGGTGAAGCGATTAGAAGCCAAATCAACTGTTTTTATAATTTTAGTCTATCTGTCTGTCGGTATGTTGGTCGCGCATCACTCAAAAACTGATTAATAGAATTGAATAGAACTTTAGCCCTTGCATTGCTAGACGCTTAACTTAAAATTTAAGTTGTCATTTGTTTCGATAGCTCAACCAGATTCTGAAATATCGATCGATGTGTGGATCAAGGAGACCCAAAATGTGTTTAATACAATATGGGTATGAAACGAAAGGTGCTAATGAGTGCTCCGACGAGCGATGTGATTAGGTTCCATATCTTAACTGGTTTTTTTGCGTGAGCTGCATAGATGATGACGAGGTGGAATCATCAAATCATTTCATGCTTAGTTGTCCAGCGTTTGCTAGGACCAGGCGCAGGTATCTCGGTTCGGATGTTCTTAGGTCTCCGGAAGACTTGTCGAAGATCGATGTGTGCCAAATCCGGAGTTATATTGTCGCTATGCAGCGATTTGCTGAGCAATCTTAAGTTAGTGCCACCGTTTAGAATGTGGTATCACAACGGACCTTATAAGCGTCCAAGTTAGCTGCCCTCCTAGTGGGACAGCTACCACCAAACCTAACCTAACCTAACTGGTTTCGAAGATATAATGATTCAATCACCGGCGGAGCCGGGTTTACTAGTTAATCATATTTTCATGGATATAAAGATATAACATTTTCAAATAAGAATATTTGATTACAAAGTTAAAGCTTTGCTTTCAACCCAGTAGTTTCTATAATCTAAGTACATACGCAAGTTGAGTTGAAATTGTCCCACTTTATGTCCAAACTATACATTTAAGGTATTAATAAATGTGTATATGTGGATAGCTATTGCCAAGCTGCGCCGCCATCAAGCAAAAAAACTTAAAAAAAAATTTATTGTAGTATTGAAAAATTGTTTTAAAAATACACTAACACAAATGAAAAACATGTGTGTACACTATAGAGCCGTAGTTGTGTGAGTAGACATGTCATGCATTTTTTCTTTAGTTGTTGTTATTGTTTTGATCACTGGCTTCGATGCCCAGTGACAGCGGCTCATCTGAAAGCACGAAAAGTTGCTTTGTTGGAGACATTAAACAAGCAATGTAAAATAACAGGTGGCGCAAAAGTAAGCTTCCGATGTTCAGCATATCGGTTGTGGCACGTGCAGTGTGTGCTGTTGCACCGGAGTTTGTTTTGTATTTGCATTTGTGGTTGAGTTTGTGTGAACTGAAATAAAGAAAAATAAAATAAAATAAACGAGATAAGAAAAAAAAAGAATAAAACAAAGTGTATGTAAAGAAAGTGGAGGGAAGGACAGGAAAGGTATGGAACGAAAAATAATGGAAAGGAAAGTAATGGAATGGAAAGTAAAGAAAATGAAAGGAAAGGAAAGGAAAGTAAAGTAAAGGAAGGTAAAGGAAAGAAAAGGAAAGGAAAGGAAAAAAGAAAAAGGAAATGAAAGGAAAGTAAAGGAAAGGAAAGGAAAAGAAAAGAAAAGAAAAGAAAAGAAAAGAAAAGAAAAGAAAAGAAAAGAAAAGAAAAGAAAGGAAATAATAAATTAATAAGCACTGTAAAGAGTAAAAGAAGGAATCAAAGTAAACGAAAATGTGTTAGAGGAGAGGAACGTCAGAGAAAGGAAGGGAAAAAGGCGAATGAAGGGTATAGCAAAATAATTAAAATAAATTTAAGTTTTGTGGTTCAATTTCAACGACTGGGCGATCTCTAGTAATCATAATTGCTTGTATACTGCCTTTTCTACCCTGAAGTTTCAAGTTGATATCATTCAAGTCACCAAAGATGTCAGTTAAATAAGCCAGCTTCCATTTCAATGTTTCATCTTTGAACATTGTGATCAAATTGTGTTTTTCTTTGAACCACAGAAAACGAAATACTTATTTTAATGTTGCCTTTGTATAGCCAGCGTAGTCGGATGATCCATTGTAAACAAGAGCCCTACAGAGTATATTCATTGATTAGCATAATTAGCATGACCTAGCTCCAGAAGCCGCTGCGTACTCGCCTTCCTCTGTGCTTGACTGCTAAGGCCCAAATGCGCTGCTTCTTTTTCTGTTGATATTGCCGCTTCGGGTGTTATGACATTGTTGTCAGAAATTGTACCAGATTTTCAGGAATTCCGAAGCATAAAATGTAGTAGCAGTGCAACCTGGAAAATGGGCAAACTAGCTCATGACCGAAGAAATTCATGTTTATTATCTAATTTAGATCATATATAGAAAAGAGAAAGGAATTCTGCCAGGTGCAACTAAACTCGATATATTTCCATGAGCCAAAGCTATACAAGTTTTCTTAACGAACTAAGAGCCAAATAATTTTCCTACAGGGAATGTACACATGCGTGTTTGTAAACTGCCTTGAAAGTACGGTCTAGTTGCAAAGCAAAAAACGAATTGCAGCTTGTGTGTATGGTTCAAATGAGCTTTTATTTTTAAATTGGAAAGTATGCACCCACGTAGTGCCTATTTGTGTAATTTCACCTGTATACCTATCTGTGATTAGCACAGCAGCTATTATAAATTTGTTCGTCCAATGGGGATGCGTAACGCCATGGAGTGGTCGAAATTTGTAGATTAAGAACCGCTGTAGCTCAGCAGAAACCAGATTTCTGACGCTTAAATCAAGCGTGAAAAGTTTAGGCTTTTAGTGGGGTACGAAGAAAGCTCAAATTTAATATCTCAAACACATTTTCACTGCAAATGGCAGCAAGAAACGATAAAATATTGCTTACCCACCGACAATCAAATTAGAAACCGTCAATCACCATTTGCATTGAGAGTTTTCAGCGAAAGAATGTAGGATTTCGCTACGACAAGACGCTTTTGCTCATATACTGTATTTTTATTATTATTCCTTCATTATTCGACAAACTTTAATGTTTATTGCTATCGGTGGCATTAAGACAAGAAAAACATGAAATAAAGGTTGCATTACATCGACTAAGCTTGCTTGATTGTCAATCAAATAGTGGGACAATCAAATAACAACCTGCCAAATTAAAACATCATACATTTTAGATTTTTATCGAAGTACGTGTGAGACGACGACAGCCGAATGCACTAACATAGACAAAGGTTCTATCTTCGCCTTTCGGGTTAGGGGTTTAGGATATGCCCGAGGTAGGCATACCGGTCGTAAGAGGCGACTAATATGCACAAAGGTAATGACGTGCAACTCGATGGTTGATCTACGGATATGATGCCTCTCACCTTTCATTACCCACCTTATCCTTCCTTACGGAAGGAGGGGTGACATGCCCTAGAAGGTTTCACTGGTCATAAATCGCCTACCACGACAGTCGGGCAGTACCGCAAGGGAGTACCGGAGCGTACCGGGTTCAAATGCGGCCAAGGACTGTTAATTCGACAATACTCCCCAAAACCTTCGGGGAGTGTTTTTGTCGTTACCACAACAACAACAACAAGGTTCTATCTTCAACTTTGACTGTTTCCATCTGCCATAAAATTGAGCACTTGGCATTTCTCACGAGTGAGAAAATAACTTTTAACGGACAAAACTTCGATCCGAGCGTTATTGACTCGATTTTTCGGTATCATGCGTTCGGTGTGAGCGTCGTTAGTTTATGCAAATGATGGGCGATCTTGTTAAAAATGGAGATGAAATATGTGAGACCTTATACAAAACTCACAGCTAGGTATAAACTGTGCGGTTCGCAACTCAACGTACTCATTCTGCGTTGTTTTTGTTTTCTTTAATTTGTTTATTTAGAAAATTTCTAAACGCTTACGCATTACAATCGCCCAATTATAATTAGAAGAATTGCATGAATCAAATTCAAAACAGTTTTATTTGTATATTTTCGAAGCACAATGATTCAAATTATTTATACAATGATGTCAATGGAAATGCTTTTGTCGTATTTAAAACAAGGGATGAAACCGATTAAAATAACATTCCGGTTTCGGTTACGGAATAGTTCTTAAACATTTATTTCGGTTTCGTTCCGGTTATGGTTTCAAAACAAAAAAAAAAACGGTTATAAGTTTGTGAACAAAAAAATTTATTTAGCTTATTACTTATTTCCAAAATTCAAGTAGTTTGAAATAGGTCTGATTTTTTTCCTTTTAATAAATTTTGTTCAAACCATGTATGGAAAAAATGTACCCAAATTAATAAAAAAAATTAACACATGTTTTTTTGTTTTTTTTTTTATTAGAAAAGTATCAGATTTTTTTCGATACTTGTATTCATTCGGGTTTGTAGATGTGTATGTATCTATTCGTCATGAAAAATTCATAGAATTTGATCTGGGCTTTTTGAGAAATCGGAATAGCTTATAGCCAGACCTGTTAAATTCTCATTCAAATTGAGTAATCAATTGATTGGCTGGCTCATTAAGTCAATAATTATTATTTTATTTGTTTTCAAAAATCCACAATTACTAATTGATTACCATTGGAAAACAAAACAAAAAAACTAAAAATTATCATTAAACAAAAATTATCAAAAAAATATAATAAAAAAATCAAAAGTAATTAAAAACAATTAAAAAAAAGTAATAATTAAAATAAAAGTTTTGATTACTTTTGATTCTTCTTTTTTTTTTTTCGATTATTTTATTTTTTATTTCTTTATTTTGCCGAATTGTCTGCAACAAAACCAAAACGTAATCAATAAAAATCGAAAATTATCAAAAGTAATCAAAAGTAATAAAAAAAGTTTCGAAGGTCGAAAGGGTTAAAGTACTTGCTTTTGCATCACAAACTGTTTATTGCGTAGGTTTATAGTATTCAGAATATACTAATTTGGCATTTTTAAATCACTTTGGCATCACTTTTGGACGCCAAAAGATAGCCTAATAGTAAAAAGGCGTGCCCAAATTTTTCTGCTGAGAAAGTTTAATAGTTTCCGAAATGGATCTATAAGAAAAGCTATGGCATTGTTTTCTAATTTTCTTTTTTCATTCGAATAAAATCTTTTTATAATTAATTAAAATTCCAATCGAAATTATTAATAATTAATTAATAATAATTAAAAATTATTAAAAATTTAAGCATGCATTTTTATAAAAATTACTAATCTTCGCCTTGCGCTCACTTATAATCTTGAATACTTTAAAAAATACTGCGGCCTATTTAAAAAAATAAAATTTTTAACGCTGAGAAAGATCACAAATTTAGAAAATGTCGTTTTTGACAGATCATCCGCCGCTGTCAAGTCAATGCTATTCCCAATATTGTTATTCCATAATTCTTAGAGTTTTTATTTTTGATACACCAAACTGTCTGTACCAAATTTCATCAACTCCCCTGGACGTTCGTTACCTTCGATGGTTATGTTGAGTTCAGCCAGGAAAATGTCATTGAAACGCATTTCTAATGATCTATATGATTGAATAACTAACTGAACATCTGTGTCAAAGTCATGTTTTCATTAGTTATGCATTCGTTACCATCACGCTCCCACCCACCTTGTTTACCCCAAAGCCAGTTGGTACATCAATGGCAGTCACGAAGGTTAAAAAATTGCAGTCAGCCTCAGCTCATGCATGCCATTTCATTAATTAATGCTCTCAAGGGGCTTACGGGCATATGTTAGCTGCAAAAGGTGCCGTTAGCCAAGCCGATAATTGCTTATCGAATAGTGCGCACAACTGAAGAGATAGTAGGGCGTTTGTTAAATTATGATCGATTTCGATGTCCTTGATTTTTTAATCACTTCATACTCTCAATTTCTGGTGAGCACAGTGTAGCGAACTAGCTCCCAGCGGCTACGTTGACTACGTCATATTAAGCAGGATATGTTCCTATCAATACCCAACTTTAACAGCTGTGGGAGGCCATTGTCCTCATAAAAAAGAAAACAGGTGGAGGACGATTTCATCTTCATTGGTATTTCCAACTGACCAAAGCTATCGTTGATAGGGGTTGACTGGCGCAGATGGAATTCATGCAACGCAAACTCTTCGTATACACAGCATTTAACTGAAGTGCAAAGGCTTTTGGGAAATCTCCTAAGGATGGTCGAAGAGCATAGTTTTAAGGCAATGAATTTGCTATGTTTTAGCGATACGGCCATGTTTGGATAAGAAAAGAACTGGACTCCATCCCAAACTAAACAAATCTTCGGTAAGATACAGATACAGGCGTATCAAAGGACATTGCGGTATCGTACCAATGTTTCACCGACAACCTATACCACTCCAATCAGCACTCTTTTACTCTAAATTTAGGACTTCATTTACAGAAGACATACTTGTATCTGGGTTCAAAACACTCTTTCAGACGCCAGGAGTTTAACTACTTGCCTAAGAATTTACAAAAAAAATTTTTTTTTTAATCAACTAACTCATTCAATTTTTTTTTTTAATTTGCTTAACATTTTCTTTGCAATTTTTTATTTTATTTCACTTCACTTAAGTCACAACTTTTAATCGTGATTAACACGCTTACTCAATTCATATTAAGCACTGCAGTGTAACACTGCTATTACGCTTTCGCATACAGCTTTGGTAAACACTCATTACTTGAACAAGAAATAATAAACAATAGAGCTCTTATTTTCTTTTGTTAGAAAACTTTCGAAAGCAATTGAAAATAAACTCGGAAGAACCACGCTCTTGTTTTGCCACATTTCGTTGGTAAGCAGGTTACCGAGACAAAAGAATTGCGAATTTTATGATTTTCAGTCTACAATATACTTATACTTTTGATAAATTGCAATATTACAAATATAAATGTATAAAGATTAAACTAAACATTTTCTTACGAAGTCGCAAAAAAAAAAAATAAATAAAATACAATAAAATAAAATAAGACTAAAAAATATAAATAGAATAAAATAAAATAAAATAAAATAATATAAAACAAAATACAATAAAATAAAATTAGATTAAAAAATAAAATAAAATAAAATAAAATACAATATAATAAATTAAAAAATAAAATAAAACTAAATAAAATAAAATTAAATAAAATAGAATAAAATTAAAATAAAAATACTAAATAAAATAAAATAAAATACAATAGAATAAAATAAAATAATTTTTGTAATTATAACGAGCTCAAGACCAGTTGATCATAATTCTTAGTTAATTATTATTATTTTTGATTAGAGGAAAAATTGAAAATAAAATAAAATAAAATAAAATAAAAAAGTACAAAAATAAAATAAAATAAAATAGTATAAAATAAAATTAGATTCGGAAATAAAAATAGAATAAGGTAAAATAAAATTAAATTAAATAAAAAAAAAATAAAATAAAAAATAAATAAAATAAAGTGAAATGCAAGAAAATAAAATAAAATAAAATAAAGTGAAATAAAATCAAAATAAAATCGGATAGTAAAAAAATTAAATTCAATTAAACAAACAAAATAGAATAAGTTTAAATAAAATAAATGAGATAAAATAAAAAAAATAATAATTAATAAAAAAAATTAAATGAAATAATATAAAATAAAATAAAATAAAATAAAATAAAATAAAATAAAATAAAATAAAATAAAATAAAATAAAACATAATAAAATAAAAAAAATGAGAAAACAGAAAATTAAAAAAAAATAAAATAAAAAATAGCAACAAAATAAAATGATTTTTTTTTTTTAATTTCCTTTAAAATTGTCGCTTGCGGGATAGCAACCAAAATTGTAAGCGTTTAAAATTGTGTCAGCTGCCTAATTTTTTCGCTACATTCAATTAAAAAAAATATATATACATATATATCTTGAAAATAATATTTTATTTCATTAGGAAATAAAAAGCGCATTTTTTATGAGCTTGCGTATTCTTTTTATCTAGAATTAGTATTTGTTTTAAGTTCTTCTTCTTCTTGTTTTCGAGTCTGCCATTGCCAATGTCATCGTGGTCGTAAAAGCTTTTGGTGCTTAAGTTTTCAATGCAAGTACTTTGGCCCGAGGCCTTAAAAAAACAACAAACCATAATCAATCAAACAATTCTACATGTAGCTCATTTCATTGTATTGTACACGCGTTGCGTTAGTGGCGGATCTAGAGTGGTTGAGAGGGTTTACGTAGCTTTCGGCGAAGTCATGCCATGAGAATTCCTACAGTACGAGGCCAAAACTCGTTTGAAGGAAACAAGTGAAGACAAATTTGAGATTCTTTTACGTTTATAAGGGTCGCCAGTTAGGAATACGAAGAAGCAGCTGGCACTTTTTGTTGGACTGTCTAATCGGAAACACACTGTTTTGTGCGACTTGAGGGATTTTGTTTGGATATGATCTGGTCATTATGAGCTTAAAAAATTAGCTCTAAAAATGATGGCGTATTCAAGGCGGACATCCTTGGCTGTCTCCATCATGTGCAGTTTGTTTTATATTGTGCATGTGGTTGCTTGCCATGACCTGTAAGATAGCAGGATCTAATATTTCTTAAAGAAACCTACGATTGCT
Organism: Merzomyia westermanni; assembly: GCA_949987695.1. Taxonomy (NCBI): domain Eukaryota; kingdom Metazoa; phylum Arthropoda; class Insecta; order Diptera; family Tephritidae; genus Merzomyia; species Merzomyia westermanni. Next base: position 76,499,775 of record OX465290.1, read on the forward strand.
TTATATCGATTTTTGTCCTGGCTCTCTCTGTCTTAGGCTTAGAATGTTGTGTCAATACTGCTTAATTTTTTTTCCTCTTCACGCTGCTAAAAATTCCTTTTTGTTTGGGGACCAAGCTAGGCTATCGCCAGTTCATTTCATTCCATCTTTTATTGCGAATACTTCCGCTTTTTGTTATAGTCTGATATTCTCCTGCGACATTCCATGCGAACTTGTCTCTTGTCTCTACTCTAAAAATCATTTGTTTGCGGTGTAATCCCTTCTAAGCTAAAGGTTGGTTTCCGAATACATCAATATCGTAGGAGGACGAGCAACAACTAATATTCAAGATTACACTTTCGGGCTGAGAACAGTGTTGGCGAATGTGTATGCGAATATTCGACAAATCCCTATTGTTTATTAGCAGCTCGTATCGCGGCTTAGCGCAAGGCCAAATACACGTACGATAGATTTTCACTTTTCTCGGTTCGCGCTTGTTTGATTTGAAGAGAAATTCTTTCCATGCGGTTTACCTGCTACACACAACATTTGTTTTTTGTTTTTCCTATGAAATGTTATGTAGTGTAAACATGCAATTTATAACTTTTAAAACTTCCTCTTGGAATACAAGTTTTCTCCATAAACAAAAAAAAAAGTAAATCTTGATTGGAATGTCAAGGTGAGTGCAAGTTTTCTTCGTATAGCTTGCTCCTGCAGGCCAATTATGGCTTTCCAGAAAGCAGCAAAACTTTATTTAAGTAGTGAATAAATTAAAGTGGAAGCGGGAAAATGCTTTCAGTTTTTGTTTATTAAGAAGAAATTGGTTTTTTTTTCTATAGGGTAACTGCACTAGTTTCCGGACAACGTTGTTGTACGGACACTAGCATATTTAATGAGTCTAATAGATAAAAAAAAAATATATATATATACCTCGGAGGAGATTAAGGCCGCGCTTCTCTACCAATTTGTGGTGTGTTGCTTATAATATTTTTTACAAATTAATGGGACGTACAATTTTTTGCCGACTCCGGCCGGTTTCCTGAAAAGCCTTCCATAGCATAAATACACTCGGAGAGCTTTCCAAACCACTACCGAGGGCGAGCCCGTTTTGACAAAACTTTGGCAAACTACTTTTGATGTTATCTGTCCCGGGGCTTGAACCTTGGACTGTCGGTGTGTTAGGCCAACAACATTACCACCGTGATAAATAACTCATAAATATAATCAAATAAGAAAATAAACTTTAATGTTGAGCGTATTTTAATGTTTGAGTATTTATGGGTGATCTCTATATTATTACCATCAAATTAGCTAGTGTCCTGACCAGCGTTACCACTTTGATAGAATTCTACCATTTTTATTAGAAAATATCTCAAAAAACTTAATTTTGGTAGATTTTTCAAAATGTCTTCAGTAAAGTGTTCTTTGACCTTTCGTTTGTGAATATGCTTGATGCGTCAAAGTCCTTTTCGAACGCTTCCCATAGTACGAATATTATTACATATTTTTTCGAACACATTCATCGTATATGTACATATATCGATGATAAGCGAACATCTCTAACTCAATTCAAAATGACCTTCACTGAAAGAATAAAAACAAAATCCGAGGTGCAATAAATAGCCCCAGTAAAAGGAAAAAAGAAGAGAAATGGATAGTTATGTAATAAAATGTTATATTTTGAAATGCCCATAGAATTAAGGACGGAGGCCAAAAACAGCAACGACAGCAGGTTTTTACCAGAGAATTTGTAATTTTTGTAAGTTAGCTAATTATTCAATATGTCTGGTATCCAGATAAATTATTAGACTAACTACACATGTATGGAAGTAATAAAGACTTTTTATTTTTTATGTTTTATTTAGCATCGGTATTATAGCTACGAGTTATTAACTTCTGAGGTGGTTGAATTGATTATTTTTGAAACATTAAATTAAAAAGAAATTGGATGATTTTATATATACTATACATTAAACTAAATGCTCCTTATTAACAAATAAAGTTCGTTTCTTAAAATTGCTAAAAAAAAAAAACTTGGTAGATTTTTTCCAATTTTGGTAGATGAATGGTTGTTAAATTTTTTTCTTAGTGGCAACCCTTGTCCTGACACTAACGCTCTTAACCTATTTAAAAAAAAATTTATTGAAATTTGGCACTTTTTTTATTTTTAAGTAACCTCTTATAAAGCTTGGTTTCATACCTTGTTTAAAATGTGTATAATTGCAACGTAATTTATCAGTCATTTTTCACTTTGGGTCTCACTTGAACTCAAAAATCTGTCAAATTATTCCATTAAAGATAATTTTTTGTGAAATAGGAGGTGAGAATGCTTAATAGCTAATGAAACGTTACCATGTGCTATATAAATATATGTATGACCGATATGTTGCTAAAAATCAGAGAAAAAACTGAAAACACCACATCATCGAGGATGTTGTTTTTATGCAAAATCTGTTTCAGTTCATTTCTTTGATTTATGAACATTTTAGTGTAGTTCAGTTTAATTGCATAATATGATGCACTATCTTCGATATACTCGTATATACATAAATTTATTTAAATGTATACAAATTTAGATTTGCCCATATATCTGCATATAATTTTTTTGTATATACAGCTATGTTCAATATAATGGTAGTGAAATTAAAAAGGGTATCGTTCGAATAAATAAGAAAAAGCTGTGATTTTATTTATTTTCATTTAAAATTTAGCGAATTCCATAACAGAAACCAAATAAAAACCAATTTCAAAGTTTACGCAAAGTTCAGGAAAGTTAACTAAACTTTTAAAAATTTACATCAAAATTTTAATATTTTTGGGAAGAATTTTTAGAAAATATTTAAGTACGCAGTTTTGTAGACCCATTAAGATTAGTATAACATTATGTAAGTAAGAATTAGCTAAAAATTTTCCGGTGTTCCGTGATTTCTTTCATACAATGCATTAAGGCAAATTAATTTTGTATAAGAAAACATACCCAATATCCTTGAAAAAAGAAATTCTAAAAGTTCAGGCGAAGTTTTGAGGTACTTCTAACTTGCACACTGAAACATTTTCTTAAAATTCTGCCCAAAAATACTGAAATTTTGATGTAAACTTTGAAATTTCTTTTTATGTGGTTTTTGTTATAGAATTCGCTAAATTTTAAACGACAACTATTAAAAATATAGCTTGTTTTTATTTCTTCGAACGATATCCAATTGGATTTCACTACTATTATATTGAACACAACTGTAGGTACATCGGTTCTTGTATTTATCTCAACAAAAAGAGTGTGTCGGGGACAATGTTTATGAGAGTAATATTCCTACTGGGTTTTTGACACAAAATCCCACCTTTCTGCTCACTTCACTAACATTTGCTCCCTCACATACTTCAGCATACGTGGAATATCAAATCCAACTGTGACTACAATGCAAAATTTATAGAAAATAGAACTATAAGCCTGTTGTAATATATTGAGTAATATATAATTGAAATAATGAATAATATATTGAAAATTTGCATGGAAATATCATTTAACAAACCATTAGACAATATATTAAATTTTTATGAGTATGTGGCTAATATTTAATTGGCCATTAAGTTTGTAATCTAATGCGCACGCAAAATCTAATAAAATGAACACACATTATTTACATGAAAATATTAGTACATACCAACATAAAAGCTCCTTTCAACCACTTTGAAAGCTGCTTATCAAGTGTAGTATTAAAATTTTAGAAAACAGCAGAACAACTTTTTTAATAAGATTGTGGAGTTCACGGTTTATTAACTATGCGTTTTGTCGGAATTTGAACCAGCGACTATCTTCATTTGTTCTGGTGCTCAGTGTATGTTTCTTTCACGTTTGGCGCTATTTGGAGTTGAGCGGTTTTACAATACATCGTTTGGTGTTTCTGTGTAAACATCAACAACATCTATGCTGCGAAAATATCCAAGGGTAAGCGATTAATTGAATAAACACCGAGAGTGGATTTAGTGAATATTTATGATGTAATTACAAACCAGCCAACACATTTGCCTACATAAATATAAATAGACGCATGCAAAATCTGATTTATTTAAATTTATTCTTAAACTAGCCTTTACCGGCGGGCTTGTGCGCACCCAGAAAGAAAAGCATACCATTCTGCTTCATAAAAAAGATAAGTTCTTGTTTAGAAATTAATCGTTAATTAGATGAGGTAAATTAAACCGCTACTTATAGTACGCACAGTGGGATATACCACTTCCCAACTTCCAAAATTGCTCCTACGATCTATGGCACCCACACCCCAAAACTGATCGATCTAGACCAAATGGACTCAGGGTAGTAACAATTTAAAAACTCTGTTCCCGAAAAGAACATCTCAACAATAAAACTTTGGCATTTATTTAATATTATAAAAGCCCAACGGCTCACTATGGGGTTTTCGGAAAATTCTCCTCAATGGGTAAAGCAATAGCGATCAAATAAAAAATGTTTGGTAAGGCCAGTTTTTTTTATCCATGTAAAAAAATTTGGTAAAAGTTTTAAAACAGGGTATTGAAAAAGGTGCTTGAAGAATTTAATTTTCTGTTTTTTGTGTGCCATTATGAGGCATATACGGTAATTTTCAGTGACGGTTGAAGCTAGAGAAAACAAAAACAAAGCCTGAGAAAAGTAAATTTTTTATCAATATTATCGATTAATTTATAGAAATAATATCAAGTCTAAATAAAATCTTTGGTGCGACGCTTTGTTATCCGTATTGTATTCGTGCAAAAAAAAAAATTGGCCCGATATCTCATTTATAGATGAGTTTGTTGAAAGAGCGGGCAGTGGGTGTCACTACTTACTTTACTCAAATTGCTAAGCTCTCGGTCTATATGACCTTAATACGTAATATCATTAATCTAGATCAAATATCCCACTATAAAGAATAAAAAAATGTATAGAAGTAACTGTCAGTAGGAGTGCCACTACTTAATTCCTTCAAAAGACATATCCCTTCGCTCCTTACAGGCTATTAGATATCTGTCACATTTTCGATAGTGATTTCGACTGCTTCCTGCTCGATTACTTGTCCGTTCTGGCGGCATTGTGATTTTTTGAAGACAAAATTTTATTTTCTTCTTTTCTATGAAGTACTCCTAACTAGATAATATTCGCGCGACCTCCGCGTTTTTTAAAAAACAAATATTAACTTTTACCATAGGCTATTTTGGCTAAACGAAAGTGCTAACCATTTTGATGTTCGGCTTACTATTTTTTACCATATTCGTTTATCTGTGACAAGCTACTGCCGCCAAGACAGAAAGAATATGGGACGTTTTTATGGGCATAAGCTGTGATGTCACTTTTTGTGGCACATGCGATCAGGGAAGTGGAAAATCTTAAATTAAAATCTTATCGAATTGCATTGTTCAAAATGAATTAAATTTCATCTCCCACCACTACTATCGTCTAATTTACATGACTCGGCATAGAGATGAAAAGGCCAAGAGTAATTTTAGAATATAATAGGAAGAGTTTTAATTCTTTTCCGATCGGTCTAATGTCGTTGCTATATACATTCATACTCGTAATCGCAAATGCACTTATCTATTTATATCAGTGCACTTTTCCATTTATATCAGTGCTCATTTGTTTTAACAAATAATTAGTGGCATGGGAGTTGAAAAGTTTTTGTCGATATGCGAGTGTGATTGTAAGCTTTAGGTTCCCGGCACTGAAATACCAAACCAGCCGGAAGAATACTAGTTTAAAGCTAGAACTTTCTAAATGAAATCAAACTAGTTCAAAAAAGACCAAGCTAGCATTGAAATTTAAAGATTTCGAGAAGACTAAAGTATTGGGAGCTGGAACATTAGTGTAGACTATTTTTAACTAGTTTGAAACAAGTTTTTTTTTGGCGGAAATCTGACATCACATAGATCACCCATAAGTTAAGAATACCAGCCTACCTAAGAATCTTAAGAATAAATGCAAAAGTGTCGTTTTAAAATCAGAAAAGTCAATTGTTAATCGGAAAGCTTCTTTTCGATAAGAGAATAACTTCGAAAAGAGAGTAGCCAATTGTGGATAGGAAAGCGTCAGGTGGAAATACAAAACTGTCAAATGAAAATAAGATTACGCACTGGGAACGGGAATGCTTGACAGTATAAAAAGAAAATGCCATTTATAAATGAGAAATGACGAATTGGAAGTTAGAGTAGTCAATTGTAGAAACAAAAAGTATAGTTGGAGTATTGTCAATTGAAAACAAGTAAGGAAAGGGCTGTCTGCGACTGTACCGAAGGCTTTATACCTTTCATGAATACGCATCACGGTTTTAAGTGTCCGATCATTAATCACAATTGGTACAAACTATGCAAAACTGATAATTTAAAGATACATAGCTCAAATCCCATTTATCGGAATAGTCGATTGTATGGGACCTACATGTTATATTGGTTCGATCTGGGTGATTTTCACTGCACACATTACGTATATAACATGTACTAAAACTGCAAAATTTTACGTTCCTAGCTTTTTAGTGCAACAGTTATAGGCGAAAACCCATTTATCGGAACAGTCGATTGTATGGGAGCTATGCGTTGTATTGGTCGGATCTTGCTGGTTCCGACAAATGATTAATGCTTCACAAAATGGCTGCCTTTTACCAAATTTCATCGAGATATCTCTAAAACTGAGGGACTAGTATGCGTTTAAACAGACAGATGGACAGACGGACGTACGGACAGACGAGCATGGCTAAATCAACTCAGCTCATCGCCCTGATCATTTCGGTGTGCTTATTGGTGGGTCAATCTCTTCTTCCTCTCATACCTACAAACAGCGGACCAAAGTTATAATACCATTTCATGTTCACGAAAGGTATAATGAGGAAGTGTAATTTCAAATTGAGAATAATCAGTGGTAAATGCGTAAGTATGATTTATGTAAAAAATTTAAAGTCTGGTAAGAATAATAATAAAAATAATTTTAAAAGTATACGCTGATCAAGTATAGAAGATATCGACGATTGAGTGGAAGATCACCCTCCTTTTTTTAAACTAGTCCATCTCAGAATTCGACCAATCAAATAATTTCTGAGATACGCGGAATGAAAATTTAAGCAAGTGTGGTCAGTTGTTAATTTCACCCTAAGTCGGTCCTAGTTTTATATGAAGGTAGCTGTGGTTAAGAGAGGGATTTCACCGCATATCGCAATAACTCTTAAATTCGACTCAAATCGCCCACCGGATCGCAAAAAAAGAGCAGGAAATTTGTTTGGAGTGGCGTATTTATAGATTTACCCACCTATACCCCCCAGCCTACATAGGGAGTGACACATTCTCTGTTTCGCATTTCGTAAAACGTTAGATATTAGCAACATATGGAGTTTTATAGATGACGTTCAAGTTGTTACGGATATTTATGATATGAAAGGTTGAGTTTGTCAAATGTGTTGAAATCACCCAACACCCTCGACAAAAAAAATTCATTCCCACAACAGCCGTTTCTACGTACCGGAATGACTCGGATTTTTACATCCGACCAAGGGCTGTTATTTCGACACTTCCCTGTCTAACCTGTCACCTTTTCCACTAATATTGTCATCCGCCGAGGAGCTCCTTGCAGCAGGGCTGCTCAAAACTCTCCTGCTCCGGGCTGGAGTCGAATCCAACCCGGGTCCAGGAGAATGGATCTGCTGCATCTGCTGCGTCTGCTGGAAGAAGATTTACGTTAAGCGTTCACACTCCGTCCAATGCAATTCTTGTAAAAGATGGTTGCACAAAACCAGGTGCTCCGGGCTAAATCCCTCCACACACAGGCCCACTAGTTTCTACAAAACTTTCGTGGCCCCTTGCTGTTCACGCCCTAGGACGTCCTGTGGCCAACGACGATCCAGTATCGCACCTTCACAAGCTTCTGAAATAGTCTCCACGACTAATAGCACTAATAACGCCCAGCAAGTAGTGTGTAACACCCTCTGCCGCTCACGCCCACAGGCGCCAACACCTCACACAGCCGCTCACAGCTACTTTCTACGTAGAACCTCTGTTTGAGATGTGAGCAATGCCGATCGACAGCCTACCCCCCTCCCACTTTCATCTTTCCCTTCTTCTTCCAGCACTAGCACAAATGTAAGTCAAAGCCACCAGCTCCTGGTCCCTTACACCATGTGCCCTGTTTGTCGGCTGAGACTATATACACCTGCGACATCAGTCAAATGCAATTCTTGCCTTCGCCTGTGTCACCTGCTTATATGTTATCAACTTGGAAACAGGAATCTATGGACTGATACGTACGTTGCACCATGTTGTCGAGCTACGCAACCTACAACGTCGACCGATTCGCCACCTTCTGGTGCTTCGGATCCCTCGTCTTCTAGAGTGCGACGCAGTGTGCGACCCAGCCTGCTTCCACGAAGGCATACGCACCAGTCCCTGACTCCTAGCTTGAATATTTCTCCCCCTTCGAACTTTCGCGTCCTACAGCTAAACTGCAACGGCCTAACCGGGAAAGTGAGTGAAATAGTGAACTTCATGAAGCGACAGAAAATCAAGATCGCTGCCATTCAGGAGACGAAGTTAAACGCCCGATCAAATCTTCGGACTTGTGACGGCTACAACATTCACCTACGTGACCGAGAGAGAGGACTTGGGGGCGGACCCGCCTTCATCACTCACCAATCTGTGCAATTTCGTCCATTTGAGCCTGGCGACGTCGACCTTGAAATCATTAACATTTATATACCTCCTGCCACCTGCTGTCCGAGAGATTACCACCCTGACATCAGTGCGTTACTCAGAGGCGATAATCGTGTAATCCTCGGAGACTTCAACGCACACCACGATCTGTGGCACTCAAGCCTACAGGTCGATGGTAGAGGACAGGAATTGGCTGAACAAATAGACGATTCGACGTTTTGCACTGTGAACGGGGACGCCCCCACGAGAGTTGCGGTAAATTGTTCCAGTTCGCCAGACCTCACAATTGTCAGCGCAGGTCTCATAGACTGCGTTGAATGGCGACCAATGCTTACTCTTGCATCTGACCATTTGCCGATAGTCCTCTCAATTGATCGCCCCAATGACTTCGTTACGTCTGAGAAGCGCACCTTCACTAACTTCAGTAACGCTGATTGCGTTGGTCCCATCCCGTCTGATGTACGAGAAGGGGAAAAGCGTTTCTCATGGTCATAGCTTCAGCCTCCAATCAATATATTCCGTCAGGTAGAATTAAGGAGATACGTCCGTACTTCCCCGAAGAGGCAGCGGCCCTGGCTAATGAAAGTGACCACGTGCGACGCTTGAACCCTACGGATCCCCAAATTTAAGATCTCAATGCGGAAATCAGACGGCTAGTTGATCAACACAAACGCGCCAAATGGGAGGAGCACCTAAGGTCCTGTAACCTCTCTGCTGGTGTTGGCAAATTATGGTCCACTGTTAAATCCTTGTCTAATCCTACCAAACCGAACGACAAAATATCCATCACCTTCGGTGATAAGGTACAGTCGAAACCAAAGAGATGCGCGAGCGCTTTCTGCCGGCAATTTGTACTGCATCCTCCGGTTGACAAGGAAATCAGGCGCCATCAGGGAAGCGCACAAACGCAAAAACAACCAAGCGCCCATTGCCATCACCACCACAGAGGTTCGGGAGGCCATACGGGGGTCCAAAAACTCCAAATCTATTGGCCCAGACGGTATATCCATGGTGATGCTAAAACATCGCGGTGATGAGGGAGTAAGGTACCTAACAACCGTCTTCAATCTCTCCATGACCACCTTTGTCATTCCAGAAAGATGGAAACAGGCCAAGGTGGTGCCACTACTAAAGTCCGGCAAGCCGGCTAACGTGGGGGAGTCATGTCGACCGATATCACTCCTCTCGCCAGTAGTGAAGACCGTGGAGACGGTCTTGCCCCCTTATTATACCGCTAGCCTGCGATTAGCCGAACATCAGCATGGATTCCGCAAAATCCATGGCACTACCACCGCGCTAAACGCCATCACCACACAGATAGGGGTCGGTCTCAACCAATCTCGCCGAAATGACAGGACCGTGCTAGTTGCGCTTGATCTGTCGAAAGCTTTTGACACTGTTAATCATGCACAACTCATTAACGACCTGGAGGATTCAAACCTTCCCCCCTGTCTAAAGCGTTGGACCGCCAACTATCTGAGTGGCCGGCAGTCATCGGTGGAATTTAGAGGCGAAAGATCAAAACCACGTACTAGGTGTGTTCCAAAAGTATCGCGAATTTTGTGTTTTTTCAAAAATTATTTATTTATTCATGAATATCTATTTTGTCCCCTTCAAAGTAATCCCCATGAGATATTATACACTTGTGCCAACGGTTTTTCCAATCTTCGAAGCACTTCAAAAAATCATTTTTTTGTATCTTGTTCAGCTTCTCCTTCGATGCCGTCTTTATCTCGTCAAGAGAAGCGTAACGTCGTCCTTTCATGGGCCTCTTCAGTTTAGGGAACAAGAAAAAGTCACTGGGGGCCAGATCTGGGGAATACGGTGCCTGCGGCATCATTAGTGTGTTGGTTTTGGCCAAAAAGTCGCGCACAAGCAACGATGCGTGAGCAGGGGCGTTATCGTGGTGCAAAAGCCAATTTTTGTTCTTCCACAAATCCGGGCGTTTCTGGCGGATTGCTTCGCGCAAATTGCGCATAACTTGCAGGTAATATTCCTTATTGACCGTTCTTCCCTGTGGCAAGAACTCATGATGCACCACGCCCCTGCAATCGAAGAAAACTGTTAGCAAAACTTTCACATTCGACCGAACTTGGCGCGCTTTTTTCGGTCTTGGTTCGTGCGGCAGTTTCCATTGAGATGATTGAGCTTTGGTTTCCACGTCATAACCATAAACCCACGATCCGTCACCAGTTATGACCCTCTGGAGCAAATTTGGGTCGTCGCGGGCAGAGTTTAACATCTCATTAGCAATGTTCATGCGATGCTGTTTTTGGTCACAATTGAGCAATTTTGGTACGAATTAATGGTAAAAATCGAAAACGATCCAAAACACGTGCAAGCAAAGCAGCTGTCAACAATTAACTGAACATTCAAAATGGCCGAGCTTGTCGGCATAAGTGAGAGACATGAGTACCAACATAACGCCACAAAAAATTCGAAATTCGAATATACGTAACCAGCGAAAATTCAAAATTCGCGATACTTTTTGAACACACCTCGTATAATTAAGCAGGGGGTGCCACAGGGTGGTGTCCTATCCCCGCTTCTGTTTAATTACTACATATCGAGGCTCCTTTCCCCACCAGAAGGCGTCTCGATCGTCTCCTACGCCGATGACTGCACGATCCTGGCGACTGGACCCTCCGTTGATGAGCTCTGCTCGAGAATTAATTCCTACCTTCCAACCCTTTCCAGTTTCTTCGCTGCACGGAACCTGACATTGTCACCGACCAAATCCTCGGCCACCTTATTTACGACGTGGACAGCGCAGGCGAACATGGAATTAGACGTCTAAGTCGACGGCATTAAGCTTCCGACTGTCACACACCCCAAAATCTTAGGGGTCACGTTTGATAACATGTTCAAATACGGTGCTCATGTAGCCGCGATTGCCACCAAAGTACAAAGCCGTAACAAAATCCTCAAGTCACTAGCTGGCAGTTCTTGGGGGAAAGACAAAGAAACGTTACTGGCAACGTACAAGGCAATCGGCCAGCCGGTGCTGAGCTACGCGACGCCAATATGGGCGCCGGAGTTAGCAGACACACATTGGAAGAGGTTGCAGGCCTGCCAAAAGACCGCACTCAGAACTGCCACGGGGTGCCTCATTATGTCTCCTGAGCACCATCTTCATAATGAGGCAAAAATGCTCGATGTCAAAGAGCACTGTGAGATGTTGACCAGACAATTCCTGTTCAACTGCCATAAACCGCAGCACCCGAACAGGAACTTGCTCAACGAAAATCCGCCTCCCAGGAGAATAAGGAGTCACCTCCGTAAGCACTATGACGAGATCCGGCACCACATTTTCTCGCCGTTTGATCCAAAGGTGCACCGTCGGGCCCTCAACCTCATCCACACGGAGTCGGTAAACTCCTTTGTCAGGTCTCGTCCAGTGAATGCAGTCCTACAGGCACAAGCCCCACCTGTTGCCGACGAGGAACGCAAACTGCCCAGGGAGACAAGAGTCACGCTGGCTCAACTTCGCAGGTTAAGTAGTCGCTACAACAACAACAACAAAAAAATAAGCAAATAACAGTTTAGAACTGCTGATTTTTACTTTCAATTGACACACTCTCATCTACAACTAGAAATGCCTTCCGTAGCTCCTATTCACACCAGTTGTGATTTGGTTTACAACCACATAGAAGTGGATTCCCACTAATTGGTTTGGATGCATGGTTGGTATGCACAGAAACATTACCATATACTTACTCGCACTTATGCCAACTGTAGATAATTCATTTTGTTTGCTAAAATTAGCGCTGCCAAACTTTTAGTTTGTTTGCTAGTAAATTGCAAATGAAAATATTCCTTATGGTACAGTAAATACAAGTACTTGAACAGTGGGGGGTGAGATGATTGACTTCAAATGAGTGATTGGCAAATGTTTGCTTCATTTTACTTTGTACATACAATCAAACTTGGTAAGTTTACCATCAACTATCGATCAAATTTTCAGGAGTAGCTTAATCTTGAAAATTATTGTCTTTTTTGTTTCAAAGTTGAATAGAAGTCGATATACTAGACTTATATTCATAAATAAAATACCAATTTCCTCCCTCTTCAAGACCACAAAAATGCATATTGAAATATAATTGGTAGAATTGGTATTTGAATTGTCAAAAATGGCTATTACTCAATGTTAACCAATACCGTTATTGATTAAAAAAAAAGTTCATTAATTTAAGTGATCCGCTTCAGAAACTCTGACCCTATTGCAAATCTTTAAGGACATTTTTATACCTAGTAGTGCTTCGCACACAAGGTATATTAACTTTAGTCGCGTAACGGCATTAACGGATCGAGATAGATATTGACTTATATATATCAAAATGTTCAGGACGAAAAGAGAAATTGATTAAGCCATGTCCGTCCGTCCGTCCGTCCGTCCGTCTGTGAACAAGATAACTTGAGTAAATTTTGAGATATCTTAATGAAATTTGGTATGCGGGTTCCTTGGCACTCATCTCTCATTATAAAATGGGCGAAATCGGATGATAGCCACGCCCACTTTTTATGTATAGAATATTTTCGAAAACACAAAAAAAGTGATTACTCAGTACATAATACACCTATAAGGATAAAATTTGATGAATACATTGAGATTGAGGCATAAACCAAATTTGTAAAGAAATTTTTGAAAATGGGTGTGGCACCGCCCACTTTGGATTAGGTCCAGTTTAGAAATAATATTAATCATAAATCAGAAACCGTTCAAGATATCGAAACGAAATTCAGCACGCGCGTTTTCAGGTATGCAAGGAATGTTCTACGAAAAAATGGGCGGGATCGGTTAAGGTCCACCATACTTTTATATGAAAGATTTTGAAAAGGATCGTAGATATATTAAATAGGCAATAACTGTGCGTAAAATAGCTTTACATCATTTATATTTCAGTTTTAAAGTTTCCGTAAACAAAGAAATCCAAGAACTAAAGAAAATTAGTGGACTATTCCACAAAACTTTTTATGCCATAACTCCGCCAAAAATTGATTGCCACGAAATTTGGTGATAATGTTCTATATATAAAGGTAACTGTTTGCTGTAAAGTTAGGCGAAATCGGTTAATGTGCACGCCCAGTTTTTTAACATAGTTCTGAAAAATTTTTTTGTAAAATTTAAAAAGCGATATTTCCACAACTAAGCAAGTTATATCAATTAGATTTTGCACACAAGAAGTAGGCGTGGCGTTGCCCACTTTTCAGCATAAAATTTCTGCTATTTTCAAAGGCAATCGCTTATAATTCAATATTGATATTTCAATCAAAATTGGTCAGCTGCTTCTCAGTAGTATGTATTATACTCCTGCCAAAAATTAGCCAAATCGGGAAACACACAAGCGAAATATTCCGGCACGTATTAATAGCCCACTGCAATAGCGAAGTTATATATCTTTATTGATTTTCATACCTTTCATAGACATTAAATGTATGTAAGTACGAGAACAAGAAGAGAAAAGTTCACTAAAATGATCAGCACGATGAGCGGAGTCGATTTAGCCATGCCCGTCTCTCCGTCCGTCTGTCTGTCTCTCCGTCTGTCTATTTGAACGCAAACTAGTCTCTCAGTTTTACAAAAGAATGCTGAAATTCGTTGTTTGCTTTCGCCATTTTATAATATACTAGCAAACCCGGTATACATTGTTTTGACGTTTTGATACGTAGACCACATCTATATATAAAATGTCATTAACTTGAACCAAATAAACTCCTAACTATACCGAACTGCAGCTTTATATAACCTGGGGGCTTTTTCAAAAGCTATATACAGACTGTGTCGTGCCCAGCGAACTCCTGAACCTATCGTGAAAGTTCAAGAGCAAAACAAAACACAAAATATGTGGGCGTGGCACCCCCACTTTTCCAAATTATGTAGATATTGACCAAGTGACACATATATCCAAATATCGTTAATTTAGACCAAAAAAGTTCAGAGTTATGGCGAATTGAAACTTTATATAGCCTGGGGGCGTGGCTCCGTCTACCTTTCCAAAACTGTATATTGTCTATGCTGTACCCAGTGAACCCGAGTATATATTGTGAAAATTTCATAAAGATCGGTTGAGTTCTTTGGCGCCTATAAAATACACCGTTTTTTATATCTATTTTTGTTACGCACAAAAGGTATAGTACTTCATTCGGCACAAACAAATCGAGATATATATTTATTAATGTTAATCAAAACGTTCAGGAGGAAAAGTAAAATATCCGGGCAAGAAGTTAATACCCCACTGCAAAAGCGAAGTTGTATATCTTTTTTGATATTCATACCTTTCATGAACATGAAATGTTTGTACGTATACTGAAATGATCAGGAGGATGAGCTGGGTCGATGTAGCTATGTCCGTCTCTCGATACGTCTTTCTGTCTGTTCGTCGGTCTATTTGAACGCAAATACGAACTGAAAGTATTAAAATAGACCTGCGTAAATTGGGATGACATAATAGATCACTACTAGGTATATAATGTTCGGTTCCACCCGAACTTAGACTTTCTTACTTGTTTTAAGTTAACTTCGTAGGCGTCGACGCAAAGTTGTTATTGAAAGTGAAATTTGAAATTTTTTTGGAGTAGATCGAAATGTTTTTGGGATACAACGGAAATAAAAAATTGTAGCGAGACGTGTTAAGTTGGATTAGTAATTAGTAATCAATTAATTAGACTGCTTGTTTAATTGGTAATGATTATTTTAATTGTTTTTCGAGAAAAGCATATTTTTAATTTGTTATGATTAGCAAAAACAAAAAAAAAATTTAATTATCAAAAAAGAAATCAGAAAAAATCAAAACAAAGTGGTTTTGATTACTTTTGCTTATTTTAATTTTTTATTTTTTTTTAATTATTTCAGTATTGTTGATGTGCTTCTACAACAACACTGAAAAAAATAAAATAAAAAAAGAATCAAAAGTAATCAAAATAACCTTTTTTTGATTATTTTTAATTATTTTTGATTTTTTTTAATAATCGTAAAAAATCATTATTATTTTTGATTATTTTTTTAAGTAATTGGAAAATAATCATCAAAAATTTAAAGTAATGGTGATCAATCATTAAACGGTATCTTAAGAAAATAATTAATCAAACCTGTAATCATTAGTTAACATTCATTATTTAACAGGTCTATTGTAGCAAAGTGTTTGAGGAGTTGATAGTTTTTGAAATAACTTCGGAATTGTTTGTTAGACCACCTGGGGACTTTGTAGGGATTATTTCGGGAACATGTGGTTATCGTTTTCGTGACCATTTCAGTATAATTTTTGAGCCATTACAGCCCCATTTTTTTGGGATGATTTCGGAATCATTACAGCATAATTTCGGGGTTATTTCACAAAATTTTTTGGGATTATTTGGGGATTGTTTTCGAGATCACTTCGGAATTTTTTTTCTTGAATTAAAACCGTTTCCCGACTTTTTCAGGATCATGTAGTAATTGTTTTCGTGACTTTTTGAGGTTATTTCGAGACTTTTGATATCACATTGAATCATTACAGCATCACGTCGGGACTTTTCGGGACTTTTCGGATCATTTGGGGACTATTTTCGGACGTTTCCGGGCACTTTTTCGCGATCATTTGCCGTTTCGGGGAGAATTAGAAATTGTTGTCGAATCATTTAGGGATTATTTCGGGACTTTTTCGGAACCACTTTTGGGTCTGGTTTGGGATACATTAGGGATTTTTGAGTGATATCTTTTAAATATTTTTTGGGTTTTTTTTTTGTCACCATTTCCAGCTTTTTACGTGGCTTACGACACATTTTCGGTACGACTTCCTGAGTGATTTTGAAAATATATTTGGATCCCGAAATGAACCCAAAAATGTTTGCAAAATCATTCTTAAAAGTCAAAAAATTATGTGCTACGCGCCTAAACCTAAAATGTTTCATATTATCTTAACAAAAGTTCGTACTTACGAATAACTACCAAAAACAGAGCAAAAGCCGTAGAGTATCTGCTTCCCCAGGTTGAAAACGATTGGTTAATATTAAATCTTTCAACATGAGATTGAAAATTATAATTTATTTTATTGAAGGTTGTATATAAAAAGCTTGCTCCGGAAATTTTTTATAGCTTGATAATCATAAGTTTGTCATAAATTTTGCTTCTCATTAATATAACGTTTCTTTCAACTGTTTTGTAACAGAAAAATCAGCGTTTTGTAAGCTTAAAGCTAATTTCAAAAAGCTTGCTGGGTTAACTTAAGAGGCGTACTTTGCTGTATTCAACCAGACCAATTGATTCAAATTTTCGCATCAGTTAAGCTTTATTTACCAAAATATTTGGAAATGAAAAATCACTCGATTGATCACACTTAGTTTGCTTGTACAAATGAGGAGTCGTAAAAATCTTCTGGTAAATGTGTTTTCCTATTAATTCGGCTTGCATGGCCTGCAGTTATGATAATGAATTTGAATTTTACTGCTTGGTAGTTATTAGCCAGAATTTCATTTGGCCTGAAGATGTATAAGCACATGCGTCTTACATACATACATATGAGGATTTATCTATCTACGTATGAATGGCCAAAAGGCACTAAGATAATTCCACTTTTCTTCTGTTTTCAGCTTTAATCCCAGATGATATGGAAAGCTGTCAGTCGTTCGTTTGATGAGTTAATTCTTTTACAGTTATTTTGATCATCGGTATTATGTTATTGCAACGCTTCTTGTCAACATATCAACTTCCATCCATATCATCACTTTACAAATATTTCGAAATTTGCATGAATAAATTTTAAATGAAAACTTCAAAGCTATTTCGTTTGATATTTTCTTGTTATTTTTTTTATTGTTATATAAAACTTGCATATGAATTATAAATTTAAAAAAAATGTACTGCCTCACAGCTTCAACGCCAAGTTCTACTAATTGACAAGAAGGATGTGTGGTAAAATTTTTCTTTATAAATCGGAAACCTTGATTAGCAAAATCATATGTGTGGGCTCCTTGAAGACGCTAGCAAAGGACTCGAAAGGTTATTTAAAATTGACACTATAAGAGACTTATTGCACAAGCACTCTATTCACCGATTCTATTAAGTAACCTCAAGGGCTTACTTATATAGCACTGGCTTAAGTTGTGCTCGTGCACAGTGCCATCACGCAGCCGCAAGTAAGCATGGAAACACACATCCTCTTTTGATTGTTGTCCACATTTCTTGTTGCTATGTCCTTAAGCTATGAGCAAAGGTAAAGCGAGCCCAATGAGAGCAAATAAATAAGACAAAATCAATATGCTGATTTCTTCAAAGTCAAATATTTATATATTTGCTTTTGTTCATTTACCAAGAAAAGAAAACATCACACCCACGTGGTGAGCCGAAATCCAATGCTTTTTACCTTTTTACCCAAAATACCTAATTCAAGTAGTCTCATTGATTCATTGCTTGTGTTTTGGTGGCTATCAAAATCAACTGAAAGACTGGAAAGACAGTGTCTAGCAAGGCAAGCACACGAAGGGGGAGTCCTCATTATTTTTGGGGAGACGAGTGTAGCACAGCGCCTTCCAGGAGTCTTACTCTGGTACTAACTAAGTCGATGGTCGCGATGCTTTGACCCTTTTTGTCGTCGAAGTGCACTTCCCTCAGCTCGCGGCTCGACCAGTGGGACACAAGCTGATGCAGCTCCGCCCTTTTGTTGTTATTGTCGATGCACCTTTTGATCGAAGCAAGTCCACCCTCCATTTGGACAGCTTCTTTGTAACGAGTACGTAGGGGGCTGGTCGTGGCTAGCGAGAGAGCCAACATTCTAACCAGATTTTCCTTAATATCGCTATAAGTGACAATTGCCGATCTTGGTGCAGCCATACTTTGACTCAAGGAACCAGTTATCCAGGCAACTATCCCCACAAAGACAGCAAGTGGCTACCTCATATTTCAGGCTCAGATACTGCATCGTCAATACTGGCACGCTCCACCCCGTCACGAGACCACTGGCGAAAATAATTATCCTGACGCAGTCCGATCAAGGTCGCTCGCCGATTGCTGCTCCGCTCTGTCTGTCTTGCATCCACCGAGGCTCCACTGGTATATATATATTGTTTTCTGTCTTTTGCTATCGTATCATACCACCGCTCAGCTGTTGGTCAACGGTTTCCGTACTCCCTACAATACAGCTCAGCTGCTTTGCACCTGTTGCCTTCTAACCGCTATCCGCTCCGGATAACAACGCATTCCCACTCTCTCGTAGCGGAAAGCTGCTGCTACGCCTCAAGCCGTGTGTGTGTTGGATCTTATAAAACAAATAACATGGGAGTTTGTGGGTTTTCTGCTTGACCTTGGATGGACTGGAAAGGATATCAGCCTTCGACAACCTATACTACCGACACCATACGCCGATAATAAAGCTTGTTTTTAGTGGAAAGTAAGCCCATGAATTGTGACCGACCGGAATAAACGGGCCTTCACATTAGGGTGGACCGAATTTTTTGAAGTTTAGTCATATGACACTGTTCATAGCGGCAAAACGCCGTATTTTCAACGACATGACAAAACGTGTTGATAGGATAAAAAGAACAAATTTTTTTAAATCGTGGTTCTATATAACCCTAAAGAAGGTTTTGCACTCAACTCCATACTTTGAGGGTGGAAATTGAAAATGTTTTAATAGTATAAAGTCTTTGTGCGCTTGACTAGACCCATAACTTGAGCTGTGTTTCGCAAAATGTATATTTCACTGGCCCACAATCTAATAATTGCTATTGAGCTTATAAAACTTGTGCATTGACTGGTATTCGCCAATACAAAAAATATTTCTAAAAATAAATTTTTATTATAGCTTTTTGCAGTGTATGAAATCCAATCTCTTAACTATGTAGCTTTACACCTAAAAATTCAAATATTAAAATAGCCAATAAGCCTAGATATCAAAACACTCGCTTTATTATACGAATTCCTTCTACTTTTCTGTTTGGTTTGTGTTTGGTTTTTGTTGTAACTTACATTATTTGCACAACATTGCAAGGTAAATATTTTTCTTGTAGTCTTCCACATCAACGAAATTTCCATGGTAATTTATGCAGGAAACCCAGGCAATTTGCGTAGTTTATGAGTGGAAGTTTTCTGGGAATGTTGACAAAGTAGATTTTGAGGTGCCAAGTTCGTAGCTATATAATATACGCATTGATATATATGTACAGCTGTGTTCAATATAATAGTAGTTATATTAAAAATTACATAGTTCGACGAATTAAAAAGAAGAAGCTGTGATTTTCATAACTTTCATTTAAAGAAGAGCGCATTCCATAACAGAAACCACATAAAAAGAAATTTCAAAGTTAACACAAGTTCAGGAAAGTTAATGAAAACCTTTTTATTTTTGCCCGAATTTCTAGAAAAGTTTTGAGTACGCCGTTTTGTAGACCAATCAATTTTAATGTAACATTGTGCAAGTTAGAACGCTCAGAAATTTCCCTGAATTTTCAGAATTTTTTCCGTTGAGGGTGTTGAATGATTTCTTCCATACAATGCATTAAGACAAATTAATTTTGTATGGCAAAACGTACCCAATATCCTTGGAAAAAACAATTCTAAAAATTCAGGTAAAATTTTGAGGTACTTCTAACTTGCACATTATTGCCCTAAAATTGAATGAGCTATAAAACTGCGTACTCAAAAGTTTTCTAAAAATTCTTATGGAAATCGCTATATTTTAAATGAAAATTATTAACGGACGATATCCTATTTAATTTCGCTTCTATTATATCCACTATTAGTGTATTGATGTTTGTGTTGGCACTCAATGAAACTTGATAAACTGAACAAGCTGTCAATTAAGTGATGAAATAATAAAAAAAATTTTTGCTCAACTTTTTCGACATCGAATTTCTAATGAAGTTTGGTTGGCCATATACTTTGAGAATTAACTACAAGGGCATTTGAGCTCGAACTTCGTTAAACAGAAGATTTTTATCTAAATGGGTATCATCGGAACAGCTGTCTGCTTGTCCACCCGCTGTTAGTGTTTGTTATCTTTCTATCTCGTTTACGATGTAAGGAACTAACTACAGGTTCCGCCATTATCCAAGGTCGCAGATAGTTTAGTTAAGGAGTTACAGAACAAGAGGCTACAAGGTTTTTTTTAAACCTTGTAGTTCTACGCACACAAGGTATATTAACAACAATCGCCTAACGGTAGTATGTAACGGCATAAATGGAACGAGATTGATATTGACTTATACATATCAAAATGTATGTGAGTAAATTGTGATATATATTAATGAAATGTGGTATGCAGGTTCCTTGGCACTCATCTCCGAGCGCTGTTTAAAATGGGCGAAATCGGATAATAGCCAAGCCCATTTTTTACATATAGAATATTTTCGAAAATACAAAAAACGTGATTATTCAGTACATAGTATACCTATAACGATAAAATTTGGTGTACATTAACATTTATTCAAAAAGTTATTTTGCAAGAAATTTTGGAAAATGGGCGTGACACCGCCCACTTTTGATTAAGTCAAATTTAGAAATATTATTAATAAATAATAAATCAAAAACCGTTCAAAATATCGTAACGAAATTTGGCACACAAATTTCCATGAACACAAGGATTGTTCCGAGAAAAAATTGGCCGAATGAGTTAAGGTGCACGCCCACTTTTATATGAAAGATTTTGAAAAGGTTCATAGATATATTTAATAGGCAATAATTTTGCGTAAAATAGCTTTATATCTTATCTATTTTACTTTCAAAGTGTCCGTGAACGACGAAATTCGAAAAATATTAATTTTCGAAAGTGGATTATTCCACAAAAGTTTTTGTGCCATAACTCCGGCAAAAATTGATTTATAGAAACGAAATTTGAAGAAAATTTTGAATATATAAAGCTAACTGTTCATTGTAAAAAGGTATCAAATCGGTTCAGCGCCACTCCCAGTTTTTTAACATTGTTCTGAAAAATTTGTTTGTAAAATGTAATAAGCGATATTTCTAAAAATCTTGCACACATAATTAGCTTTTCAAGCAAAACTCGACCGCAAAAAAATTTTGTGGATTTTGGGGAAGTAGGCGTGGCGCTTCCCACTTTTCAGCATAAAAATTCTACTATTTCCAAAGACAATTGTTTATAATTTCAAATAGATATTTCAATGAAAATTGGTTAGCTGATTCCCAATAGTATGTAGTATACTCCTAGGCAAATCGGGTAACACACAAGCAAAATTTTCGGGTAAGTATTTAGTTAATACCCCACTGCAATAGATAAGTTATATACCTCTTTTGATTTTCATGCCTTTCATGAACGTGAAATGCTTGTAGCTATGAGCAGAAGAAGAGATGGGCCCAGCAATAGGTATACTGAAATGATTAGGACGATGACCTGAGTCGATTTAGCCATGCCCATCTGAGTCAATTTAGCCATATCCATCTCTCCGTCCGTCTGTCTGTCTGTCCGTCTATCTATTTGAACGAAAATTTTTCAAACATAAAATGTGAATGTATTGATATTTTGAAAAAATGTGGTTAGCAGTGTTTGATAGGGAAGGTATTTATATACAAATAAATTAATTTCCGCCTCATGTCTCAAAACAGAAGTGTTTATATTGAAAACAAGCAGCTGGCTTTATAATACGAACTGAAAAGTATTAAAATAGACCTGTGTAAATTGGTATGCAATGATAGATCACTACTAGGTATATAATGCTCGATTCGAACCGAACTTAGACTTCCTTACTTGCTTTTTTTTTTTTAAGTAGAAAACGCGCCCTTGCGCCTTTAACAAAAGCCGAAAACTCTAATGTGAGTCTATTTACCTGAGTCTACTACGATTAATATTAAATTCTTTTTGCAAACAAAAATATTTTTATTTTATACCTAACGAATGCATTGCAACCCCCTTGCACGCATCACTGAGCGGCACACTGTGGATACAACAGAGCTAAGGATTTTAAGGTTTGGAACGGTAGACCTATAAATGGTAGAGCTATGAGGGTAAAGTCGATTAGAAATGTTTGATCTGGTTTCTCATTTCGCTGTTAACTCCAGCGCAAGAATAAATAAAACTCCTCATAGCTATAAGGTGTTAACCGCCAACAGAAAATGCTTGTTGTTGTTGTTGTTGTGGTTACGACAAAAACACTCCCCGAAGGTTTTAGGGAGTGTTGTCGAATTAACAGTCATCGGTCGGATTTGAACCCGGTACGCTCCAGTACTCCCTTGCGGTACTGGCCGACAGTCGTGGTAGCAATTTATGACCAGTGAAACTTTCTAGGTCATGTCACCCCTCATTCCGTAAGGAAGGAGAGATGGGTAATGAGAGGTGGGAGGCATCATACCCGTAGATCAACCATCGAGTTGCACGTCATTACCTTTGTGCATATTAGTCGCCTCTTACGACCGGTATGCCTACCTCGGGCATATTCCCCTAATCTGCGGGGTTTCGTATAATCACAATCCTGACGAACTTACTATTACTGCTCAAATTGCTTTAGCACAACAATACGAATTTGGCCTCAAAGTCAAGCAGTTGCTTAATTCTTCTTACAAAGCAAAAATCCTAAGAAGCTTAAAATTTCCTTTGAATCTTTTCAAGAGTAACTCCTAATATTTTTCCATTATTGAATTATTTATTAAAAGGGCATGACTTTCATTGTAGTTTATTCAATGAAATTGGGATTAGGTATGTGCTTGATAACCTTTACTGGCCTAAAAAGCGATTTTTGCACAAGTGGCGAGCCAATAGAATGTACAATGTGAGTAGCGAGTCTAGTTTTCCTTTTTCATGGTTTCCTTTGTATAACTGTCTATCCACTTGTGTATCTTACCAGCAAAAGCAAGTGATAACAATAATAATAACAATAATACTTACGCATTACAGTACTGATGATAGTGCATTTATTCGCGTTAAGAGTCGATCAATTTGTTTTGTCGAGTGCTAACAAAACATGGCAAACGCAAACCAATTTCAATTTCACTGCAATAAGGACTTTAACTATTTGGCTTTCAAATAAAATCTATTTAAATGCTAATAACTGTTTTACATCCTAATTCTATTGAAGATATTGAATAGCTTTACTAATATAAATATATTAAGTGAATTGCGAAATTTTATAAATGTCAAGTATTTCCGATATTATTTAGCGCCATTGAATTGAATGGAATATGGTGGGCGTAGTTGGCTGGGGGCACCATGGCGTATACGTAACAAAGGTCCAGTAATCAACGAGGGCGTACACTAAATTGTCATTCAATTCAATGCTAAACGGTAAGTGTCTGCAAGGGTCACTCCGCATGAATGCTTAAACGATTGACTAGCTTGTCAACAAATGCAGACACAAATATTTATTTATACAAATAATTAAGGCTTGGTAAAGTCTTGCAGTGAAATCTCGCTTTGTACAGTTGTGTTCAATATAATAGTAGTGAAATTAAATTGGATATGGTTCGACGAAATAAAAAGAAGCTGTGATTTTAATAATTTTCATTTGAAATGTTGCGAATTTTATAACGGAAACCACACGAAAAGAAATTTCAAAATTTACACAAAGTTCAGCAAAGTTAATTAAACTTTAAAAAATTGCCATCAAAATCTTTAAAATGTTTAAGCAGAATTTCTATATTATTTTCGAGTACGTAGTTTTGTAAACCAATCAATTTCAATTGTGCAAGTTAGAACTCACTCAAAAATATTCCTGAATTTTCAGAGTTTTTTTCGTCAAAGATATTGAGTGATTGCTTGCATACTACGCATTAAGATAAATTAATTTTAATGGAAAAACACACACATTGTTATGCTAAAATTGAATGAGCTATGAAGCTGCATACTCAAAAGTTTTCTAAAAGTTCTGCCCAAAAATATTAAAATTTTGAGGTAAGTTTTTCAAAGTTTAACTAAATTTCCTGAACTTTTTGTAAATTTATAAATTTATTTTTATGTGGTTTCGGTTATGGAAATCGCTATAGTTTAAACGAAAATTATTAAAATCACAGCTTCTTCTTAACTGCACTGCTATTATATTGAACACAGCTGTTTATAACATGTTGTTGTTAACATTATTGAATGAACAGAAAAATTATATCCAATCATCTGATTTAGATAATGAATGTTGTTTGCTTTGGTTTTAGTTGCCCTATATGAATAGAACATAACAGAGATGCATACACATACATACCATGCAGGCATAATATTAAGTACTGGACTGGTGTGCTTCTAGCACGTGCCTAACTACTACTAGTTTGTTACCAATCTTATCTAAATACAGTGAAGAGACAAGTTTAACATGGTGATATCCTAGAGAGAGAAAATGTTCCACCTGCTGTAGTTCCGAGTTACTTAACTTTCTACGGTCCAGAGCTAGTTCATTTATTAAGACTATTTAGTTGATTGCAATCACAACAGACCGCCAAAAATTTCACAGCTCATCTCTCACACCTGCTCTCGGAGAGGGAAAGTCAACACAGCGGAATGGATAAGCATTGCTATCATATCTTGGAAGCACTAAGTACCGCTGCTGAAGAAGTAAATGAACTCGAAGTAACGCCCGATGAAAATAAAGGACACTACCTAGAGAAACACGATGAGAGCTAATGCAACGAGGAATATGAGCTAATGCTTACGCCAGTTGAAGAGAGAGGCCAGGAAACCTTTTCGGACGAACAAAGAGAGGCAGAAAATCGTGAGTGCTATTAGCTAGAGATGTTAGCCATCAGGAAAAGAATTCGAAAATTCTATGAAAAAATTCGGCGTTCGACGGCAGTTTCTGAACCCAGAGCGAAGTCAGGCAAAAATGAGAACAGCGACTTGGTAATCGGTGCTTAGATAGTAATAAGATTATGGAGCGGGCAACTGTCTCCCTATCAGAATCACTCCGGCAAATAAATGCTACTACGGCTGAGTAGACAACCGAGTAGTAGAGGCCTCTATCGAAAAACAAAAACACTTTATAAATCACTTATTGTAACCGTCCTGCTGGGTTAGAAGCTTAGATACTGCCAATGTCTGATGAGGCGACTCTTGGAGTATTTGAAAAGTAGGTTCTTCTAAAGACTTATGGATAACTACGCGGTGGCCTCAGTGTGCACCGAAGAGGATTTAGTGGTGAGCTGTATGCCCTTCAAGCAAAGCGAATGAATGAAGATATTTCTATCGGCTCCTCACGGTGAAGCAAGAAAAGAGGGGACCACCGCTCCAATAAAAGAACCAAGCGGAGACCTTTCTACGATCCCGTGGTGTTTCCAATTGGCGTGAGTCGGTTAAGCGAAGAAACAAACAAGTTTGTACTTGGCACTTTAGATCTATTTTCTCTCCACAAATTATTCCCAGTAGCTTTTGACTCCCCAGCCGGGTGCATTCGTGTAATCAGTTCACGGTGTCGTAAAACAGTTTGCATTGCGCTACCAAAAAGAACGTTACAGCTAACGATTTTATATTCTTAGTCACAATACACCCCCACACACACGCACGCGCGTTGTTATGGGTACATCGTCTTCATTGTAAGGGATCTAGTATAATGGCTTTGTTTATTGCCATTCTTTGGCTCGTCGTCATAACAGTTATGTTGATTTCTTCTCCATTTGTTATTGTGCAAAATTGTGGCTAGCGCTCTTTGGCGTCTTCTGGCCGCCTACAGCAGCTTTGTGGTATTTGATTGTAGCTTACAAGATGCTGTTCTTTGTTTGAAATGGTATTTACTCCAGCGGCGCCTTGTTATCGGATGGCATGAGGTGGAATTTATGCGATTTGCAAGAAGTAGTAGATTTGGAATTTTGAAAAGTCGAACACCAACCGCAGCAATGAGGAAAGAGCTCATGCAATACCTCGGTCCCAATGTTGGGCAAGTAACGAAGTCGACTGGGTTTTTGTTTTACAAATACAAGCTCCAAAGTGTCCGGTTTTACATCACAGTTTTGTAAATAATCAGAACAGTTTTGATTTATGTGGCATTACTATTTCATTCTGAAGTATATTCCGTGCTCCGAGGTAGTATAAATTTTCTGAATATCTCTATAGCATTGTTATCAGGTTCAAATTTTGTTCCAAATTTCTGGAAAACTACTCAAAAACCAACCGATAGAATCATCAATATTTTAAGAGTTTTTGCATCGATGAGAGCTGTTTCAACCCGATTAATTTTCTTCAAAAAACATTATCTCGCTATTTTCTACAAAACAAAAAATATCGGCATGTGCGCCACCAAATGGATGTTTTTGGTTTTTTGGAACTTCTATTAGGGTTCGGAACTTTGCTTCAAGTTCATAATATTTCGCAAAATTTTTTAATTACCAATTTGGGTAAAGAATACCATTGATGTGCCTCACCTAGCGTAATTTTTTCTCTCTATAACATATTGTAATTGCGACCAAAACGTGTAAAGTTTGAAGTTACTAAAACCTTAATTTTTCAATCATCCCAACTTGTCCCAAGTTCTGAGTCATTTTTCAAATTTAAATCCCCTGATTTACCAGGAAATTACTAAAAGTCAATTTAGGTTCATATACATATATACATATTGCATATTTTCCCTTATGTTGCAGCCTCTAGCTCGGAAGTGTGCCTTTTTCGACCAAAGGCAGTGCAGGGGATGAAATAAAAGTGACTTTTTAATTGGCACACTAGATTGTCTGACGCCCTAATGGGTTTGAAATTGCCGGTTTTCATACTGCATGCTATCATTCGATCAAATATAAGCGCTAACAGTTTCGTTTGCTATCTTGCTAGCAATAACGTCATATATGAGTTTCAAAAGAAATTGAAAATTTTGAAAGAAAATTTGATTATATTATTTTATTCACAAGTTGCTAAGTGCTTAAAAAAAAAAAGCATCTAATACTAACAAAGTCTGCATCGGAACTACTTTTTTACTAGACGACTAGGTCTACTTCAAGATAGAAAAATACTGAAATCAATATCGTGGGTGAAGTGAAAGGGCCACACAAAATTGTATGTGCCATCTGATTGCTCACTACCCTGTGGAGACTCCCCCACATGCATTAAAGATAGCGCGCCACTGTTGAGGTGCTCACAGTTTCGCTCCACCGATTTGCCAACCCGCAGCGTCACTGTGACACGACGAAATTTTGTTATTTGCCCACAAACGCTGCTTGGATTGTTTTGTTGTTTTGTGTGTGGGGTGGACATTTGGCATTCTTCTACTGTGGCTTGGGGTAGCACCGTCGGTAGCCCGTTTCGCAAAGTTTGCTTGTCATAACTAAAAAATTCTTTGAATTGTATTGAATACATAAATTCGTAATAAATTTTACACTTCACCGTAACTAAATTTGATTTTATTTTAAATTAGGTTCTATTACAGCGAACGCGGTTTTATAGTGAATCAAATTGTTTTGTAAACTCAAATGATTTAATAACTGGATGACACTTATTTCCACACCCATCTTCAATATGAAATACATTTGGATTTTATTGAATTATGACAGAGTCATGTCGGTATGACCATGATTCAATTACAAGAAGAGAGCAGGAGAGCTAGCTGACGTTTACTTTTGACACTTCCATTTTCTGGGTTTCTTTTGCGAAAGAAAAAAAAGTAGGAGTATTGTTTTCATTTGTCGAGGAAATGGTAGAAGAAAATCAAAGAAGTAGGAAATTAGTAGTAATACATTTTGTAAGGTCAACTAAATACAACATCAAAACATGTCATACCATACTATCACTGTATACTCGTAAATCGTTGTAAATTTTCCCTATAATCAATTAAAAAACAATAAAATACGGTCACTGCTCAAACCAAGATTAAAATAAATATATATGTGCATACGTATATGCAATCAAAATATGTACGCACTTCGCCCTCTTGCCAGAATCATGAATGTGCTTAAATGAAAATGTTGGTAAAACAAGATTAAAAGTTTGATTTCGGCTCATTCGGTTTACATGGACCGCAAAATATTGGGGTTTCGGTGTAAGCATTATACCAGGGATTTTCGTCAAACCTAGAACTTTCAATGGCTAATACAGTAAACTTATCAACTCAAACTCTGAATAATTGCTTATTCGTGCTTCTGAATATAGGACTATGTTTTTTAATAATAATGACAGATTGACAAGATGCATATTTTTTGGAAACTTTTCAGGGTATAAAGACAAACACACATAGTCTAACAAGTCTATAGTAAAATGATAAGTTTCAATAAGATAGGATTGGCTCCTATTATTCATGCAAACCAAAACAGAAGTTGACTTAAAATTGTGGCTTTATACATAAGTTAAGCCAGAATTCATTATCAAACCCATATAATAGTAGTAAAGTTATGTTAAAAACAATACTTCGAATCACATAAGGAACAGCCTTGAAGTAAGTAAGTATATAAGTATGCAGGGACAACATTTTAAGACAGCCTCTGCTACATACCGGAATGTACCGAGTTTTAAACGTCCACGACTACACTTTACCCCCAAAAGTGGATCTTAATAATAGTCTAAATTAATCCATTTTCTGTAACCAACTTATTTAAAATTTTGTATAATATTCCATTTTTACCTACTATTTTTACAAAATTTCCGTAAAAGGCAACCCAGAATGTAAATGACAGCAGGAAACGCAGTAACGAATGAGAAAAATTTCTGGTTTAGACTAAGTACTGAAGTGCCAAAACAAGAGCGCTAATTTGATAATTTTTTACGATTATACGAGAAATAAATAAAAAAAACTTAATCCAAAACAATTAAATTTAATTGAGGAATGGTAAATAAATCTGACTTTTGATTAGTTTAGATTTACAGTTTCTTTTTTTTAAATAATTATAAAACAGGTACAGGTTCTGGATTCCTCAAACCAAGTACTAGGAAAACTGTATAGAGTTTTGAAAGAGTGGCGAAACGCACTAGTTCTAATGCGTACATTCATGGAGAGGTTCAGAGCTATCGGAATACGGTTACAACCCTGATATAATCACTATGCAGAATTTTGGTATGTTTTCAACCAAGGAAGTAATATGAATGAAGAAACTAGATCTTTGCTAATTTCGAATGCATTTTCTTAATAGTTTGATCCGTGCGCCAAGTACCGAAGTTTGGTCGATCAAGCGTTGCATTTTCTCCGGTTTCTGAACAATGTATGAATTTACAAGTCTTAAGCTTACCGGGAAGTTACTCATTAATCGATCCTAAAATTACATCGTTTTTCAGGGCTTTTCAGTTAACTCTAAGTACTGAACTATGTGCAAAATACCTAGGTATCCGCGAAGTTAAATAAAAATTGTTTGTAAGATTCACAATTTCAAAAGAGTTTTCTAAATAGCTCGACCCGTGTGAAATTTAGCCAAATTTTTCTAAGAATTGTTACAGGGCTTTGACCCATATGACAAGTTCCGAGTCTCTAGTTCCCCGCGAAGTTACTCAAAAATCGATGGCAAGATACCTTCCGTTTTTTTACTGATGCTTAGTTATCTCGTTCAGGGCGCCATCTTGCGCAATTTCGTTTTCTACAGATTAATTTAACACAGAGTCTTTAACTATGTTTCGAATTTCAAGTCTTTAGGCCTTCGGTAAGTTAAAAATCGATCACAAGTTTCCCAATATCAAAAGAATTATCCAAATTGCTCGACTCTTGCAGCACCTAGCGGAATTTTAACGGGGTTTGTGCTATGATTAAATTTTCGTGTCTTTAACTCAGTGGGAAGCTAAGCAAATATCAATTGAAAAATTCCATACCTGCTTTCCAAAAGTTTTTAATTTTCTCGATCAGTGCGCCATCCAACGGAATTTTGTGTACACGGTATCTTATTGTGGTTAATTGTCCATCCATATACCAAATAACAATGCTCTACCTTACCGAAAAATTACATAAAAATTAAACGCACGATTCCGAATTTCAATTGAATTTTCCATACTCTCATGTATGTCTAAATCAAAGGCAAGTTACTTAAAGAGACATTGCAAGATTCCAAATTTCGTATGGAAATGAGCGGACAAAAAGAACAATTTTGTGGCCACCACTGTATACAGCGGGAATTAAATGTTCGGTTCGGTATAATGGAGCATAAATTTTAAGCTAATATCTAAGAGTATATTCGTAAAGATTTAATCCAATTATGTACGGCGGCTTGTGAGTGATGCACGCACAAACATGCAGACGGGCATACAAAAATTTTAATGTTTTTTTCGGCTTCTATTACTGTAGTAAACATTGCCCGTATGAAGTCATCTTGAATATCTTAAGTGCACATAAAATTGCATGCTACAAGGTACTTTATGTAAAGATATTTGAATGAAAACCGACCAAATCGTGATTTAGGCCACTTCTTAACCTCATTTCGGCCAATTATTTCGCATTTCAAACAAGATCTTAAGCTTCTTATCTCTATATAACCTTTGAAATATCGTTGTTTAGTACCAGTGAGTACATTTCTCTAAAGTATTTAAACTTCCTATGCGCCAATTAAGCTTAACAAGCCAAAATCCCATAATCCTCAATCAATGCAAGTCATTGGTGTGAGCGACCAGCAATATTTGTAACGCAGCTCAAGCAATCAAGAAGCTTACTTCAATACGACACTCAATATTTTACAGCTAGTGAGATGTGAATTTTTCACAAACCCAAAAAAATATAGCTGCTAATAATTGTAAATTTACAAAAATAAAAGAAGAACAAGTAAGGAGAGGACTGTCTTCAGATGTGCAGGAGCTTTGATGAATACGAATCATAATTTTCACTTCCAATCCTTATCGCGAAAATCGATTGTACGCTGACTATGTTTATAATGGGTCTTAACTTCCCATTTGGATAAAATTTGTTGGGGGGTTTGCTTTCAATATAAAAGAAAGTTTTGAAAAGGAATAAAAAAAAAACAATTTTTCAAAAGTTAAGCAAATTAAAAATTTCGCTTTTTCTGTTTCGTCAAATATTTCGGAAACTACTATACTCAAAACAATAAGCTTTGGATTTTTCAGACCTGTTAAATAATGATAACTAAATGTAACGATTAGCGGTTTGAATAATTATTTTTTTGAGAATCCATTTATTGATTGCTTACCATTACTTTCAATTTTTAATGATTATTTTCCAATTAATTAAAAAAAGAAACAAACAAAAATCATGATTTTTAACGATTATTAAAAAAAATCAAAAATAATCCAAAAAAATTTATTTTCATTACTTTCGATTTTTTTTATTTCTTTCAGTATTGCTTTAGAGGGACATAAACATACACATCAACAATACTGAAAAAAATCGAAAATAATCAACTAAACACAAAATAAACAAAAAAGTTTAAAAAATTATAAAAAAATATCAAGAGTTATCAACCACTTTTTTTTACTTTTTTTTTTTATTTTTAAAATTTTTTTTTGCTAATCGTAATCAATTAGTAAATACCCTTACTTGAAAAACAATTAAAATAATCATTATCAATCAAAAAAGTCGTCTAATTAATTGATTAAGGGTGTACTAAGTGGTAAAAAAAACACTATTTTGGAAAAAAATAACTTAAGATTTCGAATTTCAGAAAACTTTAAATTTTGAGAATTTAAAAATGTTGTACCCCCCTTTAAAAGTGCAAAGTTAAGTTTTTTAACTAGAGTAAAAAAAAAACTTTACAAAACATGAAAATTGGGAAAAAGTGAAATGTTTAATAACTTTCTTTGTTTTATGATAAAAGCAAACTTCCCAGCAAATTTCATTCGAATCCAACTATCTGACGATTTGACTGGAAAGACCCGTATTGGTCCGACATTCTTGGTTCCGACAAATGATGAATTTATTACAAATTGGCGAACGCATACAACACTTTGTTCCATCTCTTCTTCTCATACTTACAAATATCTGTCCAAATACCATTTCATTTGCATAAAAGGTATAAATATATACATACACTTTAAGTAATATCCAGCAAAAGCGACAGAGCGCATTATATTATTTTTGTAAACCTTTAAAGAAAATACGATTAAATGGTACGTGGTGCGCCCAGAGCCAGACAACTGTTGAATTATTTCGCACTTCATATAAGCTCGCAAAGCTCTTAAGCTAACTAAATTATTGCGCCACAGCATAAAGCGCCGCAAACTGTTTTATGAGAGTGAAACAACTCTGCAAAATATGTAGATATGAAATGGCTATGAATTTTCAATTTTTTGGGTAGTATTTACGTACAACAAAAACGCATAATTTAGCCATTTATAGGCGTCACAGTGAGAGTGTCGAAGTTAAAGCCGTAGTAAATTAGAATATCTTTCTGTTGCACTGTTTGGGTTAGTTGAGTAGTACTTGTGGACGAGGAGCAGCTATTTGGTGCTAAATTGCGAGATAAATATAACTTCTTTTTCTTTTGATTACATTTAGCCTTGATTTTTGTTTGGGTCCGAGAAGAAAATGATCACTGCAAAAAAAGAAAAAGGTAAGGGGCTGCTACTTCGAAAGAAACGTGAGGCTGAAAGGCGTTGGTGTGAAGAGCTGAAGATGCTGACAGACAAAAATATGTAGTTGCACGTCCGGACTCTCTGGAAGCCTTTAGTATCCCAATGCCTCTACCCTGTGTACCACCTCATATTGACCAGTCTCAATGTTTTGAGAAATAAGGACATATTAATTAGTATGCATTTTGAGCTGATGATAGCCCTGAATTATCCAACTTCTTTCAAATTTGGACTTCCAGAAGTCTTTCGGGCGGTTTCAAAACAAACTACGGAAGACTTATGTGTCTGAAGTCCTCGGGATTTTCATGTCCCCTTTTGCTTACTTTTGTAATGAAAACCACCATGGCTGACTCCATCCGGACCCTCGAATTGGTATGGTGAAAAAATATTGATTGCCCGTTCAACCTTTTTTGGTGTTACAAGCTCATACACGAGTACTAGCCGAAAGAAGTTTAGTACACCAGTGTACTTCTTTGGTTCCATTTGATTTGGCTAGGCTCACAGTAACTCTACTATTTCTGTGGATTCGCCGGTACATAATCCATCATCTTTCCTCACAAAAACTGGCAATGATTTTTCTTTTGAGAGAATTTTGTCAACCTTAGAGGATTCCTTGCTTAATTCGATAGACGACCAAAACTAATTCCAGGAACCTTCGTTTTTTTGTAACGCCTGAAGTTATTCTTGTATGGCTTCCAGTTACTAGTGGAACGGTTCAGGTTTAATAATCGCCGATACTCTTTCCTGAGTTTGAAGAGGTCCGAATTCCACCAGGGAGGATACACCAAGTATCGTGGTGAGATATATTGTCCTATGGTGAAAGAAACTATGTTGCGACAAAGTGATATCATATTCACCTCATAACTGTTAAATACATGGAATTATACTCACCTCGTAATTGTCAAAAATGTGAAACTGAATTCACCTCCACACGGTCAAATACGATTTATTATACTCACCCCATAACTGTCGAATACATGAAATTATATTCACCTCAACACTGTCCTAGGCCCTTTTTACTGAACCACTTTCGTTATAATTCCGTTTGCAAATAGTGAGAACCGCAATCGGAATTAGAATTCTAAATTAATCAACCGTTCTGACTTCACGCAACCTTAGTCGAAGCTCCGTAACACCTACTTTTAACCTACCTCCTTCAGTTTCTTATTGTTTATCAAAAGTTCGTCACGTCTATACAGCCTATATGCTCTTTTCCAGAACTCATGCTGCTATCCCATCATGTATGCTCACTCACCGCATTCCCACTTTTGCTAGCGTTAAAGTCATAAACGCCAAAAGCAAGCCATTTTGCTTGTACGCTACTTATTTTAAGTTGACTTTAGTGTGTTGCTATGAACTGATTTATGTCATTAGTGCGAGATAGCGCTTTGTCACTACTCTGAGTAAGCGAAATAGTGTTGCCTTAGGCGACGTGATTTCTTTTTCGACAGTTTTTGGTTGGGGCGGGGGTAGTTCAAATTAATAAGAGGGCATGTTTTCTTGAAATGACAAATACATAAAATACGTGCGTTTAATTTGCCACCTAACTAGACTTAAGAAACATCAAAGGATGAAGTTAGTTGTTTTGTTAGGTATTAACTTATTTCCTTGTGGGTCACACGCCAATGCAATTTTATGTTAAAGGGCAATTTGAGGCTGAAGTAAAAGACTTTGATTTAAGGTTTCTTTGTAGTAATGAATATTTGTTGTTATAAGCAATGCTTGATGTTTGGTGAGAGGCAGAGATTTCGTATGTGAATTGGGTTGGAAAAAAATGTTTTTTTTTCGGGTTCCGTTCCTTGCGCTTCTATACGCCCCCCTCTGTTTTCCCTTTTTATTCAATTCAAATCGTGTATACTTCTATTTGCGGAAATTGTTGTAAATTTGAATTTTTTCAATGCTTCCAAATTTTTTTATTGCTAATTTGTTAGTGTACATTGCGATATAATACTGAAGTGCTTCAGATTCATACTGATAGGCATTCCAGTGATATATGATACTCAGACACTTTTGTATTAATTGTATTTATATGTGAGATCATATGGGAATGCAATGAAAAGTTTTTTGCAGAGAGGAAAAGTAACTGTTATTTGAAATTTCCGTATTGAAACGTGCTCGAATTCTAAAATTATTTAAAACGTTGCTTCAAAACAGTTATCCGATGACGAGCTAAATTTATTTTTCAAACCAGTAAACCCGGCCTGATTCGCTGCGACTAAAAATTAATAATCGACTGAGCTTTACTTTCGTCTTTATATCCCATACCAGATAAAATATGGAACTTAATAGCAGCGCTTATTGCAGCACTCATAAACACCTTTCGTTTGACACCCATATAGCACTCACGGATTTTGGCTCACCTTGGTCCACATATCGGTCGACATCTCCGAAACTGGTTGAGCTGTCGGAATAAATGGTACCTTAAATTTAGTTAGGCGTCTAGTAATAAAACGGGAAAAGGTCCATTAAATCCCTTTTTAGCAGTTTTGGAGTGATGCGCGACCAAACAAACAGACAGATAGACAAAAATGTTAAAAATGTAGATCCGTCCTATCGATTTTTCTTAAATATTTTCTATGTAAAGACATCGACCTGTTACAGTTTTATTTTATATATACAGATAATGCTTATTTGTTAAGCGTTTATTTTATTTTTTGGGGATAAGAGTTATTTCTCAACGTTTATTTTGTACGTTGCTTGATATGTGGTATAGATGAGAAATATATTTTTTCGTTGTAAAAAAAATTAGAATTAGAAATAAAGTTTGTTATTTCCTTCTAATAGTTACTAGAATTGCATTCGCTCTTAGCTTGACCTTCTAGTCAGCTTCCTCTTTATACCTAGTAGTGCTACGCACACAAGGTATATTAACTTTAGTCGCCTAACCTGCCGTTAACAGCATAAACGAATCGAGATAGATATTGACTTATACATATCAAAATGTTTAGGACGAAAAGAGAAATTGATTAAGCCGTGTCCGTCCGTCCGCCCGCCCGTCCGTCTGTGAACACGATAACTTAAGTAAATTTTGAGATATCTTAATGAAATTTGGGATGCGGGTTCCTTGCTGTATGTCTTTTTTGATATTCATACCTTTCATGAACATGAAATGTTTGTACGTATACAGAAATCATCAGGAGGATGAGCTGAGTCGATATAGCCATGTCCGTCTCTCGATACGTCTATCTGTCTGTCCGTCTGTCTATTTGAACGCAAATACGAACTGAAAGTATTAAAATAGACCTGTGTAAATGGGGATGCCATACTAGATCACTACTAGGTATATAATGTTCGCTTCCACCCGAACTTAGACTTTCTTACTTGTTTTTGTCTTATTTTATTCTTTTTTTAATTATTTGATTTTTTATTTGATTTTTTATTTTATTTTATTTTATTTTATTTTATGTGATTGGGTTTGATTTGATTTGATTTAATTTAATTTAATTTAATTTAATTTAATTTAATTTAATTTAATTTAATTTAATTTAATTGGATTTGATTTGATTTGATTTGATTTGATTTGATTTGATTTGATTTGATTTGATTTGATTTGATTTGATTTGATTTGATTTGATTTCATTTGATTTGATTTGATTTGATTTGATTTGATTTGATTTAATTTGATTTGATTTGATTTGATTTGATTTGATTTGATTTGATTTGATTTGATTTGATTTGATTTGATTTGATTTGATTTGATTTGATTTGATTTGATTTGATTTGATTTGATTTGATTTGATTTGATTTGATTTGATTTGATTTGATTTGATTTGATTTGATTTGATTTGATTTGATTTGATTTGATTTGATTTGATTTGATTTGATTTGATTTGATTTGATTTGATTTGATTTGATTTGATTTGATTTGATTTGATTTGATTTGATTTGATTTGATTTGATTTGATTTGATTTGATTTGATTTGATTTGATTTGATTTGATTTGATTTGATTTGATTTGATTTGATTTGATTTGATTTGATTTGATTTGATTTGATTTGATTTGATTTGATTTGATTTGATTTGATTTGATTTGATTTGATTTGATTTGATTTGATTTGATTTGATTTGATTTGATTTGATTTGATTTGATTTGATTTGATTTTATTTTATTCTATTCCATTTTATTTTATTTTATTTTATTTTTTTTATTTTATTTTACTGAATTTTATTTTTATTTTATCTTTTTGCATTTCATTCCATAAGCATAACCACAGAGATTACACAAACAAAACAAAGTATTCTAAGCTAACATAAATTTAACCTGAATAATCACTAATTTTGTTTTTGTAAACACTGCGTATATATGGTAAATGCAGTCCCGTTAGTATTTTTGCCAATTGATAGCATACATCGTGTTTAGGCACGATTATCGAATAATAACGTTCAGCAAAACACTTAAATACACACACACCCACATAAGCAGAGCGTCACATACATATCAAACAAGAATTCTATACACAAGGCATAGACAGAAGCACGATTACAAGCAGCGGCACGCTGACCGGCAGAAGCACGGTTACAAGCAGCAAAGCGTAAGTAAGATGTTTACACATCAATAAATAAATAACTATTTGCAGCGATATACCTCCGAGGAGATTAAGGCCGAACTTCTCTATCAATTTGTGGTGCGCTGCTTCTAATTTTTTTGCCGACTCCGAATGGCATCCGCAAGTCAGATGAATTTTTGTTAAGAAGCCTTCCATGGCAGAAATACATTGGGAGAGTTTTCCAAAGGGGCGACCTCTTTTGGAACAATTGTTGATGTTACCTGTCCCAGGGCTGGAACCTTGGACCTTCGGTGCCGTAAGCCAGCAACACTACTGCCACGACACGAAGGCCGCGAAGAAAAATATACTAATATTTAAAACTTGACCTGCCTGACGAAAATGTATATTTAACAATTTTATCTATGGAATAGTCTCGTAGTATTGATGCAAAATTGGGATAGATCATATAAATCGAACCTTTAACCCTAGACGGTTATCCTTCATCAAAATGACTACGAACTATTTTATTTTCACTGTAAATAAGTTTTTTATTGTTCGTGTCGATTTTCGCTTTCGTACAGCCATAGTAGGTTGTTTACTCCCTTTGAATTTGTATTTATTAATAATGAAATAAATAATTTTAAAAAAATAAAACGTGTTCATTATTTCGACTCACACCCTACTGAAAATGGATTTGAAATAAGTCGTCGTCATATTGACGAAGGATGACGTTAATGTACAAAAAAAAAGGATGACCGTCCAGGGTTAAATGATGCGCCTCTAAAAATTTAAGTTAACGTCTTGAACTTTCACTTACTATTTTTTCTTAAATATATTTTTGCCCCCAGTCTAGTGTAAAAATATACAAGTACGTTGCTGTTTATTTTAGTGCGCAGAGCTCAAAAACTCATACAAATAGTAAACAAAAATATAACTCAGATCTGAAAACTAGATTTGTTTACCAAGGTTAAAGTTTTGTCATTATATCCAACCTAACGGACTACAACAGCTTCTCGTTTCGGATATTTTTGTATTTGCAGGAAAAAGCGAGTTTGTGAAGCTCAAGAAGGTCCTATAGGCGTATATTAAAGGTTTGTTATGTGTTCTCATAGTAAAGGAAGAAAAAGATATAAACATTTACAAGACTCAAATAACTTTTATAATTTTGATTAGTTTCAATCAGGGGCTGTACATGTTACCTAAGCGCTCTTTAGTGTACACTAAAACTAAAATTATTTTTAATATATTAAGCGTTTGTTGTTTTTGTTTTTGCAACTGAAAAGCACTCCCCGAAGGTTTGACGAGTATAGCTGATATGCTATATAAAGGGTGTTTTTTTTAGGGGTATAGAACTTCGAACTGAAATAAAACACAAGAAAATCGTTTTAAGGTCCATCAATTTGGCTTTATTGGAAGGATAATTTTATGCCATTAATGCTTAAATATGATTTCGGGCATGTGGCCGCCGCGGCTGGCTCGAATAAAGCCAATTCTACAGGTCCAATTTTCAACCACTTTTTCGAGCATATGGGGCCGTATGTCGGCAATAACGCCACGAATGTTGGCTTCCAATTCCCCTAACGTTTCTGGTTTGTTGGTGTAGACGAGCGACTTCACATATCCCCAAAGAAAATAATCCAATGGTGTCAAATCACACGACCTTGGTGGCCAATTGACAGGTCCATTCCGCGAAATTATGCGCTCATCGAATGTTTCCTTCAATAAATCGATTGTGACGTGCGCTGTGTGGCATGTAGCGCCGTCTTGTTGGAACCACAACTCATCCACATTCATGCCATCCAATTCGGGAACAAAATAGTCGGTTATCATGGCTCTATACCGGTCTCCATTAACGGTAGCTGCCTCTCCAGCATTATTGCGGAAGAAGTATGGCCCAATGACTCCACCAGCCCATAGAGCACACCAAACAGTCAGTTTTTGTGGATGTAATGGCGTTTCAAGGGTCTCATGTGGATTCTCTTCACTCCAAATGCGGCAATTTTGCTTGTTGACGTAGCCATTCAACCAAAAATGAGCCTCATCACTGAACAAAATTTTGCGATGAAAATCAGCATCGAAATCAATCTCATTTTCGGCCCATACACCAAAATCACGACGCATTGCATGGTCTCGCGGCTTTAATTCTTGCACAAGCTGGATCTTGTAAGGTCGCAAGCCAAGATCTTTGCGCAAAATCTTCCATAAAGTTGATGGACAAAGCTCCAATTGCTGTGCACGGTGGCGAATCGATTCATTCGGGTCCTCTTCAACACTTTGCTCTACAGCGGCAATTGTTTCTTCGGTGCGCACTGTTCGACGTCTCTGCGGATGCGTATTATCACATAGAGTAAACGTAGTGCGAAAACGATCCATGGTTAACCGAATTAATTGCTCTGATGGACGATTATGTCGACCATAAAATGGACCGAGCTCACGGTAAACTTCGCGAACTGAACCATTATTTTCGAAATAAATTTGCACGATTTGCAAGCGTTGTTCTTTTGTCAACCTGTTCATGATGAAATGACAAACCAAACTGAACATAAATGACATTAGAGTTGCCAGATTTGACCACAAAATGCCAGTTTTATCTCTATTCGAAAAACAAACCTGTAAAAAAAACACCCTGTATATAGCTATACGCTTCGGTATAAGCATTCGCAGCTCATAATTCTAAACTTCACCACAAATTTAAGAAATTTTTATACTTTCTTTATATTTTTTGCCACGGCAAACATTCAACTAGATTTTTGACTATCGATTTCAATAAAGCAAATTTCAAAAGCATCTATTGTTTAACTTAACGAAAAGAGGAAGTCTATGCTACACCCAAAGAAATGTTGTGGAAAATGTGAAAATGGCAAATATGTCTGCTCGTCTGTTTGTAAGTTTATTCTCGATTCACTAAAAAACCTTTTTATAGAATTGAATACGCTTTTGTGTTTCTAGAAGCCCAACTTAAAGTTTAGGATCCACGAAAACGGTTCTGAAAAATATTATATTGCGTTTTTTTCGTCCCACTAGTAATTTGGGAACTTCTCAGCAACCGCTAAAGCGATAAAGTTACAGAAAGGCACATTATTTTAACGGGTGTTTTTTTTAGGGGTATAGAACTTCGAATTGAAATAAAACACAAGAAAATCGTTTTAAGGTCCATCAATTTGGCTTTATTGGAAGGATAATTTTATGCAATTAATGTTTAAATATGATTTCGGGCATGTGGCCGCCGCGGCTGGCTCGAATAAAGCCAATTCTACAGGTCCAATTTTCAACCACTTTTTCGAGCATATGGGGCCGTATGTCGGCAATAACGCCACGAATGTTGGCT
The DNA here is from genome assembly GCA_949987695.1 of Merzomyia westermanni. NCBI lineage: Eukaryota > Metazoa > Arthropoda > Insecta > Diptera > Tephritidae > Merzomyia > Merzomyia westermanni. Next base: position 76,540,541 of record OX465290.1, read on the forward strand.
TCCAATTCCCCTAACGTTTCTGGTTTGTTGGTGTAGACGAGCGACTTCACATATCCCCAAAGAAAATAATCCAATGGTGTCAAATCACACGACCTTGGTGGCCAATTGACAGGTCCATTCCGCGAAATTATGCGCTTATCGAATGTTTCCTTCAATAAATCGATTGTGACGTGCGCTGTGTGGCATGTAGCGCCGTCTTGTTGGAACCACAACTCATCCACATTCATGCCATCCAATTCGGGAACAAAATAGTCGGTTATCATGGCTCTATACCGGTCTCCAATAACGGTAGCTGCCTCTCCAGCATTATTGCGGAAGAAGTATGGCCCAATGACTCCACCAGCCCATAGAGCACACCAAACAGTCAGTTTTTGTGGATGTAATGGCGTTTCAAGGGTCTCATGTGGATTCTCTTCACTCCAAATGCGGCAATTTTGCTTGTTGACGTAGCCATTCAACCAAAAATGAGCCTCATCACTGAACAAAATTTTGCGATGAAAATCAGCATCGAAATCAATCTCATTTTCGGCCCATACACCAAAATCACGACGCATTGCATGGTCTCGCGGCTTTAATTCTTGCACAAGCTGGATCTTGTAAGGTCGCAAGCCAAAGTTGATGGACAAAGCTCCAATTGCTGTGCACGGTGGCGAATCGATTCATTCGGGTCCTCTTCAACACTTTGCTCTACAGCGGCAATTGTTTCTTCGGTGCGCACTGTTCGACGTCTCTGCGGATGCGTATTATCACATAGAGTAAACGTTGTGCGAAAACGATCCATGGTTAACCGAATTAATTGCTCTGATGGACGATTATGTCGACCATAAAATGGACGGAGCTCACGGTAAACTTCGCGAACTGAACCATTATTTTCGAAATAAATTTGCACGATTTGCAAGCGTTGTTCTTTTGTCAACCTGTTCATGATGAAATGGCAAACCAAACTGAACATAAATGACATTAGAGTTGCCAGATTTGACCACAAAATGCCAGTTTTATCTCTATTCGAAAAACAAACCTGTATAAAAAACACCCTGTACAATGATTGCTTCGTTCTTCGTAAATCAGCTTTAAAGGTTCAAATATCTGGTCAGAGTTAGTGTTTGTTTGTTCGTTTATTTTTCTCCCGTCAAATGATTTCAGTTTGTATATTTCTATGTTTTCAAGTACATTGAGGAGCCTACCTTTTCTCTGTATGTGAAGTATTCGGGCCGTTTTTTGATGTTTCCTGGGGTGCATTTGTTTGCGAACATATTATTCGCGAAGTTAGATTCTGTTACGGTGGTGAGTTTCTGTTTTTTTGTTGTAGTTCCTGATGTGCTCTCGGAGATATCATTATTAGGCCAATGGAAGCCAGATCAACAGTTTTTAAAATTATTGTCTGTTTGTCTGTATTTTTGTTCGCGCATCACTCCAAACTGCTGAATGGAATTAAATCGAACTTTTACCGTTGCATTACTAGACTTTTAGGTGGACCAAGGTGACCCAAAATGTGTTTAGTACAATATGGGTATCAAACGAAAGGTAATAAGGAGTGCTGCAATAAGCGATGTAACTAAGTTCCACATCTTATCTGGTATGGGTTATATAATGATTTAAATCGGACTCAAACTATTATTAGTTCTGAGACGCAGCTAAGGGCGCCCCGCTTACTAGTTGTAGAATATAGTTTTAAGACTAAATGATTACCGATTTATATATTTTAGTATTTATCAGTTAATTTCATTTATAATTTAGTCAAAGGGTAAAAAGTATACTAGTCGTTTGTGATAGTAATAATTCATATTGGTATTTTTCACCGGCTAAACCTAAATTGTAGCCATCGTGGTATATTCGTTTTAGTTTTGAAACCAGAAACCTTTTTTCTGTTAAATACGCAAATGTTTCGTATTGACTTTAATGTAATAAAACATTTAAGAGCATTGCAAATTCATATGTTAATCATTTCAATCTGAAATAATAAAACCTTAAAATCTCTCATTTGAATATTTTTTATACTTATTATACAATATAACACATTTTACTTTATCATAATATAGTTTATTGCAGGACCTATAAAATTTGATTAGTAATCAATTAATAAGACGAATTTTTTAATTGGTAATGATTATTTTAATTGTTTGTCAAGAAAAGCCAGTATTAATTGAATACGATTAGAAAAAAACAATACATAATCATGATTTTTTACGATTATTAAAAGAATCAAAAATTAATAAAAAAAAGTTTTCTTTACTTTTGATTATTTTTATTTTTTTGAGTATTTTTAAATATTTTTGATTTTTTCACTGTTGATGTGCATATTTATGTGCTTTTACAATAGTACTGAAAAACCCAAAAATAATAAAAAAAAAATCAAAAATAATCAAAACAAGTAAGGACGGCGCTGTCTTCGGCTGTGCCGAAGGCTTTATACCTTTCATGAATACCTGCAAGCTTAAATACGCATTGTTTAAAGTTCTCTAAAACTTTGTCAGCAATACATTTCATTTTCTTTTATTTTTTTTTTTGAAATCTTTTAATATCCATAAGAAAATATCTCACAAAGTTTCAAGTTTTAATCTTTTAAAATGAGTGCGAAATGGCCATCATCCTCTTATCTGAAGGATCGGTTGTATGGGATATATACTATATATAGCTCCGATCTTAGCGATTTTTTTACCAAATCTTTCATTATCTGTAAGAAAATATCTCACCAAGTTTCAAGTTTTAATCTTTAAAAATGAGGGAGAAATGGTCATAATCCTCTTATTTGAACGATCGGTTGTATGGGAGATATATGCTATAGTGACCCGATTATACCGGATCCGACAAATGTCTAATATAATACAAAAATACATCCGTGTGCCGAATTGCATCGAGATATCTCAAAAATTGAGGGACTAGTTTGCGTTCAAACAGACGGACGGACAGACAGACGGACAGACGGACATGGCTGTATCAACTCAGTTCATCGTCCTGATCAATTTGGTATACTTAATGGTGGGTCTATCTCTTATATTTCTAAACGTTACAAACATCGGACCAAAGTTAATATACCATTTCATGTTCATGAAAGTTATAAAAATATCAAAAGTAATAAAAACAACTTTTTTTAGGGTTACTTAAAATTGTTTTTTTAATAATCGTAAATAATCATGATTTTTTGTTGGAAGATAATCATTAAAAATTTTAAGTAATGGTAATCAATCATAAATGGATTCTCAACAAAATAATTAATCAAACCGGTACTAATTACGATTAGTAATCATTATTTCACAGGTCTGGTTTATTGAAACAGCTAACAGGCATTTTTTCGTATAAAAAATCGAATAATGAACAAAGATCAATTTTTTTCTTTAGAACTCGATTTTCACAACCGGAAAGATTGAGTATCGAGTAATCGATTTTTTTGACACATAGTCAATTGCCTAGCATCACTAAATTAAATGGAATATTTACTGATTTTATTCGGGTGCAAGGTCAACCTTGTACGACCGCGGACATTTAATAGAATATAAAAAGCAGTTATATTAATAAATTGTTTGCAATATTAAACATAGTCCGAATTTACAGATTTTCAGCAAACTTTAAACTTGTACTTTATTTTCACTTCAAATAGTTGTAAGGATTTTGTTTCTGCAGATATACCATCGAATTAATGCACTTCATCAATTTAAGGTAGTTGAGCTCAAGGAAATTTTATATCGCTATACAGGCATTGAAGTTAAAGTGAGAGATGATAAGTAAGCTACTACATCTTTACTGGTAGAACAGTGTCTACGGCCATGGTAGTTGGCAGATACAAAGAGAGTGCACTGATAGATGTTCAAACACATGAAACTAACCTTGTACTACTAATTGGCAGCACGAGTTTTCAATCATACTGCCCGAAAATTACCTTATTGCACGCATTACTTTTTTTTTATTTTACACTACCGCCCACTTTTCAGCTGACAATATCATTCTGCATAACAGTAAATTAATGAAATATTTTATTTACCAAGTTTCGTAAATTATTTGCGTCTGAGTGCAGAAAAAGTGCCCAATACACATTTAAGCCAACAACTACATACATACATATAAATTTGTAATTCAGAGAAAACATAATGTAAAGCAAGTACAAACTATTTTTGCTTTAAAGTAAATATTTGTTTAAATAAATTAGGAGCAACTCACCCGTGCGTATTGGTTGTGGACCTGCGATTTTCCTGTCAACAAGATATGAATATGTGCATACAAACATACATGCTGGAAAATGATTTACGTACGCATCTATTTTTGTATATTTTTTATTTATTAACATATGCCAATTTACTATATTTACATAAAAATTGCCACGTATTAAACTAATTTGAACACGCTTTAACAGAGAGCATTGATTTTGAACCGTTCAACATTTAAAAACCGTAGGATTTAATCTCGATTAATTGAGCGTTTAATAGGATACAAAATCTATCACACTTTTTTTGAATAAATTTATATAGTAACTAGCAACCCGCCCCGGCTTCGCACGGAAATAAAATATAACTGAATTGAAAATACATACATATGTACATACATACATACGTCCGAAATTTAATTATGCGAGAGATTCGTACAAGTTATCGGCTGAAAAATTTAATAGCCGAAAAAAAATATTTTTTATTGGTCAAAAGACCTTTATTGTGAATCTAGATGTTATTGACTAACTTTACAATTTTTAACTCTGCCTTATTTACAAGGTGGCGCAAAAATAAGCTTCCGATGTTCAGCATATCGGTTGTGGCACGTGCAGTGTGTGCTGTTGCACCGTCTTGTTGGAACCACATGTTTTCCAATCCCAATTCATCAAGTTGCGGCAAAAAGAAATCGTTGATCATTGCTCTGTAGCGCTCACCATTCACAGTAACCGTTTGGCGCCGACCGATTATTGGTCAAATAAATAGTCAGCAATATTCCGCGTTCTGGAGCAGTGTAGCGTAACATTGTTTATTAACGTGTATTTCGCATGTGTTTACTACACAAATGTCAAAACAGAACTGACTTTAGGGGCCAATCGCAAAATTTATAGCATTTTCTGATAGGAGGATTACTTTTGCGCCACCCTGTATAACTTAAATTTACTTATGCTAGCGTTATTTCTGTTTACCACTTTGGTAACTCATGCCGGATGTTTGTTTGGCCTATTTAGCTTTTGCTGACTTATGTTTTGTATTTAGTCGGCGCATGGCGGATGTTGTTGCACTATTTGCAATATCGGTAGTCAGCATTATTCCGCTGACTTTGGTTAACATTATTCTTGAACTGTTATTGCACTATTTGCAATATCGATAGTCAGCATTATTCCGCTGACTTTAGTTAACATTATTGTTGCTAACTCCTCCGCCCTTAAAAACGGACGTCCTCGGTCGTTACAACAAAATTTTGGTATGTTGCTTGATCTACTCGAGGGGATGGTTGTGGATGAAGCGGTTGACTCTCTCTCTCTCTATGGCACGATATACAACAGGTATATCATCATAAACCTCCTAAGAGATTTTTGCGCCAAGCTTCTCTTCCAATTTGTGGTGTGCCGATTTGAATTTTTCCTACAAATTGGTGGGACCTACAGTTTTTTGCCGACTCCGAACGGCATCTACAAAGGAGACGAATTTTTGCTGAGAAGCCTGTCATGGCAGAAATACACTCGGAGAGTTTGCCAAACCACTGCCGAGGGGCGACCCCGTTTTGAAAAACTTTTTTCAAATCACTTTTGATGTTACCTGTACCAGGGCTCGAACCATGGACCTTCGGTGTGGTAGGCCGGCAACACTACCTTCACACCACGGCGGCCGCCTAATTGTTACCTTTTCAAGGGGTATGCCATCTTCCTTGGTTACATATTTGCCTGTTAATCTCGGAATTATCATTGCCTTGAGTGCCAATATTGTTATCAATGCTAGGGCTGTCACAGATATCCAAGGATTTGTTGATGAGGTTATTGCACCTTTAGTTTTTATGGTTTCGATGTACCTTGTATTTTCTAGATGAAGCTCTTTCATCATTTCCAAGCTTAGTATTTCTTCTTCGACCGATTGCGTGTAGTTTAGTTGAAGTACAGCTGGAAGTGGTTTATTGCCAGAAACTGCGTTAGAAACAAATACCTGATTATCTATTGTTACTGTGGAGTTGTGATATTCGATTGCATATGATCCTGTGAGTTTAATTTCCTCTTCGTCGATAAGGATAGTTCCATTAAATTGATTTACTTAAATTATAGAGTTCGCCCAGTGGTTGAAATTCAACCAATAAACTTTATTTTATTTTATTTTATTTTTTTGCTGTAGGTATGTTTTATCCGCCTTTTTTTCTTCCTTTCTATGTCGTTCCTTTCCTCTAACATATTTTTATTTTCCTTGATTTCTTTTTTTACTCTCTTATTTTATTTTTTACTTTCCTCAAACTTCTTTTCCTTTCCCTTCCCTTCCTTTTGTTTTCTTTCTTTTCCCTTCGTTTTCTTACCTTTCCTTTAATTCCCTTTCCTTTCCCTTCCTTTCATTTCCTTACCATTCCTTTCTTTCCTTTAATTTTCCTTCCTTTCTTATCCTTTCCATTCCCTTCCCTTTCCTTCCTTTCCTTTCCTTTTCCTTTTCTTTCCTTTCTTTCCTTTAATTTTCCTTCCTTTCAATTCTTTTCCTTTCCTCTGTTTTCCTTTAATTTTCGTCGGTGTTTAATACTCTTTATGAGTAATCATTTATTTTATTTTTGTAAGCCCTCTTTGTAGGTATCAGCAATGAATTTTACATGTTTGCTCATATTTTACATTGCTTGTTTAATGTATCCAACAAAGCAACTTTTCGTGCTCTCAGGAGAGCAGCTGACACTGGGCATCGTAGCCAGTAATCAATACAATAGAAACAACTAAAGCAAAAATGCATGACACAACAGAGTATCTATAGTGCGAATACTTATTTTTTATTGGTCCACTACCAACTCTTCGCACTCACAGTGAGAGCCGACCACACGACTAACACAAAAAACATGCAGGGCAAGTCTACTCACACTACTACGGCTCTTAATTTTTTCCTACAAAGCAACTCCTCGGCCATGCTCACGATTCAGCATAGTACACAAAAAGCAAGTACACACACACACAGCGTGTCTATAGTGTGAATAATTGAATGTGTAGTGGTGTGACTTTTATTTTAAATTTTTTATATTAAAATGATTTTTTAAATTTTTTTTATTTACAGATAAAAGTACACCCCAAAATTTCCTATCTATACATATATAATTTGTATACCTTAGAATTATATTTTAGCAGAAAACGGTTCTACATTGCATTCATCTTGTTTATTTATATATAAGATACCCGGAAGAAATTCTTCGATGGTAGGGACATGTTGGTTGTTCATCATAGTACAAGTTGATGGGTGGCTTTTGAGCAAATGTGGTAAACAGGATGAATTACTTATATCTATAATATTTTCCTTAGAGCAAATTTCGTTATTATTGTATTCTTCACATTTATTTTTTAATCCAAAAATCTTACTATTACATAATAACAAATTTCCATATGGTACTTTGACTACCTTATTATCCTTTTTTTATGGTTTAATTAACAATTTTTCGCAAATATTCTTATTGGTAATTGGAATGTTAATTAAATATAAAATCATTGAACTGTTAGAAGCTATTTTGACATTTGCAAATTGAAATGCTTCTTCTATATCATTGAAGGGAATACTATCATTTTCGAAAATATTTTTTATTATATTAATTTCTGTGTTGGAGGAAAGGTATGAGTTTACTATGCCAACTTTGGCCCAATGTATTGCATAATTTACATTTATAATTTCTTCTTTTATCATTTGCAACTTATATTTAATATTGACAGCGACATCATGTTGGATGTTGTCCTTATTACTATAAAGTGAAAGTATCTTATTTAAAATTTCTGTAATATTTTCCATTCTCTCATTAATTAGTTTATTAATTATAGCTTGTTTATTATTATTTTCTAATACATCATTTATATGATTTTCTAAAATTACAAAATCCTCGTGGTCAGGATTTCCTGCTAACCATTTCCAAACTGTTCCAATTTCATTTATAGATCTTTTATTAACTTTAGCTCTTATTCTATTTAAATAATTTTGGGTTTGGGATAATTCCGTGTTTAGGAAAAGAAGGAGGGAATTGTTTGCTGTGATTTTCCGTCTTATTGTATTGTCTAGTCCGTCTAATATTTTCTGATATGCGTCTATGTCTATTGTGTGAATAATTCTGTAAGTTCCTGTTTGTATTTTGGTAAATCCTGTATTGAAAGTCGCTATAGGCGAGTTCGTATAGTCAAGAATCCTGAACTCTGCACTTATTAGTGGTAGAAGGAGCCTGAAAATAAAAATTTGGGGTTAAGTCCTAATGTTGCTTTTGTGTATAGTTCGTCCTTTTTCCGTGATTACTACGCTGGATTTGTCCTCTCTTACTATTTCTTTCCTATATCTAGCTGTAAGTTTGGATCCTATGCGTTTATTTATCCTAACGTATATTACATCACCAGGGGTATAGGTTTTTGCGGGTTGCCGTGTTTTGTTGTGATTTTCTAAGTCTTTCTCTTGTCTTTTCTTAAGGATGTCTACGTTTTCTCGTCGCGAATTTTCATACTGTTCTGGGTCTATTGAAACTCCTCTCTATCGGTCGTTTTCCTGTTGCGGAATGTATGGAGTAGTTGTATTCATATGTAGATCTGTCTAAAAGTTCTTGGAATGAGCGATGGGTCCGTTCTGTTTGTAGACAACGCATGATTTCGGATAGGGTAGAGTGAAATCTTTCCACTTGTCCGTTAACTGTACTTGCGTATGGTGGTGTTTTAAATATTTCAACTCCAAGTTGATCTTCAACTATGAATTTTATGGATGCTGAATTTAACAATTTTTCGTTATCGATGACTATTGTTTTCGGTACACCGAAAGAGAAAAGAATTTGTCGTAGTGGTTCCCTAATGTCTTCTATTGCTTTTGACTCTATTACTTTAACTTGAGCGTATTTTGAGAATTTGTCTAATGCTGTTAGTACTAGTTTCTTTTCTGTGTTATAAATGTCTACATGGACTATTTCATATGGCTTATTAGGGTGACGATCGTATTTGTATTCCTACAAACCTTGCACTGTTTGATTATATTTTCTATTTTTGTCTTCATTTTAGGAAAGTAGTATTTTTGTAAAAGTTGCTTTTCATTTTCATCCCTATTCCTGTGTGCTCGTTTATGTTCTTTTAAAATTTCCTCATTTTGGGCATATTCGTTTACCAAGTCTTGTATTTTTGTTTGGGTATAACGGATTTTATAACTGGAAAAATGAAGAGGGTAGACTTCCTGAATTTTCCCCATTATTTCTTCAGAGGTAAGTATACCATTTATCACTGAAGGATTTAGGTATCGTTTTAATAGTGCAGTTAGGTTGTGTGTTGGAAATTCGGGTTTAATAATTATATGTCTATTGTAGGTTGGGAATGGTATCTTGAATTGATAACTGTCTTCTTCTCCTAAAGATATCCAAAGTTGGTTTTTGAAGGCGTTTATGGGTGATGAGCTCTCATCAGAGTGTGTAGCAACTGATACAGAATTTAATTCGAAGGGCCTGTATAATGTGTCTGCAATTACGTAAGCTTTCCCGGGCTTATATTTTATTTCATAGTTGTATTCTTCCAGGATCGCTTTCCATCGTTTCAGTTTGGAGTTATTATTTCTGTTGCTTAAGGCATATGTAAGTGGCTGATGATCTGTGTGGATAATTACTTTTGCTGTTCCGTACAAATAATTTCTAAAGGAATTTAATGCCCAAATTATGGCGAGCATTTCTTTTACGTTTACCACATAATTTTCCTCTGCTTTGTTCAGAGTTCTTGATATGAAGGTTATTGGTTTTCCATTTTGCTCTAAAACTGCGCCTATGGCATATTTTGAGGCATCGGTAGTTAGGTCGAATTCGGGATATTGCAGAATTACGTCTTTGGAAGTCAAAGTGGATTTGATTTTATTGAATGCTGCCTTTGCTTCTTCGTTTAAATGTACTGCGATTTTCATTGAGCTACTTATGGACATTCTTCCTTCTTCGCCTCGAAGTAAGGATGTTAGGGGCTTTGCTAACTTAGCGTAATCTTTAATAAATCGTCTATAGTATCCAGATAAGCCTAAGAATTACCTTAAATCTTTAATCGTTTGGAGATATCAGAAATTTGTTATTGGTTCTACTTTGGCTGAAATTGGCTGAAATTCCATCGGAAGATACTACAAATCCTAAGAACTCAACTTGTTTTTTGAAAAACTTACATTTGTCGATCTGCACTTTCATATTTGCCTTATTAAGGTTTTCAAAAATTGTATCTATATGGTCGGAATGATCCTTTTCACTTTTGCTAAATATGATTATGTCGTCTATGTATACGCAGCATATTCGTCCTATGTGTTTTCTTAATACGTCGTCCAATGTCCGTTGGAAGATAGATGGGGCGTTTTTCAAGCCGAGTGGTAATCTAGTGAACTCATATTTCCCGCTTTTCATTGAAAAATCTGTTTTTTCCACGTCAGATTCCTTAAGAGGAATTTGATGGAAACCACTTTTTAAATCAATCACAGGGAAAATGCTGTTCTTTCCTAGTTGAGAAAGTACCTCATTTATTTCCGGTATTGGATACCTATCTGCGATTGTGACTGTGTTAAGTTTTCTATAGTCAATGACCATTCTAAACTTTTTTTCGTCTGAGGCGTCGTCTTTTTTAGGTACAACCCAGACCGCAGAGTTGTAGGGTGACCTTGATTTTCGTATGATTCCGTCTTCTAGCAATTTATTTACCTGGTTTTCAACTTCTTGCTTAAGACTAATAGGGTATGGGTAGGATTTTGAATATAACGGGGTGTCTGAATTTGTCCGAATTTCTGCTACTACTTTTGTTGTGTACGTCAGTTTTTCGTTTGGCTCTGAAAATAAGTTGCGGTGTTTTTGTACTAGCTGTCCTATTTCGTGTTGATCTACTGTTGTCATGTGTTCGTCTCGAATGTGTATCGTGTTAACGTTCTGTATACTGTACTGTCTAAGGTATAATTTTTTTGTGCTTGCTATGACCATAAAATTGTCCTTGGTATGTATAACTGCTGAAAGTTTTTTTAGGCTGTCGTTTCCTAATATAGCATGGAAGGTTCTGAGTGTAGGTAGCAGGAAGAATTTCAGTCTGCAATCTCCTAAGTTAAACAGATTCAAGAATGTATGATGAGTAATCTTTATTTTCCCTCCAACTGAGTTGGCGAAAAACGGGTTATCGTTTTCTATTGATTTCCTAACTAGGCTGGATTGGATGTAATTTTTGTTGGGTCCTTTATCTACCAAGATATTTAGTATTTCGCCGCTCTTGGTTTTGCATCTAAAATAAGGTAACGAAGAGCTATTCAGTCTAAAAAATGTACGTCCGTCAGGTCGTACGGTTCTTCGTTGTTGTCGTAAGCTGTGTCCTGGCTGTTGTAGTGGTCGTAATATTGGTCTGTGTAGTGCTGGTCGTCTGTGACTCCGTCAGAGTTTATATGAAAGTTCGGTGGTGGATGGTTTATCATGGATGTGTTTGGTGGTCGTTTACCAGTTTCTTGGGGTTTAGGACGGTTCGCGTAGTTTACTGCTCTAGTCCGGATGCTTTCGGCTACCTCCATAGGTTGTGGTGGTTTAGGTGGTCTTGAAGGGGGGTGGTTTTGTTGTTGGGTATGTGTGTTTTATGGTTGGTTATAGGGATTTCGTGGCTGGTATCTATTATATGGATTCGGTTGGATTGGGTATTGCTGGAAGCTGTGGGGTTAAAACTATATTGGCGATAGTTTTGCGGGGGTTGTGGTACATGTGCCAATTCGGGATAGAATTTTGATTGAGGGAACGATTGGTTTCTTAGTTGTGCATATCTCGGTGTGAAGGGTTGCTGTCTAAGATTTGAAGAACTGAAGCTTTGTTGGCGGGAGGTTGATGGTGCGTTCGACATTTGGTTGTTGGCATGGTATGCTCTGAAATTTTGGTTTTCTAATTTAAGGCAAAGGTGTAGGGCTTCTGGCAAGCTCTTTAGTTCCTTAATACCTAGGAGTCTGGGAAGATCGCCAGAAAGTCCTTTAACAAAGGTGTCGAGGGTCTTAGCACGGTAATTATCGGTTAATAAATGGACTGCTCCTCCGCCAATTTCCATGCAACCAATTTTGTTGAGGATAAGGGATAAATGGCTGTAAACCGTTTGGTAGAATTCGTTAATCGTCATTCTTCCCTGTATAAGACAAGTCATCTGGTATTCCAGAGTGCCTATGTCTCGTTTGTCGGCGTAATGAGTGGTCAGACAGCGAGAGATTGCTGTCCAATCTAAAGGTGTATTGTAGGATTCTAAGGCTATATCTGCCTTTCCGATTATTTTGTTTCTAATGACAGTTAAAATGCCGAAATATTTTGGTGTGCCTTTTGAGGGTTCGTATATCCTTAAGATTCGCTCAACACTTTTCTTCCATGAGCTTAATTCTGAGGCGTTCCCCGAAAATTCTGTTAAGGATCGTACAACATCTGGAATTTTATCCATTTCAGACATGTTGTTTCTAAATTGGTCTTCGATTGTTTGATCAGTTACTATGGGGAGGCTATTATTTTTAAGAGCGTTCTGCACTAGGCTGGGACCTTTAGATTCTATGGTCTGATTGATCATAGCTCGAATGAGAGTAGCTAGTTCTGGGGAAATTTGGGGGTTTGAAGTGGGTGATGCTGCAACTGCAGGGGGTGCTGGGGGAGCAGCTAGCAGTGATGGTCTAATGCGGTTGTTTGGGTTAGCCATTTTTTATGGTTTATCATTATTTAAATTTTATTATATGCAAATATATAATTTTAATTTTTTTTTAAATTCGAGGATAGTTTCTGATTGACTTCGCTAAATTACTATTATTTAAATTTTTATTATATGCAAATATTAATTATTTTTTTTTTCAAAATTAGAGGATAGTTTCTGATTGACTTCGCTAAATTACTTTATACTTAATTTCTTTAAATTTCTTAAATAAATATGATTTAATATTTTTCTTACAATAGAAGTTTCAGCTGCATCGATATGCTGGTGAGTGTGCTGTATCCCGTTTCCTTTGTACTAGGGAGCACGGTTTCACTCCTTGCTGTTCCGGGTTATTGTCCTTGGCTGGTGTCGTGATGCCGTTGGGGCGTCGAGGAAGTTCCACGTTCCTCTTCACGCCTCTTTCGTTTTTTAATATTTTTTCACCTTGTTCTTGTGGCACTTTTTTTTTACTTTCAAAAGCCTGTATTTTAATGTGGCACTATTAGCATATTGGGGCACTTTCTGTGGCCTTGTTGTTATGTGGCACTTTTCAAAAGTTTGTTTTGGTGTGGCACTATTAACGTTTTGTGGCTCTTTTTGTGGCACTTTTCAAAGTCTCTTTTTCCTATTTTTTGTGTGGAACTTTTTACTTTAATTTTGAGTGGCACTACTTATTGAAAAGACGACTTCGCGGGCACCGTCAAGCTTATTTTACTCGGGCGCCAGTTATCGGCTGAAAAATTTAATAGCCACAAAAAAATATTTTTTATTGGTCAAAAGACCTTTATTGTGAATGTAGATGTTATTGACTAACTTTACAATTTTTAACTCTGCCTTATTTATAACTTAAATTTACTTATGCTAGCGTTATATCTGTTTACCACTTTGGTAACTCATGCCGGATGTTTGTTTGGCCTATTTAGCTTTTGCTGACTTATGTTTTGTATTTAGTCGGCGCATGGCGGATATTGTTGCACTATTTGCAATATCGATAGTCAGCATTATTCCGCTGACTTTAGTTAACATTATTGTTGCTAACTTACATATGTACTTACATACATACGTACCGAGTTCTTTCACGATAAGATCTAATTGAACACGAATGAGGTGGGGTGAGATTCCCGCATAACTTCTAATGTTTTATTCGGTTGACAGCGAACAAACACACAAACAGCTTTTTTGGAAAAAGTGCTGCTTTTGTTTAAACAATTTTGGTTAAATAAGATATGAAATCAACTATTTTTTTGATGCAGAACGAAAGTAAATATTTCAAAGTTTAACTTCAAGTATGTGTCATTTTAATCGGTGGATTCTTTTATGATTTATGGCTGTGTAAACACAAAATTTATGGTTCTTACCACACTTTGTTCGATTGCCACGCCCCTTCCTCTTCAACCAATCTATCTATTAAAAAAAACAGCATCAAAATCCGTTGCTTAGTTTTCAAGATTTAAGCATTTAAGGGAACATAGGGACAGAAAAAGTGACTTTGTTTTATAATATGTAGTGATAAAAAATGGACAAAATCGTTTAGATAGTTATACGCCATTTAAGGATTAAGGAATTAAAAAGTGAGTGAAATTCAATAAAATGAAAATTTAAAAATACAATTTTAAACACGTGACTATATCTGGAATGATAACAGCCGTTGATTACCCAACTAACACAAAAGGATCAAAACCCGTTATTGTTAGTTAAAGTAGTAACAAATACGTAACGATAGCTTAATGTACTACTTTGACGAATTTGCTCCATAAAGTCTACTACTAATGCTTAATACAAAGCTGTGCCACTTAAAAGTAGAACTTTAGTTATTGCTGAAGACTTTGTAAATACTTGGTATTTTAGATTTGCAAAACTTCAAAGTCACAAAAAGCCAACACGCTAGCTTACTCATACCAACCGAATGCAACATTAAAATAAAAAACATAGCAGATTGTTAGCTAGCTTTGAAAGCCTACGTCACGTTGCCCCTTTAAAGTCTAGGAACTTTAAAGTTTTATTTATGAATGAAGCTAAGATAAACGTTACCTGACGATGTTAACGCCAATTTTGAGATATCTTATAGAAACTTGGTATGTACTCTTATCGCTTTTTAAAATGACCGAAGACGAATGAGAGCCACACCCAATTTTTTTATATAGATTATTTTGGGAAATACAAGAAAGTGAGTATTCAATAAGTAATATACGTATGTGGATCGAATTTGGGTTGTACGTTGAAACAGTTGCACACCTTGGATTTCTTTGGACATTTTTGGGAAATGGGCGTGACACCGCCCACTTTCGATAAAGTAAAATTTACAATTGTATTATGATTAATAATACAAGTCAGGAACCGTTAAAAATACTAAACGAAATTCGGCATAGAGATTGCAATTATTACTAGAAAAGTTATGCAGAAAAATGTACAACATCGGTTAAAAACCACACCCACTTCTATATGACAGATATTTAAAACGACCATAGACAAATATAGTACACAATATCTCATCGAAAAGTAACTTAGATTAATCCAATTTTACTTGCAAAGTGTCACTGTACGAAGAAAATCAAAAAATATATGTAAAGTAAGGTCTCAGAACTTATAACAAACTGAGTGATTTTAATCAATTTATCTCCGAAAGCAGTTAAGATATAGAACCTAATCACATCGCTTGTTTCGTTTGACACCAATATTGTACTAAACATATTTTGGGTCACCTTGGTCCACATATCGGTCGATATCTCAGAAGCTGGTTGAGCTATCGGAACAAGTGATATCTTATTGTTTAAGTTAAACGTCTAGTAATGCAACGATAAAAGTTCCACTAAATGCGATTCAGCAGTTTTTAAATGATACAGACAGACACACAAACAAACAAAAATTCTGAAAACTGTTAATTTGGCTTCTATTGGCTTAATAATGGTAACTCTTATCGATTTTTCTTAAATATCTGTATAATAGAGATATCGACCTGTCACAATTTTTATATACATATATATATATACAAGTTAACACACGCCAGTCTCACCCCTTGCAACGCTCCCACGTTTGATCGCAACACATTCTGCCTACTCATCACAATTGTATTTCACAACATACAACGCTCCCATACTCACCCATCACACGTGCCGCAGTGTCAGCATAAGTACGTTCCCACGTCGCACGGTAACGTAACACCCAAATTCAAGGCCATGGTCAATACCAGCAGTTAATACGTATGCTACTGCATTACTCCAGACGCACCGTCAGCATAATTCTATTTCACATGCTTATGAAATAGAATCAATGCATAACGCACCTGTGGGAACAAACGGCGGAACATATTCACAAGCAACGAGCCGTCAACAATTGCGCAACACGCACGCCGCTGCTGGACATTGGCTATAAAGGGAAGCAGCGGCCACGGAACTAGTTAGTTGAGTCCGGGACAAGGAACGGTTGTGATAAGTTAGATTAGTAGTGTTAAATAAAGTAGTGCTTATTGTAAAACTCAATTTTGTGTTTCCTTCACAGAGCAAGTTGGCCCTTTTAATTTTTTTTTGTATCCACGGACCTTAAGTCCGTTTCTTACATATATTATTGAAAATGGGCGTGGTCCAGACCCTTTATATAACTCGAACTAAAGTTCATTTGTCGCAACGAAATTTGATAAAAATGTTTACTCTAAAATATTAACTGTTTATTATGATAATGAACGAAATCGGTAAAGTGCTACGCCCACTTTTGTATGCAGCTCCGTATCATTTGTTTTTAAAATTTAAAAAGCGATATTCCTTCAAAGTAAAAGTTCTATCAATAAGTTTTGGCATGCTTTATACGCTTCTATAAAGATATTTCAATGAAAATTGGTTGTAATTGGCTTGTAACATATTCGTGCACAAAACTTGGATGAAAAACAAACAAAATATCCTTTCAAGTATTTCGTACAAACTGCAAAATGGAGCTTATAAATCTTTTCTTCTATTTCTTTAATTTGCAGTAAAATGATAGTTCTGAGTCAAGTGGGAAGCATAAAGTTATCTGTAGATAAAACTTAAATACAATTTTGTATGTGGCAAAAAGCAATTAAACATTAATTAAACTTTTTTAGTTCATTGAATTCCAATGTGGCACAAACAACCACAAAACACGGAAATAATTTTTTGTATATTGGCGCGTATAAATAGCAGAAAGGTCGTGAGAAATCAAAAATAAATTTTAATCGTGTCGGAAAAACAGTAAAAGCGGTCAACGTAAAATCTGTTCTCTTCTAGAGAAACCACTGGGCCATAAATTCAAAAAAATAAAAATTCATGGACCAAACCGAATGAGATGGAAGGAAACGAGAAGGTGGATGAATTCGCAAAGAGGAGTGTAGCACTAGATACACAAACCAATAATGCAACATCAACAAGCAAGACGAGCATGGAAAAGTGTGCAAGCTGCAACATCACTTTGCTCATTTTAAAACTAGAAAACCCGGCCACGTTTCACTGAGTCTCAGAACTTATAACAGATTTAACTTCACTTTTTATACCTTTCATGAACATGAAATGGTATATTAACTTTGGTCCGATGTTTGTAACGTTTAGAAATATAAGAGAAAGACCCACCATTAAGTATACCAAATTGATCAGGACGATTACCTAAGTTGATACAGCCATGTCCGTCTGTCCGTCCGTCCGTCTGTTTGAACGCAAACTAGTCCCTCAATTTTTGAGATATCTCGATGAAATTTGGCACACGGATGTATTTTTGTATTATATTAGACATTTTCCGGATCCGGTATAATCGGGTCACTATAGCATATATCTCCCATACAACCGATCGTTCAAATAAGAGGATTATGACCATTTCTCCCTCATTTTTAAAGATTAAAACTTGAAACTTGGTGAGATATTTGCTTATACTCGTAGATGGTAAAAAAATTAAATGTGTTGGTGACAAAGTTTTAGAGAACTTTAAACAATGCGTATTTAAGTTTGCACGTATTTATAAAAGGTATAAAGCCTTCGGCACAGCCGAAAACAGCGCCGTCCTTACTTGTTTTTATAACTACATTTACTATGAACAAAAAACTTTCCATCGAAGAACAAATCTTTGGTGTCCTAAACCAATAAAACTAATGCCAGAAGCCAACGATTGTCTAGCTGAGTTTTTGATTTTAAATTTTTCTTTGCAGAAATTTAAATTCAGAAAAGCACGTATGCACATATTCACAAATGCAGATATGTATGAATATTATATTGATGAAGCCCACAAACGCGCTTACCCAACGGCCACAAGATATGAGCATAACGCTAAGCATAAATATACATTAGGTATGAAAATACCGTATTATTTTAGATACTGAAGCGGGATTCCGGTATTGGAACTATGTTGCTGAAAACTTAAAAATTATTACATTTTTTTTGTTGATATTGGCAATATTTTTTGAATATTTATGACTAGAAATAAGTTTTTATGAACCTTTTTTCTTAATATCAATAATTTATTTTTTATTTATTAATTGTTAAAAGTATTTTATTTGAATCGAAAAAAAAATTAAGAGACAAACGCCACAGCTCTGCTTATAGATCCAATTCCAAAGCTGCTGGGCTTTTTCATTAGATAAAGTTTGGTATGTTCTGTTAACCATTAGGCTATCAGAATGATTGTATCAACGATCTGTTGGCATTAATGTTGTATTCCATTAATATGTATATTTTTGACACTCCAATGTCCATTGTTCTGATGGCCAACTGGTTAACAGAAAGCCACAAAATTTTTCTGATGAAGAAGTCTAAATTTTAATACATAATATTAAAAATTATTTAAATAATTAATACTAAAAAAAAAACAGACTAGTAAGATTATGAATCTTAAAATTTGCTTAAAACCCCTAAATAAAGAAGTAAAATAATTTGTTAAAAAAAACTTTAGAAAAATAATAATCGGGTACTCACTTCATTTCGCTTTTTTATTATTAAAGTACTCGTTATGAATTAAGAAATATATATACACATAAAAAAAATCAAATAATTTTAAGGTTAGATAGAACTGAACTATTTTTTGGGTATGATAGTTTCTGAAATAATTTTAACACTTTCTTTCAATCTTAACTGTTGGAGAATAGCGAATACCAAAATCTCGGGACTAATCCAGATCCCGAAAATTCAGGACATCCCTAGCATAAACCGACATAAGCATTTCATCTTTATATCATAAAAATTTAACAGATGCTGATTTTCATTTTTCCATTAACGCTTACGTTGGCGCGCCATTGCGATGATAGACGATGCATGCAACCGTCGGTTAAGTGGCAACAAACGAGTGTCGAAAATGTGCAGAATTATATGTAGGTCGGAACACTAGGGTGTCTGGCATTTTTCCAGCAGCCAACTTAGTGCAAAGGGTAAAAAATATTGTCCATAGATACAAGATTAAAGTTGGAAAAACTAGCTTTTTCTTATTATTAAAAACACGGCGAAACAACAACTTCAAGCACTGTGTAACAGCAACGATAATCATATAATTTTTCTCGGACTTGATTGCTGAGAAACACTTTGAATTTAAAAAATCCCAGCAGCGAAAATAATTACTTTTGAAATAATGAGCACCCTAATGTGCATAAATAAAAACCGCATACTCATATATTCCATGAATTGGCAATATGACAATTCATTTTTATTAAAATAAAAATACTACAAACTAAAGCATTATATGAAACATCCAAGAGTTTAAGGCCAAGCTTCTATTAAATTTGAAATTCGCTATATTTACTTTTGCCTCAAAATTGGCGGTACTCGTACCTGCACACCAACTCCGAACGGAAGCTGTGCATGCAGCTGATTTTTGACTGAGAAGCTTTTAATAGCAGAAATAAATTCAGTGGACTCGTCGTCCACTGCTCAAACTTTTTCTGGCGCGGGATTTGAACTTGGGACATACGATTTGTGATGCAAGCATATTAAACGCGATAAAACTGCAACCACCATTCCTTTTTGCCTCTTCATACCAATACATCTCAATTTGCTAACATTTTTCCTCACTTACTTACCTACATACATATATGTCACACGCATGTATATTTAAGTAGTGTCCGGCCGAATATCTGGTTCGGTTTCGGTAGGTTTGAGAAAGGTTTTTTCTTAAATAGTTACGTACTTGCTACAGATATAAAAGGTTTGGTATATTGTTGGAATTCTGCCAAAATATTACAGGATAGTGAGAACTTTTGCATAAGCTAGACAGTTTTGAAAATAGTCCCCAAATGCTCCCGAAAAAGTCACGAAGTCATCCCCAAAATGATACTATAAAGGCCCCTTAATGGACTCGAATAAAACCAATAAGTCCCGAACAAACAATATTTTGTTCAGAAATAATCCCGGAATAACCCGATTTCAGCCAAATCTTATTTCACTTATTTCTACCAATAACAGTTACTTAATTAGAATATGCCCGAAGTAGACATACCGGTGGTAAGAGGCGACTAAAAAGTACATAGGTAATGAGGTGGAACTTGTTGATTGATTTCCTGATATGATGCCTCTCACCTCTCATTAACATCTTCTCCTTCTTTACGGAAGGAGGGTTGACATGACTTAGAAGGTTCCACTGGTAATACCAAATTGCTCCCGCGATAGTCAGGCAGTGCCGCAAGGGAGTACGGGTGCGTACCGGGGTTCATATCCGGCAAAGGACTGTATCTTTTGACAACATTCCCCAAAAACCTTCGGGGAGTGTCTTTGTCGATAAAAACAACAGTAACAACAAATAACTTTTTTTTATTAATAAATATAAAAATGTATTTGTTATTCTTTCGTCATTCTTCACTCAAATTTTCTGAAAACGCCCCACCCCCCGAAACTGAGTTGCAACTCGATAGCTAGTCTTCGGGCATGACTTTTTAGCACCTACTATTAATCTCTTGATTTAATTAATTCTTTTTAGAGTTATGACGAAATTGAATACAACGAAAGTTTTTAGGGGTTTAACAAATCTGTCCTTCTCCTCTTCTGCCCGGCTCCCTATTATTTCGCTTTTTTGTTTTTAAATATAAATAAACTCGGCGATAAGCGACACCCTTTGCACCGCTACGCTCAAATAGTAGCCCGACTATAGCAGGAACGATTCGTTTACTCCATTGAAGCTTAGGCCGCCTGACATTTTTTACTTACTTTCAACAACAATGTCTGGAGCTACTACTGCTCATGAAGGTGAGCGAAAGTTTGATGGTAAGATCAGTAAGCTGTGTTATCCCTAAATCAGGCTTGAGTTGCAGGCACTAAACATTGCGGCAACTTTTCTGCATCTCCATTTCTCTTTTTATCGCCACTCTCTTCGCCCTTTCCCTTTCCCCTTTTACTTACAATTCGGCTTTTTCCTCCTCTTATCTTCCCCTTTCTTTGGGAGGTCTTCACCTTCACTTCTTCTTCTTCGTATTTTTTCTTCTTTTTAAATATTTGCATTTTGCCTATATAACGGACATTCGCAGACTCTCATTTATTCGGGAGCGGATGCTTTTGAAAATTTGAATTCGTCCGGGTACTAGAGTGTACACGTGTATTAGACTGGGAAATTACAATTTTTATTTTTATACCTTTCATGAACATGAAATGGTATATTAACTTTGGTCCGATGTTTGTAACGTTTAGAAATATAAGAGATAGACCCACCATTAAGTATACCAAATTGATCAGGACGCTGAACTGAGTTGATACAGCGATGTCCGTCTGTCCGTCCGTCTGTTTGAACGCAAACTAGTCTACTATGATATTGTCAGCTGAAAAGTGGGCGGTAGTGTAAAATAAAAAAAAAGTAATGCGTGCAATAAGGTAATTTTCGGGCAGTATGATTGAAAACTCGTGCTGCCAATTAGTAGTACAAGGTTAGTTTCATGTGTTTGAACATCTATCAGTGCACTCTCTTTGTATCTGCCAACTACCATGGCCGTAGACACTGTTCTACCAGTAAAGATGTAGTAGCTTACTTATCATCTCTCACTTTAACTTCAATGCCTGTATAGCGATATAAAATTTCCTTGAGCTCAACTACCTTAAATTGATGAAGTGCATTAATTCGATGGTATATCTGCAGAAACAAAATCCTTACAACTATTTGAAGTGAAAATAAAGTACAAGTTTAAAGTTTGCTGAAAATCTGTAAATTCGGACTATGTTTAATATTGCAAACAATTTATTAATATAACTGCTTTTTATATTCTATTAAATGTCCGCGGTCGTACAAGGTTGACCTTGCACCCGAATAAAATCAGTAAATATTCCATTTAATTTAGTGATGCTAGGCAATTGACTATGTGTCAAAAAAATCGATTACTCGATACTCAATCTTTCCGGTTGTGAAAATCGAGTTCTAAAGAAAAAAATTGATCTTTGTTCATTATTCGATTTTTTATACGAAAAAATGCCTGTTAGCTGTTTCAATAAACCAGACCTGTGAAATAATGATTACTAATCGTAATTAGTACCGGTTTGATTAATTATTTTGTTGAGAATCCATTTATGATTGATTACCATTACTTAAAATTTTTAATGATTATCTTCCAACAAAAAATCATGATTATTTACGATTATTAAAAAAACAATTTTAAGTAACCCTAAAAAAAGTTGTTTTTATTACTTTTGATATTTTTATAACTTTCATGAACATGAAATGGTATATTAACTTTGGTCCGATGTTTGTAACGTTTAGAAATATAAGAGATAGACCCACCATTAAGTATACCAAATTGATCAGGACGATGAACTGAGTTGATACAGCCATGTCCGTCTGTCCGTCTGTCTGTCCGTCCGTCTGTTTGAACGCAAACTAGTCCCTCAATTTTTGAGATATCTCGATGCAATTCGGCACACGGATGTATTTTTGTATTATATTAGACATTTGTCGGATCCGGTATAATCGGGTCACGATAGCATATATCTCCCATACAACCGATCGTTCAAATAAGAGGATTATGACCATTTCTTCCTCATTTTTAAAGATTAAAACTTGAAACTTGGTGAGATATTTTCTTGTGGATAGCAAAAGATTTCGTAAAAAAATCACCAAGATCGGAGCTATATATAGTATATATCCCATACAAGGGATCGTTCAGATAACAGGATTATGGCCATTTATCCCTCATTTTGGAAGATTAAAACTTAAAACTTGGTGAGATATTTGCTTACAGATAATGAAAAATTTGGTAAAAAAATTGCTAAGATCGGAGCTATATATAGTATATATCCCATACAACCGATCGTTCAGATAAGAGGATTATGGCATCTTCCCTTAAACAAATAAAGCTTATTATAAAAGAAAATTAAATGTATTGCTGACAAAGTTTTAGAGAACTTTAAACAATGCGTATTTAAGTTTGCACTTATTCATGAAAGGTATAAAGCCTTCGGCAAAGCCGAAGACAGCGCCGTCCTTCCTAGTTTTTTCACTTAAAAAATTTCAGACTTTATTTTTTTTTCAGAGGTCGATTTTTGCTAATGTAGATTTTTTTGGACTGACTCCATTTTTGCTTTAGCAAAAAAACACATTTTGCGAATGTAAGTTCTCTTCATTTCAGCCGTTCTAGGGCGCTCAACTTACAAACATAGGTATGGTTGGATGTATTTTGGAACGATTTTTCGTCATCCCTTGTCAATTTTTGTCTTGTTACAAACCGGTCTCGGCGATCCGCCATTTTCAGTGTATGTTTTCGTTCCACATACATATACTGAAGATGGCGGATCGTCGAAACCGGTTTGTAACAAAACAAAAATTGACAAGGGATGACGAAAAATCGTTCCAATATACATCTGATATCCACCCTGTCGGAAAAACAGAAAGTCAAATCAACTCATAGGTATGGTTTTTTGATGTTACGTTTTAAAAAAAAAATGTATGCAAAAAAGTAATAAAAAGATTCTTAAAGGTTCGGACACCTATTTTAGGTGATTATATTGTTTTTAGCAATTTTTTTATTTATTTTTTTTAAGTAAAAACATGAAGTCAAAAAACCATACGAATATTTAAAGCTTGAATAGTATTTGTTCAACCTTTCTGCAATAATAAAATAACAAAATAATTTTAAAAAAAATTGTTTTTTTTGTCCAGTCGAATGTTTACACAATAAAATAAAGTTCTACACTATTTCGCGGTATGAATTGTATGCGGTTAAAGGTTTTAAAGGATTTCATTTCAGATTCCGTGCATCTGTCATTAAACATAGCGACTTAACAATAGAAAAGTAACAAAAGGAAAAAAAAAAAGTTTTTTAAATTATACAAAGACAAACACATTTCTTTTCCACTTCGGAAAACTTGTAATTTTTCGCATTTAAAATTTACTTTATACAATACATATTTGCTTTTACGGCAAATGTATTTTTGTAACACTAAAAATAAAAAAAATCTCATTCGCGTACAAACACAATGGAATATTTTCCCCATTTTCTCGGAGATTAATTTATTTGCATCCAACTTGTGGCATCCCGTTGCTTTAGTAAAACTTTACGAAGGCAGTTGAAAATTTCATTTCCAGCAGTTTCTATAGAATTCGAAAACATTCTTATGCCTTATGGAGTTAGCGGAAAATTGTAAATTCAATTGTCAGCGCACTCTTGTCAGTGTAAAGAAATCGGATGAAAGCTTGCAGAGGTTCTTCCCAATTATAACAGAGCTGTTATTAGTGCTTGACGGTATTTTGTATAGCCATACAAGATTTTCAGAGAAATCAAATCCAGATATAGGATCATAGAGCCACCCCTTTCGCGCTATAAAAAACTACTACTACTAGAACCTCCTATGTTGAGCAGAATGATTTTTTTTATGTTTATATTTATGTGCTTATACTGAAAAAAATCAAAAATAATCAAGAAACTTACAACTTTTTTGTTTAAATTTTGGGTAATTAATTTACATCCTACGTCTGTTGCTAAAACGCTTCAAAAATGTCTGGAGGGGAGTCAGAAGCCGCTTCAAGGCCCAAATAATAGTTTAAAAGTTATAAAGGTGTTTTTGCAGAAATACTGTGGATCGCGAAGCCGCTGTAGAACCGAATAACGGTTCCTTTTTTGAATTGCGACCCCAAGCAGTAAATGCAAAAAGTTGTTCTGGATATTTGTAATGCAAAATATTGCATTATTATGCGATTACTTCGTGCACTTTTGAAATTGAACAAATGTTCCTCATTTTCCGACATTATCTCTTTTTTTATACCTTTCATGAACATGAAATGGTATTATAACTTTGGTCCGATGTTTGTAAGTATGAGAAGAAGAAGAGAAAAAACCCTCAATTCCGAAATGATCAGGGCGATGAGGTGAGTTGATTTAGCCATGTCCGTCTGTCCGTCCGTCCGCCCGTCCGCCCGTCCGTTTGTCTCAGTTTTAGAGATATCTCGATGAAATTTGGTAAGAGGCAGACATTTTATAAAGCATTAATCAATTGTCGGAAGCAGCATGATCGGACCAATACAACGCATAGCTCCCATACAATCGATTATTCCGATA
This sequence comes from Merzomyia westermanni, assembly GCA_949987695.1. NCBI lineage: Eukaryota > Metazoa > Arthropoda > Insecta > Diptera > Tephritidae > Merzomyia > Merzomyia westermanni. The sequence continues at coordinate 76,565,764 of OX465290.1, forward strand.
AATGGGGTTTGGGCTATGTACAAGGTGGCGCAAAAGTAAGCTTCCGATGTTCAGCATATCGGTTGTGGCACGTGCAGTGTGTGCTGTTGCACCGTCTTGTTGGAACCACATGTTTTCCAATCCCAATTCATCAAGTTGCGGCAAAAAGACCTCGTTGATCATTGCTCTGTAGCGCTCACCATTCACAGTAACCGTTTGGCCCCGACCGATTATTGGTCAAATAAATAGTCAGCAATATTCCGCGTTCTGGAGCAGTGTAGCGTAACATTGTTTATTAACGTGTATTTCGCATGTGTTTACTACACAAATGTCAAAACAGAACTGACTTTAGGGGTCAATCGAAAAATTTATAGCATTTTCTGATAGGAGGATTACTTTTGCGCCACCCTGTATCTTTAAATTAATTTTGCAGAATTTGTACTAATTGTTAGTAAGGATATAAAGTCTTCGGCACAGTCGCAGATAGCCCTTTCCTGACTTGTTTATCCAGTTGTTTGGTACGTGCGACTCACTCTTTATCCAGATTTGTATCTACTGTTGGTTGGCAGGAATGCTGTTGCTGAAGTCGATCAGGTTGGGACTATTCGAATAAAAATTCTAGACTCTGGAGCTCAGTTATGGTGTGCTTTTAGGTGCTAATGAAGTTACAGTGGTGATCGTATTTTTGTAACGTTATGTTACAAAGCATTAATTTTTTTTATTTTATAAATAAAAATCGATCATATATTTAATACTTCCAAGTGCTAATACAATATGCTCGCAACGTGTTTTGATATCGAAAACAAAGGGAGACAGCTTACATACATTTTTGAGCTTGTAGTAGTATACGTGTATGTTTTTAAATAATAAAATAAACTGAAACGTCAAATCATCACAGAACCGGTTCAAGCTTATGAGGGATCCAAGACTTTAATAAAAGAAATTTCTGAAATAAGAGAAATATTTTAGAATGCAATAAGGGCAAATTTGCAAAGTCATAAACAATTTGATTCGATTCGTTTAAGCGAATAGCTCCCTAAATAAAGTAATACTAGTAGAAATATCTAAAATAAGATATGTATGTTTTGTTCATGTGGAACTTAACCGTATAAAGCGGCTATACACAATATTTTCTCACCAGAATCCAAATTAATTCTAGGCGGTAGTTCAATTATCGTACCAATATTAAAATTCATATCAGTTGCAAATCCAACTTTTGATGAGTTCATTGGTTCATGATTGAAGAAGTGATGCGGAATTGTAACCGTTCCAATATCTAAAATAAAACAGATATAATATTCATATGAAATATATTGGCATGCTAACTCCCGTGGAACTTATCAGTATAAAGCGTTTAAGTAAAATATATTTTTACCACAAAGTTTGCAGGGACTGCAACAGTTTAAAAATTCATTCCATTTTTACTACATCCAACTTTTAGTAATTGACTTTTTGATGATGAGGCGGAATGCTCACAGGCGTAATATCTAAAATAAATTACAATTTATGTACGAGTATACACAAATGTGAACATATTTGTTACGAATAAAAATACAGCAGCTTAGTTCAGGTGGAACTCTACCGTAACAACAGTATACAAAATGCCCTTGAAAAATACTTACCGGTATCAAACTCCATGTTCAGATATTGTGCTTTTGGGGGAAGATGTGGCATGGGAACAGCATCTTCTCTAAAGTATCTTGAGCCTCCGCTACCCTTATACTGGCTCTTTTCAAAATGCTTGGAGCAAACATAAATCGAATGTTTGGGTGTGTTTTTTATATCGCATGCATCCATTCACCTAATCGCAGTTCTGCATTTTTGGGTACACTGGTACACAGAAAAAGACATAGTCAACTTACCCGTGAAGACTTTGCCATTTTCTGGTGTTTCTTTGCATATAAAGTATTGCCTCACCATTATTTTTACTATTTTTTATTTTAAATAATTTTAAAATTATTTCTTTTACATAATAATTTTTTCAATGAACGTTTGATACACTCATGTATTTTAACAAGTGAAACTGTCATCTGTGGCACATTCGCTTATCGGACCTCTCGTTTTATTTTCTAGACAGCATAGCAAAGGCTGCATACTTTTAGGCACTGCCAGGATTGCCGTACTCTATTGCTGTGTCCATTAAACATTTCTTAGGCCCGGTTTTTCAGTCCTTGGTTAAGCTCAGTTTAAACTAAGTTTGCTTAAACTCGGCATACATTTAAACTCCAGTTAAATTGCAGAGCGGTTTTTCAGTGAAAGTTTAAGGCCGCTTTTAACATTTGCTTTTTATACGGCAACATTGTTTTTTTTTAATCTAGATACGGCAACAGATAACATTTGTTTACATATTCAACGCATTGCAACGTCGTGGGTTAGGTGGACAGTTAGGGTAGCTGATAGTTTTCAGTTTTAAATGTAGCTCAATAAAGCACACGCATACAATAAAAAATAACTTATATATTAAAGCCAAAAACTAATCTTTTATTTCATCTTTTCTTTACAGACATTGCCGCAAACCTCTACAAGTATCTATTTTTACGCGCTTTGAATGGGATTGCAGTTGAAATGAGAAAACTTTGAGCTAGAATTTGTACAAAATGACAACAAATCAAAGACAATAGCAAAGTGCGAATTGCAAACAAGCTGTTAAGACTAACTTGGCGCTAAAGAAGCAAAAGAATTTGTCAACTAAACAAATCACTGACAACATCCAACTAAGCATATACCGACAGACATAACTACTTCGAGAAACAAACCAATAAAAGTTACAAAAAAGTAAAAAGTTGATACTTCGTACAGTTATTACTGTGACGTAAGTAATTTGTGATAGTTTGATGTTGAAACGAAAATCTCTATAAAACTAATCTTGCACGTAAAACTTTAACAGTTAAATCCACACGTCAGGAACTGCTGCATACGTGTATGTGTGTGGGTGTATTTGACAAGTTATGAATGTGCGACAGCATAAAACACAACAAAAATAACAGCAACAACCACAGGATATTACTACTTTTGTAACTGTAACTATAGCAGGCGTTATGGCTCCCGTTCAGATTACCAACAATGTAACGTTTGCGACTGCAACTTACGGCAATGACGAAATAATAAAGACAACAACATTTACATACACGAATGACTATGGTGGTATTCGTGGTGTTGGCGCTGTCAATGGCCCATTTGATCTTAGCAATGATGCGAGCGTAACAATTGATGGTGACATTTATAATAGCATTGTAGCAGTGGCCAGTGCGAATGATTATAATGCCACCCACTCGGACGAGCATAATTCAAGTGATTATTATGACTTTATGCCAGCGTGTCAATCGTTTGATATGAATGCTAATACGACATATTGGAATGTGACTTGTGATAATGCGCTCGAATATAGCACGCCTTTATATGGTTATATTATGCCCTTTCTGCTAATCATAACAATTGCTGCGAATTCATTGATTGTATTAATATTGAGCAAGAAGCATTTGGCAACGCCGACAAATTTCGTGCTAATGGGTAAGTGGTTGAATAGGGGAAATTGCTTAAGACATTCTAAGTACTGAATAAGATATGGGCTGGGGTAGCATTTTTGCGGGATAAACACTCTGCTGGCCTAAATATATTTAAAACTTTTTTGAGAGTTTGGTGGAGAACGTCCTAACCCAGAATTGTTTTCTGAATATTTTATACCCAGTAGTGATCTCTCATCATATCCCACTTCCCGGAAGACTATCGCATTACTTTAACATACAGAAAAATCAGAAAAGATATGTATAATATTCAACAAACCAGTAAAACCAAGCGTATAAAATTTCATTGAAGAATCATGAGTGACCGCCTTCGCTTATAGCTAAATTCTTAAACTGAAAAGTGGGCGGTGCCACGCCTATACTGAAAATAAATTATTTGCGATCGACCTTTGTTTAAAAAGCTTATAACTTATCTAAATCCTACTTATAGAACAAAGATATTTACAGAAATATCGCGTTTTAAATTTCACAAACAAATTTTTCAGAACTACATCGATTTTTACAAAAAAAGGTAAAATTGTAAAATCATAATTTTAACCGAATTCCGTCACAACAAATCAATTTTTAATCAACTTTAACAGTATATGGTGAGTTTCCTTTTACCATAGAACTAAGTACTGGCAAAGAAAAATAAAAATTTTTAAATAATAAATTTTAAAAATTTTTTTCAAAAGTTATGCAATTTCAAAATTTTTTTTTTTCTGTTTTTAGGTCTTGTAAAGTTTATTTTTTAATATTACGGCCAACACTGTAGTAAAAAATTAAACTTTGGCACTTTCAAAGGAGGTACTAAGGGTACACAAACAAAAAATATTTTTTAAAAAAATTTAAATTCCTAATTTTAGAAAATTTTCCATTTTTCAAATGACACCAATTTTAATTTTATTTTATTTTAATACCGTTGATATCCTGAAACCTCAGAACTTTTTTTTTGTTTTTTTTTCAAAATTATGAATTTTTAAATTTTTTCCAAGATTTTATTTTTTTATTTTTTTAACTTTCTAGTCGACTTCAAATATGTAAAAAAATATGCTTCGAATTTTTTATACCTTTCATGAACATGGAATGGTATTATAACTTTGGGCCGATGACGCTTGAGAAGAAGAAATATAGACCCACCAATAAGTCTACCGAAATGATCAGGGCGATGAGATGAGTCGATTTAGCCATGTCCTTCCATCTGTCCGCCTGTCTGTCTGTTTAAACCCAGTTTTTGAAATATCTCGATGAAATTTGGTATGAGGCCGCCATTTGGCAATATATTAACAATTTGTCGAAGCCAACAAGATCTTTCATCGATTGTTCCGATAAACGGGTTGTGTGCTATAAATCCTGCAATTAAAGAGCTTGTTTTTTTTAATTGCTAGATTTAATAAATGCCAATAAACGCAATACAAATGGACGATCATCTCCTCTTAAAAAATCTATTTTACTTATGTTAAAGGCTACCTATATATAAAGATAGCATAAGGGCTTTAACAAATAGAAATAGATAAATTTTAAAATCATTTTTAATCATGATTAACGAAAAAATGCATATACTCGTACATTCGTATTATCTTATTTTGGTGTACTTTTATTGTATAGATTTTCTATTTACTTTTTCAGGTGTAAAGCATACACTTGTTCTTAAGACTTAAGTCTTAAATCATCAGTTGTTAGTAATAACGGCATCGTTACACTATGCAATTCCAAAGTTCAAACAAAACTTAATCAGAGCAGAACACACATACATAATTAGAAAAAATCAATGTTAGAGTTTTGAATAAATAATCGATTTTTACTCCGACCAATTATTTCTTTTTAATTATCGATTTATTGGATCGATTTTAATAATGGTAAATATCGATATGTAATAAATCGATTATATCAACTACACATTTTAATCGATTTTTATAAAAAGTGTGATCTGTGCGACGCTTGAAAAACATCTGAAAACACTTAATTTCTTATAAGACACTTCTCGTCATCTTTGATTTTCGTCAAATGCTAGGTGTTCAACATTTGTAGCTATAAGTGATTCTAGCTTTTATTTAATTTCGAAGTTTAAGGAAAAGCTTTTTAAATTTTTGAGTTTAAGACCAAAAGAAAAAATCGATTATTTTTGTACCACCGATTTTTCACAAATCAATTTATATCTGAACAAAAAAGTCCATTTTTCAGACTCGAGTCAAAGTTCAAAGTCTTTCAATTGTAGATAAAATACCTATTTGAAGTGAGGAAAAGCTACAACCAAGGAAAGTTAAGTGAAAATAAACAGAAGACCCACTTTTGTAGAATTTCACAAAAGCGCTCAAGATGAATATTTTGGGAAATTGCTGATAAATCTTTTTTGAAATTAAATGTGAGATAGAGAAATAGTTAAATAAAATAGAGTGAAATAAAAAAAATAAAACAATATAAGATAAAATAAAACAAAATAAAATAAAATAAAATGAAATAAAATAACAAAAAATAAAATAAAATAAAATAAAACAAAATAAAATAAAATAAACTAAAATAAAATAAAACAAAATAAAAAAAATAAACTAAAATAAAGTAAAATAAAATAAAATAAAGTAAAATAAAAAAAATAAAACAATATAAGATAAAATAAAACAAAATAAAATAATATAAAATGAAATAAAAAAATAAAATAAAATAACAAAAAATAAAATAAAATTAAATAAAATAAAACAAAATAAAATAAAATAAAATAAACTAAAATAAAATAAAACAAAATAAAAAAAATAAACTAAAATAAAGTAAAATAAAATAAAATAAAATAAAATAAAATAAAATAAAATAAAGTAAAATAAAATAAAATAAAGTAAAATAAAATAAAGTAAAATAAAATAAAATAGACGCCATAGCAGAAGTCGTAGAGGCAGTCCGGAAGGCCGAGACGACAAGCCATCAAGCAAGGCCGGTGGTACTATTGGTGACGTTAGATGTTAAAAACGCTTTTAACTCTGCCAGGTGGGAAGACATGCTTGATGCATTAGAACGCTCCTTTAAGGTCCCGATATACTTGTTAGATATATTGAGGGACTACTTAAGAGACCGTTGGCTAATCTATGAAACGACGCAAGGCCAAAGAAAGGTGAAGCTAACAGGCGGGGCAGCACAAGGGTCGGTGCTCGGCCCTGATCTTTGGAATGCTACCTATGACAGTCTCCTTCGAATGCAGATGCCAGAAAGCACTTTTCTAGTTGCTTTTGCAGACGACGTGGCTGCGGTGATAACAGCACGAAACTGCGACCTGGCACAGCTTAAACTGAACCAAGTGATGCGCAGTGTAGACGAGTGGATGAATAATCACGGCCTCCAACTGGCTACAGCCAAGACAGAGATCGTGATACTAACGAAAAGAAGGATTCCCACAATCACCAACATGAATGTTGGGGATCAACAGATAGAGACGCGCCGCTCTACGAAATATCTAGGGGTGAAATTGGACAACAAGCTGACCTTCTCGGAGCATCTAAGAAGCTCCTGCGAGAAGGCTGTGAAGACCATCGCAAGTCTGAGTCGGCTAATGGCAAATACAGGTGGACCAAAGCCATGCATAAGAAAGCTGCTGGCGTCCGCCTCAGATTCTATACTGTTGTACGGTGCAGAAGTCTGGGCGGACGCAATGAAATTTGGGAAGTATCGGGCCGCTATTACCGCAGTCCAACGTAGAGGGGCCCTGAGAATCGCCTCAGCATACCGCACGGTCTCCGCAGATGCTGTTCTGGTCATCGCGGGGACTATACCGATATATCTCCTCGCTGAGGAAAGAAAAATGACTTACGACACTCGTGCAGAGGTACGTAGAGACGTTGCTGCAACGCAGGCGCGTGGTGATTCGATCCGGCGGTGGCAACTACAATGGAGCAGCAGTGCTGCTGGAAGGTGGACCAGGGTATTAATCCCCGAACTAGAACCATGGCTGAACCGACCTCATGGAGAAGTCGACTTCTACCTGACCCAGTTCTTAACCGGACACGGTTATTTCCGTGAATATCTCCATAGAATGGGCAAAGTTCAAACCCCGAACTGCACCTACTGCGGAGCCATAGACGACGTACGCCACACCTTCTTCGAATGCGAGCAATTTGCAGAAGAAAGAAGGCGGGTGGAAGAGACAATTGGCGAACTTTCCCCGGGCAGTGTCATTCGCAAGATGACCTGCGAAAACGTTAGATGGGACATAGTCAGACGATACGCGAGGAATGTCCTCCTTGCGAAACGGGAAGACGGTTGTCTAGCCAGTTAGCGTGAGAGTAGCCATAGAGCTCACGTAACGCGCTTCCTTACCTGAAGTAATGCTAAGCGCGGTCCCAGGTAAGGAAGAATGCGCGGGCCGTGGGAGGTTAGGTTTTAGTGCGGTATACTTCAAGATAAGAAGGAGTCCCACACTCGGAGAGTTCCGCTGCTAGAGAATCTAGTAACGAGGGCTCAAACCCGGTTAGTGCATAAAGCATTTCCTCCTCCCACGAACACAAAAAAAAAAAAAAAAAAAAAAAAAAAAAAAAAAAAAAAAAAAAAAAAATGAAAATAATGTCAGATAAAATAAAGTAAAATAAAATAAAGTAAAATAAAACAAGACCAAAAAAAAAATAAAATAAAATAAAATAAAGTAAAATAAAATAAAATAAAATAAATAAAATAAAATAAAATAACATAAAATAAATTTAAAAAAATAAAATATAGTTAAATTAAATAAAATGAATCAAAATAAAATATAACAAAGTAAAATAAAGTACAATAAAATAAAATAAAATAAAATAAAATAAAATAATATAAGATAAAATAAAGTAAAATAAAACAAGACAAAAAAAATAAACTAAAATAAAATTAAATTAAATTAAATGATGAAAAAGCTGGGCACTTCGAAACATGTCATCCCATACCATCGCTGTGCATAACGTTGTAATTTTTCCTCTGATATCAATTAACAAACAAACATAAAAATTCGAGCTTTGCTCCAACAACAATCACCATAACTATTATTGTTACAGGTACAGTGCGGGTGCATAACGAATAACACGGATGTGTTGATATGCAAAAAAGCCCTAAACTGTTCTATGAACGCGCCTAAAAATATTCCACTTTCCTTGAGTTGACATATAAAATATATGTACCAAAGAATGTATAAAAGGAATAAGCAAATGGCATATTAGAGGAAAAGTGCATCGTGACGCTACAGGGCATCATAGCTTAGTTGTTAGAGTACTCTAACAGCGGCTTTGGTGCAGACACTTGGGTTCGTTTCTCAGTGTCCGAGAAGGGGTCTGATGAAAAGCTGGGCACTTCGAAACATGTCAGCCCATACCATCGCTGTGCATAGCGTTGTAATTTTTCCTCTAATATCAATTAACAAATTAAATTAAATAAAGTAAAATAAAATAAACTAAAATAAAATAAACTAAAATAAAATGAAATAAAATAAAATAAAGAAAATTAGAAAAAAAAAACAAACTAAAATAAAGTAAAATAAAACCAAACATAAAATAAAATAACTTAACTAAAATTAGAAATGTTTAAATTTGTTTATACCTCTAAGTACCCCCTCTAAATGTAACAAAGTTTATTTTTTAAATACAATAGTTTCCAAAATATTTAAAAAATAAACATTACAAAACAAGACAAAAAAATTTAATTTTTTTTTCTTTGGCAGAACTTTGTTTTATGATAAAAAGAAACTTCTCTACAAATTTCATTCAAATCTGAAGAGGTCGATTCCAACCAGTTGACGATTTGACTTGGAAGGACCCATTTTATAGTTTCAAGTCAAGAAAATTACAGATTTGTTGTTTTTATGTAGATTGAGGGGTTCCAATCAGCTCAAATATTAATAAGTAAACCTACTGACCTTCCGCAGCAGTAAAACAGTAAGTGCATTTTGCTTCAGTAAACTTCTTTTAATGAGAATTTGTGTAAGCCTCGGATTGCATGGCCCATAAGCACATCTTATAATAATTGTATCAACAGATATTCAAGCTTTATATCGGATGAATTCAGTACTAAACAATAAGGAATACGGAACCCAATTATACTCCCTACAACTTACAGCGCTTTCTATTGCAAGCATTTAGATCAAAAGCGGATATTTACGCATCGAAGCCATGTGCTTGCCCTACTATCTACAGACCACAAACATAGATATGAAGTACATAAAATGAACACTATGAATATGCGACACATGTAACGCCTTGCTATAAACGTTCAAAGTTATGTAATTGAAAGTGTCGAGGGCGTCAATTCAATCACTTAAACATTATAAGCTGACAAAATATAGATGTGGGTTTGTTTGTTAACGGTTCCATGCATGTACGCATACTCGAATATTTACATGCACGGATATGCACACATAAGCGCCTACATGGTAATGTATGTATGTATGTTTGTTCATAATGCAAAGGGATTTGAGTATCTGCTTCTTGATTTAAACACAAACGAAGACAACGATGACTACATTAATTTCAATATTAAGTATACGCCCTGGTTGGTGGCGGAGTGTCGCAAGAGGCGTAAGCTGATGTGCCCAGTCAAAAAAAAATGTGTTTCCGGGCAAAAAACGGGAGTTACTCATTACTCCAAAAGTAGTTCCTTCTTCATATCAAGAATGTGGTATAATTTACAACTCCATGGAACACTTACTGAATAATACTTTCGAAAAAACTACTACAGGAAATGCTCACAAGCAAAGCGTGGAGTAGGTGATTCTAAAAAGGACTCCAGAGTGACGAAAAAGGAACATGTGATTCGACGATTTTTGCAAGGCCAGTCCAGGATAAGTTGGTGATGAGACGCAGCAGAGCAATCGACTTATGACAGTTTTGGTCTCTTTATGTGGGTTGAACTATTCCCTAAAATTACTAGTTCGCATCAATAATAGCGCACTCCAGATGAAGGGATTTAATCGTGGTCCACTCTCTTAAGTTATTATGATTTTTTAGTGGGATTTGTTATGTAAAATGTGTCTACGATGATGAATATAGTATGGATTTAAGTAGAGCAAACATCATTATCAGTAAAAAAAATACTGCTAGGTGCAATAAACCTATAGGCAATAAAGTCATATGGCCTTATTTGTCAATATGTTGTCAATATGTTGAGAAATAAGGCCATATCAATCAATGTGGGATTATTTCCACTACGTGAAATATTTAATGTGAAATAAAGTCTTAGAAATTTGAGAAATAAAGCCATATAATCACATCGCGCCCTAAATCAGAAAAAGTCAGATGTTTAGTCCTATTAATTTGGAATTTATTAAAAAAGGCGGCGCAGGTTAAAATTTTTGCCTGCGGCGGTTTTTTTAACCTATGTCAAATTAATAGGAATTACGCATAGGACTATTCAAATAAAAAATTTATTTATTCGAAGGCTGTTAATAATTCGAATAATTTATACTTTTATTAGAATAAATGACAACTATTCGAATAATAGATATAATAATACTATTCTAATAGCACTATTCGATTCACGCAAATCATGATGAATTAGTTGGTCATTGCCCTTTCAATAATGATGATTGTGAGAAGGCGAAGGAGAGAGGTACGGTTGGTATGGTTCATTTTTACTAGCAAGAGAAGCGCTTGCAGGCTCATTCCAAACAGATTGTTGTAGGCATTGTTTATTTGCATCAGAGCATAGTAATTGGGAGCGGATACTTTGGTGAGAAAGGTGGCACAATAGTTGAGCAACAGCTGGGTGGCAATAAGATCAAGCAGATAAAGCTCAAGTTATTGGTGCGTTATCGGTAACCTTAGAAAATAGCTGATTCGAACAACCTTATGAGAACAAATGGTGCTGTATCGTAATTCCCAATCTGTAAAGTAACCTTACCGACCAATTGTATGTCTCTTACGTTAAGGATACGATTACAGCGATACTACAAACGCACCAATAACTTCAGCTTTAAATATGATTTGACAACTCTTTATTGTGATGAGAAAATATATTTTAGTCATCTCTTGCAGCCGCAACAAAGCGTTCCTCTATAAACGTGAACAGTAAATATCTTAAAGTACAGTTATTATCAAAGCCGGGGTCATTCCTCGTCGGCGATTGGCAAACTCCTTAACTACGTAGAGCTTCATAATTTCGAGGATTCAAGTAAACTTTTTCATTTGCTGATAATTCTTTAATAAAGATTTTGGTAAGGGAAAGCAGTGTCGGCCTAAATCGTTTAGACGGTTAAGAGTCATTTAAAGAAACAAAATAAGAAGAAGGTAACATCAAAGTGGTTTGGAAAAAGCTTTTTCAAAATGGGGTCGCCCCTCGGCAGTGGTTTGGCAAACTCTTCGAATGTCTTTCTGCCATATAAGGCTTCTCAGCAAAATCGAAATCGGCAAAAAACTGTAGGTCCCGCCAATTTGTAGGAGAAATTAGAAGCAGCACACCACAAATTGGTAGAGAAGCTCGACCCTTATCTTCCCAGCAGGTATACATAGCGCCAATTATTTATTTTTATTAAGTCATAAATTTGGAAAATACCGATAAAAAGTGGAGCCACCTCTTTTAAGTTATTCTATTGTTTTTGTTTTTGAAAACAGTTTATTTATTTAGTTTTGCATCTACAGTACAAAGTACCTTACAGACTAACGAAACAACAATAATTAATGCTTATTAAATAATAGAATTTAAGATAAAAACCAAAATAGGAATCGATCACTGAGAAAGTACGTCATTAAATACCTTTAAGGCACGCGTAATAGGTGCATAACTTTCGAAATTAGTTCTGCAACTATCAACATAGAAAGGAAGAAAGCTGCGCAGACTTCTTTGCGGAACATTGAAGTTTATGAGCTCAAGAAGAGTTGGGAAATCGACTACATAATTATATTGAATATAAAAGACAGGGATAGAACGGACCTTATTTTATCTAAAGAAAACATATCAATAAGCAACAGCTGAGAATGGTACGATGGCATAGGATTCTCGCATGATTTGGTAAGGTTTTTTGAACCCTTTCAAACGTATTTATGGGTTGCTAATCGTATGGTCTGAAGGTATTTACAGCATATTTTAAGTTAAAACATACAAGAGAAGTAAAAAGAAGTTTAAAGGTGTATGGATCAAAAAACGCTGTGGAATTACGTCTTATAAATCACAATACAGAATAAGCTTTTGAAAGAATGAAATTAATATGATTATTGAAAGATAACTTTACGTTTTCAAATCAGGAAATAATATGATAAATAAAAATAGATTTTCATGTGAAAGTTTTAATAGTTTCTTCTCCTGAACAAAGGCCAAAAAATCTTCTTTAAAAAATGTAGCTCGGATATTATCCGCTCCACTTGTTTGCTGTAGAAAATAATTTAAACTTTTAGAAAATGCTCAAAATCTATATATTTTACTCCATATACATACACATATATAGTGTGTTTCATAAATAAAGCACTTTTCGAAGCATATTTAATATCAATTCTGAGTGTTATGCAACAAATTTTAAACTAGAAAACCCGAAACACATTTTTTTGTAGCCCCTCAAAATCTAAAATAATATAGCAGAAAATTAGACTATTTGCGTCCCATTTTTTCTCTATTAATTTATGAACAACATTAATTTTTGTATGGAAGAAAGCGGAAAAAAGATGAAAATATTAAGAGGGCGTGGGACCTCCCATACAAACTTGATTTTACAGACGTCATATCTCCAGAAGGGTTCATGGCAGGCATCTGAAAATAGGTATAGAGATATACGATATCAATACCATTGTTATTGACAAAAATGGGGCATGGTATTCCCTATACAAACTGAACTCTTCTTACCCCATGTTTCTAAAGGCATTTGTCGCAGAATATCAAAGCTTGTTGTTGGTAGAAAATTTTGGAAGAATAACAAAATATGGTGGAGCATCATTACCAAAAATTTTAGTTTTTCGTGGAAGATACTAATATTTTTTGTTTGGCTTTTTTACAATATTGACAATTTATCAAGGACACATCGGGGGCTTAATCTATACACAATTGAAATTGTAAACAATCGCTAATTTTCGATTAACACAAAACTACCTACGGGTGTAATGGAGAATTTTTAAAATGAACTCAATTAAAAGAAATTTATTTTGGGTAGAACGAAGTTTGATCAAACCACGCCTATTCCAAATGTGCCTTAGGTATGAAACACACACAAAATGATAACAATCATAATTCCGTAATTTCCAAGCTCAATTAAGTTATTAACTACAACGGGAGTTTGAATATTCCATGACTTTGTTGAATAAAAATAATTGTCGGCAGGCTTAGTCCAAGGATTTTCTGATATAAGACTTTTCAACTTTAGGAACCTAAATATCAACCCAAAAAAAAGATTTTAATGTGAAGTGAGCATTGTTGAATTTGAAATTACTGGATGCCAAAGTTAAAAAGGCACTGACATATCAAGCAATCCTCGTCCCTGTCAGAAGTTTGTTTAATTAAGCATTGAATAGGAAAATCTTTAGCATTTGCTCTAGTTCCCATAGCTATTAAAAGATCAAAGCTGAAATCCGTTTATAACATTTTTACTTTTCTGAATATAAAAAGATTTTTGAAACCCGTAGAAAGTTTATTTCATGCTTATTCAAGGAATAGCTCTCCGATAGAAATGTGCATCACTTCCAAAGCTCATCAACGATGCATAAATCGATTTTTGCTTCAGTCTATGTTTATATATGTATGTATACCTCTACGAGTATGTATTGGTTTCGAGTAGTTGAGCTGGTGTGTAGAACGGCGGAGTGCTATAAAGCCATAGGAAAGAAAGCGATATGGCCCAACATATCGAGCCGTAACCGCAATTTTGGGGTAACCAACAAAATTATAAAAATCCGTATTTTGGCAAATATAGATAATTCTGTTTATTTCAAACCATCTCGCAAAATATTACAACTCTAATATGTACAATTATAAAAATAAACCAAAGCCAATTATGTAAGCAACATTTTGCTTTAACATTTTTTATACTTGTAAACTAAAAAACGTTCTTCTGTAAATTTAATTTTTGTTGGTTACAATAAAATGGCTGTTAGGGCTCGATATTGAGAAATAAGGATTTATTAATCAACATGGCATTATTTCTACAATAAATGTGAAATAAAGCCATTATGGAATTATTGCAATTTTGTAAAAGTCACGTGTGATGTTTATGTATCACATGACATCTATTTGACATCGCATAAACCAAACAGCATTTTCCTGAGGCGCGGCTGCTGTAGTCCTATTCATTTGACATTTATTTAAAAAAAAGCGACGCAGTCGAAAGTTTGGAATATAAAATCGAGCGATTTTTAATTTCAAATTTTCATTTCTTATTATGATAAAAATTTAAAATATTGATTCCTATTAGTAGTGGGATTATTTTCGAATACTATTCGAATAAATGAATAATAATATTCGTTTCAAAAAATTCGAATAGTATTTATTCGAATAATTTATCCGTATATAATAAACAATGCCTACAATAATCTGTTTGGATTGAGCCTGCCACCGCTTCTCTTGCTAGTAAATATAAACCATACCAACCGTACCTCTCTCCTTCGCCTTTTCACAATCATCATTATTGAAAGGGCAATGATCAACTAATTCATCATGAGTTCCGTGAAGCGTTTTTATTCAAAGAGCATTTTTGTGGACTGTACTCAGTGTTGTTAACCTTTTTGTTGTATTCTGGAAAAGAACCATTACTAAATGTCTCAAAAAGATAAATGAATTTAATTCCATTACACGCTTGCTTGAGGTTGCTTTGATATACTCTTATAATGGCTTTCAGGTGTATTCCTGTATTTGAACAAGTAAGAAAGTCTAAGTACGGGTGGAACCGCACAGTAAATACCCAGCTGTAACTGTGAAGTGAAGGCAGGGGCACAAAAACGAGTGAGTTGTAACTAATAGAGATTCTAGAATATATATCAGGATAGGCTGAAATTAAAGGTGCGAAATTTTAAATATTATTAGGTGACTGTCTTGATTTTAAATAAATAGATGAAAGCTCCAAAGGATATTATTTTTGGTCCACAGCACACAAAAATTAGAGAATTGTCGAACATGATTTTTTTAATACCCTTTTCAATAAAAAATAAAGATTTCTTACTTCAGTTACAAAAGTAATGAATACAAAATTCCAACTTCTGGCTTCAAATTGGCTTTTTTGGAGTCAAACTGCAGATTTTAAAACAACTCCGAAAAAATACCCTTCTGTTGAAAAATCTGACTTGAATAATTTATTTCAAAATCGAGTGCACCACCTCAAAATGTTGAGTAAAAATTTTTTAATTTTACAAATTCTACAAGTGGTTTAAGCGAAAAAAATATTTTTATATGTTTAAATGATTTCCAAGAATAATAATTTTTTATGAAAATTACTGTTAATTTTATTTTTAATCACTTTTATTAATTATAATGTAATTATTCATTATTGAATAAAATCTGTTTTCAAATATTAAACAAGTAAAAAATCTACTAGACCACAATTTTTTATACATCGGATCTGTATGCGGTTAAATAAGACAATCGATATTTCATTTTGAATACCCCTATTTGAATAATACTATTCGAATACCACTATTCGAATAATACAATTCGAATACCACTATTCGAATAATACAATTCGAATGGCATTATGCGAATTATACTATTCGAATAAATACTATTCGAATTTTTTGGAACGAATATTATTATTCATTTATTCGAAAATAATCCCACTACTAATAGGAATAAATATTTTAAATTTTTATCATAATAAGAAATGAAAATTTGGAATTAAAAATCGCTCGATTTTTTATTCCAAACTTTCGACTGCGTCGCTTTTTTTTAAATAAATGTCAAATGGATAGGACTACAGCAGCCGCGCCTCAGGAAAATGCTGTTTGGTTTATGCGATGTCAAATAGATGTCATGTGATACATAAACATCACACGTGACTTTTACAAAATTGCAATAATTCCATAATGGCTTTATTTCACATTTATTGTAGAAATAATGCCATGTTGATTAATAAATCCTTATTTCTCAATATCGAGCCCTAACAGCCATTTTATTGTAACCAACAAAAATTAAATTTACAGAAGAACGTTTTTTAGTTTACAAGTATAAAAAATGTTAAAGCAAAATGTTGCTTACATAATTGGCTTTGGTTTATTTTTATAATTGTACATATTAGAGTTGTAATATTTTGCGAGATGGCTTGAAATAAACAGAATTATCGATGTATATTGGAACGATTTTCCGTCATCCCATTTGACAAGGAAATCGAAAATCGACACTGATGATGGCACAATGCCGAAACCGGTTTGTCTCAAAACCAAATTTGACAAGGGATGACGAAAAATCGTTCCAATATACATCAATCATTCACCCTGTCGGAAAAACAACAAAATAAAACAGAATTATCTATATTTGCCAAAATACGGATTTTTATAATTTTGTTGGTTACCCCAAAATTGCGGTTACGGCTCGATATGTTGGGCCATATCGCTTTCTTTCCTATGGCTTTATAGCACTCCGCCGTTCTACACACCAGCTCAACTACTCGAAACCAATACATACTCGTAGAGGTATACATACATATATAAACATAGACTGAAGCAAAAATCGATTTATGCATCGTTGATGAGCTTTGGAAGTGATGCACATTTCTATCGGAGAGCTATTCCTTGAATAAGCATGAAATAAACTTTCTACGGGTTTCAAAAATCTTTTTATATTCAGAAAAGTAAAAATGTTATAAACGGATTTCAGCTTTGATCTTTTAATAGCTATGGGAACTAGAGCAAATGCTAAAGATTTTCCTATTCAATGCTTAATTAAACAAACTTCTGACAGGGACGAGGATTGCTTGATATGTCAGTGCCTTTTTAACTTTGGCATCCAGTAATTTCAAATTCAACAATGCTCACTTCACATTAAAATCTTTTTTTTGGGTTGATATTTAGGTTCCTAAAGTTGAAAAGTCTTATATCAGAAAATCCTTGGACTAAGTCTGCCGACAATTATTTTTATTCAACAAAGTCATGGAATATTCAAACTCCCATTGTAGTTAATAACTTAATTGAGCTTGGCAATTACGGAATTATGATTGTTATCATTTTGTGTGTGTTTCATACCTAAGGCACATTTGGAATAGGCGTGGTTTGATCAAACTTCGTTCTACCCAAAATAAATTTCTTTTAATTGAGTTCATTTTAAAAATTCTCCATTACACCCGTAGGTAGTTTTGTGTTAATCGAAAATTAGCGATTGTTTACAATTTCAATTGTGTATAGATTAAGCCCCCGATGTGTCCTTGATAAATTGTCAATATTGTAAAAAAGCCAAACAAAAAATATTAGTATCTTCCACGAAAAACTAAAATTTTTGGTAATGATGCTCCACCATATTTTGTTATTCTTCCAAAATTTTCTACCAACAACAAGCTTTGATATTCTGCGACAAATACCTTTAGAAACATGGGGTAAGAAGAGTTGAGTTTGTATAGGGAATACCATGCCCCATTTTTGTCAATAACAATGGTATTGATATCGTATATCTCTATACCTATTTTCAGATGCCTGCCATGAACCCTTCTGGAGATATGACGTCTGTAAAATCAAGTTTGTATGGGAGGTCCCACGCCCTCTTAATATTTGCATCTTTTTTCCGCTTTCTTCCATACAAAAATTAATGTTGTTCATAAATTAATAGAGAAAAAATGGGACGCAAATAGTCTAATTTTCTGCTATATTATTTTAGATTTTGAGGGGCTACAAAAAAATGTGTTTTGGGCTTTCTAGTTTAAAATTTGTTGCATAACACTCAGAATTGATATTAAATATGCTTCGAAAAGTGCTTTATTTATGAAACACACTATATATGTGTATGTATATGCAGTAAAATATATAGATTTTGAGCATTTTCTAAAAGTTTAAATTATTTTCTACAGCAAACAAGTGGAGCGGATAATATCCAAGCTACATTTTTTAAAGAAGATTTTTTGGCCTTTGTTCAGGAGAAGAAACTATTAAAACTTTCACATGAAAATCTATTTTTATTTATCATATTATTTCCTGATTTGAAAACGTAAAGTTATCTTTCAATAATCATATTAATTTCATTCTTTCAAAAGCTTATTCTGTATTGTGATTTATAAGACGTAATTCCACAGCGTTTTTTGATCCATACACCTTTAAACTTCTTTTTACTTCTCTTGTATGTTTTAACTTAAAATATGCTGTAAATACCTTCAGACCATACGATTAGCAACCCATAAATACGTTTGAAAGGGTTCAAAAAACCTTACCAAATCATGCGAGAATCCTATGCCATCGTACCATTCTCAGCTGTTGCTTATTGATATGTTTTCTTTAGATAAAATAAGGTCCGTTCTATCCCTGTCTTTTATATTCAATATAATTATGTAGTCGATTTCCCAACTCTTCTTGAGCTCATAAACTTCAATGTTCCGCAAAGAAGTCTGCGCAGCTTTCTTCCTTTCTACGTTGATAGTTGCAGAACTAATTTCGAAAGTTATGCACCTATTACGCGTGCCTTAAAGGTAATTAATGACGTATTTTCTCAGTGATCGATTCCTATTTTGGTTTTTATCTTAAATTCTATTATTAAATAAGCATTAATTATTGTTGTTTCGTTAGTCTGTAAGGTACTTTGTACTGTAGATGCAAAACTAAATAAATAAACTGTTTTCAAAAACAAAAACAATAGAATAACTTAAAAGAGGTGGCTCCACTTTTTATCGGTATTTTCCAAATTTATGACTTAATAAAAATAAATAATTGGCGCTATGTATACCTGCTGGGAAGATAAGGGCCGAGCTTCTCTACCAATTTGTGGTGTGCTGCTTCTAATTTCTCCTACAAATTGGCGGGACCTACAGTTTTTTGCCGATTTCGATTTTGCTGAGAAGCCTTATATGGCAGAAAGACACTCGAAGAGTTTGCCAAACCACTGCCGAGGGGCGACCCCATTTTGAAAAAGCTTTTTCCAAACCACTTTGATGTTAGCTTCTTCTTCTTTTGTTTCTTTAAATGACGCTTAACCGTCTAAACGATTTAGGCCGACACTGCTTTCCCTTACCAAAATCTTTATTAAAGAATTATCAGCAAATGTAAAAGTTTACTTGAATCCTCGAAATTATGAAGCTCTACGTAGTTAAGGAGTTTGCCAATCGCCGACGAGGAATGACCCCGGCTTTGATAATAACTGTACTTTAAGATATTTACTGTTCACGTTTATAGAGGAACGATTTGTTGCGGCTGCAAGAGATGACTAAAATATATTTTCTCATCACAATAAAGAGTTGTCAAATCATATTTAAAGCTGAAGTTATTGGTGCGTTTGTAGTATCGCTGTAATCGTATCCTTAACGTAAGAGACATACAATTGGTCGGTAAGGTTACTTTACAGATTGGGAATTACGATACAGCACCAATTGTTCTCATAAGGTTGTTCGAATCAGCCATTTTCTAAGGTTACCGATAACGCACCAATAACTTGAGCTTTATCTGCTTGATCTTATTGCCACCCAGCTGTTGCTCAACTATTGTGCCACCTTTCTCACCAAACTACCCGCTCCCAATTACTATGCTCTGATGCAAATAAATAATGCCTACAACAATCTCTTTGGATTGAGCCTGCAAGCGCTTCTCTTGCTAGTAAATATAAACCATACCAACCGTACCTCTCTCCTTAGCCTTCTCACAATCATCATTATTGAAATGGCAATGATCAACTAATTCATCATGAGTTCCGTGAAGCGTTTTTATTCAAAGAGCATTTTTGTGGACTGTACTCAGTGTTGTTAACCTTTTTGTTGTATTCTGGAAAAGAACCATTACTAAATGTCTCAAAAAGATAAATGAATTTAATTCCATTACACGCTTGCTTGAGGTTGCTTTGATATACTCTTATAATGGCTTTCAGGTGTATTCCTGTATTTGAACAAGTAAGAAAGTCTAAGTACGGGTGGAACCGAACAGTAAATACCCAGCTGTAACTGTGAAGTGAAGGCAGGGGCACAAAAACGAGTGAGTTGTAACTAATAGAGATTCTAGAATATATATCAGGATAGGCTGAAATTAAAGGCGCGAAATTTTAAATATTATTAGGTGACTGTCTTGATTTTAAATAAATAGATGAAAGCTCCGAAAGAAATTCTTTTTTGTCCACAGCACACAAAAATTAGAGAATTGTCGAACATGATTTTTTTAATACTCTTTTCAATAAAAAATAAAGATTTCTTACTTCAGCTACACAAAAGTTCAACTTCTGGCTTCAAATTGGATTTTTTGTAGTCAAACTGCAGATTTTAAAACAACTCGGAAAAAAATACCCTTTTGTTGAAAAATCTCACTTGAATTATTTATTTCAAAATCGAGTGCACCACCTCAAAATGTTGAGTAAAAATTTTGTAATTTTACAAATTCTACAAGTGGTTTAAGCGAAAAAAATGTTTTTATATGTTTAAATGATTTCTAAGAATAATAATTTTTTATGAAAATTACTGTTAATTTTATTTTTAATAACTTTTATTAATTATAATGTATTTATTCATTATTGAATAAAATTTGTTTTCAAATATTAAACAAGTTAAAAATCTACTAGACCACAATTTTTTATGCAATCGGATCTGTATGCGGTTAAATAAGACAATCGATATTTCATTTTGATTCAAAGACCCCAAAACCTTGAGTTGTATTTGTTAAATTATTAAAACTTTTAACAAAAAAATTTAAAAAGAAATATTTTTACATTTACAAAAAAAAAACTTCGTTTACAACTGTTGATCTCTGTACAAACCAAATTCTAAAGAGAAAAACCGAGGGTGACATTGAAATAAGGGCTTGATTATCACCCGATTTCGACTGTTCAGCACACATTGGTCGGAAAAGTAGCCGGTATACCAAATTTCAAAGGTGACAGGTAACAAGACCAACAAAAATAAGGTAAATTGACTTTGTTTCCCTTTGTTATGCGAAATAAAATATATCGGAATGTGGAAATATAGTCGTTGATGTTATTACACCTCGGTGAAACTGTGCAAATGAAATACATATTTGAAAAAAAAAAATTTTGCCAACGCATCTTATTTTACTTTTAAAGAGAGAAATAAAATCAATTAGCGTTAATTCCATTTGCCATGCGAAATAAAGTCAATTGAACTTATTTCCGTTGATCCGTTCCGTTGTTAACTGTAGCGAATATCAAATATCTAAATTTTTCTGCAACTATCGTGGGCACAAATGGACGAGCGTACGGAAATGGCTTAATCGATTCCTAAATCCTTCCGAAAATTCAAGTATTTATATAGAAATCTTTATCTATATCGATTCCCTTTGTAGAAAAGTTATAAAGAGAGTATTAGCACAGCTTTCTATAAAAAATGCAAAGTCTTTCTTTTTTTCACAAAATTGCTACACGGTTAAAAATTTGAGCCTGAATTTTAAACTTTTCTGGGCTACATATGTATATGTCCAAACCAAACTTGGTTTAGAATTTAAATTGTGCCAGTTTTCGAGAAATTGAGAGTGAAGAAAAGAGTTTTAATTTTAAGCCAGAAATGTCTTAACAATTAAAAAACATTTGTATCAGTTGGCAGAATTCGAAGCGACGCTCTCCGCATCGGAGTCGTCTGCCCTACCCACTCAGCTACGGCGCACACATAACTGTTTAGAGAAAAATTCAATGACTTGAAAAGCTTTCAAAAATAAATGAAAATAAATTTAACAAATTTTAGACGTCTTTTTCAGTTAAGTTTTAAATCTAAACCACAAGAAATTGAAAATTGGTGTAGGTAATTGAAAGGTTTGGAATTTATTACAAAAAAGTTTAAAAAACTGCTTAAACCGACGAATGGTTTAAAATTTAAGCTCAAATTTTTAGCCGTGTACCTGATTCCATACTTCTTCACGGATCAGAAACTTTCGCATAAAAATTAAATTTCCCTACGGTTACCAGCTATTGAACCTGACTTGCCATGGTGTTACCTTTCGTTACCTTTCGCTCAAATGGTCACTGTTGGCAGAGGTACACAAACAATGACATAAGGTACAGAATTGACCATGTCCTATTACAGGTAACCCAGCTTACCACTCCCCGGGGACATTACAATTTATTGAAAGAAACGTCCTGCTTTTACCTTTTTGAGATAAAATATGAGATATCCAAATAAGCAAGTAGCAAGTTAATTAAAACGGCTTGCAGAAAAGTATGCTTTTGTAATTGTAATTGAGGAAGGCAAAGCTGTGTTTTTGTATAATATAAAGACTTGGTTGGACAAAGCTGTTATGTCGAAAAATCTTAATTTCGAGATAATCGGTTGCAAATTTGTGACTTCATACTATCCTACGGACGATGCCACCCTTAGGACGCAGATATTCGCTTTAACTTCCTTGGAAACAGCTGTTTTATGGGCAGGATAAATTCACCTTTCCCTCTATGCATAAATCAGCAAAACTACAAAAACGCTTCATAGCAGTTAATGTGTAAATTAAAATTATAAATAATTCAGTTAACGTGAAAGTGTTCATAATGCTTGAGTTAATTACAACAACTGACAAACAAACTGCATAGGAAAAGATTTAATTACAGCAACTGAGATTTTAGATTATGTGCGAGTGAATGAATTTCGTGTGCTGATTAAGCATTCCTTTTTTTTCTTTGCATAAAAAAATCATCAACAAAACCCAGGGGAGACTTGTTTTGTACCCGTGGGATTGATTTTGTTTTTGTAGATGGTTAGCTGCAGCAGGAGAGACTTTTTCCGCACCACACCAAAAACCACGGAACAATGGAAACAGTCGGCTTCTGCAGGTGAACATGCAACAAAGCGGGCGGGGATGCAAGAGGTGTCGTCGATTACCTTAAATACGTCAAAACGAGAATAGGCTTATATTATTTGGAAATGTTGGATGGATTGGATGGCTTTATCCCGGCTCAAAAATAACAAAGCACCGGGAAGGGACAGACTACCCCTCGAGCTGATCAAACACGTAGGCGAAGAGCTGTTGAAAGGCACGCATCAACTCGGGAAGCCTTTTGCTGCCATTTCTGAATTTGACTTTCCTGCAAAAGCTTTTACGACGTTAAGCAATACCCTGTAAAAAACGATGGAGCATCAGAGTACTCCAACACTTATCCTCATTCATATAAACAAGGTGGTCCAATTTACATAGCGATGTCCGGTGATTGGATCACCTAATCCATTTCGGAGTACTCCGTTTCTTTGATGTTGAATACTCTATAGACCACCTACGTGGGAGTACTCCCAAAATACTCCCATCGGATTACTCTATGGAGTATTCAACAGCAAAGCGAGAGTGGGAGTAGGTGGTCCTCAAAAGAACACATACTCCCTTCTCGCTTTTGCCATGTAAATTGGACCACCTTTTTTATATGAACGAGGATATGTGTTGAAGTACTCTGATACTCCTTTAGCAGTATTCTTTGCAGGGTACCAACAGCTCCGTCAGAATTGGAAAGACTGAAGCTTGAGACAAGGCGACTCCCTCAAGTACGATTTCTTCAATTTGATGATTGAGAAGATAATTCGATTAGCAGAGCTAAACCGCAATGGCAGAATCTACTGCACATTGCTGGGCTGGATTAAGAAGCAGAAGAAGGTGCGTCTTGCGGTGAACGAGGACAAGACGAAGTATGTGCCGTTATCAAAGAAGGAATCGGCGCACCTGCGCCTTGGTAGCCACGTCACTGTCGATAGTTACATATTTAAAACTTCGGGGACTTCGTCTGTTTGGGAAGAAGCGTTAAAACAGAAAATAATATCAGTCGAGAAACTCGACGAAGAATCACTTTTGCCAACAAGTACTACTTTGGATGGAGTAGACAACTGAGAAGTCCGATGGACAAAGATCACACTCTATGCGCCTCTCATCATACATGTCCTCATGGACAGTGTCGAAAGAAGATAATATTACCCTTGGAGTATTCGAGATAAAAGTTATCCATAAGATTTATGAAAAGTACGAGCTTTTCGCAGATCTGTCCATAGCACAACGAATAAAAGCCCAAAGACTCCGCTGGCTGGGTCATGTTATGCGATTAGACAAAGGGGCTCCAGCCCAGAAGATTTTCCTATCGACACCCGAATTTGGTAGCAAAGGAAGGGGAGTGTTTTTGTCGCTAAAAGCAACAACAAAAAACATAAAAGATTCGGGACAAATGACGAAAACATCACTGAACAAAATTACTATTTCGAATGCCTTAAAAAATCCTATTATTTGGGTAGAGATAGCACTGCGCTCAAGTGTGATATGCGCCAATATGGGAGCTAGTAAGCTTACAGCCCACTCAAAATGGTGTTCGGTTTCCAATGAACTGACTTTGTGTTATAGCTAACATAC
Organism: Merzomyia westermanni; assembly: GCA_949987695.1. Lineage (NCBI taxonomy): Eukaryota > Metazoa > Arthropoda > Insecta > Diptera > Tephritidae > Merzomyia > Merzomyia westermanni. The sequence goes on from OX465290.1 coordinate 76,590,581, forward strand.
TTACCCAACTCTACACGAATAAAGTTAAAGTCGTCCGATTAGTATCTACCCTGTGTCTTAATGGGTTCAGTGGGATCATGCAGAAAGCTCAGGGGAAGCAGACTGGATTGGCGGAGACCGCTGGTCTCAACGTGAATTACTAAAGCACAGAGACTGTGCTGTTCACTACTAGGACGAAAATTGCAACTTTTGATAATGCGAAATGTCTAGTCGTCCTTTTGACACCTGAGTTGGACTGGAAGGTAAATATAGAGCACACAGTTAAGCGGGCTTGTCGGTGCAGAGAGTGGACTATGAACCAATCAGGTCGACATACCTTTGGTCTAATATGGGTGCCGGGGCATCGTAACATGCAGGGAAACGAGATAACCGATGAGCTGGCTCAACCCTGCATATATAGGAGTTATCAATAACCGAATTTCTCAGCACTGTCCGAGCGAAGCTTAACATAAGTGAAAACGGTTGCAGCCCTGCAGAGTGTCAAGGTGACGCCCTAATAAAATCCAAGATGATCCATGGCCCCTCTAAGGGTAAATAGAGGAAGCTTTTCAGATTAGTTGTGGTGCTCTAAACTGCTAATTAGACAATAGGGCCGCATGCCATCGGACGGATACAATAACTCGTACAACAGCTGCAATTTCCCGGTGATGGAAGAGACCTACTGTGCGACTGTTTTAAAACTTTTGAGCTCAAGGGATAACCGAATCGATAATATAATGAACATTGAAGTCATATGGGACTCGTCATTTCAAAAATTGAGAAAACGCTGCGCTAAATTTTGTCTAGCTAAAAGTAGAAATTTACAACCCGCCCTCGTAAGGGCATTAAAAACTATATTCATAAGTGTCATTTTGCAATTGAATAAAACTTTCGCTCATCCTTTGCAGTTTGAATAATATTAGCTGCTTAAAAAGTGGAAAAAATCGTTTTGGGCAAACCTTTGAAAACACTTTTGATCTCTCATTGGTTGATTGTGCTTCTACTTGAGAATGGCAAACATGAAAGAACATTTGAAAAATGATACGTTATCAACGTGCAGTCAAACACTTTGTAAAAGAAAATTGTTAAAAATGAGGCAGGAAAGAAAAGTTATTGATTAATGTAAAAGGGGTTTCTATGTTAACAAAGTGTCAAGTAAACTTCAACAGCTGGCGTTGAAGTTTCAAATAATCTCTGGAGGATAGTAACATTAGGGCGTAGCTTAGCACATACATGACACGAAACTTTCAAACAATAGTGTGTGTGGTTGAAAGCTTAAGCCTGAAAATGTTCCAGATACCTACACGGCTAAAAATTTGAGCTTGAATTTTAAACCATTCGTCGGTTTAAGCAACTTCTTAAACTTTTTTCTAATAAATTCCAAACCTTTCAACTACCTGCATCTATTTTCAATTTATTGCGGCTTAGATTCAAAACTTAGCTGAAAAAAATGTCAAAAATGTTTTTAATTTCTTTTTATATGTATAATTCTAGAAGTTTTTTCAAGTCAATGAAGTTTTCTCATTACGGTTTTGTGTGCGCCATAGCTCAGCGGGTAGAGCAGACTACTCTGCGTGGGGAGCGTCGGCTCGAATCCTGCAATTGTTTTTTATGTTTTTTATTTGTTAAAACATTTCTGGTTTAAAATTGAAACTCTTTTCTTCACGCTCATTTTCTCAAAAACTGGCATAATTATTTAAATTCTAAACCAAACTTGGTTTGGACATATATTTAGCCCCGAAAAGTTTAAAGTTGAGGCTCAATTTTTTTTCCGTGTAAAACCATTAAGTTTTTGGAGAAGATGAGTTTTTTTGAGTTCAGTGCAATTTTTTTCAGGCAACTAATACGCTAGGCCACTTAGTCGACATAGAGATAGATCTCAATATCACAATGCATTAGTCAACTATTAAAAATTTTTTAAGGACTCAATTATGGCTCAAGCGTACGTAGTCAATAACAAAATCAAAAGCAAATACTACCAAGCATGGAGAGTTCATTTACGGCCTGATTCTTTGCGTAATCAGTTGTTTAATATATACTCGTAGATCGTTATGTCAGCGAATAGTGTTGATGTCCATAACGCTGCCAACAACGAAAAATGCGCAATCTCTACTCATAACAAAAATGTAACAGGTCGATGTCTGTACATTGGAAATATTCAAGAAGAATGTATAAGGAGGATCATTATTGTGCCAATAGCATCCACATTAAAAGTTCTAGGAATTATTGTAGGTGTGTCTGTATGTTTGAGCGTACATCACTCAAAAACTTTGCTTTGCAAATGCAGTGCGGAGGCGCCAAAAAACTGTTGGTCCCGCCAATATTCAGGAAAAATTGGGACACCAAAAGTTGGCAGAGAATCTCGGCCTTAATCTCCTCGGAGGTATATCGCACCAATTATTTCTTTATTTCTTTACATGGCGTTACTACCTAATTTGGTAATGAAATAAGATGGCAACTTAAAACAGCATAAGTATGGAAAACTTGACAGATTATTTCATTGCAAGTAAAAAAATGTTGTGACTAGAGTCAGTTTCTATCCACAATGCATGAACCCGTTGAAGATGGCAGCTCCAAACTGAGCACTCCCCTCGAAACTACGAACGTACATTTCTTAGAGCTCAGAGCATTTCCCTCAGAAATTCGCTATTCTTGGAGACCGAAATGAGCACAAACCCATTCTTCGTGGTCACGCTAAAAAGAGTTAGGGAAATGAATTCAAAATTACTTAGAATCCCAATAATTTGTAGTGCTTTATTTTTTTTTTCAAGTGAACTTCAGAGTCTTTTTGGACTCGTATTGAAGAGCTTTATTGATACTTTTCTAAAGTTTTTCTTGAGTATCTTTTTACTCTTTTGGTGGTTTTGTATATTTTTGAGCGTGATATCAAGGCTCTTATAAAGCTTTAGATAAGTTTTTAAGCTTCACATATGAGCCTTTCTTTTATTAAGTGCGATAACGAATTTAACATCACGCTTCCGATTTGGTTCAAAATCGTTATACACGTACTCACTATAAAATGCTTTTGTATTTTTTTTTTCATTTTTTTCGGTGATATGATCTGTAAAAATGTGGGCTTATTCGTAAACTAATGAAAATATTTACTAACTCAAATCATCATTTCTCACTACAGACCTCGTCTTAACACCATTTGAAAGATAAAGATTCAAGGCTAATGTAAAGCCTTTTCTACATAATTATAATGGATGAGTGGCTGAATTCTCGCAATTTCTTTTAATATATGCAACTAAACTAATTCGTCAACATAACGTCTGCCTTGCACCCTAATCTATTCATATGTCCAATTACCCTTCTAAAATATTATTTTTACAATATTGATGCTAATTTTTTTCTTTTTATTTTTCAGTCATGGCAGTCTGCGATATGCTCACCGTAATATTTCCTGCCCCAGGACTACTATATATGTACACATTTGGTAATCATTACAAACCACTGCATCCGGTTTCGATGTGTATGGCATTTTCCGTATTTAACGATGTGAGTAAATCAAAGAAAGTAGTTTTAACAGTTGAAACTTAACACAAGAAACACCACACTTGGGTAGCTTTAAGTTCATTTCAATAACTGGTCAAAAAAGAAGCCTCTATGCCTATCAAAAGCTAGTTGACCATCGCAGAGCAGTAAATAAGATGAAGATACGAGTATAGATCAACCTTCCTTGGTTAGCTGTGGAAATTGAGCTTATTTACATGTACATATGCATACCTGCTGTTGGTTAAAATCCAATTAAAAAGGTCTGACACGTTAAAATAGTAATTTAAATTCCTTCTTTGGGCTTTATACATAATAAGGGCAAACTTAATTCGATAGACGCTTGTTGGCTTTCTCTCAAAGGCTGTTGCGTGATTTTAAAAATAATGTTTGTGCCAGTGTTGGGTCACTTTGAATGAAAAATTATAAATTATTCATTATTCGAAGGAATTTGAGTGATGAGTCAAATTTCAATTCTTATTCAATCATTTAAAAGTAAAAACTAAGTACCTAGAGATTCACCAAAATGTGTGTTTTTGAGGTATTTGGGGATGATTTGAGATTTATTTAAGTAATTTGACTAAGTTTTAAAAGACTAGTTCAGAATCATTGCTGGTCCGAATACGACCTTTTTCTGTACTAATTGGTTCTATATCGTTCCATGAAGAGAGCTTTTTGGGTGTTTTGAAACCCCTTCAGGATCGGATTCGGTAGGATGTCGAGATGCTGAAATGGTCCTGGAAAACCAAGAATGCAATCACGAAAAAACCCCGAAATTAACCTGAAATAATCCCGAAAACATTTTCTTAACGGTCCTAAACAAATCCCGAACACAATCCAGAAATGGTCCTGCAAATTTCCTGAAAGCAATCAGGAAAAATTATCCCGAACTAGTCCTATAAAACTTTAGTGAAATCAATTCAGTGAATCTCAATTCATCCCCAGATAACTTCAAAAATTATCGAAAATACACACTATATCTATGGTTATCCAAAGATTTTTTTTTAATTTAAATTATTGAATAATACTTTTAACTTTATTTATTATTCAAAATTTTTTCAGCAAACAATAATTAATAAAAAATTTATTAGTTCTCCTCTCCTTATTCGTCGCTCAACATTATTCAAAGCGCCCATCTCTGGTTTTTACATATGTACTTATAAGTACTTACATATGCACCAGGGCTAGAAGTTTACTACGATAGTATTAAATTAAGTACGTTTTTTCGAAAAAGTAACAAAACTAATATTCTAATACGTTTACAAAACTTTTTTTGCGCACTCAGACAAAAGTCTATGAAAGACTTAAGAAAATATTTATTTGTCAACCTTTTTTATGGTTACATTCATCGATCTGTCCATTTAAGTTTCGGTAGTTCATACTCTGGACCCTTACTCTGTAGTACTAATCGAAAGAAAAGCTGCTCGAATTCGAGTGATTCGTACTCGGTAAGACATTTATGAGTAGCACCCATTCCATTTTCGAATTTCATTCTGGGTCCTTTCGATTTGATCCATTCTGTTCGATTGTAGAAAATGTGGTGCACACTACAATATATTCGACAAAAATTTAGCAAACAAAAATTCAATTAATACATGTTTTCTTGCAGTCAAAATGTAATTTTTAGGGCAGAAAGGGCTAAGCAATCTGTGGTGCTTTCGTTTCTCTTTATATTTGCTTTTCGTTTCACATTTGTGAAACAGGGTGGTTTACTATTTTCGAATATATTCTAAAGTAAATGCGTAATTGAATCGATTTTTGCTTTCGAGTAGAACATCCTTTCCAATAGAACTACGAAGTGAGGGCCCTGGAAATATCATATTTATGTCCCACACTGCAGGCTAATTCGATATATATGCTATGGGAAATTCAGAGCCCACATAAACTGTAATAAGATAGCGATTTTCCCGAACAGACAGTCGGCGCTTCGGGCTATCGGATAAGCAACAAAATCAAGTCTGATTATTTATTTTATAGGATGGCGAGTGGAGATTTCTTTTCTTCAAACGGAAAGGAGAAAGGATATGGCCAATGAGCTGGAGAGTCTTTGTTCGGCTTCTTAACAAATGGAGTTTCTTAGGGGCTGTATGTCGCAGCGCTGGGTTATAGAGGGTAATAATTAGTGAAATCGCCTTCAGTCCTTTAGAGTCTCTACCAGTCTGTGACCCTCATAAAACCAAGTAAGATATTTAGCTATACTTAAGATGAATATTGTGTTAATATTCAAGTTTTCGGACTATATCAGTTCATGGCTCATATCGCAACTGTTGTGCTATCAAACTTTCAAAACCCATAATGAGACTTAAGACAGGGTAGCTCCGAAACTATATAAAAAAAATTTGGAAAAATCAGACCTGCTAAGTAGTAATTACTAATCGTAATGATTACCTCTTTGATTGATTACTTTTTGGAAAGGCTTACTAACGATGGATCAAATTTTGATGGCTATTATAAAAAAAAATTATAAAAAAAAAAAATTTTACAAGATTATTAAACAAAATCTAAAATAATAAAAAAAATTTTTTTGATTATTTTAATTTTTTTTGATCGTGAATATTTTAAAACTTTTTTTTTCTAATCGTAATGAATTAATAATTGCATTTCTTAAAATAATTTAGAATAATCACTACCAATTAACCGGTCTTAAAGAAATTATAGAAACTCATCTCAATATACATCAACTTCTCACGCTATCCGAAAGTCCAAAAAACAAATCGAATTGTATTATTTTTTGGAAGAAAAAGAAACATAAACGGACGCTTCAAAACTACCTTTGCAAAATTTATTTAACCTTTTCGCCCTACTGTACATAAAAATTGGCAAAATTTTCATTTTTTGTTTGAATGAAAATATCTTGCAAAATCTACTACGCAACTCGGAGTTTTACTAAAATTTTAACGTTTTTAATCTTTAGTAGTTCTAACCCTGATTTATACACATATATACGTACACGCTTAAGTCATACATGGCTTGCTTTAACTTCACCTATATATTCGCTTTAGTCGTTGGACGAATAAATCAAAAGAGCATTAACGCAGTGGCGTGCGCTATGATATGGTGGTAGCGTACTGATCTGACATACCCATAATTCCAGGTTCAATTCCCGGAACAAGTGACATCAAAATGGCGTAGGTTAGGCCAGGTTAGGTTGAAACGGCTGCCGAAAGGGCACATTGAGGCAAGTAACTGAAGGCCAAGGATATCCGATACCCTGGGGTTTGTTGTCATCTTTCGTTAGCTTGTCGGTAGGTATATTCGTTTAGCAGTAGCCTGCACGTGGCAAAGGGTATACCTAAGCGTTCTTTGTCAAAAAGAACCAGCCTAGCAAGCTCAATTGCCCTGCAGCTTCCATCAATATCTCTGTGTCCCGGGACCCACGTAGGATTGACACAGTTCTGCTTGGCCATCTGTTGGAGAGATCGGGGATAGTTTAGTGTTAATTCAAAGTTGAATGAGTGAGAGCCAAGGGTTTTATTGGCGCCTTGGCTGTAGCTAAAAATGTCCTATCCACGTGTGCCGTAAATGTTAGCCAAACCCTCTGAGTATATTTCTGTTATGAGCAGCTTCTCAGCAAAAATTCATCTGACTCGCAAGCAAATAGAAAAATGGGAAGTTAGAGAGAAAGTGGGAGTACGAGAGTCAGATCGAGATGTTGAGGTTTTGAAGTATTTTTACTATCCATATGACCAACCTGAGGAATAGAACTTAAAATTTTTGGTATGAAAATCAAGCACAATTAACCCCATGGCAAGGGGCTTCCATAACATTTCAAATGTAAGAAGGTAAATGTGTACAACCAGGCATTAATTAAACTCTAACAAAAGGATGCAGTGGCCTTGTGAAGAAATTAACATTTCTCCTATTGCACACTTTCAACCGATAACAAAACGAAACTATATACAACGTCTGTCTTTTCACGTGGAATTAAGTGAAGCCAGAGCTTTTGAAGGGTATTAAATTTGAACAGACTCTATGTATGTACATATATACTAGGAACACAAGTAATCCTGTAAAGTCTGTGGTGAAAGGGATATACAAAAATATTGAGAAATGAGATGTACGCATTGTTGTTGTATTCCATTTTGATTTTCATTAAAATTGTGTACATGGTTACTTACATTAAAATATGCATCATAGGAAAGGATTCACCCTGCCAGTATTTATATTTATATTAGGCCGTTTGGCCGTACAACCTGTAGTGGACTTGGACAGTGAATCTTACACTTACACCGCCCTATAGTAACGTGACTTTTATATTGAGGATCACAGCTTCAAATGCGGCATGATATATCTGTCAAAGTCGGAGTTATTGTATTCATAGCAAAAAGCTCAATAGTTGGCCGGTAAAAATGAATATAAATGGTTACAGAGCGTACCAAAATTTGTCTCGAGGAAAAGACAAGCAGCTTCCGAAATGGCTGTATAAGGAAAGCTATGGCGGGTCTATATAAATTTTAATTTTCTATACAATTAAAAATGTTTAATAATTAATAAAATTTTTTTAAAAAATAAAAACAAAAATAATAATTATGGGCCTTGAGCTCATTTATAGTCATGAAAACTTCAAAATATCGTATTTAGAGAGCCGACGGTGCCACGAATTTTAGTCGCGTATAACTCTATTCGAAATCTAAGGCCTTTGGCTCTCAATGTCCATCCTCTGCTTAATGTTATTTAATTTCAATCAACAGTCATGCTAGTACCAAAAGTTACTAAAATCGGATCATGCCAGATTAGCCAAAGAACTGTCCTCATCAGCAAATAATTCCTTAAACCTTCGGGGAATGTTTTTTCTGCTCCAAAAAACAACATAAATCTATAACAATAAGTCTGACCAGAAACATTTTGTTTGCGCTGTCGAATGTACACACATGTATATCTTTTTCAACATCTTTTACTCACTCATTTCGTTAGTAATTATAAACACATAATTGCTGCTTTCTTTCTCCGAAAAGCTACAAAATACAATTGGAAGCCAATTAAATGAAATCTTTTTTTAAACTGATTGTAGTACTTAAAATGTGCAACTGCTGAAATAATTAAAGTCTCATATATATAATTAACCCTTGTAATACTCAATTTTTAAAACAAAAATTTTGTAGTGAATAAAACAATGGGGACCAATTGCGCCATTGCTTTATGATTTTTGTTCATATCTTTTGGAGTAAGCAATTGAAACCACACCCGCGACTACCACAGTACACGTTATAGAATTTAACGGGATGATTTTTTTAACTTCTTTGGATCCTGAAATCATTTTAGATTTTTTTTTTTTTTTGGGATCATCTTTGTATTTTTTTTTTGATTGTCTTTGGGACTCATTCCAAAACTTTTGAAGATCATTTCGGAATTTTTTCAGAAGCATTTCGAGACCATTTCTGGGCTTTTTCAGGATCATTTCTTGATTGTGTTCAGGACCAATTAGAAAACTTTTGGGGATCATATCGGGTATGTTTGATATTGATCCCCAAAAATACCAAAAAAAGGGTGCTCAAAAAAGTAAAAAAACTGTCCCACAAAATGTTCCAAATGGTCCCGAAAAATTCTCGGAAACCAAAATGATGTTCTAATGCTATTGAAAAAGTAAAGAAAACTATCTACAACTCATGCCGAAAAAACCCCTAAGTGGTCCCTAAAACGACTCCGAAATCATCCGGAAGCGTCCCGATATTATCCCGTAAAAGTCCCGATATGATCCCAAAAAAGTCCCAAAACGGTCCCGAAAACAATCCTGATTTGGTCCCAAAATAGACCCAAAAATGGTCCGGCAAACAGTCCCGAATTGGTCCTATAACGAAATCTAAAATGTCGAAATTTTTCCAAAAAAGTCCCGAAAATAATTTCGAAATAATCTTGAAATAGACTTGAAATGGTCGTGAAAAACTTAAGAAAAAATGCCGAAATGATTCCGAAAAAGTATCGAATGGCCCGGAACGATTACCTAAATTCTATTACAATTCTTTGCCACAATTTTTTTATTTCCTTTGCATTTATAAAAAGTGTCGATCTACTCCAAAAAAACCTAAAATTTTACTCTCGTCAAAACTTTGGCTCAAAAATTTCAAGGGGCGGGTACTTCTCATTAGTATATCGAAATCATTTTAGTACATGACCATCCCTGGAAAGTTTCCTGTTTAGAACACAACTTGACTTATACTTTCATACATACACACAAAATTTTACTTTTACATATATATACTTATATATAGATAACACTACCCGCTAACATTCCCACTAATACCTCTAAGCAAACAATGCTGATCTGCTCACAATTTTTTTTTCTTTATAAAAGGTTGGTGTTGTACATTTTGTAATGCGAACAAATTTGTTTTCCGGCTGTCATCCTTGGATGCAAATTTTGTATTTCCTGTATTTAATATTATTTTTATTGGTATTTAGACAAATTTTTTGTAGCTAACATTCTTCATAATATTTGTCTTTCTCTTTTCTCATATCATTTCAGCTTATGCCAGCTGTTTGTCACACGGCGTCTATTTGGCTGACCCTGGCGTTAGCTGTACAAAGGTACGTTACGTGAAATAATACAAAAACTCATATATTTATATCTTTCTGATACAAGCAGATCTGGAGCTACACATATTTACCCCGCAGTTAAGCAAAATAGTTAGCTATCTAACAGCTAAGTTGTATGAAACTGATACGCAACTAGGCAGCCAACTAGTTCTTTGGTAGTATATTTTCTGTGGAATACCAGTTTATACACCAGGGATGACAAGTTCGGGAGCCACTACTTTTTTTGTATCAAAAATTCCGGGGGTTACCAAATAAGGTTGCCACCTTATCCTATTATGCTCATTTCTTTGCTTTGACCAATTTGGATGAATTCTCGTAGTAAGGTAAAAGTTCTCCAAATTAAGTGTTGCCACTTAGGATGTTCTTGATTGCTATGTATCTAGAGCAAACAAATTTATATGGCAAAATCGAAAAATTAAGAGCATAGATCGGTGGCCAAGGTACTACAGAATGAAATTATAGCAAAAAAGCGAGTGAATTTTTTGTTTTTCTACATCATTTTCTGTCAACTTTTATGAAAAGAGGGGTGGCCGGCTGACACTCCCATTTTTCAAAACATTGCAAAATCCCAAAAAGAATGATAAAGAAGAAAAGTGCAAAAATTTTACTACTGTAATTGCTCTGTTAATAAATTATTTCATTTTACACGTTTTTCGCAATTATCGATGTCAAAAAAGGACCATGGTTACAGTCCGATTTTGTCCATTTTACAAAGCAACCTAGCTGTGCTCCAAAATTCATTCGAATATCCTAATTCTAACTGAAGCTATCTACTTCCCCTCACCCTTTTGGTGTTTTCCAGGGTTGATAGATCAAATAAAACGCACTCATGGATGTCGATTCTTAGATCTACGGACCCTGAGGTCGGGTATATAATGGCCCTAATCAATACTAATTTACTAATAAGGTAACCCAGATTTCGTTTGACATCTTCGGAAGCGACAGAAAATCCGGTTGTATCACTGGTCAAGTTTGCTTTGGCCACAAATGAGTTCCACTGTTGTGCCAAATTCATTTTCCTTTCGAAAATCACACTAAAGATGAAAAATGTTATAGGCCAAAAAATATTCTTATAGCAACCAGCACAAAACAAAGGTGTTCTACTAAAATGTTTTACACCGTTTCCTCGAATCGACCACCATCCCCCAAAAATAAGAAAGAGGAGAAATTTCACAAAGGTAAGCTTCCTTTCTGTTGCATGAACACCACTTGCCTTGTTTTGTGTTTGCTTTTTGTGCAGGTATTGTGTTTTGCGTGTTTAGGAAATCCCTCAGCAAGGGATTTTTTATGATTTGCGCATTGCTATAGTTTCGAATGCAAGCATTGAACGAAACCCCGAGGCAAGCCACAAACAAATGGCAGTTGCACGACAAAAAAATAAGCTCAGCTGTCTATTACTTTTGTTAATGGACTTTGTAAAGCTTTCTAGGAGCAGCATGCGCGATGTCCCACGCTAAAAACTGTGGAGGTGCAAAACTATCGATAAACGCGACTATCGGTAGCCAAAGAGAGTGTTTATGGGCCCTATCGATAAACCGATATTATCATCATTACAGCATTGTTAGAGGAAACTCGTTCAATGGCTAGTGAAATAAAAGCGTTGTAGTTAGTTTAGGATTTTGTGTGCGATCGACGAAAGTTGCAGTACAATTTCCTAATCATCAGAAAAAGTGTTAACGTCAAGCAACCGCGAAAAAGTTCCATACATGGCAGAATAGCGGTTACATGCACTGGTTTACCGACGACGATGATTTTCGGTTGTATAATCCCGTTTACGCATAGAATCGAGCGACAGGTAGAACCTTTTTAAACATATTTATGAACGATGTTATCGACAGCCATCGATGTATCAATAGTTTTCCACCTCTACTATAAACAGATTTCCTTGAGAGACATAGAGTTTAACAACTTAAATCATGCGTTTTTTTCATAGCCAAAGAGCAATTTAGGTGCATAATCTAGCTACATCTGTGCGACCTCCTACAACCATGCACTTTTGTTACAAAACTCTTTGCAATGCAACCTTAATCGATGTTGCCCCTGAGTCGCTTTTTTTTGTATTACGCAACACAAAAGATTTATTGCACACCATCAAATGGATCAAAGCTTAATGCGAGGTGTTCGGTTTCTGCAATAAAATGATAAGCAAAGCGTAGAGTTTGTTGCTGTATGCCACATAACGGGAACGTAGTGATATTTTGATTGCCTCATTACTTACAATGTTTCCATGTCGAATGAAGATAACACGTTTGTGCAATAAACGCAAAGAATTAGTTTATGGTTACATTTTTACAAGTCATAAAGTTTTAAGGAAGACAGTGTACAACATTTTGTGAGGCCCTAAATTTGTATATTCCAGCATAGCATACGCAATTTAGCGAAAGTTGAAATATAACAACTGCTAAAATTCAAAACGATTTACAAAAATGTTTAAATTATGCTTTATATTGGAGTTTTATTAGAATTTGTTTGGATATTTCCAGTTTTCTGGTTTAAATTGTGTATGACGTTTCAAAACTACTAGAGAACGCCCAGTGGTTGAAATTCAACCACTAAATTCTTTTATTTTCATTATTTGCTGTACTTCTCATCTGCCTTTTTCCCTTCCTTTCTCTGTCGTTCCTTTCCTCTAGCATATTTTCGTTTTCCTTGATTTCTTCTTTTACTCTCTGCAGTCTCTATTTTGAATTTATTTTATTCTTCCCTTTCCGTACCCTTCGTTTCCTTTTCCTTCCCTTCCCTTCCATTTCCCTCCTTTACTTTCCTTTACTTTTCTTTTCTTTACTTTCCTTTCCATTCCCTTTATTTCCTTTCCTTACCTTTACTGTCTTTCCCTTCACTTTATTTTAATAAACTTTGTTTTATTTTTTTTTTAATCTTATTTAATTTATTTTATTTTACTTTATTTCAATTTACACAAACCCAACCACAAATACAAATCAAGCTTCGGTGTTTAATACTCTTTATGAGTAATCATTTACTTTGTTTTTGTAAACCCTGTTTGCAGGTAGCAGCAATGAAGTTTACATGTTTGCTCATATTTGAAATTGCTTGTTTATGTCTCCAACAAAGCAACTTTTCGTGCTCTCAGGAGATCCGCCGAGACTGGGCAGCGTAGCCAGTGATCAATGCAATAAAAACAACGAAAGCAAAAATTCACGACACGTTTACTCACACAACAGCTGCGCTGTAGTGCGAATGCTTGTTATTCATTGGTCCCTACCAACTCTTCGCATTCACAGTGAGAGCCGATCACACGAGTAATACAAAGTCGGGCATGACATATTTACTCACACAACAGCGGCTCTATAGTGTGAATAAGTGAATGTGTAGTGGTGTGACTTTTATGTTAAATTTTTTATATTAAAATGATTTTTAAAATTTTTTTTATTCACGGATAAAAGTACACCTCAAAATTTCCTATCTATACATATATAATTTGTATACCTTAGAATTATAATTTAGCATAAAACGGTTCCACATTGCATTCATCTTGTCTATTTATATATAAGATAACACTCAAAATCTACATGTTTTGATCTTTGAAAATCAATAATTTTTTAAATTTCAACACATATCTCATTATTCAATGCTGGAGTAAATAATACAAGCTGCAGAACTTAACCGCGCTGGAACAATATTTTATAAAAGCGTGCAACTGTTGGCATATGCTGACGATATTGATATCATTGGCCTTACAAACCGCGCCGTAGCTTCTGCTTACTCCAAATTAGAAAAAGAAGCGGAGAAAATGGGATTGGTGGTGAACGAGGGCAAAACGAAGTACCTTCTGTCATCATGCAAAGAGTCAGCTCATTCGCGCCTTGGCAACCAAGCCACTGTTGGCAGCAATAATTTCGAAATAGTAAAGGACTTCGTTTACCTGGGAACCAGCATTAATACCAACAATAATGTTAGCCTAGAAATCCGACGAAGAATCACTCTTGCAAACAAATGCTACTTCGGACTGAGTAGGCAATTGAAAAGTAAAGTCCTCTCTCGACGAACGAAAATAACACTCTACAAGTCACTCATCGCACCCGTCCTGCTATATGGTGCAGAAGCGTGGACACTAACAACATCTGATGAGGCGGCTCTGGGAGTATTCGAGAGAAAGGTTCTTCGAAAGATTTGTGGACCTCTACGCGTTGGCGACGGCGAGTACCGAAGAAGACTTAATGATGAGCTGTATGAACTTTACGCAGACGCCGACATAGTTCAGCGAATTAAAACACAGCGGCTTCGCTGGCTGGGCCACGTAGTGCGGATGAGCGAAGATGCTCCAGCCCAGAAGGTATTCTTATCGGCACCCGCCGGTGGAAGCAGAGGAAGAGGGAGACCACCACTCCGATGGAAGGACCAAGTGGAGACCGATTTGCGATCCCGCGGTGTTTCCAATTGGCGCCAGTTGGCGCAACGAAGAAACGACTGGCGAGCTATGTTGGACGGTCAAAATCGCCCGGGCGGTTAGATGACCATTTAAAGAAGAAAGAAGAATATTTGGTAAAAATGTGACGTCAACTGGGAGATGAGCGAAAAGGATACCGAATTTCAATAAGATATCTTAAAAGTTTGCTTAATTTTGCCTTAAGCGGATACAATGAATATACTCTCTTATGTTTGCTCAACCCAACATTTAGTTGGCCATAATGCAAAATCCTTCCGTCACACTTTCAATTTACTAAATATTTTTATTTATTTTGTATTCGCTGCAATCCATCAACTTTACATCTAAGCAAAATGTATACATTTCGATATATTTTTTACCATTTAATGTGAACAATTCTTTAAAGACCGCCTTCTTTACCACTATAAACAATTAGCTTTATAGCTCATTTGTCCCTTTTCACAGATGTGACGTGACTTCAATCGCGCACTTAAATCACACGTAGAGAGCGCGAGCACGAGAAATAAGCTACAGATGGGCAATTTTTATTTTGGTTATCTTAATAGCGTAAAATGTTTCATAACATAAACAAATAGCCTCATGAATTTCACTTTTCAGAAAAATGAAAACACAGGAAAATGGCGGGGGAAATGATGCTTCTCAAGGCTTAGCGCTTGCAAGCCTTCGTGTTAGATGGGTGAGTAATTTATTGTTGATCAGGTTGATAAATATGCATTAACAAGAATTCCTTCATAAATGATGAGTTTTTCATCAGTTTTGCGAAATAAACAAATATCTTTTCTACGTTGTATGACTAAATTAATTTCCATTTTGAACGGGGTTGAAACTTTGACATTTAGAAACAAGTTGAAAAGTTGCTGGGTATGTTAAAATATGAGACGTATATACCCAGTTGGAGACTTTAGCATATAAATTGTAGACAGCATGGACCATTGAAAGTACTGGAACAGCAGTTGAACTATTCGACCAGTGAAGGAAGAAATTTGCCAGATCTGCATGCCAAGTGACTAGTGCTGTAAACGCCTCAATGCTTCCCGCTCACTAATGTTCGATGTGTTTATTTCGTAACATATTGATGTATTGACTTCAAATGGTGCTAAAACTATAAGATAGTTGACGAAAAAAATGTAAGTTAAACAAATTTTTCGGTTTTTATTTTTTTGAAAAATAAGTTTAGAATTTGCGTATAATTTAAGTAAGCTTTATTGTAAGCTTTAATTGTATTAAAATTTTTAAAGTATTTCTTTTTTGCAAAGAAACGTGTTAACGGTATGAAGAGTAAGAAAAACTCGATGAAACGACCTGTGAAGAGAATACAAAAATCATTTGAATCTACTAGAATTAATGGACTCATAAAATTTGCACTTTCTGATTCTAAAATATATTGGTCTATAAAACTGCAAAATTGAAATTTTTATAAAAGTCTAACCCGATTTTTTTTTATTTTGTTTTTTGTCATTGCGCGTCGCAAGAATTTTAAGCTTAAAATTTTTCAAAAACTCTAAATTTTCCAGCAGAGCTTTCTTTTATTATTCGAGTTTACACTGTGACAAAAAATGGTAATTTTAAAGCACTTTTTTCAGCCTTAAATATCCACACTGAGGGAAATCTCTCAAAATTTTCAATATTATTTTTTTCAAAAACACCCTATCTCAGAATTCGTTTATAGAACCCCCATTTTCAGAATTTTAAGCAAGGATTGCGGCTGTCTCAGAACACGTTTCAAACTAAATACATTTTCAGCTTAACTGCGATATTGGAAAAAAATCTGAGAAAGGGTGTTCTGTAAAAAAATGTTGAATTTTGAATAAACCCAAAATCTGTAATCGAATACCACAAAAATCTGGAATCAGGGACCAAACCCCTGCTTTGCATGCGCAGAATTTCGAATATCACAAAAATCTGGAATCAAGGATCATGTGGTTCTGAACCAACCTTTTAAATATGCATCACCTTGTGAAAATCGGCCGCTAACTCCGATTTCTTAGGGGTATTTGAAATCCATGTAAGCCTCGCAAAGTGTTTTAACTTTTTCTTTAATCCATTACACAGTGTAATTCTAAAATATTTTGTCACCAGTGCAGAACCAGGCTTGAGAGCAATCGGGCTCTAAAATCCATGAATCGATTTCTTTAAACGAAAAACGATAATTCGCTCACAAAGAAAAAAATTGATATGAATTGTTATTATCACATGCAGTAAATATAGCAACGCGTTACACACATTCTCTCCTATGAACCAAATAGAATTTTTTTTTTTTAGTCGTGTGCGACTATTGCTATAGAAATGTATGCAAGTTTACTGATGGAAGGTCAACAATAAAGTACGCTGTACCAACAATTTGGCTACCACGTACGGAGCACTGCAAAAAAAACATTCTGACGTGTACATGAAAATCGCCGATACACGTGTATTTTTATTTTTTCTCCCCTTTCCGAAAAAGTATATTTGGTTCATAGGACAGAACTAAAGCTCGTTTTTGTAACGCAGTGTAATATTTTACAAATTAATGAACTTAACTGATGAATATACAAGTAAATAACATATAACGGATATTTTGGACCAAATTAAAACTAAAAACTACAAAAAGTTTTTCCTTAAACTTTTGGTTTAAGTAATAAACCTAAAATAAATAATTGCCACAGATGTTCAGTGTAACCTAAAATTTGACTAGCATAAAAATTCACTAGAAGTGATCTATATGAAGCTAAGTGTTTTCAGCTGTAGTGTGATTGTGCATTTACAAAGTCGATTTATTGAAAATCTATGTTTTCCATTAATAAAATAGATTCAAAATTTCGATTATTAAAAAATAATCGATGAAACGAAAAATCGATTATTAAAAAATAATCGAAGTTACTAAAAATTGGTTGTTTATGCACAACTGTAGCTCGTTCCAAACTAGACAACCTAATTCTAACTAGAGCTTAACTCCCTAGTACAGGGCGATTAAACTGCAATTAAATCAATATACAAAAGGAAATCGAAAATTTAAGTTAACTCGGCACTGTGAAAATACCCCTTGTATGGTTTTTTAATAATGTGAAGCTTCCAACATATCAAAAATACTGGTTTAATACCTCGACCACTATTGGTGATCACGACTAAAAATCGGTATTGCATGTAAAAAGAGCTGCATACAGCTGTTGTTTAATATAATATGATAACGTTCGACGAAAAAACAATAAGCTGTGAGTATAATAATTTTCATTTAAAATATAGCGAATTCCAGAAACAATATAGAAAAAAATCTCAACCTTTTCACAAAGTTCTGAAAAGGTAATTAAACTTTTAAAAATGGCCATCAAAATCTTCTACATTTTTTGCTGGAATTTCTTGAAAATGTTTGGGTGCGCAATTTTGTAAACTGATAAATTTTAGTACATTATTGTGCATTTAGAACTCGCTCAAAAATTGACTGAATTTTCCCAATTTTTTTTTTGTCGAAGCTGTTGAGTATTTTCTTTCATGCAAAATAAATTTTTCTTCTTGCGTTGTATGGAAGAAATCTCTCAACACCCTCGATGAAAAAATTCTGAAAATTCAAAGAAATTTTTCAGCGAGTTCTTACTTGCGCAATGCTCTACAAAACTGCGTACTCAAACATTTTCTGAAAACTCTGTCAAAAAGTTTTAAGATTTTGATGCCGATTTTTAAAGTTTAAATAATGTTCCTAAACTTTGAGTAAAGTTTGAAATTTCTTTTTATGTGATTTCTGTCATGGAATTCGCTATATTTTAAACGAAAATTATTAAAAACACAGCTCCTTCTTATTTCGTCAAACCATATCCATTTGAATTTCCCTACCATTATTGTGAACACAACTGTATATGCAACTACCACAACAACAAAAAATTAAGCAAATTTAAACGAATGATCTAACGAACTGGTAAACAAAGAAACGACTCAATAAATAAATTTCATTCTGTGCGTTTTGACACATTAAATATAGTTTAGCACATCTGGGTATATCAACAAAATACAAAAAAATTATTTCTGTAAATCACCGTTATTCACGGTCCATTAAATCATACCTAAAACAATAGACAAGAGTATGATTTCTGGCCAAAGTTTGAATTTGCTTGCATTGGACTGGGTTGGTGCTGATTAAATATGAAACGGGCACAATTTTGTTATTTGTTTAGCAGAAAGGACATAAAATAAATAAAAATGCCATGCGCTCGTTTCGGCATGCGTAGCTGTCTGTAACAACAATATGCCTTCAACAGCCGTGAAATATTAATATTTTTTTTTAATCTTTCAATTTTATGCTTGAGTTGTAAACATTGATGTGGGTCTTAGTGCTTGATGTTTGGATTGTGCAGTTTTCCTTTTTATTTGTTTGCATTCATTAAATTTATATTGCGCTTGAATACATAGCGAGGTAGTGGTAAATTCAAAAGTGCCTATTGAAAATATAAAAAACTTATCTATAGATCTTTTAAAATGGAGGCAGCAATGTAGGAACTTGGCTCCAGCAAAACCTAACCGAGTTAATTCCGGTTCTCTGAATGATTATCTTTAGAAGTTACCAACCTACACCCACAATTCATCATTTATCCTCGGAAAAAGTTGAGCATCGATAGGAATACTCGCGTTACTTTCTTGCTGTGACCACGGTTAAGGCTACAATAACGGCAGCAGTCAAAGCTGCGATTTTTGCATTTATGCCAAGGGTTATGGTTGCGTTAACGGTTATGGATACGTTTACGGCAATATTAGGGTGAGGGTTATAACTGCGGCTGAGGACAGGTTACGATACACAGACCGTTTTTCTGAGCTAATTTAAAGTATTTAAGCCAAGTGCAGATATTGTTAATGTTGCACTGTATTTATAAATGTAACGTCCCTCCCAAAATACACACAATAGCTATATATTCTAGGAAAATATACCTGCTACTGGATAAAAAACCTTACAAAAGTATGACTTCACTGCAGGCTTATATGTGTCAACCTTTCTTCAAGCAAAAAAAAAAAAAACAAGAAAAATTTGTCACACTCGTCCCAGCTCAATCCAGTTAAGTTTTCATTTTACAAAGTTTTTGAAATAAATTTGGACAGAAATAACTACATATATGCACAGACAAATCTTAAAATTAAAAATTTTAACACGACAAACTCTCAAACAGTGGGGAAGAAGAGTACCATCAAGCACTACACCATGGTTAGGGGACAGCATATTTAGTGTATTATTAATAGCAGTAAATAAGTCCAACTACGAACAGACCAGAATTTCCTTTTGTATCTTGACATATAAAAATTGCTACTTTTAAAAAATGTTCGGTCACGCCCGTCTCATGTCACACTGGAACCAGTTTAATTTTCTTTTCAAACAACAGTGAGCTAAAGTTAATTTGAAAGAAAAGTTTCCCGAAAAAAGTTCTTGGTGCGGCCATAGCCATGCAATTACGGTTTAGGTTTTGATTGTAGTAATGGTAACAGCTACGATTGCGTGTGCTTCCGACCTTCATCTTCGCATTACTTTCCATCTTCATCGCCATCGTCGTGTTTTGTACATTCCTAACATCGCTGTTATTGCTATCATCAGCAAAATGTTTACCTTCGTATCCATCTTTGTTATCATCGTAAACAAAATTCAATATTTCTTTGCTTCTTCTTGGCTGTTATATATTCTATCGCTTCCATTTTTTTCTCAAGCTTTCTTTTATCTTTCCATTCCCTTTACTCTCCTGTTTTCCTTATTTTTTCTATTCCGTTATTTCAATTTGATTTATATCCACTCCTAAGTCTTGCTCTCGATGTATTATTGCGTTCAGATAAAGACAGCGATTTAGCTACACCTAACCCGGTTTACAGTCTTCAAATAGCACAGATACAAAATGTGTCGAATATGCATTTTCAAGTGTTTTAACGTTCATCCGAATTCGCCGATCGGGTCGTGGGTCGGCGTTAACCTCAAAGAACGAAATCAAAACTATGTCGTTTTTTTTTTGGGGTTAAGCCCTACCCTCGACCCGTTATTAAACACTAAGGACTGATTTGGTTTCAGCGTTCAATTTCTTGAAACAATCTGTATATTTATTTTTTATACTGATTTTTATATTTTTACAAAAATTTCTAAAAGAAAAGACGTTCCATCAGCACGGGCATGGGTTAAAATCTTGACAAAAATTTTCATTCAGAATTTATTTTTTTTAATTTAAGTTCCTACTACACCATAATCAGTAAAATTTTTTAGCTTAATGGTTTGGTAGTTTTAAAACAAGAATTAAATCAGTGACAATTAATTTAAGCTAGCAGTGTTAGGTCACTAAATATTAATAGCCGCTTTTTTAGTAAGCATTTAGCGTTTTATGAATAAAAAAATAATGAAAAATAAATGTGGGCCTGTCGCTTGAAAAATAGCAACCAAAATTTTAAGCGTTTATATTTTCTTGCTGCTTGCTTACAATTCGAAATTTTAGATAAGTTTGGTCTCACACTTCAGCAAAAAAATTCGCCCTTCTAAAAAAATTATAAAAATATGACTTTCAATAAAAAAGTCTAATGTTTACACATCAAAACTGTTCGATCAAAGTTCAGCAAAAGCGATATTTCGTACGCAAATATCTCTTCCTATCCACTTTCGATACGTACCTAAAATGCGTTCAAGTATCTTTGTATGTATTTTTTTTGTGGGCAACACGTGCCTTTCTGATTTATTTATGTTGACAATGGAAATCTAGTTTTTTCCTATTTCGTTTTATACGCAAAGCATTCAAGTTCTATTGACTTGCGAGTATTCATCATTCTGCTTTTTGATTTTTCAATTTGCCATTGCGGCTTTCACAAATTTACTTATTCGATTTATATGTTTGATTGTCATATACATTCGGACCTTAGTTATTGTCATGAAATTGATTTAGCTTATTTGTTATCATAGAGATTTCTTGTCTTTTATGTTAGATTAGGATCTGTGAAAGCATCAACTTTGTAGAACGAGCAGCTACTTGTAGGCACCCACATAAAAGAACAAACATAGAAATAGTACTCGTACAATAAGGTACATTGACAGTGATTTGTAAATCACTCAGTTGTTTTGGCCTTGTACAAACGGTAGTGAAGTATGATGGTACCATATGTTGGCTTTGTAAATGATTTGTAAAAAATATTATTTTAACAGGGTTCTGTACTTTTAATTTAAAATTTATATTTAATTTTTAACTTGAACGATCAGTGGATGCCGAATAACATGCTCGCTACAAAAAAAATTACGAAACCCGGTAATGTAACAAAAGGGTAAAGTTGGGAGGAATCGCGAGTTATTAAAGCAGCAAAAGTAATAACAACCTAACTAAATATTGTATTAGGAAAAAAGCTTAAGTTTTAAAAAAAACTTTATTTTGCTCCAGCTTAACACAAAATAATTTGGCACAGAAATAATGGCATGACTTAAAAAAAATATTGGTTTATCATCTAAAGTTGAATTAGTTTTTACAAATTCCTTATCAAACTTTGTCTCTTTTTTTATATTTCTCCTGAAAACTCTAATTTTCCTTTTTGCGTTTTTAAGTAAGCATTGTGTTTATTCTTATTTTGTCGGTGTGTGTGAAGTAGACTTGTTAAATTTGATTAGTAATTAGTAATCAATTAATTAATTAAGACAGATTTTTTAATTGGTAATGATTATTCAAATTTTTTTATCAAGAAAAGGCAATTGTTAATTTATAACGATTAGAAAAAATCAAAAAAAGTTGTTTTGATTTCCTTTGATTCTTTGGATTTTTTTTTGAATTTTTTTTAATATACACATCAACAATACTGAAAAAAATCCAAAAACAATCAAAAGTAATAAAAACCAAGTAAGGAAGTCTAAGTTCGGGTGGAACCGAACATTATAAACCTAGTAGTGATCACTGGCATTCTAATTTACGCAGGTCTATTTTAATACTTTCAGTACGTATTTGCGTTCAAATAGACAGACGGACAGACAGAAAGACGTATCGAGAGACGGACATAGCTACATCGACCCAGCTCATCCTCCTGATCATTTCAGTATACGTACAAACATTTCATGTTCATGAAAGGTATGAATATCAAAAAAGATATACAACTTCGCTTTTGCAGTGGGGTATTAACTTCTTGCCCGGATATTTTATTTTCATCCTGAACGTTTTGATTAACATTAATAAATATATATCTCGATTTGTTTGTGCCGAATGAAGTAATATACCTTGTGTGCGTAACAAAAATAGATATAAGAAAGGGTGTATTTTACAGGCGCCAAAGAACTCAACTGATCTTTATGAAATTTTCACAATATATACTTGGGTTCACTGGGTACAGCATAGACAATATATAGTATTGGAAAAGTAGGCGGAGCCACGCCCACAGGCTATATAAAGTTTGAATTCGTCATAACTCCGAACTTTTTTGGTCTAAATTAATGAAATTTGGATATATGTGTCACTTAGTCAATATCGACATCATTTTTCAAAAGTGGGCGGTGCCACGCCCACATATTTTGTGTTTTGTTTTCCTCTTGAACTTTCACGATAAGTTCAGGAGTTCGCTGGGCACGACACAGTCTGTATATATCTTTTGAAAAATCCCCCCGGTCATAAAAAGCTGCAGTTCGGTATAGCTAGGAGTTTATTTGGTTCAAGTGAATGAAATTTTATATATAGACTAGCTGGACCCGTGCGCTCCTTGCGCAAAAAAAAAAAAATAAATAAAAAATTGTTTGAAACCTTTTGTTAGTCCAGGTCCAGGATTTTTCAAACCTTTTTCTCAAATTATGAAAAAAGATTTTCAGCTACACTTGTTGTGAGACCACAAAAAAAGGTAATTCTATACGACAGCACGTAACTACTAATATAGGTCCAAAAATCTCG
Organism: Merzomyia westermanni; assembly: GCA_949987695.1. Taxonomy (NCBI): domain Eukaryota; kingdom Metazoa; phylum Arthropoda; class Insecta; order Diptera; family Tephritidae; genus Merzomyia; species Merzomyia westermanni. The sequence continues at coordinate 76,613,828 of OX465290.1, forward strand.
GGAAAGGTATCAAACGACGCGTTTTGATCTCTGTATCAATAATCCGAAAGCGGAAATTAAATAATTTGTTTCAGTGAAAAGTTATTAGTAAAATACCCAAAAATTGCCTAGGTCCGATCCCAAATAGGGGACTTGATCCAAGGTATTTATGTGCACAACACCTTTCTGCGCAGGCTTCAAAAAAATAACCTTAGCCGGTCCAACACCGGCTACGCGGTCCACAATATTTCTGCACAGAACACATTTCTGCACTTTTCGGTACACCCTAATCGGTGATTACAACAACCACATGAAAATGACAGAAAAATTTCAACTTTAATTGCAAATATCTGTAGGGATAGCCGTATTTTAAATAAACAAACTTCAATTTCAATGATATGATACTTTAATTTACAAGATATTAATTATTAAATGAATTAAGCAAAATGAAAAATGTATGAAGGCGTGGTGCGCGTGAAGATTGCTATTCTAATCCCTCTCTCGTTTCGTATGTATTCATCACTTTGACAGTTGTGGAAGGGTTGCCGGCACTTGTGATATTGGCAAGGTTACCGTCGCTTACAGTCGGCTTTCCTGACCATTCGAAGCGCCCTCGCTCGAAATGCTGGCGTCTTCATCATCGGGTTCGCTTGGGTCCGATGAGTCATCAGGCGGCAAATTGCACCATGGCTTTAATTGGTCAGATGCAAATACGGAGCTATAATGGCGTTGCGTTCTTTCAGCATGAGGCAAATCCTCAATCACGTAACGGTCGTTTGGCAAAACTTTGCTGATAATGAATGGCCCCTTGTATCGAGGCTCCAACTTTCGTGATGTACCAGTGCTCATTGGTTCATTCGTAGTAAGCACTAAATCGCCTTCGTTGTACGTTTTTGGTTTGGAATGCTGGGAGTCGTATATAGCCTTCGCATGTGCTCTCATATCGTCGATGCGATTAGCTGCATCTTCCCGGAGTTTCTGTAGCTCGGTGTCGTTCAACATATCTTCGTGGTCATCTTGGAGTGCTTGGATGAGCTGATTCTGCAAGATGTCTCGTGGCGTATACCCATAGAGTAGCTGAAATGGAGTACAGCCGGTCGTCTTATTAGGCATGGTGTTGATGCACCATTGTATCTGGCGTAACTTGTCGTCCCAACGTTTTTCATGTTCAGCGGTAGGTAAAAGCATGGATAGAATTATGCGATTTGTTCGTTCGGCGTGTCCATTGGCCCGTGGAGTACGAACTGCGTTGAGCACATGTTTAACGTTATTGTCGTGGCAAAACTTCTGGAAAGATTTTGACGTGAATGCCGTTCCGCGATCAGAGATTATGCGTTCAGGCATTCCAAGATAGCCGGTGACTTCTTGTAGCACTTGGATTACGTGATTCGTTGCTGTGCTCTTTACAGCGCGGATGATAGTAAATTTTGTGAATGAGTCTACGATGACCAGTGCGTGCTCGTTGCGCTTGGAACTCTTTGGGAACGGTCCCAAATGATCAATGTGGATTGCCGTAAATGGTATCGGCTTAACGTTGTCGTAGTGGTACTGACCCTCTCGTCGCCCACCTGGTGTTTTGTTAAGTGCACATCCAACACAGGATTTGATGTAACTCTTTACGTAGTTGCGCATACGAGGGAACCAAAAGAGATTGAGGATGCGCTTCATCGTCTTGTCGACACCCATGTGTCCTGCTTTGTCGTGGCATTCATGTAGCACCACTTGGCGTACTTGCTTCGGAACAACCCATAGCAGCTTGTTGTTCTGCTTCCTGTATAAGCGTCCTAGCTCGATGACATAATCCGTGTGTTCTGGTCTTATACCATTACTCATCTCGCCGACAATGTGTTTGATCTTCTCATCTTGCAATTGAATACTGAAGAGCCAATCCGGTTTATCTATGATGGTTTTCGCAATCTTTAGATCTGCGGTGTCTATCTCGTGAGCACATTCGTAAGGTGCGCGGCTGAGTGCATCCGCATGTTCCATACGAGAACCTGGTCGGTGGATGATCTCAACGTCGAATTCTTGGATTCTCAACCACCAGCGTGCGATGCGTGGTATGAGCTCTCGTTTTTCCATTGTCGTTCGTAGGGCGTTGCAATCTGTGATGACTCGGATTTTCTTTCCATATACATAGTACTTGAATCTCTCTAATGATTCCACGACCGCCAAAGCTTCTAGCTCATAGCTGTGGAAACGCTTTTCGTTGTCCGTAGTGGAGCGACTAAAATAAGCAATCGGCTGTGGGTGCCCATTCTCGACTTGCATTAGGACGCTAGCAAGGCCGGTAGAGCTTGCGTCTGTATGTAATTCGTGATCAGCATCTATTCGGTAACTCGCCATTGTTGGTTTCGATACGAGGTTGCGTTTTAATTCCTTGAATGATGATTCTTGTTGCTCTTCCCAAATGAATCTAGTATTCTTGCGCAATAATTTACGTAACGGTTCGGATATGATGGAATAGCCAGCGACAAACTTGCGAAAGTAGCCGCTAAGACCTAAAAACCTTCGCACGTCGGAAGCGTTGCGTGGTGTCGGAAAATTAGCAATAGCGTTGGTTTTTACTTCTCCTGGACTGATGCCTGCAGGATGTAGCTGGTGTCCTAAAAATGTTATGGTTTGCTTGTATAGCTCACATTTGTTAACGTTTAGCGTAAGTCCGCACGATCGTAATACTTCGAGTATCCGTGATAATTTAGCGTATAATTCATCAAAGGAGTTGCTTCCAATGAGGATCTCATCCATGTAGTGGAGCATGTCGCCCTTCTCCACTCGTTTCTGAATTTCGGCCATAAGTCGATTAAAAACAGCGGGAGCGTTTTTGAGCCCAAATGGCATACGCTTGAACTCATACAATCCGTCGGTGGTTATAAATGCGGTGAACTTTCGGCTATTAGGTGCCATTGCGATTTGGTAGTAGCCACTATTCAAATCTAGCGACGAAAAATATCGGAAACGTTTGGCTTCTTGCAGCCGCTCTTCGATGTTCGGGACGGGAAAGTTTTCTTTCTTGGTCAACTTATTGATACGCCGGTAATCGATGCATAATCGATCACTTCCGTTTTGTTTCTTCACAAGTACAACTGGACTAGCGTACTCATATGTCGATTCTCTAATAATGCCGTGTTCCAACAGCTCGTCAATCATTTTGTTGACGATTCCTCGTTTTGGCTCTGGAATGCGATATGGGGCTTGTGATACAGATTGATCGTTATCCAGTTCGATGCTCGCTTCAACCACGTCGGTTCTACCAATGCCGTCCAAACCACTGGAAAAAACATCACCGTAACTACCCAAAAGTCGTTGCATCTTAACTTGCTCAGTACGGTTTCTGAAATTAGACAAAAGTTTGGAAATTTATCTATCGGATATTACCATTGTTGCATTTGCTCGTTTGTTCTCGAAAATAGTGCGACCATTCTCAATCTTCATCGTAACATCCGCGTTTACAATGACATCTTGTCCTAACAATACGTCTTCTTGCAATAGCTCGTCATCAGCAATGTAAATTTGTGCTTTGATGATAGCTTTGTCGATGACCATGTCTATGACCATATACTCGTAGAGCATTCGTACTCCTCCACAAATACCCTTTACCTGCATACAGCATTTGTGTCGTTTTGCGTTTATACCATTCGCTACTGAGTTGCGAATAATACTGCACTGGCTGCCAGTATCGATGAAAGCGATATACGGTTTCGTTTGGATGTGGACTACTTTGTTGAAACATCCATCGTGGTTCGTTGCTCCAAGGCGTCTCGCAGTTGCGGTAGTTTTATCACAATTTCCGCCGTTGGGATGTACTTTGTTGCATGTTGTACAGCGATGTCGTTTTTGCGGTAATAGACATTTGTTTGAGAAGTGTCCAGGTTCGTTGCAGTTGTAACATTTCAACTGCGGTTTTGTTTCGTTGCGAGACTCGGTTTCGCCAAATTTTGATTTTGCTTCATTTCGTTTTGCTGATTGATTCGTTTGCGGATCGCTTAACTCGCCACGATTTACAAAATAATCCTCGATAGCATCTCGCATGTGTTTCATGGTTGTGAATTTCATTGCTGCTATACTTTGCTGGAGCTCACGGTGCTTCAAGCCCGACCTTGCATATCGGATGACTGCAGCTTCACTAAGCCTGTAACGAATACCTAATGATGACACACGAAAACAATATTCCTTCACCATTTCTTTTGGTCGGCGTGTTGCATTTGCCATGACAAAGTGAATTTCTGCCTCGTCCTTCTCTGAGCCAAACTCGCACTGCAAAGCGTTGGCAAATTCCGTCCAAGTTATATGCATCGTGGGTGATGCATCCAACCACATACGTGCAGCACCTTTCAATCGAGTGTACACGGCCAATAACAAAAACTTGTCTTCCCATTTATACGCGTTCGCTACTTTATTGACTCTGTCAATAAATTGTTCCACCGTAATGCTTGCGTTGTTCGTTGGGTCAAATTCCGGCAGGGTATTCGAAATTTCTTTGACCGATGCTTGTCTCATATTATGTATTGTTGAAAATTGTTCACTTCTTCGATTATGTAAAGTTGCGTCTATATTGGTTGATAAAGCGCTGCCGTCGTCTTCGAGAATATTCTCTTCGTTTCCATTTCGTTCAACTGCAGTGCCGTTCGCTGCTACTGCACTGTTGCTATTTGCGCGCTGCTCTGCTGCCTGTGGTGCGCTGCTACTAGTGGCGTTCTGTGTTTGCAAAAACTTCGCCATCATTTCACGAAGTTGCTTCATCTCTTCCTGCAGCTGAGTTATCGCTGGCGTTTGCGCTGCGTCTTCCACAGCATCTTCGTCTTGGATGTCCACTTCATCGGAATCCTCGTATGTACTGAGACGCTGTATTAATTGGTCTCGTAAACCCGTCGTTGCCAAATCTCTTTCGCGCAGCAATTTCTTTAACTGCTCTACTTTTAATTCGTTAATTTTCACCATATTTCGTGCATAAAACTGTTGAAAGGTTTTGCGTTGTAAATTCGTGTTCGTTGTCGTACGTTGATGCTGCTGCTGAGCTCCGTTTGCTGGCCGTTGTATCGAGTGCCTACTTGCGTGTAGCCGTTTTCGGTTTGCGCTGCTGCTAAGCGACTTCGTTTTAAGTTCACTGCTTTTGCGTTGAGTGATACTTACTCGTTGTTGCGTCGTTGTTGGAATAGAATACCGCACGTATTCTGATCGTCGTAACTATGTATGTACCCAAAATGCAACACGTTAATGCATTTGCACGTACAATTGTTTCGCTTCCACTTTGCGTTGTGGTTCCATTCGAGTACTGCTTGTCGTTGCGTCGCTGCTGCGTCGCCGTTGCTATGCGCAGTCGCTACGCACTTCGTCTCTGCTACGAAATAAGGGCGACTTGCAGGTTAACATGTACTTACATACATATATATTTTGCAAAAACTTGTATGTACGGAGTGGATTCTGATCCCACTCTGAAAACTGTAGGGATAGCCGTATTTTAAATAAACAAACTTCAATTTCAATGATATGATACTTTAATTTACAAGATATTAGTTATTAAATGAATTAAACAAAATGAAAAATGTATGAAGGCGTGGTGCGCGTGAAGATTGCTATTCTAATCCCTCTCTCGTTTCGTATGTATTCATCACTTTGGCAGTTGTGGAAGGGTTGCCGGCACTTGTGATATTGGCAAGGTTACCGTCGCTTACATATCTCTGAACAGACATAAAATATCGAATTTCCGCTTTCGGATTATTGATACGAATTTTAAAACCCGTCGTTTGATACCTTTCCCAATATTTTTGGACCTATATTAGCAGTTACGTGCTTTCGTATAGAATTACCCAAAAAATTATACAAATATGCGCAAACAGCTATTTGAAATTCCACCACTTATATTACATTCACATTGAGCCATAAACTTGAGTTGATTGCCAACATCAATATGAATTAACTCAAAAAATGTCCCTTTAACTCGAGTTTATGACCCAGTGTGGACGCAGTCTTATTCACTTATTTTAGCAATGTTCAAGTGTAGATGGCGCGCTCGCCTTTAATTATTCTAGCACTGTTCAGTCTTACTATTCAACTGTAGATGTCGCGAGGCATATGAATGTCACAGTCACAATAGCGTTGCAGTACAAATTGATTTTTTTGTGCATTCACAATCGTTTATTTTAAAGAATTTATTTTTATAAAATACGCTTAAACAAAAGCACTCCGCTAATTAAAACATGGTTTCGCATGTAGAGCTAACCCCACCTTTAAAACGATACCTTATTTATTAATATTGGTTCCAAATGAGAGCAGAAAATTAGGAAATAACACAAAAAGACTTTACAGAAATAATATATACTCGTATGATGTGTTCTATATATCAAATCGTCAAAACAACGTTTATCAGATTTGCTAGTATATTATAAAACGGCCAAAGCAAACCACGAATTTCAGCATTCTTTTGTAAAACTGAGAGACTAGTTTCCGTTCAAATAGACAGACGGACAGACGGGCATAGCTAAAGCGACTCCGCTCATCGTACTGATCATTTTAGTGAAATTTTCTCTTCTTGTTCTCATACTTACATACATTTAATGTTTATGAAAGGTATGAAAATCAAAAAAGATATATAACTTCGCTATTGCAGTGGGCTATTAATTACGTGCCCGAATGTGTGTTTTCATTAAAATATCAAGATTGAAGTATAAGCAATTGCCTTTGAACATAGCAGAAATTGTATGCTGAAAAGTGGGCGGCGCCACGCCTACTTCTTCAAAATTAACAAAAAATGTTTGCGTCCGAGTTTTTCTTAAAAAGATTATTATGTGTGCAAATCGGATTTATATAACTTGCTTAGTTGTAGAAATATCGCTTTTTAAATTTTGCAAAAAAGTTTTTCAATAAACAGTCAGTTACCTTTATATATTGACCATCATCACCAAATTTCGTTTCGACAAATCAATTTTTGGCGGACTTATGGTACAAATAGTTTTGTGGAATAATCCACTCTAAAAGAGGCGGGGCCACGCCCATTTTCGAAAATTTTAATTTTTTGGATTTCTTAGTTGACGGAAACTTTAAAACTGAAATATAAATGATATAAAGCTATTTTACCCAGAGAAATTGCCTATTTAATATATCTACGATCCTCTTCAAAATCTTTCATATAAAAGTAGGCGTGGATCTTAACCGATTTCGCCCATTTTTTCCTCGAACATTCCTTGCACACCTGGAAACCTCGATATCTTGAGCGGTTTTTGATTTGTGATTATTAACATTTCTAAGTTTGACTTAATCAAAAGTGGGCGGTGCCACACCCATTTTCATAAATGTCTTAAAAAATTTATTTTATGCCTCAATCTCAATGTACTCACCAAATTTTATCCTTATAGGTGTATTATGTACTGAGTAATCACTTTTTTGTGTTTTCGAAAATATTCTATACACAAAAAGTGGGCGTGGCTATCATCCGATTTCGCCCATTTTAAATAGCGCTCGGAGATGAGTGCCAAGGAACCTGCATACCGAATTTCATTAAGTTATCTCAAAATTTACTCAAGTGATCGTGTCCACAGACGGACGGACGGCCAGACATGGCTTAATCAATTTCTCTTTTGATATACATATATGAGTCAATATCTATCTCGATCTGTTTATGCCGTTACAAACTGCCGTTTTTTTTATTTTACTTTTTTTTAATAATCGTAAAAAATCATAATTTTTTGATTATTTTTTTAATTGGAACATAATCGTTAAAAATTTTAAGAAATTGGTAATCAATCATTAAATGGATTCTCAAGAAAATAGTAATCATTATTTAACAGGTTTGGTATGAAGACTTTTATTTATTTGGGAAAATAATCCCAGGTTTTAGAGTAAAGTCGACAGCAGGCGAGCTACAACCAAAGAAAATGTTTGTTTAAAAAATAATGTGGAATAATGACCTATCTCGAAAGAATGCATCTTAAAAATGCAGCTATAACAGGAAATAATATTCTTGAAACATTTAAATTTCAAAAATAGAAGTTTCTTATTTTGTTCCTCATCTTGAGTTGCTTTGGAAACTGAGCACTCTTTTATTCCTAAACAATGTATGAATAAAACACTGTCTTAAAATTTTGTTGACAGTTTGAGTCGTTTAAATCTACAGCCCTATGCTTGAACTATAACAAAATTCAACTCAATGACAATTGTTATAATTGTGACAGTAGATGTTTAGGTATGTTTTGAAAAATCTAAAAGATCTTTTCATATCAATTGTTATAATTTTTGTCATGACACATTGAGTATGTGACAATGCTGAAAATATTATTTTTACTAAAGAGGCACAGTGATGCGAGGGCATAAAAAATCCTATTGCCCTGTCGGCTCTGTAGTAAGGAATGGTATTCTCAAAGCCTACAGAGGAATCGTGGAAGCGGGCTGTCATCTAACCACTTATGTGGCTCTGTGTCATAGACATTGAGGAAGTCTATTGGTTGCGTGTGGGCGTGATGCTCGCCGTGAGACCCCAGGCTCGTTTGATGGTCCAAATCTGCGAAAGTGTTCTTTTAAAATAATATTACGTCAAGAGTGGACACTAAGGCCTAAAGTCATAGCATGGGTATAGAAAGAAGTTCTTCGATCGGAGAAGCAGTCGATGTGAAATTCATGTACAACATGCTTGGGAAAGTTCAGATAGTTTGCTGCGGTGCCATCACAGTAACGATTAGATCATGGTCTAAAGAGACTTTGAAAGTGATATACAATAGGAAGGATATGAATCTATCTATCAAAGAAACGCCATCCCAGGCTGCACTTAGGACTGAAGAGTTGCGACTCTGAAGAGCGAAAATACAGACACAGCTGCATTTTGTAATAGTTAAAAACGAGACCAAAATGGTCTCCCAACCATGACTTTATCCATGCTCCTTTGAACTAAGCAAGTGTATTTCAGTCACCAAATACGATAGCAATATTTTGTGCCCTCGGGCCAGCAACAATAATACCGAGTTTTTTTGGTCAGTACAGAGAGTGGACCATGAAGCAGTCAAGACGACACATTGTTTCTTTAATATGGGTGCGGCGCATCGTAACATACAGGACAATAAAATAGCCGATTAGCTGGATTGGTATGAATGGACTCTATGGGTCCCTGGGTTTATTTAAGTCTCTGTGACCTTTCTACACTGAAGTACGATCTTTACCCATTCCCAAAGGCAATGGAAAACACATACTAGACTACAGGGAAACGAAAAGCAAATGAACTGTGCTGGGCTCTTAAAGCCTCAGAAGCAAGAGGTCCTTGCATTTTTGGGACTTATCAAGGCAGTACATCTCATCGCTGGTTTAGCGAGCCTAATAAGTGTTTACAGTGCTGTTGAGTCTCTATAAGTCTGTACACCTACAATGAACTAAAATGTTTAACCAATTCCTAAATTAATAATTGAATCAATTAATTTTTACGACATTTCTTTTGTAAAGCATTTCACCTTTTATATGCTGATGTAGAAAAGCTTTTGGTTTGTCATTGTTGACTTTGCATACCTATAACAATTTCGCGTGACAAAATTATGTCAATGAACTATAACAATTGTTAGGTATAACAAATTGGGAATAGGGCTGCTAATCAACTAAAATTGTAAGCGCTTAGCCTTTTATTAACTTTCTTAATTTTTTGTGATGCGACTTGTGATTCTTCTTTAAATGGTCATCTAACCGCCTGGGCGATTTTGACCGTCCAACATAGCTCGCCAGTCGTTTCTTCGCCAACTGGCGCCAATTAGAAACACCGCTGGATCGCAAATCGGTCTCCACTTGGTCCTTCCATCGGAGTGGTGGTCTCCCTCTTCCTCTGCTTCCACCGGCGGGTGCCGATAAGAATACCTTCTGGGGTGGAGTATCTTCGCTCATTCGCACTACGTGGCCTAGCCAGCGAAGCCGCTGTGGTTTAATTCGCTGAACTATGTCGGCGTCTGCGTAAAGTTTATACAGCTCATCATTAAATCTTCTTCGGTACTCGCCGTCGCCAACGCGTAGAGGTCCACAAATCTTTCGAAGAACCTTTCTCTCGAATACTCCCAGAGCCGCCTCATCAGATGTTGTTAGTGTCCACGCTTCTGCACCATATAGCAGGACGGGTGCGATGAGTGACTTGTAGAGTGTTATTTTCGTTCGTCGAGAGAGGACTTTACTTTTCAATTGCCTACTCAGTCCGAAGTAGCATTTGTTTGCAAGAGTGATTCTTCGTCGGATTTCTAGGCTAACATTATTGTTGGTATTAATGCTGGTTCCCAGGTAAACGAAGCCCTTTAATATTTCGAAATTATTGCTGCCAACAGTGGCTTGGTTGCCAAGGCGCGAATGCGCTGACTCTTTGCATGATGACAGAAGGTACTTCGTTTTGCCCTCGTTCACCACCAATCCCATTTTCTCCGCTTCTTTTTCTAATTTGGAGTAAGCAGAAGTTACGGCGCGGTTGTTAAGGCCAATGATATCAATATCGTCAGCATATGCCAACAGTTGCACGCTTTTATAAAATATTGTTCCAGCGCGGTTAAGTTCTGCAGCTTGTATTAATTTCTCCAGCATTAAATTTGCGATTTGTGATTACTAAGTGAATAAAAGAGAGAATGTGACGAACGAGTGTTGAGTAGTGTGACCGCAAGTTATATGGAAATTTTTTTTTCCGTATTTTCACTTGGCAAACCGCTTAGATTTATTCCAAATTAGAAAAAAATTATATATAAAAAATTGTAGATCGTTTGCATAATGATTGGGCGTGCCTTGAGCCCACAAAGTTTGCTAAAAATGCTATTTTTCTCACTATGGCTCGCTTAAATTGTTCTTAACTTCAGTAATATTTATTTTATAGAAAAACTTTATTCACAAATATTCTAGGGACATATCTGATGAACAATGTTGCGCTGTATTAGTTTTCTGTAACATTAATATTTAATCTACAAAAAACCAAATTAAAAAATAACAGCGAAATTTTCACATATCTTCGCATTCTTTGCCTGATGATTATTTATTTTATTAAATGGTGTAATTATAAAAAGTTTTGTAATAAAATCTCCTTCGTGCACATAGGAAACTGTTTTTGATAGTTTTTGACTACTTGCAACATATATTGTTTTTGTTTGTCTTTTGTGAGCATTGGGTTGTAATCTTGCATCAATTTCCCCGCTCGTTCAGCTGTATCGTTTACCACGTTAATGTCATTAACAATTTGAAGAGCAGTCTTATGATAACTATCCGCAGGCCATAAACTTGGATCATTTTTCAAAAATGCTGTATTGATTTTAAAGCGAAGAAAAACATTCTTGGTCTCAGAAGAAATGAACTTCAATAACATGCATAACATTTAAATGTTGAATTGAGGCGCGTTTTACATCTTCATCTAAAGTCTCACGACTCAATGCCTTCACCATTTCTTTTTTTGACTCAACAGAAACACTGTTATCAAAAAATGCTAAAGCCGCACATTCAGGACTCAAGTACCATAAGTGGTTTTTAAATTTGTGTAGTGCAACTTTGGATATATCAGCATCAATTTTTTTAAAAGAATCCAGTTTTTTCAAAAGCTGGAAATCTTTGTATGGTGCTTGTGCAGCAGAAGGAGCAGAGAACCGCATCTCAACATATATTGAAACAATAAAAATACAAATATTACGTAAAGCTTTCCTATCTTTTACTGCCAAATCAAATTCACGTCGAAATAAAAATATTTTTAAGCTCTATATAGCTTTTGCCATCCATCTCGCGTGGTGGACAGCCCCAGGGGCGCGAAAAGCTGCATCGCGAATAGGTGGAGTCTCGCCAAGAAATATTAGTGTTAGCTCAAGAAACTCCCTGTAATCATCTCTTGGCTGTTTAGTTTTGATCGCATCGTTCACAAATTCAATTATTTTATCTTTATCTACTGTTGAATATTTTTTGACATCATTATCTTCCATTCCAGACTGATAATTATTTGGGTTGATATTTCCCCATGTATTTTTAAATTGCTCAAATATTTTTACATTTGGGCTTTCGGTTTTGCTCATCTTAACTTTAAAGGCACTTCTTAATACGACTTCCAAAATGTGGTGACGGCAAGGTAGCCAAAGAAGCTGCTTTTGAAGACTGTGCAGCACAGGTTCCATTAAAACGGTCTGTGTTTACGGAAGTTGTGTCGAACACCAAGGCTTTTATATGATCCCCATTCAAATATAGCTTTACAAACAGCAGACGCCTGCTCTCTGAACGTTCCACTTTTAAGTGCGGGCACTTCAAGTAGTTGCTCCGTACGCCCGCATGAAATTATGATTGAAAGTCTGTCAACTTTTTCATTCCCAGTAAGAGCTGGTAACAGCTTTCCGTCCCAGTGCAAACAAATTGCACAAGTTCGTATTTGTTGAAACGTTCTTTTATATTTTTGAACTGTTCTGCTCGTATTTTCCCCTTGCATTGTGTATAGACGTTTTATTTATAATATAGTTTTGAACTTCAAGGCCGACTGCTTCCACTACAGATATAATTAAATGCACTGCTTTTCGATCACTGACCTTGCAAACATCTAAAGCGGCTGAAAGTTTTGGAGTCATTATATTTTTATTTTGGCTGGCGTTGGCATTACAGCTTCTGCTCCCAAGACCTGCTAAAAAGGAATTAAGTGTTTGGTTATAGTTTTGTAAGGTAACCCTGTGTGTTTTAATTATTTCTCATCTAAGTTTTATATAGTTTCATTCTCACGTTTTACTTATAATTTATAACCTTGCACTTACCTCATAGCTAGCAGCGATTTATCTGATATCGCTCTCCGAACTGCAGGAGGAACGTTCAGCTGTTTCATCTGAATAAAGACAGTTCAACTAAATATATGTTATACTATATTAAAAATTATCTACAATTTCTTCTTACTAGAAGCAGCTAATGCACGATCACTCTGTTCTTTCCGATTTAAATGATTTTGTTGACGTTCTTCCATTCTTTCTTCTCTTACTGCTCTTTTGTGATCGATGCCATACATAAACCCCTGTCTACCTTTCTTTCTTTGATTCTCCAAAAATAATTGGTCCTCTGAATTTTTAATAAGGTCCAGTGCATTTGCACTTGCTATATCAAATAAGTCATCTAACTTCGACGTCCACGCCTCTTCTCTTTCTCTTTGCGTTTCCGATTTAATATTAGAATTTTTATTCACTTTCCTCCATGCTTTATATAAATCTTCAAGTTTTGTTATGCAGTGTTGCTTGGTTCTAGCACTCTCACGTAAATTTAATTTTACTGCTCGTAAATTAAAAAACAATACCTTCATAACTTATTTGTTAGAAGGTAGTTTACACCCACTTAAGGAAGGAGAAAAATAGCCTAACAAATGAACTTTTTCACGCAAAACTCTTGATGACATGTCTAATTACTTGCAATGCACAAAAATAAATGAAAAGTTGTCTTCGTTAAGTAACAACTAGAGATGAAACGATACTAGTAAATACAAGTAAGTATCGATACTTTTGTTCCGATACCAAATAAATTTGTAGTCGATTCTTTTGTACCGAGTACTGAGTAGGTATCGATTACCTGTTTTCTACTTATTTTCAAGTACTGGTAACAACATAAATAATATTCTTCTCTGCTACTCAGTAAGAACTAACGGTAAACTGTTGCACTAATTATGTGTTGCAAATAACTATATGAAAATTGTTCGTATGCTAAGAATGTGAAGATATGTGAAACTGTTATTTTTTAATTTGGTTTTTTTTCTAGATTAAATATTAATGTTACAGAAAATTAATACAGAGCAACACTGTTCATCAGATATGTCCCTAGAATATTTGTGAATAAAGTTTTTCTATAAAATAAATATTACTGAAGTTAAGAACAATTTAAGCGAGCCATAGTGAGAAAAATAGCATTTTTAGCAAACTTTGTGGGCTCAAGGCACGCCCAATCATTATGCAAACGATCTAAAATTTTTTATATATAATATTTTTCTAATTTGGAATAAAGCTAAGGGGTTTGCCATGTGAAAATACAAAAACAAAACAATTACGGTCACACTAGTGTTGAGTGTTCTTTTAAGTAGATTCATAAATATAAAATTAATTTAAAAAGCGCTGCTTGTGCGAATTTTATATGGAAATGTTATTTAAATAAGCTAGTTAATTTTTTTGCTAGAAAATCTGGTCACACTTCGCTGCCTCTCCGAACTTATATTAGACTGGGTCTGATTTTAATCATTATATCTCCGAAACCAGTTGAAATATTAACTTTATCAGCTTATTACAGCATTCATTAGCACCTTTCGTTTAATACCCATATTGTACTGACACACTTTGGGCTCCCCTGGACTACATATTGGTCGATAACTCTGAAACCCGTAAAATTATCCAAACAAGGGATAACTAACTAAGAAATTCAACGGTTAAAGTTGCATTTTTTCTGTTCAGGAGTTTTTCAGTGATATGCGCCCAAACATACAGACAGACAACAATTCTAAAAAATGTTGCTTTGGATTGTATTTTCTCAACAATGATCCCTTTTATCAATTATTTGAATTTATAGACATTGACTTATTACAATTTTATTATATGTAGAGATAAATGTGGGTGTTAATGGTTTTATGATTTGTTTACAGCCATTAGTAGAAAGCACGGCTTCGGTTAAGTTTTATTCTTAACAATATCTTTATACTTAGTAGTGCTAAATAATCAGGGTATATTAATTTCTTTCGGCTAAAAGCAGTGCATAACTGCATCAACGTATAGGGATAGATATAACCGCTGTTATTTTCAAAGACAACTACTCGTTATTTTAACAAGAAGGAGTTTGTAAACTGGTTCTCTTTGATATCTATGTAGTATATTCCTGCCACACATTAAGCATAAACGGATAATAAATAAAAAATATCTGGTCAAGTGGTTAATACCCACTGCAAAATGGAACTGATATATATATCTTTTCTGCTATTTGTTTATTTAAAAGTAAAACGTTAGACCTGCGTAAAGTGAGATGCCTTTAGCTCTGTACTAGGTATATAATATTCGGTTTCACCCGAACTTTAATTACCTTACCTGTTGCTTCTGTCTCCATGGATTTAAGTAAAGTAAACCACATACTTGTGTCCTTGACTACTTACATGCCTTTTTTGCACATGTTATTGCTTTTTTGTACCAACAATTTTTGTTGCACATGTTGGTTTATGCAGACACAATTCAGCAATTCACCTTCCAACCTATTCTGAATTAACCAATTCGATAAGAAGTTTACAATTCCAATAAATTCCATTTGTGACCTTTTATTGGCTTTTTGAAATTTTTGACAGCTTTGTTGTCCTTTGTCCTTGTTGTTGCTGGTAAGTTTGCCTAAACCAAAATTGTAAAAATTATTCCATTTAGAGCGAAGCACAAACAGTTTACAGAATTGAATTTGACATAAAAATTATTCAAGATTTTTTCCTAATAAAATTTGATAAGAGATATAACAAAGGACTGTATTGGGAATTTGGTTTAACAACAGGGGATTTTAAGCTATTGCCATGCTTAGCTATGGGTTGGCTGGCTTTGTGTACAGTTTTAATTGGTTGCTTTTCGATGAATATAAGAAACCGTATAGATTGGAAACTAGATAGTTAATTGAAGATTTTCCTGTCACAATAGATTTACAGTGTCTTCATCTCATTCACAAAGCCTCAGTGAAATCGACTACAAGCAAAAACTCTAGTATAAACGGTGTGAGGGTTTGTATTTACGTATCGACTGCTGAGTGGAATATCCGCCTATCGCCGCAAACCTTTGGAATACATATTACACAGAGTTTTGACATTTTTGAAACTTATTCTAAGATTGGGCGTTCTTGAAAAATATATTGATATACCATCCACTCCACTGTCTTTATATTCTGGCCAAGGTGATTCTAAGAAATGTTCCTTTCTCTGGAAGTGGTTTAGTCAGTAAGAAGGATTTCGCTTTCGAATGTCCAATGTTCTCAAACAATGGCCTTTAACACTTTTATGTTGCGTTTGGAGACACTTTATTTTATTTTATTTTATATTATTTTACTTTATTTTATTTTCTTTCAGTTTATTTTTTCTTTCATTTTATTTTCAATTATTTTATTTTATTTTTATTTTGTTCTATTTAATTTAAGTTTATTTCATTTAATTTTTTTTTATTTTATTTTATTTTATTTTATTTTATTATATTTTTTTTTTTTTTGTTTTATTTTATTTTATTTTATCTTATTTTATTTTTTTTTGTATTCACCCACACACTTGAGCAGAGTGTCACATATCAGCAAGTAGTCAAGCAAGAACTTCTATACACGCATACTAAGCAAAGTCTCACAACTCGGATATGCATAGACCCAATATCAACAATATGGCACAGGTACATATTACGCTTGTTACGCGTAATTTTGCTGAACTGCCCTTTACCGTCAGTTCATGCCGAAAGATGTTTACACATCAAAAATATTTTTTTTTTTTGCCCCAGTGAAATGTCTTGGTGAGAACTTAGCTTTGAACCCCCTGCATAGCCTATTTAACACCATTTTTCATCACTAACTGATTTTTCTTTCTTTCTCTTACTCTCTTTCCACACAGATACATCTATGTGTGTCATGCTCCAATGGCGCGTACTTGGTGCACAATGCCACGGGTCAAACGTTCTACACTCTACATCGCCATGGTCGCGTTTCTACATCAGGCGTCACGCTTCTTCGATCGCACTTATTTCCCCGTAACGATTGAATGGAATGGCCAAATAACGGAAGTCTGTCATGTCGAAACCTCTGAATGGGTGCACAAATATGTTGGCGAAGATTTATATTTCTCGATGTATTTCATGTTTCGTGTAGTGTTTGTGCATGTTGTGCCATGCATTATTCTCGTCACACTCAATGTGCTACTATGGCAAGCAATGGAACAAGCCAAAGAGCGACGTAAAACACTCTTCCGTGATAATTATAAAACCGAAAGTCGTAAAGTGCGTGATAGTAATTGTACGACGTATATGTTGATAACGGTTGTTTCTGTATTTCTTGCTGTTGAAATACCAATCGCCGTAGTCACATCACTGCATATTGCCTCTTCGCTAATGGGCGAATTCTTGAACTATCGCTTGGCTAATATATCAATTATGTTTACGAATTTCTTTTTAGTTCTTAGTTATCCAATAAATTTTGGTATTTATTGTGGTATGTCAAGACAATTTCGTGAAACATTTCGTGATATATTTCTGAGACGTTTTATTGCAAAGAAAGATGCCTCATCGAAATATTCGATTGTTAATGGACCACGCACATGCACCAACACAAATGAGACGATCCTCTAGTAAATGCTGACTTGGGTGCCGTTTCGTGGTGCTGGCAATGCTGTTGACGCTAGCGCTGGCGCTGCTGCTACTAATGGTGGTGGCAGTAAGGTATGCCGAAACGGTGCTAATGGAAATAATACGAATATGCTAGGAAAGCAAACGCGAAGAAAAATACGCTGTAAAAGTGAATATAAAACGAATATTGATATTATTGATGAGGAATCGATTGTGGTGATGGATGCTGTGGAGGTGACACGCAATGAAGTGCGCGTGTTGAATGATGAAAATATGGAGTGCGGAGAACCGCTGGCGCTGGTATGAAGCGGACGTTAAAGGTTGTATAGTGTTTGATAAGGGTTTGAGTTATAGTTTTAGGTTAGGTGTTTAGTGAGCAGTGGTTTGTATATTAAATAGCGCTGTAAGTTGTAATATTTTGTACAGTTTTTTTTAATGATTGTTCGTGGGTTAAGAATATAAACGAATAAAGTATTGTTAAGTTTTAACATAAATACTAAAGAAATAAAACTAAGTACATAGAATGTTTTTGAGAATTAAAAAAATAACATTTTGAAAGAGCAGAAGTATTCGGAAGCGAGATGATGCAAACTAGTCTTGTGCAGCTCTTGAGCAAAAGAACTATTGAATTAAATCTTTTAAATCTACTAATTTCCTAGTTCTTTCAGTAAGGTGAACTAAACTTTCCATGCCAACTTTTCAAGTAAAAATATATATCATTTATTTTCAAACGTATGGGAAACCATCGAAACATCCGAATTTCACGATAATTTTGAAAATTCTATAAAATATCATATTTCACAAGATTAGTAATTTATATATGCAGTAGCAAACACTTGGATGAAATTTTTTTGTCAGCTTTCCTAGCCTCATGTACAATAAGAGTTCATTTTCTTAGCTACTTAATTCCAGGAGTTATAGCCCAAACCCCGTTCATCGGAACAATCGATTCTATCTGGTATATTTAGTATACGTCTGATGCCTGTGCATTGCAGCTATTCAAGCAAAATGTGTATTGGGATCTATCATTATTGAGCCAATAGAATCCAAAACTACAGTTTTTAGAATTTTTGTATGTCTGTCAGTCGGTCTGTCTGTATGATTGGTCGCGCATCACGCAAAACCTGGTGAATATAATTGAATGAGCTATCGATCAATATGTGAACCAGGCTGACCGAAAATGTGTTAGTATAATATCAAGGCACCTAACGACCTGCATCTTCGCCGATGATTTGCTCACGTTATGTCAACTGTAAAATTCTTGTTCAACCCAACTAAACATCATAACAAAGTCTAATGTCTAGAAAGATGGACCGTCTGTAACCTGAGTGGTCGCTGTTGGCTTGTGCAGTTTAGGATCGAAATATCCGGATCGAGAATATACCTCAGAGAAGAACAAAAGGAGAGTCCTTTTTCCTGTATTGGCCAGTTTTCATATCTCGAAACTCCTATCTTCACCAGAAGTAGTTCACACTGTATCCTACTCAGTCGACTGTGCAATACTGGCAACGGGACGGGAGTTTAAAATTTTGTTGTTGCCTGTTTCGCCTCTTGAACCTGGATAATTTGAGGTACTAGGCCAGCGCACTACTACCATACCACGTATACGCAATTGACAAAATCGCTTAGGTGATTATGAACACAAAAAAAGATGAAGCACGGTGTATGCAAGAAAGCCATTAAAAATGTTCCCCCAAGTTTTGCAGATTTACCGTAAAAGGTTTTCAAAAAAGGAATTTTTTGACCACCCTGTAAGAAAAGCGATATTTGTTTTTTTTATATAATTTCTGCTTTTCAAGTTAGATTTACAAAAATTATACCTTTTTGCGATGATATTGACCAAAGCAACTTTTCTTCAGTTTTTATCACTGTTTTATTGAAAGAAACACCCTGTGACTTAAGAAAAAAAATAAGTTTGCATTAAGAGGGTTCTAAAAGATATATTTAAGCCCCCGCGAACATTTTTAACTTATTTTAGTAATAATCATATCAAACTATATATTTTAGTAATAATATTATTGAGAGACAACTTTTAATACGCCCTGTGTGGGTTTTTAATAAATTTGAATAAAAGCCAAAGTTGCGTCGATAGGTTAATAGCGTATATAGACGAAGTGTGACATGGGTTAAGATCTTTACAACTATATATGGCTCATTGAAACAAATTTCAAATAGAAACGTTAGAATTAATTTCGCTGTTTTCACAGGGTGCTGAAAATTTTTGTTTTCAATTTTTAAAACCTCCAACAAGTAGGCATTCGAACCAGGGGGAACATTTTAAACGCTTTTTGGTTAAAATCTCTAACTGTCGGTGTTTGGGCTATTGTTATAAAACGAAATATTTGATTAATCTGATACACCCTATGCTCCTTTTAAATAAATTTGAATGAAAGCAAAAGTTGACATGATATTCAAATGTCGTGCATAGAAGATATGAGGCATGGGTTAACACCTTAACAACAATATACTCGTATCGCTCATTGAAATCAAACTTCAAATAGAAACGTTACAAGGAAAAAATAAATTTCGCTGCTTTTACAGGGTGCTGAAAAAAAATTTCAATAAGTAAATATGCGAACCATTGGGGAACTTTCTTAACTTTTTGTTGAGATACGCTCTAGTGGGAAGCCTACTAAGACTAGCTCGACTTGTCTGGGAGCGATTTGTTTTACCCCCTATCATCTGGCTCTTTCTTTATACATATTTATATACTCTGCTTACCATATACTAGTGAGGAGCCACAATGTCGATATTGAAATAAAATATGTAAAATATTATAACTAAAATATTTTTGTATGATTTTTTCGCATGAAATTCAATTGTTACTCATACGCCCTGTTGTACTAGCATTTGTTGATAATTTTCTTCCAATGAAATATTGTACTATCAGTGAATTTATTATTTAATGGCCTTGTTGAAAGCAACTTAGCATTCAATTATGTACATATGTATGTATCAATGGAAATATTTAATGACCTAATATAAAACACATTGCAGCTTCATTTGAACAATTCGTAATTTCAGTTCATTAAGCGAGTAATAAATTAATTTTTCTGACAAACATACAAACTGTTGGAGTGTGCAAAAATGTAATTTATTGTTATTACTAATAAATACAGTTAAAAGAAAAATTATTTTAAATAGTTAAGTGCATGAATTTTACATGAAATGAAATAAGTATTTTAGATTTAAATTACCATTTATAGGAAATACGAATAGTTTTTAGAAAACAATAAAACAAAGTAAAATTGTATTAAAATAAGAAGAACGCTGCTGGACTACAAGAAACACATACTCCGAAAAAAAAGTATAATTAACAAAAATTACAAAATAAATTGTGTACCAAACACAAGTTGTAAACTCACTTAAATTTGTAAACATGTGGAGCCCCTACGTTTACAAGTTGAAATGATAAGCGATTTGCTTGTGTATGTGTGCTTTATATAGGGTTGTGCCGGCTAGAGATTTTGGGGCATAAGCGGTAACCGGATAATAAGTAAAATATCATAAAGGCATTTGCAATGGCAGTGGTCTTCAAAAAAAAAGCAAGACGTTGGTATAATCGATCAAAAAATATCTACGGATCTATAGTGGCTCAGGGTGAATATGAACCAGTTGCTGCTTCTTATATATTCCGAAAGCTTCTTCAGTTTGTTAATTTCATATGAAAATATTGGTAGTACTTTCAAAGCAAGCCCTTCAATCAGTGTTTCTTAACTTATACAAAAATCCCGAAAATTCAAAGAAATTTCAAATAACAGGGTAAGGCAAATATTTCAAAATGATTTTTAATTATGCAATTTTGAGAATTTTCAAATTTCACGCTAGAATTTAAAGTAATTTCTGAGTATGGAATTGTGAAGCCCATTAAATTCTAGTCTCAGGAATTTCAAGAGTCCAGACTGTTAAAAATTTCGTTGCTTTTTGAAAATTTTTTTCCGATATGGAGTTTGGTATTTTTTTTCCATAAAAATTGAAGAAATATGTCAAGCTAATATGGGAGAAAATTGAAAATAAAATTGTCAAAATATCAAGCAAATTTGTAAGGTATTTGAGACTTGATGGTTGTGGAACTAGTATATAATAAGCTAGAAAACTGCATAGTCAGAATTTATTTAAAAAAAAAATAAAAATTTGCCACCCCCTGTTTTTTGAAATTTCCTGGAATTTTCGGGATTTTTGCATAAGCTGCCCAAGACTGATTCAAAAAAATTCTATAAGAGCAATATCTTTGTTTTTATATAAAATTACCAAAAGAGTTTTAGCTGAAGATGTTTTTTCAATATAATAGAAGATCTTACGGGATCATTTTCACTGTGAGTCACTGTATATATTCATTCTACAAAATGCGTGTCACTAACTCCTTTTCTGCAGTAGCGAATTGGTTCACGAGTTCATAAATTTTCGAAAAGCATTTCTATTTAATACTCCCAAAAAGCTATGCACAATGTCGTCGTTGCTAAGGCTTAAATGTGCTACCAGCACGTACTCGTAGCACTTTGCATCAGTTTACCAACAAACAATTTTTCCACCTTCTTGAACTCATACTGGAGAATTCGATTGATGCTTTTTTTACCTTTTTCCTTTTTTCTTAAACTTCCAGGAATTTTTAAGTAATTCATCACTTCAGCGGCTTCCCTTCTTTACACTTTACATGTAGAAAGGTTTTGCACTGTGTTGCCGAAATAAATGCCGGATAATATTTCGATACACTGAGTGTCTGACTGTCGCGTGAAAGGTTTCATCCTTCAAAATCCTGCACCAAAAATAAACTGGAAAAGCTTACAACTTATTGTTGCAAATTGGGTACCAAGTAGATTATTTCAAGAAATTGTTTCTTTATTTCTTTTCGGGGAAATAATTGTGATTTCCATGTAAACATATTTATGAGTATGTATATTGAGGGCCTCCAGCGATAGCAGAGAGTGTAATTTAGTGATGGGCTTCGTGATAACACCATTTAGGGTGCGTTCGCCGACATCTTAGATGCACCCGTCTCGTTCTCGGTGCATGATTTCCACTCGATATATTGTTTTACTTGATGATAGAATTTGAACGTTTGTCCATAGACAACGCTTTTAAAGGTAGGTGAGATAGTCGCACTTCCAGCTTTCGCTAAACTGATGTTGCATAACTTTTAGTTGTTGTTGTTGTTAACAGTGCTTCGCCCTGCCCCAGATTGGACAGGGTTACACAGAAATAACAGCCCTTGGCCGGGTGAAAAAACCCGGGTCATTCCGGTGCGATAGAACCGGCTGTTTTGGGAATGTAACTTTTAGTCTTTCCCATCAGTTATCAGAGAAATATTTTTTCCGATTCGGTTCAGAAAGGGAGAGCGTGGCTGTCTTATGGGTACATGGGTGGAGTAAATGACCCGGCATGGGAGCGGTAAAGTTACTTTTGTCCTGAAAAAACTCTTAGATAAGGCTCTTAAATTAGTGCGGAATCAATAAGACAGAGAACTCCTCATAGGTAAAGGGATGAGTTCCGAACGACTTCTTTAAGTCGGTTTTGAAGCAGCAATTTTGCCAGAATAACAGAGTCGACGTCGATTTCAGCGTTTTCAATTATTTGGTAAGCTATATTCATAATTGTCCTTACTAAATCTTCAAAAGAATCCTGCAAAACAAAAAGGATAAAAACTGATGTGTAAGCGTCCAGTTCCAAGTAGCAAAAATAGTCGTTGAAATGTAGCTGCGACCATTTTTGTGACTTTAAAGTCTTGAGCCACTCACGGACGCGTAATATATATATTCCTGTAACGCGCTTGCAGACAAAATGTGGAGTAATTTGTTGGTAGCCGCGACATTCCTACAACATACCCAGCAACGTTCCATTGAAGTTACTGTTCCGTAGCAATGATGTCACCGCGTGGTAACTACAACTTTCAGGGAAGTTTATGTAAAAAACCTCTCTTTTTAACTTGTTGCTTGCTTCATCTTGCAATTTATTTCGTATTTATATGGATCCTTGTCCAATTATATAATAATATATTAAATTGGATGTAGAAACTATTATAATTTGGTTAAAATATTTAATTAATTCAATGGCGGCATAAGATTTATCTGAAAAACAGGGTTATCTTAGAATATATAACTCTAAACTTTAAAGTAATTAATGCTGACTTTAGTGTCGGAAACTAAATGCAATCTACTTCATAATGAATTTAAGAGGTGAAAATCACTTTGCTGTAGCCATTGATAATGAAGTCTAGCTCCACAGGTAACGGCGACGTTATTATTATTATTAAATATGACTTACAAGTTCCATAACTTTAAAGGGACAATGGAGGGCAACAAAACATCAGGGAATTATAGCAGCTACTTTAAAATTGCATTTAACTAACTAAGTTTTGACTAATTTAAGGTTGCCTCCCTAGTAACCACGACGTTTCAAATACCGGTAATGCTACTTAAAATGTAAATAATTATGAAGTCACTATTAGTGGCAGATTGTACCTTACAGCGAATGCAAATTTTTAAAATAAAGTCACTTATTCATCAAAGTCACGCATTTGGTGGTAGTTACGTAATCATTACACGCCGTTACTATTACTTTGGTGTTATTTGGGTTTTATTTAAATTAAATTTTTTTGCTTAAAACAAACATTGATATCTTAAGTTAAATCTATATTTATCATTATCAGGAATCACGCCTGTTATTGCCAAGTTCGGTTCTATAGCCAGAATAGGTCGTACTACTATTACCAGCCGGACATTCGGTACAACCCTTGTTTTGTATGAAAACAACTGCAGGAAAATACTCGTACTCCAGAAAAAGCAAGTGTTAGTGAATAGGCTGTAAGTTTAACTTTTAAACAAGAACAATTAAATTACTGCTAAGCATTTGAATTAATTGTATGTGTGTGTTGGTGCATGTGTATTTGTATTTGTTTAGAAGACTGTAAGTTGATGTTAAATTTAATATAATTTCTAAAATAGTTTAAAACAATAAAAAAGTTTTTTAAAAATTTTGCTATTTACCTACTTGTTACGTACATACATACATTGTAAATACATGCTGACATATGTAAATGTTAAATTTAAAACTAAATGTGTGACTAAACTAATTTTAATTGAAATTTCAACGAAAATTAAAATAGTTCGTCATAAAGCAGCTTGTAAAGCGGAAAGTTTATGCTACACGCATGTGCCGTGGAGTTTCAATACAATGAATTAGAAACATACAGATGTAAGTACACTCATACGATTAGTTGTAATTTGTTATATGTTTCGAATTATATTTACATAGTATTAAAATTCATATTGTAAATGTTGAAGATAAATGCAAAATAAAATTAATGCAAATGCTGTAAATTATTTATCATTCAAATTAGCTTCATTTCAATAGAAAATATGCGCAATGCATGCCCTAATGAGCTTAACTCAGCTTTAAGGCGAAGAATGTAAGAAGACCCAGTAAGGTAAGTAGTTTCGAGGGAAAATCCAAGCAAATCTTATAACCGTCTATAATTTCATATCATGGGGTACTTTACTTGATATTCGCTGTTTTAGTCAGTGAGGGATAAGGTTAGTGCATACACTAGCGTTTATAAAGAAAGATGTGCCATTTTTTTTTTGTTATTTTAATATACCATACACTCTTACATGCTTATTGTTAATCGCCGTTTCTTATTCTACATTTCGATGCTGGGTAAAATACTTTCTGTTTGTCTAAAAAAAAAATTTCTAAGAAAAACGTAAGCAGGACTCATAGTGGAATCACAAGGTGAAGTAAATAAAAAGAGAGAAAGCGTACGCTAACTGAAATCGTACGGGTATAGTTTCCAGGTAAAAAAAGGGATAAAAAATTTGTTAAATTTAATTACTTTCTTACTTTAACAATAGCAGAAATTGCGTTTTTGTATTTTAATCAAACGGTTTCTTCGGTGATCAACAATGATATGTGAAAGGGGTCGCACCCATGACGAAACCATTGACTGTCACTTTACTACATTCTACGACGATTAAAGGGATTCCGGCCTTTCTCTCTAGTATGGAAAATTTCACAATTAAAATATCTAGCTTTACAGAGGTTTCTTCCTCAAACAATTTCAAGAAAGGTCTGCGGAGATGGTAGATCTTGTTCTGAGTCGATATTAAACTGTAGTTAGCTCCAATGTATAGGGGAAACTAAATAGCATACCACCACAAATTGGGTTAGAAGCTTCTCCATAAAAGTTGTCACAATTGCCTTATGAAACTAGTACTTATCAGTGTTGGGCGTTAATCAATTCAATTTTTAATCGATTTATTAATTGCTTAACAAAGTAATTGCAATTAGAGCAATTGAAGTAATTACAAAAAATAAATTGATTTAAAATGAATTCCAATAAATATTTTAACTGCTTGTTGCAATTAAATGATTTAAAATTAAATTAGTTTCAATTTGAAAAATTCGAATTAATTTTTTAATTGTATTATAAGCAATTAATAATAATTAACCATTTTTTACAATTACCCGGGTAATTCTGGATTGATTTCATGCAAATATTCAATACAATTTATCAGGGGCACAGAAATTTTACGAAAGTGTTATTTGAAAGAAATCAATCAATTTTTTTTCCATATATATAAGCTACATGTTCTTGCAGTAGAAGTTTGTCGCAATAAAACACCACGGTACCCAGCTAATAATCTACTAGATAGCGTCCGGGTAGCGTGTTTATTGTTAAATTCATAAATCAATTGTAATTAACAAATTGTAAGTTATAGAGAAACACAGTTAATAATTAATTAAATGTTAATCGCGAGCATTACAATTAATTATTTGTTAATTGTACATTTATACTTCAAACGAAAAAAAAAATGTTTAATTGAATAAAATAATTAATATTTCTGAGTTTCAATTTTTTGCATGTTTGTGAAATAAAACGAAAGGTAAGTAAAATATTGGTCTACTTTTTGCACTGACATAAATAAAGTATTTATTTACTTTAATATATTTTTAAAAACATGAGCTGTCTATTTAGAAATTGCACAAACACCAGATCTACGTGCAAAGAAAGCAAACTAATTTATTTTGTTGTGTTGATCTTCCGACAGGGTAGTAAGCTGATTTTTGTTGGAACGATTTTCCGTCATCCCTTGTCAAGTTTGGTTTTGTGACAAACCGGTTTCGGCGTTCTGCCATTTTCAACGCCTAGTTTCGTTCTGGTCTGGTTCTGGTCAAACTAAAGTCCTGGATATTTGGAAAATTTTATTTCTCATGCTAAAAAATGTCTAAATTTAGAAGATACAATTTTGAAATGATTTTTTTTGGGTAGGATGTATTTGGATTACGATATTTGAATAGAAAATATAAACAAAATAAAAATCAAAATGTATCCAAAAAAATTAAAAAAAAATTACAACTAAATTATTAAAAAATGTACCTTATTGTTTAATTTTTGGTGCTTTTTCTGACGGTAAGCTATTTCCAAAGGTTTTTTTTCTTTGTGCAGGTGTTAGAAAATATCCTTAATTCTCATCTATTCATTCATTAGCATACTTATTTCCACGCTGTGACAACGGGTGTTCTCACCACATGAACCATGAAAATAAAGCTAAAAATTCGCGTTGCAAAAACATGAAAAGCTTTGTCTCTGCGTTAAAAACATCTGAAAATATTTTATTTAAGTATTAACGAAATACAAATATATATGTTGACTTGGAAACAGAGATATATAATTTGTACCATTTGCAAAATTTTAAATCAGTTGTATGGTTCCGATTTTGTAAGTATTTTTATATTTCTTATATTCAAAAAACATCCCCTTAAATATTACAAAAATTACCAAAACAAATTGTTTCTGAGGTGGGGCCGCTCTTTGCACAACTGACAAAAGGTGCGAATGACAACCAACACAGTTTAGGTCAAAGTGGAAATACTTTGATTGTCTTGTGCCATGATGTAGCACTTTTCTCATAACAGACACTCTACATACATGGTTGTTTTTAAGAAGGGGTAGAAAAAAGGAGCAAAATTAAGTTCCGTTTTTTTGAAGGTATTAGAAATCGTCAAAAAGGTCTGAATAATACCAGTACTAACCTAGTATAAATAGAAGCAGAAGGAACTTTACTTGTATAAATATAAAACTAGTTTATAATGTAGTTATAACAATTTTGAGAAGAATAATGGTTTTTAGTAGACATTGTTATTGCAATTACTTCGAAGTGCCTAGCCGCCACGTCCATTCTGGCAATCGTTGTACCTTAATATATAACAATATCAATACAGACTTAGGCTGGCTTAGCGTTCATTATCTACTTGCTAATTGCTTTGTATATGAACATAAACGAAAACGTACCCCATGATATTTTTACATGATCAAGGGCCGATTTGCATTGCAAAACTATTTAAGCTGCAGGCTAAACACCGCGAAGGCGTTTCTCTCTCTCTATGGCGCGATATAAAGGGTGTTTTTTTTAGGGGTATAGAACTTTGAATTGAAATAAAACACAAGAAAATCGTTTTAAGGTCCATCAATTTGGCTTTATTGGAAGGATAATTTTATGCCATTAATGTTTAAATATGATTTCGGGCATGTGGCCGCCGCGGCTGGCTCGAATAAAGCCAATTCTACAGGTCCAATTTTCAACCACTTTTTCGGGCATATGGGGCCGTATGTCGGCAATAACGCCACGAATGTTGGCTTCCAATTCCCCTAACGTTTCTGGTTTGTTGGTGTAGACGAGCGACTTCACATATCCCCAAAGAAAATAATCCAATGGTGTCAAATCACACGACCTTGGTGGCCAATTGACAGGTCCATTCCGCGAAATTATGCGCTCATCGAATGTTTCCTTCAATAAATCGATTGTGACGTGCGCTGTGTGGCATGTAGCGCCGTCTTGTTGGAACCACAACTCATCCACATTCATGCCATCCAATTCGGGAACAAAATAGTCGGTTATCATGGCTCTATACCGGTCTCCATTAACGGTAGCTGCCTCTCCAGCATTATTGCGGAAGAAGTATGGCCCAATGACTCCACCAGCCCATAGAGCACACCAAACAGTCAGTTTTTGTGGATGTAATGGCGTTTCAAGGGTCTCATGTGGATTCTCTTCACTCCAAATGCGGCAATTTTGCTTGTTGACGTAGCCATTCAACCAAAAATGAGCCTCATCACTGAACAAAATTTTGCGATGAAAATCAGCATCGAAATCAATCTCATTTTCGGCCCATACACCAAAATCACGACGCATTGCATGGTCTCGCGGCTTTAATTCTTGCACAAGCTGGATCTTGTAAGGTCGCAAGCCAAAGTTGATGGACAAAGCTCCAATTGCTGTGCACGGTGGCGAATCGATTCATTCGGGTCCTCTTCAACACTTTGCTCTACAGCGGCAATTGTTTCTTCGGTGCGCACTGTTCGACGTCTCTGCGGATGCGTATTATCACATAGAGTAAACGTTGTGCGAAAACGATCCATGGTTAACCGAATTAATTGCTCTGATGGACGATTATGTCGACCATAAAATGGACGGAGCTCACGGTAAACTTCGCGAACTAAACCATTATTTTCGAAATAAATTTGCACGATTTGCAAGCGTTGTTCTTTTGTCAACCTGTTCATGATGAAATGGCAAACCAAACTGAACATAAATGACATTAGAGTTGCCAGATTTGACCACAAAATGCCAGTTTTATCTCTATTCAAAAAACAAACCTGTACAACAGGTATATCATCATAAACCTCCTAAGAGATTTTTGCGCCAAGCTTCTCTTCCAATTTGTGGTGTGCCGATTTGAATTTTCCCTACAAATTGGTGGGACCTACAGTTTTTTGCCGAACGGCATCTACAAAGGAGACGAATTTTTGCTGAGAAGCCTGTCATGGCAGAAATACACTCGGAGAGTTTGCCAAACCACTGCCGAGGGGCGACCCCGTTTTGAAAAACTT
This sequence comes from Merzomyia westermanni, assembly GCA_949987695.1. NCBI lineage: Eukaryota > Metazoa > Arthropoda > Insecta > Diptera > Tephritidae > Merzomyia > Merzomyia westermanni. The sequence continues at coordinate 76,642,949 of OX465290.1, forward strand.
TTTTCAAATCACTTTTGATGTTACCTGTACCAGGGCTCGAACCATGGACCTTCGGTGTGGTAGGCCGGCAACACTACCTTCACACCACGGCGGCCGCCAAGGCGAAGGCGTTTAACGCAACAAAAACCAGCTGGGAGTCTCTAGAAAAGGAGTTTTTCTCATTTCATTACTGAATGCTGATAGACAGTTTGATAAATTTCTGGTACGCTGACAGTCACCATTAAGCGAGTCTAGGCCGCGTCATTGATTTCACGGATATCTCGTTCCGCTTTTAGTAAAGCTAGAGAGGCTCTCAGTAAAATTACGAAAGTTGCCTTCGTCAACCTTATTAAACATGACATAGTGCGGAGTTCCCGAGATGATTGACCAATGGTTTTCAGTTTCCCTTAGCTTAGAGTATGGAGCTCACGAAATGCAAAGCCCAGGGTAACACCGTGCTACATACGAAACCTTTTATAACTAAGCCATGAAATGTACGCAAGCAGAAAAAATTATAAGGGTTCAGAATTTTGGTTGCTATCTTGCAAATTCATGACTATGAATGAGCTCAAGGTCACTAATAATTTTTCTATAGCGAAAATTATTATTGTTTGCCACCTATTTGAAAAAATTAAAAAAAATCAAATATCAAATAGAAGTATTTTAATTCACACCTCAACAATAATAGCGTTGCCATCTAATACCATTATTTGAATTTTTTGGCCCTTTTTAATGAACTAATAATAAGGTAGTATGTTACATTTCAAGCTCTCCTACGTAAGCGTTGTGAGTAGTGGCTTTACACAGTTGCCATTTATTTGCAATTGAGTGAGATATGTCAATAAGGCTATTAACCTTCTGCGTACTTCAACAAAAATAGGGTTGGCACCTAAGAGCTAAGAAATGACTGCCTTACTATGTCGGGCGCCCAAAATCCGTTTAGACCGTTACGCGCGATTTACGTAAGTAAGTAGGTTAGATTAGGTTAAGAGAGCACATATGGCATATCCCAAGCTTCCACCCGGAGGTACTTATGTCCATTATGAATGATCTTATTGCGTGCCAGGTGGCGCACATTCTTCCAACCAGGTATGACTCACTTAATCCTTTTTACACCATTTACTTTCGTATATGAACTTGAGAAGTAGCCAAAGATCCACATACCTCACTTCTGCACGGCTGTGAAAAGCTACTAAACCCTGTTCCGATTTCCCCCTATAGAGATACTTTACATTCTGCGCCCCGAAGTCAATAGCTGACGTGATATAGTCCGTTTCGGCTGTTGATCCCATGTAGTACCTTTGCCAAGTCATCTAATATCGTCACGTGTACGTACATAGTTGGCTGGATTTCAAATGTTAGATTCCCTCATCCTGAGACCTCCTTTTGCGGCCAAGCCCAGAACGAACAAGTGCAGCGGCAGGTGGAAGATTACGTCTAGCCCGTCCTAAGGTTCGCCAGTTACCGCGCCTGATATACCCAGACACTTGATTACTATTTTCATTTAGTGCGTTTCACCCGACTAGAGTTCCATATATTCTTATCGATCGGATGACTTTGTTGTACATTCCGTGAATGATGAACGGTGATAGTCACCAGTTCTTACCGAAGCCTCTCTTGCAGGTTTAGTACGCTGCCAGAGCCTCCCTTGAACTCCCTTTAATATTCTCGCTTTCACCAATTTAGTTTCCTTTCGAGAATCATGACAAGATTTATCGTCGTACCTTCAGTCTGGGTAGATTTTACGACGGATTTTTGTTGTTCGAGTGAACAGGTCAAGCTGCGTTTTTGCGGGATCTACCCCCAGCCCGTTTTTTCTGGTCCATCGCGAAATATCTCAAAGCACTGTCCCTATGAGTTTACTTATCTTTGGGAGAAATTAACCCGTGATCAGTATCACCAAGTTATTACTTTCTTCACTCCATATTGATTTAAATGCTATTACAAATTAGAGCAACCAGCAAACAGGTCTTGTCAGTCGGCCCACAAAATATATGACAATGTGTGTGATAATAGATTTAAGTAAGTATAAAAATGGCTAAAGACAAAAATTCAATTTTTATAAGGAGCAGTTCGAAATTTAAATATTTTAGGTAAGTAAATTCAAATAGTCTATATGGTCCACTATTTCAACTGAATGTTGGCATCTCACTCACTAAAAAAAATTCTTTTAGGTCATCAAAAAATGTGCACGATAAATTGTAAATGTTCATAACGGTAAGGTTATTCAAATTTGGTCAATACCTTTCGCAAATGTTGTTGTAGTGATGCTTTACTTAGTCCTCACAGGTAAAATATCATAAGCGGTTGCTACAGTTCGCTTTGTACTGGAACAGCAGTTCAATTGGATTTAATAGGATTTTGCTCTTCTTTTGTACTGACCAAATTTTGAAGAGCTTACTTAAGCCGCTCTAAAAGCTTTTCTTAAATTTTTGTTTGCTGATTTTGTCTACTTTAAATGAACTCCTTAAATTTAAGTGGATACAAATTTTTTTTTACTGATTAAGTTATTAGGAAACTTATAAAGCTGTTAACTACTCAACTTCGTTCTGGCCAATCTAAAGTTTTAACAAGAAATCTCATTGAGTCGAGTTTTTACTTTCATTATTTGATTTTGCGCAGTCTTAAATTTATCTAAAAATTTTTCTCTGTAAAAATTTCATAAATTGAAAATAAAAAAGGCGTCAGTACCAATTACTCGTTGAGTGTGATATGTAAACATGTGTATCCTGCACATAAATTTAATTAAATTAGAGATCGTCCAGTGCTTGAAATTGAACCACAAAACTTTATTTTATTTTAGTTAATAGCTAGTCCTTTCAATTGCCTTCTTTCACTTATTTCCTCTGCTGTTCCACTCCTTTAATATTTTTTCCTTTTATGTGCTTATCTCTTCTTTCTTTCCTTTCCTTTCCTTTCCTTTGCTTTCCTTTCCCTTCTCTTTTTATTGTTTTCAGCGACAAAAACACTCCCCGAAAGTTTTTGGGAGTGTTGTCGGAATTGACAGTCCTTTGCCGGATATGAACCAGGTAAGCTCCGGTACTCCCTTACGGTACATACCCGACTGTCTGGGAACGACTTGATGTGACCAGTGAAACCTTCTATGTCATCTCACCCGCTCCTTTGCAAAGGAAAAAGAGGTTGGCAATCAGAGCTGAGAGGTATCACTACCCTTTGTGAATTTTAGTCGCCTCTTACGAAAGGCAACCTACCTCGGACATATTTTAACCGCCCAATCCTCAGGGGTCTTTCCCTTCTCTACCTTTCCTTTCCTTCCCATAATTTTTTTTTTTTTTTTAATTTTATTTTATTTCATTTCATTTTATTTCATTTTATTTTATTTCATTTCATTTTATTTTATTTTATTTTATTTTATGTTAATTCATTTCATTTCATTTTATTTTACTTTATTTTATTTTATTTTATGTTAATTCATTTCATTTTATTTTATTTTATTTTATTTCATTTTATTTTATTTTATTTTATTCTATGTTAATTCATTTCATTTCATTTCATTTTATTTTATTTTATTTCATTTCATTTCATTTTATTTCATTTCATTTTATTTTTTTTATTTTATTTTATTGAATTTCATTTTATTTTATTTTATTTTATTTTACTTTATTTTATTTTATTTTATTTTATTTTATTTTATTTTATTTTATTTTATTTTATTTTATTTTATTTTATTTTATTTTATTTTATTTTATTTTATTTTATGTTAATTCATTTAATTTCATTTTATTTTATTTTTATTTTATTTTATTTTATTTTATTTTATTTTATGTTATTTTATTTTATGTTAATTCATTTCATTTTATTTTATTTTATTTTATTTTATTTTATTTTATTTTATTTTATTTTATTTTATTTTATTTTATTTTATTTTATTTTATTTTATTTTACTTTATTTTATTTTATTTTATTTTATTTTATTTCATTTCATTTCATTTCATTTCATTTTATTTTATTTTATTTTATTTTATTTTATTTTATTTTATTTTATTTTGTTTTATTTTTTTTTATATTATTTTATTTTATTTGATTTTATTTTTTTTTTTATATTATTTTATTTTATTTTAAGTTATTTTAAGTTATTTCATTTTATTTTATTTTATTTTATTTTTTTTATTTTATTTTATGTTAATTCATTTCATTTTATTTTATTTTATTTTATTTTATTTTATTTTATTTTATTTATTTGTATTTCATTCCACAAAGATTACACAAAGAAAACAAATTAAACCGTCTTGAGTATTCTGAGCTAAAATTAATTTAACATGAATAATCACTTATTTTGTTTTTGTAAACACTGTGTATATTTATGATAAACGCAGTTTCGTTCGTCTTTTTGCCGATAGCATAGATCGTGTTTAAGCACGATTACCGAATAATAACAATCAGCAGAGCACTTGCATAAAAAAGGTATAGACAAAGGTAGAGGCAGACGAGCTGGCAGATGTTAAGCGTCTTAACTTTGGTGGACTGCTCCTACCAAGCCCAAAGATGTTTTCACATCAAAATATCGATATATATATATATATATGTACGCACATGGTTTTCTTTATTGATGTTATAAATTCGACTGCTGAGTGGAAAATCACCTTATTTCAAAATATTTTCCAAAAATGTCCTATCCCAGAATTTCTTTGAAGAAAGCCCCGCCTCAAAATGTTTTTCAATAACGCCCTATTTCAAAATTTGGCTTAAGAACGCCCAATCTCAGAATGAGTTTCAAAAATTCCCTATCTGAACGAAAATTCAATACATTTTTAGCTGAGATAGGGGGTTTTTGAATGAAATTGTCAGATAGGGCGTTGTTGAAAAAAATTTTGATATAGGGCGTTTTTGAAAAAGAATTTGAAATAGGGTGATCTTCCACTCAGCAGTCGAATTGTTGGGTAATATCTTAAAAGAGAATTTTGAATCATAACCTCAATATAAAAAGTTTTACTTCTATACGACGCCTGGCGCATCATCAGTTTACAATCGAATTTTATACTGTTTAAATGCAAAAAAAAACAACATACTTGCAAGAAAAATCACCAATTGTTTTATTACATTTATACATATATATATACAAGAGTGCAAGTTCTCAAGAAAGTAATGAATGGTAAATTGTAGCATGCGCAAGTCAAATAAATATTAATCAGCTACTTGAAAACAGCATCATTATAAGCTCGTGATTAATTACATATGAACACATAAGCTTGGACATATGTAACATATTTGTATTTGTAAACTACCAAGTGGGCAATAAATCGCACTCAATTTTACAACAAACATCAAAAATATATTTTCAACATGTAAGCTTTATACCTTTCATGAATACGCATCACAATTTTAAGTGTCCGATCCTTGCTTACAATAAATGCAACCTCTGCAAAAATTTCAGGGTCTTACCTCGTTAATTTAAAGATACATAGTCCAAGCCCCGTTTATCGGGAAAAATGTGTTGTATGGGGGCTACACGATATATTGGTCCAATCTTGATGACTTTCACTACACACATTACATATGTAATAAGCTCTCCTGCTGCTAAATTTTGTATTCCTCGCTATTAAATTGCGAGATGTATAGCCCAAACCCCATTTACCGGAACAATCGATTGTATGGGAGCTATGCGTTGTATTGATCCGATCTTGTTGGTTCCGGCAAATGATTAATACATTACAAAATGGCTGCTCCATATCATATCCATTTTAGCGAGATATCTCTAGAACTGAGGGACTAGTTTGCGTTCAAACAGACAGACGGATAGACGGACTTGGCTGAATCGACTCAGCTCAGCGCTCTAATCATTTCGGTATACTTAATGGTGGGTCTCTTTCTTCTTCTCATACTTACAAATATCGGACCAAAGTTATAATACAATTTCATGTGCATGAAAGGTATAAAAATATTGCACATAAGAAGATTTTCAAGTGTATAAAAATAATAGTTTCATGTAAGAGGTTATCGCGTAGATCGCAGGGATTATGATCGTTGTACAGTTTGTACCTTTTTTATATATATTTTTTTTTTATTCAGAACGTGTTGTTTCAAACCAAGCCTATTCTAACCGCGTACCCTTTTAAATACGCTGCTGTGCACATTCTCTATTAACATTCTTTGTGAGGAACTCGCTGAACTCTGGAGATGGGCCCATATAGTTGGCCATGGCCTGATAGCTCGCCTTTAAAAATATCCCTTCAAATCGTTGGCCTATAGCAAGAATGTCAAAAAGTATTGCTCGATTAATATAGCAAACAATAAATTGCAATTAATTACTAGATATTAATCGATTTAACGAGATATTCGATCTTTTTATAGCAAGCGGAATTACTTGCTTTAAGCTTTTTATTGATTGTAGTAAAAAGTAGACGTTTTTTATTCGGATGCAATAAGCAACCTATGAATGAAATAACAAAGTGATTTTTTAATTTTTTTTTTTATTTAAAAAACATAGTTGTGCTAGCTTTTTTTTCCTTTTAATATATAAATGTTTTTAGGCGAGCAGGTACAATAGTTGTAATCTATTGTACGCAACCTTGAAAAGAATTCTCAGCTGTCTTATATTCAACAACTTACAACACTGGTTCGGTCTGTCAAATTACATTTTATTTCGTTGAAAATGTGTTGTCAAGGAACAGAAAGAAAACTTAATAACTGCTGGAAACCTTTGGTAAGTTAATCATTAGATTACAAATAATAATAGTACATAACAACTGATTTTGCATATATTTTATAGATTGCGCCCATGGATGTAAGAGGATTAATTTCCCTTCTATTCCACCTGAGATGAGACAAACACAGTGTTTCATTGTAGAAGGGCCACAGACTGTTGTACGATGTGCAGAATTGTAAAACCTTCCACCGATTATTAGGCTTGCTAAGCCAACACGGAGAAATCCACCCCTGATACGTCGCAGAGGTTCCTTCGCCTCTGAGGCTTCAAGTGCCGACGACGAGAGAGCTCATCGGCAATCTCGTTTCTCTGCATATTGCTATATCCCGGAACTCATATTAGAGACACAATCAGCCTTATTATGGTTGGCGTCGTCGACAGCAAACGTTGTTATGGCTATTCTCTTAGTCGTTATCGATACCTATTGACAGCTATCGACACGTAGTTGGTATTCACTAAAAAATGTCGCCGTTGACGACGAGCTCAGACGACGCCATTTCTGTCCACACCGTTCTTCATAACGACTAGAAGAATTTGTGAGTGACAATTGCTGAAATAAAAGTAGAAAACAAAATTTGTAAGTTTTTTTACTCTTTGCCTTGAAAATTGACAATTCTAATTTATTTATGTTTTACTCAAAGGATAGAAAATGAAAATTACAACTGTGGACCAATTCGAAACTCTTGTGGCGGAGTTAGAAAAAAACCCTCCAAGGTTGAAGTCGTTGCCGACACTCAGCTGATATAAACCTTGTCCCAAAAATCTTAGAGCTGTAGCCAATTTTATCAGTTTGGAAACAGATGTTGATCGGATTCCATCTTGCATATGGGGCTGGATTTTCTTCAGTACGTATTTAAATGCGGTTTTGTTCAACCGGAAATAGTCGGCTTTCTGTCTTATAACTTTCCTACGTATTTTTAACTGATTTTTTGACTCTTCATCGCTAGAACTTGAATTTGAATCCAAACAAAACAACATTTTTACAAATAAATTAGATACGAAAAAAAAAAGTTGATGCACAAATGTCAAATTGGTTGTTTCTCTAGATTTATCGATAAACTGTCGACGTCGTCGCAACATGCTTATTGAATACTAATTCTGTGGCGACGTGATGTGACGAACGACAAGAAGTGACGATGTCTGAAAAACGACATCGACGTCGACGACGCCAACCATAATAAGGCTGAATATGTCGAATTGTTAGGTTCATGGTCCACACATTTTCGTTGCTAATCCTTAGATATCGGAACGAAATACACTCGCTGAGTATGGGAGACGCATAAACAGTGGAGTGCTATGCTCTATGTAAAGTTTCCAATTCAAAATAGGTGTATTTCGCACTGTCTGAAGGGTTCAACTCTTGACCATTAAGAAAAGGTAGGTTATAACTTGGTATTTTCGCCTTAGTGAATAGTTCTAGCGCTGTCTCTGGGGATTCAATTTTCGTAGAGCGTCGAGAAACGACGTAAGTTCTCAATCACCTATTCAGTGCAATTTTTACAAATTTTGGAACGTTGCGGAATAATTTTGGATATCTCCAAGGCTGGAAAAATATTTCTTCGATGTTTGTTGGGTGTTGTTCTTGCTGCTCCTTTTTGAAATGTATTTGACATTTCGGTTACTGTTTTTTGGCATTTTGTACCACCTCATTCACAATGATGTAAATTTTTAACTCTGCAAAGCTTCTCAACACTTCTAGTTGAGTCGGTTATTGTGTAAGCATTTTCAACTAATTTCTGGTTGTTGCTTCCCATGTATTTTCCTAACCTACCCAACGATCTTTTCAAGGTTGCTTACAATAGCTTAAAACTAATGTTATCTAACATCGAACTAACGAACAAAAATCATACAGTGTCGACTTACAAATTTTGTTTAAAATAAGCTTTGGAAGAAAAAGTATCTGTATAGAAAATAATCTAAAAAAATCTATACTTAACCTAGACACTGGCTAGATGTTCCCAACAATAGACCCCTCTGTCTAGGGCCTGTTGGAGATCTGGGTTTAATAGGGTATGTTTCCCACTTTTACGGCCAATTTATCGTATATTCTATAAGGGTCGTGCCTAGCTTTTCAACGATTATTCACTTTGCGGGTCATATGCCATATAACTTGTAAAGGTCCTGCCTAGTTTTTCGTCGATTATTAAATTTATGTGACATTTAATTCAAGTTGTTGATTTGCTGACAAGTTTTCATTGATTGTAATAGCTCAATTTATAGAGAAGATGACTGTGATTTGGAGGTGCCCGGGTTCGATGCTGCATCAAAAGCAATGAATTGTTTTTTTAATTGGCATTGAATTGGATAGACATTACTACACAGGTCTTGTCTTAAAAAGCATTAACAAACTGGCTATGGTCTGTATATTTTTCCTTGGCAGGCTCATTATTTTAAAAGGGAAAACTAGCCAGGCCATAGGCAAAATTTATCACATTTTCTAGCCGGGTAATTTTGATAACTTTCTTGTTTATCTGTCCCGCCTTTGAGACGCTATTACATAGGTTTTTGAAACAAGCCATTCTGTGGGCACTATTGTACCAATTGTGGGGTCTTTTATATAATAAAATTTTAAACTTTGAATTTCAAAATGATTTTTGATATTTTTCAAATGGAAAGTATTGATGCAAAATCAATTATAGATTTAACAAAACTATTAAAAAACATCTGAAGATAAAAAAAATATTTTTGTTTTAAATGAATTAGAAGACCTGATCACGCTTTGCAGCGTCTCAGACTCAGCGTCGGACCGGGTCCGATTTTAATCATTATATCGCCGAAACCAGTTGTTATCGGAATATTATCACATCGACTTTTGTAGTACTGATTAGTACCTTTCGTTTAATACCCATATTGCACTAACACGTTTTGAGTCACCCAGTTCTACCTTTCAACATATTCAACCTATTTCAACATATTCTTCAAAAAATTACTATATGAGCGAATGCCCTATCCCATACCGAATTTTGAAAAAGTTATATCTTAATGAAAATTTAATACATTTTCAGTTGCGATATAGCGTTTCTGAGTCAAATGCTGGGACAGGGTGTTCATCCGCTGTAGATATATAAAAACTCAAATTTAGTTTAAAACTTGAACTATATAGTCTAAGATCTTAGAGCCGAAATTCATGTCTTATTTTCTGCGAAAAATGTGTAGCATAGAGTAATATGAAGTAATATAACTAACTAATTTATTCCGAGTGCCAACTTCGAGGTACAGGGTGCTAAATTCAAAGGCACAAGGTGCCAAAAATCACAGGAACATTACTAACTTTTTTAACTTTACTATTTATTTCAGTGTTTCGTTATTTGACACAATTCAAATAGAAATTCAAAATTAATATTGCCGCAGAGTTTTCTATAACTTCGCAAGAGGCTTTAATCCGTTACCGACCCCTTTATATGGTTGTATATACATGTTCTCCAGGGAAAAATGGTTCAAAAAAGATTCTATGAATTCCAAAAAAGCTTTCGGAGTAGTAAAATTAAATGTTCAAAAGTTTTTACAAAAAGTTTAAAAAATTGCTTAAGCCGATAAACGGTTTCAAATTTAAATCTAAGTTTTAAAGTTTCTGGTGGCATTGTAATGCAAGACGTCGCCTGCTCTGAAGACGCTTAACTAGTCCTACAACGAGTCTTAGAAGTACCTTCTTTGACCTTCGGAACCAATCGCATTTGTTGCAGGGCTGGGTATGTAAATATGTATTTCAAGCTCCAACACTACGTGTTTATGTTCAAAGAATTCTCGCGTATGAAAATCGCTTATCAATTGAGCGTATCATCAAAACGCTCACATATTTCTATAACGCGAGACAAAGTCATCGATTGCAAAACTGCCCATATAACAGCAAACTGGGGAGCACTCGCAGTGTTTATGTTGAACAAATAGCTAACGATAAGATGAATGCGGTGTGTTTGTTATTATTTTTAAATTCTTTTCTTTTTTTATTAATTCCAAATGTAATTGATAGGCGGCGTTGATTGGTCGCAACGATGCGCGCAATCGAAAAAATATTGTACAATATGCATAATATATAAAATTAAAAAAAATAAAATTGTTGAGACAACAAAAGCGACTCATTTATTCGTGATCGTAAACAAAGCAAGGCCGTTAAGACACAAAGCGCGCTCAGCTTCAACAGTTGATTGCGAGACGAGACACTATACAGTTGTTATACCCAGTCGGTTAGTGATACGCGCGCGCTTGATGCAACGCGCTACCATTGAAAATAGAAAAAATATATATTTTGCTTTATTTTTATGAATATCAAAAGACGCTTTTAGTTTGTGGATTAAAACTTTTTTTTTCACTAACACAACAACAATTTCATAAAATATTGTAATGCTGCGCTTACGTAATCGAATCATTTCTTTGCGCCGACTGCTGCTACTCCTTCAGCTAGTGCAATTCTTCAACTGCTCACTGAACGTGGTGACCGCAGCGCGCAGCATAAATCGTCAGCAATTGAAGACAATTGAAAGATATATGGATCCAAGCGCTGATCCATGCAATGATTATTATCAATACGCGTGCGGTAATTGGCAAAATGTGCACGCGGACGCAGAGTATTATGAAACTATCGGATTGATCGATTACAAAGTTGATTTAGAATATGCGCAAGTTTTGAATGGCGTGCGTAGACGACGGCGTCAACATGGCGAACCTACATTTGTGCGCAAACTGCTCGACTACTATAAATCCTGCCTAAGAGTTTACGCATATACGCCACAATTGTACCTGGATTGGTTGCAAGAGCATGAACAGCTGGCATGGCCAACGGTATTGCCGAGCAATGCACGTGGCGCTTCAAAGCGTCGCAATAAAGCGGTGCGCTACGATTGGCTGCAAATGTTGGCAGTGCTACGCAAATACGGACTAAATGCGGTATTTATTGAGGAAACAATTATACAGCGGCGTGATAATGCGCGCGCCTCTTCAATTGATTTGGATAAGCCAGTATTGAATGGTGGTTTTCAGCCGATACCGCATAAAGGTTTTCTGCTGATTATGGAATATTTAGGTGTTACAAAAACCGAGCGTAGAGATGCGCTCTGGGATGCAGTGCATGAATTTGAGGCGAAAATCAAGAGTTTAGATTTTGTAGAAGATACAACGGATGAGGGTGAGGAAAGCGCTGCAACGCAACGCGAAACAACATTATCTGAGTTAAATATACCATTTCTGACGCGCTATTTAGATATTGTGCTCGGTCAACCCGTTGATCCGCATATGAAATTGACCATACAAAATTTGCCATATATACGTTTGCTGCTCACCGTGCTGGACGAACATGAACCGGAGTTTATATGTCGTTATTTGATGTTGCGCTTTCTTTGGTACCTAAATGTCGATGGACCGCGTAATTTTCTTAAAGGCGATTGCGTTTCACATACGCGCAGCATGATGCCGCTCGCCATGACTTGGCTGTATGAGCGCCACAACCCGGAATTAATCGATGAGAAGTCCAACATTGAGGCACTCTTTCACAAACTATTGGCGCATTTCACACAAACGCTGCATAACAATGCAAATAATTTCGATTCACACATTTTACGTTTTCTACAAGACAAAATCGATACAATGCGCATTAAAGTAGGCAATCTGCCGCGTCCTGCCACAAATCGCCAAGTGGAAGCTTTTTACGCTGCATTACAAATTGACGTACATGATTTTTATGCCAATCACTTGCGTTTGCTACAACATTTCACAGGCGCCAAACATAGACGCCTCGAGGAGTTACTCGCCCATGATGATACATTTTTTCACCTCGAAGATCCTGAAACTGGCGCTAGCTCCTCGCCATACTACTTGCTACGTTCGAATGTTGTTATTGTGCCGCTCACACTACTGCACACACCCATTTATCATCCACAATTGCATGAGGTCTTCAAATATAGTTCATTGGGTTTTTTGCTCTCGCATGAGATTACACACGGTTTCGATGATAGTGGCGTTGAGTTTGATAAGCGCGGTAATATGCGCGGTCCATCGGATCGTATTAAGTCAAATCGCATATTTGATTCGAATTTGAATTGTTTACGTTCGCGTAATCCGCAAATTGTTGATGAGAAAATTGCTGATGTGAGCGGTTTGCGTTGGGCATATGAAGCTTATTTCAAGGGCGGCAATGCGAGTAACAGCGCAGGGGACATGTATGCCAATGCACGTCCGCTGCACTTTACTAGCCTCTCACCGGAACATGTGTTCTTTTTGAATTTTGCGCAATTTTTTTGTGGCGCACCAGCAACGAACTCACGTGATATTGAATTCAGCGAGCATGGTTCGGATAAGGAGCGCGTTTTAGATGCTTTAGCGAATTTTGGTGAATTCGGACGCGTTTACGATTGTCCGTTGGGAAGTCGAATGCATCCGCAGCGCAAATGTCAACTTTGGAGATAACAAATGTGGGGTGTATTTTTTGCTTTGGCAATCTGGAAAACAAAAAATGTTTGTGCGCGTTAGTGTTGATTGGCTTTCTGTATTTAAAGAAATGTGTTACTATTTATATTAGCGAACATTATTTTTAAGCTAGTGTTTAGTTGCTAACGTATAGTTTGTTTTGTATGTATAGGTTTTTTTTCTTTCTAAAGTGTTTAGGGAAAGATATTTTGATAATTTGCAATACGCTGCTATTTTTGATGTTAATAAAAATGTAAATATTTGTAAAATCAAAGGCCCGTAGTCATAGTCAAATTAAACTTGAGTTTTATCTACTTAAACATGATTCTAAAATAAACATTATTTCATGTATGTCATAGTCAACTTAAAATACATTTTACGTCTAAGGCCAGGTTTTTCAGTACAAGTTCAACTCAATTTGTCAGTTAAACTAAGCCTAAACTTGTTACGCAGTTTTTCAGTCAACTTTAAACGAAGTTTAAACGTAGTTTAAGCGCCCAATTTGGCAGAGTTAAACTCTAGTTAACCTGTCAGCTGTTTGCATATTTGATGGTTTTGGTTGTGAAACAATAAACTGAACGCAATTAAAGAAGGACGATATTTTTATATTTAATTAAATACTGGATATATCATCTGATGAAAGTGATTATAGTGATGGAGAAATTAGCAAAATCCTAACTATTGCAATACTGAGGAGAATCAATGACGTTGAATATGTAACCTATGTTATCTGTTGCCTTATCTAGATAAAGAAAAAACCAATGTTGCCGTATAAAAAGCAAATCTTAAAAGCGGCCTTAAACTTTCACTGAAAAACCGCTCTGCAGTTCAACTGGAGTTCAAATTTATGCCGAGTTTAAGCAAACTTAGTTTAAACTGAGCTTAACCAAGGACTGAAAACCCGGGCCTAAGACGGAGTTTCACAGTATGTGTCTATGGTTGTGTTTGTGATATTGCTTACTCGAAGACTTATACTATACCATAGTATACTATGGTTTATGAATCAAATAGTTGACACAGGGTGACCTTGCAAAACATAAAAAATTGCTTTATACCGCCAACCAATCAAATTTTTTTTCATAAGGGGACCTTCATTTTAGCTGAAATTTTTGTTTAATATGACTATGAATGACCAACATTTTAAATGTCGTTTTATGTTAAGTAAAGATTTTAATTAAACCACGTGTTAAGCAACGACTGTGATTACGGGCCAGAGAAAATATGAAATTGTTTCCATTATTGTGCAATACAATAGCAACATGAATTAGTTGGACAATATGTGATTTAAAATTGGTTTATTTTTCTATTAAATACTACATAGTATATATCAAGGAAGTGAATTTTCAGCATATTTGTATGACGAATGAGGACGAAATAATAAATGCATTTTCTATTCATAATTCAAAAATTTTAGTGACGAGTGTTAAGTTATTGGTTATTCAAATAATTTTGATTTGCATTTGAGCATTTCGTTATTTTCGAGGCTATTTCATTTACACCAAATCAAAATTATTCTACAGGTATGACTATTTTCAATTACGGAGCTCTTTATTTGTGAGAAATTTAATAAGATGATCAGAAAAGTCCCGAAATGTTTTCGAATAACTCGTGCAGTGATCCTGAAATTGTCCAGAAGTGCTCTCAAAATGCCCCCAAAAGTATCTCCTACTCGAATAAAGTGAAAAAGTATATAAAAATACATAGTTTGGCCCTATATACCTCAGAGGGGATTAGGTCCAACTTCGATTTGTTTTTGTGAACGCCATGGCTGAAGTACACTTCAAGGGTTGCCGAAAACGTTATCCAAACATCCGAATTGAAGCAAGCCCCAACAAATCACCTCAGTCAACCTGAAATGAAAATCCAATCCCGCAATCCCAAATACCTAAACCATATAATCCCGTGCACTTTACTTTATCCTGATGTCCCTGGATTGCAAGCATATTTTGCATTAAAATATTTTTCATTTTCATTAAAATTGTTAGTCTTTGATATTAGTAGTGAAATGGTCAAAATCGCCACTACATCGAACTCAGTTCTTTAGTCGCTAAAGGATAGCTATTCAGATTCATACATTCTAAGATGCTCTTTAAAGTTTCCTATCGGGTAGTTTATCCAATTATTATACATCAGTAAAATATTATTGTGATTATTATGAGCTCGTTATGCTTTGCTTAAATAAATAGCTACTTTCCAAGTATTTAATTTATTATTTAATTTATTAACACCATGTAAAAACGTGTAGCCGACAGTAACAATTAAGAAAGTTTGTAAACTTCACACAAAAGGATAATGATTTTCTTTAAATAATTATTTGAATACCCAAGCTGCTTAGTACGGACTTATTTTAATCATTGTGATTATGTGCATAATATATGATAATTTTATAAAAGCATTGAAAATAAATATTGTGCGTTTCATAACTATAGCACTGAAGCGACATATGTACAGTGGTGAACAAAGGTATTGGCACGGTAGTTTTCGGCGATTTTCACCAATTTTGGCCTTAACAAATTTATTTTAACAAATACTATATAAAAGCATGTATCAAAGTCTATTACAAGAACTATGATTTTTGTTTTAAAAATGTACGCAAAATTTTCAACTTTTTTCATAGAATTTTCAACGACGAGCTAAAGTGTCTTCTTTCATATAAAGAAAATTGCGTTCATAAACTTGTATGGAAAAAAATACAGATGTCTCCAAGAAAAAAAATTCCCAAAAATCAGCAAAATGTGCTACGAACTTAAGATTAACACATTATAATACTAAAATTTAGTGGCCTACAACTGCACACTCTAAAAACTTTTGAAAATTCTATGAAAAAAGTTGAAAATTTTGCTAAAATTTCTTGGAATTTTCGCGAATTTCGCGTAACTGCTGTGCCAATACTTATGTTCACCACTGTACCTATTTCAAACCCAAAAACCGAAAATACAGTTTTGGAGACCATCCAAAAAATTGGTTTTTGTTTTTTAACCGCCTTGAATTTTTAGATTTTTTTTAACCTCATTTTTCTCCATATAACGCATGAAAAACGTTTATTCTTATATGAAAAAAAGGAAAATGACTTGAGAAAAAGAAATTCTGAAAACTTAACGGTTTTTAAAACTTAAAGTTTATGCTTTTTTATACTAGAATTTGTGGGCTGCGAAACTACTATTTCGGTTTTTGAATATAAAATATTTCAAAATTTTTCGGAACGTTTTTGAAACTTGTAAGAATGTAGATTTATACGACTCTAAATTTAATAATAGGAAAATATTTAAGTTCAATTGATAATGGCTAAAACATGTAAATTCTGAGTGCGCTATACTTATGAAACGCACTATATGTATGGCAGCAGAATTTGTAAAACATAGGATGACTACAGACAGAGATAAAAAATATAGTGAGGAAGAGAAAGACGTAACGAAGATAAATTGAGAACGAAGTTGAGAGTGAAAAAGTGAGGGAGGTGAAAGAGAAAGTAAGAGTGCGAGTCAGTGGAAGTGCTAGTGAGCGGGAGTGGGAGAGAGGCTTCGAAACAGAGGGTGAGGGAAACACAGTTAAGGGTGAGATGGACCCCTGCTGGTTAGGTGTTTAGAATATGTCCGAGGAAGGCATACCGGTCGTAAGAGTCGACTAATATGCACAAAGGTAATGACGTGCAACTCGATGGTTGATCTGCGGATATGATGCCTCTCACCTCTCATTACGCATCTCTCCTTACTTACGTAAGAAGGGGTGACATGAGCTAGAAGGTTCCACTGGTAATACCCAATCGCTACCACGACAGTCGGGCAGTACCGCAAGAGAGTACCGGATTCATATCCGGCCAAGGACTGTCAGTTCGTCAACACTCCCAAACCCCTCGGGGGAGAGTTTTTGTCGCTAAAAACAAACAACAACAAGGGAGAATGGTAAGGAGATTGAGAATGAAAGGGTGCAGAGATACCCACTTTTCCACAGTAGTTACAATGTAACCAATTTCTTAATCTCTTGGGAAAGTTGATAAATTGTAGAGAGAAATATTATCCGAAATGACAACATCTGACGGACGGAAAACTTGACGGCTAGCTGTCGGCGAAATTGTATGCCTATTATTCGATAGAATTACGTTCTTCCCACGGAATTGGTGATAGCATTTAACCAACAGTTATCTGTCAGGTGTTCCATAGTATTTGCTGATAGACCCCGATGTCTGAACTCAATGAGTAAAATACTTCTAAAACTAAGCTCAGAACAAGAGCTGTTCTATGTTGTTGAGATTAAGGGATTGGAAGTACCGCGAGAAAAGACTGCTTTACGCCTATATAAAGTACGTGCGAATTTCCGGTAATCTACCAGGCGATATACTAGTGGGCGAGCACATCGGACAAATGTCTAGGGCATCAAAGGCGTTATCGCAAAAGGCAAATGATTTTTTGTTGTTTTTTCTCAGGGTTTACTTATCCTTTTGCGTTTCAACATAAAAACTATTATGTACTAGATATAAAGCTTTAATTTAATTAATCTTTAAAAACTCAGCATATTAGGTTAATAGAAAATAAATTAATTATTTTTGTCCGAATACTAAATTGTTCCCTTTTTCGCTCGTGTATGTATGTATGTGTATACCGGCGAGTTTTGGAGGGTTGTTCCTACTTATGATAATGAAAATGTTGCAGTCGCTCACACTGGTATGAATAAGCACACGAAATTTTAGTAAATGAATTAGAATGTTTGCTAACTAGTTTGGTTCTCGATGCAGGGATATTAGAAGAACCAACTCGATAGTTATCATTCTGAAGGTGTTGTTCTTTAGGTATCAAAAAAGTGTTCTGCGACTAATTTTATAGTATATTTCTTTTAGTCACCCATTGACATATTTGCTTACATTAACTACAACCACGGCATTCGGTTGAAAGTTAAAATTATCATAATCAAAATAGCAGTTAACTGAGGAAGCCTCAGACGCCCCCTGAAAAATTTGTTTGTAGAATAAACTGAAAAGTAGGTCGAATGATGCTGGGCTAAGTATTTTCAAATTTATTTATTTATTTAGCAGACACTCACGTGCAGCTCTGATATCGGAAAAGTTTCTGGAAGGTGGGATTATCGTTGTTTGTTAACTCATTTGTTGTGGCTGAATACAGCAAACTTTATCAACTTTATTAGCCAGCCTCAGGCAAGCTTTCTACGTGATTAAATTTCATAAACCAAAGCAAAAACAAATATCCAGTAAATAGAAGTTTATTCGCAAAGGAAGATAGTTGTATGTGATAAAAGTGTCAAAATGAAATAATTCAAAACATTGTAGATACCGCTCAGTAGAATTACAAAACTATGTTCACAAAGTAGGTGGCGGAGAGACTAGTACGTCATCTGTCTGTAAAAGGCTTGAGATGTTGTTGATGTCTGAAGTGATAACTATCGACTTGCCAAGCATACATGTAATATATGCTTTAAAGGTCACGAAATAAACATTTATTTCAAAACAACAGAGTTTTTGCGGTTGTCAATAGTACTCGAAAACAAAGCCCCATATGATAATTTCTGAAAATGCTATTTTTTTCTTGAGTGTTTTAAGAATATATTATTATTATTATTATTATTATTATTATTATTATTATTATTATTATTATTATCATTATTATTATTATTATTATTATTATTTATTTAAAGTCGACAATCAAATATGGTCGACTAACACGGAATACAAAGTAAAGTAACTTAAAAATATTTATAAAAATAAAATTAAATAAAAATTAACATATTATCTAACTTTAAATAACTAACAAAAATAAAATTTAAATAAAAATTAACAATTCTATCTAACATTGAATATTAAACAAGTAAAGTTTTGAAATATCAGGTAAGGCTGCAAAGTATTGCATTACGTAAGGCGACAAACGAACATTCGATACTAATGGAATTGTACAAGTCATTATAGTACGAGCAACAAACACGCAAAGGATCTCTCTCTCTCTATGGCGCGATATACAACAGGTATATCATCATAAACCTCCTAAGAGATTTTTTGCGCCAAGCTTCTCTTCCAATTTGTGGTGTGCCGATTTGAATTTCTCCCTACAAATTGGTGGGACCTACAGTTTTTTGCCGACTCCGAACGGCATCTACAAAGGAGACGAATTTTTGCTGAGAAGCCTGTCATGGCAGAAATACACTCGGAGAGTTTGCCAAACCACTGCCGAGGGGCGACCCCGTTTTGAAAAAACTTTTCTCAAATCACTTTTGATGTTACCTGTACCAGGGCTCGAACCATGGACCTTCGGTGTGGTAGGCCGGCAACACTACCTTCACACCACGGCGGACACGCAAAGGATCACTTTTGACAAAATTTAGACGACAAAGGGGTAAATGGAAAGGACGCCCTAGCCGGAACTGCAAAATTCAGTCGGCTTAGCAGATCAGAGGAGTCAACCTCACCAAGAATCAGCTTATGCAGGAAGATTACCCCAAGAAATATTCTACGATTTTTCAGAGTTGGCAAATCAATGAGAAGAAGTCTGCTTCTTTAAGATGGAAGATGAAGATTTGAGTCCCCGTTAAAGGAACGTAGAGCAAAAATTAAAAATTGTTTCTGCGCTGACTCAATACGCTTTATATGAGTTATATATAATGGACACCAAACACACGAGCAATACTCAAGTATTGGACGGACCAAAGAAGTGTAGAGGACTTTGGTGAGATAAGGATCGTTAAACTCCTTAGCCCATCGTTTAACGAACCCGCGAGTACCCGTTGCTTTATTAGTAATAGCAGTTATATGTGAATTAAAGCTCAGTTTCGAGTCGAACAGAATACCTAAATCATTAACTGAAGATATACGCTCCATAGGAGTGCCATAAAGTACAAAAGATAACAGAACTGGCTTCACGCGATGAAATGTCATAAACTTACGTTTAGAACAGTTTAAAACTAGTGCATTTGTTGGCAACCAACGTTGAAATGAATCCAAATCAACATGAAGTAGATTAGAGCGAGTTAAGTCCGAAGGCAAACATGTATAGCAATTTTTTACATCTTCAGCATACATTAGAGCTCGAGAATGAATCAAAATCTGTGGCAAGTCATTAATAAAAAGAGTGAAAAGCAGTGGGCCTAAATGGCTACCTTGAGGTACACCAGAGGTGGCATTAATTGATTTAGAAATAGTATTTTTATAAAGCACCATTTGAGTTCTATTAGACAGATAGCTTGTGAGCCATAAAAACAAATTGTTCGGAAAGCCCTGTAAATTGAGCTTCTGAATCAGAAGTTCGTGGTTCACTGAATCAAAATCTTTACTGAAATCCGTGTAAATCACATCTGTTTTCTTATTAGCCAAAAAACCATCCAGAACTAAAGAAGTAAACTCAAGTAGGTTTGTGGTGGATGATCTACTTCTCACAAAACCATGCTGACAGGGTGATAATATGGAAATACACGTATGTTGAAGTTGATTGGTATTTATTTGTTCAAAGGCTTTAGGAATAGCTGAAAGCTTAGCAATTCCTCTGTAGTTCTCAATATTAGATCTGCTACCTTTTTTGTGCAGAGGTATGATAAATGCCTGTTTCCAAATTGATGGGAATGACGCCGATGAAAAAGTAAGTAAGTCTAATTTCGGCTGAAACCGTCAGCTCTCCGTTGACGCTTATTAGAATGTTGCTTTGACGAAGCCATTTTTAAAATAACGGTTAATGATATTTGAGGTTGCATTTTATTTTTTCTTGAGAATCTGAGAGGCCAATAAAAGTCAGAATAAAAATATTTTAGTGCTGCCAATTATAAAAAGAACAAATGTACGGCATATTTTTTCATATTTTCTGCATATACAAATTTCATAGAATTCCGATGTCTCATTATTACTAAGAATTATGCAGATTTAAATTTATTGCATTTCAAATTAGTAAATCTACTATTAAATTGCCAAAGCGCATCAATAACAAAAAAAATTTATTTTGCAAATAGGCAAAATCAAATTCAATATTATTTGGTGATCACATCTGGTTGTTGAGTTAAATATCAATTTGAACTTTTCAAATTGTTGTTTGGTTATCAGATTTCAGTGTTAAGTGCTTCGAACTTTTCCCATAAAAATACTTGACATGTGTGTACTTAACACCATGGACGTATGGAAGGGGTTTTGAACGGGGTTGGGGGGCTTATCCCTGAAAAGTTAATTCAGCTATTATCCACTGAACCACTTCATTGGTAGATCTACTGGATTTTCTGTTAACTTTTATATTTTACCACATTTTAAGTTTAAGTTTAAAAACCTGCCAATGTTTTTTGCATTTAGGACAAAAAAAACCCATGCACTTGTATTAATCATAAAATTTTATTTTGGCAAAACTACTGCACGGCTAAAAGTTTTAACCTAAATTTTAAACTTTTATGGAATTTAAATTGTGTCAGTTTTCGACAAAATTACCGTGAAGAAAAGAGTTTAAATATTAAACCAAAAATGTCTCAACAATTAAAAAACATTTAAAACATTTGTATCAGTTGGCAGGATTCGAACCAACGCTCCCGCATGAGAGTCGTCTGCTCTACCCACTGAGCTACGGCGCACACAAAACTCTCTCTCTTATGGCGCGATATACAACAGGTATATCATCATAAACCTCCTAAGAGATTTTTGCGCCAAGCTTCTCTTCCAATTTGTGGTGTGCCGATTTGAATTTTCCCTACAAATTGGTGGGATCACAGTTTTTTGCCGACTCCAAACGGCATCTACAAAGGAGACGAATTTTTGCTGAGAAGCCTGTCATGGCAGAAATACACTCGGAGAGTTTGCCAAACCACTGCCGAGAGGCGACCCCGTTTTTGAAAAACTTTTTTCAAATCACTTTTGATGTTACCTGTACCAGGGCTCGTACCATGGACCTTCGGTGTGGTAGGCCGGCAACACTACCTTCACACCACGGCGGCCGCACACAAAACTGTAATGAGAAAAAATCTATGACTTGAAAAAGCTTTCACAAATAAATGAAAAGCGATTAAAAAAATTTTAGACGTTTTTTTCAATTCAGTTTTAAATTTAATTCGCAATAAATTCGAAATTGGTGTAGATAATTTAACGGTTTGGAATTTATAACAAAAACGTTTAAAAAATTGCTTAAACCGACGAATAGTTGAAAATTTTGGCTGAAATTTTTAGCCGTCATTCTCTTTTGCTCAAGCACTTTCCTCATCAGAAATACACCCTTAGTGTAAACAATGTAGATATTTTGCACCTTATACGGATTTTAATTTCGGTTACCGGCTTTTATGAAAGCGGCCCTAAGTCTTCACCCGAACTGGTTTCAAAGGCTGACCTACTTATCTGTCTCAATATTAATTATTAAATTCATAGTCATCATTTTATCTTTTATGAATCCCACCATAAATAAATTCATGGCTAAGTCCATGTTATGAATCCAGAACACTGAAATAAAAATCTCCTCTGAAAGAAAGATTTTTCTCAATGAACAAACGCACATATGTACACCAGGGTGTTCCATTTTTCCACTGCCACAAAGTCAAATCGCCTCGAAACTCTAAAAACTTGATGTTTGAACATTTTGTTATTGTCCAGCTCATTTAAATATTTTGTCAGCGAACACATCCTTACATTTTTAACAAAACAAGATTTACAAGTATAATTGATGGCGAAGAAAGTCGTTTAAAAAAGTCAGACGAATTACATAGCAAATCGTCGTTAAGTGGCGACCAAGGTGAATATCGATCTCTGAGCCAAGAACAGTTGCTAAATGTGTTGTTTTAAACCGTTAGCCGATAAAACTTTTGCCGCTTCAATTAATTTCTTATGCGTCTTTTTCGGTTACTTTTTCATATGCAGCAAAGATATATTTTTTTTTTTTTGAAAATTCAAAGAAATTTCCACTCGGGTAGCATGATTTTCTAGCAAATGTCATAATATCAGCAAAAGTTAAATAACTCACATGGCAACCAAAATCATTCAGAAGCTACGGTATAGTCTTGTCTCAACAAAATTTTTTTCGACCTTCTTTATATATTTTGTATATATATTTATATATTATATATTTTGTAAATGAAGCACATTTCATTGATTACAGTAAAGTATGGGCATTTTCGAAAATGCAGTATGTAATATGTAACCAACTCGCTACTTCCTCCTTATAATTGATCGAAATTCCTGGTTGGCACAACTAAACACAATGAACCAAATAGGATTCAATAGTGGAGCTGGAGCTTTTCAGTCCTATTTATTGCAGGCAGGTGATGTACTGCGCGTACTACATTCCCGAAAAACAGTGTTGGGCGTTAATGAATTAAGTTTTTAATCGTAAATCATAGAGAGCATATCATATATTTGCATACTTCAAAGCACCCATTTTAATTTTTTTTTTTCCTGTAGACCTTTTTCTCCAACAAAGACTCTTGAAATATGACAGGACATGTCATAAGTCGTTGAAAACAGAAGTAAAAGAAGATGGTGTCATTTAAAAATGGACTATTTATTATGAATCTCTTAAGCAAGACTCTCACGACTACTTATAAAAAAAGCAAAGTGTTGAACTAAGTGGCTCTTGTACTCCAATGAAAAAAAAACATTGGCTTACTTCCTAAACGTCAGTTGCTCTGTATAAGTACGAATTCAAATGTTCCTAAACTAAAAAGACAATGATGCGCAATCGTAGAATCCGCTCCATACATTTAGGACTGCTTTTGGAGCGCATCAGATGAGCGAATTGCGGATCACAAAATTTGTTGATGCTTTTCATATTTACATATAAGTACGTAAGTACATATTTCCATGTAAATTATTCATTTAAAGTAATAAATTTATTACTTTTTATATTGTATCAGGCAAAATAAATAACAGTGACAAGTCACGTTCCTGAAGAAAATCATGATTTATGCAATGTATCGCAAAAGCATCATTACAATGCATCACTGCGGTTTTCGTATTGAAGTGTTGCATTGCACACTGATGTTTAGGAAGTCAGCCATTTTGTTGAATACTTAAATGAAGTAACTGATTATATAAGCTAAAACACAATAGATCTTTAAAGTTCAACATATTTCTGTATATAAAACTAAGCAAAATGTCACATTTTCAATGGCACCAAAATCTCGCTCCAAGAATTTATGGGCCAATATATGATTTCACCTCGGCCGCCGTGGTGTGAAGGTAGTGTTACCGGCCTACCACACCGAAGGTCCATGGTTCGAGCCCTGGTACAGGTAACATCAAAAGTGATTTGAAAAAAGTTTTTCAAAACGGGGTCGCCCCTCGGCAGTGGTTTGGCAAACTCTCCGAGTGTATTTCTGCCATGACAGGCTTCTCAGCAAAAATTCGTCTCCTTTGTAGATGCCGTTCGGAGTCGGCAAAAAACTGTAGGTCCCACCAATTTGTAGGGAAAATTCAAATCGGCACACCACAAATTGGAAGAGAAGCTTGGCGCAAAAATCTCTTAGGAGGTTTATGATGATATACCTGTTGTATATCGCGCCATAGAGATAGAGAGAGATATGATTTCACCTATGGAAAATTAGCTTTTGGCCCCTAACTCCAGATTGTGCAGTTTTTGTATACTTGTCTAGACGTATAACTTCAGGTATATCTCACTGTCACATAGTGTTATCATTTACATAACAGTCAGAAAAATAATTAAACACTCTAATGTACATATATACAAATATATGTGTGCTTCTGAATGTTATCAAAGAATTAAGAGGCACTATTAAATAAAAAAATGCATTTGAGATCAAAGTTTTACAGGTAATAACGAAGTTATTTCTTGTTGTTATAAAAGACAAGCAAACAAAGCTTTTAAAGAAATCAATTGGCCAATAAAAATGATCGGCTTCGAAATAATAAACATGTCAAGGCAAATAATTTGTACAATACATAGGGAAATCTGATACCAACATTAAGTTATGTGTATACCAGAGATTCAAGAAACAATGAGAAATACGTGATGAATCCCGTTGCGCCTACAGTTGGCTATAAGACATTTTAATTTGTGTAGCATAGCGTTTGGGTAGCAAGAGGACTAGTCCTATCGTTCCGGTATAAATACCTGCAGTCAATTCTACTAGTTTTATACCAGTCAAATACTAGTTTGCCAAACCGGCTCAACCTAGTTGGAGTTCTGTAATATTTCCATACTAGCAACTGGTATTTTTAACACGGCGATGTCCTACGAGATGGTAATTGTCCGCTTCTCCATCAGCACCATACCAATTGGCATACTAGTCAGCCTATACAACAGCAATATACCAGTCAACATACTAGTCAGTAAATACACCAGTGACATGACTTGGATATCAAATTTTTTATGATAAAAATTTACTTTTATATTTTACCAAAACTTTTTATCATACCCGATCAAACAATTTATATGTGTTCTTCTCGTTTGCTCTAACAAAATATTTTCCATTTGTGCAAAACGAAGGGACAAATCTGGGGCAGCCCAGATTCCCAAACATTTGGAAAATTATAAGGAAAAAGTATAAATACACTTTCCTTGAAAAGCTGGCGCAAACTAAGTTAGCAATTGGGTACTGCTACTTAAATAGTTCACCTAAAGGAAACTAATTTTGCTAAAATACCACGAACCCAAATTGAGTTTCGTGAAAATAGAGACATTTGAGTGTTATTACAAAACAGTGGACAAGAAGAAAATGTTCATTATGTGAAGGCATAAGTTTGAACTGGCAGGTTTTGCCCCATCGTCCTAAATCTAGACATCCCAGCAAACAACTGCTCCATTAGGTGGTTTGGAATATACCCTCCACAAGCGTTTTGTTAGAGAATACTAAGATTCACGACCCAAGAATGCGACGGTGTCAAATAAATCGCCTGAGCTGGTGTAGTGATCTGGCAACACACACATCATATACAGAGGACGACCAGCTTCCCAAAGCCAACTATACAGACCATAACAGGCATACACTACCATACATATCAGCATGCCCCAACGATTCGAGGGGTTTAGAATATAAAGCGGTAATTTATTTTTTTTTGTTAATTTTCCGACAGGGTGGAAAGTTGATGTAATTTGGAACGATTTTCCGTCATCCCTTGTCAAATTTGGTTTTGTAACAATCGGATTTCGGCGTTCCGCCATCCTCAGTGTTTAGAGGACGAAACTAAATACTGAGGATGGTGGAGCGCCGAAACCGGTTTGTTACAACATCAAATTTGACAAGGGATGACGGAAAATCGTTCCAATATACATAATAAAGCGGCAAGGAAGGTCTGACGTAAGAATTGACTAGACTCCGCAATCTGAAAGTTCGATGTGGTCAAACAAATCGTTCACACTGCAGTCGAGCTAATGGCAAAAGGTTATAGTACTACTTGCTTCCAATAATTCAAGCGACTACCCATAATACCACCAAACCCTTGCGGTTACAACAACAACAATATACAAAGAACCAAACTCTTCCAACAGTAACTTTATTATTTCCAAAACTGTTATACCTAACCATTTCTTAGGGCTAGAACGCTCTTCTCCTCTGCAGAGTTTCTCCAATCGGTAGCACTAAAGCTTGTTAAATAATACGATAGTACCCGAGCGTGCAAGATTCATATCCACCCAAGAATTGTTAAATCGGAAGAGTGTCCAGCAAACAAGACTCATATCCACCTAATAACTCTCACATCCGAAGCTCATCCCACAGCCTCTTCAAACAACTTTAAAAAGTGTCCGATAAAGTTGTGGCGTTGATGCCACAGAGTATGAACAAGCTTAATGTGATACGATTACCAACACTTGGGTCTTCACTTGCGCAAAAAAGAGATTGAGCTTGATTCGTGCCACATGCGCTTATTAGGCTTGAGGGGTCACTGCAGTTTACAGTATATGGTCCCTTGGGCGTAAGCTACTTACCAGCCCTCTTCACGTCTTATCCCATCAGCTTATATTCCCACAGGTTTCGGTTTATATGAGTGTGATCGCAATATACTCTTTCGCTGAAACTTTTTGAAAATGAATCCATGCCAAAGTTAATAAAAGCTCTCTTCAACCTTGTCATGATATCATTAAAAAGCCAAATAAAAGTCCGACATCAATGCCACTTTAAAATTGTTTTTGTCATAAAATAAATATTTCACATTCATATGCACGAATCTGAATGCGAAAGTCTCATTTTTTTGTGGTTTCTCTGGTGCCAGATAAAGTGTGAAAATGTTTCAAAAGCCATTAAGAGCAGATGCAACCAATCACGAGCCAACAGTTCATTTATTTACATATGTTTATTTTTCACTATTAAATTATTGTAGTACTACGCCAACTGCAGCAACCCAGTGTAGAAATACATGTACTTTTGTTGAATGAATTGTGACTAACGATGCGAGCTGAAAAGATTTTATGAAGTGTGAAACAACAGGGCCACAGTACTGTCTGAAGCCCATTGTTATTCTCAGTTAAAGTCCATAGTTTCAGGGTGACGCGCAAAATAGTATACAGAATCGTTATTGATAGAGTTCGAGCAATATGCACCCAGATGCCTAAAAGTATGCACTATAATATGTATACGAAGAGTCAATGGCGATTTTACCATTAGGATGATTGGGTCTTAGCCCGCACTAAAGCAAACACATTTCATAAGAGTACATTTTTTCAAAGATGGTGAAAAGGCGAACCGATTCTATTGCGTTTCGTTAGTTTACACAAAAAATAAAAACTTACAAAAAAAATTTCGTTTCATTAAATCACAACAACACTACAACAAGAAACACGGAAACCCACCAACACAACAGAATGGATTTTTTCTAATCACATGTCCGAAATAAATGCACCCCGGCAAACACCAAAAACACATCTAGAACACTTCACGTACAAAGAAAACGTCGACGCTTAAATGTGCTTGAAAACATGGAAATAAACAAACTAAAGACGTTTGACGGGAGAATAATAAACGAACAAACAAGCACCAATTCTGATGCAATATTTGAATCGCTAAAACTAATTTACAAAAAACCAAAAGCAGGTACAATAACCAAACGAGTAACAATAAACGAGCGAACACAGAAAACAAACCAAAGGACGAAAATCACTGACTTCTACCTAAGTAACGAGCGACAGAAACAACCTCCAATACAGACTATTCAAACACAAGATTAACACTACCTGACCTAACATCCACAAACTAATTAACGAGCGTCAAAACAACCCAAATTATAGGTACCTGTTCGGGAGCATTCGTAACACATGAACCTAACACACGAACCATATACATGCATATTAACAGTACCTGGCACAGTATCCAGACTCTAAATACATAACAACGGATAGACACAAATCAGTACGAAAACATACCCTGAAGATGGCGGATCGCCGAAACCGGTTTGTAACGAAACAAAAATTGACAAGGGATGACGAAAAATCGTTCCAATATACATCTAATATCCACCCTGTCGAAAAAACCCAAAGTCAAATCAACTCATACCAATTTAACATATTTTTAGACGCACGATTTTTCATATAAATGCAATCTGAAATAAAACCTAAAATATTTAAGGAAACGTCATCGCTTTCGTTGCTCACATCCAATTTTAGGAGCATTCTAAATCTGCCACTTTCAATAGTACATATTTAGGGCACATGTTTTGCATATAATTCCAAACTCTATTGGTACCCAAGGGGGCAGACGTATTCCTGATTTCAGTTAATGACATCGACCGAAGACAACAACACCAATCATCTCTAAAGAGAGATCAATACCTTTCGTCCACAGTGGGCTATAATAATAATTATAATTATAATTAATCAAAACTATTCCGTTATAGGCATAGTTGGGATGAGTCGATTAAATTTGTGCAGCCTATTGAAAGTATATTTGTTCGACCGTCCCCGTAGGGGAATAAAGGGGATCTGTTCGACACTATCCGTCCAGGTATAACGGGCATAATTTGTTTCCTGCGACATGTTAAAACAAAAGTGCTCATTCCTATCCAAAAAGATTAAAACTGGCGCACTTCCTTTGTGATACATCCTAGACTAATCCGATTGTGGGATTGGAAAATGTTTACTAACACCAACGCATATTTTTGGAATTTGTATGGACAACAACAAGTGCCTACAACTATGCAACTCTAAGACCTCACACCAACAGAGCGAAGTAATTCCACCACTTTCCCCGTCTTGTTACGATCGAATTACGACAGCTGCTGTTCGTTCACATCTTACGTAATACCAACTAAATACTTTCAAGAAACGTATGCTCAGTTTACGGAATACGTAATTCTAGCCCTTTGCTCTTCCTGGTTCGTTGGAACCATCATCTAAACTAACGTAAGCTACGTTTTTATGTATTTAGGTATCTTACATGTCGCATGTATGAGCTAATGAAAAACCCCAGGCTTTTAGCATCAAAACAACTTATCTAAGCACTCAGGTTCGAAGTGGAAAGCCCACAGCAACAAAATTTAATAATGAAGTAAGTAGATGTCACGTGGAGGTTTAGTTGTCTGTTTCAAACACGGAAGGTCAACAAACAAAGACAACTATATTGCATGTACCACATTCGTATAAACGGATTAGCTACTTTAAGTGTGTTTTAGAAGATCAGATACATATATGAATGGATATTAGGTACTCTCAGCTAATTTATAGGTGACGTGTCATAATGTCAATGGAGTTAATGTCACTGACATTAATTCGCATTTTAAAAGTGAATTAATGGCAAATTATTTTGAGAATTAACGTCATTGACATTAATTCTCGTTGTAAAAGCGAATTAATGTCAAATTTTTATGAGAATTACCGTCATTGACATTAATTCCATTGACATTATGACACGTCACTGACATTTCGGAATCAATCCCTTCCTCTTCTGACAGCGTTTTTCTGGCAATCAAACCTAAACCCAAAACTATTTTTAGAAAATTTCTCCACCCGAATAGTGTCAAATTTAGACTCTAAGTTTCAACAATGTAGTTGCCATATTACCCCCTTGAGGCGTTTGCCCTTTGACTGTTCCAAACGGCATTTGCGATATTTCTCTATTAACACACATACTATATACTGAATATCCAGCTACTTGTACGTCCCGTCGTCGTGTCTTGTAACCACTACCGCTTAAGCGCACACAAACAACTGCAATACAAACAATTTTAGCTGTGCTTATAAGCAGGGCTGCAAACCACTTAAAAAAATGCGGTTCATTGTGTAGGTTCGAATCACTTACGACGAAACTTTATAGGAAGAGATACAGGTTTGTGATGATTCTTGGATAGCCAGTACTTGGTTCCCAAACCCCTTCGGCATTGGGTGAATTAGAAACCCAACCTAGAACATCAACCTGGGACTATTTTGGAATCAGCAAGACTGGTAAGCCTGCTTAAATCTGTCCACTCATATGAAGATATTATCGTTCCCTGGACTCAGTCGAAGAAACTGGGGACCAACTATCAGCATGCATACCACTAGCAGCGCAAAGGCCTCTAACTTTTCGCTAACAATATCTTGCAAGGAAGCTTCAAGTTAGGCGGAACTGTGTCGTTGTTTTTGTCCTAATTTTCCCAAACTGTGTATAGCGCATGCTTATCTATTGATATCCTAGACTTAGAGAGTGTGCTGTAATCTACACTCTCCAGAAGGCATACCGACATTACCAGCAATATAATAGGCATTTTCCATACAGCCAAATTACCGTCCAAGCCCCATGGTTTGTCTGTACAGAGAACTTGTAGATAGCTTCTTGGAACTCCGTTTTATTAAGACTGGAGAGCTTCTCAAATTTTTAGTCTCATTGACATGGATATTGTAAAGTAGGAATCGCAGCGTCTATAAACGACACACATACACCCATTTTAGTTTAGAATATTCAAAACAGGTAATGGGTATAGCTCAAACTCCAAGCTTTATGGACAGTTCAAAAATCGGTTTGTCGATCTAGCAATGAGAATGTGAATATATATCACACACAAATGTGAGCCAAAGTTTAAACTTTTTTAGACTACATATATGTGCAAAATTGATCTGTCCGGTTTTTGAGAAAATGGGCGTGATGGAAATGTCTTCAATTTGGAACCAGAAATGTCTAACTAATATAAAAAATTATTTTTATCAATTGGTAGGTTTTGAAGCGAAGCCCTCCCATCATAGTCCACTGCTCAATACACTTAGCTAAGGTGCACACGAAAACGTTGTGAGAAAAAATTTAATGACTTGAAAGGACATTAGCAATCAAAAATACGGAATTGATTTCTACACCATTTCCAGTTGGATTTTAGAAAGGATGAAGTGGATTTTAGAAAACGTAAAGTAAATTCTGTTTTCAAAAACCAATTGTCTGTATCGCACACTTTCCAATGGGCGCAAATTAAAACTCAGAAGGAGTCAATTGGATTTTAGAGAGTATAAATTGAGTTTTGCTTAAGTTTTCTAAAATCAAATAGATTTTTTGGTAAATCCAATCGATGTTTTTTAAAATCCAACTGACGCTTTCCAAACCCCAATTGACTATTTTAAAATCCAATTGAAATGGTGTAGTAAATAATGTAGCTTTTGGCAAATTCAATAGGTTATTTACGAATGCAATGAAATTGATAAATACGACTTTCAGTTTAAAATACAATCCAAATCCAAAATTTCAAGTAAATTGTTCCCCCAACTTTGAAGATCTAATTTTAGAAATTTTAGTTTCCAATTTTGTGTCATATCGTTTGACAGATTTACCAGTAGTCATCGAAAATTTCGATTGAATACACGGTTAAAAATGTGATTCTAAATTTTAAACCAGTTATAGGTCTAAGCATTTTTTTAAACTTTGTTGTAATAAATTCCAAACCTTTCAATTACCTACAACAATTTTCAATTAGTTGCGGCTTAAGTTTAAAACTGAACTGGAAACCCCGTCTAAATTTTTTGTAATTTCTTTTAATTTTCAAGTCATTGATGCGAAGTGGGTTCGAATCGTGCCAATTGATACAAATGTATTTTATGTTTTTTTAATTGTTCAACATTTCTGGTTTAAAACTTAAACTCTTTTCTTTACGCTCATTTTCTGGAAAACTGGCATAATTTAAATTCTAATCCAAATTTGATTTAAACATATATGTAGTCCTAAAAAGTTTAAAGTCTAGGTAACGTTCGGCGACATAAAAATCTTGCACAGAGAGAGAGACCGCATTTTGACATTTTATTGGGGGAGAGAGTTGCAAGTTTCTGCTGGTAAAATTTCACTCAGTAAGATTTACAAGTGAAAAACAGCTGATCGTGACATAGGAAAGCAATAACAAAAACTTGAAAGTTTTAGCTTTTAACCAATGAAAAAAGCAACAAGTTTTTATAAACTCCTGTTCTGCGGAAAGTTTTTACTTTTTGAATCAACTAATTACACGGCTTTTTCAATTGGTAATATTTATTTCAATTGTTAATTGATTACAATTAAAAAAAATATTAAAAAAATAGAAAAAAATCAAAAAAGGTGTTTTGATTATTTTTGATTTTTTTTTTTTCTTTTTTTAACTATTTTTGTTTTTTTTCAGTTTGTTGATGTGTTTATTTATGTGCTTCTACAACAATACTGGCAAAAAAATGAAAAAAAACAAAAGTTATCAGAACACTTTTTTTCATAATTTTTGACTTTTTTGATTAATAATCGTAAAAAATTATTTTTTTAATTCATTAAAAAATGATCTATTAAAAATGGAAGTAATGGTAATCAGTAATTAAATAGATTCTCAAGAAAATAATTAATCAACTCGGTAATCATTAAGATTAGTAATCATTATTTAACAGATCTGGTTTTGAGAGTTTTACGTTATTCTTTCTTTACTGAAAATTATGGCAAGTTTTCTCGCCTATCACATCTTAAAACTTGCAATTTCTGACTGAGAGATAACAATATTTATTCTAATTTTTGTGCTCTCAGAATTCAGAGAACCGAATACTGTAGTGATTTTCCGTAACTTCTGATTGATTTTGACAGATAATAATAGACATTTTTTTTCTTCCATCACTTTTCTTATGAATTTGACACAAGCAACTGTAAATAATTCTTGACATTTGGTCAAAGAGAGTATATATATATATATCCTATACTTTATATACTCTCTTTGATTTAGTGGATCTTAGCTACCAACAAAATACACAACAGGGTTGCCTTTCTACCTGTACAGCTACCTGTTTGTTGTATCCTGGAAGTAGCTAATTGAAAGCTTTGGAAATTATTACAAAAAAGTTTAAAAGAAATCTAAAACTGTTGATTTTTTTTTCAAATTTATACCCAAAGTTTTAACGGTGTAGATGCATATCACACATACATACATATGTTCGTATATAACAAATATTAGACGGCCGCAGGTATCACTATCTCACAACGACGCCCACATCCACACGTGTGATGCTAGTTACGTCGAATTTTTCGCATCAACACCCAATTGTTGCTGACGACGTTGGTGGCATTGATGACGATGTCAACTTCATGGTATGGTTTTATCATGTGTAAATGTCATATTTTACGTTTGAAAACCAACGTAACGTGTAAAGGCAAATTAAATGTTCCTTTTGTACAAGGCAGAAAAATGCACATATGAAATAGAAACGTTTCTATTTTTGTCTGACTCTCATTTAGAATCAGCGTTCTTTAATTTGTTGATTTTAACTTTTTTGGAGTTATTTATTTACTGTGTTAAAGGAATCAGATAAATTGAACTGTTGGAAGTGTTGAGTCATACGACATTACGTGGGTGTAGAAAAAGTGGCAGGTCATATAAAAAAACATATCGTGTAAAAGGCCCTTTACAAACATACAAATACAACAACAATGAGCACGCTAAAATTATCAGCTCCCACTACGTAGCAGATAAGAGTAAATGCGATAGTTGCTTTAGTACTTCAAAATGCTGCGTGACTCTGGAAGCCTCTTCACATTTTATTCAAATTTTGGTAAATTTACTTAGCTGACAAGTTAAGCTTCTGCTTAAGTTTAGTTGTATCTTAAGTTGCTTATTAAGTTTAGTCTACAATTTACGTAGCTGCTTAGTTGCGAGGACGTCCTACAGTTTACAAAGTTGCGGTTGCCATTTGCAGAAACGTAGGAAATTGATGCCAAGAAATGAAACTGGACTTTACAGAAAAGCGAGCTACAGCTGCTGGTAGGTAAATCAATACTTGTAGATGGCAAGTGGATAAAACATTGAAGAGCTTAAACTTGAACTTGCGGTAATCACTTGCCAGCATATCAGTGTGAAATACGACAACGAAGGTTGTATGGCAGCAAGTTGCAAGAGTTCATGAAAGTTGAGTTTATCAAAAGGAAGAGGAAATGGAACAGGGGAAGGGGTTCGAGTTGAGTTGGTGCACCTTAAAATTTGACCTACATTATGCTTCGTCTCACTTCCTTTTGCGTTCCTCCAAACTCCTTTAGCAACTCTGAAGCAAATCGGGGAAATAACGCTATGAAAACGGGTTGCTAGAGTTCTTTAAATTCCATTTCAATAGACAAATAGGCAAATTTCACAAACTAAATTTTTCATATTTCATACAAGGTCAAGAGGTCACTGAGAATGGATTCACTATAGGTAAAAGATAGCTCTCAAACAGTGTTGGGCGTTAATCAATTAAATTTTTAATTGATTTATTAATTGATTAAAAAAGTAACCGCAATTAAATCAATTGCAAATAAAGTAATTGCAATTAAAATTTTAATTACATGTTGCACAATTCAAAATATTCGAATTAATTTTTTAATTGTATTACAGGGTGTTTTTTTTTACAGGTTTGTTTTTCGAATAGAGATAAAACTGGCATTTTGTGGTCAAATCTGGCAACTCTAATGTCATTTATGTTCAGTTTGGTTTGCCATTTCATCATGAACAGGTTGACAAAAGAACAACGCTTGCAAATCGTGCAAATTTATTTCGAAAATAATGGTTCAGTTCGCGAAGTTTACCGTGAGCTCCGTCCATTTTATGGTCGACATAATCGTCCATCAGAGCAATTAATTCGGTTAACCATGGATCGTTTTCGCACTACGTTTACTCTATGTGATAATACGCATCCGCAGAGACGTCGAACAGTGCGCACCGAAGAAACAATTGCCGCTGTAGAGCAAAGTGTTGAAGAGGACCCGAATGAATCGATTCGCCACCGTGCACAGCAATTGGAGCTTTGTCCATCAACTTTATGGAAGATTTTGCGCAAAGATCTTGGCTTGCGACCTTACAAGATCCAGCGTGTGCAAGAATTAAAGCCGCGAGACCATGCAATGCGTCGTGATTTTGGTGTATGGGCCGAAAATGAGATTGATTTCGATGCTGATTTTCATCGCAAAATTTTGTTCAGTGATGAGGCTCATTTTTGGTTGAATGGCTACGTCAACAAGCAAAATTGCCGCATTTGGAGTGAAGAGAATCCACATGAGACCCTTGAAACGCCATTACATCCACAAAAACTGACTGTTTGGTGTGCTCTATGGGCTGGTGGAGTCATTGGGCCATACTTCTTCCGCAATAATGCTGGAGAGGCAGCTACCGTTAATGGAGACCGGTATAGAGCCATGATAACCGACTATTTTGTTCCCGAATTGGATGGCATGAATGTGGATGAGTTGTGGTTCCAACAAGACGGCGCTACATGCCACACAGCGCACGTCACAATCGATTTATTGAAGGAAACATTCGATGAGCGCATAATTTCGCGGAATGGACCTGTCAATTGGCCACCAAGGTCGTGTGATTTGACACC
The DNA here is from genome assembly GCA_949987695.1 of Merzomyia westermanni. NCBI lineage: Eukaryota > Metazoa > Arthropoda > Insecta > Diptera > Tephritidae > Merzomyia > Merzomyia westermanni. The sequence goes on from OX465290.1 coordinate 76,678,637, forward strand.
ATTGGATTATTTTCTTTGGGGATATGTGAAGTCGCTCGTCTACACCAACAAACCAGAAACGTTAGGGGAATTGGAAGCCAACATTCGTGGCGTTATTGCCGACATACGGCCCCATATGCTCGAAAAAGTGGTTGAAAATTGGACCTGTAGAATTGGCTTTATTCGAGCCAGCCGCGGCGGCCACATGCCCGAAATCATATTTAAACATTAATGGCATAAAATTATCCTTCCAATAAAGCCAAATTGATGGACCTTAAAACGATTTTTTTGTGTTTTATTTCAATTCGAAGTTCTATACCCCTAAAAAAACACCCTTTATAAGCAATTAACAATAATTAACCATTTTTTACAATTACCCGGGTAAATTTTGATTGATTTCATGCAAATATTCAATACAATTTATCAGGGCACAGAATTTTTACGAAAATGATATTTGAAAGAAATCAATCAATTTTTTGCCATACATATAAGCAACATGTTCTTGCAGTAGAAGTTTGTCGCAATAAAACACCACGGTACCCGGCTAATAATATACTAGCTAGCGCCCGGGTAGCTTGTTTATTGTTAAATTCATAAAACAATTGCAATTAACAAATCGTTAATTATAGAGAAACACAATCAATAATTAATTAATTGTTAATTGCTAGCATTGCAATTGATTACTTGTTAATTGTACATTTTTGCAATTACAATTAAAAATGGTTAATTGTAAAAGTTGCAATTGACAGTTAAAAGTTCACCAAATTAAATTAAAAATTGTTAATTGTAGAAGTTAACAATTATTGAATTGATTGTTTTAACAATTATAATTTGCCCAACACTACCCTCAACCAACTGACTGGGTAGCTCAAGAATTGTATTGATAAAACTCGATCAGCTTAAATACAATTTTACATTTGCTGTAAGCTAGCAGTTCTGGCAGTCGTGGTCCTCCACGTCCGGAAATGTTACCTGTCTTATATCTCGCTATCTTCTTCTACCTTTTCCTTTTTCATATATATATACTGCTTTGCTTCTTCCTTTTTTCTTCTTATTATTACTGTTTCTGTCAGTGTTCGCCTACATTTGCCTGTTCCTGTTCATCTCCACCTTTCTCATCCTGTTTCACTCTCCCTTCCAATTTTTTAGCTAATCCTATTCCTATTCTTCTTATTGCTCCTTCTCCAATTCCTGTACCTTCTTCATATCACTTTTCTGTAACTTTTTCCCATATCTCAAACTCACTCTCTCCTCACCTCTTCCATTTCTCTCCCTCTAACTTTCAACCTCTTCTTACCTCTCCTTATCACAGTCTTACTTATGCATACGCAGGATCTGTATACCATATATTAGATAGCTGGTAAAAATAGTTGGAAGTCTACAAGTATTTACGACCTCAGGAATGCCTGCTTAGAGTCCACCCCTACCAAGTGCTAAAAACTTTCTTTACATTCCGAGAAGTGCCCCATTATTATAGAACTAATTTTGAAAGAGTAAGAGATCTAACCAACTTCCTATACAGCTGTCAACCTCTACATAGGCCATGGCCTTGAGAATTTCGGAAGCCTTAATCGCAAAGAAGAAGGTGCTCACAACTGTACACTGCTTCCTGTTCACGCCCATTGGCATCAAACTCTTCTCAGCAACGTCCTATTTTACTCAAAAATCTATTAGGGTTCGACCATAGTGAGTCTAATGTTATAATAGTCTGCTTGAGACGGTGGAGCATCTGCTTTGCGATTGTCCAGCGCACTGCCGGCGCAGAATGAAATTTTTAGGGAAACCCTGTTTCAGAAATCTTTTAAAATTTTTAACTCAACGGCATGGACGGGAGTGTCACTAAGGTCCTTCTTCCTCTCAGTTTTCTTATGTAGTTTTCATTGGTTAATTCGCGAGATGAGTTATCTAAACGGCGCACGGATTTCTAGGCTTACATTGTTTTCCATCACACTACACTAGAGACCACGGTAAAATCAAGACAGAAATATTTTTCATTCGGCAGAAGCACAAATGAGTATACGAGGTGTGTTCAAAACGTATCGCGAATTTTGAATTTTTGGTGGTTACGTATATTCGAATTTCGAATTTTTTGTGGCGTTATGTTGGTACTCATGTCTCTCACTTATGCCGACAAGCTCGGCCATTTTGAATGTTCAGTTAATTGTTGACAGCTGCTTTGCTTGCACGTGTTTTGGATCGTCTTCGATTTTTACGTGTTCAAAAAAATGGATCAAAGAACCTGTATCAAATTTTGTGTGAAAAACGAAATTAAGTGCGCGGATGCATTCCGATTGTTGACTGTGGCATACGGAGAAACTACCTTGGACCGAAGCAACGTTTATCGGTGGTACAAAATGTTCTCAGAAGGCCGAGAAGATGTGCAAAGAAGAACAAAAATTGGCTTTTGCACCACGATAACGCCCCTGCTCACGCATCGTTGCTTGTGCGCGACTTTTTGGCCAAAACCAACACACTTATGATGCCGCAGCCACCGTATTCCCCAGATCTGGCCCCCTGTGACTTTTTCTTGTTCCCTAAACTGAAGAGGCCCATGAAAGGACGACGTTACGCTTCTCTTGACGAGATAAAGACGGCATCGAAGGAGGAGCTGAACAAGATACAAAAAAATTATTTTTTGAAGTGCTTCGAAGATTGGAAAACCCGTTGGCACAAGTCTATAATATTTCATGGGGATTACTTTGAAGGGGACAAAATAGATATTCATGAATAAATAAATAATTTTTGAAAAAACACAAAATTCGCGATACTTTTTGAACACTCCTTGTATACATATATTATGCTCGCTCTTACCCCGAACCTTGATTACCTTACTGCTTATATATCCACGTACTTGCCAAACACGCACAGATGCTCTACATCCCTATGAATGATGCAGAATCATGTACATCGTCTTTGCTTGCTTGCTTTGGTTTGTTTAGCATAAATTTAATGTGCCAACTAGACAACGTTTTTCTCGATTTCATTCCATTTTCCTCTACTTTGCTTCTATTTATTTTTCCAGTTGTACACTTTTTATATTGGCCAGTTGTTAAACATTGGATAATTGCCAACTTTGCTCAGTTGAATGGCTAGTCTAATGTGATTATGCACAAAACATTTTGCTGGTAACTATTCTCAACACTCTCTCTAACCAGCTAACGTATCAAGAGGAGCAAAGTGAGAGGAGAGCGGCAGCCACTCTTAGCGCTAACCTAATGGCAAACCCATGACAACCATCAACATAACCAGTGTGACCAGGTTAGCCTTTTCGATGCTAGATTTAGCCCTTTTTTTTTGTCCTTTAGCCTCATAATTTTGGTTTTAGCTTCCTGGCCTTTTTCCAGTATTTTTTACTCCAAACGTTTTCTGGTCCCAACACCATATTTTTCATATAACTTCGAGGAATATATAAAATTTAAGTTGAATGAAGATAGTATTGAAAATTGTCAACTATTTTTAATGTAGTTGATAACCCAATTACGACACCAGCTACCTGATAATATGAACTCTTTAAAGGATACATGTTTTTTCAGTTGATAATTCTTTGAAAGTTACAACGCTGGATGTATTTTCTCACTCTCGAGAAGAAAAGTCAGTGTGCTCTCCAAGTCAAGTAGCATTGATTGAGCTGCAGTGGCGAAAGCTAATAACCGTACAGTGGACAAGTGTGACCTCTACCATTGAATTTTGGGCGGAAGTCCGAGAACATAAAAATTCATTAAACGAACCTCCTTTGTTAGAACTAGTCGAACTCGTTATTAACTTTTTGGTATTACCTTTCAGTAATACGGAGGTTTAAAGAATTTTTAATGCCATCAACATTTTAAAATCTAAGTTAAGGAACAGATTAAAAGTTAAAATGCTTAACTCGCTGCTTAATATTAGATGTTCATTAAAACGCTTATCCAAATGTTGCACTTATTTTATTATTATCGATGATCTCATCTTTATGATAAATACCTAAACTTTGTACGCAGACTCAAGCTCTTCTGATTCGTCAGACGAAGAAAATATTATATAGTTAATTAGTTTGTAGTGATTTTTCTATAGTATGTGTTTCTTTGAAAAAATTCCTAGTCAAGGAAAGTGTGCCTGATATGTCTTAAAACAAGAATAGTTCCTTCAAGTTTACATCTACGGCTTTATATACAAATAGTTTGAACTAAAATAAAAAATTTGAAAGAGATTTCGTAAAAAAATGTCTGACTTTAATTTTAATTTTAGCCTTTTCTAACCTTTTTTGCCGATTTAGCCTTTTTTTCTATCACCTGGTCACACTGAACAGAGCAACTGAGTGCACTTTCGTCGAATCTTTAACCCTCAAAGTACAAATTATCAAAAGGTCCCAATCCTTTTCTTTCTAACGTAATGTTAAATGTACTTTTGTGACCAAAATTAGCAACTGTCAGAAACTAAAAATTTGGGGAGTAAGACTCAAAAGTAAGGGAATAATTTCTAGTAGAAAATGTTACTTCTGTCAAATTCGTTAGTTTATTTAGAAATGGCGGGACAATATGAAATGCAATAAAAATGAAAAATTATTAATTTGATTTCAAGTACAGTCCCCAGGCACTTTTGCAAGAGTGTATATGGTCCTTTTAAACGTCAAATTTTTAAAATTATTTTTAAAATTGTTTGTCAAATGCACAACAGCTGATCGCTTGACAGATTTACCAGCAGTATTTAACAAAAAAATTTTCTGTCTTAGAGAGATCTATAATTACTCTCGTTTTTGTGCTTCCAATAGTCAGCGATAGCTAATTCTGACTGTTTCTGAAGCATGATAAACTTAACGCATCAAAAAAAAATTCAATATACCTTTTCGTTTGCTTCACAGGTGAGAAATAAGAAGACGCTACGCGCAAAGACCCCGTACTCTGTTGAAACCCTACCCTCTTCATCGAGTTGTTCAAAGGTGGCAGAGATATACTTTTTACAACCATTGGTTAACACAACCGCTGGACCTATAGTGTTGTTCTGATACCACCCTGTACTCGATAGCTGTACCTGCACTCATTTAAATTTTCGCGAAAAGGAATCGGTTCCAAAAAAGCATTGAAGGAAAGTACTCTATAAGTACTTGTATAATCAAATACGTGTGAAAACAAATCCTAAGGCTACGCTCTCACTGATACAGATTTTTCTCGTCCGACAGCAAATCCACATGTATTTTAAAAGAACTCACCCGATGTAAACAAGAATCACCTGAATGTAAACTAACATTATCAGCCCGTTAAAATAGAACATGCTCGAATTTGTCGGAAGAGAAAAATTGGTGCTATTGGAAACGTAGCTAAAATTCGAGCAGAGGAATGGTGAATTAAAATTAGATTTGGTTTTGTAGAATTTTATAAGCGGAACCCAATATTCCTGAAAATACGCCAATAATGGGAACGCAAAATGGCCAAATTTGGACAAATCTTACAAGCGTTTTTAGCAAAAAAGGGGAGAAGCGATAACTGATGCCACTTTATGAACAGGGCACAATATTCACGAAAATTATCAAATTAATCGATTATTAATTCACATTTCTATAGGATATCGCAAAGTCGGCAAATTTTGGCGCTGACGTGCGTTTTCCATACTGAACTCACGTACTCGATACCTGTACGTTTACTGGTACCAGGTAATCGACTGCGAAAAACTCGATACCTGCTCAGAGTACTCGGCTATATACTCTTAGTTACTCGTATCGGAACAGCACCATGAACCGATATCTTCGGATCTAGGTAACGGGAAAAACCTAGTCTATCCTTTGAAAGTTGAAGTCACTGTAATCACGCTTTAAACAACGAAAAACATAAAAAAAAATTATAAATGAAACATTTCATGTTGAAAATTAGAATTGGTTTTACACGAAAACACGACCAATTCCTCCAAATGTTAGCACAAAAGTGATTATGGAAGACAAACGGTTTATGAGACTCTAATTTGAGAAAAAAATTCCAAAAAAATCATTGTCTTAAGAAAAAAGAAATTCTTCATATGGAAAATTAAATGGTTGTGATGCATGGCCTGCGGCACTCTTCCCGGTTATAGGGCTAACGTGTTGTTGGTTGATTGTTGTCGGTTGATGGGGTGCTTGTTAGTTGGTTGCATGTTTTTCTAAGTACTGCAGTTACTATAATTTAATAAAATGTGAAATTAAATTTGCACGTCAATATTAAATTAGCAGAATTACCGGACCGGATTGGCTGTCTAAAATCTGTGTATGCTATGCGCGTTGAGGGAATATGTTAATGTAAATGTTTGTTAGCAGGAGCATACCCTGCAAGGAACTCAGTAACTACCCATGCAAACTAGATAGATAGATAATTTGACGATATCACTGCGACCGCGTGGTCTATTGTGCCCTCATCTCATTACAACAACTTCCCTCAAAAAGGTGATTATTTCAGTTGGCCTGAGGGCTTGTAGTTCCGTATGCTCTGGCCATGGTGATCCCAGGACTTGTGCTCTTTTTCTGGCTATTGCGTCGCATGCCATAAGGATGTGCTCTGCAGTCTCCGAACCGGCAGTTGCCATTCGCTCTTATACCCATTTTGTGTAGGTGGTTGTTGAGTCTGCAGTGACCTGTAAGAATATCAGTTGAAATTCTTAAATTAGCTTTGGAGAGGCTTATTATTTCTCTGTAGCGAGAGGTATTGTAGACCACCAAGATCAGCTTTGACTGCCGCAAGCCCGGCACATTGCGCCAGTATTCCTTTCGTTCCTTTTCTTCGTCTTTCCTCAAGCATTCTCTAAGCGTTTGAGGACCCACTGGCAACATTGGCTCAGGCCCGATAGGACTTGTGCTTGCTGCGTGTCTAGTTAGGCTATCAGCCTGCTCGTTGCCTTCGATTCCTGTATGACCTGGAACCTATGCTAAAAGCACCCTATTGTTGGTTCGTAGGTCATTCAGCTTCTCAATGCACTCGCGGATAAGCGCTGATTTTACCTCATACGATGAGATTGCTTTGAGTGCAGCTTGGCTGTCGCTAAGTATAGCGATGCGCTCATTGTTATATCCACGCTGCAGGTTTACTTCTGCACAGTGGTGTAGGGCGTATGCTTCCGCTTGGAAGATGCTCGGGTATGTCCCCAGAGACGCTGAGATCCGTGCTCTTAGGCCCCTCTGGGGTCTTCGAGCCATCCGTGTACCACACGATTGTGTGGGAGCGGTGTATGGTGTCTACTCTGGACTGTTCCCAGGTTGACTTGGTTCCCAGTTCTACTCTAAATCTCCTTTCAAAGAGTATCTGCCTGAGAATGTCGTCCCTCGGTAATTGAGAAATTGGGATGGTTTCGCTCAACTTCACCATATTGTTGGTTGACATTACTTTTCCTCTGCCCGAACCCTCCTTAGCGCAGCGGTGGGGCAAGTGCGCATTGCCCCTGTGATGCAGACGCACGCCATACGCTGGATCTTGGAGAGTGCTTGTCTCACCGTTGAGTGGAGCCATAGGTGATAGTGGGTTTTACTATCATGGTGTACATCCATCTCGGGATGTGCGGGCTGCTTCTCCATGTTTTGCCCGCGATGCGTTTACATACCATAATGGATATTGTCGCTCTACTGTTCATGGTCACGAACTGTTGCCTCCATAGATACTTGCTGTCGAAGATTACCCCCAAGTATTTTACTTCAGCAACAAATTCTATCAACGTGCCATCGAGGGTTATTGCTCTTAGTCCCGGCAGAGCTCTTTTCCTGGTAAAGGGGATTATGGCTGTTTTTGTGGGGTTTATATTAAGCCCCACACTGGCACACCATCTCCTTGTGAGGTTAAGTGCTCTTTGTATGATGTCACAAAGGGTGTTCTCAAATTTGCCCCATGCAATTATGACGATGTCATCCGCATAGCCTTGGCATCGGATCCCACTGTCAGTAAGAATTTGCAGGAGCTCGTCTACTACTAGGCTCCACAGAAGGGGTGAGAGGAGCCCTCCTTGGGGGCACCCCTTAGTGGTGGTGACCTGTATTATGCTGTTGCCTGTCCATGTTTCAGCGGTTCTGTTGCGGAGTAAGGCGTCTATCCATCTTTGGAGAGGCAGTTCGACTCCTCTGTTCTGCAGTGCTCTATTTACACTGTCATGAGACGTGTTATCGAATGCACCTTCAATATCGAGGAAGGCGCATAGCACTGTTTCCTCCCAGGTAAACGCACTCTGGATTTCCATGACTGTAACCAAACTAGTCAGAAAAGGACAAAACTTGTTCCAGTAAAAATCAGGTGAGATGTAACAAGATCAGCGGAAATAAGGTCAATTGCCTTTATTTCGCATCGCAAAAAGAAATAACGTGAATTGCAATAAAGAAATAAAGTCATTGATGTTATTTCCTCATTATATGAAACGAGTTTAAAATATTCTATGATAACATTTTCAAAATTATTTAAAATATTCAATGTTAAGATTTCCGTATAAAAACTGAAACTAATATTACAAGCAGACTAGTTAAATAATAATTGTTAAAAAATATTTCCATTTGTTTATTTATTTGTTTATCTATATATTTCGATTTTCATATCTTTTTATTAGTTTTTTGTTTTTTCTTTATATTTTTTAATAATCGTATGAACTTAAAATTTTTTAAAGCTATTTAATTATTAAAATTAAAATTAAAATAATTAATTGTTTCATTAACCAACTGAAATAATTATTGGCAATTGAGCGAAGCTCCTTATCAATCGATTACTAATCTTAATTATAATTTAACAGGTCTGATTAGAACAATTAAAAACAAAATATGAAGTGAAATGCTATAATTTTTAAAATGGAACTGGTTCATTCATCAAATAAAATAGTATCAAAGTGTCGTTATAGGCTCAATTGTTGAATTCTCAATGAAATAAGTACTTTGTAAACTTTTTAGCAGAATCGAAACTATTGAAAAAGACATTCGGAAAGCACTACAATACGGAGAAGGAGCTAGATCTTTAATGCAAAATATTTAACGAGTTCGAAACTATAGAATGCAGTGGGGACAATTCTCACACACCATGTTAAATATGTCAGTTCAATGTACGCAAAAGAGATTGAGAATGAAGTAGAAGTGAACCAGTTTAGACCTAGAGGTTTTCCCTACAGGTTATGTAGTCATGGATAATGTAAATATAAGGAATAGGACAGAACTAATTAAATTTTTACTCTGTTGGTTTTGCTACCTTACCACAGTTCTGGTTTAAAGTTCTATATATTGCATATTGAGTGAATTTACACTAGCAGAAATGGTGAAAGCTGTCTTACCCGAACACTAATTTGAATATATCTGGGAATTCCTACTCTGTACCCACTTGTTGTAACTGAAAAAAAAAACACCCAAAGGTTTGGTAAGTTCTACCGATATGAGCAGCCTTCTGCCGAAATTAATCCGTTATTAGCACCAACATCTGATGGGGCGGCTCAGGGAGTGTTCGAGAGATTTATAGACCTCTACGCGTTCGCTACGGCGACTACCTAAGAAGATTTGAGGATGATCTGTATGGCGTCACCGACGTAGTTCAACAAAGTAAAAGCAGCGTCTTGGCTAGGCTACGTTGTGCGAATGAATGAAAATGCTTCGGCCCAGAAAGACTTTTTATCTGCACCTGCCCGTGGAAATAGAGGAAGAGGAAAATGACCACTGCGATGGAAGGACCAAGTTCAAACCGATTTGTGGTCCCGTGGTGTTTCCAATTGGCGGCAGTTGGCAAAGAGAAGAAATTACTGGCTAGTTAAGTTGGACGCACAACCCCAAAACTTAACAGGGGTATATTCTAAGCCCCTAACCCCCAATCCTAAGCAGCTGTATACAGGGTCGAGTTGCGCGTGTGCCTTCTTGCTCCAACGAGCAAGAGTGATCCAATACTAAGCTTGTTACCACAGTAAATGGTCGGGGGTTAGAATATGCCCAAGGTAGGCCTGCCGTAAAAGACGACTATAATCCACAAAGGGTAATGACGTTCAATTTGATGGTTGATCTACGGATATGATAACTCTCACCTCTCATTACCAACCTTCTTCCTACTTACGTAAGGATTGGGTAAAATGACCTAGAAGGTTCTACTATTCACACCAAATCGCTCCCGCCACAATCGGTTATGTACCGCAAGGGAGTAGCAGCATTTACCGGGTTCATATCCGGCAAATGACTGTCACTTTCGACAACACAACCCAAAACCTTTGGGAAGTTTTTTGTCTCTAAAAACAACAATAACCTATCCATAAAAGTTCATCAAAAGGTTTCAAGTCATTTCATGAGATAATATCCAAAAATATATATAGTGGGCTTAGGTGGCAACGATGTGCTGCAACCCAGAATATCTTCTCATTTGTCGAAAAAAATCGACAACTAGCTTCGTTGCACATTTGTTTGTTTTAAAATTATGTTTGTCATTTCGGAAGTTTAAAAAAAAAACTATTGAACCCCAAAAATGCAAATTTTCAATCCAAAAATCTAACGAAAAAGATTTTGGTATTCGACTTGATTTCGAAAGGCAAGTAAACAACTTTGTATCCAAAAAGTAAAAAAATTAAAATATTTTTTTTTTTTCATTTACAAAACATTCTGGTAAACAACGTTTTTGTTTTGTTGCCTTCTGAGGCGTAAATAATTTTTTTGGTGATCCCACTCGGGAACATGCTACGTACAACTGTCTGTGTGAAAAGCAAGGTTCCTCCAAATTGAGACCGAATTTTGGAAAAGTCGATTTTTCGACCAAAACAAGTCCCAAAACCCGAAAATAAAATTTTTTTTGCGAAAAGCCGTTATCGCCAACGTTTTTAGCGCATAATTTTAAGTGGGACAGGAAATATGAGACAAATTCCTTTTCGTCGAAAATATTTTTGCATGTCTGCTGAAAAAAATACTAAACAAAATGGCGAAAGGGTCAATTTTTTGACCAAAACACTCCCCAAAACCAAAAAAAAATTTTTTTTTTCAAAAAACTGTTATCGCCAAGGTTTTTAGCGGACATTTTTGGGTCGGACAGGGTATACATGAAAATTTTTAAATCAAACGAAAATTTTTTTAGTAGGTCATGAAAAAAACCTTAAAAATCAAAGTAGCAAAAAGTCAAAAAAATTAAATTTCGCAGGCTAAAAAATTATTTTTTTGGGTAATTCTATACGACAGCACGTAACTGCTAATATAGGTCCAAAAATATCGGGAAAGGTATCAAACGACGGGTTTTAACCTTCGTATCAATAATCCGAAAGCGGAAATTCGATATTTTATGTATGTTCAGAGATATTTGCAATCAAAGTTGAAAATTTTCTGTCATTTTCATGTGGTTGTTGTAATCACTGATTAGGGTGGACCGAAAACTGCAAAAAGTGTGTTCTGCGCAGAAATACTGTGGACCGCGTAGCCGGTGTTGGACCGGCTAAGGGTTATTTTTTTGAAGGGCGGCCGAAGGCCGCCTACGCAGAAAGGTGTTGTGCACATAAATACCTTGGATCAAGCCCCCTATTTGGGATCGGACCTAGGCAATTTTTGGGTTTTTTGCTAATAACTTTTCACTGAAACAAATAATTTAATTTCCGCTTTCGGATTATTGATACAGAGATCAAAACGCGTCGTTTGAGACCTTTCCCGAGATTTTTGGACGTGTATTAGCAGTTACGTGCTGTCGTATAGAATTACCTTTTTTTGGGTATGCGTAGTGGAACCTTTTTTTCCTGAGCCCAAAACCTATCGAAAAATTAATGGCGCGATATCGGTTAATAAATCGACCCAGTGTAATATACATATATAGAGATGTCAAAAAAATTGATTGGCTGTTTTGGTTTTTTGATAATAACTCGTCTAAGCTCGCCATGAATAAAAGATGTCGGTCGGCTATGTCATTTTACTAACTAAATTTGTATACCTCTTCGACCACGCATTGAGTTTCATTTCCCCATACGCCTAATGGCGCCAATGCACACAGAGGGTCGCTTATTGCGCATCAAAAATTAGTTGCATTGTAGATATTATCTAGTAACCGTCTATTTCCAATAACCGTATCGCAAGAGTAAATCTAATTAGCTCGCAGTCTATAAAAGTAATTTTCTCAACTGAAACTAATCTTGTCAACGGCAATTGAACTTTCTTTAGAACTTGGTATCAGCTATCAGTAGAGGTGTGAACTGTGATGGGTGTCTTTTGATATCGATGCTATTACGAATGGTGATTAAAAATTAAAAAAAAAAACTTTGAGGATAAGCCAGATTTGTTAAAAAACTCATTAGGAATTCATTAATTAGGTGCAATTTGATGGTTAATCTTCTCCTGCCCTCCGAAGGATGGGTGAGATTTCCTAGTAAGGGAGTGTTTTCGTTGCTACACAAACAAACAAACACGGCTGTCCGCCGATCAAACGGACGGCATTATGCCAGCAATTTAAATGTTCCTGCACTCGAATAAACACCGCTATCGCAAGTTGACGAGGGAGGCAAAACAACGTGAGGGCGAACAGCTTGAGGTACTAACCAACAAGGTTTTAAACCTGGGGAAAACTCTTGTAAAAATGAAAACGGCGATATTGAGATGGAGGGAGCATTTCTCTATCCCTTTAAACGGGGAATTTGATTAAGAAGCCAGTGAAGATGTCGAAGCCGACCCCACAATCGAAAATGAAGGAATGGATGCTCCCCAACCAGACTATGAAGAGGTGCGAATAGAAATATACCGATGTTAAAAAACAATAAAGCCACTGGCGCGGGTGGTTTGCCTGCTGAATCTGCATCGACTTGTACCTTATCAGTGTGGTTTCAGACCTGGTAAATCCACCATGGACACGATTTTTACGATATGCCAAATTAAGGAAGAAACCCCGTGAAGAAGGAAGTGACGTGATGCACATCACCGCTTGGTGCCATAATTTCGAAATGATAAAGGACTTGGTTTACCTGGGAACAAGTATTAATACCAACAATAATGCCAGAATGCTAGAAGAATCACTCTGCCAACAAATGCTATTCCGACTGAGTAGCCAATTGAGAGGGAAAGTCCTCTCTCGACTAACAAAAATAACAGTCAAGTCACTTCCTGTCCTATTGCATGGAGCAGAAGTTTCGACACTGAGAACATTTGATAAGTCGGCTCTGGGAGTGTTCGAGAGAACACTTCTCGTTGGCGACGGCGAGTATAGAAGAATATATATGTAGTTATGAGCTTTAAGCGTTAGTTCAGCGAACTAAAGCCCAGGGACGTCATTGGCTAGGCCATGTTGTGAGAATGAATAAAGATGTTCCCTCTTGTTGTTGTTGTTGTGGTAATGTTCCCTCTTGATTATGTTCACACTTATCGCTATTTCGATATTTTGCTTCTTAGAAAATCGATGTATCGATCTATTTATAAATTTAATTCGAAACTTATTCGGCATCCATAAACTCAAAAATGTATTAGATATGTGTCTACAATGAAACAAGCACATATGAGAAATTAGTTAAATTTGGATTTTGATGCAAACGGAAGCGATAAACTACAATATTGTGTTTATAAAAACAACAATTTATATCATTATACAAACATTCTATTGTAATAATAGAATTAAAAAATCGATCATTGCTAAAAGATCAGTGACTTAAATGAAATCGAGAACATCAATGTATCAATATTATCGATTTATCGATATTACATCGATTTTTATTCCACCACTAGGCTTCATCTAAGTAGTAAGCCAAAGTGGTCAAAGCATTCCTCCCAGCGTGGTAAAGTCTTATTTCACTAACTTTGCTTTAGCGCATTTCTTGCCAAACTGAGGATTTAATACAATTAGCTCAAAGATATGTTCTAGTTAAATATGTAGTATATTAATAAACTTAACTGCGATAGTAATTTTGCATAAAGTGAGTATTAAGTTCTACTCAAATAGTAGACACAGTACATGGGCGACCGAGCTTTGCTCGGCATTTTGATAGATTGCCATACAATTTAGTTTGCTTTAGATACTCATCAGTGAAGATAGTCTGGTTTTGTATATATAATTTGACTTACCAGCAGTGGAGCTTTTTAATAATAGATTTCAATAACATATCGAACACCAGAGCTGTAAAATGTGCAATATTTTGGGAATTTAATTTATCAGATTGGGAAGAATGTAACTTAAAATTTCCCCATCTCTTAATTCACGATTGGGAAATAAGGCATTTAGATTTTGAAAGAAAGATTGAAGATACTGAATGAAAAAGAAATAACTTTTAACACTTAATAAGCATTCAATTGAATGCAGCCTTTTCTTGGTGTGCACACACTTATTTAGTACCAATCCATCGATACAAATATGCTATAGGCACGGAACAATCTCAAATATGCAGATGGTTGCTTTTTGTTAAAAGTCATTTCAAAGCAGTTACACCAAAAATGGTTTATTTGGCTTTATACACCTTTTATTAGTTAATTTATTTATCATGAACCACAAAAATATTAACCGAAACAATATTAACTTTTTGAAAACATCATAATAATGTAATAATAAAATAGGCAAATGTCAAATATTCTAACATCTCCGCTTTGAAAATTCTCAGTTTTCTAAAGAAGTATTGCCATTGTATCATTAAATTGGTATGTGTTAAAAACGTACTCATATACTATCAGACCCGGCAGACGTTGTCCTGTCCCTTACCTTTTGACGCTTCCTCTTTATTCCTTTTACTTTTCCCCCCAACTCCCATTCTATTTTTCTTTTTCTCCCATAACCTAAGATGAAACCGCTACATCAGAAAGTTTAGCAATCAATAGAGGTGGAAATAATGTTTTCACTGGCGTGGATCTCTGACTACAACTTCGAATACTTTTAAGCATGGCTTTGACTTCTTATTTATTGATTTTATGTAAGGTTTTTACATATTCCATATGTTTGCTCACACTTGAGATTGTAATTAAATTTGTGTCACTTGGCAGGCTTGAAGCAGCGTTTTACTGGAATTTCAGGGTTTGATGAAATAAATTTAAATTATTTGGACTTTATATGAGACTACCGTGCCGACATTGTTCTTTCCTTACAGGTGATTGGATCTACCCCGTTTTCTTTCAATTTCCTTCAATGCCCCTTCATCCAACTCAAATTTTTCTTCTTCTTGTATCTCTCCGTTGACATAGCTTACCCCTTTCATTATAGTATATAGTGACTTTTAGAATAACTTATACCAAAAATAGAGTTGACAAAGTGATGACATCAGTGCGTTTTGTCCGGATTTTAGTCGAAATAGCCAGACCTTAGTCACCTTGAAAATCAAATTGTAAACTAAACCATTCTCGAGCTTCCCCTGATATGCACAACCAATTTCAACAAAATCAGTCAACCCGTTCAGGAGGTATTTAATCATAGAAAAATTATATATGTAAGCTAAACAAATTATTTTTCACTTTGTGGCTGTAAATCATCCAAAAAATTAAATTTTGTATTCGTTGATTTATTAACTTTTAAGGAAAGCAATCTTTTTAACATATCTGGACAGCTAATAAATTCAAAAAATATCTACGCTGAAAAAAAAGAGTATTAGCAGTGAATGGTAGAAGAGTGTGCATTCCTTCAAATGTTCAATACCTCGTCATTCTCATTCTGTACTGGATTAAACTCGCCCATTCAATAACACACACACTTTTGGTTTGGCTTGAAATTTGTTCAAGCCATTCAGGAATGCATGTTATTTCATGTAAGCAAAAAATCAATATTTTGAAAAGAATGTCGACGGAATGCAAACTGAATTGATTGAATCTTTTTACAGCTTTATCGAACACTACCCACAAACAGAGCTTATGTGATAATAGAAAGATGTCAATTTTTTTTTTTTTTATTGGTGGCTGCTCAATACAGTTGTCCCTATATTTTCGACAAGTCTTTACAAGATTTCTTGCTGAACTTAGAGGCTGTCGGTTGTAACAAAATGATGGAGAAGGAACAGGGTCACATGGGTATATTGTCGGTTAGTGTTCGATATATTCACCAAAAATGATGAAGATAGAATTATCCATAACTTTTTATATTTAATACATATGGAATCTAAGCCAACACTTCCTTTCATACCATGGTCGGATTACGTCTCTGATTTCCTTTTGGAAGTATTACTTTTAAAAACATGCCTTACATGAACACCGATGAATTTAGTTCCACTCCGACAAACTCAAAAGTTTATACCTGAGCTTTGTGCGCAGTCATGGAAAATGTTGGCCTTACTGAAAATTGATGTCGTTACATGGTACAGCCTAGCGGCCCCTTGGATAAATGTGATTCTCGGTATCTGTACTTCTTTGCCAGATTGTTCACTTTTATTATATTATTATTATAGCTTTTATTATATTATTACAGAGGCCTGTTACAATAAGTCTTACTGCGTTCTATATACCTTCGGTTACATCTAAGTTACGCAACAAATTAATGATTAGTTTTTTTCGATTTAAGTCATGTGATGGCAAGTCTGAAGTATTTATTGTATTTATAAATTTCGTTTCAAATTCAAGTGCCCCCTTTTTGTTGAAACGCTGTGTGCGGTGGAAGAAAGATTCTTTTCCTAAACGTTTTGTTGCATGCAAACCGCTTTGTTGTCGAACAACATTTAAGTTATGCGCCACTTCCTCGCTTAGGTATACCTTCCAAACATCTCCACTCGAATTTTTAATTATATATAATATATATATAATAAATATATAAAAAATAATTCAAATAACAATACTATTTTACTGTTTAAAATGTACCAATTAAATGTCAAAATTTGATTACAGCAATTTTAGCACCTGATTGAACTTTTCACCTCACAAAGCATTGTTGATATCTCAACACCATTACATGGAGACGGTTGCTTCGACGAGACTGAAATTGCTTCAATTAACTTTTCATGGCTACATCTATCGCTTAGCAGTTAAGCGAAAAGCTCAGGTGGCAACAATAAGTGGCAATCCTACTTAGAAAAGTTTTTTTTTAACACGCAGGAAAATACGTTTCGTTTGATAACCATCTTGGCAAAAATCAGATAGGTGGCATCCCCGTAAAAACATCGTTTTGTGGCAACACCTAGGTGAAAATTCTTAGAATCTGGTACACTATGTACATACCAAATTTGAAACAGTTTCGGAGATACCGACCGAAATGTGGACCAAGGTGACCCAAAATGTGTTTAGTACACTATGGGTATCAAACGAAAGGTGATAATGAGTGCTGCAATAACCGATGTAATTAAGTTCCATATCTTATATGGTATGGGATATAATGATTAAAATCGGACTCATTATACATTTTATGAACATTAATTGGTATTATAACTTTGGTCCGATGTTTGTAAGTATGAGAAGAAGAGTAGATAGACCCACCAATAAGTATACCGAAGTGATCAGGACGATGAGCTGAGTCGATTTAGCCACGTCCGTCTGTCTGTTTGAAGCGAAACTAGTCCCTCAGTTTTTGAGATTTCTTAATGAAATTTAGTATGGGGCCGCCATTTTGTAATATATTAATCATTTGTCAGAACCAACAAGATCGGACCAATAGAACACATAGCTCCCATAGAATCAATTGTTTCAATAAACGAGTTTTAACCTATAAATCTTGCATTTTCAGAGCTAGGAACGTAAAATTTTGCATTTTTCATACATTTTACATAAGTAATATGACCAGTGAAAATGAGCCAGATCGGACCAACATAACATGTAGCTCCCATATAATCGATGGTTCCGGTAAATGGGGTTTGGGCTATACATCTCGCAATTTAATAGCGAGGAACACAAAATTTAGCAGCAGGAGAGCTTATTACATATGTAATGTGTTTAGTGAAAATAGTCAAGATTGGACCAATATATCGTATAGCCCCCATACAACCAATTTTTCCTATAAACGGGGTTTGGGCTACGTATCTTTAAATTAACAAGGTAAGACCCTCAAATTTTGCACAGTTTGTACTTGTTGTAAGTAACAATACTGGCTATAAGTAAGGTCCAGCCTTGGAGGAAGGGGTTTAGAATATGCCTGAGGTAGGCATACCGGTCGTATGCGGTAGCTAATATGCACCAAGGTACGACGTGCAACTCGATGTTTGATCTACGGATATGATGCCTCTCAGCTATCATTACCCATCACTCCTTCCTTACGGAAGGAGGGCTGACATGACCTAGAAGGTTCCACTGGTCATACCAAATCGCTACCACGACAGTCGGGCAGTACTGCAAGAGAGTACCGGAGCGTACCGGATTTATATCCGGCCAAGGACTGTCAGTTCGACAGCACTCCCCAAAACCTTCGGGGAGTGTTTTTGTCGTTACAACAACAACAACAACATTGTAAGTAAGGATCGGAGATTTAAGCCCGTGATGCGTATTCATGAATGGTAAAAAGCCTTCGGCACAGCCGAAATTATAATAAATTTTCAAAATAATTTAAAGTAAACTTGCTACAAAAAACGATTAGTAAGCTTTTCTAGTTTTAATTATTTTTTTATAGTTTAAAGTAAACTTTTTATGAACTTCAAGAATAAACTGTTATAAATCATTTTACTTTAAAAGTGAAAAAAAAAACAATAATAATTTTCGCTATAGAAAAATTATTAGTGGCCTTGAGCTCATTCATATTCATGATAATTGAGAGACAAATGTTTATAAAAAATCCAGAGAAAAGCATTTGTCAGTTTTTTTCTTTTCAACTTAGAAAATTTTCAAATTCTTTGCATAAATGTTTTTACATGAGAATGAGGACGAAAAGCAAAAATCATTTATTTTCAAACGTTTTATAAACAACGTTTCATAAGATCAGAATTTTGTAAACTTAATATTTATTTCGGAAAGCTTTTAAACTATTTATTTTAAGTTTCCTTTGCTTGTTGGGTATAAGAAACCAACTACTTACTTAGATGATAAAAACTACATACATATAATATTAAATTTAAAATAATAGTAGAAATGGTTTATTTTTTTTAACAACTTGATTGATCTTTATTCTGTCCCCAAAAATATCTCGCCAAAGATAACTTTTATTGCAGACAAGAAAAAATAAAAGTACAGATTCTTAAGTTATTATCGGACTTTGTTCAGAAAAAGACCGAAAAATTAATTGTGGCCAGGATTTTGATCCTGGAAGTCCTAGGATGACAAAAAAGCTAATAACTGCCTTCATTGAACCCGCAGTGCTTGAACGGGAACATAAGAACAGTGATTGAGAATGGCCATTGAAGCTATTTACTCACTCATACAACAATGCATTTTTACACTATTAGCCAGATTTTCACTATACACCGAATCTTAGAGAAAATGTATGATAAGAGAAGCAAAACTCCCGACCTGTTTGTTGTGTTTAAAGTAGCGCAAAGGAACTGCCTATATGCTGTTATATCTAAGCCTGAATTCCCTGCAATTCTCATTCGACCATGATAAATGAATAACTATCATGCAACTTCTCTTACGTAATGTTGAAGAAGGTATCTCGAGCAGCAGAACTAAAACGAGCTGGTACAATATATTACAAGAGCGTACAATTGCTGTCATATGCTAATGCTCTGTCTTGAATAAAGAGGCGGCTGTTGACGTGTGTGTTGCTGCAAGCGAGGACAAGACAAAGTATTACTACAAAAGTATTTTTCTGCCTCACTCATCTAAGACATAATTAATATCTTCAGCTGTCATTTCTTTGACACTTGGCATAATGAAATTTGCTTTTGCACTTTGATTGTAAGCTAATAAATGTTCACAACTCTTCTGCATTCCTTTAGACACATTTTGACGTAGCGTTTTCCCACTTTATTGCAACGTTAGCCACATTTAAACCTCCTTCGTCCTTCCGCTTCGAGCTTCTTTCTGAAGCAACCTTATTTCCACAAGCAGCCTTCAACCCCTTCCAATTGTTATACCCGGCGTGTACTAGTACACAGGGTATTATAGTTTTGGTCATATAACGGTGGTTTGTAACGGTACAAAATAATAGATATAGATATGGAGTTCCATATATCAAAGTTCTTAGAATGAACAGAGGAATTCATTAAGACATGTCCGTCCGTCCGTCCGTCCGTGGACACGAACACTTGAGTAAAAATTTAGATATTTTAATGAAATTTGGCACACAGGTTGCCTTCCGGCCAAGGTAGGTTGCTATTTGAAATGGGCGAATCGAAAAATAACCACGCCCCTTTTTTCGATATCGAAAATTTCGAAAAACGTATAAAATGGGTTAATTCAATAATAGAAGCAGCTCCCATGATGAAACTTGGTAGATTTATTAATTTGGTTTTCCCATTGACAATTTTATGAAATTTTTGGGAAAGGGGTGTGGCGCCGCCCACATATGAGTAAAGAAATTTTCAAACTTTGACTCTTAATAGCTTCAGAACCGTTTACGCTAGTATAACGAAATTTCGTAGGAGGCATACTATAGTTGTGATAAGTGCACCGTTGGAAAATAAGCGAAATCGCTCTTCGACCACGCCTCCTTTTTTATAAAAGTTATATGGAAAGGAGGTAGAAATATTGAACTGCCCATATCTAATTCACTGAAAGAGGTATAATAATATAATTTGATAGTTACATCAATTTTCTTATCCTTTGCATGATTTTTCAAATTCGACTGTTAATAACTTCAGAACCGTGTAAGATAGAATTACGAAACTTAACACGGGGTATACTATAGACATGTAGAGTACGCCTACGGTTAACGACCACGGCCACTTTTGGACCAAAGTTTTCTAAATGAGAGGTAGGAAACCCGAACATGCCATATCTCATTCAATGTAGCAGATAGAATGCTCGAATTTCGTAGTTACAATGACCTGATGATCTTACTAATGATTTTTGTAAAATTTTGGAAAATGGGCGTGGTACCGCCCATATATATAAATGAACAAAATATCAAATTTCAGCTATTATTAACTTCAGAACCGTGTTAAATAAAATTACGAAACATGATACGAGATATACTATCTACGCTTTTCAAAATGTATATAGCCTATGCTGGAACCAGTGGATCAATGAATCTACTGCGCAAATTTTATAAAGATCGGTTAAGTACCTTGGACGCCTATACAAGATTATAATTTTATATAGCATGGGGGCGTGGCGCCGCCCACTTTTCCAAAATTATATATAGACTATACTGTAACCAGTGAACCCAGGAACCTACTGTGAAAATTTTATAAATATCGGTTAAGTACTTTAGACGCCAGACACACAGACACACATTCATTTTTATTTATAAGATTGCCCACATGGTAGTAGAAAAAGTTTAAAACCACGATAGGTCATAACTCCACAACAATTTACCAATTCACCAAGACCACACAGCTGGGTATTTAATGTTCGGTTCCACCCGAATTTAGACTTCCTTACTTGTTCATTAATGGCATTGTTTCTTGTTTCGCCTTGAATGTTATTTCCTTGTTCGTCTAGAACGACACATTAATCCGTATATAATCATTATTGCAAGACAGCCAGGCGCATGCATTAGAGATTGAAAGCAACCGATAGTAGTTGAAAGCGATAGTCGGCGATAGCTTGTTCTTAAACATAAAGATGTAAGTACAAATATATGACTACGATGGAATTGTGGTCGACATCTCATCAGATAAGAAGGAAAGCTTACTGAAAGGGATGCCTCCAATCCTTTGGAAATGAATATAGCTGTGTCCGTTTAGCTTTTTAAATAAGTTAATCAGTGTGTAACAATTGTAATTTATGTTTTTAGATTTATAAAAAACTTTTGACCGTACAAATACGTGTTTTTGGACTTGTCAGAGGTGTTAGATGTTTTAAAAACCAATATGTGTCCAAGATAGATAAAATTTAATTCCTAGGAAGTGTTTTCTTACCACTTTTTTGCAGTCTGGTCTTTTGTGCAAACAACTTTCGCTAGTTATATTCGAATTTTGCTCCATTAGTGACTAACATTTTTAGCTGTTGTTTTGTACTCACGACCTTGGAACTGCATAAAATTAATACAAATAGATAAACATAAGTATTTTAAATGAAAAAAGTAGTAAATAAATACAAAAAACTTACATTTTTAGTAATTTATAATAATTCGATACAGCGTCAACAGCAAAATCCTATTATACGAAAATTTCGACAGCCATGCGCTACTCATAATACGATTTTGAAATTCGATTTTCGATGTTTGATAACCAGCAAAGATGGAACATCGAATTCAGCTCATATTAAGGGCATGAGTAACGAACTCGTAGCTAAACGAAAGTAGTAACGTTTCTACTGCGTGTTAACTGGAAGAAGCGATCATAAGTCAGGGATAGTATCGATAGTGAAATAACATCGATAGTGCCAACCACAGTTTGAGAGCTCTACCAACCATTAATGTTAATATTAAGATAAGCTGATGCGAACTTACCTGTGAGACGAGTTGTAAGCCGAGTTTCCCCTTCAATTTATTTTTATTACACACTATTTCTCTAAATTAATGCAGTAGTATTTGCATGCTACCTCTGGATGGCAACTACTAAGTCTTCGGTTGCTTCTTGGATGGTTGGTAGAACTTCATCTTTGCTTGTTTAGCATTTTAAGAACTTCGGCAGGCCGCTGGCAATGCGTGTCTTCTTATGAAAGCAAACAATTTTTATTATATGTACGAGGTGTGTTCAAAAAGTATCGCGAATTTTGAATTTTCGCTGGTTACGTATATTCGAATGTCGAATTTTTTGTGGCGTTATGTTGGTACTCATGTCTCTCACTTATGCCGACAAGCTCGGCCATTTTGAATGTTCAGTTAATTGTTGGCAGCTGCTTTGCTTGCACGTGTTTTGGATCGTCTTCGATTTTTACGCGAAATTCGTACCAAAATTGCTCAATTGTGACCAAAAACAGCATCGCATGAACATTGCTAATGAGATGTTAAACTCTGTCCGCGACGACCCAAATTTGCTTCAGAGGGTCATAACTGGTGACGAATCGTGGGTTTATGGTTATGACGTGGAAACCAAAGCTCAATCATCTCAATGGAAGCTGCCGCACGAACCAAGACCGAAAAAAGCGCGCCAAGTTCGGTCGAATGTGAAAGTTTTGCTGACAGTTTTCTTCGATTCCAGGTGCGTGGTGCATCATGAGTTCTTGCCACAGGGAAGAACGGTCAATAAGGAATATAACCTGCAAGTTATGCGCAATTTGCGCGAAGCAATCCGCCAGAAACGCCCGGATTTGTGGAAGAACAAAAATTGGCTTTTGCACCACGATAACGCCCCTGCTCACGCATCGTTGCTTGTGCGCGACTTTTTGGCCAAAAACAACACACGAATGATGCCGCAGCCACCGTATTCCCCAGATCTGGCCCCCTGTGACTTTTTCTTGTTCCCTAAACTGAAGAGACCCATGAAAGGACGACGTTACGCTTCTCTTGACGATATAAAGACGGCATCGAAGGAGGAGCTGAACAAGATACAAAAAAAAGATTTTTTGAAGTGCTTCGAAGATTGGAAAAACCGTTGGCACAAGTGTATAATATCTCATGGGGATTACTTTGAAGGAAGCAAAATAGATATTCATGAATAAATAAATAATTTTTGGAAAAAACACAAAATTCGCGATACTTTTTGAACACACCTCGTAGGTAGCTGTTTACAAATATTGTTAGATGGATGAATCTGTAATAAAGATATGCAATGTTGTTGCTGCATGTGAATGAACGAAGATTTAATGTGGTGTCGTAAAGGCTAACCATGTTTATATAACTTTCATTAGTGAACAAATATCCGAAAGTTATTTTGAAATATCGTTCCACCCACCGGGCTACTCAATAACAGGCAAACAGTGGCAATTACCAAGGAATCAGTCTGTTTCACACATGTCTAGAGGTTTGTGGTGCGTTAAACTGTGGCAAATAGGCGACAAGCTAATTGAGACCTTTCCTTCTGATAAGTCTAACTACTATCAGATCCTATCTAACGATATTGCTAAAAAAGACCAATAATAAGAGGCTGAGCAGCACGAATTTGAAGCAGCTAAGGCAAGTGACGTGTCTAATCATAAGTCTACTGATTTATGGATGGTTTTTAAGAGAAAAGTTTTGTGGAGGATATATGCTCCTAAATTTGAAGAATATATTGGAATTTTATAAGGATTGTTTCGATGTTTGCAACACTGTTGTCGGGTTTGTTTCAAGATTATTGAGAAATAATTTTTTTTCCCCTATGTTTTCAGGTTTTTTTTTTCGAATATCATAAAGATTATTCGGGGATTATTTTTTTTAATTTTATCAAATTATATCATGATACAAGATTGATGCTCAAGTATGCTCTTTCCGATTTAGATGATAAGCGATCCCGACAAATACCACCACCTAATCCGGAATCCGTCTTCTCAAAATCACGCATTATGTTCTATCTATATGGGCCACAGTAGAAAAACTGTTTCGACCTCATTACTGCAGCTTCACAACTGGCAATGCTAGCATCAACCAGATCTCACGATACGCTAAATTGATTTTCAATTAAATATAATGTATTTATTTATTTCATCCTAGCATAACAATTGTGAAAAATGATATTTAATGTGCTAATCACTTAGCATTATTAAGATGAAGAACAATATTAATTTGTATATAAGCGTATCAAGTATAAAGGAAATTAGAAGCATTCAAAGAATAAGCCATGGTGTATAAAAACAAAAATACAATGCGAAAAAAATATACAGACCGAAAAAACTTAGAATTTAATTGTTGTTATACAAAATGAACAAACAGAAGAGCATATTCAGTGTCAAAATGCATACATTAAATACATATGCATCATTTGCATTGACAATGCCGACAGCTGTCAGTGCTCGTCCAACGGAGTGGCAAAAATGAGTAGCAATAGAAGTTTAGCTGAAAAAAGCCTATCGTTCTGGTAGCGTAACGGTTAACAGAACGTGCCAAAACCTCGTTGACGAAGAAGCATCTTAAGAAAAGCCGTAAGAAAAGATATGGCGGTTGTCTCTAAACATTTTCCTTTGCTACTAAATAAAAACTTTGAATAATTAATAAATATTTAAAGGAATAAAAATACTAATAGGAAATAGTCATGAATTCTTAAAAAAACAAAACAATTTAGTTTGTCTACCAGCAATTCAATTAAATATTTGTTTTCACATCCTGTACATGTTTAAAGAATTCAAGACTATAAATAAGCTCGAGGCCACAAATAATTTCTTATATAAAAATTATTATTGTTTTCTATTTTTTTTTTATAATTTCTTAATTAATTATTAAAAAATTCATTAAAATAGAGATGGAAAATTTCGAGACAACCGCCAAAGCCTTTCTTGTAGATCCATTTTGCAAGCTGTTAGGCCTCTTCATCAGAGAAATTTTGGCACGTTTTGCTAACCATAAGGCTGCCAGAACGTTGTTTTTTCTTTCAACTAAACTCCTATTTATATTCACTTTACCATATCTCTGAGCAACCCCCCGCCTTCTGGCAGTCAGTAGTTGATCACGATGGATTTTTGTTTGTATGCCTGTATTATCGACAATTATGATGTGTGCTCTCTGCTTTTGTTTTTATTTTGAGTACCAACAATTCTATTGAGAGTCTAGCTGCTTTCGAAATGGATCTATAAGAAAAGCTATGAAAACAAGTTCTACTTTGGACTGATTAGGCTACTGAGTAGTTAAACTGCTCTCTCTGCCAACAAAGATCTACAAAAGGTTCATACGAGCTTTATTCCTCGTACATGTTCAGTATACCGACTCGCTTCTTCAAATTAAAATAAATAAATTTTAATAGCATTTACAATGTACATATTTACAATTCCATTTAGATATATTTATAAAACTCAGTTTATACACTTAACAAGATAAATGAGGTTTAACAAACTATTTTATTATATTGTTTATTTTGGTCATTACTTTGGTTTTGCATATAAAAAACACTCAAGGGCATTCACTAAATAAAAAAATAGGGATTTTCAGTGTAAAGTACTTCCTTTGCGGTAGTTGCATTTGGTTGGAAATAAATTAAGTACGCAATTTTTGATAAGGAAATTAAGCATACAACACATATGTATGTACACATGCCTATTAGACAAGCCTTTGACTCGCACAATATGGTGAATACCCTTATTGTGTTCTATTCTTAAATTTTAGTATGAGTATTTTTGTAAATATTGAAAGCGTGATAGCCACGCTAGACTACTAAATTACCATTCTTTTTAAGGCAGTATAATTGCTTAAGTAAACAACCATCAATACTATAATAATCATAAAATAAATGCTTAAAAATTAAATACATTTGTCTACGCCGGGAAGG
Source organism: Merzomyia westermanni (assembly GCA_949987695.1). Taxonomy (NCBI): domain Eukaryota; kingdom Metazoa; phylum Arthropoda; class Insecta; order Diptera; family Tephritidae; genus Merzomyia; species Merzomyia westermanni. The sequence goes on from OX465290.1 coordinate 76,704,761, forward strand.
TCATTATAATTCAAACCCCATCATTATTAATAATACCGCTTTCATCACCAACCCACAATCACAGAACAGTTTGTGTGCTCACATCACGCTGAATGTATCGCCGATAATTATGCCAGGCTTCCAAGCTATATAAACAGAATGCGACATAACCGAAAAACTGCAAATTTGAAAAGAAAAAAATATTAAAAATTCAAAAGTTCATGCAACCCAAAACTTACCGCTGCAACAGTGTATGTCGTCAGAGACAATGTCAGCACAGCAGACGAGACAAGAAAACATGCCGTAGCCAGTGTGGCATGCAGATATAGCTCATATTTGGAAGCGTTGCAATGATGGCGCCGGCAATGTCGCATTTCACAGTGATGTTCCAAATAGACGAGAGCAGTGGCGAGGCAAGCACAAGTCATAACAAACATATAAAGGAGACCGCGTAGATTTGTAAGTGGCGCTGAACTGAATAATATGCAAATTATACCGCTCACAGAAAAAACCTAAAACAAGAAAGAAACAGCTTTTGGTAGTAAATGTAATTATTTAAGAAGAAGAAGTAATTAAAAATGTTTGCAAGATATTGCGGTATTATACATAATAATAAGAATAAGAATAATAATATAAATAAAATAAAAACTTATATAGACATTTGCGACGCGCGCCTGTGGCAGATCTGTTGCTCTCAAAAAGGCGGAAGCATACAAGGGGCGAAAAAACCACTCTGGACCGCCATAAAACAAATTAAGCGTGAATGCTGGCAAAACCCTATGTGATGAAGTGTATACAGTATAGTTATGAATAAATTTCGTCCGCCAAACCAGACGATGGACGAAAAAAGTATGAGAAGAACCGTAGACATTCATTTTCTCACACAACCTACCAGAGAAAGGAGAAAGCAACACGAGAAGCCTACAACTTGGGACTGTTCAACGAAAAAGAGGTAAAATCAGCCCTGCGCAGTATGCAAGCGCTGCTAATAATTGCCCAGAGCTTAAGAGACCGCTGGCTAACACTGGAAATAACTCAAGGCCAAAGAAAGGTAAAGCTGGCAGGCGGCGCAGCCCAGTTGTCGGTGCTAGGCCCCGACTTTTGGAATGCTAGGTATGACGGTCTTCTTCCCTGCAGATGCCAGAAAGCACTTTACTTGTAGCTTTCTCAGACGATGCTGCTGTGTTCACGGCACGAAAATGCATAATGTCACAGTTGAAACTAAATCAAGTGATACGCAGCGATCACAGTCTTCAACTGGCTACAGCAAAGACAGAGATCATGATCCCTACGGAGGGACGGAGTGCCCCCATCATCAACATGACTGTTGGGATCAACAAATAGAAACGCGTAGGTCCTCAAAATATCTGGGGGTGAGACTAGAAGTGGACTCAGCTCATCAGCCTACTAATGGCGAACATAGGTGGGCCACAGCCTTGCATAAAAAAGCTGCTAGCGTCTATCTCTGTTCAACACAAGGGGCTCTGCGGACTACCTCAGCATTCCACACTGTCCCCACAGGTGCTATCCTGGTCATTTGGGGGCTATACCAGTAAACCTCTCCGAGGAAAGAAAAAACATGTATGACCTCCTCTCAGAAGCTGCCCGAGAATTAGCTCCGGAAGTGGGGCCATGGTGGAGCGATCTACCTCACCAAATTATTAACCGGACACGGCTACTTACGCGAATACTTTCACAGAAAGGGTTGAAACCCCGAACAGCCTGTACTGTTAAAGCATAGACGACGTACGCCACACCTTCTTCAAATGTGAAGAATTCGCTCAACAACGAAGGGACACTACTCCTTTTTCAGTCTATTTTCGGGAAGTTGCAATTGATATTCAGAGTTTACAAAAGATGATCTGCGAAAAGGATAGGTGGGATATGGTCAACAAGTATGCGAGGAATGTATTTCTCACGAAAAGGGAAGACGGTTGTCTGGCCCATTAGCGTGATAGTAGCGCACTTCCGTACTTGAAGTAATGCTAAGCACGGTTCCGCGTGAGGGCGCAGCATTTGTTAAGAAAATAAAACAATAATAATCTTCATACAAAAATTATTATTCTTGTCCTTTAGCAGGGTAGAAAGGAAACAAATTAGGCTATAATTTATAATAATAAATAAAAAAAACTTAATCAAAAATTCTTTCACTCTCCTGAAGATTCGGAATGAAAAAATTTTACAAATAAGTGCACGGTGACCCAAAACACTTGCAGGGAGAGAGCGCTATTTGACATTTCATTTGCAACATGACAAACAGCTGATAGTATCATTGCAAAACAACAGAACCTTCAAAGGTTGAGCATTAATCAATGAAGTAAGTAACAGCTATTTTGCATGCAAGTATTTTTTAATTAATTTTCAGTGTAAACTTTTTAGATTTGAGATTCATAGAGAGTTTTACACAATTCTTTCTTTACTTATGTGGCTTGCAGTGTGACCAGGTGATAGAAAAAAAGTCTAAATCGGCAAAAAAAAAGGTTAGAAAAGGGTAAAATTACGAAAAAAAAAAGAAGCTAAAAAAGTCAGAAATTTTTTCACGAAATCCATTTCAAATTTTTTATTTTAGTTTGATCTATTTATTTGTATATAAAGCTGTAAACATAACTCAAAGGAACTGTTCTTGTTTCAACACATATCAGGCACATTTTCCTTGACTAGGAATTTTTTCAAAGAAATACATACTATAGAAATCACTACAAACTAATTAATTATAAAATATTTTCTTCGTCTGATGAATCAGAACAAAGTTTAGGTATTGATCATAGAGATGAGATCATCGGTAATTTCAAAATCAGTGCAACATTTGGATAAGCGTTTTAACGAACATCTAATATTGAGAAGCGAGTTAAGGATTTTAAGTTTTAATATGTTTCTTAACTTAGTTTTTACAATGTTCACGGCACTGAAAATTCTTTCAACCTCCCCATTACTGCAAGGTAATACCAAAAAGCTAAATACTAGTTCGACCAGTTCTAAAAAAGGGGGTTCGTTTAATGAATATCTATGTGCTGGGACTTCCGGCCAAAATTCTATGGTAGAGGTCACACTTGTCCACTGTACCGTTATTAGCTTTCGCCACTGCAGCTCAATCAATGCTACTTGACTTGGAGAATACCTAGACTTTTCTTCTTGGAAGTGTATATTCACATCCGGCTTTGTAACTTTCAAAGAATTATCAACTGAAAAAAAAATTATCTTTTGAAAAGAGTTCATCTTTTCAGTTAGGCGTTGTTGCAATTGGGTTATCAGCTCCATTAAAAACAGTAGACAATTTTTACGAATAATTTTCTGTATTTCGTCATGAATACTACCTTCATTTAACTTGAATATTATATGAAAAATATGGTGTTGGGACCAGAAAAGGTTTGGAGCAAAAAAAGCTAAAAAAAAGCCACAAAACTAAAACCAAAATTATGAGGCTAAAGTACAAAAAAGGGCTAAGTCTAGCCTCGTAAAGGCTAACCTGGTCACACTGGTTGCTTGCAAGTTTTCTCGCCGAACACACCTACCATCGGCACACCCGCTGCGGAATTTTTTTTTTTTTTTTTTGTTGACACATTTTTGCTCTAGACTGAGGTAAGTCAGTTGCTTACCGTACACAGAAGTTTGGCAAAACCGGATATGCTTCTGGCGTACAATCGATCGTAGCCGGATGCAGAGTACATTTTTGTATTTGATGTGGTCAGCAATTACATATCCACATACATTATTAAATAAGATTTTATTTTTCACAAAATAATACTGCAGCTTGCAGAAAACTTGTCACATTTTTTGTTATCAATTAAATTTTTCTCTTTTTTATTATTTTTGTTTCCTTTTTTTTTCAAATATTTTATTGATTTGTCGAATAATACTTATTATAAACATTTTTGATTGCTTTCAGACTTTCAATATTGTATCATGTGATTGAGTTTGTTTCTTTTGCGCTTTCATGCATATTTATTTAAATTTATTTTACTTTTTTCATTTAACTAATATCTTTCACTAGCCTTATCAGCTTTGGATAAATAAAAAATTTTAAGCATTTGTGTTCTTCGAGCACTTCATAAGCGATAAAACAAAAACACTCCACTGCCAGCTGGATACCACTTGTCCAATCATTTGAAATGCTCTGCACCAACTGACCGGTAGAATACAAATTACAAATTATGAGTAAGTACTATTACTCACTTCCTCATTCATTGATGACTGTTCGTTATTTTCCCCAAATAATCGGCGTACTCACATTTTGTTGCCATTCGCGTACACTGTGCGTGAGCATACTTAATATGTGATGGCGAGTTTATGTGGCAGCCGCTGTTGTATACCAGGCAATGTGCTAGTCTTTCATATCATGGGTGCTGAGTTCAATTACTGTGGAAGGTAATGTTATTACGGCGTCACCCCCGCTAATTCTGTAAGCGTGTGAAAAATACTGAGCGAGAATGCATCCACTGTGTCCTAGGGTTGTAAATAAATTTGCAAGTTTTACTTTAATCAATTTTTCTCAATCGATTATTTTTTTTAATTATCGATTTTTTTCAATATATTTTTTTTAATGGTAAACATTTTTTATAAATTTTTATTTTAAAGGATAATTATTTTGTTGAATCGATTTTTTTTTAATTATCGAGTTATTTTAATTGATTTTTTAACGGTGAAGTTTTTTTTATTTCTATATTTTTATTTTACAGGATTACTATTTTTTAATTACAAATTTTTTGGAATCTATTATTTTTTTAATCGTCGATTTTATTAGTGGCAAAGTTTTGTTTTATTTAAAGGACTATTATTTTTTAATTATAGATTTATTTGAATCGGTTATTTTTTAAATTATCGATTTGATTTTTTAGGGGTAGAAATTTGTTTATTTATCGACTTTTATTTTGATTATAATATTTTTGATTTGATTTTTTAGAGTCGATTTATTATCAATTTGTTTGAATCGATTTTATTAGTGACAAAAGTTTTCTATTCATCGATTTTTATATAAGAAGATAATTGTTTTTTTGACTTAAAAACTGAGTAAAACAATGTTTACACAACAGCTGAAAACACATAGTTTCATATAAATCACTTCTAGTAAATCTTGAAATTATTTAATTTAGGTTTATTATTTAAACTCAAAGTTTAAGTTTAGTTTTAGGACCAAACGATTTTATTCGTATAAAAAATCGATTTATGAATAAAAATCGATTATTTTCGCACAAACCGATTTATCTCTAAACAAAAAAAGGCGATTCTTGTGCAATCGATTTTTTCGACACCAAGTCATCTCCCTACTTTGTCCGATGACATTCAAGACAGCGAAAAAATATAGCATTAAAAAAAAATTTTTAATAAATATTTGTAGAATAAGTTCGGCCAAAAACCTGTCAGAAGTAAATTCGAGCCATATGATTTTTATTTATAATTGTGTATGTGCTCTTGTTTTCTTTTTGCATTTTAATCAAAATTAACAAATCGTTCACTTCAGCGCTTATTTAATAGCTTTTAAAGAGTACAAAGTGTGTTGTGTTTGCTTGTCATAACTTGTTGCATTGTTTCTCTCACAAGGTGAGTAAATTGAAAATAATTACAGAAATTCTACTGTTTGCTGTTTGAATTTGGATTAATTGTTTTTCGATGTAAACAAGCTATTTAGGCAAGAATACACTAGTCAGATGCTAAACAAAAATAACTAAACAAAAGCAATCAAATATGTAATCATGTAAGTACTGACATTAGAGTGGTTCCATATTATTTGAAAAGCATACTTCTTAGCTTGGGCAGTGTTTCCACGTGTTGTAAAATAAATAACCAGAACTTTAAACAAAAGCAAAAAAAATGTATATTCTTCTGCGTTTTTTAGAAAACCTATCGTAATCATAGTTTCGAATGTTAGGAAAGAGACTTTAAGCACCAGAAAAAACTAATTTTCTAAACATAAGAAAATTGGGATATAATTTTTAATTGAATTGCTTCTCAATCAAGCGTACATGCCAATTAACTTAAATTTGATTATTCATTTCTTCAAATTAGTTTTATTTTATTTTATTTCAATTTATTTTATTCTATTTTATTTTATTTTATTTTATTTGATTTTGTTTTATTTGACTTTCCTTTATTTTATTTTATTTTAATTTACTTAATTTTTTTTTTACTTTTTTTTAATTTATCTTGTATAATTTTATTTTATTTTATTTTAACGATTGTTGTTTTTGCCGGCTTTAGGTCAAAATTAAGTAAAACTCATTTGTTTTCTTTCTTACCAATATATTTCGGTAACACAACGGTCACCGTCTTCAGGGCAGACCATTGACAAAATATAACAACAACAAAAATTACAATTTAAATAAATAATAAAAATCTAACAATAAATATCGGAAATTCAACATAAAAATCAATTATAATATTCACATACATTTATTTACACGTCCGCACCGTGTGACGTGGAGTTGTGTAGTGTGTGTTTTGTAAGTAAGAACTTGTACAAGCTAGCACAATGATCGGAATCTGCCTTGTAGTTTATTCGTATGTTCATCGGAGTGTTTATAATATGTAGCATCTGTAGTGTGAAGCGCTTGCTATATTGTTGTTCTTGTTGGAGTTTAATTTCCGATATTTATTGTTAGATTTTTATTATTTATTAAAATTGTAATTTTTATTGTTGTTATATTTTGTCAGTAGTCTGCCCTGAAGACGGTGACCGTTGCGTTACCGAAATATATTGGTAAGAAAGAAAACAAATGAGTTTTACTTAATTTTGACCTAAACCCGGCAAAAACAACAATCATTAAAATAAAAGGTCGCTAAATACACAAATTTATATCATTTTATTTTATTTTATTTTATTTGATTTTATTTTATTTGATTTTATTTTATTTTATTTTATTTACCTTGTTTAATTTTATTTTATTTTATTTTTTTTAATTTTTTTTATTTTGTTTTATTTGATTTTGTTTTCTTTTATTTTATTTTAGTTTATTTTATTTTATTTTATTTTATTTTATATTTTATTTTATTAGATTTTATTTTGTTTTACTTTTTTATTTTATCTTATTTAATTTTATTTTATTTTCTTTTTTTTTTTAATTAAGTTTTATTTTAATTTATTTTATTCTATTTTATTTTATTTTATTTTATTTTATTTTATTTTTTTTATTTTTTATTTTATTAGATTTTAATTTGTTTTACTTTTTTATTTTATCTTATTTTATTTTATTTTATTTTTTTTTTCATTTTATTTATTTTGTTTTATGTTATTTTTGTTGATTTTGTTTTACTTTATTTTATTTTATTTTATTTTTTTTTTCCTTATTTCCTATCTTACAAAAACCGTAAAGTTAACATACATACCCCCGAGTTCTTGTAAATACGGTGTTTGTTTGTCATAAACGCAATGTCTGTATTTAATTAATTTTAAAAGTCACTGTTCCACTTCAATATTATCAATGTTATTTTCTTTCAGAATTTAAAATTTAATAAGCTTCACCAATTGTAGAGAAACAAAATCTTTTTTTTTTCACTGCACCCCAATGTACCTAAATGTATGTATTTAATAACAATTTCAACTTTCACGCATTATTGACTCTTATCAAACAAATTGCTGCAATAATACAACACCACAATCATTTTAGCATGCTTAAGTGCCTCTTAATTTACTCGCTAACTCGCATCATAGTTACATATCTCTGACTCTATGCGCTGTGCCGCTGAATTTATTAAATTTCGAATTAATCAACTTAATAATAACACTAACTAGCATTGCCAAATTAATATTTTCGTACCTGCACAATATTGTATAAAGTGAACGAGATAAATGTAAAGTCTCATATTTGAAAGTTCTTAAAATGAAAATAGAACTTGAGCATAAAATTAGATATTTGAATGAAATTTCCGTCCAAGGTAGGTTCAAAAAACTCATAAAGTTTGATATCTCGTTAGTAGAAGCAGATAAAATATTAAAATTTGGAACTTTTATTGACTTGATAATTATATTAACACATATTTTGCAAAGTCTTGTAAACTGTGGCATCGCCCACATATGAGTGAACTAATTTTGAAACTTCGGCTGCTAATAACTTCAGAACCGTTCACGATAAAATGACGAAGCGTGGTACGAAGCATATTATTGTTGTGAAAAAAACATCGACTAAAAATTAGAGAAATTGGTTTTCGACCACGCCCACTGATTCATAAAAGTTTACTAAAAATATGTATTTTATTGAGTCGAACAAATGTGGCCCCACCCGACACGCCCTTAGAGCATAAAGAGTGCACATAATTATCTCCGAGTGCAAGTGTGGGATATCCCATGCATGCTAACTAAGCCGAAGACGTAATACGGGTCAACTAAGTATGTTTATTTACACATACATATGAACATGCAAGTGTGATTATATCATTAAGTAGGTTCAAGCTACTTTATTAATTCTCTAGAACTTGTTTCCGTCATTTGATGAACTTTTGTGATGTAATTATGTGGTTTCCCAAACCATACGCATCTTAGGTTTGTGCAGCCGTAAGCATGTACTGAAATATGTCCAATCAGAAGGCAGCTATTATTATGACAACCACATTAGCTTGATGGAATTAGAATGCCACCTTAGAAGAAAGAAAAGGGAAAAGACTTGTGAAATTGTTCCAAGAAGGTAGGAGTATCAAAATATGGCGATCATTATTCGGCTACTTACTGCTGACAATCCCTTGATCTCGAGCTTTTTCAAATGCTAAACTTCCGGGATTTCAACTGCACACACTATCGAAACTTTTCTATTTATTTATTTATTAATTGTTTTTTTTTTCTTTTTTTTATTTAAATGGATCATCCTCTATAAGAAAAAGTGACTCAATTAATTAATTTTGAATTTACACAAAAATACAATATTTTTACAAAAATTTTAACAAAAATTTTTTTCAAAGAAATTTTCACAAATATTGCTCCACCGATTCGAAAAATATCTCTTTGAATTTTTTTTTTTATTTATGCAATAAATTTCGTTTGAAATAAGCAAATATATTCAAAATCCAATTATTTGTTAAATATTTTAAGTTTAAATAGTTTCTCAAACAATTTTTTCACGCGAAAATTCCGTGATATGTTAAAATCGGAAAAATTTACATCCCTACCATCACACCTGTTAAATTTGATTTGTAATTATTAATCAATTAATTAGACGGCTTTTTTAACTGGTAATGATTATTTTTGTTACGGTTGTTAGAAAAAATAAAACAAATAAAAAAAATTAAAAAAAGTTGTTTTGAATACTTTTGATTATTTTTTATTTTTTTTCGGTATTGTTGATGTGTGTACTTATGTTCTTCTACAAAAATACTGAAGAAAATGACAAATAATCCAAACAAAGATCAAAAATAATCGAAAACAAAATCAAAATAATCAAAAAGTAATCAAAACACCTTTTTTTGAGTTGTTTTTGATTTTTTTTAATTAATTGGAAAATAATCATTAAAAAGTGAAAGTAATGGTAATCAATAACGAAATGGATTCTCCGGAAAATAGTTAATCAAACCGATAATCATTAAAATTCGTAATCATTATTTAACAGGTCTGCCTACTATATACGCTGTTTGTGATGAATAACTTCCATTAAACTCGAATGCTAGTTTGGGTTACTGTAGATACTTTTTAAAGTAAACACACATCCCTTTATTAATAGATATGCACATTTCTACCCGGAAAATAAGTTTGTTTGTTTTTGTTTTAGTAACTTATTTTCTTTTTCTTGTACAACTGATATACAACATTGTTTAAAATTGTTACAATAAGCAAAAGTTCTTCTTCGCTACGTAAAGCTAACTTAACCATCAAAAACATGTGTGCAAACTTTCGGTTTTACTAATTTCGTTGCTCCAGGGAGTTTGATAAATTCATCTCATTTTATTTTTGTTGTTGCATTAACTCAAACGAATGCTGTATATTGGTGTCAGGATTGTCGGTGTTGTTTTCTTCTATAATTTTAAAAACAGCCAAAAAATTTGAAAGAAATTGTATATCCGCGAGTGAAAAACTAATTAATTTGTGGATATCTACGGTATTAGGTAAATAATTTGCTAAAACTATCACAATGAAATGAAACATCTTTTTGTAAGTAAATTTGGTGATTGAAAATATATTTTAATATCATAAAATTAAAGATTTACTCCCATATTTGTAAACGTAGAAGGATTCTAAAGCTTTTATAACTAACATTTTTTTATTTAAAAGTCAGAGGGAGAGGGAAAGGAAGAGATAGAGAGAGGGATAGAGATAGAGATAGAGATAGAGATAGAGATAGAGATAGAGATAGAGATAGAGATAGAGATAGAGATAGAGATAGAGATAGATATAGAGATAGAGATAAAGATAGAGATAGAGATAGAGATTGAGATAGAGACAGAGATAGAGATAGAGATAGAGATAGAGATAGAGATAGAGATAGAGATAGAGATAGAGATAGAGATAGAGATAGAGATAGAGATAGAGATAGAGATAGAGATAGAGATAGAGATAGAGATAGAGATAGAGATAGAGATAGAGATAGAGATAGAGATAGAGATAGAGATAGAGATAGAGATAGAGATAGAGATAGAGATAGAGATAGAGATAGAGATAGAGATATAGAGATATAGAGATAGATATAGATATAGAGATAGAGATAGAGAGATAGATATAGAGATAGAGATAGAGATAGAGATAGAGATAGAGATAGAGATAGAGATGGAGATAGAGATAGAGATAGAGATAGAGATAGAGATAGAGATAGAGATAGAGATAGAGATAGAGATAGAGATAGAGATAGAGATAGAGATAGAGATAGAGATATAGATAGAGATAGAGATAGAGATAGAGATAGAGATATAGAGATATAGAGATAGAGATAGAGATAGAGATAGAGATAGAGATAGAGATAGAGATAGAGATAGAGATAGAGATAGAGATAGAGATAGAGATAGAGATAGAGATAGAGATAGAGATAGAGATAGAGATAGAGATAGAGATAGAGATAGAGATACAGATACAGATAGAGATAGAGATAGAGATAGAGATAGAGATAGAGATAGAGATAGAGATAGAGATAGAGATAGAGATAGAGATAGAGATAGAGATAGAGATAGAGATAGAGATAGAGATAGAGATAGAGATATAGATAGAGATAGAGATAGAGATAGAGATAGAGATAGAGATAGAGATAGAGATAGAGATAGAGATAGAGATAGAGATAGAGACAGAGATAGAGATAGAGATAGAGATAGAGATAGAGATAGAGATAGAGATAGAGATAGAGATATAGAGATATAGAGATAGATATAGAAATAGAGATAGAGATAGAGATAGAGATAGAGATAGAGATAGAGATAGAGATAGAGATAGAGATAGAGATAGAGATATTGATAGAGATAGAGATATAGAGATATAGAGATAGATATAGATATAGAGATAGATATAGAGATAGAGATAGAGATAGAGATAGAGATAGAGATAGAGATAGAGATAGAGATAGAGATAGAGATAGAGATAGAGATAGAGATAGAGATAGAGATAGAGATGGAGATAGAGATAGAGATAGAGATAGAGATAGAGATAGAGATAGAGATTGAGACACCCCTGCGGGTTAGGGGCTTAGAATATGCCCGAGGTAGGCATACCGGTCGTAAGAGGCGACTAATATGCACAAAGGTAATGACGTGCAACTCGATGGTTGATCTACGGATATGATGCCTCTCACCTCTCATTACCCATCTCTCCTTCCTTACGGAAGGAAGAGTGACATAACCTAGAAGGTTCCACTGGTCATACCAAATCGCTACCACGACAGTCGGGCAGTACCGCAAGGGAGTACCGGAGCGTACCGGATTCATATCCGGCCAAGGACTGTCAGTTCGACAGCACCCCCCAAAACCTTCGGCGAGTGTTTTTGTCGTTACAACAACAACAACAACATGGAGATTGAGATAGAGATAGAGGTAAAGATAGAGATAGAGATAGAGATAGGCGGAGATGGAGAAAGAAACGTAAAGGAACTGGAAGCGATACCGACACTTTGACCAGGACCGATATAGGATATAACACCGAGACCAAAGCCGAGGTCGTTACCCAAATCGTAACCGAAAACGTAAACAAACCAAAACCGGAGCTCAAAGATGAATCGAATTTAAATTTGAAGCCTGAAATTAAAGAAGAAACTGAAACCACAAAAGGAACCTAAAACGAAAATGGTGCCAAAACTAAGCCCGGAGACTAGAGGAAAGGAAAGAACTGGAAGCAAAATGAGACTATAACCGCAGTTCAATCCCTTCACTATTAATGACCCAAATAGTGTAAAAGCTAATCGACTTTTCAGCCGGAGAAGTCTGAAAGGAAATAAACCAAACATCTGAGGATAGTAAGCACAATAACAAATGTTTGGTATGTAAGGCAACAAAGAGTCAGCGCATTCCCGTCTTGGCGACCACGCCACTGTTGGCAACAAGAATTTCGAAATAGTAAAGGACTTCGTTTATCTGGGGACCAGCATTAACACCAACAATAATTTCAGCCTAGAAATCCAACTGAATAGGCAATTCAGAAGTAAAGTCCTTTCTCGACGATAAGTCACTCATCGCACCCGTCCTGCTATATGGTGCAGAAGCGTGGACATTAATAACATCTGTTGAAGCGGCTCTGGGAGTATTCGAGAGAAAAGTTCTTCGAAAGATTTGTGGACCTCTACGTGTGATTTAATGATGAGCTGTATGAGCTTTACGCGGACGCCGACATAGTTCAGCCAACTAAAACACAGCGGCTTAGCTGGCTAGGCCACGTTGTGCGAATGAACGAAGATGCCCCAGCCCAGAACGTATTATTATCGGCACCGGCCGGTGGAAGTAGAGAAATAGAGAGACCGCCACTCCCATGGAAGGTGGAAGTGGAGACCGATTTTCGATCCCGCCAGTTGGCGCAACTAAAAACTGAAATGGTGAGCAATGTTGGACAGCCAAAATCGGAGTACACTGATATTATTTGGTATCCACTGACAAAGGGCTACAACGCTTTTTCTGAAAGTAATTTTGATGCCTGCCCCGGGACATGAATTTTGGAACTTCGGTATGATGGACGATCGCTCTAAAGTCTATAACACGTCAGCCACTGCAGTTAAGATAATTTGAAATCAAATGCAATGGCATTATTGACTCGCCTCTTGGACACTGGCATCACAACAAAGTTAGTCGGTTAATAGAATTTCAAGCACTTCTATTTTGCAAAACGAGTTCCATTTCCGGCAAGGTCTATATGCAAGTTTGTCTATGAATCGTTGTACATCCAGCGAAGAGCCACAATAGTGCCAGTTTTGCGTGAGCCTTACGTTCAACATCCACCAAACCAAACGTGACCCACTAACATCCATAGATAACAATCTCTGCTTGCCAACAATTCATTTTACGAAGGAGTCTCTTTACTAATACCAGCATAAATTGATACATGAAAGTTTTTACATACTCTACATTGTTGGATATTTTTGTACTTAACGAGTTAACTTCCAAGCAAAAAATCGTGTGACTAATCTCCAAGAGAGTGAAACGCGTTTAATCCCTTTCGCCTACAGCCAACCAAACTAGTTGCTCTTGGGCATAGCTGAGATAAGTTAGTTTCAATTTGAGTAGCATACCCAAAGGAGTAGAAAGTGTAACTGTCCGACCTTAGCCTCTTCATAGGATATGCTCATACAAAAGAAAATAGTTCAACACATTCAGGAACTCATCTCGCTTTCATTCTAGACTAATCGCGTTTTTAAAAGGTTTATTTAGTTTTACTTTAGTTTATGATTCTGTACATACCCTGTGGGGAAAATCTCTAGTTGTGAACTGGTGCGCATCTAGTGCGTTTCGAACCAGAAGTTCGCCTTCAATCTTTTTCACATGTAATCAACGATGAAAATTATCCTCCGCTGAATTACCTTTTCGACAGTTGCGAACTATCTAAAAATTGCGAACTAGCTAATATTGCTATAGTTCTGAACTATTTCCAAATTCTGCAGTTAGTTTAGAATTCAAAAAAAAATATATGAAGAAGACTTCCACGGTAGAACTACACTCGGAGACTTTTTGCCAAATGACTACCTACGGTCGCGACCCACGTTTTGAAAAACTTTTTAAAACCACTTTTGATGTTACCTTTCCCAGGACTCGAACCTTGGACCTTTGGTGTGATAGTCCAGCAACACTACCGCCACACCATTGCGGTTAGTTTTTGCACGGCTAATAATTTGAGCCTACATTTTAAACCATTCTATCATAATGTATACATATGTAACCTTTTCTTTATTGATGCTTGCGCCGTAGCTAAGTGGGTAGAGCACTCGACTTTGATGTGGGACGCTTCGGTTCGAATCCTACCAATGATAAACTTTTTTTTTTATGATTTCAAATTTTAACCTTTCTTTAAAGAACGTTACAAGAACAAAACATTTTTCTAAATACGAGTCTAAATTTTAATGATTACATAACTGCCAGTTTCGAACTAGTGAAAATCTAGTTACTATCTCACTAGTTCTTATTAGCCACTTTATCTCTAGTTCTGAACCAGAAATTATTCTCAGTTGTTACTGAGCTCCCCACAGGGTATGTACACACAAGCAGCTATCCACATACAAACATAAGTTGATCTTATTTGATTAATCACCCTCCTGAGTCACTGTGAGTTCGTTGTCTGCTGTCCTTAGTGGCGTTGTGCGATTTTGTTTCAACCTTTAATTTCACTTTACATAACACTCTTAATTTGTGTCAATTCTTCTGAATTTATAGATTTATCAAATAAATCTTTAAAGGGAAGGGAGTAGAAAATCTACTTCGATTCAAATTTAGACGCAGCTCACGTCTTATTGATGAACCTTTCACATTTCGTAATCCGCTATTATTTAATGAACTAAATAATTTGACAAGGACTTTTTCTATAGTATTTAAATGATGTTATTATTCAACATGTGAACTGTCAATTTGGCATACATACGACATCGAACAATGACTTGTAGAAAACTATATATTGATAACTACCAGCTCTTTGCGTTTTTATGCGAGCGGAAAATTTAACTCCAACTCCAACAGTGAATAATTAGATAAAAGGTAGTGAAGCAATAAAGGGATTACTGATGGTTAGGTCACACGTGCACAAATATTTTCGGTACCCATCGACCTAGCCTAAAAAGTGCCTTAGGGATTAACTTCAGGATTGCCGAATGCACCCACTTCGTAAGGCCAAGTGCAAAAAATAAACCAGTTTTTTGGAAAGAGGAGAAGTGAAAATGAAGGGAAATCAAGGAAATTTAAAGGATTTGAAAGCATTACAACAACCAGAATCCAAACCAAGACCTAGATCCAGGCCGAGGTCATTACTAGAATCGTAACCGAAAGCGAGCCGAAACTGAAACTGGAAATCAAAGAAGAGGAAATGAAAGCAAAAGATTAAAACCGTTACAAAAACCATATGAGGAACTTAAACCGAAACTGGTGCCGAAAGGAAAGAAAAAAAAAGAAACCATTACTAAACCTGAGCCGAAACCAGAAATGGAACCTTACGTCAAGCTTAAAAAAGCAAATGAGTTTTGATATTTTCTTAAAGCTATTTCCATTATTCTTTCACAAAGCGAAAACAGCTTCAAGACATAAAAGATTAAATGAAAATTTACAATACCTGGACTAATATTGAGTAAATTGTCTGTGAATACTTGTAATGCTGCACCTGCGGGTTGGGAGCTCAGAACATGCCCGAGGTAGGCATACCGGTCGTAAGAGGGGACTAAACTGGACAAAGGTAATCAAGTGCAACTTGATTGCTGATCTACGGATATGAAGGATCTCGCCTCTCATCACCCATCTTCTCTTACAGAAGGAGGTGAGATGACCCAGAAGGTGCCGGATGTGTGGGCAAAGGACTGTCACTTTCGACAACACTCCCCAAAACCTTCGGGGAGTGTTTTCTCAAACAAACAAACTCGAAATGCTGTTTAAAAATAATCAAAAAAAAGCATTAAAAAAAAGCAAATATCATCAAGAAAAAACTCAAAAAAAGAAAAAAAAAAATCAAAAATCAAAAATAAACCAAAAAATCAAAAATAATCAAAAGTAATAAAAAACAATCTAACAGCTAAATAATAATTACTAATCGTAATGATTAACGGTTTGATTATTTATTTTCTTGAGAATCCTTTTAATAAGGCTGGTCTACAGCCAAAAACCACCAGAGACCCGAATATAAAATTCGTATGTAAAACCACCCCCTGATTCCAAAAATCGAGGTTATTTTTTATTCTATGGTACCGTTTTTGAGATATTTACGATTTACCGTTATTTAAAAAAAAAAAAAAAAAAAGATAGCTAAATCATATATATCTCAAGAACAAATGGAGCAATTCAAAAAAAAAAAATTTAAAAGCTAATAAAATTTGCTATAAACTATGCATACAAAACTTTTTGCTAGGCCCTGTAGGTTCGCAGACAATGAACAATCAATACGGATTTTACCTTTTTTTTTTGTAAAAATATAAAAAATGTGTACTTTGCGAAGAAGGATATCGAAAACTTTTTATTTTTTTGGAGATATTTTTTTTTCTTTGTAAGCCCTGTTTTATTGGAAAAAAATTTACTTTCATCCAATAAAATCGATGGACTAATACAAAAGTTATAAGCATTCAAATAAATATAGCCATATAATACTGAAGTACCCTACACGTACATATGTATTAGTATTCATATATTAGTTAGTACGTAGGTAGATTTTCGAAGGGTTACTAGATACAAAAAACTGTTAATGCCGTTTCTCAAGTGGGTAAACTTTAAAATTTCAAACCCAGGTACATTTGAAGCAAGAGCAACTTTTTTAAAGCAGGTAGTATTTTCTTTGTATAACTAAGGAACCTTTTTGTCTAGGTAGGCTTCGATTTTTACTTGATCTGAGTATAAATAAGAATAAATCCGAATTGTTCCTTCATAATTTCTGCAAGGCTTACCGGATACTGTTCAGTCCATAAGTGCATTTTATAACCCGTCATTTACTTAAAAATAAAATATGAATAAAAGGGCGCGAGAGTTTGAGTGTAAAAATGATCCAGATATGTTCTGTTTCATCTGCGGTCAATATATTGTTAAAAGGATGCGACGTGTGTTTTCAATTCCTCCCAATTGATTCATTCGGAATCCGGAACAAAACGGTGCGTAGTAAAATTTAGGAATTTGCTACTTTTTAATGCATATTTGACTAATTTCTGAAACTATCTACTTAGGCAACATATGAAATTTAGTACACCAATGAAGTGGAGGGAACCAACTTGCCATTCGTCGGACTGCTATATTTGTACTACAGAAGTATTTGGGGTTGGAAAGTCAAGAAAAGTAATGGATGCCAGCGTATCTAAAGCGTCGTTGCCAGTACCAAATTCAACGGAAGTTGCTCATCTAAGTACATTGCTATTGCCACATTCAACTTTAGTTCCGGGACCAGTTTCATTGTCAACAGCAGCATCTAATTACGCAGCATCAAGTTGTACTGAACTTCATATGGAAAACAAAAGAAACGCTTTGTCACAGGAACAACTCAATGATTGGATAAGAGATTTGGAATTTTCCAAGGAAAAAGGCGAGCTACACGTCTCTCGTATGCACCAATTTAAATTCCTTTCATCCGATGTTAAGGTAATATATTATAGAACTCGTCACGAACCATTTTCCAAGTTCTATACGAAGGAGGGCAGTCTTTGTTACTCCAAAGGCATTACTGGCTTATTCAAACAGTTTGGTGAATCATATGATTCCAAAGAGTGGCGATTGTTCATAGACGGCAATAAACTAAGTTTAAAGGCCGTATTATTACATATTGGCAACCAAAACCGTCTATCCCAATCTCGCATGCAGTAAATACGAAGGAAACCTACGAGGTAATGCAAAAATTATTTAAACTTATCAAATATGAAGAGCATGATTGGAAAATATGTGCCGATCTTTAAGTCGTTGGAATTCTATGCGGTCTACAAAGTCGGTACACAAAATACTGTTTCTTTCTCTGCAAATGGGCAACACCACTAAATCATAAAGGATTGGCCAGACCGAATCGAATTTAAAGTTGGTGTGGATAACATAAAATACTCCCCTCTTATAAGGAAAGAAAACATTATTTCACCCGCGCATCACATCAAGCTCGGCTTTATCAAAAACTTTGTTAAAGCTTTGAACAAAGAAGGCGAAAGCCTTCCGTCATTTAAAAACCATCTTTCTAGAGATTTCAGAAGCCAAGATAAAGGAAGGCATTTTTGTTGGGCCGCCAATAAGAAAGATGCTTAACAATAACCAATTCAAAGAACTATTGTCACCAGTGGAGGCAGCAGCGTGGGATTCTTTTAAAAAGGTCGTTCCTTCTTTTTTAGGCAAACGCAAAAGTCCTAACTACGAGATGATAGTGAACGACTTAATCAACAACTATGCGAAAATCGGTAAATAAAAAAACATATTTAAGGCCGTTTTCTAAAGTAAACTTTAAAACCTGCTCGATAAACAAAAAATGTATATGAAAATTTTAAAGTTTACATGAGAAAACGGCCTTCAGTTCCAAACAAATTTTTTGTATACATTTTGCTCGTTCTCTTCTCATTCTGTATCAGAGAAGTGGAAAAATAACGAGTAAAATGTAAACAAAAAATTTGTTTGGAACTGAACGATGAATGCAGCCTAAGAAAATTACACACAAATGTGTTACTTATTTATCTAATGTACTTATTTTTTTTTTTTTCAGGAGTAAATATTCCTTTAAAAATTCATTCTCTGCAATTTTTTTCCGCAAAATCTTGGTAACGAAAGTGACGAGCATGGCGAACGGTTTCATCAGCAAATGAAGTTGATTGAAAGTCGGTATCAAGGATTCTGGGATGTCGCAATGATGGGTGACTACTGTTGATTTCTCATAAGAGAAACCAATCCTAATCTAAATAAGCGTCAAAACAAAATAAATAATTTGTAGGGTACTTAAGTGTTATATGGCTATATTTATTTGACTTGGCTTATAACTTTTGTATTAGTCCATCGATTTTATTGGATGAAATCTTTTTTTTTTGTAATAAAACAGAGCTTACAGAGAAAAAAAAATATCTGGAAAAAAATAAGAAGTTTTCGATATCCTTTCTCTCAAACCACAAATTCTTTTATATTTTTACAAAAAAAAAGTAAAAATCCGTATTGATTGTTCATTATCTTCGAACCTACAGGGCCTAGCGAAAAGTATGCATTGTATGCACTGTTTATAGCAAATTTTATTAGCTTTTAAACTTTTCAAACCGTTTTGGAATTGCTCAACTTGTTCCTGAGATATACATAATTAAGTAGAGCCATCTTTTCTTTTTTTTTGAAATAACGGTAAATCGTAAATATCTCAAAAACAGTACCATAGAATCAAAAATAACCTCGATTTTCGGAATAAGGGGTAAAAAGTTCGAATTTGCAGACCAGTGTAATTGGTTACCATTATTTTCAATTTTTAATGATTATTAACTAATTAAAAAAAATCAAAAAAAATTATAATTTTAATATCGACAAATCATATCGACAAATATATACATATTATATATGTATACAAAAACAATCATTTTTGGTGTTTTTAATTTATATACAGGGTGTTTTTTTTACAGGTTTGTTTTTCGAATAGAGATAAAACTGGCATTTTGTGGTCAAATCTGGCAACTCTAATGTCATTTATGTTCAGTTTGGTTTGCCATTTCATCATGAACAGGTTGACAAAAGAACAACGCTTGCAAATCGTGCAAATTTATTTCGAAAATAATGGTTCAGTTCGCGAAGTTTACCGTGAGCTCCGTCCATTTTATGGTCGACATAATCGTCCATCAGAGCAATTAATTCGGTTAACCATGGATCGTTTTCGCACTACGTTTACTCTATGTGATAATACGCATCCGCAGAGACGTCGAACAGTGCGCACCGAAGAAACAATTGCCGCTATAGAGCAAAGTGTTGAAGAGGACCCGAATGAATCGATTCGCCACCGTGCACAGCAATTGGAGCTTTGTCCATCAACTTTATGGAAGATTTTGCGCAAAGATCTTGGCTTGCGACCTTACAAGATCCAGCTTGTGCAAGAATTAAAGCCGCGAGACCATGCAATGCGTCGTGATTTTGGTGTATGGGCCGAAAATGAGATTGATTTCGATGCTGATTTTCATCGCAAAATTTTGTTCAGTGATGAGGCTCATTTTTGGTTGAATGGCTACGTCAACAAGCAAAATTGCCGCATTTGGAGTGAAGAGAATCCACATGAGACCCTTGAAACGCCATTACATCCACAAAAACTGACTGTTTGGTGTGCTCTATGGGCTGGTGGAGTCATTGGGCCATACTTCTTCCGCAATAATGCTGGAGAGGCAGCTACCGTTAATGGAGACCGGTATAGAGCCATGATAACCGACTATTTTGTTCCCGAATTGGATGGCATGAATGTGGATGAGTTGTGGTTCCAACAAGACGGCGCTACATGCCACACAGCGCACGTCACAATCGATTTATTGAAGGAAACATTCGATGAGCGCATAATTTCGCGGAATGGACCTGTCAATTGGCCACCAAGGTCGTGTGATTTGACACCATTGGATTATTTTCTTTGGGGATATGTGAAGTCGCTCGTCTACACCAACAAACCAGAAACGTTAGGGGAATTGGAAGCCAACATTCGTGGCGTTATTGCCGACATACGGCCCCATATGCTCGAAAAAGTGGTTGAAAATTGGACCTGTAGAATTGGCTTTATTCGAGCCAGCCGCGGCGGCCACATGCCCGAAATCATATTTAAACATTAATGGCATAAAATTATCCTTCCAACAAAGCCAAATTGATGGACCTTAAAACGATTTTCTTGTGTTTTATTTCAATTCGAAGTTCTATACCCCTAAAAAAACACCCTTTATATGTATGGCCTAGAGCTCGTTGAATTTCTTAAAATTTTTTACGATTATTAAAAAAAATCTGAAATAATCAAAACAGGTTTTTTTATTAATTTCGATTAACTTTGAGTTTTATTTTTTGATTTATTTTTTTTTATTTGATTGTTTTTGATTTTTCCAGTATTGATGTAGAACATCAACCATGTTGAAAAAAATCAAAAATAACAAAAAAAAATTACAAATAATCATATATAATCAAAAGTAATCAAAACAACTTTGTTTTAATTATTCTTAATTTTTTCTGATTAAAAAAAATTTTTTTTTTATCAAATAATAATTTCTTTAAAAACAACTAAAATAATAACTACCAGTTAATAAAGCGGTCTAAATAATTGATTACTAAGTACTATTTACATTTAACAGGTCTGTTTATTGTTTTTGATTACTTTAGATTTTTTTTGTTCCAAGGGTAATCAATTACTAATTAGAGGCATCCAATAAGTTGATTACTCAATTCTAATGAGAATTTAAGAGGTCTGATCTTCCCGCCAATTTGTACACGGCTAAAAATTTGAGCCGGTTTAATCAATTTTTTAAGCTTTTTTATAATAAATTCCAAACCTTTCAATTACCTACCCCAATTTTCAATTTATTGTAGCTTAGATTTAAAACTGAACTGAAAAAACGTCTCAAATTTTTAAAATTTATTTTCATATATTTCTGAAAGCCTTTTCAAGTCATTGAATTTTTCTCATTGCAGTTTTGTGTGCGCTGTAGCTAAGTGGGTAGAGCAGACGGCTCTGATGCGGGGAGCGTCGGTTCGAATCCTGCCAATTGATACAAATGTTTTTTATATTTTTTCAATTGTTAAACATTTCTGGTTTAAAATTGAAATTCTTTTCTTAACGCCCATTTTCTCGAAAACTGGCATAATTTAAATTCTAAACCAAAAAAAAGTCTTAAATTTAGGCTCAAATTTTTAGCCGTGTAGAAAAAATTTTAAGTAGCACACCACAAGTTGGAAGAGAAGCTCGGCCTTAATCTCCTAGAAGGTATATATTGCGCCAATTATTTATTTATCTATGGAGGGATATATCGACACCTAGGTGAGGTAATGAGTCAAATCACAGTACAAAATTATTCCTCGTGATATTTTACTGCTTGCGTACCTGTAAGCAGGGCCGAAGGTGTTCTAACCAGCTCGCAATATGGCGACTCGTATAGAGATGAAGGTATTCAGACGAATTTAGTTTGTGGAAAAGGTTATGAAGACAAGTGGATGCTGAATGTCTACCAACAACTTCATTGAAAGCTCTTAATTAGTGTCAAAGTCAACTCTTCCCAAACATTTTCCATTTAATAAAAATGTATGCAACATTGCCTTTTGTCACATCTGCTACACAACTCTCTATCGACCTTAAGACGGCTCAAAACCTTTTTGCTAGACTTGAAGAAAGACTGAAAGGATAAGGCCTCCAAAACGTACTTGTAAACACACGTGCTATCTCTCTTTCTTCTGCTTACATGCATTCGTATAGCCATGGCTATCTGTGTTGTATTAATTTAGTAGTGGGAGTACTACTGAGTTAGGAATGGTACATACTTGAGAACATTCGCTACACTATGTTGAAATATCCTTTTTTTAGCACTCTAATTTTATACGCTAGCTGTCTCAACCAAATTTCCATTTACAGTCCTCTGTTAAAATATTCCATGCTATCGCTTAAATATTTTGCTCACATGGTGACGCCTCTACCCGTTAATTATGGCTCCTCTTATAGCACAGTTACAAAAAATGTTTATTTGAAATTTCGAAAAAGAAAATATCCTTTATGGGTAAAGTTATAGCATCAGAGAATTTATACACAACAAAGGTAAAGCTTCTCTGGTAGAGCTTCTCTGGTAAAGCTTCTCTGCTGAAAGCATCAAGTGTTGACTTTATAATCTCTTAAAATTCCCCAAAAAAATCTGTTAACATTTTCTTGGTACATTTCCACACATACCTACCCTGCAAAAATGCGATAAGTCTAGGATGAGTCGCAAAGGAAATGCGACTAATGCCAGTTCTGAGCACTTTCCATAGACATGTCCTATGGAGAGACCAATTGTACCCATTTATACCCGAACGAGTACGAAAGGATTAATCCACTCTACTCAAACGGGTACTTTAAACTCCTACGCCACAAAAACTAAAATTGACTTATATATGAAAGGCTTGGAGTAAAAAGTAAACTTACTTTTCATTTAAGTAAAAAGGAAGCTTATAAAATGTTTAATAAAAAGGGGTACAAAAAAATTAGATTTTTTAGCAAGATATTTCTACCTTTTAATGGAAAAAACGATTTGTCTACCTTCTATTGAACTTTTTTTTTGTACCCATTTTATTAAACATTTTATAAGTTTACTTTTTACTCCCAGCCTTTCATTTATTGAATTATACCCAACTGTAGACGAAAATTATTAAGAGCGGACAACTCTCTTTAGAGATTAATCGCACAATTTTTTGAAGGGTATTAACAGATGTCATCCGCCGTATGGTGTTATGAGCTTTCAGTTGAATTTAACGAAAGCTTTCATGCGCCGATTTGTTTCGTCTTATGAATAAAATGACAAAATTAAAATTTCTTTTAAAATGAACAAAAAAATAGGACAGCACACAAAATTATAAGGCTCACAATGTTGGTTTTCTGCTTGATTTTTTTTGTTGCTTTCAATTCAAACATTTTTTTTTGGAAGGCAAAAAAAAATGTATCTATCAAAAACGAATAAAAAACTACCATTATTATTGTAATTTATCCTTTACAGTTGAAGTTCTAAGTACTTTTAGCACCAGTAAACAAATTGTTTCTTCGCTGGAAAGGGAATAGGGTTTAATATAAAGAACTCACATAGATTTATCCGGTACTATAGCTTATGGACCAGCTTCAAGGGTTCTGAAATTTATGGTAGTTTGGTTCAGATTTATTGTACGGGTTCGTCCGTTTTAGGATGCTAGTCCTTAACTCAATTAAAAAGGTTAAAGTATATGGTATTCTTTAGTTCATTCTGGATAAGTAAGAGTTTAACCTATTCAGTAGCCAGATCGAAGCTCTGCTAGTATGACTCTAGTTTCCCTGGAGAGGATGATCTTCTATTCAGCGATTTCAGGTACTTTCATGTCAATAACGGAGTTCACTGGCTGAGATTTGAGAGAGACTTCCATCGACATAGTGTGGAGGTCACTTAGAGCCCGCCTGTGGTTACGCAGATCAAACGGCTGGGTATTAGGTTACCGGATCTCATCGTAGTGCTTACGGAAATGTTTCCTTATGTCCCTAGGGGGCGAATCTTCATAAAATAGGTGTCGATTTGGGAGACTAAGTTCATGGCAGTTCAGTAGAAACTGTCTGCTCAACAGTGCGATGTTAAGGCAATAACCGGTAGGCCGATAGCCTTATAGCAACGTTTCTTTTTATTTACCCCAAGTGCTGCCGGCAAGTGACTTGAGGATCTTGTTGTTCTTACTCTGTATCTTTGGGGCTATTGCGGTGGTATGACTAGCGAAGGTGAGGCCCGCTGTTTTAGGGAGGTTGACACTAACTAGAGTTACTCCAATTACGTGGACGTTTAACTCTTGCCTCATCTGCGCATTCACGTTGTAAAAAGAGTCGCCGTCGATTTAGTCGATGATAGGGTTAGGTTTCACTCGGTGATTGGCATTCCTCGCATGTACTGAAAAAGAAAGGGATATAAATAACCCAAAATTTAGAATTTATTTCAGTTTCATGTAAAGTTAAATTGTTGGAGATAATTGATACTTTGATTAAATTATCGATAGTTTCATTAATTAATTAAATCTGAAAAAAAGCCATTTTCAGTATTTAAATTCACTCCATTTAAGGCTGCTTTAAGCACATTGCCATCGCATTTAATAAAAATCGTCTCCTATTAGCATCTGAACAAGAGTTTCGACTCGCACCAAAAGTGAGTCCGCACAATCTTTGAGTTGCCACCCACGATTAATTTTACTGACTGAAATAGTTCAGCTCCGTCAGATGTTTTGAAGTTTTATTTAATGTATTCATTCCATAAATGATAAAAGCACAATAAAGATAATTTGTATAAAAATTGTTTTTGTTTTAATTTTTTTTTAATTTTTTGTTCGTTTTTTTTATTAAATATTAAAAGTTTTTATTTGAATATAAAAAGAAATTTTAGAATTGAATAAAAACCATTTTCTATATTTGCCTTTGTGAAATATTGTTCTTTTTTTTAATTTCTTTATTCCTTATTTATTTGTATTCTAAATATATTTTTTCTTTTCAATTTTTGGTTTTCTTGTAACTTTTTTCAACCATGTATTTATTCGTTTTTGAATAAGTTTTCTTATTTCATTAGTGTATTTTATTTTCTGTGCATTTGTTTAATGTGTATATAATTTGTGAGATATAAAGCTTAAAATTCCAATCCTATTTTCGGCAACCCGGAACACTGCATGCTCTCCGCCTATGGCCACTGCGTTCCCAGTATTCAAGAGGTGTTGGTATGTCTGAAAAGGCCTCAATATACGGATATCCAGTTAGAGGCCAACCTGATATACAGCCCCTGCACATGGAAACTGGAAAATTGCATTTTGCTCTAGCAAACGAGAGCGCCGCTGGTTGAAGTTGGCCATGTACTTGAGTGTTCCGATGAGCGCGGCAATGTAAACACACTGGAGAGTGTGAATGAGTACGAGAGTGGGAACGACACCGTGAATGCGAAAGATCTTTACACTGCAATCGTTCACGTGCGTATTCTCCATGTTCAGCACAGTGTTTTTTGCCTTTCTTCTCCTCTTTGCGCTTCTTATTTTTCTCATGCTTCGCGTGCCTCTGTTTGTCATGACAATTGTGTTGACGTGCATTACTACATCTGTCATCTAGCTGTGGAGAGCACGTAGCTGCGGCTCTAATATGTGATTGCGTGTGCTGATATTGTTGAATGGGGGGAGCTGTTGGGAGGCTGGCGCCACGAAAAAACCGTGTGAATTGGCACATTTGTTGATCGCGAGTTTTTGAATGACCACGTGAATGTCCACGAGACCGGTCACGTGAGTGACCGCGTGAATGTCCCCTTGAGCGTTGTCGTGAATGTCCCCTTAAAAGACCATGTGAGCGTCCTCGCGAATGCGAACGTGAACGCGAGCGATCACGTCCTCTTCGATTCCGCCGTCCATGATGAGGTTTCCGGCCATGATGCCGTTTTGAAGGTTTCACAGTTTGTTCCGCAATCAATTCTACATCACTGTCATTGGAACTTGAACTCGAACTCGAACATGCGCTTGTACTCGTGTTAGAACTTGAATTTGAGCTGGAACTCGAAGACCTACTTTTGTGAGGTTTTTTGTGCGGCTTTTGTTTCTTCTCTTGCATTTGGCTTGCCTCCAGACGTTTGATCGCCTCGTTCAGCATTTTTTGTGCCTTATATGCCTTTTTTATTGACTTCCGCAATAATTTGTGTTCATCGATCGTTAGCCTCGAAGTATCTGCCTCAGACGCGTGCCCACAACATGTCTCTGGCTCAACAATCTCAACATCCTGCATAAGCTTTTCGCACTGCGTCATTTCAGATGCTCTAACTTGTGCTTTCTTTCTTCGTTATTTATTTTGTTTATTTTTATTTTATCTCCGTTTATTTTGTTTTAATTTCACTTGTTTTTATCCACAATATCTTCGCTTTCAACTTTACTGATCAACTGCGGTTGACCACTTGCCGGCCGGCATATTTTATAGTCAATTAAAACGTTTCGTAAACGTTTGAAGAACTTCCGCACGCCAAGTAGTGATATTCGGTTTTGTGTATTTTGTGAACCGGGTTTTTCGTAACATGAAATAGTAACGGATTTCGTCTACCGGAGCGGAGTTAATTCAAAAAATAATTGTGAAGTAAAGTCCTCTCTCACAGAGATCAGGCTCTTAAACTATCTTATCATATCTGCCCTGATAGGCATATCGGAATCATGGACAGGGCTGAAAGAATTAGGACCATGAATCTTCTGCAGAACTTTTCTCGCGAATGCTTCAAGGGTCAACTAAGTTATGGTCCTTCCCGTTATAACAGCGGCGAGTATCGAAATAATTTTACTGATACTCTGCACGAACTTTACTCGAGCAAAGAGGGCAAAATGACTTGGCGGTCAAGCGCCTATAAATGGGGATGGGTTTTTTGAGATTGAGTCCTAGTTCAGCCACGTATTTGCTTTTGTTGTTTTTAATATTTTGCGAAGCTTAATCGCTTTACACATTTGATTGGGTATGTCTTCTTCTATAGGTGGTTCTAGTTACCACATTCACTTGATGGATGGTATTAATGTCCCACCGGTAAGTGGTTAAATCGCACGATTGTATTGTACCTTTTCAGAACCCTTCGCAACTCTTACGCAGATGGCACCTGGAAGACAGGTCTTAGCAATTAAAGAGCAAAAATACCTTGGTACTATTTGAGAAGAGTTTCGGTTCTTCCTAAACCGTTTTTCACGTATTTTGTATTCTAGCTTCGGAGACCTACTAGGGGCCTTTTGTAGCTGAACAGAAATACTTTAAGCCCGTTATCTAATTTTTTTTAAACAAAGTATCCATTGATCGAATCGAATTCTGGAAATTATTTTGATTTCGTTAGATCTACTTTTTTATATTAATATCAACTTTCTATTACTTGTTAGACTCGTATCCGACGCCTTCTGAAAGTAATCGGTTCCATGATTCTCTCCATCACTAACGCAAATTACCGATGACTCATTCGTCAACGTTTACTTACGTTTTCGTCTATAGCTTGTTGTTGTTTTCTATTGCAGTTCAGTCGCTGTAAGCTTTCAAAGCCCATAAGCTGGTGCTGATAACAATAGCTAGGTCGCCACGGTATGAAAATATATGTAAACAAAACGCTTAATTATGTAATTGCACATGACTTCACACCAACAAATTGAAATAAAAATTGAAAACTAAAAATTATGATGAAATTGAAATTTTTACTTAGGCAGAATTAGTTTGAGATTTATTGAAAGTGACTGCTGTGGGATGAACTGAGAGGTGCAAGAATTTAGATATTACGTTTCTAAACACCACATATGCGTATCGACCATTCAAGTAATTGGCGATCTACCTGTATAAATGTATATCTATATCGGCCGTAGTAAGTCGTCTCCTATTAAAGCCCTTGCTAAAAACTAGTACTACTCTCTAAAGAAAGTGTTTCACTAATAATCCCTTAAATTTGAATAGTTCAGCTCATATAAAGAGATCAAAATTGGGATTAGTCGCATGCTCCTTTACGATTCATCCCGGACTGATGCTAGGCTAATCGCATTCTGTTCAGGAAACTAGGCGTATGAGCGACTTTTATGAGACTTTCAATTTTCATCAGTATTTTTTTTCGTAGCATAAATTTAGGCAGAATCTTTTTGGAAAAAAGCATAAACTTGATCTTTATCAAATAGAAGGAGCGCCTCTGCGTTACTCGATAACTAGAGACAGCATAAAAAATGCAAAATCGAGCGCCTAAAAATATGTACTTTTTTTACGTTTGTTCAGTGGCAGTGTTAACATTTGAATAGAAGGTCCAATCGTGGCACAGTGTTAATACTTAGCAAAAAATGTATTCTTATAAAAAGTGTTTGATCAATTCTATTATCATCATTATAACGTTATTAACAACGCCCTACTTTAGATTTTTTTTTTCATCAAAACTTCCTATTACAGAATTAGGTTGCAGAACCCGCTATGAATTTTTGTTGAGTTTTCGTTCATATAGACTATATAATATCAATCAGGGATGTGGCCATTTAGTCGGAAAAATTCATTACTAAATCATTTTTTTTGTTTAGGTATAGATTGATTTTTAAAGAAAATAATAGATTTTTGTTCATAAATCGATTTTTTATGCGAAAGATTGCATTTTGATGGGTTAGTAAAATTATATTACCAATAATTAATTTAAATAAGTAAAAAACAGTGAGAATACAAAACAATAAGAGTAAAAAATATAACAATTTTTCGATCTCGAAACTAAAATAAAAATGTAACACAAATTTAGGTTCAGAAAATGAAAATACGAATATAAGTTGTTATTCTCACAAATGATCGGTATACTACTTAATATTTGACTAAATTAAAAATGAAATTAGCTTACGAATATTAAAGCGTATGCAACGGAAATCTTTTGCTCTTAAATCCAAAAAATTCAATAAGTTTTTCCTTAAATCTAAAATAAGTAATCGCCACAAATGTTAAGTGTTATCTAAGATTTGACTAAAATCAAGATTTATTATTGTAAGTGTTTTAAGCTGTAGTGTGGATATATGTAGTTTTAACCATTTTTTCATATAGGTTTAAAATGTATAGTTATTGTAATCGATTTATTCAAAATCAATACTTAAAAAAATAATCGATAAAAGTAAAAATTTACTATTTATTATTTCAGTCAATTTTATATTCTGACTCTTTTTTTTGTTTAGAAAGTGAAGCATTCTAATGTACATACATACGTTGACACCCACATACATACATTTATGCTTTCAATCTGCATTCAGTATACTTGCGCAGCAATTCCAATTTTATCAACCCTTCAGTGAAAACATTCTAACAAGTGGAAACTCATATTCAGCACTTTCTTGCAGTTCTCTCATAAAATATTCTCTCAAAATGCCTCTCAGTTTATTCTGTTATTTCAAATTTTATGCAGCTAACATTTGGTATAAGAAATGTTAACAAGCAGGTATTCACCAGCGAAGAAAAAGCAAAAAGCATTTGATAGCTATTTATGGAAGAATGCATTAGAACTGCAAGATGCATGTATGTAGGTCCCTGGGAAGCCTACAAAGTTAAGAGTTTTTAGCAGAATCGGGCAGTTATATGATAAACGGGCTTCAGAAGGATACAAGCACTTGAAAATGTGTGAGCTAGCTTATACAAGGTGGCGCAAAAGTAATCCTCCTATCAGAAAATGCTATAAGTTTTGCGATTGGCCCCTAAAGTCAGTTCTGTTTTGACATTTGTGTAGTAAACACATGCGAAATACACGTTAATAAACAATGTTACGCTACACTGCTCCAGAACGCGGAATATTGCTGACTATTTATTTGACCAATAATCGGTCGGGGCCAAACGGTTACTGTGAATGGTGAGCGCTAAAGAGCAATGATCAACGAGTTCTTTTTGCCACAACTTGATGAATTGGAATTGGAAAACATGTGGTTCCAACAAGACGGTGCAACAGCACACACTGCACGTGCCACAACCGATATGCTGAACATCGGAAGCTTACTTTTGCGCCACCTTGTATAAAATAACTTGTGACAGTAAATTTCATACTAATATTTATATAGATTATATAGGATAAATAAAAGTTAAAAGCTTATCAACATTTGTTAGTTTGTTTAAAACACACTGCTTTGAAAAAATTGAATTTCCAAAACTAGAGATCTTAAACATGAATTTTTTTAATGAGCCTTATGCGAAAAATTTTAACAAACATATCACACAATACTATGCTGGAACCAAAAAGCTTTTTGCATTAACAAATGTTCGTAAATTTATATTAGACGTCTAGCAATGCTTCTATGAAAACTTTATTTTATTCCATGCAGCAGTTTTTAAGTGATACGCGTTCAAATAGACGAAATTTCTAAAACCTGATGTTTTGGCTGCTAAGTATTAATTTTTCGTTAATAATATATATGTATATGCTCATATTAAAGCTCAGAAAAATTCAAGAATTGTTATATTAGGGATAAGCGATTAATCAAATTAATTAATGATTACTCTGATTTATTAAAAAGACTGATGAATCAAAACCAAAATTAGTTCAAACCTCAGTAACTTTATTCATGCCTTTCTTATTTATTATCAATTCAAATACAATTTTTTGTTACATATATGGACTTGGGCCAACAATTTTTCTTTTTAATTTTTAATTATTTAATTGAATTATTCTAGGTCAAGACCAGTGTTTTTTTATTGTAAAATTGCTATTTATACAAGGTTTTATATGAATGTTATTTTAAATAGAAAATGTGGAAAAAATTAAGAGGCAAATACCATAGCTATTCGGAGAGAACTAGATCGAATGCACTGCATCATAACACAAATATTATATTTTTAAGTTTTTCAAATAATACTATGGTGACAACAAATATGCCAAAAATCAGCAAAATCAGTCAAAATTTTAGCTATAAATAAAATTTCAACTGATTTTTGGAAGTTATAATAACTATAACTTTGAAAATTATAAAACCAAAAATAGGGGAGGTCAAAAAATCTTGGTACACTTCACAAATTTCTACTCTAGTAACCGACCTAGTTAAATTTTCTGATTAATCATTCTACGATTAACTAGTTTTCTAAATAATCAAATTAATCAAATTATGATTAATCTAATGATGAAAAATCAAAATATTTATCATTTTAATTAATCAACCCTGACTATTTTTTAATAAATAAATTAATCAAGTTGTGAATAATCAGCAAGTTCGATTAATTGATTAATCGCACAACCCTAGTTGATATGATTTGTAAAATGACAGTTCCATACAAAATTTTTATGTATGAATTTCGAGGTAACAGTTTAACACTTTAACATTTTACTGTTGAACTATGCTCGCTTACGTACATATTTAACATTCTCGCCCCAATTGACCAGCTCTCGCCACTCTTGCCTCACACACTCCCCAGCTAGCGACACAATTGAATGCGTACCCACACACACACACAACTTTTCACATACTTTGTTATTTGGCTCGTTTTTGTGCGTTCGCCATTGGTCTTTTACTCCCGACTTCGTGACGTTTGTGCATTTGCTGTTATTACTGCTAACTATTTTGTTTTCTTTTTGTTGCATGCAGTTGTTAAGGCTGATTTAGCCAATGTCACACACGCACACACATGCCCCAGACACATACTCGTACAAGATTAGGTATGCATTCGACTTAACATTCGCTTCCTGCCCGATTGACTCTCGTGGCTTTCCGAATTGCAATGGATGCTATGATTTTTATTGCGTAAATTCGTGGAGAACAACTTTGGATTAGTGTGATTTGTTTTTATTTTGATTTGCTTTCTGTTAAATTTTTTTTCTACTTTACGTTTATGCTTTGCCCCAGAGTATTTTGTTGTTGTTATTTGTTCAATCACAGTGGGTGCAATTCAATTTGATGCTGTTGTTCCGGAAGCGCTAGGCAGTTACACCTACGGCGAGGTCATGCTGGTGCCAGCGTGCGTATAAATGATAAAACAGCGACCGGCCAACAGGGGGCAACAACAAACAAACAAAAAAACACTTAATACAACCAACAACAAAAGTATAGCGCGGGTTAGCATAACAGGTGTTATCATGGTTATACCAACAACACTGAAGTTAGTATTTGTGCATGCATACATAATTGTATGCACACGTAAGTACCATGCACGGAACTCAGTAACTAGTGAGACAAATTTGTGGTTCAGAACTAGATCCACTGCCAAAAAAAAGAACTGCTATGATAGTAACAAAATTTTTTCTAATTTAACAGCAGTATTTGAAATAAAAATTCTGCTTACGATACCCTTTAACGAAAACATTTAAGTTCAACCAAAGCGTGAGTACCAAGTACTGGTGAATTAAACCAGAGATCGCCCAGTACTTAAGATTTAACCTCAAACCTTTACTTTATTTTAATTATTTGCTGTTCATTTTATTTGCCTTCTTTCTCTTCCTTTATCTGCTGATCCCTTCCTTTATTATATTTCATTTTAACTTTATTTTATTTTATTTATTTATTTTGTATTTATTTTTTTATGTTAGTTTGTTTTATTTTATTTTTTTTTTTATATCTTTTTTCCTTTTTTTTTATCGCTTTTTATTGTACTTGATTTTGTTTTATTTTATTATATTTTATTGTGTTGTTTAATATTGTGTACCAATAATTCAATTCAATTGTTGATTTTACGGCCTTTTTTAAAGTATCCATCACTATAAACGAGCTCAAGGCCAAGAATAATAATTTTTATGATAATTATTATTATTTTTTTTTAATAATAAAATTTTTTACTAAACGTTTTTAATTAAAACTAAAATTTCCTTTTCTATTCAATTAAAAACGTTTGCTTGGTAATAAAATTATTAAAAAAAAAATAAAAATATTAATAAGTAGCATAAAAATTATTAATCTTTTATTTTGTTTTGTTTTTTTTTTTTAATTTATTTAGTTTAATTTTTAATTTTTTTCACTTTATTTTATTTTATTGCAGCGAAGAATTATTACTGGTGTTTAAGCTCGTGAGACTTACAAAATAGGATTTTCGTCTGATTTTGGTCCAACTAAATAGTACCAATAAGTGAACCAGATCTAAACTGTACAATATTTAACTAGTTCAGCACTATACAAAAGGTAAGTCAGCGTGGGCAATTTTAATCTTCTAGAATATCGTGGCGGCCGCCGTGGTGTGAAGGTAGTGTTGCCGGCCTACCACACCGAAGGTCCATGGTTCGAGCCCTGGTACAGGTAACATCAAAAGTGATTTGAAAAAAGTTTTTCAAAACGGGGTCGCCCCTCGGCAGTGGTTTGGCAAACTCTCCGAGTGTATTTCTGCCATGACAGGCTTCTCAGCAAAAATTCGTCGATGCCGTTCGGAGTCGGCAAAAAACTGTCGGTCCCACCAATTTGTAGGGAAAATTCAAATCGGCACACCACAAATTGGAAGAGAAGCTTGGCGCAAAAATCTCTTAGGAGGTTTATGATGATATACCTGTTGTATATCGCGCCATAGAGATAGAGAGAGAGAGAATATCGTTGTTTTAAATTCGCCATTTAATTGAATATAAAAGATATTGGGAGTGAACTAGTAGTGCTTCCTCGCACCAGTTCAGAGCTAGACATTTTCCCTACAGTGTATTTTTTTCTCCATTGCTCTTTGGCTTGAAGCATTAATAACCATCCTTGTGGTTATTGTTATGTATAGCTGGATTTACCTTAATTTATTTACTCTTTGAATTTTTTTTTATGAATTCGAGCAATGCAAATGGTTATGCTCGTGGGGTATGCAAAGCACCTTTCGCCTGAATCTCTTTTCGCGGCATTACATGGCGTTGCATTGCAACTTTTGCTGCTAAAGGGAATATGTGTATAAGTATGTATGTATATACTATACACTCGCTCTGGCGCAACATCTCTTTGCTGTGAATGGCAACGTGCATAAGTGGCAGGTGTTAAGTGCTTTTGTGGTATTTGCGCTGCATGTAACTGCTTTGTGTGGACTTTTTTTTGTTTTTGAACTTTAACAGTAACTAAATCTTAGAAGCTGGGCACGAAGTGAAATTGTTTTGAGGTGAAAGCATTTCAATTATAAAAAAAAATCGAGTTTGGGATTTCAAAAAAGGTAATAAGAGCCAATGTCAAGTTTTTGAACTTTTCAGGTGAGCGTTTTGAAAGTTGATGTCGTAACCTTAAGTTTTTTTTTAGTTTCTGAATCAAATGAAATTCCACTAAAAACAGTATAGTTATAGTGAAAATGCTTTTCTCTTTTTTCATTAAAAATAAATATCAAATTTAAGTGAAAAACAAGTTTTTTCTCTGTCAGATGAGTATAAAATCATTTCTGATTTAAATTTCGTTTGAGAAACTTGCTGTTATCATTTATTTTTAGTAGAATTCAATTTCATTGGGCACTAATTTTATTTTTTTAATGAATATATATTAGTAATGGAATTATCGTGATAATAGGATAATTTTTGTTCGAAGTATAACAGTAGTACCCGGCCTACCGAGCTTTTCTTCTCGTTTTTCGAGGTTGCGATATAATTTAGTGTGCTGTAGTCAATCATCAGTAAAGGCATTCTGGTTGTTATAAAAGTTTAACGTTTTTCCAAAATTTTCTAAATAAAAAAAGCACGCTGAGATATTTTCGGTTTTTTCACATTTTCAAAATAAACATATTTCATGCTCCAATAAAATTTTCTTCAAGTTATTGTGAGACCTTACGAAGGGCCGGATGGAAAGACGTGGCTTATTATTTTCTCATGCTGATGCGGCTTAGAGAAGTCGAAATAGATATAGATTTCCATGTGTCGAATTTCTTACATGGCTTAAAATTTGAACCTAAATTTGAAACCATTCGTCGGTTTAAACAATTTTCGTAATAAATTCCAAACCGTTCAATTACCTAAAAAAAACGTCAACGTCTGTAAGATTTTTCAAGTCATAGAATTTTTCCCATTACAGTTTTGTGTGCGCCGTAGCTCAGTGGGTAGAGCAGACGACTCTCTTGCGGGAGCGCTGAAAATTGGCGCAATTTAAGTTCTAAACCAAATTTGATTTGGACATATATGTACCCCAAAAAAGTTTTAAATTTTTTACTTCGATAAATCGAAAACTTGGTTACGGGCCAAGCAAGGTGAGTATTGAAAATATGCGAAATTGCATAATAGCTATGCCCCTATTTTCGATATCGAAAATTTCGAAAAACATATAAAATTACACGGCTAAAAATTTGAGCATGAATTTTTACTTTTTTGGTCTACAATATGTCCAAACCAAATTTGGTTTAGAATTTAAATTGTGCCAGTTTTCAAGAAAATGAGCGTTAAAGAAAGAGTTTCAATTTTAAACCAGAAATGTCTTAACAATCAAAAAAACATTAAAAAAAAAACATTTTTATCAGTCGTCTGCTCTACCCACTGAGCTACGGCACACACCGCAAGAAATTGAAAATTGGTGTATGTAATTGAAAGGTTTGGAATTTATAACATAAAAGTTTAAATAATTGCTTAAAGCGGTGAATGGTTTAAAACTTAGGCTCAAATTTTTAGCCGTGTACTTAACCCTTTGAGTGATGCAGCTAAAACAATAAAATTTGGTAGTTATTTTTACTTGGTCATGCTATTAATAAAGTTTGTAAAATTTTTCCAGAAAAATGGGCGTGACAAATTTCTTAATTTCTATTTACTTACACTTTACGACTCAAACGGTTATTGCAGTTATATTTTTTTCGAATACTAGACAAATACTTTGTTGATGATGTCAAGCTACAAATTCCAGTAATTCGTCAGCCAAAATATAATTCAAACTCAATAGCAAAAAAAGTGTCGAAACAGCTGTTTAAATACAAATAACAACGAATATCTATTATGAGAAAGCGCTACGATCGGCATAATCTGAGAATAGAAAATTTTATTCATTAAAATTTGACGCTAAAGCCTAACTGCCGTGAAAGCGGACCGTAAAGTTCTTCTTTTATTGGCTTCATACTTTATGGGGAAAGATCAAGTAAGATCAAAAAATGTTTCAGTTTGTGATAATAAGTCAAGGTGTTTGTAGTACTTATTTTAAACAACGCAAGTTTTTAGTTGAACGAGTATTATTAATAGTATTCTATTGATATCTTCATATTATTTATATTGATTAAAACTACTGCTAGCTATAGTCAATTTAAGTTAATTAATAATGCAATCGAAGTATGCGATGTTCGTACACGTTTTCGCCGTCGTATTGTTGTTGCAAACGCTTCTGCCACCTGTGGCAGAGTGCAAGCCAGTGCCTAAAAGGAAAGCAGCTACTTTTGGTGGGTTAAAGCAAAATGATGTTCGGTATTAAAAAAAATTCAAGCAAAAAATCTTATTTCCTCAGCTTTTTATCTCAAAACAAAAGCTGGTGGACGAAATAGTCAGAAATAGTCAAAATCAATCCGAAGTTACAGGAAATCACTCCCGTACTCGATTCTCTGACTATAACTAATCTTGTCAAAAGTATAAACTGAATGTAAGAAAATATGTGAGGGCATGCATGGATGAAGGTGCTATGTCGCATTTTGGGGGTTTCATTGTTCAGAGAAAATATGTATAGTTTTTATATATTATGCGTTTGATACAAATTTTACAAAAGTATCCCTGATAAGGTCACTGACGTCCATGCTCTTCTATGAATGTTTAAAGCTTTCACCTAAGATTTCTCGGAATTTTAATTTCGTGAGCAGGTCCATTGAGAAAGGACGGGAGGGGAAAAATTCCACTTAAAAGTTTTCACAGTAGGAGTTGTTCAGCTTCGTTTTATCGAAGTTTAACTATATTGTGAAATTTTCGCTTTGGGTTTATCTAATGTCTCACCCACAGATGCACTTCCCAGTAGGAATTCCATGCAAACAAAGAAATTAGGTAGCGTAGCTTTTATTTTTAGGTGCCTTAAATGTGTAGAAACATATTTGGACTTCCAACCTATATCCGGTTGACCTGTACGGAAAACTCCAAGCAAGTTGTAGTGCAGCTGTTGTACGCCGTTTAGCGATGGATCGAACTAAATTCGGGCATGCAAGCACTCTAGAGACCATACCCAGAATGCTTGGTCTCCTTTAACTCATTAGCAATTTTCAATTGTCTACCATGAATATTTCCGGAGATATGCGATCAATTATCAATTTTCAGTATTCTACAATAAATACTTTCAGAGATATGAAGTAAGAAAACTCTCATTTGTATGGGAGGTGCCACGCCCACTTCTTCCGTCCACCTGTTCTTTCCTGAGGTGTTAGAGATTGGACTTATTTAGCTCCTTACCAATTTTTAATATGGTACCGTAAATACTTTCAGAGATATGCAGTACGAAAAATCTCATTTGTATGGGAGGTGCCACGCCCACTTCTCCCGTCCACCTGTTCTTTCCTGAGGTGTTAGAGATTGGACTCATTTAGCTCCTTACCAATTTTTAATATGGTACCATAAATACTTTCAGAGATATGCAGTACGGAAAATCTCATTTGTATGGGAGATGCCACGCCAACTTCTCCCTTCCTACCCTTTTTTTCTGTGGTGTTAGAGATTGATCTTATTTAGCTCCTTATCAATTTCGAATATTCTACAATAAATATTTCCAGATATATGCGGTTGGGAAAATATGGTTCACCTTTTATTTAAGCAGACATCGGTCTGTTTCAATTTCACTTTATTTATCAAAATATTTTGAACTCAATTTTATTGCCAACACTGTGTACACTGGGAATAAAGAAGTTACCTGCGCTACAGTGGATTGCAAACTTTCAAGTGGACATCAATCCGTTTCAATAAAAAACGCATTAAGCCAGCTCTGTCCGTCTGTTGGATAGATAACTGCGGCCAAAAATAATATATATACCTCAAAGAAATTTTGTATGTAGAATAGATTAGCATTGCATTTCTATATCGAAAAATGGAAAGCATGTGATAAGGTAAATGAACCTTATTACGTGGTATCTCGATTTTTTCATTCAAACAAGGAATTGGGAGAGTTTTCTTTGAAATTGAAAATGCTATAATAAAGCTTGATTTTCATTGAATAATAATTAATATTTTACCAATTTTATAATAATAAATCTATGTAATGTCAAGTAATATATATAAGGGGACGTCTTAAATAAAGTCTTTAGGATTCCGGGCTATATTCTTAAGTCCGCAAAAAAATTTATCGTAAGCTTTTTTCGTAATGATGGCACTTTAGTATTCAGTGAACATTTGCTATTCGTTTATATTGCTGTGAAATACATTCCAGTAATTTTCTTTTACTTTTTATTTGATATTTCCAGCCCACGAAGTAAGGGTCACATTTTTTTTCGATATTCGACACACGAAACTAGGGTGATTTGGTACTTTATATTTATTTTAGTATTTTTATTATTAAATTAAGCCCCAAGGAAAATGTTTAGGTAATTTCATGGTTAAGTTATTGTTGTTGTTGTCTGCAACCTATTCGTCAACATTTAAAGTTCTGCACAAATCTATAACGAAATATTTGCATTATAGAAATTTTGTTTTTTCGATAATTTACCATTAAATTTGAGGAAATTGGTCAAGCATTAAACTCCTTTAGCATTGTTTTGAATGTACACATCTTAATAATAAAAACTAAAAATTTGAGTAAAAATCTTAAATTACTGTGTAACTCATTGTAGACCAAAGTTGCCCATATTCCTAACTACGTGGTATACTACGCATTTACATTACAGCAGTGTGAGGGAAAGTACTCCTTTTTGGTGAAGTGATTTATGTGCGTATTTTGATCAATCGTAAAGAACAAGATTTGATGAAAAAAATACA
Organism: Merzomyia westermanni; assembly: GCA_949987695.1. Taxonomy (NCBI): domain Eukaryota; kingdom Metazoa; phylum Arthropoda; class Insecta; order Diptera; family Tephritidae; genus Merzomyia; species Merzomyia westermanni. The sequence continues at coordinate 76,743,664 of OX465290.1, forward strand.
AAAAAAATACCGTTGTGTTCAATAAATTCTGCTAATATTAGCGTACATAAATTTAACTTTAAGTATGACAGGGAAATTTCATCTTTTAAAATATCAATTCCAGACACGTATGTTGATCAAATTCTAGAAAAATCTTTTTGGCCTATGCATTCGGTGGTACATTTGTACACCATCAAGTCTCCAGTACGTACGGTTTCAAAAAACTTGGTAGCCAACACTGCGGTTATGATTTAAAAATAACCATCCATTATCAAAATGCTCGCGGCTTACGTTCTAAACTGAATACCTTTTTCATTAACTCAACGTTTCGATGTTACAGCGCAAGAAATAGCGTTTACGGCTACGTGGCTAAAACCGGATAATTTCATTGCTGAGCTCTTTTCGAATGATTATGTCGTTTTTCGGTGTGATCGTCAGTCCAGAGAGTGTCCTCGTTACTGTTGCCTCAAGTATTTCCGCTGAGTTGTTGATGTATGACAACACAGCCGATATTGAGTTTGTTGACGTAAAGCCATCGTTTCACAGTTTCTGTTTATATATTTCTTGTTCGTACATACCGCCACGTTCGGATATGCGGGTTTATGATTGCTATTTGTTAGCTGTTCGGGATCTGCACTCGCGTTTGCGTGATAAGGATCGCCTAGTGGTTCTTGATGACTTTAATTTTCTATCTTTTTGACCTCCACTACTTAGCATGGTTTTGTTAGTGCTCTTACTACTACATGTCAACAACGTACTTAATTCTTAAAATAAGTTATTGGAATTAGTTTTTGTTGTAAGTTCAACAGGTATTGGTCTCAGTCGAAATTCACCGCTATCTTCACTAGAAGATCCTTTGCACCCCACGCTTGAGATTACACTTGATTCTGTACAACCTATTATTCATTATATGGAAGCCAACTCTCGATCTCTTTCGAGCTGTTTTTACAAGGCGAATTTTGATTTGCTCAACTAATTGATTGCTACCCAAGACTGGTCTGACCTCAATGCATGAACCGATGTTGAGTCTGCTATATAAATTTTTTACAGATACCTTAATGGCTTCATCGAACTATGTGTTCCGGTTCACTTCGTTGGAACTAAAACCAGTAAACCACCTTGGTTTTCAAGGCAACTTGCGAACCTCAACAATAACAAGTTTAGGCTTTATAAGCACTTCAAGAGTGATGATTTCCATTTTTAAAGTTGATTTAACTTCTCTGAACCTTGTGTTAACTTAGAAATTTCTTTTTATTATTATTAAAATCACAGCTTCTTATTGCGTCTAACGATATCCATTTTAATTTCGCTGCTATTATATTGAACACAGCTGTATATGTAAAAAAGGAAAAAAATAATATTGAAAATAAAAATATGAAAAAACAGGTAAAATAAACAAAAAACAAGCAAATAAGTAAAAACAGACAACAAATTAAATAAACACAAATTTTTGAAAAGCAAAGTAACATTGAATTATTTTCGTAATTATTGTTTTTTATGTGCTTTTTTTGCACAACATTAAATGTTATTTGATTTCAAGCTTAAAATGTCCTGAAGTTCTAATAAATTAAATGAGCAAGAATATAGGAATCAAAATTAAAAACACAAAAGAAAAATAAGTAAAAATAATATAAGATTAAAAAAAAATATTATTCGTGACCGTGAGCTCATTTATAGTCATGGATTGATTAAAAAAATTTAACAAAATTTTTAGAAAATCAAATAGTTAAAATAATGTAAAACAACATTAAAAAATTAAATTTAATTAATTAAATAGTAAAAAAAAAATTTTGCAAAACTTTCAGAAAAGCAAGTATTGAATATTGTCTAAGCTCTATGGAGGGCGAGTAGTTTTTTTGAGTTATTTTTTATTTTATTTTATTATTTATATAATATTATTGGTTTATAGAGGAAAAGGGGGTGTGCGGAGCACATGTTTAATATAGGGAACCCTTTTCTAGTATTTATTGAATTATTATTTTATTTATTTAAATTATTTGTTCTATATAGAACGGGGTGCGCACCTGTTACACCTTGTATTTATTAATTGGGGGCGAGCACTCTTGGCTCTGAGGCATTGCGCGGGATTGGCTTCCTCATTTTCGTTGTGAAAACCCCCGCTTTGGGATTACAAAACATAAACTATATCTTTGGGATATTTCATAAGCTGTTTGAGAATTACAAGAGAGTGCAGCGCAAATAAAATAGACGAAATAAATAGTTATAGCTAATGTCGCTTAAACAAATATTTTTAACTTAAAAAATAATTTTAAAAAAATATACATATATATATACACATAAATGGAAAAAAAAGAACAAAAAAATAAAAATGAATCAAACAAGTACAAGAAAATCTTAGCATTAGATTTAACTTTTCTTTTATAAATAAATAACAATAAAAAGTTTTTATTATAAACGCTTAATGAATATGAATTTCAGTTTATGCTTCTAAAACCATACTGGATAAAATCAAAGAAAATTTAAACAATCAAAAGTAATCAAAACTACTTTTTTGATTATTTTTGATTTTTTTTAATAATCGTAAGAAATCATGATTTTTTTAAATTATTTTTTTAATTAATTGAAAAATAATCATTAAAAATTGAAAGTAATAGTAGTCAATCATTAAATGGATTATCAAGAAAATAATTATTCAAACCGGTAATTATTTGACAGGTCTGGTTTAAATACAATAATTACCTTGTGTAACAATAAAGTTTGCCTTTAATTAAATACCACGAAATTAGGGGCGTTTTGCCACGTCAAACATTTTTTTCACGCAATTGGAGACATTTGAGGTAGTGATATATTTTAATTTTAATTAAAATGTTATTTAGTTCTTTTGAAAATAAGCGGAAACTTATCATAATTGATCAATTAAATGGTAACAATTAAGTTTTTGAGTAAACATTTATTTGTTTCAAAGCAAGATAAATAGGAATTCAGAAAAATCCTTAGTACCACGAATTATAGGTTATTTCTCTCTCTCTATGGCGCGATATACAACAGGTATATCATCATAAACCTCCTAAGAGATTTTTGCGCCAAGCTTCTCTTCCAATTTGTGGTGTGCCGATTTGAATTTTCCCTACAAATTGGTGGGACCTACAGTTTTTTGCCGACTCCGAACGGCATCTACAAAGGAGACGAATTTTTGCTGAGAAGCCTGTCATGGCAGAAATACACTCGGAGAGTTTGCCAAACCACTGCCGAGGGGCGACCGCGTTTTTGAAAAACTTTTTTGAAATCACTTTTGATGTTACCTGTACCAGGGCTCGAACCATGGACCTTCGGTGTGGTAGGCCGGCAACACTACCTTCACACCACGGCGGCTAGGTAGGTTATTTACTTTAATTTATTAGCTAGAACGGATGGATTGATGTAGTTTATTTCCAGATACGAAGTTTGTAAAATGGGAGTGGCGCTGCCCACAAACCCGTTTAAGTTGTCATTCGCTCATAAGCGAGCTTTATTTTTATTGCTTGTTAACTGAATAATCACATATTGAACACTCTCTTTTTGCCGACCACTGCTTAAAATATATATTTATTTTCATATATAAGGTGGCATGGCTTTAAGTGGCTTAGCTGGTATGGCTCTTGGACATGCTGTCTCCAATCATTTTTCGCATAAGCAACAACAAAAAGAAGAAATTCCAAATGGCTGCTTCAAGCAAACGTTAAGAGAGCCCGATCCACAAGATCCACACAAATTCATTGAAACCGAACGTTTGGTGTGCCCAAATGGAGCAGCTCAGCCACCGATACCAGCACCAATGCCAGCTATGCCCATACAATATGCACAACCTGGGCAGATAGCGCAGCAGCCGCAGCAACCCCAAGGTATTCCGCCACAGTATCCACAACAGTTCATGCAGCCAGGTTTTTATCCGGTAAGTTCATATGTTATAATATCATGGTCCAAAGTCCTTAACTCTTCTAAACGATTTACTAATTTATATTGGAATAACAACAGCAACAACAACAACCGCAACAAACATATGTGCCACAACAACAGCCTCAGCCAGAGCAGCAGCAACCACAGCAACCTCAACAACCTCAGGCAATACCGGCCGTTAATTTCCAAGGAAGTGGTATTCATGATTCTCTTTTACAAATACAAAGACCAGGTGATCTGACACAGTATCAGCAACAACAAGCGCATGAAGCAACTAATGGAACATTGCCAGCTAATGGAACACTTGCTCAGGTATATGTCTGTCATTTATTGAATCATTTTTGACCCGGGAGTAAGCTGCAAGTTTTGTTTAGCCACTGCTTCAAATCCGAAAGTTCGTGGCGCTATTGATTGTCCTCTAGAGTTAAAGTGAGGGATCGTCGGCTGGTCGGGTAGTCGTTCCGTGCAGCCGTATTGGTATCTCAAACTGGCTCCCGGACTAAAGCTTTTTTTTTTTCAATGTATTGCAATTATATATTTTAAAAAACAATTTTTCAGCAACCTGCACAAACATTCATTTCCCAACAGCCATTCCAACAACAGGCTATGCAACCTGCTCAGTCGTTTTATCCAGCTCAGCCGGCTTATCCAGCTCAGTCACCTTATCCAGCTCAACCGAATTATCCACCACAACCCAATCAAGCTCCAGTTCAACCTAATCAAACTGTCCAACCAGCTCAAAATAATTCGCAAGTATTTGTTTTGTCTAAAAAGACGGGGTATTATGGAAAATCTTCGTCTGATCAAGTGATGAGCACCAATGCTCTGCTGATGTTGGCTATGGCCTTTTTATTGAAATGGTTGCATTAAGATGTACTTTCTGATATACCAACAATTAACAAATAGTTTTTATAAAATTTAATTTGGTGTAATAAATATTAACCAATTTTTTTTTCGTTAGCACTAAGCGACTTATGAATAAAATAGCAACACGATTTCTTTTTGCAATTAGATTTCGCCCATTTGTAAAAGATGTGAGATGAGTGCCATGAGAGAAATTTCTCACAATTAAGATTTAGTAATCTCTTTGCGGAAGAAGAAATAATTGTAAGAGGTCACAATTTTTGGTTGCTATCTTGCAAGCGACAAGTTCATATATGGTTTTTAAAGCAATTTCCAACTATGGAAACAATTTTATTTTGTTATTTTATTCATAACTCGCTAAGCGCTTAAGGAAAAGAATTAGCTTTTGTTAGCTGACTCTCAATCAACTTCTTCACATTTGCATTTTTAAGGTAATTTGAAAATTTAAGAACAATATTCAACTTGTCCTCTTATTCCTACGTGGCTAGGTGCTTACACATAAAAAATCCCCACTTTGATTGGCCTTATTGAGGGTCACACCCGCTACGGTCGCTGATTTATATATAAAATACCACGAATTTAATACAAGTGCATATATCAGATAGATGTTATATCTTAAATTTGCCAAACAGCTGTTCAAATTAAAAGTGGTAAACATTAAATCATATACTGACTTAAACCAATAACTGTTCAAACAAAAATTGAATCAAAAAATATAAAGAAGGTGTTATTGCGCTCCCAGATAATTGTAATGCAATTTTTTCGAAATGCAGATCAATAGAAATGGGTAGAAAATGTGATACATTTTTCCTAGGGCGTGGCTAGGGTTTCCCTTTTAAAATCATGGTCCTGCCCAGTGGCGTAGCCAGGATTTAGGGAAGGGGGGAGGCGGGGAGGTGAACAAATGGTTTTTTCGAAACCTGAAATTTGAGACACACAGTAAATTTTGTTTTAAAAATGGACCCAAAGCTCGCGAAAATTAAAAGAAATTTGATCAAAATTTAAAATTTTTTTTACACAATTTTTAGAATATTTTTTGTAGTTTTGTAGTTCATTAAATTTAAATGCAACAAAGTGTCAATCCTAAAGTCGTGACACATTTTTCTGATTTTTGGCAATTTTTTTCCGAAGAACTTAAGTGTTTTCTTTCATATAAAAGAAATTGCTTTCATATCCTTGTATTGAGGAAAATACAGAAATCGCAAAGAAAATATTAGAGTTTTTAACCACACAATAACAATAATGTCAGCCTAGAAATCCAACAAAGAATCACTCACGCAAACAAGTGCTACTTCTGACTGAGTTGGCAATTGAGAAGTAAAGTCCTCTCTCGACGAACGAAAATAAATAAGTCACTTATCGTACCCGTCCTGGTTTATGGTGCAGAAGCTTGCACTGACAACATCTGATGAGGCTTCTCTGGGAGTATTCGAGAGAAAGATTCTTCGAAAGATTTACGGACCCTTAAGCGTTGGCGACGGCGAGTACCGAAGAAGATTTAATGACGAGCTGTATGAGCTATGTGCAGACACCTACATAGTCCAACGAATTAAAATCCAACGTCTTGATTGGCTAGGCCATGTTGTGCGAATGAATGATGATGTTCCGGCCCAGAAGGTATTGTTATCGGCACCCACCGATGGTAGCAGAGGAAGAGGAAGGCCACCACTCCAGTGGAAGTGGATACCGATTTGTGATCCCATGGTGTCTCCAATCGGCGCCAATTGGCAGAAAGACGTAACGAGCAGCTCTGAAGTGCGTAAAATGCAGTTTTTGGCGGAAGATTATGGCACTTCAAAAACCTTCTCCATAAATTGGTTTCGGCCACTATATTTTGGCTTTGAACAAGTGGTTCATAAAATTCAGCAAGCCTAAATAAATTTATGTCATTTTCTTCTCTGTGGTTTGTTGAAAAACCGAAGCGTAATATCTAAAGATCGTTTTATGTTGATTTAATCGACTATCTATTTGGATAAAAACAGAAATCTTGAAATAAACATCTAAGTTACATGTTTGCAGACTTTGACTAAATTTGAATCGGTTCTACTTGATTTCAATAACCATGTCACAAGTTCTGAACAATTTTTCAAAGTCATGTTCGTCAGAACGAATACGTCGTAACTCCAGTACTAAGTATTTTGCGAAATCCACTACCCTAAGTCTATCTTTATTGGTTGAAGTTTATTACACAAAGGCAGAACGCTTTGTGTTAACAAAGATGCTGAAAGACTGCGTTTATTATTTAAAATAAATAATTCTTAATGTTGACCTAAGAATTTTATAATACTAAGTACTAGAGAAAATGTTGAAATTTTAATAAAACTGACACCATAAATTTAACAATAAATGCCCATAATGGCACTATTTCCTTCCAACTTTACCCTGAAACTTTCTTATAAATACTAAAATTTAATAGGTTATAAAACTGCAAATCCAATTTTTTTATAAAAATTCGGATTAAAAAGTGTAGAATTTTGATAAAACTTGGTTAAATTTTGCTTGGTTTTGAACAAAGTTTGAAATTTGTTCTTGAATGTTGTTTATTAGATAATGGGCTAAACTTTTGTAGAAAACGTGTAAACAATTCTCGTCGCTATCTATTTTTCCGCCGTTGTGTGCTCTGTTTAATCTATTGAGCCTGCCTGATCTATCCTCCCAATCCCCCCCTGGCTACAAAACTGGTTCTGCCAAGGAAACCGAACTAGTTTTTTCAAGGCAATGGCAATTTACAAAAAAAAACCAAAAAAATCATTACCTCTGAGGCCGGATCGAACCCGAGCACCTCCACATCACAGTCGTCTCCTATATTTATTAACCTATTACAAAGAATGAAATCGTTTCGGCAATTTAACAACTTGAATTAAAAGTAATAATAATAATGGAAAAACTAGACATGCCCTAGCTTTCAAAAACTAGGAAGGACCTTTGCAAGTTTCATTGATTATTGCCCGCAAAATTGAACAAACGTGGAAGAACTAGTTAGGTCCCTTACAGCCCCTGCTATATTTTCCAATGAAGGCGTGACCGGGAACAAACTAGGCGTGCCCCTTCAACTAACTTGCCTTTGAGCTAGGATCTTTAAAATTTCATCATTGCCGAGATTTCTGAGGCCATGACATATACGAGAAAACTTTTCCGATAGGTGGCGCACGAGTCCCTATATTTTGCGAAAATCCCATTCCCAGAGTTTTTACTTTCGATATGAAACCATTTTTCCGTTGAGCTGGTTTTTTGAACTTTCAAAATCAGGTTTTGGTGGCAATAAGTTATACGAAAAAAAAAATCCGATGGTTGGCGCGTGGGTAGCTCTACTTTCAAAAATCCCATTTATAGGCCGATTTCGCTGGTTTTTCAAACCAATATTACCATGTCAAAGAAATATTTTCTCAAAAAAATGTGCTTTCTAGATGGCGCTAGTGTCAATTTGTTCAGGAAACTTGTATTTACGGATCGATTTGACTGATATTTACTGTATGTATTACTAGAGTAGATCACTGAATGCCACAGACTACTTAACGAGATGTTTAAGCAGGTAAGTATCAGACTTATGTGGGTAGCTGGACAAAGGGATATTGAACACAACTGCAAAGCATATAAGCTAGACAAGAGAGACTGGTTCGGTAGACCAGTCCTCTTTTAAGCTGCGTCCTATAACAAACACCATAAGTTGGGAAAATGGGATCTGGTCAGGTCTCTCGACGTGCGAGATATCCAAACTCACTTGGCCTTCTTATGACGAATTACGTAATAATACACTTCTGGTCCAAGATAAGTTGGGTATATCATTCCGGATAAGGGTTCTAGACGGTCACTGTTTAATAGTCACTCACGGCGCTAGAATAGGCATAATGTCTACTGACGCACCTGCAGATTTATGAGAAAGGAGCAGAGCGTTCAGCATCTGCTCTGTCAATGTCTGGCACCCAGCGGAAGACGGCAGGCTACTCTTCGTCATTATTTTCTTTATGACTTCACCGAGGTATCAGAGGTGGAGATGGAGACGGTAACAAAATTCATTGGCTCCACGAAGTGGTTCGATTCCCTGCCTTAGGCATAGAGGTGGGTAGAGACCGTATAGGGTATCAAAATATGTTTCAGCCTAGCAACCTAACTCAACCTTTGTTCGACTAACATAAATAAGAATTTGAATTGAAGAACTTTTCTCCTCCTAAGAATACTCATTGGCTAAATTTTAAGCAAACATGCAAAACTGGTATATTACCCAAATCGTGTATGAAACCTTCAAGAAGGTCAAGCAAATGCAGAGCAAAGAAAATCAATGAAATGATAAATTTTAACAAAATACGTAAGCCGTAGTACACGTATGCGCCTACAGTTATGTTGTTGTAGTGCAGCCATTCTGGCAAGCTTTAACCCACTAACATTTAGAGACATCAAATCGCAAAAACAGTTACAACAACAAGTAAATATCTAAACAAATCAAAATAAAAGAAATTTATTTGTATCCAAATTCATTGGACCGTTTCGATGCGAATAACCCAGTTTCAGATTTGAACTGAAAAGTATCGACGGCCAAGAACCACATGGCGCCACTCACGCAACCACGCAATACAGAGTCCTCAATGAAAAATGTTTCATTCGAATTTACAAAAATTTGGCCATGTTAAATTTTTTAGAGCGATATAAAGCTTTTACTTGGACAAAAAATAGACAAAACAAGTAAGAATATATCGGTTTGGAACCTTAAGGGGACACTGTATACCCAGTTGTGTAACTAAGCAAAAATTAGACTTGAATTTTTCGTTTATTCTCATCTTTCGAGACTTGCTTACCACACGGGAAACACTTGTAGATACTTACTGCAGCATCAACAGCCGCTTGAGAGAGTACCACAGCAGGATAGGTTAGTAGTAGGGGTGTTGCCAGGACCTTTTTCGATTTCCGAAAAATCCAATTTCAAAGACCTTCCCTCTTCAGGGCGCGGAAACATCACTCCTTAGATTTCTGACTTTGCAAGGGTACCTTCTCTGATCAAATCATGCTTGTCCACGTACGAAGATGAACAAGGTACGAGTCTTTGGTTGTGCAGTGGGATATGTCAGTCTTCATGATTTGGCCTACCCCAACGGGAAGGTTGACTGACTTAGTGGAAACATGTTGCACTAGGTTCCAATAAATAAGATTCACCAAACTATTTGGCTGCCTGCTAATCAAAAACACGAGGATAAGTTAATCACGTCGCCTGCAGACATTGGATGTGAGCATGCTAAGAGGTGCCAATAGACTCGAAACCTTATCTTATGGCAGTGAGATTATGCAGGCCCCTCCGTGCAGGGAAGGACTTGGATTGTGCTCGCATACCTGCCGTCTAAAAGCAAACTTTGACCTAACTCTAGGTGGTAAGGCGAGCTAGAATATACCCGTGCTGAGATATGCCTCTCGTCATTAAATGTTCCCGGGATACTCACCGTTGACATTAACCATACATCTTTCGGAGAATTTATCACTCGACTATTCAAGGTCCATTCCATGATTTTTTGATACTGTCCAGGATTCCAAGCTGTACATCAGGACAGGTATGATTAGAGACCTATAGAGCGGGATCTTCTTCGTCGGGAGAGGATTTTACTGCTCAGTTGATTACTCAGTTCAAAGTTACCCTTCTCGGTAAGGTTAATTCTTCATTGAATCTCTCGACAGGCATTATTTTCACGGTGAAATAACATAATCCCAAGTGGCACAATCCCAAGTTAAATCAATGGGATTATGACACTCCCCCTCCAGGGTCTTAATTCCAGGCGATGTGTCATAATCCCAAGTAAAAAAGAGACATAATCCCAAATCAAGAGAATAATAATAACCCTTATTAACCCGATCCAACCCCGTCTTACCTATCCACAGTTTTTCTGCACAGAATCCCCTTCTGTGTAGCCGGCCTTCGGAATTACAATTCCACACAGGCTTCACATGCTATTGATCCCTCTCAGTCGTAATGAAGCTGCTGGTGTTGCTCACCGTCATATGGCATATACAGATAAGTTTTTACAGAGAAATAAAATTGAGTCCGACCATGCCTTTTACCAATTCTTTATCTCCAGCTTTGAACAGCTACTCAAATAGTCTGTCGATTACCATCGAATATTCATTCTCGAATATTTTCATTCTCACTTCGTCATGAACGGGTGGTGGTAAGTTTTTTCATAACTAGAGATAGTGGCATCGGGTTCACCATCTAAATTAGAATTTAGTAATAAGGAGAAGTGTTTCCTAAATTAGTTGAGTATCTACGGTCCGTACGTCGGTTAACAGGTCGCCAATATCGTTGCTGCAGGAATTTCCCATGTACTTAAGTCTTCCATCATCGCCAGGGTTTTCTGTTTGAGTTCTTGATTACTACTCATAACGGTTATAATCTCAAGATACTTGTACTCACGCCTTTCGGCATTCCTTTCTTGCTTCCTAACCGCGCATCTGTCTCCATTCATTGCATTGCATAGAATAAACTATCGGATATGGCGCAATCAATTGCTTTTCGGAAGGTGATAAGTTTTAACGATGATGTTAATGTAAGTCTTAATCCATTTCGATCAGTTTGTGCCGTTACAACCTACCATTACCGGCACTCGCTGCGACAGAGTATAAAAATCAGTGCAACTGCAAGTCAGGCTTTTCATGTGCGTTTTTACTCAGTTCTATATGTTTTGTGACAGTGTTGCCAACCAAGCAGCCAACTTATATGACCACGAGATAGTTATTCCCTGATAACAAAAATTCGCAATGTCAGAGTAGAAATTGCAATTCACCTATTATGCGGGAGCACGTAGAAAGCACAATTATTTATTTACATACATACATATATATATGTACTAAATTGAGTATGTATGTATATCATTTATAGCAACAACACACACACTTAACCAAAAAATACATATTGAAGGAAACATTAAAGCACTTAAATTTGTCACATACTTCGGTGGTTATCCGATTGGCGCACAAATGTCTACCACACATTTATTAGCTTTGGCCAAAGTTCAACAACCTTTTTTTCGGGGGCACATGTGTCCTTTGGCGAAAGGAATTCATTACTTTAACAAGAGTAAAATCTCAGCGTTGGAGATGGTAGTTACGAAGCAATCAAATTAAGCAAAATTGGGTAAGCACACCACCCTGTGGCAACGGTTGTACCGTTGATTCTGGCTTTGCTGTTTCGTTGCATAATTCTACCGGCCTACCACTAAACAAGTTCGTGGAACACCTCTTTAGTCGTTGACAAGTAACAAGATCAATGGATATAAAGTGAATTGGCTTTATTTCGCATAGCAAAGGGAAATAGTAACTTCAATTGACGATATTTTCTTAAAAAAATACAATCAGGAATCTCACCGCAGTGAAGCTGTGCAAATTATATTTTTGAAAGAGAAATAAAGTCAATGGATTTTATTTCCCTTTCGAGAAGAGAAATAACTTTAATTACCGTTATTTCCATTTGAGTTGCTTAATAAAGTCAATTGACCTTTTTGCTTGACGGCTACTTTTTCGATATCGAAAATTTCGAAAAACGTATAAAATGGGTTAATTCAATAATAAAAGCAGTTCCAATCATGTGGTATCCAAAGTATTTGCTACATTTATTAATTTGGTTGTCGCATTGACGATTTCATCAAATTTTTGGAAAAGGGGCATGGCACCGCCCACATATGAGGGAAGAAATTTTCGAGCTTTGACTGTTAATAACTTCAGAACCGTTTACGCTAGTATAACGAAATTTCTTAGGAGACATACTATTGTTGTGATAAATGCACCCAAAGAAAATAAGCGAAAGCGCTTTTCGACCACGCCCATTTTTTCATAAAAGTTATATGGAAAGGAGGTAGAAATACTGATCTGCTCATATCTCATTGACTGATACAGGTAGAATGATATAATTTTGCCGTTACCTCAATTTTTTTATTCAAATTCGACGGTTAATAACTTCAGAGCGATATAAGATAGAATTACGAAACTTGATACGAGGTATACTATAGACATCTAGAGTACTCCCACTGATAAATGAAGAAAATGTCAAATGTCAGCTATAATTAACTTCAGAACGGTGTTAAATAAAATTACGAAACAGGATACGAGGCATACTTTCTACGTTTTCCAAAATTATATATAGCCTATACTATAACTAGTGAACCCAAAAATCGACTGTGAAAATTTCATAAAGATCGGGGAAGTACTTTGGACGCCAGACACACATTCATTTTTATTTATAAGATTGCCCACATGGTAGTAGAAAAAGTTTAAAACCACGATAGGTCATAACTCCACAACAATTTAGCAATTTACTACGACCACTTTTACACAGCTGGGTATTTAGTGTTCGGTTCCACCCGAACTTAGACTTCCTTAGTTGTTTTTTATGTAAAATTGAGCGCCTGCTGCAAAAGGACGTTTATCTCTTGGTTACAGTTTATATACGAGTACAGCTTTCCAACCAAAGCATAGAAGTTACAGTTCCTTAGGTGCTCCAGTCACTTGGTGAGGTTACGTTGTTTATTAGACTCAGTATTTTTAACCTAATTTGGACCTCATTGAGCTTGCGTACTCTATATCACGTGCTAGATTTGTTGGGGTGGGGAAGGTGGTCAAGCCTCAATTCTAAGAAGCCGTCTAAGTCAGTCTCTTAGATTCCGTCGCTGGAGATACAGTGAAACTGGTTATCTTCACAATCTTATATCCTGTTAGCTGCGGTACGTTCATGTTGTTATTTTTGTGGCGATGCTTCGCTCTGCCTGGTCGTGACTCTTTTTACCCAGTGTTGTCATCAACACCTTGTAACGAAAGTCTCAGGAACCTATCAGTTTCAGTGTCTTGAAGTACACACCCCGCGTCTAGTGAACTTTCGGCACGTCAGGGTTAAGTCTGGATAGATTTCGCCTATTGCAGTATGCAGGTTAAAGGCGGTATATGCATTATTCGGGAGAGTGAACGTCGCTCTTTATATCGGGCAGCGTAGGCAAAGCTTGAATTTTGGGACTGCATTTGTACTCCTTATACTCATTGATTTCCTCTGGTAATGTCTTAACAACAACAACAATTGCATTGTGAAATGGTTATTAGTTCTCCTGACCGATTAGATGTAGAGCGTTGGACATAAGCAACAAAAAAAAAATTTGGATAGGGCCCAAGTACAGAGCTGGTGTTAGTTTATGTAACGTTAGTTTACGGCTGGGGCTGGGGATCAGACCTTTACTTGGTGTTATAAAAGCAAAATACTCAACAAATGTTTGGGTATTATTAAACAAATCTTAGCACTCTTTTGCCGAAATAAAACCTGTAAGCTCTGAGGATATCCCGGCTCTGGCGGGAACCGGTTTTTGATCTCTCGAAACTTCGAGTCGTAGATTTTTGGCGCCTCTTATAGAGCGCATGCCTTCGCGCGGGTGTATATTCTAAGCCGCCAACCAGCTGGGTAACTCACTTGTACATCATAGGGATCCGTTGTGATGCCACATAAAAACCTCGACGTCAACTTTAACTACTTAGAGAATACTTGCAACGATAGAGATTTTCAAATCAGGTTGGCCATGTAAGACTTTTGGAAATCCGAAGAAGCCAAACCCCGACAGCTAAGTTCCTTCTAAAATTATTAATAGCCATATTAAAAGGAGGCATAGTGACACTCAAGAGTTCATCTGAGTGAGGTAGTGTCTGTTCAACATCTGTGCTTAGGGTCAGCACATTTATTCAAGAGCTGAAAACAGGTTGCCAGCGGAATTTCGAAATTCAGCACCTATCTTGCGCGACCTAGATAAAATTCATCCAAAATTACTTGTAAGCGAAAGAGTGCGGGGTTAGGCATTATCCAACCGCATTGGACCGCACTACTTTTCAACTCAGAGCTTTGATTGATACTTGATTATCCAAGTATAAATTTGTTCAAGGTATGCCATCGCAGTCACCCCAACTTCAACTGCAAAGCCTCCTTATCCCGTCAGAAATACCTCTAAACTTAGTGACATGCAATCAGCTGAATTGCTTTGAACTGCATTTAATGCCATAGCTGTCGAAAAGTGACACTGAAGATGGCACAAAGTCGCAACAGGTTTGTCTACAAAACCAATTTAACAAGAAATGACTCAAAATCTCTCCAATATATGTAAATCAACCTTTTGTATATATTTCCACGCGATTTTCCTTTTCGTATCGGCCCTGAGCAGAGTTATATGTTGTTAAAACACTTTATGGTGGGACACCTTAATGTTCCTAAATGTAACCAAGCCCGCACGCGCCTGTATACGAAGGTATTTAAATTTATTTTCATCCACGTATGCAGAGTTTATTTATTGTTGTTGCTGTCCATATTTACATTTTGATATTTCATCGTTGGTATTTTGTAGGATATTCCACTCATTAATCATAGCCCACAATGCAGTGTCATGCGGAGATTGCAAAGCTAAGATCGGCCAGCGGTCGTATATGGCTGCGGTCGAGGTTTCGCACAAAAAAAAAGACTGGAATTGTGTTACAAGGTCGTTAAACTATTACAAAAAAAAATTAATTTTAGAAAATAGATACACCGTAGGCAATGCTTTGGTAGTAGAACCAAATTGAATATTTTTATTGATGAGAGAGAATCACAAATTTTCAATGTATGTGGTATCCAAAGTATATGACCATAACAACTTATGGGTTGGAATATGCTCAAGGTAGGTGAAATATACGAGAGGTAGGTATGGCTGTCGTAAGAGGCGACTAAAATTCACATCAATCCTGGCTAAGGGGTCATATAAATCGTTCCGAAGAATAATCGGCTTACTACAACAAGGTGCTAGTACCGGACTGTCCAATCTCAGTATAACCCTGTTTAGTCCATCAAGTCCCAAATTCTGCCTCCAAACTTGACTTTCAAAAAAAAAATTGGGTCTGATCCACCGCGTTAATGCCTTAATCATAGTCTAGAATTGACCAGGTTTGAATATAAAAAGATCCATATAGCTATGACTGTACCCTGTACTAAAAGCATGCAGCTACATCGACCGTGTTGCTGCAGGCGTACTTCATACTTGCCGCGTTCCAGCGACCGAGGCTACTTTCTTGTCGCGGTCAAGATCAGAACAAATCACTGTTTCAACTGCAACTACATTCTTAAAGCAAAGGAACATATAAGTATTAGAAACTGATGTGTGGGCCAATCCTTAAGTTAAGTCCTGAAGTAAGTGAATACCGACAATCTAGAAAGATTTCCAGTACCATGTTGAGATCGTATGGAATGAGAAAAGTGTTCCAACGTCACTGCTGGTTAACAAAGCGAAAAGAAGAAAGTAGGGTCTAGTAAGCGTGTGATACCACGGGAATGCAACGGAAAAAAGTTTTATACCTGAACTGAACTCTTGCAAGAATGAGAATAGCAACTGACGTCCTGAGTACACTTAGATTATTTAGAGAGCACTTCTCTGAATATGGGCATCCGCGGACATGTCTAGCAGCTGAAATTTAGGTGGTCTCCGGCCAATTCATATAAGCTACCATCAATTCTATCTGAAATCTTGTTCAGTTTAAAATGATTTGGAGAGTAGATTCCGAATTTCGGTTGAGCTTATGATGTTGTTAAATCTCGGGTTGGACATTATAAGTTTTGTATGGTGATCAATTTAAGATAAAACTCCTATCGAAACCGCCTTTAAAGTCGACAAAGAAGTGATGTGTGTCAGTTCTTTTTTTACGGGTTTCTTGCAAGATTTGGTCAATAATGAAAACTTGGTCCAAAGAAGATTTACTAGTTGTGACCCACTGCACTGCTAAGATCCAGTGACTCCGTCCACGCTGTATCTCGTCTTGATATAACCTTATATGCGTCATTTAAAGGTCCGCATTAATTGGTAATGGCATTACTAAGATACTTGAAGAGCTCAGCAGATAATCCCGGAGAGCCCGTGACTTTATAAGTTTTTAATATAAATTCATTTGGACCTCGTCATTGTCGGGTAAGAGAGAATTAATGCAATCTTCTTCGACTAACCACTCTGCTTACTTGTCTTCCCTAGGAGCCTCCCCGCTTTTTTATATTCCATCAAGAATTGAATCAATACCTACATAAGTCACAACATTTCCTTAAGTACATGGACGTTGCTCCTCTTACAAAATAACACCAATACCGAGGTTTTGCAAGCGCGGAGTTTGAAATTAAGCTTTCTTTTCAATTCCATATAGCTACAATAACAAAACAGATGTCGGTATGTAAAAGTCACTTCTTGAACTTATCAATGATTTTCTAAAACAACAATAGATATATTTTTATCGAAAACGATTTTAATAAGAATTATTGTCAATTCCAACATTGCAGCCATTTTCATAACTTTCCAATTATAAGGGGATCAGTTGTTTGAACACATACAAATCGACGAAGGCGACAAGTTGAAAATGTGAAAAGAAAATTTAAAAAATGATGCAGCAAACAATATGACCCCCAATGTCATCTGCCATATACATACATACTTGCATATGTACATACATTACTACGTACACATTAGGGTGGAGCAAAAATTATTTTCTTCTTTTTCGCTTGGAATTCATAGCAAATACATCCTAAAATTGAAATAAATTCATTTCTAAAAGTTTGACTTAGTCATTAAGCTAAAGTGTCAAAAAAATTTAACAAACAGAATTAACCCCCCATGGTGCAACGCAATATTGAGGTATCATTTCTTTCGTTTTAAGAATATTATACTTGTTACATTACTAAAATTACACGCATTGGCTTGTGCTCATTTTATTGGCATTATGACCCGTTTTATTTTTTATTTTTCCCAGTATTAAGGAAAATTATATAAATTTCCATTTCGTCATCATTAGCTTTTGTTATAGAAGTTGATGTTTGATTCTCTAATTGCTTTTATATTCCTTGTGTTTGTATTCTAAAAGGTTAATGAATCATCTTTAGTTGTCTTAACCAATGGTAATCTCATTAATTGAACAGTAGTAAATTCTATATTATTTCATTTCCGTCTTTGTTTTTGGAACGTTCGTTTTTTTTTGAGTTTTTTTTATCAAAATGGTAATTCAATGACGGTGAAAATAAAGAGAACGCACAGTGGGCGATTTGGTGGCGGTAGCGGCGTTTTATTCATTTTTTGAGTTTAATAAGGCGGACATTTTTGGATTTCCTATCGATAACACACACTTCAATTAGTTGATAATCGATAGTTAATTAACATTTCCAAGCAAATAAAAACAGCTGTTAGCTGTCAAACACGACAGATTTTTTAGCAAGTGCTTTACGAATTTTTGCGCCTTATTGAAAGTTCTTTTGATTTCGCTGTAAATAATAATATTTTTCTTTATTTACTTAAAAGTTAACTTTTCAATTTATATCAAGGTTAGTACTATATGTAATACATGGTTGGTTGATCTGTTTATGTATGTGTTACTTAAAAAACTTAGTTGAACTTAATTGTATCAAAAACATGATATTGGTGGCGTACACCTGTATTTCGTTGAGTAGAAATTTATAAAATTCAAGCGTATTCAAGCTAAATTTAACATTTTGTGAAAGCTTGTTTCATTGTATGTCCAAAATGTTTTACTTGAACCGCTACTACCCGCTACCCTTTATCATTTTTTAGACACAATGTCCTCAGTCGCAAAACACGACTTTTATTAGGTATGGCTGGACGAAGAAATACCCAGGAAGAAGTTTCTTGCTATGGAAAGCTACGCTTTTGGCACAGTTCTTAAAAATATAACCTAAGTAGGCAGCAGCATTGCGAAGTTGGCAGAAGACTACGAAATTTTAATACTAGGCTTGTTGAAATATGGCTGCTGGCATGACATTAACACTGAAGTATTTGATCCATGCGCTTGGGAAACTGCCGAAATTTTTGTTCGTTTATACCCCTGGTTTGACATGCCTTCGTCTATTCATAGAATTTTGATTCATTGAAAAGACATTATAGCCCATTTTTCTCTTCCACTTGGTATGATGTACGAGAGAGCCCTTAAAGCTTGAAACAAAAATTACCGACATATACGTGAGTACAGCACAAGAAAAAACTGCAAAATAAAAAAGAATGGAGGACACCATAAATACACTTTTAGTTTTTTCCGATCCTTAAATAACTTCATTGTCCAATAGTTCTTCAGTTTCCTTTGCAAAAAGAAATGTGTTGGACGAGGATGTTATGAACTTGCTATTAATAAAGAATCCGGAAACAGGCTTGTCTGACTCTGATAGCTCAGATTAAGAATAATTATATTTGGTTTTTGTAAATATAAATTTTTTAAATTTTCTTTTATAAAATTATAATTATTATCTAGGTATATAATGGATTGTCTTGTATTGAAATAAAAAAGAACAATTTATTGACAAGCTTCCTAGGCCTAGGGGATATATTTATAAAAGAAGCGGAAACAAATTTCAGCAAAGTACAGGGTGGCGCAAAAGTAATCCTATCAGAAAATGCTATAAATTTGCTATAAAAATGCGATTGGCCCCTAAAGTCAGTTCTGTTTTGACATTTGTGTAGTAAACACATGCGAAATACACGTTAATAAACAATGTTACGCTACACTTCTCCAGAACGCGGAATATTGCTGACTATTTATTTGACCAATAATCGGTCGGGGCCAAACGGTTACTGTGAATGGTGAGCGCTACAGAGCAATGATCAACGAGTTCTTTTTGCCGCAACTTGATGAATTGGGATTGGAAAACATGTGGTTCCAGCAAGACGGTGCAACAGCACACACTGCACGTGCCACAACCGATATGCTGAACATCGGAAGCTTACTTTTGCGCCACCTTGTACCTTTATTTTGGACAGAGATATCAAATTCAAAATTTTCATACGATAACGCCTGTATAAAAGTGGGCGTGGTCACTGGAGGGTTAACCCGATTCTATTCAATTTTTGCAAGCATCTTCATTTTATGAATACTTCCATCGTGCCAAGTTTTATTTTGATCGGATAAGAAACAACTGACTTATTAATTTAACGCCGCTAGCGATACCAAATCGCCCGCTGTAGAACGTAGCGAAACACTAAAGGTCGCAGAATGCTGAAACCGTTTTGCTGCGAAACCAAATTTAGAAGGTGATAACGGAAAATCTCTGATTGAAAGTAGTAACCCAGATAACCCTAAAAGTTATGCAATGGAAATTTTTTCTGTTTTTCCCTTCCACACTTCTTAAAACAGATATAAAAACGTATTTATATGCTTTAAGCAAAAATTAATTAACAATTTTTATGTTTTTGGAGGGGTCCTATATATAGTAAGATAACGTTATTTTATTGAAATTCGCAATAAAAAATTTAAAATAGTACATATCAGTGAATGCATACGACAACACACTTATTTTACTCTGCTTTTCCAATATAAAACATAAACAAAATTTTAATTTTAGCACCTTTAAATTAACTTACCTTTCAAAGCGTATGTTATAATTTTGCATTTTCCAAATTTCAAAAACTTTAAAATCAAATATCTCACACTTCTATATGTAGCAAAAGAGCAAATACTATTCCTTCCGTTTTCTCAATTTTTAGAACGATTGAATTATCATTTTGATAAAAAATATAACCTCCTCCAAAGAAATTTAAAACTTTACCCTCATTCCTTTATTGTTTTGATATTAGGAAAATACATCGAGTCTTCATTATAAGATTTCTGTATAGGATTTGTAATTCAATATATTCTTTTCATTCTACCATATTTGTTATTTTGACTTAAGTGGATTTTGGATCGACTTTAAGCAGAATTTCGGGTGAGTCCTAACTAAAAATATAAAAAGACCCCGATATGCAGCAGTAATTGGCTTCTATAAATTCAAAATATCAGTGAGAAATATTCGGTTAAGTTTGGTTGTTTCTTTGGCTTAAGTCTACAAAACAGTTGGATTTCAATAATTCTCCACTTGCACTAAAGCTAAAGTTCTTTTACTATCAATAATAGACTCCTAACTTAGTAAAAGAATTTTCTGTCGTGTCCCTAAATTTTAATCAAAGTAAAACAATTATTAATAAAATGTTGCAAATATAAAAGAAAACAATTTTATTTTCAAATGGGCTGGAATGTTTTGGTTTGACATTATGGTGGTGTTCCCTATAACACAAGTGAGGTTTTTCAGTTGCTTGTCTCTGAATGTATTTCTGGTAGATCAGTGAATTTAAGTAAATAATTGAACGATATTAATCTCAAACACTCCTAGAAATTTAAACCTAAATAAAACTGGTCGTCATATTTGATATTAGTGGATTTTTTTTCGTAAGCACTTAGCAACTTATGCATAAAATAACAAAATGAATTTCTTTTCGAAATTAGACATTTTCTTCCATAAACTTATCGCTTGCAAGATATTAACCAAAAACAGATCGGAAGAAAATCTTATATTCAAAAATTTTAGCACTTATAATTTTTTCTGCTTGCTTATTTTTTTGTTGTTTTCAATTCTATATGTGGCAAGTCGAAAAATTTGATCTAGCATCGATATGATGAATAGAAAACGGCCTTTGTGTGACTGGCATACTATTGCTCTCAGTTTTCGCGTTTGTACTGATTGTACAGTTCAAAACTTAAAGTTACTGAATTTTCCGCCTTGCATCATGTTCGTGTGTATTAAGACAGAAAATATTCTACGTCCACACTAATGCACATATGGAAGTACCACGCAGCTAATTTTATGCATATTATTATTTGTTCAGGGTCCGAAATATGTTTTTAAAAAATTTCAATAATAATTTTTTTTTTTTGTATTCGCTTGGAAAAAATTTGTGTGATCTTTTTCATAATAAACCTGAATAGAATGAGCAGTCCCCTCTTAGTTAAAGTTGGGATTATATCTTATCTCTTACATCGACACAACAAATTTTGATCAGCTTTTTGACATTTTCATAAAAAAAATCAAACAAAAACCAAAATAATAAAAAAAAAGTTGTTTTGATTATTTGGATTATTTTTTATTTTTTTTTTATTATTTTTAGTATTTTTGTAGTAACACATCAACAATACTGAATAAAAATTTAAAATTATTTTTTTTGATTATATTTTCAGTTTTTTTGATTTTTTTTTTTGATTTCTTCTAATCGTAATTAATTAATAATTGCCTTTTCTTGCAAAACAATTAAAATAATCATTACTAATTAAAAAAACCGTTTAATTAATTTATTACTAATTACTAATCTAACTTAGCAGGTCTGTATTGGGCGCATAGCGTCAAAACGATCTATCATTAGGCAAAAAAAAATGTTAATTTTTGGAAAAATTTGTAAATTTGTTTGTTTATGTAAATGTATTTAAAAAAATGTTCATGTCTTCCATTTGTGTTTATTGTGCTATGTTTAAAGATAAATTGTGCAGTAACTTTAAAGATTTTTATGCAAAAGGTCAATACATTTAGGACTTCATGTAACCCCTTTTATATTACAGCTCATATTTGAAAATTAAAAAAAAAGTCGAAGAATCAAAATAAAATGTTTGAACAGGTGGCAACCCTTTTTTTAATTGTAATAAACTACTCATTTTCAGACCAAGCCCTTTCGTTTGACACCTTACCTAAAATACCAACCAAACTATACAGGAAAAACTAATTGTTAAACAGGTGGCAACCCTTTTCAATAATAGTAAACCTTCCTGCAAATCTACAGGGTTTCATATGGCACCTCATTTTTGAGACTCAGCCCATATTCATTTATTTGCTTATACAAAAATAGGTATAGAGTAAAAGTTTGCATTAGTATGTAATATTTATTCGCTACTAATATTCTTATATGTTATTGGAAAGCCACATTTTTGTTTCGAATTATTTGATAACTCTAAGCTGACATTATTGTTGATGGTAATGCTGGTTCCCAGGTAAACGATGTCCTTTACTATTTCGAAATTATTTTTTCGCTATTCTGAGGGAAGGTATTTAATAGGCAGACTAGAAAGCCAACCAGAGAGATATATCATCAACTAGGACAAACTGGTTCAACTGCCACTAATCACAGGTTAAATATGTTAATCAAAGCGGAAAGGACCTGCGGCCTCACTCTAGATTCTGTACGGGATACTATATTCTACGTTAAAACATAAGTGAGCTAAGTCTCTCAGATCCATAAGCCTTTCAGTTTCGTGAACTAGGTGATGGAAGGTGCACTCACATTCTCTGCGAGTGTATTGCCCTATCAAAAAAGAAATTATCTTTTGTCCAGGTGGTATGATTCTTGATTCATTCGAAATATGGAAAAGTTTGCTGAGAATGGAAGTTTTTAAGGCATAGATGGGCAGACATAGGTAAGCGGCATTCAAATTTGAGCACTTCACTAACCACTCAAGGTATATTGGTAATGAAAATCATCCTTAGCCGACTAGGCGACTTTGGCTGTTGCGAATCAAAGCCCGCCATTCATCCCTTTTCAACGATAACTGACGCCAATTGGTACACCAAAGAAGGTCAAGTCATCCACTACCTGTTTTTTCCAACTCGGTCTAGGCCTCCCATTTCCTCTGCTAACGGATTCGGATGTCGATAGGAAAACTTTCTGGGCCGAAGCTTCTTTGTCCATTTCCATAACATGACCCAGGCAGCGGAGGCTTTGGACTTCAACTCGCTGCGCTATGGTCAGATCTGCTTACAACTTGAAATTCCATTAACATCCTATTAACATTTGATTTTTGAGTGGCATTCAATTTTCATTAGCACTCAAAATTTCTGTCCACTCAAAAAATAGAGTTCAGTTTTTCATGGATTTGAGTTTTGAGGGCATTACGAGTATATTCAGTCCCTGTTTTCAATAGCTCACTTCAATGTATCATTTTGGAGGGTGCACAGAATGACAGCCAACAACCACAACAACTACAACATTTTTGGCTACACAGCTTTAAGCTGCAACAATTTTTCACTCACAAATCCGTATAAAAAATGAAATGGAAAAATGATATGGAGTTAAGTAAGTAGCAGCTGCATGCAAAAAGTGGCTGACGATTTTGTGCTTGGCAACGGAAAGAACAAATTTGGCGAACAAAAATTGGTTAACAATAAAAAGGCAAAAACAAAAAAAAACATAGTACAAATTTTTTTACAAAAACTTTTCAAAAATGGCAATAGGGCAATAGGAAGAAGCTACTCAAGCGCACCATGAATATGACACAGAGTGCATATTGTAAGACGATGCAGAGACATATGTACGACATACTAAAACCCTTTCGCATAAACACACCCATGCCAGCACACACACACACGCACACACTTGACTGCTATCATCGTGTATGCTGACTTATACAAATAAAAATATTTTTCTTAAAATATGTTATTCACACAATTTGGGTCATTGTCACAGCGTGCTATGCAATGCAATAAAATGAAATGAAATGGATTGGGTTGCATTAGCACACGCACACTCCTGCGTTTATTTGCTTATGTGTATAGGAATAGCACATTCTTATACTTCAATTCTTTGCCCTTTTGTATTTCATTTTATCCTAAAACAATAAACACAGTTAAATATGAAATCAGTGAATATGCATTTTTATTAGTTCTCATAAGAATTGTTGCTGTGAGCGAAGCCGCAGCGTGTGTAGTTGAATAATACACAATCAATTATATTTTGAAATGAAATTTACGGACTGCAATATCCTTTTATGATTGGAAACAAAATAAGCACAACAGATGTGATTTGATGCGCGTGTACAACGTGGAGTATACTTAACATCGGCCATTGCTGGTAATGCAGTGTGGTTTTATGCATTTCCTAGAATGTACTCCAACAAACTAGCACATTTAGTCGTTGAATGGATGCTTTCAATCATTTTTTGACTTACTAGAGCACAGGTAAGTAACGAAACAGAATTGTATTGATATATGCTATACGGAAAGAAATAACGAAACTGTGAGAAACGATACACTTTTGTATCAGAACGAGTCGCAATTTCCTGGAAACTATTGCAGTGGAAACGAAACCCCCTACAGAAATTGTCCCCAATGATGATCTTGAAATGAAGTGCAACATCGTAACTACGCGAGCAATAGGTTAGGAAATTGATTTCGTATGAGTTCTGTTAAGTTATTGGATCCATTTTTGATATATTTTTAAGTAAATCCAATTCATCTCCGGATAACGCTCCATCATAAAAGTCATTGGTTGTTGTTGTTGTTGTTGTTAACAGTGCTTCGCCCTGCCCCAGATTGGACAGGGTTAAACTGAAATAACAGCCCTTGGCCAGGTGAAAAAACCCGGGTCATTCCGGTGCGATAGAACCGGCTGTTGTGGGAAAGTCATTGGACTCCACATTTTCTTCAGAACTGTTAATCAACACTTCATCAACATCAAAAAGTATCGAGTCAGCGTAGAACCAACGTTTCAATGTCGAAGTCAATAACTCGTAATTTTATCAAAATATTTGAATGAAAATTTTTTAGCCGATTTTTCTTGGTATGGATCATATTTGTGGAAAAAAGCAAATCTGATAGCAAACAAACAAAGCTGGCAACCACTGTAAAATGGAACGTATATATCTTTTCTGCTATTACTTTATTTTAAATGCGTACAATGGGATGCAATAAGAGATTACATCTAGGTATATAATGTTCAGTTTAAACATGACAGCGAGTCTTTTACTATGTTTATACGCATGTACGAGTATACGTCGTTTTCAATTTGTACGCCTTCACTCAAAACGCATGTATAAACAGAATTTCAATTCGCATTAAAAGTACAAAGTATTTTGACTTAAACTAATTTTCAAATCGGTCGCAACACCTCTCATATTCCAAGCGAATTGAAAAACAGCTGACTGAGAGAACGCGGTTTGTTCGTTTTTGTTTTATTTATGTATTTGAATATATCAACTTTGTTTTTATAATTTTGCAAAATAATTCAAGTGTTTCCTATACGCACTTTTAGCGAAATTCACAGCTATTCCGAACTGTCAGTACAAGATGGTTTATTTGCTATCGATTTAGGTGTGTTCGTGTAGGCACTTGATAAATATGTGTGCTCATTAAATGCGCTTTTTTTTCAAACCGTTTTCTTATAGATATAAACAAGGTATATGTAGGCCGGAACCACGGTTGCATAAAATGCAATATCGACGGTAACGATTTTTGCTCCAAGCCGTTGATAGTGATACCGGCAATCAAAATACTTAGGTGGAAACCTTTCTGTGTGCTAACCCGCAACGTTTATCAGACATTTTAGTTACATCCCAGGCATGTTGCACTATGGTAAATTCGAGTGTTAGGTAACTAGACACCTATATCTATCCCACTTTCATATTTATGGCAAGATACGTTGTGATTTTCTGCTCAGCTTATTAGTGTATGTGAAGCCTTTCAAGAGTTTCACTCCGTATCACGAGCGGATTAAGAGTTCCCTCAGTTAGATAGGAGAGAAGCTGACATTTCATCGTCCCGTTTAAAAACTTACAGCCACATCCGATAGATCTAGATTACTTGAGGTTATAACGTAGACAATAGCATTCTGTGTAGCACCCAGCAGGAGTTCTACCCAATGAGTTGAACTGACGAACTTTTTTATGGAAGAATAAACAATGTAGCGTGTCATTTTTCTAAGCAGTAAATGTTATGTGTGCTTTGATGACCACTTAGAGAGACTCTGGACAATATGATGGTGATACAGCACCCCGCTTTTCAAAGTGGACTGGCTGTTCCTTATCTTCATTTCTCGCAAATCTAGTGTTTTCCTTATATGCTAGCAGTCTGCCGGACTGTCCGACATAACGTAGATCCGCTTTGCTTAGGTGTACGCCTAAAAGATAGCAGAGTATCTTCCTTTTTTTTTTTTGATGTCCTGAAGTTCGGTCCGAAAACACCATCTCCATATGGGCGCCCTGTTTTCTAAATCTCATGGTCTGCAATAGATACCTCAATATTCAGTAAGATTTTATGCATAGCACCTATTGCATCACACAGTTGCCATGTAGGATTATCTATACATTATTTCAAATTATTGCCAGAGAAAAATATTAAAACCCAATACGAGTTGCATTCAGAAATTTTTGCATATTTTTTATTTTACAAAACCTTCTTTTTTGGAACATAAATCTCAAAAGTATTCGCTAAATTATTCTACATATAAAATTGAATAAATTTAATCCTTCTTTTTTTGCCTTTGTTTAAAAGCATCGTTAAAACTCTGCTTCAGAGCACATCCTTGAGGCGTGCAATTATGGTCAATGCATGTTAAGCGAAGCCGCAAGCAAGAATAATTTATTACAACAACTTCGTGTTTTAACACATTTTTGTACTTTGACTTCATGGCTGGTGAGCTCTTGGCGCTTATATCTACAACAAAAGTTTTTGATTTATTGCTAGGCTTTGTTTAAAGAATTTACTTTATAGATGTCTATGTACATATGTATGTAAGTCTTATGTATATGCCTTATATAAAACGAAGGAAGCACATTGGTTTTGTGACGCGTCCAAAAAAGAAGAATGTGTGCCCTTAAATATTTTTATTTTGTCGGAGGCAGCTGGGGTTCTATTTGAAACTACACTGTCTAACAAATATATAGGACCTGCCTTCCAAGCGATTGAGGCAGCATTCCTATGGAACCCGGAAATTCATAATGCAGCGGCTGAAATATTTTAATGTGAATGTGCAAGAGGACTAGAGCCATTTAAAAGCGGAAGTGTAATAGAATTTTCATTATCGAACGTGTTATACTCGTATCAAACGAATTTCTATAAGAATATCAGCTTGACCACCATTTCATACAGACCTTTGGGGAAAGTGCTCCAAAACCCGAACTTGATCCCGAACCGAAACTGAAACTGAAACCTACAACGGTCCAAATTTTGAAGACAAAATCCCAACCGAATCAAAAACTAAGTTTGAAGACGATATCAAACCGTTATGAACCGAACGAGAAACGAATTGTGAAGACGAAACTCGAAACTGATTTTGGTAAACGAAACCAACACCGAGGCAGCACTTAAGTTTGAGACCCGAACCCGAACCTAACTCGAGACCGAAAACAATTTTGAAACGCCGAACCCAATCCAGCCTAATTTCTAAGAATGTGACGTAAACAATTGTAAACAACGAAACCAAAACCAAAATCCAAACCGAAACTAAAACCGATAACGAGCCAAATTTTGAAAAAAAAAAAAATAACAAACCCCGTTATGAACCGAGCCCCAAACAAATTGTGAAGATGAAACCAAAATCGAACCAGCACTTTATGTTAAAACCCGAAAACAAACCGAATTCGAAATTAAACAGAAACCAAAACTTATTTTGAAGGCGAAACCAAAACCAATCTCGAAACAAATTTGGAAACGAAACGAAAATCGATTTTAAAGAACAGAAAAAACTTCTAACTAGAAACTAATTTTGAAAAATGAAACCAAAATCCATTTTAAAGAACAGATCAAAATACTATACCGAAATCAATTTTAAAAAACGAAACCAAAAACTATTGAAATTTCTGAAGAAAGAAACGGAAATCAAAACCAAAACTTTTCTATAAAAGATGGAATCCAAACAAATCTAAAATGAAACTAGTTTTGAAAAATAAAACCAATTCCGTTTAGATAACGGACACTCAACCCAAAATTAAAACGAACCGACATTCTTAGTACTAACTCAATACCGAGCTTAAAGCAGTTACGAATAGCTGTTTAAACACGAAACCAAAATCGAAGCGGAAAGTAGTCTGAAAGTCAAACCAATTTTAACGAAAACCTAGGCCAATAAATTTTCTGAAGAATGAAAACAAAATTGAGACTGGAACTAATTTTCAAAAACAAAATCAAAATTAAATCTATTTTGGTGAAACACATCTAAACTGGGACCTTCGGTATCGTTCGGCGGATTTTGAAAAATTAAAAAAAAAAGTTAACCAAATTTAGAGAAGGAAATCAACAGAGAAAGAGATGCAAATATTAAAAAAAAAAGTAACCGAAAGTAATTTTAACTAAAACCGAGGCATTAAATTTTCTGAAAAGCGAAAGCAAAACCTAATCTAATTTACCAAAATTGGAAAACAACGTGATCTAAACTAAAACTAACTTTAAACAAGTAAGAAAGTCTTATTTTAAGCCTAATTTCGCTTGGAACCGAACATTATATACCTAGTAGTGATCTATTATGGCATACCAATTTACGCAGGTCTACCTTAATACTTTTCAGCCAGTTGATTGTTTTCAATTAAAGCACTTCTACATATTTTTGTAAGTTTAACGAGCTTATAAGAATAAGAATTCTTAGTTAGTTATTATTATTTTTGATTAGAGGAAAAACTCAAAGCAACAAACATATACAGGCTAAAGTTATAATACTATTTCGAAAACAGCCACGATTTCTCGTCAGACTAATTCGTATAGTTTTGCTATTTTAGAGGATCTTGTGGAGAATCGAACTCACTCACTCCGATTGCAAGCGCAGCTGCCTCACCCATGGGCTATGCTGCGTGTAGTTATGCAAGCTACTTAATTCAAGTTTCCCTCTAATTGTTGTTTTGTTATCTTGCCAACTTCTGTTATGAATTTTGAGGGGTAAATTAATATATTTGTATTTAAATAGCTTAACTACCAACCATTGTTATCCACATTTTTTTAAAATACCAATATATGAACATTCTATGTTCATAAAATTTGCGTTCAAATAGACAGACGGGCAGAGATACAGACGGACGGAGAGACGGATAAGGCTAAATCGACTCGGCTCATCGTCCTGATTATTTTAGTATACTTATTAATGGGCCCATCTCTTCTTCCCATACTTACAACCATCTCATGTTCATGAAAGGCATGAAAATCAAAAAGGATATATAACTTCGCTAGTGCAGTGGGCTATTAACTACTTGTCCGGATATTTTGCTTGCGTGTTATCCGATTTCTTTAATTTGCGGCAGGAATATACTACATACTATTGAAAAGCAGCTGACCAATTTTCATTAAAATATCTAGTTGAAACTACAAGCAATCGCCTTTGAAAATAGCAGAGTTTTTATGCTGAAAAGTGGGCGGCGCCACGCCTACTTCCCCAAAATTCACAATTTTTTTTTGCGCTTGAGTTTTGCTTAAAAGGCTTATTATGTGTGCAAGATCTTATTGATATAGATAGTTATAGAAATATCGCGTTTTACATTTAACAAACGAATTATTCAGAACTATGATAAAAAACTGGGCGTGGCAGTTGGCCGATTTGGCCCGTTTTTACAAAAAACATTTACATTTTCGCCAAATGTCGTTTCGATAAAACAATTTTGACAGGAGTTATGGCATAAAAAGTTTTGTGGACTAATCCACTAAAAAAGGTTCGGGCCACGCCCATTTTCGAAAATTTATATTTTTAAACTTTCTTCATTTACGTCCACTTTGAAAGTGAAATAGAAATGATATAAAGCTATTTTACGCAAAGTTATTGCCTATTAAATATATCTATGATTCTTTTCAAAATCTTTCTTATAAAAGTGGGCGTGGGCCTTAACCGACGTCGCCCAATTTTATAGGAACATCCCTTCTATTAATATAAATATGTGTGCTAAATTTCGTTTCGATATCTTGAACGGTTTTTGACTTATGATTAATAACATTTCTAAATTTGACTTAATCAAAAGTAGGCGGTGACACGCCCATTTTCAAAAATTTCTTGAAAATTTTGTTTTCTACCCTAATGGTAATGTAAACACCAAATCGTATCTTATTTGTATTTTCAAAAATAGTCTATATAAAAAAGTGGGCGTGGCTATCATCCGATTTCGTTCATTTTAAATAGCGCTCGAAGATAAGTCCCAAAGAACCTGCATACCAAATTTCATTAAGCTTTC
Source organism: Merzomyia westermanni (assembly GCA_949987695.1). Classification (NCBI taxonomy): domain Eukaryota; kingdom Metazoa; phylum Arthropoda; class Insecta; order Diptera; family Tephritidae; genus Merzomyia; species Merzomyia westermanni. Next base: position 76,774,123 of record OX465290.1, read on the forward strand.
GTGTTAACAGACGGACGGACCGACATGGCTCAATCAATTAATTTTTTCTTCCTGAACATTTTGATACATATACTCGTAACTCAATATCTATCTCGATCCGTATAAGCCGTTACATACTACCGTTATGCGACTCAAGTTAATATACCTTGTGTACGTAGCACTACTAGGTATAAAAAGTAAAGCACAGAAACAGGGATACCTGCAAAACTGAAATTTAATCTCAGTCTAGTAAGTAGTTATATGTCGAAAAAAGTCAAAGTTGTATCTTAATGAAAAAAAGATAGTTTTCGAAGTTGCAAAACTGACAAATTTTAGGACTCAAACATTTTTTTTTCAAACATTACAAGTGCTTTCCGCATTACAAACAGAGGAGTACCCATAAATATCTGTATATGAAAAGTCTTACAATATAATGTTATTATTTTGCACACAACTGTGCATAAATGCGTACCATAAATTGAAAATTGTCAACTCACTTAACTGCAATGACATAATTCAATGCTTAAAACGCATTAAAACAATTTAGAAATAAAGCGCAAGTTTACCATATTTCTTGGCGCACTTTGACGTTTACAGCAATTGCATTTTTATTGCTTAACAACCAGCAAAAGCGACACATCAAAAGTTTAAGTATTTCACACAGACCAACAAGCAAAACGGCAAGGCAGCCACAACAACAAAAACAATGGGAGAGTGCAGCTAGTTCTACTGGATGAAGCAACTTTCCTGCCACATATGTGTGACTCCTAATGCCACATTTCTGCTTAAGACTATATATCTATATCGCTTAAACCACTAAAATAGTGAAAAGCAGCATAACTTTATTTCACTAAATGACAGCGGAAGGAAATGGAAATGTTGCACCGGAATTTATTCATACATATAACCAGTTGTATGTAACAATTTGAATAAAACGTGTTAGAGATATTGTGCAAAAAAAGTTCAAATATAATATTTTTTTAATATGTATGAGTAACTAGATTTGTGGGCAAATGTATTAGACTGTGCCAAACAAAAATAAAATAATAAAATAATTTTTTATTCCAAAATTATTTTGACATTATTTTTAAGAATACCCAAAAAAATATTGTAAGAGTTGCAGTTCTTAATTTCTATATGTATACGACTGCTGGTTTACATTATCTTGTGCTGCTTTAATTTTTTCTTTAAAACTCTCAAAAGATTGAAGTGAAAAATTAAGATGCATAAAGTTTTGTAGGTAGTTTAACTTCGCACAAAAAAGTTGTGAAAGAAAATTTCCGTCAGGTGGGCCGCCCAAAAAAATTGTTATGGTTTTCTGATTTCATGTATTTGCTTTGAAAATTTGAGAACACCCCAAGAATCAATATATCGCAAATATTTGAAGTTAACTTCCTGGTCGGCGATTTTTGAATGAGACTAAAATGTTAAGCTTGTTTTTTAGAGTAGACGATCTACTTTTATTGATGCAACGGAAATAACAAATTGTAGCAGAGTATTAAAGTACAATTTAGATTTCCGCGACTTTTTGGGAACATTTCAGGATCAATCCGAGACCGTTTTTGAAACCTTTTGGGCGTCATTTCGTGATTGTTGTTGCATAATTTCTGAATTTTTTTCGGCCTGCTGGGGCGTCATTTCGGACCATATTTGAACCTTATTCAAATTTAATTAAGGAGTGTGGTTGTGATATTTTTGGAAAATGGTTTCGACACTATCCCGAAAAGGCCCTGAAAACAATCCCGACATGACCCTGAAGAATTTCTCGAATGATCCAACAAAAAATTCCGAAATACAGTGCAATCCGGGGCCAGCGTCAAAGTTATCTTATATGTTAGTGTCCATTTAATCAGGATACAAAATTTTCAAGTCAAAGAGCAAGGTCAACGATTTATTTATGAAATAAATATGTATTGTACAATGAGTTACAAAAATAGGGAGCTCCAGCTATATATTTTGAAAAAAAAACTTTTAATTTTCTTTTGGGCCAATTGAGTCTTATTGGCAAGAAGACTAAAATCGACCTTACCCGACGTTATTAAATATAAGTTCGGGAAGGCAATGAGATTTTGTATTGTATTTTAGACATTTTCAAGTTTGAATTTGATTAAGTTCGCCGAATCCCCGCAATTTCAATTCTTCCTTTTGCATTTTTTTTGGGTGAAAGCCCCGCTTATAATAGACCAAGCCCGATTTTTTTTGTCCAATAAAAATAATTTTTGAGGTCTGCAACATTACCAGTATTTTTTTGCCATTCCAAAAAAAATATAAACATAATTAAACAAAAGATTTTTTTTTTTGGTTCAGTCTAATGTATATGCATACATTCAAATGTAATTAAAAGTTAAATTTCATTAAACACATTCTACATGCAAAACTACTTAAGTATGCATCCAATATTTTTCTCTGCGTCTCTGCTACATCACCTACATATGTATCCTTGGATACCTCCGCACAGTGGGGAACATTTGGAAATTATTTTTAAAAATCTTGCACTTACGCTGTTCGAAAAAATTGTTATCAAGAAAAAAGTTATAAATCAGCCATAAAACTAAATAGAAAAAAACGGCGACCTACTTAGCTACTAATAGGCAGAGATTATTTGGATTATAAACTTTCTCACTTTCCTGACCTCTTAAATGAAGAAAGGGAGCAAATTCTCAGATAATATGACGAATGCGATACCAAAACCAAAGATGATGGACTAATTTACCTCCCCTCAACTCATACAGACGAATACCTGAAAATCGAAGGAAATGTGGAAAAGCCTATGAAATCAGCTAATCAGTGGGGGTCATATCATCAGAAGCCAAGACATAAGAGAACCTTTCAGCCCTGACTTAATCAGATTTTAAAAAAATGCAAGTTGCAAAAATTTCTAAACAAATATTTTTTCAATTAATCTCACTGTGCTTCATCTGCAAAGCGGCATAACGTGTACGAGGTGTGTTCAAAAAGTATCTCGAATTTTGTGTTTTTTCAAAAATTATTTATTTATTCATGAATATCTATTTTGTCCCCTTCAAAGTAATCCCCATGAGATATTATACACTTGTGCCAACGGTTTTTCCAATCTTCGAAGCACTTCTAAAAATCATTTTTTTGTATCTTGTTCAGCTCCTCCTTCGATGCCGTCTTTATCTCGTCAAGAGAAGCGTAACGTCGTCCTTTCATGGGCCTCTTCAGTTTAGGGAACAAGAAAAAGTCACAGGGGGCCAGATCTTGGGAATACGGTGGCTGCGGCATCATTAGTGTGTTGTTTTTGGCCAAAAAGTCGCGCACAAGCAACGATGCGTGAGCAGGGGCGTTATCGTGGTGCAAGAGCCAATTTTTGTTCTTCCACAAATCCGGGCGTTTCTGGCGGATTGCTTCGCGCAAATTGCGCATAACTTGCAGGTAATATTCCTTATTGGCCGTTCTTCCCTGTGGCAAGAACTCATGATGCACCACGCCCCTGCAATCGAAGAAAACTGTCAGCAAAACTTTAACATTCGACCGAACTTGGCGCGCTTTTTTCGGTCTTGGTTCGGCAGCTTCCATTGAGATGATTGAGCTTTGGTTTCCACGTCATAACCATAAACCCACGATTCGTCACCAGTTATGACCCTCTGGAGCAAATTTGGGTCGTCGCGGACAGAGTTTAACATCTCATTAGCAATGTTCATGCGATGCGGTTTTTGGTCACAATTGAGCAATTTTGGTAAAAAATAGGTAAAAATCGAAGACGATCCAAAACACGTGCAAGCAAAGCAGCTGTCAACAATTAACTGAACATTCAAATGGCCGAGCTTGTCGGCATAAGTGAGAGACATGAGTACCAACATAACGCCACAAAAAATTCGAAATTCGAATATACGTAACCAGCGAAAATTCAAAATTCGCGATACTTTTTGAACACACCTCGTAACCTTCCTCCAGCTGCCGTTAATGCTGCTGCATGCAGCATTGCTACCTCATACAATGCATGTTGCATATGGAATGCTGCATGGTTCACTACCATTTTCATATTGTTAATGCTTTGGCTTGTTCAGTTATGTCGCCATTTTGTTGATGTTGTTCCGTATTTTGTCATTCTGGTTTGGTCGTCTTCAATACAATGTCAGTCTGATGTCAATGACTGAGTGGTGTGCAAAGTGGCAGAAGAGAATTTTATAGTTTGAGGGAAATGTTTATAAGCAGTGTTGTCCTCTAATCTAAATATGGTTAGGGGATTTATTTTTGAAATCAAATGATATATGAAGCAAGTAAAAAAACTAACAGAGTTTTTATACTGAAAGGTGGGCGGCGCCACGTCTACTTCCACAAATTATATTTGCGGTCGAGTTTTATTGAAAAAGCTTATTACGTGTGCCAAATGCTGTGTTGATGTGACTCACACAATTAGAAATATGGCGTTTTAAATTTTACAAACAAATTTTTTAAAACTACATTCAAAAATTTATTTTCTTATTCTAAGCAAAGTTATTACCTATTATATATATCTATTATGCTTTTCAAAACCTTTAACATAAAAGTGGGCCGATATTGCCAATTTTTACCACAATATTCCTTGTGAAAAGGGAAATCTGCGTGTGGATTTTTTTTTTTGATATCTAGAACGGTTTTTGATGTATGATTAATAAAATTGACTTAATCAAAAGTGGGCGGTGGTACATCCATTTCAAAAACTCATATTTTTCGCGTTTCTTCGTATACGAACATTCTGAAAGTGAAATATAATTGATATAAGGTTATTTTCGCAGGGATACTGATTATTATATTCGCCTATGATTCTTTTAAAAACTTGTATATATCAAATTAGGCGTGGTTTTAGGACGAGATTGTCCATTGCTACCAATTAAGGTAAGCTGTGGGCCGAATTTTTTTGTGATATCCTTAAGGCTTGTTGATTTTTGTTTAATACTATTTTTAAAATTCGCTTGATTAAAAGTGGGCGATACCACGCTTATTTAAAAAAAATTCCGAAAAATAAGTTTGTCTTTTTAGGTATATTAAGGTATATTATATACTGAATAAAATTGTATTTTCGAAAAATAAAAAGTGGGTGTGGTATTTAGCCTACTTTGCTCATTTTAAATAGCGATGGGAAATAGTGGAAAGCATAACATGATTAGCATAAGTTACACAAAATAACATAACATAATATAATATAACATAACATAGCATCACATAACATAACGTAACATAACATAACATGACATAACCGATATAACCGAAAAAAGTGTATTTCACTTAACATGAAAGAACGTAACATGGCATAAAATAACATAACATAATCAAAGTTGATATAAAAGAACGTAATGCAATACAAAATGGTGTGACTTGTTATAACATAACATGAAGTAACATAAAATAAAAAAAATACCTAACATAACGTAAGAAAAAATAACAATAAATTTTCACTTTATAGAAATCGTACAAAAAAATATAAAATAGGAGTAACGCAGGCATTTAATAAATGCTACCATTTGCAAGCTCAAGGGAAAGTGTGCCGACGGTTTGCGCTCTGTTGACTGCAGCTATTGAAAGTTTTGCATATTCAAGCGAATACACAATCCCTACTGAATATATGCTTACATGTACAATACTTAAATAGTTTGTGATTGTGTTAGTGTGATGATGCTGCATTTTGAAATGAATTAGGACGACCGACATAGCGACGCTGTTGCTTGTGCCGCATTCACGTTTCATATTTGTATTTTTTTTTCTTCACTTTCCTAAATTTACTCATCACCGGTTGCTGGTGTTGTGCTACTTCGCCGCTGCGCTCATATCAACAACTTGAATTTTTTCTTCTCACTGTTTGCTGCCCTGTAGGACGGAAATAAATAAAAGCAACATTGAGGTGCACTACACGGATGCATAGAGGGCAATGCCTCCACTTCAAGCAGTGCGGAATGTTTTGATGTCATAAACCTCAAACTGACTGTCGTATGTTTAAACAGTGAGTTTATTACCGAAATTCTACTGAATCTCTGCTAATAGAATTTCTAGAAAGATGGCAGTTTCAATAGGGTTGGACGATAGTGAGTTTGCTGTTGGAAGAGTGTTCCTAATTCTTTAAAAAATAATTCCCAACGGATAACCCATAACCATCCCGCCCAATCGGCGCATGGGGCCCAACCACGTAACGCAAGGCATTTAGCGTTTTAATATATTGCCGAGTCGTTGAAAGGCTGGGGTTTGTTAAAGATCTAAAACTGCTCAGCTACAGAGGAAAACTCATCAGGTAAGTAGCACAATGAATTAAAATATATAAATTATGTTTTAGGAGAACAAGAATCAGTTCTATTGTAAAGAGTATATTCACAAAGTCAGAAATATCAAATATGCTCGAGTGAGTGTTATAACTTTTACACAAACATCGGAAATGCTCTTTTAATTCGAAAGTGTTCCTACACTGTTTCAAGAAAAGAGGCTTAGCATGTCTTGATGACCGAAAAGGATTGTTAAAGTTTATTTCTCCCAACAAAAAGTCCTAGAGACCAACCCGTTTAATACTTTAATCATAAATATTGTTCCGAGCATTTCTCTACGACTAGCAAGGGTAGGAAGGTTAATAAGTTTCAAGCGATTGATATAGGGAGACAAATTATACAAGAAATCCCATGAAAGATCTCTTAAAGCGAAAAGTAAGAATTGTTTTTGAACCGATTCTATCAGATCAACGTGGACCTGGTAGCTCGGGTTCCAAATAAGTGAGCCATATTCTAATATGGGTCTTACTAATGTTGTAAAAAGGGCTTTAGTTACGTACGGATCACTAAATTTTTTCGACCATCGCTTAACGAATGATAAACCAGATCTACATTTATTGACAGAAGAGGGAGTTTGACGGAAGAGGGAGACCACCACTCCAATGGAAGGACCAAGTGGAGACCGATTTGCGAACCCGCGGTGTTTCCAATTCGCGCCAGTTGGCGCAACGAAGAAACGACTGGCGAGCTATGTTGGACGGTCAAAATCGCCCAGGCGGTTAGATGATCATTTAAAGAAGAAGAAGTTAGTTTGAAGATTGAAACTAACATTACAATTCATCGTAATTCCAAGTCCACAAAATCATGCACTTGTTCAAGACTATGATTGTTGATTGTGTGGGAAGCCAGCTGTGTATTTCTACGCGAAAAGCACATGTGTTTAAATTTTTTAAGAGTGAGTGGCATATAGCTTAGATCGCACCAAGCATCCAGACTATCAAGATCTGTATTTTCGCTCAACATGTATGACATAAAAACCTTAAAATTGCCAGCGCACATCAAAATGTTCGAAAACTTGATAGTTACTCCATATATTATTAAAAAAACACGTAGGGTGCTGATTTTACATTATCAATAACGACAAAAGTTATTCCATTGTAAGAATGTGGAATAAAAAGTCCACTTCTGTAACTTAGCCTATAATACTGGATGAAATACTCTACCAAAGGCTTTGGATAAGTCCATATAAATGCAGTCGACTTGGAAACCATCTGTGGACGTCGAAATGCAGTAACTGGAAAATACTGAAATATTAGAAATCGCTGAAGGTCCTGGAGCAAATCCAGTCTGATTTGGGCAAATATATCTCTTTACCGAGGGCGTTTGTTTGGACAAAACGTTAATATGTCTCCCGCCTTAAACTCTTCCCTGTCCCCATATCATGCTTTTACTGATGGTTCCATTTGATTAATTTCTCTTTAGAAAGGTTAGGTTTTATCGATTCAGCAACGCATTGCGTCCGTAGTGTTGCCAGAAAAAACTTTGCTGACCTCTTACTATGCAGCTCCCACTTCGGTGTCTATGACCCTTTCCAAGTGTTTTGACCCGCAGTCTGGAGAGTGCGGGACATGTGCACAGTCTCCGCCAGCGTTTTCTATTTCCTGCACCTTGCACTATGGTAAAATGTCCTACACTTAAACTATCCCAAGGCATGCAGTTGCAGTTTTTAACGCCATATTCTTGGCCTTTAGGTCTGCGGTTGTTGTTGTTGTGTTAGCGACTATTTAACCTGCCTAAAGTATCACCTCTTATCCAACATTGTCGTCAGGCTCTTCTAGCGGAAGTCCCAGAAACCTCGCGGCTTCAACAGGGGTGGGCCAGAGTGAAATTGCTGTTAGAAGAGTAGGCTCGGTTGAGCAGATGAACAGATGGTTAGTATCGTGGGGAGACACGCCGCATGCCGGGTAGACATTTTCTTAAAATTAAAAAACATAGCTTAGAGGAAAGTTGTAAAAATTAGTTTATTAAAAGTTTAGTTTAAGCAAATTTCAAACAAATTTAGTAAATAAAACGCCTATATATTGAGTATGGGGGCAAGCTTTTTCAAAATATTTGTAGTAATGTTCGTTGTTATTTATATAATTTATTTCCCAATTAAGTTCCTAAAGGGTCAGTTAAACTGTCAACATGAGCATGATACACCACATACAACTGTGTGAACGGATGCTGCCACATTGGCCTCGCCTCAGCGCTCAACTTCCGACTTTAGACTTGAATAAAATTTATTACACCCTTTCATTTCTCTTTCTTTTTTCGTTTTGCTTTTTAACTAGTTGCGTATGTACATATATGTGTGTGTCTTTATTTTTTTTTAAACTTTACTACATTGAAATAAATTGTACAACTCCGACGTGCTATGCATTTGGAATGCAACAATCAGTCAGGCAGTCAAGAAATGCAGTCAACTACTTTTACGCCCGCACAAACAGTTAACAACGCAGGCAGTCACTCACTCGTTAGCCATATATGTATGTGTATTTATAGATGTGTAGATATGTTTGTACTTCGTTAGATTCGGATCATGGCATACCATAGCATTTGGCATGAAAACAATGATGTTGTCCATTTAGTTGGCAGTCGTTTGATATGAATTTGCCACTAGCTGCTTACACGATGTATTTATGTATTTGCATTGCTTGTGGATTTTTTGTTGTGTGTACAAATTTTATAGTGCTCCCGTATAACACTTTACCAATACAAAACCATGGACAAACCAAGCTTCACACATAGCAGTCCCCAAATAAAGAATCAGCGCACCTACGCCTTGACGACCATGTCATTCTTGCCAGCTGTAAATTTTAAACAGCGAACGACCTTGTGTAGGACGGTGTCAAAAGAAAGTGAAGTGGCCCATTTGGTAAACGAGGGAAATTTTCACAACATGTATAGAATGAACTTTATGTTCTTATTATGTACCACGTAACGCTAAAGCAACGAGTCACTTCTCCTCCTTTGAAGAAAAATTCTTATTATATAAATAAAAATATAAAGGCGTTCACTTCAGCGACTCTCAGTAAAAGGAAATTTCTATGTGATTTTGTTTGGTATTACATTAGGGTGAAGTTGAATGTGAGTGACTGTGACGTAAATTGTCACGGTGACTTACATAATCAACCTTTTAATGGTGAGCTTTCCGAGCTTTATGCAAATGTGGGCATAGTTCATTAAGTTTTACAATTACCATCTTTTATCTCTAAGAAGGGATGGCTTTTATGATTTTATACGACATGTCCCAAGTAGGCTAGGCGTTAATGATGATGACGGCGATACTGTGAAAAAAGTTATGGTATGTTAGGGGCTCATTACGTAAGTCACCATGGAACTTTTCGCAGGAGTCACTCACACTCACCTTCATCCCTATAAAATGCCAAACAAATTCAAATAGCAACTCCGGTTTCTGTGCCTGTCACTGTTCAATCTGATGGTAAGTGCGAAGAGCAAAGTCACGTCATCGTTTCTTTCATCGCCTGTCACGGTTACGGACATTTTTTCAGCCACGATTCATATCACGGTGAATGTTTCGGTCATTCTCACTGCTCTGTTCACAGTTCTTGTAAAGTTTTCCCTTTTGGTTTTCCTAGTTCTCATAATTCGCCGCTATTTTTATTATAATTCCATTTAAGTTAGCTTCCTGAGCCTTTCTCTTCATCTCTAATTTTGCCCATATCAACTTTATCATAGACAAAAATATCTAATATGACAATACAGTGCACCCAAGGGTATTTTCACAGTACGTCCTCCTAGCCGACTCACCGCAGGCAGCTCAGTAGTAATTTCTCAGCCATGAAGTTACCGTGAACAAATACGAATAAGTTAACACGTCAATATAGGTGTTCGGTAGCTGTTATTTTGGAGCCCTGGCATGCCGTAAACGCGGCATGTTGACATGCAATATGCATGTGTAACGTTTGTCGGAAGCTCATTGAATATGTAGTATGTTAAACTTTTTCTACTTCCGTTTTTGCTTATGTGGCATTCATTACTTTCGTTTTCGTTGGCATTGCACAAAGGTATGTATGTATTCGTATGTATGCTCTTTTGTCGTTATGAGTTTCATAAATCCTTGAAAATTTGAACATTAGTCACAAGTGATTATTACATACTCGTAAAATTGTTGCCATAACTGTGGCTATGAGGCTTACCCGGCGTAATCGTGACTTTTTTTGGCTATGGGTGTTTGTTGATTGTTCCAACAAGGAAAAATATTTCTCAACTGATTTAAGCACACATACACATGTACATAACTGTAATGAGAGGACGGTTGGCTAGTCAGTGCCTTAGCTAGTGCTTAAATTAAAATTGTATGGAGTCGTTTCTACTAGTTCGTTTGTGTCTAGTTTTAAACCAGTGAAAAGCGATGAGTTTAGGTAAATATTGGCATACGAAATTATTATATGCAAATTAGTTGTTGTTGTTGTTGTTTTGGTGTAAATGTTGGCGAACGTTATAAAATGGCGAGAAAAGGCGGAAAATCGAAGATAGAAACAAGAAGACCGATCAATCCACCTTTTAACACCAAGCATACGTTAAGGGCCGTAAAAGATGACGGTGCTTTCATTAAGGCTTGAACGTGCTTTTTCTACTACGGAGTTTGACCGTAGCACCGATCCGAGCGAGAAAGTAACAAATGACGATAGCGTCTACTAAATTATCTTACTTAAATGCAACTTTAAAGTTGCAGCTACTTTTTAGTAGCTGTAATAGGTTCGGTGGCGTTTAAAGTTATGTAACTCTCAAGTGATATTTAATAGTGATAGTAAGGTCCCTGCTGAGCTAGGCGTTACTATCAATGACTACTGCAAAGTGCAAATGAGAGCACGAAGGATAATTGATGCTTTTTAACTGTAAAAGGAAGAAATAAACAGGTGTTCAAATCAGTGTTGGCAGCTCTCTAATTTCGCTCCCTCTAAGAAAAAAAATTTCCACTAAAAAACCACTAAAACCTTTTATTTCATAATCATTGCAGCATGTGGATTAATTATTATTTAAACTAAATATTTTTTGAAAATTTTTGATATATTTTTGAATACTTTTTATTTTGTTGTGAGTTTAACGTAAAATTTGTGGTACTCATAACTTTGCCACGACTTTAAATTGACGTGAGAGTGAGATTTGGTACTTTATAGGCAATACAAGTTTGAAATTATAGATCTCTAGATGCAGATACTGTCGTCAAGTATTATTTGTTTTGAAGTTGTGCTTCTCAATGAATATGACTTCAAAGTTATTTATTCGAAGATACCCCATTTTAAAAAAATGTGCCAAACGACCAGATATTAAAAAAATATATATATATAGGTAGTCGAAATATATTGGTTAAATCAATATTTCTGGTTTCAATTTTTGGACCACAGACCTCAAGCCAGCAAGAAGAAGGAATTATTTTAATAAAAAATTAAAATTTAATTGGCGCGCTGAAAATATCAATTATTTTTGACAATAAATTTTCATTCGTTTTAGTTTTTTACGCAGACTATGGCAAAAAACAAGAGTTTCTTTTTCAATATTATGAATAAACTTTTAGAATATAAATTAGAATGAAACAAATATATAAAGCAAGCAACAAGTTAAAGAGAGAGGTTTGTGCTTCAAGTTCCCTGAAAGTCGCAGTTACCACATTGCTACATAACCAGTACGTTGCCGGATATCTTATAGGAACGCGTCTGAAACGTTGCGGCTACCAATAAATTATACCCCATTTTGATTGCGAGCTCTCATGACATGGACTTATGTTTTCATACCTAGTAGTGCTACGCACACAAGGTATATTAACTTCAGTCGCCTAACGGCAGTACGTAACGGCATAAACGGATCGAGATAGATATTGACTTATATATATCAAAATGTTGAGGACGAAAAGAGAAATTGATTAAGCCATGTCCCGACGATAACTTGAGTAAATTTTGAGATATCTTAATAAAATTTGGTATGCGGGTTCCTGGGCACTCATCTCCGAGCGCTATTTAAAATGGGCGAAATCGGACGATGGCCGCACCCACTTATTATGTATAGAATATTTTCGGAAACACAAAAAAAGTGAATACTCAGTACATAATACACCTATAAGGATCAAATTTGGTGAATACACCAATACCTCGCTTTGCGTCGTAGTTACGTTCCAAAAAAACACGACGCAAACTGAAACGACGGAAAATGAATTATGGTTTTCTATAGAAAACCTTGAAAAGATCGAAGATAGGTTCCAGGGTTACGAAAATACTACTTAAAAAAAAGGAACAAAGTAAATATTTAAAAACGGAAGTAATATAAAATTTTATTGCATACATACATTCAAAAAAAACCATAAAAAAAAACAAATTCAATTAAAACAAAATAAAATATTCAATCAATTTATAGAAACCAAACTAGAATGAATCACTACCGGATGAGTCCATAGTGGCTGTTGTCGTAAGTCGGCTTTTCTTCATAAAAAATTGGTCCAAAGTTGTCTGAACAGCTTTTTTTCAAATTAAGATACATTTCTTTGTAGCAATTGATATTTGTAGCTACCGCCTGGGACACTTTTAAACTCCTTAGGCTGTCAGCATCGTTTTTTAAAAATATCTCGCTAAAAAAAGACATCGCTTTGGAAATTTGGTTGCAGGTTAAATTCTGTTCTTCGGTGGTTTCTATAGTATGGTCACTGTCATCTTCTTCATTGGCAATTTGCAATTCCAGTTGCAATAGTTCTTCATTAGACAATTCATGGTTGTGCGAGGTTAGCAATTCGTTTATGTCAGTCTCCTCCATACCTTCAAAATTAGACTCTCTAGCCAAATTAGAAATTTCATAACGAACTGCTGGAGTACCATCAACTTCTGCGGCGCATATTCTGTGAACACATTGAGACCATATTTTGCGCCAAACACCATTCATGCAAGATGGTTTCACTTCTTCCCAAGAATCGGAAATAATTTCTATGGCTTTCATAATGTTGAACTTTTTCCAAAACTCTAGCATAGTAGGCTTATCTTGTCCATCAGTGCGAGTTTCGCGTGCATGGGCAACACGCTTTGTGTTGCCCGTAATTGTCATTTACTTTATGTTGACTGCCTTGTTTGAACACGGACATTAGAAACAAAAGTCGTGCCATCTTTTAGAAAAAAAAAAGAAAATTAAAAAAAAAAATTTTTAACTCGAAGCCAAAACAACACAACTTCGAAAATCTAACGACGCACAGTGAGAATTGGTACTAATTCATCAGCGACGCAACTTCGAAACGACGCAAAACGAAACGACGCAAAGCGAGCTTTTGGTGTACATTGAGGTTGAGGCATAAAATACATTTTTCAAGAAATTTTTGAAAATGGGAGTATGCAAGGAATGTTCCAGGAAAAAATGGGTGGGATCGGTTAAGGTCTACGCCCGCTTTTATATGAAAGATTTTGAAGAGGATCGTAGATATACGAGGTGTGTTCAAAAAGTATCGCGAATTTTGAATTTTCGCTGGTTACGTATATTCGAATTTCGAATTTTTTGTGGCGTTATGTTGGTACTCATGTCTCTCACTTATGCCGACAAGCTCGGCCATTTGAATGTTCAGTTAATTGTTGACAGCTGCTTTGCTTGCACGTGTTTTGGATCGTCTTCGATTTTTACCTATTTTTTTACCAAAATTGCTCAATTGTGACCAAAAACAGCATCGCATGAACATTGCTAATGAGATGTTAAACTCTGTCCGCGACGACCCAAATTTGCTCCAGAGGCTCATAACTGGTGACGAATCGTGGGTTTATGGTTATGACGTGGAAACCAAAGCTCAATCATCTCAATGGAAGCTGCCGCACGAACCAAGACCGAAAAAAGCGCGCCAAGTTCGGTCGAATGTTAAAGTTTTGCTGACAGTTTTCTTCGATTGCAGGGGCGTGGTGCATCATGAGTTCTTGCCATAGGGAAGAACGGCCAATAAGGAATATTACCTGCAAGTTATGCGCAATTTGCGCGAAGCAATCCGCCAGAAGCGCCCGGATTTGTGGAAGAACAAAAATTGGCTTTTGCACCACGATAACGCCCCTGCTCACGCATCGTTGCTTGTGCGCGACTTTTTGGCCAAAAACAACACACTAATGATGCCGCAGCCACCGTATTCCCCAGATCTGGCCCCCTGTGACTTTTTCTTGTTCCCTAAACTGAAGAGGCCCATGAAAGGACGACGTTACGCTTCTCTTGACGAGATAAAGATGGCATCGAAGGAGGAGCTGAACAAGATACAAAAAAATGATTTTTTGAAGTGCTTCGAAGATTGGAAAAACCGCTGGCACAAGTGTATAATATCTCATGGGGATTACTTTGAAGGGGACAAAATAGATATTCATGATAAAAAAAATAATTTTTGAAAAAACACAAAATTCGCGATACTTTTTGAACACACCTCGTATTAAATAGGCAATAACTTTGCGTAAAATAGCTTTTCATCATTTATATTTCACTTTTAAAGTTTACGTAAACAAAGAAATCAAAAACTTTAAATTTTCGAAAATGGGCGTGGCCCCACCTTTTTATGCCATAACTCCGCCAAAAATTGATTTGTCGAAACGAAATTTGGTGATAATGTTCTATATATAAAGGTAACTGTTTGCTGTAAAAATGGGCGAAATCGGCTAATGTCTACGCCCAGTTTTTTAACATAGTTCTGAAAAATTTTTTTGTACAATTTTAAAAGCGATATTTCTACAACTAAGCAAGTTATATCAATCAGATTTTGCACACATAATAAGCTTTTTAAAGAAAACTCGACTGCAAAAAAATGTTGTCAATTTTGAAGAAGTAGGCGTGGCTACGCCCACTTTTCAGCATACAATTTCTGCTACTTTCAAAGGAAATCTCTTATAATGCAATCTGGATATTTCAATGAAAATTGGTCAGCTGCTTCTCAGTGGTATGTAATGTACTCCTGCCAAAAATTAGCCAAATCGGGAAACACACCAGCAAAATATTCGGGCACGTAGTTAATAGCCCACTGCAATAGCGAAGTTATATATCTTTATTGATTTTCATACCTTTCATAAACATTAAATGTATGTAAGTATGAGAACAAGAAGAGAAAAATTGACTAAAATGATCAGCACGATGAGCGGGGTTGATTTAGCCATGCCCGTCTCTCCGTCCGTCTGTCTACTTGAACGCAAACTAGTCTCTCAGTTTTACAAAAAAAATGCTGAAATTCGTGGTTTGCTTTCGCCGTTTTATAATATACTCGTACTAGCAAACCCGATAGACGTTGTTTTGACGTTTTGATATATAGAACACATCTATATATTAAATGTCATTCACTTGAACGAAATAAACTCCTAGATATACCGAACTGCAGCTTTATATAACCTGGGGGCTTTTCCAAAAGCTATATACAGACTGTGTCGTGCCCAGCGAACTCCTGAACCTCTCGTGAAAGTTCAAGAGCAAAATAAAACACAAAATATGTGGGCGTGGCACCGCCTACTTTTCCAAAATGATGTAGATATTGACTAAGTGACACATATATCCAAATATCATTAATTTAGACCAAAAAAGTTCGGAGTTATGACGAATTGAAACTTTATATAGCCTGGGGGCCTAGCTCCGCCCACTTTTCCAAAACTATATATTGTCTATGCTGTACCCAGTGAACCCAAGTATATATTGTGAAAATTTCATAAAGATCGGTTGAGTTCATTGGCGCCTATGAAAGACACCCTTTTTTATATCTATTTTTGTTACGCACACAAGGTATATTACTTTATTCGGCATAAACGAATCGAGATAGATATTTATTAATGTATATCACAACGTTCAGGATGAAAAGTAAAATATCTGGGCAAGTAGTTAATACCCCACTGCAAAAGCGAAGTTGTATATCTTTTTTGATTTTCATACCTTCCTTGAACATGAAATGTTTATACGTATACTGAAATGATCAGGAGGATGAGCTGAGTCGATGTAGCCATGTACGTCTCTCGATACGTCTATCTGTATTTTCGTCTGTCTATTTGAATGCAAATACGAACTGAAAGTATTAAAATAGACCTGCGTAAATTGGGATGACAAAATATATAACTACTAGGTATATAGTGTTCAGTTGCACCCGTACTTAGACTTCCTTACTTGTTTATACTGAGCTTAAATTATTGCTCCAACAAAAATGCTGTTGCGCTGTGAAATGAAAGATACCAGCTCGAACGTGATCAGATTTGGTTGAGTCATAAGCAGACCTGTTAAATAATGATTACTAATCGGAATGATTACCGGTTTGATTAATTATTTTCTTGAGAGTCCATTTAATGATTGATTACCATTACTTTTAATTTTTAATGATTATTTTCAAAGTAATTACTAAAATTATCAAAAAAAAATCATGATTTTATACGATTATTAAAAAAATCAAAAATAATCAAAAAACAGTTTTGATTATTTTTGGTTATTTGATTATTTTTAATTTTTTTTTATGTTTTTTGGAGTATTTTTGATTTATTTTTTCAGTATTTTCGCACATAATATACAAATCAACAATACAGAAAAAAATCAAAAATAATCAAAAGTATTCAAAAAGACTATTTTTGATAATTTAGATTTTTTTTTAAATTATTTTTGGTTTTTTTTTTTTGATTTTTTCTAATCGCAATCAATTAATAATTAATTTATTGAAACACAATTAAAATAATCATTATCATCCGTATAATTAGCTGATTACTAAATAAATTTAATCAAATTACTAATCAAATTTAACTGGTCTGGTCATAAGTAGTAAAAACTTTTAAATTATTCCTGCCAAAAATTTTGCGTATACGACATGTACCCCTGTACCATAAGTCAACTTATCTTTAATTCCTTTCGCATAAGACAAACAATTTAAACCATACAAATATATATACAGTCATGTATTTATGTATGTGTGAACTTTCTTAAAGTGCAATATGAACTGGCAAATGTATCTTTAATGAGAAAAGTTGTCAACGATCTAACTTTAACTGCAATTTTGTGTAGCATAATCACGTTTTCATTTGTGGATGTTGAGTTGTTGCTTGCAGCAAAACAAAAAAAATTTAAATTAAAAGAAAAACTATAAAGACCACAATGAGCACTAGGAATTAATAATAAATTGAAAATGTGTGTGTTTGCAAAGTGATACACAAAAGAAAAGAGAAATAAAAAGAATAAACAAATTCCATTAAGAAGCCACATGCAGTGCTGTTGCAGGATTTTTCATATTCGAGAACTTGTGGCGTTGCAACGAGCGAAGAGTTTGTTAACATGGTGAAAATACGAGTGTCGTGGCGTTGCATTAAAGTGCAACGAAATACACATTTCTTAATGTGATTTAGAAAATAATTACAAAAGCGAATGCAATGAATGGATATAAAGGAATCAAAAATAGAAAGCGGAAGATTGACCGTCTGCAAGGTTAACCATGAGTGTTTGTGTCGACTTCAACAATCGAAAAAAAAGAAATAGGTTACTGTTTTCTTTGGAGGCTAGCAAATTAAACGATCGCTTCAGGACTTCAAGACAACAAAGATAATTTTTGCTGTTTTTGCAGGCCCATAACACTCCCTGAAGCTTTGGGTGTGGATTTTAGTCTCCTCTAACGACAGACTTTCTAAGAGTTTAAGCCGCTTGTGTTCTTGTTCGATTTTACCAATGATTTGAGAAGTTAACGCTCTACCGAATTGCATCCTACACTGCTGACCAACTACCTCTTGTCAGGGATACTTACTGTTGAAACCCGAAGCTAGCTTTTGACGGGCCACCTTGCGTCCCCGTCAATAATTTCACAATATTTTGACCTTGGGTTTGATTCGAAGATAAATGCCTGTTCTAAGCGTGTCCTTCCCAGCATACTTGAACTGAAAGCTAGCAATGTCATTAGTACATCTTGGAATTCACTGGGGATCCGTGAAATCCTGACGCTCCACTTTTTCTCTAAAACATAGGATAATGCATTTCTTTACTTGAAAGACTAATTCATACTCGCTACAAGAAAAGTGCAGTTTGCCTCAATTGCCTTCAACAATCATTCCAGCGGCCAACCCAAAACCAATGTTGCTTGTGATGTGTATGGTTCATAGCTCAGTTTTGAGATGAAGTCAGTTTTGAGCTAAGGAAATTCAAATTAAAGAATCTCCTTAGCTAAGGCAATGGTGACTTGGAATAAAGACACCGGTTTCTACATATATCGCAAAGTTCCTACTTTAAAGAACACTCCATATTTCTTACGAAACTGCCCATTCGTTTAAGTCCTGCAGGAGCTCTTACGGACAACTCCAAGTACCATGAAGATAAAGGATGATAGGTGTAGCATTGCATCGAGTATGCCACCAGCTATCTACGTCTAGTAAATATAACAAGACTAGTCTTGGAAAGGTTGGCATTAGCCCTTTGTCATTACACCAAGTGAAAAAGATATTGGCTTAGTTATACTAGTTTGATTTCAATTGGAAAACTATAATTCTAAGCTAGTTTGTTTATTGATCGAAGGGTGAGCGCTTTGTCAAATCTTATTACGTTCGCCTTGATTGCCGAACAATAATTTACAATTATCTTCTTTATAAAGGCAATTAAAATTAAAAAATTTACTTTCAGCAAAAGTTTATGGCTAGCCAGCTTATTATTTCTGTGAGCTAAGCACGTACGATTTTCTGCCAACTTTCACTGTTCGCCTTTGCAGAATCTATTTTCCGTTTTATTTTAATTTTTTCGCATTAATCGCTCTTATTGTTAAGCGTCTCATAATTATGCGACTATTTTACGCTTGCAACGTTTTATTGCGCAAGCATGTATTCGGAGTGTGTGAAATCTTCAAATTGCAATCAATGTTCGCAACATGTTCATTACTGGTAATGTATGTAAACTACATTAGACTGGCTCAAAAATTTGTATAATTAGCTCTGTGTGAAATAACAAACAGCCAAGATTTCCCCATCCTTGATTTCTCCATTCAAAGCTGTATTCGGTCAGCTGGCGATTTTTCTTCTTGTGAGTGTAGCAAATTTCATTATTAGCTTTGTTCGGTGAGCATACAATTTTTCAAAATTGTATAACATTTTTACTAGAAAGTGTTCGGCGACACAAAACATTTACATTTTGACATTTCATTGGGAGAGAGAGTTGCAAGTTTCTGCTGAGGGAAAACTTGCAAGTGAAAAACAGCTGATCGCGACATAGGAAAACAACAACAAAAATTTTTAAACTTGAGCTACTAACCAATCAAAGAAGCAACCGTTGTTTTGATTGCAAGTTTTTACTGACTCCTGTTCGGCAAAAACTTTTTACTTTTGGCGTTTCGAGAGAGTTTTACGTCATTCTCACTTTACTGATACTTCTTTACAAGTTTTTTGTTTAATTTTTTAAGTTTTTGTTGTGGCTTTCCTATGTCACGATTGGCTGTTTTTCACTTTCAAGTTTCACTGAGTGAAATTCCCCCAGCAAAAACTTGCAACTCTCTCTCTCAATGAAATATCAAAATGCGCTCTCTCCCTGCAAATGTTTTATGTCACCAAACACTTTCCAGTAAAAATTTTATAAAATTTTTTAAAATTGTATCTTCACCTAACACAACTTTTATGAAAGCGGCCTTTAAGAGCCTCGGCCTGAGAGAGTTTTTAGCTTTTGACAGTTTTAGTCAACCACTTCTATTGAAGTTGTCAGGTTTTGATGAAAACGCTTATAAATGCTCATGTGAAATATGGTAAATTTTGACCTACTACCACGCCCATAATCCAAGGTACACATAGGGTACATCTAGTATAAAAGTATCGGGCGAGAATCTTTAAATATGAGAAGATGACAAAAGTAAAAAAAACTAAAAACATGAAAAATAAGACCACCTAAACCCACGTGCCACGGCAACAAAACTCAACTCTGCCAATTACGCATAAAGCGTTTCATTTTTTTTTTTTTTTATTTCCAAAATATTCGATACACAACAAATGGGCGGGGATATCTACCGATTTCGCCCATTTTATTTATTTATTTACTGCCTTAGCACATTAGGACGTCGAGTCTTTTTTTGTACGTTTTACATATAAATTACAGAGTTTACTTTTGTTTTATTCTAAAATAACTTAAATTATAGTATAAAGCAAAAAACATAAAGGAAATAATAAAGAGTTTTGATTAGAGAGGAGTAAGCCTCAAGGATGAGGCAAAGCGGGATGTAAGAGGAATTACTAGGAAAAATGATTTGCAACTGCCGCTTTGAAGCATCTATCCGATTTAATACATTTAATTGACATTGGCAATGAGTACCATAGTCTGACAGCACTAACAAAAAATAATCTAGACCCCGTTAAAGATACAAATCTTGGTACTACGATATTATTTGTACGAGATGATGTTACAAAGCTGAGTTTTTCATAAAGATAGCCGGGTTTCTCATAAAGATATCCGGGTTTCTGGTACTTAATTATTTTAAATAAAGAAGTTATGTTTCTAATCTGAAGATAATTTTCCAAGCTCGTTCCAAGAATGTTTATTGTGTAAATAGAGATGTGATCAAACTTTCTCTTACAGTATATGAATCTGGCGGAATTGTTCAGAGCTTGGTTCAATTTTCTTTTGGATTCTGCATCAAGATCTTCATATACTAGTTCAAAATAAGTAATTTGTGGAAGAATGAAAGCCATTACTAGTTTGATTTTTGTGTTAACTGGAAGATAAGAGCAGCCAAGCCACAAATTCCTAAGAACAAAATATATTTTCGAGACAGCGAAGTTAATGTGATTTATGCAAGTGAGGCGGGAGTTCATCTTAAACCCAGCGTTAGTCACAGCAGAAAGAAACGGCATTTTGATATCATCTAGTACTATAGATAGAAATTCACTAAGGTCATATGAGTTAAAGGATATTGGCAGAAACTGCGTTTTTGCTGCATTTAGGCTAAGGCCATTCACCTTGGCCCAGGATGATATGGCTTTTAGATCATCGTTTATTCTGCACACTAAGTCTTCGCAGAGACCAATCGGACGCGGGAGATAGATCTGAGTAACGTCGGCATACAAGTGTATAGATGTGTTTTGGCAACAGCTAACAATGTCATTTATAAAAATAGTAAATAAAATGGGGCCTAGGATGGAACCCTGAGGCACACCAGAAGATACAATGCTACGTTGTGAGATGGTGTTGCCACATACAGTCTGCTGTAGCCTATTTGAAAGATTACACCTAATTAATTGTATTGATGTTGCGTCAAACCCAAGGTAGTGTTGTAGTTTAGGTAACAAAATCTTATGATTGACAGTGTGGAACGCTTTCGAGAAATCTAAGAGAGCTAATATTGTTAGCATTTTACTTTCAAAGGCAGGACGAATATCATCTGTTACTTTAAGTATTGCTGTAGAGCAACTGTGCCCAGACCTAAAGCCAGATTGGTACTCAGATAAGAGGTTAAATTTATTTAGGTGCAACACTACTTGACTTGAGATAACTTTTTAAAAGACTTTCGACAATGATGATAAAATACTAACGGGTCTATAGTTTTCTGGAGAGTCGTACGCATTTCCCTTTGCGATTGGAATGATATTTGACACTTTCCACTGGGTAGGAAATGTGGATGATGCTAAAATATAATTAAAAATGTGCGTAAGAGGAGATAGCGCATAAGGCAAAATTAGTTTTAAAAATCGTAGGTTAATGCCATCCACACCAAAAGCAGTTGCTGAGTTGAAAGTAAACTGTACGGAGCGATCGCAGACTAGACCTTCGTTAATTTTATACGACTACTCTTGTACGTGCGGCCTATTCAACCTAATAAAATAAGAGTTCATATCATTTGCGTCGATCGTACATGTTATTTTGTCCTTTACGCCAACTCCTAATGACTTAAGATTTTTCCATAGCTTTTCAGTCGAAATACCATCATTAAGTTTGTTTTTAAAATATAAAGATTTAGCAAGGCGAATCTTCGTCGTTGTTTTATTTCTCAAATTCTTATATGAGGTCCACCGTTCGAGGGTAGGATTATGCTTCCAGTACTTGTACGCTTTTTCTCGCTCCTTAATAAGATTTAAAATGGACTTAGTGAACCACGGCTTTTTGCTATCGGTGATTTTTATACACCGGGTAGGTACATCTTTTTCAAATAAGGTCATAATCATTGTTGTGAAATAGCTTAATTTTTCAGCCACACTTAAGAGAAATCAGCAGAAGTTCCAATTCATTGAACTAGCTTCACTTTCTAAGGCCGGCATATTTATATTGATTTATTTTGTTGTGTTGATCTTCCGACAAGGTAGTAAGCTGATTTTTGTTGGAACGATTTTCCGTCATCCCTTGTCAAGTTTGGTTTTGTGACAAACCGAGAACGAAACTAGGCATTGAAAATGGCAGAACGCCGAAACCGGTTTGTCACAAAACCAAACTTGACAAGGGATGACGGAAAATCGTTCCAACAAAAATCATATTTATATTCTTAAAATCTCGAAATGTCAAGTTGGTAATTTGACGCGCCTTGTTAAACATTATATTGTAACTCAAAAATATCAATCCATGATCTGAAACTCCTGCTAATGGAAATTGATCAATGTGGCTCACTTTATCAATATCACCGACACCAAAAAGATCTAACATGGATGGCTTATTTTGAGATGCAAACCGTGTAGCGTATTTATTGACAATCGTAATGCCAACACTATTTAAACTGTTTTGCAAACATTTAGATCTAGCGTCCTCGGTTAAGATACCAATGTTAAAGTCTCCACATACAATGACGTGAACATAATTAACACCTAGTTCATTAATTTTTGAAAATATTGATGCTAAGTCATTCGATTTATGCGGATTGTATATATAAGCAACAAGACACTTATGAGCATTATCACTAAATTCTACAAACATACATTCAACAACATCCGTACAAATCGACTTATGTACAACTTTACATTTTAGCATGGGTTTGAAATAAATAGCTATACCCCCACCCCATCAATTTCGGAGTTATTAAAAATATGACTTAAATAATCAAGTTTGGCCACCGTTAAACTCCGAGAATTAAAGTGGCATATATTAATACCCGGTGATAATTACATACTAATTTAAGTGCCACCCTAAGATTTTATTTGCTAGTGTGCACGCCACGGTCATTGTCTAAACCGAGAGCAAATAAGAGATGCTCGTAAGCAGGCAGTTTTCAAGGAAAGATGTAGAATAGGTAAGGATATTGAAATAGTAATAGAAGAAAGCAGCATATTTAAATTTTTCCTCTTAAAAATATACATAAATAATATTATATAGAATAGTATACAACTTTATTCATGTAGCTGCTGCAATGCAATCAATGCTTGTTGTGTCATATACTCTAACAGCTTCGTCATTTTGATGCGTTCTCACATAGATGCGTTTAGAAAAATAACCCAAGCCAAAGAGAGGATGCACAGAAGGAAGTCAAGTCTGGTGCGATTGTAGTAATGGAGTGATGATAAAAGTCGGACATTAAACATATTTTCCTCTGCATTATGTGACGATGAATACGGAACAATTTAGCTGTGCAAAGCTAAGTGGGTTAGGGAGTTTTTGTTCAGTTGCGTTTGCTCAAGACGGTTCATGGCAAATGCAAGGCAATGCGAACGTACCCCAATAAGTACATATGTCTGTCATAAGAGACTGAAGGTGCTAGTATTCCCCTAACCATAACTAGCCTGGTTCCTCCAACTTCGGTTTCACGTTTCGGTCTATCACTAAGTGCTAGTAAATATGTCTTCCACAGCAAAATTCCGTTGAAGAAATCATAATCGTTAATCCTTGACCGCCATCTGAGATTACGATGAGTTAATTATAATACGTAGCAATTAAAGCAGCTTGAAGCTGCATTCATTGGAACTTAGTCACAAATCATAAGGTTAATTAACGCTAATGAAGTCGGGCGATGGAAGGAAAAGCTTTAAGGTTAAATTTCTTAAAGTTTGGCTTCACTTGAAACAGTAAACTCGGCTGTGTTAATAAGAAAATGTTACTTTAGATGTTAAAAAGAATCCTTGTGAGAATTAGAAGATAACTGGCAACAAAAGGAGGATTTGTAGAGGGAAAAAGGGGCCGATATATGGCTGGCTACTTTGGTTATTAGAAAACATACGCCGACATAGGGCGATGTTGGATTTCGGAACTAAAACACGCCTATGGAGCTGTTGTTGTTGTTGTTGTGGTAACGACAAAAACACTCCCCGAAGGTTTTGGTACGCTCCGGTACTCCCTTGCGGTACTGCCCGACTGTCGTGGCAGCGATTTATGAGCAGTCAAACCTTCTAGGTCATGTCACCCCTCCTTCCGTAAGGAAGAATAAGATGGGTAATGAGAGGTGAGAGGCATCATATCCGTAGATCAACCATCGAGTTGCACGTCATTACCTTTGTGCATATTACTCTTCTCTTACGGCCGGTATGCTTACCTCGGGCATATTCTAAACCCCTAACCCGCAGGGGCACCTATGGAGCTGTAACTGGAGTCATTCCCCATGCAACTTGGTGTATGTAGCATAATGTATCTGGATCAAATAGCCCTGCTGTTTAGGGGTTTAGAATATGCTTAGGTAGACATAACTGTTGTTTTTGTTCATGAGGGAGCATACCACATGCAGGGCAGGTGTTTGGTATGTTGGGGTTCAGTCTGGATAAGTAAGAGTTTAACCTATTACAATATCCAGAGAGAAGTTGTGCTAGTATGACCCTAGTCTCCCTCGGAAGTACACGCTCCTCTTCAACCAATTCAGGTGGTTGAGTATTAATAACGGGATTCACAGGCCGAGATCTGAGAGATCTGTCTACCGACTCGGTGTGGAGCTCATTTAGAGTCCGTCTATGGTTCCGCAGATCAGACGGCATAGAGATATGGTGCCGGATCTCATCGTAGTGCTTACGAAGATGTCTCCTTATGTCTCTGGGGGGCGGTGCTACATCCAAAAGATGTCGATTTGGATGACTAGGTTTATGACAGTTCAGAAGGAACTGTCTACTCAAGAGTTCCGCGTGCACTTGAACATTGAGCAGTTTTGCTATCTTGATGGAGGTGAGACTCAGATGACATGAGCAGACATCGCGTAGCAGTTCTGATGGCGGTATTTTGGCAGACTTGCAATTTCCTCCAATTGGTGTCAGCAAGATTGGACGATCATATGGGCGCAGCATAGTCAATAACCGGCCGGCCAAATGTAACACCCAAGATCTTCGGGTGGTTGACAGTAGGTAGAGGTACTCCGTCTACGTGGACATTCAACTCTTGCCCCATCTGCGCATTCCATGTCGTGGACAGGGTCGCCGTCGATTTAGTCGGAGACAGGGTCAGATTTCGCTCGGTGAAGAAGCTGGAAAGGTCACGGAAGGAACTGTTGATTCTAGGACAGAGTTCGTCAATAGAGGGACCCTTGCCCGAGGTCATTATTGTGCAGTCGTCAGCGTAGGAAACAATGGAGACTCCTTCTGGTGGGGGGGAAGTCTCGAAATATAGAAATTAAACAAAAGGGGAGAGAGAACACCACCTTGCGGCACCCCTTGCTTTATTCTTCGTGGCCTCGATTTCTTGTTCCTGAATTTGACTGTTGCCTGTCGAACATTGAGGTAATTAGCGGTCCACCTTTAAGGCCGGCAGGGAGCGGTGTCTCTTCCAGATCTCGGAGGAGTGTGGCGTGATTGACCGTGTCGAATGCATTTGGTCTCTAGTAATTTCTCAACCGGTGAAAGGAGGGATATCGGGCGATAAGACTCTCCTTGGTTCGCCGGCTTTCCTGGTTTTGGTAGGGGAACTACAATCGCCCATATATATCCATATCTCAGGTATAACGAAAGTAGTTAGAGAGAGATTAAAAAGAGCTGCTAAATAACTCTGTCCCTCGTGGCCTTGGTGTTTGATCATCTTCATGGCGATTCCGTCGAGTCCGATGGATTTTGAAGGTTTGGCCTTCATTATGGCTTCCTTGACCTCTGCGACTGAGACGGCAATAGGCGCAGTGAAGTGTTTATGTTTGTGCGCACGTCGGAAGACTCTTCTCTTAGTTCTATCCGCAGGTGGATGCATTATAAACAGCCGGCAAAAGGAGCTCGCGCATTTCCTGGCGTCCGATTTGACACTGTCGCCGAGTGCAATGGCGACCTTGTCATTGTGTTTGGTCGGATTGGATAGTGCCTTCCTACGAATTTCCGCATTGAGATCTTTGATTCTTGGATCTACGGGATTGATGAGTCTCACTTGGTCACGTTCTCTTGCCATCGCCGCAGCTTCTGCAGGAAAATTCGGACGAATTTCTGGTATTCTACCTGCAGGAATAAAGCGGCCTGAGGCTGAGTCAATGATCTTGCGAAACTCTCTTTCGCCTTTGCGTACGTCTGTAGGAGTGGGTAAGGCAGCGAAGGAGCGCTCTGTATAGTCACTTTGGTGAAGTTGATGTATGTTAATTTATCAGTCGTTATGAAGTCGGTCGGTCGTTCAACAGAGAGTAAGATGGGTAGGTGGTCTGAAGCTAATGTAAGCATCGGTCGCCAGATGACAAAGTTGATAAGGCCCGCGCTCGTTATGGAGATGTCTGGCGAACTGTGACAGTAACCTGCCACCCTGGTGGGGGCATCTCCATTGACTGTACAGAATGCTGAGTTATCTATTTGGTCTGCAATTGCGTGCATTAGGGGCAGAGAAAGAGAGGACTGACGCTCGGCGATACTCATATCTGGCCTATTCCGGAGGGGATAGGAGTGTTGAGCGGCCGTTTGAGATGGAGACGCTGGTGTGCGTGAGCGACAGTCGTGAGTAGGCGAGGCGGGCATGGCACTAGTGCTGCCAGTCGTGTAGACTGAGCCACTATTGTGGCTATTGGAAGTAAGTAGAAGCGGTAAGGGAGTGCCAGAGCGGCGACTACCGCGGGACGCCCTTGGGCGTGTACAGCATGGTGCCTCAAAAGTATTAAAGAAAGTACCGGGTCTGTGGATGGCAGGGTTAAGCCCTGAGCATCCAGATTTATGTAGCCATCTCTTGCACTTGGCGCATTGTACCGAATGCGACCGTTTTATATTTTCTTCCAGCAAACGCAGCAGATCCAATCTCTTGGTCCAGGGTTGGGTTCGACCCCAGCCCGTAACAAGAGACAATGGAGCAACCCAGCTGCCAGGGTTTGCTCCGAGGATGACAATTTAAGGGTGGGACGAGACAGATTGGACCGGGTTACAGTGAAATAACAGCCCTTGGCCGGGTAAAAAACCCGGGTGATTCCGGTGCGATAGAACCGGCTGTTGTGGGACATAACTGTCGTAAGTGGCATCTAAAATCTACAAATGTTGTTGTTGTGGTTGTTGTTGTTGTAACGACAAAAACACTCCCCGAAGGTTTTGGTACGCTCCGGTACTCCCTTGCGGTACTGCCCGACTGTCGTGGTAGCGATTTTGTATGACCAATGGAACCTTCTAGGCCATGTCACCCCTCCTTCCGCAAGGAAGGAGACATGGGTAATGAAAGGTGAGAGGCATCATATCCGTAGATCAACATCGATTTGCACCTCATTACCTTTGTACATATTAGTCGCCCCTTACGACCGGTATGCCTACCTCAGGCATATTCTAACCCCTAAACCGCAGGTAATGACGTGCATTTCGATGCCTCTTCGTATGGTGGTGGCATTGCACCAGGTTCATATCACGCCCAATTCCATGAATGAATGCGCCGACAAAGAAGGGACAAATATGTGACGAGTTAGACAGGGTTACATTGAAATAACAGTCCTTGTTCGGGTGAAACCCAAGCCATTCCGGTACGTAGAACCGTCTGTTTGATCCAAAGGTGCATCGACAGGCCCTCAACAACATCCACACAGAGTGGGCAAACTCCTTTGTCAGCTGCCGCCGCGTGTATGCCGTCATTCAGGCACAAGCTCCACCTGTTGCAGAAGAAGAACGCGAACTGCCTATGGAGACAAGAGTCATGCTGGCCCAACTTCGTTCGGGATACTGTAATAGATTAAACTTTTACCTCGAATGTAAGTCCTTACAACCTAGGATTCAAACCAATCTCCCTCGACAGTCGGGCATGTATCGCAAGGAAGTACCGGAGCGTACCGGGTTCATATCCGGCAAAGAAATGTCACTTCCGACAAGACTCCCTTCGGAGTGTTTTTATAGCAAAAAACAACATAGTCTTCAAATACATTGGCAGTCATTTACAACTATTTGAATCATATGGAGATCGAACCAGTCTAGAGTACACCCATCTCTAAAAACTAAGGCAGCATCCACAGGATTTGCCTTGACGGGTATGCACACGACTATGACTGACCCTGTATCCGACTAAATCGACGGCGACTCTTTTTACGACGTGGAATGCGCAGATGGGACAAGAGTTAAACGTCCACGTAGATAGAGGACCTCTACCTACTGTGGAACACCCTAAAATTCTGGGTGTGACGTTCGCTAGTCATGCCACCGCAATAGCCTCAAAGGTACAGGGCCGAAAAAAGATCCTCAAGTCGCTTGCAGGCAGGACTTGGAGAAACGATAAAGAAACGTTGCTAGCTACATACAAGGCTATTGGTCGACCGGTTATTGATTACGCTGCACCCATACGGCCGCCCAACCTTGCTGACACCAACTGGAGGAAGTTGCAAGTCTGCCAAAACACCGCCATCAGAGCTGCCACGGGGAACTGCCTAGGGAGACGCTGGCTCAACTTCGTTCTGGATATTGTAACAGACTAAACTCTTACCTATCCAGACTGAACCCTGACATGCCTGCGGGTCTCCCCACGATACCAACCATCTGTTCATCTGCTCAACTGAGCCTACTCTTCTAACACCAATTTCACTCTGGTCCACCCCTGTTGAAGCCGCGAGGTTTCTTGGACTTCCGTTTGAAGAGCCTGATGACAGTGTTGGATGAGGGGTGACACTTTAGACAGGTTAAGTAGTCGCTACAACAACAACTGCCACGGGATGTCTACTTATGTCATCGGAGTCTCATATTCACATAGAGGCTAAAATGTTCAATATACGCGACCATGCGGAACTGTTGAGCAGACAGTTTTTACTGAACTGCCACAAACCTAGTCATCCAAACCGTTATCTATCGAATGAAGCTCAGCCCCTAGAGACATAAGGAAACATCTCCGTAAGCACTTTGATGATATCCGGCACCACATTACCTTGCCGTTTGATCTGCGAAACCATATACGACCTCCATACCGAGTCGGTAGACAGATCCGTCAGATCTCGGCCTGTGAACCCCGTTGTAGACATCAAACCACCTGAAATAGCTGATGAGGCGCGTATTCTTCGTTCTGGATATTGTAATAGGTAAAACTCTTACTTATCCAGACTGAACCCCACCATACCAAATACGGTCCCTGTATTGGTATGTCCCAATACATTCCCACAACAGCCGGTTCTATCGTACCGGAATGACCCGGGTTTTTTTTTCCCGGCCAAGGGCTGTTATTTCAGTGTAACCCTATGCACTGTTAACAACAACAACAACATGTCCCCTCATGATACTAAATATCTCTTTTCCTGTTCAATTGAACCTACTCTTCTAACACCGATATCGTATTAGAAGAGCTTAATGACGATTCTCAGAGCGATCTTTCCCGTTAGGCAGGGCGAAGCACTGTTAATAACAACGACTATGACTATTGTAGTTTTGGATATTGTGTCGCCAGGTAGCTTCCTCCAGAGTTACAGTCAATCACCGAATGTACTCGATCCAGAGCGACGTTTTTCATTTCTATGGAAGTTCCCTACGCGAAGTGCTGATAAGTGTTTTATTCACATAACCCTTTAGTTAATCTTAGTTTACACCCTTCGGATTACATGAAACTGGCGAAATTCACTACTCGAATAATACCAAAGCCTTTCCACATCCTTACTACGGGTTCACTTTTCTAATTTTTTATAAGAACACCATGAATAATTTTTCAAAGTTTTTGAAGTACAGATGACACTAAAGCATTTGACATCGTTACAAAAACACCTTTTACCACAGTAAAAGAAACAAAAGATGACACATTTATAGTTTTCACCACTTATATTAAAAAATCTGCATTTTTCTACGATGTCACTTGTTAACCGTACGCTTTCGAAATGCGTACATACAACAAAATATACGTATTAAAAACAGAACGTTTGTTTTTAGTTTATAGACGGCGACCACGACGACCTCCCTTCCTGCGTGTAGAATCTGATGGAATCGGTGTGACATCTTCAATGCGACCAATTTTCATTGACGAACGAGCCAGAGCACGTAGCGCAGATTGAGCACCTGGTCCTGGCGTTTTGGTCTTATTACCACCGGTGGCACGCAATTTTATATGTAATGCAGTGATGCCAAGAGTTTTGCACTTTTCAGCAACATCCTAATAAGTATAAAACTCAAATTAAAAATCGGATCAAATCATTGAATAAAATTTCTGTAACTTACTTGAGCGGCCAACATAGCGGCGTAGGGTGAAGCTTCATCACGATCCGCCTTGACTTTCATGCCACCAGTAACGCGAGCTATTGTTTCACGACCAGACAAATCAGTTACATGAACGAAAGTATCATTGAAACTGGCATAGATGTGTGCTACTCCAAAAACATATTCGCCATCACGCACTTGTGGGCCCAATGACACTTGGACTTCTTCCTTTTGAGCTTTAGCCTTTCTGGGTGCCATTTTTATATGGAATAATCAACTGCAAGTAACCGAAAATAACTCAAAATATTAATATGCTTATAAATAAGTTACAGCACTGCACATTCAAGCGATGAATTTGTTTACTTTGCCACCAAAGCTACAAGTAACATTTTGTTTATTATATGAAACTCCTTTGATGGCCAATTATTATTTGACAACATCCACCAACACAGGCAAATTGAGGGATACCTTTAACTTTTATAATGCTTTCGAACTTTTTTTTTTAACAGTTAGGACTATTATTTAATAAACAAATTCACCGGTTTTGGAAATATTTAATAAAAATACACAGAGCTTAAATAAAACACAAACCGATTTCCTTGACCGGATATCGAAAAAGAGGAACTAGCAGTTTTAGCTGTCAAAAATGTCAAACCTCGATTGAAATGTCAAAACTGCTAGAAAAATGCGTTATGCAGTGTTGCATGAGAAAAGTGTTCAAGCATCAATGTTGCTTCGAATCATTACATATCGCCAGAGTATCGAATAAGAATATAAACCAAAGCGAATTAGCGTACGCTATCAATTCACGGGTAAAGAATTCACCATGCCGTACCAAAATTCTTTTCCATAAGAAATGCATAAGAACGACTATTCTTATCGCATGATGAATTTTTTACCCATGAATGTGTAGCGTGGATAATTCGCGTAGGTTCCTCTTCTTACTCGACGCTCTTTGTTAGGCCCTGTGCCAATCGGTTGAAAATTGTAAATTTTGACAGAGCGAAAGAAAATTCTGACATTTATCGCGGTGAATATGAACGTCAGAATTTACCCTAGCTCATGGGGCTGGGTAAAATTTTGACTACTACGAATGTGTACACATATATGCATTCGGTATTGCCAATCATATTATTTCAAATCAATTTATATGCCAACACGTTATTAAGCGATAAAATATAATTTAACGCAAAAGATACGAAATATAATGGCAGAAAAAATACGTACATTTAAAATTTATTCGCAGACTATTTGCTTTCGCACGTGATTTTTTCAGATGTCAAAATTTACAACTTGTCAAAATTTACCGTTTTATTTGGCACAGCGAAATGGAAAATATTTTTACACCATAGAAAATTTTTTCACCTCATTTTTCCTCTGAGTGAAATGTTTCCGATTAGCACACGGCCTTATTGCCAAAAATGCACAATTTTTTTCGCTTTTACAAAAAGCCCTAGTTTACGCTCTCATACGCCAAGTAGGTATCCGTCATAGTTCTAAAGCTCGAACAAATAAAGTTTTTTCGTATCCGGAGAATCTGGGCCCTTATGCGGCAAGCAGATACAACACAGCAATACGTTAAAAAAAAACTGAAAGCTGAGGAGAATGCAAGTATTTGTGTGTAACAACAGACTCGACAGATACCGCATTACATATATTCCCACAACAACCGGTTCTATCGTACCGGAATCCACGGGTTTTTTACCCGGCCAAGGGCTGTTATTTTAGTGTACCCCTGTCCGATCTGTCTCGTCCCACCCTTAAATTGTCATCCTCGGAGCAAACCCTGGCAGCTGGGTTGCTCTATTGTCTCTTGTTACGGGCTGGGGTCGAACCCAACCCTGGACCAAGAGATTGGATCTGCTGCGTTTGCTGAAAGAAAATATATATTAAACGGTCGCATTCGGTACAATGCGCCAAGTGTAAGAGATGGCTACATAAATCTGGATGCTCAGGGCTTAACCCTGCCATCCACAGACCCCGTACTTTCTTTAGTACTTTGAGGCACCATGATGTACACGCCTAAGGGCGTCCCGCAGTACACATCGCTCTGGCGCTCCGCTTTCGCCCCTACCACCTTCAAGTAGCCACAATGGTGGCTCAGTCTACAGGACTGGCAGCACTGCTGCCATGCCCGCCTCACCCACTCCCGACTGTCGCTCACGCTGACCAGCGTCGCCATCTTCCACGGCGGGTCAACACTCCTACCCCCTCCGGAATAGGCCAGATATGAGCATCGCCGAGCGTCAGTCCCCTCTTCCTCTGTCCCCAATCCCCCCCCCCCCCCCCTGCTTCCACCTTGCAAGTGAGCCAGGACCACCCTCTCCTCGTACCTTTTACTCGTGCACCGTTTGTGGGCAAAGATTATATACGCCTGCGACATCGGTCAAGTGCAACAATTGCCTTGGCCTGTGTCACACCCTTATGTGCTCTGGGCTCGCGAATGGTAACCTTTGGACGGATTCGTTCATAGCCCCATGTTGCAGTACACACCCGCCTTCCACGCCAGACAACATCGGCCATGGCGCTGTCAACTCTAGACTGCGACATAGTTTAGGCCTTAGCCTACCTCCACCTAGGCAAACGCATCCGTCCCTCACGCCTAGTATGTCCCCCGTCTCCCCCCTACACACTTCAAAATTCTGCAGCTGAACTGTAACGGATTAGCTGGAAAGATCGCGGAGAAAACTGACTTTATGAAGACGCACAACATCAAAATCGCCGCGATACAAGAGACAAAACTGAACACGATATCGGACTTACGAACTTGTGATGGGTATAATGTACATCGTAAAGACCGTCCCAGCGGTCTTGGGGGTGGCCTTGCGTTTATTACACATCACTCTGTACAATATAATCTATTTTCACCTGACGTCGACCCCAGGGACTCTACCTTAGAATGCAAGGTATAGCAGTCTGGTCAGGAGACGCTGACCTGCAAATCATAAACATCTATATTCCTCCTGCCACGTGTTGTCCTAGAGATTATCATCCCGTCTAATCCTAGGCGACTTCAACGCGGATCACGATCTCTGGCACTCCAACTTGCCAGCTGACAGCAGAGGGCACGCAATTGCAGACCAAATAGATATCTCAGCATTCCGTACAGTCAATGGAGATGCTCCCACCAGTGTGGCGGGTAACTGCCACATTCGCAAGACATCTCCATAACGAGCGCGGGCCTAATTAACTTCGTCATCTGGCGACCGATGCTTACATTAGCTTCAGACCACCTACCCATCCTACTCTCCGTTGAACGATCGACGGACTTCATAACGACTGATAAACTAACATGCATTAACTTCACCGAAGCGGACTGGGGCCGCTTTACGGACTATACAGAGCGCTCCTTCGCTGCCTTACCCACTCCGACAGCCGTACGCAAAGGTGAAAGAGAGTTTCGCAAGGTCTTTGATTCAGCGTCAGGCCGCTTCATTCCTGCTGGTATAATACCAGAAATTCGTCCGAATTTTCCTGCAGAAGCTGCGGCGATGGCAAGAGAACGTGAGCAAGTGAGCAGATTCCAGAATCAAAGATCTCAATGCGGAAATTCCCAGGACAGTCAACGAACACAAACTGACCAAGTGGAAACAACACCTTGAGGCATGCAACCTCTCCGGCGGAGTCGGCAGATTATGGTCGACTGTCAAGGCCCTATCCAATCCGACCAAATACAATGACAAGGTCACCATTGCATTCGGCGACAGCGTCAAATCGGACGCCAGGAAATGCCTGAGCTTCTTTTGCCGGCTGTTTATAATGCATCCACCTGCGGATAGGACTAAAAGAAGAGTCATCCGACGTGTGCACAAACACAAACACTGCGCCCATTGCCGTCTCAGTCGCAGAGGTCAAAGAAGCCATAATGAAGGCCAAACTAACTACTTTCGTCATACCTGAGATATGACGAAAGCAGGCGATTGTACTTCCCCTACTAAAACCAGTGAAGCCGGCAAACCAAGGATATTCTTATCGTCCAATATCCCTCCTTTCGCCAGTTGCGAAATTACTAGAGACCATTCTGCTCCCTTACTTTATTGCAAATCTGAAATTGGCCGATCACCAGCATGGTTTTCGCAAATCTCACAGCACTACATCCGCTTTGAATGTCATTACAACACAGATAAATCATGGTTTGAATCAACGTCCACCAAACCATACGACGGTTGTCGTGGCATTTGATACGGTCAACCACGCCACTCCTTCGAGACCTGGAAGAGACACCAGTTCATATTAAGCATTTTTTTTAATTGAAATTACTCAAAAACTACTGAACCGATTTTTATAATTTTTGTACAAATCGATAAGTAAATATTTTGATTCCCCTTATTTTGGTGTACATTTTGTACGGTTTAACCAATGTACAAGAAAATCAAGGTATTTCCACTTTGACATAAACTCTGTTGGTTGTCTTGTCCGTGCCCAAACAGAGAAACTCCTGCTTGCTTTTATCGGCAATTCTCTTTTGGTGTTGCTCATGCTGTTCAAACACGGAAAGGAGCATGATTAAATTATATATGGTTGACGAATGCGGCCAACAACACGTAATTACCGTTTGGCAACGTATTGCCCTTATGTCAAAATGTAAATGTGAGAGGGAACGCGCAATAACGAACCGCCTATTTTCTAAGCTTTCCACCTATAACACCCACATAAATCACAAAATTTCTTAAAATGGTATCACAAAGCAATCGTTAAATATGAATCACACCGAATTTGTATTAAAAACAAATAAAACACGAAACGAACGCAATAGATTTACCAAGAACTGTAAAAAAAGAATGTAAACAAAAAACAAACATATTGTGGCGATTATTCTCAAGCATGTACCATCCCTAACTCAATAGCACTCCCACCACTAGTTAAACACAACAGAGATAACGATGGCTACGCTTATGCATGCAAGCATGTACCAAGCAAGAGGAAGAGAGATCGCGCGAGTGTTTGCGAATACGATGCAAAGAGGAGATGCCAATAAATAACACCGATCCTTCGAGAACACGAAGAGCGAATAACCAGGAAAGTTCTCGGTGAGTAGGCAAGCACCCTGTCGGACTATATAAGGCAGTGACCAAGCAAGGCAGGTTGATCCATGGCGGAACTAGTAAGGTGGAGGCATTGCCACATACATACATCCATACATAAACTTTGCATGTATTTTGTAGTTGTATTTGTGAGTTCAATGTCAAAATCGCACTGAGAAATGAGTGTACTGTCAAAATTCGAGAAAAAAGTCAAAATCAGCTGGTCTTATAACACGACCTGTATTATTGGATCATGGGTTGATCAGTTTATTTTCAAGTGTTGCTCAGTGAACTACTGCGAAGTTACCAAACTCTTAAATTTGTATTGCGTTTATTACTAGTAAATAAAACTAGCTATTAGTTACCATAACTGTGCGTGTGTTATTTGACTTTATAGTGATCGAACCCAGGATTGATAATTAAGGAATCATCGAATTCGTCACAATATGATAGTTTGACATAAGGTGTGGATAAGGAAGAAGAAGACGCTATGTCATCTACGCCAACCATATAAATTATTTAATCATGTGTACTAAGAAATTTTGGTACTGCGTAGAACGAATATTTTAAATGAAAAATTGTGTTTTAGCTCAAATTATGAAAATTTTTTTATTTTCTTAGAAGTAAGTTTTGAAAATCTGCATTGGCATTTATTAATATGTACGTCAAATGTCAAAATTAATCTGCGGCTAACTTAACGTAATTGAGACAAACGGCAACACAAAGCGTGTTTCGCGAGCACAGGCAACTCGGTACCCGTCCCTATCCATCGTCGCCCTCTCTCCTACAAAAAAGCAACTCCTTGACGTCAATTCAGACTTTCGCACCTTTTTTCAATTGTGCAAAAAGCGCTGCCACCCCAGAAATCATTTTTTTTTTAATTTTTGTAATATTTAAAGGGATGTTTGGAATATAAGAAAAATTAAAATACTAACAAAATCGGATCCATACAACAAGAGAAATTATATACATATCTCTGCTTCCAAGTCAACATATACATTGGTATTTCGTTAATACTTAAATAAAACATTTTCAGGCAACGCGATCTTTAGCTTTATTTTCATAGTTCATGTTGAACACGCGTTGTCACAGCGTACAAATAAGTATGTTAATGAATGAATAATCATGAAATATTCAAAAACTACGCTGAAAAGTTCTTTATCCAAGGGAGGCTAGATTGAGACATTAAGGTCCAGGTTTTCTGTACAAGTTCAACTCAATTTGTCAGTTTAACTAAGCTTAAACAGCAGTAAAGCAGTTTTTCAGTCAACTTTAAACGAAGTTTAAATGTAGTTTAACCGGCCAATTTGGCAGGGTTAAACTCTAGTTAACCTGTCAGCTGTTTGCATATTGTGAAACAATAAACTGAACGCAATTAAAAAAGGGCGATATTTTTACATTTAATTAAATGCTGGATATATCATCTGACGAAAGTGATTATAGTGATGCAGAAATCAGCGAAACCCTAATAGTCCAGTTACCCACCGACGTGTGTAACGTACGTTTACGTATCCCGTACGTACGTACGTTTGAGGGAATCTTGTGCCCGTGGCGTCATCGGAGAAATCAGCCATTTTCTGTTGCTTACATTCAATACAATGTTGCCATTGATCAGTTTTCATGCATACTAACACAAACGTGTACTTTTGAAACAATTATTTTTCATTTTATGAGTGTCCGAAATAAATATTAAATAATTATAGCCAGTCAATTTATTTAAAAGCAACAACTTAATATCGTAATTTCAGGTTATTTCAACATTATTACGAAAATTTAAAAGGTATTTTTAGGCATTTTTGTAAAGCAACTGCAAACGATCCATAACCAGCATACACACGTATGAATAGGCAACACTGTCATATGAGCGAGCAATCAGCTGACACGTTCTTACGGAAAAAATCAAAATTTCTTTGATTTCTACGCTACGTACTACGTATACGGAAAAATTGAACGTCGGTGAGTGTTCGTTTACATGGCACTCTCATAAGACAGGTCGTGTCAGCTGACACGTACTGCGTACGTGCGTCGGTGGGTAATTGGACTATAACTATTAGAATACTGAGGAGAAGCAATGGCGTTGAATATGTAAACAAATATTATGTTGCCGTATCTAGATAAAGAAAAAACCAATGTTGCCGTATAAAAAGCAAATCTAAATAGCGGCCTTAAACTCTCACTGAAAACCCGCTCTGCAGTTTAAATTTATGCCGAGTTTAAGCAAACTTAGTTTAAACTGAGCTTAACCAAGGACTGAAAAACCGGGCCTAAGGATATTTTCTTACACTGAACATACAAATGGTTCTTTTGGTACCGCATCTGCAGTTATCATGCATGCGTTTAGCAACTTCTCTCTCATAAGTACCGCCGAGTGGCGGAAAAACTTTGCTTTCTTTGAACGTAGATCTGGTGTTTCTTCATTTTTTAAATATAAAACTCATGTTGCTAATGTAGATTAAGGTAAATAAATAATTTATTTATGTCCTTGCAAAAAGTAGACCAATATTTTACTTAACTTTCGATTTATTTAAAAAAAATGATTACAAAAAAAAAAAACAAAATAATAATTGGCGCGATATATACCTCCTAAGATTAAGGCCGAGCTTCGCTACCAATTTGTAGTGCTGCTTAAAATTTTTTCGTATAAATTGGCGGGACCTACAGTTTTTTGCCGATTCCGAACGGCATCTGAGATGAATGTTTGCTGAGAAGCCTTCCATGGTAGAAATACACTCGGATAGTTTGCCAAACCACTGCCGAGGGGCGACCCCGTTTTGAAAAACTTTTTTCAAATCACTTTTGATGTTACCTGTACCAGGGCTCGGAACTTGGACCTTCGGTGTGGTAGGCCAACAACACTACCGCCACACCACTATTTTGTATTTCAATAAAATAACAAGTTAAAACATTAGTTTACAATACTGTTTTAATAGTTAAAACAGTTAAATAAAGAAAAACGAATTAAGTCGCTCGACGAATAAAGATCACTTTACCTCTGAGATGACGCTCATAAGCATCTCTACAAGACAGCACACCCTACCTATGAGCCGTCATCTGAAAGAACTGAAGGGTCATCAGGGTGTAGAACAAAACGGCCAGCAGATTTGTAGCAACAATATGAAAAATCTGATGTATCCATCAGCAGCTTCGGTAATACTTTACATCCAACGTCAACTGTAAAAACTGCACTAAAAATGTCTAATCCGGTGGGGGGCAACCCAACATTTTTAGTAGTTTGCAACCGCCCAACCCATGTTGCCCGCCGATTCTTTGAATTGCCCTACTATAAGTGGGTTGGGGCACGGTTGTTGGCTTGAATTTTTTTAAATTGTAGTAGTACTTGTTATCAACAGTGGTTCGTGCTGCCTAATGGACAGCATTCTGAAAATCGTTATAAAATTCATCTAACGGAAGTCCAAAGAAACTAGCAGCTTCAACTGAGTTGGACCAAAGCGAAATTATTATTATTATTAGAATGGTTGGATTCAGCCAGGAAAAATAAGTTGAACCGGTGAAGGTTCAGTATAAGGAAGGACGCTATCTTCTTCAGCTATTATAGGTTGTTGCAGTATTTGATCGCGTATGTATCTTCGAACAACATATGGCTGTATGAATGTGTAATTTTATCCTCTTGTTGGAAATGAACATCCATCAGACTTCCAACTGTCGTCGATAAGGGTGGCTAACAGTTGAAGACGTAATGTCATCTACGTGTATTTTAATTCGTGCGTCATCTGCTCATTGCCCCGCGTTAATAGGGTCATTGTCGATTTAGCTCGGTGAAGAAACAACAATAACTGTGGAAATAGCTGTATATGAAAGAAAATCCATCGGCTGAACTGGATAGTTTTTCTATTACAGCGTAGTTTGTCAGTAAAAGAGAGTTGTAACTTATTTGGGAAAAAGACGTGGATATACAAAGGCAAAAATTGCCTCGGTGGTTAAGCTTCAATGAAAGATACCTAAATTAAATGATTAATGTATTATATATCAATATATTTATATTTATATAGTACATCTCAAATTTAGGTTCGATCTTACTTTCTAGCGATTATAACACTTTTCTTGAATTCTCATGTGAAACTATTTCAATTCACCACAATCAGCAATAACAATTTTTTTCATTGGTCCCCCACTTGCACATCCTAAAGCTTCCATAGCTTTTACCACTTCCATACCTTGTGTTACTTGTCCAAAGACCACATGTTTCCCATCCAGCCAAGGTGTCTTTACGGTACAAATGAAGAACTGTGAACCGTTCGTATTCGGTCCAGCATTAGCCATGGAGAGAACACCCGGACAGGTGTGTTTCAATTTGAAGTTCTCATCTTTAAATGTAGCGCCATAAATTGATTTACCACCAGTGCCATCATGATTAGTAAAATCCCCACCTTGACACATAAAATTGGGTATTACTCGATGGAAAGTACAGCCTTTATAACCGTATCCCTTCTTTCCAGTGCATAACATACGGAAATTCTCAGCCGTTTTGGGTACGACATCTTTACGAAGCTGTAAATAATTACGTAATAAACATTGATAACACATACATGCTTTCATATAAGCGTTTGGTGAATCGGTTAACGAAAGAAATGGAATTGATTTATACCTATCTCTAAATGGGATTTTTGATTTTACTAAATTACGGTATCATCTCCTATTGGCTCTACGTATCAGTCGTCCCTTTTTTTCAGGGATGCTCAACTAACGAAACGATTCTATTTCGTATTGCTAGTTCACAAAAAAAAAAACTTTACGAAATAGTTTCGTTCCGTTGATTCACGAAATAGAATTATCAAAATAATTTCGTTTCGGTAATTCACAAAACTAAATTATCAAAATGTAACCGATAACGTTGCAACGAATTAAATCAACGAAAATATCTCAGCGCTGGCAATACCTTCATGAGCACATACATAGCTTTCGGTTACACCAAATCAGTTCGTGCAAATATAAATTTTATTTTATCGTCGTTTAAAACGGTTAAGAAACAAAAATGAGACACACAGCATTTTATGTCAGCTTGCCCAAATAATACATGCAACCCCCTCAACGCAAGTGAGTGTTGAACGAGCATTTTCTACTTTGAAATATATCGTTAATGACTACAGGCATTGTTTACCCCTACTAGTTTGGCATCTTCTTTTGCGAATCGGAGTGGAAGGCAGTGGATGAATGTACTCCGAGAGAGTGGAATTAAGGAAATCGCGTTCAGAGTTGTTTTAAAGTAAAAACTACAACTAAAAATTTCAATTTAAACTGAAACTTACATTCTGTAGGAACTGATAAGGTGTTATAAGTGCTTTATATTCAATAATTTGGGTGTTTTAAGTCTTCACATTCAATATTGCAGTATTTAAATTTGACTGTTTTATTATTGCATACAACGCACCCTGTGTGGTTTGTGTGTGTGTGCAGATTCGGAGTAAGTTGCGCTACTAGTAGACATATACTATGCTCTATACGACCGCACGGAAAGGTATTAAAAGATGCGTTTCAACTTCGGTATCAATAATCCGAAAGCGGAAAATAAATATTTTGTTTCAATTTAAATTAAAAAAATAACCCTTAGCCGGTCCAACGCGATCCTCAGTATTTTTGCAAAAAACACCTTCTGCACATTTTGGAACACCATATATTTGTGATTACATTAACCACATTAACGTCTTCTAGCAGTTATGCCCGGTCTTATAGAATTACCAAATCCCGTAGCACTATGGTGGTGTATCAATTGCAATTCTGTAGCGCGATTCACTAACAATTTGTCAACGATAAATTAACTTAACAACAATTTTAACAGTTTTGCGATTCACTAACTTTTTTAACACAATTTGTCAACGATAAATTAACTTTAACAACAATTTTAACAAACTATGCTATTCACTAACTTTTTGTCTACTTTAAATTCGATAATTTATCGTTGTCAATTGGTAAATTGTTATTTTATCACAGATTCTTTTTGTGCTGTTAAAGTTTTGTTTACTAAAATACAATAAATGGTAATTGTTTCCTTTAGGAGACAACTGCTAAAACACATCCGAAATTATCGGGAAAGGTATCAGAAGACGCGTCTTGACCTCGGTAACAATAATCCGGAAGCGCATTTTTTAGTTTTGGTTTCAGTGAGGAGATATTTGCAACCAAAGTTGAGAATTTTTTGTCATTTTCATGTGGTTGTTGTAATCACAATAAATGGTAATTGTTTCCTTTAGGAGACAACTGCTAAACCACGTCCGAAATTATCGGGAAAAGTGTCAACCGACGGGTTTAACCTTCGTATCAATAATCTGGACCGCGCAGCCGGTATTGGACCGACTAAGGGTTATTTTTTTGAAGCGCGGCCGAAGGCCGCCTACGCAGGAAGGTGTTGTGCACATAAATACCTTCGATCAAGCCCCCTATTTCGGATCGGACCTAGGCCATTTTTGGGTTTTTTGCTAATAACTTTTTACTGAAAGAAATGATTTAATTTCCGCTTTCGGATTATTGATACAGAGATCAAAACACGTCGCTTGATACCTTTCCCGAGATTTTTGGACGTATACTAGCAGTAACGTGCTGTCGTATAGAATTACCATACCTTGGATCAAGCCCCTTATTTGGGATCGGACCTGGGTAATTTTTGGGTTTTTTGAGAATAACTTTTCACTGAAACAAAAAAATGAAATTCCGCTTTCGGATTGTTGATAGCGAAGTCAAAACGCGTTGATTGATACCTTTCCCGATATTTTTGGTCATGTTTTAGCAGTTGTCCTACTTCCCTTTACTGAAATATCTGCACAAAAAATCGGCGCGAACAATTATTTTTGTTCTATTCCTCTTTGAAGTTTTCGTAAATTTTGACATTTAAGTATCAGTGATGCCACTTTTTCTCAAATTGAAAACATTGATAACAAGTGTTGTTAAATCTGAGATAGTGAATCGCACAATCGTTAATGAAAGCAACATACGTTTACGGTAAAAATCTCGATTGCCGAAACGTTAAAAGTTAGTGAATCGCGCTACTGGTTTATTCCGTCTGCGCTGGTATTTCTTCACATTACTTGCGTAAACATGCATCTAAAGGAAAAAGGGATTATAAAAGTTATCAGATGTGTGGATATGCATTAAAGCAGTATTAATATTGAAGAACATTTGCCTTCTTTTGTCTCCCTTACAAGTTTGTAGTGCTATTTACATTTGCGAAACGCGTTCTCTTAATACTTAAATTGACCAAAGACACTTTGACAATTTACCATGGGAGTTATATTCTGCAAATAAGTAGATTGTATAGTTATTCAGCCCGATTCTAAATATCCGCTCGGATTTCTTTCCTTGTGGAAATTTTTGTTCGCCAGGAAAATTTCCGCCAATTCTCTTTCGCTAGTGAACAGATAAATTGGCGAAGAGGGATTTCGAATTTTCGAATTCAGCTGTGTTGCTATTTTATGTCTTGTTTTGGCACTACTTTTTGTAATCAATGAATGAAAAATAA
This sequence comes from Merzomyia westermanni, assembly GCA_949987695.1. Taxonomy (NCBI): domain Eukaryota; kingdom Metazoa; phylum Arthropoda; class Insecta; order Diptera; family Tephritidae; genus Merzomyia; species Merzomyia westermanni. Next base: position 76,817,180 of record OX465290.1, read on the forward strand.
TAGTTTTTGATAAAAAAGTTGTTAAATTAAATAAACTAATAATAAAAATGTATACTATTGCCTTTCGAATGATAGCAGAAGAAGAAACCGAAGATTCGGGTTGATTTATATTATTAAAAAGTTATACAGCCCGATTCTGAACACAAAATCCGCAAGTATTTGTTCGCTTCTCGCTCTTCGCCTATTCTTAACGATGTCCGAAAAAGCGAAAAGTGTTTTGGCGAGTAAAGTAGGTATCACAAATGAAAAGAAAAGGGAGAATACACAACCAGCCCGATTCTAAATATCCGCTCGGATTTCTTTCCTTGTGAAAATTTTTGTTCGCCAGGAAAATTTCCGCCAACTCTCTTTCGCTAGTGAACAGACAAATTGGCGAAGAGGGATTTCGAATCCAGCTGTGTGCTATTTTGTCTTGTTTTGGCACTACTTTTTGTAATCAATGAATGCAAAATAATAGTTTTTGATAAAAAAGTTGTTAAATTAAATAAATTAACAATAAAAATGTATAGTATTGCCTTTCGAATGATAGCAGAAGAAGAAACCGAAGATTCTGTAGCACAGGAACCTCAACAGAGATCTATAAGAACGCACATGAGTTGCCGGAATCATTGTAAGCGGAAACAACTTTATTTTTAGTACATTTTATTGATTCAGTTGTGTTGCAGATTAATTAAAACTATAGGATAAAAATATTTGTTGGACATTTAGCAACGGACATTTAACATTCGCCGATTGAGCTCCTATTGATAAAATTTGTGTTATAAATAAGAGAATTCCTTTTTCCATTCCACAATACATTTTGCTCCGCATTTTGCCAAAATCTATTCAGCGCTTTCTTTATTCCTTAATAGAATGCGCGGGAATTTCCGGCTGCCCTTACATAGGGCTTACTAAAGTTTATACTTTCAGCTTATTTATACTTTTCGTCCTAAAAACAAAGAAGCAATACGATATTAATGTATAAAAGTAATTTCTTTTTATTAAAAGTTAAATTTACTTACATTTTGTTCAGCGCTCACTTAAAATTGCCTGGCGAAATATCTCGCAAAAAACTGTTGTGTATTCTCCCTTTTCTTTTGTTGTTGTTGTTAACAGGGGAAGTCTCGAAATATATAAATTAAACAAAAGGGGAGAGAGAACACCACCTTGCGGCACCCCTTGTTTTATTCTTCGTGGTCTAGATTTCTTGTTCCTAAATTTGACTGTTGCCTGTCGACCATTGAGGTAATTAGCGGTCCACCTCTTAAGGCCGGCAGGGAGCGGTGTCTCATCCAGATCTCGGAGGAGTGTGGCGTGATTGACCGTGTCAAATGCATTTGACAAGTCAAGTGCCACGAGAACCGTTCTATGGTTTGGTGGATGTTGATTCAAACCGTTGTTGATCTGCGTTGTAATGGCGTTCAAAGCGGATGTCGTGCTATGATTTTTGCGGAAACCATGTTGATGATCGGCCAATTTTAGATTTGTAACGAAGTAAGGAAGCATAATGGACTCTAGTAATTTCACTACCGGCGAAAGGAGGGATATCGGACGATAAGACTCTCCTAGGTTCGCTGGCTTCCCTGGTTTTAATAGGGGAACTACAATCGCTTGTTTCCATATCTCAGGTATAACGAAGGTAGTTAGAGAGAGATTAAAGAGAGCCGCTAAATAACTCTGTCCTTCGTGGCCAAGGTGTTTGATCATCTTCATGGCGATTCCGTCGGGTCCGATGGATTTTGAGGGTTTGGCCTTCATTATGGCTTCCTTAACCTCTGCGACTGAGACGGCAATGGGCGCAGTAGAGTGTTTGTGTTTGCGCGCGCGTCGGAAGGCTCTTCTCTTAGTCCTATCCGCAGGTGGATGCATTATAAACAGCCGGCAAAAGGAGCTCGCGCATTTCCTGGCGTCCGATTTGACGCTGTCGCCGAAAGCAATGGCGACCTTGTCTTTGTGTTTGGTCGGATTGGATAGGGCCTTGACAGTCGACCATAATTTGCCGACTCCGCCGGAGAGGTTGCATGTCTCGAGGTGTTGTTTCCACTTGGTCAGCTTGTGTTCGTTGACGATCCCACGAATTTCCGCATTGAGATCTTTTATTCTGGGATTTGCGGGATTGATGAGTCTCACTTGGTCACGTTCTCTTGCCATCGCCGCAGCTTCTGCCGGGAAATTCGGACGAATTTCTGGTATTCTGCCAGCAGGAAAAAAGCGGCATGAGGCTGAATCAATGATCTTGCGAAACTCTCTTTCGCCTTTGCGTACGTCCGTAGGAGTGGGTAAAGCAGCGAAGGAGCGCTCTGTATATTCAGTAAAGCGGTCCCAGTCCGCTTTGGTGAAGTTGATGTATGTTATTTTATCAGTCGTTATGAAGTCGGTCGGTCGTTCAACAGAGAGTAAAATGGGTAGGTGGTCTGAAGCTAATGTAAGCATCGGTCGCCAGATGACCAACTTGATAAGGACCGCGCTCGTTATGGAGATGTCTAGCGAACTGTGACAGTTACCTGCAACGCTGGTGGGGGCATCTCCATTGACTGTACAGAATGCTGAGTTATCTATTTGGTCTGCAATTGCGTGTCCTCTGCTGTCTGCTGGCAAGTTGGAGTGCCAGAGATCGGTTAGACGGTTATCGCCCCTTAGCAACGCACTAATGTCGGGATGATAATTTCTAGGACAACACGTGACAGGAGGAATATAGATGTTTATGATTTGCAGGTCGGCGTCTCCTGACCGGACTGCTATGCCTTGGCATTCTAAGGTAGAGTCCCTGGGGTCGACGTCAGGTGAAAATAGATTATATTGTACAGAGTGATGTGTAATAAACGCAAGGCCACCCCCAAGACCGCTGGGACGGTCTTTACGATGTACATTATACCCATCACAAGTTCGTAAGTCCGATCTCGTGTTCAGTTTTGTCTCTTGTATCGCGGCGATTTTGATGTTGTGCGTCTTCATAAAGTCAGTTATCTCCGCGATCTTTCCAGCTAATCCGTTACAGTTCAGCTGCAGAATTTTGAAGTGTGTAGGGGGAGACGGGGGACATACTAGGCGTGAGGGACGGATGCGTTTGCCTAGGTGGAGGTAGGCTAAGGCCTAAACTATGTCGCAGTCTAGAGTTGACAGCGCCATGGCCGATGTTGTCTGGCGTGGAAGGCGGCTGTGTACTGCAACATGGGGCTATGAACGAATCCGTCCAAAGGTTACCGTTTGCGAGCCCAGAGCACATAAGGGTGTGGCACAGGCCAAGGCAATTGTTGCACTTGACCGATGTCGCAGGCGTATTTAATCTTTGCCGACAAACGGTGCACGTAGTGAAAGGTACTAGGAGGTGGTGTTCCTGACCCACGTGCAGGCTGGAAGCAGGGGGGGGCATTAGGGGCAGAGACAGAGGGGACTGACGCTCGGCGATGCTCATACCTGACCTATTCCGGAGGGGATAGGAGTGTTGAGCGGCCTTGTGAGATGGAGACGCTGGTGTGCGTGAGCGACAGTCGGGAGTGGGTGAGAGAGAGTGGAGAGAGAGACAATGGAGCAACCCAGCTGCAAGGGTTTGCTCCGAGGATGACAATTTAAGGGTGGGACGGGACAGATTGGACAGGGTTACACTGAAATAACAGCCCTTGGCCGGGTAAAAAACCCCGGGTCATTGCGGTGCGATAGAACCGGCTGTTGTGGGAATGCCTTTTCTTTTCATTTGTGATACCTACTTTACTCGCCAAAACACTTTTCGCTTTTTCGAACATCGTTTAGAATAGGCGAAGAGCGAGAAGCGAACAAATACTTGCGGATTTTGTGTTCAGAATAAGGGAATAGGGAGAAGCGGAAAAATGCGTGCGGATTTTTCGTTTAGAATCGGGTTGAACAGTTTTTTGCGAGATATTTCGCCAGGCAATTTTAAGTGAGCGCTGAACAAAATGTAAGTAAATTTAACTTTTAATAAAAACAAATTACTTTTATACATTAATATCGTATTGCTTCTTTGTTTTTAGGACGAAAAGTATAAATAAGCTGAAAGTATAAACTTTAGTAAGCCCTATGTAAGGGCAGCCGGAAATTCCCGCGCATTCTATTAAGGAATAAAGAAAGCGCTGAATAGATTTTGGCAAAATGCGGAGCAAAATGTATTGTGGAATGGAAAAAGGAATTCTCTTATTTATAACACAAATTTTATCAATAGGAGCTCAATCGGCGAATGTTAAATGTCCGTTGCTAAATGTCCAACAAATATTTTTATCCTATAGTTTTAATTAATCTGCAACACAACTGAATCAATAAAATGTACTAAAAATAAAGTTGTTTCCGCTTACAATGATTCCGGCAACTCATGTGCGTTCTTATAGATCTCTGTTGAGGTTCCTGTGCTACAGAATCTTCGGTTTCTTCTTCTGCTATCATTCGAAAGGCAATACTATACATTTTTATTGTTAATTTATTTAATTTAACAGCTTTTTTATCAAAAACTATTATTTTTCATTCATTGATTACAAAAAGTAGTGCCAAAACAAGACAAAATAGCACACAGCTGAATTCGAAATCCCTCTTCGCCAATTTATCTGTTCACTAGCGAAAGAGAATTGGCGGAAATTTTCCTGGCGAACAAAAATTTCCACAAGGAAAGAAATCCGAGCGGATATTTAGAATCGGGCTGATAATTTGATTAAAAAAAACTTACCCAAACTCACGCATTCCAACAATGTAATGTTTACTTTTCATTCGTATGTCAAGTTTGTGTGTATGTCAGTCTGCCGACTGTTCGTGATGGCATTGCCAGCAGAATAACATAAAACTTAGATTTCAACGTTATCAACCGTTTCGTTTAAAATTAACGAAATAAAATTATTTCGATAATTTCTTTTCATTAATCAACGAAATATTATTTTGATAATTTCATTATCGTTTTTAGCGCAAAGAAATTATTTTGATAGTTGCCTAAACGATAAAAAACTGAATCGTTTCAACAGAAACGATGTGGACCCCAGCATTTTTCTTCATTCGCATAGCATGACCCAGGCAACAAGTACAACTCCTTATTTATCCTACTGACTGCTTCTAAGCCCCAATTCGCATGTGTCGTAGGGAAGATTAATGGGTTTAGGGACGAGTGTAATTTGGTTTTCGCGGGCCTTCTTTTACTGTTGAGGTCGTTATCCAGAAATCTTTCCAAAGTTTTGATGATGACAGTATGGAAAACGCTGATAAAGATGATTATGATGATTATTAGGTGGTCGCATGGAAAGATCTGATTGTTCTAATTTTCCTAGTATGTCAGTGAAAAGGAAATGACATCTGGCGCTACATACTGAAAAGTTTCGATTGGCTAAGTATAAAAAAAAAGCATGTATTTCGCTACAAATTTTCTCCTTTTTCTGACTTTTGAAAGTAGGATCGAAATGAATATGAATTCGCCTTAGCTCTTACGTTGTGTGATAATACAGTTTTAAGAAATGATACTACTTTCAAAACTTTGTATGTTTGTTTAATGGATGATATGAGAAGGATTTTTATTGATTAATATATAATCGATCGTATTAGCATTCCATCACACAACAACCAAAGCAAAAATTCATTTAAAAACTACAAGGCATTGGTACAGCATTTTGAATAATTTCATTCTAGAACACCAGAATCAGCTATAACAATCTTGCGCTTTGTCTTGCCAGTATTTGTGCCGAAATCTTGAATTTTCTTCACAACATCCATACCTTCGACAACTTTGCCAAAAACAACATGTTTACTATCCAACCACTCAGTCTTCTCGGTACAAATAAAAAATTGTGAACCATTCGTATTTGGGCCTGCATTCGCCATGGATAGAGTACCGGGACCTTCATGTTTCAATTTAAAATTTTCATCATTAAATTTGGCACCATAAATAGATTTCCCACCAGTGCCATTGTTATCGGTAAAATCGCCACCTTGACATATAAAATTCGGTATAACTCGATGAAAGCTTGAACCCTTATAACCAAAGCCCTTTTCTCCGGTGCATAAGGCTCGAAAGTTTTCACAAGTTTTTGGTACAACATCCGAGCGTAGCTGCAATTTGGAATACAAGATTCATTCAAGAACAATTGGATAATGAATAAATGTTTTTGTTTTGGTAAATGTGTAAAGAGGCTTGTACTTTATGCAAATGACGGGATTCCACTATTTTTTAGGTCCGCAATATCCCGGTACTTGTAATATGTTAGCAAGTACTAAATGTTTGATTTATTTATTTAATTTGCTCTGTTGACTGTGTTGTAAAGTAAGATAAGTTCCCATTTCCATTTGATAGATCGCGTAAAAAACCATTTCTTATTCTTAAAACATTTAAAAATTCTCTTTTTCGTTATATATGTATTTTGAATGTTCTTTACTTTGCAATCGATCGCGAAAATTTCGAGACTTAAAATCGAAAAGTTGGAATCCATATTACATACTACATTTTTTGCTGCAAGGAGTCAATTGAGCGAAATATTGTTTTTAAGAAATTTTTGATCTATCAATAATACTCGTAACAACGCTAATCAATAAAACAAAGACTTGTTATTATTCTAATAGAGTTCCAAAATTGAATTTTTATTCGCTCATTATAGAAAAACACTGTAGAGAATTATTTTGTATTGAACTCACGTCTCCAAATACTTTACTAGAAAGTTTGATGTACATACTGATTATTAAAAAATTTAAATGCGACAATGCTGTTCGAATGTTTATATAATTATTTCTTTACTAAAAACTTTTTGCTTTTTATATTGTATTTAGTATAGTATTTTAAAGTATGTTTTACAAATATGTATGTATATAATAATATACGCTTTTTAAAGCGCACCAGAATCGGCAACAACAATCTTCTTGCTTGTCTTGCCAGATTGTGAGCCCAAACCCTCAATAGCCTTAACTACATCCATGCCTTCGACAACTTTGCCGAAAACCACATGTTTATTGTCCAACCAGGCTGTCTTTACAGTACAAATGAAAAATTGCGATCCGTTGGTGTTGGGTCCAGCGTTAGCCATTGACAAAATACCGGGTTCAGTGTGTTTCAAGGTGAAGTTCTCATCAGCAAATTTAGTGCCATAAATTGATTTACCACCAGTGCCATTGTGATTTGTAAAATCACCACCCTGACACATGAAGTTGGGAATGACACGATGGAAACAGGAGCCTTTATAACCGAAACCTTTTTCGCCTGTGCATAAGGCACGGAAATTCTCAGCTGTTTTCGGCACAACATCGGGACGTAGCTGCAACACATTAATAATTTTATACAATGATTAATTAATTATTTTGTATTTTTTATTCTGGTCTTTTGTTAATATATTTTACGTTTTTTGCGGGTTAGTTGATACAATTCATAGGTACATTTAAATTTAGACACACACGTTCAAACATTAGCCAATTCCATATCACATCTAATATTAAATTTATATGTAGTATTAGCGTGTAGGTGTCTAGTATTCAGATCATTTTCCAACACACAACAACAATGGCATACAATCTATATAGCATAAAAAACATTCAACATACACATACTTAAAGGTGCCACAACATACATACTTTTGAGGAACACTGCACCATTTCAGTCCCACAAAAAATATTCTATATCTGTATATCTATTAAAAAATAATACATATCAACACTATACGACAAACTGTTTAGATTCTAATCCTGCTTACATATAGTAAGTGCTAACATAATTATTAGGGTGGCTTGGGAAAAAAGCTTCACTTGGCATATGAGTAAATTGTTCTTATTAAACCTGAATTAAAAATTGAATATTCAATATCCAGAGCGTAGTTGTGCAGGGTAATTGAAAGTTTTTCTTCAATGCGCTGCTAGTTACTTGGATATATGTCTTATACATGCCGATACAGTAGTTTTGCTTCAAGCAGGTTCCTGAATGTGCTAGCTGTGAGATTTTCGCCCTACGTTTGATAGAACGAATAGAAATCAGAGACCAATTTTAATTAGATGTATGTATATAAATGCAATAATATATTTCTAACAATATTATCTTAATACAAATACATCATTCCAGTTGCCCACAATCTCCGATAACAATTTTCTCAGCAGTTTTTCCCGATTGACTACCCTGCGCCTCAATACGTTTAACGACGTCCATTCCCTCGACTACTTGTCCAAACACAACATGGCGGTTATCCAACCAAGTAGTTTTTACAGTGCATACAAAAAATTGTGATCCATTCGTATTTGGACCCGCATTGGCCATTGATAGAATACCGGGTCCGGTATGTTTTAATATAAAGTTTTCGTCATCAAACTTGTTGCCAAATATTGATTTTCCACCAGTACCATTATGATGTGTAAAATCACCGCCTTGACACATAAAGTTGGGTATAACTCGATGAAAGCTTGAACCTTTATATCCGAACCCCTTTTCGCCGGTACATAGAGCACGAAAGTTCTCAGCAGTTTTAGGTACAACGTCTGTGCGTAGCTAAAAAGGATGATGTGTGAAACAATATTGTACAAATGGGATTATGAAAACCAGCCTGCTTGCTAATTATATACTTATGTGTCCTAACACAAATTTGGTTTTTAGATTATTAAGTTTTATATCTGCTTTGTTAAATAAATTCTCTTTATAAATTGTACATACCAAAAAAGTACATGCAAATTCAATACAACAACCACAGATATTTAATTATACGTACTACATTCATATCTCGTTTTAAACTATATTTTTTGCAAAATACACATGCTATTTAAATACATATGGACATCATCAAGCATGTATTACGTAAGCCTATTTTAATAACGCTAAGAGGTAAGTTATACAAAGAAAATAATAAATAAAATTGTGACTAATGTTGCACCCACCAAAAATCCCAACAAAATTTCGATTAGTTTGTAGCTCCCAAAAAGATTACCAAAAACAGGATTGAGCGTGTTTTATAAAATGTGCGAGCCCAACCTTAAAACAATTATTGAATTTTTTCGCATTTCCCGCCTTTTCATAAAACTGCATTTTTTTAGGTACCATTGTCATAGGGTACCAATAAACGATGAATACAGTTCTGGTTAGACAGGGTTAAACTCCCGTTTGAAGAACTTGATGACGATTCTCAGTGATCGGGCAGAGCCAAGCACTGTTAACAAAAACATAGATATGGGCATGAAATCATGCAATCTAGAACAACACCAAAATTCTGGGACAAAATTATTGACCCTTTTTTGTTTTAAGAAAACGATCTTATGCATATTGAATTTCAAGAAAATCGGTTAACTCTGTCTGACTAATGTATTCAGATTGTACCTACCCAACCTACTCAATGTATAGGCATGCATGGCTCACATTTAAGGCATATGACTTTGTATTAACAGCCAACACAACCGAAGTAAAAAAAAAAAAAATGGTCATTTACGGAATGCATTGTAATTTGTTCGAATGTTGCATTATTTAATGGTTTGCCCTCAAAAGGGTCGTTTATTTACAGACATTGGCAGGACATTGTGAAAAAGGATGTGTAGTTTTCGTAGTAATGTACATACATACTCGTATATACATAAATTCAAATCTGGCTTAAATGAATGACAAATACCGACAGAGGTTATATGCATGCCTACCATTAGGATGCGCCCTCCGTATCTGTACAAAAATAAATTTATGTTGAACTACAAAAAGATGCCATTTTGAGGAGTTTCAACATAAAGTTCAAGTGTAAGTTTGGCCCTAAGTGAAAGGTTATACATATCTCCTTATCAATTGCGGAAGGTGCTTTCAAGTACTTTGAAGGTAATTAAATGTACATACATAGGAGTTGCTATATCTATGATCTATGTATGAGCGGATGAGAGGCTATATTTTTGCAAAAGTTTAATGCATTTGCTAGTTGTTAATGGATCCATGTGCCCTTCTTCGTACACTACTAAAGATATTCCATGATCAAATTGTTAAAAATGTGTCTACTGGAGCCGTTGAGTCTGCGCACTGTTCAGGTTGTTATAACTTTGTTATGTTATAGTTTGTCTCAGGCAGTTTTAGGGTCCAAAGCGCAATAGTATTGCGCTGCACTAAAAGGTACATCGGCATATCGAGCCCTGTGCGCAAAAAAGACGTAAGAGCCAAAAAGAAAATTTTACAGAAAGTTTTTTTAATTTATTTCACATTCAGTTTATGCATTGCCGTGAAATTATGCTTTTCTTTAGCCCAACCTATATAATGCAATCAATTTAATTTTTATATATGTAATAAAAGCATAAGTTTTGGCGCATACGTCTGTTTTGCCCAAGCTATGAATCAAAGTTTTTCTTCCAAATTTCCAATAAACTTGGTATTGTATTTAATAAAATATAGCAAAAGGGACTTTTATGTCTAAAGTGTTTACCCAATGGTGTACACATTTATAGTACACGGCTATTTTTATTTAAACTTGCTCCTATGATAAAAATCCATGTACATTTATGTTTATACCCAACAAGCTCTTCTATAATTGTTTTTGAAAAGAACAACAAAAGATATATGTATACACAAAACATTAGCAGTTTTCAATTTATTTACATATATTAAGGTTATAGGAAAGTGTTCATAAAAATTAATATTTAAATATTTAAACTGTAAACTTAATGTTTACATAAAAAATCCTGTTTGTCAAATTTTTCAACATTAAATATTACAAATGCTTTTGGAACGTGAGAATAGCACGAACAGAAGCCAAAAGTATACCTTCTATAATTTGACAAAAATCGATCAAAATTGAAGCATTTATTATACTGCTATGACTAATACAACAAAAATTTCATTTATACAGTTACTCACCTAAGTAAGTACACACCCTTTTTTGGCAATTCTCACTAATTTTGGCTTCAGCACATTTATTTTAACTTATTTCCTATAAGAAAGTAAAACTGTAAATTATATTTTAAAAATGTATGAAAAATTGCTGGGGACTTTAGGATTTTCCTCCATATAAATTTAAGAATGTAATTTTTTTTATTTGAAAAAATAAAAACAATTCTCTTAAGAAAAAAAAATTGCCAAAAATCAGCAAAATTTCTTACGGACTTAAGACTTACACCTCATGATAATGAAAATGAACGGGCTACAAATCTGCATACCCAAAAAGGGAAATTTTTGAGGAAAAATTGCATGAAAATTCGTCGATTTTTTCAAACATTTTCAAAATATAATTTATAGTTTTAGTGTTAGATCGCGACAAACTTTCTAATAGAAAACTAGGTAAAATAAATTTCCTGAAACCAAAAATGGTGAATATTTCTAAAAAGGGGTGTGTACTTATTTATGTGATAAACTGTATATTTTTAGAAGAAAACTTTATTTCTTTACAACTTTTTTTATAGTTTTCAATTTCGTTTCGCTTATTTAACACTTTGAAACATTTGTTACGACAAATTTTCGCTTTGAAAAGTTAATTTTATTTTTTAGTTTATTTACTTTGCTTGTTAAGTATCCACAAATACTTATCAAAAATGGGCGCGGTCATTGATATAGTAAAATATCCTGAACACTTCAAATTGGAAATAAAATTTAAATGGATAGCATAATAGGCTTATCAAACAAAGAGGTGTTTATAATTTGAAACCAAGTAATTTTATTTTAAATTGAGCATAAACTGGATCACATCATTCTACACTGAAATAAATCAATAATTTGGTATCAGGACACATATCCATCTCTTTTAAAGCGTTCGACCATGACTTTGCGATACAATGCCATTTACAACTTGTTCACTCAAGGTCACATGGTCATTTTTTAAAACATAAACGTTCATTGAACATGTGCATGATATATCCATACATATTCACATTCCCTGATGATATGAGGAACTTTTCTAATTCAGCTTATGGTGTATATAAAAAACGGCATTTAATTCGGTACATGGGCAATGGAAAATTACCTAGTAGTATGGTAACTAATCTCACTCTTCTAAAAATCTTACAAGCACACAACAAATCAACACACATCGGAACTTAAGTAAATATATATACATGCGAGTTCACTCGACTGCAAGGCTGCCACATTAATTCATTTGAACTGAAAGTGGTACTTTTTGGTCCACTGGTTCTACTAGGAAGGCACTATTTGTTAGTAGTATCGTAACTAATCTCCCTCTTCTTAGAACCTTACAAGCACACAATAAAACTCAACACACATCGGCACAAGTATACATGCGAATTCAACCCCTGCGGTTTAGAATATGCTCAAGGTAGGCTTACCGGTTGTAAGAGGCGACTAATATCCACGGTAATTGTTTCCTTTAGGAGACAACTGCTAAAACACGTCCGAAATTATCGGGAAAGGTATCAAAAGACGCGTTTTGACCTCGGTAACAATAATCCGTTTTGTTTCAGTGAAGAGATATTTGCCATCAAAGTTGAAAATTTTCCTTCATTTTCATGTGGTTGTTGTAATCACAGATTAGGGTGTACCGAAACCGTTCTGCGCAGAAATACTGTGGCACGCGTAGCCGGTGTTGGACCGGCTAAGGGTTATTTTGAAGCGCGGCCGAAGGCCGCCTACGCATAAAGGCGTTCTGCACACAAATACCTTGGATCAAGCCCCCTATTGGGGATCACCTGGGTCATTTTTGGGTTTTTCGCGAATAACTTTTCACTGAAACAAAAAATTGAAAATCCACTTTCGGATTGTTGATACCGAAGTCTAAACGCGTTGTTTGATACCTCTCCCGATATTTTTGGACATGTTTTAGCAGTTGTCTCCTAAAGGAAACAATTACCAAAAGTTATTCGCAAAAAACCCAAAAGTGACCCAGGTCCGATCCCAAATAGAGGACGTGTTTTAGCAGTTGTCTCCTAAAGGAAACAATTACCAAATATTTTTTTTGTATTGGATCATTTTCAAAAACTTTTTAGGTTATTAAAGGTAATTAATAGAATTGATAACGGCAACGCTTGTATGCATATGTGTTTGAATGCCTGATTGAAACAAATGTGGAAATATGAAATGCAACTTCTTTTATCGTCCCTTGGAACATAGAAAAACACGTGCCATCACTGTCCGATAACCAGTTTTCTAGATAAATTCCAGGCTGAATAAAAGCAGTTTAAAAAGTTGGCACTTTCGACCATACCCATAAAAGCAAGCTTATATTATCTATAGATACTGGCTGATATTGATATAAAAAATTCAGTGAAGTCATGGATGGGGAACTTAACCCGAAAGCTTGGCGTCATCGGCCACCACATTTACAGGCAATCACACAAACCCCCATTCGAAATCTGGCAAAGGCAAACCAAACGTACATACGTGTACATACATATATTAATTTGCAATCGTACGCGCACCCATATAGAGAAATTGCACTGTGCCACCGACCCGCACACATCTACAACCAAGATATCAATGAATTTGTAATAATTTGATGGTGACTTTTGCATTCCGTAATTTAACTTAACCTCAAATTATTCAAATCTGCACCAAAAACACTAAACACATTCATATTACTCACGATAGCAAACATACTACACTTAGCATACCTCCATTATAATATGCAAAATGAAAATGTTTCTGTTTCAGTAGTTGATGTTCCTTCTACAGTTTGCGTTTTTATTAACTTTTCACTTACCTCCATAACAATGCGGCCAAGAGGCTGTCCGTCAGCAGTCATATCAAAAAATACACGGGGAAGACCCATTTTGCCTTTACTGCTTTTATTACTAAAGAAACGAACACCAGGAAATCCTATTTGAGACTGAAATTGGGAATGGAGCCGGTCGACTTCGATTCCGGTTTGTAGAAAATTCGATTTTTTTGCCAAGATGGCGAGCGGTCGTTGCTGGCGGCAGCAGCTTCGTACCAGTGTTGCCGTTGCACCAAAAAGCGCCATTTCCACTCGATAACAACACGTGGATAGTGATATTGTCTACTAATATGTCAAGATAGCCTAAAGTGAGTTATGTTACTCAGCAGTCATGCACAAAATAATCAAGTTTTAGCGTAAAGCGCACAATTTTGTAGTTGCCGGCAACTCCTGTTATTACCTAATCCACTTTTTAGAGATGGAAGAATCGCTGTCGACTATAGTTCTTATATCTTATATCACTAACAGTGCTGATATTTTTTGTTCCTTAATCTGTTGCGTTAGACGCCCACATAGTATGCTTTACTCGGCAGACTTTTTAGTCAATCATGCCTATTACGGTAATCGACGGATGCCACATCCGCGAATGCCATCCGAGTCACACTCCCCTCGCTTGACTAAGTTTACAGTATTACCAGTAATGATTCATTTATGTTTGGAATAAATAAATTTGGTAATTGTTTTCTTAAGGAGACAACTGCTAAAACACGTCCGAAAATATCGGGAGAGGTATCAAACAAAGCGTTTTTACTTCGGTATTAACAATCCCAAAGCGGATTTCCAATTTTTTGTTTCAGTGGAAAGTTATTCGCAAAAAACACAAAAATGACCCAGGTCCGATCCGAAATAGGGGGCTTGATCTAAGGTATTTATTTGCAGAACGCCTTTATGCGTAGGCGGCCTTCGGCCGCGCTTCAAAAAAATAACCGTTAGCCGGCCCAACACCGGCTACGCGGTCCACAATATTTCTGCGCAGAACACACTTTTTGCACTTTTCGGTACAACCTAATCTGTGATTACAACAACCACATGAAAATGACAGAAAATTTTAAACTTTGATTGCAAATATCTCTTCACTGAACAGTTGATTACTAGCAAGCATAGTGAACGGTAGTGCGCTTACAGTCAATATATATTTACAAATTTCCTTTTGATCGATATTCGTACTTACAAAAAACCAAAGCACGTGTTATAACTTTTCGTTCATTGTAATTTTACTCAACGAATAAGTTCACAAAACTTTGCAGAATAATTAAAACCCCAATTATGGGTGAACCTCCGGACAGAGGCAAAACAAACGCTAACATGCCCATGTTGAAATGGGACAATAGCAAGGCATCAAATTTCACCCACAATGTACCTATATACTTGATAATGACAAGAACAGACACCGGTGAAACACTAACAAACATTTCCCCATTCTTAATCAAAAAAGCGATCGACGCCACATGTGGTAGCGAAGTCGAAGAATGCAAAAAAACTAGAAGTGGCCAAATCTTGATCAAAACCAAAAATAATTTGCAAGCTAATAGACTTACGACATTAGTACAACTAGGCAACAAAACAAATATTGAAATCACCCAACACCGAACCCTCAATCAGTCTAGAGGTGTTATATACTGCAACGACCTTAGAGGCTTGACAGAAGAAATCATCCTTTCGGAACTAAAATCACAAAACGTCATCGATGTCAAAAAAATTTTAAAGAAAGTAAACACTGATCTCGTCGAAACGGGTCTAGTAATAGTTACCTTCGGGACAACCACATTGCCAACAACACTACGAATCGGATATGAAAGAGTAAATATCCGACCATACATCCCTCTACCACTGAAATGCAAAAGCTGCCATAGGTTCGGCCACATCGCATCTATTTGCAAAAATGAAAAAACCTGCCAAAAATGCTCAAATACCTATCACCTCGACGACGATATGGAAGAACAATGTACAAATAATGACGCCTGCATTAACTGCATAACACAACACCTAGAACCAAACAATCATCCTGCTAACGACAAAAAATGTCCCATATTCCTACAACAGAAAGAGATCCAGGCAATAAAGACCATACAAAAAGTCGACCATAAAACTGCGGTAGCTATTTACAGAGAAAAACACCAGCACAAACAACAACAATACTCAGCAATAATGCGCAATAACCACCTAAACTGTCAAACAGCAGCCACAATGAATGGAAACGACGTACCTGTAAAACAAGCAAGCACCAACAATGCACAAACAATAACACCACAATTACCAAAACCCATCACAGAAAGGCGCGAGCAAGTGACCTTCTCCGACCTACCCAGCGAATCTGAGTTTGAATCCGAACCAGAACCAAACCAAACTAACTCTACAAAAGCTTCGGCTTCAGCCACAATACTACCTACAAAAACATCCAAGCGGCTGAGAACTCAGCTGAAAAGAATCAATAGCTCAAAAAACAATAATCAATCAAAACGCCCCAATTGTAACACTCAACGCTCTAAGCGCTAGCACCACATAGTTAACTAGCTTTAAAGTTATTTTAAGTCTATTTTAATATAGGAACAATGTCTCTTAAAGTAATTCAGTGGAACATAAACGGTTATGTTAACCACTATAATGAACTCCTCATCCTAATTAAAAAACACAATCCACATATAATATCTCTTCAAGAAACTCACATACACTCCACAAATAATATCCCAATCCCTATCAATTTCTCCTTTTTGCACAAAAATCAGTCTGCAACTGCGTACGGAGGCGTTGCACTTCTTATTCACAATAAAATTCAATACGAAGAAATTAATGTAAACTCGCAGCTCGAATCAATATCTGCAATAGTTCATTCTAAAATTAAATTTCACATTTATTCAGTATACATCTCACATAGCATGCGGCTTACTGCAGCAGAACTAGTCAACACTTTCGACTCAAATCAAGTACCCAGCCTAATTACTGGTGATTTCAACAGTTGGCATCAAAAATGGGGCTCTACACGCAACAACTCTAGGGGAAGAGTAGTCGCGAACTTTTTAGACAATTCTGATTTTACCATCCTTAATGATGGCTCCGCCACCCACTTCAATACACACAATACTTTCTCCCATTTAGATCTCACTTTTTGTTCCCCCCAATTAGCGGTCGATGCAAAGTGGAAGACTAACGAATACTTACTGGGAAGTGATCACTACCCTATAGTAACAACACTATTCCATTCTTCTTACCAACCACAGGCTATCACAAAACCTAAATTCCTTACAGCACACGCGGACTGGGACAAGTATTATAATCTCACAGAAAAACTCACCAAGGAGATACCAACAAGTGAAAATATCAACAAAGAGGCCGCAAACATGCAAAAAATTGTAATAACGAGTGCCCACTTCTCCATACCACAATCCTCCAGTAATTACCCAAAAAAAACGGTACCATGGTGGAATAAAAAGCTAGAAGACCTTAAGCAACATAAAAACTACCTATGGCGAGAACTTAAACGTTCTATCACTAACGAGAACATAATAAACTATAAAAGATCCACATCTAAACTAAAACGAGAAATTAAAATTGCCAAAAGAGATTCATTATCCACATTTACCTCTGACATTAAACCCACCACCCCCTCGGGAAAGGTGTGGGCGAACATTAGACGGTTTTGCGGACTGAAACCCCGAATAGGAATCCACTGCCTAACACACGACAATTCAACTAAACTGGATAGTTATGAGATTGCCAATACTTTCTGTACTTATTGGTCAGAACAGTCTGACGACTCTTACTTTCCCGACACATTTAGATCTGCAAAGGAGTCTTTCTATACAAACACACAAAACTACATAACTGACGACAATGCTGATGAAATCGAAAAGGACATTTCCTACACGGAATTATGCATGGCTCTAAACAAACTTAGGGGAAACACTCCGGGTTTCGATAGAATCACATATGACATGATAAAGCAACTATCTCCTATAGCAAAAATACGTTTAACCTCGTTATATAATAAAATTCTCCAAAGTCACATACCGCAAATGTACAAAACGAGCACAACAATTCCCATTTTAAAACCTCAGAGTAACAAAACATCCGTTCACTCGTACCGACCAATATCACTAAACCCAGTAATTGCAAAAACCTTAGACAAAATTATAGCGAACAGGCTATGGTGGTTTCTTGCTAAAAACAAACTACTTAATAGCCATCAAATGGGCTTCAGAAGAGGGAGATCAGTTACTGACAGTCTAATATATTTAGACTTCATGATAACAAACTCCCTATCGTCTAAAAAACATATTTCAATAGTATCGTTAGACTTTGCGAAGGCATTCGACAGAGTTGGTCCACATTCCGTTATAAATCAGCTACAAGAATGGAAGGTGGGAAAAAATATAGTAAACTACGTAGCAAACTTTATGAAACACAGGAAAATTAAAGTCAGAGTGGGTAACAGATATTCTAATACAGCAAACCTTTACAATGGAATCCCCCAGGGATCGCCACTCTCAGTCGTACTCTTCCTAATTGCTTATAACAAGTTAGCTAATATCATATCAGCATACAGGGAACTATCGTTCTGTGCATACGCAGACGACTTCCATATCATAGCTCAACTCGACCAAGAAAAAAACCAAACTATCAACATAAACTCGATCATAAATGAAATTTCACAATGGTGTGACTATTCTGGCGCAGAACTATCCTTAGGTAAATGCAAGCATCTACACATATGTAGGAAAAGAAATTGCAAATGCACTATACTAGCTAGCAACATATCCCTTACCGAGGTAAATGAGCTCAAAATACTAGGAGTCACATTAAATTCTAAATATAGATGGAACTCGCATATAGATAATTTAACTCTGTCATTAGAAAATAGGTTGAAAATCATAAAATGCCTATCAAGCTGCAAGTTCAACTGCAACGTTAGTTCCCTTATTTCAGCAGTAAAAGCACTTATCATATCTAAACTTAACTACGGTATATTCCTTTACGGATATACAGCGGAAAAGAATATCAAAAAACTCCAATTAATCCTTAACTCAGCAGCGCGCTTAGCCCTGGGAGCCTTCCGAACCACTCGCATCTGTAATATTATGTATGAAGCTAACTTAAATACAGTAAAAAACTACAGGGACACCACTACAGCGAACATATTCAAGAACCTCATTACATGCCAGGACACACCTATCTATAGCATTATTAACAACCTTACAAATCATATACACACCCATAACCCAGAACCTGTTATATCCAAAACAATTAACCAATGCACTCTTCTCCATATCCCATACTCCTCAGAACCTACACTTACCGAAAATCCCCCACCCTGGAAATTCCCTACATCCAGTATCGTTACCTCTATGCGAACAAACAACAAGGCATATACTTCAACGGCTGTATACCAACAGCTATTTTCTGAAATAACAAATAAATATCAAGAATACAAGTTTATTTTCACCGACGGTTCTAAATCAAACCAATCCACCACATTCAGTATCACAACAAAATACGAAGTTATTTGCAATTCCCTACTACCAAAATACTCATCTGCATTCTCTGCTGAAATTATAGCTATTTCCAATGCTCTACTTCTTTACAAAGATATACATGGTAAATATGCTATTTGCTCTGATTCGCTCTCTTCATTAGACTCTATATCCAACCTACAAAACAACGAATACTACGCTAACAACATAAGACGACTAATCACAGAATACTACCCCAAATTCATACTGATCTGGATACCCGGCCACTCAAACATCCAGGGAAATGAACTAGCTGACCAAGCTGCAAAGTCTGGCCACCTAGCTCCGCTTGCCGCTACCCCAAATTACAACATTAGGGACATAAAGAGGAGCATCTCATCTTTCTATAGAGAAATCCACAAAAACTCATTTACAAAAACATCTACATGGTACCAATACATAAACAGCAATGAGATCAACGTAAACATATTCACTCGAGACATAGACAACATTCACCGACTTGACCTAATAAAATTTATACGTCTCCGATTAGGCTACTCAAAGATAACTCACAGCTATCATTTAGACAACCAACCCCCAAAGGACTGCCACTTTTGCAACTCCAGAGTTCTTATCACTATCCCACATCTACTATCCGAATGCCCATCCTTCCAAACACAACGTACCCGAGCCTTTTCCAATAACAACCCGTTAACATTGTTATCAACCCCAAATGCAGAAAATATCTCTAAAATCACATCTTACTTGAAATCGACTCGCCTCTACTATGCTATTTAAAAAAAAAAAACAAAAAAATTTAATAGTTCAATAAAATTTAATATACCTAACTATCACATAATTTCAAAACATTCCTTTAACTGACATTGTGCCTATATATGTACATTCTTGTAAATATGTAAATACACTTGTAAAAAAATCTAAAGTTTCGCGAGCTGAAGGCCTTAGCAGCCATTGCTCCTATTAATACTGCTAGCTTGTAATTTTAATTATAAGATAGCAATCAATAATAATAATAATAATAATAATCTCTTCACTGAAACCAAAACTCGAAAATCCGCTTCCAGATTATAGTTACCGAGGTCAACACGCGTCTTTTGATACCTTTCCCGATAATTTCGGACGTGTTTTGGCAGTTGTCTGCTAAAGGAAACAATTATCATAAATTTAAGGAAAAATGGGCTGCATTGCCATTTATTTAAATTTAAATGGAGTGGAAAATAATGCTGCATGTGTCAAACAGCTAGTAAGGGATGGACCACCAACCGTTTTCGAGCTTACCGACTTCGAGTAAGTGGAATGAAAAATTAAGTAACGCAAGTAAGTAAAAAAAAATCTGCGGATTAGGGGGTTAGAATAAGGAATGAATATTTCTTGATCTGAATATATAAAGATAATAAACTTCTCCGGTTGTTGGGCAGCAGAAATTTGCAACTTCCTCTTCAAATGAAATGTCAAAATACGCTTTCGCCCTAAACGTTTTTATATCACTGAACACTAAAAGCCTATTCACACTATACCAAATTTATCGGCCGACCCAAACAGTTGGATTTGCAGCCCGATGTCGGTCTATTACAACAGCAACATCAATATTTATCCTTTACACCGTTTTGAGTACATGAGTTGAGCAATCGTGTATAACACAGCCCAACCCGACTAAATAAGTTTGACCGGCTCTTTGAATAGACTCTTGAGGTAAGGACCCAACTAGCGACACCACATGACACGACTAATAGTCCAATTACCCACCGACGCACGTGCGAAGTACGTGTCAGCTTACACGACCTGTCTTATGAGAGTGCCATGTAAACGAACACTCTCCGACGTTCAGTTTTTCCGTATACGTAGAACGTTCCGTAGAAATCAAAGAAATTTTGATTTTTTCCGTAAGAACGTGTCAGCTGATTGCTCTCTCATATGACAGTGTTGCCTATTCATACGTGTGTATGCTGGTTATGGATCGTTTGCAGTTACTTTACAAAAATACCTCAAAATACCTTTGAAATTTTCGTAATAACGTTGAAATAACCTGAAATTACGATATTAAGTTGTTGCTTTTAAATAAATTGACTGGCTATAATTATTCAATATTAATTTCGGACACTCATAATAGGAAAAATTAAAGTTTCAAAAGTACACGTTTGAGTTAGCATGCATGAAAACTGATCAATGTCAACATTGTATTGAATGTAAACAACAGAAAATGACTGATTTCTCCGTTGGCGCCACGGGCATAAAGCTGCCTGGCGACACGCAAGCATATGCTGCTGGTAGCCATAGCAACGGGTGGTTACCATAGCAATCGGCGCGAACGACGGGTAGTCGTGCTCACACGTACTTGTTGTCGGCTTTCGTTGATGAAAATCAAAAATTTTATCTTTTTTCGCTTGACCGCCAAAACAACTGCAGTTACAAGCAATAAAAAATCGTCATCCGATGACATGTTTACGTACGCACGCTACGATTTTTCAATACAAATGGCGCTTGATGCTTGTATGGTAGCCGGGCAAACGACAATCACCCGATACGCACCCAACCACCCGTTGCTATGGCTACCAGCAGCATATGCTTGCGTGTCGCCAGGCAGCTATAGGAAGAGCCAAGTAATCAGCACAAACGTAAAAGTACAAAACAAGGCAACTCTGAAGGTTACCAATTGTTATTTTGCATTTTTTCCGTTTCTAAATAACTTAACTTGGCAGCATTGTTTTCCTGCTGGACTCCCAAAAGGATATTTTTCGATTATTACAAAAAACAAATATAGAACTTTTCAACAGACAATCTACTGTATTTTCTTTACCTTTTCGAAATAAAAGTATAAAATATAGCATTAATCATAATATTAATGAATCTTCAGTTCACGGAAGGTTTTCGTATTCAAATTTGAAGGCAGCGAAAGTAAAAACACAAAAATTGTAATAAAAAAGGCGAAGTTTGAGGAAAATGATTCATTTTGACCTTCAAATATGTTTCTCCATAAATAAATAACATGCGTTTTATTTAAATCAATAAAGTAAAGTCTAAGTAATCTATATCTCACGCAACATGCCCATGGGTCCCGAACCAGTTTATCAACCGACAACCGTGTCTGTCTCATATGAGCCGCGGCCAGGAAGAAATAATGGAAACCGTTCAGTAATAAATAGATTAATAAATACTCCACGAATTCAGGTGATGGTTATTTTTTTATAGTATAAACATCAAATTAGTTTCTTTTAAATATATTTTAAATTTCAATACCAGTACATCTTACTTGCCTTTGGGCTTATTGCTGTACCAATTGGAATTGCCCTTCTACTTAGCGCTATTGCAACTATTCGTGAGTTTTTGGATGCAAAGCCAACTGAAGATGTGGTAACCGAAGAGCCTGTGGTCACTTGCTATCAAATGCCAATTTTATTATCTATCATTGGCTCACTTTTTACAGCAACAGGACTATTTTCACTTGGTAAGTATGAATTTAAAATATTACTGTAGTCTCATTTCCATGAAACCCGGGTCAACGTATTGGAATGAATCGGGGTTTAACGTACCAAGGGCTGTTAATTCAAAGTTCATGATTGAAATAATGGTGGCTCCTTAATCTAAGCAAAACGTCCAAAAGCTGTGCATTTCTCTCACGGGAAGTTTTCCAAAGTTTCAGAATGGTCAATAAAAATAGAGATTAGTAAATACTCTTACAGACTAGAGTAATTCCGGTATGGGCCCTGCTGTTCTAAAAATGAATGTTGAGTAATCCTTTTGCGGTACACTAACAAACCTGCTCAAAAGACCACATAATAGACAACGTCTAGTGTGCGGAGTTTTCTAAACTTCATCCAATTGATCTCACATTTATGAGTAAACATTGTTTTGCATACTTTTAGGCGTGTATATAACAGTTAGCGACTGTCGCCGTAATTGCAATTGTAAATGCCAATTATTTGATAAGAAACACTCACTTGCTAGACAGTTGCAAAATGCAGGTGGTTGTGGTGGTGAAGGTATAATAGCATTGAATCCCTCAACGGATCCACTTGTATCACATACGCAATATGCACCAGTATCAGAATTAACACACCGATGCGATGAAGAGGAACGTCGAAATTTGATGCCCGATAATAAAGATTGGTGAGATAGTTTATTCGTCACGGTTTTGTTTGGTTATTTTGCTTTTTATTATAGTCTCAGTAGTGCTGAAGAATCAGATCGTATGTTGGAACCCGATCCACGTATTGTATTGCGACCAATGGGACGTGTCGATGACGCTTAAGTCAGGTCTTATTGTGGCAAGTAACTTATGGATTGTAATGACTCTGTTTGCTCGTTTTATGTAAGGCAAGCGTGAACAATGTGAAAATAAGAAAGTATCAATGTATGGAGTAATATTACTTAATATTAGTTCGAATTCAATTATAGAATCTCTCTATATACATATTTTCGTGT
Organism: Merzomyia westermanni; assembly: GCA_949987695.1. Taxonomy (NCBI): domain Eukaryota; kingdom Metazoa; phylum Arthropoda; class Insecta; order Diptera; family Tephritidae; genus Merzomyia; species Merzomyia westermanni. The sequence goes on from OX465290.1 coordinate 76,840,617, forward strand.
ACCTACGATATAAATATGCTTTAACTAAGCTCTAAAAACATTATTTTGCAAGGTCCGATGTCGTTTCTGAACCCGCTATCTTAGAATATTAAAATTTTACAAAATAGTGGAAACTAATTTTAAACGGTATTTATCTAATGTATGCCATAAATATCATGTTCATATGCAGCTGGGGATTAGTCAATTTAAAGTGTAGTAGTTTTTGGACATCTGACTGTTTTGCAAAGATATCGCGACACGGAAATTTGGACACGAATGATTAGTATTTATTTTTTCCGTTTTATTTATTCAATGAAATTGTACATTAACGTAGAGAAAAACATAAAATTAAATATTTACATACATTAATATTTAACCGCGCTTAGAAGAAAACTTCAGCAAATAGTTGAACACGCACATATATGTAGACATTTAAAAACATTCGAATGCATAATGCAAAAACTAATGTAAATCAATGAAATGAGTCTATTTATATCTCGTAAAATTAAGTACTTAATTTTCTTATTATAAAAGTTAAGTTTGCAGGGGAACGACTACACATGTACATATATGCATGCCTACCAAAAAATTAGATCTAGATGTATAAGAAAAGTTCTCAGATCTTATCCATTATTATCTATTTTGCGCTCAATGAATTTGTCCTACTCACATGCAAGCATACTATAATATACTCGTATTGTTCTGTTTTAAGTATTTTGCTTTATATTAATAAAATAACGCAATTTCTGATTTCCATCGAATTACATTGTCTTATTTACGTCGAAAAATTTTAGCATCAAATTTAAAATCATTGGCAAGCTTTACATCAATTGTCCACCGACTCCAAACGGTTCTTAAACCATTTTGGGTACGCCGAATGCGTCGAAATATTTAAGCGCTGCTATCGGTAACACAATAACATATTTTTGGCGATTCCTGCCCAATAGGACCCACACTGGCCTGACCAATTAATGATGATCTTCAGGTCAAAGTAGAGTAAAGTAGTTGTGAGAATTTGGTGCTAAATTGGTATTGTCCTGCTAAAAAAAATATATTTTTTTGATTTTTTTTTATAATTTTTCCGGTCAATTTGTTTTTGTAGTTGTGTTTGATTTTAGGCTTTTTTGACCATTGTGTTCAAAGGTGCATTTTTATATTTTTTATTTAGCTAAGTATAGATTTGTCTCCTGACTCCTAGTATTCAATTAGATTCAAGTTATTTTTTCGGTTTGTAAACCAAACATAGACTCTTTATTGAAACATACTTTTCCAAATTCAATCTTTATAACTGCTGTGGTTATGTATGCCAATGTATAAACTTTCAACGTATACATTGTAACTATGTGATACATATAAACACATCAAAAGTTGTACAAGTTATAAATGGGTTGTTTAAAATTAAAGTAAGGATATTTAGAAATAGAAATATTTGTAAGTGAGCATATAAAATCCGTGACATACACAAACATACTGGTCTGAACATACCGGATGAACTTCTAGGTTAAATGCAATTTTAATCTTCAATTGTTTCTATTTCTTCTACATCGTCGTCATCTTCTGCTTCTGCTTCCTCTATGTGCTCGTTCTCTTCCATTTGTTCGTTTTCTTCATCTTCTTCGACCTCTTGTTCGTCGTCCACAACTTCAACTTCAGCATCGGCTTCTTCTTCTTCTGCCTCCTCTGTTTTTGGCTCTTGTACGGCTTCAGTTTTAACCACTTCATTCTTAACCTTGACATCACTGACTTCACTCTTTTTATCGGCATTTTTGCCGGACTCTTTTGCCTTGCTCTGACTTTTGTTCGTTTGCTTCTCCTTTTCATTTACTTTCTTTTCCTTATTTTTATCTTTTTCCTTTTCGTCTTTCACTTTCTTTTCTTCTTTATCTTTCTCCTCTCTATCTTTGCCGGTCTTGCCATGCTTATCCTTATCTGCATCCTTACCATGTGATCTATATTGTTCAAAGAAGTTTATATTAGGTTGATAAGACATTAAAATGTGTTTGATTTTATTACCCTTCCGATTTGTGATCTTTGTCACGATTGAAATATGGCGATACGCGAGTGTAAATCAGTGATAGGGTGCTGTATTGATCTCTGTACTTGCGCTAAAATTAGAAGAAACGGAATATGTTGAGTGACATTTTCTTATTTTAACTTAATAATACTTAATATCGTTTCACACTTACATTTAATGCAGTAAAATCTTGATTCGTTGTAGATAGTTTCCGATTTAAGCTCTTAACTTCTGCTTGTAAATCTTTGATTTTATGGCCAGATCTAGTATGGTCTCTTTGTATTTCTGAATGTTGTTTACGCAGATCGTTATACAATTTTTCCAAATCGCCATAATTTTTCTCAGTGCGTTTAATTTGCTCCAATAATTTACCAACATGAATAACGATTCCATTGTAGTTGACTAGACCTAATAAATTGCATTTTAAAAGAGGAGAAATATAATTGATAACCAGTAAGAAATATATTTATCCCGCTTAGGGTGAATAAACAGCAATTTGTTGCATCGTACACTTCCATATATACATATTTATATATATTTACCATCATTATCTTTTGAAATATTATCGGGAACATCATCGCTCTCTTCAATTTGTCCATTACCGCTATAATCATTTTCTCTTTTTATGTATACACTATTTCCTAATGCAATTTTAGTTAGCTCCTCAAGGGGTATATCATCACTGTCTTCTAATTTTGGTGTTGCCTCAGTAGATTCTTCTCTATCGGTCAGTTTTCTAAAATTATACAAACGTTTTTTTTTTGTTTGTTTTATATTAATACATGTTTTCTTATTAGTCACATCATATTTTTACCTGTAGTGAAATGCTTGTCTTAAGCAAAGTTTACCAAGCAATTTACGTATTTGTCCGCGTGATAAATGCAACCCCAATGCAGTGAACAGATCTTCCAAATCCTTTTCATATATATAACCACAATGTGTGGTATCGAAATATATAAACGATAATAACAAATGAGGTTTAACAACAATCATTTTTTTATCTGAAACGTGTTCTTTATCTTTTTCCTTGTCTTTGACGCCATTAGCAGCTGCGCCTCCTTTGTGTTTGCGCTTAACTGCTGTTTGTTTGGATGCATCTGTGTTTAGTGCTTCTCCATCAGCGTTCCGTTTTGTGGCTTTGCGCTCTGTTGAAGTTTTTGCAGCAGCACCATCAATTGCTTTTGTTTCATTAGCGGCCTTTGTTGATTCTTCATTAGCTTCGACGTTCTCTGATTTATTGGCTTCAGCAGTGCCATCCTCGGTTTTACCTTTTGAATCGTCCGTGGTTTCATCGCTTTCCCCCTTATACAAATACAGTTCTTTGTAGATGTTGAAACCAAAGTCGCGCATTAACATTTCATTAAATAGCTCAGCAAAAATGGACACCTAGAGTATTGAAGTATGTTTTTAAGTTTTTTTTTTTTGTAAATTTAGATGAAAATTTTAATGTAAAGGGGCCAAAGTGCATTGAAACTCCCTTATCCATAACCCCATAGTCATAACCATACCATATAGTAAAACATATCTATTCTCATCGATTATTCGTGTCTTAACCTAAAAAATATGGCAATTTCATTTAATGTAAGGAGTTGCAAAAAATTGCTAATGATTTACACAAGTTTTAAGTTAAAAGTTTCACACAGTTAAAAAAATTACCAGCTCAAAAATATATAGGTTATAGATATGACAGAACAACCAAATGGTTGGCTAAGGTATGGTTAAGGCGATAGCGTTAGCATTAATCGATTATATTGATTTCCACAAGGTTGGTTGGATAAGGTTTTTATATGGATGTTAACACTGATGTAATTGGTTAAACTAATACTTATCCAGAGTTATTGCTGGAGCCAAATAATATATTTTGAAAGTCATGACTTATGCTCCTTAGCTAATAAACTCAAAAAAGAAAACATTATAAATTTGTTTTAAAAGCTAACCTCAAAAAATCGTTCCTTAGTATCCTGCGGTCCATAATCCAATAGAACAGATAACGACATAATTGAACAGTCGAACTTCCCATCTTTGGCTGTTTTATTTGGATGTACAATAATGTGCTCCTTGGATGGTAATTTATAACGGCGTAACAGCTGATGCCTCTCTCTCTCATTTAATTCCTTAGGGGTATCCTGAAAATTACAAAATAAATAAAAATTATACAACATTCTAAAAAGAAAAAATCATTTATTTTTAATATTTAGTTTGTATAATAATTTGTATTATTATGTAAGCTTTTTTATAATAAATAAAATCATTAAGAGTAGCGTGAAATGAAATAAGTTTAAATGAAAAATATATATAATTAAAAAAATAAAACTTAGATAGTAACTTACCTCCGGATTTTTGCTGGCGTCATACTCATCAAGTATGACGATATCGGTCATATCAAGGTCAATCATATCGTCTTCAGCATCGTCCTGTTCCTGCGGCCCCTCATCCTTGGTTTTTTCCTTTTCTTCAACATTTGCCACTATTTCCTTCTTTTTCTCCACCAGATTTTTCGTTGCATTAGTTTCGGCTGGCTTTGCAGCAGGTTTGGCTACATTCTTTTTGGGTGGTTGTTGTGGAGTTTTCGGCGGTGCCTTCTTAGCTTTATCCTTGTCTTCTGCCTTTTCCGTGTTTATTGCTTTCAATAAACGCGCCATAATAATATTACGTGCACCTGGAGCGGTAATAAATATTTAAAAGTGTTCGTATTCATCGTTGGTGTATACAATTATTTTATAAATTTTTTTGTAGTGAATTCACTGATTGGAAAAGGCGCTCCAAAAGTATGACATTTTTCCCGACTCATATAGTTAGTATTACAGAGAGTGTAAGTAGGGGGAGATAAAGGAGGTAGTAAGTAAGAGAAAGACGTAAAGAAATAATGAGAAAAAGAAGGGAACAAAAAAAGAAACTTTCCGTGTAAGATATAGAGAGGAAAGTGAGGGAGTCGCATATAAGCATTAATGACAAAAGCCTTTGTTCAAGGCGTGCGAAAACCCAAGCGGTAATCTGTTCAATATTTACATTTGGAACACCTTATATTTGGCAACATAAATTATTCACTAAAGCGGCTTGTAGGGATTATGTATACTATCGTAATGATGAAATTTCTTTTCTATAAAACCGGCAAGCAAGTTTATATCAACTTCATCATTGGTTGCACCACGACAGTCATTCAGTACCGCAATGGAGTACCGGAGCGTAACGGGTTCATATCCGGCAAACGACTGTCACTTCCGACAACACTTCCCAAAACTTCGGGGAGTGTTTCGTCGTTACAAAGACCGACATACGGACATAATAATGTCTCAATCGATTTCTCTATTATCCTAGGCATTTTGCAATAGTACAGCTGGATATAAAAATCGTCCGATTTTGTACTGTATTGGGGGGAACTTTTAAGGTTAGAACATAATATGTAGTTGTTCTGGAGCCCCTCTACACCTTCTATAGCTGCACTGCAGAATAAATAACTGTTCTTCAGGAGTTCAGGTTGTAGCGCTAATGGTATACCTTTATTGTGTTTTTGTGTTCTAAAGTAAGATTTAAAGTTTTTCGAGGTCTGTTACTATTTCTGGAATACATTTTCCGATTTAAAAGTCTAGTTGACCGCTTTGAATAACATTTCACGGCTTCTGAAGACCAATTGATTATTCTGAAACACATTTTACAGTTTCTGAAGAATATTGCAAATATGCATTCTAAAGTATCCTCGGAAAAAGTGTAGTGTGTGTGTATATACATATTTAGTTTATGATAACTGTATTTACGAACCTTTTGATGTGAGATTACGTGCTGCTAACTCATCGCGAATCTCTGGCACCTTCATGGTTTTGACATCCAATTTGGAATAATGAGTAGCTCCTCCCTTTTCGCCATTCTGAAATCAGCGATATTTATTAAAATAAATTGTAACCGTAAATTGGATAAACGTTATGCAATATAGATAGACGCTTAGATCCCACTCTTGCTCTCTAGTGTTAATTTTAATGATGCTATTACAATCATATTTTTTGTATAAGTTCGTGAAGTGAAATTTTGTTGTTGGTCAGCAGTTTTGGTGTACGTTGGGTTTATAGGGTAGACCAACATTGAATTCTTTAATAAAATATTTAATTTGCTTTGTCTACCAGAATTTTCGACTACAAATTTTAGATCTAAAAGAACTAAATAAATTAGATAGTTGCTTGAAATTGTAAAAGCTTGCTGCAATGGCATGCTTAATGTAATTTTAAAAAGCGAGAGGAGAATGGAAGTTAAATCAATTGATTGATCTATGAGGGAGCAGTGCACTATGGGGTATTTCGAAAAATCAAATATCTCGGCAACGAAATTGCGCTGAAGTGGCAAGTAAACAATTAATTTGAAACAAACATACTAGCCAACACTGTATGCTTGCTGATATCTACCACAGGTTTTATGGAGTCAAACAAATCCCTCCCGGAGCAGTCAGGCTAGTACCACAGCGAACCCAATCCCTAACAGGCCCCAATACCCTTAAAATATAGTGGAGTGTTTTGCAGTCACAGACAACAAATACTGCAAACGTTACTACCCTTAGCGACACCAAGCTATGTCCATTGGAAATCATTGGATACGAAAGGTATTTTAATGAAACTCGACAAAGCTTAGAAGAAAGCACTCAATGGTATTAGTCTGCATCTATGAACTAAAGTAAACTGCTTGGAATTGAATGATAAGCAATACATAAACATTGCATCTCGGGACTACATGATCCCAAACTGCTTAGGATTTTCCTCAGGCTTGTTCTACAGAGAGCATTACACCTGACAAAGGCATGATGTGCCGGTGTTGAACTTAATATTTAAAGTCCAAATGGCCATCACTTCCTTTACAGAAGGGTGACAGAGGCTGGACTAAGGACAAGAATTCTAGCTGATATGCGCCTTTCATATCGGAAGTACAGTTGAGGAATTCTTAGGCGCAATACATAGTTTATAAAAGATTCATCAACGCTTACACGAGGTCAGTCGAGATTTTGGCCACACTTAGTTCCGGAGGAAGAACGGAAAGGGGGATGTATTGACGGCTACGGTTCAAATAGATACTCAGCAAAGGACTGGTATTTCGGCGGTCAGTCAAACTTAGTACAATATGGGTATCAAAATAAAGCAGCTTTTGAGCGCTGCAAGCGATGTGACTACGTTGACCCCTGGGCGTTAGAGGCTTAGAATCTCTGTCATAGGTAGGAATTCCGTTCGTAATAGGCGACTAAAATGTAGAAAGGTAATGACGTGCAACTCGATGGTTGATCTATGGATATGATGCCTCTTACCTCTCATCACCCATCTTCACCTGATTTACGAAAGAGGAGAGGTGACATACCCTCCCAAAACCTTCGGGTAGTTTTTGTCGTTACAAACAACAACAACAACAACAACACGTGGTTACGTTCCAATCGCACTCAGTTCTATTTTATGTTCTGAGACGCAGCGAAGCGTGGCCGGGTTTCCTAACATTTTCTAAAACGGGAACCTTTCATTGTTTTTTGCCACTATAGCGCTATTATTTTGCCGAAATATCAAATTTTTAGAAGAGTCCTATCAGCTTAAAAAAATATTAATTAGTATGAGCCTACTTAAATAATAAAAAAAGTATATGTATGTATTTATACAAGATGTTAAAAATGGATTCTAGCGGTAGAGCTAGATTAATACTTAAATTTGGCGCTTATCTTGTAAGCAATTGGGAAATAGAGTGTGAATAAAAAATAGAGATAGATATTAACCACTTGGTACGATGACAAAGAATAAAAAAACGTAATCGGCATAACAAAAACTAAGACTCCACAGCGGCATACATACAAAAAAGAAAAGCTTTACTAAGAGTAATAACTTAAACACTATCATTTGCATATGTGTGTGTGTCTTTTTCGGACACATCACCACATTGTTGCCACGCTCAGCGCTCTGGTCTACCTCCTCATTTGTTGCAGCATCCGTTGAAGCCGTCACTGAAGTATCAGCATTTGCTGTTGTTGCTGCAGCCTCAGCATCCCCATCTGTTTGTTGTTCTCCACCATCTTCATTTCCATTTGATGTTGCGGCGTTTGCATCACTTGCGCCGCTCTTATCCAGTTCGTCTTCAGCGGCATCGGCATTGTTCGTCATCAAAGTCGTTGAAGTATAGGTATGATCAGCATCGGCATCACCTTGTTCAGCACCAGATGTGACTGTATTAGTTGTGGGAGTTGCTTTGGAATTAGCACTTCTACGAGCTATAATATTATCCACAGCAGTTTTGTAAACCTTATTAATATCTTGCCATTGGGCTGAATTCGGCATACAAGAATGTACATCAGGTAAATACATAACAACAGTTTCTATACGTGTTGTTCCATCCTTCTTCTTGTGATCTTGTCGATGATATTGAATCTCAACAAAACGATACCTATTGCAAGCAAACAAATCGATTTGAAAAAAAGAAACCCCATTCCAGTCCCAGGTACAGCAGCATCATCAACGACACAACAAATTACAGCAGTTTCATTGTTGTTTATGTTGAAAGAGTAGTTGTTGTTGTGGCAGTACACGTTGTCGTCATCGTGGTTGGAATTGTGTTGGTTGGACATCAAGCGCACAGTTTTGAAGGTGTCGATAAGATATTTCATATCAGACGACAGCATCGCGGGTAACAATAAGAGGAACAACAACAACCCATTTTTATTTATAGAGAAGGAACGCAGTTATAATATGATCCAATAATACCAGTTCCAAACAAGCCATATTCATTATAACATCGGTGTGTCGTTTTTGTTGTGCCATAACGATCGTTGGTGATGTTTGACCACGTTCCGCAATGTTGGGGGTTCCATTCGAAATATGTAGTTGAATTGTGAGGTTTGGTTTATTTTGATAATATTTTTTATTGTTATTGTATATAATGAATGCAAACACCATTTAATGGTGAAGCAAAGCAGACGCATTTACGTACATGGAAAAGAAAGAAAAAAAATCATAAGGAATATGGAAAATTTTTGTGTGCTCATAATTTTTTTCATGTTATTAAAATTTTTTCTTATGAAATTGTGGGGGAAAACGTAGAATGCAATCGCAATAGAAATATTGATATATGAAAATTAATTTAGAGTATGTCGTTGTTTTCAATTTTCAACAGCTCGCTGCAAGGATTTGTTTATACTTATTTTATTATTTCTAATTATTAATAAAATGCTAAATTTTTTAGGAGCATATGGCAAGCGAGACGATTTATATACAAATTATTTTAAGATAATATTGTAATAAGTGAACCATCAAAGTGTTTTAAGGGGATTTAAAAAAAAAATCCCGGATCAGGATAAACTCCCAAGAAATTATGATTTTCTGCGCAAAATTTACGATTTTAAATTCAGTTCAGGTCCCGAAATACTACCACAGTGATACTGTAACATTCTATTTCTTCGTACTAGATAAAATAGAACATTATTTGTCCGCAACTAGTCCTCAACATTTTTAAGGGTGACTTCATCTTTTCTAGGTGTATTTCAATAGTGGTCATTTCAATAACACTAAATTATTATACTTAAGGCCTGAAAGGTGAAATAAGCTGAGAGTTATAAACTTATGCTAGGACCCTAGAGAAACAAATAAATTGGTCCCACGAGGCCTAAACACTACACATACACTGATTTATTTCCTTCGGTAGTGCTAATTCGTAACTTTGATGTGCTTACCATTGCCACCTAAAGAAACAAATCTTTCTTGGAATTACGCCTTATAATGAGGAGATTATAACCAGCATCCACCCAGCACTGCTTTTTCGATTGTTCACTATCAGAAATATATTTTTCAAATGCGATAAAAAATCAAAATTTTTATAACACTGGCTGGTATTGGAGGCAAAGCTTGCGTATTAGGAAATAGATTAGCCTTTTTGATAAAATCGTTCCTGTATGACAAGTTTAAGGCGGAGCTTCTCTATTTTTTTAGCATTATCTTCAGTTTCTCCTGTTCTGTTGGAGCGACCAGCACCTGGATTCCGACTCCGACCATTACCAAAGCAGGTGAAATTTTACTGAATACTTGAAAAGTAAGTCAATCCCTTCCTGATTCGTCTATCCATTTCTTGGGGTTTTCTGTTCCAGTATGATTCCAAAATACATTTGGGTGTCGCTAAGGGATTACCTATGGCTGACCAAGATATGACTTTTTTGATTATAAAGCTCAATGAAGTGGAATGAAAAGTTAAGTGAAAAGTTTTTTTACTTCACGATAGCGCCGAACGGGAATCCACTGCCTTCTCACTACATCAGAATGTATTGATAAAGCGTTTGAGGTTTTTGCCTACACTAGTATGCCTACAGAGGGAGCCCAACTATTTACTAGGTGTATTTGTTCATAAAGCTTTGTTGTTTTGACCTAAACTAATTTTACCTGGGAACTCCCAGACTGCTTGGTGTACTCGAAATAGCGCAATCTATCAGCTCTATTTATTTACATACATGAAAAAAGTGCATTTAGAAAAAAAAAGTTGTATAAGATTTTGAGCAATTCAAAATTGCAGTTTTCCGTTCTAAAACATAAGACCCCACCAAATTGAATTTTGTAAAGATTCCAACATACATTATTGTACAACTTTTAAGAGGCGTATGCCTACCATTATTCTAAAGGAAAAAAGATACACCCTACAGAAGCTAAACATGTTCGTTTGTCTTCAAATCAACTTCTTCGTGATGTTAACTATTATATTAATACATACGAGAATTTTATAATTAAAATAGAATAACTTTCGAAAAAAATTAGCTTTTTCCTACTAAAATTTTTAACTCTTCGAAGCTTAAGTCGTACTTTGTTAGATAAATCTAAGTCAAATATTTCAATTCGTTCTAAATACGTATATAACTTAAACATGTTCTATATATGTATATATGAATCTTAGAAATAATATTCACATACCATTGTGTACATTGTGATAGATCGATGCCAGTCAATGCTTTACATGTACGTATGGCCGTACGTATTAACACGCCTGGATCTTTGTCAGGATTCTCACCATCGAGCGACGGGCTCCATGGACCACCAATTGCCATCGGTTCATTTCGCCCCCTAGTACCTACGAGAAAACTAATTAAACGTGAAGGATGAACAGCATTTTGTTCTTTGTCATTGTCATCATCTTCGAAACATTTTTGGTAGAGTTCAGCAAGCGGTGGGCATGCCAAAAGCATAACTTTAGCAGAATACAAATAGTTTGCATCTGATGGCTCAAGTATATCATCGTTACTTTGTTCAAATGGTGAATCAACTATGCGATGCATTATATGAAATTGGCATGGACGTTGTAGTGAGAATGGACTTTCAGGTGTAAATACTTTAGGCCATAAGATATTCGAATAGAAAAAGTCTGATGGTATATAAAGTGTTGAATAACGTTGACGTATTTCTTGGTAATCTGCCGATTTACTGTTTTTTAAGAAAAGAGGAAGAAAATTTTAAAAATAAAATGTCAAATTTTTTTGTGTTAGATGGCTTTTGGGACGTGATACATACATACATATGTATATAGTAAAATAGTGTGTCTTAACAAAATAAGTGAACTTACAAAGTCAATATATTTTTAGGTATTTGAATGACATAACGACGTAATTCTCGTTTACGTCGCCCTCCTTTAGCCGCCGGACGATGAGGACTGCGTTCAACTCGTTCGACTGCACGCTCTCTATCACGTTCTCTTTCGCGATCACGCTCTCGCTCACGTGCTCTCTCACGCTCCCTTTCTCTCTCCCGCTCACGGTCACGTTCGCGCTCACGTTCCCTCTCTCGTTCACGTTCTTTTCGTTCCAATAAATGATCGATTTTGCCTTCTATTTCACGAACGACACGTTCACGTTCGCGCTCCCGTTCACGCTCTCGTTCAAGCTCTCTGTCATGAGGCCTTCCCAAAATACGCTCACGACTACGTGCGATATCCTCACGGCGACGTTTACGTTCCCTTTCATCCTGTATAGGTATGATTATATTTTTGTTTTACATATTTGTCTAATATTGAAAAATTCGACTTTAAGAGCTGACAACGGTTTTTGCTACACCATTCACATAATATATGGGGGCCATTATGGCCCTTGAATTTGTCAGAATAAATATTAGTTCACAGGCCTGGCTAAGCGAAGCTGCTGGAACAAGTCATTGAAAAGTATCTTTAAAATATTTGGGATTTGCCATCTTCTGACAATGAAGGGATTTCGACATATATCGTTAGATACATTAAAAATCAGTAAAAAATGCAAAGTAAAATACATCCTGATTCGGAAAATTTTTTTAATGCACTCGGTACCTAATATGCCTAATCAGTGACTAGAAAACATACTTAACAAGCTTATCAAGAAGCTTTTGTCTTGGTTAATAATAGTTTAAGAAAAACGTTGCCATCACTTGGACATTCTAGATGTATATACATATAAAGTTTTTTTTAATTACATCATCTCTATCACGTGAGCGAATATTAATTTCACGATCACGACGTTCTCTTTCCCGTATACTTAAGCGTTCTCCTCGCAGCGGTGAAGCGTGTCGTGGTGATCCATGACGTTGTGCTTGCATTTGTGCAAGTTGATACTCGTTGGGTGGTGGTACAGCATTATAACCACTACCACTTCTCCCACCACCAACACTTGCCGTATCCATTAATGATGGCAATTGTTGAGTTTGATGATTTAAATTGCTCCTGGAAAATTTGGCGTGTATTTTGATTTATTAATTATATATTTGTAAATAAATATGAAAATGAAATGTCTAATATACAATGGGCTAAATGTCCTAGGCTCAGTATATCTTAACGCAGTATAAGCCTGTTTAGATCGCAGAACCAAGTGGACATGCACTAAGCAGAACATTTCTAATGCGAATTTCGTTGTGTCCGTCCCTATTGAAACTTTTGTTAGATTTTGATCATGCCGACTAGGTAGGGCGAAGCACTGTTAATATCTAGAACTTTTTCTACAACAAGTGTCAAGCCTTCAATCGGCAGTGACTGAGTGATGACTTGCAGTTTTAAAGTGTTTTTACACTTCGCTTTTAGACGTCATCGCGTAGAGTCAGCAAAAATATCCCTACATCCCAGCCAAATTAGAAAAACAGACTCTACTTTTGGTTGAGGTGAAATTATTGGACCTTAGGGATATGTCTTGCTGTCTCCAATTATTTTCATCGTTAAACTTGTAAATGTACTAGGCTAAATAATTCATTAATATTTGAACTGAAATAATAAATGTGAAAAATTCGTGCAAAATTATAATACTGTAAACCGGTGAATAACATATATAACGGATCTGACTTAACAAACGGAACTTTTAACAATTGGGGATGTCGTCTCCATGAACACGTGAATGAGTATAACCAAATTTTTGGCGCCGTTTTATAGTAAAGGACGTTTTTCCTTTATGAAAAATTTAATCAAATAATTTGAAGTACACACACGTTTAGTGTAATAATTGAAAAAAGAAGCACTAGCTGCTATACATGATTATGGCCTTTCGGTATTATCATTGTATACTAGTGAGCTAAATACACATTTGGATCTGCATGCTAAATTCACATCTACATTGGAATATAACCTGGCATATGAGGAGATAATCCCAGCCATAGAAATCATACCTCAAAAAAAAGAGTTTTTAGTAATTGTGGCATTTTTAAAGTTCGTACAGTGCCAACTAGTTGAAGGCGTCATATTCGTAGATCTGTAATCGAATTGGTGGCAAGAAAGCATAATTTTCTAAATCATTTGTCCACGTGCAGGATCTTGAAGTTAGGTTAAATGGAAAGTCTCAGTATATAAAACATGTTTCCAATTTATACCGTTGTTTTGATACATATTTTAAATTTTTTCGGTATACAGGGATTTCTGTGGCTTGCCAAAAGCGTCAAGTATTGTTAAAGTGATAAACGGTACCATTCCCTCAAATATTTTCGCTAAAAGACACCCTAACATATGACTAAAAAAATTACTTACCCCATCAATTGAAGTGCCGTCGCATTCCACTTAAATTGTCCAGTAGTTGAATAGGTTGCTTCAAATACAACACGATCCCCCAATTTCGGTATCAACCCTTTACATGCACTGCGATAGAAGAAAACTTCATCGTTGATAAGTCCACATTCGTTATTGATTTTAGTCACAGTTCCAATTGAATTTGTCATTGTTTGTCCACCAATATTTGGTTGTTGGAAAGCAACCGGATTTAAATTTGCCGTACGGGGCTGTGGGTATGCTACAGACGGTGTCCCACCACCTTGCGGAAAAATGGCCGATGCCCCAAAAGCCGACTGAGGTTGCTGCTGCTGCTGCAAGAACATTGCACTTTGATTTCCGCCCTGATAAAATCCTGCTTTTCTTTGCCAAGCTTGATTTGCTTGTCCACCAAAAGACATTTTTTAATAGTTAAATAAGCACAATTTTTCAGACCTTTACCGCAAAAAAACTTCCACGCTTTTTCACACTTTTCTGTAATACGGAAAATTTTAGATGTCAAATGGTAGGGCGGCTACAGTGTTGTATTTGATAGCTGAAAACAACAGAGTTGCATTCGACCCTTCTTGAAAAACCAGGGCCCTCACTCTGTAGTTCTATTCGAAACAAAATTTGCTCGCTTTCGAGTGATTCGTACTCATTAAGAAATTTTCGAGTACAACGCATTCGTTGTTCGAGTTCCATTATGTTCTCTTCGGATTTGATTTATCCCCTTTCGATTGTAGAAAATTTGCTACTCACGATTTCGAAAGCATATGCCAATATAGTCGAAAGTTAGAAAATCCTATTCTACAACAATTTAGTAAGCGGAAATCCACAAAAGCGTATATTCTTATGATTATAATAAAACAATTATTATTTTTTTTATCAAGAAATCATTTTTATCGCAAAAAGAGTTAAGCAGTCGCTGTTGACAGAAATAATTGAAGAATTCTATGTAAAGAATTGGAAAAATTCAAGAAAACAAAATTTTTACAGATTAGAGGTATTTACATATTTAAAAACATTAAATTTTACTTAATAAAAATAAAATAAAAGAATTAAAATTGCTTGCGCAAGCACTTACGTTCGGACCTGCAACCGCACGCGTGGTAGTCGAGATTCTTATCACCTGCGCTACTGCGACATGTTAAACTGCGCTGCCTAATACTGCACTTGAGATCATGGTTCAATTATAAGGTTGTCTCGATTCATCAGCTGATTTGATTTTTTTCATTGCACTGCTTCGTTAGGTTGTCAAACAAGCGAAACGTAAACAAACGAAAAGTAAACAAAGAAAAGCAACCAAGCGTAGCCTTTATATGCAATTCGGTGTTTGCTAATATTTTGAATAAATTTGAAGTGAAATATATAGTTTTATATAATTTCTTCCTCCTACGTGAAAATAAATACAAAGAAAACATGGTAAATGGTGGCAAATGTGTGCTGTGTGGAAAAAAAGGTGGTGGGAAACGGTCCATTTTTCCAAGTCCCTAAAGAAATAAATCGCCGAGAAATATGGGGCAGAATTCGCAAGCGCGAGTTAAAGACCACGGAATTGGTATGCGGTGAACACTTCGCGTCAGCCGATATCAGATTCGGAGGAAAAAGGGCGCATTTATGTATGCATTTGTGTGGGTTAACCGGTGTCGTTGAATGTGCGTGTCTCCTGCAAAACGGATGTATTCTCCAAGTTTTGGTAGATGTTGGATGAGCCTGTGCGACGAAACATGATTTGTTATTGCTTTTTGTGTATATGTATATACAAGTATGCAAAATGGTTGAAAATTTGCCGATAAATTATTTTTTTAAATCGGTTGTTCAATCAAAACTTATTGAAATTCAATATTGCTAGCAATTTTGTTTATTGACCACCTAAACAACTTGAACCATGTACACAATTTAATTCAATTGAATGCTTTTCTGTTTCCTCTTCCCTACATTCGCTTAACATCAATCAGCTGTTTTTGACAACTTAACGAAGCATGTTGTTGTAGTTGTAGAAACGAGGTAACCTTATAATTGAACCATGCTTGAGATTTATGAAAAGTGTTTTTGTATTTTGCTTTGCGCTTGAAATTTGTGAAACAGTGATGGATAGTATTATGGAATATTTTCTAAAGTAAATTCTAACGACCTACAGAGTGCCTATGTGTATTAGAATCGCTTTTTGCTTTCGAGTAGAATAGCCTTTCGAATAGAACTACAGAGTAAAGCGAACAGAATGGAACTCGAACAACGAATGCGTTCTACTCGAAAACTTCTTACAGTGATTCGTACTCTTAGGATTTGATTCATCCCCTTTCGATTGTAGAAATTTGCTACTCACTATTTCGAAAGCATATGCCAATATGGTCGAAAGTTAGAAAATGCTATTCTACAACAATTTAGTAAACGGGAATCCACAAAAGCGTATATTCTTATGATTATAATAAAACAATTATTATTTTTTTTATCAAGAAATCATTTTTATCGCAAAAAGAGTTAAGCAATCGCTGTTGACAGAAATAATTGAAGAATTCTATGTAAAGAATTGGAAAAATTCAAGAAAACAAAATTTTTACAGATTAAAGGTATTTACATATTTAAAAACATTAAATTTTACTTAATAAAAATAAAATAAAAGAATTAAAATTGCTTGCGCAAGCACTTACGTTCGGACCTGCAACCGCACGCGTGGTAGTCGAGATTCTTATCACCTGCGCTACGCGACATGTTAAACTGCGCTGCCTAATACTGCACTTGAGATTTATGAAAAGTGTTTTTGTATTTTGCTTTGCGCTTGAAATTTGTGAAACAGTGATCCCTACTCTTATGGAATATTTTCTTAAGTAAATACTAACGAACTACAGAGTGCCTATGTGTATTAGAATCGCTTTTTGCTTTCGAGTAGAATAGCCTTTCGAATAGAACTACAGAGTAAAGGCCCAGATTGCTGCACATCTGAGGAGCAATATACTTGGATCTCCATATTTAAAACTTTGGATGCAGATCATTTGTGTCTTATAATCGATCAATTTTGTTCTATAGTCAATATACAGGGTGGCTGATGAATTTTGCTACATTAAGAAACTCAAATAATTTTTTTTTCAGTGTATGGAATTCATTTTTCTTTTATTCATGTTAAAGCTCATTAAATTTTATTAAATATAGCTTAATTAGTTTTAAAAATAATGGAATTTAAATGCCCCCCCCTGCTCGTCGATGCATGTGCGGCATCCTACCAAAAAGTTGTTCATTACTGCTTGGAGAGTTGAGACAGGAATAGGCGCAATTGTTTCTCGAATGGATTGCCTTAGTTCATTCAAATTTGTTGGTTTTGCTTTGAAGACTTCCTGTTTGCAATAACCCCACAAGAAAAAGTCAGGTGCAGTAAGGTCAGGCGACCTGGGTGGCCAACGGAATGTGGAGTTTCTGGATATCAGCTTATTGGGAAATTTTCGTCACAATTCTGTCATAACAGGTTGGGCTATATGAGGAGCTGCACCATCTTGCTGAAACCACACAGAGTTGAAAGAAATTCTCATTCGGCGTAATTCTGGATAGAAAAACTCTCTCAACATGCTCAAGTAACGGTCTCCAGTAACCGTAACGGTGTGACCGTTTTCTTCGAAGAAGTAGGGCCCGACAATGCAGCGTGATGAAACTGCACACCACACTGTGACACGAAGTGGATGCAATTCCGTCTCATGGAGTATCTGTGGGTTGGAAGCACTCCATATTCGACAATTTTGTTTGTTTATGTTGCCGTTTAAATCGAAATGGGCCTCGTCAGACATGAAAAGACAGTTCAACATGTTTCCATCCTCTTCCACCATTTGAAGCATCTTCTGGCAAAATTCCAAGCGAATCGGCAAGTCTGCAGCGTTCAGTTTGTTGACCATTTGAATTTTATATGGGAATAAGTCCAAATCTTTGTGCATAATTGACTGTAATGACTGTCTGCTTACACCCATTTGAGCAGATAAGCTTCTTGTCGAAACACGTGGATTGTTTTGTATGGCAGCAGCTACAGCAGCGATTGTTTCCTCCGTTCGAACTGAAGGGTTTCGATGGTAAGGTCTTCTGTTGACTGTCCCATGCTCGGCAAAATTGTTTACAAGTCTTATTATGGTCCATCTGCTCGGAGGATTGCCGCCAAACGTGCGCCTATACTCTCTCTGAACCGAAACTACGGACTCCAGTGCGTGATAGCGGCGGACAATCCAAATTCTTGTTTCAGTGTCCCAGTTATCCATTTTTGTTAAATGTAAAAGTCAATCTGCAAAATAAAAAAAAAATTAACCAGATTCATTAAATAGAAAAAAAGTTATTTAATTTTTTTTTGGTAGCGGCTTTCATCAGCCACCCTGTATATGTTTTTATGGTAGTTGTTTACGACAGCCAGCGAGTGCTAATATTCATCCAAAAATGGCGATATGGGTATAAAAGACGCGTTTCGGTCTCAGTAATAAGAACCCGCCTCCGGAGAACAAATATTTTAATTATTTTCGAAAGTATTTGCGAAAAACCGAAAAGTCGCTGTAGGGCGATTCTAAATCTGGGCCGTGCTCCATACTTTTTATGTGTAGAACATCTTTCGGTAATTGTTTCCTTTAGGAGACATCTGCTAAAACACGTCCAAAAATATCGGGAGAGGTATCAAACAACGCGTTTTGACTTCGGTATCAACAATCCGAAAGCGGATTTTCAATTTATTTGTTTCAGTGAAAAGTTATTCGCAAAAAACCCAAAAATGACCCAGGTCCGATCCCAAATAGGGGGTTTGATCTAAGGTATTTATAGGCAGAACACCTTTCTGCGTAGGCGGCCTTCGGCCGCGCTTCAAAAAAATAACCCTTAGCCGGTCTAACACTGGCTACGCGATCCCCAGTATTTCTGCGCAGAACACACTTCTGCAATTTTCGGCACACCCTATATCTGCGTCTACAACAACCACATAGAAATGGCAGAAAATTGTTAACTTTGCTTGCAAATATCTTGCAAACTACTAAAAATAACTGATCTCCGGACCCGGATTATGGTTCCTGGGATACGCGTCTTTTTATACCTCTCCTGACATTGGATTTGGAACAATTGCAGAATACAGACTCTTCACCCCGAAAAAAACGAAAAATTGGGAATGGTTCGTATTTTGCTCCTGATTATAACGGTATACTTATTTTTTGGGGCAAATGAAAATTGTAGGAGTTAGAGGGGGGGGGAAGTTGGAAATCATGCATTTAAAATCGCATATATATCCCAAACTACTGAATCGATTTTCAAATTTCTTTTTGCGTTGGATAGGTAATTGAATAACCTTTCATTTGAGTTACCATTGCTTTGGGTGCAAAACCGCGTATATGCAAAATTTTAAAAAATTTTCAAATCAATAGAAAAACCAAACCAGCTACGCGAACTACAGTTATTCTGTACAAAAGACCTTTCTGCATAGGCGGCCTTCGGCCGCGCTTATTTAAATAACCCTGGGCTACGCCATGCCAAGTCCAGGTGGTTGCCCTGATCGGTGGCAACATGCCACCGATCCGACTCTTTTGCGCGTTTTTAAGTACAGCCTAATAATTTACAACAACCACATGCAAAGAAAATATAACGGTTTTTGGTGAAATATTACCATCCGTTAACTAAATGTGGTTTAAAGTTTTCGCGTTTACGGTTAAAGCGACGGATCGCACTCTTTTGCGCGTTTTTAGGTACAGCCTAATAAAGTTACAACAACCACATGAAAACTTGCGACAAAACAAATAAAATATATACATATGTACATGCCCGCCTACGCAGAAAGGCTTTTTTGTACAGAATAACTGTAGTTCGCGTAGCTGGTTTGGTTTTTCTATTGATTTGAAATTTTTTTAAAATTTTGCACATACGCGGTTTTGCACCCAAAGCAATGGTACGGCAAATGAAAGGTAATTCAATTACCTATCCAACGCAAAAAGAAATTTGAAAATCGATTCAGTAGTTTGGGATATATATGCGATTTTAAATGCATGATTTCCAACTTCCCCCCCCTCTAACTCCTACAATTTTCATTTGCCCCAAAAAAGAAGTATACCGTTATAATCAGGAGCAAAATACGAACGATTCCTCATATTTACTTTTTCCCGGGGCGAGAAGTCTGTATTCTGCAATTAAGCCTTGGATTTGGACTTGTTTTAGCACTCGCTGTCGTAAACAATTAACATTTTTATTAAACACACAAATTTTGGACAAGAGTTAGCTTCTTATTTTTATTTCTGAGTGGATTGGGAAAATAAATATTGTCAGTAGATTCTAAAAGCCGTTTCTTCAATATCTGAGAAATCGCTTAATCAGAACTTTATCATGATAACTATACTTCGATATTTTATGAAATTGAATTTATGAATTCGTTGGATTGAAAATGAAGAAAATTTATACCATGCATGCTTGCTTATTTTCATATTTTTTGCACACTTATCTGAGTACATTTTTATTTTGTTCTATTTTTTTGGCTTTTCGAAATTCTTAGAAAACACTACGTCGTATAAATCCCTTTTAGGGCCGCTTTCATAACATAATGCTAATTGGCGGTTAATTTGACAAAATACGTCACTTAAATCCAGGTTAGCGCTTGTTTTATGAAAGCGGTCCTTAGTGTGATGAACGATATAAAAAGTTGATTAGAGTGGGGTGATGACTTTTACCTGGGACAAACCAATTATGTAGTCTAACAAATTGTTAGCTTTTCTTGTAATAAATTATCCATGGTGGTTTCCAGTAAATTCACATAATATACTTTAGTCCAGAATATTTGAGTACTTTTTATTTTACTTAAGGACTAAGTGGTTTCTAGGGTATTTGCTCTTGTACCAAATCCATAAGAGCAACAACTTTTGCGTACAAGGAAATATTGTTATTTATAAAAGCTCTCATCTGTAGTTTTTATTTGGTACCCGAAAATTTACCTGCTGTACTCTCCTTATCTATCGTTTCATCTTACTCTAACTATCAATTCAACTTTTTTTCTTTGCTTCTTCTCCCCAATATCCCCTTCCTCTGATTTTTCCTTTTTCTCTTCGAATTTTCCTTCCTCATGGTATTGCTATCAATATTACTATTTGACTCCTCTACTTCTACCTCCACCTATACCGTATTTTGATCGATACCTCCAGACCCTAGTGACCTTGTGAGTCAAATTGCAAATCTTAACAATCCTCGAGTCCCTTTAAAAACGCACAAAAAAATTAAATCAAAATTAGTCCAGCCGTTTAGGAGGATTTCAGTCATACACAGAAGAAATATATGGATATATAAAGATATATACAGTATATGTTGGTGTAGAAGACAATATAATAAAAGCTTAATTGATATACTAAATAAAAAAGAGCTAAAGTTTATTTGTACATAAAAAATAACACTTTGGCTCCCAAAACTACCAAATATGCATCAAAATCATTGGTTAGTTTGTTGAATATACTCAACAGGCAGTTCCTAAAAAAATGTTTTAAACCATACTGAATCCTTGCATACAATTGCTTAAGATGCGTCCATTGCAAATAAAGAACCATCTCCGCAATCACTACTATAAGATCCGGCATCACATAACAGAGCGTTTGATCCAAACATGAAGTAGGTGCTCAACAACATCCGTACAGAGCCGTTAAGCTACTTTGTCAGCTCCTCTCACTTCTAGTTGCAGTGGAACAAGATCTTTATAGGGAAACGCGAGCTACAGTGGGTCAACTTTAGAGTTGATATTGTAAAAGGATAAACTCTTAACTATTCAGACATAAGACATTTTTGCCAGGCACGTGGTGTTTACTGAAAACAAAAAATCCATGTAGGGCCGCAAATTCGATCCCGGGACCAAATAACTCTCTTGGGTAATTCGACGCACTTTAATATTTCTATTGACAGAAATAGAAATGCTAAAAAATTAAATTTTGTTGTAATAATTGTTTTCGAAATTTTCCGGAATGAACTCATCGCATGGAACTGGAACTCACGCGCAAGGAAGCCGTCCTGTCGTAACAAGTATGTATGTACTGTATATTTACATGAGCAGGGCTTTGTTGAGCTAAAATTATTTTATTCTCCAACTTCCTAACAGGCGAAAATCAGGCAAATTCTTTAATTGAAAAAATTGCCTTTGTCTGCTCGTTCGTTTTGTTTCTTGTATGGTTTCCACTTTCATTATACGTTTGTTTGGTGGTAATGGTGGAATATAAGCGAGCAGTTGTATTTCGTTTGGGGCGTTTAAGGTGAATATCAGTTATACCAAAAATCTCAAAGATCTCTTATTACTACTACTCATCCCAAGTAGGAAAGGTGGTCCACGTGGTCCGGGTATATTTTTCATATTACCCTGCATAGATGATCTCACAAGTGTTGACTTACGAACGGTGGCTTTCGATGTTCCGCCACAAGAAGTGCTTACAAAAGATTCTGTGACAGTTACACTTGATGCCGTTATCTACTATAGAATACACGATCCGTTGAGGGCAGTAATACAAGTGGCAAGAGTTGGGTCATCTACAATGTTGTTAGCACAGACAACACTGCGAAATGTTGCTGGTACGAAAATGTTAATGGAACTGTTGGCCGATAAGGATGCCATATCCGAAGCTATTGAGCTTATTTTAGACGAGGCAACCGATCCGTGGGGCGTTAAAGTGGAGCTTGTTGAAATGTAAGAAGTATGGTAATTATTTGCTATGTATGTACACACTATCGTGTTTTGGAGCTCATTCTCATTTTCCGAGGCAAAAAATGTTGAAAAACAGTATTTTTGGCTTGTATAATTGCTGCCGAAAACCTAATGAAAACTACACGTTCTATCCCAAAACAACATCGAAAGCCACATCAAATCTGTGTGGGCTTTAAATAAATGACAAAAATTTAGCTTTCCATGCCAGAACACTGTTAGTAATATATGACATTATGTGAAAAATTTAATGCAGTCTCCTTTCTATTGATCACTCTTCCAAAGTTAAATAAAATATAACAGAAATACTAAAGTATGACATTTTACACAATAAATCACATTTTTATTGAGTTAAATAGTCGCACGGGGTTGTTAGATAGTTGTCAAGTGAAAATAAGAATCGTAGGTTTGAGCGTACCTGTTTTATATGAAGTGATTTTTACGTGAACCTGGGTTTTATGCTGTAGTGTATACGATTTTTCAATTTCCGGTTCCCGCTCGCCTCAATTTGTTTGACAAGATTGTAGGGTCCTTGCGATATAATGTTAATTATACTATATTGCTTTGAATTTTTGTTACTTTGAATTTGTGAATTTGAATTTATGTATTTTTATTTAAGTTTCAATTGTTGGAACTATATTTCAAAATTTTTCTTTCTGCAAGTTGATTAAAAAAAATATTTTTCAAACTAGAAACATTGGATTTCTATTAATTTTTTAAAAAGTCTGTGTGCAGCTAAATTTGGCGATCCTGCCAACTAATTAACAAAAGGGATTGATACTCCACAAACCAGCAAAACGTTTTACACGACCAACATGAAAATAAGGAAACTATAACTGGAAACTGCACAACAAAGATATCAAGTTCTAATTCAGTTGCTTCATGAAGTGTAGGCGCATGTGCAAAGATCATAGATGTCATTAGCATCACAATCAACAAAATAGAGCAAATTAGCAATATGGGTATAATATAATGAACCCAGTAAGACATCCGATAGCGTAAAAGAGCTGTAAATATAAAGTTAGTTGTACTGCATCAACGGCAAAAGTGGAAGTGACCCCTATCTCGACTAGCATTTATCATTGTGATTATGTAACCAAATCAGCTTGTTCGAAGACACCATAGAAAAGCACTACAACGCTAGCTGCAACAACATTAATTACAATAACCTCAACATTAATAGAAATTTATAAATGTATGGTGAGCTGTATCTACATTAGTTTATGTTTAACATCTACTTATATATGTATGCTTATATTTAATATTTATATTTTTATTATATTTAATGTTTTACTAAGTTTGAATATTTCAAATGTAAACTCCCCTAAAAGGTTCTAACTCCATTTTATTGTATTTGGGTTGAGAGTTCAGGTTTTCTGACCAATTTATTTTTAGTGCTATCTAACCATTTACTTCACTATTTTAAAAACAACGCTTTATTACGTGTTTCAGTATTCTCGGGTGTGATCTGTTTGTTTTCAACAATAAACGATTTAGTATATAAAATTCTTCATTATGTTTCGCTCGCCACAATGTGACACACATACACCTATACACACACATAACAATAATGACACTCTTATTAACTTAGAAAATAGGGAAGAGAGGTTATCAAATCCATATGTCAATAGTAGCAATGAAATTTTTGCTACTTCTGTCAAACTACCACAATTCTGGACAAGTTGCCCAGAAGCATGATTTATACATGCGGAAATGCAGTTTAGTATTAAAAAAATAACACAAGACACAACAAAATATGAGCATATTATTACTGTACTTCCGCAAGATGTAATCATGTCGATTTTAGATTTCATTCAAAATCCCCCCGATAGTAATAAATATGCGGCATTGAAGAATATTTTACTTGAAAGGCATACATTAAGTGAAAATGCCAAATTAAATCAAATGATTCAGAAATGGGTGATCGTAAACCATCTGAATTTTATAGATCATTAGTACTACTTTCGGGTTCCAATTTTAGCCAGGACATGCTTAAAAAACTATGAATGCGAAAGTTACCCAAAAATCTAAATGTGATTTTGACTAGCTCTAGTGCATCAAATATTAACGATTTGACAAAACTTGCTGACAATACTTGGGAAGCTATGAATAAATCCGAAGTATCAGTTATTAACGATTTTCAAAATTCTAAAGTTCAAAACCCAATTATTGACAACCTAATTAAAACAACTAATATGATGTGCGAAAATTTTCAAAAACTTTCGGTGGAATTGAGTTCTTTAAGGCAAGAAGTAAATCAAAATGCAAGATCTAGATCATATAGTAGGAATAATTACAGAAGTCCCTTCAGATATAGGTCCAAATCTCGGAGTAATCCAAATTGGTTATGTAGATTCCACTATAAATTCGGAGATAGAGCTCAGAAATGTGAACAGTCGTGTGCTTTTTCTCAACATAGAAACTCATCAAACTAAAATCGTCCGTTGTTGCGGCGACAAACAACGGAGATTTAGACATTTCTACGCGTCGCCTTTTTATCTTTGACAAAACAAACAAATTGAATTTTTTGATCGATAGTGGAGCGGAAATATCAGTACTTCCAGCGACAAAATTCCCTCATACAAAACATTCCTCAGATTTAATTCTTACGGCAGCTAACGGTTCAACGATTTCTACGTATGGTAAAAAGCTTTTAAATATCAATTTAGGCTTACGTCGCGAGTTTTCGGTACATTTCTGATAGCTGATATAGCCAAACCAATTATCGGTGCAGATTTTCTATGTAAATATGGCCTTTTGGTTGATATCAAAGGTAAGCGCTTGGTAGATCCTGACCAATCTCTCAGTTAACACAATTTCTTGTCTTTGTAATGTTTCGCTGCCTAACAATTGTTAACAATAAATTTGCTAAGTTGTTGAAGGAATTTCCTTCTTTATTTTCTGAGCCAGATTATTCACAACCCGTTAAACATACAACAGTTCATAGACTTGTCACTGAAGGAAATCTCCCATTTTCTAAACCAAGGCGTTTAGGCCCTATTAAATTTAAAGTAGCTAAAACTGAGTTCGACTTTTTGGTAAAGACAGGGATATGTAGGCCCTCAAATTCATCTGTGGCATCTCCTTTACATCTTCAACCCAAGAAAGAATTGAATGACTGGCGTCCTTGTGGTGATTTTCGAAGATTAAATGTTATAACTATACCGGACCGTTATCCTTTGCCTCATGTTCATGACTTCAACATGAATCTCCGAAATAAGACGATATTTTCAAAACTAGATTTGGTAAGAGCTTATCACCAAATTCCAATGGCAGAAGAGGATATCTATAAAGCTGCAATCACTACGCCTTTTGGTATGTTTGAATTTCTACGAATGCCTTTCGGTCTTAGAAACTCAGCTCAAACTTTTCAGCGGTTTATTAATGAAGTAGTTAATGACTTAGACTTTGTTTTTACTTATATTGATGATCTTTTAGTTGCAAGTGAAAATGAGGAACAACATTTCAAAGATCTTCGCGTACTATTTCATCGCCTCACAGAGTACGGTTTAAATATAAAACCAAGTAAATGTACTTTTGGCGTTACAAATGTTGACTTTTTAGGACATAATATATCTGAAACGGGAATTAGGCCTTCGGAAGAAAAAGTTTTAGCTATTCGAAATTTTGATCGTCCAAAATCTATTAAGCAGGCACAAAAATTTATTGGTATGGTTAATTATTACCATCGATATATACCAAAATTAGCAGAATTTACGACAGTTATATATGATTTAATTAATAGGACTAATAAGAGGCGAGAAAAGACTTTAATTTGGGACGATACATCTTATAAAGCCTTCGAATGCATTAAAGGAAAGTTTGCATCTGCGATATTGTTAAATCATTTTAACAAAGATGCAAGACTTTCTTTAAATGTAGATGCATCCAATACGGCAATAGGTGGTGTCATACATCAAACGTTTAACAATAAATCGGAACCGCTTGCATTCTTTTCAAAGAAACTGTCTCCATCCGAAATTAAATATAGTGCATTTGATAGGGAACTATTAGCCATTTATTTGAACATAAAACATTTTCGTTACCTTCTAGAAGGACGTCAATTCACAGTTTTCACAGATCACAAGCCTCTAGTATTTGCTTTACATTCAAAAATAGAACGCAGTCCAAGACAAACTAGACATATGGAATTCATTGCACAATTCACGAATGATATCATGTATATTGAAGGGCAAGAAAATGTTGTAGCCGACACATTATCTCGTGCGTTTGAAGTAGATGCAATTAAAAATTCAGATATTAATTTCAAAATTTTACAAAGTAAACAAATAAAGGATAGTGAACTTGTTAGCCTTACATCTGAACAAACATTTCTAAATCTTAAAATTATTAAAGTTCCTGTTCTTAATTTCAATATATGGTGTGAGGTATCAGGAGAAAGTCCTAGACGTTTCATTCCAAACGGCTTACGAAAAATAGTGTTTGATATGTTACATGGGATATCACATCCCGGTACTAGAGCTACGCGTCGTTTGATAGTTAAGAAGTATTTTTGGCCTAATATGAATAAAGACATCAACACTTGGTCCAAAGAATGTATAAGTTGTCAAAAATCGAAAGTATATCGCTATACGAAATCTCCCGTAGTCAAAATTCCAATTCCGAAAACAAGATTCGAACACATTCATTTAGACATTGTCGGACACCTGCCTGTTTCGAAAGGATATCGTTACATTTTAACAATAATTGATAGGTTTACACGTTGGGAAGCATACGCGTTAAGAGACATTTCTGCTGCGGCAGTGGCAAATAAATTTTTGAATGAATATATATCTCGTTTTGGTGTACCGTTGGAGATAACGACAGATAAAGGCACACAATTTATGTCTAATTTGTTTTCAGAATTGACAAACTTACTTGGAAGTCACCATATTACAACATCTTCCTATCACCCACAAGCTAATGGCATGGTGGAGCGTTTCCATAGACAATGGAAGTCTTCAATAATGGCGAGAAATGGAACCAGAAATTGGTATGAGGAGTTACCTATTGTTTTGTTAGGGCTACGATCAACATTTAAAGAAGATATTTCGGCTACACCAGCTGAAAATATACGTTTACCTGGAGAACTAGTTGTTCCGGCAACTGAAAATTTTTCTTCAAACCAAATTTTAAGTAAGTTTACGTGAGCGCTTAAAAATGTTGAATCAGATTTGAAACATCATCAAAATGTAGATAGAAATAGATATGTAAATAGAAATGTATTAATAAAAAATCTCTTCAACAACCATATGAAGGGCCTTTCAGAGTTGTGGAAAAGAATAAGAAATTTTTTAGGGTAGAAGTTAATAATGAAATAAAAACTATTCCGATTGATAGGCTTAAACCAGCGACCATTGAAATAGCACTAACTCATAACACTGACAGTTACACTGATACAATTATAAAAAAGAAGAAAAAGGTTAGATTTAATTTATTCGACATTGATTCTCCGGAAGGGGGAGTAATGTAGGGTCCTTGCGATATACTGTTAATTATTTTATATTACTTTGAATTTTTGTTACTTTGAATTTGTGGATTTGAATTTATGTATTTTTATTTAAGTTTCAATTGTTGGAATTATATTTCAAAATTTTTCTTTCTGCAAGTTGATTAAAAAAAATATTTTTCAAACTAGAAACATTGGATTTCTATTAATTTTTTAAAAAGTCTGTGTGCAGCTAAAAAGATATTGATTAGACTGATTGCTTTTATATGAGCTATACCAACAACTGTGTATAAAATGTTCAGATTCTGTTGTTTTTCAGTGCAAGTCTGAGGTTAATCTGATCTTTGCACTTTTGAAAGTTTAAACTCAGACGATCACAATAATTTATGTTAAACGATTAAGTCACAAGGCTTAACACTTCCATACCTTTTCCTTTTCCTCAGTAAAGACGTTCGTCTACCACATTCACTACAACGAGCCATGGCGGCAGAGGCCGAAGCTAGCCGTGAGGCCAAAGCTAAAATTGTTGCGGCGGAAGGTGAATTTAATGCTTCGCAAACGTTGAAACAGGCTTCCGATATAATAGGAATGAATCCGATTGCACTTCAGGTAATAATTTTTTCAATAAAAGTAAGTGCATAAATTAATATTTGTTGTATATTTAGTTGAGATATTTACAAACGATGAACACAATTGCCGCTGAGCGTAATACAACCATAATATTTCCATTCCCAATTGAACTAATGGATGTTTAAAATTTAACGGTGCAAATCTATTTATAAGATATGTTTTATTGTCCGTATTAACTGTATGTAATATAACAGCAATGCTAGATATACACTTGCTAAAATCATTGTTTACTTCACAATATACAGTAGACCAGTTACTGACGTCTATGCTTATTTAAAAATAAATACATGAAAAATGTGTATGTATTGGAGAATTGTCATTAAACTACTTGAACCGTGCGGTACAAAAGTACACAGATCATTTTTTATATGAACTTTAAACCAATAAAATGTGTCATCCAAATATTAATTTTAGATCGATCCTTTGTAAGCACTGGATTAATCAACAAATCTCAGAGTCTCATATATTTTATGCTTCTTTTTAACGTTGCATGTCCTTACTGAGATCCTCATGCATTCCAAAGGGAGTATTATTAGCTTCTTTAGAGATCCAAAACGAGAACAAAGGAATAAACTTCTATACATCAAAATGGAGCATCCATAGAAGAGCGCAAAGTGAGTAATGTTTTGTTTATTTAAATATACATTCAGTTAAATTTCAATTCATTAACAAAATAATATATAATATATATTAGATATTTTATTTCACGATAATTAAATCACGTGCGGAAGCTTGGAATACAAATAACAAACGAAATGAAATTGAACTACAAGTATTTATTGAAAGTAATTGAATTTTGCAATTTCAAAATTTACAGTTGTTTTAGCGGTAACGATGTCTCCTTAATTGTATTGCTCGGTTATTGTACTAAAGGGATCAGCAAGTCATTACTTCTTTATTGATTTATTGTGGTATTAGTCCACGAATTTTTGACTGGGTTATTAATCGACTGTTGCTAGGTAGTTATTGGATGATGCTTCTCATCTTTGATATCATAAAAATACCCAGTATTCGTCTATCCGGACTCTACGGAATATCCGGATACCAATATATTGTTTTTGCATATATATCGAGGCTTTACCGCCGAATTGGTGTAAGGGACAAATAACAAATAATACAGGGGGAGGTTTTTTTTAATTATCTCTGTTAATAAGCAAGGCATTTGAACTAAATTTTGTACATGGCCATAGTTGTGCTCTAAGTACATAACGCAATCAATTTCAGTAGCTAAAACAAGTCGTAGTTGTGTTTTTTCGCTGGCACACTCACTACCTGCTGCTGAAATGTTATGTTACTTACATCAAAATAATCATAAAGTTTTTTCACATATAAACTTTTATTTCTTTAAAAGAACGTTACAGTTTGGAACTTATCTCCGTGAAGCGCATTTAGTTTATTGGGATTAAATATTTTTTGCTGCAAGCGACAAAACACACTAGATATTTTTGAAAAATATAAACAAAGTGTATTGCGCATTTACACCAAAATTGTTTCTGCTGTAACTTTATAACGGTAAAACATAGAACTATGAAATTTTCGGAGATGACAGATCAGGACAAACACTATCGATTTCGATAGTAAAAAAATCGATATTTTGTCCCTTACACCAACAAAATTCTGAAAGTCCGTATTTTGACAGATATCGGTAATTCTGTTTATTTTAAACCATCTCATTAAATATCACAACTGTAATATGTACCATTAAAAGAATAAAGCAAAGGCAATTATGGGTAATACCTACTTTACATCCAACGTCAACTGTAGAAACTGCACTAAAAAGGTCGATATTGGTACCAGAGACGCGTTTCGAAATTTCTATATTTCGAGACTTCCCCCCCCACCAGAGGGAGTCCCCATTGTTTCCTACGCTGACGACTGCACGATATTGGTCTCGGGCAAGGGTCCCCCCATTGATGAACTCTGTATTAGAATCAACAGTTACCTCCATGACCTTTCCAGCTTCCTCACCGAGCGTAATCTGACCCTATCTCCGACTAAATCAACGGCGACCCTGTTTACTACATGGAATGCGCAGATGGGGCAAGAGTTAAATGTCCACGTAGACGGAGTACCTCTACCTACTGTCAACCACCCAAAAATCTTGGGTGTGACATTTGACAACGGCCTCACCTTCGCTGGTCATGCCACTGCACTAGCCTCAAAGGTACAGAGCCGCAATA
Organism: Merzomyia westermanni; assembly: GCA_949987695.1. Classification (NCBI taxonomy): domain Eukaryota; kingdom Metazoa; phylum Arthropoda; class Insecta; order Diptera; family Tephritidae; genus Merzomyia; species Merzomyia westermanni. The sequence goes on from OX465290.1 coordinate 76,871,483, forward strand.
AGATCCTCAAGTCACTGGCCGGCAGTACTTGGGGAAAAGACAAAGAAACATTGCTTGCTACATATAAGGCTATTGGCCGGCCGGCTATTGACTATGCTGCGCCTATATGGTCGCCCAATCTTTCTGACACCAACTGGAGGAAATTGCAAGTCTGCCAAAACACCGCCATCAAAACTGCTACGGGATGCCTGCTTATGTCATCTGAGTCTCACCTTCATCAAGAGGCAAAATTGCTCAATGTTCAAGAGCACGCGGAACTCTTGAGCAGACAGTTCCTTCTGAATTGTCATAAACCTAGTCATCCAAACCGACATCTTTTGGATGTAGCACCGCCCCCCAGAGACATAAGGAGACATCTCCGTAAGCATTACGATGAGAATCGGCATCATATTTCTTTGCCGTTTGATCTGCGGAACCATAGACGGGCTCTAAATGACCTCCACACCGAGTCGGTAGATAGATCTCTCAGATATCGGCCTGTGAATCCCGTTACTAATACCCAACCACCGGAATTGGCTGAAGAGGAGCGTGTCCTTCCGAGGGAGACTAGAGTCATACTAGCACAACTTCGCTCTGGATATTGTAATAGGTTAAACTCTTACTTATCCAGACTGAACCCCAACATACCAAATACATGCCCTGCATGTGGTATGACCCCTCATGATACCATACATCTCTTCTCCTGTTCAGTTGAACCCACTCTTCTAACACCTACATCACTGGTCCAACCCTGTGGAAACTGCACGTTTCCGCGGACTTCCGTTAGAAGAGCCTGATGACAATTTAGAGTGATCGAGCCCATTGGCCAGGGCGAAGCACTGTTAACAACAACAACAAGAACAACGCGTTTCGGTCCCAGGAACACTAATTTAAAAGTTATTGGCAAAAAACAAAAAAATTACCATCCGATCCCGAATAGGGGGCTTGATCCAAGGTATTCATGTGCAGAACACCTTTTTGCGTAGGCGGCCTTCGGCCGCACTTCAAAAAAATAACCGGTTCAACACCGGCTACGCGGTCCACAGTATTTTCGCGCAGAACACACTTTTGCACTTTTCAGAACACCCTATATCCTTGTCTACAACAACCATATGAAAATAACAGAAAATTGTTAACTTTTCTTATAAATATCTTGCAAACTACTAAAAATATTGGGTTTCCCTCACCGGATTAGGGTTCCTGGGACCGAAACGCATCTCTGGGTACCAATATCGACATTTTTAGTGCAGTTTTTACAGTTGACGTTGGATGTAAAGTACAAGGTGGCGCAAAAGTAATCCTCCTATCAGAAAATGCTATAAATTTTGCGATTGGCCCCTAAAGTCAGTTCTGTTTTGACATTTGTGTAGTAAACACATGCGAAATACACGTTAATAAACAATGTTACGCTACACTGCTCCAGAACGCGGAATATTGCTGACTATTTATTTGACCAATAATCGGTCGGTGACTTTGGCACAACGTGAATTTCGTCGCAGATTGCCTGGCCGTCCAATGCCTACTGGTGAAACACTGCGACGTTTAGCCGCTCGCCTCGAAGAGACTGGCACAACACGAGATTCTGCCAGGCGTGGCAGACCCCGGAGTAGCCGTTCTGCAGAGAATATTGCTGCTGTAGCCGAGGATGTCATGGAAGCGCCGTCGACATCGACCAGACGACGTGCCACGCAAATGGGTATCAGTCGACGGTCTTTACAGCGAATTTTGGTACAAGATTTGAAGATGTTTCCGTACAAAGTCCAGACGGTGCATCAGATGTTAGCTGCTGACCGCCAATCGCGTCTAACATACGCTCAAGCCATCCTTAATCACCACCAAGAGGAAGATGATTTTTCATCAAAAATAATCATGAGTGATGAGGCCCATTTCCATCTTAGCGGGTACGTAAATAAGCAAAATTTTCGCTTCTGGGGCACTGAAAATCCGCGTGTAACCCACGAAGAGCCATTACACCCGCTCAAAGTCACTGTATGGTGTGCTGTTTTCGCTGGAGGAGTCATCGGACCTTTTTTCTTCGAAGACGTCGCGGGCCAAACGGTTACTGTGAATGGTGAGCGCTACAGAGCAATGATCAACGAGTTCTTTTTGCCGCAACTTGATGAATTGGGATTGGAAAACATGTGGTTCCAACAAGACGGTGCAACAGCACACACTGCACGTGCCACAACCGATATGCTGAAGGATGCATTTCCCGGGCGCCTAATCTCCCGTTTTGGCGATTTGCACTGGCCAGCAAGATCGCCTGATTTGACTGCTCCAGACTTCTTTTTGTTGGGCTTTTTGAAGTCGCGGGTTTATGTCAACAAGCCTCAGACTCTTGCAGCTCTTAAAGCCAATATCCGTCAAGAATGTGAGGACCTACCGCCGGAAGTTTTGGCCAAAGTGATGGAAAATGCCATAAAAAGGGCTCAAATGACAATCAACTGTGGCGGCGGCGATTTACATGACATCATATTCTCGACTTGTTGTAAAAAAAATTAAAAGACCAAATAAAACTAATCCACAAGAAGAATCAAAGTTTTTCATTTTTTTTTTTAATTACAGCCAAAAAACATCGGAAGCTTACTTTTGCGCCACCCTGTATTACCCAATTATGGTGTAAGTAACATTTTGCTCTAAACGGGTCATTTGATACCTTTCCCGATATTTTTGAACGTGCTTTAGCAGTTACGTGTAGTCGTATAGAATTACCCCAAAAAAGTTGCCCAACAGAATGCGCACCTCAACGAGTAAACTTTCTTGTCACCTGAAAGTTATGGCATCTTGTCCCTACTTACATATATTTTCAAGCAATCCCTAATTTGAATGAAAGTTATTCCACCTAATGCTCACCAGACTTGTGCCAAGTGTCACACATGGGTAATTTTGGTACTAATGATGACACATGCGAATTCCCACTGGTTTTTCATATATTAGTTTTAGTTTAGCATTCTTATACAAAAAAAAACAAATTATTTGGCAATTATTCTTTTCCTACACTTTTTATCGGGAAGCAAGCAATTAAAAGTTTATAACATTCACGGAAAGTTCATAAAAACGTATTTTGGGTTAAGGAAAATGACAAATTTTAGACAAAAAAAACAAATTTATCAAATAAGCATATTTAAATTTTTTTGATTTGCTTATCTGGTCTACTGTATACTGTGGTTTACTCTAAACTTCTTTTGTAGGTAGAGTCCATGGCTAAATATGTGGTGGTTGTGTAAGTACCCTGTAGAAAAACACTGTAAATAAGTAGAGATTTTCATCTGACCATGCCAATAGTTCTACTGACCAATTATATCCCAAGCAATGCAACTTGCTATAGAAATAAAACATGTGCTTGTCATTGGAAGTCCAGTCTTTTTAAAACTACTGACTTAGTCTTTGCGCACAATTGGCATTGTTCATTCGCAACGCAAAAAGTATAAAGTTCCCGCCGAACAGGTATTTGTAAAAACTTGCACGCCAAACAGTGATTTCATTGGTTAATAAAAATAATAAAAATAAGTTTGAAGTTTTTGTTGTGGTTTGGCTAGGTTACTATTAGATGTTTTTCACTTGCAAGTTTTACTGAGTGAAATTTGCCCGGCAGAAACTTGCATCTTCCTTTCTAAATGAAATGTTAATTGTGTTTCTACAAGTTTTTATTGTAGCCTAACACTATTCAGTAAAAATGTTTACAATCTTAAAAAATTGTATGCTCGCCAACAGAGCTTATGACATACATTGTATGGCATACAGTAATTGACCCACCACCAGGTTAGTATTTTTATACCTAGTAGTGCTACGCAAACAAGGTATATTAACTTTAGTCGCCTAACGGCAGTACGTAACGGCATAAACGAATCGAGATGGATATTGACATATACTCGTATATCAAAATGTTCAGGACGAAAAGAGAAATTGGTTCAGCCATGTCCGTCCGTCCGTCCGTCTGTGAACGCGATAACTTGTGTAAATTTTGAGATATTTTAATGAAATTTGGTATGCGGGTTCCTTGGCACTCATCTCCGAGCGCTATTTAAAATGGCCGAAATCGGATGATAGCCACGCCCACTTTTTATATATAGAATAATTTCGAAAACACAAAAAAAAGTGATTACTCAGTACATAATACACCTATAAGGATAAAATTTGGTGACTACACTGAAATTGAGGCATAAAATCAAATTTTCAGGAAATTTTTGAAATTGGGAGTGGCACCGGCCACTTTTGATTAAGTCAAATTTAGAAATAATATTAATCATAAATCAAAAAACGTTCAAGATATCAAAACGAAATTCAGCATGCAGGTTTCCAGGTATGCAAGGATTGTTCCAGGAAAAAATGGGCGGGATCGGTTAAGGTCTACGCCCACTTTTATATGAAAGATTTTGAAGAGGATCGTAGATATATTAAATAGGCAATATTTTTGCGTAAAATAGCTTTACATCATTTATATTTCACTTTTAAAGTTTCCGTAAACAAAGAAATCCAAAAACTTAAAATTTTCGAAAATGGGCGTGGCCCCGCTCCTGTTATAGTGGACTATTCCACAAAACTTTTTATGCCATATTTCCGCCAAAAATTGATTTGTCGAAATGAAATTTGGTGATAATGTTCTATATATAAAGGTTACTGTTTGCTGTAAAAATGGGCGAAATCGTTTTTAACATAGTTCTGAAAATTTTTTTTGTAAAATATAGAAAGCGATATTTCTATAACTAAGCAAGTTATATCAATCAGATTTTGCACACATAATAAGCTTTTTAAGAAAAACTCGGCCGCAAAAAAATTTGGTCAATTTAGAAGTAGGCGTGGCGCCGCCCACTTTTCAGCATAAAATTTCTGCTATTTTCAAAGGCAATCGCTTATAGTTCAATATTGATATTTCAATGAAAATTGGTCAGCTGCTTCTCAGTAGTATGTATTATACTCCTGCCAAAAATTAGCCGAATCGGGAAACACACAAGCAAAATATTCGGGCCCGTATTAATAGCCCACTGCAATAGCGAAATTATATATCTTTTTCGATTTTCATACCTTTCATAAACATCAACAAGAATAGAAAAGTTCACTAAAATGATCAGCACGATGAGCGGAGTCGATTTAGCCATGCCCGTCTCTCCGTCCGTCTGTCTGTCTGTCCGTCTGTCTGTCTGTCCGTCTGTCTATTTGAACGCAAAATAGCCGCTCAGTTTTACAAAAGAATGCTGAAATTCGTTTTTTGCTTTCGCCATTTTATAATATACTAGCAAACCCGGTAGACGTTGTTTTGACGTTTTGACACAAAGAACACATCTATATATAAAATGTCATTAACTTGAACCAAATAAACTCCTAACTATACCGAACTGCAGCTTTATATAACCTGGGGGCTTTTCCAAAAGCTATATACAGACTGTGCCGTGCCCAGCGAACTCCTGAACCTCTCGTGAAAGTTCAAGAGCGAAACAAAACACAAAATTTGTGGGCGTGGCACCGCCTACTTTTCCAAAATGATGTAGATATTGACTAAGTGACACATATATCCAAATATCATTAATTTAGACCAAAAAAGTTCGGAGTTATGACGAATTGAAACTTTATATAGCCTGGGGGCGTGGCACCACCCACTTTTCCAAAACTATATATTGTCTATGCTGTACCCAGTGAACCCAAGTATATATTGTGAAAATTTCATAAAGATCGATTGAGTTCTTTGGCGCCTATGAAAGACACCCTTTTTGATATAAATTTTTTTACGCACACAAGGTATATTACTTTATTCGGCATAAACGAATCGAGATATATATTTATTAATGTATATCAAAACGTTCAGGATGAAAAGTAAAATATCAGGGCAAGTAGTTAATACCCCACTGCAAAAGTGAAGTTGTATATCTTTTTTGATTTTCATACCTTTCATGAACATGAAATCTTTGTACGTATGAGAAGAAAAATAGATAGTCCCATCTGTTTGTCCGTCTGTCTATTTGAACGCAAATACGAACTGAAAGTATTAAAATAGACCTGCGTAAATTGGGATGACATAATAGATCACTACTAGGTATATAATGTTCGGTTCCACCCGAACTTAGACTTCCTTACTTGTTTTCATATGGACTTTACCATAGATATTTGCTTTTTTAAGTATTGAGCGATGATGTATTGAACTTTGTGTAACAAAACAAGTGTGATATCTTATCAGGCACATCATGTTTACATCTAAGGCACTTCAATATGGCGGCGCACCAGGCACAAAACTACCTCCTATCTTCTAACGAATGATAGAAAGAGATGCAGAATGATACCAATACAGAATATAATAAAAACAGATGACCAAGTATCTTCGGATTTTCGACGTCTATGCCTAAGATATCAAACTTGACATGGTACACAATAGTATCGAATTCAAAATTTGACATAACTACACTTTGTGAAATTTACGGGTGTGCCAATCCTTTGCCGGATATGGATGTGCTACACTCTGGTAATGAAAGATTGAGGTATTACACGGAAGTTGAACTAACGTGCCTCCATACTTTGAAGCACATATTCGTAGGCCATGCACAGACCACTGAAGCTGACAAAAATTTACTGGGTTAAAATTTAACATCAAAATATGTGAAAATTAAATATTTATTTTGTGTTTTTGTTTTGGGTATTGAAATTTTCAGTAAAGATATAAAATGACTCGCAATCGAAGATCGATTGGCTATTTTGCAACAAGTGAGTTCATAAACACGCACAAGTAATCCTTATCAGAATGGATATTTGAAAAATTTTTTCAATTTCTAGGTGACACTCAGCCACCAAGCGGCATTGAACAAACAATTGTTTTCTTCTCTCTTTTGCTCACCTTACTAACACTACCCATATCAATATTTTTATCCTTGATTGTAATGGCGGAATATCAAAGGGTAGTCATATTCCGATGTGGACGTCTGAAGTACGCGTTTTAAGGAATTGGGGTATATAGTTTCCACCGTTTTTAATGTGACATGTATTTCCAGACGTGGTGGAGCTCGTGGTCCGGGCTTAGTGTTTCGAATACCATGTGTTGACTTCTGCATCACTGTTGATTTGCGTACCGTATCTTACGATGTGCCAGCACAGGAAATTCTCACCAAAGATCATGTGACCATAAGTTTGGATGCCGCCGTTTATTATCGAGTTTACGATCCTTTGCTGGCCGTAATACAAGTGGAGAATGTTCATTTTGCTACCCGCATGTTGGCACAAGCAACTCTGCGCAATATAGCCGGCCAAAAACATGTCTTGGAATTGATGTCTGAGAAGGATTCGGTGTCCATGGCTATGGCAGCTATACTTAAATCTGCTACCACACCATGGGGGGTATATGTGGAACGTGTCGAAATGTAAGTGTATGAGGGGAAAACTCTTTACTGAGGTGAGTGTGCTCCGTTTTGAGGCAAATAAGTACTTCGAAGTTCTTCAAATTTGAGAGACCCGCTAACTTTAACGAGGTTGTCTGGAAACTCCTTACTCCAGCACAGAGTGCCTGCCATTCGCACATGTTTTCTTGGCGAGGCAGCAGCCTTGTCATGTTACAGCACGTCAGCATGATCATAGCGTTATTCTTGTAAAGGGTCTCAAAGGGCAGTAAGGAGGATGTATTAAAAAATGAGGTAATGGGGAGGGCATGGAGGATGGGGCCGTGTGCAGAAGTCCACGCAAGTGGGGAAAGGTTCTGATCGCCATTCACCTGGGAATGGCCAGAGCGATTATTTTGCATGCGGTTCAAGCAGCTCACTACTTCCGGGCTTTGCGCCCAAGTATCCTCTGGGTAACCACCGAACACCCGTTTGGTGGTGAGCTAAACGTGAGAAGGCGACAACCTGGTAAGGCCACTCCGACATAATCGGTTTAAGGGCTTGCTGGGGGGTTCAAACAGCAGCGTCTGATCACCATGTGGTGCGGCTGCAAGCGGCTCGCTATACAAACGTGTAATAGAATTCAACTTCCCGTGAAACGGGTTGTGCGTTGGGTTTGGGACCCACCACATAAAACAACGTTCCAATGAAATTCAACAACAAAGCCTCGGATATGAGAACCCCTTTTTTAGATGACAACACCCGCAAACGAAATATGGATTATGAGATAAGGGCATGTACCTGGAATGTCCGCCCCCTTAATGGGGAAGGTGCCGCTGCCCGGCTGGTTGAGGTCCTGAGGAAAGCAAAAGCTGACATCACCGCCATACAAGAGATGCGATGGACGGGGCGAGGAAACACGATCCAAGCACCTTGCAACATCTACTGGAGTGGGCATGAAGACAAGCGCAGATTCGGCGTGGGATTTGTGGTGGGAGAGAGACTCCGTCACCGAGTACTGTCGTTCACACCCGTGAACGAGCGTCTCGCTGTAATCCGCATAAAAGTACGATTTTTCACCATATCGTTTATCTGCGCTCATGCACCGACGGAAGAGAAGGACGACGTGGAAAAGGATGCATTCTACGAGCGCCTGGAAGAAGCATACGAGCGCTGCCCCCGTCATGATATCAAAGTCGTGCTTGGCGACTTTAACGCCAGGGTGGGTAAGGAGGGTGTATTCGGCCCCACGTCGGGAAGTTCAGTCTCCACGATCAGACTTCGCCAAATGGATTCAGGCTGATCGACTTCGCCGGTGCCCGAAACATGCTCATATCCAGCACTAGGTTTATGCACAAGAAGATCCATCAAGCTACATGGCTGTCCCCCGATCGAAAAACACGCAACCAGATCGACTACGTTGTGATAAACGGACGGGATGCTTCCAGCGTTTTAGATGTTCGCACAATACGAGGACCTAACATCGCCTCTGATCACTACCTAGTAGCAGCCAAGATTCGTACCCGCCTCTGTACGACAAAACAGGTGCAACAAAAAACGCAGGGAAAGCTGGACGTCGAAAAGCTGCAATCGCAACAGACCGCCAATTATTTCGCAGATCGCCTCTCACACCTGCTCTCCGAGAGCACAATTCAACCTAGTGGAATGCATGAGCAGTGGGATCATATCTCAGGAGCACTCCGTACCGCAGCCGAAGAAGTAATTGGATTCCGGCGAACGCGAAGAAACAACTGGTATGATGATGAAGAGTGCCGCGCTGCAAGGAAAAGAAAGGACGAAGCCTACAAGGCAACGCTGAGATCGAATGCAACGAGGAGTGTGTGTGAACACTACCCCGAGTTGAAGAGGTAAGCGAGGCTGCTTTTCCGGGCGAAAAAAAGAGAGGCAGAAAAGCGTGAAATAAAGAAGCTTGAGATGCTGGCCAACGGGAATAATGCCCGAAAATTTTATCAAAAAATTCGGCGAATGACAGAAGCTTTTAAACCCGGGGCAAACTCCTGTAAGAATGAGAACGGCGACCTGGTGGCCGATGTTCAGAGAGCACTCAGAATATGAAGGGATCACTTCTCTGCCCTTTTAAATGGAGAAATTGAGCAAGAAACCAGAGAAGATGTCGAACCCGAGCCCACAATCGAAGATGATGGAATTGACGTTCCACAACCCGACTATAATGAGGTGCGAATAGCAATATCCCGATTGAAAAACAATAAAGCAGCTGGCGCTGATGGTTTGCCTGCTGAGCTATTCAAACACGGAGGCGAGAAGCTGGTAAGGCGCATGCATCAGCTTCTATGCAGAATTTGGTCGGATGAATGCATGCCTGAAGATTGGAATCGAAGTGTTCTCTGCCCAATCCACAAGAAGGGCGATCCTGCAAACTGCGCCAACTATCGCGGAATCAGCCTTTTGAATATCGCATATAAGGTCCTATCAAGCGTATTGTGCGAAAGACTGAAGCCTGATGTGAACAGACTGATTGGACCTTATCAGTGTGGCTTCAGACCTGGTAAATCTACCATCGACCAGATTTTTACAATACGCCAAATCTTGGAAAAAACCCGTGAAAAAAGAATCGACACGCATCATCTCTTTGTTGATTTTAAAGCCGCTTTCGATAGCACGAAAAGGAGCTGCCTATATGCCGCTATGTCTGATTTTGGTTTCCCCGCAAAACTTAAACGGCTATGCAAAATGACCTTGAGCAACACCGCCAGCTCGGTCAGAATTGGGAAGTACCTCTCCGAGCCGTTCGAAACTAAACGAGGTTTCAGACAGGGTGACCCCCTATCGTGCAATTTCTTTAATTTAATGCTGGAGAAAATAATACAAGCTGCAGAACTTAACCGCGCTGGAACAATATTTTATAAAAGCGTGCAACTGTTGGCATATCTGACGATATTGATATCATTGGCCTTAACAACCGCGCCGTAACTTCTGCTTACTCCAAATTAGAAAAAGAAGCGGAGAAAATGGGATTGGTGGTGAACGAGGGCAAAACGAAGTACCTTCTGTCATCATGCAAAGAGTCAGCGCATTCGCGCCTTGGCAACCAAGCCACTGTTGGCAGCAATAATTTCGAAATAGTAAAGGACTTCGTTTACCTGGGAACCAGCATTAATATCAACAATAATGTTAGCCTAGAAATCCGACGAAGAATCACTCTTGCAAACAAATGCTACTTCGGACTGAGTAGGCAATTGAAAAGTAAAGTCCTCTCTCGACGAACGAAAATAACACTCTACAAGTCACTCATCGCACCCGTCCTGCTATATGGTGCAGAAGCGTGGACACTAACAACATCTGATGAGGCGGCTCTGGGAGTATTCGAGAGAAAGGTTCTTCGAAAGATTTGTGGACCTCTACGCTTTGGCGACGGCGAGTATCGAAGAAGATTTAATGATGAGCTGTATGAACTCTACGCAGACGCCGACATAGTTCAGCGAATTAAAACACAGCGGCTTTGCTGGCTAGGCCACGTAGTGCGAATGAGCGAAGATGCTCCAGCCCAGAAGGTATTCTTATCGGCACCCGCCGGTGGAAGCAGAGGAAGAGGGAGACCACCACTCCGATGGAAGGACCAAGTGGAGACCGATTTGCGATCCCGCGGTGTTTCCAATTGGCGCCAGTTGGCGCAACGAAGAAACGACTGGCGAGCTATGTTGGACGGTCAAAATCGCCCAGGCGGTTAGATGACCATTTAAAGAAGAATGGGGAGGGCATGTAAGAATTGTCACTTCTATGGTGACGTGTGCAAGTTGTGATCAATGATAAAAGCCTTATAAATTCCGTGAAATGACAAGACATATATTACTTTTGGAAACCCTCTCAACCTCTCACCGTCTACCACTGACACTAGTAAATCGACAGGTCGGGGGATATGACTTTGAGATCGATCTCATACTCTTGCTAATAGTGAAGTCACCACCACCGCTGGGTCTGCATGCGGATTGGGATTGAAATTCAGTATAGAGTGTATGAGAAGTGCCGAAGTTAGATCTAAAGAAAATGTCACCCACTTTTTCTCCGAGTCTACAAGTCTAGCCAATATCAGGCACAAAACCTTATCTAAGCTGATTTGTGCTGACGGACTTTAAAGATTTATCCTAATGCTCTACCAAAAAAATAGTACTCATTGCACTTGACCTATAGGAAGCTTTTGATACATTTAATCAATCAACCAAAGCCTTGAACAGTCGTATAGAATGGGCCAAAAGATGCTTCGCTTCCCATGTTGAGTATTTGCTGGCAGGGTCTGTGCTAAGAACTAAGAATATTCTTTTGGTATATCTATGCTAACCATGTGTAAGATCAGCTAACTAATCGTTGTGTAACTTTGTAATGTAATTACTAAGCTGTCACATTAGCCTTAAGAGCCCATGGTAGTCCACAGCCTTCAGAACCAAAGGACAGAATTACATCTGGCGGGTCCACTATTAGTTATGACACCAAGCTTTTTTACAATTTCAGCAAAGATGTTCGCTTGCCATTGAATTTACAAAGAGCTATGGCGGCTGAGGCGGAAGCAATCCGAGAAGCAAAAGCAAAAGTGGTTTCCGCTGAAGGTGAGCTTAGTGCTTCCAAAGCTCTTAAGGCAGCATCCGATGTTATAGCCGCAAATCCTGTAGCACTTCAGGTAGATACAAATTTACTGCTTGGAGACTAACCTCACTTTCCCTTTTCTCTAAAACTGTATAATATTTAGTTGCGTTATTTACAAACATTGAGTCTGATTTCTGGTGATCAAAATAAGAACATAATATTTCCGTTCCCTGTAAATTTAATCAAACAATTAATGAAGAGCAAATGCAGTGAATGTAGTGGATCGGCTGGTTCAACAAAGAAAAGGGCACAAGTGGATGAAACAGATGGCGGTGATGTTGATGAAGCATTGGAAGAAGCCTACAGAAGCTTAGACACCCAAGTGATGCCAACGCGATTTGAATGTGCTTCAGGTTGTATTAACAAAGAATATGTTAGTCGTTAAAGCTATTCTGTATACTATTCTCGGAAAGTAATATAAATTCTTAAAAACCAGATTTTCTGTATCAGTTTCTGACAGATACATATTTTCGTTCGGGGCATCTTCAATAATTCGCTTAGATAAGCGACTAAAGTATAGTAGCCAAACTCTGTAAAAAGCCTGGTCCAGTTGAGCTGCAGCTCAAAAAAATGTTACCGTCTCAAAATGTAGCTCTTGACCTAGGTAACCAGGCGCTCTTAAAAAAGGGTGATTTTGTAGATAGTGTGTAGGGTGATCTCTACATTTACTCTTAACCCTCCGATGTTCGGTGCCTTATGATGCGGTAAGTGCATCATAAGGGTCTGCCCAGACCCATAAAAATAATGTAAGAAATACGGTTTTAAAAATAATTTTATTTATTTATTTCAACGGATTAGTATTAATTATGAAGAGCAATTGGGTTTACAACTATATAGTTGCATGGAATGTTCATTAAGACATATGGGACGATTACATTTGCTGCAGTTATAACGAGTTTTACGTCGCTTTTTCGAAGAAGAAGCAGCACAATGGTAGCACGATGACCGTTTTGAAGCAACTTGAGCATATGATTGTTGCTGTGCTGCATCTGATGTCGATGGACAAGATTCCGGTACCTAAAAGTAGCGAAATAATTTATTTTAAATTAGTAAATATGAATACATGCATACACATATCTTTATACGCGAAGATATATGTAGGTGTGTATATAATTCATACTCACCTTGATATTGAAAAGATTCATTGCTTGTCTTATATGAGCAAACCTCCATACTAATGGGTTAGTCGCCCGTTTCGTCATATGTGGAATAACTAGCTGCCGTGCCAATTCAATGATAAATGAGCGCCTCTTAGCACTCTGCTTTGCCGGATTCAGCTCGTCATAGATGATGAATGAGGCCAAACCGGCAATATCAAGCATATTATAAAACATTTCCAGTGGCCAACGGTTTGTCGAGCGTTTGCACGAATAGCCAGTCAACATTTGATCCATTGTATCTACCCCCGCTTTAAATTTATTGTAGTCCAAAATTTGATCTGGCTTGAATCCTTTCAATGGATCGGTGCTTTGACGGTAATGGGCAGTGGATAACATAATTACTGCCTTTTTCGGCTTTGCCATATACGAGCACAGAGCGATATTATTATTGTGATAACAAAATAAAGTGCTTTTAACATCACGCTTCGGGTTAAGCAATTCATGCGGAACGAAGGTCTTATTTTTTCTTACGGTACCGACAAAAGCCACTCTACGATCCATCAACATTTCTGCCAAGTTGTATGTTGAAAAAAAATTTTCAGCATAAACAGTCCTACCGCTGTCCATATAATTTTCCATCAATTTCATGACGACCCGTTCACCTTGATTCGTTTCTCGCTGGCCACCTGGTGGTTTTCCAGTATAAATTATACCTTTCAAAGGGTAGTTTGAAACAGAGTCACAAATCCACCACACTTTCATGCCATATTTTGCCGGCTTACTCGGAATATATTGGGTGAATCTAGTGCGCCCACGATATGGAAATAACTGTTCATCGACGGTTACATGACAATCGGGAGTGTATGCTTTCTCTAAATTGGCCATCAGCATGAGCCATACATCGTCCAGGGCAGCAGATTTGCTTTGCTTCAACCTCTCAGCACGAGTACCACTGTTATCGAAACGGATGAAAGTAGTTAAGCTCTTGAACCGATTCAATGACATAGTGGCTTTATAAATTGGCATATTGTAGCTGGCCCACAATTCTTTCGCTGGCTGAGAATTCGAGTGGAATACACCAGCAATAAGTAGCATCCCAAAAAAAGCATACATTTCGTCTTCGTCAGTCATTACCCAAGAACGCTGTTTATTACTGGGATGCTTTTCATTCCATAGACGAAACGCTTCAACGGCTTTTCTGTTGGTTTCCCGCACAATGATACTTACGATTTCAGGAGACAGCAATAGCTTGAAAAGAGCTTTATGACTCGGTGACGCTCCTCGTAGTGGCCCTTTACGAGTAAAAGTTGTAACATTGTGACAACGAGGCTTTCCAGGTGGTGGAGGATTTGAATTCCACATCTTACCATCTTTCGACCTGTATATAAGGCCCTAGGTAATAGATGTGCTGCATGATTCCATTGTAGTTGAAGCCTCAAGGGCGATAGCTTCTCTATACAAATCCTCAATATCATCATGGTTTTCATCCAGAACAGCCTCTAACTCGATTTCCTGTTCTATATCTGATGCTTCACCGAAGTCATCTTCATCTGGAAAATATTCATCATCTTCTACGTCGCCACTTGTTTCAAATGGATCGGACTCCTGTCCCATAATTTCTTCAATTTGTGCCTGAAGTCGCTGACGTTCTTCCGGACTCACATTTGCTGCACTTAGCTTACGAAGCAAACGCGTCAACACATCAACTTCATCCATATTTACTTGTTCCATTTTATTTAAAAAAAACACTTCCCACTAATTAAAAAACACGTGTTCACTTCAATTGTCAAATGTCAACTAAAAAATTATCTCTGCCTCTGTTTACACCTAACGGTTAACCAATTTACATGAGAAGCTTATATGGGTCTGCACAGACCCATGTGAGCTTAATAAACGAAATTAGTTTAAAATTATTATTTTTACAACAAATATAGCAAAAATCTTAATTTTGCTACTTCATTGTGTTTAGCACACTACATTTTAGGAAGTCATGGACTAAGAAGCCTCAGATATTAAAAATAACAGATCTACATACATTTAAAGATCGAATGGGTCTGGCCGGACCCATATGAACATCGGAGGGTTAACAGGGTAACCGGTAAGCCGGCCTTAAAGTGTGTTTTGAATAACTGCGCTGTTGGAATGCCCATTTTATTGTATTCCCCAGCTTGCAAATGTTAGCATCCTTCATTACGTTTATGTACAGTACTCGGTCCACGATTCTATCGATCAAATGCACAGAACCAACACTACTGTACAAAAAACATGCCCAGACCATAATGCAAACACCACTATGTTTTACATTTTTCCAATCTATAAGTTCTTTGGCAAATTGTAATCCTCCTATCAGAAAATGCTATAAATTTTGCGATTGGCCCCTAAAGTCAGTTCTGTTTTGACATTTGTGTAGTAAACACATGCGAAATACACGTTAATAAACAATGTTACGCTACACTGCTCCAGAACGCGGAATATTGCTGCCTATTTATTTGACCAATAATCGGTCGGTGAAAAACGGTTACTGCGCAAAAGTAATCCTCCTATCAGAAAATGCTATAAATTTTGCGATTGGCCCCTAAAGTCAGTTCTGTTTTGACATTTGCGTAGTAAACACATGCGAAATACACGTTAATAAACAATGTTACGCTACACTGCTCCAGAACGCGGAATATTGCTGACTATTTATTTGACCAATAATCGGTCGGGGCCAAACGGTTACTGTGAATGGTGAGCGCTACAGAGCAATGATCAACGAGTTCTTTTTGCCGCAACTTGATGAATTGGGATTGGAAAACATGTGGTTCCAACAAGACGGTGCAACAGCACACACTGCACGTGCCACAACCGATATGCTGAACATCGGAAGCTTACTTCTGCGCCACCTTGTATTATCGCAGCGACATGTTATTTACAACCGTACCTCCCTGGGACTCCTTGCCTACAAATTATTTTCGCTTAGACGTCTGCAAACTGTCAGAGCACTAACTGACAAATTTAAATCATCTTTTATAGTTTTTGCAGTCGCTGTGGACTCGATTGTCCCCTAATAATGTAATTTTTCGATTTCCACCACGATTTTCAGATTTCATTTATGATTTATGGCGTTATATATCTTTGTGGGAGTGCATCCCATAATTTACGTTTTTCTACTTAGCAATGCTTACCGCTTCCCACTAAAATAGGAGTATGGCGATATCAATAAATTTAATCAGAAAATGATTAAATTACTCAAACACACTTACTTTTTGCTGATCTTTATTAATTTTTAATGACAGAAAGTTAAGGGGATTTTTTGTACTAGTTCGTTCCTAAACGTCTATTCTAAGAAACCACCGCACGCTTGTTCACCTTAAAAGTCCGTGTATGGCAGAATTCGATTTAAAGAGCTAGTGCACTACTATTTCCATGAACACAACGATAAACGAGATAAGTCATTGGCTGATGCAGCTAAAATGACAAAACTTGGTAGCTAGGTCGTGCTATTAACTATTTTTGCAAACATTTTTGAAAAGTGGGTGGGGCTCCGCCCACATTGAGCTAAAAAATAAAAAAAAATCGACTGTTGAACTAACTTCAGAACACTTTACGATAGAATGATGAAACTTGGTGCAAGGCATATCACGTTTGTGGAGAGTACACCCAGGGAAAATAAGGGAAGTCCCCTCTCACATTTTTACAGACCTTATTTATCTCTACATATAATAAAATTGTAAAAGGTCGATGTCTGTACACTGCAGATATTTAAGAAAAATCGAAAGGAGGCTAAGCCGATAGAAGCCAAATCAACAGTTTTTAGAATTTTTGTCTGTCTGTCTCTTGGTATGTTTGGTCGCACATCACTCAAAAACTGCCCAATGGAATTGAATGGAACTTTTACCATTCAATTACTTGACTTTTAACTTAAAATTTATGATGTCACTTGTACCGATAGCTAGACCAGTTTCGGAGATAACCACCGATATTTAAACCAAGGGGACCCAAAATATGTTAGTACAATATGGCTATCAAACGATAGGGGACAGTGAGTGATGCAATAAGCAATGTAATTAAGTTCCATATCGTATCTGCTATGGGCTATAATGATGAAAATCGGACTCAGCTCATTAGTAGTTCTGAGACGCAGCGAAGCGTGCCGGGTTTACTAATTTTTAATAAATTCAATTAATATAAATAAGTTTTTATATCATAACTAGTTATAACTTTTACTTTTCTCAAAATGAAGTTCTGCTCTTGGTGGGAGTTGTCAATGTTTAATGGTATTTTCACGACAATACGCAGAAAACCGAATACTCTAAAAATCGGTAATTTTTCCACAAGAACGAGTATACCAAAAAAAAAAGGTCCAGAAAAGCCGGATTGACGGTAGCCGAAACTGGTATCAGTTTCCTAGCTAATAATTTGCATTTAACTAAAGATATACATAAATACCAACTACCCGAGTCGTCTAGAAACTTAACTCGAAAGTCCGATGGCTTTTAAAACTTTGCAAAAAAAGGCTATAAATAGCTAAGCATTTGTAATTGCCGTTACTAGGGTTTCATAAATTTCGATTCCTTTCAGATAGGTTTCCGCGCTCAAGTACTCGTCGAATAAAACGATTATCGCTAACGCCAGGAAATGCAGTTGCTTGTTGTTTGAGGCCCCTTTAAATAGTTAAAAAAAATTTTAAAAATACAATTTTGATATAGCAGTCCTTATGAGTTGATATATAAAGGGTGGCGCAAAAGTAATCCTCCTATCAGAAAATGCTATAAATTTTGCGATTGGCCCCTAAAATCAGTTCTGTTTTGACATTTGTGTAGTAAATACATGCGAAATATACTGTGACGAGTTCGATGATTCCTTGATTATCAATCCTGGGTTCGATCACTATAAAGTCGAATAAACACACGCACAGATATTGTAAGTAATAGCTAGTTTTATTTACTAGTAATAAACGCAATACAAATTTAAAAGATTGGTAACTTCGCAGTAGTTCACTATTGAACGCTTGAAAATAAACTGATCAACCTGCAATGCTTGGTCACCGCCTTATATAGTCCAACAGGGTACTTGCCTACGCACCGAGAACTTTCTTGGTTATTCGCTTTTCGTGTTCTGGAAGGGTCGGTGTTATTTATTGGAATCTCCTCTTTGCATCGTATTCGCAAACACTCGCGCCATCTCTCTTCCTCTTCCTAGTTACACGCTTGCATGCATAAGCGTAGCCATCGTTATCTCTGTTGTGGTTTAACTAGTGGTGGGAGTGTTATTGAGTTAGGGATGGTACATGCTTGAGAATAATCGCCACACTGCCCTCGACCTAAGTCTGATCGTCCCGATCAGACACATTTCCCAAACCAAACGCTGCTAGACGCTCAATGGTTGGCACTGCTTTACTAAACCTCATTTCCTCCAGGGATTGAAACTCCGACATCAATCCTCTCCTGCAGAGATTCCCACAATGCATTGCAGTGTCACATATTCCAACCACTTTGTCCGTTCTTAATCTCGAATAGATTTGTGCCTTCACTTTCGTTCCCAATGGTACCCGGCAAACATTCCTGCAACTCGTTTCTTCAGGATTCTGTTCCGTTCTCTCATGCCCATTGCACTGTTTCACATTATCCACTAAGTTGCGTTGCCTCCTCGTAACATGACCACCAGATGTTCGTCTTTTATTCTCAGCACACTCTGCACACTTAGTAATCCATTTCCTCACAGTTTGCTTGCAACCGATCCAATAGAACCGCCGCTTTACCTCTTGCAGCGTTTTCTTTATTCCCACGTGCCTTCCATCTGGGCACCTATGCGACGCTTTGATAACATCTGGAATTCTTGCCTTGGGAACAACAATAAGTGATCGATGATTCTGGCCATCTTCACTTTCCCATATCCGATGCAAACAACCAGATATTAGCTTCAAACTACTCCATTGTGCCCAGTATGCTTTTGCAATACGACTCTCTGCTACCATCTCTTCTCTTCCTGGCTGTTTGTTTTTCTTTATTCCTTTCAACACACGTGCCAAATCTGGATCTTCCTCCTGGCCTTGCCGAATCTTCTTCAGGAGGTACTTGTCCGCGAAAGCCTTTGGTCGAGGATCTACCTCTGCTTTACGAGGCTCCTGTTGCTTCATCTTCAAGATCACTCCTTTGGTAGTATAGCCTTTATTGTGTCCAAAAACCAGAGGAACTTCTTGGCCGTTGTAAGTCATAACCATGTTCCTTACGTTGATGTGAATGTCTCTCTCAGCCAAGAAATCGACGCCAATGATGACTTCGTCGACAATATTCGCTACCAAAAAGTTGTGATACGTGGCCACATTCCCAATCACAACCTTGCATTTCACTTCTCCCAGGACTTGCTTGCTGTCACCAGTTACTGTCCACAACTTAGCTTTCCGCAATAGTCTCACCTTCCCGCTGACCAAGTCACTCCGAATGATGGAATGTGATGCACCAGTATCCACAGTCAGCAAGCGCTCTTTCCCGTCCACGTAGCCTTCAACAGTAACATTACTCGCTTTCCGTTCGAGTTGTGACACAGAGATTATAGGGCATTCATCTTGCTCATCTTCTCCAGCTTTGGGTTTACGTCCACTTAAATTGCCAGGATTACTGGAGCCAGTGTCGCAATAACGTGCTATATGACCAGATTTTCCACACTTAAAGCATTTAATGGCACCATCACTTTTTTTCTGTACTCCGTTCAACGCTTCCAAAATTTTGTCAACCCAAGCCGGAGTTTCCACTTCTACACGATGAGCCTTGTATGCAGGTTTACTCAAAAGTGAGGCTGTTTCCTGCGTCAGAGCATGCGATACCGTTTCAGCGTATGTCCTTTTGGGGTTTGCATATGTGGCCCGCTTCGTCTCTACATCGCGTATTCCATTTATAAAACTTTGGATTTTTACCCTCTCAGTATACTCCATGGGTGCGTCCGCATTTGCTAGATGGGCCAACTTCTCGATATCCGATGCAAATTCCTGTAAAGTCTCATTAGGTTTCTGGAAGCGATTCTGTAGCTCTATTTGGTATATCTGCTTCCGATGTTCGCTACCATAGCGTCTCTCAACTGCACCCATTAATGCATCATAACTGTTCCATTCGGACTCGGGAATAGTCTGTAAGATTTCTGCTGCAGGTCCCTTCAATGCCACGAATAGTGCTGCAACTTTATCTTCAGTGCACCAATTATTCACCGCAGCCGTCTTCTCAAATTGCAGCTTAAATACCTGGAATGGAACAGAACCATCAAAGGAAGGTGATTTTACCTTGGGAGTATTCGCTAAAGCAGTTGTGCGATTTAGTTGCAATTCCTGGATACGGCCTCTCAATGCATCTACCTCAGCATCGATTTTATCCTGCAATTGTGCAATTTTTGCATCTTGCACTTCTAGTTTCGATGACACCTTTGCTTCCTGTTCTTCCAACTGCGATGAGATATATGCCTTCTGTTCTTCCATTTGAGATCTCATGTATGCCTTCGTTTCATCTAGTTGAGCTGAAATCTGAGATGCCATGCAGTCTTCTGTTCTTCCAACTGAGATGCCATGCAAGTTTTCTGTTCTTCGGGCTGAGATGCCATGTAAGTTTTCTGTTCTTCCATTTTAGTCGACATCTGAGTTAATACAGCCAATATCATGTTTGTGTCGACGGTTGCTACTGGATTCGAAGACTCCTTTCTTTCTTCCATTTTTGTCGGTGCCTCCTCGACAAGATGAAAAACATGATCATCAACGTTGATTCCTTCTGCTTCCATAGCCTCTCGCAATCGTGACTGTAACTCTGATTTATTGCCTGTAGTGTTCAGTCCCCGTTGTTCCAACTCATTTTTGAGTTGCTGAATCTTTAATTCATTCAGCTTCGCCATGTCCTTGTTATCCTTAAATTCACTGGTATTTATTCAACAATACCGCTTCTGACACCAATTGTGACGAATTCGATGATTCCTTGATTATCAATCCTGGGTTCGATCACTATAAAGTCGAATAAACACACGCACAGATATTGTAAGTAATAGCTAGTTTTATTTACTAGTAATAAACGCAATACAAATTTAAAAGATTGGTAACTTCGCAGTAGTTCACTATTGAACGCTTGAAAATAAACTGATCAACCTGCAATGCTTGGTCACCGCCTTATATAGTCCAACAGGGTACTTGCCTACGCACCGAGAACTTTCTTGGTTATTCGCTTTTCGTGTTCTGGAAGGGTCGGTGTTATTTATTGGAATCTCCTCTTTGCATCGTATTCGCAAACACTCGCGCCATCTCTCTTCCTCTTCCTAGTTACACGCTTGCATGCATAAGCGTAGCCATCGTTATCTCTGTTGTGGTTTAACTAGTGGTGGGAGTGTTATTGAGTTAGGGATGGTACATGCTTGAGAATAATCGCCACAATACGTTAATAAACAATGTTACGCTACACTGCTCCAGAACGCGGAATATTGCTGACTATTTATTTGACCAATAATCGGTCGGGGCCAAACGGTTACTGTGAATGGTGAGCGCTACAGAGCAATGATCAACGAGTTCTTTTTGCCGCAACTTGATGAATTGGGATTGGAAAACATGTGGTTCCAACAAGACGGTGCAACAGCACACACTGCACGTGCCACAACCGATATGCTGAACATCGGAAGCTTACTTTTGCGCCACCTTGTACAATAAAGACTCCAAGAAGTTGACATCATCGTTGGTAAAAGTTTTTTACACTTATAAAAGTTGCTTCTACTTGTTGGAGAATTGAAAAAAAAAATGTTCAAATAAATTTTTCCATATTGGAGTTTTTAATGCGAACCTAAATTGAAATCAATAAAAAAAATGATTTAAAAAATATTGCATATACAATTTCTCTTTCACTGCAACCCAACATTTATTTGTATCCCAGCGGCGAAGTGAGTTTAGGTATAAGAATAAACCAATTTTAGATTTATTCTTATAAATTTAATTTTAGAATACAGTTTAAATGTTTAAAAATGCTTTTCCCTGCTGTTCCTGTCATATTCGGTAACATTTTCTCTTATTAACGTCCAAATATAGTCCCCCATCATGCTTTCCGTATACTGGCCTTGGTAGCGTTCTCAAACTCCATTATATCTCGATGGAAACCCTCCCCGTGTTCTTCTGAATAAGCTCCCATATTATCTTTGAATTTATCCAGATGTGAATGTAACATGTGCATCTTTAGCGACATTCTACATCCGATAGCGGAAAAATTCGTAATCATGCCAGTTACCAGGTCTTTATAATTTTCATCCCTATGATTTCCAAGAAAGCCATGAACTTCTGCCTTAAAACTGTTTCACGCTAGTTTCTCCTCATTGCTAAGTAGGTCCGGGAAAATATCGCAGTTCATAATTTTTTTTATTTGAGGGCCAACAAAGACTCCAGCTTTAATTTTCGCCTCTGACAGCTTTGGAAAAAAAGTCCGCAAATATTTGAAAGCTTTAGACTCAATATTAAGAGCCTTCACAAATTGTTTAATAAGGCCCAATTTAATATGCAATGGCGGCATCAATATGTTTTTAGGATCGACAATTGCTTCATGTTTAATATTAAATCTTCCCACTCCATACTCAGTACGTTCAGGCCAATGTTTTTGGCGATAGCGGGCGGCATCATTTCTGCTATCCCATAGGCAAAGATAACAGGAGTGTTTGGTATATCCACCTTACATTCCAGTAAAAAAACAAACCATCTTGAAGTCTCCAATAACTTCCCACTTGTATTCCGTATATTTGATTGCAGTTAATAGAATTTTAATACTGTCATATGTTATGGTTTACTTTCAATTGATAGTAATTTTTATTTGGTTCAATCGGTCAGAGCTCACTGCGGTTGGTTAGGTGACAGGTGTTTGAATCACCTTCCGGTTTGACGTTTAGCTACGGGAAAGTGCGTGATTTTTGCTGAAGTGGCAGCACCAAATATTCCCATAGAATGGAAAGGGCACCAATAACGGGACTTTTAGTTTCCAAACAAACAAGTGTTTTGTGTGTTTTTGGTGTGCCTAGAGTTAAATTGCGGGTAACCCAGGGCGCCCGAAAGTGTCAGAAAAAAGGGCAATTGGCATCAAAAAGGGTTTTTTCCTTTGTAGGATGAATTCAAAGTACAGGGTGGCGCAAAAGTCATCCTCCTATCAGAAAATGCTATAAATTTTGCGATTGGCCCCTAAAGTCAGTTCTGTTTTGACATTTGTGTAGTAAACACATGCGAAATACACGTTAATAAACAATGTTACGCTACACTGCTCCAGAACGCGGAATATTGCTGACTATTTATTTGACCAATAATCGGTCGGTGAAAAACGGTTACTGCGCAAAAGTAATCCTCCTATCAGAAAATGCTATAAATTTTGCGATTGGCCCCTAAAGTCAGTTCTGGTTTGACATTTGTGTAGTAAACACATGCGAAATACGCGTTAATAAACAATGTTACGCTACACTGCTCCAGAACGCGGAATATTGCTGACTATTTATTTGACCAATAATCGGTCGGGGCCAAACGGTTACTGTGAATGGTGAGCGCTACAGAGCAATGATCAACGAGTTCTTTTTGCCGCAACTACAGGGTGTTTTTTTACAGGTTTGTTTTTCGAATAGAGATAAAACTGGCATTTTGTGGTCAAATCTGGCAACTCTAATGTCATTTATGTTCAGTTTGGTTTGCCATTTCATCATGAACAGGTTGACAAAAGAACAACGCTTGCAAATCGTGCAAATTTATTTCGAAAATAATGGTTCAGTTCGCGAAGTTTACCGTGAGCTCCGTCCATTTTATGGTCGACATAATCGTCCATCAGAGCAATTAATTCGGTTAACCTACATGCCACACAGCGCACGTCACAATCGATTTATTGAAGGAAACATTCGACGAGCGCATAATTTCGCGGAATGGACCTGTCAATTGGCCACCAAGGTCGTGTGATTTGACACCATTGGATTATTTTCTTTGGGGATATGTGAAGTCGCTCGTCTACACCAACAAACCAGAAACGTTAGGGGAATTGGAAGCCAACATTCGTGGCGTTATTGCCGACATACGGCCCCATATGCTCGAAAAAGGGGTTGAAAATTGGACCTGTAGAATTTGCTTTATTCGAGCCAGCCGCGGCGGCCACATGCCCGAAATCATATTTAAACATTAATGGCATAAAATTATCCTTCCAACAAAGCCAAATTGATGGACCTTAAAACGATTTTCTTGTGTTTTATTTCAATTCGAAGTTCTATACCCCTAAAAAAACACCCTTTAGAATAAATTTTAGCTGCAAATGGCAATCCATTATTAGTCAATTTGAAAAGTATTGTAAAATTAGACTTAAAGGAGTGTTTTGTTACTATGTGCTTTATTAACGAAACGTGTAGATCGGAATATTATTATCAATGGCTAGGTCGGATGGGGAGCTCCATGTGTCTCCTATTCCAAACCCATTAACGTGGGGTCCCGCGGGCCACCGAGTGGCAGCAATCATGCCATGTCAGACTGAGTAGCGGAACTTTTCCATGGCGCCGTCGCCGTTGCTTGACGATTTTCAGGCATAGCGGCGTCACCGGCATTCGACCAATTCAAAAGTATACCTGATTTCAACGGGAGCGGTCGTGTGCGTGTAAAAAGAAAAAAAAAATGTTGAAGTGCAGTGAAAAGTTTAAGAAATATAAAAGATGAAAATAAATTAAAGAAATACAATTAGAAACGAATTAAAAGTTTGGTAAAGTAAAAAAAAAAATAAAAATATATATATACGAGTACTTAAAAGAAGAAAAAAAATTAAGTGTTCATAGAAATAAAAAACAAGAAAAGTGCAGTGTAGTGCAGCATAGTGTTGTACGTTCAAAAAAATTAGAAAATACGGTGAAAAAGGAAAGGCGTCTAGCGCAAAAGAACGTTTCCTTGGTTCTTCTTATTGTCAGCCTGTTGCATATTGTGGGTACATGTCTATGCATTTACATGTACATACATACATACGAGTATGTAATTGTAAATTTACGAGTGTGCAGTTCTTATCCGTTGCCTGCATTGCAAATTAGAAAAGGTGGTTCTGTACGGCCGTACGTGGCTGCTGATGTGCGTCCGGAGGTGTCGGGGGGGTATCGGGCGGCGCGTTTTGATCTCTGTGTCGGTGTATTTTCGGTACACCCTAATCGGCTATTACAACAACCACATGAAAATGGCGGAAACATTTCAACTTTAACTGCAAATATCTCTGAACAGACCTAGAATATCGGGCTTCCGCTTTCGGATTATTGATGCGGAGATCGGGGCACGTCGTTTGATTTCTTTCCCGGACGTATATTAGCGGTTGCGTGCTGTCGTATAGAATTGCCGATTTTTTTAGTTTGACCCTACCCAAAAAGCAAAGTAAACTCCAAATAGTTCTTTTAAAAGCTCTCGGAAATAATTATTAAATTGCTCATTTTTCGCTTACAAAACGTTTGACAAAAAAAAGGGTTCTAATCATACATCGAATGCTGCAACTTAAATAATTATTAGCAGATTGCGGAAGTGGCTAAGATGCAGCCATGAATTTTGCTTTTGTGTCGTCATTCTCAGGTAAAATCATTTCTGAAAAGAATTAGAAGTATTTTAAGTCGAAAAGAATGAAAAAAAAAAAACTCACGAATAAATTTTCTTAATTTTTAGAAACATTTGCATTTCACTTTTAAGGTGAAATGATTGATAATAGTTTTCCCCGAAGTTTATAAAAAGTTTAGTTTAACCTTTCAAGTAAATTAAAACTGAAAAGTTTACATATCGCTATTGGAGGAAGTTTACTTGAAATTATTCTTAAAGACATTTACAGAAATGCTTGTTGGGTATAGTTTTGTTGAAATTGGGAAAAGCGTCAAATTTACTTCTTTCGCTTTACAGTTTGCATCAGCGCGCTACCATAACTCAAACGTGCCGTATTACGCACTGCAACAACGCGTGCCACCAAAGCGCCGCAGCAACGCGCATACGAGCGCGCTCCAAACCCGCTACTTCCACGCGCATAACCTTGTACGATCGCCCCATTACAACTCGCTGCAACAAACGCGCCACTAAGCGCACAACAACAAACGCGCCACTAACAAATCCGGCAGTAATACCGCCGGCCACAACAAATCCGGCAGTAATAAAGGCCGGTAACATCAAGACTGGCCACAACTAAACCGGCACCAACAAACGGCCACAACTAAACCGGTAACAACAACCGAACACAACAAACCTGGTAACATCACAACCAGCAGTGACCTTAGCTGGGGCCGCCCTTACATAGGCCCGCCGCACCAGCAGAGACAACAGCAGGGGCCGCTTCTTTTAGGCCCACTGCATTAACACCAGGCAACACAAACCGGTAACAACAAGATCGAACACAACAAACCCGGTAACAACTAAACCGGCAACCACAACAGTAGCACCTCACAAAGGGGCTACAACCATAACCAGCAACAACAACAACAGTAGTGCCGCCTAAGTAGGGCTACTGCAACAACAACCACAACAGTAGCGCCTCACAAACGGGCTACAACAATAACCAGCAACAACAACGACAGTAGTGCCGCGTAAGTAGGGCTACTGCAACAACAACTGGTAACAACACAACAGCGAGCGCCGCCGTAATATAGGCCCGCCGCACTAGCCTCAGCAACAACAACACAGCAGTGACAACAGCGAGGGCCGCCGTATTATAGGCCCGCCGCACTAGCATGAGCAACAACAACAGTAACCAGCAGTGGCAACAGCAGGGGCCGCCGTAATGTAGACCCGCTGCACTATTACCAACAACAACAACAGTAGCGCCCGATCAACAGCCTACTGTAACAATGGGTGAGATCAACCTGATGTAGTTAGTTCTGTTTTTTTTGTAAATAATATAGAATTAAATTAAACAAACTAAATTTAGCTTAAGCTAACTTAGTTTAAACTGAGCTTGAAGAACGCATAGAACACCGCGCCTTAGTATTCAAAAAAATTTATGTGAAACTTGTGAAAATGGATTTACTTTAACGCATTCCTCTAAAAAGTTGACTTCATATTAGAGCAATGCGTCTAAGTGTTTGTTTTCTTTATTATAAAATTTAGTATTTAAAACAAAAATGTTTGCTTATAATGCAAAATTCTTTATTGCTATTTGAGCGTTTATTAATAAGTGTTTAATGTACAACTTCTTTTTTTTTATTAGCAACCCCAATTGAATTGTTCACTTAATTTAAAAACAATAATATATACATATATATATGAAAAACAATACAAAAAGGTTTAAACAAGTAAATTTAATTTCAACGAACTGCTTTATTGCTTTTTTTTATTTATAATTATAATTAAATTTATAGTAGCTATTGGTTTCTTTTATCATCACTTTTCCATTTACATTGAAAATTAGCAAAAAAAAAAAAATGTAAAACTATATGATATAATATATAATAATAATTTTAATATCGATTTCCATTTAAATTGTAGTCCGTGGACCGTTAGGGTCATTTATTAAATTTAGTTATACTTTTAGAGAACTAAAACAAAGTATAAAAAAAAAAAAAAGAATTTTAAAATATAATAATGTTCCTTCGATTCCAATTAAACTTCTAAAATACATCAATATTGATACAAAAATTGTAGCCTAGCCGTAATTTTTAATAATATAATATTGAGATAATATTGGTGTAAATGTAAATCTATAATTTCATAAAGCGGTTATAAATAAAAAAAAAACTAAAACAAAATTAATTTATTAAAATAAATGAACATAATAATAACAATAATAATTTAATGACCAAATAATAATTATCTATATAAAAGAAATTGAATAAATCAATAATAATTTATTAAATAGATACAACAACAAAATTATTTTGGTATTCGGCAATGCTCTTAAAATTTTTTTTATTAAAGGAATAAATTTAGTTAGAAGATGTTAGTTTTAAGGAATGTTTTATAAATAAATCTAATTAAAAAATGGGAGTGCTGACTTTGTTCATCAGTTAGAAGGCATATAGGATTTTAGGTAAGGGGGCATCGGGATTCGGTTTGGTGCACCGATGGCCATGGATGAGGGTTTGTCAGCACCAGTAACCGGTCGTTTCCGGTTCGTTTTTTTAATTTTCATGTTTTTTTTCTTTCCGTTAATTTAAATTTATATTTTTTTCCCTTTTCCGTTCGTTTATTTCAGTTTTAATTTCGTTACCTTTTTGGTTATTTTTAAATCCTAAGTTTCCGTTTTAACGTCTTTTGCCAGTTTTTTTTTCTTTTGAATTTTAATTTGATTTTCTGTTTCTAGTTTTGGAATTTGAATGTCAACGGTCTGTCCGTGGCATCCGGGTTTAACCGGATGTTGTTTTTACAGTTGTTTTGCGCGGTTTTTTTGCGTTTTCCCCCGCGTTTCAAAAGGCATGATTTGACCTTTCTCTGATTATGGCGCAGGACGGTAAGGTTGGCCAGAGCCCACCCCAGCCGACAATGACTAGCCACTGTGCACCATTGATATCATGCCGACCGCCTTCCTTACTGCTCTATTTGACGCTAACCATAACACATAATTTTCTTTGAGATGTATGGAATGTGCCAGTAGAATAGATGTAAATTTGTTCCCATTGTGTAGTAGAACTGCTTTTAGACTTTTTGTTGAGCTGTCGATAAAGAGGCGCCATTCATTTGTATTTCAAGAAATACCAATTGCTTCAAATAAACCTTTCACGTCATAGCAAAAACAGAGCCCATCTTCCTTACTGTAGAAACAAGAAAATTCTTCATGACGCCTTCTTTGCCGAGATATTCGAACATCAGAAATAAATTTCGTTGTTTAAGCCGCGATGCTAATAACTCTGCTTTGTCTTTTGATAGATTTAAGTATCTTGTTAAGTCATTGAGATCTTCAGAGTTGATGAGATGTGGTATTCCTGGTTTAAATTGGGGAACAAATTGGGAATGTACGGATGCAGATGAACTCGGTGTTTGAAAGCTGCCTTGAGGGAATAGTTGCTTTTCCAACACAGGTGGATCAGGTACAGGATTTTGTTCCGAATGTGGTACTGGAGCGGATGTCGATGGTAGTTCCGGATATATTGTTTTCCTTAAACGTTTCCCTTTCAGTGGTTTCACTACACAAAAATAGCAATCAGTGTCATGATTACTCGGTTCCCTCCAAATCCTCGACACTGCGAACTTTATGGCTCTTTTTCTCACACTGGTACCAAACTATAATAAAACGTAAAGCATTTCATAAGAATTTCAGTTATTATGCAATTATATATAGATATATTTATATATATATGAAACAGTTAGTACAATAAAAAAGAGAAATTAAACTTACGCTCCAGAATGCTTCTGCAAGAGTTACATGAAACATGTGGAGCCCATTTTTTGTCCTGGTTTTTAACAGGTAGACTGAAGTAGGCTAGGTAGGTCACGCAAATCCTTGTGTTTTTAGTTAAATCAAACTTTTTTTGTCTTCTTTTAATACATTCGCCCCATATATAGCAAAACGAATTAGCCGCTCGTTTACAACTTATCGAAGACATCATTCCTCTGTGATATGCAAAAACATAGTGTCGCCCACAACGAGTGACCCAAGAAACTACAGCTTCTTAAAAAAATTTTTACTTACAAAAACGATATCAGGTAGCTGGCATGCTCTATTGCTAGGCCTGCCAATCCGTCAGTAAAAGTTTCGATAAGTTTCTTAATATGTACTTAACGAATTGCCAAATCTACCTAAAATCATGTTTATCTGGGACCTTTTATCTCCTTTTTACTGTTTCTCAGCCACATTTTTTTGGTTTTTTTTTAAGATGAGTATGTTGTGCTTTAAGTAGATCTTTTTTCGATGCATCGCTGCATCAGGTAGCTACCCGCCGCCCTCTATCGACCGAAATAGCGCGAAAGGACCTACATTAGCCTGGTGCAAAATGCAAAATTTTCAAATCGCCATAACTTCTACAAAACCAAATATTTTTGATTCGTAATTGCATTTTTTTTTATAGAATTGAACATAGAATCCGAATATATAGGGTGTTTTTTTTACAGGTTTGTTTTTTGAATAGAGATAAAACTGGCATTTTGTGGTCAAATCTGGCAACTCTAATGTCATTTATGTTGAGTTTGGTTTGCCATTTCATCATGAACAGGTTGACAAAAGAACAACGCTTGCAAATCGTGCAAATTTATTTCGAAAATAATGGTTCAGTTCGCGAAGTTTACAGTGAGCTCCGTCCATTTTATGGTCGACATAATCGTCCATCAGAGCAATTAATTCGGTTAACCATGGATCGTTTTCGCACTACGTTTACGCTATGTGATAATACGCATCCGGAGAGACGTCGAACAGTGCGCACCGAAGAAACAATTGCCGCTGTAGAGCAAAGTGTTGAAGAGGACCCGAATGAATCGATGCGCCACCGTGCACAGCAATTAGAGCTTTGTCCATCAACTTTATGGAAGATTTTGCGCAAAGATCTTGGCTTGCGACCTTACAAGATCCAGCTTGTGCAAGAATTAAAGCCGCGAGACCATGCAATGCGTCGTGATTTTGGTGTATGGGCCGATGAGATTGATTTCGATGCTGATTTTCATTGCAAAATTTTGTTCAGTGATGAGGCTCAAAACACCCTGTAGTTTTGGCAAAGTGGGTGGTGCCTCGTACCCAGGCTATATAAAATTTCAATTCGCCATAACTCTGGTCGTATTTGGTCTAAATTAATTATATTTGGATATATGTGTCCTTTAGTCAAGATTTACATAATTTTGGAAAAATGGGAGGTTCCACGTTCATTTGAGATATAGAGGTGGTGTTAGAGGAAAATTAAGAGGCTAAAGAAGAGTAATGGCAAAAGTTGAAAGAATAAGGAGAAAGGGATAAATGTAGAAGAAGCGAAAAGTGGGGAGGGAAAAGAGTACAATTTGTTAAATGTAGGCAAGTAAAATTTTAGGCAGGACAACGTCTGCCGGGTCTGCTAGTAAATGTATAAAAATTGTTTGGTGCTGTTTGAAACAATTCACATTTGCCGCTGTCGCTTGCTTTGGAATCTTGATTACAAGCACCCAATGTATAAACGCCGTCTTCAATGTGTTTAGCGCTATAGGCATACATTAAGGTAGAGCGAGAAACTAAAGTATGGAAGTTATAAAATGGAAAATTAAAAAAAGACATTTTTGGAACTTTCTTAAAACCAAGTTATTGGTGCGTTATCGGTAGCCTTATAAAACAACTGATTCACCCAACCTTATGACATACAATGTCCTATCCATATCGCATCTTTACCTACTAATTGCATTTTGGGTTTTCTCTTCCTTTAAACTTGGCAGATAAGTTACAAAACAGATATACATACACATTTATTATATACGAAAATAAGTAATTTATGCTGTGGTCTGAACATAGTTTAAGACAGCTCATTTCGCTCCACTCAAATTACTCTGATACATATTATACATGGTATACTGTGTACTTACTCCCAATTGTCTTTTCTGCATAAAAAATTGGATATGTATCAGCGTTATTTGCACAGTCTTCGTCCAAACAAAAGCC
This sequence comes from Merzomyia westermanni, assembly GCA_949987695.1. Taxonomy (NCBI): domain Eukaryota; kingdom Metazoa; phylum Arthropoda; class Insecta; order Diptera; family Tephritidae; genus Merzomyia; species Merzomyia westermanni. The sequence continues at coordinate 76,902,968 of OX465290.1, forward strand.
AATGTTCAATTTTTTAAAATTATTCGATTCAACAAAGGCTTTCATACCATACTCAGCGGCTATTTCCTCATCTAAACAAAAAAGTAAATTTCAATTAATCAATTTTCATTACTTATGGTTTTTAAATAGTTCATTTAATATTTTCAAACTTAAAAGAAAGTTTGAAAGTTATTTTGTTTGAAACTAATTCGGATACATCCGTATTTTAGTACACGACAGCGGGTATAAAATAGTCTCAATATAAAACAAGTTTAAACTTAAGTTTTCACCAATTCAACTGGCCTTTTAGGGGCAATTGTCACCATTTGTCTGAAGGGATAGTACTCTAGCAATACATCGGTGATCAAGGCAGTAGTTGTTCAGTAATGTGAGTATAAACATGTAGATGGACGGACAAAAACTTAAAGAGTGTTTGATTTAGCTTTGTATCGTTTCGGGCAGATAGGGTAACTGCACTAGTTTCCGGACAGCGCTAGTGTCCGGACACTATGTCAATGTTTTGGGATTAATAGACAAATAACTAACATATAGTCTCAAATAACAACCCAAATGAAAATGTATAGGGTGTTTTTTTTACAGGTTTGTTTTTCGAATAGAGATAAAACTGGCATTTTGTGGTCAAATCTGGCAACTCTAATGTCATTTATGTTCAGTTTGGTTTGCAATTTCATCATGAACAGGTTGACAAAAGAACAACGCTTGCAAATCGTGCAAATTTATTTCGAAAATAATGGTTCAGTTCGCGAAGTTTACCGTGAGCTCCGTCCATTTTATGGTCGACATAATCGTCCATCAGAGTAATTAATTCGGTTAACCATGGATCGTTTTCGCACTACGTTTACTCTATGTGATAATACGCATCCGCAGAGACGTCGAACAGTGCGCACCGAAGAAACAATTGCCGCTGTAGAGCAAAGTGTTGAAGAGGACCCGAATGAATCGATTCGCCACCGTGCACAGCAATTGGAGCTTTGTCCATCAACTTTATGGAAGATTTTGCGCAAAGATCTTGGCTTGCGACCTTACAAGATCCAGCTTGTGCAAGAATTAAAGCCGCGAGACCATGCAATGCGTCGTGATTTTGGTGTATGGGCCGAAAATGAGATTGATTTCGATGCTGATTTTCATCGCAAAATTTTGTTCAGTGATGAGGCTCATTTTTGGTTGAATGGCTACGTCAACAAGCAAAATTGCCGCATTTGGAGTGAAGAGAATCCACATGAGACCCTTGAAACGCCATTACATCCACAAAAACTGACTGTTTGGTGGGCTCTATGGGCTGGTGGAGTAATTGGGCCATACTTCTTCCGCAATAATGCTGGAGAGGCAGCTACCGTTAATGGAGACCGGTATAGAGCCATGATAACCGACTATTTTGTTCCCGAATTGGATGGCATGAATGTGGATGAGTTGTGGTTCCAACAAGACGGCGCTACATGCCACACAGCGCACGTCACAATCGATTTATTGAAGGAAACCTTCGATGAGCGCATAATTTCGCGGAATGGACCTGTCAATTGGCCACCAAGGTCGTGTGATTTGACACCATTGGATTATTTTCTTTGGGGATATGTGAAGTCGCTCGTCTACACCAACAAACCAGAAACGTTAGGGGAATTGGAAGCCAACATTCGTGGCGTTATTGCCGACATACGGCCCCATATGCTCGAAAAAGGGGTTGAACATTGGACCTGTAGAATTGGCTTTATTCGAGCCAGCCGCGGCGGCCACATGCCCGAAATCATATTTAAACATTAATGGCATAAAATTATCCTTCCAATAAAGCCAAATTGATGGACCTTAAAACGATTTTCTTGTGTTTTATTTCAATTCGAAGTTCTATACCCCTAAAAAAACACCCTTTACATGTTTTCTGAGTGTACGTGAAAGTTTAAGTTGAATCAAAAGCATAGTTTAAACGTTATACGTAATTTTAGTGTTAGAAGTCTGAGCATGCGTCAAAATTGCAGGTTTTGTAAAAAAAAATAGTGGGAGCATTTTAGAAAAGTGGACCTTACTTACAAGTATTTATTAACATATTACAATAAAAGTTGATAATATTTGTTTAAAATATAATAAATTTTCATTTTATAAATAAAAAAGAAATGTACTTAAATTTGCAGTCTAAATTATTACCGTCCGGATACCAGAACCAGCCGTCCGGTTACTGAAAAGAGGGCGAAAATTACGAATTACCATTTTAATTCACCTAAATGGTAGTTTATTATATTATATATGAATTACAAAAAGAAAAACATATTTTTCTCCTATGTTTTCGGTCTTCAGACACGTTTTTTCAAGTACAAATATTGCTGCCCGGATAAAGAGAAAATAAGTTTCAATCTCCGGACAGTTAGCATTTTATACAAACTTTGTTGTTTTTATCAATATTATTAATTAAATTATTAATTAAAGAATGAATGCAGACTTTTGCCTCAGCCCTTGGAGGGTACAAGGTCAAACCAAACAAGCATCAGACAAGCGGCCGCTTAGGATAGCTGTGGAACTTCTAATAGTCGGAGCCTTAATCTGGCGAGCGACAGGATCACAAAATATGTTCAAGCATTACTTGTACAACTTATTCTCTCTCTCTATGGCGCGATATACAACAGGTATATTATCATAAGCCTCCTAAGAGATTTTTTGCGCCAAGCTTCTCTTCCAATTTGTGGTGTGCCGATTTGAATTTTCCCTACAAATTGGTGGGACCTACAGTTTTTTGCCGACTCCGAACGGCATCTACAAAGGAGACGAATTTTTGCTGAGAAGCCTGTCATGGCAGAAATACACTCGGAGAGTTTTCCAAACCACTGCCAAGGGGCGACCCCGTTTTGAAAAACTTTTTTCAAATCACTTTTGATGTTACCTGGCCGGCAACACTACCTTCACACCACGGCGGCCGCCGTGCAGTCTTGCCGTTTTACGAACAAGAGCTAGACTGTTCACCCATACGACTTGCACACGGCCTTGGAGACTTTGCCATTCCATGTTACTTCCAACCGCTTTTAAATACTCCCAATCTGATGGGGAGTTCTATGATGGCGAGACTTCCCCTTCCAGGTTAACATATCATCCCTTTCGCTTTCATCTATGCCCATATGACCCATGACCAAGTATAGATGTACGTTCCCTCCTTGTACATTTTTTCTAGCGCCTGTTGCACTTCAAGACACTTTAATTGTTGTAATTTACCTCCTTGTAGGATTTATTTAACTTTGGATAACCACAGTATAAAGCAGATTTAGAACAATCGGTGTAAATGTATATGGTACCAACCGAACCTTACGCCAACCCTTCAGATCTATCACATCTATTGTAGCTTCAACACCCATTTCTAAGTGCGGGCGGGACCATACAGTCTGTCGCTGGCGCTGGTACAGGCTACTGTCACGAGGCATTGGGCCTAGTTCCAGTTCTCAACAATATGCCCTTTTGCCCACTAAGTCTAGGGGTTCGATGTACAGAATGACATTTAATAATTCTGTCGGGGTGGCACTCAAGTCTCCTATTATTTTAATTATTGATTATGTGCATACTCTCTCCAGTTTGTCAACAAAGGGTCTTTTTTGTATCCAAACGAGGACTCCATAATGACTATTAGCTCCACAATTGCGGTGAATACCCAATTAGAAAGACGGTGAGAAGTCTCACGTGCACCCCGCCATGACTATGTAAACCCGCATTTTGCGATTAACCCAACGTCGGATGCCCAGACAAGGACCTCGTGTAGTTCCTGGACCTTTACATAGCTAATTGTTGGAAAAACTTTACCAATTATGACAAATAAAACATAAACTGCGTACGCCGTAAGTTTGGCTGATCCCTCGAACCACCGATCGGATAGTTGGTTTATGACCAGTGTCCAAATCAGTGAGATGTCCATCCAAAAAGATGTGAATATGATTAAGACGTATTTATTGTATTCAGGCCCTTCTTTATGTTTCAGAAATACTTTACAAAAATATAGTGTATATACAAATTTCATACAAATTCATACTAAATTTTACTGTCCGGAAACTAGAGCAAATCGAACTTTTTTGAGTTTTTATTTTAATAATATTAACAACATTATATTTTTAAATTATACAGAAGTCATATTATTGAGCAATATTTCTGCTATTATAAACAGTATATTTTTTCGCGGTAGCGTTTATGGTGAGAAAATGAGTCGAAGTCAAAGTTGGGGAAAACGTTAAGTGTCCGGAAACTGGTGCGTTTACCCTACATTTTGCAGTTTATTTGGGAAAGTGACCCGAAGTGATCACGTTTCTTAACACATTCCTCACCTGGCACAAAAGTCACATGAATGGTGCGCTTCAAAAACACGCCGTTCTTTGCTATAGATTTCATATCTTCCGTGCCACGTGCGAATATACGACCCTCGTCATCGATTTCAGCTGCAAATGGTGGATCTGTACATTTTTCGGGAAACAACGGCACTACATCCATATGCGAGTTTAACATTATAGATGGTATCTCTGGATTTTGTCCAAGCCATGTTATTATAACTACTGGCTTCGTTGGTCCTCCAGGATGGCATACTTCTACAGTGAGGCCCAGATTATTAGCTTGCTTTTTTAAAAACTCTACGCAGGGTGGTTTGTTTGAAAAAAAAAAAAAAAAAAATTAAAATTTATGTTGATATGATATAAAATTTAAAACTTACTGTAATTTTTATCGGGATGGACACTGGGTATGCGTAAATATTTCTGAAATAATTGTATTTCTTCGTGCTCTTCCCACTTAGACATGATGGTCGTTGTTTTTTTAATTAATTAGATATTAGTTGGGTACAGATACCAGTCAGAAGTAGTCAGAGGCTTCTAGAAATCCGCGCTGTATCCTGAGTAAGGTTCTCTCTCAGCCATTCCGACAATTTGTGAATAAACTTTGATATTTTTGTTGGAGTTGACAGAAGTTAAAAATCAGTACCGTACTTTTTAGTTTAACTCTCTTGCTCTCAAGGGATTTTTACTATTTTCCTCTCTTTCTATCATTCTTTAAAGATATGAGTTCGGCGAGCACTGGGTGCCCTAGGGTATTACAGTGCCTGTCAGTCAATCTTGACAGCTAACATATCATACTTGTTAGGATATGAGGGTTTTTGATAGGTTTAGAAAAAAATTACGGCATCGGACATAACTTAAAACTTTTAAAAGTTGGAAAACTCTCAAAGAACTGAACAGTTGGCTCTATTTTTGACTTTTTTTCTAGGCTGTTAGCGAGAAATTGTTCAAATGTAATTGAGGAACATTATCGGGCAGACTTATCTGTGCCAGATCTGCAAGTTATTATATATATATATATATATATATATAAGTAATATACTTTATCCTACCTTTACTCTCGTAAGCTATTATAAACTGTTTGTAATCAAAAAAGGCTTTTGCCTTTATTTCTGAATATTTTAAAAATTTTCAACTCTGTTATTCATTTTAGAAAATTTTTCAAACTACAAACGTTGTTTAAATAAAACTGTGAACTTATTGAAATATAAAATAAAACTTAACTTAATTAGTGTGTATTCTACTGGCGCAGTCGGTGGGATCTGTGCAAAAGATCCTTGAGAACCTACGGAGGTAAATCAAGTTCGTATAAAGCTTTTAACAACAACAACAGCAACATAAAATCGGAAACACATTTTTCATTCTGGTTCCTGTATGAACATTGAAGAACAGTTGGAAACTTTATACATTAGTTTTCAGTCGTTTACCCTGCAGGATACTTCCAACATGGCTGAAGCTAGAGAACGCCGAGAATTTGCCTTGCAAAATATAAAGTTAATAACCCCTTTCGATGGTGATAGCAACTATCTTGCCTTGTTTGTACACAGCATCGATCAGATAATTTGATATTCACAACGCTAAAAGGTCCAGCAATAAATGTTGTAAGGCGTGAACAACCAACGGATTGTTCAACTTTACGGACTCTCTTGATCGAGGAGTTTGGTGAGCGTACTCCTGTTTCAGCACTAATTTTGGATATAAATAATATTAGGTTCAAGAGTAGTATTAAGTCGTTATGTGATGAAATTAATGGACAAGTTTGCAGGGTCAAGGATTGTATAAAATTAGGAAGTGAAAATGAAACGACAAAGCCATTTTTAAACGAGGAACTTAACAGGACTAGTTTAAAAATATTAAAAAGAGAGTTACCTATACAACTTACTGCATTAATTAATGCAAATTTAGTTAGCGATTTTAAAAGTGCAATGAAAGTTCTAAGAGAAAATAATGTATTTGACAATGAAGCTTATCATCTAAAACATAAAAATCTGTCGACTTCTAACATAAATAGAAACTCAGTAGCTACTTTTTATGATCCTAGTTATTTTCCATTTTCACAACCTGTAAGTCCTATGAAGGGTGGGGCCGTGTGCAGAAGTCCACGCAAGTGGGGAAAGTTTCTGATCGCCATTCACCTGGGAATGGCCAGAGCGATTCTTTTGCATGCGGTTCAAGCAGCTCACTACTTCCGGGCTTTGCGCCCAAGTATCCTCTGGGTAACCACCGAACACCCGTTTGGTGGTGAGCTAAACGTGAGAAGGCGACAACCTGGTAAGGCCACTCCGACATAATCGGTTTAAGGGCTTGCTGCGAGGTTCAAACAGCAGCGTCTGATCACCATGTGGTGCGGCTGCAAGCGGGCGTCTGTCTTGGATCAAGCGGCTCGCTATACAAACGTGAAATAGAATTCAACCTCCCGTGAAACGGGTTGTGCATGGGGTTTGGGACCCACCACATAAAACAACGTTCCAATGAAATTCAACAACAAAGCCTCGGATATGAGAACCCCTTTTTTTAGATGACAACACCCGCAAATGAAATAAGGATTATGAGTTCAGGGCATGTACCTGGAACGTCCGGTCCCTTAATGGGGAAGGTGCCGCTGCCCGGCTGGTTGAGGTCCTGAGGAAAGCAAAAGCTGACATCACCGCCATACAAGAGATGCGATGGACGGGGCGAGGAAACACGATCCAAGCACCTTGCAACATCTACTGGAGTGGGCATGAAGACAAGCGTAGATTCGGCGTGGGATTTGTGGTGGGAGAGAGACTCCGTCACCGAGTACTGTCGTTCACACCCGTGAACGAGCGTCTCGCTGCAATCCGCATCAAAGTACGATTTTTCACCATATCGTTTATCTGCGCTCATGCACCGACGGAAGAGAAGGACGACGTGGAAAAGGATGCATTCTACGAGCGCCTGGAAGAAGCATACGAGCGCTGCCCCCGTCATGATATCAAAGTCGTGCTTGGCGACTTTAACGCCAGGGTGGGTAAGGAGGGTGTATTTGGCCCCATTGTCGGGAAGTTCAGTCTCCACGATCAGACTTCGCCAAATGGATTCAGGCTGATCGACTTCGCCGGTGCCCGAAACATGGTCATATCCAGCACTAGGTTTATGCACAAGAAGATCCATCAGGCTACATGGCTGTCCCCTGATCGAAAAACACGCAACCAGATCGACCACGTTGTGATAGACGGACGGCATGCTTCCAGCGTTTTAGATGTTCGCACAATACGAGGACCTAACATCGACTCTGATCACCACCTAGTAGCAGCCAAGATTCGTACCCGCCTGTGTACGACAAAACAGGTGCAACAAAAAACGTCGAAAAGCTGCAATCGCAACAGACCGCCAATTATTTCGCAGACCGCCTCTCACACCTGCTCTCCGAGAGCACAATTCAACCTAGTGGAATGCATGAGCAGTGGGATCATATCTCAGGAGCACTCCGTACCGCAGCCGAAGAAGTAATTGGATTCCGGCGAACGCGAAGAAACAACTGGTATGATGGTGAAGAGTGCCGCGCTGCAAGGAAAAGAAAGGACGAAGCCTACAAGGCAACGCTGAGATCGAATGCAACGAGGAGTGTGTGTGAACACTACCGCGAGTTGAAGAGGGAAGCGAGGCGGCTTTTCCGGGCGAAAAAAGAGAGGCAGAAAAGCGTGAAATAAAGGAGCTTGAGATGCTGGCCAACGGGAATAATGCCCGAAAATTCTATCAAAAAATTCGGCGAATGACAGAAGGTTTTAAACCCGGGGCAAACTCCTGTAAGAATGAGAACGGCGACCTGGTGACCGATGTTCAGAGAGCACTCAGAATATGGAGGGATCACTTCTCTGCCCTTTTAAATGGAGAAACTGAGCAAGAAACCAGAGAAGATGCCGAACACGAGCCCACAATCGAAGATGATGGAATTGACGTTTCACAACCCGACTATAATGAGGTGCGAATAGCAATATCCCGATTGAAAAACAATAAAGCAGCTGGCGCTGATGGTTTGCCTGCTGAGCTATTCAAACACGGAGGCGAGGAGCTGGTAAGGCGCATGCATCAGCTTCTATGCAGAATTTGGTCGGATGAATGCATGCCTGAAGATTGGAATCTAAGTGTTCTCTGCCCAATCCACAAGAAGGGCGATCCTGCAAACTGCGCCAACTATCGCGGAATCAGCCTTTTGAATATCGCATATAAGGTCCTATCAAGCGTATTGTGCGAAAGACTGAAGCCTGATGTGAACAGACTGATTGGACCTTATCAGTGTGGCTTCAGACCTGGTAAATCTACCATCGACCAGATTTTTACAATACGCCAAATCTTGGAAAAAACCCGTGAAAAAAGAATCGACACGCATCATCTCTTTGTTGATTTTAAAGCCGCTTTCGATAGCACGAAAAAGAGCTGCCTATATGCCGCTATGTCTGAATTTGGTTTCCCCGCAAAAACTTATACGGCTATGCAAAATGACCTTGAGCAACACCGCCAGCTCGGTCAGAATTGGGAAGTACCTCTCCGAGCCGTTCGAAACTAAACGAGGTTTCAGACAGGGTGACCCCCTATCGTGCGATTTCTTTAATTTAATGCTGGAGAAAATAATACAAGCTGCAGAACTTAACCGCGCTGGAACAATATTTTATAAAAGCGTGCAACTGTTGGCATATGCTGACGATATTGATATCATTGGCCTTAACAACCGCGCCGTAACTTCTGCTTACTCCAAATTAGAAAAAGAAGCGGAGAAAATGGGATTGGTGGTGAACGAGGGCAAAACGAAGTACCTTCTGTCATCATGCAAAGAGTCAGCGAATTCGCGCCTTGGCAACCAAGCCACTGTTGGCAGCAATAATTTTGAAATAGTAAAGGACTTCGTTTACCTGGGAACCAGCATTAATACCAACAATAATGTTAGCCTAGAAATCCGACGAAGAATCACTCTTGCAAACAAATGCTACTTCGGACTGAGTAGGCAATTGAAAAGTAAAGTCCTCTCTCGACGAACGAAAATAACACTCTACAAGTCACTCATCGCACCCGTCCTGCTATATGGTGCAGAAGCGTGGACACTAACAACATCTGATGAGGCGGCTCTGGGAGTATTCGAGAGAAAGGTTCTTCGAAAGATTTGTGGACCTCTACGCGTTGGCGACGGCGAGTACCGAAGAAGATTTAATGATGAGCTGTATGAACTCTACGCAGACGCCGACATAGTTCAGCGAATTAAAACACAGCTGGCTAGGCCACGTAGTGCGAATGAGCGAAGATGCTCCAGCCCAGAAGGTATTCTTATCGGCACCCGCCGGTGGAAGCAGAGGAAGAGGGAGACCACCACTCCGATGGAAGGACCAAGTGGAGACCGATTTGCGATCCCGCGGTGTTTCCAATGGCGCCAGTTGGCGCAACGAAGAAACGACTGGCGAGCTATATGGACGGTCAAAATCGCCCAGGCGGTTAGATGACCATTTATAGATAGAAGTCCTATGAACTCTTCTTTGTTTTATAATAACAATAATTCTAAACCAAAATCAAATCAAAATACTTATCCAAATCACCATAGCTATCAATTTCCACCAGTTAACTATAATAATGTCTCTTATCCAAACCTCAATCAGCAATTTAATAGAAATCATCCAGGTAGACAAAATTCGAACATAGATAGAATTAGACGATTTGGTAAGCCTGAGCCTATGGAGCAAGATCCATCAAATTTTCATTTAATGGCCTCGGAAGCTTACCCACAGTAGTTTTAAAATTTGGAAATATGTCTCTAAAGTTCTTAGTTGATACAGGCTTATCTGTTAGCTTGGTTCGACCCAATACATTTTGCAGTGAAATCATTCATGTTAATCCAATAATTTTAAAAACTGCTGCTGGAAAAATTACTTTAAACAGGATGCAGGTAATAACTTTCAATAATGACCAAAACACATTAAAGTTTTACATACACGATTTTTCAAACACTTAGGCCCGGTTTCACCAACTCGACTTAACTTACCTAAGTAGCGATTTTCACTTTTTCAGTTTCACCACCTAACTTAGCTAAGTCACAACTTAGTCAACTTGCCAGCTGACTTATTCTCGACTAAGCAGTGTTGCTGTGGTTCAAAACCTAAATGTCAGTAATGTTGCTAATTTGTTTTGTGCAACGCCCCAGTCGGAAACTTTACCATGCTTGACTTTAACAGGGTAAGCGTAGATGCATGTGAACGCTTGTTTTCTAGCATGCAACCATTACGAAACTATCGTTTTCAATTAAGCGCTAAATTTAGTACCTTCCAACTAAAGAGCAGTGGGTGTAATATCAATACATTCCTTCGTGTATGTCCATAAATGCCCATTTCGCACTGGGGTATTGGGATGTGCAGAGTTGTCTGGTATGAAAAAATACTACTATGCATAAAACAGCTGATCGGGTTGTTGTGTTCAGAATTATTTAAGTCGCTCAGTTGGTGAAACCCAAAATTAAGTTAGTCTCGAATCTGTGCTAACTTAAGTCACGACTTAGTTTTAGTCTTAGTCGCGTTGGTGAAACCGGCCCTTACAATGGATTACTAGGTTATGATATACTACGGGAGCTTGATGCTAAAATTAATGTTAAAGAAAAAACTTTAGTCTTGAATGATCGTTCTTACAAAATTTTCGATAGTGACGAAAATAAATTGTGTAATAATTTACATCAGAAGTTAGATACTAGTCTGACAAATAGTATACAGGAAAATCACTTTAGGTTTGGCCATTTGAATAAGGAAGAGCTTAGACAAATAACAACGTTAATTAGGCAGTATAAAAATTTGTTTTATAAAGAAGGAGATAATTTATCATTTACTAACAAAATTAAACATAAAGTTAAATCTTTTCATGAAAACCCAGTTTTTGTTAAGTCATATAGATACCCTGAAATACATAAAGAAGAGGTAAACCGCCAAGTTACAGATATGTTAGATCAAAACATAATTTGTCATAGCGATTCTCCATATTCAGCACCAATCTGGGTGGTACCTAAGAAGTTAGATAGTTCAGGCATACAGAAATGGAGAATCGTAGTGGATTACCGGAAGTTGAATAATATCACTGTGGATGATAGATACCCCATTCCTAACATAGATGAAATTTTAGATAGGATCGGCTAATGTATGTACTTTTCAACAATTGATTTAGCTAAAGGTTTTTATCAAATTGAAGTAGACCCCCTTGATAGGAAGAAAACTGCTTTTTCAACACAAAACGGCCATTATGAATTTTTAAGAATGCCATTTGGGCTGAAAAATGCGCCTGCAACATTCCAAAGATTGATGAATACAGTCTTGGAAGATCTTATAGGAAAATATTGCATGGTATACATGGACGATATAATAATTTTTAGTACTTCGCTTCAAGAACATGTTGAATCGCTCAACAGGGTTTTTGCAAAACTATCTAGTGCAAAATTAAAAGTCCAAATAGACAAATGTGAATTTATGAAGAGAGAAAGTGAATTTTTAGGCCATGTTGTTACACCAGATGGAATTAAACCGAATCCGAGTAAAGTGGAATGTATTTTAAATTATCCAGTACCGCAGACAGAGAAACAAATTAAGCAATTTTTAGGTTTAGCCGGATTTTATCGAAAATTTATAAAAGATTCTGCAAAAATTTGTAAACTATTAACAAGTTGTTTGAAAAAAGGGAACAAAATTAAAAGTCAGGACAAAGATTATATTAAAGCAGTAGATACGATAAAATTATTAATAGTATTTTAGACCGTATCTTTATGGAAGAAAATTTTTGATAAATAGCGATCATCGACCTTTACAATGGTTGCATAATTTAAAGGAACCTAATTCAAAATTACAGCGCTGGAAAATTTGGCTAAATGAGTTTGATTTTGATATTAAGTACACTCCCGGTAAGGAGAACAAAGTTGCAGATGCCTTATCTCGAGTTAAAATCGAGGAGTGCAATGTAAACGAAATGCATGTCGATACCATTTATGTAGATAGTTCTTCAAATGTTCCTACTATTCATTCAGGAGAAGAAGATTCTTCAGACTATATTTTTATATCGTTAAGGCCATTAAATGTATTTAGGAATCAGATCAAATTAATAAAAGGAGATCATCACAAGGTTTCGAAGGAAAAAATATTTTCAAACTCTTTGGTAACGATCACCTACAACAATTTGACTGTAGATTTCATAAAAAAAAAAATTTTAAATTATGCTTTGAATAATAACACCGCAATTTTTATGCCAGACGATAAAGATTTCCTTCTTTTCCAAAATGTTTATAAAAATTTAGTTTCATCAAAAGGTAATAGAGTTTTAAGAGCCACGCGAGTCTTAGAAAATATCTTAGAATTTCAGGAGTTTAAAACAAAGGTTATAGAAATGCATCTTGAAGGGTTGCATCAGGGTATAGAAAAAGTTGTTAATTGTTTTAAGGAACGCTTTTATTACCCTTGTTATGTTAGGGAAATATCCAAAATTATAAATCAGTGTGAACTATGCAATAATTGCAAAAACGAGCATATTAACCTAAATTACCTTTCAAGCTTACACCCCCAATTTACGAAGTTCGCGAAAAATTTGTAGTTGATTTTTGGAAATGGGAAATGAAGAACTATTTAACATGTATTGATGTTTACTCAAAATTCGTAATGGTAGAACATGTTAATGCTTTAAATTGGCTAGAAGCGAAAAGAGCTCTGATTAAGATATTTAACGTGCCACCGAAGGCAATGAAGATTGATCAGGATCAAGGATTAAATAATGTTAACATCAAGCAATGGTGTGAAGAATGGAATATTGTGGTCGAGGTAGCTACAGGTAAAACCGGAGTATCTGATATTGAACGTTTTCATAAGACCTTAAATGAAAAATTAAGAATAATTAACACGTCACATGATAGAGAGGTAAACTATTTTGGAGTAGAACAAGCTGTATTTATGTACAATCATAACATAGTTCATTCTACTACTAGCGAAACACCGTATAACATATTTTTTAATAAGATTCATCCAAAAATAAATCCTCAAGTTGTTAAAGAACAGAGAATTAATTATTCAAACAGAAACAGGCAAGATATTCCCATTGATTTAAATTTTGTTAAAGCAGATAACTCCAGGAAAAGGTTAAAGAAAATTTGCAATCCCTATAGCAAAGTAAAGGTTGTGCAAACGGACGATGATAAGGAACATTATTTAGTAAAACACAAAACTAGAAATGTTCGAAAATATAAAAGTCAATTTAAAAGAAAGAAAGTATACTTTTTTTTTGTTTAATTTAAATTTTGTTTTAAAATAGTTTTACATTCTATTAAAAAAAAAAAGATATAATAATAATGATAAATAGTTTGTCGCTTCATTATTCACGATTCTCACATTGGAAAAAAATATATGCATAATAATATAAATATTTTTAAACTGTCCTAAATGTTTAGCTAAGTAGTTTAGTAATACTAATACATTAATATGTTATCAACAATGAGGGCATTGGTTTTTTTGGAGACGGGGGAAGTAATATACTTTATCCTACCTTTACTCTCGTAAGCTATTATAAACTGTTTGTAATCAAAAAAGGCTTTTGCCTTTATTTCTGAATATTTAAAAAATTTTCAACTCTGTTATTCATTCTAGAAAATTTTTCAAACTACAAACGTTGTTTAAATAAAACTGTGAACTTATTGAAATATAAAATAAAACTTAACTTAATTAGTGTGTATTCTACTTATATATATATATACAGACACAGCTCATGGCCTACAGAGGCTCCTAAGGTAATAAACGAGATGCCGCCTATCGATCTCTTAATCAAGAAGCCAGGATCCTAGGGTGCGCTTAGTCTTCGGGAGTTGTTAAATGGTAACGACATATTAAATCGAAAATCGGCTTCGTAAGCCCCTGGACAGTCTTCAAGGAAGGATTGGAAAGATAAGGAGTTAACTCAGAAATTCGATATTTCGGGGCTGGCATTTTTTAGGAGTTTACGTTTGTAACAAATAATAATAAATCTGCCCAAGCTAAACTCTTTCTTACTATTTCTGTATGTTCAGTTATTTTTTGACACGGAATGTGTGTATATATTCAGTCTCGAACCTTTAATTATTTTTCTTCACTTTATTGTGGCGATTAAGAACTTTAACGTTAAACTAATGCTTTTAAAATTCTCTACATGTATTTATATGTACATTATGACACCAATAAAACGAATTAATAAAACTAAACTAAATGATAAAAGTAAAATGAAGGAAAAAAATCCCTTTATTTTAGTTTTGATAATATTCTTTTGTGCTAGCGATGAGTAAATATTATCGGTACCCAACAAAAGTTCGCTTAGAATCAAGAGTTTATGGAGTAGGGGTATCCAGCCTGACTGTATAGGTTGAAATCTTTTTTGCCCGGACGCAGAAGATCATCAACGTCAAAAAACTGCCATCGAAGACCACCATTTTGATGATGACCATGGGATTTTTCTTTTTATACCCAACGTGTTCTAGTGCACAGGGTATTATAGTTTTGGTCATATAACGGTGGTTTGTAACGGTACAAAATAATGGAGATAGATATATAGTTCCATATATCAAAGTTCTTAGGATGAACAGAGGAATCCGTCCGTCCGTGTTCACGATAACTTGAGTAAAAATTGAGATATTTGAATGAAATTTGGCACACAGGTAGCTTTCTTTAAAATGGGCAAAATCGAACCATAACCACTCCCCTTTTTTCGATATCGAAAATTTCGAAAAACCTTTCAAAAGAGATAATTAATAATAAAAGCAGCTACAATAATGACACTTTTTAGATTTATTAAGTTTGTTGTCCTACGGACAATTTGACTAAATTTTTGGAAAATGGGCGTGGTACCGCTCACATATGAGTGAACAAATTTTCAAACTTCGACTGCTAATAACTACAGAGCCGTTTATGCTAGAACAACGAAATTTGGTAGGAGGTATACATACTATAGTTGTGGTACATACAACCATAGAAAATAAGCGAAATCGCTTTTTTACCATGCCTACTTTTTCATAAAAGTTATCTAAAAAGGAGCTAGAAATACTGAACTGCCCATATCTCATTGACTGATACAGGTAAAATGATATAATTTGGCAGTTACCTGAATTTTATTATTCTTTATGCGAGTTTTGCAAAATGTTATGACTTAAGCAAATTTCAAATTCGACTCTTAATAACTTCAGAACGGTGTAAAATAGAATAAGGAAACTTAATACGAGGTATACTATAGATATGTAGAGTACGCCTAAGGAAAATAAGCAAAATCGGTGGACGACCACCCCCACTTTTGGACCAAATTTTTCTAAAAGAGAGGTAGGAGACCGGAACATGATATATCTCCTTCACTGATGCAGATAGAGTGCTAGAATTAGTAGTTACAATGACCTGATGGTCTTATTAATGATTTTTTTTTTTAATTTTTGGAAATGGGCGTGGCACCGCCCACATATAAATAAACAAAATGTAAAATTTCAGCTATTACGAAACATGATATGAAAATTTCATAAAGATCGGTTGAGTACCTTGGACGCCAATACAAGATTAAAATTGTATATAGCATGGGCGTGACACCGCAAACTTTTCCAAAATTATATATACTAGAGTTCGTCCAGTGGTTGAAATTCAACCAATAAACTTTCTTTTATTTTATTTTTTTGCTGTAGGTATGTTTTATCCGCCTTTTTTTCTTCTTTTCTATGTCGTTCCTTTCCTCTAACATATTTTTATTTTCCTTGATTTCTTTTTTTACTCTCTTATTTTATTTTTTACTTTCCTCAAACTTCCTTTCCTTTCCCTTCCCTTCCTTTTATTTTCTTTCTTTCGCCTTCGTTTTCTTACCTTTCCTTTAATTCCCTTTCCCTTCCCTTCCTTTCATTTCCTTACCATTCCTTTCTTTCCTTTAATTTTCCTTCCTTTCCTATCCTCTCCATTCCCTTCCCTTTCCTTCCTTTCCTTTTCCTTCCTTTCTTTCCTTTCAATTCTTTTCCTTTCCTCTATTTTCCTTTAATTTTCTTCGGTGTTTAATACTCTTTATGAGTAATATTTATTTTATTTTTGTAAACCCTGTTTGTAGGTATCAGCAATGAATTTTACATATTTGCTCATATTTTACATTGCTTGTTTAATGTATCCAACAAAGCAACTTTTCGTGCTCTCAGGAGAGCAGCTGACACTGGGCATCGTAGCCAGTAATCAATACAATAACAACAACTAAAGCAAAAATGCATGACACAACAGAGTATCTATAGTGCGAATACTTATTTTTCATTGGTCCACTACCAACTCTTCGCACTCACAGTGAGAGCCGACCACACGAATAACACAAAAACATGCATGGCAAGTCTACTCACACTACTACGGCTCTTAATTTTTTCCTACAAAGCAACTCCTCGGCCATGCCCACGATTCAGCATAGTACACAAAAAGCAAGTACACACACACACAGCGTGTCTATAGTGTGAATAAGTAAATGTGTAGTGGTGTGACTTTTATGTAAAATTTTTTATATTAAAATGATTTTTTAAATTTTTTTTTATTTACGGATGAAAGTACACCTCAAAATTTCCTATCTATACATATATAATTTGTATACCTTAGAATTATAGTTTAGCAGAAAACGGTTCTACATTGCATTCATCTTGTCTATTTATATATAAGATAATTAAGTTACTTGGACGCCAGACACACAGACACACATTCATTTTTATACCTAGTAGTGCTACGCACACAAGGTATATTAACTTTAGTCGCGTAACGGTGGTATGTAACGGCATAAGCGGATCGAGATAGATATTGACTTATATATATCAAAATGTTCAGGAGGAAAAAAGAAATTGATTAAGCCATGCCCCTCCGTCCGTCCGTCCGTCTGTTAGCACGATAACTTGAGTCAATTTTGAGATATCTTAATGAAATTTGGTACCCAGGTTCCTTGGCACTCATCTCCGAGCGCTTATTGAAATTGGCGAAATCGGATGATAGCCACGCTCACTTTTTATACATAGAATATTTTCAAAGCGGAGTCTGCCCTCTGCAGTGGTTTGGCAAACTCTTCGAGTGTCTTTCTGCCATGGAAGGATTCTCGGCAAAAATTTGTAGGAAAAAATTCAAATTGGAAGTGAAGCTGGGCGCAAAAACCTCTCAGGAGATTTATGATGAAATTCATGTTGTATATCGCGCCATACGTTTATATTTTTTTTGAAATTAATTTACCCGTCAAAACTCATGACAGAAGTATTTTTATTGAAAACAATCAGCTGGCTTTATAATAAGTACTGAAATGTATTAAAATAGACCTACAAGGTATATAATGTTCTGTTCCACCCGAACTTAGACTTCCTTACTTGTTATTAATAAGATTGACCTCAAGGTAGTATCGTGATCATGCAGCAAAACTGGCGTATTGTTCATGGGTGAAAATCCGATAGCTGGAATTCTAACGCCACGCAGGTGTGCACTATCCGTGCCACCAGGAAATACGAGCGGTTTATTTTAAGATTTCTGAATTTTAAAGAATTTAAAAGATTTAACAAAGTATGTAACTATAGAAATTATCACTTACAAGTCTTTGGTGGCTTTCTCAAAGGATACCCAAAATATATTCAAACCATAAATTTTTGTTGGCTCAACTTTTTGCTCTTTTGGTTTATATACAATTTCAATACCACCACCAGCTTCCGCGCACCATGTTCTTGGCTGTTTGTGTAGAATAATGAAAACAGAAACAAATTTTAATAATTCTTAAAAAAAAAGTATTGATATTGTAACTTGCCGATGTATGTATGTATGTACATTACATATAGTAAGGAAAAATGCATAGAAATCAAAACAAAAGCTTTTCAAATCTGTGTCCGTCTGTCTGTGTGTTTGTTCGTTCATCCATAAAAAAATTCCTTTATACAATTGAATGCAATTGTCTAACTTAAAGTTAAAGATCCAACTCAAAGCAAGGAAATAAAAATAAATAAAAATAAATAATTGGCGCGAAATATACCTCCTGAGGAGATTAAGGCCAAGGTTCTCTACCAATTTGTGGTGTGCTGCTTCTAATTTTTCCTACAAATTGTCGGGACCTACAGTTTTTTGCTGATTCCGAACGGCATCTGCAAAGCAGATGCATTTTTCTGGGAAGACTTTTTTTTTTGTTTTTGAAAAAAACTTTTTTAAACCGCTTTTGATGTTACCTGTCCCAGGACTCGAAACTTGGACCTTCGATGTGGCAGGCCAGCAACACAACCGCCACACTACGGCGGCCGCAAGGAAATACATTAGCTCCTATTGTGAGTGTCGAACAATAATAAATAATCGACAACTGAGCGATTAGCGATCATCGAGACATTGCGAGTGTCGACCCGATCGCTTAATGACCGCCTGTGAATAGATACTTAATCGATCATTTTTCTACAACCATTATGCCGTCGCTGGCGTGTTGATGTGATTTGTTAAGTGCTAATAAAATGGATAAAAAGTAAATCATTAAAAAAAAAATAGAAAATATATAAATAAACCTTAAAGATGTTTAGTTCTTGTTCGATCAAGTTACACAATACCAAAATAAAATACGAACGACTCAATCGAAAAAAGTCTATTCTACTGCAAATCTATACTCACAATAGGTGTGTTTATTTCCTCTATTCACAGTAATGGCAAGAAAAGTTGGATTAAAAATATTTATGGAATTCCTGCCTGCCTGTAAGAACATATGGAATTGAATCGTTCTCAACCCATTGAGTAGCGTGCAGTTCTATCTTTGCTTTGTATAGTTCTTAGCCACTTAGATTTCGTATAGTTAAGGAGTAGTCCTGTTGTGGATAAATGCTTATCAATATCCGTTACTTCAAAGTGTCTTTTAACTTTAGATTTTGTAACAGAATAATTCTGTTGTAATGAGAAGACTTTTTATCTATGCAGGCAAGGGCTAATTACGAAAAATAATTGCAGATAAGTGCCTGCTGGTGGTATTTATTTACCATACCTTTTTATCAAGATCATCGGGGTCTACATTTAAAGCTAAGCGCTAAGCTGCTTCCATCACAGCTGGTACAATATTACTTTGTACGCCACCTTTGACCCGGGTTAAATTAATCGTTGACACATCACCAAACTGTAAAGTTGGATCCTTTTCTAAACGATTAACTTCATTTTGTCTAAATGCCAACAATTTGCGGAGCAGGTACTGGAATTTCTCACCAACAGTGTTTTTAAGTAATAATGATCCATGTCCGGCAGTGCCACTAATTTGAAAGTGGATATCTGAAATGTAACAGATAAATGTAAATGTAGGAAAGGAAACATTAAACACATTCAGCTTCATCTGCAAATTGTTGATCGTGATAGTCGCCAGGGTGTTCTTTCACCATAGAACACCGGAAAGATTTCATTGGATGATGCAATGCCTTCATCGAGTGCGAAACGAACATTAATTTTCTTAAATTCGGATGACTTTACAAAGATCTTCATACCCATTTCGCCACGTGTTGTCTTATCTGGAAAAATCTAATTCAAAATTAATCTTTGCAATACATAATACATCAGTCACACAGTGCAATTTCCACAATCGAAAGCCGCCTATACTTTTTTCGGCAGTTAGCCCTGATCTATTGAGAACTCACTTGGACACCATAAAATTACTCGGTAACCCTTGTTTTCCATGTAGCGGCTGATAAGACTGACCTTGTGGACGTGCTTCTCCTTACCTATTTCAGGTGTTTGTGCATCAATTACGGAGTTCACAGACCGAGATCTGAGAAATCTGTCTACCGACTCGATACGGAGGGGGTTTAGAGCCCGACTGATGGTTACGCAGATCAAACGGAAACCGCAATTGCTGCAGGCAAGTGACTTGAGGATCTTGTTGCGGCTCTGTACCTTTGAGACTATTGCGGTGGCATGAATAGCGAAGGAAGACCGTTGTCAAAATTCACACCCTAGATTTTGGGGAGATTGACAGTAGGTAGAGTCACTCCATCTACGTGGACGTCTAACTCTTGCCTCATCTTCCTCGAAATATAGGTGCAGGAGGACTTAGCCTCCTTTTGGGATAATTGGATTGCTGTGTCACAAACGACCAAAATAGCCCAACTAAGACTGAATACTGATGTTTTGTTAGTGGTCCGGAAAAACTCAAGACGGGTCGTACGATCATTCACGTTTCATTCAAAAAGTGTTCAGTACTTTGAGGCATACCGCATGGTTTCCCTATTTAAAGGTCAATGATTAGAAGTAAATAAGTGTCAACTCACTTTAAAGTATGGCTGTCATGAGAGCCGAATAAAACTCAGGAGCCGAAGATTCGAGGGGTCAAACAAATCGTTACTGTGGCATTCGAGTCCGGCCTAATCGAACCGGATTCAATTTCTGAAAGGACTGCCCATATACGTAACACTGCCCAAACCTTCGGAAAGTGCTTAACTCATTAAATCTTGTTTGATTTCACTACCAGTCCTCATGATTCCAGCTCAACAGAGTGTAGTACAAGATGTCCCAAAACTTTCTTCCGACAATGATTACCAAATAATCAGATTAGGTTAGTACTAGCCACGCTCTAGTTTCGAGGCTTTTGGGAAGGTCGTATACGAGTAAAACTTAAAGCAGGCTTGATATGGTACTCCGCAGCGGCATTTCAATCATGCGACCATGGTACACTGTGTTACTTTGTATCTCTCTCTCTTTTGTACAAACCTGGTACAAATGTGATGTACACAGTTCGCTTTAATGTTACGCCTTTTGTTATGCCCACAGATTTTATATCTTGAGATCCTAATCCATAGATTCGTCCTGCTTCGTCGATATCGGCAGCAAATGGCGGGTATGTCCATTTATCAGGAAACACTGGCACGATATCCATAGGGGAATTTAGTATAATAGCTTGAAGCTCCGGCTGAACTCCTGTCCATGTTATAATAACTGTTGGTTTCTCTGGACTACCTGGATAATGTACCTCAATAGGCAATCCTAGGTCTTTGGCTTGTTTTTTTCACAAATTTTACACAGGGTGCTGAAAATATAGAGAATACCTCATGTAAGAGCTTGATGTGGAGAGTAATGGGGTGTGGTTGTATCGCTGAGAAAGCAGTCCCAGTTTGTGCGTTTATGATCAATTCCGACTCTCAAATCGTTTAGTTTGTACAAGGTGTGCTATCTTAGTGCAAAATGCGGTAGTCACTCCATATGATACCTGGCGTAGCGTCAAAAAAAGGCTCGGCTTAAAGGCCAACGCCAAACCAAATTGATCATGCTATGATCAACGGCGGACCACAATCTTGTGATAGCCAAGATACTCCCATGACTATGTGCAGCAAAAAAGAAAAGTGTGTCTGAAAGCCGTGGGTGCGAGGAGCTTGAGGTGCTTGTTGATATGATTAATTACCGAAAATTCTACCAGAAAATGCGGTGAGGGATGGAAAATTTAGAGACGGTTTCGAATCGACATTTATGGTGACCTGGTATCAAACGTACGAAGCATACTTAAGATATGGAGAGAGAAGTTTTTAATTGATATATAGCGAGCGAGATTATCAGCCTAATACCTATATGCGAACATTGAAAATTACTTCCCACTACGAAAATATGACGAAGTGAAAGTGGTAAAGGATATATTAAGCGTATTGTGGGAAAGACTGAAGCCCGTCGTCTACGAGCTAATGGACTTCATCACTGTGGCTTCAGACTTTGTTAGTCTGATATTGGCCAGATTTTCACGATTAAAATTTTTGGTAGATCGGAAAGGAGCTGCATGTATGCCATATCTAAATTTGACTTCCCTGCAAACCTTACACGGATATAACAAAAAAAGTAATGCAATACCGAAGTGGGTCGTAGTGGTATAGTGGTATAGTGGGAGCGGTCCACTATATAAAATCCCGGGGGAGATAAAAAAAAACCTTTAAGCAGGTCGCTCCTTGACAGTGATATGCAACCCAGTGTAAAGATTAATATCCAAGCTCGCCTCTAATCTCGTCGGAAGTATATAACCGCTCCGTTAGGATTGGAAGAGACTTTCCCGAGCCATTCGGGCGACTCTCTACTTTATTCTAAAATTTCTATCAGTGCTGATTTATCCGGTTTCTTCGTGACTTAACAAAAGTTAACTGTTTTTTTTGTGAATTGCCATTTCTCGAAATCTCCAAAATCGGTTCTGAAAAAACTCGAATATTCTGTCAAGGTAAAACATGCTTACCATAGTCTACATTTGGTTGCACGCTGGGTATCCGTAAATATTTACGAAATCTTTCTATCTCTTCGTTATTCTCTCAAGAGCACATTTCTACAACAATCTTGAATTACTTGTGGTTTTAAAAACTATTCAGAGTAACTCTACCATCCACTCTCTCCGAATATGTACATATATATATATATATCTGGCTCTCACACTTTTGTGTAAAGATTGAGTAACGTATTATCAATAATGCACTTTCAACGTCCTAAAGTGGATTCTTCCGTTGGAGAGGGCTTTAAAACTGTGCAGTAGTACCAAAGAACTGAATTATTTAAGTAAATGTCATAAACCAACTTTTAACCCTAAAACTTCTGGGAAAAGATATTACTGTAATTAACTCGGTCAAAAGCAAAGATATTTAGTCATGCAGATATTGGAGGAACCATGGGTACGGCGAACGGGGTATTTGGTAACTGGGTTAGTGCATATTGGATCCGAAACTCAATTACAAAAGGGCGAGAAAAGAAACCAGGGTTATACTGATATGGATAATCTTTTTATAGCGTTTTCTTACGACAGGTACACCTTCTGGCATATTCTACCCCCTAACCCTTTACCCCTAATTCTGCTTTCTTTCACTTTAGTTGTCATTTTTATGTGAGGTGAGTTTACCTGATATTGTTCTCTAGTCAGACTAAATCCTAGCTTACCGAATGTATGTACTATGTATGTCTCTTCATTTTTCCCCAATGTTCTGTGCTCTTTGGAACCGAATCTTTTAATGCTCGAACAACACATCACTAAGAGATAAGAATGAGAACGTTTATAAATAATATAAACTCACACAAAACATACAACTCTTTTAACCAACTATTTTTCCCCAATGTTCTGTGCTCTTTGGAACCGAATCTTTTAATGCTCGAACAACACATCACTAAGAGATAAGAATGAGAACGTTTATAAATAATATAAACTCACACAAAACATACAACTCTTTTAACCAACTATAGAGGCTTCCAATGCGAGCGAACTAAACTTACTTAGGGGATATAAATAACTCTTTATTTTTAGTTTGGGAACGCTCTCAACAGTTATTTGAGATGTATTTGGCGGCCGCCGTGGTGTGAAGGTAGTGTTGCCGGCCTACCACACCGAAGGTCCATGGTTCGAGCCCTGGTACAGGTAACATCAAAAGTGATTTGAAAAAGTTTTTTCAAAACGGGGTCGCCCCTCGGCAGTGGTTTGGCAAATTCTCCGAGTGTATTTCTGCCATGACAGGCTTCTCAGCAAAAAATTCGTCTCCTTTGTAGATGCCGTTCGGAGTCGGCAAAAAACTGTAGGTCCCACCAATTTGTAGGGAAAAATTCAAATCGGCACACCACAAATTGGAAGAGAAGCTTGGCGCAAAAATCTCTTAGGAGGTTTATGATGATATACCTGTTGTATATCGCGCCATAGATAGATAGATTTGAGAAATAAATTTTGAAATTTCAGAATAAGGTTAGCTCTCAATAGAGAATTAATTAAAATGTTTATTGACTAATAACTTATTTTCTACTTGAAAAGCTATATTCAATATATTTTTGTATGTACATATGTATGTATGTAAATCCAAACAATATGTAAAAATGAGATTTATATTAAACATTTGTAACAGCCGGTATAATTTTCTTATAAAACTCCATCCCTTTCAAATAAACATCAGCTTGCAAAAATTCATCGTGATCATGCAGCAACACTGGCGTATTGTTCATGGGTGAAAATCCAATTGCTGGAATGCCAGCTTGACGTATATAACGGCTATCAGTGCCACCAGGAAATACAAGTGTTTTGATTTTGAGGCCACTAAAATTAATGAAAATGTCAAAATATAAGCAAAATTTGATATTAAAGTAGGCGTGGCATTGAAATTAGAAGCATGTTTAGCTCGTACTCACAGTTCTGTGGTGGCTTGCTTAAACGCTAACCAAAAAGGATTAGAATTATCAATTTTTGTTGCTTCCACTTTGGGTTGCTTTTGTTCGAATTCGATTTTAATGCCACCGCCAACTTCTTCACACCACTGACTTAGCTATATTTGAAGGTAAGTAAATAAAGAAAATGAAAAAAGTAATTTAATGATAAAACACAACGTGATTAATTTGACAGCTAACCGTGCAAAATACGTCAATTAAACCCCGGTTAGCGTTAACCGGCTTTTATGAAAGCGGCCCTTTTTGTTGATATTTCACTTTACACTTAGCCCTATATCCTTTTGTAGCACGAGTGCTTCCTTTTCAAATTTGAATTACGGAAATTGGCCAAGTAAATTGGCTGTTTTGCTCTTGCGAAAATTTTTATAATAGCTTTGTCTGTCTGTCCAAATGACTAGTAGCTGTGACACCGGTGTGAGCAGTACAGCTATATGTTTATCTTAGGACAAAAAATAAACGAGAAATAGCGAAATGTAAAACACACATACAAGAACACGATGAGAGAAACAGTCAAAACGTTTAAGGCTGCTCTTAAAAACGTGATGGGAGGAATGCGGAAACTTTCAGCATGGCTCCGGATTAATTTACTAATCATTTCACCCGTATCGCTTTTGCAGGTTATCAAACGAAAGGTGCTAAAGAGTGCTGCAATTAGCGATGTGATAAAGCTTAATATCTCAACTAATTTCGGAGACATAATGAATAAGACCATTCTGCTCCCTTACTTTATTGCAAATCTGAAATTGGCCGATCACCAGCATGGTTTCCGCAAATCTCACAGCATCTGCGGAACCACAGATGGGCTCCAAATGACCTCCACACCGAGTCGGTAGACACATCCCTCATATCTCGGCCTGTGAATCCCGTTATCAATACTCAGCCACCTGAATTGGCCGAAGAGGAGCGTGTATTCCCGAGGGAGACAAGAGTCATGCTAGCACAACTTCGCTCTGGATATTGTAATAGGTTAATCTCTTACTTCTCCAGACTGAACCCCAACATACCAAACACATGCCCTTCATGTGGTATGTCCTCTCATGATACCAAACATCTCTTCTCCTGTTCAGTCGAACCCACTCTTCTAACACCTACATCACTCTGGTCCAACCCTGTGGAAACTGCGCGTTTCCTCGGACTTCCCTTACAAGAGCCTGATGACAATTTAGAGTGATCGAGCACATTGGGCAGGGCGAAGCACTGTTAACAAAAACAACAACAACATATAATGAATAAAATCGAAAACTTTCTATTATAAGTACTGAGACGCACTGAAACGTGGCCGGGCTTTCTAGTCATTAATAAAAGGATGGCCAAGAGAGTCCTGCTACCAAGTTTGCCTAAGAGCAAAATAGTCAATCTACTATTGCTCTTATTCAAATATTACGACGACATAATCCAGCCACAAAAGGACAAAGACATATTTTTCAAATGAAATATTAATAAAAAATGTTTAAGTAAAGTATTAAGTTTATCAAAAGTATTAATACACTCTCATACCTGCTGTGCAAAGGCGTCATGATCCACATTTAGAGCCAAACGTATATCGAGCACCGCTTCCAATGTCGGTGGTACCACATTACTCTGCACGCCACCGTTCAAGCATGTTAAATTAATGGTTGTGACGTCACCAATCGACAAAGAGCTGTCACTTTCCAAACGATTAACTTCGTGTTGTCTAAATTCCATAACCTTGGTAAAAAACTTAAGAAACTTTTCGCCAACAGTATTCTTTAGTAATAACGACCCATGTCCAGCAGTGCCACTAAATATAAAATGTACATCTACGAATGATAACCAAGGGATTAGTTGAAACTTCGAGGTTATGTAGGCAATCAAAACCACTTTTATTATTACGTACGCCAAATGCTGCGCTCTGCATAATAAACTGGGAAGGTTTCATCTGGAGACGCAATGCCTTCATCAAGTGAAAAACCGACATTTAATTTTTTAAATTCATTTGACTTAACAAAGACGCGCATTCCTTCTACGCCACCGATTTCTTCATCTGCAAAAAAGTACATTTATTAAGGTAGGGAGCTGTTTGCAATGTCGTGTGTAACATAGCTCTAAGCACCGAGGGCCCTATAGAGATACTATATGCTTGATGCTGAAACACCGTAGGACCGAGAGATGAAGATGCCCAGCGCAATTTTTCAACCATTTTTTGTGCACTCATATTTTTGTGAAACCTGGAAACAGGAAAGCGTGACCCTCTCCCTGAATCCTAAGAAATACGTACTACACCGTACCACTAATCGGCATAGAGACAGATCAAAACTGTTTGGTCGGCAGTTAGATGTGGAAGTTATAAATGAAAGACTAAGGGCCGCTTGCATAAAACCCGTTTAACACTGATCGGCGGTAAATTTAAAAGTTTACGGCAAATAAAGCCCGGTTAGCGTAACCGATAAAAGGTTGCACTGGACATGCCAGATAGCTCCCTCGATAGTTGGGCATGTACTGCAAGGGGGTTCCGGAGCGTACCGGGCTTCTCCTGCCTGCCATGGCAATAAAAGTTGTCTCAAAATATTTTTAAAACTTAAAAGGGAAAGGGAGAGAGGGCTAATTAGAGAGGCAGAAGCCATAGGAACAATTATTTTAATTTCTGCCTGTCTGTTTATATGTGTGTTTGGACGAGCATCACTTAATAACTACTACATAGAATTGAAAGGTATCTTCACCGATGTATTGTTGGAAATCTATCTTGAAGTATAGAATATATTTTCTCGTTGCTGCTATATAAACTATTTTTAAAGTTATTCATAAAATGAAAAGCAAAAACACACAAAGTAAGAAAAATAAACATAACCGCTCTAAATAATCTCTTAAAGGCGATCATAAAGCTATTACATTAAATAAGATAAGATGAGCCATATAAGGCCGCATGAATAGCTAGATATATTCGGATATCATAATATAAACACTTACCCGGTACGAAAATCACATGAATAGTACGTTTCAAGGTGACACCATTTTTACGGAGCGCTCGTATCGCTGCCAAATATTGCATGCCCACACATTTCATATCTTGAGATCCTCGTGCGTAGATTCGTCCTTGATCGTCAATATCGGCCGAAAATGGTGGGTGGGTCCATTTTTCAGGAAATACTGGCACCACATCCATGTGTGAGTTCAAAACAATTGTTGGCAAATCGGGCCTCTGTCCAACCCATGTTATAACCACGACAGGTTTAGTTGGACCCGCAGAATAATAGACTTCAATAGGTAATCCCAAATCGATTGCTTGTTTTTTAAGGAATTCAACACAAGGTTCTACAATTAATCAGAAATGAAATCGTGAGATCGAGAGAAAAAATTGACTCGACTTTAATATTTTTTATACTGCTCTAAAGGCACCTACATATGTCTCAAACGTTGGATCGCCAATTATCTGAGTGGTTGGAAATCTGTGGAGCTCAGAAGCGAATGATCAAAAACCCAAGAGGTGATACAAAGTGTGGTCCTATCCCCGCTTCTGTATAATTACTACATCTTGAGGCTCCCTCCTCCAAAAGAGAGTATCACGATCGTTTCCTACGCAGATGATTACACGATAATGGCGACTCTGAACCAACCCTATAAAAACTGCCAGTTACCGGGGCATGTGTTTGTAGCGAATGATGACAATAAAAAGTAAGGAGAGTGGCTACTAGGCAGGACGAAGTATAGTTACAAAAACAGCATATCGATGTTCTTTGCTGTTGCTAGAGGATACCAAAGAGTCTGCGCGACATTCTGCAGGGTTACTTGGAATGGTTCGAATCATACAAACGCCTGTCAACTTAACCCAGAAGGAAACTATTCTTGTTACCGAGGGTTCACGAGCAAAGGGCGGAACATCCTTGACTTAAAAGGTTATATGCGAGCCGGATCTTCGAGCATTCGATTGCCACTTGCAATATTTTCATGTAAGGCGGGCCTCTGGCCAGCTATCCCTTTATTTATGCCAATCACTCATCTTGACTCCTAAAAAGAGCACTCTCCAGTGTGAGTCCATGCGATATGCCATTGGTCAATCCCTTCTGCAGTAGCTCTACGGAGGATAGTAGGGTCGAGGCCTGTCTCATGTGAAACCGTACCGCAGTTTTTTTGTTGTGGAGTGTTTGGGAAGTTTTTCTCGGTTGTGGATACGGTACGGTTTCGTACTAGCCCTACTACCGCGGGAACTATTTGTCTGACCACAATGAACCTTCGGATCGTATATTTTAGTCCCTTCTTACCACTTCGCTTCCTTAAGACTGAATCGGAAAATAGAAAACTCTCAACTAGTTACTACTGCAACCTATGAGACCCTATGGGAGGAATAGGTCCACCTCATTTGACTGAATGCAGTTTAAACGGATATTTTTTGGGAAGATGTGTTAGACTTAACGGGAAATAGTAATAGGATATACTCACCATAATCAATATCTGGATGTACGCTGGGTATACGCAGGTATTCACGAAATATTTCAATCTCTTGGTTATCTTTCCAAGCACTCATTTTGATATTAGTCTGTGCAGAGAAATAATGACCAAAATTGTAAAGAATTATAAGACGGTGTTTGAACCACCAACAAAATTTCCAGAAGAAATTCGTACAAACAACCGCCAAATTTCTTGATTTCACTTTGTGTACCTTGGCCAAGTGCAGTCAGTTTTCACGAATAAAAACTTTCGGTGTGTTTGTAAGCGTCCGGTCAGTGGCACATTTGCCCTATGGATGCACGGACATACATATATGTACACACAAACATATGGGCATGGTTGCCACTTTGGTAATAAGTTACCAAAATTGGCACTAGCAAAAATTGGAGGAAAGCCAACTTCTTAAAATTTGTACTAGAACAGTAAGTCATTCCAGTCATTCATGGCATTGTTAATATTTTTGAGTAACGTTGTTACGGAGCTTCGATTTTGATTCCGGAGCTTCGGAACTTCCATTCCTGGCGTCTCTTAGAAAATTTTGGTTCATATCCAATAAGTTAACTTTGAATATTAGAAATTACGATTCCTGTAAACTTACATCCCTGGTTTTAAGCAATTGATATGGAGACAAAACAAGGTTAGAATTTTCGCACAAGATTTTCAATGACAAGTTCAGAACTCGAGTTCACAAACCGGTTTTCACTTCTCAAAGTTGCCCAGCAACATTTAGCAACTTGTTTTCTTTTTCCAGATCATGTGATCGCATGTCAAAAGCTCACGCAAAGGGCCTACCAAATTTATACGGTTATGCAAAAACATGTTGAGAAATAAAAAAAGATCTGTTATGACTGGGAAAGACCTCTGAAACTACACGAGGCTTCAGACAAGGCGGCTGCCTAGCGTGCGGTTTCTTTAACCTGATGGAGAATCGAAAAAGATAATTCGAGCAAGGGAACTAACCGCACATGTGCAGTCAAATATATATCATTAAAAAAATCCACGTACGTTCTGTCTTTTTTGCTAGATTAATAAAGCAAAAGAAACGAAAGGATGTTGAAGTTAACGAAGACAAGACCAAGAATTTGCTGCCATTAAGTAAAGCATAAGCGCACCTACGCCTTGGTAGTCACATCGCTGTTGAGAGATACAAATTTGAAACTGTGAAAGACTTGGACTATCTGCGAATCAGAGCTGACAGCGGAAACAATATTAGCAGAGAAATTCAAGGAAGAATCAGTGTTGGCAAGAAGGCTACTACGGACTGAGTGCCCAATTAAGCAGTGAGTCATATCTGTCCTGATGTATTACTCAACGGGATGTGTCCAAGGAAATAATGCAACGAATTAAGGCCAAAATGAATCGCTGATTAGCTAATTGATACACGATTTTGGCAGAAAATTAGGGAGAAAGCCCCCATTTGAAAGGCGACTTTGGCGTCTTTATTGTTTCCAATTGAAGTATTTTCTTAAATGAGGTGGATGGCGTGCTTTATTTCGAAACGGCCAAAGTCGGCTAGGCTGTTAAACGACAATGAATAAAAATTATAACGAAAGGCCTAGTATTTTTTTGGTAATTTTTTTAAACTTGTGGCAACCAGATATCGTATGCGCTATGCACACAAATATCTGCTCTCCTTTGTTGAACCGCACTCAATAACGATCTTCATTTGTGCATACATATTTATGTTTATCTTATTCATGGCATAAAATTGAATGCATACAAAAGGTACTTTTTAAAAATCAGCAAAATTAATTAATTAATTGATGCGAAAAATAACAATTTTCAAGAATATCGACCACAACTGCCATTGACAAATTTTCTGCACTTGGTTAGAGATCTCCAGCAACCGATCTTCATTTACTGCAATCAGAACTTAAAACTGTAGTATAGATTTTCTCTCTCAAATCGATTGTTTTGGCGTGGGAAATAAGCACTTTATATTGCTAATTACAAAAATTTTAAATACACGCGAACCCACGCACACTTTCTTATACTTACTAATTGAGACAAGTTTGAATACTGAGGAGGAAACTCAATTCAACAGTGTATTTAAATATTTTAAAGACGATTCGATAAGGAGGCATTTGTTTTTTAAATGATGAGAGCTCTACACTATTTTTATGAGTGTACGTGTACCTACATGCATGTGTGCGTACACACAGTGACAGCAGAAAACAGGGGAGTTGGGGGTCAGTGGTAACCATTACGACTGATTGCAACTCGAAACCCCAGGCTGAAAAGTATGCCTCTTGTAATGCGCCAAGCAGATACAGTACTTCACAGTCATACGTCGAAATTTAAAGCAAAATCTACTTTCCCGTATCCGTCGAATATGTTGTTACGCACACAAACACTTGCATTCTACTTAGCTGTCAGTTTTTTCAACGTACTGCCGTATCGTATCTGCTTGGCGCATAAGTAGAGAGTCGGACAAGTAACAGAAAGTGCTAGTACCGCAGTATCCCTAATCCATATCCGACAAATGATTGTGAACATCGCCAATACTCCCCTAAACATTCGAGGTGTGTATTCACCGTTAATACAACCACAACACTGATTGCCTCTGTGTGAATGTCCAGATACGATTTTGTGGTTAAAATTTTTTTTATCTAGCTGTGTTATCACACAAGAAATTGCAACCAAAGCCTTAGTATCTACAAACATTTCTGGTTTCGAAACTGTATGCATATTAATGAGATAAGTGATGAAAGTGCACTGTTTTATCAGTGCTAGAGGTTTTATCAGTGCTAGAGGCGGCCGCCGTGGTGTGAAGGTAGTGTTGCCGGCCTACCACACCGAAGGTCCATGGTTCGAGCCCTGGTACAGGTAACATAAAAAGTGATTTGAAAAAAGTTTTTCAAAACGGGGTCGCCCCTCGGCAGTGGTATGGCAAACTCTCCGAGTGTATTTCTGCCATGACAGGCTTCTCAGCAAAAATTCGTCTCCTTTGTAGATGCCGTTCGGAGTCGGCAAAAAACTGTAGGTCCCACCAATTTGTAGGGAAAATTCAAATCGGCACACCACAAATTGGAAGAGATGCTTGGCGCAAAAACCTCTTAGGAGGTTTATGATGATATACCTGTTGTATATCGCGCCATAGAGATAGAGGTTTACGCCGCCGCCTATTTTTTTCATTTGCTATGCACCGCAGTGTTTCGACTCTAACTATTAAGTTAGGTAGAAAAAATCTGAATATGTAGTTATAGATGTTATCTAAAGATAATATGACAGCTAAACACTGCAAATATATATGTTTGGTCGATTTGTAAGCTTTCTTTGTGATTCCTATTGCAAATTGTTGGATGCTGCACTACATACAATAATAAGCCAAGCTGGCAACACTGTATATAACGCGGAACACTTTGACAGCTAATTGTAATAACGAACAAATAATGCGTAGAACATCAACCGAAGCAGATGCCATTGCAATTTTACACAGCAAGATAAATTCTTTATTTCAAATTAATATAGTTTAATGTATTTGACTTATTAAATAAAACCTAATGACACTTAACTCATACCACTATGCTCATTTTGTGCTTCAAGCTCTTACAACGCATCGTAAAATTTCTGTTGATAAAAAAACTTGGAATCATTGAAAGGAATATTTAAATTTTTGGGAAATTTTTCTATGGCAGACTCTAAGAGCCAAGTCATCTTCATTCAACACTGTCCATCATTCCAAGCCATACATCTGGACATGTGTGATAAGAGTTTTTAAAGAATGATCTTTGTTTTGGGACTTTACTTTTCATTAGCCTACTGAGTCCAAAGTAGCAGTTGTTAGAGTGATTCTCCGTGCAATTTTTAGCTGCTGATAGACCAAGTCCGAGCTATGCTTTCATGGCTCCACTTACCTCGTCGGGGCATTTTCAAATCTGCAAATGTGAGTAACCTACGAGCAAAAGCTTCACCGGAACCAGTACGGCGTATTCGGCCAACAAGCCTTCTTTGGCAGCGGCACCAAGGAGAGCGGCTGCAAGCTAGAGTTGATGTAAGTGACGCTCTATTTACATGTGTTGACATATATCAATTCCGTTGCTCCGTATGCCCGCTGGGTTTAAGGCCTGCCTCATCAAAATAATTTCAATAAAATCTGGTATATCGCGATTAAATACTTGTTTTATGATTAATATGGCAAACTAGAAATTACCGTTGCACGACTTGTTAATGGCGAAAAGACCGCCCTAGAAAGATAGTCAAAACATCGAAACCTTCAGTGGTCTGGTTGAGCAGGAAGTGGAAAAAACGGGACCACACCAAGCAATAATTGCGTTCCAGGGGTTTGAGTAATGTCTTAGAAAACTCGTTCATCTGACAGAAGGTTTGAAGGCCGGGACAAATTCCTCCAAGAACAATAATGGCGACAATCGCCTCATGGAGAATATTCCCGCGTAAGATACATCTGTAAATAAAATAAATACTTGGCGCGATATACCTCCAAGGAGATTAAGGCCGTGCTTCTCTACCGATTTGTGGTGTGCTGCTTCTAATTTTTCCCACAAATTGGCGGGACCTACAGTTTTTTGCTGGCTCCGAAGGGCACCTGCAAACCAGATAAATTTTTGCTGAGAAGCCTCGCATGGTAGAAATGCACTCGGAGAGTTTGCTAAAAACCAGCCGAGGGCCGACCGCGTTTTGAAAAAACTTTTTCAAACCACTTTTGATGTTAACTGTCCCAGAACTCGAAAGCTGAACTTTCGGTGTAATAGGCCAGCAACACTACCGCCACACCACGGTGGTCGCCTGCCGTAAGAGCGGCGACTAAAATTCACGACTCGAAGATGTAAGGGGCAAACATATCATTCTAGAGTCATTCTGGAAATGCACACTTTTGAACAAACTTTGTTTGAACTTTAAGCTATTTTATCTTGAGATACGTTCACATTTATTTTCATAATGAATCAAGAAAAAGCCTGCTAAAAACTAATCTAGCAGCCTAAGCCAGACAAACCAGTTTTATGTGTGGTAGTCACATGTGGGCTATATCAATTTAAGTAAATTAACTAAATACATTTGTTGATCAAATATGACTTGTTTTAGTTGTGAATATTGATGCAGCTTGTCTGGTCTATGCATGGGGACGTGATAAACTGCATGGAGATATGTCCGTATACAACACTCACATGTGTAGATTATCGACAGTGAAACCCTAAATTCTTAAGAGAAAGACTAGTTTGGAACTAGAATTTTTTGGCATAAATGGTACTAGTCCGAAAACCATCAAACTTATACTACCTAGGGATGAATATAAACTTTTGAGAAAACACGGTAGGAAATTTTAGGCCTTAAGTTAACTTTGGAAACGTGAGATAAAGGTATCGCTGGTAAGACTCTCAGCTTGCTTTTGGATAGATTTGGGTTGTATCCGCCCAGCAACTTGCAAAGTAGTGCAATGATCGCAAAAAAATAGTAAATATACATTTTTTTGAACAACTAGTGTTTTCTAATACTGGGTACACTGCAACAATAACAAAATCGTATAAACGCTTCCCCTAATTTACTTTTATGAATATACTTAGCTTGCTGAATCGTAGTTGACAACTTATCTCAGTATATCGCGATCTTTTGACGTTGATAATAGCGTTTTCTGTATTTAAAAAATGGCTACGAAATCAAAGTGGGAGAACGATGAAGAGATACGATATTTTCGGGAATATCTACGTATCCCTAGTGTACATCCAGATCCAGATTATGGTAATCTAACGAGATATTCATATTTATGTGATCTTTAAGAAATTTTATTTAATAAATTTACGTAGAACCCTGTGTTGAGTTTTTGAAACGACAAGCCAGACTACTCGAACTTCCCATACAAGTACATTATCCAGTTAATGATCGTAACCCAGCGATAATTTTGACATGGCAGGGTCAGGAGCCCTCATTACCAGCCATTCTCTTACACTCGCACATGGATGTGGTGCCGGTATTCCCAGAAAATTGGTCTCATCCACCATTTGGTGCTGAAATCGATGATGAAGGCCGAATATTTGCACGTGGCTCACAAGATATGAAATGTGTCGGAATGCAGTATTTGGGAGCGATTCGTGCACTCAAAAAGAGCAGAGCTAAATTTAAACGAACAATCCACATTTCGTTTATTGCAGGTACGTAGTGGGATGTATGATGAGATAATATTTGTTTACATGTAGATTTTGATATTTCTTGTGCGTAAGATCTATTGAGATAAGGTTGGCTTGAAACACGACCTTCCAGATAACACGATAAAACATCTATAATTTCGCCGTTTAGATAGCTTTGAGCGTGAACCTAAGTATCCTGTGTCTAGTTTCCGAAAATGTATGATCATAGGCTTAGGTGCGGAATATAGGAAATGACTAGACCCGTCCTAGGTATGTAGAATGGTTGCAAAAGTGGTAAAAGAATAGACCTATTGAAGATGAAAGGGATGTATGTTACAGCCAGCTGGAATTGTCGATTAAGTCAAGAAAACTTGGAATTTCCATTTCAGGTAAAATTTTCAGATTTTCCAAATAGGCACCCAAACGGGATTTTAGACGTGTTCTGACTAAGACTATGTACACACTACAGCATAAAACGCCTGTTTTCGGGTTGGACTTTTAAATTAAATTAAAGGATAACAAAAATGTAAATTTTTGTTCAAAATGTTATACTTTAGAGTTTCTGTTATATTTGATTTTAGAGAAGTGATTTTTCATATTGGTTTAAGAAAACGAAAGTGTTATGTCTGCACGTCTTATAAGGCCTTATAACACTAGACAAATGATAAAATTTAGAGTCGACACTGATTGGATGTTGTTTTGGTATAAAACGTGTAGTTTTAATCAGGTTGTCAGAGAAGTTTTTATAAGGCGGAAACCGTAAATGAGAATGAGCTCTAAACCAGATAGTTTGTACATAGTATAAAGCCGGGGATTTAAATAGCAAATCCTAAACGGTCTCCGTGGAAGTCATATCCTTAAAGCTAAATATGTTTCTAGCCACCAGTGATTTGCAGGATTACTAAACAGCAAGAACTTCTACTTGAAACACATAGGACACTGACAAAGCAATATCCAGAGACTCCGAGTAGATTCCCCACACCTAAGTACATTTTGGAGGTGTTGGTGAAAACTATTCTATGGTAGGACAACGGCTGCCTGGCTCTCTATC
Source organism: Merzomyia westermanni (assembly GCA_949987695.1). Classification (NCBI taxonomy): domain Eukaryota; kingdom Metazoa; phylum Arthropoda; class Insecta; order Diptera; family Tephritidae; genus Merzomyia; species Merzomyia westermanni. Next base: position 76,938,912 of record OX465290.1, read on the forward strand.
ATTTAAAGAATAGCATATGATAAAGCTGGGAAATTTATCACAGATAACAGAGATTTATCAGAGATGAAAGTTCGGGGGTGCGACGCTCCCTAGAATATCGGCACGTGTAATTTTACAATGTTAAGCTTAAATGTCCAGAAGGAAGGCTCTTGATGCAATATTAAGGTGCGAACCAATTACCAAAATCCCTACTTACGGTTCCCAAACTGATGCTAAGTAAAAAAAGTTAAAGTAGAGGTTCATCAAGATATCTTTCGATTTCAGACTGTAGCCAGACATGGGCATAGTGCACTAAGAATGTATGAATGAAAACCGATGTATATTGGAACAATTTTCTGTCATCCCTTGTCAAATTTGGTTTAGTGACAAACCGGTGTCAGCGTTCCGCTATTCTCCACTTTCCACCCTGTCAGAAAATCAACAAAGTAAAATGAAAACCGCTAATATCGGAGTGATTTCCTGACAAGTTGGAAAGTTTTGTTTGGACACAAGCCGGTTTGAGTGTGCTGCCATTTTTCATTCTGATCTGCCTTTATCCATTGCTTTGTATTTATAGTAACCGGTTAGGCTCCAAATTTAGACAAGGTATGAAGGAAAATCGTTCCAATATATATCAACTACTAAACTGAACTATTTCTTTGTTTAAGTTCGAGCTAGGTGCGTCTAGGTCTTTGAAGACATAATTTACTAATATTCTTAATATTGTCTAATCCACATTTAGATGAAGAAATGGGTGGACGTTATGGTATGCGCCCATTTGTTAAAACTGAAGCTTTCAAAAATTTAAATATTGGATTTTCGCTTGATGAAGGCTTGGCATCACCCACTGAGGAGCTACCCGTGTTCTATGCCGAGCGTAGTGTATGGCGTAAGTGATCATCATGTCTTAATTGTTCTTATTATCAATATTTATATGGATAGACATATGTTACATACTTATATACGTAATCTTTCTTTAAGGTATATATTTTCATATATCTGGAACAGCTGGTCATGGTTCGCTTCTCTTGAAAAATACAGCTGGCGAAAAGCTTTGCTATATTGTGAATAAAATGATGTCGATGCGCGAGCAGGAATTACGTAAGTTGGAAAATAATCCCGATTTGACAGTTGGCCAGGTGACCACAATCAATTTAACACGTACGGGTGGTGGGGTGCAAAGTAATGTTGTGCCCCCATTATTGATGGTTTGTTTCGATGTTAGACTGGCAATTGATGTAGATCAAAAGGAATTTGAAGATAAGGTAAGGATTCGAAAACAATTATTTAATTTGTATAACACTCATACGAGGACCGATTGATAAGATCGTGAAAATAAATTAAATTTTAATTATTTTTCAAGAAGGTCAAACAGTCTTATGAAGGATTTATTTCAGCAAGATCCAGATCTGCTAAACAAACGATAAGGTGCTTGTTCAAGCAGTCTATGGCCAGAGCAGGGCATTGACGTAGAAAGTGTTGAATTACATTCTATCTCATTCAGTTATGACAGAAGTGATGTGTTGGGATTACCATGTCCTTGGCTTATATTTCCTTCAGGCAAGCGTGGTATACAGCGATGCTGGTTTGGTTTGGGAGCTGTCCACTTCGCTAACTTTCATGAGGAAAGACGTTTGGATTACATTTCAGAGAGTTTCTGATTAGAGAGGTTTAACGGGGTAGAAGGATTGAATAGATAATAATTTTGTAGTGTTCTTTATCCTCATCGTTACATTTCTGGAAATTAGCTCCTTTGAGATACAAAGCTCATTTAAGCAGGGCAGTATCTTAGGTCTCATTGTCTGTCTAAAAACGATATTCTCCGTAATCTTTGCTGCTTTTTTCCAGGGTAGTCTGGGCAATATATTGAAAAACCACAAAGGCTGGATAAATCATTGCGATCCATGATCTTACTGCAAAATGCTCACAGACAAAGGAACAGTTTTGCATCATCCCTTGTCAAATTTTGTGACATACCTCTACTGCCCTTTTCCACACTCGCCTCACACACGGGTAACGCGAATAAGGCAGCAATTGAAAGGATAGCTGAAGTCAATTTCTATCCTAGAGCCAAAATATTTTCATACCACAATTTGTACCCATTTGTAATTCTTTGTTCAAATTTTTTTTTTTAATTTTTAGCTTCATCAGTGGTGTAATGACGTTGGTGGCGGCATTGAGCTTGAATATGAACAGAAACGACCACGCGTTGCTCCAACTTATACAGATGAAACTAATCCATTTTGGGTGGCATTTAAAAGTGCCGTGGATGAATTGTGAGTTCTTGTTACATAACTATTACTCGATTCGCTCCTATAATTTTGTGTTTTAAGGGGTTTACAAATTTCGAAACAAATATTTGCTGGTGGTACCGATAGCCGCTATATAAGAGAGGTTGGCATACCTGCTTTGGGCTTTTCGCCAATGAACAATACACCAATTTTACTGCACGATCACGATGAATTTCTAAAAGCTGATACATATCTACGTGGTATTGAGATTTATAAGAAAGTTATACCAAAACTAGCTGAAGCTTAATTTGACAGTAGTCTCGTGGAAAAGTTGTATGTATCTATTAAAGTTATTATTTGAACTATGACCTCCAGCAGCAATTCTCAAATTTTTTTATTGGAATTCTTTAATCTACTGATTTTTATTAAATATATGGTATGCAAAAGGTTTGTTCTATTACTAGCAGATGGGAAAATAATATCCAAGGGTGGTCTAGTCATCTTTCACATGTTTTTTGTTTCATCTCAGTGGAGGCCTCGCCTTACTCTGCTTACGATAGGAAACCCGGCACTGTCCATTATTCTAATCTATGCATCAGGACAGGTATGATGAAAGACTTAAAGAGCCAACTTTGTCCAAAGCACTCCTCCAAATCTCAAAGTTGTAACTATCAAATCGTACGTACGCCGACTCTTTATTTGACGAGAGCAAATACTTTGTATTGCCCTTCTTTAGCGCCAGATCTAGTTAATCGTAAGTAATTCAAGACAAGTAAATTTGAAGGAAATCTCAAGACGATGTGTAGGAAACTCTTATATTATACGCGTACGTAATAATTGGGAATATGAGCCAATCTGCTGGTTAGGATGTTAAAATATAACCGAGGTATGTATGCCCGTCGTAACTAAAACCCACAAAGGGTAAAGACGTGCAAGTTTATGGTTGATCTACAGATATGAACCTCTCACCTCTCATTGCCAACCTTCTTCTTCCTACGGAATAAGGAGTGAGATGCCCTAGAAGGTTTCACTGGTCATACCAAATCGCTCCAGCGACAGTCGGGCATGTACCGCAAAGGACTGCCACTTTCGACAACACTCCTAAATACCTTCGAAGAGTGTTTTTGTAGCTAAAAACAACAGCAAGTCATTTATAAACTGGACAAAGGTCAATTAAACCATAATTATGTCTAAACAGAACGTTTTGAGTGCTCTGCAATATACCTTGTGAGAAGCTGCTCTAGTCAGCAAGTTTATGAAAAAAGAGATCATTGTTTCAGAAAACTAGCCCGATTGTGGAAGGTCGATTTGTTTGTTTTTGGTTGGACCAATGTGAGGTATGTGTTAGAAGAGCCTGCGCTGTTGAGCAGATGAATAGATGGTTGGTGTAATGGGATGACACACCACATGCCGGGAAAGAGTTTAATCTATTATAGTATCCAGAACGAAGTTTGGCCAACATGACTCTTGGATACCTGTGCAGTTCGCTGTCCTCTGTGCTCCTCACTTTTCTAATCTGGGTAATTCGTCCCATCCTACATCAACTGCTAAAACACGTCCAAAAATGTCGGGAGAGGTATCAATAATCCGAAAGCAGGTTTTAGATTTTTTTTATTGGCAAAAAACCAAAAAATTTTGCAGAACACCTTTCCACGTAGTAGATTTTAAGAGTTTTTTACTTTTTTGCTGTAGTTGCGGGGCTTTAAAAGCTTTTCAATAAAGAAATAAACTGCATCTTCGTTAAAAAGATGTGGGTTTTTGATAAACTCGGTCAGAACACAGCTAACGTTAAATTAATGACTTGGTGAGTTTTCGACAGTGAAATTCTTTAACGAGCAAAATTTTAATTTTTCAAAATAATAAAAATATTTGCTTTCGGGAGGCGGACTCTCATTCCTGGTACCGAAACGCATCGTTTGACAGCCATATCGTTAGTTTAATTTTAGCATGCGATGGTTGTCGTAAACCATTAATAAATCCCTAATACCCTAGCAAATAAAAATTAACTAATTTTACCATTAGTCGCCCCTGCGGGTTAGGGGTTTAGAATATGCCCGAGGTAGGCATACCGGTGACTAATATGCACAAAGGTAATAACGTGCAACTCGATGGTTGATCTACGGATATGATGCCTCTCACCTCTCATTACCATCTTATCCTTTCTTACGGAAGGAGGGGTGACATGACCTAGAAGGTTTCACTGGTCATAAATCGCTACCACGACAGTCGGGCAGTACCTCAAGGGAGTACCGGAGCGTCCTAAAACCTTCGGGGAGTGTTTTTGTCGTTACCACAACAACAACAACAACCATTCGTATATCTTGTTTTTTTTTTTTTGTAAGTATATGAGTATGTATGCAGAAAAGTTACTGCTATTCACCTTCAAGGAAGTTGGAAAGCCATTTTCAATAGCTCATCTCCGGTTAAATAAAACAAATACGAAATATGGTTTGGAAACACACGGTCCTCTGTACAATTGTGAATTCTTGATTTCAGCACAATTAAACTGTATTTTATTTTAATTATTCGGTTTTTTTTTTTTTTATTTTGTTACATTTATCAGAAAAATTAACTACACATTTTCAAATTAAACTTTTGTATCTTCTTCCTCTTCAATACTCACAATCACAGTTGTTGCAATAAGTGCGATATTCTGGGCACCACATATGTCAAATTCGAATGATTACGTTTGCTAAAATTACCGAATCTTTTTTGGAGATCGGTTGAACGTCGTTTGTATTGATAATCGCTAAAATTGTATTGGTATTTGGTATTCACAGTGCTATTCTCAGCTTGCTTGTCATCTACAAACGCGGAGGTGACAGCAGCAATGACTATTGCAAACTATAGAAACAAGTGGAATCGGGCTATAACAATTGTCAGTAGTCATGATGACAAGCTGCCTCAGAATAGGGCAGTTAATATAAGTGTTTTTTCTAACACTACTTTTACAGGTCTCGGGTATTGCAAGCCATGATTGTTTTATACGCTCTTCTTCTTTCATCTTAAGTGTATTCCGGGACTTATATTCCTTTTGAAAGTCCAAAGAAAAACATTTTTTTTGTAATTTAATTTTTTCTAAAAGTCTAAAAGTCGTTTTCAATACCTAACATTAACATTAATTAAATTATTAATTGATACCCAAATGCATTTAATTTAGATTAGTGGCTTGTTAATAATTGAACAGGTCTTTAATTTTGCCTTATCTCGCCGGGAAAAAATAATATTCGGAAAAATAACTATAGCCAAGATTTTGACTGAAAGTCTTGGAATGACAGAAAAGTTAATATATTTCTTCAGGGACACTATCTAACCCGAACTTTTATAAGATCGAAAAAAATAACTTTTATTTTCCTTTGCTGATTCAGAATGATTGAATGTAGACTTTGACAATCTTAAGGCTGATTATAAAAACAAAATACTGTACTTGTGGAACTAAGGCAACCATCATATTTTCGGCACACTTCGATTTCGACAATTTAGCACAGAGAAGTGTAAAGCACAATTAAAAGGCTGGGAGTAAAAAGTAAACGTATTTTTTATGTAAATAAAAGGGAAAATGACGGCCGCCGTGGCGTGGCGGTTGTGTTGCTGGCCTTGCAGCGAAGGTCCAAGGATCGAGCCCTTTTTACTTAAATTCAGTCCCTGCTTCAAATACTTTCTACTTTCTCTTTATCACTACATGAAAAAAGTATGAGTAACGACCTGTGCAACGGCTGTCATATTATAGCTTAAGTACTGCATACTTCTTTAAATTAAGCCTAAATAATTTAGTTTTTAATACTGAGTGATTCATGTCTTTATTGCTATTGAAAGCACAATCAGCGAAACCCATCCGTGTGCACTGAACTTTAACATGCACTGAAATCCAAACTCTTCTAAGTAATATAATATATCGCCCTTGAATTGAGGAATCTGATAGGTCTCCTTATTATTAACCCTAGACACGTAACCTTCGTCGATTCGACGAATACGCTATTGAAAATTTTCTGTCTCTTTTAAGACTGCCTTTCTAAAAGACTTAAAAAAATATATCTGAATTGTTCCAAAATAATAAAAAAAAATGTTTTATTTCGAGGATTAAAAACTGGTACACATATGCGTACAATAGATCAAACTAAAAATTAAATTAAATAAATATAATAGAATTAGTGTTGAGCGATAGTTAGGTTTCTAGGGTGAAACAACACGATGTGTCTCCGTTTTGCTAAAAAAAAACAATACTTCTCCGTATTTTTTAAGTTCCGTTTTAACGGAAAAACGATTTGTCTACCTTTTACTGAAAAATTTGTTGGTGGAGTAATGAGAATATATAACGGTGACTGTAAGTGGAAGCTATCAAATCGCTGGTAGGTAATTCACCACTGCACCTGCCTGTAAAAGTCCTTAATGCAACCCATGCATTCCCATTCACGGAATAACAATTTTAGATTGCAGCCTTTATTCCATTTTTTGGAATACGGAATGCAAATTTGCAGTTCAAAATTGATGTCATTGTTCGGCAGGGGTGCGTCGGAAAACGAAAGTGGGTGGCGCACCGAAGTCGATTTCGGACAGGATTGCGGTAGTATATAGAAACCAATTATCAAAAGCACAATTCGACAAAAAACACATAAGCAAATTTAATACATAGTTTACAAAGGAATGCGGAATGCAAACCAAAAGGCTGTAAAAGTTTCCGACTTATTTTTTTGCCGGTAAAAAGAATGTTGTTACCACTATAGAATTAAGGCGTTAGATTAGCAAAAACGTTTAATGTTGAATATTGTATAAAAATTTAAGTTTTACTAGGATATTTGGTGTTTCGCGGCCTAGAACAGTTGAAATAGTGTTACTTACATGAAAGATCGTGAATCAAAAAATATGCCAGCGAATTAATTTTTATTTGTTCTGCGCTCTATGCCTATAGTGGTTTTGCTTCTTAGAAAAGTTTTCAAAATTTTCTGATGTCAGTGTTATGAAATTATATTAATGTCAAATTATTATTATTAGTCCGCGCATCCATTCATAGAATAGGATGTGATGGACCAAAATTGTTATACTGAAGGTGCCGTGGTAGCGTGGTCGATTTGGACTTCAGTCGCCTCTTGCGATAATGTAAAAGTCATCATATGAATTCTTGCCTTAAATTTTGCTTTAAAGTAGATGCTACAATTCTCCATCATAAAATGCGTATGCTTTAATATTGTTTTCAAAATACTTTTCTCTCTTTGCCATTTCGGAACGCAGTAATACAATAGTGAAGTTCGGAACAGCTGAAAGGCTCATAATTTATGTGAAAGTCGCGAATTTCAAAAAAAAAAAAAAAAAACAGCCCAAAATGTAACAAACATTTTTATGGGAAAATTTGAATTTTTTCACATACTCTTAACTCATACTTCACATACTCTTAAGAAACCATTACACTTTTCCAACTAATTTAATCAAATCGGTTAGTTGTTCACATGAAATGCTTAACAGTTGTGAAGTTGCTATGGTAACGCTGCATAGATATTTATAAGCAATTAGAGTCAAACTGTTTTGGTCGACCGGTAAATTTGGCTTAGTGTGAATATAATAATTATAATTGGCGCGATATATACCTCAGACGAGATTAAGGCCGAGCTTCTTTACCAATTTTTGGTGTGCTGCCTTAAATTTTTCTTACAAAATGGCGAGACCTACAGTTTTTTTTGCCGGTTCCGATCGGCATCAGATGAATTTTTGCTGGGAAGCCTTCCTTGGCAGAAATACACTCGGAGAGTTTGCCAAACCACTGCCGAGGAGCAACCTTGTTTAAAAAGAAAAACTTTTTCAAACCACTTTTGATATTACTTATCCCAGGGCTTGAAACTTGGACCTTCGGCGTGGTAGGCCAGCAGCAGTATCGCCACACTACGGCGGCCGGCGTAGTGTGAATACTTCCGGCTAAATCAGTTTGAGCGGTACTGTGAATAGGCTCTAATGTTTTTATGCAGCTCGGCAACACCCTTAACTCGCTGAATTTGTACATATGTAAAACAAAACGTCAGAATTGCGCGTTGTTATATACACTTTTTTGTCGTCTGCAAAGACGAAATAATTTTTCTACATCGGTGTTGAATCAATTTATTTAAAGAATTGAATGAGTGTTTAGAGTAATTTATTCTAAGAAAGTGCAGTGTTGTAGATTTTCAACATATACAACACATTATTCATAACCAAGCAGCAAAATTTTTACAACCGAAACGTCTATGCAACCAAGTGTGCGACGGGCGTCTAGAGTTGGGACCAGACAGCAGCAGTAAAATTAAGGAACAAAGCTAAAATGGTGTGAAATTATTGCCGGAGACCGGGTTTTTTTAGTGTACAGCGGTCATTTTTTAGCAGAGCGCTTTTGTTGATTTTGCATTTTACTTTTAAAGATTTGGCTTTAAGTTGAAATTGTGTTGATTTTAGGGAATCCCTTCGATTTTTCACAATAAATACGTTTTACATACATAACAGACGGAGTATATAAACAAAAGCTAAGGTAAGACTGAAATCGTATGTACATATGTATATACTTCCTTATATACCAAGCTGCAGTAGGTTTGTGAGAATATTTGTGTAAAATTAAATTGCAAAACGAAAGCCTTTTAATTTTTATTTTATTGTTCGTTTGTGGTGCGTGGACTTTTTTCGTCGTACCAAATGCCATTGACCGCTGAAAGTTCTATGCCATACGCAGATGTGTCTCTAGGTGAAATTATCTGGTAAACTGCTGAATGAATCTTAAATATTTCTTCCCCGGGCTGCCTTTCGACGTAGGCTTGGAACAACAATAATTAAATAAAATGTAATGCGTGTCAAAAAGGATAGTGAAAATTATCTAATTGTTTCCTTTAGGAGACAACTGCTAAAACACGTCCAAAAATATCGGCGGACGTATCAAACAACGCGTTTTGACTTCGGTATCAACAATCCGAAAGCGGATTTTAAATGGTAATTGTTTCCTTTAGGAGACAACTGCTAAAACATGTCCAAAAATATCGGGAAAGGTATCAAAAGACGCGTTTTCACCTCGGTAACAATAATCCGAAAGCGGATTTTAAATTTTTTGTTTCAGTGAAAAGTTATTCGCAAAAAACCGAAAAATGACCCGGGTCCGATCCCAAATAGGGGGCTTGATCCAAGGTATCTATGTGCAGAACACCTTTCTGCGTAGGCGGCATTCGGCCGCGCTTCAAAAAAATAACCCTTAGCCGGTCCAACACCGGCTACGCGGTCCACAGTATTTCTGCGCAGAACACACTTTCTTCACTTTTCGATCCACCCTAATCTGTGATTACAACAACCACATGAAAATGAAAGAAAGTTTTCAACTTTGATTGCAAATATCTCTTCACTGAAACAAAAACTCGAAAATCCGCTTCCGGATTATTGTTACCGAGGTCAAAACGCGTCTTTTCATACCTTTCCCGATAATTTATGACGTGTTTTAGCAGTTGTCTCCTAAACGAAACAATTACCCAACCGCCTACTGCCGTACTTCGAATCCTATCGCTACCTATTTCAGAGGGAAACACAACCTGTCTGGTGTTGTGTAGAGTCCATTTGACAACAACCATCCCTTGGCAAGCTTAATCAAATAATCAGCCCGCCTTGGAGCCCTCATGGTTATGCCTGTCGTATATAATATCATGTTGATGTCGTAGGAACAGTGCATAGGACGGAGCAACAGGGCTAAACTGATAAGGTCCCGGTAAGTTCGTGTAAATCACGATCCGCTGCTTTCCCTCAGTTTAAGAAACAAAAACTTCCACAAAAGAAAAACGTGGGATAATGGCCATCAGACCTTACCTACTTACTGCATAATTTCCCATCCCTACACTGTTTTAACTAACAATTTGAAGTCAATTAATTCAATAATATTTCATTCCATCGCAGTAATGTCAACAACAGCCAGTAAACGAAAGGAAATCTACAAGTATTTGGCGCCATGGCCCCTATACTCGATGAATTGGAGTGTGCGGCCTGACAAACGTTTTCGTCTAGCACTAGGTAGTTTTATCGAAGAATACAATAACAAAGTCCAAATCATCAGTCTCGATGAAGATACCAGCGAGTTCAGTGCTAAAAGGTAAAATCATTTTTTTTTTTAATAAATACTGTGCACGCAAAAATTGATTAATTTTTCCTATTTTTACACTCTCCTCAGCACTTTTGACCATCCATACCCAACTACAAAAATAATGTGGATACCAGATTCCAAAGGAATTTATCCAGACTTATTAGCAACCAGCGGTAATTTATACATTTTCGAACACTTTTTTATTGCGTTAAATAATTTTTTTTTTCAGGTGACTATTTGCGCGTATGGCGCGCCGGTGAACCAGATACCCGATTAGAGTGTATACTTAATAATAATAAAAATAGTGATTTCTGCGCACCATTAACATCATTCGATTGGAATGAAGTAGATCCGAATCTCGTTGGCACATCTTCTATTGATACGACGTGCACCATATGGGGTCTAGAAACAGGTCAGCCACATGGGCGTGTCTATGTGTCGGGACATGTAAAAACTCAATTAATTGCACACGATAAAGAAGTCTATGATATAGCTTTTTCACGTGCCGGTGGTGGACGTGATATGTTCGCATCAGTTGGTGCTGATGGTTCAGTACGTATGTTTGATTTGAGACATTTGGAGCATTCGACTATCATTTATGAGGTACATAAAATTTTAATTTGCATGCAAGTTTTTTGTAAAATGTAACGACATTTTACCTTATATATAAGGATCCCACGCATACAGCTTTACTGCGGTTAGCCTGGAATAAACAGGACCCAAACTATTTAGCCACAGTTGCGATGGATTCGTGTGAAGTTATAATTTTAGATGTTCGTGTTCCTTGTACACCTGTTGCAAGACTGAGCAATCATAGAGCGTGCGTCAACGGTATTGCGTGGGCGCCGCATAGGTAATTTTTAATTTAAATTATTAAATATAAGTTCCTTTTATTAATAATTATTATTTTTATTTAATAAACAATAGTTCCTGTCATATATGCACTGCCGGTGATGATCACCAAGCACTGATATGGGATATTCAACAAATGCCGCGCGCAATTGAGGATCCAATATTGGCATATACAGCCGCCGAGGGTGAAGTGAACCAAATACAATGGGGTGCGACACAACCCGATTGGATAGCGATTTGCTACAAGAAAGCATGTGAAATTTTGCGTGTCTAGAAAATAGTGCATAAGAAGATATTAACGTTCATAATATGCATGCGCGAATCTCTCAAAAGATCGTCACACCATCTGCCACAACAATTTATAAGTACGAGTACCCTACAAAACATATGACGATAGATACATTTTTTATTTATTTCAGAAAAGATAAAATCAAATCTATATTTTTTAATTTTATGCTATTATTTATGTATTTTTTTTTAGTTGCATATTGAATAACTTAAGTTTAAACTAAGTGTAGTAAAGACAAAAAATTATAATAAACAAAATGAAACGCAATTGGAATATAATTAAATTTTTGTAAATTTCACCGTAAAATATTTGTATAATCATAATTTCTGAAATCATTTAAGTTTTGTAAGTTTTCGCTTTTGCATTATATTTTTTGTTTATTCTGTTAACAAAGCGACAAACGAATGCAAGTTTGCACTATTTTCAATTGGGCGATTGACGAATTGAAGTCAGATTAATTTCGGTTTCTAATATGTTATTATACTTTTTATTTGTGATTTGGAAACAAATCGCAAATAAAATATAGTTTTTTTTCGCTGTCGTATCAAATCGCAAATAAAATTTAGTTCTGTTGTGGAATTCACTAACTTCTATAAGAACATTCGCAATCGACATTTTGTCGTAACGATATCGGTATTTACTAACTATTTTTTTATCGATATTCGTTTATTCGCGATCAGCTGTGTCGTTAAGTAAACAACACACAATTTGGGGTTGTTATCTGTGTCGTTAAATAAACAATACATAATTTCAAGTTCTTATCGAAAATTAAAATAATATTACTATTATATCAATATTATTATCAAAAAAAAGGGCATTTGAGTACTTAGCGTACGTTTTATCGCGGGATGAGGAATCTTAGCCCCGAATCGTTATAGCTAAGTTGATGAATAGCACAGACGATAATGCATGATACAAAATCGTTAATTAAAATCTTGAAAAATCGCATCGTTATAAGTTAGTGAATTTCACCACAGATTTAAAATTAGATTTCAATGATATAGAATCACGCAGCCGTACATCAACGACTCAGTGTTATGTGACAGGGTCTATAACAAATTAAAACACTATGTAATATATGCAACATTTCAAAGTTTACATAAGCTATGTATATCTCCAACGATTTCTTCAATTTACTTGCATATGATGCCATGAGTATCAAAGTAGACTTCCAACAAAAGTAATGAAATGCGATATAGAGCGAAAATTTGTTTACAGTATTCATTAATCTAGATATCTGCGATTACAATTACTATTGAAATTTGCACTTTTTAAAATTACGATATCCACAATCTTAATTGCGGTTCAAATATATGTACATTATTTTATAAAGGTTGCAATTACCATTAATGTAAACGTTAGCGTAATCGTGTGTAGTCGATTGCACCTAATTTTCAGAAAAAGCCAATTGAATTTCTAAAGAGCCTAGACTTTTTTTTAGAAAATTTAAATGTATTTTAGAAACATTGAATGAATTCAGAAAACTCCGTACTTAGTTAAAAAAAAAACGATCGAATTTTACAAGAACTTAAACTAAACTCAGAAAAGCTGAAATATATTTCAGAAACTCGAATGTATTCCACAGAATTTTTAATTTATCTGACACAAATGCATTTGAGAAGAGACTAAGGGCCATTTTTACAGTGGAGAGTTAACTTACGTTCCACAGTTAACTCTCGTGTCACAATTTTCTTATTGACTTAACTAGAATTTAAACGCCCAACATTTGTGAGTTAACCTCTGGTTAGAAATCATAAGGTTGTCAGTGTGCAATGGATAGTAAACATTAAAAAAAATACCTGAAATTAAATTTTGGAACTTAAGTCAACTAGGCACTGTGAAAATGGACCTTAGAATTTAGAAATTAGCAAAATGTATACCAGTAAACCTCATAGGTATTTTAAAAACTTATTTTTCAGAAAAACTTAAGTGTAATTCAGAAAATGATAATTTAATTAAAAGAGGGCAACTTTATTTCTTAAAATGTCTTTGCCATCTTCTGAAGTTTATTTTCGGAAATATAATTGCCTTTCTCTGAATTTCATTTTATATTTATTAAAATTCCTTTGAAACTGTCTGAATTTTCTGAAATACGCTTGAAAAAGGTATAGGGAAAAAGTTAACTAAATTTTTGGCATGCCACCTGTTGCACATCAAAAGCTAACTTAACAGCAGCACCAGTACGTTTTTAAGAACCTTCAAATAACTTGACAGTTGGGCTTATGTGATCCTTAAGTCAGCCCTATGTGCTTACTTACATACAATTGTACACGCGATATCCATATGTATGTAATACACAATTGTTTTGAATCACAAACGATACGAAATTGAGTACCAACAACAACAATGTGGAAAATTAAGTGACTGAAATACCATAAATAGAGGCATCCCTTAAATACATAATATGAGTCAGAGTCGCATCAATAGAACTGATAACAATTTACTAACTAATTATTACTTAAATGCAATAACAAAAAAAAAAACATAAATAAAATGTAATAATTTTCTTAATTATCAATAACAAATGAAAAAAATACGAACTGAATCGAAGTGTAAATTAAAACTTCATACACATACATTATGAAGAGAAAAAAGAAAACAAAATAAAAAATAGTTGCACTGACTCAATAAGCGAACTTTCAAAAACACATACCGTTAATATCACATTACTAAAAACAAAAATACAAACAATATTTTGCGAGAGAGAAAACAAGATTGTTGCCAAAACCAAATGAGTAAATAATAAACAAGCAATAAAAATAAAAACGGAAACAATTAAAATAATTCAATCAAAAAGGAATCTAATAAATTACAAACAAACCTACATACACATAAACAAATAAAGACTAAAGGCATTCGAGTATTCCCTAAATACAACAACAACAACCACCTGCTAATAACGTTTACAATATAATATATGTATGTTTTCTGAATTTAGGTCTATCTAATGTTATGCACCACTTACTACATATCGATTGCTGTGTAGAAGAACGCCCTGCTACTTCTTTTTTGCGAGAAAGTCCTCATTCAGAAGACCTCATCTCAGAATCTGCTTCACAACAGTTCTATATAAATTTAAATTTATTTATAAAGCTATGGCGGTTGTCTATAAATTTTCTTTTTATGTTCTAATAAAAACGTTTAATAATAATTCAAACTGTCTTAAAAAATAATTATTAAAAATTTAAAAACAATAATAACTTTCACAAAAAATAATAATTATTTTCTACGCCTTGAGCTCATTTATAATCTTGGTATTTTACAAATTTAAATTAGAAAAAAAAGCTCTGATTTGGAGCACTTTTTAAACAAATTCTAATATAAGCACTTTTAGATCGTTCTTCCACTCATCTGTCGATACAAGTTTTAAATTCATACATCGTCCTGTTTATAAAAAACCTACAATTTAATATAAAAATCCGCAACAGCAAGAATTTATTACATATTGGTTTCATCTTCAAATACAGTTCAACTTCATTATCCACTTTTACATGGCGGTGGTAATTGCCGCCAGCATTGTTTACCCCTACTAGTTTGGCATCTTCTTTTGCGAATCGGAGTGGAAAGTAGTGGATGAAGGTACTCCGAGAAAGTGGAATGAAGGAAATCGCTGCCAGAGTTGTTTTAGAGTAAAAAGTACAACTAAAAATTTAAATTTAAACTGAAAATTACATTCTGTTGTAACTGATAAGGTGTTATAACTGCTTTATACTCAATTATTTTTTTTTATTTATTGTTTTATGTCTTCACGTTCAATATTGCAGCATTTAAATTTGTTTGTTTTATTATTGGATACAACCCCTGTAAAAAACGTTGGAGCATCAGAGTACTCCAACACTTATCCTCATTCATATAAAAAAGGTGGTCCAATTTACATAGCGATGTCCGGTGATTGGATCACCTAATCCTATTCGGAGTACCATTTACTTTGCTTCTGAATAGTCTATAGAGCACCTACGTTGGAGTACTTTGAAAATGCTGCCAAAAGATTACTCTATAGAGTACTCTAGACGAAAGCGAGAAGGGAGTATGTGTTCTTTTGAGGACCACCTACTCCCGCTCTCGCTTTGCTGTTGAATACTGTATAGAGTAATCCCATGGGAGTATTCTGAGAGTACTCTTACGTAGGTGGTCTATAGAGTATTCAAAAGCAAAGAAACGGAGTACTCCGAGATGGATTAGGTGATCCAATCACCGGACATTGCCATGTAAATTGGACCACCTTTTTTATATGAATGAGGATATGTGTTGGAGTACTCTGATACTCCTTTAGGAGTATTCTATGGAGTATGAAACGGAGTATTTCCGTTTTTTGCAGGGAACGTACCCTGTGTGGTTTGTTGGTGTGTGCATATTCGGAGGAAGTTGCGCTACTAGTAGACATATGCCAGTGAATTACTTTGCAACTCGTTCTTAACCGGTTTCCATTCCGACAGTTCTAGGATAGTTTTACTTTGGTTAGTTCTCAACTTGTGCCATTTCGGAAAGTTTGCGGGTAGTTTTGGTTGTAGATGAGTGATTATCGATATCCGATATTTCAAACAGTCTTCAAACTATCACTGTTGTAACCGGCACAGAACGATTCACAAAGCTCAAGACTGTCCTTTTTGAAGACTGGTTTGCAATTTTTCAGCCAACTTCAAACGAAGCTGAAACTGTCAACCTAGTCGAATTACAGTACACCTGTATCTGTTTTCATAACCTTAAATTGAAAGCATATTTGAGCATCTCATTCGCACGAGAGCTGGTCTTACGTTACCGGCATAACTTGGGCTTTAAGCTGGGGAGAATGCTGACACAGTCGTTTTATAATTTTTGTAGAAGCCAAACCACAACCATATTCAGTAAAACAATATTAAATTCGTAACCATGGCTGGGCGTAGCGAATAAACAGGGCGAAGTAGTGTTACTACGATACTACCTAAATATATTTGTAATTGAACGCAACTTATATATCGTCCTTACTGTCTAGTGTTTTGCGTTGTAGAAAGATTTTGCTTGACTCTACCAACCAAACGGGATGCGTCCACCTACCTAACACATGAATGCTTAGATTTTCTAGGTATTTTGTTTTTGAAATTTGCAATCTTAATGTCAAAATTACACTGAGAAATGAGCATATTGTCAATATTCGAGAAAAAAGTTTCAATCAGCTGACATAATGTTTTCACCTTATGGTTCCGCCATGGATTTTACTAGCTCTAGTAAATAGTTTACTTCACTTGTTAAAAAATGCTTGCTTCTGATGAAAATTTTTAATTAATTTATATTCAGATATTTTAATTTACTTATGTACAGCGGCCTTTAAGTAAGCAATGGCATTGTATATATAAACAAATGTCATCTGTTGCCGTGTCAGGATAAAGAAAAACCGTTGTTGCTATCACTCACACTCAAGTCGCTAAATGTAAACTTCAATTTCAACTGAGTTTAAGCCAACTTAGTTTAAAACGTGCTTACCGGGCATAAAAATTTTACTAATAATTTATCGATATACCAGATTGTTTCCTGGTCAGAAAAATCGAAACATAATCAATCGATAACAGACGGACCATTGACGGATATTGACACTATCCTAAGTTTGAGCAACGACTTTTTATTGCCTGTACTATTCCAACTGTCGCACGAACGATTTTGTAGTATTGAACCGCCCCCTAATAGTTGTTTCTCTTCTTCAAATAGATGTGGCACGTGACTTGAACGAAAAGCAGGACTTCGACAACACGTGGTACATGACATTATATCAGTAACTACCTTCGTTGTAGATCCAGTAGATTCCCGGTGAAGCCTGGCTTAAAAACGTTGATTTGGTAGAGTTGCTAAGTTACAAAAGTTGTTCAGTCCCCTTCTCAAGAGTGCGTGATAGACTTGAGCATCTAGTCATCTTCGGCTACTCATTATCAGCTGAGTACTGAGACGATCAGTTAAGTAACATGGTTCTTGCCGGTCACACCCCATTATACCAAAAAAGTAAATTTTCCCAAGTTAAAGTTTAAAAAAATAATTTGAAAAATTAAATTTTTTTTAAAGGTCTAATATACATACATATATTTAAAAAAAATCACCTAAAATAATAAGTACATATTTATTTTGTATGGAATAACTAAAAGAAATTAAAAAGAAAACCAGAAACAAGAAATTAAGTTTAGTATATAAGAAACAAACTTCTTCTTCTTTAAATGGTCATCTAACCGCCTGGGCGATTTTGACCGTCCAACATAGCTCGCCAGTCGTTTCTTCGTTGCGCCAACTGGCGCCAATTGGAAACACCGCGGGATCGCAAATCGGTCTCCACTTGGTCCTTCCATCGGAGTGGTGGTCTCCCTCTTCCTCTGCTTCCACCGGCGGGTGCCGATAAGAATACCTTCTGGGCTGGAGCATCTTCGCTCATTCGCACTACGTGGCCTAGCCAGCGAAGCCGCTGTGTTTTAATTCGCTGAACTATGTCGGCGTCTGCGTAAAGTTCATACAGCTCATCATTAAATCTTCTTCGGTACTCGCCGTCGCCAACGCGTAGAGGTCCACAAATCTTTCGAAGAACCTTTCTCTCGAATACTCCCAGAGCCGCCTCATCAGATGTTGTTAGTGTCCACGCTTCTGCACCATATAGCAGGACGGGTGCGATGAGTGACTTGTAGAGTGTTATTTTCGTTCGTCGAGAGAGGACTTTACTTTTCAATTGCCTACTCAGTCCGAAGTAGCATTTGTTTGCAAGAGTGATTCTTCGTCGGATTTCTAGGCTAACATTATTGTTGGTATTAATGCTGGTTCCCAGGTAAACGAAGTCCTTTACTATTTCGAAATTATTGCTGCCAACAGTGGCTTGGTTGCCAAGGCGCGAATGCGCTGACTCTTTGCATGATGACAGAAGGTACTTCGTTTTGCCCTCGTTCACCACCAATCCCATTTTCTCCGCTTCTTTTTCTAATTTGGAGTAAGCAGAAGTTACGGCGCGGTTGTTAAGGCCAATGATATCAATATCGTCAGCATATGCCAACAGTTGGACGCTTTTATAAAATATTGTTTCAGCGCGGTTAAGTTCTGCAGCTTGTATTATTTTCTCCAGCATTAAATTAAAGAAATCGCACGATAGGGGGTCACCCTGTCTGAAACCTCGTTTAGTTTCGAACGGCTCGGAGAGGTACTTCCCAATTCTGACCGAGCTGGCGGTGTTGCTCAAGGTCATTTTGCATAGCCGTATAAGTTTTGCGGGGAAACCAAATTCAGACATAGCGGCATATAGGCAGCTCCTTTTCGTGCTATCGAAAGCGGCTTTAAAATCAACAAAGAAACAAACGTAAGGATGAATAAAGGCGAAAGCAAAATAACAGAACAAACAAACAGAAAAGCAAAGAGACAAAAAAAGGAGAAAATTGACAACTCAATTTCAAAGTTAATTTCGATCGAATATTTTTTACGCCTTCAGATATCAAATACGTTAAAAGAGATACAGACCTACTTTACATTTTTTACAAAAGCAAAAATACAAAAAAATAATAAACTGACACATAAAATAGATGAAATCTATTATTTTTATGCGTATGAATAGAAAGAGAACGAACTGAAAATGAAAACAATAACAGAAGAACATACTATATACATAGATACGCACAGTGATGGGTGAAAAAATAGCAGCAAAATATACATTAATTGCAAATTCAACTTGGCTCTAGATATAAAACCTCAAAATTTAGAATTCTTAAATCGAACATAAAACTAACTAGTATTAATCAATCTGCCAAGATTATTTAACAAAATTTTTTAAAAATTTTAAGAATATTTTTGAGTGCGCTGAAGAGTATCGTTAAATTTTGTGACTTTTCCTCTTGAGTGTGTTGCCCATTTTCTTCCATATAACGTATGAAAAATGTTTAGTTCTAGAATGAACAGAAATCTGCACAAATAAAATTATTTTTTTTTAAGAATTTGAAAGTTTGCTGAAATTTTTTTTAAGTTTGTTTAGCTTTTAGAGCGGGTTTTTAGAAAAGTTATTACAACCTTAAAAACAATCACAACTTGCAAACAATGAACTTTTGAATTTTAGTTCTCTTTTCTGACCCATCACGGTACATATTAGGGTGGAAAGAAATTAAAACTAAATTCGCCTTAAGAGTTTTGCTATAGCACAAAAGTGTAGATAACCTGCACTAATTCAAAATTTAGATGTGACTGAAATAGAACCTTGTAGAAGACGAATCTCCATTCGGGATATAATTGTCCACACAGTCGATGCGAGTTAACCCAAACGGTTCACAACAAGTTTCTATAGCTTTCGCATTTAAGCAGATGTTATTTTAAAAATAAATTTTCGATCCACGTAAACACTTATGTATTATAGTATGTTCACATAAATCAGAGAAGAATGTAAACTTAATTTTTAATTGCAATTAATAAAGTATCAATTTATTAAAAAAACTGAAAACAATGAAAATTAAAAAAAAAAATTTTGCGAAACAACCATTGAAATAAACAAGTGCAGCTGAATTTATAATTTTCTAACAAAAAAAAATATATATATATAAGAAAAAGAGGATAAAGAAGTCATTAAACAAATCGAAAACTTACACTGAATGCATATATATAACTCCCTATATTTCACTTGAAGACACTGGTGGTAAAAGTAAATAACCACAACATTATGGCAAGGCTTAGTCTGTTATACTCCCATCACAAAAAGATAGCTCACTAAAAAAATACCCACTTCTTGGCTCGAATTTAAAAGCTATACCAGTGAAATCACGTAAATTTCACTACAATTTCAAAAAAAAAATCTCTGTATAACACCGTTTTTAAATTTTACTGACCTATGTTTCCTTAGTAAATATTTCATGTTACCGTTTCCAATTTTTCATAACTTATGCCAAATTTAAATTGTCACGAAAAATTTAATTTTTTATATCGAATCTTTAAAACTTCAAAGTATTTACCAGTACTCTTTTGAGTTATCGATTTGAACATTTAAATAAGCGCAGGTATCAATTATTGATCAAAATTGAGGTGGTAAGCTTTGGCAAATATTTCGTGAACTTTCTTAAACTACTTACAGTGTTTGGAAACTTGACATACACAGTTTTTATAAATTTTTTTATAATTAAAAATAAAAGAAACAAATAATTCAAAATTTAACTTTACATTTTGAGTATACGTATTATTTGTGCCACCAGTGTACAACATAAAACAAAAATTCTTTTCAGTATATACATCCTTAAAAAGTTATGGTACACATGCATTTTGTAAAATAAAACACAAGTTATTCAAGATCGCCACTAAAGTAAAAACTAAAAAAAAATTAAGAAAATGCGCCCGAACTACGAAAAATACAAACATTTTCCAAATATGTATAGAATTAAGTCGTAGTCGTACGAACAAATAATCACTGTACTGTATAAGAGACACCACGTGAATACATACATTCAAAGAAATAAAACATAACATACATAGCATAACATAACAAAACATAGAAAACGAGTACTAACTACCCATTCAAGAAATAAAAGAAATGCGATTTTTATTTATAAAACAAATTTATAGAAATTGTTTTTTATTCACTAAGCGGAAGAAGTGTAAACTATTTTATCAATCAATCAATTCAGGAACGTCCAAAACTTCATTTTCGATACAAATTTTGCTTATATCCACGGTTCCTTTTGGGTTAGATTTGCTGCAAAAGAAAAGGAAAGCGTAATATTTTAAAGCATAGTAGAGGTGGAATAAACATATACAACTAAAGCAGCTTATCCAAATAATCTTATCGGAATTAATGTTATCGATTATTGGTGCCCATAACCAATTGATATTTGAGTTGGTGAATTTGTTAGTTTTTCGGAGATTTAATGGTTGCAAACAATTTTTTCACTCTTTTTTTTTTTGTTTTTTATAAAATTGTCACATTTTTCTTTCTCTGCCAGAAACCTAACAATGATATAAGGCATTATAAGCCGTGTATACATATCGCGCTAGTTTTCTGAGAATATGATAAATTTAACGTAGGATTTTCCTATCTATCAGTCAAACATGAAATAAAATATAACAGAAGCATTAATGATATAAAATTCTATACACTAACTGCCCTATTCTGGGGCAGCTTGCCATCGTGACTACTGACAATTGTTATAGCTCACTTTCACTTGCTCCTATAATTTACAATAGTCATTGCAGCTGTCACCACCTCGTTTGCAAATGACGAGCAAGCTGCGAATAGCACCATAAATTACATTTTCGCTCTCCTTTGATTGAATTATTAGTCCCGCAGGGTTGTTAGATAGCTGTCAAGTAAAAATAAGAATCGCATGTATGAACGCGCTTGTTTTATGTGAAGTGATTTATACGAAAAAACGAGATTTATGATGTAGTGTATACATAGCATTAGTGTACAAAAATAAACAAAAACAAAACACGGTAAGGAAAAATAATTTTTAAAGAGATAACTTGATAATCAGGCAGATGTGAAAACTTTAATTAGTTAAGTTTTAATAGTCATCCAAAGTAAATCACTCTGAATAAATAAATCCAAAATAAAATATTGTTTTTGTTTGCACTTTCCATAATCATATGTGAGATTTCCGAGTAATAATACGAATCTTACATTTATTTCGATTTCAGCACCATCTATCGCACAGTTTTTTTATGGACCTCAGTATTATTGTACACCTATTGAGTTCTCCGACTACAAGCCGAAATGAAATTTAAATACAATTCTTTTTCTATCTATATCATTTTCAAATCTGAGCCGAAACGCACTATAAATACGTAAATAAAATAAATTTATCTGAGCTCTATTTACACGTTTGCTCTTAATATCTTCCGTTTTGAAAGATTAGTAATGTGGGAAAAAGCAGACTATAAATAAGTATTTTCTAAAAACTTCCAACCATCGGCTCTAACGTAATTTTGTTTTTGTTTTGCTGTGTCATCGAGTTCTGAACTTCGTTCGAAGTTTCAAGTCTTTAGCTTACCGTATATGAGCTTAGCGAAAAAACCCATGCCATTTCCCAACTTAGCGCTGAATTTTAAAACAAATGCAGGAAAAATTACCTTAATTGACCCTTAGCATCCGCATTACTTCCGCGATTATCTGCAAAAGCAAAGGAAGCAATGGATATTTCTCAATGTCGCTAAGAAGATTTAAAACAATGTTGATGACATCCTTACAGTGTTAAAATAGGAATACTTCCATTTTAAGTACCTAAAAATAAGCAGCTCATAATAACTGAGCTCACTGCATACAGGGTAAGGTCGTGGTGGAATTGCATTCCGACCTTTCCTAATAAGCCAAGTAGTAAAGTTTACCTGAACTCATATTACCTCTGTTTGGCGACAAAACTTGCAAAGAACTGTCAGTAAAGATGAATGACGTAAAACTCTCTCGAAACGCAAAAAGTTTCCGCCGAACGGGAATTCGTAAAAACTTGCTGGCAAACAGCTGTTGTTTTTTTATTGACTAATAGCTCAAAGTTTGAAATTTTTATTACTGTATTCCTATGTTATGATCAGCTGTTTTTCACTTGCAAGTTTTACTGAGTGAAATTTCCCCAGCAGCACAGCGTAACGAAACAGAAACTGTCAACTTACTCTGCCCATGAAATGTGCGCTCTCTCTCTTAAAGTTTTTTGTGTCGCCGAACACTTTTTAGTAAAGATTTTATAAAGTTTTTTTAAATATTATGCTCGACGAACACAGTATTGATTTTGGGAAGTGGCCATGTAGATATACAAAAAATTGAAAGAAAATGGAATTACAAATCGTAAGGCCTGATTCAGGCTATTTGTTCCTTGTATTAACCAGCGCTTTTTGTTTCGATGACCAAGTCGTCGTTTGTGATGTGAGTAGCTACGGAATTAACCTGGACACCTCATTTTCAAAAGAACAAACATCGTATGGATATCATCTACACGTAATAGGTTTACCTGGCTTTTTGGGCCGCAAAATGAGCTTTTCATTTGCTTGTAATTTTGGTATTTTTACAACCAAATAACCAGTTATTTGTGAACGTTGTACACTAGCTTCCGTTATATTAATCTCATCCGTAAAAGCCATTTGAAACAGTTTCCCCTTTACAGAAACTCGAACATAATTCGGTTCGACATCTACTTTGATTTTTGATGTGTCCAAATATCTGAAAATAGATTCGAATTATTTACAAAGAATTTTTATCTTCTTAAATATCAATTTCTCAATGTACAGAACTTAATCAACAAAAAATCCTTTAGTCAAATAACATACTATTAGCGCGAATGCACAGTTATTATATCCCCTGAAGTTTAATACGGTTGGAGCACAGGATAGACTGCATTATGACAATGTCATCTGCTTCACCGGTCATTGAGAAACTGTTCCTTATTGTGTCGTATACATACTTGTAAACTCCCAGTTCCAATATGTATTCATTGTACTCATCCTTCAAGTTGAATGGCAATTTTACTTGATTCAAATTATATGGACGCCCACAAGGCGCAAATAATTTAGGGATTCTGTGCACTTTCTTATCCTCCTGCTGTGCGTCTTTTTTCTCTCGACCCATCCTATGCTGCATAGCAATATCCATACGTGTCTCAGGACAATGCTCACTCTTAGTATCCCAAAACTTTTTTACTCGACTATCTTCGTCATCAATTTCTGCCATTACGGCCTGTAGCTGCTCCTTTTTATGTGCCACACGCAATTTTTGCTCATCGCGCAGAATAAAATAGCTTGCTTGTTGTTGTACAATAACAGCACGATAGGAATTTAATGATTTTTGTGCCAACAATTTTTGTGTGATTTTGATCTCTTCACAATCCAATGTACTCAGTTGCGGTAAGGTACCTATTACATAATCTCGATAGTTTGGATAATCGCAACATGGATTTCCGATTAGTATTAGATCGCGTAGGTTGTAGTTGCCTTTAAGTGATTCGATTGAAGTTAATTCACCAATAAAATTCAAGGTTAAATCTAGTTTATTTAGAGATTCGAGTTGCTCCAAATTTTGCACTCGCTCGATATTATTAATGGCCAAATTTAGATATTCTAACTTTTTTAATTTATGTAAATTTTCTATTTTCGAAATAAGATTTGATTGTAGTAATAAGATTTTCAAATCTCGACACCAATTTTGCAAATAATCAATTCGTTCAATGTCCTCTTGGTGCAGTGAGAGTTCTTCCAATGTGCTAATGAGGCATTCGTTGTGTTCGGATTTTTTGCGCACCAAATCTTCTGTAACTGTAAGGAGATTTTGAATGTAAATTTTTATGAAGGGAGGTTGGATATTACTTATGAAAACTTACTCTTTACCATGATTCTGTACAGTTAGTTTCTGCTGTGTTAAACAGAATTATATATTGATAGCTTTTCAAAATTTGTTAATTAAACAAACGTCTATTTACAATTGAGCTTTTGGTACCATGACAGCCACCAACTTTATTTACTTTATTAACTCTACAAAATAAGGAGGTTTTCTATTCGATTGAAAATATTTTTATGTCCAACATTCAAATTATAGCTGCAATTAAAAGTCGAAGTTAACCGATATTCAGAGGGAATCTCCATAGAGCGGGGCTTTGAAAAACTGGCACAATTTCCTATGAGTTTTCTATACATTTTCTGTACGTTTTCGTACACGTTTTCTCATACTCCTTTTAACCATTGTTAAAGCAATTTACAAATACTTCAATCTGGTAACAAATCAGCCTAATCGGACGGCAAGAGGGCTTTTCAGATCTGATGTAAAACGTACGACTCTCTGCTGGCTGTATTAGCTCCACCATCTGTCCCTTCAACCAGAAGTAGACGATTTTTGGATGACAAACTTTTTTGCCTTTTAGGGGCAAAGCTCAACTATGGATGAAGATGAAATTCGGAACTCTGAAGATTCAAGATTTGGGAGAAAAGCTGATCCATGTGAAACACATTTTATTTGTTGAATACAATTTTTTCTCAAAATTTGGAAACGATTTTGACATATGTATGTTTGTATCGCTCTGCGTTTATTTTTCACACTACCTGTCACAGTAGTTTGCGTTGAATGCTCTTTTGTCAGGATAAAGAACTTTCATTAAACTTTAGTTATTTTGATTTTATAGAATTTATGTTTCTCTCAGTGTACTCTCCAGTGATATGCCTTGTATCTAGATTCGTTATTCCATCGATAAACGGTTATGAATATATTCACTATAAATTTTAAATTTGTTGTTTGTGAACGATGCCAAGCTAATTTTTCAAGCAAATTTCAAAAATCATTAATATCATCAATAGCATCTTATCTCGATTCCTTGGCAAAAAACTAATCGGTTTAGTATTTGTATTAATATCTAGATGTTGGCTCTAAATTTGAATTTAATTAAAGAACTTCATAACTATGTCGATTCAATTATGCCTTTACAAGCCACCGTAATTGGAGCAAAATTATAATTCCTTTGTACTAGTACAGCTTCTAATGAAATATATAAATAAATCTCGAAAACTTTCGTCTACACTTGGCAACCTTATATATGCTTGACATTGTACTATTACCCAACAAGCATTTCTCTAATCGTTTTTAAAAATAGTTTAAAGTAAACTTGCTACAATAAGCGAAATGTAAGACTTTTCAGTTTTAATTTATTTGTAAGTTAAAAGTAAACTTTTTATAAACTTCAAGAAAAAACTGTTACAAATCATTTCACTTTAAAAGTGAAATGCAAAAGTTTGAAAAAATTCAGAAAAATCTATTTGTCAGTTTTTTTTCTTTTCGACTTAAAATATTTCCAATTCTTTTCAGAAAAGATTTTACATGAGAATGACGACATGAAAGCAAAAATCATGACTGCATCTTAACCACTTTCGCAATCTTTTTTACTGATTTTATTGCAACAGCCAAATAAGATGAAATATATCGTTTGAATAAAGTTTCAGAAAAACCATTTACAAAAAGCTTTGTTTTGAAAGTTGTTTATAGGCTTACATTAATAACCTTTTAATCAACGTGCTGTTTTGATTACGAAACGCTTTTTTCAAACGTTTTATACACGAAAAATCAGACTTTTGTAAGCTTAATAATAAGAAAAATCATAAAAGTAGGAAATGAGTAGTAATACATTTTGTAAAGTCAACTAAATACAACATCGAAACATGTCATCCCATACTATGACTGTATGAATCGTTGCAAATTTTCTCTATAATCAATTAAAAAAAACAATAAAAAACGGTCACGTACGCACTTCGCCTTCTTGCCAGAATCATGAAAGTGCTACAATTAAAATGTTGGTAAAACAAGATTAAAAGTTTGATTTCGGCTCATTCGGTGTACATGGACATCAACATATTGTGGTTTCGGTGTAAGCATGATACCAGAGATTTTCGTCAAGCTTAGAACCTTCAATGGCTAATACAGTAAACTTATCAACTCAAACTCTGAATAATTGCACATTCGTGCTTCTGACTATAGAGCTATGTTTTTTTTTAAATTATAATGACAAATTGACAAGATGCAAACCTTTCATAAAGACAAACGGACATGGTCTACCAAGTGGATAGTAAACTGATAAGTTTCAATAAGATAGGATTGGTTCTTATTATTCATGCACACCTTAAACAAAAGTTGAATTAAAACTGTTGCTTTATACTTAAGTTAAGCCAGAACTGATTTTCAAACCCCACAGAAAGTAGTTAAGTTTTGTTAAAAACAAGACTTCGAATCACATAAGGAACAGTTTTGAATTCACGATTGACCTAAGTAAGTATATAAGTATGCAGGGACAACATTTTAAGACAGCTATTGCTACTTACCGGAATGTCCCGAGTTTTAAACGCCCACGACTACACTACACTCCCAAAAGTCGATTTAAATAATAGTGCAAATTAATCTATTTTCTGAAACCAACATATTTAAAATTTTGTATAATATTACATTTTTAAGTACTATTTTGACATAATTTCGATAAAAGGCAACCCAGAATGTAAATGAAAATTTTTCAGGCAGCAAGATGGCGGAAATTGTCAAAATATGTCACTAGAGAGCTAACCTTGTAGTTATTGAATCATGATCAGTATCAATATTAAACAGGCTGATAAAACGAGTGGGTGCTGATTAAAAGAGCTCGTGATGGCAGAACAAATTGATATTTTACGTCCACTTTCGGATGACGAATTTCAAGAACTAATACAAATATATCGCGAAAAATATGGCGAACAAAATTTCCATTATCTCTTGATGTACAATCAAAACAAATGGAATCAGCAGTTAAAAAAGTTTAATTGTAAACCGAAAACGGATGATGGCGCAGATGAATGGGTGTCCTTCCGGAAAACATTTTATACCTACAGGAATGGTGATTTTCGAAAATATGGTACATATGTGAGTCTACATTATGATCTAGTAAGTAAACAAATTTAATGAACAAGATTTTTTACTTAGCATTACTAAATGATTGTATGTGCTTCAGTACTGTGGGGCAGCGCACCACTTTTAGTGGGAAAAAATCTCTTGTGTTTAGTAGGTTTTCAGGGATAACCAAGCTTGTCGACGAGTTTTCGAAGTGTCATGTATCTTATACTATGTACAAATTTATTTTTTTTTGGGATTCATTCCTATTTTCGAGGCAAAACATGTTGGGCACCGGGGTTTCGCCTTGTAAAATTGTCGCCGAAAACTGCCTTTTTTATCCAAAAACAACATCAAAAACCACTTCCAATCGGTGTCAGCACTAAATTTGATCGATATTAGTCGAAAAACACACTTTCACATAACTTATATGTCATTGTTCTGTCTTATAACTTTAAACGAGGT
Source organism: Merzomyia westermanni (assembly GCA_949987695.1). Lineage (NCBI taxonomy): Eukaryota > Metazoa > Arthropoda > Insecta > Diptera > Tephritidae > Merzomyia > Merzomyia westermanni. The sequence goes on from OX465290.1 coordinate 76,967,081, forward strand.
ATTTATATTATTTTATATTGGTATATCCACACTGTTTTCGAACGGTTTAAGCGATTTGGATGAAGTTCCGTATGTAGATAGTGGCATTGACACTTATAGTCCAATTACCCACCGACGCACGTACGTAGTACGTGTCAGCTGACACGAACTGTCTTATGAGAGTTCCATGTAAACGAACACTCACCGACGTTCAATTTTTCCGTATACATTGTACGTAGCGTAGAAATCAAAGAAATTTTGATTTTTTCCGTAAGAACGTGTCAGCTGATTGCTCTCTCATATGACAGTGTTGCCTATTCATACGTGTGTATGCTGGTTATGGATCGTTTACAGTTGCTTTACAAAAATACCTCAAAATACCTTTTAAATTTTCGTAATAACGTTGAAATAACCTGAAATTACGATATTAAGTTGTTGCTTTTAAATAAATTGACTGGCTATAAGTATTTAATATTAATTTCGGACACTCATAAAATGAAAAATACTTGTTTCAAAAGTACACGTTTGAGTTAGCATGCATGAAAACTGATCAATGGCAACATTGTATTGAATGTAAACAACAGAAAATGGCTGATTTCTCCGTTGGCGCCACGGGCATAAGATTGCCTCAAACGTACGTACGTACGGGATACGTAAACGTACGTTACACACGTCGGTGGGTAATTGGACTATTAGGCATTGTGTACCATATCAAGTGTGATATCTAAGGCATAGACGTCAAAAAAAAATATAAAATTAACACCTGATCGCTAGAGGTGTTTTTTTTGGCGTAGGAGCTCTCTATTTTGAGCTGAGTTGCATAAAGGGGAAATGGTTGCATATATTTTTCAAAAGGTGAAAAGTAACAATTGAAAACTTGAGAAAATTTGCTAATACTTTTTAGACTTTTTTAAAATGTTAAGAAGAACTATAAAATGCTTTTTTATTTCGTCGAAAGATATTGAAAATTTTCTGTCTTTTTCATGTGGTTGTTGTACGCAGAAAAGTGTTCTGCACATAAATCCCTTGGATCACGCCCACCATTTGGGATCGGACCTGGGACATTTTTTGTTTTTTTGCCAATAACTTTTCACTGTAAGAAATAATCAACAATTGTGTAAAAAAAATCAGGGCTATTGACAAAAGTAAAAAAGCACCGGCGTGAAAAACAAGAATTGATTACATTTACAAATCGTCGCCCTTCTGTCTACTTCCTCTTTCCAAAGATACGTATTAAAAATTGTTTCTTTAAAATAAAATAAAAATTCTTAGCTTTATGTTTTTTTTTTGTTTCTTCTCTCCTCTTCTATAAGAAATATATTTAAAAGTTCCATTATAAAAAAAATTCAAAACGAATTGAAATGAAAAGGTTGTGCACCACAGCAATACTTTTGTGCAAACATGAACCCAGTTTCAACTTTTTACGGCCCTGCACAAAACCCTGATTTGCCGAAGTTAACGAAAACAGCACTAGCAACCTAGAAAGAATTCTCCGAAGGCATCAATTCGGCGCATGTTTTCTACCATTCGACAGTGTTCGGCAATCGCATCTATATTGAAGTGCCTATGTAAACAATGGACTTCATTTTGATGTGGCTGTCAAACGTTTGACAGATAACATATCACACTTGTACTGATACACAATGCACTTAGGTTGGATTTTATGGAGTTGCCACCCATCTGATTTTTTTACAATGAAATGAGATATGCCAAAACTAAAGCTGTTTTATACTACATTTATACCGCACCAAATGAGTAATTTTCCATACAAATCGCATTTCCCAAATGACTGATTTCATCGCATTTGGGCCGCTTCAACATGACATTTTTTTTGAATGAATTGCGTTTGAAGTTTCGCATAAAGGAAATGTTAAACAAAATGCAAATGAGGTAATGTAAATGGGTTTGAAATGATTCATTTGAATTTTCCAAATGCGATGCAGTGTAAACGTAGTATTACGTAGAATTTAAAAAAAGATAGTTCTTGTCAGGGTTACCATTAAGGGTTGCACTAGGCATGGGGCTATTCGAATGAAAATTATTCGAATAAATAATATTTTTATTCGACGGGTACAAAAAATTCGAGTATTTATTCGTTTATTCGAATAGTATTATTAGAATAGTGGAACTCGCATAGTATTATTCGCATAATATTATTCGAATAGTATTATTCGAATAGTGGTATAGTATTTTTCGAATAGCGGTATTTGAATAGTTGTATTGAACTGCAAGAGACTTACGCCCGGTTTTTCAGTACAAGTTCAACTCAATTTGTCAGTTAAACTAAGCTTAAACTTGTTACGCAGTTTTTCAGTCAACTTTAAACGAATTTTAAACGTAGTTTAAGCGGCCAATTTGGCAGGGTTAAACTCTAGTTAACCTGTCAGCTGTTTGCATATATGATGGTTTTGGTTGTGAAACAATAAACTGAACGCAATTAAAAAAGGACGATATTTTTATATTTAATTAAATACTGGATATATCATCTGACGAAAGTGATTATAGTGATGCAGAAATTAAGGAAATCCTAACTATTACAATACTGAGGAGAAGCAATGGCGTTGAATATGTAAACAAATGTCATCTGTTGCCGTATCTAGATAAAAAAAAAACCAATGTTGCCGTATAAAAAGCAAATCTTAAAAGCGGCCTTAAACCATTGTTTACCCGTAGACATATACTATGCCTTAAACTCTTACTGAAAAACCGCTCTGCAGTTTAACTGGAGTTTTGAATTTATGCCGAGTTTAAGCAAACTTAGTTTAAACTGAGCTTAACCAAGGACTGAAAAACCGGGCCTTAGAAAGCGAAATTTAATATTTTCATCGCTTGTACCTAATGCGTGTGCACGCTTTGAATGTACATATGTATGTATGTATGGTTGCGTGTAGAAATGTCTGCATAAGCAATTGTGATATTTGTTTAACTATTCGAATACTTATTTTTCTTTGTTATTCAATAATATTATTATTTCAATAATATTAGAATGCTGTTCTGCGAAAAAAAAGTTAGCTAACAGTTCAATGTTTATAAAAAAAAAATTATATATACTTAAATAATAACTATTAGCTTAAGATACTCGTACTTGTATTGATTATTGATGAAATTTTAAATTTCAAAAGACACTGATATAACTTCATAAACTATATAATTCTTTAAATTAAATGTTCTTAATTAAAGAATTAACCTTATTTCTTGAAATAACTGAAATTTAGATACTTAAAGATATTTTGCAAATTTCATATATTTTGCTTTAATAAATGGTAGATAGATTTTTTCTTTACTGGCATCCGTGGTCATAAGTCAATTTTATGTGAGGGGCGATGTAGGGAAAGCCAAGGCAAATTAAACAAGGTGAAATTGACAACTGAAATATTTTGTTTTTGTAGGAATTCTTACTTCACAAAAATATAAACAAGCGTATTAACACTTTGTGGCCCGAGCACAATATTTGAGTCCCATACAATTTTTTATTCAAAAATTTTATCGGAGTTTCTGAAACCGTAGAATGAATAATATCGGAAAAGGTTCTTCGCCTATTTGGAAACCAGCATTGTCAACCAATAAAGCCCCAACCTAGAAAAAAAACGGAGTTATTTTTGCCATGAAGTGCTACTTTGGCATCTACACCTGTGCCACCGCAGGAAGGGATTCCCACTGTGTTGGAAAAAACTGGTGGATAAGGACTTGGTTTCCCATAGATTTTTTTGATCGACAATATTGATTGAGAAAAATGTATTTATATAAAGGCCTTTTTACATTTTCTTGTTTTTAAATACGATTTTTGTATATTTTCTCTTGCTCAATTTCTTCTTTAAGTACTTCATTCTAAGGCCCCGGTTTTTCAGTCATTGGTTAAGCTCAGTTTAAACTAAGTTTACTTAAACTCGGCCTAAATTTAAACTCCAGTTAAACTGCAGAGCGGTTTTTCAGTGAGAGTTTAAGGCCGCTTTTAAGATTTGCTTTTTATACGACAACATTGGTTTTTTCTTTATCTAGATACGGCAACAGATAATATTTGTTTACATATTCAACGCCATTGCTTCTCCTCAGTATTGTAATAGTTAGGATTTCGCTAATTTCTGCATCACTATAATCACTTTCGTCAGATGATATATCCAGTATTTAATTAAATATAAGAATATCGTCCTTTTTTAATTGCGGTCAGGTTATTGTTTCACAACCAAAACCATCAAATATGCAAACAGCTGACAGGTTAACTAGAGTTTAACCCTGCCAAATTGGCCGCTTAAACTACGTTTAAACTTCTTTTAAAGTTGACTGAAAAACTGCGTAACAAGTTTAAGCTTAGTTTAACTGACAAATTGAGTTGAACTTGCACTGAAAAACCGGGCCTAAGAAATACAAAAACGAGTTCAAATGATCTTTCCAGTTTACATATGGCTTTACATAGCCCAGTTTGGGTACTAATTTTTTATGGTCGGCAATTTCTTGGCCACTGTATTTGGGGAATAGCATTTCTAAGGCCCGGTTTTTCAGTACAAGTTCAACTCAATTTGTCAGTTACACTAAGCTTAAACTTGTTACGCAGTTTTTCAGTCAACTTTAAACGAAGTTTAAACGTAGTTTAAGCGGTCAATTCGGCAGGGTTAAACTCTAGTTAACCTGTCAGCTGTTTTGCGTATTTGATGGTTTTGGTTGTGAAACAATAAGCTGAACGCAATTAAGAAAGGACGATATTTTTATATTTAATTAAATACTGGATATATCATCTGACGAAAGTGATTATAGTGAAGCAGAAATTGGCGAAATGCTAACTATTACAATACTGAGGAGAAGCAATGGCGTTGAATATGTATACAAATATTATCTGTTGCCGTATCTAGATAAAGAAAAAACCAATGTTGCCGTATAAAAAGCAAATATTAAAAGCGGCCTTAAACTCACACTGAAAAACCGCTCTGCAGTTTAACTGGAGTTTAAATTTATGCCGAGTTTAAGCAAACTTAGTTTAAACTGAGCTTAACCAAGGACTGAAAAACCGGGCCTAAGGGTTTTATTTGATTAAAAAACGCAGCCATGCTAACCAAGATTTACACATTGTCTCCGTAAGAAGATGAATTTTTTTCCTCATAGTGGGTAAGATCCAGTTTACGGATTTTATTCCAGCAATGTAGGCAAGCCCCCATATTCCTTCTCATTTAAGGGTTCAATTTTGTAAATATATCATCTATTTCCTGATCTCTACCATAATGTTCTGTACATATCCAGTACTGGCAGAGGGAAAATTTAACCACTATATTACAGCCGTTTCAAAAATTTCTTCTCCAATTAGTTTCTCGACATTTATTTCTAACATAAAATGAAGTGTCTTGGAAGAAACTGATACATATTACTCTTGATATAAATAACTTATTTTTGAACATAATGGGTTAATAGGTCTGTTCAATAACAAAAAATTATTACTGGAAGTTAGGAATTCTTACTAACTTCTTCTTTTATTAACTCAAAAAATTTGTAAGAGAAAAACAAATCGAGAGCATAAGAGTTTGAGAGACTTACTAATCTTTACTGGTAAATTTCTTGCTAGTAAAAATTTGTAAACTCAAAGAATTCGCTTTAAAACTCGAATTGAAATAAAATTAATAAATATTTTTTTTTATATTTCAAAAAATAAAATAAATTTTAATATTGATGGATAGAAAAGTGGGAAATAGAAACCCTTCAATGTGTAAGTACTAAATTATGTGGTACATTTCAGTTTATTTGTAAAATCTTTACATGCTTAATGGCAGAAGGACGCTATAACACCTAGAAAACGTAGCGCAGTGCCATAAGGACAACTTGTTTCCCTAATCAAAAAATAAAAAGTGGTTATTTTTTTAATTAATTTTTGAAATATGTCAATCGTCTCTTTACTTACCAATTGTTGTTCATTTACTTTTATGTAAAATTTTTCTCTTCGAATCAAATTACTCTTTATTTCATAGTAAAACTCTTATTTAAAGTATTTACTGGAAAAGTAAATGAACAAACCTAATATTTTGTGTTTATTTGACGCAAGAATTCCTACAGAAAAGAGAGAACTTTGTTTAATATACTTTGGTGAAAGCGAGTGAGAAGAAGAAGTGACACAGATATGGAGAAAAATCCTAGGGAACGGAGAAAGGGAAATGGAGGTGGGGGAAAATAAGAGAAGAAGATTTAATTACAGGCTACCAATTACATCTTATGTTATTTTCATGGAAGAAGTGGTACACGGCGCCATGGAGCATTATAGAGCCATTTTTTTTTTCAGTTACAGAGCGTATCATTTCACTCGTGGGAACCAAGTCAAACGGAAATATGGAAATGCTTACGTGAAACCAAATTAATCAATTGGCGTGGAGGGCCGCTACTAACAAATGTTGATCTTGAGTTTTGCGATGAAGTAAAAAAGGTAGCGATCGCTAATGACACAAGCATACAACGTGCGAGAAAATGTTTATTTCTTCTATTAGAAAATGGAAAAGCATCTTCTTTGGAAATTGAAAAGTGAGTTGAATTGCTAGCTTGTACGTGTATTATTTGATAAGTCCGTGACTTTTTGAATTTGGCTACCGGTAATTTTAGATTCACTGTTCCCCTCAATGTAGGTTTGCCCTAACAAAGTGATTTACATCCATTAAGGTCGCAACTACCGTCTATATCGAAAGCTTCAAAAAGATTGTTGGATGCCTCAGGCTTTTATAGAAGCTCCTTCAAAAAGGATGAGAGGACACAAACCGAAAGTGCCATTCAGTTTGTATTTCACAGCCATTTGACACTATCAGCAAAACCAAGGAAGGATTGTTAAATACAATGGGAACGCTGCTATTTTAGATTCAATGGCTAAAGAGTGATGCCAAGGTCGTCGATAAAATCCGAAGGATATATTGGACTATTGGATAATGAAAGCGAGTGATATAGTTGAAGCCACAGGTATCTCAAGACCGAGTGCATCACATCTCACATGAATATTTAAACATGGAAAAGCTATTCTCGCGATCTCGATGTCAGAAATACACTCGGAGGGTTGCCGACCACTGCGAGGGGCGTCCCCGTTTTGCAAAAATCTTTTCTGAACTATTTTCATCAAACGCTTTTCAAATTTTTGCAATATTTTATATTAAGCCCACATAAGCGTATCTTTTAAGGCTCTTGTTTACAATCGATTAACCATACGGCTAATTATTTAGTCGAATAATAACTGTTATCGAAGCCAAGGTAATCCCAAATCCAAATTTTCAGAACGCAAATGTTTTATTGCATGTCGTTTGAAATCTCTAAAGTAATTTTATTGTTCAATAATAGTACATTGTAATAGTGTATAAACTGGAGTATACAATACAATTCTTTATTAACTTACTTTAGTAACCAAGGGAAGTATCCTTATTTTTCTGATTTAGGTCTTGCACGTTTTGATAAAACGGCTGTCTTTCCTTTGCTCAAGTAAATGTCAACAACGCGAAATGGCAATGTCAAAAGGACCGGAAAGACGTCCCCCATCAATTACATATGTGTTATACCAGCTACGATGTTGCCATACATTTCTTAACACTCCCCCCGGTATATCCTTCGGATATACTCTATCCGTAGGTGCGCTTACTGAAAGTACGGCAAGCCGAGTGGATGGTCGCTCATATATTACACAATTTGTTTGTACTAAAACACACCTCACCTGCTGATCGGGGGCCATCTTGACTGATATAACTCTTCCTTTTGGCCAGCAGCTTCGGGGCCCGTTCGGGTCCACTATGTAAACGACGTCGCCTACCTGAATCGGCTGTACATTTTCAAACCATTTTGTGCGCCTTGTTATGACTGGTAAGTACTCGCGCACCCAGCGTTTCCACAACACGTCTGCCATTTGCTGAGCACATTTCCACCCTTTTCTGAGGTCCAATGGTTCCCCGGACGGCCGCGGTAGGGGCTTCATTCCATTTGAGCTACCTACCAAAAATGATTCGATGTTAGGGCTTCGTCCTCGTAGTGATCCAGTGGTATGTAGGTGAGTGGTCGAGAGTTCACTAGTGATTCTACTTCCAATAAGGCACCGTGTAATAGCTCGTCGGACGGACGTTGAGAAAGTAATATTTTGGATAAGGACATCTTTGACTGATCGGACGAGTCTCCCCCAAGCACCCCCCATGTGCGGCGAAGAGGGCGGTATAAATTTTCATTTCGTAGAAGAGCTCACAAATGCCCTTATAAGACTGTCTTTGTCCATCATATTAAAGGCTTCGGCGAGTTCTCTTTGTGTAGCTTTAAAGTTGGTGGCATTGTCACTCCAAAACTCCCTTGGAACGCCACGTCTTGTCATGAAACATCGAACAGCCAGAATACAGAAGTCGGCAGATAACGAGCAGGCGACCTCTAAATGAATTGCTCTAGTTGTTAGGCATGTAAAGAGTACGCCGTATCTCTTCTCGGTACTCCGGCGTATGGACACCGATAACGGCCCGAAGTAGTCGACGCCGACATAGGTAAATGGCCGCACGAAAGGAGTGACGCGGGCCGCAGGCAATTTTTCCATTTTAGGGGGTTGAGGAGAAGCGTCTCGAAGGCGGCAAATCTGGCATGCGCTGCGAACCTGCTTAACCAGTGTACGAAGGTGTGGAATCCAAAACAGCTGGCGTATTTCGTTTACAATGGTTTCTGCGTTTCCGTGACGGTACCTGGTATGGAAGTCTGACACGATCAGTCGGGTTATATTATGATTCTTTGGTAACACCATTTGATCCTGCCATCCAAACAGCTTGATTCTACCGCCGAGACGTATGAGAGAGCACTCGTCGAGGTAAGGCGAAAGTTTGTAAATTGAACTCATGCGATTTACAGGTTTCCCTTTTGACAGCAAGGCGATCTCATCAGCAAACGCATCGTATTGTGCTTCACGCCAAAGAGCTTTCTCGGCGCGACTTATGTCTTTTTGTTCCACCCGACGGCATATTTTGACACCCTTGCGATACAGTTTCCACTTGCGGAGCGCTAGTGCGACAGTCGCCATTACGCGTAGAAGGTGAGACCATTGTAAGTAGCGTTCATGTATAGGTGAAGTCTGTTGATCCAGCCGCCCAGTATAGTGGTGGCCTTGGAACTTCGCGCGCAGCTCTTCGCTAGTGTGTTCGTCATATTTTGTATAGATTGGCCAGGTATCACGCCCGCGCTTTACAAATGTAGGTCCGTTGAACCATCGGCTTTCGCCCGACACATCAGGTGTTGTAAGCCATTTCGTAGCATCATCCGCAACATTTTCCGCTGAGGGAACCCACCTCCATTCTGTCATATCTGTTAGTTCTAAGATTTCACCGACTCTAAATACTACGTATGGTGAATAGCGACGTTGATCAGAGCGAATCCATGCCATCCACGGTGCGAGAGTCGATCCAGAATGTCTTTTCTCGGATATTTAGGGTGTGGGAAGTGTGTGGCAGCCAGCCTAGCTTCTAAGACAGCTGCTTGAAGTCGAGGAACTGACAGCATCTTTAACGGCGCCACCTTTACTTTGCTGCCGACCAGTTTACATTCGACGCTGTTTCCCAAGGTATGACGTAGATAGCATGTGGGGACATATGCGTTCTTACTGGCGTCGACAAATACGTGCATTTCCAGATCGGACTCGTTATTTAAGTTTTTAAAGTAGCATCGTGGTATCTTCAAGGCTTCCACTTGAGGAAGGAGGTGGACCCATTTGAGCCATTCGGAGTAATGTTCATTGCTTATGTTGTCATCCCAACCACGACCTGAACGCCAAATCTTCTGAAATAAAATCTTTATGAACACGACGTAAAAGCTAAGAAGTCCTAAAGGATCGAATATGCTCTTGATGACGCTCAACACTATCCTCTTGGTGGGGCAACGGCCACTGTGTAGCAGGTCTCCATTTCGGTGGTGTTTGAACACGCGAAACGTAAAACAATCTTCTCTGGTGAGCCACCACAAGCCTAGCACCCTTTCGGCTTGTAATTCTTAAACGGGATTTAAGCTCATTCCGGAATCGCGGACGTTGGCCCCCAAAGCATGTAGTACCTCCTCAGAGTTCGATCTCCAGTTTCTGATACGGAATCCCCCTTTTCCATGTATGTATATTACGTCCTTAGCCAGCGTTATAGTTTCATCTATTGTGCTAACACTATCCAGCATGTCGTCTACATAATAGTTGTTTGTAATGCATTCGACGGCCCTCGGGTAACGGTCCCGGAATTCCTCTGCATTCAAGTTCTTCACGTATTGTGCACTGCTGGGTGAGCAGGTAGCACCAAAGGTCATCACGTTCATTTTGAAAACGAAAGGTTTGGTGGCTCCAGGAGGCAGCCATACAAAACGCTGGTAGTTTTGGTCGTCACTCCTAATGCGTATTTGATCGAACATTTATTCTAAATCGCCCGTTAAGGCTACTGGTCGTTTACGGAATCTTCGTAGAATGGCCAGCATACAGGCCAGTTGGTCCGGGCCCTTTAAAAGTACCATGTTTAGAGATACACCCTTTGTTTTAGCAGCCGCATTCCAGACGATTGTAACTTTATTTGGCTTGTTCGGGTTGCGTACTGGAAATATTGGCAGATACCAGCACCCTGTGTCTAACAGTGACTCCTGAGGTAATGGAGTAGCATATCCTTTGTGTACGTAATCTCCAATTTTTGATGATAAAATATCTGAAAATCCTTGGCCGCGTGTAAGTTTAGCCTGCAGACACTTAGCTCTCCGCAGGGCGAGTGATAGGCTATCGGGAAGCGTGCGATTAGTGCATTTCCAAATCAGCCCGTCTCAAAGCGGCCCTTTACACGTTTAGTAGTGGACTTGAGCAGCTCGACGGCTTGGCGGTCTTCCTCGGATATTAGGTCTGAAGATTTTCCGCTTACGTCGAGATTATCAAAACAAATATAGTTTTGCACTGTCTGTATTAACTCGGTGTTCGCGGCAGTCACAATCGCAAACATGAAATGCGTGATAACCGGAGTAACTCCGATTGGATGAAAGGACACCCTTGATAGTCCAACCTAGGGGAGTCTTTTCCGCTATTGGTTCATCATCAGCTCCCTCACGTGATCGCAGAGTTAGGCCCCCTCGGCTGTTGTTCAAGCCTATTAAAAGTTGAGGTATGGCATCGATATATGGAGACAATGGTAGGCCTCGCAAGTGCGCATACTTCGTCTGGAGCTGATTAACATCAATGGTCTGCATCGGCAGATCGAGTTCCCTTACTATGCACGTCCCTCAACGTAAAACGTATCTTGGTGTTTGGCCCCGATATGTCCAAATTCAGTACCTGCGAGTCGTCTTCGTATCGGTGGGTGTTATAGTCTAATTACCCACCGACGCACGTACGTAGTACGTGTCAGCTGATACGACCTGTCTTATGAGAGTGCCATGTAAACGAACACTCACCGACGTTCAATTTTTCCGTATACGCAGTACGTAGCGTAGAAATCAAAGAAATTTTGATTTTTTCAGTAAGAACGTGTCAGTTGCTTGCTCTCTCATATGACAGTGTTGCCTATTCATACGTGTGTATGCTGGTTATGGATCGTTTGCAGTTGCTTTACAAAAATACCTCAAAATACCTTTTAAATTTTCGTAATAATGTTGAAATAACCTGAAATTACGAAATTAAGTTGCTGCGTTTAAATAAATTGACTGGCTAGAATTATTTAATATTAATTTCGGACACTCATAAAATGAAAAATACTTGTTTCAAAAGTACACGTTTGAGTTAGCATGCATGAAAACTGATCAATGTCAACATTGTGTTGAATGTAAACAACAGAAAATGGCTGATTTCTCCGTTGACGCCACGGGCATAAGATTCCCTCAAACGTACGTACGTACGGGATACGTAAACGTACGTTACACACGTCGGTGGGTAATTGGAGTATTAGCTGTCCATTTTAAACATAAGGGTTGTGCAGCGCCTGAAAGCTTCAATCTTTTTAGCAAAGCGGCATCCATCAACGTAAGAGAAGATCCATCATCAAAAATTGCGTATGTCTTGACCTTTATGTTGTTACCATGTAGCGTGATTGGAAACACCTTGAATAGTATAGATTCAGTATCACCGCTGTGAGCGTTGAGCGCAGTGTTTCTTCGAAGCGATCCCGTCGAACTGAACTGTTTATGAAGCAGCGGATGGTGAGTGGAAACGCACCCGTTTACGCCGCATGTAGCATTAGAAGGGACCGAGCTCGGGAGTGTACCTTTAAGCAACGGCGGCATAAATTGTGCTTTCGCACTTAATCCCATCGCTCAGATCTGCCAGCCGACCTAAACGTGCTACAATTTTCGATTAAACCGCACCTATCATGACAAATAACACACGTATATTTCTCAGTATCGATATCGCCGGCGTGAGCGTTTAAGTACCCACGTTTATTTACGCCCTTCGAGGTTGTCGAGGGTACGATCACACTATTAGCCCACTCAGCAAAGCAATCAAGATTGCAAGTTGTTAAATTCAGTTTGTGCATACCCCAAAAGGCGGCGAGTAGCCCGGGAAGTTTGTTGACCACCTCTGAATGAAAAATATCTGGCCTTGTACAAAGCGCCAGCCACATAAGTGCCCCAATGGTTGACTGGTATAACTTTTCATCAACCCTCTTACATTTTTCGTTGTTGCACGCAATTTGGAAACCAACATCTAAAGGCGTATATGCTGGCCTACACTCTTCGATGCCATGTTGTGTCAATAAATCTTTAATGTACTGGGACTGTTGAACACTGATATCATTGCATGCCCAAAAACATTTTAATCGGACCTTTATCAACGCAATCAAATTTCTTGGAAATACCCGCCTTGACCATATTCATGATTTGCTTCGATTCGCATGCTAGTAGTAAATCATCTACATACACCAGGATAAGAAATAATTTGCCTTCTATATCTTGTTTATATAGGCACGGTTCGCTTTCACATTGAGTGAATCCCATATCTCGCAATGCCGCATCTAATTGGGAATTCCACACCCTTCCTGATTGCTTTAAACCGTAAATCGCTTTATTCAGTTGCAGCACCTTCGATGGTTTACCTTGGTTAACATACCCCTGCGGCTGCTTCATGTACACCACGTCTTTTAAATCGCTATTTAAGTACGCTGTACACACATCCATTTGGTGTAGATGTAAATTTAACTCAACCGCCAACGCCATTACCAACCGAATGGATTCGAACCTACAAACTGGTGAGAAAGTGTCGCAATAGTTCACGCCGTATTTTTGTGAACGTCCCTTTGCCACCAATCGTGCCTTATACCTTTCAACATTGCCATGCTGATCTCGCTTCAACGTATATACCCATTTGCACCCAACTACTGATTGCCCTTTTGGCAAATCAACCAACGTCCAAGTGTTGTTTGCGGTTAACGAGTCGTATTCTCTCTTCATTGCCGCCTGCCACAAATCCGCCTCATCGCTTGATATTGCCTCCTCATACGTTTGAGGTACCTGCACTTGCACTGTGCTCATTGCATTCAAAACATTGTATATCTTTTTTGGTCTACCTACTTTGCCGCTGCGAACGATTTTAGGCCTACCTGGTACAATACGCTGAACATTTTCTTCAATGCTTTCTTCAGCACTTTCGTATTTCTCACATTGATCGCTATTGTCGCTATCGACCTCATCATTACCATTATCGTCAATGCTTTGCTCAACATCATCGCAAATGTTGTTGCTAACCGCCTCATTATCGAGACCAAAAGATACAAAATCTTCATCACTTTTTAGCTTCTTTGATTCATCAAATATTACATTTCGCTTTTCCACCACCTGCCGTGTATCGGGGTCATAAAGCCTATATGCCTTTGATACTATTGAGTAACCGACCATCTGGTACTTTTTACCTTTTGCTTCAAATTTGTTATGTCTAGTTTTGTCTAATGCTACTGCTAAACAGCCAAAAACTTTCAAATGTTTTACTGATGGCTTTTTGCCAAACCATGCTTCATAAGGGGTTAAGTTATTCAATGCCTTTGTTGGTGCTCTATTTCTTAAATACGCCGCAGTCGCAACTGCCTCTGCCCACAGTGACGCACCCATACCAGAATGAACTAACAAACTTCTTGACATTTCCACCAACGTACGGTTCGCTCGCTCAGCTACGCCGTTCTGCTGGGAGTATACGGCAGAGTCAGCTGCCGCACTATACCATGCTTTGCAAAATAATCATCAAAAGATTTGTTTACGAATTCACGACCATTGTCGCTCCGAACAGCTTTAATTTTCTTGCCGGTCTGTCGCTCTACCATCGTACAAAACGATACAAATTTACTGAAAACTTCATCTTTTGGTTTCAGAAAATAAACAAATATACGCCTCGACATGTCGTCAATAAATGTTAAGAAATATTTAGAGCCACCTAATGATGTTTTATCAAACGGGCCACATACATCTGTATGTATCAGTTCCAACAACTCTGTTGCCCTACTTTCAGTAGTACTCGGAAACGGCTTTGTATGTATTTTGCATTTCATACAGGTCAAACATGTTGGATTTGCAGAAAAATTAACATTTTCTAATCCATTTACCAGAAGTTTCTTTGACATTTCTGTTAAACTAACATAACTAAGATGCCCGAATCTATCATGCCACAGAGACGCATCACCATTACCTTGCGTTGCATTGAAACATTGGTTGCTTTCATTTTTCAAAACAAATAAATTGCCCATTCTTTGCACACGCAAAACTTCTACATTGTTCTTTTTGATCATAGCAAACTTACTGCCAAATGTAACTGCGCAGCCCATCTCAACTGCACGACCGACTGATATGAAATTTGCACGCATGTCTGTCACGTACAAAACATCCCTTAATGTTACCTCGCACATATTTGATCTTGTTACTACGTCGCCTTTGCCTTCTGCACGAATCTTGTTGTTGCCTGCCAATGCGATCCACTCTCTATGCTGCACGAAATTTTTGAACAAAGCGCGGTCGCTGCACATATGCGCTGTCGCGCCACTATCCAAACACCATTGCGTGCGGTCAAACGTGTCGCACTGAGTAGCACCCAACATAGTAAATGAATATTGCTTTTGACCTTTTTTCGTCGAATTCGCTGAATCATTCTGTTTCGCATTACAATTTGCTTTGATATGCCCTTTCTGCCCACATCGATAGAAAGTAACTTTGTGTACATTATTCACATTATCTTTTTTGCTTCTGTTGTTGCCCTGCGTTGACTTCGCTGCAAACGCTTGCTGCGCGTTTTCCTGCACGTCCATCATTCCGCTACGGCGCTCACCTTCTTCTAAGATTTTCGTCTTTAAAACCTCAACGCTTGGCAAACTGTCTCTCGTTTCTACCGCAATCACAAAATTCTCAAACTCCTTGGGAAGACTGGACAGCAGAATAATGGCAACCAATTCCGCATTCAATTCTATGCCTACCTCTGCCAACTTGTCCATCGTAGTCGAAAAAACGTTCAAATAATCTGCCACGCTTTCGCTGCTTGACATTCTGAGACTAAGTAACTTTTTGTAAAGTGAAACTTTTCTTACTGGGCCGCTGGGCTGGTGTACCTCTTTTAGCTTCTTCCACGCATCTGCTGATGTCTTCGCATGTCTCAAATAATTTAGTTGCGAAGGTTTCACACTTAGCGTTATTATTGCAAGAGCCTTCTCGTCACGAGCCACCCATTTTGCTGCTTCCTCATCGTTGCTGTCATTTTTTCTGCATTCACCTGATGCCACCTTCCACAACTCTGCATGCACCAACACGATGCGCATTTGTACGCACCACGAGCCAAAGTTCTTCTCCTCTAATTTCTCAATTTGGTACATACGTAGACGTCATTTTCACAATTATTCTATTTTATGCAATCCTGGGCCCATAACCTGTTGAAGTTTTTTAGAGGTTATCCAAAGTCGGAATAAAAAGAAACCAATTGTGAAATGCTATGTGTAGTTTTAATGAACGTATGTATTATAAACGATGACTGTTACATATGAGTTAATTTACAGAACTGACTAGAGAGCTTTGACATCTCTTTTATAATTTACTTTACATGACATTTGCATTGTTACATAAGGGTTACCATCAATCATATATCTCAACAAAAATAAATAAAAAACAAATAAACTTGCCGTCTCAATTTGTTCAACTCATTAAGGAAGCTAGAAAAGTTCCAGCACCTCTACAAGCGCACCATTGGCGTTATGATTATTTTTTTAAATTTCGAAAATATTTCAAAGATATACACATCAATACGACCAGGTAAATATTGCACACTAAAACAACTCTTTAGATATATGTATATACTTAAGATTTTCTCAAACTACAGGCAGGGGCATTGGAGATCATACAGTAAGCATGCTTCGAGCCTTGGCGTATGACTCGTCAGGATCAATTTATTTTAAAACAAATGTAACAGATGAATATCAGTTACTCCCACAGAGATCGAAGTTTCCGATTGAAAATGTGTCCCCCGATTGTCTTTATAAAGAGAAAATAGCCATATTTAAAAAAAGTGGGACCATTTGCAAGATCTAAAAAAATTTCTTCCAGCAGATTGCCACCATTTTTATGATAATTTACCTTATAAAACCTAATTTGTTTTCAGTATAATAACATCTGCCTTGAAATATGTATTTTAGTTTTAATTATTTATTTATTTTACTTCAAACATGAATTGTTATATTACTTTGTCCTAATTTTAACTTATAACAAAAGCCCTAACTTAAATTTATTTTCAAGAAAAATAATAACAAAAAGCCCTATCTCAAATAACTTCAAAGAAATTAAAAATAACAACAAAATTATACCAGAATTGAATTTGTTACCTGTTTTGAATAAAAATTGCAATAGAAATGTTTTTTGCATCTTAAGTTTTTAAGGTTTTATTCAGTTTTTTCAGTATATGCTGAAATGCAAAAAAATTTCATTCGTATATAACGATGTGTAAGGATGGAATTCGATACTTTTTGGTAATATTTCAGAAGACTGTGCCTAATTTTCATCAACAAAATTTTTGGTTTTTTGATACTGGATCAAAATGCGTCTTTTGATAACCCTATCGATTGTACATAGCCCCATATGATCTTAATTAATGACATTGCTCGTAAACACCAGCAGCGGTGAACAAGAATACAATAAAAAAAAAGGAATAAATGAACAACACGCAATGCAACACGAGCAGCAGTGAGCAAGCTTACCTACAACAAAAAAAGAACTAGTGAACAAAAAGAACGATTTGTTAGAGAAAGAACAGAAGAACAGAATCCTCGAAAAGAACAAAAATGCCCAACTCTAGCTCAAGTAAATGTCAACAACGCAAAATGGCAATGTCAAAAGGACCGGAAAGACGTCCCCCATCAATTACATATGTTTTATACCAGCTACGATGTTGCCATACATTTCTTAAGAATAACAAATGAGCTGTTATTTAAAAATCGAATGCAAACATTTGATTTCGAATAACTGTCACCATTCGAATACTGACGGTTTATAAATACAATATTTATAATTAAAAACAAATATACAAGGTGGCGCAAAAGTAAGCTTCCGATGTTCAGCATATCGGTTGTGGCACGTGCAGTGTGTGCTGTTGCACCGTCTTGTTGGAACCACATGTTTTCCAATCCCAATTCATCAAGTTGCGGCAAAAAGAACTCGTTGATCATTGCTCTGTAGCGCTCACCATTCACAGTAACCGTTTGGCCCCGACCGATTATTGGTCAAATAAATAGTCAGCAATATTCCGCGTTCTGGAGCAGTGTAGCGTAACATTGTTTATTAACGTGTATTTTGCATGTGTTTACTACACAAATGTCAAAACAGAACTGACTTTAGGGGCCAATCGCAAAATTTATAGCATTTTCTGATAGGAGGATTACTTTTGCGCCACCCTGTATCAAGATTTTCTATACTTGCAACTTGCAACGCATGGACTCTGCGTATTTATGAAGGTGATGGAGCATATGTGCAGAACGTAAGAAAGTACAAAATTAGTAAAAGAATCGAAAATTCGATTATCAAGAGCACTAGTAACCTTTGACTTATGTCTTGGAATATTTATACTACTCCGGTTTTAAGCCGATATCTTCAGGCCTTCTAAAATATACAGACATAAAATGAATATTATCCAAAAAATTAGGCTAAATATCAAGTTTCGCTTATATAAACTTAAGATGTTTTGTTTATAATAAATTATTGATAGTCTTTATTACTTTTTCATCAGACCAATAGATGGATTCCACATAGATAAACTAAGCACCAGCAATGCGCAGCTTATTCATGAATTATGGCCAAATAAAAAAGAAGGCTCCTTGGAATATATAAGAGGTCTAATACATTTCAATGAAACCTCTGGACTTTTTAGAGATAATGACGATGAATTGGTTGCTTGGGTTTTCCAAAATGACTTTTCCGGCTTAGGGTAATTTGAACACGTTGAATTAATTATTCTCACACCAAGTATTGCGGGGCTACACTTTCAACGCTCGAGGCAGAGGCTTTTATGTGTGCGTGTCGGTTTTTTTACGCTTTCCCGAAGACGTTCAAATAGAACCCGTCAAAAACCATTTACAATAAAAACTCGTAGCGATAGGTTGTACCAAAGAACGTATAACTATTACGTTCTTTTTTAGTTATAAACGCGTCGTCTATATAAAAAATCAAAAATTTTTGATTTTCATCAGGGCGAGCCGACAACAAATTCGTGCGGCTTCGTGTCAGCCGAATGCCGTGAGCGTTGAACGTACCGCGCGGCTAAATGAGAGGGAACTAAGATAGAAGACACGAATGCTATATGGCAATTGTAAGAATGATCTAATATTTTTCATTGCATTAAATTTGGTGAATGGTTTGGAATTCACAATGATTTGGTTTCAAGTACTACTCTACCGGACAATCCTGTTGCACACCAACTCATACAGACATTTGTTTGATCAGTGACAACTCAGGATTTAAGTAGAGCGGCACATATACGCAAATGGCTCAGACGTACACAAATAATTGATAAGATTTGCACCTGTGCCATAGAAATCTTATCACAAATCTGATGCACACTACCTAAGACCTGAGTATCAGATGAGTTGCGACTGATCAGAAAGTTGTCCGGTATAGTAGGCTGCAGAATACCAAAGGTTTGTAAAAGTTTGCTGTGTTCCGAAAGAAAACATTTTGCTCAGACGAAGGTGAACAAATTTTTTTCGGTGTAGCAAAGAACATATAACTATAAGAAGGTCCAACAGCGAATGCAAGTTCATGCTGTCAAATCGATGGTAGGCTCACGTAAAATGCTTGAATTCAATGTGGTTTACCAGTGGTGAATGACCTACCCGCCAATTGATGGTTTACTGTTTCCCACTATTCGTCGCGTTGAACCTTCTTATATGTAGTTGTATGTTCTTTGGTTGTAGAAATATTTTCTATTTCTTTTTCGCTTTCATAATTTCTTACCATTTAGTAACGAGTTAGTATATATTTATTTAAATTCATTCGTAACCACCACGTCAAAGACAGAACTTTCCTTCGCTCTGGGTCTCGGTGAGTAAATTGGGATGTCACCGTTTTTACTTAGCTGCAATCATAATTAATACAACATGATCAAAAATTAAAGAAAATAAGTTTTAAGCGTAGAACAATTTATATATTTTTAAACTAACAAGAATAATTTATATATTTTAAAAAATAAGAATTAGCAAAAAAAAACAATTTAAAAAAAACTAATTGTCCGCGATCCTGCGTCAGACACGTTGTATTCGAGACGTTTACTTCCTGGGCCCTTACTCTGTAGTTTTATTCGAAAGGCTGTTCTACTCGAAAGCAAAAAGCGATTCTAATACACATAGGCACTCTGTAGTTCGTTAGAATTTACTTTAGAAAATAATCCAAAATAGTAGTCATCACTGTTTCACAAATTTCAAGCGCAAATCAAAATACAAAAACACTTTGCATACGTCTCAAGTGTGGTATTGGCAGTGCAGTTTTGCATGTCGCAGTGGCGCAGGTGATAAGAATCTCAACTGCCACGCGTGTGGTTGCTGGTTCGAACGTAAGTCCTTGCACAAGTAGTTTTTAATTTTTTATTTTATTATTATTAAATAAAATTTTATTTTTTTAAATTATCTAATCCCAAAAAATTTCTTTGGGTCAATTTTTCCAAATTTTTACCTAGAATTCTTTAATTATTTTCTGTCAACAACGATTGCTTAACTCTTTCTGCGATGGAAATGACTTCTTGATGAAAAAAAGACTAATTGTTTTATTATAATCATAAGAAAATACATTTTTGTGGATTTCCGTTTGTTAAATTGTTGTCGAATAGAATTTAATAACTTTCGACCATTGTGGCATATGTTTTCCAAGTAGTGAGTACCAAATTTTCTACAATAGAAAGGGGGATAAATCAAATCCGAAGGGAACAGAATGGGACTCGAACAACGAATGCGTTCTACTCGAAAATTTCTTACAGAGTTCGAATCACTCGAAAGCGAACAAAGTTTGTTTCGAATAGAACTACAGATTGAGGGCCCTGGACTATCGCGATATTTATACATTCACTGTCAAATGCCGTACTTAAGATGTATGCAAGTGTGTTTTCACCACATAGGTATCATTGGTGCACTTTTTTGATTTTCTCTTACAGAATACCGAAATCATCTGCAGTGACTTGAGATGAGACAGACTTACAGACTATAGCTATTGATCTTATCTAACCCAGCATAAAACATCTGCAAGCAAAATTCAGAAGTGCGAAGTAATACCGTCAATTAAGAACTGCATTCGTGTCTTTTTTTTTTAATTCGTTTCACAATGTAATTCAGTGAAATAATTAACCTTTTTTTATCTTTAGCATCTTGCAAGTTTTGCCAAAGGAACAAAGAAAAGGATTCGGTAGTTCTTTGGCAGCATGTCTTTGTAAGCAAGTGGCATCTGTTGAAAATGTGGATCTATCAGCTTGGATTGTTTTTGAAAATTTTAAATCGAAAGCACTATTGGAAAAAATCGGTTTTCGAATAATCGCAAAAGCAGAGTGGATACAAATAAGTAAGGCATAATATGTATAATATATAAATAAAATGAATGCAAATAGAAAGTATATATAAATCCGGTAGTGTAACTGTTGGAGGTTTTTAGAGGTTATCCAAAGTCGGAATAAAAAGAAACCAATTGTGAAATGCTATGTGTAGTTTTAATGAACGTATGTATTATAAACGATGACTGTTACATATGAGTTAATTTACAGAACTGACTAGAGAGCTTTGACATCTCTTTTATAATTTACTTTACATGACATTTGCATTGTTACATAAGGGTTACCATCAATCATATATTTCAACACCCTTCCTCAATGCGAATGTTAATTTAAACTTAACAACTTTACAAAATCATTATGTTTCTTCTTACATACATTTTTAGTTAGAATATCAGCTATCATGTTCTCTGTTGGTATGTACTTTAATTCTATTTCGCCTCGTTCTACGATTTGCCTCAAGAAATGATACCTGATATCAATGTGCTTTGTGCGGGAATGATAAACCGGATTTCTAGCCAAGTTTTGCGCACTGATATTGTCACCATACAATACTGTTCCAGTTGTATCATCGCCGCACCCAATTTCGATTATAATTCGCCTGAGATGAATCGCCTCCTTAGTTGCTGAAGCCATTGCCATATACTCGGCTTCGGTACTGCTTAAAGCCACGCAGTCTTGCTTCTCTGACTTCCATGAGATTGGACCTCCTGCCAGGAAGTATACGTAGCCGGTGTATGATCGCCTATCATTTCGATCACCACCCCAATCTGCATCCGTGTAGCCAATAAGCGGTTGGCCACACTTTTTGTAGTGTAATTTCATATCTATGGTGGTTGCCAAATACCTCAACACATGCTTAACGCCGGCCATGTGTTCACTGTGTGGATCTTTATTGCCTTGGGCTAATCTTGCAACAATTTGTAGGGGAAAATTCAAATCGGCACACCACAAATTGGAAGAGAAGCTTGGCGCAAAAATCTCTTAGGAGGTTTATGATGATATACCTGTTGTATATCGCGCCATAGATAGATAGAATCTTGCAACAGAATAAAAAAATATCTGGCCTTGTACAAAGCGCCAGCCACATAAGTGCCCCAATGGTTGACTGGTATAACTTTTCATCAACCCTCTTACATTTTTCGTTGTTGCACGCAATTTGGAAACCAACATCTAAAGGCGTATATGCTGGCCTACACTCTTCGATGCCATGTTGTGTCAATAAATCTTTAATGTACTGGGACTGTTGAACACTGATATCACCCAGTTCGCCATCACGCTCGATTTGCATGCCCAAAAACATTTTAATCGGACCTCTATCAACGCAATCAAATTTCTTGGAAATACCCGCCTTGACCATATTCATGATTTGCTTCGATTCGCATGCTAGTAGTAAATCATCTACATACACCAGGATAAGAAATAATTTGCCTTCTATATCTTGTTTATATAGGCACGGTTCGCTTTCACATTGAGTGAATCCCATATCTCGCAATGCCGCATCTAAATGGGAATTCCACACCCTTCCTGATTGCTTTAAACCGTAAATCGCTTTATTCAGTTGCAGCACCTTCGATGGTTTACCTTGGTTAACATACCCTTGCGGCTGCTTCATGTACACCACGTCTTTTAAATCGCTATTTAAGTACGCTGTACACACATCCATTTGGTGTAGATGTAAATTTAACTCAACCGCCAACGCCATTACCAACCGAATGGATTCGAACCTACAAACTGGTGAGAAAGTGTCGCAATAGTTCACGCCGTATTTTTGTGAACGTCCCTTTGCCACCAATCGTGCCTTATACCTTTCAACATTGCCATGCTGATCTCGCTTCAACGTATATACCCATTTGCACCCAACTACTGATTGCCCTTTTGGCAAATCAACCAACGTCCAAGTGTTGTTTGCGGTTAACGAGTCGTATTCTCTCTTCATTGCCGCCTGCCACAAATCCGCCTCATCGCTTGATATTGCCTCCTCATACGTTTGAGGTACCTGCACTTGCACTGTGCTCATTGCATTCAAAACATTGTATATCTTTTTTGGTCTACCTACTTTGCCGCTGCGAACGATTTTAGGCCTACCTGGTACAATACGCTGAACATTTTCTTCAATGCTTTCTTCAGCACTTTCGTATTTCTCACATTGATCGCTATTGTCGCTATCGACCTCATCATTGCCATTATCGTCAATGCTTTGCTCAACATCATCGCAAATGTTGTTGCTAACCGCCTCATTATCGAGACCAAAAGATACAAAATCTTCATCACTTTTTAGCTTCTTTGATTCATCAAATAATACATCTCGCTTTTCCACCACCTGCCGTGTATCGGGATCATAAAGCCTATATGCCTTTGATACTATTGAGTAACCGACCATCTGGTACTTTTTAACTTTTGCTTCAAATTTGTTATGTCTAGTTTTGTCTAATGCTACTGCTAAACAGCCAAAAACTTTCAAATGTTTTACTGATGGCTTTTTGCCAAACCATGCTTCATAAGGGGTTAAGTTATTCAATGCCTTTGTTGGTGCTCTATTTCTTAAATACGCCGCAGTCGCAACTGCCTCTGCCCACAGTGACGCACCCATACCAGAATGAACTAACAAACTTCTTGACATTTCCACCAACGTACGGTTCGCTCGCTCAGCTACGCCGTTCTGCTGGGAGTATACGGCAGAGTCAGCTGCCGCACTATACCATGCTTTGCAAAATAATCATCAAAAGATTTGTTTACGAATTCACGACCATTGTCGCTCCGAACAGCTTTAATTTTCTTGCCGGTCTGTCGCGCTACCATCGTACAAAACGATACAAATTTACTGAAAACTTCATCTTTTGATTTCAGAATATAAACAAATATACGCCTCGACATGTCGTCAATAAATGTTAAGAAATATTTAGAACCACCTAATGATGTTTTATCAAACGGGCCACATACATCTGTATGTATCAGTTGCAACAACTCTGTTGCCCTACTTTCAGTAGTACTAGGAAACGGCTTTGTATGTATTTTACATTTCATACAGGTCAAACATGTTGGATTTGCAGAAAAATTAACATTTTCTAATCCATTTACCAGAAGTTTCTTTGACATTTCTGTTAAACTAACATAACTAAGATGCCCGAATCTATCATGCCACAGAGACGCATCAGCATTACCTTGCGTTGCATTGAAACATTGGTTGCTTTCATTTTTCAAAACAAATAAATTGCCCATTCTTTGCACACGCAAAACTTCTACATTGTTCTTTTTGATCATAGCAAACTTACTGCCAAATGTAACTGCGCAGCCCATCTCAACTGCACGACCGACTGATATGAAATTTGCACGCATGTCTGGCACGTACAAAACATCCCTTAATGTTACCTCGCACATATTTGATCTTATTACTACGTCGCCTTTGCCTTCTGCACGAATCTTGTTGTTGCCTGCCAATGCGATCCACTCTCTATGCTGCACGAAATTTTTGAACAAAGCGCGGTCGCTGCACATATGCGCTGTCGCGCCACTATCCAAACACCATTGCGTGCGGTCAAACATATCGCACTGAGTAGCACCCAACATAGTAAATGAATATTGCTTTTGACCTTTTTTCGTCGAATTCGCTGAATCATTCTGTTTCGCATTACAATTTGCTTTGATATGCCCTTTCTGCCCACATCGATAGCAAGTAAGTTTGTGTACATTATTCACATTACCTTTTTTGCTTCTGTTGTTGACTTCGCTGCAAACGCTTGCTGCGCGTTTTCCTGCACGTCCATCATTCCGCTACGACGCTCACCTTCTTCTAAGATTTTCGTCTTTAAAACCTCAACGCTTGGCAAACTGTCTCTCGTTTCTACCGCAATCACAAAATTCTCAAACTCCTTGGGAAGCCTGGACAGCAGAATAATGGCAACCAATTCCGCATTCAATTCTATGCCTACCTCTGCCAACTTGTCCAACGTAGTCGAAAAAACGTTCAAATAATCTGCCACGCTTTCGCTGCTTGACATTCTGAGACCAAGTAACTTTTTGTAAAGTGAAACTTTTCTTACTGGGCCGCTGGGCTGGGGTACATCTTTTAGCTTCTTCCACGCATCTGCTGATGTCTTCGCATGTCTCAAATAATTTAGTTGTGAAGGTTTCACACTTAGCGTTATCATTGCAAGAGCCTTCTCGTCACGAGCCACCCATTTTGCTGCTTCCTCATCGTTGCTGTCATTTTTTCTGCATTCACCTGATGCCACCTTCCACAACTCTGCATGCACCAACACGATGCGCATTTGTACGCACCACGAGTCAAAGTTCTTCTCGTCTAATTTCTCAATTTGGTACATAGACGTCATTTTCACAATTATTCTATTTTATGCAATCCTGGGCCCATAACCTGTTGGAGTTTTTTAGAGGTTATCCAAAGTCGGAATAAAAAGAAACCAATTGTGAAATGCTATGTGTAGTTTTAATGAACGTATGTATTATAAACGATGACTGTTACATATGAGTTAATTTACAGAACTGACTAGAGAGCTTTGACATCTCTTTTATAATTTACTTTACATGACATTTGCATTGTTACATAAGGGTTACCATCAATCATATATTTCAACAAAAATAAATAAAAAACAAATAAACTTGCCGTCTCAATTTGTTCAACTCATTAAGGAAGCTAGAAAAGTTCCAGCACCTCTACAAGCGCACCATTTGCGTTATGATTATTTTTTAAATTTCGAAAATATTTCAAAGATGTACACATCAATACGACCAATTAAATATTGCACACTGAAACAACTCTTTAGATATATGTATATACTTAAGATTTTCTCAAACTACAGGCAGGGGCATTGGAGAGCATACAGTAAGCATGCTTCGAGCCTTGGCGTATGACTCGTCAGGATCAATTTATTTTAAAACAAATGTAACAGATGAATATCAGTTACTCCCACAGAGATCGAAGTTTCCGATTGAAAATGTGTCCCCCGATTGTCTTTATAAAGAGAAAATAGCCATATTTAAAAAAAGTGGGACCATTTGCAAGATCTAAAAAAATTTCTTCCAGCAGATTGCCACCATTTTTATGATAATTTACCTTATAAAACCTAATTTGTTTTCAGCATAATAACATCTGCCTTGAAATATGTATTTTAGTTTTAATTATTTATTTATTTTACTTCAAACATGAATTATTATATTACTTTGTCCTAATTTTAACTTATAACAAAAGCCCTAACTTAAATTTATTTTCAAGAAAAATAATAACAAAAAGCCCTATCTCAAATAATTTCAAAGAAATTAAAAATAACAACAAAATTATACCAGAATTGAATTTGTTACCTGTTTTGAATAAAAATTGCAATAGAAATGTTTTTTGCATCTTAAGTTTTTAAGGTTTTATTCAGTTTTTTCCTTCTCCTGAAAAGTAACGAAAAGTTTAGATACGCCTTTTCTATATTAAGCCATCGATATGTAGGTATATGCTGAAATGCAAAAAAATGTCATTCGTATATAACGATGTGTAAGGATGGAATTCGATACTTTTTGGTAATATTTCAGAAGACTGTGCCTAATTTTCATCAACAACATTTTTGGTTTTTTGATACTGGATCAAAATGCGTCTTTTGATAACCCTACCGATAGTACATAGCCCCATATGATCTTAATTAATGACATTGCTCGTAAACACCAGCAGCGGTGAACAAGAATACAATAAAAAAAAAGGAAGAAATGAACAACATGCAATGCAACACGAGCAGCAGTGAGCAAGCTTACCTACAACAAAAAAAGAACTAGTGAACAAAAAGAACGATTTGTTAGAAAAAGAACAGAAGAACAGAATCCTCGAAAAGAACAAAAATGCCCAACTCTAGCTCAAGTAAATGTCAATAACGCAAAATGGCAATGTCAAAATGACCGGAAAGACGTCCCCCATCAATTACATATGTTTTATACCAGCTACGATGTTGCCATACATTTCTTAACAATAACAAATGAGCTGTTATTTAAAAATCGAATGCAAACATTTGATTTCGAATAATTGTCACCATTCGAATACTGACGGTTTATAAATACAATATTTATAATTAAAAACAAATATACAAGGTGGCGCAAAAGTAAGCTTCCGATGTTCAGCATATCGGTTGTGGCACGTGCAGTGTGCGCTGTTGCACCGTCTTGTTGGAACCACATGTTTTCCAATCCCAATTCATCAAGTTGCGGCAAAAAGAACTCGTTGATCATTGCTCTGTAGCGCTCACCATTCACAGTAACCGTTTGGCCCCGACCGATTATTGGTCAAATAAATAGTCAGCAATATTCCGCGTTCTGGAGCAGTGTAGCGTTACATTGTTTATTAACGTGTATTTCGCATGTGTTTACTACACAAATGTCAAAACAGAACTGACTTTAGGGGCCAATCGCAAAATTTATAGCATTTTCTGATAGGAGGATTACTTTTGCGCCACCCTGTATCAAAATTTTCTATACTTGCAACTTGCAACGCATGGACTCTGCGTATTTATGAAGGTGATGGAGCATATGTGCAGAACGTAAGAAAGTACAAAATTAGTAAAAGAATCGAAAATTCGATTATCAAGAGCACTAGTAACCTTTTACTTATGTCTTGGAATATTTATACTACTCCGGTTTTAAGCCGATATCTTCAGGCCTTCTAAAATATACAGACATAAAATGAATATTATCCAAAAAATTTGGCTTAAGATGTTTTGTTTATAATAAATTATTGATAGTCTTTATTACTTTTTCATCAGACCAATAGATGGATTCCACATACGAGGTGTGTTCAAAAAGTATCGCGAATTTTGAATTTTCGCTGGTTGCGTATATTCCAATTTCGAATTTTTTGTGGCGTTATGTTGGTACTCATGTCTCTCACTTATGCCGACAAGCTCGGCCATTTTGAATGTTCAGTTAATTGTTGACAGCTGCTTTGCTTGCACGTGTTTTGGATCGTCTTCGATTTTTACCTATTTTTTTACCAAAATTGCTCAGTTGTGACCAAAAACAGCATCGCATGAACATTGCTAATGAGATGTTAAACTCTGTCCGCGACGACCCAAATTTGCTCCAGAGGGTCATAACTGGTGACGAATCGTGGGTTTATGGTTATGACGTGGAAACCGAAGCTCAATCATCTCAATGGAAGCTGCCGCACGAACCAAGACCGAAAAAAGCGCGCCAAGTTCGGTCGAATGTGAAAGTTTTGCTGACAGTTTTCTTCGATTGCAGGAGCGTGGTGCATCATGAGTTCTTGCCACAGGGAAGAACGGTCAATAAGGAATATTACCTGCAAGTTATGCGCAATTTGCGCGAAGCAATCCGCAAGAAACGCCCGGATTTGTGGAAGAACAAAAATTGGCTTTTGCACCACGATAACGCCCCTGCTCACGCATCGTTGCTTGTGCGCGACTTTTTGGCCACAGTATTCCCCAGATCTGGCCCCCTGTGACTTTTTCTTGTTCCCTTAACTGAAGAGGCCCATGAAAGGACGACGTTACGCTTCTCTTGACGAGATAAAGACGGCATCGAAGGAGGAGCTGAACAAGATACAAAAAAATGATTTTTTGAAGTGCTTCGAAGATTGGAAAAACCGTTAGCACAAGTGGATAATATCTCATGGGGATTGCTTTGAAGGGGACAAAATAGATATTCATGAATAAATAAATAAACTAAGCACCAGCAATGCGCAGCTTATTCATGAATTATGGCCAAATAAAAAAGAAGGCTCCTTGGAATATATAAGAGGTCTAATACATTTCAATGAAACCTCTGGACTTTTTAGAGATAATGACGATGAATTGGTTGCTTGGGTTTTCCAAAATGACTTTTCCGGCTTAGGGTAATTTGAACACGTTGAATTAATTCTTCTCACACCAAATATTGCGGGGCTACACTTTCAACGCTCGAGGCAGAGGCTTTTATGTGTGCGTGTCGGTTTTTTTACGCTTTCCCGAAGACGTTCAAATAGAACCCGTCAAAAACCATTTACAATGAAAACTCGTAGCGATAGGTTGTACCAAAGAACGTATAACTATTACGTTCTTTTTTAGTTATAAACGCGTCGTCTATATAAAAAATCAAAAATTTTTGATTTTCATCAGGGCGAGCCGACAACAAATTCGTGCGGCTTCGTGTCAGCCGAATGCCGTGAGCGTTGAACGTACCGCGCGGCTAAATGAGAGGGAACTAAGATAGAAGACACGAATGCTATATGGCAATTGTAAGAATGATCTAATATTTTTCATTGCATTAAATTTGGTGAATGGTTTGGAATTCACAATGATTTGGTTTCAAGTACTACTCTACCGGACAATCCTGTTGCACACCAACTCATACAGACATTTGTTTGATCAGTGACAACTCAGGATTTAAGTAGAGCGGCACATATACGCAAATGGCTCACACGTACACAAATAATTGATAAGATTTGCACCTGTGCCATAGAAATCTTATCACAAATCTGATGCATACTACCTAAGACCTGAGTATCAGATGAGTTGCGACTGATCAGAAAGTTGTCCGGTATAGTAGGCTGCAGAATACCAAAGGTTTGTAAAAGTTTGCTGTGTTCCGAAAGAAAACATTTTGCTCAGAGGAAGGTGAACAAATTTTTTTCGGTGTAGCAAAGAACATATAACTATAAGAAGGTCCAACAGCGAATGCAAGTGGATGCTGTCAAATCGATGGTAGGTTCACCACTGGACCTGCGTAAAATGCTTCAATTCAATGTGGTTTACCAGTGGTGAATGACCTACCCGCCAATTGATGGTTTACTGTTTCCCACTATTCGTCGCGTTGAACCTTCTTATAGTTGTATGTTCTTTGGTTGTAGAAATATTTTCTATTTCTTTTTCGCTTTCATAATTTCTCACCATTTAGTAACGAGTTAGTATATATTTATTTAAATTCATTCGTAACCACCACGTTAAAGACAGAACTTTCCTTCGCTCTGGGTCTCGGTGAGTAAATTGGGATGTCACCGTTTTTACTTAGCTGCAATCATAATTAATACAACATGATCAAAAATTAAAGAAAATAAGTTTTAAGCGTAGAACAATTTATATATTTTTAAACTAACAAGAATAATTTATATAATTTAAAAAATAAGAATTAGCAAAAAAAAAAACAATTTTAAAAAAACTAATTGTCCGCGATCCTGCGTCAGACACGTTGTATTCGAGACGTTTACTTCCTGGGCCCTTACTCTGTAGTTCTATTCGAAAGGCTGTTCTACTCGAAAGCAAAAAGCGATTCTAATACACATAGGCACTCTGTAGTTCGTTAGAATTTACTTTAGAAAATAATCCAAAATAGTAGGCATCACTGTTTCACAAATTTCAAGCGCAAATCAAAATACAAAAACACTTTGCATACGTCTCAAGTGTGGTATTGGCAGCGCAGTTTTGCATGTCGCAGTGGCGCAGGTGATAAGAATCTCAACTGCCACGCGTGTGGTTGCTGGTTCGAACGTAAGTCCTTGCACAAGTAGTTTTTAATTTTTTATTTTATTTTTATTAAATAAAATTTTATTTTTTTAAATTATCTAATCCCAAAAAATTTCTTTGGGTCAATTTTTCCAAATTTTTACCTAGAATTCTTTAATTATTTTCTGTCAACAACGATTGCTTAACTCTTTCTGCGATGGAAATGACTTCTTGATGAAAAAAAGACTAATTGTTTTATTATAATCATAAAAAAATACATTTTTGTGGATTTCCGTTTGTTAAATTGTTGCCGAATAGAATTTAATAACTTTCGACCATTGTGGCATATGTTTTCCAAGTAGTGAGTACCAAGTTTTCTACAATAGAAAGGGGGATAAATCAAATCCGAAGGGAACAGAATGGGACTCGAACAACGAATGCGTTCTACTCGAAAATTTCTTACAGAGTTCGAATCACTCGAAAGCGAACAAAGTTTGTTTCGAATAGAACTACAGAGTGAGGGCCCTGGACTATCGCGATATTTATACATTCACTGTCAAATGCCGTACTTAAGATGTATGCAAGTGTGTTTTCACCACATAGGTATCATTGGTGCACTTTTTTGATTTTCTCTTACAGAATACCGAGATCATCTGCAGTGACTTGAGATGAGACAGACTTACAGACTATAGCTATTGATCTTATCTAACCCAGCATAAAACATCTGCAAGCAAAATTCAGAAGTGCAAAGTAATACCGTCAATTAAGAACTGCATTCGTGTCTTTTTTTTTAAATTCGTTTCACAATGTAATTCAGTGAAATAATTAACCTTTTTTTATCTTTAGCATCTTGCAAGTTTTGCCAAAGGAACAAAGAAAAGGATTCGGTAGTTCTTTGGCAGCATGTCTTTGTAAGCAAGTGGCCTCTGTTGAAAATGTGGATCTATCAGCTTGGATTGTTATTGAAAATTTTAAATCGAAAGCACTATTGGAAAAAATCGGTTTTCGAATAATCGCAAAAGCAGAGTGGATACAAATAAGTAAGGCATAATATGTATAATATATAAATAAAATGAATGCAAATAGAAAGTATATATAAATCCGGTAGTGTAACTGTTGGAGGTTTTTAGAGGTTATCCAAAGTCGGAATAAAAAGAAACCAATTGTGAAATGCTATGTGTAGTTTTAATGAACGTATGTATTATAAACGATGACTGTTACATATGAGGTAATTTACAGAACTGACTAGAGAGCTTTGACATCTCTTTTATAATTTACTTTACATGACATTTGCATTGTTACATAAGGGTTACCATCAATCATATATTTCAACACCCTTCCTCAATGCGAATGTTAATTTAAACTTAACAACTTTACAAAATCATTATGTTTCTTCTTACATAAATTTTTAGTTAGAATATCAGCTATCATGTTCTCTGTTGGTATGTACTTTAATTCTATTTCGCCTCTTTCTACGATTTGCCTCAAGAAATGATACCTGATATCAATGTGCTTTGTGCGGGAATGATAAACCGGATTTCTAGCCAAGTTTTGCGCACTGATATTGTCAAAATACAATACTGTTCCAGTTGTGTCATCGCCGCACCCAATTTCGATTATAATTCGCCTGAGATGAATCGCCTCCTTAGTTGCTGAAGCCATTGCCATATACTCGGCTTCGGTACTGCTTAAAGCCACGCAGTCTTGCTTCTCTGACTTCCATGAGATTGGACCTCCTGCCAGGAAGTATACGTAGCCGGTGTATGATCGCCTATCATTTCGATCACCACCCCAATCTGCATCCGTGTAGCCAATAAGCGGTTGGCCACACTTTTTGTAGTGTAATTTCATATCTATGGTGGTTGCCAAATACCTCAACACATGCTTAACGCCGGCCATGTGTTCACTGTGTGGATCTTTATTGCCTTGGGCTAATCTTGCAACAGAATAAAAAAATATCTGGCCTTGTACAAAGCGCCAGCCACATAAGTGCCCCAATGGTTGACTGGTATAACTTTTCATCAACCCTCTTACATTTTTCGTTGTTGCACGCAATTTGGAAACCAACATCTAAAGGCGTATATGCTGGCCTACACTCTTCGATGCCATGTTGTGTCAATAAATCTTTAATGTACTGGGACTGTTGAACACTGATATCACCCAGTTCGCCATCACGCTCGATTTGCATGCCCAAAAACATTTTAATCGGACCTCTATCAACGCAATCAAATTTCTTGGAAATACCCGCCTTGACCATATTCATGATTTGCTTCGATTCGCATGCTAGTAGTAAATCATCTACATACACCAGGATAAGAAATAATTTGCCTTCTATATCTTGTTTATATAGGCACGGTTCGCTTTCACATTGAGTGAATCCCATATCTCGCAATGCCGCATCTAAATGGGAATTCCACACCCTTCCTGATTGCTTTAAACCGTAAATCGCTTTATTCAGTTGCAGCACCTTCGATGGTTTACCTTGGTTAACATACCCTTGCGGCTGCTTCATGTACACCACGTCTTTTAAATCGCTATTTAAGTACGCTGTACACACATCCATTTGGTGTAGATGTAAATTTAACTCAACCGCCAACGCCATTACCAACCGAATGGTTTCGAACCTACAAACTGGTGAGAAAGTGTCGCAATAGTTCACGCCGTATTTTTGTGAACATCCCTTTGCCACCAATCGTGCCTTATACCTTTCAACATTGCCATGCTGATCTCGCTTCAACGTATATACCCATTTGCACCCAAGTACTGATTGCCCTTTTGGCAAATCAACCAACGTCCAAGTGTTGTTTGCGGTTAACGAGTCGTATTCTCTCTTCATTGCCGCCTGCCACAAATCCGCCTCATCGCTTCATATTGCCTCCTCATACGTTTGAGGTACCTGCACTGTGCTCATTGCATTCAAAACATTGTATATCTTTTTTGATCTACCTACTTTGCCGCTGCGAACGATTTTAGGCCTACCTGGTACAATACGCTGAACATTTTCTTCAATGCTTTCTTCAGCACTTTCGTATTTCTCACATTGATCGCTATTGTCGCTATCGACCTCATCATTACCATTATCGTCAATGCTTTGCTCAACATCATCGCAAATGTTGTTGCTAACCGCCTCATTATCGAGACCAAAAGATACAAAATCTTCATCACTTTTTAGCTTCTTTGATTCATCATACATCTCGCTTTTCCACCACCTGCCGTGTATCGGGGTCATAAAGCCTATATGCCTTTGATACTATTGAGTAACCGACCATCTGGTACTTTTTACCTTTTGCTTCAAATTTGTTATGTCTAGTTTTGTCTAATGCTACTGCTAAACAGCCAAAAACTTTCAAATGTTTTACTGATGGCTTTTTGCCAAACCATGCTTCATAAGGGGTTAAGTTATTCAATGCCTTTGTTGGTGCTCTATTTCTTAAATACGCCGCAGTCGCAACTGCCTCTGCCCACAGTGACGCACCCATACCAGAATGAACTAACAAACTTCTTGACATTTCCACCAACGTACGGTTCGCTCGCTCAGCTACGCCGTTCTGCTGGGGAGTATACCATGCTTTGCAAAATAATCATCAAAAGATTTGTTTACGAATTCACGACCATTGTCGCTCCGAACAGCTTTAATTTTCTTGCCGGTCTGTCGCTCTACCATCGTACAAAACGATACAAATTTACTGAAAACTTCATCTTTTGATTTCAGAAAATAAACAAATATACGCCTCGACATGTCGTCAATAAATGTTAAGAAATATTTAGAACCACCTAATGATGTTTTATCAAACGGGCCACATACATCTGTATGTATCAGTTCCAACAACTCTGTTGCCCTACTTTCAGTAGTACTCGGAAACGGCTTTGTATGTATTTTGCATTTCATACAGGTCAAACATGTTGGATTTGCAGAAAAATTAACATTTTCTAATCCATTTACCAGAAGTTTCTTTGACATTTCTGTTAAACTAACATAACTAAGATGCCCGAATCTATCATGCCACAGAGACGCATCACCATTACCTTGCGTTGCATTGAAACATTGGTTGCTTTCATTTTTCAAAACAAATAAATTGCCCATTCTTTGCACACGCAAAACTTCTACATTGTTCTTTTTGATCATAGCAAACTTACCGGCAAATGTAACTGCGCAGCCCATCTCAACTGCACGACCGACTGATATGAAATTTGCACGCATGTCTGGCACGTACAAAACATCCCTTAATGTTACCTCGCACATATTTGATCTTATTACTACGTCGCCTTTGCCTTCTGCACGAATCTTGTTGTTGCCTTCCAATGCGATCCACTCTCTATGCTGCACGAAACACCATTGCGTGCGGTCAAACATGTCGCACTGAGTAGCACCCAACATAGTAAATGAATATTGCTTTTGACCTTTTTTCGTCGAATTCGCTGAATCATTCTGTTTCGCATTACAATTTGCTTTGATATGCCCTTTCTGCCCACATCGATAGCAAGTAAGTTTGTGTACATTATTCACATTACCTTTTTTGCTTCTGTTGTTGCCCTGCGTTGACTTCGCTGCAAACGCTTGCTGCGCGTTTTCCTGCACGTCCATCATTCCGCTACGGCGCTCACCTTCTTCTAAGATTTTCATCTTTAAAACCTCAACGCTTGGCAAACTGTCTCTCGTTTCTACCGCAATCACAAAATTCTCAAACTCCTTGGGAAGCCTGGACAGCAGAATAATGGCAACCAATTCCGCATTCAATTCTATGCCTACCTCTGCCAACTTGTCCAACGTAGTCGAAAAAACGTTCAAATAATCTGCCACGCTTTCGCTGCTTGACATTCTGAGACCAAGTAACTTTTTGTAAAGTGAAACTTTTCTTACTGGGCCGCTGGGCTGGTGTACCTCTTTTAGCTTCTTCCACGCATCTGCTGATGTCTTCGCATGTCTCAAATAATTTAGTTGTGAAGGTTTCACACTTAGCGTTATCATTGCAAGAGCCTTCTCGTCACGAGCCACCCATTTTGCTGCTTCCTCATCGTTGCTGTCATTTTTTCTGCATTCACCTGATGCCACCTTCCACAACTCTGCATGCACCAACACGATGTGCATTTGTACGCACCACGAGTCAAAGTTCTTCTCGTCTAATTTCTCAATTTGGTACATAGACGCCATTTTCACAATTATTCTATTTTATGCAATCCTGGGCCCATAACCTGTTGGAGGTTTTTAGAGGTTATCCAAAGTCGGAATAAAAAGAAACCAATTGTGAAATGCTATGTGTAGTTTTAATGAACGTATGTATTATAAACGATGACTGTTACATATGAGTTAATTTACAGAACTGACTAGAGAGCTTTGACATTTCTTTTATAATTTACTTCACATGACATTTGCATTGTTACATAAGGGTTACCATCAATCATATATTTCAACAGTAACATTATTTGGGAGCGAGCACATCAATCAAGGAGATATGTGTAACGAGATATTCGTTTTCCCACTGAGGATACTTTTACAAAGTGGGCAGTTATTTCAAATTTAAAAAAAAAAAATGTATTTAGATATGTCAATAGGTATGTGTAGTAAATGAAAAGTATTTCAGCCGTTTTTTAACATACACAATTTTATGGAGGACTGCCACCGAATTCTTTTAATAAATTTTTTTGTATATCCGCTATTAACAACTTAACCAATTTGGACGAAGTTTTATGTATAGGAAATATGCTAATTCTCAAGCTCTCCTTGAGTATTGACACTACAGAAGTTTTAACGATTTTGCCATCTATCTGACATTTTCAAAATCAAAGAGATATACCAATAAGGTTAACAACGAAATTTATTTTGCTTTGCGTTTCTAAGTAAAAAACCCTTCGTTTCACTGTGTCTCAGAACTTATAATATACTTAAAGCTGTATTCTTTAAGTCTGTCTCATCTCAAGTCACTAAATTTTAGATTTTTCATTAGAGACAATTTTTGTGACTTCAGATGATTTCGGTATTCTGTAAGAGAAAATCACAAAAAGTTCACCAATGATATGTGTTGAAAATACATTTGCATACATCTTAAGTACGGCATTTGCTTTTTGTCGGAAACATACATAGTTTAATGAAGATAAGAACTGTTTTATTTTGATTTGTTGTTTTTCCGACATGGTGAATAATTGATGTATATTGGAACGATTTTCCGTAATCCCTCGTCAAATTTGGTTTTGAGACAAACCAGTTTCGGCGTTGTGCCATTATCAGTGTCGATTTTCGTTCTGATATGTTGTTGTCGTTTGTCTTGCATTTATAGTTCGTAGCAAAGTATATTAAACAAAGTAGTAGTGAACTTGACAGTTCTCTCTTTTCTATAGGAATTCTAATGTCAATTGAAAAAAATATTAACCCTTTTTGCTTAAAATTTTTGTAATTTTTATCAATTTATAGAAATATATTTGTGCGCGTGCGTCGGTTCTTTGCGAATTGAATAATTGAAAAAATAAAAATGAAGAGATCAAAAACAGTTACGCGTTGTGCTGTTTGCGCAGCCGTTCAGGATCTAGCAGTTGTTCGGTGCTTCAAGACGTGTGATGAAAGACGTCGACGGTGGGAACTAAGTTGTATATGCGAGTTACACTTTAAATCAAGTAATTTTATTCACTGCCCAACTCAAAGAAATTCTTTTAAGAAGGCATGCTTGTTTCCTGGTGTCGTACCTACATCAGTCCAGCCACAAACGACTGACGGCCAAAAACTGTTTTTCAATGAGCAACCGTTGCATGCTAATGCGCAGCCTCTGAATGTAGACGCAGACAGAGTAAGCTTAGAACATTTGGTAATTGTTTACCACCGCCACCGAATGCTAAAACACGTACAAAAATGTCGGGATAGGTATGAAAAGCTGGATGTTTGACCGGTTATTTTTTTAAATCGCAGCCGAAGACCCCCAACTCAGAAAGGTGTTTTGCACATAAAAACTATTGATCATGACCCTGATTTAGTATCGGCCTGGGGTCATTTTACCCATTGCCCAAACTGCTAGAGCTATGTAAAGACATAAACTTGAAAGAGCACGTAAAAAAGTGTATGTTTAGATGCCGAATATTTTTTAGAATAAAGCATTTAAACAAAAGATTGAGTATGAAAATAAAAAAAAACGGCATTTAAAAATAAAAAATGGCAAAGGCCATTATATAAATAAAGTGGTTTCAAGTACTCACGCCGATAAAAAAACTCTATGAGAAAACAAGTGCTTATCTACCAAATATTGTCATAATGCTAAGGTCCTTAAAGAGATAGATTCCGAAGCAGCACTTGGTAGAAAAAGTGACCCTGTTAGATTTCTAGGTTGGAGCTTCTTACAACTAGAAATTATTATTTGGCCAAGGGTCTCCACAGATTTTGCTACTTCAGCAAATCCGATTTAATTTTTTAATAAAAAAAACTCTGGGAGCCAAATATTGCGCTCGGGCTACAAAGTGTTAATCCGCTTGTTTATATTTTTTTGAAGTAAGAATTTCTACAAAAACAAAATATTTCAGTTGTCAATTCTACCTTGTTTAATTTGCCTTGCATCAACCTTTATGTGGAGATTAGAGTAGCCAACTAGAATTGCCACCTAATCCTATTACATTAAATTTTTTGTGTGTCAAATATCATTATATTGAATGTGGAGAGCGGTTACCAACCGATTTACTTAATTTTTAGGGGATTAATTTGGTTTACCTAGGTATTTAGTTCTTGCCACAATTATCAAAATTATGCCTGGTTATCACCCGGGTTTGCTCATTTTGATTTTAACAAAAATGTGACCCTCCACTCCCATTTAAAAAATATAAATTTTTTCGAATTTCCTCATAGTACGAAAATTCGGGGGGAGTGCGGATAGATTTGTGTAAACGGAGTTGCGGTTTTGGATTTTTTTATTATTCATCTTCAGGTTGTTATAGTTTTTAACTTGCAGATGACTTCAGATTGTTGTACTCCATATGTTTGCAGGGCATGCTAACATATATTTTATTTCTTTTCTTTAATAAAAGTCTTCAATTACTATACACAGAATGTATCTTTAAGATGGCATCCGACACTATTATGTTATATATTATTGAATGCCTTATTTTTTTTTCTTACAATTAACTTAAGTGTTGTTAATCTAAGCTGCTTTGTATCACTGTAAGAGAAAACTAATTAATAAATCTGAATCTGAATGATATTTCAAATTATTTTATTAGGAATATCCTTCTTTAATTTAAAACGACATCCAAAATTTCTGTTTATGCTACTTCCATGCGATTATGGAAACTACACCGTCATGTGGATAATATTGCGTTTGTTAACTAAGATCAGCTATCTCAGTTATTCGCAGTTCCATATTATTATAATTTTAATTTAAATCTAACTTTTACCTTAATAATTACGAATCACTTGCAATATTATATGAATTATTTGTACGTTAACGAAAAATTTAATTTAGAGACGGCAATAAATATCCCTAAGGTCCATAATTTCGCCTCAACCAAATCCGCACGGGTGTCAAAAAGTTTAAAATAAAGTTATGGAAAAAGCCCTGCAAAAGTTGCAGCGAAAGGTTTAAAAGTCGTTAATGTAAAAGTGGGCGAGGTCCTTAACCGATTCCGTAGATTTTTCTGTGGTGCATTTCTTGTAATAAGGGCAATCTGTGTGCGTGAGAATGAGATTTTGATTGAGTAAATTCTACAAATATTACAATATTACAAAACATACATCATAACGCGGTTCAGATATCAAAAAAAAAAAAAAAAAAAATACATTACTTACCTAACAAAAAAAACCAACATTAAAATTTTCATTTGTTTTTGCAATTTAGTTTGCACATGCGTCAAAGTGTTTTATTGCTTTGTATTTTTTTTTTAAGACACATATTCGTAATAATCGCTGTATAAATTCTTTAAAAATGTTTGACTATTATATTGACACAATTGATTTATTTATTTACATATGTACATATACACATATACTAGATACGCTGGGAAAACAATATTAAAATTCCATACATTCACATATGCTTTTGTACAACTCACAATCACTGCCTCCTCGAAAATGCCCGAAAGCGCACTATCCTCATAAAAATTTTATTTTTTTTAAGTATTGAATCTGAAAATCATGTACGCTTTTTATAGCGAAACTTCGCGATATTGCATTTATGAAAAAATTCTCTAAAAATCCGAAAGTTCTTTTAACATTTCTAGACGTTTTTGAAGCGGCAGCTTTTGCACTTTACATAAAATTGCTTAATACTTATGTTGTAAACTAAATAAATAAACGTTTTTTCGTTGTACAATACGAGTTACTTTTAAAGAAGTCTTTTTTTATATATTAATATTCATGTTTTTATATATATTAATTCAATTCTTGTTTGGTTACTGATTTTATAACTGTTCTAACAGTATTAATAACTGAAATTGCTTGAAGAAAAATACATTATGAACATGCATATCGAGCCCTAACCGCAACCCAAAACCTTTGGAGTGTTTTTGTCGTTACCACAACAACAACATGATGTAAGTAAAAAAACCTTCTCCTGTAAAGTTGTATTTTTGTTGGTAACACTAAAATGGCTGTTAGGGCTCGAAAGGTTTATAATTAACGAAGAAAAAAACGTATCTAACTAAGTTTGACCTAACTGACATGTCTCTTTTACAAAGACATCACACACAGATATAAACGCCGATCAGCTGTAAAAAAATACGGTGCTCATAAAATGAAACGTTTTTAAAAATTATTTTCTCTCTGAGTCTTCAATGAGTGAACGCTTTAAAGGCAAATTGGCCATTTGATGAATTACCTACACACGAATTGCTTACTGTTTGCCTATGTTGTTGTTGTTGTTAACAGTGTTTCGCCGTGCCCCAGATTGGACAGGGTTACACTGAAATAACAGCCCTTGGCCGGGTGAAAAAACCCGGGTCATTAAACAAAAAGTAAACGTGTTGTTGTCGCTGTGCTACCATTTGGAAGCATATTTCCTTTTGCTAATAAACTATTTGTTGCTGCCGTTGATGTTGTATTTGTAAATAATTTCTCTGTACGTTTATTAGCAAACCCATTTCCACTGCTTGACATTGGTACTTGATAATATGGGTCTAGATTGCTTTTGAGAGGTTCATATTTAATACGATGGTTTTGTGTTAAGGGTAATATCGTTTCTGTGGCTCTGGAAATTTGTTTTGCCTGTAACAATTTATGTATCTTGCATTAATTAAAAGTGTATGGTATAGTGTCAAAACGACTTTCTTAACATATATTTACCCGATTATAACATAGCACACCAAATATGGCCAAAGTCATACCGGCACAATTTAACCAAGTTACAGGATTCCCTAAAATTAGTAATGATACAGCTATCACAAAAATTCGTTTTGATGCACTCGCAACCGCATAAGTAAGTGGTGTTACTAATGAAAGTACATTGAATGCAATAATGTTTTGTAGCCAATTTAAAACACCATCAGTAAACAACAATGCTATCACTCGGTAGTCCACGCCGATCTAGAATTATTTGTAAAGAAATAAAATAAAACGTCTTTAATAGCAAATATTATGAATTTCGTACATACAACGTTACCTCGTGGCAGAAAGATGTATGTGACAAAAATTAACAGTTGCGAAATCAAGTTTAAATCTTTACTATTTTGTAAAGTCAATACATTTTACAATACATAAATAAATTTCAGAATATCCAGTCAACATACTAACTCAAAATAGTAATAACTCGCTACCCATTTTCTCCTTCCTTACGAAAGGATGTATGACATGGCCTAGAAAGTTGCGCTGGTCCTACCAAATCGCTCCCGCGACAGTCTGGCATGTACCGCAAGGGAGTACCGGAGTGTATCGGGTTGTTGTGGTAACGACAAAAGCACTCCCCAAAGGTTTTGGGGAGTGTTGTCGAATTAACAGTATTTGCCCAGATTTGAACCCGGTACGCTCCGGTACCCCCTTGCGGTACTGCCCGACTGTCGTGGTAGCGATTTATGACCAGTGCAACCTTCTAGATCATGTCACCCCTGCTTCCGTAAGGAAGGATAAGATGAGTAATGAGAGGTGAGAGGCATCATATCCGTAGATCAACCATCGAGTTGCACGTCATTACCTTTGTGCATATTAGTCGCCTCTTACGACCGGTATGCCTACCTCGAGCATATTCTAAACCCCTAACCCGTAGGGGCAGTGTATCGGGTTCATATCCGGCAAAGGACTGTTACTTTCGACAACACTTCCCAAAACCTTAGGGGAGTGTTTTTGTCGCTACTCAAACAAACAAAAACGTAAAAATTGCACATTCATGGCTCTGGCAAGAGGGTGACGATATAGCATTAATTTATTAAACATAATATACTTACTATGGCGGGATGTTTTATGACTTTGTAACTATCGAAAAATAACCAAATTGGCAAGAACATAATTAAGGCTATTTTCCCTAATAAATGTAGAAGTCTAAGATGATGCATTCCAGTATCCTTTAGTACCTGAAAAAAGTTGTGGTAAGTAGATATTGATATAAGTAAATATAAAATTGTGCATAGTCTGGAGTGGAAAGTAGGTTTGGGCATTCTTATTACAGTACCTCGCAAACCAAAATTTCCTACATCACTACAAACGACGATATGCACATAAAGTTATAGTACATATTTATAAATTATAGACACCGGTACCTTTTTGGAGTATATATTCTGTAACGAAAATCCCATAGTCGAAACGAGTGCACTTATTAAGCCAGTCATGTTAAATGATATCTCAGTAACAGTAGCGATTCCAACGCCTGTTATAATTGGTACCAAGCTGAGGTAAACTAAAGTGGGTTGCTTTTCGCGAAACAGCAAACGTGTGAGGATTACAGTGAACAATGGCATAGTTGCTTTCACTGTAAAACAAAAAGTAGATAGGATTAATTGTTAGATATTATTGGAATGCAATTTATAGATACATTTTTATTGTTATAAAAGCTTTTTGTCGTATAGTACATCGTCCTGCTTAGACGTCATGTACTATCATGGTTGCGGATTAAACAAAAACAGTACAAAACGTACGTGGCGGACAAAAAACCACAGTTGAGTATACAGTGTTTTTATACTACAGAATTTTGTTCAGAACTGTATTTAAGACTAAAATTTATTTGTTGGAACTTCAGGTGTAAATCTCTGAATGCAGTTTTTTTAAATTAATATATTTAGTTCGCGTATGTCGACTTATGCTGATATTGCATATGAGTACTGACATGCAAGTTATTTCATACGCAGCGTCTTTTCGAACACATGCACATATCTCAGCAATGATAAGAAGCCAACGTGTCACAAATTATTGTTAACTACATTGGCACCTCTTTGATGCTGTAAGCACGTAAACATTTTATTGATATATACATACATATGTACCTATGTACTATATATGAAAGTTTGTACATAGGCTCGATCACTTACCAGTATGAGCATAGGACACTGGCACTTTCCACAATGATATATGCGATGTCAGAGATGAAAGAAATTTTCCCAACGCCAATGGTATAATCAATCGCCAATAATATCCACGAGAAATGGTTTGGCATGGGCGCACATGCCATAGATTAAAGAATGGTCCACTGTATAAAGCGATACTGCATAATTGTATCATTGTCACCGTCATTGGGAATGGGAATTCGTTCAATACCATCTTGCCTATAACATTGTTGCTTGAAGATATCACATACCACAGTATGCATAGAAATGCAACAGCCAGGACATGTCTGGATAATATTCTTCTCAATCCACTAGGCATTTTTTTTGGCGGCGCTGTCTAACTTCTGTTGCTACATGCGATGAACTCGATCTCCTTCTATCGAGTCTTTGAATATAATTTCATCTTTTCAACACATTTCTTCAAATTATTAAAATACTATAAGCGAAACAGCCATTTTTCCAAAATTCTTATTTTCAATAGTTACGTTGACCAAATGATGGGAGAGAAATTGCAAAACATTTGTCTAGAGTTGCCAAGCCTCCAGCCGCCCGATAGAAAAGTACCTTGAAAATTAATTCCATGTTGCATGCGCATCCATGACCATAGCATTGTTTACCCCATTGTTTACCCGTACTAGTTTGGCATCTTCTTTTGCGAATCGGAGTGGAAGGCAGTGGATTAATGTACTCCGAGAGAGTGTAATGAAGGAAATCGCGTTCAGAATTGTTTTTAAGTAAAAATTACAACTAAAAACTTCAATTGAAACTTAAATTCACATTCTATAGTGACTGATAAGGTGTTATAACTGTACTCCGAGAGAGTGTAATGAAGGAAATCGCGTTCAGAATTGTTTTTAAGTAAAAATTACAACTAAAAACTTCAATTGAAACTTAAATTCACATTCTATAGTGACTGATAAGGTGTTATAACTGCTTTATATCTAATATTTTGGGAGTTTTATGTATTCGCGTTCAATATTGCAGTATTTAAATTTGATTGTTTTATTACTGCATACAACACACCCTGTGTGGTTTGTGTGTGTGTGCAGATTCGGAGTAAGTTGCGCTACTAGTAGACATATACCATTGTTTAGCCGTACTAGTTTGGCATCTTCTTTTGCGAATCGGAGTGGAAGGCAGTGTATGAATGTACTCCGAGAGAGTGTAATGAAGGAAATCGCGTTCAGAATTGTTTTTAAGTAAAAATTACAACTAAAAACTTCAATTGAAAATTAAATTCACATTCTATAGTGACTGATAAGGTGTTATAACTGCTTTATATCTAATATTTTGGGAGTTTTATGTATTCGCGTTCAATATTGCAGTATTTAAATTTGATTGTTTTATTACTGCATACAACACACCCTGTGTGGTTTGTGTGTGTGTGCAGATTCGGAGTAAGTTGCGCTACTAGTAGACATATACTATGACATATACTATGGTTTACCCCTACTAGTTTGGCATCTTCTTTTGCGAATCGGAGTGGAAGGCAGTGGATGAATGTACTCCGAAATAGTGGAATGAAGGAAATCGCGTTCAGAGTTGTTTTAAAGTAAAAACTACAACTAAAAATATCAATTTAAACTGAAACTTACATTCTGTAGGAACTGATAAAGTGTTATAAGTGCTTTATATTCAATAATTTGGGTGTTTTAAGTCTTCACGTTCAATATTGCAGTATTTAAATTTGATTGTTTTATTATTGCATACAACGCACCCTGTGTGGTTTGTGTGTGTGTGGTCCATAGTAAAGGGTGTTTTTTTAGGGGTATAGAACTTCGAATTGAAATAAAACACAAGAAAATCGTTTTAAGGTCCATCAATTTGGCTTTATTGGAAGGATAATTTTATGCCATTAATGTTTAAATATGATTTCGGGCATGTGGCCGCCGCGGCTGGCTCGAATAAAGCCAATTCTACAGGTCCAATTTTCAACCACTTTTTCGAGCATATGGGGCCGTATGTCGGCAATAACGC
The DNA here is from genome assembly GCA_949987695.1 of Merzomyia westermanni. Lineage (NCBI taxonomy): Eukaryota > Metazoa > Arthropoda > Insecta > Diptera > Tephritidae > Merzomyia > Merzomyia westermanni. The sequence goes on from OX465290.1 coordinate 77,011,847, forward strand.
CACGAATGTTGGCTTCCAATTCCCCTAACGTTTCTGGTTTGTTGGTGTAGACGAGCGACTTCACATATCCCCAAAGAAAATAATCCAATGGTGTCAAATCACACGACCTTGGTGGCCAATTGACAGGTCCATTCCGCGAAATTTTGCGCTCATCGAATGTTTCCTTCAATAAATCGATTGTGACGTGCGCTGTGTGGCATGTAGCGCCGTCTTGTTGGAACCAGAACTCATCCACATTCATGCCATCCAATTCGGGAACAAAATAGTCGGTTATCGTGGCTCTATACCGGTCTCCATTAACGGTAGCTGCCTCTCCAGCATTATTGCGGAAGAAGTATGGCCCAATGACTCCACCAGCCCATAGAGCACACCAAACAGTCAGTTTTTGTGGATGTAATGGCGTTTCAAGGGTCTCATGTGGATTCTCTTCACTCCAAATGCGGCAATTTTGCTTGTTGACGTAGCCATTCAACCAAAAATGAGCCTCATCACTGAACAAAATTTTGCGATGAAAATCAGCATCGAAATCAATCTCATTTTCGGCCCATACACCAAAATCACGACGCATTGCATGGTCTCGCGGCTTTAATTCTTGCACAAGCTGGATCTTGTAAGGTCGCAAGCCAAGATCTTTGCGCAAAATCTTCCATAAAGTTGATGGACAAAGCTCCAATTGCTGTGCACGGTGGCGAATCTATTCATTCGGGTCCTCTTCGACACTTTGCTCTACAGCGGCAATTGTTTCTTCGGTGCGCACTGTTCGACGTCTCTGCGGATGCGTATTATCACATAGAGTAAACGTAGTGCGAAAACGATCCATGGTTAACCGAATTAATTGCTCTGATGGACGATTATGTCGACCATAAAATGGACGGAGCTCACGGTAAACTTCGCGAACTGAACCATTATTTTCGAAATAAATTTGCACGATTTGCAAGCGTTGTTCTTTTGCCAACCTGTTCATGATGAAATGGCAAACCAAACTGAACATAAATGACATTAGAGTTGCCAGATTTGACCACAAAATGCCAGTTTTATCTCTATTCAAAAAACAAACCTGTAAAAAAAACACCCTGTATATGTCTACTAGTAGCGCAACTTACTCCGAATCTGCACACACACACAAACCACACAGGGTGAATTGTATGTAATAATAAAACAATGAAATTCAAATGCTGCAATATTGAACGTGAAGACGTAAAACACCCAAATTATTGAATATAAAGCAGTTATAACACCTTATCAGTTCCTGCAGAATGTAAATTTCAGTTTAAATTGAAGTTTTTAGTTGTAGTTTTTACTTTAAAGCAACTCTGAACGCGATTTCCTTCATTACACTCTCTCGGAGTACATTCATCCACTGCCTTCCACTCCGATTCGCAAAAAAAGATGCCAAACTAGTACGGGTAAACAATGCTATACACTTAGCCGACTGTCAAGAGAACGCTTGATTCGTTGAGTTGTTGTAACAACTCGCAAAATGGCGTTTATTTCTTGCCAAAATCAGTTGCTAGTGCCTTTTTCATTATATCTTTAGAATATAGTAGTAAATGGAATTTTCTTATTTGTCATATGATATAGAAATGTTTAGCTTTCTGCTGAGCCATAGTGAAACTATCAGGGAGCAGTTGAAAATATGGTTATTTGACAATATGGATGTTAATTTATTTGTATAGGTTTGTTATTTTTTCTATCATTAATCCTTCAAAAACAAACAAATTTGTCAATAGTTTACAAAATCTTCACTTAGTACTTCACTTAATACTAAGGGCACTTTCATAAAGGCCGGTTAAGCCTAATCGGCGATTAATTTGACAGCTAACCTTTCAAAATACAGGGTGGCTGATGAATTTTGCTACATTAAGAAACTCAAATAATTTTTTTTTCGGTGTATGGAATTCATTTTTCGTTTATTCATGTTAAAGCTCATTAAATTTTATTAAATATAGCTTAATTAGTTTTAAAAATAATGGAATTTAAATGCCCCCCCTGCTCGTCGATGCATGTGCGGCATCTTACCAAAAAGTTGTTCATTACTGCTTGGAGAGTTGAGACAGGAATAGCCGCAATTGTTTCTCGAATGGATTGCCTTAGTTCATTCAAATTTGTTGGTTTTGCTTTGAAGACTTCCTGTTTGCAATAACCCCACAAGAAAAAGTCAGGTGCAGTAAGGTCAGGCGACCTGGGTGGCCAACGGAATGTGGAGTTTCTGGATATCAGCTTATTGGGAAATTTTCGTCGCAATTCTGTCATAACAGGTTGGGCTATATGAGGAGCTGCACCATCTTGCTGAAACCACACAGAGTTGAAAGAAATTCTCATTCGGCGTAATTCTGGATAGAAAAACTCTCTCAACATGCTCAAGTAACGGTCTCCAGTAACCGTAACGGTGTGACCGTTTTCTTCGAAGAAGTAGGGCCCGACAATGCAGCGTGATGAAACTGCACACCGCACTGTGACACGAAGTGGATGCAATTCCGTCTCATGGAGTATCTGTGGGTTGGAAGCACTCCATATTCGACAATTTTGTTTGTTTACGTTGCCGTTTAAATCGAAATGGGCCTCGTCAGACATGAAAAGACAGTTCAACATGTTTCCATCCTCTTCCACCATTTGAAGCATCTTCTGGCAAAATTCCAAGCAAATCGGCAAGTCTGCAGCGTTCAGTTTGTTGGCCATTTGAATTTTATATGGGAATAAGTCCAAATCTTTGTGCATAATTGACTGTAATGACTGTCTGCTTACACCCATTTGAGCAGATAAGCTTCTTGTCGAAACACGTGGATTGTTTTGTATGGCAGCAGCTACAGCAGCGATTGTTTCCTCCGTTCGAACTGAAGGGTTTCGATGCTAAGGTCTTCTGTTGACTGTCCCATGCTCGGCAAAATTGTTTACAAGTCTTATTATGGTCCATCTGCTCGGAGAATTGCCGCCAAACGTGCGCCTATACTCTCTTTGAACCGAAACTACGGACTCCAGTGCGTGATAGCGGCGGACAATCCAAATTCTTGTTTCAGTGTCCCAGTTATCCATTTTTGTTAAATGTAAAAGTCAATCTGCAAAATAAAAAAAAAAATTAACCAGATTCATTAAATAGAAAAAAAGTTATTTAATTTTTTTTTGGTAGCGGCTTTCATTAGCCACCCTGTACGTTAATTAAACTCCGGTTAGCAGTTACCGGCTTTTATGAAAGCGGCCCTTAGTATTTCAGGTGCGTTTTGTATGGCTTGACTGGAGTAATAGCAGTTTCGTTCAATTCTGCTCAAACCTCTATTAGACGCACTATATGCGGAATAATGGTTGTCGCAACCGGCCAACAACACGTAATTACCGTTTCTCAACGCATTGTCAAAATTCACATGTGAGAGGGAACGCGCAATAACGATCCGCCTATTTTCTAAGCTAATAATCGATTATAATAATAATAATCAAATTTTACAAAACTAATCTCTATTTCGGAATCTTAAGGGTTTTTACGACATAATTAATAGGCATCTATTAATTAATTAAATATTTATATATATATAGATATTTATTGATCTCTATAGTATATCTCTTGATTATCGTGAAATTTTTTATAAAAATAGATTAATTTTCATTATAATTAAAAATTTGAATGAAAATTAATTAATAATCATGGAATGTAAATTTAATTATTAACTATTTTTCAAAAATTTTGAAAAATTTTTAAAAATTCAGAAATTTTTTTTTATAACACACACACATAAATCACAAAATTCCTTAAAATGTTATCACGAAGCACTCGTTAAACATGAATTCACAGCGAATTTTTATTAAACTAAATAAAACACGAAGCGAACTCAAAAGCTTTTCCAAGACCTGTAAACAAAGAATGTAAACAAAAAACAAAGATATGATAGTTTGACATAAGGTGTGGATGAGGAAGAAGAAGACGCTATGTCATCGACGACAACCATATAAATTATTCAGTCATGGGAATAAGTGGTAGGAAAAAAGGAACAGCTGTGGTACAGCGTCCGGATTAAAATTATGGTCAGCGGGTAACAAAGCAACTGAATAGCTGATTAAGCAGTGTTCCGACTGCACTTCTACTGCTTATGAAATTGAGAGCGTGATAACCTTTCCTTTGGAGATGAATGCAGATTTTATATGTACTTCAAAAGGCCAATGTAACCAATGCGGGTTAGGGGTTTAGAATATATCCGAGGTAGGTATACCGGTCGTAAGAGTCGACTAAAAGGCACAAAGGTAATGCCGTGCAACTCGATGTTTGGTCTACGGATATGAGGCCTCTCGCCCCTCATTACCCGTCTTCTCCTTCCTTACGGACATGATCTAGAAAGTTGCACTGGTCATACCATATCGCTCCCGCGACAGTCGGGCATGTACCATAAGGGAGTACCGGAGCGTACCGGGTTTATGTCCAGCAAAGGACTGTCCCCAAAACCTTAGGGGAGTGTTTTAGTCGTAACAAACAACTACAACCAATACATTACATTCCCGTATCTTCATCATTTCATTAAATCCTCTTAAAAATGTTTCATCTTCAGGTTTTCCTTCTTCAAATAAAAGTTAGTAATGATACATTTTAGTACTATTGCGCAAATAACTCGAATCGCCTAACATAATTTTTATTTTTGTATGTTGAGCAATATATTTTCTTTTGCTCAATTGAAATGAAACTCTAAATTAAAAAATAAGTTTAATTGGTTCTCGGTGAAAATTTTCTTCTCATACATATTTTGGCTACTTGGCTTATTGTTACACTACATACAGCGTTTATAAGTCATACCATTAATTTTTTGGGCAACCCGGGTGACCCCAGGTTGAAAAAAAAAAGCGTGTGTCTTAGACGCCAAATACATCGCACAAATTTACTTGCGCCAATGACTGATTTGCACAAGGATTTGCGTGGTGTGTGTCATAGTTGTACTATTTGCGCAGAGCACTGTGCTAAAATCAAAAGAATTTAGATTTTTACGCATGTCCGCAAACATTGCGCATGCTTTTTTTTCGTGTGTGGTGATTTATTACTCAGGTCCCATGTTTTTGCCGAGAATGAAACATTGCTATCAGTACCATAAATTTGTGTAGAAGAAGCGGTATCATCTCTTGTTTAAAAAAAAGCAAGAAGTAAAGCCGCACCTTATTTTTTAATACAATTAGAGCACGTTTCTTTTCCTGCATTAGCTCAGAAATAAATTTTGTGCAGTTTTTTTATGTTGTGTATCAAAATTCTGATTTGCGCCATTTTATAACTTGTGGACTTGTGCAAATCGCTTGTGTGATGTATTTGGCGCTTTAGAAAAGAACGACAAAATTTTCACAGGCTGGCAAGCGTATTATCTTTTATCATGGCTGCCACTCTTGTCAGTTTGGGTCAAAACTGGTCGAATTTGTAAACGTTTGCGTTATTGTACCACTGAGATGCTTTAGCATGCTCTGCAAATCACTTCGAGTGAAATACTCCGTTGTTATAGCCAATTTTGCGGTACAAAGCAACCGAATCTGATTTAAAGTGATTAGCGGAACATGCTTATATTATTGATAATTGATTACCTTGTGGAAAGCCTTTGGTGGTATCTTTGGTTCTTTCACCTAATACATTTGGGTACCGAGGCAAAGTGTGATATGGCAACTGTGATTTTATCTATACGTAGCCCTTTCAAACAAAAACCTTAAAAAAATAAATAAAATAAGTTCATATTTTTGAAAAATCAATCAGAATTGGTACTGAAAATTTAAGTAAATAGATTAAATCATAACTCTAGTGAATGTCAGCTGAAATTACTGAATCATATTTGATATAAACAAAAATTGCTGTGAATGAGAAGAAGAAGCATTAGGAAAACGTGTGGCAGGTTTCCTTATACATCTGTGTGCTGGAATTTTTTTGCGATTAAGCGCGTTTCTTCATCTACTTGATGCTGAAAAAAATAGCAGTGCGTGATTTTTTGCGCAAATATACAGAGAACATTAAACGGTCAGACAAAAAAACAATTGTGAGTTGTTTTTTTCCCTGATTGAAAACGAGATTTGTGTCAACTTTTCTCGCGATTGCTATATGCATTTTCGGTTGTGTATATCGATCTTGTAAAAAATACGATTACAAATGTGGCTTTGATAGAACGAGACAATTTTTTTTCTTCCACATTTGGACAAAGCCAACGTTTGTGTACGCGAAAAATAAATTAAAGACTTTAATGTCTTTTTAATTAAATCAATACAAGAGTACACAAGTTTTTTCATACATAAGAAAATGGTAAGTAATCATAGAATAGTTAAACATCTGTTTTTTCTTAGCACGCATTCGTGCAGAAGATATACTACGTCATGGACGTAAGCGTATTTATTTTAAGGGAGGGGAACAACACAGTAAATAAATGCAAAATACTGACAACTTTTTAATGATAATAAAAGTATGGAGATTGACAGATATTATTAAGGTGAGCATAATCTTACCCGTTTTGGTAATTGTTTCCGTTAGGAGACAACTGCTAAAACACCCAAAAATATTGGGAGAGGTATCAAACAATGCGTCTTGACTTCGGTATCAACAATCCGAAAGCGGATATTAAATTTGTTGTTTCAGTGACAGTGTAACTCTGTCCAATCTGTCATCCTTTTGCTCTCCTATTTTAGTTGTGCTTGTAACTGGTTCATTGGTTTCAGGGATGGTTTGATTTTTTTAAAGGCCTAGTAGGAACTATGACCTGAAATAACTTTTGTTCTTGACACTTTTCCCCCATTCTTCCGCTCATAAAATGGCTATCGATCCATATTTTTTGTAATTAAGGTAATTTAGAGTTATCGGTATTCTGAATTTGGTTCGAGTTTTAAGAGGTAAGTGGCCGATTCTAAAAATACACCGTCCGGGTCAATCTACAGGCCCATAAAAATACAGATAGATTGGAAGGCGTGATACAGGAATGACAGAGTTTGGCCAGTTATTTTGGTGCATAGACTGCGCTGTCGTCAATACAAAACTTTGACCTGTAGGTTAGAATCCCATCTGAGAAAATGTATGGCGCTAGAAGGGTATATCGCATGTTTTAATTTTTTGAGATATTGCTCGATGGCATTGTGTTCATTATTAACTTATTTTAGTTAAGTGATTGGATTTGCTTATTCAAAATGTTTTAATTTCTGAATGTGAAGTAAATTAGTAAAGAAATCTTCAATACACTAAGAGAGAAATATATTTTTTTTATACAAAACTCTGAGTCCAATAGAGATAGAAGAAAATTAACCTTCGAAAATGCTTGTATAGTTTTTTTTTTTGTAAAAGCGATAGTTCTCGGGCTAGCGTCACTATCTGTGCAGAGTAAAAAAGTATGGAAACAGCTTGATTTTTGTAGTGTCAAAAACCATTTTTTTATCTTTATAATTTAATTTGGCGGATTTCAGTACAGATTTTTTTTAACAGAACTAACTTTATATATTAAACGTGACTCATTTTAAGATAAAATTTGAATGAAAAAAGTAAATCTAAAATAAAGAATCATCTTCTCAATTATATTGATATAGTCTAATAATTGAAGTTTGCCTTCATATCGTCCAAGTTGATGCGATTCTATTTTATGTAGTCGGTCTTAGAAAAATTATTCTGAGTAACTGGAACTAACATTCATAGGCACCTAACGTTCTACTAAAATCCGCAAAAGAAATTGATCTGTCCATGGAAGAGATTTTTTGACTCCTTACAAATAAAAATAAACTAGAAAATTCAACTTGTTGGTATACTTTTTATGACTATCCCACTGCGGGTTAGGGAGCACAAAGGTAATGGCGTGCAACTCGATGGTTGATCTACGGATATGGTGCCTCTAACCTCTCATTACCCATATTCTCTTTCCTCATGGAAGGAGGAATGACATGACCTATAAGGTTGCACTGGTCATGGGGAATGTAATGCAACGGAGTACTGGAGTGTACGGGGTTCATAGCCGGCAAAGGACCGTCACTTTTGACAAAAATTCGGAGAGTGTTTTTGTTCCTATTTAAACAAACAAACAAACAGGAAAACATGTCTAGCTCGACATGAAACGTAAATTTATAGACCCCTCTTTTTTCCACCTCCCAGCGCCCTTGCAAATGTTTCATTTGTATTTGCTTGTATTCGCTTGTATTCATACATACTTACACATGTTTGTACATTTGTGGGCATTTGCCAAGGGCTCTTGTAAATTCGCTATAAATGTAAGTTTATGAGAGTTTGCGAGCAAATGTGTATGTAAATGATCAGTAAATCCAGTTTCCACTCTAGAACTATTTTCTATGGCCGGCATATGCATACTGTGCAGACTTTTTATGTTTTCAGAAACCGGTTTTACGCCTTTTACTGAAGTACAAGGTGGCGCAAAAGTAATCCTCCTATCAGAAAATACTATAAATTTTGCGATTGGCCCCTAAAGTCAGTTCTGTTTTGACATTTGTGTAGTAAACACATGCGAAATACACGTTAATAAACAATGTTACGCTACACTGCTCCAGAACGCGGAATATTGCTGACTATTTATTTGACCAATAATCGGTCGGGGCCAAACGGTTACTGTGAATGGTGAGCGCTACAGAGCAATGAACAACGAGTTCTTTTTGCCGCAACTTGAGGAATTGGGATTGGAAAACATGTGGTTCCAACAAGACGGTGCAACAGCACACACTGCACGTGCCACAACCGATATGCTGAACATCGGAAGCTTACTTTTGCGCCACCTTGTAGATAACTTGCAAAGATTGTTTTATCTGCATAAAAACAGAGCTTGGCAATATCGTACTTATTTTAAAACTGCGATTACTTCAATTAGGGATATGTTAGTAATCCATTAAACAACTTGAACTCGAAAAAGTATTAATTAATTTAACACTTAAAACCAATAAACTTTAACATGATTATTGAAAACTCGGAGTGCAGAGGAAAAGCATCCACGGATGTCGCTTATTTATTTATTAGAGTTATTTAAGTTAATTTTGTTTATGCTATTTTATCATTTGTGCTGTTAATAAATATCACATAATAAAAACTAGTTTAAAATAATGATGGGGATATGGCAAAACTTAAAAATAGTTCACGAAAATTTGATATTATTGATTTATAAAAATTTTATAAATGTTCAATTCTACGGCTGTTGTAACGTTGCAAGTGCTTATAAGGTTGTCAGCTGCAATCCAAGTCATGATTAAAGGTTTGGTTTCCTCGGAAAGCGGTGCCGCAATGTAACGTTCGCTATATAGCGGCCGCTATGCTTACCGTCATTAGCGGCACCGCTTTCTTGTAAAGTTCGATGAGCGTTGCGGTCAATTTGGCTGATTTTGTTTTCACTATTTTGATGCCTCTTTTTTAGTTTTTTATTTTTTTTATTTCTAATATTTTTTCATCAAAACAACAGCAATGTCTCAACTGTTGTTTTTTGTAAAAATATTTGAAATATTTGATTGAATTCTCACTGTTTTGAATATGACGGTGGAAAAAAAAGTTGACGAAAAATTCGCCAGCCATGACGGCCGTAATATTTTATGCTTGCCGCTATATTACGTTACGGTGAACTTCACCGTCTTCTTAGTTTAACCGTAAATACTTTTACATTGCAATGTTTTTGACAACCTACTCTACCGCCATGTGACGGCCGCTATATAGCGGCACCGCTTTCGAGGAAACCATGCAGTCCCACAACAGCCGGTTCTATCGTACCGGAATGATCCGGATTTTTCTACCCGGCCAAGAGCTGTTATTTCGCAAGGTCATTGATTTAGCCTTAGGCCGCTTTATTCCTGCTGGTAGAATACCAGAAATACGTCAGAATTTTCCTGCAGAAGCTGCGGCGATGGCAAGAGAACGTGACCAAGTGAGACTCATCAATCCCGCAGATCCCAGAATCAAAGATCTCAATGAGGAAATTCGTAGGACAGTCAACGAACACAAGCTGACCAAGTGAAAACAACACCTTGAGGCATGCAACCTCTCCGGCGGATTCGGCAAATTATGGTCGACTGTCAAGGCCCTATCCAATCCGACCAAACACAATCACAAGGTCGCCATTGCATTCGGCGACAGCGTCAAATCGGACGCCAGGAAATGCGCGAGCTCCTTTTGCCGGCTGTTTATAATGCATCCACCTGCGGATAGGACTAAGAGAAGAGTCTTCCGACGTGCGCACAAACACAAGCACTCCACTGCGCCTATTGCCGTCTCAGTCGCAGAGGTCAAAGAAGCCATAATGAAGGCCAAACCCTCAAAATCCATCGGACCCGACGGAATCACCATGAAGATGATCAAACACCTAGGCCACGAGGGACAGAGTTATTTAGCGGCTCTTTTTAACCTCTCTCTAACTACTTTCGTCATACCTGAGATATGGAAACAGGCGATTGTAGTTCCCCTACCGAAACCAGGGAAGCCGGCGAACCAAGGAGATTCTTATCGTCCGATATCCCTCCTTTCGCCGCAGATGGGGCAAGAGTTAAATGTCAACGTAGACGGAGTACCTCTACCTACTGTCAACCACCCGAAAATCTTGGGTGTGACGTTTGACAAAGGCCTCACCTTCGCTGGTCATGCCACCGCAATAGCTTCAAAGGTACAGAGCCGCAATAAGATCCTCAAGTCACTGGCCGGCAGTACTTGCGGGGACAGATAAAGAAACATTGCTTGCTACATATAAGGTCGCCCAACCTTGCTGACACCAATTGGAGGAAATTGCAAGTCTGCCAAAACGCAGAACTGCTACGGGATGTCTGCCTATGTCATCTGAGTCCCACCTCCATCAAGAGGCAAAATTGCTCAATGTTCAAGAGCACGCGGAACTCTTAAGTAGACAGTTCCTTCTGAGCTGTCATAAACCCAGTCATCCAAATCGACATCTGTTGGATGTAGCCCCGCCCCCCAGAGACGTAAGGGGACATCTTCGTAAGCACTACGATGAGATCCGGCACCACATATCTTTGCCGTTTGATCTGCGGAACCATAGGTGGGCTCTAAATGACCTCCACACTGAGTCGGTAGATAGATCCCTCAGATCTCGGCCTATGAATCCCGTTATCAGTACTCAGCCACCTGAATTGGCTGAAGAGGAGCGTGTACTTCCGAGGGAGACTAGAGTCATGCTAGCACAACTTCGCTCTGGATATTGTAATAGGTTAAACTCTTACTTATCCAGGCTGGACCCCAACATACCAAACACACCAAACACATGCCCTGCATGTGGTATGTCCCCTCATGATACCAAACATCTCTTCTCCTGTTCAGTCGAACCTACTCTTCTAGCACCTACAGCACTCTGGTCCAACCCTGTGGAAACTGCGCGTTTCCTCGGACTTCCGTTAGAAGAGCCTGATGACAATTTAGAGTGATCGAGCCCATTGGGCAGGGCGAAGCACTGTTAACAACAACAACAACAGGAAATCATGCCTTAAAAAAGCACTGGCACGTTAATCGTCCATGTACACTTTATTGTACACAACTTAAATGCGCCTTAAAAATGCATACATAAAATAGAGTAATTTTAATTTTTTTTTAATTTAAGGGATTAGCCAACCACCATTATTTTAACCTAGTTTTACTATGTGATATTATTAACAACTACAGGAGAATCGATTTCCTAAAAATTTTCCTAATTGTCTCAACTTTGCACAAAAAAAAAACATTGTTATAAATAATAAAAAATTCCAAAACGTGCCGTACAGTTATGCACTTAATCTCAAAATCTTCCACAGCTAAATTTTTTTTTTAAATTGCTTGAATATTACTAAGAATATTGAAACTTAATTTTTAAAATTTTTCTCATTGTGCGCCGTTGCCCGCTATGTTCCACGCTTGTTACCACTTGGTTGATTGACCTGAATAAATCACAAGGTTAACAAAATACATACATAGATAACTTTCAACTGTTTGTCTAGATATGAAATTTTAGCAGACAGTGCAGTCCTTACCTAAATATATTACTCCTACGCCTCGGCAAACCATTACTTATTAACGCCAATAGTAACTTGTACGTGAGTCTCTTGCAATCTATTTCAAGGCATATTTGAAGAATAATTTTTCCAAAGTTTTTTTTTTAGAATTCGGTTGGACGTTATTTAAAACAGCGTAAGAACCTGATTAGGTTCGTAGTAGATTTACTACGTTTTTCTAAAAATTAAGAAATATTCTACAACATTACGTTTAACTCACCATCTACGAAAAATCTATTTGGTCCTTTACTCAAGTCCTTTCTGTTAAGTTAGGTGTCCTGCTCTCGAAAAAACGAAAGTTTTCTTTGCAATTTCCGGTTTTCACAAAAGTGTACGCATCGACTTCGAGTTAAATAAGTTTTTCTGAAAACGCCCTACTTCAGAATTTAGTTGCATAATGCCGTATCTCAGAATGAGTATAAGAAACGTGTTATCTAAACGAAATTTCAATATATATGTATTTAGCTGATATTGAGCTGAGGGCGTTGTTGAAAAAAATTCTGAGATAAAGCTTTCATCAATCATATTCGGAAATAGAGCGTTTTTGAAAATATTCGAAATAAGGCCGTTTTCAAAAATATTTGGAAATATTGTGATGTACTGCTCCGTCGTCGATATACAGTTTAAGTTTTTGCTTAAAAACTCGATGAAGTTGTTGGCCGTTCTTTGAAAAAAAAAAAAATACCTTTATACATCTACTACGACTTTCATATTTTTTGCTACGAATATTCTAACAATGGTGACAAATGTGTATATATGTATACGCTACATATAGATTTATTACAAAGCTGATATTTGATTTTTTAAGTTGCGAGTACAAAGCGCAGTCTATTGACTGACGGCATCGAGGCAGCAGACATTAGCTCCAATACTAGATTTCTATAAGCATTTTATTGGTTTGGTTTGTGTTCTTTTTGTAGGTACGATAACACATTTATTACATGCACTCATACACACATACAAATGCAACAATTATCTCAACCAATTAATTAGCCTTTAACTATTACATTTCTAATCAATCTGAACTTGCAGAACTCTCCTATCGTTACTCGTCGTGCTGCGCAAAAAGCTAAAATTCAAACTCGTGCAATGGTCAAATCTACAGTCGCAACTAATAAGCCAAGCGCTGCGCTACTTGAGGCTAAACGTAAAGCAAAATTACTTAAAATGGAAGAACAAAACCAACAAGAACAAGTTGTTAAAGATATATTTCAAAATGTAAGTTGACATCCATATAAGTTTTCCTTAACTAAAATCTACAGACGTAGTATATGTATGGTTTGTATTATTTTATCAGGCGGTCATTGCGCAAACAATGATTCAAAAACCTACTGGTATTGTATATGATGAATCTATGTCGCAGCATCGTTGCCTGTGGGATGAAAACCATCCAGAGCGGCCGGAACGTTACATTCGCGTGTTGGAGAGGTGAGTAATGCAGATCGAAAAGAAAGACAAAAAAAAATGTTAGTAGCCGACGTGGTTCGTTTATAAATAATAGCAAAGGTACATAACTGACCTTAAACTACTTAGTATTGCCAAAGTTCTGTTACAACATTTTCAAAGCAGCAGACTTTGACATTTTAAATTTTATGCTCCCCATATTCCACATTTTAAATTAATGTTCTATGCCAATATGTATTCAAATTAATTCGCCTGGGTCAGATATTCACGTCGGTAAAAAACTCGGTATATCCAAGAGCGTACTATCGATCGATTCTTAGAAACTTCTGAAGTTAAGGACGGAGCAAGAAGTAGGCATCCGCGAAATCCTTTAAGAAAACAAAAAATAGTGACCAGAGAGCTGGGTATGTACTTCAGATCAATGTGTTGATCCGTGCTGATCCGTGATGACCTCCACATGAAGGCTTTTAGAAGCACCACTGGTAATATCTTAACTCCGCGGTTAAAAAAATAAGACTAGAAAGACGTAAGAAGCTTTTGCATCCTTCCTACAGTTAAGAAAAATTTAAACGTGGAGACATTTTTTAATAACAAACTGATAAGGTGTATGCTAAGACGTCCGAAGAAGGAAAAAATATTGTACCAAGGGTTCAGCGAGGTCGTCATCTTGTATACGTCATGGTTTGGTGAGGAGTGTCTCATAAAGGCGTAACTTCCTTGTATTCTTGCGAAAATGGCGTGAGAATTGGAGCAAAAGTCTATGAAAAAGACGTCTCGGAAGGCATGGTGAAAAATTTGACAACACTCTTTAATGGAGAGCAATGGGGTTTTCAGCAAGGCTGCACCTGCGCATAAAGCTAAAACAACAAAAGAATGGTTGCGGCGTAATATTCCTGCTTTCATTTTTAATGAAGATCGGCCGTCGACTATAAACTATGGTTGGAATTAGAGCACATGGCTTGCAAAGTTCGCCACCGAAATTTGGAGAGTCTTAAGCAAGCAAAAGGCGATAATTTTGAATAATTTTACCTGTAATAAATAACATTAACATTTAGTCAATAAAAAAACTGCGATTATGTCTAAAAACCGGTTCATTAATTTTCTAAATTATTTTTAAATTGTGTTATGGCCGGACCAAGTACAAAAATAAGTTACTTCTCGCCTCTACCCCAACAAATTTTCGTTCGGTTCTATCCAGCGATTTAGGCTGCAAGTACAAACATACATACTTCCACAAATAGCAGGGATGTGGGTTTTCAGAAAAATTTAGTGACAAGTGCCGAAAAAATAACAGACAAAACAGCACGTACTTAAACAATTCTCTATCTCATTTCAGATGTAAAGAACTAAAGCTTATTGATCAATGCAAAATAATTCCATCTCGTCGTGCTACAAAAGATGAAATACTTCTTTTGCATAGCAATGAACATTATGAGCTTCTACAACAGACTTCAGGCGTGCAAGATGCAGTCGAAATGGAAGATTTGAGTTCAAAATTTGATTCAATTTACATACATCCGGTTTGTATAGCATTGAGTTGCAGTTTTTTTCTATAAAATTACCATTTTTAATTACCTTTATATGCTTCAGTCCACATTTGAGTTATCTCTACTGGCGACCGGTTCAACTATAGACTTAATTGAGAATATAATAAATGGCAGCATACAGAATGGTATGGCAATTATACGACCACCAGGTCATCATGCAATGAAGGCTGAATTCAATGGGTAGATTTCAATTGACTTTCTTATAGTATTTAATGTAGTTTCGAAAGTATTGAAAGCTGTGATTCTGAATGTATGTATATGTGTGTGTATATTCCTCAGTTACTGTTTCTTTAACAATGTGGCCATAGCAGCACAATACGCTTTGGACATTTTGAAGTTAAGCAAGATAATGATTGTCGATTGGGATATACATCATGGACAGGGTACGCAACGTTTTTTCTACAATGACCCAAGGTGATTTAGTTGCCTATGAATTTATACATTACTTTATGTATAATTCTTCTTTGTTCACTCGTCTCTTTAGAGTTCTTTATTTTTCCATACATCGTTTTGAGCATGGCACATTTTGGCCAAATCTTAAGGAGTCTGATTTTGATGCTATTGGCTATGGCAATGGCATGGGTTATAATTTTAATGTACCATTGAATAAAACTAAAATGGGGAATGGCGATTATATGGCAATCTTTCAACAATTGCTTATACCAGTTGCAGTTGAATATCAACCTGAATTGATTATTATATCGGCTGGTTATGATGCAGCATTAGGTTGCCCAGAAGGCGAAATGGAAGTTACACCTGCATTTTATCCACATTTATTAAGTTCGTTAATGAAATTGTCACAGTCACGTGTGGCTGTAGTTCTGGAAGGTGGTTACTGTCTTGATTCACTAGCAGAGGGTGCAGCATTAACACTACGCACGTTGTTGGGCGGTACATGTCCAAGGCTAGTAGAAAAACTCGAACCACCTAGTGAAGTTGTACAAGATACAATACTCAATTGCATTTATGCACATCGTTCATATTGGCGTTGCTTGCAAATTCAACCCATATATACCATGGAGGAATTGAATAATGTTAATCCACAGCCAAAGTTGCATAAAGTTAGTCGTCTATTTATTGGCGGTCAACCCCCGCCTGAACGTTTTCCTACAAGAGACACTTATCCCGTTATAGCACCAGAAATTGTGGCACAGAATGAGAAACGTTTGAAGTATTTAAAAAGTGGTACATATAGACCTTTTTTTATCAACCATTCATATTATTTCTATGTCAAATCTATCAATAATTAAACATTGCTTTCACCATATTAGGCTTTTCTTCTCAGAATAAAAGCTGAGAATTGTTTGGAATGCTCTGCATTAAACTTTCACTCACACTTGCTTGATTTATCCGGAAAATTTAAATATACTCAACTCAATTTCAAAAACTAAAATATAAATGGAAAGTTTATAAACCCCTTTATACAATCAAACAATGCTGGTTTTTAAGTTTTATAGATCGTAAACCCCAACATCATAGTTAAAGCTGAATGTTAGAAAATGTTCATTGAGGTTGGGTATAGAAAACAAGTAGCATAAAAATAACTTATGGTTTCTCAAATTTAAAAACGGAGTTTTTGTATAATCTTGCTTACAGCAGAAGTAAAAAATCGATTATACCAACTATTGCTGGATTTGACATGGAATATCCCATATACAATTTTTTTTAACTTTAATTTCATTCATTTAGAAACCGACTTGCTATCACCACAAATACGGGTTTGCTATGTATATGATGATCTTATGCTGCTGCATAGTAATACCTTTGAAGAGGGTCATCCCGAGCAACCCGAACGTATTAAACGTATATATGAAATGCATAAAGACTATCTACTTATTGAACGTATGAAACATTTGCCAACACGTGCAGCTACAACCGATGAAATTTGTTTAGCTCATACTCGTGCACATGTAAATTTTATAAGACGCATAAGCGATAAAGACGAACTTCAAGGAATGGGGGAAAAATATAATTCGGTTTATTTTCATCCAAAAACGTTTGATTGCGCTACATTAGCGGCGGGTTCGGTATTACAAGTGGTTGATAAAGTATTGAAAGGTGAAGCGCGTAGTGGTGTGTGTATTGTTCGGCCGCCTGGGCATCATGCCGAAGCGGATGTGCCACATGGTTTTTGTATATTTAATAATGTTGCTATAGCTGCACAATATGCTATTCGGGATCATGGTGTAAAGAGGTGAGTATGAAATAATCAGCCCAATTGTAAACAATTCACCGGTAGCTTTTCTCACTTTTATATAATCTTTTGAAATTTATGAAAGTGAGAAAAAACTTCCTCAATTATCAATTTATGTTCGATACTATAATGTTTCGTTAAATACATACATTTTTTGATATATTACTAACATTTATTTTCTTATGCATTTTAGGGTTTTAATTATTGACTGGGACGTGCATCATGGAAATGGTACGCAGCATATATTTGAATCACAATCGAATGTACTCTATATTAGTATACATCGTTATGACAATGGAACATTCTTTCCCAAGAGTAAAGATGCTGATTACAATGTAGTTGGCAAAGGCATAGGTGTTGGTTTTAATGTAAACATACCATGGAATAAGGTAAGTTGAAATTTGAGTAAAGTTCGTAACAGAAATTAAAAAAAAAATTTTTTCCATTCAAAACAAAAATATACATATGAACGAATGTAGAAAGGCATGGGTGATATGGAATATGCAATGGCTTTTCAACAACTCGTTATGCCAATAGCATATGAATTCGGTCCGGAATTAGTACTTGTATCAGCTGGTTTTGACGCTGCAATCGGTGATCCGCTGGGTGGCTGCAAAGTGACACCAGAAGCATATGGCCTTTTTACACACTGGTTGTCGGCGTTAGCTGGCGGACGCATTATATTATGTTTAGAAGGCGGTTACAACGTTCACTCAATTTCTTATGCTATGACAATGTGTACCAAATCATTGTTAGGTGATCCTCTGCCACCGATACAAGTTAATGGCAATAATGCACGTGGCCTAAGTGCAGCATATACAAGTTGTGTGGAGACTATACAAAATTGTTTGAGTGTACAACAAAGTTATTGGAAAAGTTTGGTTTTCAATAAGTGTTTACCACAATTTGTGAGTGAAAATAATAATGAGGATTTTCTTTCTGCTACTATGAAAAATTTGGATATCACAACGGATGAGGTGGAAAACGTGCTAGGCTGTGAAAGTGTTGCCGATACAGAAATAGCATTGGAACCGAGCGGCAGTAAGCCGAAGGTAAAAGTTAAAACCCTAAACGAATTTATCACCGAAAATTTGGAGGTAAATTACAGACATAAAATGGCACTGTGTTTTCAAAAATCACAAAATAACCTTCATTTGTTTTTTACAATTTCATGACTGCGCATAAATGCAATGTAAAATTAAAAAAAAATAAACATAAATTCATCGTCAGGCTTTACAAAATAATGAAATGTTCGCCGTTGTTCCATTAAAAACATGTCCGCATTTAAAGCAATTGCGTCTTGAGGAGGCGCCAAAAAGTAAGCAGCCTGTTTCTCATTTTATTTGAAAACAATAATTTCAATGTCGTGTTTATATAGAACTTGCATGTAGGTTGGTTATTAAATTTATTCTCTTATTTATTGTTTAATTGGTTTGCTTATAAATTTGCTTTCGCGTTTCTTCCATTTGCTATACGCGCTGGCGTTAAATTAGGGATCTTTATATCAGTTTTGTGTTTGTGTGTAATATTTTTGAAAATGTTTTTGTTTTTTTCTGAGTAGATCTCTCTGCCTTAGCTAACGTTTGTTGTTGTTGTTGTTCTTCAAAAGAACGAGCTAAGATGATTTTCCACTAAAATTTCTATATAATATTTTATTTAGTATTTGTTCATATAATCATTCATATATTTTTCCCGTTTTGTGTGCCATTCATATATTTTTCCTTATTTGTTGCCATACTTTAATGCATGGAATTCTATGTATTTATGTTTCAAATATCGCACGTTTTATTGTCAGCAGAAATAACTCAAAAGTTGAATTTTTTAGGAAAATACAATCAAGTTTTATTTTTTCATGCATTACATTTTTTAATGAGATTCAACGAAATCTATGGCAGCCATGTTCGTATATTTGCTCATTCTACAATTTTGAGCGCAATCTCATCATGAAATTTCGAAATACGAAACTTTTGAGTTAGATCTGTTTACAATAAAACGTGCGTTAAATGCATGTTTAAATTGAGAACTTGTAAATACCTATGTATATAATTTATGTCATAGATATAATTTATGTTCTAAAATTATGATATGAAAAACAGTATGAAGAGAAATTTTAAAACTTACATAAATTTCGGAAAACCCAAAATGAAAACGAAATTTTATCATCTCAAGAACTCAACTATGCTTGATAATACCAGAACATGCTCAACAACTTTGTAGATATATTTATTTTTATAAAAATGTACATATATAGCTTGGAAAAAGTGGCCGGTGTCACGCCTCGAAGCGATAAAAAACTCCCAATACGTGGTATCTCTGAATTTTGTTGGTACAGATTAGAGATAATAATATTTTATTACATATTCGGGCATGTGCACTTTCGAGTGAAATTGTGTGTTGCGCATATATTAATTTATCAGTTAAAACTAGCAAATCCTCGTCAAGGTTAAATGCAGCACATGCCTGATTAAGGCTGATTGAAGTGTTTGTGTGTAGTTTTATAAAACCTTTTGGTATGCCTTTTAAATATAATTTGAAAAATTTGTGTGGTTTGCAAATATTTCCTTTTTTGTGCATCTAGCCAACACATATTGCTTACTTTTTAAAAATCTCGTATCTAACTAATTACTAATAATTGTTTCTTGCTTTTCCACTTTACAACCCACAGCCATAGACAGCAGCGCTCCATGTGCAGAATGCTCATCAAAGGCCGAAAATTGGATGTGTCTGAGTTGCTATAAAATACTTTGCGGGCGTTACGTTATGGAGCATATGCTTTCACACAGCATTGAAACAACACATCCGTTAGCGCTTAGCTTTTGTGATTTGTCCGTATGGTGTTATCCTTGTGAGGCTTATATCGATAATAGTAAATTGTATATATATAAAAATTTGTTACATCGACATAAATTCGGCGAAGATCTGGTTTGGTCATACACAGATAAGAGTAATAACAATCATAATGATGATGATGACGATAATGATGATACAAATATTGTTGGACATGAATTTTGTTTGCAACTGGAACAAACTAACTGACATTATCTGTTATTGGCGCTTACGTCAATACAACATTATTTATGTACATCATTTCCACCGCTAAGACATATTTTCAATTTCGCAGCTCAGTACCTTTGGCCTTTGATATATCAACTATATATAAAACTGTTGTATTACTTTATATCAAGTTGATAATCTATCTCATAATTATATTTACATATAAGAAGCAGGACTTTATTGATTTTAATTTTGTAATTTTAGCTTAAAATTATAAAAATATTTCGTATGTATATAATCAAATACTTAAACCAAACATACATTAAATCAAATTATTAAAAGGAAAAAAATTTAATCAAATAAAAAATTGTGTGTACTGCGGCCTGACTTATCTACATGACACGTTTAACATATAAATACAAAAGCAAAGAATGGGATTATCTATTTTAAAAATAAAATAAAAACTGTTGTTAAAGGTATTACGGAAACTTTGGCATTTGCCGCCTCAATTGCATTGTTAGTTCATCTTAATTGCAGAATGTAGTACTGAAAAAATACAGCCTTCTTTCTAAACAAAAAGTGAAACTGCCATCTTCACTTTCTTTTCAGTTTAGGAAAAAGAGCGATCTTCTTCTGCAATACAAGTAAAGGCAATACAATAACTGTTAACATATACATAAATATACTTAACAAATCTTTAATGAAATAAAATGTACGTATTTTTAATTTATATTTGACCTAAGCAACTAAAATGACTGTTTTACAATTTTAAAAAATTATCAATTAAAATTAAAAACAAGAAATATTTGTATTTTAATATAAAATTTCGTTTTTAGATTGTTAAATATTCCTTCCCAAAAACTACCACGCTTGTCAGAGAGACTCTAGACTCTTTCCGACTGGCGCAAACTCTTAATTGAAAATGTGGTCAGAAAGACAACATGGTGCTTTGTGCTGTAACAATCTCCGGGAGTTAACGTTTTTGTAGCACTGTTGTTGATGTTAACAGTGCTTCGCCCTGCCCAATGGTCTCGATCACTCTAAATTGTCATCAGGCTCTTCTAACGGAAGTCCGAAGAAACGCGCAGTTTCCACAGGGTTGAACCAGAGTGATGTAGGTGTTAGAAGAGTGGGTTCGACTGAACAGGAGAATAGATGTTTGGTATCATGACGGGACATACCCATACAGGACATGTGTCTCTGGGGGGCGGTGCTACATCCAAAAGATGTCGATTTGGATGACGAGGCTTATGACAGTTCAGAAGGAACTATCTACTCAAGAGTTCCGCGTCCTCTGGAACATTGAGCAGTTTTGCCTCTTGATGAAGGTGGGACTCAGATGACATAAGCAGACATCCCGTAGCAGTTCTGATGGCGGCGTTTTGGCAGACTTGCGATTTCCTCCAGTTGGTGTCAGCAAGGTTGGGCGACCTTATATGTAGCAAGCAATGTTTCTTTATCTGTCCCCCCAAGTACTGCCGGCCAGTGACCTGAGGATCTGATTGCGGTTCTGTACCTTTGAGGCTATTGCGGTGGCATGACCAGCGAAGGTGAGGCTGTTGTCAAATGTCACACCCAAGATCTTCGGGTGGTTGACAGTAGGTGGAGGTACTCCTTCCTCTTGCCCCATCTGCGCATTCCATGTAGTAAACAGGGTCGCCGTAGATTTAGTCGGAGACAGGGTCAGATTACGCTCGGTGAAGAAGCTGGAAAGGTCATGGAGGTAACTGTTGATTCTTATACAGAGTTCATCAATGGAGGGACCCTTGCCCGAGGCCATTATCGTGCAGTCGTCAGCGTAGGAAACAATGGAGACTCCCTCTGGTGGGGGGGGAAGTCTCGAAATATAGAAATTAAACAAGAGGGGAGAGAGAACACCACCTTGCGGCACCCCTTGTTTTATTCTTCGTGGTCAAGATTTCTTGTTCCTAAATTTGACTGTTGCCTGTCGGCCATTGAGGTAATTAGCGGTCCACCTCTTAAGGCCGGCAGGGAGCGGTGTCTCATCCAGATCTCGAAGGAGTGTGGCGTGATTGACCGTGTCAAATGCATTTGACAAGTCAAGTGCCACGAGAACCGTTCTATGGTTTAGTGGATGTTGAGTCAAACCGTTGTTAATCTGCGTTGTAATGGCGTTCAAAGCGGATGTCGTGCTATGATTTTTGCGGAAACCATGTTGATGATCGGCCAATTTTAGATTTGTAACGAAGTAAGGAAGCAGAATGGACTCTAGTAATTTCACTACCGGCGAAAGGAGGGATATCGGACGATAAGACTCTCCTAGGTTCGCCGGATTCCCTGGTTTTAGTAGGGGAACTACAATCGCTTGTTTCCATATCTCAGGTATAACGAAGGTAGTTAGAGAGAGATTAAAGAGAGCCGCTAAATAACTCTGTCCTTCGTGGCCAAGGTGTTTGATCATCTTCATGGCGATTCCGTCGGGTCCGATGGATTTTGAGGGTTTGGCCTTCATTATGGGCGCAGTAGAGTGTTTGTGTTTGCGCGCACGTCGGAAGGCTCTTCTCGTAGTCCTATCCGCAGGTGGATGCATTATGAACAGCCGGCAAAAGGAGCTCGCGCATTTCCTGGCGTCCGATTTGACGCTGTCGCCGAAAGCAATGGCGACCTTGTCTTTGTGTTTGGTCGGATTGGATAGGGCCTTGACAGTCGACCATAATTTGCCGACTCCGCCTGAGAGGTTGCATGTCTCGAGGTGTTGTTTCCACTTGGTCAGCTTGTGTTCGTTGACGATCCTTCCAGCTAATCCGTTACAGTTCAGCTGCAAAAGCGTGTAGCAGGGGAGTCAAGGGACATGCTAGGTGTGAGGGACGGATGCGTTTACCTAGGTGGAGGTAGGCTAAGGCCTAGACTATGTCGCAGTCTAGAGTTGACAGCGCCATGGCCGATGTTGTCTGGTGTGGAAGGCGGCTGTGTACTGCAACAAGGGGGCTATCAACGAATCCGTCCAAAGGTTACCGTTTGCGAGCCCAGAGCACATAAGGGTGCGACACAGGCCAAGGCAATGGTTGCAATTGAACGATGTCGCAGGCGTATATAATCTTTGCCGAAAAACGGTGCACTTAGTGAAAGGTACGAGGAGGTGGTGGTCCTGGCCCACGTGCAGGCTGGAAGCAGGGTGGGAGGGGAATTAGGGGCAGAGAAAGAGGGGACTGACGCTCGGCGATGCTCATATCTGGTCTATTCCGGAGGGGATAGGAGTGTTGAGGGGACGTTTGAGATGGAGACGCTGGTGTGCGTGAGCGACAGTCGGGAGTAGGTGAGGCGGGCATGGCAGCAGTGCTGCCAGTCGTGTAGATTGAGCCACTATTGGAAGTAGGTAGAAGCGGTAAGGGAGTGCCTGAGCGGCGACTACCGCGGGACGCCCTTGGGCGTGTACAGCATGGTGCCTCAAAAGTACTAAAGAAAGTACGGGGTCTGTGGATGGCAGGGTTAAGCCCTGAGCATCAAGATTTATGTAGCCATCTCTTACACTTGGCGCATTGTACCGAATGCGACCGTTTAATATAAATTTTCTTCCAGCAAACGCAGCAGATCCAATCTCTTGGTCCAGGGTTGTGTTCGACTCCAGCCCGTAACAAGAGACAATGGAGCAACCCAGCTGCCAGGGGTTGCTCCGAGGATGACAATTTAAGGGTGGGATGGGACAGATTGGGCAGGGTTACACTGAAATAACAGCCCTTGGCCAGGTAAAAAAACCCGGGCCATTCCGGTGCGATAGGACCGGCTGTTGTGGGAATGTCTTTGTGGCTATCCTTCGTCTTACTTAGTCGGCGAATTTACGCACGGAATGGAACCTGACGAACCAAACAGAGTTATACTGATATTGCAAGTCCTTTGCGGGACTTTACTGTTTGGCGAAATTTTTTAGACAAATTAATCTCACAGAATTTATTCTGAACGCCATGAATAATATATACTACAAGCTCAGATTGATTAGTCTGCCGCGAAGACACCACACACAGACAGCACGTCTATAGAATGTGCATGTGAAGAGATACTTCATTGTTCGAGCTGAAAACAAATTTAGAGATCAGCCTATAAAAATGTGGACAAATGCTCTACTTTGAGCAGGCACTACTAAAATAACGGTAACAGGTTAGTTTTTACTACTACATAAAATTAAAGAATTTATTTTCAAACATTATCTATTTTTTTATTTTTTTGCTATTTACTAATGGGCCCCTTTTGATTCTTCTGCAGTTTCCCTCTTTTTATTTGGGCCTGCTCAACTTTCTTTGTTTTTCGCTTTCTTGAATTCGGTTGCTCTTGACTGCAATTAGGTTCCGACGAATCTGATTCTAATCCTGGCTCTGAATCTGATTCTTCATCCGATTCCGATTCATCATTCAAATCAGGTTCTTCATTTGGTTCTGATTCATCACTGCTTTGGGCCGACTGATCTTTGTTTTCATTACCATATTCATCTTCATACTCAATAGTTACAACTCCACGTTCGGGTTGCTTAGCATTTTTCCTTGAAACAAACTTTAATTGCGTTTTATCCTCTTTGATATCATTTTCCAATGCATAGCCGTCACCGAATTGGGTCAAGTCCAATATACTAAGACACGTGGGTCGACACCCAATGTTAGTTTTGCATATAATGCTAAGTGTCTGCTTTTCAACATCCACTTCCCACGCTTTCATTTCGCCGGAGCTGCAAGTGAAATGTTAAAGGTAGGTATCTACTATACTTATATATGTATATACAATTTTTTGATATCAGGTACCATGATGCTTTTGGGTAGGTACAAACCAGACCAATTTGGCAATTGCTGGACTTATGCTAATTTTTGTGAGTTGGCGAAATAGTGCTAGCAAAACGGCACTTCAGAATTAGAATTTTTACAATACACAATTGGAACTGAGCTTAAAAGCTGAATTCACATCATTGGAATATAATCTGGCATATGAGGATCTAATACGTCAAAGAAATCGTACCTATAAAAAAATAATAGCTTCACAGTATGTCCCTATGATCTGAATAAACTATCGCTTTAAGATCTGGAAGCCATTTTTCGTCGGTCTTACGAAGAGTCAAGCTATTCACATGCGACTACCAAAATAAAAACTTTGTACTTCTTTGTTCAGTCCAAATGCGTCACTATCCTGTAATTTTTGTTGGTCGGGTTATTCCGGTAAGTATGCCGGGATATCATGCAGGGCTACTTACCTTGAAATTGTAACCAGTTTATCTCTATGGTAGGCCATAACTTTTACTCGTGCAGTATGCGCCTCCACTATATGTTCCTAACAAGAAAACAAATTGGTTAACTAGTTACTTGGACCTATTTGTTATATATTACCTTCTGCTCAGTTTCGACTGCATTGAGCCACATTATTTTACCATTATCCAAGCCAACCAAACAAATAGTATCTGCGACCCAACAAACACATATAGGTTTTTCAGTTGTCTTCTGTGTGCATAAAACATCTGCCGATTTGATTGACCAAATTTCAGCAGTACGTGGACCACACAAAGTAAAATAATCACCTGTGGGTGACCAAGCTAAACAATCTGGCTGTGCACCCAAACTGCTGTGACTTTTTAAATTTGTTCTGTATGCAGCACGACCCTTTACTAAATTCCATGTGCATAAAACACGATCACCCCCAAGGGATAATGCTAGCTTACCACTTGGATGACAACTGATTTGATTGACTGCTGTTCCTTTGTGCGCTTTCCAATTACCTTCGGTTGCCCATGTGTTTAGACGTGTTGCAATCATGCGTCCATCGTCACCACCTGATAATAAATGTGAGCTATCGGGTGTAAATGCAAGTGTATTGACAGTGCCTTCGTGTGATAAAATGATCTAGCGTTGAGATGATCATAGAGAATAAGTGTGGTTGTTGAGTATAGAGTTAAAATGCACTTACATTAGATTGCTTGCGTGAACGCATATCATACAAGAAGATCCGATCATCTGTAGCACCAGTAGCAATAAAATGGTTATGTACGGCAACACACTTCATGGGACCAGCATGTGATTTGTCTGCAAATGATTGAGCAAAACTTGCCGGTTCCTTTGTGTTGAGTTTATAGCCAAGGAGAAACTCCTCGTAAGTTCCTACAATCACTTCCATACTTGTTTTTGTCCTAATCTTCCCACTGTTTGCTGGAGAGTCCTTTATTCTGTTTTTGTTTTTTGAACAGTAGACTTGCACGTGGGGAATGATTTGAGAAATGAAACGTACTAGAAATTGGGCAATTTGATTGATTTTGCTATTATCGCTATATCGATAGTTTCTTAACGGTCTATCGTTTTTTGCTTGACTTTGGGAATCTTGATAATAATGTGAAGCAAAGAAATAAACGCTCGTCTGGAGTAGCCAAAAAGGGCAGATGGCACCCATCCACATTAGGCGGCAGTGCTGCAAACCTTTTTTGGGGGTTATCCCAAGGATCGTACAAATCGATTATGCGTCACTAGGCTTTGGAGAAGGTGCGAATGCCGGATCCATATAAGGAAAAGGATTTGCAACATCGGCAAAGCTCCCTTAAAGCTTCGCGGAGTGTAATTACGTATCGACAGAAGCGTAGACACAACACAGTTATTAGACTAACAAAAGAACTTTTAAGTGCGGTAATTGTCTCCTTTAGGAGACAACTGCTAAAACACGTCCAAAAATATCGGGAGGGGTATCAAACAACGCGTTTTGACTTCGGTGCTCCCTTACTACACCGCAAACCTACGATTAGCCAAACATCAGCATGGATTCCGCAAAATGCATAGCACTACCACCGCGCTAAACGCCATCACCACACAGATAGGTGTCGGTCTCAACCAATCTCGCCCAAATGACAGGACCGTGCTAGTTGCGCTTGACTTGTCGAAAGCCTTTGACACTGTTAATCACGCGCAACTCATTAACGACCTGGAAGATTCGAACCTTCCCCCATGTCTAAAACGTTGGACCGCCAACTACCTGAGTGGCCGGCAGTCATCGGTGGAATTCAGAGGCGAAAGATCAAAACCAAGTATAATTAAGCAAGGGGTGCCACAGGGTGGTGTCCTATCCCCGCTTCTGTTTAATTATTACATATCGAGGCTCCCTTCCCCACCAGAAGGCGTCTCGATCGTCTCCCACGCCGATGACTGCACGATCCTGGCGACTGGACCCTCCGTCGATGAGCTCTGCTCGAGAATTAATTCTTACCTGCCAACCCTTTCCAGTTTCTTCGCTGCACGGAACCTGACATTGTCACCGACCAAATCCTCGGCCACCTTATTTACGACGTGGACAGCGCAGGCGAACATGGAATTAGACGTCTACGTCGACGGCATTAAGCCTCCGACTGTCACACACCCCAAAATCTTAGGGGTCACGTTTGATAACATGTTCAAATACGGTGCTCATGTAGCCGCGATTGCCACCAAAGTACAAAGCCGTAACAAAATCCTCAAGTCACTAGCTGGCAGTACTTGGGGTAAAGCCAAAGAAACGTTACTGGCAACGTACAAGGCAATCGGCGAGCCGGTTCTGAGCTACGCGACGCCAATATGGTCGCCGGGATTAGCAGACACACATTGGAGGAGGTTGCAGGCCTGCCAAAACACCGCACTCAGAACTGCCACGGGGTGCCTCCTTATGTCTCCTGAGCACCACCTTCATAATGAGATGTTGACCAGACAATTTCTGTTCAACTCCTATAAACCGCAGCACCCGAACAGAAACCTGCTCAACGAAAATCCGCCTCCCAGGAGAATAAGGAGTCACCTCCGTAAGCATTATGACGAGATTCGGCATCACATTTTCTCGCCGTTTGATCCAAAGGTGCACCGGGGAGCCCTCAACCTCATCCACACGGAGTCGGTAAACTCCTTTGTCGGGTCACGCCCAGTGAATGCAGTCCTACAGGCACAAGCTCCACCTGTTGCCGACGAGGAACGCGAACTGCCCAGGGAGACAAGAGTCACGCTGGCCCAACTTCGTTCTGGATACTCTAACAGACTAAACTCTTACCTATCCAGACTGAACCCTGACATGCCAAATGTCTGCCCGGAATGCGGCGTGTCTCCTCACGATACTAACCATCTGTTCATCTGCTCAACTGAGCCCACTCTTCTAACACCAATTTCACTCTGGTCCACCCCTGTTGAAGCCGCGAGGTTTCTTGGACTTCCGTTAGAAGAGCCTGATGACAATGTTGGATGGGGGGTGACATCCTAGGCAGGTTAAGTAGTCGCTACAACAACAACAACAACAACAACAACGACTTCGGTATCAACAATCCGAAGGCGGATTTCCAATTTTTTGTTTCAGTGAAAAGTTATTCGCAAAAACTCAAAAATGACCCAGGTCCGATCCCAAATAGATCTTGATCCAAGGTATCTATGTGCAGAACACCTTTCTGCGTAGGTGGCCTTCGGCCGCGCTTTATCAAAATAATCCACTTTTTGCACTTTTCGGTACACCCTAATCTGTGATTACAACAACCACATGAAAATTACAGAAAATTTTCACCTTTGATTGCAAATATCTCTTCACTGAAACAAAAACTCGACAATCCGCTTCCGAGGTCAAAACGCGTCTTTTGATACATTTCCCGATAATTTCGGACGCGTTTTAGCAGTTGTCTCCTAAAGGAAACAATTACCTTAAGTGCTTTGGAGAATAACCAATTCGAGATTACAGCTAAATCATTAAGTCATAAATCAATGATGCCATGAAGTGAATTCATATTCCCGATTTTGTGTAACTTCCTTTTTCCAAAACTACCTGTACAAAATAGCCGTTTTATCGTCCTGGATAAGGATGGACCATTAGCGACACTTTGGAGCTCAACTCTCGTTAGCACAATTTCGATCAATTGCAGAGGATAAACGCAACCCGCTTATTTCCATATCCATCTTCTGCGCCGCGGTATTCTGTTCAGAGAAGTTGGAACATTCGTGTAGAACTCGGTTTGGCCTCGAAATGTTCGGATAAGTATTTTCCCATCTCTATGGAGCTAGTGAAATTTTCGTAATCACTAAATTCGTTTGTAACGTTGATTGTGTGTTATTTGTAATTATTTTTCCTAGAGGTCTTTTTTGTCCACTCCATTTTGAAAACAAATTTAAAATTTTGAGAGAAAGGCCCTTTTTCTGTAGTTCTATTCGAAGGGCTGTTCTAGTCGAAAGCAAAAAGCGATTCTAATACACATAGGCACTCTGTAGTTCGTTCGAATTTACTTTAGAAGATATTTCATAATAGTAGGCATTGCTTCACAAATTTCAAACGCAAAGCAAAATATAAAAACACTTTGCATGAATCTAAAATGCAGTATTAGGCAGCGCAGTTTTACATGCGAAAGAGGGATAGATCAAATTTGAAGAGAGCAGAATGGAACTCGAACAACGAATGCGTTCTATTCGAAAATAAACAAATTTTGATTCGAATAGAACTACAGAGTGAGGGCCATAGTAAAACACCCAAATTCGTGAATATAAAGCAGCTATAACACCGTATCAGTTCATGCAGAATGTAAACTTCAGTTTAAATTGAAGCTTTTAGTTATAGTTTTTACTTTAAAGCAACTCTGAACGCGATTTCCTTCATTGCACTTTCTCCGAGTACCTTAATCCACTACCTTCCACTCCGATTCGCAAAAGAACATGCCAAACTAGTATGGGTAAACAATGGTGAGGGCCCTGTTCTTTTGAGCAAAAAAGGGCTAATATTAATAAAAAAAATCTCTTATATACAGTTAATGGCCAAAAAGAAGTGTGAATAATATTTGTATTTATTATACTTTCCCTTAAGATAAGATATGTGCGTTAAAGTGGTCTATCGAATTTAATGGGTAAACCGCGAATCCAAAAGAAGGTTTAGAAACAATAAATGTTTGTCCACTTACGAGTCAACTAGTATCGCTTCTACATTAAATAGTATGTTTGAATTACTCTCTCATATCAGAATGTTTCGTAACTTTAAATTAACAATTACTTACTTATTGTTGGCGACCATATGTTTAATATACACAGAAGCGAGTACGATTGTAGCAAACAATCAAAGGGGAGAGTTTATCAAATGCAATTTCTGCATACCTGATGGGCTAATCAAATCAAATGCAACGAAAGAAAATATCAGCCCTAACAGCTCATTGTGCAATAAATTCAAACAAATTGATGTTACCGATATGAACAATGGAGAGAGCATTCTACAACTTCAACATTCGAACATGGAGACTTTAAAGGATATGTTAACAAATTTTGATTCAACTGGGAGAGATAAGACCAACAGGAATAAAGTTATACTCAAAAATATGGATAATAAAAGTGAAAAATCTGCAGTGGATGTGTGTTTTAGTGTAATAACGCTTGCGATAACGTCTTATTTATTAAAATATTAGGAAAAGGCGGTTAATTGTTCTAAAATTATTCATTTGTTAATACCCGTTCTATTGTAGCGGTATTGACGACGTTAACAATTAATTTTCTGTCTAAACGATAATTTTAACGACATTTTCTTCAGTAAAAATTTGTACATATCGATTTTGTTAAATTATTATTATTATTATTATTTATTTAGACTTAAAATAAATTACAATACTAGCATATAAAGAAAAGAGCACTATTTTGTTAAATTATTGTGTTAGGAAAAAGTGGAGTATATACAAATAAAACAAGTAAGTAAAGCGCTGTCTTCGGCTGTGCCGAAGGCTTTATAACTTTCATGAATACGCATTACGGTTTTAAGTGTCCAATCCTTACTTACAATAAGTGAAAACTCTGCAAAATTTTGATGGTCTTACCCTGTTAATTTAAAGATACGTGTGTTGTATGGGGGTCGAATCTTGATGGTTTTCACTAAACACATTACATTGTAATAAGTAGTGTAGCTGCCTAATTTTGTGTTCCTCTTTATTAAATTGCATTTATCGGAACAATCGATTGTATGGGAACTAAATGTTATGTTAATCCGACTGGCTGATTTTCATTTGTCACATTACGTATAAAATATGTACCAAACCTGCAAAATTTTAATTTCCTAGCTTTTTAATTGCAGGATTTATAGGTCAAAACCCGTTTATCGGAACAATCGTTTGTATGGGAGCTACGGTTTGTCCAATCTTGTTGGTTCCGACAAATGATTATTATATTACAAATTGGCGACCTCTTACAAAATTTCATCGAGATATCTCAAAAACTGAGGCACAAGTTTGCGTTCAAACAGAGAGACAGACGGACACACGGACGGACATATGGGCATGGTTAAATCGACTCAGCTCATCGCCCTGATCATTTCGGTATACTTATCTCTTCTTCTTCTCATACTTAAAAACATTGGACCAAAGTTATAATACCATTTCATGTTAATGAAAGGTATACAAATTAGAAGCCAAAGTTGCTAAGAATCGAAAAAATGCCCGATACTACAAATTATTGGTGATGACGAGATTAGCTGGGAACTTTCAGCGGAAGAAGGGGTGTACAAGTTGCCATATGATTTTTTTCCGCTAAGATATTATATAAACATAATTTAAGTATGAAACGTGAAACCTGGTATAATAGTCTTACCAAATATAACCATTATCAAATCATTGAAATAAAAGATAAAAAGTTTATTTTGGTTATCAATTTTATTATTACTGATTTCCCTTTTTATATTTTATGCTCTTATAATATGTAGCTAATTGTAGGTGTGTTCTTAAATCAAATCTTACGACTTCATTAAAAAAAAAAGGATTCCATGTCTCACAACCAGAGTTGTTGAAGAATGCATTCCTTTTGGAATAATTATTTATTGGATTGCAAAATTTTTGATTGCAGCCTTTATTCCATTTTTTTGGAATAAGGAATGCAAATTTACAGTCCTTATTCCTTTTTGCATTCCGGAATAATTATTCCTTTCTTTTCGTTCACTGGATTGCATTCCTTGGATTGCCTACCGAAAGAAATTACATTCCGCATTCCTTTGTAAACTATGTATTAACTATGGTAGGGAGTTTTTTGTCTAATTATGCTTTTAATTAATAATTGGTTTCTATTTACTACCGCAATCCTGTCAGAGATCGACCTCGGTGCGGCCCCCACTTTCGTTTTCATATTAGTATTATGAATCACCCTAATGTGAATATATATTTTTTGCTGCCCTACCAAGCTAAAAAGGGTTAGCTGTTAAAAAAACGACTACAAAAAACAAAACGAACGGGGCTGTTACTATGTAGTTCTATTCTGTAAGATTGATTTATACACCTTTCGATTGTAGAAAATTTGGTACTCACTATTTTGAAAACCTATGCCAAACTGGTCGAAAGTTAGACATTTCTATTCGACAACAATTTAGCAAACGGAAATCCGCAATAGTGTAATTTCTTATTAATATATAATAAAACAATTATGTGTTTTTGTCATCAATAATCATTTTGGTAATTGTTTCCTTTAGGAGACAACTGCTAAAACACGTCCGAAATTATCGGGAAAGGTATCAAAAGACGCGTTTTGACCTCGGTAACAATAATCCGGAAGCGAATTTTCGAGTTTTTGTTTCAGTGAAGAGATATTTGCCATCAAAGTTGAAAATTTTCTGTCATTTTCATGTGGTTGTTGTAATTACAGATTAGGGTGGATCGAAAAGTGCAAAAAGTGTGTTCTGCGCAGAAATACTGTGGACCGCGTAGCGCGGTTCTGCAGATAAATACCTTGGTTCACGCTCCCTATTTGGGATCGGACCCGGGTCATTTTTGGGGTTTTTGCGAATAGCTTTTCACTGAAACAAAAAATTGAAAATCCGCTTTCGGATTGTTGATACCGAAGTCAAAACGCGTTGTTTGATACCTCTCCCGATATTTTTGGACGTGTTTTAGCAGTTGTCTCCTAAAGGAAACAATTACCATAATTTTTATCACAGAAATCGTTGTTGGTAGAAGATAATTGAAGAATGTTGGGTAAAAAAGTGCAAAAAAAAAAAAAACATATTTTTAAAAATAAAATAAAAAACGAAAAATTAGTTGTTCGAGGACCTACGTTCGAACATGCGACCGCACGCGTAGTAGTCGAGTTGCTTATCATCTGCGCTGTTGCGACATGTACTGCTCCGCTATCTAATACCGTACTAAAGACTTATGCAATGTGTTTTCGCATTTTGCTTTGTGTTTGAAATTTGTGAAACAGTGTTGCTTACTATTTTCGATTATTTTCCAAAGCAATTTCGAATGAACTACAAAGTACCGATGTATATTAGAATAGATTTTGGCTTTCGAGTAGAATAGTCATTCGAATAGAATTACAGAGTGAAGGTCAAGAACTTCTACACGGATCAGAAATTGATCCAGAAAAATATCGCGATCATAAAATTTTTTATCTGAATCTGACTCACTGGGCATAGGAAAGCACTTGTTGTCATAAGTACGATTAGTCACGCAATCTTATTTTCACTTTTTGATCACGGAATACGTAATCGACAAATTATATCGTTAAACGATAAGGAGCTTAACTATTACACCGCGTTACACACATTCTGTCCTATGAACCAAATATACTTTTTCGGAAAGGGGAGATAAACTAAAAATACACGTGTATCGGCGATTTTCATGTACACGTCAGAATTTTTTTTTATGTATAAAGTATAAAGCTCGTAGTGTTCGTCTGTCCGCCTGTGATTTTTACTTGATGCGAATAAGCCACAAACGTAACAAAAGTTATTTCGAGCCGGGCACTGCATTTTTTCTCAGATAAAATATATATAGAAATACGTTTTCGCACACCAGAACTTAAAACAATTGTCAAAGTATACGTCTTCTAGTAGCGCAACTGTCAGCTGATCGGAACAAACACACAAACGGCAGAGAGTGTGTTGTATAAAAGAATAAATTAAACGAATTTAAATGATGCAATATTGATTGTGAAATTCAATGTTTCATCTGTCATACCAGTTGTAAGTGCTGTAAAAGTCATAAACAGTTTAGTGTTAGAAAGTTACTATTGATAAACTACAAATATATGAGGTAGGATGGGTCGAAAAACATTTTTTTTTTCGGAACGCTTTAGTAGTTTAAAAATTTGGAGTCCCTTCAAGTTAAGCCGAAAAAAGTGAAAAAAAAAAGAATTCAGGAAAATCTGAGAATTGATAAAAATCATTTTTTTTTTAAATTTGACGTGATACAGACATTTCCACGAGTCTGCCTTCAAAAATTCAGCTCGATTGGATGACGGAAAAAGGGTGAAAAATAGATTCAAACTCTTTCACACAGGCGGACAGACGGACACTACGAGCTTTATACTTTATACATAAAAAAAAAAATTCTGACGTGTACATGAAAATCGCCGATACACGTGTATTTTTATTTTTTCTCCCCTTTCCGGAAAAGTATATTTGGTTCATAGGACAGAACTAAAGCTCGTTTTTGTAACGCAGTGTTATGATGCGGTTCGTATCAGCTTGCTATGCCACAGAAAATTGTATGTAAAGAAAAACGCTACATAATGGTGTTATACCGAGCGTTAACGGGAATTTTGTAAGTGTATTATTTAGTAATCGAACATCGTTCCCTTACATGAACTAGATAGCACGGTTTTACTGTCTACACATTATAGCATAGAACGAGTGTTTTCGTATGAATCACTTCATATTAAACAAGTGCGTTCATACATACGATTATTATTTTGACAGCTATCTAACAACACTCTTTCGACTATTATCAATACAATTTATTGCCGTTTTCTCGACTTCTTGTTAAAGACAGTATTAGCCAAACAGCGGTTAAATTTATCGGCAAGATAAATTCTACTTCATTTTCTCAACCTCCTATTGAATACTTTATAAAATTTTTAAAAAGAAGGCAGCACTGCGAACGGAAAAAACCGGAATGTCAAAAACAGCTGTAAAAATATAAATATTTGAAAAAAATTTAGCAATTGTTTGCCGAACATAGTTTTTAAAATTTGTGTTTGTATTCTTCAAAGTAATCCAAGCGGTTCCGAAAAGTCCTCTTGGCTATACTGTGCTGACTGGTTTCCTCAAATACTTCTAGTGCATGAATATAAAACGCAATTGTTAATTTATTTGTTTTGTAAATTTATAGCCGAAATAATTTCAATTGGCAATCACCTGTTTTGAGTTTTTCGAACCAAAAAATATTAAAGGTTGGATTGGCTGCCTGTTGAATTTGTCGACGGAAAACCCATAGCGAGCACTACAGAAAACAAAATTTTGTTTAATGAAGAGATAAATTTTAGCACACAGTCGGAAAAACGGACCTTAGAGCCGACAATGATTGGATGTGTTTTTGCGAATTTGTTTCTGGATAAAACGTATAGTTTTCATCACAAGGCGAAAACACCGGTTCTTAACATGTTTTGCCTAAAAAATGAGAATCAGCCCAAAACACATAGTACTATGCGCCAAGCAGATACAACATGGCAATACGGTGAAAAAACTAAGAGCTGAGGAGATTGCAGCTATTTGTGCGTAAAACAACGGATCGATGGATACGCATGATTTATTCGAACTTTTGACGTATGACGGATACGTCGACGATGATTCAAAATGTAATAAAAATGCTAGTTCGATGTTTCGAATCACTGTTTTTACAGTTTTTTCAAAAATTCTTTGCGATTAATAATGAATTACCGATTTTCATCATTAAAAAAAAAAAGAATTTGCATATTTTGACTAAACATCTGATTTATAAAAACATCGAACAAAACGGGAAGGCGGCTGTATCGCCCAGTAGCGTGAGAGTAGTCGCAGAACGTGAGAGTAGTTGCTGAGCTCGCGTAGCACGTTACTGTACCTGAAGCAGCGTTAATCAATTAATTTTTAATTGATTTAATAATTGATTAAGAAAGTAATTGCAATTAAATTAATTGATTTAAAATTAATTGCAATTAAAATTTTAATTGCTTGTTGCAATTAAATTATTTAAAATTAAATTAATTACAATTAAAAAAATTCAAATTGATTTCTTAATTGTATTATGAAGCAATTAATAATAATTAACCATTTTTTACAATTACCCGTTTAATTCTTGATTGATTTCATTCAAATACTCAATACAATTTATCTGGGGCACAGATTGTCCCCGAAAGTGATATTTGAAAGAAATAAACCAATTTTTTGCCATATATATAACCTACATGTTCTTGCTGTAGAAGTTTGTCGCAATGAAACACCACGGTACCCGGCTAATGATATACTAGATAGCGTCAGGGTAGCATGTTTATTGTTAAATTCATAAAACCATTGTAATTAACAAATTGTGATTTATAGAGAAATACAATTAATAATTAATTAATTTTTAATTGCGAGCATTGAAATTGATTAATAGTTAATTGTAAAAGTTTCAATTAACAATTAAAAATTATTAATTGTGGAAGTTGCAATTAACAATTAATTGATTGTTAATTATTAATTGTTTTAACAACTATAATTTGCCCAACACTGACCTAAAGTAATTCCAACGTTCCATGTATGGAGCAATGCATGGGTCGTGGAAGGTTACACTCGGAAAGTCCTGCTACTAGAGCATCTCGCCCGGTCAGCGTACAAAGCATTTCCCCCTTCCACGAATTCAAAGAAAAATATATCAATATTTGAAGCCTTTAATATCGGTGTTTCCTATGTAAATAAGGCGAAGTTGTAATTAAATCAGGAATGTGCGTTTTAAAAAATAACAAATAAAATTTTATTTATTATTCAAAAAAGTTTGAGTGGTAAGTGAAATTTTATTGGTTGTTCAAAAAATTTTGAATAAAAAATTAGATATCAATTATTATTCAAGCTTAAATGAAAAATAAGCATATCGAGTTTCAGTAAATTTATACCCATATGTGTATTAATGATTTTGTATTAATTTGTTTGGTTATTTCTATGCAAATTGATATTCAATGAGTTGATTTGATTCAAGTTCGGTATAGTTGCTTGTTTTCAGGACTATTTCGGAATCGGTTTAGGGACTATTTTGGAATCGTTTCAGGGATCATATTTCGACTTTTCCAGCCCCTAAAACAATGTCCTGATATAATCCTTTAAACAATTCCCAAACGGTCCTCAAAAATCCCAAAATGATCCCTAAAACTATGGCGAAATTACCCCGAAAAGAACCAAGTAGTCCAGCAATGATCCCGAACTTGAATCAAATCAACTCAGTGAATCTCAATTAACACAGAAATACCCAAAAAATTCTTCATTAACATACATTATGTTTATATGCACACATGGGTATAATTTTTTTGTATATCGATGTGCTTATATTTCATTTTCAAAAGCTTGAATAATATGTGAAATTTTATTCTTCATACAAAATTTGTTTGATAACCAATAGCATTTCACTCGTCACTCAATTTTATTTGAATCATGAATAGAAATTTCCTTTTTTCGAATAATTTTTTATTCAAAGAGACTTACCCCTGAATTAAAGGCGCGGGGTAAAATAGCAAAGCGTTTCGTATTTGCGTTGTTGATGAAGGTGGTGCCATTGGCGCTGATAATGTGGAAGAATTTGATTTCTATGTATTTGATATCTATCCAGATATAAATACGCCACAAAAAAAAATTGTTTCCTCTTTCTTGGGCGAACCGTTTTGTCGATTTCATTATATTGTGAACCGATCTGTAGCAAATACGGTATACGGAACACAATTTTAAAAATAAATATCTCCAAGGGCAATAAGGATAGAGAAATGATCATTATTATGTCACTTAAATAACGAAAAGTGTAGGTGATGGAAAAGAGAGGGCCACCATTGCATTAATTCATTGGCACGACGCTGGCTTCATGGTGTCAGCGCACACCTACTACATTACATA
The DNA here is from genome assembly GCA_949987695.1 of Merzomyia westermanni. NCBI lineage: Eukaryota > Metazoa > Arthropoda > Insecta > Diptera > Tephritidae > Merzomyia > Merzomyia westermanni. The sequence goes on from OX465290.1 coordinate 77,049,677, forward strand.
CCGCTAATGTTTAGCCTCAATGCTATGTAAGCTTATCTCTAACCCATTTAACAACAGGTGATGGATGCACATTGCGGAAAACAAATACTGCGCATAGAACTTAAGGTTTTCAAGGGTTCTGTTGGTTGATAAAACTGTTAAAAACTTAAAAAAAAATGTGTTTTAAATTAAAGATATAAACACAACAGAATGAATTGGTTAGTTAGAGTTAAGCGACCCAACTACTAGTTTGACATAACGGAAGAATGCCTATTCTTACGCTAACGATAATTTTGGGTAACATAATCTCAAAGGAAATAATTAAAAAGGATTAAAATGTATTTAATTTAATTTAGGAGTAGTGATTGCATTAAGCGAGGCACAACCAACGCCAGACGAAGCAGATTATGGTAAGACATGGATGTGGATGCCAGATGGGGATAGTAATCCCCAAGTTGCTTATTTAACCGAACCACCAGCGGATAGTCAACATGATGAATTGCCTGATTTTGTCAGTGTTGAGCTTTTTGATAGGTAAATATACATACAGCTTTTTAAATAAAAATTTGTCTTTCTTGTAGAGAAATTGTCCTAGATGTCTTTATTAGCGTTTTATTGGTGCCGCAGGGCCATCGACAAATGCGGGACAATGAGGGCTAAAGCACATTTTATATATAGAATATTTTCCACAAAACTTTTTATGCCATAACTCCGCCAAAAATTAATTTGTCGAAACGAAATTTGCTGATAATGTTCAATAGATAAAACTAACTGTTTGTTGTAAAAATGGGCGAAATCGGTTAATGTCCATGCCCAGTTTATTAACATAGTTATGAAAAATTTTTTTGTAAAATTTAAAATGCGATATTTCTACAACTAAGCAAGTTATCTCAATCAGATTTTGCACACATAATAAGCAAGAAAATCGGAAAAGACACAAGAAAAATATTCGGGCTCGTAGTTGATAGCCCACTGCAATAGCGAAGTTATATATATTTTTTGATTTTCATACCTTTCATAAACATTAAATGTATGAAAGTATGAGAAGAGGAAGAGAAAAGTTAACTAAAATGATCAGCACGATGAGCGGAGTCGATTTAGCCATGTCCGTCTCCCCGTCCGCCTGTCTATCTGTCCGTCTGTCTGTCTGTCCGTCTGTCTATTTGAACGCAAACTAGTCTCTCAGTTTTACAACGAATCGAGATATACATTTATTAATGTACATCAAAACTTTCAGGATGAAAAGTAAAATATCCGGCCAAGTAGTTAATACCCCACTGAAAAGCGAAGTTGTATATATTTTTTGGTATTCATACCTTTCATGAACATGAAATGTTTGTACGTATGAGAAGAAAAACAGCTAGTCCCAATAAAAAGAATACTGAAATGATCAGGAGGATGAGCTGAGTCGATGTAGCCATGCCCGTCTCTCGATACGTCTATCTGTCTGTACGTCTGTCTATTTGAGCGCAAATACGAACGGAAAGTATTAAAATAGACCTGCGTAAATTGGGATGCCATAATAGATCACTACTAGGTATATAATGTTCGGTTCCACCCGAACTTAGACTTCCTTACTTGTTACATCTAGGTTACAGAGGTTTTACTTCCAAATTTTGGAACCGAGAGTGTTGTGTCAGCCGATCTAGCGTCAGGAAGGCACTTATGAACTCTTGTATGTTTCTTTTTCAGAGATCATACCGATAAGACAACAACAATGCAAATAAGCCTAAGTAACAATACAAATACCAGACAAGGTACGCCGACACGTCAGAAAAGAGATACATGGGAAGATATGGCTGGAAAATTCAATGCTGATTTGGATACGAAAATATTGGTACATGGTTGGAAATCAAGTACTACCAGTGACTCTATACAATCTATACGTGGTGCATACACAATGCAAGGAAATTTGAATATTTTCGGTAAGTGGCTACTACACATTGCTTTTGAAGGCGAAAAAATATATAAAGCCGTTCAATTGTCAAATGTCTTTTGAATTGACCACTTTCTCAACTGAGTTGTAGAATCTTTAGTGTTGACTTTAAATGGATGCTAAAACTGTATATGGAAATGCCTTGGACAACAATGAGTGAAAGATGCTATGCTCATTGTACGAGATATAGTTAGGTTGGGGCGGATTAACTGAAAAAGAGACCATAGACTAGATAAAAAACTGGACTGGGATAATGGTGTCATCGATGTCCGACTTATTTTTGTGAAATGGTTTTGATAGACTGTCTGCAAGATCCACCATGAATACTGTAGTGTACACGGTTTAAATTCGATTGCATAGGAAGTCTCGGAAGATCGCATAATAATAAAAATAGCTTGGGTCGATATACTTGCAAAGAGAGTAAGACCTGATGGTTCGATTCAGATCACTCTGGATTATTCTTTCAAATATAGGATGAAGATGCATGTTCTTAATGAAACAATTTTGAAAATGTATTCTGTCAAGAGCTCAAGAACTCGGGAATAGCCTTAACTTCCAAGCAATTTAGTTTCTTTAGGGAAGTGGTAAATTGGAGTGGTAAGGAGCTCTGGCTTACTCAGGAAGAAAAATTTATATCACAGGTATGGTGCGGCTTGGTTATCTTTAGCAATAATTAGATCACTGTCTCCATTTTAAGTTGTACCGAAATTTCGCTAATTGCAGCAGAGTTCAACTCCGCTAAGTAGCGATTGTGGGGGTTTTGCAAAGCTTCCTATGTCTTCCTCATCCTGCTCCCGTTAATACTAAATTCTATGGGCTTAAAAAGAGACCATTAAGATTAATTTCGTTTTTGTGACTACGGGATACGATTTGACTAGTCCACTAAGAGCAGATCCAACATACTGCCATACTTGTTCCGCAATTAATAGGAATGACCGTGTGGCCTCCTGCTGCTTTGTTTTCAGAGATAAACCATTGAACCGTCCTACATACAATTTTTTATCGAGGAAGAGGGAACGTGAACCGTTGACCAAACTTTAGAGGGATCAGGTATAATACGGGTTAGGTTGAAATGAGAGCCTTGTGTCTTTCCCGAGCCTAACACGGCTTGGAGTCCAGTGATGCGATACTCGGTCGAGGGACATACCAATGTATTAGAAACAAAACAGACTTCGGTAAAATCATACACCATTTTTTGGTTTTCAAAGCAATTAACTGGCGCGATCAAGCTGATAATATTTACTACTTGAAACCCGCACGCTATACAGTACAAGTTGGTAGAGCTGTGGCCAAACTAATCGATTTGCTTGTCGAGGAAAAAGATGCAGACTCAAAGCGCATACATTTGATTGGCCACAGTTTGGGTGCACATATAATGGGTTATGCTGGATCATATACCAAGTATCGTGTTGCAAGAATAACTGGTGAGTTGCAGACAATCGTTGTCTGTATTTCTTCTGAAAAGTATTTCTAAACTTTTGCATACTTTTAGGCCTCGATCCCGCCAGACCTGCATTTGAGGATTGTAGTGGCCCGGAACATCACTTAGATCCATCAGATGCTGATTTCGTCGATGTAATACATAGTTGTGGTGGCATATTGGGCTTTCGCGCACCTATTGGCTTTGTGGATTTCTATCCGAATGGTGGCGGCGCACCACAACCGGGTTGTACAGAGATTTCGCAAATATTTAGTAAGTTGTCTAAGCTTTTTATGATTTGTGCAAACTCAGTCATACATTCAATTGCAGCCGGTTGCAGTCATGGTCGTTCTTATGAGTATTTCGCTGAGTCCATACACACTGATAAAGGTTTCTATGCTACACCGTGTTCTTCGTTGCAACTGATGATCGATAGAAATTGTACCGGAGCCAAAATACTGATGGGTGATCGTGTGCCAATGAATGCTCGTGGTATATATTATTTAAAAACTGGTAGTAAACCGGGATATGCCTTAGGGTTGATAACTAAAGATTTAAATGTATAATATGATTTTAATTCCGGGGGGCAATTGTCACTTTTAGTTAATGTTATTAAAATTTAATTTTAAAAAAGAGAGGATTGCATACATTCAATGGGGAAGCATGGTAATATCAAAAAATGTTTGGATAGAAACTTGTTTTTGCTAGAGCATAAGTAGGATATGCGAAGTATAATCAGTTCTTTGTGTCACATGCGATGCACTGCTATGCAAGTATAACTGGGTCGTAAGCCTTTTCTCTCTTTTGGCTTTCTCTTTCTATTCATCTTTCCTACCTCATCATTACTTACTGCCCTATTCTGGGGTAGCTTGTTATCGTGACTACTGACTATTGGTCATAGTATATGTCTACAGCTTCCTGGCGACACGCAAGCATATGCTGCTGGTAGCCATAGCAACGGGTGGTTACCATAGCAATCGGCGCGAACGACGGGTAGTCGTGCTCACACGTACTTGTTGTCGGCTTTCGTTGATGAAAATCAAAAATTTTAGATTTTTTCGCTTGACAGCTGGTCTATTTGATCGTTGCCAACGTGTTTGACAAGCATTAGTGTGTTAGTTTTGTGTGAACGTGAAATGAGCAAGCTCGCGGAAGAAAAAGATTTTACGTTGCGGTTTATTGAAACCTACGAGTGCATGATGCTTTTAACTCTTTTAAGAGGTTCTCATGCGTAAACTGTTTAGGTTTTGCATGCAAACTTTTCATCCAGAATTTTCTTTTTTTAATATTTTTCTTTTTTTCCGCCAAAACAACTGCAGTTACAAGCAATAAAAAATCGTCATACGATGACATGTTTACGTCCGCACGCTACGAATTTTCAATACAAATGGCGCTTGATGCTTTATGCTTGTATGGTGGCCGGGCAAACGGCAATCACCCGATTACGCACACAACCACCCGTTGCTATGGCTACCAGCAGCATATGCTTGCGTGTCGCCAGGCAGCTTACTAGTAGCGCAACTTACTCCTAATCTGCACACACACACAAACCACACAGGGCGCGTTGTATGCAATAATAAAACAATCACATTTAAATACTGCAATATTGAATGTGAAGACTTAAACCACCAAAATTATTGAATATAAAGCACTTATAACACCTTATCAGTTCCTGCAGAATGTAAGTTTCAGTTTAAATTGAAATTTTTAGTTGTAGTTTTTACTTTAAAACAACTCTGAACGCGATTTCCATAATTCCACTCTCTCGGAGTACATTCATCCACTGCCTTCCACTCCGATTCGCAAAAGAAGATGCCAAACTAGTACGGGTAAACAATGCTATTGGTATAGCCCAATTCCACTTGTTCCTGTAATTGGCAATAGTCATTGCAGCTGTCGGCGGCCGCCGTGGTGTGAAGGTAGTGTTGCCGGCCTACCACACCGAAGGTCCATGGTTCGAGCCCTGGTACAGGTAACATCAAAAGTGATTTGAAAAAAAGTTTTTCAAAACGGGGTCGCCCCTCGGCAGTGGTTTGGCAAACTCTCCGAGTGTATTTCTGCCATGACAGGCTTCTCAGCAAAAATTCGTCTCCTTTGTAGATGCCGTTCGGAGTCGGCAAAAAACTGTAGGTCCCACCAATTTGTAGGGAAAATTCAAATCGGCACACCACAAAGTGGAAGAGAAGCTTGGCGCAAAAATCTCTTAGGAGGTTTATGATGATATACCTGTTGTATATCGCGCCATAGAGAGAGAGACATTGCAGCTGTCACCACCTCTTTTGTAGATGACAAGCAAGCTAAGAATAGCACCATTAATCTAGGCTAGGACATCACACGCAAAGATGAATAGATGCGAAACTTCGGGCTCCTTGAGAGCGCTCTAAAAGTGATAATTTTTTAGAACATTTTCCGATAGTGCCAGAATCGTGAAAGAAAAATATGGGCATTTTGAAAAGATTTTTGGGTATTTTGCAATTTCCACAGAACCAAGAGGTATGCAGAAGGCGCTATCGAATGAATATTTTAATGTTGCTTGTTCAAAACCTATAAGATAAGACACAATGTATTTAAAATAATATAAATGAAATAATAAGTTATTCATAATATAAAGCTAGAATTTCTAAGATGTTATAAAATATGATAAAGTTCTTGGTAAGATAAAGTTCTTAATAATATGCATTTCTTAGTAAAAAACAACATGGAAATCCAAAACTTTAGCAAATAATGTAATTTCTACCCCGCAGTAACAACAATGATTTTCGCAAACTGTCCTGGTGCGTTTTTGCTTTCTCGCTCCTCATTTATGGTACTCGGAGTACCATTTACTTTGCTTCCGAATAGTCTATAGAGCTCCTACGTTGGAGTACTTTGAAAATGCTGCCAAGTATTCTAGACGAAAGCGAGAAGGGAGTATGTGTTCTTTTGAGGACCACCTACTCCCACTCTCGCTTTGCTGTTGAATACTCCATAGAGTAATCCCATGGGAGTATTTTGAGAGTACTCTCACGTAGCTGGTATTCAAAAGCAAAGAAACGGAGTAGTCCGAGATGGATTAGGTGATCCAATCACCGGACATTGCCATGTAAATTGGACCACCTTTTTTATATGAATGAGGATATGTGTTGGAGTACTCTGATACTCCTTTAGGAGTATTCTTTGGAGTATGAAACGGAGTATTTCCGTTTTTTGCAGGGTAGTAGACATACGAGTATACTATGGTTTTGATTTTTCTCTTTATTGTTATCTGTAAACTAAATAGCTAGACAAAAATGCAACAAAGAATTGATGACTAAGCGTACATAGAACTATGTATGTAGTACACCCAGTTGGAAAAATTTTACACTTTTATCAGATAATTTTTATTTCACAACTCCGAAGGTTTCGGGTAGCGTTGTCGAAAGTGACAGTCCTTTGCCAAATATGAATCCGTTACGCTCCGGTACTCCAGTGAGAGTCATCTCTGTGAGGCTATATTAATCTGGTCATCATATTAATGATTTTTTGCTAAATTCATTTTGATGCTACTGGGCCCTTACTCTGCAGTTCTCGAAAGAAAATTCGTTCGCTTTTGAGTGATTCATACACTGTCAGAAAAAGTGGAACCCATTCGATGTTCCGATGTCATTCTGTTCTTTTCGGATTTGATTATCTCTCTATCTCTATGGCGCGATATACAACAGGTATATCATACCTCCTAAGAGTTTTTTGCGCCAAACTTCTCTTCCAATTTGTGGTGTGCCGATTTGAATTCTCCCTACAAATTGGTGGGACCTACAGTTTTTAGCCGACTCCGAACGGCATCTACAAAGGAGACGAATTTTTGCTGAGAAGCCTGTCATGGCAGAAATACACTCGGAGAGTTTGCCAAACCACTGCCGAGGGGCGACCTCGTTTTGAAAAACTTCAAATCACTTTTGATGTTACCTGTACCAGGGCTCGAACCATGGACCTTCGGTGTGGTAGGCCGGCAACACTACCTTCACACCACGGCGGCGATTATCACCTTTCGATTATAGAAAATTTAGTACTTCCTTCTTCGAAAACAAATGTCGAAATGGTCGAATGTTGGAAAATTCTATTCTACAACAATTTAGCAAACAAAGATATACAAACATGTAAGTTGTTATGATTATAATAAAATAATTTAAAACAAGTTAAGCTTTAGTTTTGAAGCATTTTATGAACGATTTAAGTGCGAACATGTAAGTATGTTGGTCTTGGCCAATCATCCTCGGCCCAATTGTCTAAGTGCAAAGGCGAGCTTAACAAGTGGAGACATATTTTGTTGTTGATTTTAAGAAGTATTTAGCTCGGGAATAATTGCAATTAAATGTTGCTTATTGAGCTTAAAAATTTGTGCAAAGCTGTGAAGGAATTATTCGAAATAAATAACGCATAGTCTACAAATTAATCAATATATTTACCATTTGTCGTTAATATTGAATACATTAAAAATAGCCCTACATAGCTTCTAAAGTAAATTCGAACGATCTACAGAGTACCGATGTTTTTGCTGACAATTTAGCAAGGCGAAAACATCGATTTTCAACATGTTTTGCTTCGAAAATAAAAATGAGCTCCAAAACACGATAGTCTGTACATATGTACAAGGTGGCGCAAAAGTAATCCTCCTATCAGAAAATGCTATAAATTTTGCGATCGGCCCCTAAAGTCAGTTCTGTTTTGACATTTGTGTAGTAAACACATGCGAAATACACGTTAATAAACAATGTTACGCTACACTGCTCCAGAACGCGGAATATTGCTGACTATTTATTTGACCAATAATCGGTCGGGGCCAAACGGTTACTGTGAATGGTGAGCGCTACAGAGCAATGATCAACGAGTTCTTTTTGCCGCAACTTGATGAATTGGGATTGGAAAACATGTGGTTCCAACAAGACGGTGCAACAGCACACACTGCACGTGCCACAACCAATATGCTGAACATCGGAAGCTTACTTTTGCGCCACCTTGTATATAGTATGCATTCCAAATTTAGACTTTTTTATTTTTTATTTTAAAGGACTAAAAAAGTGGATTTTCCTATAGGGGGTACTGATCGATTTTAGAATACGTAAACTCTCTTCGTGAGTAGATAAGTAGTTATTGTACTTTATATATATATGTACATATATTACTATAAAAGCTACTTTTAATCATGCGAAGGTTTCATTGTAAAATTAACATTCGTTGTGATAGCGCAAAACTGTGGCAAAGCAAATCCAAGGCAGAGTGACCGAAATTGAAGTGAATTTCACAACATTAGAGTGGCAAACATTGGAACGTGAAAACTTAAATATATTTGTTTATCAGGGTGTGTAAAAAATAAAGCAAAAATATTTGAAAATCAAGCTGATGAAAAATAAAGTGAGAAACGCAACTAATTAGAAGCCTCAGCAGTGTTATCAAAGATACATACATATATACAACAAATTGCATTGTGAAATTCCAAAAGTATTGTGGCTGTAAAAAAATGGTAACTATTGAAAGCTTTTGTGAACATGGTTCCGCCGAGGGAACAACCCAGCCAGGTATAGATCAACAACGTGCCTTGAATAAGGCTATGAGACGCGCTGCGAAGGCACGCCATGAACTTGACGCAGCTATTTACCGGGCTGCAGCATTTGAAAGTACCAACATATCGAGTTCGAGGGAAAGTGACAACGAGGAAGCAAATCATGAAAAGTACAGGCACGCTGGCAGGCATCAACATATGCCTGGTCCACATCCTTATCATCATGCTCCACGGTCTGGACATTTTGGAAGCCATGGCCCACATCATCATCCGACTCATCCAATGACAGGTAGGCATTTGAGGGGTTTTGGTAAATTTCCAGGTATGATGAGACACGAAAGGGGTCAGCATGCACACCGTCCTCCGCATGCCCATCTGCATCCGCATCCACATCATTATCATCATCACCATCATTATTTGGGACATTCGATTAGTGCGCATGGTAGACCTCATGCACATGGAGTTCGACATAGACATAGTGTTGGACATGGACATACAAATGGCTCAGCGGCAACAGCTTTTGAGAGAAGCTTCCAGCAATGTAGAATTGGACATGCCAGCGGACCAGGTGGGAGGGCACATAGCTGCCCTGTGGTGTAACCGTTTGCGGAAGGCGGCAAAAGCGGTAAATCTTTATTAAAATTTAAAAAACTATATATCTACACATGCATACATACATCCATACACAATGCAAAAATAAAAATGCAAAATAAAGAAAGCAGAAAAACGAGCTCGTTTTTTATTTCCAAATGTTTTGATTTTGTTCAGGTAAGGCTTATTAGGTTATATTGTTTAGACAGATTTCTAACATCTCGTTTAGTACAAAGCTCGCGATTTAGAATTTTCAAAGAAATTTCAATCTGTAAAGGCACGCGCTGGGGAATCTCACCGCAGGTGCTCCACCAGCAACACGAGCTGTGGTGTTTCAGAACCAACAGCCCGTGAAGGATTCTACAGAACTTCCGTCGCCATTAGCCTGTTGTTGGCTTCGGTAACCCCGTCCTTAGAAGTGGAGAAATAAGACCCTTGATGAATTCGCGAATCACTCGCATATACAAGGTGGCGCAAAAGTAAGCTTTCGATGTTCAGCATATCGGTTGTGGCACGTGCAGTGTGTGATGTTGCACCGTCTTGTTGGAACCACATGTTTTCCAATCCCAATTCATCAAGTTGCGGCAAAAAGAACTCGTTGATCATTGCTCTGTAGCGCTCACCATTCACAGTAACCGTTTGGCCCCGACCGATTATTGGTCAAATAAATAGTCAGCAATATTCCGCGTTCTGGAGCAGTGTAGCACAACACTGTTTATTAACGTGTATTTCGCATGTGTTTACTACACAAATGTCAAAACAGAACTGACTTTAGGGGCCAATCGCAAAATATATAGCATTTTCTGATAGGAGGATTACTTTTGCGCAGTAACCGTTTTTCACCGACCGAAATAAATAGTCAGCAATATTCCGCGTTCTGGAGCAGTGTAGCGTAACATTGTTTGTTAACGTGTATTTCGCATGTCTTTACTACACAAATGTCAAAACAGAACTGACTTTAGGGGCCAATCGCAAAATTTATAGCATTTTCTGATAGGAGGATGACTTTTGCGCCACTCTGTATATTCTCAAATCAAAGTACAACGCTCTTCTCGTCGTTCATCTTCAAAAACGTATGAACTATATCTTGCTTGTGATCATTCCAGAATGCATTCGCAAATCAATGTAGGAACGCTCTTATATTCATTCATCAACTGTAGAAACGAATGTATATGTTGCGTGGGATATTCGCAGAAGGTTGTAGTAAGTTTGAAAAATGCTATTGCAGGTATACCAAAATATTGCAGGTGAACCAAAAAACTCGTTGATAAGTTGTATGAGCTTTACGCAGACGCCGACATGGTTCACCGAATTAAACCCCAGCGGCTTCGATGGCTAGGTCACGTTGTGCGAATGCACGAAGATGCTCCGAACCAGAAGGTATTCTTATCGACAGCCGCGGTCTCTCAATCAATCACAAATAAAATTTATCTTTGATTTGGTTAGAGAAACGAATCACAAATAAAAAGTATCTTTGATTTGTCCACGATTCAAATCACAAATAAAAAATATCTTTGATTTGAGACAATGTTCAAATCAAAAATTAATTATATTTTTTGATTCGTGATTCATCCAAATCAAAATTACGCAACCTTGTCCCGAAGTGGAAAGACCTTCATTGTTTCAGCACCACCAAGAGTTAACCTAGCTCATAAGCCATCTTTTTTCGATTTGTGTCGATGACCCAGCACCTCTATTAGAGAAACGATATGTCTACTCGCCAGGCTCATACTAGAACGATCCACTGGCCAACCAGACTCAACGTTGTCGTCGCTGTCCACAGGTACACCGTAATGCCCTGAAAAATAAAAGGAAGAAAGGGAAGGAAACACTAAAAAGAGGACAAAGGAAAGAGGAAGAAAAAGGGGAGTAAGAATGAAAAAGAGATGAAGAAGAAAAAGGGCTATATAGTATTTAAGGGGAAGGAAGAAGAAAAGGAAGAAGAGGAAAAATAAGTAGAAGGGCCGAATTATCTTCCGTCATTGCCAAATTTGGGTTTCCAAGAAATTTTTGCAAAAGTAAGCCGTCGAACTGGTGTCTAATACGGTCTGCCAACCAACTTAATTCGACAAGGCATGAGGAAAGTCGTTCCAAAATACATTAACTTTTCACTCTGTCGGAAAACAAAAATATTCAAAGAATGAGAACAAAAAGTGAGGGATGAGGATGAGAAAGAGGGAGAGCAAGAAGTAAAAATACATGAAAAAGTAAGAATACAATGAAGAGAAGTAGAGTAAGAAATAAAAGAAAAACTATGAGAGTAGAATGAGCAGGAGAATAATGGAAAAAAGAAAACAAGAAGAAGGTTACTACCAAAGAACATAAAGAAGGTTCAACGCGACGAATAGTGGGAAATAGGAAATTATCAACACTGGAAAAATTCAGTAGAATTCTTATTTTTATATAATATTCACAATTAAACGTTTTTGTAACTCTAGCTATAATTTTTTTGCAAATATTCAAATCAAACGCATTGTACTCGAGCATTTTACAGCAGGTACAGTGGTGAGTTACCTACCATCGATTTGACAGTGGCCACTTGCATTCGCTGTCGGACCATCTTATTTTCCAAGGTGAAACAGCCACGCTTACAAGCCACGTGCTCTTTGCCATTACCTACCGCCTTTATAGTGAAGCATGCCTTTCATCGGTTATTCTTAGTCCCTAGCCCGCTGGGTTATCGAAACTGCAACTAGGCTCACTCAGCTAATATGTTCTCGAAAAGATATTTGAGCTTAACTGTGTGTAAAGGCAAGCAGGAGATTGAAAGTGAGAAATTAGTAAATCGGTCATCGTGATACATGCCACTATTTTTTGTGGCACCATGATGGGGAAACCGTCTTCTGTCTTAAATATGCTGTTGTCGCAAACCAGACATTGGACTGAGCCATTAAGAAATTTGGGAGAGATTTTTCTAGTAATTTGCTTGCAACGGGGTCGACAGTACCCACCCTACTTATAAAACTTTTATTATGCCTTTCTCCCCTTACCATCAATGGCCCTGCCTTTCCTGCTATACTGGTGCCTATTTGAAAACCAGTTTAACCGATATGAGACTGCCTTGAAGGTAAGACGTGGTGTAGACTTTGCTTTACAACTGTCCTAGAACATGAACTTTTTGGGTTCATCACCCGTAAAGTACGCCACCCATGCAGCACTCCCAAAAATGTATCCCTGATTTGAGAGTGGTATCACTGATGCCATACGTACGACAAATTTCTTCTTGAGGTACTATCGACATCTTTCAGAAGTGGGATAGTGTAGTCGCAATTTCTCATCACTTCCTAAATGGAAAATCCAAAGTTGATGATAATGTTCAGTTCTATGGGTGTGTATCGATGAGTAAGATTTCCACTTCTGCTTTATGCTACAGAACAGGTTTTTCACTACCAATCGTCCGTGTGTTGACTGCACCCAATAAATGACGGCGTATTCCATCTTCAATATTAAACCCCAAGTGAAAAAATGAAAACTAGAAAATCGTGTTAAAATTTTGTAGAGAAAATCTCTTTGAGGTATGCAAATATTTATTTTTGTAGCTATGTTTTCACAAAAGAAGTGAAAAAAACTAAAAAATTGTTGTGAATACATAAATATTGCAAATGAATACCCAAATATAGTTTTATATAGAAGCCGCATTCTTTTGACAATCAAGCTGCAAAAGATTAACCAAAGAATTTCTTATAACTTCGTCAGTATTTACGAGCAGAGGAAAGGGCGTACAAACAAGCTAAATAATTTCAACAGTGGGCCCGTCATCATTTAGTATGGCATGTGAAACCTACGGCCTCTAAAAAATTTTCTTTAACTGCGATACTTTCCTCTCATAATGGAAGAGTTATATAAACCGAATTAGAAAGGCATTTTCGTTACAGTCGTGTTGTTGTTGTCGCTTTACGTGCAGTGCACTTAACAGAAAGTTATATTTTGCAAGTCGTTGACAAAAGGCATCCGGTCACGAATAAATGAGATTTGGCAACACGAGCACACTAGGTTGAAACTAGAATTTTCTGACTAAGATCAAACCAGCCCGAAGAAAGACTAAACATGTACTACCAAAAATGAAAAGTTTGGGAGAATACTATTTTGTCCAGATCACGGTTGGGTCACTTTGAATAAAAAACTAATAAAAAAAAAAATTTTATTCATTATTCCAAACAATTTGAGTGATGAGTGAAATGTTATTGGTTATTCAAAACATTTTGAATAAAGAATAAAATTTCAATTTTTATTCAAGCTTTTGAAAATAAAAAATAAGCACATGGAGATACAGCAAAATTATCCCATATGTACATATAGACATAACGTGTGTTTATATATATATAAATCCTAGAAATGATTCCAAAATAGTCTCGAAAACAATACCGAAATGACCCGGAAAAAGGCAATCCAAAAAATGTCCAAAATTACTCTGAAAAAGTCCCACAATGATCTCTAAAACTATCCAAAATGGCCCCAAAAAAGGCCTAATATAATCCCTATAACCATTCCGAAATGGTTCTGTAAAAATTCCAAAATAATTCCTAAAAGTATCCTTATTTGATCCAGCAATGATCCCGAACTTGAATCAAATCAACTCACTGAAATTCAATTTATACAGAAATAATTAAAGCAATTGTAATTAAACAAATTGATTTAAAATTTAAAATGCTTGTGGCAATTAAATTATTTTAAATTTAATTAATTACAATTATAATGGGGGTGATTTTCCAAAAGAAAATAAAACGAGTAGCGTTTGGTTACCGTTGAATTTGTTTGGAAAATTGTGCAAGAGCAGGGATTCGTGAATACGAAGTAAAAGTAGAAATAGAGGTTGAAAGTTGAAACTAGAATAGAAACCTTAAACAAATTATATAATTAGTTTATACGTATGTTATTAGACTAGCGACCAACTCACCGCTGTTCAACTAGTGTGTGTATGTATGTATATTATAATTAACAATGTTAGCGTATTAGCGGCCAGTTTGTCACTGTCCAACATAATGTTACTAAACTGTTATTGTTAACAATATTAGCGACCAGTTTATCACTGTTCAACATAATATTGCTAAATTGTTATTATTCATATTAGTGTGAACTATATTGTTATTTACAACATTAGCGACCAGTTTGGCACTGTTCAACTGAATATTGCAACGTGTTAATAAGCGCTTACTTACCTCTCGAGTGAACGAAAATCGCAAAGTGAAGCCGTTCACTCGAGGGCTCTTCTTTTATTGCTTTTCGTTAGAAGCTTTTACTAACAGCTTCCCAATAAATAAAAGCTTTTGTGGAATACCACTTACAGCTGTTGTGGAACGCAGCTTAGTGCTTTTATTACAAGGGTTGCTGTGTACAATTATTCTTATGCTACATAGTACTAAAAGTAAGAGTATTTATGATACTAAAATTATACATATGTTACACAATTGAAAATATTGTATCTAATTTTTTAATTGTATTATGAAGAAATTAATAAATATAATTAATTATTTTTTTACAATTACCTGGGTAATTCATATTTGATTTCTTTCAAATATTTAATACAATTTATCAAGGGCACAAAACTTTTACGAAAGTAATATTTCAAAGAAATCAATCAATTTTTTGGTAAATGTAGCTGATATAATCTACATGCTCCCACAGTAGCAGTTCGTCGCAATATAACCCAATGGTTATTTGTAGAAGTTGCAATTAACAATCAATTAATTTTTAATTATTAATTGTTTTAACAATTATAATTTACCCAACACTGATCCCGATGTACTTATTTTTTATTTAATTTTCAAAAGCTTGAATAAAAATTGAAATTTTATCCTTTATTCAAAAGTTTTTGAATAACCAATAAAATTTCACTCATCACTTAAATTTTTTTGAATAATAAATAAAATGATATTTGTTATTTTTTCGTTACTCGTCGCTTAAATTTTTAGGCCCATACCTGGTCCAGATACGAAATACCTACGGTGGAGTTTATTTATTAAAGTTTTTATGATTCCAAACCTCTCACCTCTACCAGATAGGTATATATATTATTCTCACTTACCATTTGTGAACTACGGTTTTTTTGTATCTATTTTTAACTGGTAACTTTCTACTTTTGCTAAAAATACCACTATTTTATATGGAGAAAATACAGTTGACTGACTAGTTTGCTTGCGATTCATACCAACTGATTTGACTGCCAGAAATCTGCTGAGCACAAACATCTGCCATCGCAGATCATACAAATGTACATATTCGTTCTAAAAAAGGTTCGCTTAGTCGATAATTGCTTGGTTTTCATTAAAAGACATTTCTTTCAAAAGAAGGAAATCGAAACATCAAACGGTACAAAGATAAATATGGTTTAGACGACATTTCATCACCAACTCATTCTACACGGATAAAAATTATTCATACATTTATCATGAACGGCGTTCATTAACCCTCTGTCTTTTGTTTTATGAATAAATTCATTGATTTTAATGAATTTTTCATAAATTAAATGAATACTTTCATAGAAATTTATGAAAATGTTCATAAATGTAATGAATGAAAATTCATGAAGCGGTCTTAGAACAAAAATTAAAATTTTTCTCGCTTTTATGCTTCATGAAAAATGTTTATGAAGGCTTTTCACACATTTCTATGAAACTATTCATTGAGTTTATGAATCATTTTATAAAGTCAATGAATTTATTCATACAACCATGATCCAACTACAACAGGTCCTAGCAGCTCGACAAACGTACAGATACACAAAAATTTTCCATGTATATTGTTTTTGTAATTTGTGAGTTTAACGTCAAAATCGTACAGAGAAATGAGTGTAATGTGAAAATTCGAGACAAAAGTAAAAATCAGGATCATGCATAGCATCGAAGGAGGAGCTGAACAAGATACAAAAAAATGATTTTTTGAAGTGCTTCGAAGATTGGAAAAACCGTTGGCACAAGTGTATAATATCTCATGGGGATTACTTTGAAGGGGACAAAATAGATATTCATGAATAAATAAATAATTTTTGAAAAAACACAAAATTCGCGATACTTTTTGAACACACCTCGTATGTCACTTCAAGCCAGCCACTACTTAGAAGCTGAAATTCTGGAAATTTTCCCGAATGAAAAATTAAGTTTCTATCGAACCGAAAAGAGAGGGAAATTGTACATTAAATTTTGCAACATGAAAAAAGCCTTAAAAAAAGCCACAGTTCGGAAGCTAAACCACGTCACGTGGAATCTCCAGAGGTCGAAGAAAACGGTAGGTGTTGTAGTATATTACCTTATTTTCAAGTTTACATAATTCTTATTTTTTTTAAGTTCCGGAAATTGGTGCAGAAGAAATGGTTCAGCGTGTAAAATTTGATAATATGACTGCGGAGGAGTTCGAAAACGCATGGAAAACCTGCGCTAAATACAGAGGAAATCAATCAACAAAATTTGTAAACATGCAACAAATATTTCGCGAGTGGCCGTAATATGAGACCTGATGGATATCGCCTGGTAAACGAATCTTAAATTATTGGTTTTGTTTTGGCATTTACTAACAAGTTATTTTAAATGTTTTTTTTTTTTCAGATCGATCTTGATTTCGCGGTAATATTTCCAAATACAAACAATTTTCTGAGCTGTCAACAAGAATTGTTAAGTTTATTTAATTTTCTCCAAAAGCCTGGCGTGTTGAAAGACAGTTCACCAAAATATGTTATTAATTCCATTTCGGTGGAGGATTTAGAAAAAGGTATTTCTTAAGAGGCTGCATAATATGCACACATATACATAACCCACAATTTTTCATTTTTTAGACCAAACGCAATTTGTTTTCAAAACATTGTGTTGTCTTCACGGGTATCTTTATCCCACAGGCAAAGTTCACGCTGGCAAAGAAGACGTATGCAGGTTTACTATTAAAGATTCGCAAGATTCGTTTGTTTTCATTGGACAAACTCTTCAATAAGTCGATGATCACATTAATTTTTTGAAGCAACGCGGTGAGAGCATTCAGCCTCTAATTTTAGCGCTGGGCGACAAAAATTTAACAAATTTTGATAAATTTTTCTTATACTTGGATGATACCAAAATATTATTTACAAATTTTCGTCGATGCGTTGATATATGTTTGAATTCATTCCACCTATTTAATGTCGAATCTCCAAAAGCGAGTAATACTTTTCGGACATTCATTGAAACTTATTTTTATAAATTTACCAATGCACGAGGTAAATTCACCCCCAAGATCAATAGTTTGACAGAAGAGCTTGGAGACTAAATCCAATTTATTTAAGGTCTCCTTTTGAGCCTTATTTAGCTTTTCCAATTCAAGTACAAATTGTTATAATTAAAGTACGAAGTTATAAAATACTTATATTTAAAAGACTTATTTTATTTATTTTTTAGTTTTTTTGTACAAAGACGCATTTTATGCACTCGCTCCAAGCGGAACTCGTACAAAATTGAAAATGGTTTTATTTGTGAATTAATTAATTTCCCTGAATTTTGCACACACTTTTTCACTTTAATTTATATGGTTTCTGTTATAGCTTTCGCTATAGTTTTTTGAAAGATTATAGTCATTAAAATTGAAACTTTTCGATTTAAAAATAAAACTGTTCGGCTTAAATTGAAACTTTTCGGCTTAAAATTTTTTGTTTCGTTTTCATTTAATTTTCACAAAATTTTTTTCTTTTTTGTTATTAAAACTTTTTCGTTTAAAATTAGAACTTTTCGGTTTAAAATTTTTTGTTTAGTTTTCTTTTATTTTTGAAAGCTTTTTCAAGTCATTGAGTTTTTTCCACGACATTTATGTGTGCTCAGTGGCAGAGGAGCAGTCGTGTATGCTGCGGAGAGAAAATAATTTTTTCTTTAAAAAATTGTTAAGCATTTCTGGTTTACAATTGAAACCCCGTTTATTTAACCAATTTTCTTTAAAACTGGTATAGCTTAAATTTGAAATCAAATTTAGTCTGTAGTCCAGAAAAGTTTAAAATTTAGGCTCAAATTTTTAACCGAGTAGCCTATATACATATATATCTATGTACATGCATATAAATTACTATTGTAATAAAGTGAATTTATAAACGAAAAAAGGATTTCGCTGGATTTTTTAGGGGTGAAAATTATTGAAAAAATTCATAAAACTTATGAAAGTTTTTATTAAAATCTATGAAAAAATGCATTAAAATCTACGAATAAATTCATACAATCTATGTATACGTTCATTGAAATCTACAGATAAATTCATAAAATCTATGAAAAATTTCATTGAATTTTATGAACTAGTTCATATCTCTATGGCGCGATATACAACAGGTATATCATCATAAACCTCCTAAGAGATTTTTGCGCCAAGCTTCTCTTCCAATTTGTGGTGTGCCGATTTGAATTTTCCCTACAAATTGGTCGGACCTACAGTTTTTTGCCGACTCCGAACGGCATCTACAAAGGAGACGAATTTTTGCTGAGAAGCCTGTCATGGCAGAAATACACTCGGAGAGTTTGCCAAACCACTGCCGAGGGGCGACCCCGTTTTGAAAAACTTTTTTCAAATCACTTTTGATGTTACCTGTACCAGGGCTCGAACCATGGACCTTCGGTGTGGTAGGCCGGCAACACTACCTTCACACCACGGCGGCCGTTCGTTAATTTTTTCATAATCATTAATTGCGCTCATAAATTTTACAGTTTATGAATAGCGATCATTAAATTATTATGAATTTGTACGTTGGCACGATATTAATGAATATTTCATTGAAATCAATGTCCAAATTCATTGAATTTATGAACGTTTGCGCTCCGTGTATTCCCATTTCGAGTAGAGGAGTGGTATAGCAGGTCTTACGTATCTGATTAATTCCTTGCCGTGAGCTGCAAGTGTTCGCAGGTCGTGTGTACTGCGCCAGGTTTCAATAGAACCGCTTGGAGACAAAAGTGACGTCAGCCTTCTCCGGAACTATGTCGCTGTCAGTGTTGAGTTAAAAATACTGTCGGTTGCGTTCTTTTCCATTTCAAAATAACGTTAGCGGCTTGTGATGGGTTTTGAAAGCTGAAAAGATTTTCCACTTTTACGGTTTCGTTTTTAACACTTGGTTGGAGTAAAAATAAATAAGCCTACAACGTTTTCATCTATATTTCCGAAAAAGCAGATTCATTTTAGAAAAATTCAAATGTATTTCCGATTTTCCTAAAATATGTTAACTTAAGAAATAAAATTGATATTTTCAATAGAAGAGGATTTGAGGATTTCTGAAATACATTTGCTCATTTCTGACTTTATTTTGAGCTGCTATACATATAATTTTTTGGTTTTTTTCAACCAAATTAAGTAAACTTTCGTTATACTACATTCACACTGCACCGCATTTGGAAAATTGAAACGAGTCATTTTAAACTCATTTACATTAGCTCATTTGCATTTTTTTTGACATTTTCCTTTAGGCGAAACTTCAAATGCAATGCGTTCCACAAAAGAGTCATGTTGTTTGCCCCAAATGCGAGCAAATGCGTTGAAATCAGTCATTTGGGAAATGCGATTTGTATAGAGAAATGCGACGCATTTGGATTTTTTCGACCAAAATGTCTCATTTGGTGCAGTGTAAATGTAATATTAGTCCTCTCTTCCGTAATCGTATTTGTATGAATAAATTAAATTTTGATATGGCATATGTTGTTAAACAACCGACAAAACGAAATTTGATACAAGATTAAATGCATATAATTACTTACGGTTCTGAGGCATGAATATTTCGAGAGATATGCAGGAGGCATGACCCTTTTTCCCTATCCCCCTTAATGGATCCAAGTTATTTGTATCGCATGGCTATTCCTTAAAGGTTTCTAGAGAGTTGTCTAAATTTGGTTATGATCGGTGAATCCGTTTGGGAGGTAACTTGACTTATACATACTTAAATAAGATCATACATACATAATTTGATATATGTATATAGATATAAAAAGTGGGCGTGGCGATTTTGAATAACCATCAGAGGTGAGGAGATTTTATACGAAATCTCAATCCAAAGTTGCTCAAATGGTCGTGCTCACAGACCTACGGACCGACGGACATTGCTAAATCAATTTCGTTTTTCCACCTGACTACCATGAAAATATAAGTCGTTTGCGATTCGTTGCGCTGTTTTGCCTAACGTTAGGTTAATATAATTAATTTACTGCTTTTTTGTACCAACAATTTTTTTTGTTGATTTTACGGCCTGTACATTTTCAAGTATTCATGAAACGAGCTCAAGGCCAAGAATAATAATTTAATAATTATTAAAAAAATAAAAAACAATAATAATTTTCATAAAAATTAAAAAGTGCAAAATTATTATTCTGGGCCTCGAGATCCTTTCATGAATACTTTAAAATAAAATAAAACAAACAAAACAAAAAAAAAATCGTGGCTGTTTTCGAAATAGTACTATAACTATAGCCTGTATATGTTTGTTGCTTTCAATTTTACCTCTAATAAAAATAATAATAATTAACTAAGAAATTATTATCAACTGGTCTTGAGCTCGTTATGCTTACAAAATATGCAAAACAAAATAAAATAAAATAAAATAAAGTAAAATAAAAATAAAATAAAATATAGTAAAATAAAATAAAACAAAATAAAATAAAATAAAACAAAATAAAATGAAATGAAGTGAAATAAAATAAAGCAAATTAAAATAAAATAAAATTAAATGAAATCAAATGAAATTAAGAAAGAATAGAATAAAGTTAAATAAAATAAAATTAAGTAAAAATAAAATTAAAAAAATAAAATAAAAAAAACAAAATAAAACAAGTAAGGAAGTCTAAATACCTAGTAGTGATCTGTTATGTCATCCCAATTTACGCAGGTCTATTTTAATACTTTCAGTTCGTATTTACGCTCAAATAGACAGACGTACAGACAGATAGACGTATCGAGAGACGGATATGGCTACATCGACTCAGCTCATCCTCCTGATCATTTCAGTATACGTACAAACATCGCTTTTGCAGTGGGGTATTAACTACTTGCCCGGATATTTTACTTTTCATCCTGAACGTTTTGATATACATTAATAAATATATATCTCGATTCGTTTATGCCGAATAAAGTAATATACCTTGTGTGCGTAACAAAAATAGATATAAAAAAAGGTGTGTCTTTTATAGGCGCCAAAAAACTCAACCGATCTGTATGAAATTTTCACAATATTTACTTGGGTTCACTGGGTACAGCATAGACAATATATAGTTTTGGAAAAGTGGGCGGATCCACGCCCCCAGGCTATATAAAGTTTCAATTCGTCATAACCCCGAATTTTCTTGGTCTAAATTAATGAAATTTGTGGGCGGTGCCACGCCCACATATTTTGTGTTTTGTTTTGCTCTTGAACTTTCACGATAGGTTCAGGAGTTCGCTGGGCGGGACACAGTCTGTATATTGTTTTTGGAAAAGCCCCCAGGTTATATAAAGCTGCAGTTCGCTATAGTTAGGAGTTCATTTGGTTCAAGTTAATAACATTTTATATATAGATGTGTTCTATATATCAAAACGTCAAAACAACGTCTACCGGGTTTGCTAGTATATTATAAAATGGAGAAAGCAAACAACGAATTTCAGCATTATTTTGTAAAACTGAGGGACTAGTTTGCGTTCAAATAGACAGACGGACAGACAGACAGACGGACGGAGAGACGGACATGCCTAAATCGACTCCGCTCATCGTACTGATCATTTTAGTGAACTTTTCTCTTCTTGTTCTCATACTTACATACATTTAATGTTTATGAAAGGTATGAAAATCGAAAAAGGTATATAATTTCGCTATTGCCGTGGGCTATTAACTACGTGCCCGAATATTTTGCTTGTGTGCTTTCCGATTTCCCTAATTTTTGGCAGGAGTATAATACATTCTACTGAGAAGCAGCTGTCCAATTTTCATTGAAATATCAATATTGAATTATAAGCGATTACCTTTGAAAATGACAGAAACTTTATGCTGAAAAGTGGGCGGCGCCACGCCTACTTCTTCAAAATTGACAAAATTTTTTTTTGCGACCGAGGTTTTCTTAAAAAGCTTATTATGTGTGCAAAATCTGATTGATATAACTTGCTTAGTTGTAGAAATATCGCTTTTTAAATTAAAAAAAAAATCTTTCAGAACTATGTTAAGAAACTGGGCGTGGACATTAACCGATTTCACCGATTTTTACAGCAAACAGTTACCTTTATATATAGAACATTATCACCAAATTTCGTTCCGACAAATAAATTTTTGGCGGAGTTATGGCATAAAAAGATTTGTGGAATAGTCCACTATAAAAGGGGCGGGGCCACGCCCATTTTCGAAAATTTCAAGTTTTTGGATTTCTTAGTTTACGGAAACTTTAAAAGTGAAATATAAATGATGTAAAGCTATTTTACGCAAAGTTATGGCCTATTTAATATATCTACGATCCTCCTCAAAATCTTTCATATAAAATTGGGCGTAGACCTTAACCGATCTCGCCCATTTTTTCCTGGAACATTCCTTGCATACCTGGATACCTGCGTGCTGAATTTCGTTTCGATATCTTGAACGGTTTTTGATTTATGATTAATATTATTTTTAAATTTGACATGGCATACCAAATTTCATTAAGATATCTCAAAATTTATTCAAGTTATCGTGTTCACACACGGACGGACGGACATGGCTTAATCAATTTCTCTTTTCGTCCTGAACATTTTGATATATATAAGTCCGCAAATATAATAAAATATATTAAAGTAAAATAAAATAAAATAAAATAAAATAAAATAAAATAAAATAAAATAAAATAAAATAAAATAAAATAAAATAAAATAAAATAAAATAAAATAAAATAAAACAAAGTAAAATAAAATCAAATGAAATAAAATAATACAAAATAAAATTAAATAAAATGAAATAAAATAAAATAAAATAAAATAAAATAAAATAAAATAAAATAAAATAAAATGAAATGAAATGAAATAAAATAAAATAAAACAAATCAAAATAAAATAAAATAAAATAAAATAAAATAAAATAAAATAAAATAAAATAAAGTAAAATAAAATAAAATAGAATAAAGTAAAAATAAAATAAAATGAAATAAAACAAAATAAAATAAAATAAAATAAAATAAAATAAAATAAAATAAAGTAAAATAAAATGAAATAAAATAAAACAAAATAAAATAAAATAAAATAAAATAAAATAAAATGAAATAAAATGAAATGAAATAAAATAAAATAAAATAAAACAAAACAAAATAAAATAAAATAAAATAAAATAAAGTAAAATAAAGTAAAATAAAATAAAATAAAATAAAATAAAATAAAATAAAATAAAATAAAATAAAATAAAATAAAATAAAATAAAATAAAATAAAATAAAATAAAATAAAATAAAGTAAAATAAAATAAAATAAAATAAAATAAAATAAAGAAAAAAAAATAAAAAAAAATAAAATAAAATTAAATTAAATTAAGTTAAATTAAATTAAATTAAATTAAATAAAATTAAATAAAATAAAATAAAATAAAATAAAATAAAATAAAATAAAAGAAAATAAAAGAAAATAAAATAAAAATAAAATAAAATAAAATAAAATAAAATAAAATAAAATAAAATAAAATAAAATAAAATAAAATAAAATAAAATAAAATAAAATAAAAGAAAATAAAAGAAAATAAAATAAAATAAAGTTCGACGAATTTTTATGAAAATGTTTTACTTTTTGCTAAGAATTTTGTAGTTTATTCAATTTTAGTATAGTAAGATAGTAGTCTTAAGCCGCTAAAAGAATGATTTGATTTTGGTTACTGTTTTTATTTCATATCAAAATAATTGCGCTCATAAATTTGGGAAAATGGGAAGGTGGGATAGAAAAAAAATTTTTGAAATTAGCCAACATTCAAAAATTAGCTAAATAATGCTGGTACACTATATACCAGCCAAACATAAATATTGATACAAAATCGCAGCAATTTATCCTTACTGATTTTAATTCTACACGGGAAAAATAATTTCTTTTATTCCACTATTTATGTATGAGGTTATATTTTTTTGGAAAAAAAAATAAAATAAAAATAATCGATCCCTAGACAGCTTTCAACTACTCGAATATATTCATATTCGAATAACTTAGTTACCCACTTTTTAGAAATAGCATACTCGTATATCCGACCATGCTTTTCTAAAAAGATGGCTTAAGGCGTTTAATCATCACGGCTTATATGTTCCCTGAAAGAGTAACTTCTTAAAATATTTTTCTAATATATTATTTCCCTGAAAGTAAGTACTCGCACGTGAAAGTAATTGGTACTTGTGGTCGACAGGAATACATCCTGAATGTGAAGGTATTCAAGCGAAGTAAATAATGTTGCTCATACGCACCGGTGCACCGCGTTGCTCACAAGTAAGCATTACACATTTTGCTTATTCGCTGACTGCCTCTATTTCCAAGTACATTTTTGTAAAGGACTCAATTGTGTTTCTTGTTTTGGCTCATCACTTACTTACTCAGACCACTTAGCCATCAGTATGCTTACTGATGGTTTCCATTATTTCAGAGAATCGCCCCATTCGTCACTGTAAAACGAGCACTGCACAAGCAGCTTGCAATCATTTTTTGTTTTATCCACTTCTTTGTTATAATAATAGTGCAACAATACTCTGGAAATACCACAAAAAAAAATATATATATATATGCGCTCATACACCGTTAGAATTGTGCACGGAATGAAAGTTGGCAAGTTGCCTATTGGTATGGAGTAAGCAGCCAGAAAGTTGCCACCAGCAATGGTCCGATTAGCCGTAAAAGAATTCCAGATATGGTAGATTCTTGGTTGGCGACTTCAAATATAGGTCGGACTCTACAGTCGAAAAAACTACCCTACACGATGTAATATCTCCCAAAGCATCTACCTCAATTGCTGTCGGGATTAAATCGTGCACACTTTCGGAGAAGAGTTACCCGTCGGCTATCGATAGCACGAACAAGTGTTGCCTATATGACGCTCTGCCTGAAGGACTCAATTACGACTTGAATGATTTTTGTGCTCCCTGACGCAGGGATGGTTAAAAGGAAAGGGTGGGAGAGGAAAAGGGACAGTTGAAGGAGTGGGGAGAAGTAGAGGGAGGGAAAAAAATAAGTTGAGGTGCGGAAAGGTATTAAAAAGAGGACGAGAATGCAGACAAAAAAGAAGAATATACAGAAATGCAGAGAAAGAGGAACAGGAAGAGGGAGAGAGAGAAAATCTAAAATTTGTCAAATGTAATCAAGTCCGTTTGTGGGTATCACAATTTCTGCCTGGTCTGATTTGGAAATCTTACTCACTTACTTAAAATTCGTTGCAACGTCGAAACGGGCTTGGCCGTCCAACAGAGTAGTTTCCTCGCTGTGCCCACTGGCGCTAATTGGAAACAAAATGGAATCGCATATTGGCCTCTACCTGTTCCTTCCATAGGCGGGGTAGTGTCCCGCTTCCTCTGCTTCCACTGCTGAATTCCAATAATATCAACTTCTGGGCCGGAGTATCCCCATTCATTCGAGCAACATGGCTTAGCCAACGAGACCGCTAGGGTTAAGTTCGGTGAACTATGTCGATGTCTACATACACCTCGTCATTAAATTTTTTTCTGAACTCTCCGTAGTCAACGTGTCACTGCCGAGAATGGACCATAAACCTCACAAGGTTGTTGCACCCGTGGAACCTATCAGCATTGGCTTATCGAGGCTAATAAGAGATAGAAGTGTTAATGTCCTGCAGAGTGTCACGGAGTTTGTGACCCTCCTACAATTAAACTCCTTATCAAGGTAAACATTTTCAGATAAGATTCAGTGCTCACTGGACATTGGACTATAGGGGCTCATGCTGCACGAATAAGACTGGAACACAATATGACGTGCCGCAGCTGACACCTTCTGGGAGAAGGTGGAGCACTTTCTGTGAGATTTTTCGGCACACTGCCGTGGCAGAATGAAATTTTTAGGAAACCCCTGCTTAGTAAGCTTTATTTTAATAACAACAACATCGACAACCAGAGTGGACTTTACATCTCAATTGCTTATTCACTCCGAAGTAGCATATATTTGCAAGAGTTATTCTTCGTTGGATTTCTACACTTGACGTTATTGTTGCTGTTAGAGATGGTTCTCCGGTAAAGGAAACTTCTCGAAAAATTCTATATAAAAGTTTAATTTTTGAGTACAAAAATTATTTGAGGCAGGGCTCGACCAACCAAGTGTTAATAATATTAGTTCAGCGCGATATACCTCCGAGGGGATAAAGAAGGAGCATCTCTTCCTAATTTGTGGAATGCTGCTTGTATTTTCGCCAACTTATTGGCGGCACCTGCAAAAACATTTGAGATTTCTAATTCTAGAAAGTTTTCAATTTTTCAAAATTTTAAAATTTTAACTTTTGGACTGAACGTTTTTTTTAATTTACCTCTAATATATCTGCATATATCCTGAAATGTTCACAAGGTTGTGTTTTGGTTTTTCAAAGATATGATTTTTGAATTGTGGGCAAGAAAAATTTTTTTCTAAGCGAGTTCAATTGGTTTAACACAAAATTACTCAATTTTAAGCACTGAAAATCAAAAAATTTAAAAACAAATTGTAAACGTATTTTTGTTTGTAACTAATTTAACTCGACTAGAAAACAATTTTTTTTTTTTGATTTTTGACTAAAATTCAAAAGTTTATATTTTTCCAAAAACACCCTTCTGCTAATTTCAGGATATCTTAGACATATATGAGGTATCGAACAAAAAAAAAAGTAAACAAAAATTTAATCGCGAACTTTAATTTTAACGGTTTTTTATCTTGGCTTCGAAAGAATTTTCTGCTAAGAAACTTTTTCATGAGAGAAATGCCATGCCATTTGGCGACTACAAACAGCTTCTGATCTAAGTTGTCCCAGCATTTGTACCTGTCAATATCACGCCAGCCCGCTACCCAGTACCAAGTATTTATTAATCAGTCAATTAGTAAACCATTCACATTGTATAATTACATATTCAGTTAATAGAAAACAACCAAATGTCATGTGCGGTATGACATGTATTTGGTGCATTATTAGCTAACCATTCAATATTTCGCTGAATTTGCGATAATAATATAAACCAAACAAATCAGTAACCTTAAATTAAAAACACATTAGTTTATTGACACATACTTCATTATCGAATTAATTTAATTCAAATAGGAAATAATCATTTAATGGAAATTATTCACTTACAATATATACATGCGCACCAGAGAACGGCACGAGTGCCTGATTTTGATATTTCCAAATAGCGTCAGTTCGGGTGGAACCGAACATTATATACCTAGTAGTGATCTATTATGGCAATCCAATTTACGCAGGTCTATTTTAATACTTTCCGTTCGTAATTGCGCTCAAATAGACAGACGGACAGACAAATAGACGTATCGAGAGACGGATATGGCTACATCGACTCAGCTCATCCTCCTGATCATTTCAGTATACTTTTTAATGGGACTAGCTCTTTTTCTTCTCATACGTACAAACATTTCATGTTCATGAAAGATATGAATATCAAAAAATATATACAACTTCGCTTTTGCTGTGGGGTATTAACTACTTGCCCGGATATTTTACTTTTCATCCTGAACGTTTTGATATACATTAATAAATATATATTTCGATTCGTTTATGTCGAACAAATATGATCTAAAAAATGTGTGTCTTTTATAGGCGCCAAAGAACTCAACCGCTCTTTATGAAATTTTCACAACATATACTTGGGTTCACTGGGTGCAGCATAGACAGTATATAGTTTTGGAGAAGTGGGCGGAGCCACGCCCCCAGGCTATATAAAGTTTCAATTCGTCATAACTCCGAACTTTTTTCGTCTAAATTAATGATATTTGGATATATGTGCCACTTAGTCAATATCTACATAATTTTGGAGAAGTGGGCGGTGCCACGTCCACATATTTTGTGTTAAGTTTTTGTTTTTGCTCTTGAATTTTTACGATAGGTTCAGGAGTTCGCTGGGCACGAGACAGTGTGCATATAGCTTTTGGAAAAGCTATAGGTTATATAAAGCTGCACTTCGGTATAGCTAGGAGTTTATTTGGTTCAAGTTAATGAAATTTTATATATAGATGTATTCCATGTATCAAAACGTCATGGTAGTATGTATGTTATAAAATGGCGAAAGCAAACAACGAATTTCAGCATTCTTTTGTAAAACTGAGAGACTAGTTTGCGTTCAAATAAATCGACTCCGCTCATCGTGCTGATCATTTTAGTGTACTTTTATCTTCTTCTTCTCATACTTACATACATTTAATGTTTATGAAAGGTATGAAAATCAAAAAAGATATATAACTTCGCTATTGCAGTGGGCTATTAACTACGTGCCCGAATATTTTGCTTTAGTCTTTTCCGATTTGGCAAATTTTTGGCAGGAGTATAATACATACTACTGAGAAGCAGCTGACCAATTTTCATTGAAATATCAAGAAAGTGGGAGGCGCCACGCCTACTTCTTCAAATTTGACAACATTTTTTGCGGTCGAGCTTTTCTTAAAACGCTTATTATGCGTGCAAAATCTGATTGATATAACTTGCATAGTTGTAGAAATATCGCTTTTTAAATTTTACAAAAAAAATTTTTAGAATTATGTTAAAAAACTGGGCGTGGACATTAACCGATTTCGCCAATTTTTACAACGAACAGTTACCTTTATATATTGAACATTATTACCAAATTGTGTTTCGACAAATCAATTTTTGGCGGAGTTATGGCATAAAAAATTAGTTTACGGAAACTTTAAAAGTGAAATATAAATGATGTAAAGCTATTTTACGCAAAGTTATTGCCTATTTAATATATCTATGATCCTGTTCAAAATCTTTCGTATAAAAGTGGGTGTGGACCTTAGCCGCTTTCGCCCATTTTTTCCTCGAACATTCCGTGCACTCCTGGAAACCTGCTGTGCTGAATTTTGGTTCGATATCTTGAACGGTGTTTGATTTATGACTAATAACATTTCTACATTTGACTTAATCAAAAGTGGGCGGAGCCGTGTCCATTTTCAAAAATTTCTTGAAAATTTTATTTTATGCGTCAATCTCAATGTATTTACCAAATTTTATCCTTATAGGTGTATTATGAACTAAGTAATCACTTTTTTTGTGTTTTCGAAAATATTCTATCTATAAAAGGTGGGCGTGGTTATTATCCGATTTCGCCCATTTTAAATAGCGCTCGGAGATGAGTGCCAAGGAACTCGCATACCAAATTTCATTAAGATATCTCAAAATTTACTCAAGTTATCGTGTTCACAGACGGACGGACGGACCAACATGGCTTAATCAATTTCTCTTTTCGTCTTGAACATTTTGATATATATGTCAATATCCATCTCGATCCGTTTATGCCATTACGTACTGACGTTAGGCGACTAAAGTTAATATACCTAGGTATAAAAAGAAAACGATTACGACAACCTCCACCACACCAGAAATGAAGAAAAAATCAGCACAGTCGCTTTCTTCGGATGAACTTGCACCAAAGAAAGTAAAAGTAGGTTTGTTGGCCAAGAAGGGTATGGTAACATATTTTTGGAGTGCACAAGATATCGTTCACATCTATTACCTAGACAAGGGTGATGCCATTGTCGGCAAACGATATTCAGAGCTTTGTGACAGAGTTTTGTTTGCATTGTACTCTTGCAGTTCTCTAAT
This sequence comes from Merzomyia westermanni, assembly GCA_949987695.1. Lineage (NCBI taxonomy): Eukaryota > Metazoa > Arthropoda > Insecta > Diptera > Tephritidae > Merzomyia > Merzomyia westermanni. The sequence continues at coordinate 77,079,794 of OX465290.1, forward strand.
GTGCACACTCATTGGTACGAATCGAATTGTAAATTAGCCATTTATTTTTAAAGTAACTGTAGTTTAATTGAATATACATTTCCAGTAATATTTACGTACGCGAATAGTTTTCTATGTAAATTTCAACACAAGGACAGGACTACTGAATGTTAATAACAAAATCGAAGCTAATGAATCTCTAACTGGCGCATTTTGTATTTCATAGGAAACACTATTCAAAGGGCTGCTCTGAGGTCGGTGCATTGTTAGTGGTTCCCCGCTTTCAACTGAGCAGTTCATATCAGACCCCTACGCGGAATACTTACTACAATAATTCGTATATAACGCGAAAACCTTTTAGTAAACTACTTAAAAGTCAAACCCCACTTAATCCTTAATATGCTAGATTATTATCCTTACAATTTCAATATACGCACGAAATTTGGTCAATTGTCAATTCAATTAGCAACGGAGTATATTTCTTAAGCAACTTTGTTTTAAACTTTTCGCATCATATGTATATATACAAGCTGTGTTCGGTGACAAAACCTGCAAAGAAGTGTCAGTAAAGTGAGAATAACGTAAAACTCTCTCGAAACGCCAAAAGTAAAAAGGTTTCGCCGAACAGGAGTCAGTAATAAAATGCAAGCAAAACAGCTGTTGCTTTTTTGTTTGGTTAATAGCTCAAATTAAAAAATTTTTTTTGCTGCTTTCTTATGTACCGATCAGCTGCTTTTCACCTGCAAGTTTTACTGAGGGAAAGTCCCCCAGCAGAAACTTGCAACTCTCTCTTCCAATGAAATGTCAAAATGTGCTCTCTCGCTGCAAATGTTTTGTGTCACCCAAGGCGAATTTACTTGCACGTGAGTAGTGGCTTCTTCTATCAAAATAAAAAAATTCTATGCAATCTGACAGGGGAAGCCGCGAAAGCAAAAACAAAACACATGAAGTATGTGTGTGTATACAGCAACGAATTCGCCGTGATATCACCTGGTATAAATTCGCCTTGGTGTCACTGAACACTTTCCAGTAAAACTTTATATCAAATTTTATAAAAATTTTATATTCACCGAACACAACTACATTGAACATGAGTATGTAAGTAAATGTGAAGAAATAGAATTAAAATAAAAAGGAACATTCCATAACAGCACTTAAGTGCAAATGGCGCACTTAAATTATGTTTAAAATATTCAAGTACACCACAAAAAAAAAAAACAAATCCTCAAAAGTGAACTTTAGAACCTTCACTTAAAATATGAAAAAAAAGTCCAAAAGTGATTAAAAAACCAAAAATACAATATTTCAAAAAGTGAGTTAAGAATTTTATTAAAATAGATCAGCTACAGCTGAATGAAAAAGAAAAGCTTTTAAAAGTACTAAACCGGTTTAAAAATGTATTTTATGATACAAATTATGAGTTAACATTTACTAATGAAATAAAACATAAGATTAAAACTAAACATGATATGCCGGTGTATTCTAGGTTGAATAGGTACCCGAAAGTACATAAGGCAGAAGTCGATAAGCAAATGGCGAACATGTTAAAACAAGGCATTATTAGAAATTCTAGCATTCCATATAATAGTTCAATGTGGGTTGTACCCAAAAAATTGGATATTAACAATAAACAAAACTGGCATATAGTCATCGATTATCGTAAATTAAATGATATAACTGTAGAAGATAGATTCCCTATACCAAATATGGACGATATATTTGATAAGTTAGGGAAAAGTCAATATTTCACCAAGTAGAAATGCATCCTGGATCCTGGCAGATGGGGCCGTGTGCAGAAGTCCACGCAAGTGGGGAAAGTTTCTGATCGCCATTCACCTGGGAATGGTCAGAGCGATTCTTTTGCATGCGGTTCAAGCATCTCACTACTTCCGGGCTTTGCGCCCAAGTAACCTCTGGGTAACCACCGAACATCTGTTTGGTGGTGAGCTAAACGTGAGAAGGCGACAACCGGGTAAGGCCACTCCGACATAATCGGTTTAAGGGCTTGCTGGGAGGTTCAAACAGCAGCGTCTGATCACCATGTGGTGCGGCTGCAAGCGGGCGTCTGTCTTGGATCAAGCGGCTCGCTATACAAACGTGTAATAGAATTCAACCTCCCGGGAAACGGGTTGTGCGTTGGGTTTGGGACCCATCACATAAAACAACGTTCCAATGAAATTCAACAACAAAGCCTCGGATATGAGAACCCCTTTTTTAGATGACAACACCCGCAAACGAAATAAGGATTATGAGATAAGGGTACATTGGAATGATCGGTCCCTTAATGGGGAAGGTGCCGCTGCCCGGTTGGTTGAGGTCCTCAGGAAAGCAAGAGCTGAAATCACCGCCATACAAGAGATGCCATGGACGGGGCGAGGAAACACGACCAAAACACCTTGCAACATCTACTGGAGTGGGCATGAAGACAAGCGCAGATTCGGCGTGGGATTTGTGGTGGGAGAGAGACTCCGTCACCGAGTACAGTCGTTCACACCCGTGAACGAGCGTCTCGCTGCAATCCGCATAAAAGTACGATTTTTCACCATATCGTTTATCTGCGCTCATGCACCGACGGAAGAGAAGGACGACGTGGAAAAGGATGCATTCTACGAGCGGCTGGCAGAAGCATACGAGCGCTGCCCCCGTCATGATATCAAAGTCGTGCTTGGCGACTTTAACGCCAGGGTGGGTAAGGAGGGTGTTTTGGCCCCACTGTCGGGAGGTTCAGTCTCCACGATCAGACTTCGCCAAATGGATCGACTTCGCCGGTGCCCGAAACATGGTCATATCCAGCACTAGGTTTATGCACAAGAAGATCCATCAGGCTACATGGCTCTCCCCCGATCGAAAAACACGCAACCAGATCGACCACGTTGTGATAGACGGACGGCATGCTTTCAGCGTTTTAGATGTTCGCACAATACGAGGACCTAACATCGACTCTGATCACTACCTAGTAGCAGCCAAGATTCGTACCCGCCTCTGTACGACAAAACAGGTGCAACAAAAAACGCAGGGAAAGCTGGGCGTCGAAAAGCTGCAATTGAAGAAGTAATTGGATTCCGGCGAACGCGAAGAAACAACTGGTATGATGATGAAGAGTGCTGCGCTGCAACGAAAAGAAACGACGAAGACTACAAGGCAACGCTGAGATCGAATGCAACGAGGAGTGTGTGTGAACACTACCGCGAGTTGAAGAGGGAAGCGAGGCTGCTTTTCCGGGCGAAAAAAAGAGAGGTAGAAAAGCGTGAAATAAAGAAGCTTGAGATGCTGGCCAACGGGAATAATGCCCGAAAATTTTATCAAAAAATTCGGCGAATGACAGAAGGTTTTAAACCCGGGGCAAACTCCTGTAAGAATGAGAACGGCGACCTGGTGGCCGATGTTCAGAGAGCACTCAGAATATGAAGGGATCACTTCTCTGCCCTTTTAAATGGAGAAATTGAGCAAGAAACCAGAGAATATGTCGAACCCGAGCCCACAATCGAAGATGATGGAATTGACGTTCCACAACCCGACTATAATGAGGTGCGAATAGCAATATCTCGATTGAAAAACAATAAAGCAGCTGGCGCTGATGGTTTGCGAGGAGCTGGTAAGGCGCATGCATCAGCTTCTATGCAGAATTTGGTCGGATGAATGCATGCCTGAAGATTGGAATCTAAGTGTTCTCTGCCCAAGCCACAAGAAGGGCGATCCTGCAAACTGCGCCAACTATCGCGGAATCAGCCTATTGTGCGAAAGACTGAAGCCTTATGTGAACAGACTGATTGGACCTTATCAGTGTGGCTTCAGACCTGGTAAATCTACCATCGACCAAATTTTTACAATACGCCAAATCTTGGAAAAAACCCGTGAGAAAAGAATCGACACATATCATCTCTTTGTTGATTTTAAAGCCGCTTTCGATAGCACGAAATGGAGCTGCCTATATGCCGCTATGTCTGAATTTGGTTTCCCCGCAAAACTTATTCGGCTATGCAAAATGACCTTGAGCAACACCGCCAGTTCGGTCAGAATTGGGAGGGATCTCTCCGAGCTAAACGAGGTTTCAGACAGGGTGACCCCCTATCGTGCGATTTCTTTAATTTAATGCTGGAGAAAATAATACAAGCTGCAGAACTTAACCGTGCTGGAACAATATTTTATAAAAGCGTGCAACTGTTGGCATATGCTGACGATATTGATATCATTGGCCTTAACAACCGCGCCGTAACTTCTGCTTACTCCAAATTAGAAAAAGAAGCGGAGAAAATGGGATTGGTGGTGAACGAGGGCAAAACGAAGTACCTTCTGTTATCATGCAAAGAGTCAGCGCATTAGCGCCTTGGCAACCAAGCCACTGTTGGCAGCAATAATTTCGAAATAGTAAAGGACTTCGTTTACCTGGGAACCAGCATTAACACCAACAATAATGTTAGCCTAGAAATCCGACGAAGAATTACTCTTGCAAACAAATCCTACTTCGGACTGAGTAGGCAATTGAAAAGTAAATTCCTCTCTCGACGAACGAAAATAACACTCTACAAGTCACGAGCGTGGACAGTAACTACATCTGATGAGGCGGCTCTGGGAGTATTCGAGAGAAAGGTTCTTCGAAGAAGATTTAATGATGATGTGACGGACTTTTCCTTTGTGCCGGGGTTAAGCTCAGTCCGTCCGACGTTCCTGTGGGATAGAGAACGAGTCCCTAACGTCTCCTTTTAAAGAGAAAAACCCCTTCACAAAGGAAAAGTCCGTCACAAATGGCGCCCGAGCAGGGACCGGTTTTAGTATCCCACACGAAAATAATGGATCGAGTACGTAAGTGGGGTCTTAAATACAACGGCGGCAAGGACCCGCTAGGTTTTAAGAAAGACTTCCCAAAGTTTTTCCTAAGTTCCAGGTACTTTGAGAATTTGGATGACGAAATCCGGCAGCGAGTTCAGCGACCAGGTGAGGCGTTTAAATATTACGTGCTATCGTTACAGGGGTTAATGCGACACGCCGATTATACCGACGACAAGAAGCTGGACAGGATATATAGGAAATCGCGGCGAGAGTACCAGCTGTACGTAAAAATAAGTGAGTTCAATAGCCTGGAGGGATTGGTCAGCCTGGTCGAGGATTATGAAAACATCACGCCAGAGAAGGAAGTAATAAAACCAACAGCGAGACCATCCGTACCACGGAGACCAGAGGAGAGGTCCCAGTATATACAAGCGGGCGAGAGAGAGAAGGAACACCCGAGACAGGAGGCCGCAGGAGCGCAGAGTAATGCAGCGAGAGTAAGACAGCAGCAAGGGACTATAGACCCACGAAGCGCGTGCAGACGATGCGGGGAGAGCGGACACTTGGCCTATGGGTGCCGCAACGAGCGACGCGACTTTTGTTGGCACTGTGGCCAACCGGGCGTGTTGACGCGTGACTGCTGTCGAAGACAGCCTGGAAATGGCCAGAGACCCCATTAATCGCGAGGGGTGGTGTCTCCAACAACGAATCCTCGTGCACGACAAAAACACTTAGACACAGACCCAAGGGCGAATCTTAGCTGCAATCACACTAGAGGGAGAAGAAATGATGGCATCAATCGATAGCCGCGAAGTTGGACAAGCGCAGATCCAAACAGGTAGAGACAAGAGTGATAATGGGTGATGGCAGAGCACATAGGGTAGTTCAAGCAGTAGAGGCGGAGATCAAGTTGGGCGAACAAAGGCATGCGAGTGAGTTGTTAGTTTTACCGGCAGACTATCTGGCAAAGGCTAAGCTGGAGTTGAAGTGTGGCAATGAGACGTTAGTATTGCAAGTGAATGGTCAGAAGCAGCCAGCGGCAACATGTACCTCGATGGTAGACCAAGGAGAGAGCAAAGGGGCAGAGGAGACCGCGAGGCGTCAACACGAGGTCCCACTAGCGGAGAACAGTACAGACGATGCGGTGAGTAACTTTCTCAAACATGAGTTACAGATTTTTGAAAAGATGTCCGGCGTGTCGAACATAACCACCCACAAAATAGTAATGCGAGATGACCGGCCAATAAAACAAAAGTATTTTCCAAAGAACCCAAAGATGCAAGAGATAATAAACAAGGAGATAGAGGAGCTAATAGAGAAAGGTTGTATCGAGCCATCCCATAGCCCACACAGTGCGCCGATAGTTCTGGCCCGGAAGAAGAATGGCAAATGGAGACTCTGCGTCGACTATCGGCAACTCAACGCGCGTTCGGTACCCAGATGCCAACCCATTACCCCGAGTACAACATATCTTGGATAGACTTAGAAGCGCGCGTTTTATAAGCAGCCTGGATCTTAAAAATGGTTATTGGCAAATCCCGATGGAAGAAAGTAGTAAACAATTCACAGCATTTACGGTACCCGGACGAGGATTGTACCAGTGGAAAGTGATGCCGTTTGGATTACACTCTGCCCGCCCCTGCCACATTTCAGAGAGCACTCGATCGAGTCATCGGCCCGGAGCTGGAACCACACGCGTTCGCCTACCTAGACGACATCATAATTACTAGCACGACATTGGAAGAGCATATCACAAGCCTGAAATAAGTTTTTGAAAGATTACGACGAGCCAACTTGAAGATCAATCCGGAGAAATGTGAGTTTTTTAAGAAAAGTTTAAAATATCTATGTCACGTGGTCAGTGAAGAGGGTATCCATACGGACCCTGACAAAATCGCAGGCATCAAGGAACTGACGCCACCACAGAACATATGAGAGAGATGGTGAGGATGCGGTACCGTGGAAGTTTAGCGTGCCGACATCAGAGAGGAGAAGAGTGCTCAACGAAATACACGACACACCGAGCGCAGGACACATGGGTATACGGAAATCGGTCGCGCGTGCAATGATGAGGTATTACTGGCCTGGAATGTTTAGAGACGTACAGAAGTACGTACAACAATGCCACGCATGCCAAGTCTACAAGCCCAGCCAACAACAAGCTGCAGGTAAGATGCTCACGCAGATTTCTGATGAACCTTTTGCTACTGTTTGTGCAGATTTCGTTGGACCACTTCCTTGCTCGAAGCATGAAAATACGATGGCATTAGTTTTTGTGGATAAATTCTCAAAATGGGTAGAAATCATGGCAATACGGAAGGCGACGACGGAGAATCTGATCAGAGGAATGAGGGAGAGAATTTTGGCCCGATTTGGCGCGCCAAAAATTCTAATCACAGACAATGGAGCACAATTCACGAGCCGGCATTTTAAGAAGTTTCTACAAGAAGCTGGCATAAAGCACCAGCTAACGGCACCGTACACACCGCAAGAGAATCCGACGGAGAGAGCAAATCGTAACATCAAGAGGATGATAGCACAGTTCACTGGGAAGGAGCATAAGATATGGGATGAGGTGTTGCCAGAGATGTCACTTGCACTGAATACGAGCGTAGGCGAGTCAACAGGCTACAGTCCAGCATTCGTAGTACAGGGTAGGGAGCCGAGGATCCCCAACGCCCTCTACGATGAGCAAACTTTTGGCACAGGCGATTAGAAGGTGACTCTCAGTGAAAAGATGGCGAAAATGAAGGAGGTGTATCAGATGATACGACGTAGACAACAACAAGCATCAGCGGAGCAGGCAAGACATTACAATTTACGTAGGAGACAGTGGCAACCGGCTGTGGGCGATCTGGTATTAGTAAAAAAGCACCAGCTGTCCAAGGCAGTGGACAATTTCGCAGCAAAGTTGGCACCAAGATACAGTGGGGCTCACCGTGTCACGAACTTCGTATCCCAGGTGATCGTCGAGCTAGACAAGGTGTATAACGGCAAAAGGAGAACGGCACATGTTAGCGAGTTAAAAGCGTACCATCAGGCGACAGTCCAAGAAGAAGCAAGTCCGGCAGCAGGTAGACAAATACGTTCATCCCGTGAGCGTGGTAGGTCGAAGGCGTCTCGCCAAGCTCCGAATGGGGGCTTCACCGAAGTTCCCATCGGAGAACAAACCAGAAGGCTGACGACGATAGAAACAACACAACACGGGCCATCATCAGCATCGTGTAGTAGAACCCCGAACGGACATTTCACCGAGGTCTCCGTCGGGGAGCACACAGAACAGCTGGTTGTAGTGAGGGCAACACCACGCGCGTCAACATCTCAAGCAGCCCAAGTCACGCAGCAAGGTCAAGACGATTGTAGCACGGTGGCGATATGTGGGTCACTAGCACTCGCTAATTCAAGTCAAAATGGCTTAAGAACAGCAGGGGTAAGCAACGATGAACAGGTGGTAGACGGTGACCGGAGTGGGTGGCACGCAGTACAAGTAGAAAGACAAGCCCCAACCATGGATAACGGGATACAGATGGCGATGAACTACGCCAACAACATAGCCGGCCAATGCTACAACCTAACCTAATGACGGAATTTTGTATAACATTACATTTTAGAACAAGGCCCAGATCGCGAGAGATTATTCCATAGAGAAAAGAAACATCGAATCGAACGTCGAAGAGGCACGAGCAAGGCGAAGGAAGATGACGTTCAACTGGAACGTAGATGCCAAGAGGTACAGGGTGAGGATAACGAGGACGGGACTCGTCACGGTAACCCTCGTTGGGCAGGTGAGGGGAGAGTGTGAGGACCCAAAACCACCGGTTTTAGAGTCCCACTCATGAACACACTCTTCCTTAATTTTTATATGAATATTTTGAAATCACGAGTTTCTAAATTTTTGGAACACCCTAGTGTACATAGTTACATGCCTATTTATATATTTTTGAATATTTATTATATTATACCACAATGAATTACGCGGCATAAATTGGTACAAATACACATATTTTTCGGGATGCTCTAATATACACTTTTTTCCAGAACCCCCTAATACACATTTTAATAATTAGGCAAAATATGAGCAGCTAACCAAGCGACAATTCTAGTTTGCAATAACCAAATATTGCACAAACAAATTAACCGGCATTCCAGCAAGCCAAAGGGTCAGCAACTCAAGCAGCGGTGCTTTGTTCACATTCACGCGCACGTCTACATATTTGGGCAACCCAATGCAAGCGGACATAGCATAAAGAAGAAAAGGAAAAAAAGCATTCTTAGCACATGATGAGAATGAAGCAAATTTAGCAGCATCACACATAGTGAGGAATATATGGCCAGCTGATCTAAGCAGCGCTAGCACCAATATGCGCGAACATATGATAGCGGGCGAAAGGGGCATTCCAGGTGGAAAGGGCGCACACATAAAAAGTTAGAAAGTAAATTATATTGTATATATATATCGAGCTACGGTAAATAATGTAATAACCTAAGATTAGAATTTGTTATTGTGAAATAACTGTCCGCCTGCGCGCGGACAAGTATAAAAGGGCGACAGTTTTGCTAAGTCAGGGAGAAGCTAGGTAGGCATAGTAGCCTGTCGTTGTTGTTGTTGTTGTAGCGACTACTTAACCTGCCTAAGATGTCACCCCTCATCCAACATTGTCATCAGGCTCTTCTAACGGAAGTCCAAGAAACCTCGCGGCTTCAACAGGGGTGGACCAGAGTGAAATTGGTGTTAGAAGAGTGGGCTCAGTTGAGCAGATGAACAGATGGTTAGTATCGTGGGGAGACACGCCGCATGCCGGGCAGACATTTGGCATGTCAGGGTTCAGTCTGGATATGTAAGAGTTTAGTCTGTTACAGTATCCAGAACGAAGTTGGGCCAGCGTGACTCTTGTCACCCTGGGCAGTTCGCGTTCCTCGTCGGCAACAGGTGGAGCTTGTGCCTGTAGGACTGCATTCACTGGACGTGACCCGACAAAGGAGTTTACCGACTCCGTGTGGATGAGGTTGAGGGCTCGCCGGTGCACCTTTGGATCAAACGGCGAGAAAATGTGATGCCGGATCTCGTCATAATGCTTACGGAGGTGACTCCTTATTCTCCTGGGAGGCGGATTTTCGTTGAGCAGGTTTCTGTTCGGGTGCTGCGGTTTATAGCAGTTGAACAGAAATTGTCTGGTCAACATCTCGCAATGCTCTTTGACATCGAGCATTTTTGCCTCATTATGAAGATGGTGCTCAGGAGACAAAAGGAGGCACCCCGTGGCAGTTCTGAGTGCGGTGTTTTGGCAGGCCTGCAACCTCCTCCAATGTGTGTCTGCTAATCCCGGCGACCATATTGGCGTCGCGTAGCTCAGAACCGGCTCGCCGATTGCCTTGTACGTTGCCAGTAACGTTTCTTTGGCTTTACCCCAAGTACTGCCAGCTAGTGACTTGAGGATTTTGTTACGGCTTTGTACTTTGGTGGCAATCGCGGCTACATGAGCACCGTATTTGAACATGTTATCAAACGTGACCCCTAAGATTTTGGGGTGTGTGACAGTCGGAAGCTTAATGCCGTCGACGTAGAGGTCTAATTCCATGTTCGCCTGCGCTGTCCACGTCGTAAATAAGGTGGCCGAGGATTTGGTCGGTGACAATGTCAGGTTCCGTGCAGCGAAGAAACTGGAAAGGGTTGGCAGATAAGAATTAATTCTCGAGCAGAGCTCATCGACGGAGGGTCCAGTTGCCAGGATCGTGCAGTCATCGGCGTAGGAGACGATCGAGACGCCTTCTGCATAGTAGCCTGCTGACGCATTGCTCAGCGGTGAAAGAAGTTCCTGGGGTTTCCTAACTCACGAACTTTATATTTTATATACAGTAGGGGTTTTTCTAACTCTACTGTTTGGAAGGCTAGTGGTGGTTTCCTACCTTCGCAACCTTTAGAAGATTTATACACAGTTGGGGTTTTTCTAACTCCGCTGTCGGGAAGGTTAGTGGTGGTTTGCTACCTCCGCGACCTTTAGTAGAGCAGGGTATTATTAAGGTATACGCGGTGGGTTTTCCTAGCCTCGCCGTATGAGAAGTAGTTTTGGATAAAGTAGCATTTAATTACCAAATAAAACATATATTTGTATACAATTTATTAAACAGGGGGTTTCTCTTTAAAAGGAGACGTTAGGGATTCGTTCTCTATCCCACAGGAGCCCCGGAAGGACTGAGCTTAACCCCGGCACAAAGGAAAAGTCCGTCACAATGAGCTGTATTAACTTTACGCAGACGCCGACATAGTTCAGCGAATTAAAACACAGCGGCTTCGCTGACTAGGCCACGTTGGACGGTCAAAATCGCCCAGGCGGTTAGATGACCATTTAAAGAAAGAAGAAGAAATGCATCCTGACGATATCGCGAAAACTGCTTTTTCAACCGCTACTAGCCATTATGAATGCTTGCGAATGCCATTTGGGCTGCGAAACTCGCCAGCTACATTTCAGCGATTGATTAACAATGTATTAAGGGTATACATTGGTTCAATCTGTTTGGTTTACTTAGATGATGTTTTAATTTTTTCAAGTAGTATGGAAAAACATTTAGAGTCCTTAGCAAAGCTACTTAAACGATTTACTGAAGCCAACTTAAAAGTGCAATTAGAAAAATGTGCTTTTCTGAGAAAAGAAACCGAGTTTTTAGGTCATGTAGTTACGCCTGACGGTATTAAGCCGAATCCTGATATAGTTGAAGCCATAGAAAATATAGTACTGCCTAAGACGCAAAAAGAAATAGTCCCTCCTTGGCATCACAGGATACTATTGACGTTTCATATAAGATTATTCGCGATTAGCGTATCATATGATTAAGTGTTTAAAACAGGGAGTAAAATTAAATATTAGTGATAAAGATTATATAGCAGCGTTTGAGAAATTAAAAACTTTAATCAAAAATTACCCAATACTTGTACACCCTGATTTTCGTAAAACTTTTACACTTGTCACAAATGCAAGTAACTTTGCTTCAGGTGCAGCTCTCATGCAAGGAAATAAGGTTGATTCTTTTGCTAGAAGCCCACTAAATGGCCATGCATATTAAATGGCTATAGCACAATTGAAAAGGAATTGCTTGCAATAGTTTGGGCTACAAAATATTTTCGCCGATACCTTTTTGGAAGAAGGTTTTCTATTAAGATCGATCATCGTCCTTTGGTGTGGTTACAAAATATAAAAGAGACTAATTCTAAACTCCAAAGATGGAAAATTAAATTAAATGAATTTGATTTTGATATTAGTTATATTAAAGGTAAAGAGAATGTTATAGCAGATGGCTTAAGTAGATTAAGTTATGAAACCACAAAAAACGAAATCAATATAAACCTACATGAAATGTTTGATGAAGATATAAATACAGTTCATAGCGCAAAAACCGATGATTCTGACTTTATAAGAATTACTGAAAAGCCCATAAACCTTTTCAAAAATCAAATTCTAATTAATTATTCAAATAATTTTTGTTGTACAACAAAAATTGTTTTTAAAAACAAAATTAGGCATATTTTCAAAGTGAAAAATAAGGACAATATTCTAAATTTCATGAAATACAAACTTCCTTCTAAAGGATTGGTAGTAGTTTTCTGTCAAAATTTAGAATTGTTTAGAGAGTTTCAGACTAATTATATTGAACACTTTAGTAGAAATAAAAATCTTAAAATTCTTAAATCAAATTTGTTAATCGAAGATGTGACTGACCATGAACGACTGTTAGAATTAATTCTTAAGCAACATATTAAAAACAACCACAGAGGCATTACAGCGGTTTTTGCGGAAATAAGAAAGCATTATTTTCGTCCGAATCTTCAGAAGGAAATTAAAAAATGTATATTATGTAAATATGCAAGCTCCAATTAAACACAAATTAAATGTTACAGCTACTCCGGATAAACAATGAAATTGTTCATGTAGATATATGGTTTCCTCAACGTGGAGTCATGTATTTAACCACTGTAGATAAATTAACAAAATATGCAACCGCGCATTACCTAGAAGACACTACATGTATTTCTATTATAAAAGCACTGAAAGAAAGAATTCAGTATTTAGGTAAACCGAATCAACTTATTTTCGATAACGAATTAGACAGTATTGCAGTAAGAGAGTTTCTAAAAGGATACAAAATAAATATGCATAGAACTACACCCTATTTAAGGACGGGCAATGCAGATGTAGAAAGACTACATGGTACTCTAAACGAGCATATACGATTATTTAATGCAGACCCACTTAACAAAGACGATATTCGCAAAAATGTGTTTGAAGCAATATTTTCTTATAATAATTCGCACCATTCCACTACTAAAAATCCGCCAATCGACCTGATAAATAATTTCGTTTCAAAAGAAGATCTATCAAAGCTTTCAAATATAATACATGCAAAAAAAAAAACGAGAAATGTGAATATGTTAAATAAAAAATCGAACAGAGTTGCTACTAACAATTTTGAAAATGATGTTGTTCAAAATAACAGACTTAGTAAGTCTAAGCCTAAGTACAAAAAATTGAAAACTAAATATAAACAAGAAGGAAATCATTTAATATCTAACGACAAAAACTGTAAAAAAAATATATAAAACACAAGTAAAACGTAAGAATGATTGAACTTAACTTTTGAATCAGCAGGGACTGCCGATTCTGGCGGTTCACATTATTAATTACATACACATATGTTACATCCATACATTATCATCATACGAGTACATATTTAAATATTAACATTTATTTAACATTATATTTACATAGCAGAATTATGTTAATTAACAGAGAGAGTTAACACTCTTCGCATTATTTCATTTAATTACAGTTAGTTAAAATACTTTAAGCTCTTAGTTATTAAGTGAAGTTTATATATATAGCATTCCCAATAAAAACGGTTTAGTTCTTTTGAGACATCGATGAAGGTGGTTTTATTCAAGAACGTGAGTATATGCATATGTACCACTACCCACATGTCTATTTATGAACGACGTTTGTGTTAATTGTGGTGGAGAAAAAGAAACACTGATATAGAAAAGTTTTTATACCTGTCGCTGGATCTCCTCAGGCATTTAGCTAAAAGTTTTCTTTTATATTATTTTCAACGGCCGTCGTAAATTGGCAGTCGCTATGCTACTAATGAACTCAAAGCGTGGTTTGGGTCTGCAACAAGCTCAATACTTTAATGAATACATCTGCTTGTACATTAGGGTGCGATTTAAGTTCTTTATGAAGACATATTTTAGTTGAGCTGCAAAGCAGAAATTGCTCGACATGTGTTCGTTCAAACCAAAAAAGAGTTACAACGGAGCGCTACCGCTAAGTCTTAAAGCTCTAGAGGGAATATTAAAGTTAACTTCGTTCAAAAGAAATGGTCTTGTAACTGATCCGCTTAAGAGTTCAAACATAAATATTACACCTATCATTTTCCTAGGACTTGCAAGTGTTGCGAGATTGATATGTTTCAACCTATTGCCTTCTTTTTTATTCGAATTTGCTTTTACGCGGCGGATCCCAAGCCCAACGCACAACGCAGCGAGTTAAAGCTCAAAGACTGCGATGACTGGGGAATATTATACGAATGGACAAAGAAACTCCAGCCCAGAAGGTTTTCCTACCAACACCCCAATAAGGCGGCAGAGAGAGTGGGAAAATCAGGCGGAGGATGACTTGAATTTCCTTGGTCTTTCTAAATGATGCCAGTTATCGATGAGAAGAGTTGACTGGCGTGCTTTGATATGGCCAGAATCCCCTAGGTGGTTAAGCTCCAATAAATGATGAGTGATGAATATCATTTTGGAAATACTCCTTTAAGGAAACAAACAATATGTGCTTCAGATCCACGTCTCGTCTGATCCGTGATGACCTCCACATGAAGGCATTTCGAAGGAGCAGTGGCCATCTTTTAACTCCGCGGTTAAAAAAAATAGAGCTAGGAAGATGTAAGAGGCTTTCGCAGTTGCACGCGCAAAGGCCATGAAAACATCGTAGTTTGGTGGGAAGAGTCTCACAAAGGCGTAACTTCCTTGTATTTTTGCGAATAGACGTGAAACGGGAGCAAAGGTCTTGGAAGGCGTGGTTAAAAATTTTCAACACCGGCAAAACTCTGCAACCCAAGGGTGGTTACAGCGTAATATTCCTGCTGAACATTGTCCTTCGGGCAGTCCCGACTTAAATCTTCTCGATTGCAAACTAAGGTCGGAATTTGAGTATATGGCTTGCAAAGTTCGCCACCGAAATTTGGAAAGTCTCAAGCAAGCACTGGGTGTGGCAGCTTCGTCTATAGCACCGGAACTATACATGCCAATATAGCCGAATGGCTAGACGGTTTAAGAGTCTGTATTAAGGCAAAAGGCGATTATTTTGAATAATTTTCTTTTCATAAATAACATTAACATTCAGTCAATAAAAAAAACTGCAATTAAGTCTAAAAACCCGTTCATTAATTTTCTAAATTTTTTGCAAACTGTAACAAAACTTATGGCCGGACGAATGATCAAGTTAATAAAGGTACCAAATTTTATGTTGTAGCTGCTTCTATAATTGAAATATCTCGTTTTAGACGTTTTTCGAAATTTTCGATATTGAAAAACGGGGCGTGGCCATGGTTCGATTTCGCCAATTTTTAATAGAAATCTACCGGAAAGTAACCTTTATGCCAAATTTCACCCAAATATCTAAGTTTTTACTCAGGCTATCGGGTGTACTCTGTCCCATCTCATTATAGGCCTCCAAGTATTTTTTTCTGAAAGTGAGTGATGCAATGCCCAACAAGTAGTCACAAATATTTTAAAACTTGCGAATAATTTTTGCAAAAAAATTAATGCAGTTTGAAACCGATTTGACCAATCGCCAGATCTTTGGCAAAATCTAGGGTAACTTTGAAAATAATTCGAATTTCGAAAGATTGGCCAAAATGTATTTTTGTTGTTGTTGTGAACTATACAAACAAGTTTCAAAAAGATAGTCGAGCTTCGAAAAAATGTGGCTGACTACACAAATGTTTACTTTCATATAAGTTCTGAAAATTATAGGCCTATTAAACACACACATTTTCTCAACAATTATGCTTCCCAAGTTGCTATGCAAATCACTATTACTATCAACTGTTCTTCCGGTAATAAAAATTAATATTTTTCTAGAACAGTTTAATGTACACTTCTTGTAAGCCCGCATGTAGGTATGCGATATGCGCATGTGACAGTTGATTCAGTTGAATGAATTTTGAATGTAATAACTTTAAATGAATATTCTTTTTCAAATTCGATTGCGAAGTTGTCGTCTAGCCTGGTAATACATTTTCTGTTATTTCTAACTTTCAATCAAAGGTTGTCTTCACCAAAGGAAATGAAAGAGTTCAGAGCAGAATAACCTTTACATACGGCACAGTTATTCATTTCAAACTTTTCATAAAATGGGGATGGTACGTCAAATTGCAAGAATACTAACCAGCTTATTATGATGGTGCCGCAAGCTAGCAAGCCGGCAAGCTTTAAAATCTATGTGCCATAAATAAAAGAATTTTTGGTATAGGGGATTAAAATATAATTGTTGACTCAAACATCTACTGGCAATCTACAAAGAGAGATTGCTTCTCGATTACCTTTGCTTATCGTGAAGATGTGATCGTTAGTAGACCTACCACTTCCGAAGCCACGCTGATAATAACTAAACAGCTTGTCAATGATGGACTTCCGTCTTTGCAGCTATTTTTTGGGATCTCAACTTTTTTGACTTGGCAATAGTACATTCAAGTTCCAATCGAAAAGCACGAGCTCGTAAGCGCAAATTTTGCTTTTCAACAACCCTTCACCTCCGTGCTTGAATAGGTCCGCGGTCAGCAAATGCCTCCCATTGGCTTTATTGTTTTAAACAGATATTGGCTATCCTTCATTTTTTATAGTCGACTGGTGGTACGTTTTTTTCATCATCAGGGATTGGGTTGTAGGGTTCATCATCTTCCTTGTAATTTATAAATGAAGAGAGCTGTTCGCTCTATAACTTAAGCACGCGCTGCACGCTGGTTATCAGTTCGCCCCTTTGGTCCGTTCAGGAATCCGCCCTCCTCCTTGAAATCTTGCGTCATCTGCGGAATCCTTTGAGGACAAAATGCTTGTCATCATCATCTCAAGCTCCTCCTACATACGTCACGTGGCCTCACGTTTACTTTTTCTTAAAAAGTGTCCCTTTTCCTGCTTCGCCTCACAATAACGCCTAGTAAGTATCGTCTAACGACATTCCAGATCGGAGAGGCTGTTCATTCGGGATCCCTGTAATCCTATAGGGCTGGTCGATATTGCAATCTCGTAAAGTACCAGTGTAAATAGCAGTGACTGTATGTTTCCGCGTCGTTCGTGTCTTCCGTGGTGCGTAGATGCAGATAAACATTTACGAGATGTACGCATGGACGTGAATTGCGATCAAATGTTCTTGCACTGGACGTGAACAGCCATTGGCCAAAAAAAAGAGGTATATTTTCTTAAAAGGTTCCGTATATACCAGATATATGTCCGAAATCGTGGTTCTTCGAAATTTTGTCGAGGTCGGTATTAGAAAAGAGTTTTCTAATCTAAAAATTTGTTGGGTTTTTCCTCTATTTCTGACACAGGTATCACTTACGATGGTTACCGCATCGGTTAACTAGATAGCTACAGTTGCCCAAAGTTCACGAACGAGCATGCAAGCGTCTGGTCTGAGCAGAGCCACACCACTGAACTGCTTCTCAGCCACACAAATACACCTAATAGGAATTAAGTAATGAAACTTGGTCAGGTTGACCAACCTTTAAGCTTGGTATCACTCACAAACTGCTGAATCGAATTGAGTTTAACTTTCACCGTTTCATTATTAGATGTTTAACTTAAAATTTAAGATATGCCTTATTTTGATAACTCTACCGGTTTCCTTATCGCCCAAAATGTATGGACAAGTGTGACCCAAAATATTTTAGGATAATATGGGTATCAAACGAAGCGTGCTAATGAGCGATGCGATTTAGTTTCATATCTCAACTGGTTTCGGAAATATAATGATTAAAATCGAACTCAGTCTTATACAAGGTGGTGCAAAAGTAATCCTCCTATCAGAAAATGCTATAAATTTTGCGATTGGCCCCTAAAGTCAGTTCTGTTTTGACATTTGTGTAGTAATCACATGCGAAATACACGTTAATAAACAATGTTACGCTACACTGCTCCAGAACGCGGAATATTGCTGACTATTTATTTGACCAATAATCGGTCGGGGCCAAACGGTTACTGTGAATGGTGAGCGCTACAGAGCAATGATCAACGAGTTCTTTTTGCCGCAACTTGATGAATTGGGATTGGAAAACATGTGGTTCCAACAAGACGGTGCAACAGCACACACTGCACGTGCCACAACCGATATGCTGAACATCGGAAGCTTACTTTTGCGCCACCTTGTATAAGTTTTGAGACGCAGCGAAGGGTGGCCGGGTTTTCTAGTTGTATAATAACGAGATCCTCTTTCCACCAATTGGACTTCCTTACTTGGTTTCAACAAACAAATGATGACACAGCCGCCGAAGAACATAAAACTTTTTTGGGCTACATATATGCCCAACCCAAATTTGGTTTAGAATTTAAATTCTGCCAGTTTTTGAGAAAAGAGGGTGAAGAAAAGAGTTTAAATTTTAAATCAGAAATGTTTAACAATTAAAAAAACATAAAAAACATTTGTATCAGTTGTTAGGATTCGAACCGACGCTCCTCGTATCAGAGGCGTCTGCTCTACCCACTGACAAAAATTCATTGACTTGAAAAAACCTTCAGAAATAAATGAAAAAAATTGTTTAAATTTATGCTCAAATTTTTAGCCATGTAGCTTTGCATCTTGTTCATATAGCTAAGGACTTCAATACCATATTTCAAGCAAATTTGACACTGAAGTTGTGCCACACATTTGTGCTCATTACAAGTATAATTAAGGGGCTGTAAAGCTCACTTCACTGCACATCCTCATACATATGACAAACATAATTCACCAACATACTGGGACTTGTAGAAACTATGAATATAATACTCATCATTCACATCCGGATCTTCGTTAACAGCCCTTTTCTTTTACAGAACCCAAATGAAATTTTGTTGAACTTTGAGTTGTCAACTCATTTCCTTTGAACTGAATAAATTTTATGATGACAAACATACATCGGTGTGCACGTATAAATATACTATGTTGTTTTGAAGTTGATTATTAAATGGGCTGTTTGGGTATAAATCTATTTTTACACATTAGGGTGATACTTAAATGTATGAAGAAAATATTTACGTCGATACTAATGTAGCGGGAAATATGACAAATGAATGTTGCTCGCAATGTGAAATGGTTCAGCCATGTCACATGTAAGTACAGCTGTGTTCAATATAATAGTAGCGAAATCAAAATGGATATCGTTCGACGAAATACGAAGTAGCTGTGATTTTAATAATTTTCTTTTCCCATAACAGAAACCGCAACAAAAGATATTTCAAAGTTTACACAAAGTTCAGGAAAGTTAATTAAACTTTAAAAAATGGCCATCAAAATCTCCAAATTTTTTGACAGATTTTTTTTAAAAAGTTTGGAGTACGCAGTTTTATAGCTCATTCAATTTTAGTACAATAATATGAAAGAAAGAACTCTCTCAAAAATTTCCCTTAACTTTTAGAATTTTTTCCGTCAAGGGTGTTAAGTGATTTCTTCCATACAACGTATGAATAAAAATAAATTTTGTATGGAAAAAAAATACCCAACGTGCTTGACGTCCTGAATTTTTAGTCAGGAGAAATTTTGATCGGCTTCTGACTTGCACATTATTATGCTAAAATTGAATGCGCTATAAAAATGTGTACTCCAAAATTTTCTAAAAATATTGAAATTTTGATGTAAAATTTAAAAGTTAAATTAATTTTCCTGAGCTTTGAAATTTCTTTTTATATGGTTTCTGTTATCATATTCGTTATATTTTAAATGTTAATTGTGAAAAACATAGCTTCTTTTTATTTCGTCGAACGAAATCCAATTTAATTTCATTACTATTATATTGAACACAACAGGTCTTAAAAATCAAACGAAAAAATTTTGTGCAGCCTCACTCCTTCGGGCGATTATACCACAGTCAAAGAAATCGCATATGACTTTTTGTTGTGTTGGGAGACGGTTAAGTGGTGTCGCACATGGATAAAAGTTTAGAAAACACTGTAAAGAAATATTAAAGTTGCCCCTTGTGTAAGATACCTTATAAAAAAGCATTTAGTTTTGTTGTAGTTGCATAACATATACAGGGCGGTGTGGCTAGTGTCTGAAATATGAATAAATTATTTAATTTAGTTATAGTATAAAATTTTTTTTTTTTCAATTGACATTTTTAGAGATAAACGTCAGTAATAGAAACAGTATATACCACAGAAACCAAAAAAAGTCTTTTTGAAAATTTTGTATGGTAAAATGCATCCTTTCACTGAGCATCATAAGAGTTAAAGCGAGATATTTCACGAAAGCGAGCAGGCACGATTTTACTTGAAACGGGTTTTCCAAACGGAACAAAAACTCACAAGTGCTATCCTTAAATGTGGCATAATCGCCTGAAGGGCTGAGGCTGCAAAAACCCCCAAATAAATTTTTTATTGACCATCCTAATGAACATAAGTATAACGGCAGTTATGTGCCACAGCGTTTTTGTGTATTTTTCCAGGTAAGTAAGTGTGTGGGTCAAGCCACTAAAGTTTTAAAAACATTTCATTTCTATCTTCATCTGTTCTCAGCAGGAGTTGAATTTCATTCATGCTGTGAGCAAGTTAGTGGGTGGAGGTTTATCCGCGCATGTGCTCTAAGTGGGCACAGTTTTCGCAGGGGAAATAGTAGGGGTAAAATGGTATTATAGTGGGATTAGTTTAAGTCGAAATTGTTATCACAAATGTTTTATTTCACAGTTTGTGCTGTGAAGGGATGAGTTGTGTGAATAAATGGTACTCCGTTCAGCAGTGTAAGGAATACTCTTCAAGGAGTATAAGAGTACTCTAAAACTTATAATTTGCCATAATGTCGTAGGGCAGGACCACCTACTCTTGTTCTCGCTTTGTTGGCGAGTATTCCATGGATGAGCTACGGTAGAGTAGTTTCGAAAGTATTCCCAAGTTGTTACTCCATTAATCTTATAAATAAAAATGAAAGTGTGTCTGTGTGTCCTTTATAGGCGTCCAAAGTACTCAACCGATTTTTATGAAATTTTCACAGCATATTCTTGGGATCATGGGTTAAAGCATAGGCTATATATAGTTTTGGAAAAGTGGGCGGTGCCACGCGACAGGTTTAGAAAAGCCCCCAGGGTATTTTAAGTAGCAATTCGGCATAGCTAGGAATTTATTTGGTTCAAGTTAATGATATTTCATACATAGATATCTGTTCTATACATCAAAAAATCCCTG
This sequence comes from Merzomyia westermanni, assembly GCA_949987695.1. Classification (NCBI taxonomy): domain Eukaryota; kingdom Metazoa; phylum Arthropoda; class Insecta; order Diptera; family Tephritidae; genus Merzomyia; species Merzomyia westermanni. The sequence goes on from OX465290.1 coordinate 77,100,969, forward strand.
GCAATGGAAAGCGGTACCAGGAGCAAATAAAAGTTAATTCTTCGAAGCTATGGACATACCAGTCCCCACAGAGGAAATGGGAGAAGAAGCGAAGTAGGAATAGAAATTTGAAATATGGTATTAGAGAAAAATGAAGAAGATAAAGAAGAGTAACGGTATATGGGCTTGGGGGAGAACAAAAGCAGAAAGAACAAGTAAGGAAGTCTAAGTTCGGGTGGAACCGAACATTATATACCTAGTAGTGATCTATTATGTCATCCCAATTTACGCAGGTCTATTTTAATACTTTCAGATAGACGTATCGAGAGACGGACATGCCTACATCGACTCAGCTCATCCTCCTGATCATTTCAGTATACTTTTTGATGGGACTATCTCTTTTTCTTCTCATACGTACAAACATTTCATGTTCATGAATGGTATGAATATCAAAAAGGAGTTGTATCGCTTTTGAAGTGGCGTATTAACTACTTGCCCGGATATTTTACTTGTGTGCGGAACAAAAATAGATATAAAAAAGGGTGTCTTTCATAGGCGCCAAAGAACTCAACCGATCTGTATGAAATTTTCACAATATATACTTGAGCTCGTTTCATGAATACTTGAATATATACTTGGGTTCACTGGGTACAGCATAGACAATATATAGTTTTCGAAAAGTAGGCGGAGTCACGCCCCCGGGCTATATAAAGTTTCAATTCGTCATAACTCCGAACTTTTTTGGTCTAAATTAATGAAATTTGGATATATGTGTCGCTTAGTCAATATCTACATAATTTTCCAAAAGTGGGCGTTACCACGCCCACATATTTTGTGTTTTGTTTTGCTCTTGAACTTTCACGATAGGTTCAGGAGTTCGCTGGGCACGACACAGTCTGTATATAGCTTTTGGAAAAGCCCCCAAGTTATATAAAGCTGCAGCTCGGTATAGTTAGGAGTTTATTTGGTCCAAGTTAATGACATTTTATATATAGATGTGTTCTATATATCAAAACGTCAAAACAACGTCTACCGGGTTTGCTAGTATATTATAAAATGAAGAAAGCGAACAACGAATTTTAGCAATCTTTTGTATGACGGATAGACGGGCATGGCTAAATCGACTCCGCTCAACGTGCTGATCATTTTAGTGAACTTTTCTCTTCTTGTTCTCATACTTACATACATTTAATGTTTATGAAAGGTATGCAAATCAAAAAAGATACATAACTTCGCTATTGCAGTGGGCTATTAACTACGTGCCCGAATATTTTGCTTGTGTGTTTCCCGATTTGGCTAATTTTTGGCGGGAGTATAATACATACTATTGAAAAGTAGCTGACCAATTTTCATTGAAAATAGCAGAAATTTTATGTTGAAAAGTGGGCGGCGCCACGCCTACTTCTTCAAAATTGACAAAATTTTTTGCGGCCGAGTTTTTCTCAAAAAGCTTATTATGTGTGCAAAATCTGATTGATATAACTGGCTTAGTTGTAGAAATATCGCTTTTTAAATTTTACAAACAAATTTTTTAGAACTATGTTAAAAAACTGGGCGTGGACATTAACCGATTTCACCCATTTTTACAGCAAACAGTAACCTTTATATATAGAACATTATCACCAAATTTCGTTCGACAAATCAATTTTTGGCGGAGTTATGGCATAAAAAGTTTTGTGGAATAATCCACTATAAAAGGGGCGGGGCCACGCCCATTTTCGAAAATTTTAAGTTTTTGGATTTCTTAGTTTACGGAAACTTTAAGTGAAATATAAATGATGTAAAGCTATTTTACGCAAAGTTATTGCCTATTTAATATATCTATGCTCCTCTTCAAAATCTTTCATATAGAAGTGGGCGTAGACCTTAACCGATCCCACCCATTTTCTCCTGGAACATTCCTTGCATACCTGGAAACCTCCATGCTGAATTTCGTTTCGATTTCTTGATCGGTTTCGGTTTTTATTCATGATTAATATTATTTCTAAATTTGACTTAATCAGAAGTGGGCGGTGCCACTCCCCTTTTCAAAAATTTCTTGAAAATTTTATTTTATGCCTCAATCTCAATGAAGTCACCAAATTGTATCCTTATATGTGTATTATGTACTGAGTATTCACTTTTTTTGTGTTTTCGAAAATATTCTATATATAAAAAGTAGGCGTGGCTATAGTCCGATTTCACCCATTTTAAATAGCGCTCGGAGATGAGTGCTAAGGAATCTGCATACCAAATTTCATTAAGATATCCCAAAATTTACTCAAGTTACCGTGTTCACAGACGGACGGACGGACGGACATGGCTTAATCAATTTCTCTTTTCGTCCTGAAAATTTTGATATATATAAGTCAATATCTATCTCGATCCGTTTATGCCGTTACGTACTGCCGTTAGGCGACTAAAGTTAATATACCTTGTGTGCGTAGCACTACTAGGTATAAAAAGGAAGATGCACGGATAAATGTAGAAGAAGAGCCAATTGGGGAGGGAAAAAAGTACAATTTATTAAATGTAGGCAAGTCAAGTTTTAGGCAGAACAACGTCTGCCTATGTATTACTTTAAAACATGGCCAAACTCGCTGCATCTCAGAACTTACAATAGACAGTCCGGTTTTAACCATAATATCTCCGAAATGAGTTGAAATATGGAACTTCATCACATCGCTTATAGCAGCACTCATTCGCACCTTTCGTTTGATACTTTTATTGCATTGTTGTTGTTGTTGTGGTAACGACGAAAACACTCCCCTAAGGTTTTAGGGAGTGTTGTCGAATTAACAGGCCCTAGCCGGATTTGAACCCGGTACGCTCCGGTACTCCCTTACGGTACTGCCCGACTGTCGTGGTAGCGATTTATGACCGGTGAAACCTTCTAGGTCATGTCACCCCTCCCGTCGTAAGGAAGGATAAGATGGGTAATGAGAGGTGAGAGGCATCATATCCATAGATCAACCATCGAGTTGCACTTCATTACCTCTGTGCATATTAGTCGCCTCTTACCACCGGTATGCCTACCTCGGGCATATTCTAAACCCCTTACCCGCAGGGGTTTATTGCACTATTCCTTTTGAGTCACCCTGTTCCACATATTAGCGATAACTCCGAAACCAGCTGAGTTATCGAAATAAGGGTTACCTTACATTTTAAGTTAGACGTCTAGTAATGTAATGCTGAAAGCCGGATTTAATTCTGTTCTACAGTTTTCGAGTGATACGCGACCAAACATACTCGTACAGACAGACAAAAATTCTAAACACGTTTGCTTTGGATTCTATTGGCTCAAAAATTATACATCCTATAACACTGTACAACAAGATTTAGAGTAATTGATGAAACCAACAAAATCTGAAGCTCTATCCCTCTCGTATCAAAACCTCATACCAGGTTTTTGGCCTATAGGTCTGGTTTGTTTTTTATTTGAGTTTAAAGTTTTTAACCCTATGTATAGGGGTTAAGTGAGGAAAACTTGATAAAATGGAGCAATTGGTTACAAAATAGTGGCTAAATTAGTGGTTTTTGGGGCAACGAATTCATTTCTGACATTAATCTTTTAATAAATCTTACGATAGGTGGCGCTGCGGTACAATTTAACAATTTTTATGAGAAAAGAGTATCGATCACTTCTAATATAAAGCAGGATAAAACATTACTATTTCTACTTAGAAACTGTTAAAATACTCTTTTTTCATAAAAATTGATAAAAAAAAATTGTTAGATTGTACCGCAGCGCCACCAATCGTAAGATTTATTAAAAGATTAATGTCAAAAATGAGTCGCTCGACCCTAAAAACATTACCTTAACACACATTTCGTAAGAAATCGCTACTATTTCTACTTAAAAACTATTAAAATACTATTTTTCCATGAAAAATTGTTAAAAAATTTGAAAAATTGTACCACAGCGTCATCTATCGTAAGTTTTATGTCAATATAAATATCAAGAATGAATTCCTTGCCCCAAAAAACATTAATTTAGCCACTATTTTGTAACCAACTGCTTCATTTTATCAAGTTTTCCACACTTAACCCCTGTACATCGGGTTAAAAACTTTAAACTCAAATTTAAAAAAACCAGACCTATAGGCCAAAAACCTGGTATGAGGTTTTGATACGAGAGGGATCGAGCTTCCAATTTTTTGGGTTTCATCAATTACTAAGAGATGAACCATCATTTTGTGTACAGTGTAATTTTTTCTTGAATATCTGCAATGCTTAGACTTCGACCTGTTACAATTCTATTATAACATATGTAGAGATTAAGTAGGTACTTAGCAAGTTATGAATAAAATAACAAAATTGACTTTTTTTTTCAAAATTTGAAATTTGCTTTCAAAATCAAATTTGAACTTTTCGATTGGAAGATAGCAACCAAAATTTCGAGCCCTTTAATTTTATCAGTTTGCTTATTTTCTTGTTGCTTTAAATTCAATATATTTTTAAGCGAGAAAAAAAGTGTTTATCTAGCTTCGAAAGAGGTTAAAAACGGCTAGAAATTTCTTTCATATTTTTTCATGCTTGCCCTACAATTTGCAATTTCATTTCTTCGATTTGGTCCAAAATTTTGAACTCAATGGCAGAGACGTCACTGCAGGCATTGAAGTAAAAAATCCTGAAAGCTTTCTTTCCGAATTACAGTCACAATGTCAAATCGTAGATGTTGCTTCTACCAGAAAGAGGAAAAGCAGGATATTTTTGAGTGAACACCAAGAAGATGACCAAGGTTATGGAGATGAAGTAACCTATTAAAAAAAAATTTTTTTAGTCATAGTTGGTTTAGTGATTTCAAGAATTTCTCGCCGAAATGGATACAAAATTTTATTTTGAATAGAAATTCTCAACGATGGGTGAAGCTTAAAATCGGAATACTGCTGTGAACACTGCTCTACCCACTGAGCTACGGCGCACACAAAATTGTAATGAGAAAAATTCAATGACTTGAAAAAGCTTTCAGAAATAATTGAAAAGAAATTAAAAAAATTTCAGACGTTTTTTTCAGTTCAGTTTTAAATCTAATTCGCAATAAATTCAAAATTGGTGTAGGCAATTTAGCGGCTTGGGATTTATTACAAAAACGTTTAGAAAATGGATTAAACCGACGAATGGTTTAAAATTTGGGCTCAAATTTTTAGCCGTGTAGGCTAGATGCTCTTTATATCGGAGCTCTTTTATCAAGGCAATTAGGTTTCAATGCTTTAATACGGCACCTAGAAAACCCTACATTTCATTCATTTTACCACTAGTCTATTTAAATGCCTTAGTTGCCACTATATTTAAGAACTGAAAACTGATTGATTTGAATAAATCCGATGTGCATATTTTAATATCACACGTTACAAATCCAAACTCATACGTGTCTGTGGTAAGGCAATTTGCGAAGAAGAAACTGAGAAGGCAAAAGGCAACAGTGAAGATTTAAATGTATTTGCAAATATATGGAATAGTCCAATAATCAAGGCGCCGGAATATATGTTAAATGACAGAAAGTGGCTAGAAGTTTGAGGTAATAGCTAACTGAAAATTTGTGCTAAATATATCGGCGAATAGCAGAGTGTTTTTAGAATTTGTAGCAGTGATATATAGCATTTTCAGGTCAAATGAAACCTGTTTTAAATGAAATAAAACTTTTTTCAAGTCAAATGAAAGCATATTTAAATTATAAGTACCTGGGCGACCGAGCTTTGCTCGCCATTTTCATAGGTTGCCATACAATTTAGTTTATTTAGATAATCGTCAATAAAGATATTTTGGTTGTTTGTATAAATAGTTTTACTTAGCAGCAGTGAAGCGTTCTAAAGACATATCTTGATAATAAAAATATGTTTAAAATTTTTTATTAGTAACAAAGTTTGAATACACATAATTACTCCTTGGTGGCTGCTCAAACAAATTTTCGACAAGTCTTTACAAGATTCCTTGCTGAATTGTATAGTTAGCAGCTGTCCATTGTTATAAAATAATCGAGAAAGATTAGGGTCACATCGGTATATTTGTGGGTTAGAGCTCCATATATCGGTCAACATTCTATGATTTCTTCTTTATTTTTAATGACAGAACTGTGCAAAACTTTTTATATTCAATACATATGAAATCTATTGCAACACTTCCTTCCATACCATGGTCCGAGTAAGTTTCTTTTTTCCGGAAACATTACTTTAAATGTATTTGGTCACTTAACTCTTGAAACGCCACATATAACATCCCATGCATGACCATCGATGAATTTAGCTCCACTCCGACAAACTCAAAAGTTTATCCCTGATCTTTATGCGCAGTCATGGCAAATGTTGGCCTTACTGGAAGTTGCACCTGTGCGACTCCTTGGATGAGTGCGATTCTTTGCCGGATTTTTCTTGTCGAACAAAAGTGGCAACCCTACTTAGAAATATTTTTTTTTTTCAATTCGCAGGAAAATACCTTTCGTTTGATACCCATATTGGCATATTTAATTTCTTTTAAAAAATTTGAAAGGTAGCAACTCCGTACATACTCCTATAAGGCAACACCTAGATAGGAATTCTTAGAATGTGGTACTCTATGTACATACCAAGTTTTATCCAAATCGGTTAAGCCCATTTGCGAGTTATTCGAATATACAAATATATGTGTTTTTTTTTTTCAAAAAGCAGGAAAACCCTTTCTTTTGATACCCATATTGGCATATTTTGTTACATATAAAAAAAATTCAGATAGGTGGCAACCCCAAAAAAATAACCTATATGGCAACACCTACGTAAAAATTCTTGGAATGTGGTACACTATCTACATACAAAATTTCATCGAAATCGGTTGACCGGTTCGAGATAGTTGTTAAATAGTTATCCTAAATAAAAAATGTATATAAAAACCTCAGTAAGTGGCAACCCCACTTCGAAATACTTTTTTTGAAATACGAATAAAAATATCTTTCGTACGATGTCCCTATTAGCATATTTTATTCCATATAAAAAAATTCAAATAAGTGGCAACCCGAAAAAAATAACCTATGTGGCAACACCTAGGTAAAAATTCTTAGAATGCGCTACACTATCTACATACCAAATTTCATCTGGTCTGGATATACAAATATACAAGAATAGCTCGTTCAAAGTAATAAGATATATCGCCCTTCCCAGTGTTTTGGAACTCTATTAAAGTACTTCCTATTTTATTTATTATGTGGGTTAAAACTTTTATAGTTTTTATTTTATAATTATATTTTTATAATTAAGTCAATAAATATCAAATTCGGTTAAGTCCACATCATAGATTTTAAGTGGCTTCGAACTCGCGTTGATTTTTCCTAATTCTTTTTGTCAGTTTTTTTGTAAATATAACGAATTCACGTTTTTATTTGTATAGCCTGGTACTGTGTTCACGCGTGAAAAATATTAAAACAAGCATCATTTTAAATCACTTTTTTGATAAAATTATATTGCTACATTTTTATGTAGTTTTTCAAGACGTGAAATGGATTTGAAATGACGGGTAAATGTTGCCAAGGAGATTACGATATGAAAATACATATTCAAGCCGTAAAACAGTTCAGAAATTTAGGAGCTTCCGAAATGGATCTTTAAGAGAAGCTATGACGGTTGTCTCTAAAATTTTCTTTGTCTATTCAATTAAAATTTTAATTATTATAAAAAAAGTTATTGAAAAAGAAATATAATAATAATTGTCATAATAACGATCATTTTTGGCATTGATCTATATAGTTATAAATACTTGTGCAGGACGGAAAAACAACAATGCAATTGATGGTATACAATCAGATATGCATTTGAAGGTATTTAAAAAGATTAAAGATTTATCGATTATAAGTGACCTAAAAAGGAATACAGTATCAAAAAAACGAAATAGAAAACAATGGTTGAACCAGTTATCACACGATCCAACCTTACGTGCAAATGCAACAGGTACAGCCATAATACTAGGAGAGTTTGTGTGCTGGAACTAGACTCAGTATGACTATAGTGATATCCTGAACAGCATAAAATACGACACAACACACAACTACCACATTCAGTAGCTGGAATAAAGCTCAGATCAACTTTTTAATTTAAAAATGGCTTTTCACTACTCAAGGGTTCGTGATAGACGCATACTCATTACGAGCCATTGAAAATAAGTTCTAATTATCGAGAGAAATAAATAACTCTCAGTGCAACGACTTTTCGATTTTGGGATTAACTGTCATTCTAGTGCCCGGCATACCTTAGTTTCGCACTGATTTTTCATTTGAGATACATATTCTTACTTAATTTTTGCATTTAAAGTTTTCTGATCTCGATATCTTTGTTGCAAAAAGAAAACGTAAAATAAATAAATTTGTTTGCTTTGGTGTTTTATTGTAATTTAATGCATTGAAGCATTTCAACTGCTTTTTAGTAACGTTATACTCATTTGTAAAAGAATTTGAGTTGCGAAAATTGTGCATATCTTACTATTAATTTATCTCTAAGGATTTCGTGCCTTAATCTTATTCATGCTTTGCATTTATTTTTGGATTTTTTCCTCTTTTGTTTCATGCCGTTCTCGACATTGATTTTAAGGAAGTCGTATTGGATGCTATCATTGAAGTTAGTTCTTAGTTTGCATACATATACGAGTATATTAGGAATGCTAAACTTTGTATTTATATAAACCGGTACCGGCAGAGATTATTAACGAGATTTTGAAATTTGATGTACGAATATCTACATAATTTTTCAAAAGTGGGCGGTGCCACGCCCACATATTTTGTGTTTTGTTTTGCTCTTGAACTTTCACGATAAGTTCAGGAGTTCGCTGGGCACGACACAGTCTGTATATAGCTTTTGGAAAAGCCCCCAAGTTATATAAAGCTGCAGTTCGGTATAGTTAGGAGTTTATTTGGTCCAAGTGAATGAAATTTTATATATAGATGTGTTCTATATATCAAAACGTCAAAACAGCGTCTATCGGGTTTGCTAGTATATTATAAAACGGCCAAAGCAAACCACGAATTTCAGGATTATTTTGTAAAACTGAGAGACTAGTTTGCGTTCAAATAGACAGACGGACAGACAGACAGGCGGACGGAGAGACGGGCATGGCTAAATCGACTCCGCTCAACGTGCTGATCATTTTAGTGAACTTTTCTCTTCTTCTTCTCATACTTACATACATTTAATGTTTATGAAAGGTATGAAAATCAAAAAAGATACATAACTTCGCTATTGCAGTGGGCTATTAACTACGGGCCCGAATATTTTGCTTGTGTGTTTCCCGATTTGGCTAATTTTTGGCAGGAGTATAATACATACTATTGAGAAGTAGCTGACCAATTTTCATTGAAATATCAAGACTGAATTAGAAGCGATTGCCTTTGAAAATAGCAGAACTTTTATGCTGAAACGTGGGCGGCGCCACGCCTACTTCTTCAAAATTTAAAAACTTTTTGTGCGGCCGTGTGCCGAGTTTTTCTTAAAAAGCTTATTATGTGTGCAAAATCTGATTGATATAACTTGCTTAGTTGTAGAAATATTGCTCTTTAAATTTTACAAAAAAAATTTTCAGAACTATGTTAAAAAACTGGGCGTGGACATTAACCGATTTCGCCCAATTTTACAGCAAACAGTTACCTTTATATATACAGGGTGGCTGATGAAAGCCGCTACCAAAAAAAATTAAATAACTTTTTTTCTATTTAATGAATCTGGTTAATTTTTTTTTTATTTTGCAGATTGACTTTTACATTTAACAAAAATGGATAACTGGGACACTGAAACAAGAATTTGGATTGTCCGCCGCTATCACACACTGGAGTCCGTAGTTTCGGTTCAAAGAGAGTATAGGCGCACGTTTGGCGGCAATCCTCCGAGCAGATGGACCATAATAAGGCTTGTAAACAATTTTGCCGAGCATGGGACAGTCAACAGAAGACCTTACCATCGAAACCCTTCAGTTCGAACGGAGGAAACAATCGCTGCTGTAGCTGCTGCCATACAAAACAATCCACGTGTTTCGACAAGAAGCTTATCTGCTCAAATGGGTGTAAGCAGACAGTCATTACAGTCAATTATGCACAAAGATTTGGACTTATTCCCATATAAAATTCAAATGGCCAACAAACTGAACGCTGCAGACTTGCCGATTCGCTTGGAATTTTGCCAGAAGATGCTTCAAATGGTGGAAGAGGATGGAAACATGTTGAACTGTCTTTTCATGTCTGACGAGGCCCATTTCGATTTAAACGGCAACATAAACAAACAAAATTGTCGAATATGGAGTGCTTCCAACCCACAGATACTCCATGAGACGGAATTGCATCCACTTCGTGTCACAGTGTGGTTTGCAGTTTCATCACGCTGCATTGTCGGGCCCTACTTCTTCGAAGAAAACGGTCACACCGTTACGGTTACTGGAGACCGTTACTTGAGCATGTTGAGAGAGTTTTTCTATCCAGAATTACGCCGAATGAGAATTTCTTTCAACTCTGTGTGGTTTCAGCAAGATGGTGCAGCTCCTCATATAGCCCAACCTGTTATGACAGAATAGCGACGAAAATTTCCCAATAAGCTGATATCCAGAAACTCCACATTCCGTTGGCCACCCAGGTCGCCTGACCTTACTGCACCTGACTTTTTCTTGTGAGGTTATTGCAAACAGGAAGTCTTCAAAGCAAAACCAACAAATTTTCAATTTTTATCGGAGTTATGGCATAAAAAGTTTTATGGAATAGTCCACTATAAAAGGGGCGGGGCCACGCCAGTTTCGAAAATTTACAGTTTTTGGATTTCTTTGTTTACGGAAACTTTAAAACTGAAATATAAATGATGTAAAGCTATTTTACGCAAAGTTATTGCCTTTTTAATATATCTACGATCCTGTTGAAAATCTTTCATATAAAAGTGGGCGTAGACCTTAACCGATCTCGCCCATTTTTTCCTGAAACATACCCTGCATACCTGCAAACTTGCGTGCTGAATTTCGTTTCGATATCTTGAACCGTTTCTAATATTATTTCTAAATTTGACTTAATCAAAAGTGGGCGGTGCCACGCCCATTTTCAAAAATTTCTTGACAAATTTATTTTATGCCTCAATCTCAATGTATTCACCATATTTTATCCTTATAGGTGTATTATGTACTGAGTAATCACTTTTTTTGTGTTTTCGAAAATATTATATATAATATCATCCGATTTCGCCCATTTTAAATAGCGCTCGGAGATGAGTGCCAAGGAACCCGCATACCAAATTTCATTAAGATATCTCAAAATTTACTCAAGTTATCGTGTTCACAGACGGACGGACGGGCGGACGGACATGGCTTAATCAATTTCTCTTTTCGTCCTGAACATTTTGATATATATAAGTCAATATCTATCTCGATCCGTTAATGCCGTTACGCACTGCCGTTACGCGACTAAAGTTAATATACCTTGTGTGCGAAGCACTACTAGGTATAAAAAATTAAAAAATGTCGGTAATAGGCGTAGTCACGAGGCAATTTCGTTTCTAATATTCGATAGGTTTCGTATCCCGTTTCACTAATGTTTCGTTGGGAATCTTAAGGCAAATTTCAATACTGCTTAGTAGTGATCGCTAGGCACTTTTTAAGAGTGGTGTGAGTATATTTTCGATAAGCCTTGCGATAATTATATCGTCAGCTGTGAAGGCAGTGATATTTGGCATTAAGATAAAAAAATGTAAACTGTGCTACAAAACAAAAAAAAAAAAAAAATGGAGGTAACTGATATTGTTTCTCTCAAATTTTGTTTTTATTTAAATAAAATATCTTGTTACAGAAAAAATATAGAAGTGGAAGAATAGATAAGATCCAGATGGGCAAAATTTTGAAGCTCATAAAAGGAAACAAAAGGTTCGCAATGGGAAGCTTCGGAGGTCCAACTAGTGTAAAGACGGCTAACGACGTATGGGAGCCGTGCCGACGGATGAGGTAGATACTAAAATAATATACATATGTAGTAGCTCCAAAAAGAATGAAAAATCAATTCAATCGCCTAAACATTTCCGGGCCTACATTAATAATTTCGCTTGAAATATACCATTAGATATACCATGTACTGTGATATTAGAGTACAAATGAAAATGATTTTCGTTGCGCCACCTCTGGGTTGGGCTTCAAATACATAATTGGCCCTGGGTGAAATATGAGTATGTGAGATTGGCTTCTGCTTTAACGAATTACTGTTATTAAGGCCCGGTTTTTCAGTACAAGTTCAACTCATTTTGTCAGTTAAACTAAGCTTAAGCTTGTTACGCAGTTTTTCAGTCAACTTTAAACGGAGTTTAAACGAAGTTTAAACGTAGTTTAAGAGGCCAATTTGGAGGGTTAAACTCTAGTTAACCTGTCAGCTGTTTGCATATTTGATGGTTTTGGTTGTGAAACAATAAACTGAAGGCGATTAAAAAAGGACGATATTTTTATATTTAATTAAATACTGGATATATCATCTGACGAAAGTGATTATAGTGAAGCAGAAATTAGCGAAATCCTAACTATTACAATACTGAGGAGAAGCAATGGCGTTGAATATGTAAACAAATGTCATCTGTTGCCGTATCTAAATAAAAAAAACCAATGTTGCCGTATAAAAAGCAAATCTTAAAAGCGGCCTTAAACTCTCACTGAAAAACCGCTCTGCAGTTTAACTGGAGTTTAAATTTATGCCGAGTTTAAGCAGTTTTAGTTTAAACTGAGCTTAACCAATGACTGAAAAACCGGGCCTAAGAATTTAATTTAATAAGAAAAGCCTGTCTGAGAGGAGTCCGAAAGCTTTTAAAATTGATGAATGAATTATCTCAACTTATACGTTTCAAAAATTTTTTGTTTATAACTTCTTGTCTGAAGCCTCCTTTGGTTTCGAATGGTATTGGTCAACGGCATTTGGCATAGCCGTGTTAGCCCCCAGGAAGTACTCATGGTATAATGCTGAAAATATATAAGAAGTTATGTGAGCTTAATCTCTAACAACTCAAGAACCCTCAACCTCAACCACGCAAATGGAATTTTTCATTCAGCATATCTCTGGAAGCTTATCAAAGGAAAGTAACTCGCACATATACTAATTTGCCTAAGAAGAGATAACAAACATACATACATACATAGCTTAAAATTTTGCAGATAACAAATACAATTTAAGAGCAGCTAAATTGAAGATGAATCACATTGAAAGTAAAAACGTTTTGATTTCATTCGTGCCACATTTCTCTAGGGCATATGGAGAATATAAAATCCAATAAAACTGCGCATTGTACATTCACATTCACATACTAATGCTGACACGTAATGTAGCCGCAAAGCTTTGAGTGCAAAAAGTAGAAAGGTAAATGCACATCGGAAAGCTGGCTGAAAACATACATAAGTAAGTTTGTATTAGGGATGGCCCTACTGAGATTTTGGAATGTTTTTTAGGCTCCAAACAAGTTCCGAGATCCCGAAAATTTATAACATTGGATTGAAAGTAAGAAATTGGTTATTATAATCTATACATATTATAAAACAAAGTCTAAGATTTTTGAATGACAAGATCTCGGACACTACACAACGGGTTCGTGTGCTACTTTTTTTTTTAAATAATACTTACATTTATCGCTACAAAGATAGCTACTAATAAAAAGGTCAGTATAATTCCTGAAATATTTGAGCATTAAATTTCATAATTTTTTAACCCAGGCACAGCATTACTACAACCGAATTATAAAACACACTCGTATTCGATAACTCAATTGGGTGACATTTTTTATTTATTAATTTTATTGTATACATAATAACACAAATTATTATACAAACAAAATAGCGCAGCGGCATAGGCTTTCAGCTGGGGTGACATTTAAATTTGACAGTCGAACGTCATATCTAGGGGTATTCGAATACCCGTTTCGTTCATAATGCGCACATGGCGGGTAATAATAAAAAAGTGAGTAAGTTCATTGAAAATATATTTTTGAAAAATTTCTCTTTTTCAATTACTACTTTTAACTTCAATGCGCACTTTTTTTCTGTTCACTACAAAATTCACCAGAAAAATTCCTCGTTCAGTTTTTTCATGCACAATATTGCATGGTTTCTTATAAATTAGTTTCTTAATTAAAGAAATGTGCAATAATTAAAATTTCACAAAACTGTAAAAACGTCAAGTCTCTTCTACTGTCAATCCAATTTACTTTTTATTAGCGCTATTATTTAATATCTTAGTTTTAATAATAAAAACATAAAATGGAGTGATTGTGATGTTCATAATTTCTCATATTTTTCCTGAAAAATATTATTTTTAATTGATACATTGAACTGTTATACTTTTATGTCTATTCGAACGATTACGGTTGGCATTTTATATGACTGTGAAGAGAAAGTTTTATGGAATTAGAGAGTTATTGCTTTTATACCCGGAAAAAGATAGTTCTGAACTTGCTTCTATGTATAAAAAATGGAGAATCAATGAAAATACATAACCAATTTATATGATTGTGTGATTGGTGTTGTCATGCATAAAAATGTATATTTTAAATTAAAATTCCGATTAAAACTTCTTTGAAAAAAATACCAAAGAAAAAGAAGATTCAGTGTGCTAGCTGGTAAGATTTATTGTTTAACAACAAAACTGAATACTCAAATGAATTAAAATGAACAAATTTAAATATGGAAATCAAAAGTGTTTCATTACATTGAACATGTTTGACGTCAATTTTTGAGCTGACTTCAAATTGTTATACTGGAGAACTTGGAAATTTTTAATTTCAAATTGCTCAAAAGCTGTGATGAATCGTCCATTGGAACTGATGTTTTATGTTGAAATCGTCGATATTGTATTGGATATCCTCTCATTACAACACTCTGGGATAAACTAAATTTTTCGCTTTGCTGTGAAGCGCGAAAACGATCAAAAGGTATCATTTTCAGAACAGCGAACATTCGATCTACATTTGACTGGGTGAATAACATTCATTTTTCAGATTCAGGCCACAAACACTCAACAATTAGCATTGTGATTTATTGAATTTCATGGCGAAAGCTCGAAGAATTGGAAATTGGATTCGCTTAAACTCTAATGGAATATCTTTTAGGGTCATTGGAGTTCTCGAAATAAGAAACTGCACTTTTGAACTCAATTTTTACAACTCTCGCTTGAATCACCTGCATAATTTTGGTTGAATATGATTGCGAAGCGTGATGATGGCTTAACCAACCTGCGTTGGCAACAGTGTTGTCACAGCAATAAAAAAAAAATGACGAAATTTGAAAAATAAATTACCAAAAAAGTACCATTTTATAAAACGGAACTAATACAGGTTTATTTGAAATTACAGGTACATACGTAGACATGGAACATTCCTTGCATACCTGGAAACCTGCGTGCTGAATTTCGTTTCGATATCTTGAACGGTTTTTGATTTATGATTAATATTATTTCCAAATTTGACTTAATCAAAAGCGGGCGGTGCCACTGCCATTTTCAAAAATTTCTTGGAACATTTATTTTATGCCTCAATCTCAATGTACTCACCAAATTTTATCCTTATAGGTCTATTATGTACTGAGTAATCACTTTTTTTGTGTTTTCGAAAATATTCTATATATAAAAAGTGGGCGTGGCTGTAGTTGCACTTATATACTTGTTTTTTAATTACTTTTATATTTTGTTTAAATAATTAAATTTTATTCGAATAGTATTATTCGAATAGTTGTATTGAAATGCGAGATGTCGGAAGCGAAATTCACTCTCTTCATTATTTGTTTAGCTACTATTTAATACCTATTATTCGAATAATTGTCAATTGTCGAATCAAAGCAGAAATTATTCGAATTTTGTATAGCCTTCGAATAAATGCATTTTTTATTCGAATAATTCGAATAGTACCATGCCTACATCCTTGTTCCCAGTCGCTAAAACTGCTTTTTCACTTTGTTTATGAACTCCTCTTTCGTTGAGACGAAATTACAAAAATTTGGCTGGAACGAAATTACTTCATTTGATGCGTTGACAGGAACACAGCCATTACCGACAGTTAGCAATTGATTGCAGTAAACTTCGGTCAGTAGATCCTTTCGCAATGCAACTCTCCTGCCAACCAGCAGTAGATAAAAATTTGCCCCTCACTCTGTAGTTCTATTCGAAACAAAATTTGTTCGCTTTCAAGTGATTCGTGCTCTGTAAGAAATGTTTGAGTAAAACGCATTCGTTGTTCGAGTCCCATTCTGTTCCCTTCGGATTTGATTTATCCCCCTATCTATTGTAGAAAATTTGGTACTCACTGCTTCGAAAACATATGCCACAATGGTCAAAAGTTAGGAAATTCTATTCGACAACAATTTAGCAAACGGAAATCCACAAAAATGTATTTTCTTATGATTATAATAAAACAATTAGTCTTTTTTTCATCAAGAAGCAATTTTTATAGCAGAAAGAGTTAAGCAATCGCTGTTGACAGAAAATAATTAAAGAATTCTAGGTAAAAATTTGGAAAAATTTAACCAAAGAAATTTTTGGGATTAGATTATTTAAAAAAAATTAAATTTTATTTAATAAAAATAAAATAAAAAAATAAAAATTACACACGCGTGGTAGTCGAGATTCTTATCACCTACGCGGCATGTAAAACTGCGCTGCCTAATACCGCACTTGAGACTTATGCAAAGTGTTTTGGTATTTTGCTTTGCCCTTGAAATTTGCGAAACAGTGATGCCTACTATTATGGATTATTTTCTAAAGTTAATTCTAACGAACTACAGAGTGACTATGTGTATTAGAATCGCGTTTTGATTTCGAATAGAACAGCCTTTCGAATAGAACTACAGAGTAAGGGCCCTGAATAAACAGCGAGTCGCGCTTACTAAACAACTGGATAAAGAAGTGGGCAATTTTGTTCGGCGAGGTTCACTTTTAACCATGTTGAATATGTTTTTTGCGTGTAGGTGTGAGTGCATACTTTTAGGCACTTGCTGTTTTCCATACAAATTCGAAAAATGTGCGATGGTGTAAGTAAAAATTTGTAAATTTGTGGAATCAAAGTTTCACCACGGTTAGCCATGGTTGGTAGGGTCTATGGCAACACTCACACGTATACACTGCTTAATAATGCTTAATAATTGTGCAGTTTCACCCTTGTAGTTCTGAATAACTGTTTAAAAGAATCGAAGTTGGGCACAATGGCAAAATGTTGCTCTTCAATGTGTTTGCTGAAATGTAAAAACACGTGCAAACAAGAAACCATGGCCACACTCCCAAGACAAACAATGACTCTTTATCAATCTTATTGCTTGCAGGTAATCTTATTTGCTATCCTGTACGCTAGGGGAATGCACGTGTACAAATTTGCAAATAATAGATTGAAAATATGAATAATATCAACGATTCTTGCTTACGCACATCTACACACTCTTGCATATCTAATTTTGCACGTGCCTGCAATCCTATTCTTGTTCGGTGTTATATCGAACCATCCCTACCTGGCTAACGGTAGTGAAACTTTGATTCCACAAATTCATAAATTTTTACCAAACCAACGCATATTTTGGATATTTGTATGAAAAACACCAAGCACCTAAAAGTATGCACTTACACGTATACGGGAAAACCTTTTCAACATGATTAAAAAGTGAACCGCGCTGAACAAAATTGCCTACTTTTATAACCACTCGTTTGATACGCGCGACTTACATTATTTCCAGATTTGTAACCATTGCTGAGTTGTTAAAACTTTGTTACTGCTAGTGGTGTTAAGTCTGAATTAAAAGAAATAAAACTCAACTCTTCGCGGGAGTGATTGTACTGATTTAGGTTTAAATTGTAAATGAGAAATACTTAATTAGGTTCTGACCGATTTAATTAACATAAATGTATGAGAAGAAGAAGAGATTGACCCATCAAAAGTATACCTAAATAGTTGGGGAGGAAGTTACGGCTATCAGTTTCAAATACAGGGTGGCTGATGAATTTTGCTACATTAAGAAACTCAAATAATTTTTTTTTCAGTGTATGGAATTCATTTTTCTTTTATTCATGTTAAAGCTCATTAAATTTTATTAAATATAGCTTAATTAGTTTTAAAAATAATGGAATTTAAATGCCCCCCCTGCTCGTCGATGCATGTGCGGCATCTTACCAAAAAGTTGTTCATTACTGCTTGGAGAGTTGAGACAGGAATAGCCGCAATTGTTTCTCGAACGGATTGCCTTAGTTCATTCAAATTTATTGGTTTTGCTTTGAAGACTTCCTGTTTGCAATAACCCCACAAGAAAAAGTCAGGTGCAGTAAGGTCAGGCGACCTGGGTGGCCAACGGAATGTGGAGTTTCTGGATATCAGCTTATTGGGAAATTTTCGTCGCAATTCTGTCATAACAGGTTGGGCTATATGAGGAGCTGCACCATCTTGCTGAAACCACACAGAGTTGAAAGAAATTCTCATTCGGCGTAATTCTGGATAGAAAAACTCTCTCAACATGCTCAAGTAACGGTCTCCAGTAACCTTAACGGTGTGACCGTTTTCTTCGAAGAAGTAGGGCCCGACAATGCAGCGTGATGAAACTGCACACCACACTGTGACACGAAGTGGATGCAATTCCGTCTCATGGAGTATCTGTGGGTTGGAAGCACTCCATATTCGACAATTTTGTTTGTTTATGTTGCCGTTTAAATCGAAATGGGCCTCGTCAGACATGAAAAGACAGTTCAACATGTTTCCATCCTCTTCCACCATTTAAAGCATCTTCTGGCAAAATTCCAAGCGAATCGGCAAGTCTGCAGCATTCAGTTTGTTGGCCATTTGAATTTTATATGGGAATAAGTCCAAATCTTTGTGCATAATTGACTGTAATGACTGTCTGCTTACACCCATTTGAGCAGATCAGCTTCTTGTCGAAACACGTGGATTGTTTTGTATGGCAGCAGCTACAGCAGCGATTGTTTCCTCCGTTCGAACTGAAGGATTTCGATGGTAAGGTCTTCTGTTGACTGTCCCATGCTCGGCAAAATTGTTTACAAGTCTTATTATGGTCCATCTGCTCGGAGGATTGCCGCCAAACGTGCGCCTATACTCTCTTTGAACCGAAACTACGAACTCCAGTGCGTGATAGCGGCGGACAATCCAAATTCTTGTTTCAGTGTCCCAGTTATCCATTTTTGTTAAATGTAAAAGTCAATCTGCAAAATAAAAAAAAAATTAACCAGATTAATTAAATAGAAAAAAAGTTATTTAATTTTTTTTTGGTAGCGGCTTTCATTAGCCACCCTGTACAATAAAAATTATTAATCAATTTCAAGTTAGCATGTGAGATTCTAAGTGCTACTTTTGAAGCAAAATTTTTCAGAATTTTTTTTCCAAACTTTTTTTCAAATACACACCAGTAGATGGTAGTATTAATAGTTTTATTTTTGTTGAAACATCGATTTATAAGTGACGCTGTGATCTGTTGCAAGAATATAGATTTAAAAGTGCATATTTAAATTTTTTGGACTTATTTAGGAACATAGTATATTATTGGTGTTGGCGGTTCTGCGAGAGAAGGAGATTTATCTGGGAAATTTAAATACATTGAGCAAGTTTTATTTCGCATACTCGGCAACATGTTAAAAAAATTTACCTCTCCGAATAAAGTTACCCAATTTTTTGGTAAGCGCTGATTGTGTCCATGATCCTATCGATAGTAGCCGAAGCTGAGAGCACAACCAGAACCAATTTTCACTTTCTTTTTTTGGAGAGATAATGAGAGAGAGTGTATGATGAGACCCGGAACCATATCTCTTTGCCGTTTGATCTGCGGAACCATAGACGGGCTCTAAATGACCTCCACACCGAGTCGGTAGACAGATCCCTCAGATCTCGGCCTGTGAATCCCGTTATCAACACTCAGCCACCTGAATTGGCTGAAGAGGAGCGTGTACTTCCGAAGGAGACTAGAGTCATGCTAGCACAACTTCGCTCTGGATATTGTAATAGGTTACACTCTTACTTATCCAGACTGCACTACAACATACCAAACACATGTCCTGCATGTGCTATGTCCCCTCATGATACCAAACATATCTTCTCCTGTTCAGTTGAACCCACTCCTCTAACACCTACATCACTGGTCCAACCCTTTGAAAACTGCCCGTTTCCTCGGACTTCCGTTGGAAGAGCCTGATGACAATTTAGAGTGATCGAGCCCATTGGACAGGGCGAAGTACTGTTAACAACAACAACAACGGAGAATGAATAGAACCTATGACCGATACATTCCTGGGTGCATGGCTAAACATGACCATTCCCCACTGGGAAGTTGCGCTACTTCTCCTGTACCTGTATTCATTTAAATTTTCGGGAAAAGGAGTCGATTTCAAAAAATATCTAGGGTAGGTACTCGATAACTACTGATATCGTAGTCATTCAAAGATGTGTGAAAACGAGTCCTAAGGCTATACTGAGCAAACAAAGTTCACTCGAATTTAAACAAGCATTACCCATCCTTTGAAATAGAACGTGTATGAATTTGTCATCAATATCGGTAATTGAGCAGAGTACTCGACTATATACGACAAGTAACTGTATCGGAACATCACTACTTCTGACTGTTTCTTACTCGTCGAAGGGATCACAGCTAGGAAAATATAACTGACTATTGCACTTTGGTATTGCTCCTGTAAATCACTTCTGTAACACACCTAATATATTTTATGTTTCATAACTCTAGCACTCTCAAAATCTAACTTTTTAAATTAGAATTGAGATTTAGTTATATGACGCTTCAACTAAAAAATAATATTGAAATTCAAGTTATAGGGTATAACTATATAATTAAAACATACAAAATCAGTATTCATGTGAAATCAGTAATCATGTGAATAATTTAATATTTGGGGTGAGTGTCGAGGCCTTTTACATAATAAATACATTCCACTTCACATACAAACTGTCAATGGGGTCTGTCAGCTAATCCGGCGGAACTACCGTCGAGAGAAATGTAAAAGATCATGAGAAAAATCCATCGATTTAATCGAAATTTGGCAGTGAATTTCGATGAATTCGATAGAGAGCGGAATAGCTGATATACCCCAATGTTTGCCTTACTCTTTCGTTTGCTTCATAAAGGCCCATTTACATTGTAACTTAATTTATGCCAAGTTGACTCATCAGCGGACTTCGAGGTAATGCTCTTGCATTAAAACAATTCAAAGTCAAAGCTACATTTTTAGTTGCTTTGTTGTTCTCTTTTGGTAAAAACTTGAAATTTAAAAACGTGCGCAATAGTAGAATGTAGATGAGCCTTAAGAAAAATAGCAATTGTCATAATCTAATTTCGTTGCTCTTACAAAAATGTGACAGTGAGTTTTGTCATCGCATAGGAATAGATCTTTTAGTTTTATTTGTTGTATTGAATGGAAGCAAAGCGTGACTTCAGCAGCGAAGTATTCCAATTGAGTTAGTTCAAAGCTAAATAACTTTTTCATACTCCAACGTGAGAGGATGTTAACAATAACAAGTGAATACAACGCTATTGTTATAGGGACCCGTGACGATACTGCAAGCTTGACTGAGAAGTTTTAAGTGTTAGTGCACTCAGCGGTTCTCGTATCACACCTACTACCCTGCCACCAAGCAGTGGATACAAATCTGGATAAACAGCGAGTCGCGCTTACTAAACAACTGGATACAAAAGTGGGCAATTTCGTTCGGCGAGGTTCACTTTTTAACCATGTTGAAAATGATTTTCCGTGTAAGTGTGAGTGTATAATTTTAGGCACTTGTTGTTTTTCATGCAAATTGCAAAAATATGCGTTGGTGCTAGTAAAAATTTGTGAATTTGTGGAATCAGAGTTCCACCACGGTTATCCATCGGCGTTGATTGGCATGGTAAATTTGATTTGATTTGTTGCGCCTACAGTGCAATTGGAAGTTATTGCCCCAGAGATATTGGCACAATTGCCTAGCGCAGCACCATATTACCACCCTCAAAAATTGAGAAATCCAAAATCTTAGATTTTAGCCAATCAACGCCAGCAGAGACACGACGACAGTCGAATGAAAGTAGGTGTAACACGAGGACCACCGAGTGCACTAACATTTAAAAATTTCAGTCAAGCCAGCAGTATCGTCCCGGGTCTTTATAAGCTATATTTGTCGAACGCTTGTACCTTCCCTGAACTAAGGGCAAATCAGCAATACAAAGGTAGAGAGAAGAGTGATATGGGAAGGAGGACTAGGAAAATAGAGTGAGAGAAAGGCGCAGATATTAAGCAAGAAAATCGAATAAATAAGAGAGGCGTGGAAGAGCAGACGGTGGGATGTGGGGAATCGTGATATGGAATAAGGATATACATAGCTTGACCGATGCGGGGTACCCTACTACAACGACATGACTTAATCCCAAGTGGCATAATCCTAAGTAAAAAATTGAGATTATGAAAATCTCCATTCAGTATCATAATCTCAAACTTTTTATTTGGGATTATGACACCCGGCCTGCAGTGATATGGGATATTATCCCAAACCAAGACGGCCGCCGTGGTGTGAAGGTAGTGTTGCCGGCCTACCACACCGAAGGTCCATGGTTCGAGCCCTGGTACAGGTAACATCAAAAGTGATTTGAAAAAAAAGTTTTTCAAAACGGGGTCGCCCCTCGGCAGTGGTTTGGCAAACTCTCCGAGTGTATTTCTGCCATGACAGGCTTCTCAGCAAAAATTCGTCTCCTTTGTAGATGCCGTTCGGAGTCGGCAAAAAACTGTAGGTCCCACCAATTTGTAGGGAAAATTCAAATCGGCACACCACAAATTGGAAGAGAAGCTTGGCGCAAAAATCTCTTAGGAGGTTTATGATGATATACCTGTTGTATATCGCGCCATAGAGAGAGAGAAGACACATAATAATACGATCCCACACCGGCTTCGCGATTACAGTTTTTCTCTTTCTGGGTGAGGCAAAAACCTGTTCAATTTTTCCAGATTGCTTGGACTCAATTGGAATTATGACACTACAGGAGGAGTGTCATATCCTCAGATCTTTTACTTGGGATTGTGGCACTTAGCATTATTCGCATTTCAAATATCAGGTATGTAACTCTAGCACTCGTTGGCTTGTTTGCATACGGACATGCCTTAATCGACTTAGCTCTTTTATCTAATAATTTTGATTTACTCCTTAATACCCCTGCTCCTCTTTCTTCTCTTACGAACCTATTTTGATATAATATTTCGCATTCATTGACGATATAATAACTACAACAAGACAAATTTAGGTCAGTGTTAGATACTAAAATCAAGTTAAGTAGACTATTTATGCTTCAAAGGCTTAGTCATGTATTGTGTGTACGTGCAGGTGCGTTGAATAAGAGGCTTTTTTTCCCCGTTAACGTCTACTAAGATACTTTATACGTCAATGCAATAGAGTAAATGGCAGGCCAACAACCAAAAGTAGGTAGTGTAGTGTAGTACTTACCGCGCAAAACTAGTAATTACATCTTAATCGTTTCGGTCCTCGATTATGCAGTGTTGCCAACTAACAAACACATGAAATAGTTGGCTACACTGCCTAATCGAGGACCGTCTGACGTGAGATACATAAACAATGAGGAGCCAGAAGCGAAAAACGAACCAAAACAATTTGCATAAATCAGTGATATTTCAATTGTTGCGATTGCGGGTGTAAAAAAACAGTTCGCTGAAAAAAACGTCGTTAATCCGAACAAATTATAGTATATATATATGAAGTTTAAATAAACGCGGTAAGAACTTTATTAATAAGTGATTGGGGAAAGTGAAGCAGTCAAAGTGGCATTGAAACTTTTTCGACTTCTAGAATTCTTCTCCGCTTCTTTGCAATTTTTTTGTTTTCAAAGGTGGCTGCAGGTATTTTTATAATTCCTGTATATGTATATGTAGTAGCAATTATTTGATCTCATTATGTGATATCATATTTTAGTTCTAAAATTTTTTATTTTTCTTTACAGATTGACATCCATAATTTGTTTTCTGCACTTTTTTCTCAGATCTCTTGTCTTATTTTCAAATGTGATTATTCTTTTCATATTCACATACAAATCTTGTATTTCTCCCACTTCTTGGGGAAATAATCTTTTCTTTTTCATCTTGCCTTTATTGCAGAATGTCGTTTTTTATTTTATTAAAAAAAAGGTAACTTAATAATACAAATTGTTATTATTTTAATTTCTTATTTTATGAAGAAATGTATTTTATTTATTATTTTGTTTTATTTTTTAATTTCTATTTAATTAAATTTATATTATGAACTATTAATAATTTAATTTTTCATTTATTTGAATTTTTACTTTTATTTTAAATATATCTTATAAAATATATCATATTTTATACATCATATATGGGTGATATAGGCCTACTGGGGAAACGAGCACCCAAAAATAAATTCGGTAACGCGCCTTTTCCATACCCCATGGTGGTGTGGAAACTGCAAGATATCCAAAAATCTGGTCAAAATGTCTATATTTTCTTTTCACCCTTCTGGCACCATTGGAAAATGTTATAAAAAATGACCACTTTTAGAGCGCTCTCAGAGAGCGTGAAGTTTCGCATCTAGTCATCTTTGATCTGAATACTTGCGGGGTTAGTCATGGGGGCTCACTTTTTATATCGTTATATGGAGCAAACCGGCCTCAGACTAACTCGGAAAATTATTTCTGTGTAGGAAGCTACGCCGGCATGACAATATTCCAGATCGAAGTAGGCAAATAATAACAAAGCTTTCCTATTGGCATTGTAAGGGGCAAAGGGAGAGATTGTAAACCATTGTTCGCCTTATTTAGCCTACTTTGTGGTATTTTGCAGGTCGCCAAAAATAATGGGAGTGTATGACGGGTTTTCAGTTTATATGCCTGGCTGAAAGTTTATCGTTTCATCTTGCCAACTGATTGACTACAGAAAATGCACACCAATCTATTAAGATCCGACAAAACCCCTGCGGATTTGTTGGTTAGAATATGCCCGATACAATGCCTCTTACCTCTGATTACCAACCTTCTTCTCCTTGCGGAAGGAGGTGCTGAGATGAACTAGAAGGTTCCACTAGTCATACTAAATCGCTTCCGCGATAGTCGAGAATGTACCGCAATTGAGTACCTGAGCATACCCGGTTCATATCCGGCATAGGACTGTCACTTTCGACAACACTTCCCATAAGCTTCGGGTAGTGCTTTTGTCACCAAAACAACAACAACAACAACTAGAGATATGATAAGGTGCTACTCCTACTTTTCATGTTTGTGATCCCTCTTTGGGTCAGCAGCTTTGGCTAGGAAATTCGGTCGAGGTCGAACCTTTGACCTTGTGGAACGATTGCGCCCCGTGCCGTACGTCTGATGGAATGGGAGCAACAGGACGGCGCTCTTCCTAAACTTTCGTAAGCCTTTTCAATCTACTTTGCAAAAATTGACATACGTACGAAGTTCCAAGACCATTAAGTCCGATAAGTGACCATTTGAGCGGAGTATAGGTAAGTCATCTAATGCTGAGGTTAACATGAGTTGCCAGTTGACGCATTTTATACAAAACAAGCTGTTGCAATAGCGGCTTCATACTTGCACTCTGGGAAACAGGAGTAACCCATGATACGGTCCCGAACCTGTTTGATATCTTATGATTTGGTAGAAACATAGGGAGCTTCGGCTGGACTATACTGGTTCAGTCCGCTTAGGAATAGTTTCTGGTCACCTAAAGCAAGGAAATAAAATAACAAAAAAAAAATAGGATGGGACATGGAATTTAGTTAATCTGCCAAACATTTGAAGGACCCTTAATAGTGTCCTCGGGCATGCAAGGGCTTTTATAACACCTCTGCATAAAAAAGAGTTCTGCAAATTAGAACTATTTAGCTTTAACAGGCCAAAAGCTGTTATTTCAGGTTAACCGTGTTAGGCCTGCAAAATCATGTTATTGGATAAAAACTAGCGGGCTATGGTGCTTAAAATATAGCCTCTTGAAGATATGCCTGTCGTAAGATATGATTACAATTCACGACGGGGTAAAACTAATAGTTTCTGCTGTACTTGGGTTGAAAGCGGAAGATAGTAGTACAGGAAAGGAGAGGAATGACTACTGTAATGACTCATACTTACCGCTAGCTTCCTACTCAATCGAACAATAAGAAACCACACACGTGTGATTTAATATGCAAGTATTTATTTTATCAACTGGTCGCTTTCTTTTACAACTTAACGAATCCTCGCCACGTTCTGTCATCGTCTTGCTCTCTCCACTCACCGAATCACCAACCGTGCTGCCAGATCTCCACATCCCTCCTATATGTTTCAGTGTAAGTTTTAACGGTGGAGAAGGGTCCTGTCTTACTGAATCATTACCAGGTGCTGGTGCATCAGGTACAGGCATTTCGCCTTAATTCTTTACCATTCCCACGCACTACAACGTCGTTTCCTCTTCTTCTAATCACTTGAAATTCTTCTACATTAAAAGTCGTTGACAACTTATTCGGAAGGATGGAATTCACCAGGACTTTATCTCCAACCGAGATGTCACTCTCTTTAGCTCTACGGTCCTCGTCCTCTTTTTCCTTACCTTTTTCTTTATTTCGGAGATCTAGATCTCTGGCTTCAGAATCTAGAAAAGGTTCTTCCATGTCTTGTAACGATGGGATCTTATCTCTTATGCGTCGATTAAACAAAAGTTCCGATGGTGATTTTCCAGTTGTTCCGTGCGGGGTTACATTGTACATAAGAATAAACTTTTGGATCTCCTTTTTATAGTTTGCTCCCTGTGCATTGTCGATTTGTAGACGCTTGAGCAACTGTTCAAGTTTTCCACCTCCCCGTTTGCTTGCGGCCAGTACGGTGGATGTTATCAAGTCGATCGCATTTTCTGAACAATAGTTCTTGAACTCTTCACTTACAAATTGTCGACCATTATCCGCAGTAATGGATTTTGGGTACCCAAGCCTTGAAAATATTCCATCCAGAAAATTTATTATGGAGGTCGAAGTTATTTTCTTTAGAAATTTCAATTCATGATACCGCGAGTAATAGTCGATAACAACAAAAATGTGCTCATGATTTGGCAGAGGGCCTAGCAAATTCCTCGTGCCTGCAATCCATGGTCCATCCGGTAAAGCACGCCTGTTTATTGGGGATGGGTTATTGAACCTTGATACAAGTAAGCAGCTGCGACAATTCTTAACCAACTTTTCAACGTCTCGGTCAATCAAAGGCCACCAGACTTTGGATCGAATTCTTCGTTTCATCACTGTTTCATCTGGGTGACCTTCATGAGCTAGTTCTAGAACGCGCGACCTCAAAGACATTGGTATTACAACCTTTGCTCCTCGTAACAATATATTTCCCATTGCGCACAGTTCTAGGCGGAAAGGAAAAAAACTATTTGAAGAACTATTGCCCCAAGAGTCTTCTCTAACATTGATTATCGCCTCCATGAGATCAGAATCTGAAGAACAACATTTATCAATTCCTAAAATTGTAAGCGCACGGGGAACCGATTTCTCAATAATGGTGCAAATGCTTTGCTCGCCGTACCGATAAAATGTTTTAGAAGGTTTTCCTACATACAGTCAAGAGAAAGTGTCAGCAATATTGAGTTTTCCTGGTCTGTGAACTATTTTAAATTTAAGTGAGCGGAGTACCCAACGATCGATTCTCGCAGGCGGTCTCGATGTAGGTTTGAAAATTGCCTCCAGCGGTTTGTGGTCTGTGACCAGTTCAAATTCTATCCCCGCGAGATAGTAGTAAAATCTTTCAACTGTCCAGACCAGGGCCAAGCTTTCTTTTTCGGTCTGTGAGTATCGTCGTTCTACTTCTGATAATGATTTACTGGCAAATGATATAACTTGAGGTGACTCATTCTGGAATTGCAGGAGTATTGCACCTAACGCCACTGGACTTGCGTCAGCAATTACTTGAGTCCGTCTCGTTGGGTCAAAATACGACAACGTCGGTATTTTTGCAAGGCTATGCTTTAACTTTTGAAACGCGTCATCATGTTGTGAGCCCCAAACAAATTTTACGTCCTTTTTGGTCAGGTTCCTAAGCGGTTCAGTGACGTCAGCCAAATCTGGAAGAAATTTACCCAAGTACGTAACAAGTGGCGGGTGGTCGGAAATTCAAGACTGCATCAATCTTCTCTGGGTCTGGGTCGATACCCTCAGAAGATAAAACGTGCCCTAAAAATTTTCATTTTTGTTCTTTCCAAACACATTTAGAATCATTAAGTTCTATGCCAAATTCTCCAAAAACTTTTAAGACTGTCTCCGTTTCGCCATATACAATAACATCATCTAGATAATTCAACGCGTTTCTCTGTCCAGCTAGAATATTTTCCATAGTGCGCTGAAACATTTCAGGAGCTGAGTTCACCCCAAACAAAAGTCGCTTATATC
The DNA here is from genome assembly GCA_949987695.1 of Merzomyia westermanni. Lineage (NCBI taxonomy): Eukaryota > Metazoa > Arthropoda > Insecta > Diptera > Tephritidae > Merzomyia > Merzomyia westermanni. Next base: position 77,129,261 of record OX465290.1, read on the forward strand.
TAAATAGACCTTTAGACGTAATAAAAGTGGTTATTTCGCGGCTGTTTTCATCCAGCTCTAACTGGTGGTAGGCGTTCTTAAGGTGTAATCTAGAAAGGTAGTTTGCTCTTTTAAGATGAGTCATAATCAAAAGTAGGCAAAGGGTAGTGCTAACACTTTTTGTGTGGTTAAAAGTTAGTGAATAGCGAAAAGTGTTAAAAATGGTGTTAAGCGAAGTTAACGCTAACACCTGGCGTTAAAATAGTTACAGAATCGACCTACTGCCCACCTAATTGTGATTGCTATTATATTAGATGTGCAAAAAGCAAAAGACGACGCGTCGTTGAGAGAGAAAAGAGAAAAGTGTCAACGAAGGACAATATAAACATACAACAAAAAGAAAATATGAAAATAATGCGAAATATGTCGTGATTATGAAGCAAAAGCAACATAGTAATCTAAGTGCAGATGAGCAAGCTTTCATTTAACTACCCTGGCAATCACCATTGGGTAAAAATCTCGATAAATACTGAGTATCGTGTACTAAAAAAGTGGGTGATTTTGTTCGGAGTGGGTCACTTTTTCACCATGTTGAAATTGTTTATCCGTGTGGGGTCTGAAGGCTGCATACTTTTAGGCATTTGTTGTTTTGAAACTATGGCTGACAGTGGTGGAACTTTGATTCCAAACAATCACAAATTATAACTAACACCGACGCATATTTATGGATTTTATATAGAAAGCAATAAGTGCCTAAAGGTATGCAGGCCCCAAGACCTCACACCTACACAGAAAAAAGGTTCAACATGGTAAAGGCGTGAGCCTCTTCGAGCACAATTACCAACTTTAATGGGGGGGGAGAGATGGGGGCTATGGAGTCTGTTATCATTATCACATGGCCCAATACTGGAGCTTAAGCGTACTTTGCCCTATCACCCCGAAAGCTGTGATAATCACATAAAATCACATTTCCAGCCTAGCTGGAGAACTGGTAAGCCTACTGTCGGCAAGAGCAGCTCTTTGCCGATTTCAAACTCTTGTCCGCGATGGCAAATAAAGAATAAATCCTCTTTAATTCTCTCGTCGGCTTTGTTGGTAAGTGGCTAAAGAAGATAAAATGGCTTTGAATTATTGTAGAGAAAAGTACTACAGAAGTTTTACGGTCCTGCCCGCGGTGCCAACATCGAAGAAAATTTAACGATTGGCTGTGCGAGCTCTACTCAGATATGAGAACTGCGCAGTGATTAAAAGCCTAGCGCTGTTTAGACTATCTTGTCCGAAGCAACAATAACTTTGAAACTGTCCAAATTTTTAAAACAGTAGTAATGCATAATTGAACCTACCGGCACTTCCGGAATAATAATAATACTTTGTAGAATAATGTCGCAAATTTGTTCACAGCCTAATGTGAATATTATTTAGGTCGCACATGTGATAAGTGCCGGCGGCTGAGGCTGTACAGACTTGGTGTTGTCGGGCGCTTGCAGCTTTGTGTCGGTTTATGACCTTTGGTATTGAATAGAAGTTGGAGGAAGGACGTTTGCTTTCCGCCTATTTATTTATTTTTATGAAAAGCAGAAATACCCAAATCAAATGCACAAACATACATACAAACTGAGGCAATAGTCGAGGTGAGCTCCTTCATGGTTACCACCTACTTTTGCCGTGGGTATAAAAGCTACTCCGGAGCACTCCGTACCGCAGCCGAAGAAGTAATTGGATTCCGGCGAACGCGAAGAAACAACTGGTGTGATGATGAAGAGTGCCGCGCTGCAACGAAAAGAAAGGACGAAGCCTACATGGCAACGCTGAGATCGAATGAAACGAGGAGTGTGTGTGAACACTACCGCGAGTTGAAGAGGGAAGCGAGGCGGCTTTTCCGGGCGAAAAAAAGAGAGGCAGAAAAGCGTGAAATAAAGGAGCTTGAGATGCAGGTCAAAGGGAATAATGCCCGAAAATTCTATCAAAAAATTCGGCGAATGGCAGAAGGTTTTAAACCCGGGGCAAACTCGTGTAAGAATGAGAACGGCGACCTGGTGGCCGATGTTCAGAGAGCACTCAGAATATTGGGCGATCACTTCTCTGCCCTTTTAAATAGAGAAACTGAGCAAGAAACCAGAGAAGATGCCGAACCCGAGCCCACAATCGAAGATGATGGAATTGACGTTCCACAACCCGACTATAATGAGGTGCGAATAGCAATATCCCGATTGAAAAACAATAAAGCAGCTGGCGCTGATGGTTTGCCTGCTGAGCTATTCAAACACGGAGGCGAGGAGCTGGTAAGGCGCATGCATCAGCTTCTATGCAGAATATGGTCGGATGAATGCATGCCTGAAGATTGGAATCTAAGTGTTCTCTGCCCAATCCACAAGAAGGGCGATCCTGCAAACTGCGCCAACTATCGCGGAATCAGCCTTTTGAATATCGCATATAAGGTCCTATCAAGCGTATTGTGCGAAAGACTGAAGCCTGATGTGAACAGACTGATTGGACCTTATCAGTGTGGCTTCAGACCTGGTAAATCTACCATCGACCAAATTTTTACAATACGCCAAATCTTGGAAAAAATCCGTGAAAAGAGAATCGACACACATCATCTCTTTGTTGATTTTAAAGCCGCTTTCGATAGCACGAAAAGGAGCTGCCTATATGCCGCTATGTCTGAATTTGGTTTCCCCGCAAAACTTATACGGCTATGCAAAATGACCTTGAGCAACACCGCCAGCTCGGTCAGAATTGGGAAGTACCTCTCCGAGCCGTTCGAAACTAAACGAGATTTCAGACAGGGTGACCCCCTATCGTGCGATTTCTTTAATTTAATGCTGGAGAAATAAATACAAGCTGCAGAACTTAACCGCGCTGGAACAATATTTTATAAAAGCGTGCAACTGTTGGCATATGCTGACGATATTGATATCATTGGCCTTAACAACCGCGCAGTAACTTCTGCTTACTCCAAATTAGAAAAAGAAGCGGAGAAAATGGGATTGGTGGTGAACGAGAGCAAAACGAAGTACCTTCTGTTATCATGCAAAGAGTCAGCGCATTCGCGCCTTGGCAACCAAGCCACTGTTGGCAGCAATAATTTCGAAATAGTAAAGGACTTCGTTTACCTGGGAACCAGCATTAACACCAACAATAATGTTAGCCTAGAAATCCGACAAAGAATTACTCTTGCAAACAAATGCTACTTCGGACTGAGTAGGCAATTGAAGAGTAAAGTCCTATCTCGACGAACGAAAATAACACTCTACAAGTCACTCATCGCACCCGTCCTGCTACAGGGTGTCGCAAAAGTAATCCTCCTATCAGAAAATGCTATAAATTTTGCGATTGGCCCCTAAAGTCAGTTCTGTTTCGACATTTGTGTAGTAAACACATGCGAAATACACGTTAATAAACAATGTTACGCTACACTGCTCCAGAACGCGGAATATTGCTGACTATTTATTTGACCAATAATCGGTCGGGGCCAAACGGTTACTGTGAATGGTGAGCGCTACAGAGCAATGATCAACGAGTTCTTTTTGCCGCAACTTGATGAATTGGGATTGGAAAACATGTGGTTCCAACAAGACGGTGCAACAGCACACACTGCACGTGCCACAACCGATATGCTGAACATCGGAAGCTTACTTTTGCGCCACCTTGTATATGGTGCAGAAGCGTGGACACTAACAACATCTGATGAGGCGGCTCTGGGAGTATTCGAGAGAAAGGTTCTTCGAAAGATTTGTGGACCTCTACGCGTTGGCGACGGCGAGTACCGAAGAAGATTTAATGATGAGCTGTATGAACTTTACGCAGACGCCGACATAGTTCAGCGAATTAAAACACAGCGGCTTCGCTGGCTAGGCCACGTAGTGCGAATGAGCGAAGATGCTCCAGCCCAGAAGGTATTCTTATCGGCACCCGCCGGTGGAAGCAGAGGAAGAGGGAGACCACCACTCCGATGGAAGGACCAAGTGGAGACCGATTTGCGATCCCGCGGTGTTTCCAATTGGCGCCAGTTGGCGCAACGAAGAAACGACTGGCGAGCTATGTTCGACGGTCAAAATCGCCAAGGCGGTTAGATGACCATTTAAAGAAAAGAAGAAGAAGAAGATAAAAGCTACTCACAATACATTAGAATACAGGACAGCCAGACTTCTCTCGCCTCTGAGATATAGTGCATTATGGGGAAAGTTATTCCTTGAAATAATCCATCATTGTTGAGATCAGGCTGGTCTTATTTTGGCCCTCTGATTAAGTTTTAGAGTCCCGAATGACATCTTCTGCTCAAAGAAAATGCCTCAAGACCGGTATGCAGATCACAAGAAAAGCAAAAACTCCATATAAAAAAACGCTTAAGAAATGCTTAAGAAAATTTCTTGGGTTACCTTTCTTGAGGTAGGTACGCAGTTCTCAATGTAATTTTACTACTATTTTATCGTGAAATTTGAGTACGGCAACACAGGTTTTCGCAAGAAATACATCAAGCGGTATTTATTTCTTGAAGAAAACAATAATTTGGTAATACGCCAACTGGTAAAACACGTCCAAAAATGTCGGGAGAGGTATCAAAAGACGCGTTTTGACCTCGGTATCAATAATCCGAAAGCGGAAAAGAAACATTTTGTTTCAGTGAAAAGTTATTGGCAAAAAACGTGTAATACGTTTATTTGCTTATGTGCTCTTCTTCTTGCTGCTTCACTATTCACCATGGATTTTTATTACTTCCATACTACTATTTTTCACGCAAGAAAAATTGCTAAATTTTTCTTGAGCAATTTCTTGTGATCTGCATACCGGCCTTAAGACCGAAACTTCTTCACACACTCAAACGAGCCAATCTGGCTGCTAAGGGCAAGAAGAGCCCTCGATTTAGACTAAATGATTTCAGCTACATTAAGCTTTCGCGAGCTTTGTACATAACTCTTTAAGTGAAATTAAGTTACGGCTTAGCCATCTGGTGTAGCGTGGGGTTACATACTTTTAGGCGCACATAATATGATATGCCATAGAAATTGCTACATGCTTTTAGGCATTTTAAACCCAATTCTACATATTTGCTATGCTCAATGAAACTTAAGATATCTAAGCGTTGAGTGAAACGAATTTAAAAAGCGCAATATAAATACTTGTTGACGGCCAACTAAGCTCTTTTTCATAAAAACGCAAAATTTGCAAAGACGACGCACAGCTGTAAGCTGAAGATTATCGGCGCGTCACTCATCCATCACAGACGGCGTATATACTCGTATATGTATGGGATGTAGTGTTACTAAACGTAACTCATTCCCCAGGAAAGCTTTCATAACAAAATTCAAATATGTTCGTAGATATTCATATGAGATACACTTGCAAATTTACAAACAAAGTAAACAAAATTACCCTGCAAAAAACGGAAATACTCCGTTTCATACTCCATAGAATACTCCTAAAGGAGTATTAGAGTACTCCAACACATATCCTCATTCATATAAAAAAGGTGGTCCAATTTACATGGCAATGTCCGGTGATTGGATCACCTAATCCATCTCGGAGTACTCCGTTTCTTTGCTTTTGAATACTCTGCCTCCTGTTTAAGGAGGATGCTCTCCGAACAGAAATTGGACTGATACACGGCTAAAAATTTGATCTTAAATTGTGAACCATTCGTCGGTTTAAGCAATTTTTTAAACTTTTTAGTAATAAATTCCAAACCTTTCAATTACCTACACCAATTTTCAATTTATTGTGGTTTAGATTTAAAACTGAACTGAAAAAACCTCTAAAATATTTTTTACTTCTTTTCATTTATTTCTGAAGGTTTTTTCAAGTCAATGAATTTTTCTCATTACAGTTTTGTGTGCGCCATAGCTCAGTGGGTAGAGCAGACCTCTCTGATGTGGGGAGCGTCAGTTCGAATCCTGCCATCGTATACTATTGCCTTTTATTGTTTTTTTAATTGTTAAGACATTTCTGGTTTAAAATTTAAACTATTTTCTTCACGCTCATTTTTTTTTGAAAAACGGCGTAATTTAAGTTCTAAACCAAATTTGGTTTGAACATATACGAGTATGTAGCCCAGAAAAGTTTAAAATTTATGCTCAAATTTTTAGCCGTGTACACATTTACCGTCATGTACTGACGTCTCTATTACTGCAATCAGGTAAGTGGCCTTACCAGCTGATAGAAAAAAAGTCCCCGATGAGAGAAAACTGAACCTTAGACCTACCTTAACCAGCTGGCTTTATAATTCGCCAGAGTCTGATAAAATTTTCCCTGCTCAACCGCAGCATTCTGCTTTACTTATAATGTCACGGTTGAAAGTTATACTTATGAGCTACGTACAGCTCCATTTTGCACAAACATTGTGAAGAGAAGTTAAGGTAATTTGCAAAAGCAGGTAAACCAAATAGGTTTAGGCCCATAAACCTATATTCTCTTCTTCTTGAAAGACAGCAAGATTTTATCAGATCAACCGAAGCGCTTTGCACACTTGAGGTATTCTTGGGAGTCTTCATAGATATGAAATGTGATAGAAAGCATCAGTAGTACACTACCGCATGATGTTTTGATGTGATGACCTACACTGCCAAATCAATGTACCTTGAACAGTAGGAGCTACTAAGTGAGAATACCAACACCCCAAGAATGGGCAACATACTGTTCTCCGTGTTAACGTGAGAGTGGGTATCTTTTCACTGAACCTGGTGCTAGAGATATCTTTGCCCTTACCGACTATTTCATTGTTGATTTAAAAATGTGGGGATAGAAAAATTTAGGGGCTGATTATGCGAGTCACCGTGACAATTTGCGTCGCAGTAACTCACCTTCACTTTCACCCTTATGTAATACCAAACAAATTCACACAGCAACTCCCATTTACTGATAGTCACTGAAGAGAGCGAATGCCTTTATATAATAAGAATTTCTCTTTAAATGAGAAGAAGTGACTCGTTGTGTAGCCTTGTGTTTGACATAATGCGCCCGTTAGTGTTATAACTCGGAATATGGCCAGCGGACTTCGTCACCCAGAAAATGGTCTTAAGCGGTTAAGGACCACACCCACTTTTAAACAAAAGATTTTCAGTATCAGAGAAGTAAAAAAATAACTTTATAATACGATTTCACTTCTAGTGTGCGAAGAACATATATCTTGAAAAATAGGCGTGGTCCCGCCCCTTTTATAGTGGATTTTCTAAAAATTTAATTTCCATAACTAGATTTTTTGAAAATGGTGATTCACAACAGTTACTGTTTATTGCCAGAATGGGCGAAATCGGTAAAAGGCCACGCCCACTTTTTAATGTAGTTCTGAAAAATTTGTTGGTAAAATTTAAAACTCTATGTATCTATAACTGTTAGAGATATATTAATGGCATTTGTTTTACGTAAAAACCTGTCTAAGAAAAACTCGATCGCAAACAATTTTTCTGGATTTTGTATAAATGGGCGTGACGCAGCCCACTTTTTAGCATAAAACTTCGCTGGTTCACTTTGTATGAAGCAGGGTTTACCGACCTTTTTTTGGTCAGTCTACCTGGAATATCTCTACATGTAATGAAATTGTAATAGCTAGATGTCTGTGCATTCCAGCTATTTAAGATTATTGAGCGAATAGAATAAAAAAGCAACCGTTTTTAGAATTTTTGTCTGTATATTTGGGCACGTATCACTCAAAAACTGCTGAATAGTATAAAATTCAACTTTAAGCCTTGTATTACTTAACGTCTAACTTAAAGTTTAAAGTATCCCATATTTCGATAACTACCCATTTCAGGGTGATAGGTGTGGCCACTACTGAATTTAAAGTCATACACAGGAACGAAAATACGAATGCCCGTTGGTGTTAATTTAGATGCTTTGTAAGTGCATAAATAGACGCCAAACACTTTGTTCTCAAGAAAGACCAAGAGAAATTCGTGGAAAATGACACGACAAAGACACTAACGTAGCTTAGTGATGACAGGCACTTTGTCAAAGTCAGCCACAACAGCTTGCAGCCAATTTTCGTGCACCAGTTGTCAAGCCTGGCAAGAGGATGCACTGTTTCAAATACACAAGGAAACTTATTTTTTCTATACTATAAATTCAAGCTCATATTATAAGTACATACATATGTATGTATATAAAACATTCCCAAATTCCCCACTATGCAGATTTAAATTTAAAAGACTAAAAATTAAAAGATTTTAATTTTTCAGTTAGAATTTTTTTCCGTTCTTGAGTTGAGCAGTTTAGCTTAAAGGCTTTAAGCTTCCATCTCTACATATGGCTTATGTAGTCATGACTTAGTTGCATGCAATCCCAAAATTCCATATTTACCCTCCCTCCCTGGAGTCTTCCGTGACATTTTGTTGGCATTTCCATCCCAAAGGCTGTCCGCTTGCGACTTTGCTACTTTAAAACTATTTCTTCTGTTTATATTAAATATATCTCATGTGTGTCACTTGTTTTCATGCAATGTTTTTAAAGTTTCTTTTAGATTTGTTCAATTTTTTGTATGTATATAGTTTCTCACTCTCTTTAGTCAGACATCACAAACACTTAAATTATCAAAAGTGTATGTGCCGTGTACATTCTACTACGGAAGTTACGGGCATTCCATTGAAATTCCGAAAAGTCGGAGCTTTCGATGGGCTAGGAATGTTGAGAAGCTGATGTCTGTACGTAACACTTGTTTGTAGATATATCTGTATGCCATCACTAATGACTGTTGTCTGGAATTGAATGATTTTTCAATCAGGTACTTTATTTTAAATAAAATAAAATGAAATAAAATAACATAAAGTAAACATAAAAAAAAAAACAAAACAAAATAAAATTAAATTAAATTAAATTTAAAAAAATAAAATAAAATAAAGTAAAAACAAAATAAAATAAAAACGATAAAATAAAATATAGTAAATCAACCGAAATTTTAACTTTATGATCTTGATCTGCTGACACCTCCTATTGCAATTTCGATAAATTAAATTAAAACAAGCCGTTTCCAGTAAACTCACCTCCGCCACCTTCCTAGCAGATACATACATATACAATATGTTAACATATTCCATATGCTATCACACTCCATTGTTTGCTTCTTTTAGATTCGCCCTTACTTCTTTGTTCTTCTTTCTCTTATTTTTGCTTGCCGGCTAGTTACGATTTTAGTCATGTCAGTTACAATAGCAATTGGCGTTTTGGCTTTCCCATGCATCGTTTATGTCCCACATCACCACACGGTTTTTTGTAGTCAGTCTTGTCTTTTACCGTTATACGTAGTTGTCCTTGAACCTCCTCTCTCACGTCCAACCGCGAAATGACTGCTACAATTTCATTTTGTTGGTTCACTGTTAGTTTTTCTCGCGCCCCGACCACAGTGAAGTGAATTTGTTAGTATCGGAAATATTTGCATGCGCAAGTAAATATTTAAATACGAATTTAATATGGCCATTCTTGTGTGCACTTTATTTATTTGCTGTGCTTTAAATATTTTAGTAAACAGTTGAGGTTTTGAGCATTTAATGAAACTTTCTCTTGTATGTATTCGTGACATTGACACTAAACATTGTAGACCCTCGCAGACTAGTACGTCGGACACTTGGCTTGTGTATGGGAAGTTCCTTGTTAACAGATTAATGATTCGAATGACATTGACAAGAAGACTTGAAAGATGCTGTAGGTTGGTAGGAAATGGGAGTAATCAATATGTGTTATATTAAACACCAAGTGATCTCAAATTGTTCTATTTTTTAATGTTTGCAACTTGTTCGAAATTGGAGTTTTTTGGATATGGGTTTACAACCCCTTTTTAAAACGAATTTAAATAATTAATAAAATTCATCATTTAAAATTGAGACTAACAAAGCTTGAGCTTAGACCAATCAGTCTGTCCTCGTTTCTTTTGAAGACGTTGGAACGGCTGATTTATCTATACATAAGGGGCAGGATACCCTGAGAGCGACTCTTGGCATCGCAACACGCCTATTGTAAAGGCAGATCAACGGAAACGGCACTGCACTCGGTCGTCAAACGGATAGAGGGATTCCTCGAGCGCAAAGAATTCTTGCTGGGTGCTTTCCTGGACGTCGAGGGGGCCTTTAACAATGTTCTGCCGGCGGCTATCGAAGGGGCCCTAATTACGCTAGGGATCGAAGTATCTCTAGTTAAACTCATCAGTAACATGCTCAGTGACAGAATTATCACGGCTGAATGGGGGGCTCGGGGAAGGGTGAGCAGGGGTACGCCGCAGGGGGGGCGTGCTTTCTCCACTACTCTGGGCCGTGGTAGTGTACGAAAGGGTTGTTAAGTGGTAGCCTCTGCAGATGACTTAGCTATCCTTGCAGGGGGAAAATTTCTGGACATCGTACGGGACATACTTCAGGGCTACCTGGGCATGGTAACTCGGTGGTCCAGATCCTGCGGGCTATCAGTTAACCCTGGTAAGACAGAGCTAGTCTTGTTTACGAGAAGATACAAGATACCCCACTTCAGGCCTCCCTCGATAGAGGAAGTATCGCTGGAACTGTCTGACAGGGTCAAGTATCTCGGTATTTTACTTGATAGCAAGCTATCATGGAAGTTTAATGTTGAGGAAAGAGCTAAGAAAGCTCGTGCTGTCGTGGGGTTATTGGGAAGCGCTGGGGCATTTCCCCCAGGGTGGCTCATTGGCTGTACGACGCCGTGTTTAGGCCGATCCCTTTCTATGGTCCTGTGGTCTGGTGAAAAGCGCTAGACACGGGTTCTACAGTGAAACTGCTGGAAAAGGTGCAATGGACGGCTCTGATTGGAATCAGTGGAGCCCTTCGAAAACCAATGCTGAACTTGCAACCGGTTGACATTGTGGGCAAAACTATCGCAGCAAGGGCAGCGATTAGGCTCTGTGTAGCGGGATATAATCTAGTGAACCGGGGGCATTCTAACATTTTGGATAATTTTGACCTCATCCCTGCCAACAGACTACTGAGCGCCGGTCTCTTCTCCTGTGACCACCCTTGACATCATCATACCCTCGAGAGGGGTGGTGGACGGAGAGGACATTTGGTGCAGAAGTCAAGTGAACATGTTCACGGACGGGTCCAAGCTTGATGAGAAGTTCGGGGGTGGGGTCTTCTGCGAAGAGCTTGGCATATGCCATACATTTAGGCTGCCGGATCATTTCAGCGTCTTCCAAGCGGAGGTGGCTGCTATTAAGGTTGCAGTGGATGAAATGCTATACAGCGCCACTACTGTCAGGGAATTTAATGTCTATTCGGATAGCCAAGCGGGTATAAGAGCGCAAAGATCTGCTACAGGGGGATCGAGGGTTGTCAAGGAGTGTTTGACCTCGCTGGCTGTGGCTTCGAATTATTTTACAATTAAGATCATCTGGGTGCCGGGGCACGGGGACATCCCTGGTAACTGCAGAACAGATATCCTTGCCCGAGAGGGCACTTGCGAGCCCGATGTGGCTACCGGCAGGGTTTATGGGATTCCGTTGGATACGTGCGGTCTGCTCGTGGACAGATGGGGCTTGGTTCAGCTAAGCAAGCGCTGGCCTGACACAACCTACTTTCAGGTATTGAGGTTCTTCTGGTCAACAATAAACTCCAAGCGGTCGGCGGAGCTATTAGGATTTACCAAGACACATCTGTCTATGGTGATTGGAGTGCTGACTAGGCACTGTCCGATGCGGTACGGCTGAGCATCCTAGAAAACCCCAGCTGTGTCAGCTGCATGGAGAAAGACGAGGTTGAAACACCAAGTCACTTTATGTTGAGTAGCCCAGCTTTTGCCAGGACGAGGCGTAAACACTTCGGTCGAGATGTTCTTGATTATCCGGAAGAGCTCTCCGGGATTGAAGTGAACCTTATCCGGGATTGAAGTGAACCTGACCGTCAGTATTCGGTCCCCGTTAGTCAACGTGGTAGCACAACGGACAGTTACAATGTCCAAGTCTGGTCATTCGCCACCGTACCTAACCTAAAACTTGAGTTGATTTTGCAGAAATGTTGCATCTACGCTGTGTAGGGTTGTAATAGTTACTACGTTTATTTTATTTTATTTCGCGTTTTATTTTATTTTATTTTATTTCATTTCATTCATTTTATTTTATTTTGTGTTTTGTTTTTAAATTTTATTTTATTTTGTATTTTCTTCAATTTTTTTTAAGTTTATTTTATTTGATTTTATTTAATTTTATTTAATTTTATTTTAATTATAATTAAGTAAGAATTATTATCAACTGGTCTTGAGCTCTCTAAACTTACAAAAATATGTAAAAATGGACAGACCATAAAACCAACAACAAAAATTAAATTTATACCGGAGCACGCGGCTATGTACAATAACTATCTTCTAAAAATATAAAGAAGAATGTACAAAAACAAAGTCCAGCATACATGATTTACATATAGACAGAATGTCTAAAATATTGTGTATACCGTTGATAACAAACAACAATTAGAGGAAAACTTGAACTAAGCAGCTTGCAAAACCGCACGCAGCATACATAGCCTATGGGTTAGGCAGCTGCGCGTGCAATCAGTGGGAGTGGGTTCGATTCTCCACAAGATCCTCTGAAATAGCAAAGCTATACGAATTATTCTATCGAGAAATCGAGGCTGTTTTCTAATTAGTACTATAACTATAGCCTGTATATGTTTGTTGCTTTAAATTTTTCCTTTAATCAAAAATAATAATTGATATTAGAGGAAAAATTACAACGATATGCACAGCGATGGTATGGGATGACATGTTTCGAAGTGCCCTACTTCTCATCAGACCCCCTCTCGGACACTGGGATACGAACCCAAGTGTCTGCACCAAAGCCGCTGTTAGAGCTCTCTAACAACTAAGCTATGATGCCCTGTAGCGTCACGTTGGCCTTTTCCTCTAATGTGCCATTTGCTTTATTCCTTTTATACATTCTTTGGTACATATATTTTATATGTTTACTCAAGGAAAGTGGAATATTTTTAAGCGTGTTCATAGAACAGTTTTAGATACAGAAGGGCTTTTTTGTATATCAACACTTCCGTGTTATTACCATACCATCGCTGTGCATATCGCTGTAATTTTTCCTCTAATATCAATTAACAAACAAACATAAAAATTCGAGCACTGCTCCAACAACAATTATCATAAAAATAATAATAATTAACTAAGAATTGTTATCAACTGGTCTTGAGCTCTTTAAACTTAAAAAAATATGTAAAAATGAATAGCCCATAAAACCAACAACAAAAATTATTTAAGTTTTATTTGATTTTATTTCATACAGTTATTTAATTTTATTTTAGTTTATTTTGTTGTTGTTGTTGTTGTGGGGGGGGTGTTGTCGAATTAACAGTCCTTGGCCGGATTTGAAACCGGTACGCTCCGGTACTCCCTTGCGGTACTGCCCGACTGTCGTGGTAGCGGCTTTTAGTTTAACATATACTTTAGTTTATTTTATAATCATTTGTTAGTTTTATTTTATTTAATTTTTTTTTAATTTAATAGTTTTATTTTATTTTGTTTTATTTTATTTTATTTTATTTTATTTTATTTTATTTTATTTTGTTTTATTTCAGTCATTTCCTTTTAGTTTTATATTATTTTATTTTATATTACTTAGTTTTTCTTTATTTTATTTTATTCATTACAATTTATTTATTTGGTGTCTTTCCACTCGTCTTTCCTTCCACTCCGCTCCTCCCTTTGCTGTTCGTTTTCTTTACCTTGTCTTCCTATATTTCAGTTTGCCATTCTTTCTTTCATTGCTTTCATTTAAATTCTGCATCATTTTTTCTGGCTTGAGTGATCATAATTGAAAGCCTACATTTTGGGAGTTCTGTATCCATGAAAGGCACTATATGGAAACATACTCTCTGCCATAGTGCCAACCAGATATTTGCGGCTTTTCGATACCTGCAATTCGACACTTGAATTGAAATTGGCTTGCTGATAGCATGCATACGTTTTTTTTACTTGACCCAAGGCATCCTTGTTTTTTCCACATAGCCTTGTTGTAGCCACATGTACATATTAAGGATGCCAATCCCTGAATACCGTGCTTTTTAGACGCTTAATACTCGAGGACATTTTTAATCACGTCAATTTCAAATTTATTGACTTGATGATTTTCAGATAATCTATTTAAAGATTGCATAAAGAATATCCCTTGTCACTTTGAAAAACATGATTCAAACAATTCCTTCAGTTTTTCCAACCTAAACCGTCCGAGAATAACGAATTTCATAATCCCGTTACACTGGGATTGTAAAAATCCAAAAAATTGGCATCGCTATTAACTATATACATATGAGTCTGAATATAATTTTCCGATTCCTCTTTTATATTGACCAGCATTGAGGTGAAGAGCTCAGGTATGTGTGAAAGTTTTCTTTTGGATGTGCAAGTGACCGTGAGATTATCCATTTGTGCCAGCAGATCAAAGTGTTGTGTTCCATGGTATGTATAGGCCAACATAATATACGAGTTTTCCTATCCTATTAACATTTGACTTTGGTAGTTTACTATCTAACTCTTGCAGCTTAGGAAGGAGAGGCCCAAACGAGATGGAAACTAGAGATGGAAGATGACTGGCTCCCTCTTGGTGTTTTCAACTGCAGTTAGTTGGAACAAATCAAGTGGCGACATCTATACAAAATAGTCTCAATAGGGAGGTCGGTCGATGTATTACTCCACCTAAAGGTGGAGTACTGTAAGCTTATTGGTGTTGAAACCGTTTTCATAATCAGAATTAATTTTATGTGAAGTAGGAAAGATTCCATGTCACAAAAGTGTCTTCGAAATTGTGGGGAGTGTTGCAGAAGCCACTTACTCTCCACGGAATATAATTGAATATAATTTTCAGCGAGGCATTGCAGAAAGCTTAGCTTAAAGTTTAGAATCGCTTTTACCGCACGGAGATATTTTATTTCCTCAGCAAAGTACAACATTTTTCCAAGGAAATGCTTTTTACCATAGGTTTCACGTTAGGATGTCTCAATGTCATTTCTCTCTTCTCCTTCTTTTTTTATATATGCACCTGAAACCATACTGTTTAAATTAATAATTCTTTGATACATTTTCTAAAAGGAAATACCACACTGTTTGTACTTTATGAGACTGATTGAAAAAATACTTTCGTATTCTCGCAACGAAGCATTCAGTTAAAGTATCATGCTAAGCTTGGGTCCAGAATTTCCAAACGAAAAAAAAATCGTTCAACTTCATTTTAATACGCCGCAAGGAAATTGCACTATGTATTCCACTCTCGTCTATTAAGAAATGCTGAGATAATAAAAATATGCACAAATGAACGAAGAAATTCCCAATAATGCCGTCGAATGCCACAATTTGATTGTGCATCTACTATCTCAATGTGCAGCAACAACACTCGCAAAAAATAATTAAATAAATTAAACTTTTTCTATTTTCTGATGGCGCAACAATGATGAAATGAAACGAGTAAATCAAAGTAAGTTCGGGAGTGAAAGTTTTAGGGAAAGCGGACATTTGAAGGGGTCGCAAAAGGATCTAAGTAGGTCTGACAGTGTTTCAAGATATTCAAGTTTAAAAATGATTGCTCATTGTAAATTCTGAGTAGTGCGTTTGTTGCCCATCCAATAGGTGGCACTACAATGTTCTTAATGACCTGGATATCTTTGTCAACAAATAAACACTATATTGAACTATGTAAATACTGGTAAAACTTAAATTTTCAAAAATTTCATTTAGATCCTTTTGCTTCTAACCCATTTATATCATACCCAGTTGCAGTTGTGAGTATGCTCGGAAACCGTCTTTGTATAGTGGGTGTAGGCGATTTCGTTCATTTCCAATGGTTGTACTCTCTACTGATATGCCATCACCAACTTTCAGCTGTCTATTTTAGACAAAAATCATTTTATTTTATTTTATGTTATTTTATGTTATTTTATTGTATTTTATTTTATTTCGTCTCATTTTATTTTATTTTGTTTTGTTTTATTTTATTTATTTCATTGTATTTTATTTTATTTTATGTTATTTGATTTTATTTTATTTTATTTTCTTTTCTTTTATTTTATTTTGTTTTATTTTAGTTTGTTCTACTTAATTCTATTTTGTTTTATTTTATTTTATATTATTTTATTTTATTTCAATTTATTATATTTTATTCTTTATTTTTTTTATTTATTATTTTATTGCTTTTTTATACCAACAATTTTTGTTGATTTACGGCCTGTACATTTTCAAGTATTCATGAAACGAGCTGATATAAGAGATGAAATAAAATAAAATAAAATAAAACGAAATAAAATAAAACCAAATAAAATACAACAAAATAAAGTAGAATAAAATAAAATAAAACAAAATAAAATAAAATAAAATAAAATAAAATAAAGTAAAATAATATAAAACAAAATGAAATAAAATAAAATAAATTAAAATAAAATAAAATAACATAAAATAAATTTAAATAAAATAAAATTAAATGAAATAAAATAAAATAAAATAAAATAAAATAAAATAAAATAAAATAAAACAAAATAAAATAGAATGAAATGAAATGAAATAAAATAGAAGAATTTCAGGTAAGACATCTGCAGGATCGATAGTTTTATATATGTTTCGAAACTTGCGATATGGAAAAAAGGCAATAGCAACCGTACTTGAATGGAAAGTAAATAAATTTTATTGAAATACCGCAACTTCGCCGAAGCTATTGTGCAAACAGGCGGACGGACGGGCGGACATAGCTCTATCGATTTTTTTTATTCACCCTAAGAGCTTTAATACCTGGAACTCTATAATTATATTAATTTCCTTAAGCTTTTAAAAACTTGTAGTAGTAGATACAGCTAGGTATAAAAACGGCCATAATCGATCTCGCGTGAATTTGTAAACTTGTCTGCATGTTTTGCATATATATTTTTTTCAGAGCAAACAGCAAATAACAAAAAAAAAATTGCAAAGGCAATAATATAAATTACTCGCTGTTGAAACTTTCTGTTGGTATACTTTTTTGTTATTTATTTTTTTTTTTCTTGATTTCTTGTTTGTGATGCTTGTTACAGACGATTGCGCTTATTTTGACCCGAAGCAAAATTTAATAGCCTGTTATTTATTCAATTTAATTTTTTTCGAAAACATTGTAGCTACACTAACGAGCATGCGACTAATGCCAGCTAAGATCTCTTTATACGGGTCGAACAAATCAGAACGTTTGAGCATGTGGGAAGGAGATACTTATTGTACTACTTTATGACTTAAGAGGTATTTTCCGACAGGCCCAATTTCTATCCTACTGATTTATTTTAAGCATGCCCATAACAGCCCAATCGCGGACTACTCTCTTTAGTTAGAAATAATAATGTACACGACAATGGCTAAAAAGACAAATAGATAGGTACATTCATACATACATCCAGAAATTGCGTAGAATTCAAGAAACTTTAACTGAATTACTGTGCTCGTTTAAGAATATGTCAAGCGATGTGCTGTGCTTAGCATTTTCCCGGTGTACTATGGAGCCGTGAACAACTTTTTGAGGAAAACATAAAATTATGGAAGGATAAGTAGTAGTACTAACGGCATTAACGGATCGAACTATATGTAGACCAAATCAGTGTTGGCATACCTCTTCCTTTGTTGGCATAATTGCTCTATGCTCACATCTGCTTGAAGATCGTACAGATCATCGTTGAATTTAATTTGATACACGCCGTCGCAATCAGGAAAGGACCAGAAATTTGAAAGAAAAATCTTCTCCAGAGCACTCCAAGAACCATTCCATCTTCTTACAACAATATCCATTATTCCAAAGCATTCATGAGGACAAGTATGATGAGAACTTGTAGAGCGTAATGTTTGTTATTCGAGCTAGGACTTTACTTTTCAATCGTCTACTCAGCGGAAAATACCAGTTGTTGGCAATAAGGATTCGCCATTGAGTTTAATTCCAGAAATATGAAATCCGTCACAGTTTCAAATTTTGTATCTCTCAACAGTGAGACGAGTCTTTCGTCTATTCGCTAGATATAACCTTATATGGGAAATTAATGACATTTACTTCCTCTTAATTGGTAAGATGTACCGGAAAGCCTTACTTGTGGTTTTGGCATAGTTCTTAACAGGTCTTCAAACTCGTGGTCCAACATGCCCTGTCATATCACGGCGTTTTATTATTCTTGTGCGGGGATATTTACTATTCACACTTTGTCGTAGTGGGACGGTGGTACTTATTTTCTTTAGTCAAGGATTGCGGTATCTGGTTCATGATCGCCTCCTCAATTTAGCAGGTGTGAGAGCCACTTTGTGAAGTTATAAGCCTGCGTAGTCAACTGCTTCTCACAATATTTTACACTTTTGTTGATTATGGGACAACAAATATGATCGTGTTTCTAGCGAAGTTTAGAAGATGTTATGGAATGCAGCGTCACAGCGGGGGGTTTCTCTGAGTACATTTAGTTGCTCAGTTCCAAGTGGAAGGATACATATGGCCCTTACATGGCAGATGGTACGGGAGCGTACTAGATTCATATCTGGCAAAGGATGGCAACATTAGTATAACCCGGTCTGGACCATCAAGTCTCATTCCAAGAAGGGCGAGAACTAAAAGAAATTGTAAAAG
The DNA here is from genome assembly GCA_949987695.1 of Merzomyia westermanni. Classification (NCBI taxonomy): domain Eukaryota; kingdom Metazoa; phylum Arthropoda; class Insecta; order Diptera; family Tephritidae; genus Merzomyia; species Merzomyia westermanni. The sequence continues at coordinate 77,147,778 of OX465290.1, forward strand.
TCTCCAGAAAAAATTGTGACCCAATCCCAGCTGCATCTAAGTTCCACGCAGATTTATTACAACAAAGAAGTCTTGGATCCCACAATGCAATGCATTGTTTGCAATTCGACGATTTACTTGCGTTATTTGTTGCCGGCGGGCAGCTTTGATCAACTGTCATAAATGCAAATTGAAAAGGAATTTCCGATCCCAAACTCCAAAGCAGACATATACTTTTATTCGAAAGAAGAGACAGAGTTTGAGTTTTGCCCTTAAACGGAATGTTAAATAAAGGTTTAATTTTACAAACAAATTTAATTAAATGTACATGTGTATTTATGTATGAATGTGTTTGTGTTATTAAGACAACAAAAGCCGAGAAAAACAAAGGTTAGTTAAAAAAAAGTTAATTTTCAAAAAAAAATATTTTGACTGGTATCAAACTGGTCAGAAAAATACCAAAGTTGAGCCGAAAGATTAAAACGTTTGTGGAATAATTCAGTATCCAGTCTTGGAATAGTCGCAATGCAGCTTTTTGTATAAATTTTGTTGATTCTGGCACCAAGGCGAGCACTCATGACATCTCTAATGGCTGATTAATTATCTAATATCCCCGGAGACATTTGAATAATTTTCTGTTGATGTATTGAACTAATTTTTATTTTGGTATATTTTAAACTAGTTGCTTATAAGGATAAAAAGAGAGTTGACTGACTAGTAGGTTCATACTAGTTTATGAATGGCTTAGAACTAGTTGGGTTGACTGTAGTAAGAAGCAAAAATAAAAGAAGATAAGTAACTCAAATCATGTAGGTATTTGCTTCTATTTTGTTTTTCCATTGACAGATTCCAGGAACCGCATTTTGAGGAATCGCATTGTATAAACTTAGAAATTTTGCTTTTCAATTTAATTGTTTGGCATTTCATTATAAGCAGTCGGCCCGCTGCCTTCTATTTATAAATTTTGAAAAATAATGAAATTAATTGGAACGTGAATAAAATAGTCATATCTCAAGAGGGCATGCGATAATTAATTTGCATACATACATATTAAAATAGGACGAATCATTTTTTTTGCAAAAAGAGGAAAAAGAGGAAGGCTCATAAAGCTTTTTCCGGGACAACTTGGTTTTATTTGGCTCCGTATGTGATAACACAGGCCGACAAAATGAGACCGATTTTTTGACCATAAACCAGACCATACTTTCCTAAAGGTTTTCGATGCGCTGAATTCAAATCTGGGCGCAGAATTGCTTTATCACGTCAGGATTTTGAGATATCCTAACCTAAATGTGCAAAAAACACCGCTTTTGCCTATTTTTGAGGTTATACATAAACGACAGATTTTTTTTTTTTTTAAAAGTACACATAGCATCTTCAAGAAGTAGTCTTGCTCTTACGAATGGCGTTGAGTTTGTTGAAATATCTTTTTTTTTCGCTAAGCAATTTATCGTAAGAGGTATGTGTTCTACTGCATCATACCTACGTTAGTTCCGTGGTTTTTCAGCTATAGGAAAATTAGCAAATTTATAAACTTTAAATTGCTCTATCTTAGCGAAAAAAAAGATATTTGAGCAAACTCAACTCCATTCGTAAGAGAAAGACTCCTTCTTTAAGATGCTATGTGTGCTTTTTTAAAAAAAAAATCTGTCGTTTATATACATATATAACATTATATACATGTATAACCTCAAAAATAGGCAAAAACGGTGTTTTTGCACATTTAGGTTAGGATATCTCAAAATCCTGACGTGATAGAGCAATTCTGCGCCCAGATTTGAATTCAGCGCGTCGAAAACCTTTAGGAAAGTATGGTCTGGTTTATGGTCAAATTTCTTGTCGGTCTGTGTAATTTTAGGACTTTTTCGGAACCATTTCGGAATTGTTTTCGAGACCATTTCTTCACTTCTTTTTTAGCCTAAACGGTTGGAGAAAAGCGGATATCCAAATGGTGGAATTAATCAAGACATCCAAGTATTCTAAATCAGTTCCCGAAAATCGCGGAATTGCTAGAATCCAAGAAGCTGGCATTCCAAGTACCTACTTACGGTTAGCTTCGATTCCTTTCGCTAACTGATAGTTTTTCCCAGCTCTTCTCTCAAAGGTGGGTATACATCCTAATACCTTCTGGACCGAAGCTTATTCATCCATTCACGTAACATAATCCTTCCAAATAAGCCGGTCATATAAGTGCAGGGTCCGTAGAGCGCCTTAAATTATAGCCTCTAGGAGAATGAAAAGAACTATTAATATTCAGAAGAACTATTTTTCGGAATACGCCAAGGATAATTCGTTGTACGTCAGAATAGTAATTACTATGTACCACAGTTTAGAATCGTTTGTACCTATACGTTGTGTATTGGGACACAGCGAGGGACGAGCTGAAGTTCGCGCTCTCACTTGGCAAAATTGATAAATCAATCATAAACAGTGATAGAAGACCTACCAAGCGCGAAGCATTAAGTGTAGCAATGTCAGTGTTCGACCCTTTCGGCCTGGCATCCGAATTTACATTAGTGGCTAAACTGGTACTACAAACAGCTTGGAAGAAAAAGGTGGACTGGGACGAAAGCATTCCAGATGACGCGTACAGTATATGGCAAAAGTGGCTACAGGTATTGAAAGACATCGAAAATCTCGGCATGCCGCGTTGTTATCACGCGCAGTTTTTACAGTGTCCAGTTGAGTTACATGTGTTCGCAGATGCAAGTGAAGCGGCTTATGCAGCAGTCGCGTACTGGAGGGTTGATGCTGATGCTGGAGACATTCGAGTGGCATTCGTCATGGGTAAGGCGAAGTGTGCTCCGCTGAAGCTTACGACCATTCCGCGTTTGGAGTTACAATCAGCTGTTCTTGCAGCACGTCTCCGTATCATGATTCTGCAAAATCACAAGGTAAATGTTAAGAGAATTGTTATGTGGAGCGACTCGAAAACAACACTGGCATGGATTAAATCCGATCATCGGCGCTACAAGCCATACGTAGCACATCGTGTAAATGAAATTTTGGAAAATAGCGAAGCCACCGAGTGGAGATGGTTGCCAAGCGCGAGTAACGCAGCTGACTTCGGCACGCGTATTCGAACCGATAAACGTAAATCCTACTGGGTGAGCGGTCCAGAGTTCCTACTGAACGAGGAGAGATGTTGGCCAACGGAGGAACCCGCTCCTGACACTCGGGAAGAGCTTCGAGCCAATCTCGTTTACCACATAAAGGTTGATCATAGTTTTTTTGAAAGATTTTCTTGCTTCAGTCGCCTGACAAGAGTGGTTGGATGGATTCTTCGGTTCCGTAGTAACGGTAGAAAGAATCAGCAGGACAAATGTAGTGGTCCACTTACAGTTTCTGAGTTGGAGATGGCCGAACTTACAATCTGCAGAGCGGTACAGAAGATAGACTACCCCGAGGAATACGAAGACCTGAGTAAGGGAAAAGCACTGAAACGCGACAGCAAACTAGCGAGCCTTACGCCGTATATGGACGATATGGGTGTCATTCGAGTAAAAGGGAGAATCGACTTCCCAGACGCAGTTCCGGAAGAAACTCGTAGACCCATCATCCTCCCGCGCGCTCATTATGTCACAAACTTCCTGGTTAGCTACTATCATCGAAAATGGCGGCATCAGAACGAAGGAACAATCGCAGCAGAAATCCGGAGGAAATTTTGGATACCACGTTTGCGAGTTTCAGAAAGAATGTCAATTATGCAAAAACAATCGTGCTAAACCCGAAAACCCAATAATGGGACAATTTCCGCGAGATAGACTGACTCCATTCGTGAGACCGTACTCTTACGTGGGACTGGACTATACGGGACCGTTTCTCGTCACCTCAGGGCGGCGCACGGAGAAGCGCTGGATTGCTATTTTCACGTGCTTAACCGTCCGCGCAATACACTTGGAAATCGCCAGAGATCTCAGTACCGATTCGTGCCTCCTATGCATACGCAACTTCATGAGCCGACGAGGAACCCCAGTACGTATACGCTCGGACAACGGCACCAATTTCATCGGTGCAGATAGGGAGCTTCAGCGACAACACTCAGATTTCAACTTAAAAAAGATTGCCGATACTCTTGCCAACGATCGCATAGAGTGGGTGTTTAACTGTCCACTAAATCCGCATGATGGTGGATGTTGGGAGAGGTTAGTGCGCAGTGTAAAGCGCGCAATTGGACATGCGCTTCATTATGAAAATCTACAAGAGCATTGCCTTTACAATTTAATGTGCGAAGCCGAGAGCATGGTCAATTCGCGTCCGCTGACTCACATTCCATTAGACTCGCCCACTGACTATCCTATAACTCCTAATCACTTTCTTTTAGGTACAGCCAACACCGAGCCACACCCACGCGAAGAAGAGTACCGAGCTACTAGGAAGCAATGGAGGAAAGCGCAACAGGCACAGCACCGCTTTTGGAAGAAATGGCTTTCCGAGTACTTGCCGGACTTGTGCCGTCGAACCAAATGGTACCAGCCTGTACAACCGCTACGCAGTGGTGACATCGTCCTAATCGTCGATAGCAATCTACATCGTTCAAAATGGGCAATGGGCAGAATAACCCAAGTGTATCCGGGCAAGGATGGACAAGTACGCAGTGCCGAAGTGCAAACGAAGAACGGAGTATTCAGACGACCTGCTTGTTTGTTAGCGAAGTTGGATGTTGGTGAATCTGTCTAGATTCACGGTGGCCGGGATGTTGGCGAATACTTATGTTTGTGCTACGTGATTGAAATGTGTGAACATGTCTTAAGAGTATTTGTCATTTCGCCCTTCTGGCAACCCCTCCTCTGCCGGGTGATATCGATTATTTTTGGCATGAACTATCACCTCTACGTAAAGTTTCGTTGTCATTCTAAATTTGCGAGCCATTGAAATCAACCAGCAGAGGAGGAGGACAAACCAACGTAAGTTTTATAAAAATTAATGAAAATGTTTGTAACATGTGACATTGTAATGTTTGTAGGAAATAAAAACACACCCCAACCAATTGGTATTGTACTATTGCTATATTATATGGAAGAAAATTTGGCGCGTACTTGCCAGCGTTTTTATTTCTCGTGCCTCCTCGTCGTTTCAACACGTTGTATATATAGGATGCAGCATTTCATTAAATGTTGTTAATCCAGACAAATTCAGTAGATTGGTTTATCTTGAAAATGTTGTCCGTTTAGTATATCCTCGAATTCAGCAGAGGCTAGCTCCGTTCAAAAGGTTGTGAATTCTTGCATGAAGTATTTCAGCACAACGAGTCTGGTTAGCGCAGGGCAGAATAAATATTTCTCTACTGGTTTATCTCTATCAGTTCAATGGCTTTCCTTGCACTTCTTGTTGATGTTGTTGTGGTAACGACAAACACACATCAGCTGTCTCCGTTGTGGTGCAAATCCAGAGCTTTGATCGCAGCTTGATTGTCGGAGTAAGTGGGAACGGATGTAGCGTATATAGACAGCAGACTCGAGCTAGCTCTTAGAGCCAAGGACATTGGACTGGATAACATTTTTTTTTTTTTTTGGAAGAAAGTAGATAGAGGTAGATGTTAGAGGTTTTTTCGTGCCTCTCCTCGATTCTTATGGAAAACTTGTTTTGCCGAGAGAGAGAGTCGGAGTGGTGTAACTCACTTGAGTCAAATTTTCAGTTATTGTCTACAGAATAAAAGCATGCACGATGTGGCCTACGGCAGAGTTGCTTTAAATCGCAAGGAGTTTACCACCAATGTTTCAATGTCTGAGATAGCAAACAATGTCTAAAGTGGGAAACATCGAAATATGCCTATTTTTCACCAATAACAGTATCGAAAGAAGGTAGAGCATAACCTCTAAATCTGCTGAGAGTTTCTCATAAGCAAAAAGTAGTACTTTTCTAAAAACGTAGTAAATCTGCTACGTTCAAGTTTTATTCAAATCCTGATCTTAATAACTCGCGTCTATAAACCAATAGCCACTAATGCGAATACATCAAAGCGTGTGTTGGTGCAGCATAAAATGGAAAGGAAATTCACACTCAGCGCAAGCACGATTAAACCAACCACATAAATAGAGCAACAACACAACCAGCCACCTAAACCACAATGCGACACTTTTTAAAAAGCACAATGAAGCATTTATAGGGACGAAAGAGAAACGATGCAGGGCGAATTCATGTTTTGAAGCACAACAAAGTGGAGCGCACAAGCGGAGTCCATCCAAACCAGAATCTGTATGCCACGCACCACCCCTGTAACACCATTCTCAAAAGCATCTCAAGCTCAAATCCCAAATGCCACAAACTATGGCAGCATACAACACCAACAGTAATCACTTTGAAACGCGCAGGAAGAAATGGAATTCTGGTTAAAACATCGGTTGTTTTGTTATGGCTTTTTAGCTCTCGAGCAGAAATTTCACTTATTTTTGCAAAACTGTTTCTAACAATGCTCAACTATTTGTGGCTTAAGATGCTAGACAGATGCTAGTGATAATGCAGATTTAAATGCTGAGGCCCAATCTAACCTAAGCACGACTAGGATACGGTGCCTCAAGTTTCTTGTAAGGGCTAACTACAATGGCTAGTAGCAATGTCGAGCAACAAATCTCAGCTTATCGCAGAGCTCTCGTTGACACGCAGCCTTTCGTCTGGTCTAATTTGCTCGAAGGCGAATGCGGCACGATCAGCACTTTTTGCCCTCTTACTTAATGTACACGTTGATCTGATGCGTGATTAATTAAATGGTAAAGGTTAGTGGATGAAGACCCGTCAGTGAGCTAAGTCATGATAGTGACCAAGTGTTCAACATGCATAGCACAGAAGCTGAAAGGGAAAATAGACGATTCCAGCAAGGTCAACGTTAATAAAGCCTTTTGGAACTCATAGAGATTTTTCTCGCTGTCCCCCACATCCCAATACATGTCTTGCTTGCTGAATGAAAGCTTTCAACTTTGCAAAGCATCTTGGGGACTGTGTTCCTGGAACTCATAGAGATCTTTTTCGCTCCACATACCAATACATGCCTTGCTTGCAAAATGGAAGATAGGGCTAGGAAGGCTTAGGGTGGCGATCGGGACTTTGACTAGGCACTGTTCAAATGGGTTATTAAAAAACCCGACCTGAGTTGCATGGAGGTTGACTAGGTGGCCACTTCGTGATTGTCCAGGTACTGAGAACTAGGCAGTGGTACTACGACCCTTTTCACTGATACACTTATTAGGGGTCTAGGTTAGTCTTTTAGTCGCAGTTACTTTGCTTATCAGGCGCCCTTCATCTCCATACTAGAGATTGAAAACTATGTGCTTTCGATAATTTGAAGGTTTATAAAAATTGATTTCACCATCAATGTTTCAATACTCTCGTTAGCGAAAAATTTTTCAAACATGCTCTGATAACGAAAAGTCTACGAAATGTGGACCCATTGCGAATGTTTCATTAATATTTCATCGTGCTGATACGGTAGGACCTTTTAGTAGTAATTTGTCTATGCAAATCTCAATGGTATCGATATATTGATAGTGTTGAACACTGCTGTCGGCATATATCGATAGTTAAGACTATAGTTTTTTACCACCTCTACTCCATATTCGCCCATTCAACCACATTTGGATCTGTTTAAAGTGCTACTTCATTAGGATTAGTACGGTCATCTGTTTCTTAAGAAACCAAACTCTAAATCTTCCTAAAGCTGAAGTTATTGGTGCGTTTGTCGTTTCGCTGTAGTCGTATCCTTAACGTAAGAGAAAAACTAACATGCAATTGGTCGGTAAGGTTACTTTACGGATAAGGAATTGCGATACAGAACCAATAATCGATTGCATTGTTTCTCATAAGGTTGGTCGAATCAGCTGTTTTATACCGATAACGCACCAATAACTTGAGCTTAATGCTGACCCGCTGCTAATGTACCGATAACTAAGCTAACTCGTTACTCTTTATTTCAATTAATTTAGTTGTCCGTTGCGAAACATGATTAGAACTAAGTCTATTATGCTCCCAATGATCTATAGCTAAGTTGTTGTTGTTGTACAGACATACATACATATAGAATGGTAATATCTAGTGGCTGCTATTCAAACAATAAAATTTAATTAAAGTTGCTCTTGCGTCTACTGTGATGGCCTGTTGTATTGTTGTTGCCATATTTTTATGTGAAATTTTGCGAAAAGTTATTGGTTACTTTATGAGTTTACAATAACAATTTTACATAATTCGGGTTGACGTGGGTGCGGACAACAATTGAATTAGGCAGCGAGAGATTTTTGAATAGTTTTGGCTTAACGAGAATTGTTTAGAATGTAATTTTTGTTAAAATTTATTAGTTTAATGAAAGTAGTTTATTTAATTAATTTCTATGGTACGCCAGCGTGTCTGAACCGTTGTTTTTGTCACTTATAACGGCATGAGGCAGCCATGGGATGACTGATAAAATACTTGAATGAAGTAAACACCTCACTGCACATTCAAGTTTTATTGATAGAGACATTTTTTTTACATTATCACTTATAGGGCTGAATGCAGTTCGCAAGAAATTTTTTTATATTTTACCTGGAGCTAAATTTAAAGTTATTTTTATTTGAAAGTTTGCATATGGCCTTCTTTACGGATTTTCTTTATAAAATGTCATTCAATGTGTATCTCGCATGATCAGAGTCGAGTTAGGAAGGTTTTCTTGAGCATTTCTTGACCTCTTCAAGAAATGCTCAAGGAATGCTCAAGAAAACCTTCCTGACTGGAATGTGATCATGCGGGATGCATATTGAAAGACATTTTATAAAGAAAATCCTTAGAGAAGTCTATATACGAAATTTCAAATGAAAATAACTTTAAATTTGGCTTACAGGTCAAAAATAAAAATATTTCTTGAGCGATTTCTTGCGAACTGCATTCAGCCCTTATGTTTGTTTTTTAAATGGAACTTCATTTGTATTTTCAATCGAAATTTTATTTGAGTGAAACTACCCTTTTACTATCATTCAAGGTTGATTGTGAGATTGTTGTTTTAAACGACAAAATAGTCTCCAAACTGTTTAGAGGGTGTTGTCGTAAGTCGCAGTCCTTTGCCGGATATGAACCCGGTACTATTCATCACTTCCCTGGGATACATGTCCTGCTGTCGCGGGAGCGATTTGATATGACCATGTTCCATGTGGAATCTTTTAGGTCATGTCATGTGAGAGGTATCATATCCGTAGATCAACCACTAAAACCAGCAAGAGGGGACAGTCACCACCATGCAATAATCGGTCCAAGCCATGATTAAATCGAAGCTGGAAAAAGTGATGCAGTGCCCTTACTTCACGAGCCTCTCGCCCATATCATAAAGCCTGATTAGCGTGAATGTACATTTGGCATCACATTCAAATCCAAGGTGAGTTAAGTACCCCGCGGATACCTACCAAAGCACTCCTCTGTGCAAATATAATGTTTTTGACCGACGTACGAGGTGTGCTTACTATCACGCATAAGTCAGAATCTAACCGTATCGGACAGAATTAGCAGTTCTTCCCGAATCTATGGCAGTCTGAAAGCGGAGAAAAGCATGAGTTCCGTTTTGCTGGAATTAAGAGAGAGTTTACAAGACTAGGCCCATCTACTTAACTTATCCAGATAAGCCTACAGAGCTTCTGTTACAGTATCCGTGGATTCACTTCTGAATAGGATCGCAAAGTCATTAGGGTTCTCATTATGCTGTCAGTCAATGTCTTCGAGGTCGATCAAAAGTTTGTTTACGATACCTAACCAGACGCTTTACACGCTTCTATAGAGTGAAGTCCCACCTATTTACAATTTTCCATATTCTTTCTTAATCTTCACTTTAATCGTTTCTTTTTCCAAAACTATGCAACCGACTTTCTTCGGTACGTCAACTTAAGCAACTATTTTTTTACTCAACTCAACAAGCGCCAGTAAAATAAATAAATTAATTGGAATGTACCCAAAACTGACAAAAGAAGTCTTAGACCAGATTAAATGCAGGACGATTGCGAAAATGAGCTGCAATGATGCAGAAGATGTGAGATAGGAAGCAGAAGGCGGCATACCTTTAAGCAAAAGCAATTAAATTGAGGAAAAAGCAATTAAATAGGTGTCATTAAGTGCCATCAAAAAAAGTGGATGGATATCATAATAAGAATGTATATACATATTTTTACATGCAATGGCGCACACAGAAAAAATTGTTTGGGAGGTTTATACTTCCAAGGATAAATTGCCAAAAAAAATTAATACCGAATTGCCCATTGCAAAAGGCAGTAATCTGTGAGTACGCTGATCATAAGCCTGCAATCCTCTCTCTTTGGGGATAAGAGCAGTTTTGTTTCCCTTGTAAAAAATCGAAGAAAAGTTTAGAGAGTATAATTTTACGAATATACCCACGTCAATTTTTGCCAATCTGGGGCGATTCCCTCCTGAACAACTTTTTCTGAAACAGTTTCAATTTCTATGTTAATTATCCCAATAATTGAACCGCTTTATCTAGTTTGTTGAAAATTTTTTTTCTAGGACAAAAGCCTTTAATTTGGAGAGCTTAACTACTAAACCTGCGCTTATGTGTGACTATGTGTACATTTATACATATATATATATACAGTTATCTATATATATAAAATTCAAATTATGTATATATTTATCTATAGATCGACTTGCGTCCTAAACGTATAAACCGATCGTAACCAAATTTGAAACACGAACTGGATACCTTACGGGATGGTCATGGGCTAAAAAATATTTTGATATGTATAGGGGGCGTGCCACCTCCCACACAAATGGAATTTTTAACAGTCCGTATTTCTGGAAGTATTTACGTTAGACCACTGAAATTTGGTAAGGGTATGAGGTTAATCCCTACCACCTCCAACAAAACTGGGGATAACGAAAACGGGGGCGTGGCACCTCCCATACAGCTGAAATTTTTTTCATAGAAATGTGCGGTGAAACCGACGGGTATAAGCTAGTAGTAAATATAATTGTAATGAAATTAAAATGGATATCGTTCGACGAAATCAAAATAAGTTGTGTTTTTAATAATTTTGATTTACAATATAGGAAATTCTATAACAGAAACCACATAAAAAGAAATTTCAGAGTTAACATAAAGTTCAGAAAATTTAATGAAACTTTTAGAAATTTACATTAAAATTTCAATATTTTTGGAAATGATTTTAGAAAATTTTGGAGTACGCAGTTTTATAGGTCATTCAATTATACCATAATAATATGCAAGGTAGAAATACCTCAAAATTTCCGCTGAATATTTCGAATTTTTTTTTCCATACAAAATTATTTTTTGTATTTTGTTTTGTTGTTTTTACGACAGGGTGAATAATTGATGTATATTGGAACGATTTTTCGTCATCCCTTGTCAAATTTGGCTTTGAGACAAACCGGTTTCGGCGTTGTGCCATCATCAGTGTCGATTTTCGTTCTCAAAGCCAAATTTGACAAGGGATGACTAAAAATCGTTCCAATATACATCAAATGAATTTTTCTTCATGCGTTGTATGGAAGAAATCACTTAACACTTTTGACGAAAAAATTCTGAAAATTGAGGAAAATTTTTGAGCGTGTTCTAACTGGCACAATGTTATATTAAAATGATTTGTCTACAAACCTGAGTACTCAAAAGTTTTATAAAAATGCTGCCAAAAAAATTGAAGATTTTGATGGCCATTTTTGAAAGTTTAACTAACTTTTCTGAACTTTACGTATACTTTGAAATTGCTTTTTATGCAGTTTCTATTTTAAAATTCCCTACATTTTAAATGAAAATTATAAAAATCGTAGCTTCTTCTTATTTCGTTTAAAGATATACATTTTAACTACACTACTATTATATTGAACACAGCTGTATATAGTACCCTACAGGGAAGCCAATAAGCCGTGACCATAATTTATGGTTTTGGACCAGAGCTGCAGTGCGAAAAAGAACTACTTCGATCTCAAGTAGAGCATCACCAGTTCCTTAACAAGACACTTTTAATTGTATATATGGGTGGGTTGAAATTTATTTTTCGCTTAGCATGAGGTAGAAGTGTTACTTAAAAAAAAAGAGTTAAAATAAAATACAAAATTGTATGGTTTTCCGGTCAATTTATTTTGTAGTTGTGGTTGATTTTAGGCTTTTTTGACCATTTTATTCAAAGTGCATATACAAAAAAGACTACAAAGAGAAAATGGGAGAACCATTAGAAGACAGAAATACATATAGAAAACTGAGAGCGAACCCAACACTTATACTTCAAAAGAAAAACCACAAACTAATAGAAGAACTTTACAAACAAAAACACACAAACACCAAAGAAAAACTTATATTATCGTGCACAGCAGGAATTGCGCCCAGACTATACGGGCTGCCAAAAATACACAAGCCCATCATCCGTAAACGTACCCTGCTACCAATTATCCAAATATATAGAAGCCATAATAAGAAACATAACTTCGGAAGAGTATAATATCAAAAATGTGAAAGTAAAAGAGAGATTGAGAGATGTACGGATCGATAGAGAAGAAGTTCTAGTATCTTTTGATGGCGTGTCGCTTTTTACAAACATTCCCATTAGTCTCGCCATAAAAAAAATAATAACAAAGTGGGAAAAGATAAAATCAGGAACAAATATACCACAATGCAAATTTAATGAAATACTTAGATTCTGTTTAAGTGACAACAATTTCTTTCATTTACGACAAGGAAGTATATACGCAGACCTTCGGTATGCCAATGGGCAATCCACTTTCCCCCTTGATCTGCTTGGCAACGCCATTGAGGAATAAAGAAAAAACATGACATTAACATAAAATTTATAGTAAAATATGTAGACGATATACTAGCGATTGTAAAACGCACGGACGTGGAACTCATCCAAAAAACCTCACAGTAGGAATGGAAAAGAACTGCCGCATTCCCTATCTGGATGTCAAAATCCAAAAAGACAAAAATAATGGAAGCCTATCCTTTGACTGGTACACAAAACCCTCATCCTCTGGACGCTTAATAAACTCCTATTCATCGCAACCCCTTAAATAAAAAATTAACACCGCTAAAAATCTTATTCACAAAGTACTTACCATTAGCGACAAAGAATTTTGGAACACGAACCTACAAATAATAAATAAAATTCTAAAGAACAACTGCTACCCGCACACCCTGATAAAAAATCTAAGTGAACAGAACGTAAGGGAAATTAACAATACACAAAATGAAATAACAACATGCAAATAAACCGAAACGAAACAATAGTTTAGAGTAACCTACATCCCAAAACTCACTGAAAGCCTCAGGAAAACAATAACCAACAACAAAGAAAATATAACATTGGCATACAAGTCCAACCAAACATTAGCCAATATATTTACAAAAACGAAAAGTCCCATTGCAAAGATACAACAAAACAACGTAATATACGAAATTAAGTGCCAAGGCTGCTACAGGGTATAAATTGGGACCACAAAACGCGCACTTTCAGTCCGACTAAAAGAGCATGAAGCGGACATACGCAAAAAGAAAACCACCACCGCACTATCACAACAAGTGGACACTCTGCAAACATAAGGAACACAAAGATCATAGACAAAAACAAAATATGGAGAGCCAGATACACGTTTGAAAGTTTAAGAATACGAGGTGTGTTCAAAAAGTATCGCGAATTTTGTGTTTTTTCAAAAATTATTTATTTATTCATGAATATCTATTTTGTCCCCTTCAAAGTAATCCCCATGAGATATTATACACTTGTGCCAACGGGTTTTCCAATCTTCGAAGCACTTCAAAAAATCATTTTTTTGTATCTTGTTCAGCTCCTCCTTCGATGCCGTCTTTATCTCGTCAAGAGAAGCGTAACGTCGTCCTTTCATGGGCCTCTTCAGTTTAGGGAACAAAAAAAAGTCACAGGGGGCCAGATCTGGGGAATACGGTAGCTGCAGCATCATTAGTGTGTTGTTTTTGGCCAAAAAGTCGCGCACAAGCAACGATGCGTGAGCAGGGGCGTTATCGTGGTGCAAAAGCCAATTTTTGTTCTTCCACAAATCCGGGCGTTTCTGGCGGATTGCTTCGCGCAAATTGCGCATAACTTGCAGGTAATATTCCTTATTGACCGTTCTTCCCTGTGGTAAGAACTCATGATGCACCACGCCCCTTCAATCGAAGAAAACTGTCAGCAAAACTTTCACATTCGACCGAACTTGGCGCGCTTTTTTCGGTCTTGGTTCGTGCGGCAGCTTCCATTGAGATGACTGAGCTTTGGTTTCCACGTCATAACCATAAACCCACGATTCGTCACCAGTTATGACCCTCTGGAGCAAATTTGGGTCGTCGCGGACAGAGTTTAACATCTCATTAGCAATGTTCATGCGATGCTGTTTTTGGTCACAATTGAGCAATTTTGGTACGAATTTCGCGTAAAAATCGAAGACGATCCAAAACACGTGCAAGCAAAGCAGCTGTCAAGAATTAACTGAACATTCAAAATGGCCGAGCTTGTCGGCATAAGTGAGAGACATGAGTACCAACATAACGCCACAAAAAATTCGAAATTCGAATATACGTAACCAGCGAAAATTCAAAATTCGCGATACTTTTTGAACACACCTCGTATTCGAGAAAAGGGAAAACACGGTCAACAAAAAAGAAGACATACAAGATATTGCAGTCTAGATTTAGTATGACAATGATACCAGTGATGATTGGTACTGAAAAGATGTTTTAAATATATTTATCAAAAATAAAATAAAATATGTAAGTGTTATTGTTTATGTAGCTTTTATGTTGTTTGTACCTCCTTGCGTCTGTAAATATGTATGTAAAAAGAATATAGTATTAAAACTATAAATTAAACGATACTTATATACATATTGTGACGAATTCGATGATTCCTTTATTATTAATTCTGGGTTCGATCACTATAAAGTCAAATAAACACAATCACAGATATTGTAACTAATAGCTAGTTTTATTTACTAGTAATAAACGCAATACAAATTTAAGAGTTTGGTAACTTCACAGTAGTTCACTGTTCAACACTTCAAAATAAACTGATCAACCTGCCTTGCTTGGTCACTGCCTTATATAGTCCGACAGAGTGCTTGCCTACGCACCGAGAACTTTCTTGGTTATTCGCTCTTCGTGTTCTCGAAGGATCGGTGTTATTTATTGGCATCTCCTCTTTGCATCGTATTCGCAAACACTAGCGTGATCTCTCTTCCTCTTGCTGTTGTGTTTAACTAGTGGTGG
Source organism: Merzomyia westermanni (assembly GCA_949987695.1). NCBI lineage: Eukaryota > Metazoa > Arthropoda > Insecta > Diptera > Tephritidae > Merzomyia > Merzomyia westermanni. The sequence goes on from OX465290.1 coordinate 77,162,950, forward strand.
GAGCGTTATTGAGTTAGGAATGGTACATGATTGAGAATAATCGCCACAATATGTTTTTTTGTTTGAAAATAAAACCAGATCACCCCTGAAGATGCTAGGATGTCTAGCTAAACGTTGGGTCGAAAAAGTTAAATTAATCTGATGTATATTGGAACGATTTTTCGTCATCCCTTGTCAAATTTGGTTTTGAGACAAACCGGCTTCGGCGTTGTCGTCGATTTTCGTTCTGATCTGTTGTCGTCGTTTGTCTTGTATTTACAGTTGGTAGCAGGTAACGTCAGCATGGGTGTCTGTTTGTGTACGTGTGTGCATGTGTTGTGTGCGTACATTCAGAAACGGGGGTGGTTTGCATCGATCGGTTTTTGTGTGGTTGACTGAGGCAGGTAAAAGTTGGTGATTTTTGTTGTTTGACCTTTTTTGCTTCTTTGTTGTTTTTGATCTTTTGATGTTTTGTGTTTATGTGTCAGTGCGTGTGAGTTTGTTGTACCTGAGTAGTTGCTTTGTTTTTTGTAAACCAATTTTAAAGGTTCGAATATTGTGTCGGAAGCAGTGTTTGTCTGTTCGTTTATTATTCTACCGTCGAATGTTTTTTGTTTGTAGATTTCCATGTTTTCGAGTACGTTCAGACGTCGGCCTTTTGCTTGTCCATGTAGGACCTTGACTGTTTTTTTGATGTTTCCAGGGGAGCATTTATTCTCCACCATGTGATTCGCAAAGTTGGACTCTGGTATGATGGTTGGATGCCGTATCTAATGTGTTCTCTGAACCTCGTTCTTACTTGTCGTCCTGTTTGTCCTATGTAACTGTGCTGGCATTCACAAGTGAGCTTGTATACACCATGGCTGCTAAACGGATCTTCTGAGTTAGTTTTGGTTCTTAGCTTCCGTCCTAAATTGTTCGATGTTTTGAACGCTGTGTTGATGTTGTATTTTCTAAGGAAATTTGCTAATTTATGTGTTGCCCTTCCAGTATATGTCATTGTCGTCCAGGTTTGTGTACTTTCTTCTCCATTATGTCTTTTTTCTTCTCTAAGGTCTCTCCTGAGTTTATCTACTAGTGCTTTTTTATATCCGTTGTTTGTCCTGTTCCTGTATATACTCTTTTTCCAGGTTTTGCATAAACGCTTCCATAAGAATAGCCGATGTTGGGTTTCCCATCGCAAGTCCGTTTGTTTGTCTATATATTTTATTGTTGAATTGAAAATAGTTCTGACGTAGAGTGGTTTTACCGTGTTCGTGATTTGCGTACTTTTTACTTTCTCTTTTGTTTTACGTAGTATTATAGAGCTTACTACGTTCAATGTCTCTGCTAGTGGTATTGATGTGTATAGATCTTTTATGTCGAAAGATACCAATTTGCTGTCCTTTGTCACTTCAACGGTCCTAAGTTTGTCTATTAGTTCAGATGTATTAGTTATGGTGTGTTCGTTGCTAAGTTCCAGTGTATCCTTCAATATTGTTTTTAAATATTTAGATAGCTTATAGCATGGTGCCGATTTAAAATTAAAAATTGGTCTCATTGGATTGCCTGGCTTGTGGATTTTTGGGAGCGCAATCAGTGGTGGAGTTGTCGGGTTCATTTGGACTAATGTATATGCCGAGTTTGTATCTATTATATTTGTTGCACTTTTTATAGCCACTTTGATTTCTTTCTGGTATTCATCTGTGGGGTTCACTCTTATTCTACGACATTCCATATCCTCGATGAGTTTTTCGGTTTTTGTTATATACTCATCTTTTTCAATTAGCACAGTTGTGTTGCCTTTGTCCGCGTTCGTTGCGACAATGTTGTTTATCCTGAGTTTATGTTGTAGGTTCTTGACTGTTTTTCTCTTGTTTCTATTCTGTCCTTCCTTTGCTTTCACTTCCTTGTTTATTATTTCTCTGCACATGTGTCTTGCGTGCTCTTGTTCCTCAACTGGTATTAATGATATTGCGACCTCTGCGTCTACGATCGCCTGTTCCGTTTTTCTCTTTTCGTTTTGATCTATAACATTGTGTTTCAGTCCCTTTTTAAGAAGTTGTTCTTCCGCCGCGGTAATGGCCACTGTCGTTAGGTTTACGAGCCTGGCACGGAAATGGTGCAGTTGTTGGTTGTTGTCCCGTTCGCGATGTCCTGTCAGCTTATCTAGTTTCCGGTTCAGCGTCCTGTATTTCTGTTGTAGTTCATGTTCGACCTCAGTCCTTATGCGCCGAAACCGGTTTGTCTCAAAACCAAATTTGACAAGGGATGACCAAAAATCGTTCCAATATACATCAATTATTCACCCTGTCGGAAAAACAACAAAACAAAATAAAACAGTTAAATTAATATTTTTATTTTGCACTTTGAACAAAATGGTCAAAAAAGCCTAAAATCAACCACAACTAAAAAATTGTTGCTCAACATTTTGAGGTGGCACAGACGATTTTAAATAAATAATTGGTCAAATGGTTCTAACGAAAAAAAATAAAAATTTTTAAAGGTGTTCTTGAATCTGAAGGAAGTTCCCGCGAAAGCCAAAAAATTCTTAATATTTTTGTAATGTGAGTAAAAAATAAAAATCTTAAATGTACTTTCTTTTGTATTAGAACGAAAGAGGTTGAGAGAAACTAGTTCAAAAATTTAGGATGTGAAAAAAAAATTTCTTTTGAAACTAAGATTTATTTACTTAAAAACAGACCTGTTAAACTTAATTAGTAATTAGTAATCAATTAATTACACGGCTTTTTAAATTGGTGATGATTATTTCAATTGTTTTTCAAGAAATGGCAGTAAATAATTGATTACAATAAAAAAAAAATAAAAATAATAAAAAAAAAATCAATTTTTTATACCAACAATTTTTGTTGATTTATTGTACATTTTCAAGTATTCATAAAACGATATCAAGGCCAAGAATAATATTCATGAAACGATCTCAAGGCCAAGAATAATAATTTTTCACTTTTTGAATTTTAAGAAAATTATTATTGTTTTTATTTTTTAATAATCATTTTTAATTAATTATTAAAAGTTTTTTGATTGAATATAGCAGGAAAAATGTTTAGAGACAACCAACATAGCTTGAATACTTAAAAAAAAATTAAAAAAAGTTGTTTTGACTACTCTTGATAGCTTTTGTTTTTCTTTAATTATTTTTGATTATTTCCGATTTTTTTAGAATTGTTGATGTGTATATTTATGTGCTTCAACAACAATACTGAAAAAAATCAAAAATAATCATAAAGTTTTAATCTAGCGCGAAATAGAAAAGTTAATACTGAGTTAACTGTAAACAATTTCAATCTTCTAAGCAACCCCCTATGAAATTTGTGAGATAGTTTCTTTAAAAAAAATTTATAACGAAAGAGAGAGGTTCCCTACAGGGTGTTCTCATTTGCCCTAACATGAGAAGCGAAAGTTACCATGATAAACGAAATAGCCGAAATGCTAAGCTTCATATATTTCCATATACATTAAGGTGGGCCACGGATAATCAAATTCCTATTACAAATGAAGTATCCCGACCAAAAATGAGTTTTTAATATTAATTCGAGGACATACTCATTTCAGTTTTTCATTTTCGCTACAGGTTTCCCTAAAAATTGTTATACCTCATCACTAAAAGATCGTTCGGCCAATTTTTTTTTAATATTTTCAGAAATATTATTAAAAAAATAAAAAATAAATATTAAAAAAATAAAAACGATAATAGTTTTAATAAATAAAAAGAAAAATTATTATTCTTGACCTAGAGCTCGTTTATAGCAATTGAGCGCTCTACAAAAAAAAAAGATATTGCATACTTTTTTCATTAATGTGACCTTTACAAAATTATTCATGTTTAAATATTAACGAATTTATGAACACATATGGTTTTGCGAAAATTTGTGTAGCTTAGTAAGAAATTAATATAATCTTATGAATTTTAGATATTTTTTTTAATTGTGCTTAAATTACCAAAACTAGTAGAAAGCAAATATTTACAATTCCTGTCTTTCGACAAAACACCCAACGGTTGCTTAAACACTTTTTTGTGTTGGAGCTACCCCATTTGATCAATTATTTATTTAAAAATCGAGTAGTTCAGCGCAAAATGCTGCGATTTTTTTTTATTCTATAAAACACAAATTGTATCCCTATTCAAAGCGAAAAAAATCCAACCCCCCTTTAGATACAAATAAATGTTGTTTTTTAAATTAAGAGGCTGCCGATTTTAGTTACGAAGGAAATAAATTAGAAAAAGTTAAAGTTTTTGCCACAGCGCGACCAATGCGTGCTAAGCATCCACAAATATATTTACTCCACTCAACTTAACATTAAATTTACCAAAACTCTTATACCGAGAAAATGCGGCTATAAATCACTAGTAGTGCACACACAAGAAAGCGAGTTGATAAAAACATTTTTTCTAAATCCCAATCGCCTAACGCCGCTACCAATAACAATTTGTTACACTTGTAATTATAATACTTACACACAATTCCATAACGACCAAGCTAATTTATCCGAATAATATACTTACACATCTATATCTACATACGAGGTGTGTTCAAAACGTATCGCGAATTTTGAATTTTCGCTGGTTACGTATATTCGAATTTCGAATTTTTTGTGGCGTTATGTTGGTACTCATGTCTCTCACTTATGCCGACAAGCTCGGCCATTTTGAATGTTCAGTTAACTGTTGACAGCTGCTTTGCTTGCACGTGTTTTGGATCGTCTTCGATTTTTACCTATTCAAAAAAATGGATCAAAGAACCTGTATCAAATTTTGTGTGAAAAACGAAATTAAGTGCGCGGATGCATTCCGAATGTTGACTGTGGCATACGGAGAAGCTACCTTGGACCGATGCAACGTTTATCGGTGGTACAAAATGTTCTCAGAAGGCCGAGAAGATGTGCAAAGAAGAACAAAAATTGGCTTTTGCACCACGATAACGCCCCTGCTCACGCATCGTTGCTTGTGCGCGACTTTTTGGCCAAAAACAACACACTAATGATGCCGCAGGCACCGTATTCCCCAGATCTGGCCCCCTGTGACTTTTTCTTGTTCCCTAAACTGAAGAGGCCCATGAAAGGACGACGTTACGCTTCTCTTGACGTTTATCTCGTCATCGAAGGAGGAGCTGAACAAGATACAAACAAATGATTTTTTGAAGTGCTTCGAAGATTGGAAAAACCGTTGGCACAAGTGTATAATATCCCATGGGGATTACTTTAAAGGGGACCAAATAGATATTCATGAATAAATAAATCATTTTTGAAAAAACACAAAATTCGCGATACTTTTTGAACACACCTCGTATATGTACATATGATCAAAGTTCAAACTGTACGGCTCAAACTGCGTTAAACTAAAATCTCGTACAAACTGCCTAAGGCTCTTAGTGCTAACATTATGGCTTACAAACTACTTAGAGGTTAGACTTAAAGTATTCAGAAACAAAACGGAAATTGAAATTCATTTTGAGGAATGGAGCCAAAACTGGAACGAAATCGAAACCGAACTTAATTTTAAATAATGAGACCAAACCTGAACCGAAACCGGAATTAGCTTTAGGGAATTATACGCAAACTGGAATAAAATCAAAACCGAAATCAATTTTAAGGAATGAAACTAAAACTGGAAACGGAAATTAATTCTGAAAAATGAAACCAAAACTGGAACGAAGCCGGAATTAGTTTTAAGGAATTAAACATAAACTAGAACGAAACCGAAACATGAATCAATTTCGAGAAATGAAACCAAAACTAGATTACAGACTCCGAAACCAAACCGGAACCGAACTTTATTTTGAAGAACGGAACCATAAGCGGAACCTAAAAACAATAATTTACACAATCGAAACTGAAGCCCCAACGTTATTCGAATAAAAAAATAAAAAATATGCATGTTGTGATAGCAAATTTCTTTTAAGATTTATTTATCATCAACCAATACTCAGCTGTCAATAAAAAGGATGGCCTTTTCAACTGCATTAGTTTTTAATAAAAAGTCGCTGTCAGTTTCATTTGCAAGTAAAACAGTTTGCTTGCGTTTTACAATTTAAATAAACTCAATTCAATAAATATATATGCATTGCTCATTATTTTTTATATTTTCACGCATGAATGAAAAATATGTTAACGCCAACGTTCAACTCAACAAACATTTAACTTGTTGTAGGCTTGCATCATAAGGCATGAATATGACGAGAAATACCAATGCAAATACAATAATTTTAATGCATTCAAAAGTTGTTGACACTTCATCGCTGAATTCCTCATAAATCAAAAATTAATTGTTTTTCACGCCATACGTGGAACTGAATTATGTATGAATGTTTATACTTATAAATAGGGTTGTAATTATGTATATATGTATGTTTAAGGACGAATACTTGGAAATGTAGGCACCGCAGTAACGCCCGAGTTTTTCCTACTGGCATGAGGCGTAATTGCGAGCAAGTTTGTACGACATGGCGCATGAGTAACACCAGCGACTTGTACCCTGCTGGTGTGCGTGTATGACAGGCATTAGGGATGTTTCGAATATATGCATTTGCGTTTATATTCGGTTCGTTTAGGTTTGGAAATACAAAAATGATATTTGAAAGAAAAAGAAGTTATTTATAGTCTACTAGCATTTCCGGCAGACATTTTTCAGCCCCAAAAATTAAATTATATCCTTCACGGCTAAAAATTTTAACCTAAATTTAAAACTTTTCTTGGCTACATTATGTCCAAACCAAATTTGGTTTAGAATTTAGATTCTGCCAGTTTTCAAGAAAATGACCGTGAAGAAAAGAGTTTAAATTTTAAGCTAGAAATTTCTTAACAATTAAACAACATTTGTATCAGCTGTCAGGGTTCAAACCGACGCCAACCGCATCAGAGTCGTCTGATTTACCCACTGAGCTACGGCGCACACAAAACTGTAATGAGAAAATTCATTGGCTTGAAAAAACCATCAGAAATAAATGAAAAGGAATTAAAAAAATTTTAGACGTTTTCTCAGTTCAGCTTTAAATCTAATTCGCAATAAATTCAAAATTGGTGTAGGTATTTGAATGGATTGGAATTTATTACAAAAACGTTTAAAAAATTGCTTAAACCGACGGATGGTTAAAAATTTAGGCTCAAATTTTTAGCCGTGTTTTTATTCTCAATCAGAAGAATTATTCTTAAACTTAAAATTTAATTGTACCTTTTTGCTTTTAACATTTCGCATCAAATTAACCCCTTTATGACCTTGTACTGCATTTATATATCATTCTGATACTTGAATAAGAGAAATCCTATCAATGGATTGGCCGCTTTGCTCTTACAAAAAATTGAGTTGCTTTATTTACTAAACTCATTCGAATAGTATATATTTTAAAGAAAAGTTTGGTTTGGTCATATAATACATCGCAAGTTTTATTGTAAGCGGATATAACTCAAAATTTTCGTTTATCTATACTGTGGCGATTCTTCTCACGCATGTACCATCGCTAACTCAACAACACGCCCACCACTAGTTAAACACAACAGAGATGACGACGGCTACTCTTATACATGCAAGCGTGTACCTAGGAAGAGGAAGAGAGATGGCGCGAATGTTTGCGAATACAAGGCAAAGAGGAGATGTCAATAAATAACACCGACCCTTCGAGAACACGAAGAGCCAAGAACCAAGAAAGTTCTCGGTGCGTAGGGAAGCACCCTGTCGGACTATATAAGGCAGTTACCAAGCAAGGCAAGCGTTGAACAGTGAACTACTGTAAAGTTACCAAACTCTTAAATTTGTATTGCATTTATTACTAGTAAATAAAACTAGCTATTAGTTACAATATCTGTGATTGTGTTTATTTGACTTTATAGTGATCGAACCCAAGATTAATAATCAAGGAATCATCGAATTCGTCACAATATTATATGGCACACCAAAATAACAGACTTACAGTTGTAATCACAGGGATGAAAATCGTGGCTATGAATATCTTAAAATCTCATTTTTATAATGGAATCTATTTATATAAAATAGTTTTTTATGTATGATACTGGAACTCAACGGGTTGACCGACCATAACCAAATTTAGAACACCCACTGGAAACTGTTCAGGGATGGTCATGCACTAAAAATAAAATATATTAAAGTAAATAATGGAAAAGGGGATGTGGCCCGTCCCTCACAAGTTACATTTGTTTGAAAGTTTTCCCGATAAGTTAATGAAATATGGCAAAGCGTTATATAAGGCTAATTTCCAAAACGCTTTTATAATTTTTTCTAAAAATTCGAATCCGCAAACATCCCTAATGTTAATATGCTACCCTGCTTACGGAATTATTTGAATTGAGCTCTATGTAATGCAGAAGCAATGAACGTTAACAATGCGATTTCTAGTGCGGCTTTTACGATGATTGATGCTGTCGCCTTTGAGGTGATTACAAATCTACAGGTCACATACCCTTAGTGCAACGATAGGCAAAACGCTACTCATGAGTAGCTTCGACGCGGCAGTGCTGTACATACACAAAAACGACGCTGCTAATTCTGAACCGCTGTTCGCTAAATTTCTTCAGAATTTTGCCAAATGCTTGCCAGTTATTTCGAGGAAAATTTACGCAATGCCCAAAAAAGCATATTCATATTAAAAGAACTGCAAATGAATATTTTGTTTTATTCTGCGTTCAAATTTGAATGAGACAACCATAGTATATGTCTACTAGTAGCGGAACTTACTCCGAATCTGCACACACACACAAACCACACAGGGTGCGTTGCATGCAATAATAAAACAATCAAATTTTAATACTGCAATATTGAACGTGAACACTTAAAACACCCAAATTATTGAATATAAAGCACTTATAACACCTTATCAGTTCCTACAGAATGTAAGTTTCAGTTTGAATTGAAATTTTTGGTTGTAGTTTTTACTTTAAAGCAGCTCGGAACGCGATTTCCTTCATTCCACTCTCTCGGAGTACATTCATCCACCGCCTTCCACTCCGATTCGCAAAAGAAGATGCCAAACTAGTAGGGGTAAACAATGGAGACAACGCTATGGATAATAACGATTGTGAATTAATGTTTTTCGCTGTAAAATGCGATAATAAAGCACGAGGCTTACTCTGCGGAACGTTTTTAAGCAATCGTAATTTTAATATAAAGCGTCATTATCACACACTCAATGCAGAATATGATGAAATATATAAAGGCTATGATCGAAAGAAATTTCTTACTGAGATAAAAAGTCTTCCTGAAAATCAAATTGATGGAAATGAAGTTACTTCAAAAAATCAAAAGCTATCATACCTAAAAGCTTCATTTGTGATAGCTAAGTCTTTAGCTAAGCAATGCAGTCCATTCGAAGACGGAATATTTTTCAAAGATATTTGTATCGAAGTTCTTAGATGTTTGGGGGAGGACGCAAAAAATATAATTAAAGAGTTTGACAATATTCACGTATCCAGCTTATAAGGTATACTGAAAAAATCAGTTCTTTTGTCCAATCTAAAACCAGAAGCAGACTGTCTTAATGCAAATATTTTTCTATTTATTTGGATGAGAGCACTGATATTCACGATAAATGCCAATTAATTATTTACATATGTGAAGACAGTAGATAACTTTTTCAACACTTATGAAGAAGTGCTAACGGAAAATCCATTTTCGAAGCACTTAGTAAATGTTTGTTTCCATTTGCAGATAAATGTAAATTGTCCGCTGTTCAAGATGTTCAAGCAGAACATGGCGATTTACTTCTTTTTAGTAATATCCGATGGTTGAGTTGCGCGAAAAGTATGAAACGATTATTTGAGTTCCGTGACGAAGTTTATACTTTCGTAATATTGGAAAAATCCGCACTTGAGAACGAGTTAGCGCAACAATTAAAAAGCCCGGACTTTTTATTTCCATTTGCCCTAATGTGTGACTAACTAGAACTTATGAATATTCTTAACCTTTGCAAGGAAAGAAGTGAATTTTCGATCTCATATCTGACTTTTCCAAAAAAGTTAGAAAATCTTCTTGCACAATTTGTTAGCAAAAATTTTGAGAATTTTAAATTAACATCACAAATTTTAAATCTGTTTCCTACCTACAATTTTAGTGATGTAACGAAGTATTTATAGTGCTAAGAGAAGAATGTAAGAAAAGATTTAAGGACTTCGATAAAATAAAGTCGCAAATAGCTTTATTTTCCAGTCCCATGCATTACGAAATAGAAACGCAACCTGAAGGAATTCAAAGAGAACTAATGAAACTTCAGAGCGATTTATTTGTACCCATAGAAGCAGGTATTAATTTCTGGAAAAAATTAAACGTTGAGGCATATCCAAAAATATCGGATAGTATTTACAGATTGTGCTTTGTGTTTGTGCGAATGTGCATTTTCGTTTTTAAAGAACATAAAATCTACGTCCAGAAATCGTTTCAGCGACCAACATCTCAAACATTTTCTTTTGATAAAACTATATCCAGACGAAATAGATATTTCTAAAATGTTGAGGGGAATAAACAATAATGGTATTCATGTAATCATAAATGCGTAAATTTATACATTTACCAGCTCAGTTAGATGAACGACCTAGATAAATTTATGTGTACTTGATGTCAAACAAATACTTATTCGAATTAAATGAATTCTTTTTTTTTACTATTATTATGTCACCTTTCTAATTTTTAACTTTTTTTAGCTTTTTACGTTCTAAAAACCTATCTCTAGTCATTATCATCAGATAACCATTAAATTTCTGCGAAATGGGTACACATGTGTGTATACGAGTATGCGCATAAAAATATAATTGTTATTAGAAATCCCCCATTTTTACTTTTACATACGAATCAAACAATGTGGCAAGCATGTATTTGGTCGCGCACCAATACAATGACAAATTGCGACGGTGTTGGTGTGCCTATCGCTGCCTTAGTGTATATGAACATATATGTGTGTCTATTTATGTGTGTATGTATGTGTTCCCTTAAAGCATTTTAAATTGAAATGTTTGAAACGGTGATTTGTAAAAGCTTAAAGCAACTAAGCCATTGACTTCTTCTTCAAGCGATGCTGTTAAATTAGGATTGGGATGCACAAAGGCTCTTTGCACGCAGGCTGGAGTGCTAAGAAATTACATTTTACTAAGTAAGAAGTACTTATGACTATTCTAGTTTTGTAAATTATTTATTGCTGGAGGTCTATTGAACACATTTCTCCGTTGGTGTTGAATATACTGGTTTTATTTGGGCGTATATCGAAGCCTCGCACTACCGTGGCCCTATAGTTAGTAAATGAGAAACGATGAAAAGCAAATTAAAATCACGCGCTTCTTCCATTTGCCCACAGCTGATTATTCCAAAGGTGAGTGCCGGCCCATCTTCATTCATTCGCATAAATTGGCATAACTCTCTTAGTCACCTCATTCTAATTCGTCGGTCATCTCGTTATTAAATCTTCGTCAGTACTTGACATTGCTAATGCGCAGAGGTCCATCATATTTCATCTCAAAAATTTCCATAGCTTTTTCAATAGATGTTGCCACCGTTCAAGCTTCTGCACGCTACAGCGGGATGGTTGCGATAAGTGACTTATAGAGCGTTCTTTTCGTTCGTCATTCTCAATTGCGTACTCAGTCCGAAGTAGCAGTTTTTATATTTGTTGTTGTGTTGCGTCACCGCAACACTCCTCGAAGGTTTGGTGAGTACCACAGATGGATGGCCAGTCTTTTGCCCCAATGAAGCCGGAGCGACGTGGCCTAGAGTGTTGCAATGATTCCCGTTCCTAATCCATCTGTGGTACCTAAAATTTGGCATCTATCAGCGATTTCACCATCTTCACCATAATTCCTAGAAGGAAAAGAAAGTCCTAAAGTTTAAATCGAATACTGCCTTATGAAAGATTTCGTCCGTTGGGAGTCGTTAACATTGAGTAAGCGTAACAACTACCCTTGCTTTAAAGCAGCTTTAGATGAAGAAGTCGCATATCCTTTTCAAAGCCTTGGTAGGACACGGTGTTTTAATTTAGCTCGTTACAATTTACTTAGCATATTATTCACACAGTTTAAACCAATTGCTTTCCAACACATCAGTGCTTCAAATCGGTGGATTAAACGATTTGTCCATCAATGCTGTGATATTGGGCCCTAGACTCCGCTTTATGTGCACTCTTTTTTAAAAGGCATGCAGAACTCCATAGGCTCTTTTGACCATAAGCTCTGTATTTAGCGTTCACCTCAGGTGTGAGAAGTATTTTTTACTCTCGAAAGACTTAATTATTGACTGCTTAGAGAAGATAAGTTAAATTTTTGATTTTTGTTCAATCTTTACAGGACTTATACTGAGGACTCAGCCGCCTACCATAAAATCAGTTTCTCAGCGCCTCCAACTATTGGACTCCATTAGTTTTGAGTGTTCGAAGTTACTTTATTGGCTATGATGCAAAGCCAAAACCTAGTTGAAACTGCATTGTGGCGCCACCTTTCACGGATGTTCTGTAGCCTCACTAGCCTCCAGCTCTATTTTATCACCTCTTGTAAATATATTTCGATGCAGCTGAGGTCGCCAGTGCGCCTAACCGACTGATCCGTTGTTTTTGTTGTTGTTTTTAACGACAAAAACATTCCCCGAAGGATATGAAACCGGTACGCTCCGGTACTCCCTCGCGGTACTGTCGTGGTAGCGATATGGTGTGACCAGTTCAACCTTCTAGGTCATGTCATCCCTCCTTCCGTATGTAAGGAGAAGATGGGTAATGGGAGGTGAGAGGCATCATATCCGTAGATCAACCATCGAGTTGCACGTCAATTACCTTTGTGCATATTAGTCGCCTCTTACGACCGGTATGCCCACCTCAGGCATATTCTAAACCCCTAACCCACAGGGGGTTTGAAATGGCCTACTTCCCTTTTTATAACTTCTCCGATTACCAGGGTTTTCTGTTTTTCTTTTTTTTTTAGTTGTTGTTGTTAAATATTTTGTGTGACAAGGAGTAAAATACCAAATGTTTTCCTTGATATTTCTCTTTGCCTTGTTAGGCTCATATTACCCGTTGCTGAGAAATTTATTTAAACTATTTGTGAATCAAAGTGGAGAAATCGATTTTCACCATTCCTCTTAAAATTGTAGCAATTACCGGAGTAATGTACGAAAAAAATTCCAATTTTAAAAACTGTTTCTATGGCTGCCACTGTTCACGGTGTGATAGCGAGCTCTGACATTTCTACTTCACATCACAAGAGCACAGTGTTGTACACACAAATACCCAGCAAAAAATTACATAAGCTATTATATTGAATGAGGAATATATCTGCATGGCAGCTTGCAATGACGAGTAACGAATGTTCGAATAAGGTAAATATAACCAAAGAACTCCAAAATCGACTCAATATGAATTACATTTTGTTGATTCCTCTTCTTATTCGGGGACCCAGCATAAACAGATTCGCCAAATTTAGTGATTAACTCGTACTCACAAAAACGGCTAAGCCAAATTAATCACGTTGTAACGACGACAAATATAGTTGAAAGTCAACAAGGGCTACGAAACAAATATCTGATAAATTAATCTTTCAGATCTCGCACCTGTGAGGAATCTACGACCTAAACATGAAGCAGTGCAGTAAAAATGGGGTAGCGGCGGCAACCATCGCCGATTCGCCGCTCATATTCGATTATATCTTGCTTATTGTGCAAAATATTAAAGCTCACTGTCTATAAACTGATTGGACAAGGTCTTCAGAATACATCAAATTTTTCAAAAGGTGCATGCAAATAGAATCATTTTTGATTACAAAGCTGATATGCGTCAACTTGGTTTCTCTGCAAAACTTAAACCAGAACTGGAAGGACCTCTTTAAGCTAGGAGACCAAACATTAAGCAGTAAGTGAGATGTCCTTGGCAGGCCCTATATGCTTAACGTTGACTCCGAACGGCATGTGCCGAGTCAGATGGTATTTGCTAAGAAGCTTTTACATGGCAGAAATACCCTCGGAGGAATGCCGACAACTGCCTTGGGGTGCGCCAGTTTTAAGAAATCTTTTATCTTAACATTTTGATCTGAAACATTACGGTATAGTAGGCTAGCACACTTCTATAATACCAGGCAGAAGATTTAATCACATGTACGAGCTCTTCATAGGCCTACGAGATGCTGGCTAGGTCTTCTTACACATGGCATTCATTCGCACTTAAAATTCTTCCTATCGACACTCGCCGGTGGTTCACAGTTAAGTGGGGAATTCGTCGTTTTATATATTTGATGTCAAAGATATTTAGTTGTAAGAATTTGGATAAAAAGATATAATCTAAATATAAGGTGCAAACTCTGTGGGGGGTATCGAAAAGTAAACATACAAACCAATAACTTTAGTAGTTATCCGTCATTTTATGGAAGTTAGATACCGCCATGTGTTACCACTCAAGCAAGTGACAACCTGTAAGTTACGTGATCTGCTTACACTTTCTTTGTGTGAGTATGTATTGCTGTTGGCACTTTTTTGTTGTTATGCAACTCGGCACTCAATACAGTGTGATGTCTTCCATACTTTCTTTTTTAGTTTTAGTACCTGGTGGACCGAGCTTTGCCCGGCATTTTCATAGGTTGCCATACAATTAATTTGCTTTAGATACTTATCAGTAAAGATACTCTGGTTGTTAGCATGAATAAGTTTATTTACCAGCAGTGGAAATTTAAAAAAATGATTTTAAAAACATCTTTGACATTTTTTTATTGGTAACAAAGTTTGAATAAACATAATTACTTCTTGGTGGCTGCTCAGAAAGGTTTTAGCCATATTTTCCACAAGTGCTTATAAGATTTCTTGCTAAATTGTACAGAATAATCGATAACGATTAGGGTCAAGTGGGTATATTTTTCGGCTAGTGCTCTATATATCGGTCAACATTCTTTGATTTATTCTTCACTTTTCAAGATAACTTTTCATATTTAATACATATGAAATCTAAGCCAACACTTCCTTTCATACCATGTTCCGAGTACGTTTTTGACTTTCTTTCGGAAGCATTACTTTTGACGTATTTATTCGCTTAGCTCTTGAAACGCCACATATAATATAAAATGTATGGGCATTGATGAATTTAGCTCCACATCGACAAACTCAAGAGTTTGTCAGCGAGCTTTATGCGCAGTAATGCCAAATGTTGGCTTTACTGTGCTTTAAACTGTGATTCTCGGTACATGTACTTCTTTGCCGATTTTTTGTTGTCGAACAAAAGTGGCAACCATACTAGGAAATGTTTTTTATAAAAAAAAATGAGATAGGTGGCAACTCCCTAAAAGCATGCTATGTGGCAACACCTAGGTAAAAATTAATAATAATAATAAAAAATTAATAATAATACCAAATTTCATCTAACTCAGTTGAGCCAGTTTCGAGATATTCTGAATATACAAATATACAAGAATAGCTCGTTAAAAGTTATAAGATAAGATATATAACTTCGTAAGTAAAATTTCTTTGATATTCGTGCAGCTTTGGTAGAGTTACAGCTTGTAATATTTTCTAGAACTCCGAGAGTTTGACATATCCTGGCTTATCCTGAGATTGGCTCCTGGCACTGCTTGAACTATTTCAGGCAGCCAATAGCTCGACTTCATGACTATGCTAATGTCTTCTAGCAGTAGCGCTAAGTATGTGAAATGTCTGTGAATTCTTGCTAGAGGCTTCAAACTGTAAGTCTGCGTGGTTATTAATAGATTGATAATTTTTGGCAAATTTAATGGCTTTTGATTCATATACAATTCCAAATTTAGGCATATTTATCAAGTGATTTTGTTATTTTTTAACAAAAAGGTTTTGTGTTATACGAGAAATATATGTATATTTGTTATGTCAACTCCGATTCAGGGTTATGGCACCGAAACGTTAGAATGAGCTTCCTCAAAACGAGGCTAACTTGCCCATGTTCAAAAATTCATCAAGCCACGAATTGATATAAAATAACTTTTTTCTGAGATATTGGATTTTGTATCTGTCTACGATCCTTTTAAAAAACTTATATATAAAAGCGGGCGTGGTCCTTAAAAGATTTTTCCATCTGGAACTGTCCGACTTTCGTTAAAATATCCTAGACAGGTTTTAATTTTTTCATTTTAATATTTGTAAAGTTGAATTGATTAAAAGTGGGTATACCACGCCACGAACATTTCCAAATATTTTTTTTTTATGACACAATTTCAATCTACACACCAAATATGGCCATTACAAGATTGATATGTACTAAATACCAGTTTTTGTTGTGTTTTCCAAAATAATCGATACACAAAATCTGGGCGCTCAAAAGCTCTAGTTAGGGGCCAAAAATTCCCTTTCCATAGGCGAAGGCAAATAACTTTACTTTTGGATATTCTATAAAAAAAATTTTGGTACCATTGAAAATAGGGCATTCTGTTTCTCCTAGCGATGGATGAATCTGTCAATAATTTGGTAAAAGTCAAAGGAAATTCGTTCCAGTTTAAAAAAAATCGTACATTAGTGTAGCTTCGTATAGTTTTGAATGAGGTCGGAAAGGTTCTTCACAATCCTAACGGGGCTGTTTGTGTTGCGCAAAGAAATTTGGAGAGCTGTATAAGCATTGCAGGGAAGTCAAATTGAGATATGTCGTCATACAGGCAGCTCTTAGTTGGGCCAGCTGCTTTGAATCGATAGTGCGTGTTGAGACTTAATATCGGCTTCCCCAGAATTTATCGTATCTTAAAGATCCGGGCGATGGTAGACTTACAGGTCTTAAGTCACACTGATCAAAAATGAACAAAACAGCATCACCCAACTTTCCAAGAAAGAGAAATGTTTAATGTCTTTTCTTATTCATCAATTTCAAAATCATTATTTATTATGACTATCTCCTTGTTTTGGGGATAAATTGTCTCCCGCAAATGATTTAATATTTTTATTATTAATTAATACTTTCTTCATGTCTTCCTTCATTTCATTATGTCTTAAATTCATCACTAATTCTTGATATACCCTGCAACAAATTGGACTAGCTCAGAACTATCCCTGAGCAATTGTCGCCAGTGCATCACTTTGCAACTCGAATTATGCGAAAACTGGAATGAAATCAAAACCGAAATCAATTTTAAGGAAACGGGAAACGGAAATTAATTCTGAGTAAAAAAAAAACCAAACCTGGAACGAAATCAAAAACAAAATGAACATTGAGAAGTTAAACCAAAACTAGCTTTAAGGAATTAAACAAGAATTGGAACGAAATCGAAACCGAAATCAACTTTGAGTAATGAAACCAAAACTGGAACGAAGCCGGAATTAGTTTTAAGGAATTAAACATAAACTAGAACGAAACCGAAACATGAATCAATTTCGAGAAATGAAATCAAAACTGTAACGATACCGAAAATAATCTTAAGAAATGAAACCAAAACTAGATTACAGAATCCGAAACTAAACCGGAACCGAACTTTATTTTGAAGAACGGAACCATAAGCGGAACCTAAAAACAATAATTTACACAATCGAAACTGAAGCCCCAACGTTATTCGAATAAAAAAATAAAAAATATGCATGTTGTGATAGCAAATTTCTTTTAAGATTTATTTATCATCAACCAATACTCAGCTGTCAATAAAAAGGATGGCCTTTTCAACTGCATTAGTTTTTAATAAAAAGTCGCTGTCAGTTTCATTTGCAAGTAAAACAGTTTGCTTGCGTTTTACAATTTAAATAAACTCAATTCAATAAATATATATGCATTGCTCATTATTTTTTATATTTTCACGCATGAATGAAAAATATGTTAACGCCAACGTTCAACTCAACAAACATTTAACTTGTTGTAGGCTTGCATCATAAGGCATGAATATGACGAGAAATACCAATGCAAATACAATAATTTTAATGCATTCAAAAGTTGTTGACACTTCATCGCTGAATTCCTCATAAATCAAAAATTAATTGTTTTTCACGCCATACGTGGAACTGAATTATGTATGAATGTTTATACTTATAAATAGGGTTGTAATTATGTATATATGTATGTTTAAGGACGAATACTTGGAAATGTAGGCACCGCAGTAACGCCCGAGTTTTTCCTACTGGCATGAGGCGTAATTGCGAGCAAGTTTGTACGACATGGCGCATGAGTAACACCAGCGACTTGTACCCTGCTGGTGTGCGTGTATGACATGCATTAGGGATGTCTAGAATATATGATATTTGAAAGAAAAAGAAGTTATTTATAGTCTACTAGCGTTCCCGGCAGACATTTTTCAGCCCCAAAAATTTAATTACATCCTTTACGGTTAAAAATTTTAACCTACATCAGAGTCGTCTGCTTTACCTATCAGTTGAACAGTGAACTACTGTGAAGTTACCAACCTCTTAAAGTTGTATTGCGTTTATTACTAGTAAATAAAACTATCTATTAGTTACAATATCTGTGCGTGTGTTTATTTGACTTTATAGTGATCGAACCCAGGATTAATAAACAAGGAATCATCGAATTCGTCACAATATTATATGGCACACCAAAATAACAGACTTACATTTGTAATCACAGTGATGAAAATCGTGGCTATGAATATCTTAAAATCTCATTTTTATAATGGAATCTATTTATATAAAATAGTTTTTTATGTATGATACTGGAACTCAACGGGTTGACCGACCATAACCAAATTTAGAACACCCACTGGAAACTGTTCAGGGATGGTCATGCGCTAAAAAAAAAATATATTAAAGAAAATAATGGAAAAGGGGATGTGGCCCGTCCCTCACAAGTTACATTTGTTTGAAAGTTTTCCCGATAAGTTAATGAAATATGGCAAAGCGTTATATTAGGCTAATTTCCAAAACGCTTTTATGATTTTTTCTAAAAATTCGAATCCGCAAACATCCCTAATGTTAATATGCTACTCTGCTTACGAAATTATTTGAATTGAGCTCTGTCTAAGGCAGAACAATGCGATTTCTCGTGCGGCTTTTATCATGATTGATGCTGTCGCCTTTGAGGTTATTACAAATCTACAGGTCAATTGCCCTTACTGTATTATGTGTGTATGTATGTGTTCTTCTTCTTTCTTTAAATGGTCATCTAACCGCCTGGGCGATTTTGAGCGTCCCACATAGCTCGGCAGTCGTTTCTTCGTTGCGCCAACTGGCGCCAATTGGAAACACCGCGGCATCGCAAATCGGTCTCCACTTGGTCCTTCCATCGGATTGGTGGTCTCCCTCTTCCTCTGCTTCCACCGGCGGGTGCCGATAAGAATACCTTCTGGGCTGGAGCATCTTCGCTCATTCGCACTACGTGGCCTAGCCAGCGAAGCCGCTGTGTTTTAATTCGCTAAACTATGTCGGCGTCTGCGTAAAGTTCATACAGCTCATCATTAAATCTTCTCGCCGTCGCCAACGCGTAGAGGTCCACAAACCTTTCGAAGAACCTTTCTCTCGAATACTCCCAGAGCCGCCTCATCAGATGTTGTTAGTGTCCACGCTTCTGCACCATATAGCAGGACGGCTTCGATCAGTGACTTATAGAGTATTATTTTCGTTCGTCGAGAGAGGACTTTACTTTTCAATTGTCTACTCAGTCCGAAGTAGCATTTGTTTGCAAGAGTAATTCTTCGTCGGATTTCTAGGCTAACATTATTGTTGGTGTTAATGCTGGTTCCCAGGTAAACGAAGTCCTTTACTATTTCGAAATTATTACTGCCAAGGCGCCAATGCGCTGACTCTTTGCATGATGACAGAAGGTACTTCGTTTTGCCCTCGTTCACCACCAATCCCATTTTCTCCGCTTCTTTTCCTAATTTAGAGTAAGCAGAAGTTACGGCGCGGATGTTAAGGCCAATGATATCAATATCGTCAGCATATGCCAACAGTTGCACGCTTTTATACAATATTGTTCCAGCGCGGTTAAGTTCTGTAGCTTGCATTATTTTCTCCAGCATTAAATTAAAGAAATCGCACGATAGGGGGTCACCCTGTCTGAAACCTCGTTTAGCTCGGAGAGGTCCCTCCCAATTCTGACCGAACTGGCGGTGTTGCTCAAGGTCATTTTGCATAGCCGAATAAGTTTTGCGGGGAAACCAAATTCAGACATAGCGGCATATAGGCAGCTCGTTTTCGTGCTGTCGAAAGCGGCTTTAAAATCAACAAAGAGATGATGTGTGTCGATTCTCTTTCCACGGTTTTTTTCCAAGATTTGGCGTATTGTAAAAATCTTGTCGATGGTAGATTTACCTGGTCTGAAGCCACACTGATAAGGTCCAATCAGTCCGTTCACATCAGGCTTCAGTCTTTCGCACAGTACGCTTGATAGGACCTTATATGCGATATTCAAAAGGCTGATTCCGCGATAGTTGGCGCAGTTTGCAGGATCGCCCTTCTTGTGGATTGGACAGAGAACACTTAGATTCCAATCTTCAGGCATGCATTCATCCGACCATATTCTGCATAGAAGCTGATGCATGCGCCTTACCAGCTCCTCGCCTTCGTGTTTGAATAGCTCAGCAGGCAAACCATCAATGCCATACCATATTGTTTTTAACCGGGATATTGCTATTCGCACCTCATTATAGTCGGGTTGTGGAACGTCAATTCCATCATCTTCAATTGTGGGCTCGGGTTCGACATCTTCTCTGGTTTCTTGGTCAGTTTCTCTATTTAAAAGGGCAGAGAAGTGATCCCTCCATATTCTGAGTGCTCTCTGAACATCGGGCACCAGGTCGCCGTTCTCATTCTTACACGAGTTTGCCCCGGGTTTAAAACCTTCTGTCATTCGCCGAATTTTTTGATAGAATTTTCGGGCATTATTCCCGTTGGCCAGCATCTCAAGCTCCTTTATTTCACGCTTTTCTGCCTCTCTTTTTTTCGCCCGGAAAAGCCGCCTCGCTTCCCTCTTCAACTCGCGGTAGTGTTCACACACACTCCTCGTTGCATTTGATCTCAGCGTTGCCTTGTAGGCTTCGTCCTTTCTTTTCGTTGCAGCGCGGCACTCTTCATCATCATACCAGTTGTTTCTTCGCGTTCGCCGGAATCCAATTACTTCTTCGGCTGCGGTATGATTCCACTACTCATGCATTCCACTAGGTTGAATTGTGCTTTCAGAGAACAGGTGTGAGAGGCGATCTGCGAAATAATTGGCGGTCTGTTGCGATTGCAGCTTTTCGACGTCCAGCTTTCCCTGCGTTTTTTGTGCGCCTGTTTTGTCGTACAGAGGCGGGTACGAATCTTGGCTGCTACTAGGTAGTGATCAGAGTCGATGTTAGGTCCTCGTATTGTGCGAACATCTAAAACGCTAGAAGCATGCCGTCCGTCTATCACAACGTGGTCGATCTGGTTGCGTGTTTTTCGATCGGGGGACAGCCATGTAGCCTGATGGATCTTCTTGTGCATAAACCTAGTGCTGGATATGACCATGTCTCGGGCACCGGCGAAGTCGATCAGCCTGAATCCATTTGGCGAAGTCTGATCGTGGAGACTGAACTTCCCGACAGTGGGGCCAAATACACCCTCCTTACCCACCCTGGCGTTAAAGTCGCCAAGCACGACTTTGATATCATGACGGGGGCAGCGCTCGTATGCTTCCAGGCGCTCGTAGACTGCATCCTTTTCCACGTCGTCCTTCTATTCCGTCGGTGCAAGAGCGCAGATAAACCATATGGTGAAAAGTCGTACTTTTATGCGGATTGCGGCGAGACGCTCGTTCAGGGGTGTGAACGACAGTACTCGGTGATGGAGTCTCTCTCCCACCACAAATCCCACGCCGAATCTGCGCTTGTCTTCATGCCCACTCCAGTAGATGTTGCAAGGTGTTTTGGTCGTGTTTCCTCGCCCCGTCCATCGCATCTCTTGTATGCCGGTGATTTCAGCTCTTGCTTTCCTCAGGACCTCAACCAACCGGGCAGCGGCACCTTCCCTATTAAGGGACCGATCATTCCAGGTACATGCCCTTATCTCGTAATCCTTATTTCGTTTGCGGGTGTTGTCATCTAAAAAAGGGGTTCTCATATCCGAGGCTTTGTTGTTGAATTTCATTGGAACGTTGTTTTATGTGGTGGGTCCCAAACCCAACGCATAACCCGTTTCACGGGAGGTTGAATTCAAATACACGTTTGTATAGTGATCCGCTTGATCCAAGACAGACGCCCGCTT
This sequence comes from Merzomyia westermanni, assembly GCA_949987695.1. Taxonomy (NCBI): domain Eukaryota; kingdom Metazoa; phylum Arthropoda; class Insecta; order Diptera; family Tephritidae; genus Merzomyia; species Merzomyia westermanni. Next base: position 77,185,007 of record OX465290.1, read on the forward strand.
GCAGCCGCACCACATGGTGATCAGACGCTGCTGTTCGAATCCCCCCAGCAAGCCCTTAAACTGATTTTGTCGGAGTGGCCTTACCAGGTTGTCGCCTTCTCATGTTTAGCTCAACACCAAACGGGTGTTCGGTGGTTACCCAGACGATACTTGGGCGTAAAGCCCGGAAGTAGTGAACCGCATGCAAAAGAATCGCTCTGGCCATTACCAGGTGAATGGCGATCAGAAACTTTCCACACTTGCGTGGACTTCTGCACACGGCCCCATCCCCCATGTGTTCCCTTAAATCATTTTAAATTGAAATGTTTGAAACGGTGATTTGTAAAAGCTTAAAGCAACTAAGCCATTGACTTCTTCTTCAAGCGATGCTGTTAAATTAGGATTGGGATGCACAAAGGCTCTTTGCACGCAGGCTGGAGTGCTAAGGAATTACATTTTACTAAGTAAGAAGTACTTATGACTATTCTAGTTTTGTAAATTATTTATTGCTGGAGGTCTATTGAACACATTTCTCCGTTGGTGTTGAATATACTGGTTTTATTTGGGCGTATATCGAAACCTCGCACTACCGTGGCCCTATAGTTATTAAATGAGAAACGATGAAAGCAAATTAAAATCACGCGCTTCTTCCATTTGCCCACAGCTGATTATTCCAAAGGTGAGTGCCGGCCCATCTTCATTCATTCGCATAAATTGGCATAACTCTCTTAGTCACCTCATTCTAATTCGTCGGTCATCTCGTTATTAAATCTTCGTCAGTACTTGACATTGCTAATGCGCAGAGGTCCATCATATTTCATCTCAAAAATTTCCATAGCTTTTTCAATAGATGTTGCCACCGTTCAAGCTTCTGCACGCTACAGCGGGATGGTTGCGATAAGTGACTTATAGAGCGTTCTTTTCGTTCGTCATTCTCAATTGCGTACTCAGTCCGAAGTAGCAGTTTTTATATTTGTTGTTGTGTTGCGTCACCGCAACACTCCTCGAAGGTTTGGTGAGTACCACAGATGGATGGCCAGTCTTTTGCCCCAATGAAGCCGGAGCGACGTGGCCTAGAGTGTTGCAATGATTCCCGTTCCTAATCCATCTGTGGTACCTAAAATTTGGCATCTATCAGCGATTTCACCATCTTCACCATAATTCCTAGAAGGAAAAGAAAGTCCTAAAGTTTAAATCGAATACTGCCTTATGAAAGATTTCGTCCGTTGGGAGTCGTTAACATTGAGTAGGCGTAACAACTCCCCTTGCTTTAAAGCAGCTTTAGATGAAGAAGTCGCATATCCTTTTCAAAGCCTTGGTAGGACACGGTGTTTTAATTTAGCTCGTTACAATTTACTTAGCATATTATTCACACAGTTTAAACCAATTGCTTTCCAACACATCAGTGCTTCAAATCGGTGGATTAAACGATTTGTCCATCAATGCTGTGATATTGGGCCCTAGACTCCGCTTTATGTGCACTCTTTTTTAAAAGGCATGCAGAACTCCATAGGCTCTTTTGACCATAAGCTCTGTATTTAGCGTTCACCTCAGGTGTGAAAAGTATTTTTTACTCTCGAAAGACTTAATTATTGACTGCTTAGAGAAGATAAGTTAAATTTTTGATTTTTGTTCAATCTTTACAGGACTTATACTGAGGACTCAGCCGCCTACCATAAAATCAGTTTCTCAGCGCCTCCAACTATTGGACTCCATTAGTTTTGAGTGTTCGAAGTTGCTTTATTGGCTATGATGCAAAGCCAAAACCTAGTTGAAACTGCATTGTGGCGCCACCTTTCACGGATGTTCTGTAGCCTCACTAGCCTCCAGCTCTATTTTATCACCTCTTGTAAATATATTTCGATGCAGCTGAGGTCGCCAGTGCGCCTAACCGACTGATCCGTTGTTTTTGTTGTTGTTTTTAACGACAAAAACATTCCCCGAAGGATATGAAACCGGTACGCTCCGGTACTCCCTCGCGGTACTGTCGTGGTAGCGATATGGTGTGACCAGTTCAACCTTCTAGGTCATGTCATCCCTCCTTCCGTATGTAAGGAGAAGATGGGTAATGGGAGGTGAGAGGCATCATATCCGTAGATCAACCATCGAGTTGCACGTCAATTACCTTTGTGCATATTAGTCGCCTCTTACGACCGGTATGCCCACCTAAGGCATATTCTAAACCCCTAACCCACAGGGGGTTTGAAATGGCCTACTTCCCTTTTTGTAACTTCTCCGATTACCAGGGTTTTCTGTTTTTCTTTTTTTTTAGTTGTTGTTAAATATTTTGTGTGACAAGGAGTAAAATACCAAATGTTTTCCTCGATATTTCTCTTTGCCTTGTTAGGCTCATATTACCCGTTGGTGAGAAATTTATTGAAACTATTTGTGAATCAAAGTGGAGAAATCGATTTTCACCATTCCTCTTAAAATTGTAGCAATTACCGGAGTAATGTACGAAAAAAATTCCAATTTAAAAAACTGTTTCTATGGCTGCCACTGTTCACGGTGTGATAGCGAGCTCTGACATTTCTACTTCACATCACAAGAGCACAGTGTTGTACACACAAATACCCAGCAAAAAATTACATAAGCTATTATATTGAATGAGGAATATATCTGCATGGCAGCTTGCAATGACGAGTAACGAATGTTCGAATAAGGTAAATATAACCAAAGAACTCCAAAATCGACTCAATATGAATTACATTTTGTTGATTCCTCTTCTTATTCGGGGACCCAGCATAAACAGATTCGCCAAATTTAGTGATTAACTCGTGCTCACAAAAACGGCTAAGCCAAATTAATCACGTTGTAACGACGACAAATATAGTTGAAAGTCAACGAGGGCTACGAAACAAATATCTGATAAATTAATCTCTCAGATCTCGCACCTGTGAGGAATCTACGACCTAAACATGAAGCAGTGCAGTAAAAATGTGGTAGCGGCGGCAACCATCGCCGATTCGCCGCCCATATTCGATTATATCTTGCTTATTGTGCAAAATATTAAAGCTCACTGTCTATAAACTGATTGGACAAGGTCTTCAGAATACATCAAATTTTTCAAAAGGTGCATGCAAATAGAATCATTTTTGATTACAAAGCTGATATGCGTCAACTTGGTTTCTCTGCAAAACTTAAACCAGAACTGGAAGGACCTCTTTAAGCTAGGAGACCAAACATTAAGCAGTAAGTGAGATGTCCTTGGCAGGCCCTATATGCTTAACGTTGACTCCGAACGGCATGTGCCGAGTCAGATGGTATTTGCTAAGAAGCTTTTACATGGCAGAAATACCCTCGGAGGAATGCCGACAACTGCCTTGGGGTGAGCCAGTTTTGAGAAATCTTTTATCTTAACATTTTGATCTGGAACATTGCGGTATAGTAGGCTAGCACACTTCTATAATACCAGGCAGAAGATTTAATCACATGTACGAGCTGTTCATAGGCCTACGAGATGCTGGCTAGGTCTTCTTACACATGGCATTCATTCGCACTTAAAATTCTTCCTATCGACACTCGCCGGTGGTTCACAGTAAAGTGGGGAATTCGTCGTTTTATATATTTGATGTCAAAGATCTTTAGTTGTAAGAATTTGGATAAAAAGATATAATCTAAATATAAGGTGCAAACTCTGTGGGGGGTATCGAAAAGTAAACATACAAACCAATAACTTTAGTAGTTATCCGTCATTTTATGGAAGTTAGATACCGCCATGTGTTACCACTCAAGCAAGTGACAACCTGTAAGTTACGTGATCTGCTTACACTTTCTTTGTGTGAGTATGTATTGCTGTTGGCACTTTTTTGTTGTTATGCAACTCGGCACTCAATACAGTGTGATGTCTTCCATACTTTCTTTTTTAGTTTTAGTACCTGGTGGACCGAGCTTTGCCCGGCATTTTCATAGGTTGCCATACAATTAATTTGCTTTAGATACTTATCAGTAAAGATACTCTGGTTGTAAGCATGAATAAGTTTATTTACCAGCAGTGGAAATTTAAAAAAATGATTTTAAAAACATCTTTGACATTTTTTTATTGGTAACAAAGTTTGAATAAACATAATTACTTCTTGGTGGCTGCTCAGAAAGGTTTTAGCCATATTTTCCACAAGTGCTCATAAGATTTCTTGCTAAATTGTACAGAATAATCGATAACGATTAGGGTCAAGTGGGTATATTTTTCGGCTAGTGCTCTATATATCGGTCAACATTCTTTGATTTATTCTTCACTTTTCAAGATAACTTTTCATATTTAATACATATGAAATCTAAGCCAACACTTCCTTTCATACCATGTTCCGAGTACGTTTTTGACTTTCTTTCGGAAGCATTACTTTTGACGTATTTATTCGCTTAGCTCTTGAAACGCCACATATAATATAAAATGTATGGGCATTGATGAATTTAGCTCCACATCGACAAACTCAAGAGTTTGTCAGCGAGCTTTATGCGCAGTAATGCCAAATGTTGGCTTTACTGTGCTTTAAACTGTGATTCTCGGTACATGTACTTCTTTGCCGATTTTTTGTTGTCGAACAAAAGTGGCAACCATACTAGGAAATGTTTTCTATAAAAAAAAATGAGATAGGTGGCAACTCCCTAAAAGCATGCTATGTGGCAACACCTAGGTAAAAATTAATAATAATAATAAAAAATTAATAATAATACCAAATTTCATCTAACTCAGTTGAGCCAGTTTCGAGATATTCTGAATATACAAATATACAAGAATAGCTCGTTAAAAGTTATAAGATAAGATATATAACTTCGTAAGTAAAATTTCTTTGATATTCGTGCAGCTTTGGGAGAGTTACAGCTTGTAATATTTTCTAGAACTCCGAGAGTTTGACATATCCTGGCTTATCCTGAGATTGGCTCCTGGCACTGCTTGAACTATTTCAGGCAGCCAATAGCTCGACTTCATGACTATGCTAATGTCTTCTAGCAGTAGCGCTAAGTATGTGAAATGTCTGTGAATTCTTGCTAGAGGCTTCAAACTGTAAGTCTGCGTGGTTATTAATAGATTGATAATTTTTGGCAAATTTAATGGCTTTTGATTCATATACAATTCCAAATTTAGGCATATTTATCAAATGATTTTGTTATTTTTTAACAAAAATGTTTTGTGTTATACGAGAAATATACGAATATTTGTTATGTCAACTCCGATTCAGGGTTATGGCTACCGAAACGTTAGAATGAGCTTCCTCAAAACGAGGCTAACTTGCCCATGTTCAAAAATTCATCAAGCCACGAATTGATATAAAATAACTTTTTTCTGAGATATTGGATTTTGTATCTGTCTACGATCCTTTTAAAAAACTTATATATAAAAGCGGGCGTGGTCCTTAAAAGATTTTTCCATCTGGAACTGTCCGACTTTCGTTAAAATATCCTAGACAGCTTTTAATTTTTCCATTTTAATATTTGTAAAGTTGAATTGATTAAAAGTGGGTATACCACGCCACGCCCATTTCCAAATATTTTTTTTTTTTATGACACAATTTCAACCTACACACCAAATATGGCCATCACAAGATTGATATGTACTGAATACCAGTTTTTGTTGTGTTTTCCAAAATAATCGATACACAAAATCTGGGCGCTCAAAAGCTCTAGTTAGGGGCCAAAAATTCCCTTTCCATAGGCGAAGGCAAATAACTTTACTTTTGGATATTCTATAAAAAAGATTTTGGCACCATTGAAAATAGGGCATTCTCCTAGCGATGGATGAATCTGTCAATAATTTGATAAAAGTTAAAGGAAATTCGTTCCAGTGTAAAAAAATCGTACATTAGTGTAGCTTCGTATAGTTTTGAATGAGGTCGGAAAGGTTCTTCACAATCCTAACGGGGCTGTTTGTGTTGCGCAAAGAAATTTGGAGAGCTGTATAAGCATTGCAGGGAAGTCAAATTGAGATATGTCGTCATACAGGCAGCTCTTATTTCGGCCAGCTGCTTTGAATCGATAGTGCGTGTTGAGACTTAATATCGGCTTCCCCAGAATTTATCGTATCTTGAAGATCTGGGCGATGGTAGATTTACCAGGTCTTAAGTCACACTGATCAAAAATGAACCAAACAGCATCATCCAACTTTCCAAGAAAGAGATATGTTTAATGTCTTTTCTTATTTATCAATTTCAAAATCATTATTTATTATGACTACCTCCTTGTTTTGGGGATAAATTGTCTCCCGCTAATGATTTAATATTTTTATTATTAATTAGTACTTTCTTCATGTCTTCATTCATTTCATTATGTCTTAAATTCATCACTAATTCTTGATATACCCTGCAGAAAATTGGACTAGCTCAGAACTATCCCTGAGCAATTGTCGCCAGTGCATCACTTTGCAACTCGTTTTGAACCGGTTTCCATTCCGACAGTTCTAAGATTGTTTGGCTTTGGCTAGTTCTCAACCTGTGTCATTTCGGAGTGCTTGGGGGTAGCTTTGGTTGTGGGTGAGTGATTATCGATATCCGGTATTTCAAACTGTCTTTAAAGTATCACTTTTGTAACCGGCACAGGACGAAAAGCGAGTAGCTCAAGCCTGACTCTTTTGAAAACTGCCTCGCAATTTCACTGCAGGGTAAAAATAGCTCACACACATATAAATGTAATACAAATTGTATTTACCCCGTAAAATATGCGTTTAGTCTAGGATCAGTCCGGGCTCACTCGCAAAGGAGCATGCGACTAATGCCAGTTCTGATTTTTTTATATGTGCTAAACTGTTCACATGTCTTTGAGCATATCATATGGAAAGACCGATTGTACCCATTTATACCCGAACGGGTACGATAGGACTAATACTCTTTCTATCCGAATGGGTACGGCCCAAGATGTTTTTAACTCCTATAAGTATGCTAAACAAATTTGAATTGACTTATATAGACCCTGAAAAAATGCGATTAGTCTAGGATGCATCCCGAATGAGTCGAAAAGGAGGATGCGATTAATGTCGGTTCTGATCACTTTGTATGGGCTAGAGTGATCACATTTGTTTGAGCATGTCCTATGGAGAGGGCAATTGTACTCATTTAAACCCGAACGGGTATGAAATGACTAATCCACTTTCTACCCCAGCGGGTACTTTTAACTCCTACAAGTATGCTACAAAAACTTTGACTTACACCCCTATAAGTATGCTACACAAATAAAAAAAAATACTTATGTATAGTGAATTATAGTCCACTGTGGGCAAAAGGTATTAATCGCGGACAACTCTCTTTAGAGATTAGTCACACGACTTTTTGCAGGGTAATTTTTACTATTACGTGTAACTGCTTATTTGTATGTATGGTGTATGTAATAATATACGACAGTAAATAATTAGCATCTTAATAGATCGACGTCGCCATGGTGAAGGACACAAAGGATTACTCTGACTTTATCATGAAAACATGCACTCGTGCATGAGCTTTAGGGATGCCAATCCCCAATTATGGAATTTCGCTGTTTTTCAGCTGTCAATTAGTTCAAGCAAATCAAGGGTTAGAGAAAATTTATAATTATTGAAAACAAGAGCTTCTTTATTAAACAATTTGCTAATTCAACGCAAATCAACATACAGAGGTGGGTATCCAAGTAAATGTCTGGGTCAAAGGAATCACAGTCCGGGTTTGGCAGACAAATGTATATATCTTAGCCGATCCAACACTGGCTTTGTGATCCACAGTATTTCTGCGCAGAACACCTTCCTGAGTATTTTAGAGATCTGCGTTCCTTCTAAACAACCATCAATTACACCAAAAGGTGAATCGCGTCCTTCTATTTACTTTTCCGGGCTGAGAGGTCTATATTCTGCTCTAATGCCACACTTTGAATTGTAGTTTTGGGGTTTCTGTTTTTGGGGATTTGTTATTTTGGAGGCGGATTTTGTATTTGGGTATTGTCTTTTTGGGGAGTTTGATTCTCTCCCATTTTTCAGACGTTAACACTTTTTTTTCAAAGGAGATTTCAAGTTCTGCAGAATAATTTCATTTTGTTATTTATTCATAATTCGATAATAATAAAATAATTCGATAATAAATTCCAAACCGTTCAATTAACTACACCAATCTTCAATTTAGTGCGGTTAAGATTTAAAACTTTAAAAATTTGTTTAATTTCTTTTCATTTATTTTTGAAGGGTTTTTTAAGTCAATGAATTGTTTTCCTAACAATTTTGTGTGCGCCGTAGCTCATTGGGTAATGCAGACTACTCTGATGTGTGGAGCATCGGTTCGAATCCTGGCGGCTGATACTATTTTTTTTAGTTTTTAATTGCTAAGACATTTCTGTTGTAAAATTTATACTATTTTCTTCAGTCTGAATTTCTCAAAAACTGGCATAATTTTAATTTAAACCAAATTTTGTTTGGACATGTATGTAGCCCAAAAATGTTTTCAATTTAGGCTCAAATTTTCAGCCGTGTATATAAAATTACCCTCGCGAAAGGTAGGTACCTTACCGTGGTGCGAGGGCTTAGTCGCTAAACACAGGGTAAACTTATCCGCGTGATCGTAGCTCCGCAGGGAGCTATATCTCGGTGATACCTCCACATCCTCTGGAGAGCGATGAATAAGATCTACCCCCTCCCAATCCAGGGTGTTATGCCGTGCCGTGCCCATTGCAGCCGGGAGGTTAATCGTGGCTGTATTAATACGGAGCCTCTCTGACACCGAGCCGCCTCAGAGAGTAATTTGGTCTTACCGCGGTATGGGGCTCTGCCGCGGCGGACGACACCTATCCCCTTCTTAACATTTTGACCACAAGCTGGCCTTGTCCAGCGAATTGTCGTACGAACAAGATGATGAACACAAATAAAACAAAACAAGTAAGGAAGTCTAAGTTCGGGTGGAAACGAACATTATATCTAGGTGATCTATTATGTCGTCCCAATTTACGCAGGTCTATTTTAATACTTTCAGTTCGTATTTGCGTTCAAATAGACAGACGGACAAACAGAAAGACGTATCGAGAGACGGACATGGCTACATCGACTCAGCGCATCATCCTGATCATTTCAGTATACTTTTTGATGGGACTATCTCTTTTTATTCTCATACGTACAAAGATTTCATGTTCATGAAAGGTATGAAAATCAAAAAAGATATACAACTTCGCTTTTGCAGTGGGGTATTAACTACTTGCCCGGATATTTTACTTTTCATCCTGAACGTTTTGATATACATTAATAAATATTGTGACGAATTCGAAGATTCCTTGATTATCAATCCTGGGTTCGATCACTATAAAGTCGAATAAACACACGCACAGATAATGTAAGTAATAGCTAGTTTTATTTACTAGTAATAAACGCAAAACAATTTTAAGGATTTGATAACTTTACAGTAGTTCACTATTGAACGCTTGAAAATAAACTGAACAACCTGCAATGCTTGGTCACCGCCTTATATAGTCCAACAGGGTACTTGCCTACGCACCGAGAACTTTCTTGGTTATTCGCTTTTCGTGTTCTGGAAGGGTCGGTGTTATTTATTGACATCTCGTCTTTGCCTTGTATTCGCAAACATTCCCGTCATCTCTCTTTCTCTTCCTAGGTACACGTTTGCATGTATAAGAGTAGCCATCGTTATCTCACTTGTGTTTAACTAGTGGTGGGAGTGTTATTGAATTAGGGATGGTACATGTTTGAGAATAATCGCCACACTGCCCTCCACTTAAGTCTGATCGTCCCGATCAGACACATTGCCGGAACCAAACGCAGCTAGCCTTTCTAAATGGACCACTTTCATCTTATTCCTTGGCCTTCCCATAGTTTGTATGCGATATACCACATCGTTGATCCGCTTTATGACTTTGTATGGGCCTTCCCAGTTACATTGTAGTTTTGGGGACAAACCTTTCCTACGCTGTGGGTTGTATAGCAGCACTAAATCTCCTTCTATAAACCCTTCCGAATTTATTGCTTTGTCGTACCTGGCCTTCATTTTATCGCTCATGATCTTAGTCCGTTTTCTCACACGGTCGTGAATTTCTCTCATTTCTTCTTCCAATACGCTAGTAGATTTCCGAGCATTCACTCCTGCATCAGCGTTTATCCCAAACTTTAAGTCAGCTGGCAATCGAACGTCATTCCCGAAAATTACCTTTGCAGGAGTCTGACCAGTTGTTTCATGTACTGCAGAGCGATATGCCATTAGGAATAAGGAGATGTGAGTATCCCAATCCTTCTGGAATTTATCCACTACTTTCCTCAGGTGCTCTTCCAATGTTCTATTGAATCGTTCCACCATGCCATCTGACTGAGGATGTAGTGCAGTTGTTCGAGTTTTCCGAATGCCCAATGTCTTGCACATTTCCTGGAACACAGCTGATTCGAAATTTCTGCCTTGGTCAGAATGTATCTCCATCGGTGCACCAAACCGAGCTACCCAATTGTTAGTAAACACTTCTGCTATGGTTTCTGCCTCTTGATTTGGAATAGGGTACACTTCTGGCCATTTGCTGAAATAGTCCATAACTACCAGTACATATTTGTTTCCGAGTTTGCTAGTAGGAAATGGACCAGCTACATCCATGGCTATCCTCTCAAATGACGCACCTGAGTTGTACTGTTTCATTTGGCCATGGCTCCTTGATTTCGGTCCTTTAGCTTTGATGCATACTTCACAGTTGGCAATCTACTCCGCGACCGATTGACGGCAGCCAACCCAATAGAATCTTTGCTTGACTTTCTCCAAGGTCTTGGTGACTCCAAGATGACCTCCGCTTGGACCGTTATGTAATTCATTGAGTACATCAGGGATTTTCTTCCTTGGGACGACTATCAGCTTTCGAACACATTGACCATCCTCCCTCTCCCATATTCGATGCAAACAACCGGATTCTAATTGCAAACAATTCCACTGTGCCCAATATGACTTGGCAACAGGACTTTCTGCAGACATCTCCTCTCTTGATGGTCGCTCGTTTCGTTCGATTCCTTGCATTACACGTGTAAAATCTGGATCTTCGTGCTGAAACCTCCTTAATTGATCCATGTCCCATTCGTCCGTAGATGTTATAGTCATGAGCCGCACATCTATAATGTCTTCCTTGGCCTCAGCTTTGGAACAATGCTTGCATTCCAAGTTACATGGTCTTCGTGACATTGCATCAGCATTTCCGTGGGTGCTACCTTTGCGATGCTCTATGGAAAAGTCATAACTTTGCAGTCGCTCTATCCACCGTGCCAATTGACCTTCCGGATTACGGAACTGTAAGAGCCATTTCAACGCTGCGTGGTCTGTCCTGACGTGGAATCGCTGCCCATAGAGATGCTTGTGGAAATGCTTAACGCACTCTACCAATGCCAACAGTTCTCTCCGGGTTGCACAATAGTTGATTTCAGGCTTCCCAATTGTTCGGCTATATCATGGCAGCCACTTCAACCTAACCTAACCTAATATAATATGTGATAGAATTTTTCATGTCATTTTTCAAATCCCGGGAGAAAACAATTTTTTTAACAATTTGATATTTTCGAATTTATTTCATTTCTCAAACTTAATATTTAAGCTGAGCAAAGCAATGTTTTAGCAAAATATTCCAAAAAAATTATCTTTAATATACTAGACTGAGTTTGTGCCCTTAAAGTATGCTTTAACATTTGCAGGACCTCACTTTGAAGTTGAATGAACGTACACGCCTATTGGTGTGTTCTGGTTTCTATTCCCTTTAATATATGTAGATGTAGGCTTTGTTTATTCTCAGAAGGTCAGCGATATCTGCACGTACATACCCAACAACAAATTATCTCAGCGGCGGTAAGTGGAAATGAATGATTTTTACAAAGTCTGATGACATTATCCTTCAAATAACTAATGACGATAGTACAGAAAACTCACTACCTTATAACTAAGGTATAATATAAGGACTGCGGCATACACCGTTCAGATAACAGGCTTTATCTTATAAGAATGTTGACCAAATCAAATAGGCCTTATATAAGGTGCTCAACTTTAGGTGGATACTTACAATCTGCAAAGATGTGCAGACACAAATATACAGGGTGTTTTTTTACAGGTTTGTTTTTCGAATAGAGATAAAACTGGCATTTTGTGGTCAAATCTGGCAACTCTAATGTCATTTATGTTCAGTTTGGTTTGCCATTTGATCATGAACAGGTTGACAAAAGAAGAACGCTTGCAAATCGTGCAAATTTATTTCGAAAATAATGGTTCAGTTCGCGAAGTTTACCGTGAGCTCCGTCCATTTTATGGTTGACATAATCGTCCATCAGAGCAATTAATTCGGTTAACCATGGATCGTTTTCGCACTACGTTTACTCTATGTGATACTACGCATCCGCAGAGACGTCGAACAGTGCGCACCGAAGAAACAATTGCCGCTGTAGAGCAAAGTGTTGAAGAGGACCCGAATGAATCGATTCGCCACCGTGCACAGCAATTGGAGCTTTGTCCATCAACTTTATGGAAGATTTTGCACAAAGATCTTGGCTTGCGACCTTACAAGATCCAGCTTGTGCAAGAATTAAAGCCGCGAGACCATGCAATGCGTCGTGATTTTGGTGTATGGGCCGAAAATGAGATTGATTTCGATGCTGATTTTCATCGCAAAATTTTGTTCGGTGATGAGGCTCATTTTTGGTTGAATGGCTACGTCAACAAGCAAAATTGCCGCATTTGGAGTGAAGAGAATCCACATGAGACCCTTGAAACGCCATTACATCCACAAAAACTGACTGTTTGGTGTGCTCTATGGGCTGGTGGAGTCATTGGGCCATACTTCTTCCGCAATAATGCTGGAGAGGCAGCTACCGTTAATGGAGACCGGTATAGAGCCATGATAACCGACTATTTTGTTCCCGAATTGGATGGCATGAATGTGGATGAGTTGTGGTTCCAACAAGACGGCGCTACATGCCACACAGCGCACGTCACAATCGATTTATTGAAGGAAACATTCGATGAGCGCATAATTTCGCGGAATGGACCTGTCAATTGGCCACCAAGGTCGTGTGATTTGACACCATTGGATTATTTTCTTTGGGGATATGTGAAGTCGCTCGTCTACACCAACAAACCAGAAACGTTAGGGGAATTGGAAGCCAACATTCGTGGCGTTATTGCCGACATACGGCCCCATATGCTCGAAAAAGTGGTTGAAAATTGGACCTGTAGAATTGGCTTTATTCGAGTCAGCCGCGGCGGCCACATGCCCGAAATCATATTTAAACATTAATGGCATAAAATTATCCTTCCAATAAAGCCAAACTGATGGACCTTAAAACGATTTTCTTGTGTTTTATTACAATTCGAAGTTCTATACCCCTAAAAAAACACCCTTTACTTAATTTGCACCAGGACAAAGCAGAGCCAAAAGCCAAAGCAAACATCAATATAGATGTAAAGATTCATGCGAAAATCTAAAATAGTGAAGATAGGAAATTTCAATAAGAAACCCAAGTAAACACGCTAAATTTAGATTTGATCATACTGAGTGGGTAGTGGGTAAGAGTGGTTTGCCCCTAAAGTTCGTTTAGCCCTTTCAATACAACTTTTGGCCAGTGAAGATATTTCTGTATAATTGAACTAAATGGGCTGTAAATAAGTAAAGGAACATATTTACATAATTTCAGATTTTTAGAAAATATAGTTTTTGAAAAAATGCCTTGGGACATATATATCCCAACAGAAGTTTAGTTATGGGATAAATATATCCCAGCAGTAAATAATCAGAACACAAATTTAGGTATTCAAGAGTAAAAAATATTTATTTTTATCGAAACTGTTACATTATGTATGGAATGGTGTAAAACAATCAACACATAAAGCTACTTGACATTGTTGGCAAATGATTTTAGTCCGTTTTTAAATTTTCCTAGAGTGGCATCTGTTTCGGCCGCCTTTTTCAACTGGAAGATGATCTCCAACATTTTCGAAAACTTTGACATTCTTTGAAATCCTACCCTGTCTTCTGGTTCATTTGTACAAAGATTCTGATCGTCCTTGACTAATCAACTGTTCAGATAAATTTACTATGAAATCGATAATTGGAATTTTTTTGCGAGTGACTTCTTGATACAAAATATACGAATTATAAACACTGGTCATTAGCAATCTAAAAAATACTTTCTTCCACCATTTCGAACTTCTTCTATCTAAATCGTAGAAAAAACTTATATATCCCCGCAGTATTGAAAGGGTTAAACGAATATAAGGAATAGATACAAATGGACTCACTCTCAGCCGATGATATAATACAATTGTGATAGGCTGCGTCAAGATTAGAAAATCGTATTCTTGTCTGCATGCTCAGCTATCTGTGTGTATTTAGGCTGTCAATTTTTTGGTGTTTTACAACTCCGGGATTAGTTCTTGATTGGGAAATTCGCTTTCTCAAAAAGTTTAGTTTAGAAAGAGTCAACAAATTGCTTGAGAAACAAAATTATTATATTTTACATTTTTTTAATTTAAAACGAAAGTTATTTCACTAATAAGATAGCAACCCCATAGGGTGATTCTTTGACTCTAGAAAGTGTAGAAAACCGAGAAAATTTTTCAACCTTTGCTATATGCAATTTTTAAAACTCAGAGAAAAAAAAAAATCGAATTTTGTTTTTAATATTCTTTTCAAACTAATACTGTATTTACATTGCACCAAATGTTTAATTTTGGGCGAAAAAATCCAAATGCGTTGCATTTCCCCATACAAATTGCATTTCCAAATAACTGATTTCATCGCATTTGGACGCAACAATATGATATCTTTGTAGAACGCATTGCGTTTGAAGTTTCACCTAAAGGAAAATGTCAAACAAAATGCAAATGAGCTAATGTAAATGGGTTTGAAATGACACATTTGAATTTTCCAAATGCGATGCAGTGTAAATGTAGTATTATACAATTTTTTTCATTGCATTTCGTGTAGAAAAGTAGAAACGGTCGAAATTATTTTACGTATTTTGTTGTTGCGTGTAAAAAAAAATTTTGATACTAATAAAGTGGAAAACTTTCTGCATTTTATATGCATACACAGAGAATTGCCAATTTTTTTCAGAAATTTTTCAAAACAATTTTTGAAAAAAAAAAAAAATTGTAATAAACATATTTTTTTTAGCAAAATGTGAGCTTATATTTTTGTGAAAAACATTTGGGTTTATGTTAATTGATATAAGATGACGACACCTTTTGTAAATTTTAAAATCCGATTTGACTGGTTTTTTGTTACAGGAGTTTTGGCATTTACGAGTACATAAATAAAATTCGTCGAATATTGAATAAATGAAAAAGATTCCATAGTGAATGCACTAGAGCCACAGTTTTTTGTTAGTTGCTAAGAACTCTCTGGTTATGGGCACATGATTCCTTGTCAAATCTGCTTCTAGGACAAAGAATCACATTACTTTGGGTAACACAGTCAAAAACTAAAATAAATTTTTATAAAAATATAGCCCATCGAAAAGAAAATTAACTTAACTTTATAGTAAATAAATTAAATATACTATATATTGGCATCCTCGTGGTTATGTTTTCACGTGCATCACTCAAAAAGTGCAACGTGAAATTTGATTAAATTTTCACCGCTGCATTGCTTGTTGTCTAAGTTAGACTTTAAGAGATCAATGATATATAGGGATATAGTTTGCCTGCGATGTATGCAGTGGTAGCACTCATGCCGTTGTCTCTAAATTATTCATCTTATCTTCTCTAACTAATATTATTAATGCGTAAGTTTGTGAGTTTGTTTGCGGGTCTTTAACGTCTAAACTACTTAACCGATCGCTACGAAATGATGTACACTTATTCTCAGGTGCATAGAATAGGTAACAGATTCATACGATTCCAGAAAAGTGAACAAGGGACTCAGCAATTCAAAAAAATCTTATTTATGATGCGATTTGAATAAAAATCGGTACCTTGGTAGACCTTTGACTTTGCTAAAATGCAATATACTTTCTCTTTCTCTCCTATTCAAAAAAATCTTATTTATGACGCGATTGGCTGATAAATAAAAATGTTTTGCAGACAAATTTTTGTTATTTTTCTTGTTTTCTTCGTGCGGGCGGAGCCGCAGGTAAAAGCTAGTAGTTATTATGTAAATATGCATAAGATATTTCTTCATTAAAGTAACAGAAGTAAAAACAAATATTCTCTGTCTGTCGGTATGTTTGTAAGCAAGTAACTAAAACCTCGCACAACCTTGGGGCATCTTGTTGAATAAAATGGTATCTCATGAACTCTATTTGAAGTAGGCAATGTCGAAATATATTTCCCGCGCACTACGTACCGACGTTGAGAACACTATAGCCTTCCAGTGAGACCGACAAAATAAATAGTATGATAAAGAATGTCCCTGGGCCTCGGAAAAGAAGTACGCTTCCCAAAATGTCAAGTTGTGTGCTGGAGCAACACGCGCCATAATTCAGTGCTAACGTGAGGCGAAGAAGGAATAGAGACGCCTAGAAAAAAATATATGAAACCAAAAGGCGTGAGAAGTGGAGCTTGAGTTGAGAGGAAGCCAGAATAATGCCGGTCAGTTTTGCCGAAAAATTCTATGGAAGGTGGAGGCTTCAAAACCGGGCTTATTCCTGCAGGGACAATAATGCCTGACCTGCTTACTGATTTTACAGTGTACTTAAACAATGAAGGGAGCACTCCTACTCATTCCTAAAAAGGGAGGGATATTTTTACCCATAAAATCCAATCCCAAACGATGAAAAATACTTGTAACAACCCAAATATAATGAAGTGAAATCAATGATACCCCCGCTCAAAAATAATTAGGTGGCCTAGCACTCCACAGCCAACAGAAACCACAAAAGTGATAATGTAAACCACCGCCAAATAAAAAGTTATAGTACATCGGATAAAAAGACCACCCTGTTCTATTGAAGATATTCACAGATTTTACGGTGGGGTTTCAGCCTTAAAACGTTTTTGTACATTACGAAAGCACCCCTTTAAGGGTTTTTATAAAAGCACTTTTTTCGCCCAAATATTCAATTCGCTCTTTCAGATATCTGTCAAAATGTTAACCAAAGAATTCAGTTAGCCTTCAATTTGGTTTTCAATTGAAATGGAGATGGATTATTAAATATGCAGATATCTGATATTTGTTGATGCCCGAAATTAAATAAAAAACATACGCATAGAGTGATAAAGCACGTGTTAACCCAATAAACATTTTTGGTCAGTCTAAATCAGGTTAGTTCTTATCCCCGCCCATTTTTGAGAGCGGTAAAAGCAGCTAAATCCATTCATTGAATGAACATTTCAAAATACATAAATAATGTGTTGAGTTAGCAGGTTCTAAAAATTTTTTCGGAGTTACCACATTTTCGTTTTAGTAGGTTTTAGCGATTCTGCACACAACATTTTCTTCCACTACTAGGTACTAGGTCTCCCAACTTTTCCCGGCGAGGATTTGTAAAATCATGAGCCCTAGTCTCAAAATAAACAAAGCTGCACTCAAAAACAAACACTTTCTAAAACTTTTGAGTATACGTTTCAACTGTTTATTGGGAGCTGCTGGCAAATTCAATTTTATTGACACATTTACAGACAAATTCGATTTTGGTTCATTTCTCTACCCTACTTGGTTTATGGTCATCGCAAATACATACAAATATATGCATATCCGGCCTTTTTCACAGTAACCCAAAATGTAACCCAATACACGTTCAATGTGATAGGCCTTTTTTTAGGTTGTTTGTCCAAACTCACTCCACATCGAACTCATCATTTAGTTTGGTTTACGTGATCTGTGCTTGAATGGGCTCTAATTCAGTGACTGTGGCCGAAGGCTTATAGCTGTTGCGTCGACAATTTAATGGTTTTATTCTCTTATGCGGTTATAAGGGCAATCAGTCCATAAAATATTTTTGTATGTAGAACGTGTGTATGGTCACCATCAACAATAGCAGCTGTAAAGACTTATTGTTGTGTGATGAATGTGCACGGCTAAAAAACTGACAATAAATTTGTAACTTTTTGTACTACAGACATGACTAAATTTAGTTTAAAATTTAAAAAGGCCAGTTTTCGAGAAAATGAGTGTGAAGAAAATAGTTTTAACTTTAAATCAAAAGTTCCTTACCAAATAAAAAAAATTTTATCGAGTGCCCTACCCACTAAGTTCCGACCATTTTGAATACATACAATAGATAACAGCTGTGATCACCTGATTCGCAGAACTGCTTTTCACAGAGTTGTATTTGGTATTAGTTACCGATTTTTTTTCGGTCACAATGTTAACCATAAGAAAATACCAGTCTTTGAGCATCTGAGTTTTAGCCGAACTGTTCCACTTTTTTCGTATTGAAAAATATTTTAATTTATTTTCTTTATTTTCGTGATGCCTATGTTATTCTTGTTGAAAATTCCGCCCCTTTAATGCGACTCTGCTCGGCTGACTGGGTCATAAGGGAATTAAGGAATTCACAATGACTCCGACAAACATAAACATGTTTAAAGAAAAGCTCAATGATTTCAAAAAACATTTCAGAAAGAAGTAAAAGCAAGTATCTTTGAATTCTTTGTTTTGGTTTAAGTCTTTTTTAAAATTATAGACTTTTTATTTAGTTAGGTTTTAAATTTAAACAGACAAATTAAGTCCAAACTTTTAACCGTGTGCGTACGGCCATTTGTATACGGATTATAGAACATTGAGCCTACCTTTTGTTTGTGCCATTCATACATATATTTCCAAAATAAAAATGAGCATTGTTGTGGTTCCACGAAATAAATCTACTTTTGTGTCTCGTTTCGAAACTGACACTACGGAAGAGGACTTGAAGTTTTACATTCAATCTAAAATCAAACCCGATAGTCTGACTATATAAAAGTTTAAATTTAATTATGAAAGAAACGTCTGCTCTTTCAGAATTGACCTTTCATTGAATGTTTTTGATTCAGTTTTGAAGAGTTCGTTCGTTTTGGCCTTCCGGCGCTTTTGTGCTTGAATTGGAACATAAGCCGAAGAAAAACAACAAGAATGTAGCTAGGGTCCCACGTGATAGTGCAGTGTCAAAAAACTAAATGTAAAGTCTGTAAATTTTTACTATCAAAATGTTAGAGGTTTAAATACCAAACTTACCGAACTTTATTTAAAATCTCTTTGCTGTAATTACAACATTATTTCCTTTACCGAAACGTGGCTAAAACCACATATTTTAAACGCTGAAGTCTTATCTGATGATTATCAGGTATTCAAAAACAATCGCATTAACAGAGTCGGGGGTGGCGTTCTAATAGCTATTAATTCGTCATTGTCCTCTGAGGAGGTTAATGTTCTTTGCATCGAGTCATGTGAATTCAAGGTTTGTTATATTCCTCCCTCATCTGATATCTCAATCTACATGCAGCTTATCTCATTGTTGAAAACTGTTAATTTAATGACTAAACTTTCCGATTCGATGATCGTTCTGGGCGATTTTAACCTACCGCATATATCGTGGAATATCTTTGACGGAAGCATTGCCCCAATTCCATCCAAAGCGGGGTATAATGACTTTTTGGATGAAATGGCAGACCTTTGTCTTAGGCCCGGTTTTTCAGTCCTTGGTTAAGCTCAGTTTAAACTAAGTTTGGTAAAACTCGGCATAAATTTAAACTACAGTTAAACTGCAGAGCGGTTTTTCAGTGAGAGTTTAAGGCCGCTTTTAAGATTTGCTTGTTATACGGCAACATTGGTTTTTTTTTATCTAGATACGGCAAAAGATTACATTTGTTTACATATTCAACGCCATTGCTTTTCCTCAGTATTGTAATAGTTAGGATTTCGCTAATTTCTGCATCACTATAATCACTTTCGTCAGATGATATATCCAGTATTTAATTAAATATAAAAATATCGTCCTTTTTCAATTGCGTTCAGTTTATTGTTTCACAACCAAAACCATCAAATATGCAAACAGCTGACAGGTTAACTAGAGTTTAACCCTGCCAAATTGACCGCTTAAACTACGTTTAAACTTCGTTTAAAGTTGACTGAAAAGCTGCGTAACAAGTTTAAGCTTAGTTTAACTGACGAATTGAGTTGAACTTGTACTGAAAAACCGGGCCTTAATCAAATAAATGTTATCCCTTACAATTTCGAAAAGGTCCAGACTTAGCTTTCGTCGATGATACATCTAAGTTCTGTTTGAGTAGGTGCGATCCTTTGGTTTTACCGGAAGACGTTCACCATCCTTCTTTTGAGATCGTTTACGAAATCATAACTAATGAAGAAGGCAGTGATACTAAACCATGCGATTCTAGTAGACTCTTGAACGTCGACTTTGCTAAAACCAACTTTAAAAAATTCAGTAAAGAGTTGTCTAAATTAACTTGGCCTAAATATTATGGCGAAATTGAGCTTAACATTTCACATTTTAATAATACTACTTACAGGCTGTTTGAAAAGCATGTACCTAAATGTAAATATTTCTCTGATGAACCAACGCAAGCATAGTTTACTAAATAACTGAAAGTTTTAAAAAATAAAAAGAACCGTTCATTCAAGCTTTACAAGAAATCCGGTTTGAGCCAAGATTACTTAAAATACTCCATCCTACGGCAAAAATACTTTGAACTGAATAAAAAATTTTATATTTAACCCAAAGTCATTTTATGGTTTCGTAAACTCTAACCGTAATATAAGAGTCTTTCCTTCTGGCATGAAATTCCAAGACTGTATATCCAGCGATAATCAAGATATTGCAAATTTCTTTGCCCAATTTTTTAAATCTAATTATTCTACTGCTACCTTTTCTCGATTAAACAAATATCCATATCAGTTAAATGCAAACAACATCATTAATAGTCCTATAATTTCTCCTGCAAATGTTTTATTCTATGTGAAAATCTTAAAGGAATCATTTAAATGTGGCCCTGATATGATCCCGGCATGTTTTCTCAAAAATTGTACTTACTACATTTACCAGCCTCTAACCGATCTATTTAATCTGTCTTTAAAAAGCGGCGTCTTCCAAGCTGCTTGGAAAGAATCTTTCCTTATACCACTTTATAAGAGTGGGAGTAGGTCATCTGTAGATAACTACCGAGGAATCGCAAAGCCATGACCAATACAATACCAATAATTATAACCTTAATGCACCAACTTTTATATTTCTAACCTAAACGATACATCATCATCATATATTCGCGCCTAACCGCATAGGCAACTCTGCCCTTTGCGGGTTAAAGCACGGCATCCTTTTCCATCGATAACTGACGCCAACACCAAGGGAGATCCAGTCATCATCCAGCTGTTTTTTCTACCGCAGTTGAGACCTTCCCATTCCTCTGCTGCCGAATTTGGGTGTCGATAGGAAAACCCTTTGGACTGGACCGTCTTCCATTCGCATAGCATGGCCCAGCTTAATTCTTTGGAGCATGGTCAGATCTGTGTAAAGCTCGTACAGCTCATCGCTAAATTTCCTTCGATACTCGCCGTTGGTATTACGGCAAGGACCATAAATCTTCCGGAGAACTTTTCTCTCAAATACTCCAAGGGTAATCTCATGTTTTGTCGACACTGTCCACGATTCCGAACCGTACTTCAGGACAAGCTTGATGAGAGACTTCTAGAGCGTGATCTATGTCAGTCGAGAGAAGACTTTACTTTTCCTGAACCAAGTGGTTTAGGCTTTTTAATGGGGAGCTTATTTGTTTCACCGCGGCAAAGCCTCTTGGGCATGGTTACTTTCCAAGGCGGCCCGGTGTTGGGAAGGCGCCATTATAATATAGCCGGTGTTTTAAACCTCCTGGCTGTGTTATGAGTCCCCACAAAATGTAAACAAATTCCCTTAGCTAGGTTCAGACAAACCAGTACTGCCTACCAAGAAAGAAAATCATAAAAGCGCCTTCTCTGAGTTTAAGCAAAACTTAGTTTAACCTGAGATTAACCAACGACTGAAGAACCGGACCGTAGAAACCTTAAAAATACTCCACACTTAATTTCTTTAGTCTTCAGACAAAGCTTTATTTAATAACTGCATTCTTTTACAATTCTGCTATCAACATTTGGAAATTCTTGACAGCCTAATATACTCCAATCAAAGTGCTTATTGAGTCCATCTATTTGACGCATTTATTCCTTTTTATGGAATTCCCTCAATATTGAATACAACCATTCTTGCTTGTTACAGGTATGGAGTTTGTAGTGCTTTTGCTCTCCCATTCCCGTTTATGTGCTCAATAAATTACGTGAATATTGAATAAGATTTATAAAAGGTAATTGAGGATATTACGAATGCTAGAGATTGATGTAGGGAAAGCTTCCAATTTATATTTATCTGAATATTTACTTTAGGCATTACAAAGTTCAGTAGATCTAATACAATTGATTGCTTATACCCATGATACACATGATGAATATATACAAGGTGGCGCAAAAGTAAGCTTCCGATGTTCAGCATATCGGTTGTGGCACGTGCAGTGTGTGCTGTTGCACCGTCTTGTTGGAACCACATGTTTTCCAATCCCAATTCATCAAGTTGCGGCAAAAAGAACTCGTTGATCATTGCTCTGTAGCACTCACCATTCACAGTAACCGTTTGGCCCCGACCGATTATTGGTCAAATAAATAGTCAGCAATATTCCGCGTTCTGGAGCAGTGTAGCGTAACATTGTTTACTAACGTGTATTTCGCATGTGTTTACTACACAAATGTCAAAACAGAACTGACTTTAGGGGCCATTCGAAAAATTTATAGCATTTTCTGATAGGAGGATTACTTTTGCGCCACCCTGTACTACAGTATCGATACTGTAGTTCAGAGTATACTACAACCAGTCTACAACTACTCGTGGTATGAAGGTGATACATATGTGGTATAGATCGTAGTATTGATACTATACTACAATGTGTGTACCTGCTATTAACCATATTGGTGAAACGTTTTCGAGAATAGCACAAAATAGAGCAATTTATTCACTTTTTGTGGCTTCACGAAATAGCAATGAATTGGTTTATGCAAAATCTTTTTTGTATAAGGAATTGGATTCTAAAGTTTGTTTCCTGTTAATTCTAAGCTAGATGGCGCTGTGGCACAATCTCGCTAAGTTTCGTTACTCTTCCTATTCTTTATTTAAATTAGTTGAACTATTTATTTTTAAAAATCAATCCTCTTTAAGGAAGAAATGTGTGCCTGAAGGTATGTCAGATGATGATGATAGTATGACATTTCTGGAAGCTATTATAGGTTAAGCTTAGAATGATTCAAAGCATACCTAGTTCAACATTTTAACAGCCCAATTTTTGTTCGAAAGTCAGATTTCCAAAAGGGTTCATATTGTTCCTCCCAGGGCTGAACCTCCACACCCCTGCCTATCAACAGGCCACCCCGCCCTTAAGCAGGGCATGACTTTTGGATAATAATTCTATAAAATTACTTATAATTCAATATTTTATTCATAAATTCTAATCCTTAACAATTATTTCATTTACCAATAACTTTGTTTTTTACAATAGAAACAATTGTATTTATTTTTTTGCAGTTACCAAAACCACTTCTGTCAAACCTAATTTGTTCACACAACGCATTTAGTTTCTCAGCTAAACTGATTATAATGGTACTCTACTACCACTTACAGCCAGTGTGACTAGACGTAGCCTTTTTTTTGTCCTTTAGCCTCATAATTTTGGTTTTAGCTTCGTGGCTTTTTTTAGCCATTTTTTACTCCAAACTTTTCCGGTCCCAACACCATATTTTTCTTATAAAATTAAAGTTAAATGAAGGTAGTATTGATGACGAAATACAGAAAATTATTCTAAAAATTGTCAACTATTTTTAATGGAATTGATAAACCAATTGCGACATCGCCTAGCTGATAATATGAAATCTTTACAAAAGATAAATTTTTTTTCAGTTGATAGTTTTTTGAAAGTTACAAAGAGGACAAGTGTGACCTCTACCATAGAATTTTGGGTGGAAGTCCGAGAACAAAAAAATTGATTAAACGAACCCAATTTTTTCAGAGCTGGTCGAATTCGTATTTAGCTTTTTGGTCTTACATTTCAGGTTGAATGAATTTTTAGTGCCATGAATATTTTAAAAATTAAGTTAAGGAACAGATTAAAAATTAAAATGCTTAACTCGCTGCCTAATATTAAATGTTCGTTAAAACGCTTATCCAAATGTTGCGCTGATTTTTAAATTACCTGTGATTTCATCTCTTCTGATTCATCAGACAAAGAAAATATTACATAATTAATTAGTTTGTAGTGATTTTTCTATAGTATATATTTCTTTGAAAAAATTCCTAGGAAGAATAGTTCCTTTAAGTTATGTCTACAGCTTTATATACAAATAGTTTAAACTAAAATAAAAAATTTGAAATGGATTTCGTAAAAAAATGTTTTTTTCTTAATTTTAGCCTTTTCTAACTTTTTTTTTTGCCGATTTAGCCTCTTTTTTTCTTTCACCTGGTCACACTACTTACAGATGTAAAATCTAGGTTGCCAAATTTGTAAAATATATGACGAACATTATGCATGAATAGTTATGGAAGAAAATTAGAGGTATATGTACTGGTCATATTTTATGTAACTTAACCGGGCCAAAAGGCGGGCTTGCTGGATAGAAGGTTAATTTTGATAAAAAGAAAACATTCCAATGCATTTTTCTATAAGCTAATGCTTAGCAAAATTTCACTAACATTAGCACTGGTGACTTAGTTCCCATAAGAAACAGGGGCATGGCGATTCCTTTACTACATTTCGCCCAGTTCTGGCATGTACACATTTAATATTCGTACCTTATAAAGCAGCACAAGTTTATTCGCACAAATCTCACAAGTCATTAGTAAAACCTATAAAGCCCGTCTGTTGCATGTACTGTGCGTTTGCCCGAACCATTGTGGACTAATTAACGGTGAGCTTGAGCTGCATTTCAAGGTCATTTCAACTAACTTATAATTTAACTAGAGGGACCGGCAGAATTTGTTCTGCCCAGATATAAATTCGCACCATACAAAATGTATGGGAAAATAAAATTTTATTTTCAAGAATTTTTCGGAAATTTTATTGGGTATTCTCCTATTCTGGTCAGAGAACAATCTAAATTAGTGTCAATCATCTAAATCGGTGCAGGCGTTCTTGAGTTATGAGCGTTGGAACTCACGTCACTTTCTTTTATATATATAGATTTAGTGAAAAAGGGAGTTAACTGCCAAGAAAGTGCATGTACACCTTAGCTACTCAAGTGAATGTACTGATGCACTTGAAAGTAAGCACGTATGTGCACATGTACGAGGTGTGTTCAAAAAGTATCGCGAATTTTGAATTTTCGCTGGTTACGTATATTCGAATTTCGAATTTTTTGTGGCGTTATGTTGGTACTCATGTCTCTCACTTATGCCGACAAGCTCGGCCATTTTGAATGTTCAGTTAATTGTTGACAGCTGCTTTGCTTGCACGTGTTTTGGATCGTCTTCGATTATTACCTATTTTTTTACCAAAATTGCTCAATTGTGACCAAAAACAGCATCGCATGAACATTGCTAATGAGATGTTAAACTCTGTCCGCGACGACCCAAATTTGCTCCAGAGGGTCATAATCGAATCGTGGGTTTATGGTTATGGTCACAGGGGGCCAGATCTGGGGTATACGGTGGCTGCGGCATCATTAGTGTGTTGTTTTTGGCCAAAAAGTCGAGCACAAGCAACGATGCGTGAGCAGGGGCGTTATCGTGGTGCAAAAGCCAATTTTTGTTCTTCCACAAATCCGGGCGTTTCTGGCGGATTGCTTCGCGCAAATTGCGCATAACTTGCAGGTAATATTCCTTATTGACCGTTCTTCCCTGTGGCAAGAACTCATGATGCACCACGCCCGTGCAATCGAAGAAAACTGTCAGCAAATCTTTCACATTCGACCGAAATTGGCGCGCTTTTTTCGGTCTTGGTTCGTGCGGCAGCTTCCATTGTGATGATTGAGCTTTGGTTTCCACGTCATAACCATAAACCCACGATTCGTCACCAGTTATGACCCTCTGGAGCAAATTTGGGTTGTCGCGGACAGAGTTTAACATCTCATTAGCAATGTTCATGCGATGCTGTTTTTGGTCACAATTGAGCAATTTTAATACGAATTTCGCGGTAAAATCGAAGACGATCCAAAACACGTGCAAGCAAAGCAGCTGTCAACAATTAACTGAACATTCAAAATGGCCGAGCTTGTCGGCATAAGTGAGAGACATGAGTACCAACATAACGCCACAAAAAATTCGAAATTCGAATATACGTAACCAGCGAAAATTCAAAATTCGCGATACTTTTTAAACACACCTCGAATAGTGCTGAGTCATTGAAGGGCAGGGGTTTGTTAAGTATCGAGATCTAAAACTGCTCAGCTACAGAGGGAACTCATCAGCTAAGTAACACAAGAAATTAAAACTTATAAATAATGTATTAAGAGAAGAAAGAATCAGTAAATTCATAAAGTTCCTATGGGTTAAGCGGGGATAGTATCGATTTTTTAATGCTAAAAAGCGAGTCAGAAATATCAAATGTATTGGAGTGAGTGTTGTAAATGTCACACAAACATCGGAAAGGCTCATTTAATTCAAAATTAGTCCTACACTGTTTCAAAAAAATTGGTTTAAAATGTCTTGATGGCCGAAAAGGAATGTTAAAGTTTACTTCTCCCACCAAAAAGGGGCTAGAGACCAGCCCGTTTTATAATTTAATCATAAATATTGTTCCGAGCATTTCTCTACTACTAGCAAGAGTAGGAAGGTTAATAAGTTTCAAGCGATTAATATAGGGAGGCAAATTATACAGGGAGTCCCATGAAAGATATCTTAAAGCGAAAAGTAAAAATTGTTTTTGAACCGATTCTAACCGATCAACGTGGACCTGGTAGCTCGGATTCCAAATAATTGAGCCATATTCTAATATCGGTCTTACTAATGTTGTAAAAAGGGCTTTAGTTACGTACGGATCACTAAATTCTTTCGACCATCGCTTAACGAATGATAAAATACCCCTAGATTTATTGACAGTTGCATTTATATGGACATTGAAGCTAAGTTTACAATCCATCGTAATTCCCAGTCCATAAAATCATGCACTTGTTCCAGACTATGATTGTTGATTATGTAGGAAGCTGGTTGTGTATTTCTGCTCGAAAAAAAAATATATTTACATTTTTTAAGATTGAGTGGCATGTAGTTTAGATCGCACCAAGCACCCAGTCTATCAAGATCTGATTGAAGTAAAGCTCTATTTTCGCCCACAGAGTAAGACATAAAAGTCTTAACGTCGTCATTATATCATTAATAAATAGCAAAAACAGAATCGGGCCAAGATGGCTACCTTGAGGAACTGCAGAAGATACATCGATGACATTAGATAGCGCATCCTTAAAAACTACTCTTTGTGTTCTGAAAAGAAGATAAGAAGATATCCAGTGGGTGAGACTGGGTTGAAAGCCCAGTAGAAAAAGTTTATGAATAAATAACGAATGGCAAACTTTGTCAAACGCTTTACTGAAATCTGTATATATAACATCTGTGTGCATTTTTTCTCTAAACGCGTTTGAAACATGGGTTGTAAATTCTAGTAGGCTTGTACTTGTTGATTTACCTTTACAAAAGCAGTGCTGGCTTTGCTATTAAGCTGGGTCATGCTATGCGAATGGAAGACGGTCCAGTCCAAAGGGTTTTCCTATCGACACCCAAATTCGGCAGCAGACGAATGGGAAGGTCTCAACTGATGTAGAAAATACAGCTGGATGATGACTGGATCTCCCTTGCTGTTTCCGATAGGCGTCAGTTATCGATGGAAAAGGATGCCGTGCTTTAACCCGCAAAGGGCAGATTTGCCTATGCGGTTAGGCGCGAATATATGATGATGATGTATCGTTTAGGTTAGAAATATAAAAGTTGGTGCATTAAGGTTATAATTATTTGTATTGTATTGGTCATGGCTATCTTACGGTATGGTGTTTGGGGGGGGGTTGAAATTTATAAAGGTATTCTAGAAATTGTGTCTCCCTTCAAAAGCCAATGGAGAGTTAGAAGTTAAAAAATTTTTCTATGCATTATTTTTGTAATTCGAATAAGAAATCTAAAAATTAATTCCATCCTAACGGCGGGACATATTTGGGTTAATGTATGAACCAGAGTTTGGCAAAATGTATCAACGTTTTAATATATTAAAATATGTATGTTCATTAAAACATAAAGTCACTTTGATTTGCAATATTAATGAGTTTTGAAGATCGGTCTATTGGTAGTGAGTTCCAGAATTCAGGACGCAGTGCCACAAATTGAATTTGAAAGAGTTAATAGGATAATTATAATATAGCATCTGGGCACTAGGGCAACAAAAGCTTTTATTAAATAATCTCAACGAAATATCTACTTATACTTATTTTATACTCATTTATGTTGAAATAATCAAA
Source organism: Merzomyia westermanni (assembly GCA_949987695.1). Taxonomy (NCBI): domain Eukaryota; kingdom Metazoa; phylum Arthropoda; class Insecta; order Diptera; family Tephritidae; genus Merzomyia; species Merzomyia westermanni. Next base: position 77,213,330 of record OX465290.1, read on the forward strand.
CTTTTAAAAGCAGTGAATAAGTCTTTTCTTATTTTGGTGTAGTAAGTTTTTTTCACCCACCAGTGTACAAGTACAAATGTTTGCCTTGGGCGATTATTTCGTATGCAAAAATTGTTTCTTATCAGAAAGTGGAATCTTTTTGAATTTAAAACTTTATAGACATTTATGTAGATACCTATGTAACATTGTGCAAAATGGCTTGTACAAGATAAATCACAAATGCTAATTATATTTTAAATACTCGTAAATTGTATGCAATTTGTTTCATTGTCTGAAGGAAAAGTAATGTATGCTATTGCTTTATATACATACCAGGAATTGTCATCAATCTCTTTTTGTTCTTGTTGTTTTTTAGCGACAAAAACACTCCCGAAGGTTTTGGGGAGTGTTGTCGGAAGTGACAGTCCTATGCCGGATATGAACCCGGTGCGCTCCGGTTCTCCTTTGCGGTACTGCCCGACTGTCGTGATAGCGATTTGGTATGACCAGTGCAACCTTGTAGGACATTATACCCCTGGTTTATAAGGAAGGGGAAGATATGAGTAATGAGAGTTAGACTATGTGTTGATGTAGATGACAGCGCCAGAGAGCTGGGGTCGAATTACGTTATAAGTTCCGTGAACGAAAGCGAATTTTTAAATCAAAATAGCTCTAAGCCCATAATGCGGAATGATGGTGATCAGTTTACGATCACGGAACGAATGTCGTAATTCGCCCCCTGAATATCGCTTTCGAATATGCTACCATTTTAAGGCATTTCAGCTTTTGTCAAAGTGACATTTAAGTTCACTTTCAAAAATTGACAAGTATTTCGGTTTTTAGAACACAAAATTTTAATTCACTCGGTTCGATACATGATTCAATAATAAGGTTGTGTCATTTCATCAGCTGATTGAATATTTTTGAACACACTGGCGTATACATTGTCAGAAGGAGATGCAAACAGAGGAGTCTAAACCAGCAAAATGTAAACAAGCGTGATTTGCATTTGTAATTTCGTGGTTTTTCTAACGCTTATATTAAAAACAATTGCAAATATGGCGACATTATTCAATAATAATCACTTTTCAACCATGCTGGCACCACATAATTTCTCACAAATTAAAATTTTTCTGGTTTCTCTTCCCTTCGTTCGCTAACACCAGACAGTTGATTTTGACAATCTTTACGCCAATATGTTGTTGCTTTAGAGTTGACTTTACCTTCTTATTGTGCCATGGTTCGATACACATTTCCAAATCCACATTCACTCGGATTCCAGAACCTGCCTGTTTGATGTAGACTTTCGTCTACAGTGGGTTACAATTGATCACAACTATTCTGTTATAGGCATAGTTGGGATAAATCGATTTTAGTTTCTGTAGCCTATTTTTAGGTGTTGAAGTAAACTAAATGAGTTTGCAGAAGGAGTTTAATTGACGTATTTTGTACGGTTAGCTGTCAAATTAATCGCCGATTAGGCTTAACCGGCCTTTATGAAAGTGGCTCTAAAAGTTTGCGTATTCCGCCCATCACGTTTTTAAGACCAGCGGTGTGTGTTTCTCATTTATTTGTCATTTAGGTGTCACAGCTACTAGTTATTTGCTCGTATATAACACGAAAAATTACCGGAATTTTACCGACATAATTACGTATCGGAGTTTCAGTCATCCAATTTTTGCAGGAATACATATCAGCAAAGCAGTCAAACCAGATTCTATACACGCATACTAAGCCAAATTTCACTAACAACTCAGATATGCAAACTTTGCATCAACAAAACACAGGCAGCAATACAAGCAGCGGCAGAGGCAAAGAAGTTTACACATCAAAAATGTTTACAAAGTGGCACTTAAGTTGAAGCATGTCATTCACCTCTCATTACCCATCTCTTCTCCTCCTTTCGGAATGGGGGTGACATGACCTAGAAGGTTCCACTGGTCATACCAAATCGCCACCACGACAGTCGGGTAGTACCGCAGCGTACCAGGTTCATATTCGGCAAAGGACTGTCACTTCGGACACCACCCCCTAAAACCTTCAGGGAGTGGTTTTGTCGCTAAAACAACAATTTAAATTGGTGTTGCTTAAACAATTTGGCATCTTAAGCTCAATATAAGCACATTCATACATTGACTTAAATTCTAAGAGGGATTTAAAGCTCTTTAAGTCCTTTGCCTTTCAACATATCGGCCTTCGACTTATGATTAATGAGGAATGTGTTTTTATATGTCCATATGTCCTTATGAACTGCTCACTCGATAGATTTAAGCTTAGTATTGATATGGAGAAGACCGTACAAAAGTCAAAGCACTTGCGGCCTTAGCAACATTAACTTATTGCACATTCACGCACAAACATATACGTATCCCGCAGTCAAGCAAGCAGGTTGTGACGTACTTGAAAACTATTATCTATGCATAGCAAGCCCAATGGTTCGAATAAGCAAATTTATAGTAACAGCTTCCATGGTAAAAAGATCGCCTTAGTTGTATGACTATTTTCTGATTAGAAAGCTAAAATCAAATTGAACACATTGTTGTTGGGGTCTGCACTGCCGTGTCTATTCCAGGAATTTTTATTAATTTCTTCTAACGGCAGTCTGAGAAAGTTTCTCCACTTAGCTAAAGGTCTAGAAAATAGCCGCGGTAAAGAATTTCTGTGATTGAAATCATAAGCCCGATGGTTCGATCGGGCGTTCGGGCTAATATCGGATACATATCCGGCAAAGGGCTTACGAACCACTATGATTATAGGAGTCTTTCATCGCTTCGTTCGCTGCGAACCCTAGAGAGTTTCAGTAAGCCTGGTATTATAAGGAATGCCCACCGCCTGCTAAAAGAAGGACACTTCGTACTAGTCCAAGTAGTGGTGTAAGTGGGCACTATAGTCATCCGATGAAATATAATAATGGCGACCTAGAAACAGGCGGGCAGAGTGTGCCTAAGTTTTGTTAAGAGTCTAAAGAACGGAGGAGCTGTAGAAACCCAAGACACCCTATCCCTAAACATGGAAAATCTGGACGAACTGCGAATAAGGAATTCCGGGATCAAAACTAACAAGACCGTAAAAAGCTGAACAGATCGAGAGAAAATTTGTAAAGGTTTATGATCCATCCCGTTGTGCGAAAGGTGAGTATCGAAAGAAATTACGTGATAAGCTGCAAGAGCTTTACTCAGATATGAAGGTATTTCTATTGATATGTTGTTGTTGTTGTTGTTAACAGTGCTTCGCCCTGCCCCAGATTGGACAGGGTGCGATAGAACCGGCTGTTGTGTCTATTGATATCGACAAAATCGCTTGATTGGTTAAGATCTGGCGGCCGCCGTGGTGTGAAGGTAGTGTTGCCGGCCTACCACACCGAAGGTCCATGGTTCGAGCCCTGGTACAGGTAACATCAAAAGTGATTTGAAAAAAGTTTTTCAAAACGGGGTCGCCCCTCGGCAGTGGTTTGGCAAACTCTCCGAGTGTATTTCTGCCATGACAGGCTTCTCAGAAAAAATTCGTCTCCTTTGTAGATGCCGTTCGGAGTCGGCAAAAAACTGTAGGTCCCACCAATTTGTAGGGAAAATTCAAATCGGCACACCACAAATTGGAAGAGAAGCTTGGCGCAAAAATCTCTTAGGAGGTTTATGATGATATACCTGTTGTATATCGCGCCATAAAGAGAGAGGGTTAAGATCTAATGGAAGGTTAACATCTCTGGATGGAGGGTTGTATTATCAGAGATGGTATAGTACGTTAGGGTCTTTCCGAATAAAATATCGTCACTCAAACTATATCCCTTGTTCAGCATGGTTTCTTTTCTTCAACTCGACAGTAATGGAATTTTTCTGCAAACTATCAATGAAGTTAGGGAAGCTCTGCGTATTCTCCAATGCTTTGAATTGTCGTAGGTATACATCTTTTTCTGACTAGTTCGCTTGCAGTCAGTATTTTTTTGCTGGGCATATTCATATGTACCATGCTTACAGGTAAGTTCGATTGAGCTTAAGATAAAGAAAATGCAGAACTCTGAAAGTCATGGTAATGAAAGAATAATGTTTGCTCAACATATTCTAGATTGTCCAATTAGAATTGGGAGGGTTTGCCAGGAATTAAGCTCAAGTGCACACGTATGAGCATTTCAGGTCAAATAATCCTGCCAATATTTTCGTCCAACTAGACGCCGATTGATAGCATAGACAGCCAAGCCATTTGGTGCTATCTCTAATGCGGTTTAAGTGGTCAATAAAAGTTTGGGTTGAGTGAGCAATCACTCAATGGCGAAATGTTTGCCAAATCTATTAGTCGTCGTCGTGTCATTGCCGCATGATGTGTTAGCATTTACTAATTGATGAAAGTCCAAAGTACGCAAAATGCACTTAACGAATGAATGCGAGCTGTCAGTGCGCCTAAAAGTAAGCAACAGTTATTTTAGTCGATATTTTACCACCCCCCCCCCCACCCCTCCTTTTTCTTTTCAAATTAACTTGATTGTGAGAAAGGAAAAGTGAAACCATCGAGCATCGGAAACACAAAAAAGGGGTTATTCAGTACAGAGACTATCTATAATGACCAAACATGGTGAGCAGATTGCAATTATAGTATCCAGCTAATTTTTGAAAGTGGGCGCGGCCACTTCCCACGTTTGATTAAAACGAGTTTTCAAATATTATTTATCATAAATCGAACCCCGTTTTAGCTATCAGAACAAAATTCGGAATACTGATCACCCTTATTATATGGAATGTGCTGGATATGCAATCGCTTAAACACCACGCCTATTTAAGTAAAACTTTTAATATGATCAAAGACAAATATAATAGGCAATATCTCTATGAAAAATAATTTTATATCAATTCTATGTTACTTCCAAAGTGTCGTTACAAAATATTATTTTCGAAAATGGGAGTTGCACCGGCCCTTTACCAATAACGACATTCGCATTCGCCATTTTGTCGGAACGATATCTATGACGATATCGGTATTCACTAACAATTTTTTATCGAATATTCGTTTATTCGCGATCAGCTGTGTCGTTAAGTAAACAACACACAATTTGGGGATGTTATCTATGTCGTTAAATAACCAACACATAATTTCCAGTTTTTAGCGAAAATGAAAATAATATTACTATTTTATCAATCAAAAAAATGGCAGTACTTAGCGCACGTTTTATCGCGGGATGAGGAATCTCAACCCCGAAACGTTATAGCTAAGTTAGTGAATAGCACAGTCGATAATGCAGGATACAAAATCGATAATGCAGGATACAAAATCGTTAATTACAATTTCGAAAAATCGCATAGTTATAAGTTAGTGAATTCCACCACAGGTCTACTCTAAAGTTTCGATTGTAACGCAAAAATTTTCGCAAAAATATTATTGGAACCAAAAGAGTTGCATGATTGAAATTTTTCAGAAATAATTACCTACGTTAACCAAGTTGGACCATCTTAAAATAAATCTTAAGTGGTCATGGTACCGCCCATTGAACTCCCCATTCTTATTTTTCTCTGCTATTATCGAATTATCGATTATTCCTTAATAACTCTTGTAGTCATTAACCTCCGAAAATGAAGTTGACTATAAAAAGCTGTACTAATAAGGTTCTGGAACACGGATAAACTCAATCAAAGTTGATATGCAAGTTTTAGTAGTGAATAGATACTCCAACTTAGTTGCTACAGCTCACAGCTGAGTATATAATGTTCGATTGCAACCGAACTAACTTGTTCTTGAGGCTCCTACTTAAATACCTTCACATTTTAACTTATGACTAGTCTCATCTCTTCGTTTTATCCTCTCATATATCTGTATATTGAACGCCTTCTGGTAAGCCATTGCATTGCCGAGAAGTGATTTGTCATTCGATTAGCTGTGCAGTCATTGCACTGGTAGCAAAGTTTACGTTAGCTCTTTATTATACTTTTGTACTATTTTCGCAAAGCTAAAATGTCTATTTATGGCTAAAAATTTTGCATCGCCTTTTCATATGCTTTGTTTCGGTTGTTGTTGTTGTGGTAGGGACTATTTAACCTGCCTAAAGTATCACCATTCAACATTGTCATCAGGCTCTCCTAACGGGAGTCCCAGAAACCTCGCGGCTTCAACAGGGATGGACCAAAGTGAAATTGCTGTTAGAAGAGTAGGCTCGGTTGAGAAGATGAACAGATGGTGAGTATCGTGGGGAGACACGCCTCATGCCGGGCAGACATTCGGCATGTCAGGGTTCAGTCTGGATAGGTAAGAGTTTAGTCTTTTACAGTATCCAGACCGAAGTTGGGCCAGCATGGCTCTTGTCTCCTTAGGCAGTGCGCGTTTTTCATCGGCAACAGGTGGAGCTTGTCCCTGTAGGACTGCATTCACCAGACGAGAGCTGACAAAGGAGTTTACCGGCTCCGTGTGGATGAGATTGAAGGCCCGCCGATGCACCTTTGGATCAAACGGCGAAAAAAAATGATGCCGGATCTCGTCATAGTGCTTACGGAGATGACTCCTTATCCTCCTGCGAGGCGGATTTTCGTTGAGCAGGTTCCTGTTCAGATGCTGCGGTTTATAGCAGCTGAAAAGAAATTGCCTGGTCAACATCTCGCTATGCTCTTTTACACCGAGCATTTTTACCTCACTGTGAAGGTGATGCTCAGGAGACATAAGGAGGCACCCCGTGGCAGTTCTGAGTGTTTTGCAACCTCCTCCAGTGTGTGCCTGCTAGCCCCGCGACCATATAGGCGTCGCGTAGTTCAGAACAGGCTGGACGATTGCCTTGTACGTTGCCAGTAACGTTTCTTTATCTTTCCCCCAAGTACTGCCGACGTACACGTCTAATTCCATGTTCACCTGCGCTGTCCACGTCGTAAATAAGGTGGCCGAGGACTTGGTCGTTGACAGTGTCAGATTTCGTCCAGTGAAAAACCCGGACAAGGATGGGATGTATGAGTTAACTCTTGAGAAGAGCCCGTCTACAGAGGGGCCCGTCGCCAGGATCGTGCAGTCATCGGCGTAGGAGACGATCGAGACACCGTCTGGTGGGGAAGGGAGCCTCGATATGTAGTAATTGAACAAAAGCGGGGATAGGACACCATGGCACCCCTTGTTTAATTATACGTGGTTTTGATCTTCCGCCTCTAAATTCAACCGATGACTGCCGGCCACACAGATAGTTGGCCGTCCAACGCTTTAGACAGGGGGGAAGAGTTTTAACAGGTCAAGAGCAACTAGCACGGTCCTGTCATTTGGATGCTGTTGGTTGAGACCGACACCTGTCTGAGTGGTGGTGCTATGCATTTTACGGAATCCATGCTGATGTTCGGCTAGTCGCAAGTTAGCGGTGTAGTAAGGGAGCAGGGCCGCCTCCAAGGTCTTCACTACTGGCGAGAGGAGGGATATCGGTCGATAAGACTCCCCCTCGTTGGCCGGCTTGCCGGCCTTTATAGTGGCACCACCTTTGTCTGTTTCCATTTTTCTGGAATGACAGAGGTGGTCATAGACAGATTGAAGACAGTTGTTAGATACCTTACTCCCTCTTCCCCGAGATGTTTTAGCATCAGCATGCCGATCGATTTGGAGCTTTTGGACCCCCGTATGGCCTCCTGAACCTCTGTGGTGGTGACGGCAATGGGCGCTTGGCTATTTTTTCATTTGTGCGCTTCTCTGGTGGCTCGTCTAATTTCCTTGTCGACCGGAGGATGTAGTACAAATTGCCGGCAGAAAGCGCTCACGCATCTCTTCGGTTTTGACTGTACCCTATCACCAAAGGTAATGGATATTTTGTCGTTAGGTCTGGTAGGATTTGACAAGGATTTTACAGTGGACCATAGTTTGCCAACACCAGCAAAGAGGTTGCAGAACCTTAGGTGCTCCTCCCATTTGGCGCGTTTGTGTTGATCAACCAGTAGTCTGATTTCGGCATTGAGATCTTGAATTTGGGGATCCGTGGGGTCAAAGCGTCGCACATGGTCACGTTCATTTGCCAGGGCCGCTGCTTTTACGGGAAAATACGGACGCATTTCCTTTATTCTACCTGACGTAATGTATTGATTCGAGTCTGAAGCTATGACCATGCGAAACGCTTTTTCCCCTTCTCGTACATCAGACGGGATGGGAAGAGCAGCGAAGGTGCTCTCAGTGAAGTTAAGAAAACCAACCCAATCCGCTTTACTGAAATAAGTGAAAGTGCGATTCTCAGAAGTAACAAAGTCGTTGGGGCGATCGATTGAGAGGACTATCGGTAAATGATCCGATGCAAGAGTTAGCATTGGTCGCCATTCAACGCAGTTTATGATACCCGCGCTGACAATTGTGAGGTCTGGCGAACTAGAACAATTTACCGCAAACTCTCGTGGGGGCATCCCCGTTAACAGCGCAAAACGTCGAATCGTCTATTTGTTCAGCCAATTCCTGTCCCCTACCATCAACCTGAGTTGAGTGCCACAGATCGTGGTGTGCGTTGAAGTCTCCGAAGATTACACGATTATCGCCTCTGAGTAACGCACTGATGTCAGGGTGGTAATCCCTCGGGCAGCAGGTGGCAGGAGGTATATAAATGTAAATAACTTCTAGATCGACATCGCCTGTCCGGACAACCATACTTTGACGTTCTAGGAGGTTGTCCCTCGGGTCGACGTCAGGCTCAAATAGGCGATATTGCACAGATTGATGAGTGATGAAGGCAAGTCCGCCCCCAAGTCTTCTCTCTCGGTCACGCCGGTGGATGTTGTAGCCGTCACAAGTCCGAAGATCTGATCTGGCGTTTAACTTCGTTTCCTGAATGGCAGTGATCTTGATGTTCTGCCGCTTCATGAAATTCACTACATCAATAACCTTGCCAGTTAAACCGTTGCAGTTCAACTGTAGGACGCGAATGGGGAGAAATATTCATACTAGGAGTCAAGGACTGGTGCGTATGCCTCGGTGGAAGCAGGCTGGGTCGCGCACTGCGCCGCACTCTAGAAGACGAGGGATCCGAACCACCGGAAGGTGGCGAATCGGTCGACGTTGTAGGTTGCGTAGCTCGACAACATGGCGCAACGTACGTATCAGTCCATAAGTTCCTGTTACCAAGTTGAGAACATATAAGCAGGTGACATAGGCCAAGGCAGGAGTTGCATTTGACTGATGTCGCAGGTGTATATAGTCTCAACCGACAAACAGTGCACATGGTGTAAGGGAGCAGGAGCTGGTGGCTTTGGCATACATTTGAGCTAGTGTTGGAAGAAGAATGGGAGGTTGTAAGTGGGAGTAGGGTGGGCTGTCGCTCAGTATTGCTCACATCTAAAAGAGAAGTGCTACGTAGAAAGTAGCTGTGAGCTGCTGTGTGAGGTGTTGGGTGCGGTGGGCATGCGCGGCAGCGGGAGTTAGACACTACTTGCTGGGCAGTATTAGTGTTGTTAGTCGTGGATACTGTATCTGGAACTTGTGGCGGTGCGACACTGGATCGACGTTGGCCACGAGACGCCCTAGGGCGTGAACAGCAAGGGGCCACAAAAGTTTTGTAGAAACTAGGGGGCCTATGTGTGGAGAGATTTAGCCCGGAGCACCTAGTTTTGTGCAACCATCTTTCACATGTATTACATTGGGCGGAGTGTGAACGTTTGACGTAAATCTTCTGCCAGCAAAGGTAGCAGATCCATTCTCTTGGTCCCGGGCTGGAATCAACAACAGCCCAGAGCAGGAGAGTTTTGAGCAGCCCTGCTGCAAGGAGCTGCTCGGAGGATGACAATGTTAAGGGGAAAGGAGACAAGTTAGACAGGGTAATGTCTAAATAACAGCCCTTGATCGGATATAAAAACCCGAGTCATTCCGGTACGATAGAACCGGCTGTTGTGGGAATGCTTTGTTTCGGTTCGCCATGCTTGGTCGACGGTCGATATTGTCGTACCTCAATTACTTTTTGAATTCACCTCTTATGCCACTTCTTATGTTGTCTCTGAATCACCCACTTCAAAAATATCGGAAAGTCTGCTAAATACAGTGGCATGCTTCTTATCTGAAGTGAAATAAAATCCGGATGATGTAGCATCTTTGTTTGCTTATTTCTTTGTTAGAGTGGCGATATAAATGTTGCCAAATATGAATTCGGTATGCTTAGCTGCTAGCCTGACTATCGTGGGGATCGCTTGATGTGACCACGTCATACTTTCTAAGCTCTCCAGGTTTGAAGCTGCACTATTAACATCGCATCAACTTGTCGACAATGGGCTTTACTATTTCTTTATTCTGGGACCTCTTATTACAGATGCCCGTGTATCGCGGCATGCAGAAAGACACCTACTATGGCAAAACATGGCGTTAGTCTTCCATCTAAATCGACGCTTGTATGAACTCATTTTATGCCATGTTAACTTTGTGTTTTTAGAGCTTTTCGTTAGATAGTGAGATTTATGAACTGCATATGTAAAGAACAAGGTTAATATAGGCTTTGTCTTCTTCTTGGGATTTGGCGTAGCACGTTTAAATTCGAATCGAGTTGTACTAGATAAAGCAGGTTGGCTGGGCCTTTTTTTCTTTTTTCGGTCGGTATGAAAATGAGAAACTCGGTTTTCTATGTTTGAGCGAACCTCCAGGTCATCCCTATCCCGCACTACGCATTCATGACAGGATTTGCCTCGTGTAAGCGAGTTTTTAGCATAATTGATTGAAAGATTTCGTACAGGGTTGTTTGACCCGTCACGACACATAGATGTCGCCTTGGTTAAATTCTGTCATCATGCTTGTCAACGTGACTACTGACAATTCCACTTGTTCCTATCAATTGCAATAGTCATTGCAGCTGTCACCTCCTACTTTTAAGAGGACAAGCAAGCTGAGAATAGCACGATTAGACAAAACCCCAAGTCTGTTCGCGTATTCTCCAACATTAAAATATTCGGAAACTGGTCGTAATGGACACCGAATAGAAAGTTCCAAAGTTTTTCTAACAAATGTGCTTACTAGAATGCTTGTGTTTTATCTACCCAAAAACTTTGCAAAATCCACATTCCATTTTCGTTCTCCCATATTCGCAACTTTACGACTGTTAAGTACACGAACGCCATAACATATTTTGTGAAAATTTGCTGAAGAAACCAAGTATGCGAACAACACTAACAGCTGAGACAGATCAGCTGATTTGTGATTAGGGCTGGGTCGCGGCGCCAATTTTTTGCCATTGATACCATGAAGCCTGTGCCATAGACGGTATCAGTAGCTCGATTCTGTAACTTTTAACCACTCGCTGAGCGTTAAGCTTATCGCCAAATTTCGGCGTTTGTTCTTAACGAAAGTGCGATTCTGTAGCTCTCCTTTAACGCCGCTAAACAGCTAACTCTTGATGGTGATAAAATATGGCAATACTTCTTTTTCGCCGTATTTTGCACTAAATTCCATGCAAAAAACTCAAAACTAATTTTTTTACTTTTTCCAAACGCTAAAACACTTGCAAATATATTAATGCTATTGTTAACACCTCGAAAATAATTCGCGACAGCTAACACTTTTCGTGTGGTTAAAAGTTAGTGAATAGGGAAAAGCGTTAAAAATGGTGTTAAGCGAAGTTAACGCTAACACCTGGCGGTAAAATAGTTACAGAATCGACCTACAGGGCAGTGTGTTAGCGCAATTGCGTTATGTGCTTTTTTGGCGCAGTGATACCATATTGCTAGGGGCGCAGTTTATGAGACGTCACCGAAAACTAGTACAAAGCGTTTGGAGGTGGTATCTACAGACACGTATTCATGCCAGGATAAAGAATCCGAAAGCGGGGTCTAGCTTTTTTTACTCGTTAAAAATAGTGAGCAAAACTAGTTTGCTCCGGTAATAATATAGCTTGGAAGACACCATCGAGCACTGAACGTAAACGGTCCGATATGGTATTTACACCAACGTATCCATGCCTTGATCAAGAATCCGAAGGCGAAGTGTAACTTTTTTTACCCGTTTAAAAGTAATGGACAAAAGGCAAATTATTCACTCTTTTTTTGTTAATAACTTTTAAATTGTTTCAAATCTTAATTTCCCGCACTCGGATTGTGATTCCTGAAACCGAAACGCGTCTTTGGGTATACCTCTCAACATTTTTGATAGCGCCGTGGTAGCTGTAGCGCGGATGTTGGCGACACTGGCGCTGATACCATTATTTGTGATATCAGAAACACCTTGAATTCAATGGTGCCAGTGGCGCCACTTCAGTGCAGCGAGAATAGAGTCTGTAACTAGTATCTAGTCACTAATAGAGACATTTTGTGGTCAATTTCAATTTTGCTATTCAGTAAGCTGTCTCACATCTCTAGTCTCAAAAAAATAAACACTAATTTGTCAGCTGGTTCTAGGCGGTATTCGATGATTTCGGTATTCTGTAAGAGAAAATCACAAAAAATTCGCCAATGATATGTGGTGAAAACACACTTTCATACATCTCAAGTACAGAAATTGAGAGTGGATGTATAGATATCGCGATAGCCCAGGTAGTAAGCGTCTCGAGTACAAAGTGAGCGGCGAAGGTTCAAACCCCGGATCGCGGACAATTTATTTTTATTTAATTTTTGGTTAGTTAAATATTATTTTTTGAAATATATAAATGTTTCTACACCTAAAATTTATTATTACTTTAATTTTTAACCCAATATTTTACTGTGTGTGACCTCCCTAGAACCAGCCATGATCCAATAATACAGGTCGTGGCAATAGACCTGCTGATTTTTACTTTTGTCTCGAATTTTGACATTACACTCATTTCTCAGAACGATTTTGACTTAAACTCACAAATTACAAAAACCAAAGACATGGAAAATTTTTGTGTGTCTGTATGTTTGTCGAACTGCTACGACCTGTTGTAGTTGGATCATGGAACCAGCCGACAAATTAGTGACAATTTTTTTGAGACTAGAGATGTGAGGCAGCTAGCTTACTGAATACCAAATTGTATCAAAATTGAAATTGACCACAAAATGTCTCTATTAGTGGTAATTGTTTCCTTTAGGAGACAACTGCTAAAACACGTCCAAAAATATCGGGAGAGGTATCAAACAACGCGTTTTGACTTCGGTATCAACAATCCGGAAGCGGTTTTTCAATTTTTTGTTTTAGTGAAAAGTTATTCGCAAAAAACCCAAAAATGACCCAGGTCCGATCCCAAATAGGGGGCTTGATCCAAGGTATTTATGTGCAGAACACTTTTCTGCGTGGGCGGCCTTCGGCCGCGCTTCAAAAAATAACCCTTAGCGGGTCCAACACCGGCTACGCGGTCCACAGTATTTCTGCGCAGAACACACTTTTTGCAGTTTTCGGTCTACCCTAATCTGTGATTACAACAACCACATGAAAATGACAGTAAATTTTCAACTTTGATTGCAAATATCTCTTCACTGAAACAAAAACTCGAAAATTCGCTTCCGGATTATTGTTACCGAGGTCAAACCGCGTCTTTTGATACCTTTCCCGATAATTTCCGTGGTGTTTTAGAAGTTGTCTCCTAAAGGAAACAATTACCCAGAATTCACCCATTAGTGTTCCTGGCGCTACTTGCGTCATGGCGTTACGGAATCACAAATAAAGGTATCAGCGCCAGTGACGCCAACACCGGTATCAGCTCAATTCCGTCAAGCCGCGCGGCGTTACACACCTTTATTTGTGATTGGCAATTAATAATCATTTGTTGAAAAAAATGTATTTCTACTGAAATCAACAATTTACACAAAAAAATTTATATATTTTATGTTTTAATTTATTAAAATGTCCTGCTTTGGGTGCAGCAAAAAGTATGGGCTTTTCACGAAAGAGGTAAATATAGCGCGTAAAAAGAATTGTTGCTCTTGGTCTAATTAGCTTTGTTTTGTTTGGCCCTACATCCCAGCACGGCTGCCCTAATTGTGGCTATTCCTACTGTATTAAGTGCCTCAAACGACCAATGGCCGTTCCCAAGCATGCAGGGAAGGTATTAAACGTTTGTGTAATATGCTATGATAGACTTTCCAAGTTGCAAGCTACGGAAAAGTTTATTGATATCGATGCATTACCTGGAACGTTGGTAACAAGATCTAAAGGAAATAAAAACGTAGCCGCAGATAATTCACTGGTGGCAGCAGCAGCTGCCTTGCTTGAGTAATACATATCTAAATAAGTAAAAGTGTAAACCAAAGTAATGAATTTCAATCTAGAGATGACCCGCCACCAGATTTGGGTGAAGTTTTAGCGCCAATCTCCCGTACTAACACCAGCGCTACTGCTACGTCATTAACGCATTCCAATGCCGAAAAAGATGAAATCGAAGGCAATCTTGATAGTGTGATATCAAAACGACTAAAGGATCTAAAAACAATTGAAAATCCTGGTACAGATGAAGAGATACGCGCACGTATAGCAAACTTAAACGGCATGCCACAAAAAGATTACTCCAAAAAAGATATACTACTATCTTTAGATGAGCGTACGGATCAACAGAAAATGCAAGATCTGTTAGAGCAATTTATGGGCGAGACGCAAATTGATAAACAAGTAGCAAATGAACGCAATGACTCGCTCACGGATATTGAACGTCGTTTGAGAGCGTTGAGAGAACAGCCAATTGATGATGCAAGTAGTAACAATAATTTAGAGGCAGTACCAAGTCATAGAGAAAACTCACCGGACACAAATACGCCAAGTGATAATGAAGATGATGAAACTGTGCTGAAGGCGATTATGGAAAAGGTAAGGGAAGCGAAGGATTAATTATTTACTGTATTTGTTTTACTCTTTGTTAGTATTTGGCTGAATCACGCTTGCCTGCGCCGCCCTCAGACTTAGAAAGTGAACTGGCATCGGGTATACCTCCTCCTCCAGCCAATGTACGCCCCGATGAACTAGAAGAGCTACCTTTTTGTAATATTTGCAATGAAGATGCTGTCTGTCGTTGTAAAGGATGTGAAGATGAACTATTTTGTGCTCAATGTTGGCGTGAAGTACACGATGATGATGAAGAGTATCGTTCCCATGAAAAGGTTGCATATTCTGCGCCCCCAAAATTTAAAGAAAATCATTTCTAGCTTAATCCAGTGCAATATGTGAAGAAGAAACAACAAAGTGCGGTAATTATTCATACAACATACATATATTTAAATGTATTATTATATGTTACGGGTTTAACAAAAATAATATGGCATTAAAAACTAAGCAAGTATAGAAAATGTTTAAACAATTAAATATCATACTTTGATCCAGTAACTGCAATGGCTTAGGGTATAAGTACAGTAAAATCTTGATATAAGGAAAATGAATTGATTAGGCATGTTTCGTAATATGTGAGCTATTTTCTGGCAATACATCCACTTTTTCGATAACTGCTGCGATTTAATTAATTTTTTTAATATACTACGTTAATGTCTAGTGAAAGAGGTTCTAGATTTCCGCTTAACTGGTCTAATTTTATTTTGCTATAGGTCCAATTTGAATGATTTTTTTATCAACTAATCACTTTTTTATTCTTAAGCTTCTTACACATTTACTTTGAATCGATTGTTGGTGTATACCGATTTCACTCTGCTGTGACACATTTTATTGACTATTATTTGTAGTTACCGAATTAATTGAATTCTATCTTTTCTTTTTTGTTTCAATATCAAAAATATTTTTAAGAATTATTTATGTTTATTTCCTTTCATTGACTGTAGTCACTTTATCGCTGCTGTTGTTTTTTCGGTGTCTATCGAATATTGCCTTCTACGACCTACGACATCCGTTTGTAAGTGAGTTAGTTTAGGCAGGGTAAAGTACTGTTACTATAACAATAGTATCTATCTCACCACTTTTACAGATTTTGAATGATTTTTAATATTTCCTTCAGTTTATTAAATAAACAAATACAGAAAAAATTAAACTTTAATATGGTTCGCTACATCAAGGTTTCACTGCATTTGCAAAAAATATATCTTTGGGTCTACTTTTATATATATAGCAGCTTTGTAAAGATAATGTCGAATAATAAGTAGATATGTACCTTTAAAAATAACAAAGCATTAAATACATATATTGCAGTTTAACTGTAAAATGTTTTAACAGATAGCATGTTCACTTCTCAATGGGTAAAAAAATTATTTATCTCTTTTTGAATTATTTCGATAGGCTTTATAAATTTTGCCGACATTTAGTCTACTATGTATGCTATTGTGTACATCAATTGATATATACCGGCAAATTAAAATTGTCCTAAATTACTCCATTACGAGCCATTCATTTATCGGTGAATTTTTCTCGGCAGCACACTCTTTTTGGAAAAAATAACATTAAAAAATCTCATATTTTGGTTCTCTTGAGCCTTCAAATCTCCAAATATAATCATTATGTAATTAAGGATATGTATGTATGCTTCGACAAATATTGCACCAAACCTTGTTTTAGCTGGCAATTTAAGGACGTATTCTAGATATACATACACACATATGCTTTATTAAATACGTAATTTCTCTAGGAATTTAGGCACTAAATGTTGAGCTGAGTAACGATCGAATGTAAAGTATTCGAAAAATGTATCTCTTTGGCGTCGAAACAATTCTGGATTGCGACACCAGTTGTATAACATTTTAATAAGTTGATTGGATGTATTGTACAGATTCTCTTTGGGATATATTTCTGGATATACAAGTTTATTAGGCGCTATTGGCATACAGCCACAGTAGGTTGCTTCTAGCCTAAAATTGAGAATTGTAGATTAAATTGTTTATATTCAAGCACCACAAGTTTGTTCGTTACAAACAAAATTAACATGGTTTTAAAAAAAACCTGATCTATGAGATTTTAAACTTGCAATCATTTACTTATTAAAGTATGCCCCTTTTTTTAATATACAGTATAAAATTCTGACTTTAAGTTCGCTTCAAGCGAACAAATTTTTCCCAGCAAAATAACATGTCAATTGTTATAGATCAGTTTTTTTTACGATTAATGTAATTTAATATGTACTCTTTCCACTCACATTGCTACGCCATAGAATTCATGCCCTGCCGTTGAAATGACTACGTCGCCCGAAAGCAAAGTTTTTATATACTTATCACGCGGCAAGAAACCAAAATTGATCAATTTTGCACCCAATTTGTCTTGTAAGCCATCAAATGACTCTGGTGCTGCCTGGTAGTTCTCACCACATATTGTCACTTTGAAGTCGACTTGGCGCTTATTAAGCTCCAACAACACCTCTACCAATAGTTTTGGATTTTTGTCATGCTCCCAGCGGTGGGGCCAAATCAAATGCAAACAGTCTTTATCACTCATTAGGGAAGTTAGCGACGGTTCTGCACCGCCAATCATCAGTCGCTTATTGGGGAAGGCATGAAACTTTATGGGAAAATATACCACTTCGCATTTATTTTCTATCTTCTCGCGTATATGCTTTAATTTTATATCAGGTTGTATACTGAGAAAAGGCATAATGCTGTCCAAGAAGGAATTACGATTGAAATTCGAGTTAAAGATAATATTGTCGGCGGCAAGGCTGAGTGGTATGAAAGTAAAGTATGTTAAAGTGCATAAAACAATGGCAAAACAATAATTTCAAAATACTAACCATGTCAGTATTTGATTCAAACCATATTGACAATCGCGCTCCTTCACCTCACGCACTGGGTAAACTAATTGATTTTCATGAAAGTAAACAATCTTTTTACATCCCACTAAGTCGGGACGCACGCCCAACAGCTCCGCCAAATTCAATACAGAACTTGTGAAGAGTACTTTGTATTCGTGTTCCATGGGTATGATTTGCGAGAAATATAGCGCGCCAGTACGCGCACGCCAATGCCATTTTTTTGCTGGAAGACTAAATATTTCATAGTCGCAGACATTTAAACCTAGCAACAAGAATAAAAACACAAATAATTAGTAAATGAAGTGCTAAGTATTAAAGAAAGCAAAATGCAGCGGAAATGCAACCGGCACTGTGCTAAGTTCACGATGCACTTACATTCAATAACTGTATCTATCAGCTGCTTGTGGCTCCCACCGTAAAATGGTTCTATAATCAATATCGTTGGCTTTGACATGGCAAAGTTCTGAAAATATTATTGTTCAATTAATCTTCAAGTTAATTCATAAAATATGTTTTATTTTGAAAGAATTATAAAATTCGTATGTACCTCATCCGTTTGCAATGAAATGAAAACATTTGCCTATGGGTGTATGAGAATGCAGAGTTGTACTAATTGGTATTGAAGAGATGCAGGGTATACAAATTTCGAAGGTAAATTCATATAAAAATGTTCGACGGATACCGAAGAAAACGCCATATAAAAACGCACAGCGTGAACTTGGGTAATATAGGGTGGCGCAAAAGTAATCCTCCTATCAGAAAATGCTATAAATTTTGCGATTGGCCCCTAGAGTCAGTTCTGTTTAGACATTTGTGTAGTAAACACATGCGAAATACATGTTAATAAACAATGTTACGCTACACTGCTCCAGAACGCGGAATATTGCTGACTATTTATTTGACCAATAATTGGTCGGGGCCAAACGGTTACTGTGAATGGTGAGCGCTACAGAGCAATGATCAACGAGTTCTTTTTGCCGCAACTTGATGAATTGGGATTGGTAAACATGTGGTTCCAACAAGACGGTGCAACAGCACACACTGCACGTGCCACAACCGATATGCTGAACATTGGAAGCTTACTTTTGCGCCACCTTGTACTTTACATCCAACGTCAACTGTAAAAGCTGCACTAAAAATGTCGATATCGGTACCCAGAGACGCGTTTCTGTCCCAGGAACCCTAATCCGGTGGGGGACATTTTTAGTGCAGTTTTTACAGATGTAAAGTATTACCTGAACGTTTTGTCAAAAATGTCTCAAAATTATAGTTGGGAGTTACAAAAACGTTTGATTGTAAATATAAATTAAGCGATTATTCTTTGAAACTCTCCTTGATACCTGATGTTTTTCAATTACACTGCGTTACAAAAACGAGCTTTAGCCGTTTATACTTTTTCGGAAAGGGGAGAAAAAATAAAAATACACGTGTATCGGCGATTTTCGTGTACACGTCAGAATTTTTTTTTTTTTTGCAATGCTCCGTACGTGGTAGCCAAATTGTTGGTACAGTGTACTTTATTGTTGACCTTCCATCAGTAAAAAATTGGTCATTGTGAACGTTTTTGGGAAAAAATTTACAAAAGTTGAATTGTGAATGCATACAATTTTAAACTAACCTCTTTGGCGTACAAATTTCGATTGTGATATTTGTTTTTATGTATATTATTACATATTTAAACTCTATTACTCGCAGAATTTATTAGCAAAACAATTTATCACAAAATCAGATTTTTACTTTCCGCTGTCAATTTTTGTTTTGATAAGCACAATCAGTGGTTCATAAATGCTTTTGGCACAGGGTCTTAGTACCTTTCGCGACGAACCAGCAACACGGATTCTGAGCTTTTCAGTCGCCGACCACCCTAAATTTATATTTTTTCAGCGTTTGTTTTGGTACTTAATTTGTTGTTATAATTTACTCATTGACATTTCGTATACGGGAACATCTGTTTTTTAAGCCTCACTTTGGATTACCAATTTTTTTTCCAAATTTTGTTTCGTATGTTGAAGTGAAGTTTTAAAGTAAAGCAACCACTTGGGGAATAGAGCACAAAGTAAAGTTAAATAGAAGCAAATGCCATGAATAATAGCAGCGAGGATATTTATAGCCCAGCCACTGCTAGCACCACACCCCAACTTCTGCCACACATACCGATTGTGACCTCAGTGAGTTGCTGTCTCGTACTATCCGTAGTATATGTTGCCAGTTTATATGTTTGGAACACTAAACACAACCGTGATCACCCGGCAACGGTTAAGCGGCGTTTTTTTAGCGTATTTGTTGTAATGCTAATAGCGCCACTATTTGTATATAAGTTTTCATCACCGGATTTATTGGAATGCACCACATTTACCGAACTGTTGGGCTTACGTTGGCAGGGACTTTTCCCTGCCATATTAATACCATATTTGTTAACCATGTTATTGTTCTTGGGGCCTTTATGTGTGCAAATGCAAAATGAAGCACTGAAAACTTACATAGGTAAGTGATGTCATGGTTTAAAGTTAAACATTTACTCATATATCAATATCATTGTTTTGTTATAGATCCGGAATTTTGGTTGAATTCTTTTAGAAATATACTTTGGATACGTAATCATGTTATGGCGCCACTCAGCGAAGAATTTGTATTCCGTGCCTGCATGATGCCACTGATACTGCAAAGTTTTTCACCACTAACATCAGTTTTTATAACGCCGCTATTCTTTGGCACTGCGCACATACATCACATTGGCGAACGGCTTAGCTTGGGCATGGAACTGAAAACAGCTATAGTCATTTCTTGTAGGTTCTATGCGGGGCAGTGAAATAACGCCCGCGGGCAATATTTCCTTTTAGAAAGTAAATAATGCCCCCCGACAAAAGGAAATAAGGCCCCGGGTTTTATTTCCTTTCGGAAAGCAAATAACTACCGCGGGCAGTATTTCTTTTTAAAAAGGAAATAACGCCATGGGCGATTCTGTGCAGAAAAACTGGGGATCGCGAAGCCGGTGTTGGATCGGCTAAGGGTTATTTTTTATAAGCGCGGCCCAAGGCCGCCTAAAGAGAAGGTGATTTCGTAAAAAAAACTGTGGATATTGCAGTCAGTGATAGATCGCCCGAAAGTTATTTTTTTGAAAACCGGTCAAAGGTCTCCCAAGCAGAGGGATCGACCCAGGCCACATATGTATATCCATATTCGTCTGTATTACAATGTTTTGAATTGTCTGTTCTTTGATTTGTCGACATTTTGATTTGCCGAGATAAAATGAGAAATCCCGCGTGTTGCAAAAAAGAAATAACGTCGGCGGTATTTCCTTTTTAAGAAGGAAATAAGGCCCGCGGGCGTTATTGTCTATAAAACAAAAAAAGGAAATAACGCCCGTCGTTCACTGCACCGTTCTATGCATTTATTATGATTTATATTGATTGTTAAATTATGTTCTCTCTTCTTTCTTTTTAGCCTTCCAGCTAACTTACACTACAATTTTTGGCTTTTACTCTGCCTATTTATTTGCGCGTACTGGCCACTTTGTAGCACCATTCCTGGTACATGCCTTTTGTAATCATATGGGCCTACCTGATGTTCAAGATTTATGGCAGCAGCATTTAGTGCGTCGTATCATCTTTATAATTTGCTATTTCGCCGGGTTTATTGGTTGGATCATACTACTGCCAATTGCTACACAACCTTCATTGTACTCGAATAAGTTGTATTGGAATAATTAAAGTACTCCAGGATTTGATTACGGAAGGAGACGGAACTCCAACAAGAAATGGAATTAGGTAAAATAAAAGACTAAGAATATCAGGAAATTTCATGCTGCCATAATAGCAGAAGTTAAAATTTCTTAAGTACGATGCACAAATTTCAAGTGGCAAATTAATATTAAGACTAATGTTTGATGTGTATGTACTACATATGGGCAATACATTGTTTTGCTAAATGGGAGTTCGACCTGTCTAAGCTGCTGGGAAAAAATAATTATGTTATATGAGAAGAGATTGTTAAGCGAATTATCGTTAAAACGACAACAACCATGCTATAGCGTTGCCGTAGTGACTGTTTTGGGAGGATGAATCCGGTACCATCACCGTCTGGTTATAGCCCGACTATAGTTAGAGATTCTAACAAAAGTCGGGTCTAAATAGAGAAATGAAGCAAATTTGATGCCGCAAGAGGTATTGTATACAACAACGACATAAATAGTGAGAGGTGAAAGGCTTCACATCCGTAGATCGCCCATCGAGTTGTTTTTAACGGTTTGCTATAGATCGCCAAATTTTGAGATAATTTGTTTCAGAAAAAAACAAGCTGAGACAAACCGATATGAAGCGATTTCTGAGTTAGTGCCTTGTACGTTTTTTTCAGATTCGGCTTTTCAAGCTAGCGGCCGATATAGGGCAAAGTTTCACTTAGTTGATAATATATTTTATTGTTTGCATATTTCAGCTGTATAGCCATATATGTACGCGTTTTATGAATAAATACTTAACGTTATACTCATTTTTTACATGAAAGCGCACATTAATTTATGGTACCAACTAACAATTATTACAAAAATATTTTTTTGTGCTTTACGTTACAAAAACCAGTTGCCGATTTTATTAGCGTAATAAATTAAAATTTACACTGATGAAAGTTAGTATGAGTCACGCGCTTAAATGTATGTATGTTAACCCTTCAGCGCAGCCTCCAGCTCATTATTTGATTTCATCTCTACTATAATATCAAGTCCACCAATCAGTTCACCTTTTACATAGACTTGCGGATATGTTGGCCAATCCGAATATGTTTTTAAACCTTGACGGACTTCTTCGTCATTCAATATATCGAATGTTTCATAGGGAACACTAGGATAAACATAAATTCAGCGTTATAAAAGTTAGATTGTAGATACATACATACCCTGTTTCGTTCAGAATCTCAATCAATTTGCGCGAGAAACCACAACGTGGCGCATTACGATCTCCCTTCATGAATATCATCAACTCAGCCTTGTGAGTGAGCGCCTTCAAACGATCTTCCAGTGATTCGCCGCCAACGGAGCCGCCAAGCTTTTTACATTTGGCCGTGATTTCGGCTACATTAACACCATCAACGCGTTCTATTGCTGTGCCCTTAGTGAAGAAAATAATTGTGGGTACAGCTTCAATCTGAAACAAATATAATTGATGTTATGGGGCAAAAAGTAAGAAATCAAAACTATGAATAGTATACCTGGTGCTTCATGGAAATCTCTGGGAAGTTTTCAGCGACTATACTGACAAATTGTAATTTATTACTCAAAATCTTAGCCAGTTCTTCAAGCGCTTCCTGTACATGTTTACACTGCTCCGCCCAGTCAGCTGTGAAGAGAACAACCACCGTCTTTTCCGCACTAACAAAACATTTGCATTTTTACCGAGCGTTTTTACTGCTATCGCAATTCATTTGATAAACAAGAAACTTACTTAATGAGAGTATTATATTCCTCAGAACTTTGTACTGCAACAACTGCACTACTGTTGGTCATGTTTACAGTTTTTGGACAACAGCTAATACTTCCTTAAACCACGAAGTTTTCTGCAAAAGACGTATAATTCTACGCGAGGCTTTTTGGGTTATATATAGGTGTGGGAACCTTAGACTAGAATATCGATAGTTTTTTGACAAACAATATTGTGGCGATTATTCTCAAGCATGTCCCATCCCTAACTCAATAACACTCCCACTACTAGTTAAACACACCAGAGATAACGTTAGCCACGCTTATGCATGCATGCATGTACCAAGCAAGAGGAAGAGAGATCACGCTAGTGTGCGAATACGATGCAAAGACGAGATGCCAATAAATAACACCGAACCTTCGAGAACACAAAGAGCGAATAACCAAGAAAGTTCTCGGTGCGTAGGCGAGTACCCTGTCGGACTATATAAGGCAGGTTGATCAGTTTATTTTCAAGCGTTGAACAGTGAACTACTGCGCAGTTACGAAACTTTTAAATTTTTATTGCGTTTATTACTAGTAAATAAAAGTAGCTATTAGTTACAATATCTGTGCGTGTGTTTATTTGACTTTATAGTGATTGAACCCAGGATTGATAATCAAGGAATCATCGAATTCGTCACAATTGGTGTCAGAAGTGGTATTGTTAAAATAAATACCAATGATTTGGAGGATAACAAGGACATGGCGAAGCTGAATGAATTAAAGATTCAGCAACTTAAAAATGAGTTGGAACAACGCGGACTAAACACTACAGGCAATAAATCAGAGTTACAGTCGCGATTGCGAGAGGTCATGGAAGCAGAAGGAATGAACGTTGATGATCATGTTTTTAATCTTGTGGAGGAGGCATTGACAAAAATGGAAGAAAAAAAGGAGTCTTCGAATCCAGTAGCAAGCGTGGACACAAACATGATATTGGCTGTATTAACTCAGATGTCGACTAAAATGGAAGAACAAGAGACGCGTATTACATCTCGACTGGAAGAGCAGGAGTCACGAATATCATCAAAAATTGAAGCCCAAGAGACTAGTTTTTTGGAAATGTCGACGGAAATTTCTACCCAGGTTTCATCACAAATCTCTGCTCAACTAAAAGAACAAAGGACTTATATATCATCGCGGCTGGAAGCAGAAGATGCAAAAATAACAGAAGTGCAAGAGGTATTCAGAGAACGGCAGGACAAAATTGAGGCCGAAGTGGATGCTTTGAAGGCCCGTCTCCAGGAATTGCAACTAAATCGCCCATCTGCTTTAGCGAATACTCCCAAGGTAAAATCACCTTCCTTTGATGGTTCTGTTCCATTCCAGGTATTTAAGCTGCAATTTGAGAAGACGGCTGCGGTGAGTAATTGGTGCACTGAAGATAAAGTTGCAGCATTATTCGTGGCATTGAAGGGACCTGCAACAGAAATCTTACAGACTATTCCCGAGTCCGAAAGGAACAGTTATGATGCATTGATGGGTGCGGTTGAGAGACGCTATGGTAGCGAACATCGAAAGCAGATATACCAAATAGAGCCACAGAATCGATCCCAGAAACCTAATGAGACTTTGCAGGAATTTGCATCGGACATCGAGAGGTTGGCCCATCTAACAAATGCAGACGCACCTGCAGAGTATACGGAGAGGGTAAAAATCCAGTGTTTAATAAATGGAATACGCGACGTAGAGACAAAGCGAGCCACATATGAAAACCCCAAAAGGACATTCGCTGAAACGGTATCGCATGCTCTGACGCAGGAAACAGCCTCGCTTTTGAGTAAACCTGCATACAAGGCTCATCGCGTAGAAGTGGAAACTCCGGCTTGGGTAGACAAAATTTTGGAAGCGTTGAACGGAGTACAGAAAAAAATTGATAGTGCCATTAAATGCTTTAAGTGCGGAAAACCAGGTCACATAGCACGTTATTGCGGCACTGGCTCCAGTAGCCCCAGCAATTCAGGTGGACGAAAACGCAAAGCTGAAGGAGATGAGCAAACCTCTCAACCAAATCAGTCGTTAAACTAAATCGAGCCAGCCGAAAGGGGCGCGGACTGGCTCACGCAACTGAATGCCCCATAATCTCTGTCTCACAGATCAGAAGGAAAGCTAGTAATGTTACTGTTGTTGCATATGTGGATGGAAAAGAGCACTTACTAACTGGGGATACAGGCGCATCGCATTCCATAATTCGATCTGATTTAGTCAACAAGGAGGTGAGACCATTGCATGGAGCAAAGTTACGTACGGCCACTGGTGAGGACACCCATGTCCTAGGAGAAGTAACATGTGAAATCGCAATTGGGAACGTGACCGTTCTACACAGTTTTATAGTAGCAGATATTGTTGACGAAATCATAGTTGGTGTGGACTTCTTAAGCGAGCAAGGCATCAAGATCGACATGCAAAACAGGATTATGAATTACCAAAACATGGATGTGCCATTAAATTTTGGTTACGAAAACAAATACGTTAGTAAGCGAGTGCTTGTGGAGGAGAGCCAACAAATTCCACCGAAGTCGGAAGCAATCGTATGGGCAAAGATTGATGGTGATTATGGGACAAACAAGTTGTGGGTTGTCGAGGCAGTAAACAAATCAAGGACGAACATATTAGTAGGAAAAACCCTGGCCATGACAAAACAAGATGGACGTGTACGGTAAGAGTACTTAATGAGTTCAAATCGCCGATTAAACTTTCCAAAGGAGCAAGATTGGGAATTGTGAACAGCTTCAGGAAAATGATTCTACCATGAAGATTAATCTTTCAGATGATATCACGTCGTGGACGGCAGGCCTCGAAAAAGATCATCAGAAAAAGGCAAAGGAACTTCTATCAAAGTACTCGAGCATATTTGACAAGGATGGTTCCAAACCATGTCGGACCAAAGTTGTGAAGCATCAAATTGATACTGGGGATGCAAGACCAATCCGCCAAGCTCTTCGTAGTATTCCATTGGCCAAACGCCAAGTAGTAAGAGAAATTATACAGGAAATGAGTGACAGCGGCGTGATCGAACCATCAGCTAGTCCGTGGAGCTCACCGGTAGTACTAGTGAAAAAGAGGGATGGAAAAATGAGGTTCTGTGTGGATTACCGGAAATTGAACGACGTAACGAAGAAGGACAGTTACCCATTGCCAAGAATTGACGATACTCTGGACTCGTTATCTGGCACGAAATGGTTTTCCACACTGGACTTAAAAAGCGGCTACTGGCAAGTGGAGGTAAAGGATAAAGATAAAGAGAAGACGGCCTTCAGCGTTGGAGAAGGGCTTTGGCAATTTACGGTAATGCCCTTCGGGCTATGCAATGCTCCAGCTACTTTTGAGAGACTCATGGACCAGATACTAAAAGGATTGCACTGGCAAACAGGTTTGGTGTACCTCGACGACATCATCGTGCTGGGAAAAAGCTTTGAGGAACACCTAAAGAGCTTGGAGGAAGTTTTCCAAAGAATAGCTGGTGCTGGTCTGAAACTAAGTCCCATGAAGTGTCCTTATTTAAAAAGGAAGTAAGTTATTTGGGTCACAAGGTAACTACGGAGAGAATCTGCACTGCTAAGGAAAAGATCGAAGCCGTAAAGGATTGGCCAAGACCAAGAAATTTGCATGAGTTACGGAGCTTCCTTGGGCTGTGCACGTATTATCGCCGATTTGTACCAAATTTCGCCAGCATAGCTAGTAGTCTCCATGACCTTACCAGTAAGAATATGAGATTTGAATGGAAGAAGAACCAGGAGGTGGCTTTTCAAACATTGAAGGAACAACTATGTACTGCCCCGATGTTAGCATATCCAATTCCAGGTTCAAAGTTTATTTTGGATACAGATGCGAGTGGTTATGCTATAGGAGGTGTTTTGTCCCAGATTGTTGATGGACAGGAGAAGGTAGTTGCATACTATAGCCGAACGATTGGGAAGCCTGAAAGGAACTATTGTGTAACCCGGAGAGAACTGCTGGCATTGGTAGAGTGCGTTAAGCATTTCCATAAGTATCTCTATGGGCAGCGATTCCACGTCAGGACAGACCATGCAGCGTTGAAATGGCTCTTACAGTTCCGTAATCCGGAAGGTCAATTGGCACGGTGGATAGAGCGACTGCAAAGTTATGACTTCCATAGATTAATCTTTCAGATGATATCACGTCGTGGACGGCAGGCCTCGAAAAAGATCATCAGAAAAAGGCAAAGGAACTTCTATCAAAGTACTCGAGCATATCTGACAAGGATGGTTCCAAACCAGGTCGGACCAAAGTTGTGAAGCATCAAATTGATACTGGGGATGCAAGACCAATCCGCCAAGCTCTTCGTAGTATTCCATTGGCCAAACGCCAAGTAGTAAGAGAAATTATACAGGAAATGAGTGACAGCGGCATGATCGAACCATCAGCTAGTCCGTGGAGCTCACCGGTAGTACTAGTGAAAAAGAGGGATGGAAAAATGAGGTTCTGTGTGGATTACCGGAAATTGAACGACGTAACGAAGAAGGACAGTTATCCATTGCCAAGAATTGACGATACTCTGGACTCGTTATCTGCCACGAAATGGTTTTCCACACTGGACTTAAAAAGCGGCTACTGGCAAGTGGAGGTAAAGGATAAAGATAAAGAGAAGACGGCCTTCAGCGTTGGAGAAGGGCTTTGGCAATTTACGGTAATGCCCTTCGGGCTATGCAATGCTCCAGCTACTTTTGAGAGACTCATGGACCAGATACTAAAAGGATTGCACTGGCAAACATGTTTGGTGTACCTCGACGACATCATCGTGCTGGGAAAAAGCTTTGAGGAACACCTAAAGAGCTTGGAGGAAGTTTTCCAAAGAATAGCTGGTGCTGGTCTGAAACTAAGTCCCATGAAGTGTCCTTATTTAAAAAGGAAGTAAGTTATTTGGGTCACAAGGTAACTACGGAGGGAATCTGCACTGCTAAGGAAAAGATCGAAGCCGTAAAGGATTGGCCAAGACCAAGAAATTTGCATGAGTTACGGAGCTTCTTTGGGCTGTGCACGTATTATCGCCGATTTGTACCAAATTTCGCCAGCATAGCTAGTAGTCTCCATGACCTTACCAGTAAGAATATGAGATTTGAATGGAAGAAGGACCAGGAGGTGGCTTTTCAAACATTGAAGGAACAACTATGCACTGCCCCGATGTTAGCATATCCAATTCCAGGTTCAAAGTTTATTTTGGATACAGATGCGAGTGGTTATGCTATAGGAGGTGTTTTGTCCCAGATTGTTGATGGACAGGAGAACGTAGTTGCATACTATAGCCGAACGATTGGGAAGCCTGAAAGGAACTATTGTGTAACCCGGAGAGAACTGCTGGCATTGGTAGAGTGCGTTAAGCATTTCCATAAGTATCTCTATGGGCAGCGATTCCACGTCAGGACAGACCATGCAGCGTTGAAATGGCTCTTACAGTTCCGTAATCCGGAAGGTCAATTGGCACGGTGGATAGAGCGACTGCAACGTTATGACTTCCATAGAGCATCGCAAAGGTAGCACCCACGGAAATGCTGATGCAATGTCACGAAGACCATGTAACTTGGAATGAAAGCATTGTTCGAAGGCTGCAGCCAAGGAAGACATTATAGATGTGCGGCTCATGACTATAACATCTACCGACGAATGGGACATGATCAACTAAGGAGGTTCCAGCACGAAGATCCAGATTTTAAACGTGTAATGCAAAGAATCGAACGAAACGGGCGACCATCAAGAGAGGAGATGTCAGCAGAGAGTCCTACTGCCAAGTCATATTGGGCACAGTGGAATAGTTTGCAAGTAGAATCCGGTTGTTTGCATCGAATATGGGAGAGTGAGGATGGTCAATGTGTTCGAAAGCTGATAGTCGTCCCAAGGAAGAAAATCCGTACTCAACGAATTACATAAAGGTCCAAGCGGAGGTCATCTTGGAGTCACCAAGACCTTGGAGAAAGTCAAGCAAAGATTCTGTTGGGTTGGTTGCCGTCAATCGGTCGCGAAGTGGATTGCCAACTGTGAAGTATGCATCAAAGCGAAAGGACCGAAATCAAGGAGCAATGGCCAAATGAAACAGTATAACTCAGGTGCACCATTTGAGAAGATAGCCATGGATGTAGCTGGTCCGTTTCCTACTAGCAAACTCGGAAACAAATATGTACTGGTAGTTATGAATTATTTCAGCAAATGGCCAGAAGTGTACCCTTTTCCAAATCAAGAGGCAGAGGTAGCTCGGTTTGGTGCACCGACGGAGATACATTCAGCTGGGTTCCAGGAAATGTGCAAGACATTGGGCATTCGGAAAACTCGAACAACTGCACTACATCCTCAGTCAGATGGCATGGTGGAACGATTCAATAGAACCTTGAAAGAGCACCTGAGGAAAGTAGTGGATAAGTTCCAGAAGGATTGGGATACTCACATCTCCTTATTCCTAATGGCATATCGCTCTGCAGTACATGAAACAACTGGTCAGACTCCTGCAAAGGTAATTTTCGGGAATGATCTTCGATTGCCAGCTGACTTGAAGTTTGGGATAACCGCTGGTGCAGGAGTAAATGCTCGGAAATCTACTAGCGTATTGGAAGAAGAAATGAGAGAAATTCACGACCTTGTGAGACAACGGACTAAGATCATGAGCGATAAGATGAAGGCCCGGTACGACAAAGCAATAAATTCGGAAGGTTTTATAGAAGGAGATTTAGTGCTGCTATACAACCCACAGCGTAGGAAAGGTTTGTCCCCAAAACTACAATGTAACTGGGAAGGCCCATTCAAAGTCATAAAACGGATCAACGATGTGGTATATCGCATACAAACTATGGGAAGACCAAGGAAAAAGATGAAGGTGGTCCATTTAGAAAGGCTAGCTGCGTTTGGTTCCGGAAATGTGTCTGATCGGGACGATCAGACTTAAGTGGAGGGCAGTGTGGCGATTATTCTCAAACATGTACCATCCCTAATTCAATAACACTCCCACCACTAGTTAAACACAAGTGAGATAACGATGGCTACTCTTATACATGCAAACGTGTACCTAGGAAGAGAAAGAGAGATGACGGGAATGTTTGCGAATACAAGGCAAAGACGAGATGTCAATAAATAACACCGACCCTTCGAGAACACGAAGAGCGAAGAATCAAGAAAGTTCTCGGTACGCAGGCAAGCACCCTGTCGGCCTATATAAGGCAGTGACCAAGCAAGGCAAGCCTTGAACAGTGAACTACTGTGAAGTTACCAACCTCTTAAATTTGTATTACGTTTATTACTAGTAAATAAAACTAGCTATTAGTTACAATATCTGTGCGTGTGTTTATTTGACTGTATAGTGATCGAACCCAGAATTGATAATCAAGGAATCATCGAATTCGTCACAATATCGATATTTTATTACTACTGTGACGAATTCGATGATTCCTTGATTATCAATCCTGGGTTCGATCACTATAAAGTCGAATAAACACACGCACAGATAATGTAAGTAATAGCTAGTTTTATTTACTAGTAATAAACGCAAAACAATTTTAAGAGTTTGATAACTTTACAGTAGTTCACTATTGAACGCTTGAAAATAAACTGATCAACCTGCCTTGCTTGGTCACCGCCTTATATAGTCCAACAGGGTACTTGCCTACGCACCGAGAACTTTCTTGGTTATTCGCTTTTCGTGTTCTGGAAGGGTCAGTGTTATTTATTGGAATCTCCTCTTTGCATCGTATTCGCAAACACTCGCGCCATCTCTCTTCCTCTTCCTAGTTACACGCTTGCATGCATAAGCGTAGCCATCGTTATCTCACCTGTGTTTAACAAGTGCTGGGAGTGTTATTGAGTTAGGGATGGTACATGCTTGAGAATAATCGCCACACTGCCCTCCACCTAAGTCTGATCGTCCCGATCAGACACATTGCCGGAACCAAACGCAGCTAGCCTTTCTAAATGGACCACTTTCATCTTATTCCTTGGCCTTCCCATAGTTTGTATGCGATATACCACATCGTTGATCCGCTTTATGACTTTGTATGGGCCTTCCCAGTTACATTGTAGTTTTGGGGACAAACCTTTTCTACGCTGTGGGTTGTATAGCAGCACTAAATCTCCTTCTATAAACCCTTCCGAATTTATTGCTTTGTCGTACCTGGCCTTCATTTTATCGCTCATGATCTTAGTCCGTTTTCTCAAAAGCTCGTGAATTTCTCTCATTTCTTCTTCCAATACGCTAGTAGATTTCCGAGCATTCACTCCTGCATCAGCGTTTATCCCAAACTTTAAGTCAGCTGGCAATCGAAGATCATGACCAGTTGTTTCATGTACTGCAGAGCGATATGCCATTAGGAATAAGGAGATGTGAGTATCCCAATCCTTCTGGAATTTATCCACTACTTTCCTCAGGTGCTCTTCCAATGTTCTATTAAATCGTTCCACCATGCCATATGACGGAGGATGTAGTGCAGTTGTTCGAGTTTTCCGAATGCCCAATGTCTTGCACATTTCCTGGACCACAGCTGATTCGAAATTTCTGCCTTGGTCAGAATGTATCTCTATCGGTGCACCAAACCGAGCTACCCAATTGTTAGTAAACACTTCTGCTATGGTTTCTGCCTCTTGATTTGGAATAGGGTACACTTCTGGCCATTTGCTGAAATAATCCATAACTACCAGTACATATTTGTTTCCGAGTTTGCTAGTAGGAAATGGACCAGCTACATCCATGGCTATCCTCTCAAATGACGCACCTGAGTTGTACTGTTTCATTTGGCCATGGCTCCTTGATTTCGGTCCTTTAGCTTTCATGCATACTTCACAGTTGGCAATCCACTCCGCGACCGATTGACGGCAACCAACCCAATAGAATCTTTGCTTGACTTTCTCCAAGGTCTTGGTGACTCCAAGATGACCTCCGCTTGGACCGTTATGTAATTCATTGAGTACATCAGGGATTTTCTTCCTTGGGACGACTATCAGCTTTCGAACACATTGACCATCCTCACTCTCCCATATTCGATGCAAACAACCGGATTCTAATTGCAAACTATTCCACTGTGCCCAATATGACTTGGCAACAGGACTTTCTGCTGACATCTCCTCTCTTGATGGTCGTTCGTTTCGTTCGATTCCTTGCATTACACGTGTAAGATCTGGATCTTCGTGCTGAAACCTTCTTAATTGATCAATGTTCCATTCGGCCGTAGATGTTATAGTCATGAGCCGCACATCTACAAGGTGGCGCAAAAGTAAGCTTCCGATGTTCAGCATATCGGTTGTGGCACGTGCAGTGTGTGCTGTTGCACCGTCTTGTTGGAACCACATGTTTTCCAATCCCAATTCATCAAGTTGCGGCAAAAAGAACTCGTTGATCATTGCTCTGTAGCGATCACCAGTTACAGTAACCGTTTGGGCCCGACCGATTATTGGCCAAATAAATAGTCAGCAATATTCCGCGTTCTGGAGCAGTGTAGCGTAACATTGTTTATTAACGTGTATTTGGCAAGTGTTTACTACACAAATGTCAAAACAGAACTGACTTTAGGGGCCAATCGCAAAATTTATAGCATTTTCTGATAGGAGGATTACTTTTGCGCCACCTTGTATA
The DNA here is from genome assembly GCA_949987695.1 of Merzomyia westermanni. Lineage (NCBI taxonomy): Eukaryota > Metazoa > Arthropoda > Insecta > Diptera > Tephritidae > Merzomyia > Merzomyia westermanni. Next base: position 77,245,847 of record OX465290.1, read on the forward strand.
ATGTCTTCCTTGGCCTCAGCTTTTGAACAATGCTTTCATTCCTAGTTACATGGTCTTCGTGACATTGCATCAGCATTTCCGTGGGTGCTACCTTTGCGATGCTCTATGGAAAAGTCATAACTTTGCAGTCGCTCTATCCACCGTGCCAATTGACCTTCCGGATTACGGAACTGTAAGAGCCATTTCAACGCTGCGTGGTCTGTCCTGACGTGGAATCGCTGCCCATAGAGATACTTGTGGAAATGCTTAACGCACTCTACCAATGCCAACAGTTCTCTCCGGGTTACACAATAGTTCCTTTCAGGCTTCCCAATTGTTCGGCTATAGTATGCAACTACCTTCTCCTGTCCATCAGCAATCTGAGACAAAACACCTCCTATAGCATAACCACTCGCATCTGTATCCAGAATAAACTTTGAACCTGGAATTGGATATGCTAACATCGGGGCAGTGCATAGTCGTTCCTTCAATGTTTGAAAAGCCAGCCCCTGTTCCTTCTTCCATTCAAAACTCATATTCTTCCTCGTAAGGTCATGGAGACTACTAGCTACGCTGGCAAAATTCGGTACAAATCGGCGATAATACGTGCACAGCCCAAGGAAGCTCCGTAACTCATGCAAATTTTTCGGTCTTGGCCAATCCTTTACGGCTTCGATCTTTTCCTTAGCAGTGCAGATTCCCTCCGTAGTTACCTTGTGACCCAAATAACTTACTTCCTTTTTAAACAAGGAACACTTCTTGGGACTTAGTTTCAGACTTGCACCAGCTATTCTTTGGAAAACTTCCTCCAAGTTCTTTAGGTGAGCCTCAAAGCTTTTTCCCAGCACGATGATGTCGTCGAGGTACACCAAACATGTTTGCCAGTGCAATCCTTTTAGTATCTGGTCCATAAGTCTCTCAAAAGTAGCTGGAGCATTGCATAGCCCGAAGGGCATTACCGTAAATTGCCAAATAAAGTAAATTTTCTTTATCTTCATCCTTCACCTCCACTTGCCAGTAGCCGCTTTTCAAGTCCAGTGTGGAAAACCATTTCGTGCCAGATAACGAGTCCAGAGTATCGTCGATTCTTGGCAATGGATAACTATCCTTCTTCGTTACGTCGTTCAATTTTCGGTAATCCACACAGAACCTCATTTTTCCATCCTTCTTTTTCACTAGTACTACCGGTGAGCTCCATGGACTAGCTGATGGTTCGATCACGCCGCTGTCACTCATTTCCTGTATAATTTCTCTTACCACTTGTCGTTTGGCCAATGGAATACTACGAGGAGCTTGGCGGATTGGTCTTGCATCACCAGTATCAATTTGATGCTTCACAACTTTGGTCCGACCTGGTTTGGAGCCATCCTTGTCAAATATGCTCGAGTACTTTGACAGAAGTTCCTTTGCCTTTTTCTGATGATCTTTTTCGAGGCCTGCCGTCCACGACATGATATTATCTGAAAGATTAATCTTCATGGTAGAATCATTTTCCTGAAGCTGTTCACAATTCCCAATCTTGCTCCTTTGGAAAGTTTAATCGGCGATTTGAACTCATTAAGTACTCTTACCGGTACACGTCCATCTTGTTTTGTCATGGCCAGAGTTTTTCCTACTAATATGTTCGTCCTTGATTTGTTTGCTGCCTCGACAACCCACAACTTGTTTGTCCCATAATCTCCATCAATCTTTGCCCATATAATTGCTTCCGACTTCGGTGGAGTTTTTGGCTCTCCTCCACAAGCACTCGCTTACTAACGTATTTGTTTTCGTAACCAAAATTTAATGGCACATCCATGTTTTGGTAATTCATAATCCTGTTTTGCATGTCGATCTTGATGCCTTGCTCGCTTAAGAAGTCCACACCAACTATGATTTCGTCAACAATATCTGCTACTATAAAATTGTGTAGAACGGCCACGTTCCCAATTGCAATTTCACATGTTACTTCTCCTAGGACATGGGTGTCCTCACCAGTGGCCGTACGTAACTTTGCTCCATGCAATGGTCTCACCTCCTTGTTGACTAAATCAGATCGAACTATGGATTGTGATGCGCCTGTATCCACAGTTAGTAAGTGCTCTTTTCCATCCACATATGCAACAACAGTAACATTACTAGCTTTCCTTCCGATCTGTGAGACAGAGATTATGGGGCATTCAGTTGCGGGAGCCAGTCCACGCCCCTTTCGGCTGGCTCGATTTAGTTTAACGACTGATTTTCCTGGGAAATTGGCTCACCTCCTTCAGCTTTGCGTTTTCGTCCACCTGAATTGCTGGGGTTACTGGAGCCAGTGCCGCAATAACGTGCTATGTGACCTGATTTTCCGCACTTAAAGCATTTAATGGCACCATCGCTTTTTTTCTGTACTCCGTTCAACGCTTCCAACATTTTGTCAACCCAAGCCGGAGTTTCCACTTCTACACGATGAGCCTTGTATGCAGGTTTACTCAAAAGTGAGGCTGTTTCCTGCGTCAGAGCATGCGATACCGTTTCAGCGAATGTCCTTTTGGGGTTTGCATATGTGGCCCGCTTCGTCTCTACATCGCGTATTCCATTAATAAAACTTTGGATTTTTACCCTCTCAGTGTACTCCACGGGTGCGTCCGCATTTGCTAGATGGGCCAACCTCTCGATGTCCGATGCAAATTCCTGCAAAGTCTCATTCGGTTTTTGGGATCGATTCTGTAGCTCTATTTGGTATATCTGCTTTCGATGTTCGTTACCATAGCGTCTCTCAACCGCACCCATCAATGCCTCATAATTATTTCGTTCGCTGTCAGGAATAGTCTGCAAGATTTCAGCTGCAGGACCTTTCAATGCCACGAATAATGCAGCAACTTTGTCTTCCGTGCCCCAATTATTCACAGCTGCCGTCTTCTCAAACTGTAGCTTGAATACCTGGAAAGGAACGGAACCGTCAAAAGATGGTGTTTTTACCTTGGGAATAGTAGTTGATGCCGTTGGACGATTTAGTTGCAATTCCTGGATGCGTACTCTCAAAGCAACCACCTCAGCTTCAATTTTGTCCTGAAGTTGTGCAATTTTTGCATCTTGCACTTCTAGTTTTGACGTAACCCTCTCTTCCTGTGCTTCCAACTGCGAAGACATTTGTGCCACCTGCATGGATATACGTTCCTCATGTGCTTCCAATTGAGATCTCATGTATGCCTTCGTTTCATCTAGTTGAGCTGAAATCTGGGATGTCATATGTGTCTTCTGTTCCTCGAGCTGAGATGCCATTCGAGATGTAATACGCGTCTCTTGTTCTTCCATTTTAGTCGACATCTGAGTTAATACAGCCAATATCATGTTTGTGTCCACAGTTGCTCCTGGATTCGGAGACTCCTTTTTCTCTTCCATTTTCGTCGATGCCTCCTCCACAAGATGGAAAACATGGTCATCAACGTTGATTCCTTCCGCTTCCATAGCCTCCCGTAATCTTGACTGTAGCTCGGACTTATTACCTGTAGTGTTTAGTCCGCGTTGTTCCAACTCATTTTTGAGTTGCTGAATCTTCAATTCATTCAAGTTAGCCATTTCCTTGTTATCCTTGAAATCACTGGTATTTATTTAACAATACCGCTTCTGACACCAATTGTGACGAATTCGATGATTCCTTGATTATCAATCCTGGGTTCGATCACTATAAAGTCGAATAAACACACGCACAGATAATGTAAGTAATAGCTAGTTTTATTTACTAGTAATAAACGCAAAACAATTTTAAGAGTTTGATAACTTTACAGTAGTTCACTATTGAACGCTTGAAAATAAACTGATCAAGCTGCCTTGCTTGGTCACCGCCTTATATAGTCCAACAGGGTACTTGCCTACGCACCGAGAACTTTCTTGGTTATTCGCTTTTCGTGTTCTGGAAGGGTCGGTGTTATTTATTGGAATCTCCTCTTTGCATCGTATTCGCAAACACTCGCGCCATCTCTCTTCCTCTTCCTAGTTACACGCTTGCATGCATAAGTGTAGCCATCGTTATCTCACCTGTGTTTAACTAGTGCTGGGAGTGTTATTGAGTTAGGGATGGTACATGCTTGAGAATAATCGCCACACTACTGTAACGAATTCGATGATTCCTTGATTATTAATCCTGGGTTCGATCACTATAAAGTCAAGCACACACGCACAGATATTGTAACTAATAGCTAGTTTTATTTACTATTAATAAACGCAATACAAATGTAAGAGTTTGGTAACATACATCTCCTCTTTGCCTTGTGTTCGTGAATACTCGCGCCATCTCTCTTCCTCTTCCTTGGTACACGCTTGCATGCATAAGCGTAGCCGACGTTATCTCTGTTGTGTTTAACTAGTCGTGGGAGTGTTATAGAGTTAGGGATGGTTCATACTTGAGAATAATCGCCACACTGCCCTCCACCTAAGTCTGATCGTCCCGATCAGATACATTGCTCGACCCAAACGCTGCTAGACACTCAATGGTTGGCACAGTTTTATTAAACCTCATTTCCTCCAGGGATTGAAACTCCGACATCAATCCGTTCCTGCAGAGATTCCCACAATGCATTACATTGTCACATATTCCAACCATTTTGTCCGTCCTTAATCCGGCATTGGCTTTGTGTCTTCACTTTCATTTCCAGTGGTACCCGGCAAATATTCCTGCAATTCACTTCTTCAGTATTCCTTTCCATTCTCCCATGCCCAGTGCTCTGTTTCACTTTATCTACTAAGTTGCGTTGCTTCCTCGGACCATGACCACCAGATGTTCGTCTTTTATCCTCAGCGCATTTTGCACACTTAGTAATCCATTTCCTCACAGTTTGTCTGTAACCGATCCAATAGAACCGCAGCTTTAGTTCTTTATTTTTCTTTATTCCCATGTGGCTTCCATCTGGGCAAATATGCGACGCTTTGATGACATCTGGAATTCATGTCTGGGGGACAGCAATAAGTGCTCGATGATTTTGGCTATCTTTACTTTCCCATATCCGATAAAAACAACCAGATATTAGCTTCAAACTACTCCATTGTGCCCAGTATGCTTTTGCAATGCGACTCTCTGCTACCATCTCTTCTCTTCCTTGCCTTCCTTAATTACTTTCAACACACGTGCTAAATCTGGATCTTCCTCCTGGCCTTGCCGAATCTTCTTCAGGAGGTACCTGTCCATGAAAGCCTTTGGTCGAGGAGCTTCCTCTGCTTTACGAGGCTTCTGTTGTTTCATCTTCACGATCACACCCTTGGTAGTATAGCCACTATTGTGTCCAAGTACCAGAGGAACTTCTTGGCAGTTGTAAGTCATAACCCTGTTCCTTACGTTGATGTGAATGTCTCGCTCAGCCAAGAAATCGACGCCAATGATGACTTCGTCGATAATATTCGCTACCAAGAAGCTATGATACGTAACCACATTCCCAATCACAACGTTACATGTCACCTCTTCCAGGACTTGCTTGCTTTCACCAGTTACTGTCCACAACTTAGCTTTCTGTAATCGTCTCACCTTCCCGCTGACCAAGTCACTCCGAATGATAGAATGTGATGCACCAGTATCCACAGTCAGCAAGCGCTCTTTCCCGTCCACGTAGCCTTCAACAGTAACATTACTCGCTTTCCGTCCGAGCTGTGACACAGAGATTATAGGGCATTCATCTTGATCATCTTCTCCAGCTTTGCGTTTACGTCCACTTAAATTGCCAGAATTACTGGAACCAGAGCCGCAATAACGAGCTATGTGACCAGATTTTCTACACTTAAAGCATTTGATGGCACCATCATTTTTCTGTTGCATTCCTCTCAATGCTTCCAGAATTGTGTCTACCCAGTCTGGCCGTACTACCTCCACGCGGTGAGCTTTGTACGCCGGCTTACTTAATAGCGAGGCTGTTTCCTGCGTTAGAGCATGTGATACCGTCTCAGCAAATGATCTCTTTGGATTTGCATATGTGCCTCTCTTAGTCTCCACATCACGTATTCCATTTATAAAACTTTGGATTTTTACCCTTTTAGTGTACTCCACGGGTGCGTCCGCATTTGCTAGATGGGCCAACCTCTCGATGTCCGATGTAAATTCCTGCAAAGTTTCATTCGGTTTCTGGGATCGATTATGTAGCTTTATTTGGTATATCTGCTTTCGATGTTCGCTACCATAGCGTCTCTCAACCGCACTCATCCATGCATCATAACTGTTCCTTTCGGACTCGGGAATGGTCTTTAAAATTTCTGCTGCAGGTCCCTTCAATGCCACGAATAGTGCTGCAACTTTGTCTTCAGTGCCCTAATTATTCACCGCAGCCGTCTTCTCAAATTGCAGCTTACCTGGAATGGAACAGAACCATCAAAGGAAGGTGATTTTACCTTGGGAGTATTCGCTAAAGCAGATGGACGTTTTAATTGCAATTCCTGGATACGACCTTTCAGTGCGTCTTCCTCAGCATCGATTTTATCCTGCAGCTTGGAGTTCTAGTTTAGATGACACCCTAGCCTCCTGTGCTTCGAACTGCGAAGAGATATATGCCTTCTGGTCTTCCATTTGAGATCCCATGTATGCCTTCTGTTCTTATAGTTGAAATGTAATACGTGTGTCCTGTTCTTCAAGCTTAGATGCCATGTGCACCTTCTGTTCTTCCAACTGAGATGCAATGTTCGTCTTCTGTTCTTCCAGCTGAGATGCCATGTGTGTGACTATTCTTCCAGGTTTATTGAAATGCTTGACGACATCTGAGTCAATACAGCCAACAACGTGTTTGTATCCACACTTGCCACTGGATTCGGAGGCTCCGTTTTATCTTCCATTTTCGTCGATGCCTCTTCCACAAGATGGAAAACATAATAATCAACGTTGATTCCTTCCGCTTCCATTGCCTCCCGTAGTCGTGATTGTAATTCATATTTATTGCTGTGGTGTTTAGTCCGCGTTGTTCCAACTCAGTTTTGAGTTGCTGAATCTTTAATTCATTCAACTTAGCCATGTCCTTATTACCCTTGCAACCACTGGTATTTATTTAACAATACCTCTTCTGACACCAATTGTGACGAATTCGATTATTAATCCTGGGTTCGATCACTATAGAGTCAAATAAACACACGCACAGATATTGTAACTAATAGCTAGTTTTATTTACTAGTAATAAACGCAATACAAATTTAATAGTTTTGTAACTTCACAGTAGTTCACTGTTCAACGCTTGAAAATAAACTGATCAACCTGCCTGGTTTGGTCACTGCCTTATATAGTCCGACAGGGTGCTTGCCCAACCGAAAACTTTCTTGGTTGTTCGTTCTTCGTGTTTTCGAAGGGTCGGTGTTATTTATTGACATCTTTACTTTGCCTTGTACTCGTGAACACTCGCGCCATCTCTCTTCCTCTTCCTTGGTACACGCTTGCATGCATAAGCGTAGTCAACGTTATCTCTGTTGTGTTTAACTAGTCGTGGGATTGTTATGACTGTTTGCGCATAGAACTGTGCTAAAATCAAAAGAAATTAGGCTTTTACGCATGCCCGCATCGTTTTTCTTCGTGCGCGGTGATTATTACTCAGTTCACCTGTATTTGCTGAGAATGAAACATTACTTTCGGTACCGTAAATTTGTGTAGGCGAAGCCGTATCATCTCTTATTTAAAAAAAGGAAAAGGTAAAGTCGCACTTACTTTTTTAATCCATTTAGAGCACATGTTTCTTTTCCTGCGCTAGTTCAGAAATAAATTTTGTGCAGTCTTTTTGTGTTGTGTGTATTAAAATTCTGATGGCGCCAATTTATAACTTGGGGACATGGGCAAGGATTTTGTATAGTGTATTTGGCTGCATTTTCAGCTGTCATTTTTTTACCGTATTGCCGTGTTTTAAGATGGGACGCAACACACAAAAAATGCTTGCGTGAAACCATAGCAACGGGTGGTTGCCATATCCATCGGCGCATGTGGTGGTATTCGCGCTCATACGTACTTGTTGTCGTCTCGCGTTGATGAAAATGAAAGATTTTAGAGTTTTTCGTTCGCAAGTTGGTGTATTTGTTGTTGGCGCATGCGTTTTACAACAACAACATCTCAGTAGCCTCGCGGCTCTCATGACATTTTACAACTCTACAAATAAGTTATAGGCGTGTTTCCATCAGGAGTGATCCAGATACAGATGAAATCTGGCATGTAAATGCAACAACAACGTTGTGATCTTGATATTTATCTGAATCAATTTCAGATCAGTATAGAAGCTCTGTGGGTTTTTTGTAGTAGATTTTTTAACAGCCAACCCTTATTTGCTTGGTAGCACATACATATATATATAAACACACATATGTACACAACCACTCTCATACAACTGACCTATATCGTTCCCCTACTAGACAGTTACCAGTTAAATGGTAAGTCAGATAACCTCTCGGCCTGACTTGCGTATGCGTTATTTTTCTCAATTAGTTTCTGAAGAGCAGTGTGCCAAATCTAAGCATGTGTTTGCAGTCCACGTGCAGACGTACAGTCTAGCGCATGTAAAACCACATATATCTGCACTCTTCATTCCCATTATGCATAACGAAAAGTTTGGTTAGCGCTAATGCAAACACATGCCACTGCTAATAGTTATGAGTATGGCAAACATGCGCCAGGCCTAATGATTATGAATGGCGGAAACTTCATATATAGCTAACAATGGAAAGACAATTGTTTGTATTATTAGATTTGGGTTTTAATGTTTAATATAATATAAAATTACAAAATTTTCACGTACACAATAGTCAATAACATCTATAAATACATATTTATGTCACTAAACATTTACAAAACTATAATTTACTACTTTATTGTGTTTTGTTGTTTTTCCGACAGGGTGAATGATTGATGTACATATATTGGAACGATTTTTCGTCATCCCTTGTCAAATTTGGTTTTGAGACAAACCGGTTTCGGCGTTGTGCCATCATCAGTGTCGATTTTCGTTCTGATCTGTTGTGGTCGTTTGTCTTGTATTTATAGTAGGTAGCAGGTAACGTCAGCATGGGTGTCTGTTTGTATACGTGTGTGCATGTGTTGTGTGTGTACATTCAGAAACGGGGGTGGTTTGCATCGATCGGTTTTTTTGTGGTTGACTGAGGCAGGTAAAAGTTGGTGATTTTTGTTGTTTGACCTTTTTTGCTTGTTTGTTGTTTTTGATCTTTTGCTGTTTTGTGCTTATTTGTCGGTGCGTGTGTGTTTGTTGTACCTGAGTGGTTGCTTTGTTTTTTGTAAACCAATTTTAAAGGTTCGAATATTGTGTCGGAAACAGTGTTTGTCTGTTCGTTTATTATTCTACCGTCGAATGTTTTTTGTTTGTAGATTTCCATGTTGTCGAGTACGTTCAGACGTCTGCCTTTTGCTTGTACATGTAGGACCTTGACTGTTTTTTTGATGTTTCCGGGGGGCATTTATTCTCCGCCATGTGATTCGCAAAGTTGGACTCTGGTATGATGGTTGGATTCCGTATCTTTTTGTTGTAATCTCTAATGTGTTCTCTGAACCTCGTTCTTACTTGTCGTCCGGTTTGTCCTATGTAACTGTGCTGGCATTCACAAGTGAGCTTGTATACACCATGGCTGCTAAATGGATCTTCTGAGTTAGTTTTGGTTCTTAGTTTCCGTCCTAAATTTGTTCGATGTTTTGAACGCTGTGTTGATGTTGTATTTTCTAAGGAAATTTGCTAATTTATATGTTGCCCTTCCAGTATATGTCATTGTCGTCCAGGCTTGTGTACTTTCTTCTCCATTGTTTCTTTTTTGTTCTCTAAGGTCTCTCCTGAGCTTATCTACTAGTGCTTTTTTATATCCGTTGTTTGTAGCGATGTTATATATTATTCCAAGCTCTCTTCTATATGCTTCTTGTGTAAGAGGTGTTCTTTCCAATCTTTGTACTAAGTGCCTTAGCGCTGCATTTTTATGTTGTTGTGGGTGGTTCGAGGTATTATGTATTAGGTGTCGGTGGCCGTTGGTTTCCTATATATGTCGTAGTTGAATTTATTGCTAGCTTTATCAATACTTATTGTGAGGTCCAGATAATTGATTCCTCCGTCTTTTTCGGTTTCCATTGTGAATTTTATGTTCCCGTGCTGCTTGTTGAGGTACTCCAGTACTTGCTCTTCGTTGTTGGTAGTTAAAACGCATATGATATCATCCACGTACCTTGCGTAAAATAACACGCCAAATTTGGAATTCAATTCCTGTATATACTCTTTTTCCAGGTTTTGCATAAGCGCTTCCATAAGAATAGCCGATGTTGGGTTTCCAATCGCAAGTCCGTTTGTTTGTCTATATATTTTTTTGTTGAATTGAAAATAGTTCTGACGTAGAGTGGTTTTACCGTGTTCGTGATTTGTGTAATTTTTACTTTCTCTTTTGTTTTACGTAGTATTATAGAGCTTACTACGTTCAATGTCTCTGCTAGTGGTATTGATGTGTATAGATCTTTTATGTCGAAAGATACCAATTTGCTGTCCTTTGTCACTTCAACGGTCCTAAGTTTGTCTATTAGTTCAGATGTATTAGTTATGGTGTGTTCGTTGCTAAGTTCCAGTGTATCCTTCAATATTGTTTTCAAATATTTATATAGCTTATAGCATGGTGCCGATTTAAAATTAATAATTGGTCTCATTGGATTGCCTAGCTTGTGGATTTTTGGTAGCGCAATCAGTGGTGGAGTTGTCGGGTTCATTTGGACTAATGTATATGCCGAGTTTGTATCTATTATATTTGTTGCAGTTTTTATAGCCACTTTGATTTCTTTCTGATATTCATCCGTGGGGTTCACTCTTATTCTACAACATTCCATCCTCGATGAGTTTTTCGGTTTTTGTTATATACTCATCTTTTTCAATTAGCACAGTTGTGTTGCCTTTGTCCGCCTTCGTTGCGACAATGTTGTTTATCCTGAGTTTATGTTGTAGGTTCTTGACTGTTTTTTGCTCCGTGTTTCTCTTCTGTCCTTCCTTTGCTTTCACTTCCTTGTTCCTGCAACAAATATAATAGATACAAACTCGGCATATACATTAGTCCAAAAGAACCCGTCAACTCCACCACTGATTGCGCTACCAAAAATCCACAAGCCAGGCAATCCAATGAGACCAATCTTCTTCTTCTTCTTTAAATGGTCATCTAACCGCCTGGGCGATTTTGACCGTCCAACATAGCTCGCCAGTCGTTTCTTCGTTGCGCCAACTGGCGCCAATTGGAAACACCGCGGGATCGCAAATCGGTCTCCACTTGGTCCTTCCATCGGAGTGGTGGTCTCCCTCTTCCTCTGCTTCCACCGGCGGGTGCCGATAAGAATACCTTCTGGGCTGGAGCATCTTCGCTCATTCGCACTACGTGGCCTAGCCAGCGAAGCCGCTGTGTTTTAATTCGCTGAACTATGTCGGCGTCTGCGTAAAGTTCATACAGCTCATCATTAAATCTTCTTCGGTACTCGCCGTCGCCAACGCGTAGAGGTCCACAAATCTTTCGAAGAACCTTTCTCTCGAATACTCCCAGAGCCGCCTCATCAGATGTTGTTAGTGTCCACGCTTCTGCACCATATAGCAGGACGGGTGCGATGAGTGACTTGTAGAGTGTTATTTTCGTTCGTCGAGAGAGGACTTTACTTTTCAATTGCCTACTCAGTCCGAAGTAGCATTTGTTTGCAAGAGTGATTCTTCGTCGGATTTCTAGGCTAACATTATTGTTGGTATTAATGCTGGTTCCCAGGTAAACGAAGTCCTTTACTATTTCGAAATTATTGCTGCCAACAGTGGCTTGGTTGCCAAGGCGCGAATGCGCTGACTCTTTGCATGATGACAGAAGGTACTTCGTTTTGCCCTCGTTCACCACCAATCCCATTTTCTCCGCTTCTTTTTCTAATTTGGAGTAAGCAGAAGTTACGGCGCGGTTGTTAAGGCCAATGATATCAATATCGTCAGCATATGCCAACAGTTGGACGCTTTTATAAAATATTGTTCCAGCGCGGTTAAGTTCTGCAGCTTGTATTATTTTCTCCAGCATTAAATTAAAGAAATCGCACGATAGGGGGTCACCCTGTCTGAAACCTCGTTTAGTTTCGAACGGCTCGGAGAGGTACTTCCCAATTCTGACCGAGCTGGCGGTGTTGCTCAAGGTCATTTTGCATAGCCGTATAAGTTTTGCGGGGAAACCAAATTCAGACATAGCGGCATATAGGCAGCTCCTTTTCGTGCTATCGAAAGCGGCTTTAAAATCAACAAAGAGATGATGCGTGTCGATTCTTTTTTCACGGGTTTTTTCCAAGATTTGGCGTATTGTAAAAATCTGGTCGATGGTAGATTTACCAGGTCTGAAGCCACACTGATAAGGTCCAATCAGTCTGTTCACATCAGGTTTCAGTCTTTCGCACAATACGCTTGATAGGACCTTATATGCGATATTCAAAAGGCTGATTCCGCGATAGTTGGCGCAGTTTGCAGGATCGCCCTTCTTGTGGATTGGGCAGAGAACACTTAGATTCCAATCTTCAGGCATGCATTCATCCGACCAAATTCTGCATAGAAGCTGATGCATGCGCCTTACCAGCTCCTCGCCTCCGTGTTTGAATAGCTCAGCAGGCAAACCATCAGCGCCAGCTGCTTTATTGTTTTTCAATCGGGATATTGCTATTCGCACCTCATTGTAGTCGGGTTGTGGAACGTCAATTCCATCATCTTCGATTGTGGGCTCGGGTTCGGCATCTTCTCTGGTTTCTTGCTCAGTTTCTCCATTTAAAAGGGCAGAGAAGTGATCCCTCCATATTCTGAGTGTTCTCTGAACATCGGTCACCAGGTCGCCGTTCTCATTCTTACAGGAGTTTGCCCCGGGTTTGAAACCTTCTGTCATTCGCCGAATTTTTTGATAGAATTTTCGGGCATTATTCCCGTTGGCCAGCATCTCAAGCTCCTTTATTTCACGCTTTTCTGCCTCTCTTTTTTTCGCCCGGAAAAGCCGCCTCGCTTCCCTCTTCAACTCGCGGTAGTGTTCACACACACTCCTCGTTGCATTCGATCTCAGCGTTGCCTTGTAGGAGACCAATCATTAATTTTAAATCGGCACCATGCTATAAGCTATCTAAATATTTAAAAACAATATTGAAGGATACACTGGAACTTAGCAACGAACACACCATAACTAATACATCTGAACTAATAGACAAACTTAGGACCGTTGAAGTGACAAAGGACAGCAAATTGGTATCTTTCGACATAAAAGATCTATACACATCAATACCACTAGCAGAGACATTGAACGTAGTAAGCTCTATAATACTACGTAAAACAAAAGAGAAAGTAAAAAGTACGCAAATCACGAACACGGTAAAACCACTCTACGTCAGAACTATTTTCAATTCAACAAAAAAATATATAGACAAACAAACGGACTTGCGATTGGAAACCCAACATCGGCTATTCTTATGGAAGCGTTTATGCAAAACCTGGAAAAAGAGTATATACAGGAATTGAATTCCAAATTTGGCGTGTTATTTTACGCAAGGTACGTGGATGATATCATATGCGTTTTAACTACCAACAACGAAGAGCAAGTACTGGAGTACCTCAACAAGCAGCACGGGAACATAAAATTCACAATGGAAACCGAAAAAGACGGAGGAATCAATTATCTGGACCTCACAATAAGTATTGATAAAGCTAGCAATAAATTCAACTACGACATATATAGGAAACCAACGGCCACCGACACCTAATACATAATACCTCGAACCACCCACAACAACATAAAAATGCAGCGCTAAGGCACTTAGTACAAAGATTGGAAAGAACACCTCTTACACAAGAAGCATATAGAAGAGAGCTTGGAATAATATATAACATCGCTACAAACAACGGATATAAAAAAGCACTAGTAGATAAGCTCAGGAGAGACCTTAGAGAACAAAAAAGATACAATGGAGAAGAAAGTACACAAGCCTGGACGACAATGACATATACTGGAAGGGCAACATATAAATTAGCAAATTTCCTTAGAAAATACAACATCAACACAGCGTTCAAAACATCGAACAAATTTAGGACGGAAACTAAGAACCAAAACTAACTCAGAAGATCCATTTAGCAGCCATGGTGTATACAAGCTCACTTGTGAATGCCAGCACAGTTACATAGGACAAACCGGACGACAAGTAAGAACGAGGTTCAGAGAACACATTAGAGATTACAACAAAAAGATACGGAATCCAACCATCATACCAGAGTCCAACTTTGCGAATCACATGGCGGAGAATAAATGCCCCCCCGGAAACATCAAAAAAACAGTCAAGGTCCTACATGTACAAGCAAAAGGCAGACGTCTGAACGTACTCGACAACATGGAAATCTACAAACAAAAAACATTCGACGGTAGAATAATAAACGAACAGACAAACACTGTTTCCGACACAATATTCGAACCTTTAAAATTGGTTTACAAAAAACAAAGCAACCACTCAGGTACAACAAACACACACGCACCGACAAATAAGCACAAAACAGCAAAAGATCAAAAACAACAAACAAGCAAAAAAGGTCAAACAACAAAAATCACCAACTTTTACCTGCCTCAGTCAACCACAAAAAAACCGATCGATGCAAACCACCCCCGTTTCTGAATGTACACACACAACACATGCACACACGTATACAAACAGACACCCATGCTGACGTTACCTGCTACCTACTATAAATACAAGACAAACGACCACAACAGATCAGAACGAAAATCGACACTGATGATGGCACAACGCCGAAACCGGTTTGTCTCAAAACCAAATTTGACAAGGGATGACGAAAAATCGTTTCAATATACATCAATAATTTACTACATTTGCTTCAAATTTAAAGTTCCTTGCTCGTCTATCTGAAAATATAAAATTTTGTATGCATAAATATATTAACCAGGACTTGAATTGGTAAATAACAACAATTTGCACTATATACTTGCCTTTTCTTTGCGTATTAGTAGCAATTTCACTGCAGAACTCCTTGTTAAACATTTTATAAACTTTTTAACGACGCACCTACACGTTGCTCACAATATCAAAGAAGAAAATACACAAAGAAAAGTAAAACCTTGACAAAAAGCTTTGTGTGTGTTAGTAATTTACAAATTTCGCTCGCATGGATTGGTGAGTGTGGTTAGGCCCAAGGGTTAGGCCCGTCTAGTAGGGTCCCGTGAGATCGTGATACTGATCTGGATAGCTGATTGGAACTCAACTTATGTTTGTTTCTTTCTCTTTCTGACACACAGGCTATTGACACTGACGAAAATGTCAAAACATAACTTGGTGCAGCAGCCCCAAAGGTAGCAGGAATGTAATTTTCAACCAAAAATGGTAGGTTAATTTTTAAACCAATTTAATATGAAAACATTTAACCAATTTAAATGTAAGCCCAACTTTTGAATTAAAATTGTCTAAAAATAAATGGATTTTGCAGTTTTGATGAAATTTCAAAATTGTTTTTAAGAGAAAGCAAGTGATTTTGGTCTATTACGACAGTATGACATATCATGCAATCATAAACTGACATTAAATCATATTAGGTCGCAAAACCATAATAAAATGAGCGTAAAGTTAGCTTCCCAGGTGTTCCGCAACTCAGTCGAGAGTGCAATGTTCGCTATATACAGCTCCTTACTTTTGAATACTTCATCGTCTCCTTTATTCTTCAATACAGCAGAAATTGACATTTTCTTTGATAAACTATTTAATATATTTAATAGTCTTGTTTTTGGAGCAACTGGAAACTTCAAGCAACCTTTCACCACAACAAGTAGAATCCCTTGAGGAAGCTGAACGATTTCTTAATTCTTTGAAAGTAAATGATAAAGACGGTCGTGACGCCACGAATACTTTTAGTTTCATTAAAGGCTGGCTCCTTGATATTAATAGTTTACGACATTTGTGGCGATTCTGGTTAGGCAAGGGATTCAAACATTTAATAACCCGAAAATCATGCCAGGATAAAATAAAAAACTTTTTTGGACATTTTTGAAGAGGCGGATGTTTTAATTCAAAAATAACTTCGGAACTTTTCACATACCTCTTCAGACAAGCCTGGGGCATAGGGTACATTAGATGTGTCGATAAAGGTAATTGAGAAATGTTGCCTGATGATTTGGGGGAATCAATTTCGACCAGCACTCTTCAGGAAGCCTGTAGTGATGATTTGGTCAGGGACACCTGCTGGCAAACATTTCAAGGTCTACCTAGACTTAGGTTAAGTTCTGTTCAGAATGTTTATATTGATATATCTGTTGATATAGATGAAAGCAGTTTTCTTCATCGTAGTGCCTTCGTATATCGTTGTGGTTATTTATATTTGAAATATTTTAAAATGTACAATTGCTTAATGTCTTTGCCCAGATTTGATGGTGGCGTTAGTGAAAATGATTTCCTCTTTACAATCGAGAAACAGTTCAGCAACTGCGAACTCGTGAAGCCGCCTTATGAATTTATTGACTTTATTTCAAATATCGAAAAAATGTATTCCGATAATTTCGATTCCACTTGGTTTTTCCCAAATACTCTTCGGCAAAATGGTGGACGTAGCGCCTTATTTTTTTGCGAAAACTGCAAACCAGAAGTCATTATTACGAAATATGTACGAATAAAATGAAGAAAATAAATCTTACTTCTGGCCATTTTATTGTAAAAAAGAGAAGTGAGTATCACATACATTTTTATGATGTTTCACAAAATTCCATAAAATTATCAAAAACTATTGAAACTTTTGCTTAAACTATTCTAGCATCAATAGCAAACTACAAAAAGCAATTTTTAGCATATATTTTCTTTTATTTATCTAGTTTTTATATAGTTTTCTATATCAGCTAGAACTTTTTTTTTTAATACCAATGAGTAAGACTCTGCGCTGAATCGGATCTGAATTGAGTGATCCTCATCAGGTGTGAACAGCTGTGAATCGAACAGCTGATTGATAACTTACTTGTAGACCTGTACAATGTCTCATGACGAACACATGTACGGATGAAAAAATGTTAACGGTTTAATCCTGTATGCAATGAAATGCAATATGAAATACGTCTTGTTCTTATTTTAATGCCCTTAATTAATAGACATTAAAGATTTTCGAGTAATTAAGGAATAATAATAAAGTATTTGAACAAGAATATCGTTCGGTAGGGAAATTCCTATAACCTATTGCTTAAAATTTTCAATGGAAATGACGATTGTCGCTTTCTGATTGTGCATTGCCGGGCAAGTGACAATCACTCGACACTCACACAACCACCGGTTGCTATGGTTTCACGCAAGCATTTTATGTGTGTTGCGTCCCAGCTTCATTAGGCCTGACGAATGCTTGCCGTACTCATAATCATTATCGTTGGCGTGCATTTGCATTATACCTGAGTGTCCACCCGTTTCTCCTTTCGGTCGTTGGAATACATAAGGTCATTCACCCTGGGTACTTTAATAAGTTGCAACCATGGTCCAAAATAGTACGATAAAAATACACCCTTGCATTATTTTATCAGCTGTTCTTCTCGGCAAAGGCGAATCTTATTATCAGTGAATTCGCCTTGAGCTCTCGTAATTTTTTATTGATAAGAAGTATAAACATTCTCTGTAAGAAGTCTGTTTATTATAATTAATAACGAGACTAGATATTTCCTATAGACATTACGAAAAATTTTATTCCAATCCAATTGCTTTTAGCAAGGTTATATTTAAATAATCATTCTTTTATTTTCGTTTATTTTTCATAACAATCAAAAGAACAAAATGCTACGTGGTACTGCCGGCGCTGCTCCCACCATCCGCGTGTTCAGGAATGTTAAGGTAATCCAATTCGCATATTTGTTTTTGTTACAACATTCAAATACAATGTATATCTAACAGACTGCACATTTGCAACAAATGCGCCATTTAAATCTGCTGGAGTGTAATAGTAAAGAACTTCTTCAGAAATACGGCGTCGCTATACAAGAGTTCAAAGTCCTTGAGAATTCGTCTACCGATGCGCAACTGATCAACCAATTTGGTTTGTATCTTATTTCCTGAACTATTGCTTTAACCATTAGCTTACATTATATGGGTTTTAATGAATAACAAGTAATGATTTATTCTAGAATGTCCGGAGTATGTGGTGAAGGCACAAATATTGGCAGGCGGACGTGGTAAAGGCGTTTTCGATACCGGCTTTAAAGGAGGTGTACATCTTACGAAACAGTTAGTATTATATGAATATAAAAAGTGGATCATCCATATATGGGGCTTTCCTAAATTTGAAGTGCCTATATTTAGTTCCTTTTGGGGAGATCTACCTTAGCGTAGCTTATTAGGGGAAGGGTTCTGTCGGATAAGTCGGGTTGATAATTGAGTTATATTTTTAAAAAAGGTTTTATAGTACATACTCAAAATACCTTTATCTTTTTCAGGAAAGATGAAGTTCTTTCCCTAACAAATAAAATGCTCGGACATCGTCTAATAACCAAGCAAACCCCAAAATCTGGTATATTAGTCAATAAAGTAATGGTGGCACGTAGCGTAAATATAACACGGGAAACATATTTATCAATTGTTTTGGATCGCGAACATAATGGTCCAGTACTGATTGCCTCACCGGCTGGTGGCATGGACATTGAAGCGGTGGCTGATAAGACTCCAGAGAAAATAAGGACTGTACCACTAGATCTTGATAAACCAATACCACAAAAAACGCTAGTCGAAGTAGCACGATTCTTAGAGTTCAAAAAACCAGCGGCTGTAGAACGTGCTGCTAGTGAGATACAAAAACTCTTTGAACTCTTCAAAGCTGTAGATGCCACACAGATCGAAATCAATCCATTAGCTGAAACTGATACTGGTGAAGTCATCTCTGTTGATGCTAAGTTAAATTTTGACGATAATGCAGAATATCGTCAAAAAGATATTTTTGCAATGCACACTGCCGAAGAGGATACAGATCCACGTGAAGTTGAAGCAGCAAAAAATAATCTAAATTATGTAGCAATGAATGGAAATATTGGTTGCTTGGTAAATGGCGCTGGTCTCGCAATGGCTACTATGGATATAATAAAATTGAATGGCGGTGAACCGGCAAATTTCTTGGATGTTGGTGGTGGAGTTAAGGAGAATCAAGTGCTGAAAGCTGTTCAAATTGTCACATCCGATCCGAAAGTTAAGGCTATACTTGTGAATGTATTTGGTGGTATTGTGAATTGTGCTACCATTGCGAATGGTGTTGTTGCTGCATCGAACACGCTCAATCTTAAAGTGCCACTAATTGTGCGCTTGGAGGGAACAAATGTAGATGCAGCGCGCAAAATATTGAACGATTCTGGACTATCCATACAAACGGCGACTGATTTAGATGATGCAGCTCTTAAGGCTGTTGCAGCATTGCATTGAACGTATTTTGATATGCTTAATTTTCCATAGTTTATAGTGGATAAAAGCATTTGTTTTGAAGAGATTAAAGTTTACAGAAGCATGCATTTCTTTTAACATATTCTTGTTGTTGTTGTTGTTGTTGTTGTGGTAACGACAAAAACACTCCCCGAAGGTTTTGGGGAGTGTTGTCGAATTAACAGTCCTTGGTCGGATTTGAACCCAGTACGCTCTGGTACTCCCTTACGGTACTGCCCGATTGTCGTGGTAGCGATTTGGTATGACCAGTGGAGTCTTCTACGTCATGTCACCCCTCCTTCCGTAAGGAAGGATAAGATGGGTAATGAGAGGTGAGAGGCATCATATCCGAAGATCAACCATCGAGTTGCACGTAATTACCTTTGTGCATATTAGTCGCCTCTTACGACTGGTATGCCTACCTCGGGCATATTCTAAACCCCTAACCCGCAGGGGTATTAACATATTCTTCTTAGTTCACAGTCAATTATCAAGTTGCATTTTTTTGTGAACTCATTAGAGCTTTATACGTGTGAAAATATTGAAGTTTTGTATTCATTTAGAAACACTTATTATGTGATAGCTTTAAATAGATAGTTAATAGTTGACCGTTAATAAAATTTATTATAAAGAAACCACTTTGTCTTAAGTACTTACTTTTAGAAGTTGTACTGCTCGATTTTTCAGTGAATTTATACATACATGTCTCTCTCCAGTCCTTTCGCCCCTACTGTCTAGGAGATATTCACGATACGCCAAATCTTGTTACGCCAAACCCTGCAAAAAATCGCGCGATTGACCTCTAAATAGAGTGATCCGCGATTAATACCTTTTGTCTACAGTGCGTTATAACTGATCCCAACTACTCCCTACGGACAGGGTTACACTCTTGAGTAGACAGTTCCTTCTGAACTGTCATAAACCCAAATCGACATCTATTGGATGTAGCCCCGCCCCCCAGAGACATAAGGAGACATCTTCGTAAGCACTACGATGAGATCCGGCACCACATCTCTTTGCCGTTTGATCTGCGGAACCACAGACGGGCTCTAAATGACCTCCACACCGAGTCGGTAGACAGATCCCTCGGATCTCGCCCTGTGAATCCCGTTATCAATACTCAGCCACCTGAATTGGCTGAAGAGGAGCGTGTACTTCCGAGGGAGACTAGAGTTATGCTAGCACAACTTCACTCTGGATATTGTAATAGGTTAAACTCTTACTTATCCAGACTGAACCCCAACATACCAAACACATGCCCTGCGTGTGGTATGCCCCCTCATAATACCAAACATCTCTTCTGTTCAGTCGAACCCACTCTTCTAACACCTACATCACTCTGGTCCAACCCTGTGGAAACGTGCGCGTTTCCTCGGACTTCCGTTAGAAGAGCCTGATGACAATTTATAGTGATCGAGCCCATTGGGCAGGGCGAAGCACTATTACCAACAACAACAACAACTCCTTACGGAAGAGGGGGGAGAGATGACCTAGAAGGTACCACTGGTCATACCAAATCGCTCCCGTGATAGTCATGCATGACTGTCACTTTCGACAACAATCCCCAAATCCTTGGGTGAGCGTTTTTGTTGTTGTTGCTGTTGTGGTAACGACAAAAAAACTCCCCGAAGGTTTTGGGGAGTGTTGCCGAATTAACAGTCCTTGGCCGGATTTGAACCCAGTACGCTCTGGTACTCCCTTGCGGTACTGCCCGACTGTCGTGGTAGCGATTTGGTATGACCAGTGGAATCTTCTACGTCATGTCACCCCTCCTTCCGTAAGGAGGGATAAGATAGGTAGTGAGAGGCATCATATCCGTAGATCAACCATCGAGTTGCACGTCATTACCTTTGTGCATATTATTCGCCTCTTACGGCCGGTATGCCTAATTCGGACATATTCTAAACCCCTAACCCGCAGGGACGGGTGAGCGTTTTTCGCTAAAAACGTTAAATTTATAACTTTACTTTATGTTACATTGTGTGATTTTTTTTAATTAATAATGTATTTAAATTTTTTAGTTTTCAATTTTTGATTTTTGAATGATCACATTTTTTCATTCTAAAAATACTTTGCATCTTGAATGTTCAATAAATTTTTGTAAAAAATATAAGGATTTGTATTACCCCATAGGCTTAGTGGGGATTAATCGATTTTTATTTGTGTAGCCTAACAATAGGTGCTGAAAGTAGAAATGGGATCGTCGGACACCACCCTTCAAGTCATATAAAGCGATCAAAACTGGCAATATTTGATGGATAATGATTGAAGCTAATTTTATAGCATGCAATTGTTAATTTACGAACTGTTAAAAATGTCTCCAGCAATTTTTCAACATTTCCCTTTCCAGGCTTTATAAAATCCAAATTCAGTGCCTGGAAATATAAAAAATAAACATGAAATAATAAACATCCTCTATGGCTAGGTTTATAGCAGAAAATGTTAAATTTGAAAACTGCCATGCGCATGCACGCTAACGAAGAATGTCACCAGATGTCACTACTCATAATGTCCTCTTTTGTCCTGAGAAATCACCCCAAGCTAGGGATGTGCTATTAATCATTTAAATAAATTTTTAATCAGATTCTAATTAATTAGATCCCGAGTAATGGGATTTCTAGTTACACACTTCAGTTTTCTGATTAATCATGTTTTCAGAAATTAATCGTTTTAATTAAACGATAATGATTACTATCTGACTATTCGATTAATTGACTAATCACACATCCCTAGCCCAAGCCAAAAATCTCTTTGTCGTCTAAAAATTTGACCGCAAACCAGTCGAAGTGATTTCAGACTAACTCTGGAAATAGTCCCATGCCAAGGCTGCTCAAAAAATTCCAGAAAATAAAATTTAAATGTTTGAACCCCATTTGAAAAAAAAAACTTAAAAAATTAGGTTAAAACTAAAAGCTGTGTCTATACAGACTTGGATTCATCTCAAATCATAATATGAGTTTTCTTCTTTTATATTTGCTCCCCAACTGTCGACACAGTTTATTAATTCGAAAGTTTTAACTCCTCTATTAAATAAGTATTTGATTATTTAATCGAAATCAATTAAAACATGATTAGTAATAACGGCGTAAGCATTCAAAGCCGATAATTAAAAAGCTAATAATTATTTTATGTAAACACCATTTCACATTTAAAATCCGAAGAAATGAAAAGCTTGAAATTAGAAAAAAACGAGTTTAAAAAAAAAGGCAACAATCGAAATTGTGAAAATTCAAGTGAAAAGCAATTAGCTGCGGCGATCCGATTCAAGACATTGGTATTATCTCTTGAAATTGCTGTCGCTGGCTGTTATTAGCTAAAAACAAATATCGTCAAAAAATCATATGCTCATGCAGTCAATTAATAATCACTTGTTTACAGCGGTGTAGGTCGAAATTATTACACAGAGGGGTGGAATTTTTTTGGTTGAAATAATAAAGTCGGCTGCTTGTCAATCATTTTGTTACCAAGACTATGTACATACTACAGCATAAAACACTCGACATAAAACAAGTGCGCCCACACCTGCGATTCTTGTTTTCACTTGACAACTATCTAACAACCCTCAATTAAAGGATAGCGAAAATGTGAATTATTGTATACAATTTTATACTTATTTGTTTCTGTTATATTTTATTTAATATTGGAGGAGCGATCAATATAAAAGATACTGCACATTTCCCAATGCTTTATATCACTAGCAGTGTTCTGCCAGGGAAAGAACTATGAGACTGATTTCCATTGTTTACCCCATAGTATATGTCTACTAGTAGCGCAACTTACTCCGAATCTGCACACACACACAAACCACACAGGGTGTGTTGTATGCAGTAATAAAACAATCAAGTTTAAATACTGCAATATTGAGCATGAAGACTTGAAACTCCCAAATTATTGAATATAAAGCAGTTATAACACGTTATCAGTTACTATAGAATGTATATTTCAGTTTAAATTGAAGTTGTTAGTTACAGTTTTTACTTGAAAACCACTCTGAACACGATTTCCTTCATTACACTCTCTCGGAGTACATTCATCCACTGCCTTCCACTCCGATTCGCAAAAGAAGATGCCAAACTAGTGCGGGTAAACAATGGTCAGCCTGCCATATCAATCATGTGACCGTACTTTTTTTTACTATTATCGATAAAATTTAGAGCCGACACTGTTGGAAGAGGCTTTAAATGATGTTTTGGGATAAAACAAGCAGTTTTCATAAAATTTTCAGACATAATTCTACAAGGCAAAACCACCGGTTCTCAACATGTTTCGCCTCGAAAATGAGCTTCAAAACACGATAGTGTATACAATTAGTTCATTAAAGATATTTACCAAACCTGACTATCTTACAACTTTAAATAATATATCAACTTCCTTGATCTAAAATCATCATTGGGTTCTTTTTGTATAACCTTAATCTCAGTTAATACCTATGTTGCTCTCTACTGTGGATGCCCAACAGCAGTGGAAGGAAAGGACTTAACAACAAGGGATGGACCAAGTCAAAGTGAATCTTGTACTTAAACCCAGCATAACGGAATGTAAATAAGGTGGAAATGGCAGAGGAAGTATTGTCAAAATATGACAAGGAAAGACATTTTCAAAGTAGCCACACAAGCGACTATTCTCTAAAGAGAGTGGCCTGCGATTCATTCCCGTCGTCAACAATGGGCTATATTTTATCGCAACCAGTTCCTTGTAGGCATAGTTTGTAGACGTGGGGGAATATAGAGGGCCTACTTAAACAAAAAGGATCAGCTCAATCCATATAAAGATGTCAAAACTGGTATAAGACGTATGTTCATTTGCGGGTAGCGAAGTATCCAAAATGAGTTTAAAAATATTCATTTTAGATCGAGAGAGCCTTGTATAAGCTTAATTATCCCCTGCAGATGCGACCCTGTATACTTGCGCTGGTACATACCTGAATATACTCACATTAGTAGATGGATAAATATCTGTATAATTAATAAATTCAAGTGAAATAGAGTACTACATCCAACTAGTGTTTTGAATAGAAGATTCGGGGCGTGACTGCGCCATTCTTGCAAGCAACACAGTTCACTGAGTAATTGTACAAAGTATCGCAGTTAATTGCGTTGCTTAATGTCAGTTTGACCATTAATCCTGGGCCTGCGGTCATAATCAACAACCAACTAGTTGATGAGCGTATAAATATTTTCAAAGCAAATAAAAGAGAAAACTATGAAAGTACATACCCTGAGGGGTACTCAATACCTAGTGAACAAACTAGTTCGATTCAATTATAAGTACATACATGTAACTTAGCCAATTCTACAACCAGTAATAGCCAAAGAACATAGATTTATAAGAATGGAAGTCTATGTCTCTATTAGAGAAATAAACGCAAAAACAACGGTTTTAAAAATTTTTGTCAGTCCGTCTGTATGTTTGTTCGCGCATCATTCAAAAAGCGCTCCATAGAACTTAATGCAATCTCCAGTAATTAATTGCTAGGTGCCTAACTATAAGTTTAAGATCTTCTTCTTCTGTATACAGTGATGGCAATAAAATATGGCTCAAAATACTTTTTATACCTGCAGTGAAATTAGAACAGCACGATGTCTGTACATAGCAGGCATTACGTAAAATCGCATATGAGGCTCCTTTGTTAGATCAACAAAAGCTACAGAAAAAATTTGTGTTCGTCAAAGAAATTCGTTTTCCAAGAAAAATATTTCCAGGCAGAATTTAGACCTAGCGTTGCCACCTAATCATATTATATACTTTTTGGATATCCACTATTATATCCAATACGATTTCACCAATTTGAATGAATTTTTGACTATCTCAAGGTCTCTTACTTAGGTGCTGCCACCTTTATTTTTTTTTTTTAATAAAATGAGATAAAGCAAAAGATCCAACAAAAGTATATCTAGGTAGGATTACATATCCACACACATTTGGACGAACTTTGGAATACGGGTAATATGCCACATTTCAAGCTACATCCTACTTAAGTATTGTTACTTGGGACGTTTTTACAAGGTTGCCATCTATTTGCATTTTTTAACGAAACAAGATTTACCAATATGAGCATACGCGTCATTATTTTACGTAAACTGTGGAATTTTAAAATAACTTTTTAATCTTTATTTTATTTTATTTTATCCTGTCTTACTTTATTTTAATTTATTTTATTTTATGTTATTTTATTTTATTTTGTTTTATTTTTTTATATTTTATTTTATTTTACTTTATTTTATTTTATTTTGCTTGACTTCATTTTATTTTATTTTATTTTATTTTATCTTATATTTTATTTTATTTTATCTTATATTTTATTTTATTTTATTTTTAAAATAAAATTTTATTTTATTTTGCTTAATTTCATTTTATTTTATTTTATTTTGTTTTATTTTATTTTATTTTATTTTATTTTATTTTATTTTATTTTATTTTATTTTATTTTATTTTATTTTATTTTATTTTGTTTTATTTTACTTTATTTTATTTTATTTTATTTTATTTTGTTTTATTTTATTTTATTTTATTTTGTTTTATTTTACTTTATTTTATTTTATTTTATTTTATTTTATTTTATCTTATTTTACTTTGTTTTATTTTGTTTTGTTTTATTTTATTTTACTTTATATTATTTTATCTTATTTTATTTTATTTTTTTTTATTTTATGTTATTTTATTTTATTTTATTTAATGTTATTTTATTTTGTTTTATTTTATTCTATTTTATTTTGTTTTATTTTACTTTATTTTATTTTATTTTATGTTATTTTATTTTATTTTGTTTTATTTTATTTTATTTTATTTTATTTTATTTTATTTTATTTTATTTTATTTTATTTTATTTAATTTTATTCAATCTTGTCTTATTTTATTTTATTTTAGTTCATATTATCATAGACTAACAGCGAGGTGTGTTTTTGTAAATACTGCTTAGGGTTAACATAAATGTATTTTGGTTCTTTCGTCGTCTGTTTGCCTATTGAGAGCTTTCATCGTGTTTACGCGCGATTACCGAATAATGAAATGCAAACAAAAGTAAGCCGAACAATATACGGACAATCAGAAATAAAGGGGCTGCTTTCGTATTGCTTCAGGGTGGTATTCGAATTGAATAAGTCGATACCTCTACTTTTGGGACATCGCCACGCTAACATCGCTAGTGGATTGCATGACAAACAGATCAATGACGAACTAGTAGCCGCTCCGTATGAACTAGAGCAAATCAGTTCTGAACTAGATACTTTCCCTATAGCTTATATACATATGTTTGTATTTGGTAACAAAACCACAACAAAAAAAATTATATGTAATGAAAATATTTGTATGCTTCCTTAAACAGTTTTGAAATTTATGTGGTGTCACTTTGGATGCGACATGATAGCCGAGATATGTACAAGTGTTTTAACAGGCAGCTAAAAATGTACTCCATATCTATATTTATACAAGTTTATCAAGTTAGTGGACTTATTAATCATTACAAATAAAAAACTACTCAAATTACTACATTTTTATGCGTTTTTATATAATAATTGTATTCGATTTATATATAAATCTGATGAATTCAGATTGACTGCCTAATTTTTCCTTGTTTTCCTACGCCAACATACAGTTGTGGCTTCCCATTGGTTTTGAACTATCTTGTTGAACTATAATATTCATAGGCTTTTAAAGAAGCTTATAAGTTAAAACTGTATTATAAGCTCTTAAGACCTAACGAAGCTAGATCAGATCCAGATGCCTCTTAAAATTTTGAATTTTGTTGCATTTTTGATGGTTGGGCAAGGCACAAAAAAATCCTTCATCTTTTACCAAATTTTCAACTACTGCACTTTGTCAGAGCTATGTTGTGAAAATTGATTCTATTCTCTACCATTGAGGTATGGGGTTCCTGGTTGTTTTTGTTGTTGTTTATACATGGAAAACACTCCAAGAAAGTTTAGAAAAGCATAACCATTGTCTTTTGCGGGATATGTTTTAAGGACGCACCTGTGCTAGAAAGTTTTAATAGTAGCCCGAAAGTCGTAGGAACGATTTGTTTGACCTTGTCGAAACATCTAGTAGTGAAATGTATTCGCTTCTTAATACTTTTGCTCCTTTTTCACTGTCACATGTTTCACGTCTTTTGACTTAATTTTTCTAAAGCGCAGCGCTATTCAAATCACGATAGCCCCTTTTCATAAGGGGGCATTCCTTATAAACCTAGGAGTTCTACCCTTTCACATCATTCGCTGGATAGAGGGGTTTTGGTTTGGGTGGAACACAGTGCATCTTTACCCTGCAGAAAATTTTATTAGCTCAGGACTAACCTAGTGTTAAACCGTCTGACGACAGTGTTAGTTCAAGCTCAAGATCCACGCAATGCATTGAATGAGCACTGTTACATGGCGATGTCAGTTATCGCCCAGTGCATTGCTTGGGAGCTTGTTCTCAACCAATTCCTGTTAGGACAATTTAAAGGTAGCTGCGCTTGGCTAGTTCTTTATCCGATACTTGAAAGTGTCAAAAAAAAAATCGCGGTTAGCGTTAACCAATGACACCTTCCTTGCCCCAATAAAGCTAAAGTTGAACTCAACCCAGGCAAAGCAGGAAGACACTAAATGAAGTGAGCATGTGTGCGATTCATTATTCAATTCTCTTCAAGTTTTGAGCGTGTGTGGCACCAAGCAGGAATATGCGACACACAAAGCAAACCGCTACAATTGTTTTCGAATATGTACATAAATTAGTGCCACAACAATTGCAACTTACTACAGCAACACAATTACAGAATATAAAAAATTTCAATACATTTCTATTAACACCGAAGCCGTCGCAGCGGGAAGCCACACATGACGTACATAAATAATTCTCAGACAGGTAAAGAGTCTGGAATAGGGATGCGGCGAATGTGGAACTTAGGACATCTGAGAATTTAGAATCTTAGCCTGAGGATTGCAATTCTAACTTCGACCTAGTGGAGTGTATGCAGATCCCAAAGTCGTCTAGTGTGGTATCGGGTTCATCATGTGGGGTAAGAGATACAAGTGAAGAACCCAAGAGTTGTCTGTTACATGAACAGAGGCAAATTTCCTTTGCGAAAAATATGTGGAATGGAAAATATTGGTGTCTCCAATTGTCGGCAGTTATCGGTAATAAGAGCTAACTCATTTAAGCGCCGATGATGATGGGGACAACGGGCCCGTTTCCTGAATACCCTGGCTTTTGAGTTGAAAAGTTAGTTTATAATATCATAGCAGGCAGACTATCGCATGTCTTTTCTAAGCTTCCAAAGAAGGATCCTATATAGGCATCGTTTTTCTCTTCCATCGGCACGTGAGTGTACTGCATAATCCTTGGTGTGTTGGACATGGTCACCCGACCGGTACCAGCACCTCTTCCAATCCGACTTTTCTTTCCTTCGATTCCTGTAGCTAACGCCAACAGTACGTTGTTGCCGGTTTCCAGGAGTGAGTGCTTCTTGACTGTCGCTTTGAATCGCTATGTTCTCATTGCGATAGTTTAAGCTCAACACAGCTGGTTATGTCGTATACTTCCGCTGAAAAATACTCGGATAATCACCCAGTGGGATTGAAATTTTATCTTTTGCTCCAAAGATGCCTGCTCCAACACCCCCTGGTGTCTTCGAGCCGTCCCTATAATACACAATTGTGTGGGAGCTACATAAATAATCTACTCTTGCGTCAATCCATATGGAAGTATTTAATCTCAGACTCAAACTCTAATGCCACGCCATCGAGAGCTATTGATCTTAGTCCAGTCAGGGTTCTCAAATCATCTCCGTATCCTTGGCACCGGATGCCATTGTCAGTTAGAATTTGCAACAAGTCATCTACTACTAGGCTCACAGGAGCGAGGAGAGCACTCCTGCATTTAGGGCACCACTTAATGGTGTTAACCTGTACTGAACTGTTCCCTACTTGGGTCTCACCAATCCTTGTTTGGGGTAATGATTCCATCCATTCCTGTAGGTGTTTCGGAACTCCTCTCTTTTGCAGTGCTGAGTAGACACTATCATGAGATGTATTATCAAACGCACCTTCGATGTCTGAGAAGGCTCACAGCACAGCTTCTTCACATTTAAAAGCACCACCTATCTCCTTTGCCTGCTGATACAGATCTGTGTCCGTATATCCGCCAGTTCTGTTGGCATGCTAATTGTGGTGTAGAGGCATATTCTTTAGTGCGTTGGACTTAATCTCGTAGTCTATTTTCTTTTCCATTACTTTCAAGACGAAGAAAATAAGACTAATTGGTCTGAAGGACGTTGCTAAAGAGTAGTAATTTTTTCCTATTTTAGGTATAAATACCCCTTTTGCTATCCTCCACACGGTAGGTATGTAAGCTAATGCTAATGCGAATATTCGCAACATCCCTAGCCTGGACTGTAGACAGACACAAAGCGATTGGGGAAATCTTCAATATTATCTGCAAAACGCGGATACAAAAGTGCGTCTGCAACAGATACAACAAAACTAAAACAAGATTAAATGTTAAAAGAAAATAGAAATTGTAAAATACACAAAAATTTACAATTTGTGACAAATTGACCACGCTTGAATGAACTCCCAACTGGCCCACTTATTGACGCACAATTTTCGCCCATTAAAACCGCTTAACACAAAGCAGCTCGATGCGGAAAATTGCTTTTGAAAACAAGAAAGCAAATCAAAGAAAACGCAGTACAAAACCAAACAGATAAATCAATAAACATTTTATGGACTCAAACAACTTTTTTTGGGCGTAAAAAGAAATTGCCGGAAATACGATAAAAGCGTTGCACCTCAACATGACAACTTCGTTTTTTTCATCAAAAGACAAAAAAAAAAAAAACGCCAATAAAAATTTACAACGTCAAACTGTCAAACGCAGTTGAGCTCAATAAATTAAGTGCAAAGTGTTTACTAGACAAAAACGCACTGATGGGCAAGCAGACAGGTGGCAGGCGGACGGATAGCACAGTGGATGCAAGCTACGACGAGTGGCGCGGATAATGGCGCAAGTTTTTGTGCGTTGACGAGATATATAATTCTGAAATCAGCTTTCAAAATCGGTATGCTGTATTTAATAGGAACAAATTTCTCCTGTGTCCATGCCTTATTGAACGTATGTACCCAAGGACGCCTCTCAAACAAACAACTAAGAACCTGATTATGTAAGTCATCGTGACACAAATTCATATAGCAATTCCCATTTACTGAAAGCCGCTGAAGGACGTGAATGCCTTTATATAAAACGCAGTTTTCTTTTAACGCGAAGAAATGATTAGTTGTGACGTGTTGCGTTTTACATAATGACCCCGTAAAGCTCATAACCAAAAGCCTTACTATGAAATTATTAATATCTTAGACTATTCACTTTTTTCATAAATTCAAGAAAAAATTCTGTGACCTCTTCTTTATACCTTGGCACTATTTCTCGATTACTATTTCTGAGTGGAAGATCACCCTATTTCAAATTATTTTTCAAAAACGTTCTATCTCAGAATTTCTTCGAAGAATGAACCAGTTCAAAATTTTTTTCAATAACGCACTATTCTCAGAATGACTCAAAAACACCCTTCCGAACGAAAATTCAATACCTTTTTAGTTGAGATAGGGTTTTGTTGAAAAAAAAAATCTGAGACGGCGGTTTTGAATAAACTTCTGAAATAGAGTGTTATTATACCTAGTAGTGCTACGCACACAAGGTATATTAACTTTAGTCGCCTAACGGCATAAACGGATCGAGATAGATATTGACTTATACATATCAAAATGTTCAGGACGAAAAGAGAAACTGATTAAGCCATGTCCGTCCGTCCGTCCGTCTGTGAACACGACAACTTGAGTAAATTTTGAGATATCTTAATGAAATTTGGTATGCAGGTTCCTTGGCACTCATCTCCGAGTGCTATTTAAAGTGGGCGAAATCGGACGATAGCAACGCCCAAAGTGTGGGCAACGCCCAAAAAGTGGGCGAAATCGGACGATAGCAACGCCCACTTTTTATATATGGAATATTTTGGAAAACCCAAAAAAGTGATTACTCAGTACATAATACACCTATAAGGATCAAATTTGGTGAATACATTGAGATTGAGGCATAAAATAAAATTTTCAAGAAATTTTTGAAAATGGGCATGGCACCGACCACTTTGGATTCAGTCAAATTTAGAAATAATATTAATCATAAATCAAAAACCGTTCAAGATATCGAAACGAAACTCAGCAAGGAATGTTCCAGGAAAAATTGGGCGGGAGCGGTTAAGGCCTACGCCCCTTTTATAGTGGACTATTACACAAAACTTTTTATGCCATAACTCCGGCAAAAATTTTATTTGTCGAAACGAAATTTGGTGATAATGTTCTATACATAAACGTAACTGTTTGTTGTAAAAATGGGCGAAATCGGTTAATGTCCATGCCCAGTTTTTGATCATAGTTCTGAAAAATTTTTTTGTAAAATTTAAAAAGCGATATTTCTACAACTAAGCAAGTTATATCAATCAGGTTTTGCACACATAATAAGCTTTTCAAGAAAAACTCGGTCGCAAAAAATTTTTGTCAATTTTGAACAAAGAAGGCGTGGCGCCGCCCACTTTTTAGCATAAAATTTCTGCTATTTTCAAAGGCAATCGCTTATAATTCAATCTTGATATTTCAATGAAAATTGGTCAGCTGCTTCTCAGTAGTATGTGTTATACTCCTGCCAAAAATTAGCGAAATCGGAAAACACATAAGCAAAATATTCGGGCACGTAGTTAATAGCCCACTCCAATAGCGAAGTTATATATCTTTTTGGATTTTCATACCTTATATAAACATTATGTGTATGTAAGTATGAGAAGAAGAAGAGAAAAGTTCACTAAAATGATCAGCACGATGAACGGAGTCGATTAAGCCATGCCCGTCTCTTCCCCGTCTGTCTGTCTGTCCGTCTGTCTATTTGAACGCAAATACGAACTGATAGTATTAAAATAGACCTGCGTAAATTGGGATGACATAATAGATCACTACTAGGTAGATAATGTTCGGTTCCACCCGAACTTAGACTTCCTTGCTTGTTTCAACCAATTTTGATACAGGGCGTTTTTAAAAAATATTTTGAAATGGGGTGATCTTCCACTCAGCCCTCGGTTTCAAATGGAAGAAATAGGATGATGGCTCCCACTACTCCCCTTTTTTTATATATCAAATATTTTTGAAAACAAAAAAAAGTTATTATTCAGTACACAAAATACACAGAAGTACTCAATAAAATTAAGGCAGCCAATTGATTTGTTTTAAAATTAAAAAAGGGCGTGGCACCGCCTTTTTTGATTTAGTTAACTTTACAAATATTATTTATCATAAATCAAACATCGTTGCATGCACAAAGATTAACCTTTTTACAGGGAATATCCGGCCAAAAAATGTTCGAAATCGGCTAAGGACCATACCCACTCTTATAAAAAATAGTTTTAAAAGGATTATAGACAAATATAATAATATCGCTGTGAAAAAAACTGTGTATCAATTATATTGCATTTCCGAAGTGTTCGTTAGTGCGTATCGATAAAAAAAATTCAAAATGTTCCTCCTGGTTCGAATGTTTACTTGTTAGAGAACATTTTTAAGCACCCTGTAAAAACAGCGATATTTGTTTTTTTTATAATTTTTCTATTTGAGCGTTGATTACAACGAATGATATATTGTTGTAAAGGTTCAACCCATGTCACATTTCAGAAAACTAATTTTTTTTCAACTTTTTTTTCCGTGTACTACGAAATTCGAAAAATATATAAATTTCCGATAATGGGTGTGGTCGGTAGGGGATTATTCCACAAAACCTTGTATGCCTGAAGTCGAGCAATAATTAATTTGTCGTAACCAAATTTGATGAAAGTGGTGATTTATTGACGCCTACTGTTTATTGTGAGAATGGATAAAATCGTCCCAGAGCCATGCCTACTTTTTTAGTATAGTTCTCAGATCAAAGATAGGCTTAAAATAGTTAACTCCCTTACGCTTTATGAATCGTCCGGTGTCGGTTACAAAAGTGATAGTTTAAAGACAGTTTTGAAATATCGGATATCGATAATCACACATCCACAACCACTACCCGCAAACTTTCCGAAATGCCACACTCTGAGTATTAGCTAAAGCCAAGCTATCTTAAAACTGTCAAAATGGAAACCAGTTAAGAACGAGTTGCAAAGCACTATTTGATCATTATTTTAGGTTTTTTTTTAAATAAAATTCAACAATAATAGGTACCTTCATGTTTTATTTTTTTGATTAAGGGTAATGTTTATTTTTTGAATTTTATTTTTTCTGATCGAAAATAAAAGTCATGTTTGATTTTTAATTTTTTGACAAAAATAATGCTTATTTTTAGAGGGATATTTTATCCTTCAAGAACAAAAATTTAGTTTTAAGTTTTAATTTTTTTCACGGATCGAAAAACTCAGAAAGCCTTTTTGGTAAGTAATTGATCATAAATATTGGTTGGTATAATCTCGTCAACATATGTACTTAATAATTAAAACATATTTATAGACACACACATATGTATATGTACATAGGTTGGCATGCAAAAAGGTTTTTTGAGTTTTTCGAACTTTGAAAAAAATTAAAATTTAAATTTGGTTCTTGAAGGATAAAATACGGCTCAAGGAATAAGAGTTATTTTCATCAAAAAAAATAAAGCTCATGTTTGAGTTTTATTTTCCAGCAAAAAAAATAAAAAAAATAACAATAATGATTAGTTATGATCAAAAAAATAAAACGATTGATTATATGTAGTTTATATAGGTTTTCGGGGGTCCCTGGTTATGAGGTAGTCCAATTTTCTGCAGGGTGTTTTCATATATGCGAGCCTGCCTGTTTGTCCGTTGTTTAGTTTTACCAAAATGTTCTGTCACACGAAAATTCCGTACGCTACTTGCTGAAAATTCTCAACTATAACGATCACAGTGTATCATTGACAGTACCGCCACTGAAGCAACGCACAGCTGCGTTACACAGCACTAGCAAGTAGCCAGTCAACTAGCAAGAAATTAAGCAAAAACAAGCAGGAAGCATTTACACGCAACCCGAATTATGGTGACATTTTGTTGCAATGAAATGGGTGGGAAGGAGAAGCGAAACGAAAGATGTGCAAGTTTGCAGTGAAATGCTTATTAGAGCAAAGTGCACACTAAGCTGATAATTTTTTGTGTAACAACATACTCGAACTCATACTTAGTGACAGTTACATATTGGCGGCTATAAGCTGCCTGCCAATATTTGGATAATTACCCGTTTTAAAAAATCTCAATTAATGTGGTGAACGGTGCAGAGTTAATATTGCTTTCTCTAGGTATGCTGTTTATTAGCTTAGCTTATGGCTATGAGAGGTTGAGCGAAAGTCAAGGAAATTGTGCGAGTTGGTCGGGAATTATGTTTTCGGTAGGAGACTGGCGCCTTTATTTGATTCTGTGACTGTTTTCCAAAGCCACAAAGATGTCCTTCCCTGGTAATGATGCTCAATGTCATTTGAAGTATTGTGAAGATCTGGTCTACAGTTGAGTTTCTCTGTATGGCGTCAATTACTAAGTCAACTTTCTTATGTCTTTTGGAGTGCCCTTTTAACCTGATATGACCACGATCGACCTTCTTGGTCACTCTACCTTCTCCTTCCATAAGAAAAAGGCAGTCATGATTTTGAAAAGGATTATAATGTCGCGTGTTTTTAACGCAACAGCGCTTATTCCGTGCTGTTAGTTTGAAAAGTTGTAGTCGCACCTCCAAATATGTTGGAGTAGTCTCACTAAACCTCTTCGGGTATAATGTCCACATATGTGGACAAAAGTTTTATTTGTGAAATAACTCTCAATGTTTCATTATTTTTCTCAAACAATATAACAATTTATTGGGAACATATTCGCTCGCTTTTCTACATTTTTAGCTTCTCCCTTTACTTCTGTCGCGTTCATTTCATACGATATTTTCAAATGGACTGAAATATGCAAAATTTGATCATATTTTGTCACAAGTTAGTTAATATTTTTTTGTGTACACATAAACACTTTTACTTTTTTTAATACATGCTTCTTATTTTTTAATAAAAAAACATTGAATAAGCTTTTTCTTTGAATTACATAAGAATATTTTTCTTTTTTTTTGCAGTTATATTAAAAATTTCGAAAAAATGTTTTTTAGCATTAAAAAAATAAAAATAAAAAAAATAAAATTTTGTTTGAAACATAAAAAATTATTTTTCAATCGTATTTTCGGTGCGGGATTGAAGAGGCTAAACTCCCTTTGTTTTCTTCCCCTGTCCTGATTGCCAAATCTGTGTAAGAGTGAGCGCAGCGTCAAAAATAGAATTTTCTAATTTGAGGTTATGTCACTTCTTAACCATTTATACTGCTGAGGGCAATCCTTTTTTCTCTATCACTGAAAACGAAACAGTTTGAGACCTACCAGACCATAATCAGTAACATGAGAATGCTTATACTTACAACACTTCCATTTTACTTCGGATTATGGCACTGCAGCCGATGTGTCATAACCCCAATTGGGATTATGTCAGCTTTGAGCCTAAGATCGGAAAAAAATTTAATAGGTTTCTACTTCTGAAAAATTGTGGATCGCGACGCCGGTGTTAGATCAGCTTAATGTTATTGGAGGGGGAGATGTCATAATCCCATTTTTATATCTAGTAGTGTTACGCACACAAGGTATATTAACTTTATTCGCCTAACGGTACTATGTAAAGGCAAAAACTAGCCGAGCTAGATATTGACTTATATATATAACAAAATGTTCAGGAGGAAAAAAGAAATTTATTAAGCCACTAGTAAATTTTGAGATATCGTAATGAAATTTGGTATGCAGGTTCCTTGGCACTTATCTCCGAGCGCTAAAATAGGCGAAATCGGACCACACTACGCCAAATCTTGGAAAACACCCGTGAAAAAAGAGTCGACACCCATCATCTCTTTGTTGATTTTAAAGCCGCTTTCGATAGCACGAAAAGGAGCCGCCTATATGCCGCTATGTCTGAATTTGGTTTCCCCCCAAAACTTGTACGGCTATGCAAAATGACCTTGAGCAACACCGCCAGTTCGGTCAGAATTGGGAGCGACCTCTCCGAGCTAAACGAGGTTTCAGACAGGGTGACCCTCTATCATGCGGTTTCTTTAATTTAATGCTGGAGAAAATAATACAAGCTGCAGAACTTAACCACGCTGAAATAATATTTTATAGAAGCGTGCAACTGTTGGTGTATGCTGATGATATTGATATCATTGACCTTAACAACCGCGCAGTAACTTCTGCTTTCTCTAAATTAGAAAAAGAAGCGGAGAAACTGGGATTAGTGGTGAACGAGGGCAAAACGAAGTACCTTCCGTCATCATGCAAAGGGTCAGCGCATTCGCGCCTTGGCAACCAAGCCACTGTTGGCAGCAATAATTTCGAAATAGTAAAGGACTACGTTTACCTGGGAACCAGCATTAACACCAACAATAATGTTAGCCTAGAAATCCGACGAAGAATTACTCTTGCAAACAAATGCTACTTCGGACTGAGTAGGCAATTGAAAAGTAAAGTCCTCTCTCGACGAACGAAAATAACACTCTACAAGTCACGAGCGTGGATACTAACAACTTCTGACGAGGCGGCTCTGGGAGTATTCCAGAGAAAGGTTCTTCGAAAGATTTGTGGACCTCTACGCTTTGGCGACGGCGAGTACCGAAGAAGATTTAATGATGAGCTGTATGAACTTTACGCAGATGCCGACATAGTTCAGCGAATTAAAAAACAGCGGCTTCGCTGGCTAGGCCACGTAGTGCGAATGAGCGAAGATGCTCCAGCCCAGAAGGTATTCTTATCGGCACCCGCCGGTGGAAGTAGAGGAAGAGGGAGACCACCACTCCGATGGAAGGACCAAGTGGAGACCGATTTGCGATCCCGCGGTGTTTCCAATTGGCGCCAGTTGGCGCAACGAAGAAACGACTGGCGAGCTATGTTGGACGGTCAAAATCGACCAGGCGGCTAGATGACCATTTAAAGAAAGAAGAAATCGGACCCGAGCACTTTTTATGTATAGAATATTTTCGAAAATACAAAAAACGTGATATTAAGGATATAATTTGGTGCGTATATTAACATTGATTAAGAAAACAAATTTTTTAAGAAATGTTTAAAAATGGGAGTGGTACCGCCCAATCAAAAACCTTCCAATATATCGAAACGAAATTCGGAACACGGATTTCCATGAACACAAGTCGAAATCCGTTAAGGTTCACGCCCACTTTTACATGAAATATTTTGAAAAGGAACATAGATATATTTAATAGGCAATAACTTTGCGTAAAATAGCTCTATATCCTTTCTATTTCACTGTTTAGTTATGGATCATTAAGATTCGATTTATGGGTCCCATCGATCGATGTCCAAGCAATTTTGGAAAGTTAGTCAGTGCGGTATACTTTGCGTACTAGAAATATCGGTTTTATTTACCTCATCGCAAATAATTAACGATTAACTTCTCAAAAATTTTTTTTTAATTAAACAAAATTTGATGTTTCACTTTCTAGGTGCGGACAAGGCCGCGGGTAAAGGCTAGTATAAATATATTGGTCTATTTGTTGTTGTAATTGTTTTAAATAAATTTCTTCAGCCTTTTAGCCGCTGACACTCTAAATTTAATTAAATTTTTAATCCCTAATTGACCAACTAGCCGTCTTATCAACCAACCCAAATTGCATTGTTAATTTTGAATAAACCAAATTTCAAACTTGATTTGTTACTTATTTTTTTGTTTTTTTTTTCTCTCTCGCTAGTTGTTTTTATATTTTGTAATTAAGCGATAAATTTGTTTGCCACCATGTATACAACAACAAAACTGTACAACAATTGAGCAATTTGATATTTGCTAGTTAAAGAGAATGTGTGTCTAAATGCACTAAGCTATGAGTGTTTCTGAAAAAATTTGTACTATTTAGTACCGAAAACGTTCCAGAACAGATAGAGTTTACATGGATATTGCCACCCTGAAAGCTTAGGTAAGTTTTACTAATTTTAACATTGAGAGTCGTAAAGGCGATCTAAAGTTGGAACGGTGGAAGGCGTGTGAAAGAAACAAAGGTCCGTACTAACTGGCAATTTACCGCCCATTCCGATTTCTTTCCGTTTAGTTGTGAAACAGGCCCATTAAACGAAAGCTGCATACTAACATACAAACATATCGTATCTACATTTATATGCCCATTAGCGCCCTTATACTTGTTGTTATTGGGCTGCGCTTTTTGTGCCTAATTTGTTTTGCTTTCATTTGAGTGCGAATTTCCATTCACCTTTGAAGTTTTCGAAGGATTTTTTTTGTTATTGTTGCATATGTAGGTCAGTAAGTTGTATGCCATTGGCAAACTAGTTTTTTTTTTAAATAACTGTGTGATACGTTAACTTGGTATCGACAGAGTAGAAAAATATTTTCATATCTTTTGCTTTTATCTAGGGCGTAGTTCAACGAAATCCAGCAGGTTGATAGCATATTTAAGTACTGAATTGTTTCTTTGTTAAGACCAAATGGAACCTTTTAGATCATCCCACCCCTTTCTGCCATGAGGAAGAAGAATGTTGGTAATGAGAGGTATCATATGCGTAGATCAGCCCCTGCCGCTCATTGTTGCGGTACTATAAAATCAAACAGGCCACTTTTGACCATTGCTACAAAAATTTACAAACTTTTTTTATAGTACAGATGCTTTCTGAAACCATTAGTATCGCATAATCCCCTTGTATGGTGAAAGCCACCTAGCGTACACTTATTTTATTCCATTGATACCATTCGTCCTTCGTTTCTGAAGCAACCACCTTATTACCTCCAATGGTAAGGAACCACCGGCTGTTATTGTGCCTTTTAAAACCTCAACACAATACTCTTGGATCAGCTCAAGCTCCAAAGAAAACTGGTTTTACACATGATTTCTTGGTCGAACATGTAGTTAAGAGATAGGCGGACTATCTCCTCTTTACTAACGAAGGTATTTTTAAAGTCGTTCGATTTCTACAGATCTTCAGAATACGTCAGTGATTAGCCGTTCTGTTCCTATCTTCACCAGAATAAAATTCAAGAAATCAGACGAACGGTCTTCGTTTGTTCAGAAGCCAAGTTTGGTTTCGAATCGAATGAATAGCAATTTCTCAATTTTAACATAGCTCAACATCATTCTAAAAAATATGATTGATATTGGACTTAGAACGTCTAAAGCAGTCCTGATAAGCCCGAGTCTTTCTAATAGACTCCAAATGACACTTTCTACCCACTCCATGTTTAAACAGCTCAGCCGGTAGTCCATGATTTCCATTCCATAATATTGCGATTCTCACGTAGTCTTAGTCGGATGGTAGTACGCATTTTCCATTGTCAGAGATTTGGGTATCAGTTTAAAATCTCCCTCGGAATAAGCAATGAGAAGACATGTTACCTCCATAACTTCAGCAGGATGCTCTTTTTGTCGGACTTTATTCCTGTAGCCAACAACTCAAGCTTCTCACACTCACACCTTTCAGGTTCAAGTTTATTTTTGAAGTTAACTTCTTAAGCGGAGATCCAAAATTTTTAATGATATGGATTTGAAGTTTTTTTCTAATAGATCAATATTATTTTGGGATGCAACGATTAGCAGATTAAATTTTGTAGCAGATTAAATTAGTAGTAGCACTATCCAGGGTTCCAATCATTTATGGATAGTTTTCGGGCCCTTTTAGGGGTCACTCTGTAGGGTCCCGAAAAAGTTTTGAGATGATCCCAAAAAATATCCCAAAATGGTTACAAAAACCATTCCTAAATAATTGTGAAAACAATTAAAAAATGTTTGTGAAAAAGTTCCCAAAAAAACCTCGAAATAATCCTGAAACAGTTCCCAAAATGATCCAGAAACAATACCGAAATGATTCTGAAATGATGCTGAAGAAGTTTAAAATAACTTCTATGACGTGTACTGTGCTACACGTGGTTTCGTTCCTTTATAGCCTCCTCACTTCCCCCTTTAAAAGTTGTCTATTGTCATCACCAGGCGGCCACTGAAGGTATCAGGCTCAAGTAGTGGTACAGGTTTCATCGACACGTTTGGCCAAAGCTTTTTCAAAATAGGGTCGCACCTTGGTAGTGGTCGGCAACTCTCTGATTGCCATGTAAAAGCGTTCATGCAAAAATATATTTAAATTGGCAGGTGCCTTTCGGAGTCGAAATAAAATCATATAGGTCCAGCCATTTTGTAGGAAAAAATTCAAAGCAGCACACCGCAAATTGGAAGCGAAGCTGTGTCTTGATCTCCACTGAGGTATATCACGCCAAATTGTTATTATTGTTATTTTCGTCATCAGTAAAGAGAGTTCTCATACGAGACTTTTTCTTTTTTTTTTTTAATTGGAAGTCGAAAAATACTTACAAAGTCCAATAATACATACTAAAGCCGTAGCTGGCCTTTACATCTCAATTACAAATCACCATTGGAGTTAATTAAAACAAAAGTAACATTGATCTTATCACTGTGCCAAAATTCCGATTCCCCATTCGAAACAAATTTATTTAGTAACAAAAAGTCATTTACTGAGATGTTAAGATAGACGTCTTAATAAGACATGTGGGCATAGAAATTTGCACAACAAAAAGCAGGTGTGGCTACTGCCAATTAACAATGGACTAATAATTTTAACTACGCGAATTCCCCAGTGATCCAGCGAAAAAATGTGCTACTAAAAATGTTGATAAAACTGATTGAATGTCATGCATGACTGGCTACAGCAGAAATATATGTCATGTTGTTTATGTGATATGATGTTGATGTTGATGCGATGTATGAAACAACTTGTTTAAAAACATTTTGTAAAATATAATTAATACTCACATATACATATGTGTGTACTTGTGTTATAAATTATATGCATCTGTGTAAGAAGTGTGATCGCTGCCAATTCACAATCAAAATCCTATTAATAACAATCTTCGAATGAGGTCGCACCTGAATTTTTGAAATTTCTAGGCTTCCATGGTTTTTACTTTATTTTTATTTTCACAGTGAAACAATGTTTAACAATTATAAATTTTTTTTTTGTGCTTATAATGGACTTTTTTGTAATCAAATCAAAATTCAAAATTATTTACTAAATCCGACACCAATATTACGAACTTTAAGTTTGTTCAACCACTGGTTGCCATTAGTCAAACTTGATTTATACATTGCGATTTGCAAATACATAATAGTGTAATTAACGACCTTCTTCATTCCTCAGCCGTTGACAGTTTGTAATTAATAATCCGATACAAATATTTTGTTTATCTCAATTCAACCTTTTGTTGTTACCCGCCAAATTATGAATATTTGCGACAAATTAAAGTTCCATAATAATTTTTCGCAACCATTTTAAACAATTTATGTGCGTGTTTTTTTTATATGTAATTAAGAGTTTAAAACCCATTTAGCCTAAATGCCTTTTAAAACCTAAGAAAAAATTAGTGAGACTTCGATTTTACGAAACTATGAATACTAATTGATTTTAAATTTGATTTTTTGTTGTTGTTTGTAATAACTATAGTATTATATTATATCTCAATCTAAGCATATATGGAATTAAGAAATAATTTATTCTATTTAGTATACTTCAAAGCATACGATGCGATCTTTAATTGCCTGGGTGTTATCATGTGATATCGCATACTTTGAGGTGAGGTGACATCGTTCTTTGGGAATCAAATTATTTTAAATCGTCACACAAACATTACTGTAAAGTATGAATTTGTGCTTGTGTAGCGTCATAACCTTCCCAATAAGCAAAATACGTTTACTATAAGCTTACGATAAACTTACTTTAGCAAGCTTTTCGTTTGAAAAACGTTTATTATGATTGTGAAGTGATGAAAAAATTGTCGAATCAACGAAAGTGATCCCATTTTAAACAATTGGAAATGAGGTTTGCAAAACAATATTTAATTAACGTTTTATTCAACGTACAGTAAGGGTTTGCTGAAAACTGATTGATATGTGCTAGACCTTTGCTCCGAAGGTTGCTGGTTTGAATCCCGACAATTTCCTCAACTTTTCTTATTAAATAAATTATTATAATTATTT
Organism: Merzomyia westermanni; assembly: GCA_949987695.1. Lineage (NCBI taxonomy): Eukaryota > Metazoa > Arthropoda > Insecta > Diptera > Tephritidae > Merzomyia > Merzomyia westermanni. The sequence goes on from OX465290.1 coordinate 77,288,236, forward strand.
TAAAATATGTTTTATAGTTTTTTAGTTCCATTTATTACTTGTTTTATAATTTAAGTATAATAAAAAAATATGAAAAAAAAAATCGACGCGAGCTTTTTTACCAATTTTTGGCGTGCTGCTTCCAATTTTTTATACAAATTGGCGGGAGCTACTGTTTTTTGCGGACTCCGAACGGCATCTGCAAAGCAAAGCAGATGAATTTTTGCTACGAAGCCTTCCATGGCAGAAATATTTCACTTTTGATATTACTCGAAACTTGGGCCTTTCGGTGTGGTAGACCGGCAACACTACCGCCACATCACGTCGGCTATTTAATAAAGTTCATAAAAATAAGCAGGTTAATTATTTATCATTATTTTTGAAAACTGTCAAACTGTTCATCTCGCAGAAAGTTCACCTCAAGTTAATTCCCCAAAGCTACCATACAATTGTGAAAACATATCTAAACGATTGTGAAATTTTTTAGGAAAACATTGATTTCAACGTTTGGAAAATATTGTTTAATAAACTAGCATACTGCATTGTTTATTGGGCTTATAGTTTATCACAGACATTTTCATGTATTTCATACCATATGAAGTGGTTTCATCACACAGTTACAGCGGTGACATCACAGCAAATCTGCTGATATCAAATTATGACATTCGTGTATGGAACGTGACATTGACTCAAGCAAAAGGACGGAAAAAGGGATAACGAAAGTAAGCTGTTGGAAAAGTTAGAGTTAAAGTTAAAGTTAAAGTTAGAGTTAAAGTTAAAGTTAAAGTTAAAGTTAAAGTTAAAGTTAAAGTTAAAGTTAAAGTTAAAGTTAAAGTTAAAGTTAAAGTTAAAGTTAAAGTTAAAGTTAAAGTTAAAGTTAAAGTTAAAGTTAAAGTTAAAGTTAAAGTTAAAGTTAAAGTTAAAGTTAAAGTTAAAGTTAAAGTTAAAGTTAAAGTTAAAGTTAAAGTTAAAGTTAAAGTTAAAGTTAAAGTTAAAGTTAAAGTTAAAGTTAAAGTTAAAGTTAAAGTTAAAGTTAAAGTTAAAGTTAAAGTTAAAGTTAAAGTTAAAGTTAAAGTTAAAGTTAAAGTTAAAGTTAAAGTTAAAGTTAAAGTTAAAGTTAAAGTTAAAGTTAAAGTTAAAGTTAAAGTTAAAGTTAAAGTTAAAGTTAAAGTCAAAGTTAAAGTGAAAGTTAAAGTCAAAGTTAAAGTTAAAGCTTAAGTTCAAGTTTAAGTTTAAGTTTAACTTTAAGTTTAAGTTTAAGTTAAAGTTAAAGTTAAAGTTAAAGTTAAAGTTAAAGTTAAAGTTAAAGTTAAAGTTAAAGTTAAAGTTAAAGTTAAAGTTAAAGTTAAAGTTAAAGTTAAAGTTAAAGTTAAAGTTAAAGTTAAAGTTAAAGTTAAAGTTAAAGTTAAAGTTAAAGTTAAAGTTAAAGTTAAAGTTAAAGTTAAAGTTAAAGTTAAAGTTAAAGTTAAAGTTAAAGTTAAAGTTAAAGTTAAAGTTAAAGTTAAAGTTAAAGTTAAAGTTAAAGTTAAAGTTAAAGTTAAAGTTAAAGTTAAAGTTAAAGTTAAAATTAAAGTTAAAGTTAAAGTTAAAGTTAAAGAGATATGAAATGTAAGGCGATATAAAATGGAGACAAGTAAGCGTATTTAATATTTCACATTTATTTAAAACCATATGATGTAAAATCATATGATATAAACATAACATCGCATGATATTGTACCAAGAAGCAAAGATGGTCTAACATGATTTGATTTCATACGACTGTGAATATTAAGAAACTTGTGTTACTTCTATGACAATGAGGTTGCGACTGCAGATACGACAGAAGATCATCGGATCCAAGACAACAGTGCAAGCTCCAATGGAAACAAATTTTGGAGTGCCTGAAGGTGGCTGTTGGAATGGAGGATATTGTAAATATTAAAGAAAAAGTGCTTTGAAATGTCACACAATTTTTTAAAAGAAATTGGAACACCAAAAAATACTTTGAGTCTCATTTTACTTCCTCCAGTAAGATTTCGGTTCAACGCTGAAAGGCTAAAAATTACCACAACAGTCAAAAATAACCGATGGTGGATCACAGCAAATGAATAACCAACATGCAACTTTTATTATTCGTCGGCTTAATCAAAACAAAAACAACAAAACACAATTTCTTTTAGGTAAATAAATACGAGCGATCGAATGGTCATTTACTGAAATTACCGGTTCAAAAGCAGCTGATCGGACATTGCCAGGTGTACAACGTTATAGTAAACAGAAGCAAAACAAAAACTGTAGTAAACAAATAATAAAGAAGTAAACAAAAGCATTTGCAATATTCATTTTTCATTCATAAAAACCGGTGGCAGTGTAGCCACTAGGAGTTCATGCGCTCACGAGATTGTTCATTTCTGATATTGATTAAGAGATATTGAGAGCTATATTTTAAAACTGATGAGAGAACGAGTAAGAGAGATACTGAGAGTAGGCCAAATGCAAATAGCAGCAACTTGAAACGGCAAATTTGCTTAAAACATAGCAACTTTTGTCTAGCAAGAAACAGACGGTGTTGCGCGTTCGTGAAGAGCGCATGCGTTGAGTCGTTTTTAAAGGTAAAAAAGGTGTGCAAGAAGAAAAAGTGATAAAAAGCGTTAAGTGAAAACAAAAGCAAACAGTGAAAAAAAGAAAATAAGGGCAACAAAAGGAAAACATTTTTTCTTCAAAAGAAACCCATTAAAAAAAGGTGCATATGATCATTTGCTTGTGAACATAGTTAAGTGTGATATATAGAAATCATAACATTGGGTTTTACTCACGTTTTATCAACATATCAACTGCTTAAATTGAAAAGCGTGCGCCAAACACAAGAAAGTCGTGAACATAGTGTAACTATGTCTTTTTTAAATGTAACAAAAAAAAAAATTAGTACGATTCGTGCAGCTGTGATCACACAAGACATCACATCACATGCACAACTTTCATCACTTAAGTCAATACTGGCAGCATCATCACTCTATTGGCTGGCTTTTTTTGTGATTTTGATTTTAAAAGTTTTGTTGTTGCTCTTAAAAAAATCGAAAGTGTTTTCTTTGCTGTCACTTGTGTGGCACGATCACTACAACGATCACAAAATATGTCTAGACATAAAAACAAAATGTGCAACCAACAACAAAAAGGAAATACAAAAAGTGCATAAAATTGGCACGACAATTAAATTGTGATTAGTGTTGCTGAGTGTTGATCGTTGATCTTTGAGAAATGCAAATTTATGAATGTTGATTGAGAAAAAAAAAACTATAATAAGTGACACCAACTAACTTGGATTGCGCAGTTTGTGCACTTTTGCTGTCTCATTTGACAGCACGTTTTTTTGCAGTGTAATGCGAACTTGCAGCCAGACTAAATTATTGATTTCCGCGTGCCATAAAATTAATGTTAAAAAAACGAAGAAATGGTTGCAATAAAAAGCACATAAAATTAATTAAGTGCGCATGAAAAAAGCGAAATAATTATGGATATTAAAATATAAAATAACGGTACAGAAATGTAAAGCGAAATTGTGTTTTTTTGCTATGGAAAGTGTTACAATGGCATTTAGCATATAAAAATCGTAGGAATTTGGTGCGCTTGAGCGATTAAAATGCAAATTTAGGCCAAATTTTTTTTTTAATTAAAAATTTTTTTTTTTTTGAATTCTAGTTGTTTTTTTTAAAGTTTTTATTTCTCCTTTTTTTTTGTTGGAATACTTTTCCAACTTTAAAAGTTTAGGTTATTTGATATAATTTTAACTTTTTTAATAATATAATAAACAAACTATTTTTTTTTGTTTTTGTGCTGACTCTTCGTTTCAATAAAAAATTTTTCCACATGCTTTTGCTTTTTTTAACAAATTTTTCAAGTTTTTAAATTTATTTCTGGTTTTGTTCTAATATGCTCAACTCAAACTCAAACTGATTTCCTTTATTAACTTTGAAATTTTTATGTTTATTTATAATTTTGTTTTCTGAATTCCTTAACCAATTTAAAATTAAAGATTTTTTTTTTGAATTTTTTTTTAATTTGCTTTAATTTAAATTTTTGTTTTTTGTCTTTCTTTTATATTAAATAATTTTTACATTTCTATGTTTATGTATAACTTTGTTTCCTGATTTCTTTAACTAATTTTAAAATTAAAATTTATTTTATTAAACTTTTTTATATTGTTTTGAATTTATGTTTTTTTTGAATTTTTTTGTCTCTCTTTTATATTAATTCATTTTTACATTTTTATGTTTATTTATAATTTTGTTTCCTGATTTCCTCAACTAATTTTAAATTTAAAATTTATATTAAATTGTTTTATATTGTTTTGAACTTGTTTTTTTTTAATTTGCTTTTTGGTATTTTAGTTTTTGTTTTTTTGTCTTTTTTTGATATTATTTATTTAGCTTTATTTTTTCTATTTTCCATTTTCTATAATTTTTTTTTTACTTGTGTTATTTTTCCATTTTGAATTATTACGTTTTTATATATTGAAAAATACGTATTCAGTTCAGGTTATCAGGGATTTATTGGGTTTTAGGAAGAAGAGTAGGTTCAATTGAACTGTTAATGAAATGCTTAGTGTCATGAGGGGACATACCACAGGCAGGGGAAGTATTTGGTATCTACGATTGGGTTGAGTCTGGATAGGTACGAGCTTAACTTACTATAGTATCCCTCTTCAGCTATTTCAGGTGGTTGAAAATCAGTTACGAGGTTCCCAGGCCGAGATCTGAGGGAGGTGTATACCGACTAGATGTAGAGATCATTTAGAGACAGATCAAACGGTTGGGTATATCGGATCTCATCATAGTGCTTACGCTCGCATTCTTATGTCCCTGGGTGGCGGAAATTCGTCCAACAAATGAGGGTTTGGATGACTAGGTTTCTAAGTTTTTGTTAGTTCAGAAGAAACTGTCACCTCAATAAATCCGAGTAGATTTAAATAACATAAGAAGACAAACCGTAGCAGTTCTGATGGCTTTATTTTGGAAGACTTACAACTTCCTCCAGTTGGTGTCAGAAAGATTGGTCGTCCAACGTCTTTTGTCTTTACCTTTGTCTTTTTTGTAGCTTTGCACTTTTGTGGGGATATTGCAGTGGCATGATTAGTGAAGGTAAGGCCATTGTCTAACTTCACACCCAAGATTTTAGGGTAGTGACACCATCTACGTAGACATTTCACTTTTGTCTTATCTGCGCATTCCACGTCGTGAAGCCGTCTAATTCGTCCCTATTCCTATTGAGCAAGCTTAACCAACTGACAAGTCCGGTTTCGGGTTTGAACTTCGCAGTAGCTGGGTCTGTGGTTTGGAATATAGGTCAACTAGACCATGTTGTTGTTGTTGTTAACAGTGCTTCGCCCTGCCCCAGATTGGACAGGGTTACACTGAAATAACAGCCCTTGGCCGGGTGAAAAAACCCGGGTCATTCCGGTGCGATAGAACCGGCTGTTGTGGGAATGGTCAACTAGACCATATTGCGTTTCACTAAATTGTCTTTAACGCACCTAAGGATCAGTGCCCATTTTATTTTTTCCTCTGAATTGAGCTCGGCTTGATGGAAGCTAAGTATGCTAGCACTGGCTTGTAGCGTAAACCCTTCTCTTAAAAAATATTCTGGTACTTCCCAAAAGATCCGAATAGAAATTTCTTCTCAGAAATCTTTAAAACCGCCTTTTTTAGCTTCCTTAATAAATCTCCTGTACGCTGTTAGCTTTTCTGTACACTTATTCCAGCTGCTGGTCCGTTCAACCATATTAAAAAGTCCTCTCAAGTTCTGCGTCAATCTCAGAAGTTATGTAATGGAATGAACGGTTCGAGATGATACCTCTATCTATTAAATTATTATTTCATAAACAAAAATAAATATGACTTAATAAAACTTAATATATATATACAAGGCCGTAACCAGGATTGTTTTTCGGGGGGGTTCCACATTATTAAAATGAAACGTTGTAATGAGAAATACGCACCAATGCTGCCACTTTCAACAGTTTTTCTGTGGTAAATTTAAAAAAAACCGTGGTAGATTTTTCGAAAACAGGAAAACATATGCAACTTTTTTTTCCTTAAAATTATTATTATTATTCAAAAAATAACGAGAATTAACCCCCTTAACCCTCCCCCTAAATACGGCCTTGTATGTATATATAAGTTTATCTCTATAGAGAAAAGATTGTTATAGAAATCGTTTAACGATAGCCACGCCCACTTTTACTATATGTTATAAATGTGATCATTTTTTAAATTAAGCCCATAAACCGATGAAGCTGTCTAAGTTTGATGTTATAGTCCTAGATGCTAATTTTTAGAAGGAAAATTTCTAAAGTTTTGAAAATATGTGCGTCCCCACTCCCTATCACTACTTTTAATTCTATAACCCGAACAAAAATTAGCCAATCACAACTATGAAGCAAACTTCAAACTAATGACTCCAAGGGTTTGCTGAGAATATACAAGAAATCAATTGAGAGCCATGCCAACTTTTTTACTGTAATGTTAGACAGTTATATTTTTAAAATTTGAAAGGAGGTATCTCGTTAACTAGGTTCCTTAGGATAAGTAAGAAATAATATGATCTCGAAACCACGTTAGAGAGAGAGAGAAAGAGCTAACAACTTCTTAGAAGTAAGCTTGGCACCAGCACTTTCCAGTGGAAAACTTTTTTATGGATCTCATATCTTTGTACCCAGTAGTGCTAACTTGCTGATAATATTTAACTCGAAATTTGATGCAAACGTATAGTTTTAAACAAAGATACGTGGCTCTGCGCTTTTTGGCCTACATCTGAGGAATTTCTCAATTTTCAAAAACTCTCAATTTTATATTAAAAGTAAGGAAATCGGCTTATAGCCACGCCTCATTTCACGCACCGGCAGCTCTATTAACTTGCGGTTCATCTCTTGTGCGTACTAGGATATATAATGCTCGGTCCATCCAAACTTCGACAGCATTGCTGCTTTTCAACAGTTTTTGTTTGCTTTTAGAGTTATGACACCCAAAGTGCCTAGTAAAAAGATCTTGTAAATTTATGCCATAGTAAATGATGACGTGAAAAAAACAATTTCATATCAACCTTTCTATTTTACGACCTCGTAGTTTTGAGTGACATTTTATGAGGAACTATGTGTACCGTAATTGTTATATTTTTTATTTCTAATTTTTATCATTTAGCATATTTTTATGGGTTTTTCTATTTTTTTAATTCTTTCCTTTTTCTTCTCTTTTCATTTATTTGCATTTTATATTTATATCGTTATTATTTTTAAATTAATTATTGCATACCAGTTTTGCACGCGATCGCATTGAATTCAATCAGTTTATGCTCTAATAGTTAGCAAAGCCGCGAAAAGTGTCGGTTTTCATAATTTTTGAATGCGTTTTTTTGCATGTTTTTGCAGCTAAGGCTAGTTTTGTTTTTTTTTTCATGCTACACGGCTAAAAATTTGAGCCTAAATTTTAAACCATTCGTCGGTTTAAGCAATTTTTTAAACGTTTTTGTAATAAATTCCAAACCATTCAAATACCTACACCAAACTGAAAACAACGTCTAAAATTAAAAATTTGTTTTTTCATTCATTTCTGAAAGCTTTTTGAAGTCATTGAATTTTTCTCATTAAAGTTTCATGTGTGCCGTAGATCAGTGGGTAGAGCAGACGACTGTGATGCGGGGTGTGTCGGTTCGAATCCTGCCAACTAATACAAATGTTTTTTATGATTTTTAATTGTTAAGACAGTTCTGGTTTGAAATTTAAACTCTTTTCTAAACGCTCATTTTCTCGAAAACTGGCACAATTTAAATTCTAAACCAAATTTGGTTTGCACATATATATATTTAGCCCAAAAAAGTTTTAAGTTTAGGTTAAAATTTTTAGCCGTGTAAACAAAAATAAATGGTTTTTTTGTTCAATCAGCTTCTATTTGGCTGACTGTCTGAATTACGAAACGCTGTAGCAATTTGCAAATCAAGCCTGAAGTGTATTGTAAAGGGAAAAAACTTTAGCAAAATATATATGCAAACGACAAAAGATGTAAAAAAATATAATAAAAAAATGATTGACTTAGTGCAAAGCTAACATACGTGCTTGAACAGCAATAAAACTAACTTTTCCTGCTCGTAACTATCTCGCAATGAACAATAGCCACCGCTTAGTAGCTTTTGATTATTTTCGTCTATTTCATGTTCCACGGCTAATCTACGGAACTGAAGTGCGTTGGCCGCAACACTGACCCCACACATGCCAAATCGAATAGTGGACCAAACGCGCACAACTCGATATTGGGCGCAAGAAAAAAGAAAATAAAAAAATTAAAAAACTGAGTTTAAATAACAGCAACACGAAGCAGGCAACAGCCATCAAAACTCAAACCGTAAAAAGCTTGTTCGGACAAAAAAAAAATTGTGTATAAACCAATTATAAAAATTTCAAATTTCAGCATCACCAACACCAAGCTGTTTCTATCATGAAAAAGTGAAATTTTTATAACTTTCGTTTCGCTTTTCTCGTTTTTGCCTATAATTACGCATTTCTTTTGCGCCACATACCGCACTCTCCTGCTTGTGGCTTGGTTTGACAATAAAATTTTTTTTCTGTTTTTACCTTCTTTTAGCATTACTATCGTGATTTTTCATACGAAATTTGTTCAAACAAAATATCAAGAAAAAAAGTAGTTTTATCTTCTTTGTGCGAGTCTTTACTTTTCTTTCGCTTGTGACTCTCTAATCACAATTTTTTTTAATCAAATACTGAAAAATGGCATTTCAAAAGCAGCAATTAATTGTTGGCATTTGTTTACTTTTGTTACAACAACATATTGTTGACGTTGCTGCTTCCGCAAAAGCCGTTGATACCAAAACAACAGTGAAGGCAACACAAAAGGCTGATAAAAAAGGTGAGTTGGATGGAAACAGAAATTAAAGACTATAATTAATATAATTCTGTTTAACAAATGCATGATTTAATTAGGTATTGAAGTCGATAATATATTATTTCGTATGTATTATGAAACTTATATAATTTTTTTTAAAGTGTTTTAAAAGTTATGTAATTTCAAGATATGAGAATTAGTGTATATGTATATAAATGGAGATGAAACAATTTGAATAACTTATTAAGTCGACATATAGTGCGTTTCATACCTATAGCACTCTCAAAATTGAACTCTTTAAAGATGTGCACAAAATGTTAAATCACTGTTATACCGTACATATACATATGATTTCCATATTACAATGTGTACTACAATGAAAGCTCAGGAAACCATGTACTATCATAGTGACACACATATGATATTCTATGACATTCAAAATCAAATTTACATTGAAATCTAATTAAAATAAAATAATATTAATATTCAAAAAGAAACTGGATGCAACCTCATTCCCATATGTAAACTATGCGCATCTCTTGGCAGGTTTGTAGGTTTGGCCGCCATCAAACATGTGGGGGATTACATTTTAGGCAAACTTCTTTTTCTTTTTTTATACCCAGTAGAACTTGAACCGATATCTCCCCAAGCGATGAATAAGAGAGTGCTTTATTTGACATCCTTTCGGAATAATAGAATATATTTTTTTCGTTTTCTGCTCTTATGCTATTCTTTTTGGAGAACAAGGAGAGATATCTCCAAGCGATAAATAAGAGAGTACTCCCCTTAAAACCCTTTCGGATCAATAACAAAAATTTCTACACTTTGTGCTCCGATTTTACTAATCTTGGAGCAAAGGGGGAGATCTGCTCAAGTTGTTAATAAATGATTACTCCCTTAAACATATTTTTGGAGCGAAAGTAGGGATTTCTGCATTTTCCACTCCTAGCTAACAGCTTTTGAGTAAGCCGAATCTCTTTGCCAACAAAATAAAACAAATTTCCAACAATTCAATTTCAATTCCATTGCTTCCATTCCTTCATTTGCTTCCATACAAGGCTAAAGGCATGATTCTCCAAAGATCTTTTCACTGGTCGTTTGGGAGGAATATAAAATGTGTCCCTCATTACTATCCTGGGAGGTTTTTTAAAATTCTCTAAAACTTCCCCCTTACTCGATTGTGATTCATAAAAAAGTAATAACAAAAACTCCATTACTGTGCTTTTCTATTACTCGCCCTCCTAGGACATGCAAAGCTAAAAGGGAATATACAAAATTATATTGTAATACACAGAAGCATAGGGAGTAATAGAGATTAATCCCATACTCACAAGGGAGTACGATGATCCCTGGTTCTACTGGGTAGGGACGCTTGCAATTTTTTTTTGAATAATGTTTTTATGCTGTCAGACGGATGGAGGACTTATTATTTTTATAGAAGAGCTTAAAGCTCTCATGACACCACTCAATTTCAATGGTTGTAGCATACTACAATATTTACTATATGTCTGTCCACGCTATTAAATCAATACTTCATTATACTAGAATTGGGCTACAAAAGCTATATTTTCGGTTTATTATTTAAATTATTTAAAAATGTATTAGACATAGTATTTCGACGGCTAGGTGGACGACCACCCTATTTCGATATATCTTTTTAAAAAAGCCCTATTTAAGAATTTGGTTGAAGGAGTTGAAGACCATATTTTCATCTGAGATAGGGAATTTCTAAAAAAAATCTGGAGAAGGGAGTTTTTCAGAAATATTTTGAAATAGGATGATCTTCCACTCAGCCATCTTTTTGTTGTGCCAGACTCTTTATGAAAATATACTTATCCCTAAATTCAAAAAAATATTATAAACGTTTTCTTTTTGGGTATGTATAAGGCGGGACAGGTATGATAAGAGACTTACAGATCGTTTTTTTTGTTCTTTGAAGTAAGACTTTATTTCTGAATTGCCTGCTCAGTTCAATGTAGCCCTTATTGACAAGATTCATTCTATATTGGATTTGCTGGCTGAAATTATTTGCAGGTTTAGAAACAAACGCAATGCCTTATAGTTTCACATTTGTTTCTACCAACAGTGACGAGGCTGTGAACGCATTTACTTCACCTCTTTGCTCCTGGAACTGTCCGCACTTGTAATATATTATGTTCCTCCCATTTATATCAGTTAATAGGAATTTTATCTGGTATCAACTTGATGCAATCCCTTTGGCTAGAATATCCTTTAGTATCGAGTGGGTAAAAGCGGTCCTTCCCATTCTGACCGAACTCCTTACGTTGCACAACGCAATTGGACATAGCCATAAAAGTTTTTCAGGGAAGTCAAATTCAGACAGCAAGCTGTTTGATTTTTGATTTAGTGAATATTGAAGATTTGGTTGAGAGGAAGGTCTCCAATTCTTTGAAAGAACCAATTTAAAACAAATTTGAGATCCCTTGGTGCCAATTAATGAAATCGAAAGAACGACTGTTTCGGTTTTTGCGACTGTAAAACTATTTAAAAGATTATGCGCCAACTAAGTACTAAGTAAGTAAGAGGGAGAGCAGCAGGTCTTCAAACTTCCAAATATGTTGCGTTAAAAATACCTTTTTCGAAAACTTGGAAACATTTTCTTGCCTTCCTAAACTTCAATACAGATGATTTCACTAAATCTTAGAAAACTTCGAAATATGTAATCTTCTTCGAAACATGGAAAAAAACGTGATTTCGGCAGACCATTTTTGAAAAATTTGAATTATATAATTACAGCAGATATTCTTTCGAAATCACTAAAAATATCATTTCTGTCCCTTTTCGAAAGCCTCGCAACTTGTAATTCCGACCGATCTTCTTCAAAAACTGGAAAGCCTTTGATTTCGCATATCTGTTTACTTTGTTCGAAAAGTTAACGAAAAATGTTCTTTGAATGGATTTTCTTTGAAAATATCTCAACATTTAATTTCAAAACCTGCAAACTTATTTTTTCTGGGAAAGCAATTTTAGAAAAACCTGAATTATAATCGAATCGAATCACTTAGCAAATTATAAATGAATTAGCAATCCAACATTTTTTTTCCGAAATTCGAAATTTCGTTTGAAAATCAATCGACTACGTGTTAGTAGGTTAAATTGAAGAGACTTACTGTCAGTTTCACGAAAGAAATTTAAATGAAAAATTATTTTTTTACGCGAAGTTTATATGCAATATGACAGCGAAAAAAATTATTTTTTACTTAAATTGTTTCGTGAAACTGGCTGTTACAATAATTTTTTTGGTTGTTATTTATAAAAAAAATGTTTAAAAACATTTCATTGAATGAAAAGCAATGATTTTCTTAAATTTCTAGACAGTGTTGTTGAGTTAAAAATTACCTTTTTTAAAAAGCTGTATTTTTATTACTTCGTCACTAATTGATGTGTTTTACTTCAAGTAATGTTTGAACTTGTGACCTTTGAAGTATGTGTGAGCTATTCTTTACATGATGCCTAAATTTAAATAATTACTTAATAAACCTTTTTATCACTTAAAATTAGTATGCTAAAATTTAATAGATCTCACTCAACTTTGTTTTTTCTCAGACATTCCCATACAACTCATATGCATGGAGTCACCAAACTAGACTATGAACAGCCTCTTAAATTTTATTACTCCCAAGCGTATAAAGGTTAAAAACATTTACAAACAAAAATATCGATAAAAACGTAACAAAATTATTACCAAATACCGAAAGCTAATTTTAATAAAAATTATTCACAAATTTAATATGTAAATTTACTGATAAACATAGCTACATTTAAACAAAATATTTAATGCGATTTCAACACTTAATTATGTCACACACAATAGCATGAAACTTTAAATAAAAAAAGCAATAACAATAGCAACTTTAGAAAAAGAAAAAAAAAATGCATTCCATATTTAAATATACCATTTTATGTTATCAGTTTTATTACAAAATCAATTATGAATATTTGTTTTTATAGCATTTTAGTAAACCTAGATAATGTGATGTTCAATTCAACTCCCTTTTCATCAAATAGGTTTTCGAGTTATTCAAGGAAACCGGGCGAAACCAAACATTACACCGCGTTACACACATTCTGTCCTATTAACCAAATATAATTTTTCGTGTACACGTCAGAATTTTTTTTTTTATGTATAAAGTATAAAACTCGTAGTGTCCGTCTGTCCGCCTGTGACTTTTACTTGGTGCGAATAAGCCACAAACGTAACAAAAGTTATTTCGAGTCGGGCACTGCATTTGTTCTCAGATAGAAATACTTTTTCGCACAACGGAACTTAAAACAATTGTCAAAGTATACGTCTCTTAGTAGCGCAACTGTCAGCTGATCGGAACAAACACACAAAAGGCGGAGAGTGTGTTGTATCAAACAATAAATTAAACGAATTTAAATGATGCAATATTGATTGTGCAATTCAATGTTTCATCTGTCATACCAGTTGTAAGTGCTGTAAAAGTAATAAACAGTTTAGTGTTAGAAAGTTACTATTGATAAACTACAAATATATGAGGTAGGATGGGTAAAAAACATTTTTTTTTCGGAACGCTTTAGTAGTTTAAAAATTTGGAGTCCCTTCAAGTTATGCCGAAAAAAGTAAAAACAATTTGACGTGATACAGACATTTCCACGAGGGTTAAAAATCGATCCAAAGTCTATCACACAGGCGGACAGACGGACACTACGAGCTTTATCTTTATACATAAAAAAAAAATTCTGACGTGTACATGGAAATCGCCGATACATGTGTATTTTTATTTTTTCTCCCCTTTCCGAAAAAGTATATTTGGTTCATAGGACAGAACTAAAGCTCGTTTTTGTAACACAGTGTTATATACCCAGTTGTGAGGTATTGCGGAATCTCGCATGGGCATGGATTGTATAAAATTTGACTATGCTCTCATGTGAGCTGAAGTGGAATTTGGTAGTAGAGATGGAAAACCATCGATAGTTTAGCCTGTCGACACTTATAGATAGTATTGATAAACACTATCTATGTGCCAATACTGTATCGATACATTTGCATCTTTTCAGAGAAATTCTCGTTCAATAACTAGTAAAGTAAAGTAAAGTGGGTAATTTCCCTTCTAGCGAAAAACTGTGATTTTAAAACAAAACCAAATTAAACATTGTTACTAAACCCGAATCAGTTACCCTAATGACACTTACATACTTATTTATAAAATTCGTTTAAGTTGCCAATATTTGGTTGCTTGTTAACAAGTTGTTTCTTTTATTCAAATACTACCCACAAATTTCCTTAATAAAAGAAATATTATTTCAAGCAAGTTTGCTAATTAGTGGCGGCATTATTTATTAGCTTTTTATAGCTTATTGATTAGGCAAGATACAATTTTGGAAATTAAAAAAAGAAGTTGCTGCAGCATACAGATGGTAGATATAACTATGTATCTACATATTGACGGAGAAAGTGGCCAAATGACATGAACAATTTTTGAACAGCAAAAACAACCCAACAATTTTGCTCAGCTAGCCATCGCTGTATCCGCATAAGGTGGATAGCTTTGATTGGGTTGGAAAACACAACCGCTCATTCAATGGATTTTAATTTTTCGTTTTTAATTTCGCATATTTTTTGGCCAAATTTTCAATCTACGCCTTTCTGATTTTTTATTGATTCACCCAAATTGTATGCTGTCTAATTTCTTTTGTACTCCGGCACATGCTTGAGGCGGGTACATTGACACGCAAGTCAAATTTAAAACTGACAGCTCATGTTTCAATCAGTTGTTGTAGTATCTTACGGCAAAAATATTTACGCTCACGTACGACTATTAGGGTACACCTGTCTAAAAAACTAAGATAGCAAGCAAAATATTAAGGGCCTCATTATATAAAACGCAACGCGGTGTAGCGAGTCACTTTTTTCGTTTAAAGTAAGCTTCTTTTCATATAAAGACGTTCAAACACTTCAGCGAATCTTAGTAAATGGGTGTTGCTGTACGAATTTTCTTGGTATTACATAAGGGTGAAAGTGAAGGTGAGTGACTGCGATATAAAGTAACATAATCAGCCTCTTAAAGTTTCTCAATAGTTTGTAATGAGCCATAGTGCATTTCAAGGAATGTTTGCCAAAAAGTTAACAATTGTTTTGAAAAAAGTTTCATATTTAGTAATATTCTTTATAATTTTGCAAAATACAGCTATAGCCACCTCATTTAAAAAAGATGTAGAAAAATTTGTTTAATCGACATAACAATTTCTTTCGTTTATTTCATTTGAATGGCATGCTATTGTAATTCGCAACCAGCTTATGAAATATTCCAGAGATATAGCTGATGTTTTGCAATCCCAAATCGGGGTTTTTCACACGAAAATGAGGAGGCCAATCCCGCGCTTATACGCGCCCCAAATTAGTATATACAAGGTGTAAAGGCGACCCGCACCCCGCCATTGTACTCTCTGGTATAAATAATAAAATACAATAAAATGCAAATAATGAAATAATATACAAAGATTAACTTAAAAAAACTACTCGCCCTCCATAAAGCTTAGATAACATTTAAATTCTAACTAAATCCACTACTAGTTGTAACTTGAATCAGTGGCTTCCTTGCCACCAATACACAACGGTTTCAAACTGGAGTTAGGAGTTTATAAAAGTTCAGAGTTTATATTTCTCACTGAAATTCAAAAACTAAAGTTTCCTTGAGGGGGGGAGGGGGGGAGGGATTTTTGCGATAGGGAAACCCTATTAATGTCGCACTACTGTTACCGACACCGAGTCCCCTGTGTGCAGTTTCCTAGATGAATACTTACATATCAGTTTGGAGAAAAGGGTTGCAACCTACACGAAAATTCATAGTTACTATATAGTTGGAAGATATGTATGAAATAAGAAATTGTGTCTAAAAAAGGTTGCCACCTGTTAAAAATTCAATTTGTACACTATTTATAACTCAAGAACGCCTGCAAAAATTTTGAAAATTTTTCTCTTTTTGGATTCGTTTTAATCTGAAACAGAATAAGTGACATAATCAGCCTTAAAAAGTAAAAAAAAGGCCCTTCATTTAAATTACTTTTTGCACAATAAAAATAAGTATTTTCTGACGACTCAAAAGGCAACTCCTACACTGCCTCAACCGTGTTTCACCGATCGAAAAGTTTAGTAAATGTAAGTAAGCGTTGTTATTTAGGCTTGAGAACAAGCTTCCGAGCGTCCTTATATTTCAGAAAACTTTTATTTGACAGAAAATAGGGTTCCTTGTAATATTGTACTACTCTAATTTAGGTTGAATCTTGAAAATCACTCATTTATCTTCATTTGAAATCAAAGGGATTTCAAAGCTCCGAAGTGAAGTAATCGGTTTTAAAAATCACGATATAAAATGGTCCTACATGAGGTGGATATCACAAATTCTTTAATAAAACGTCTTGCGGAAACAAGAAAACATAATTTTAGTCTACGAACGATTGCCCGTGCGTTACTATTCGCTGTTTTTCGTGCAATTGAATGAAAAAACATTTGCAGTACGCTAAATCATTCCATGAAAAATGTGAAAACATTTTGAGAAGATATTTTCTGATTTTCTTTTATTAAATTTGAGTAAAATTCTTTAGCGAAGTACCACGAAATAGTTATTTCCAGCATATCTTTTAACGCCTAAATAAAAGAAGGGAACCGTTTCTTGAAATGTATGGCAATGTTGTGGCTCACGTTTAGCGCAATGTTTTTGATTTTTACGACACATTTTAGGAAAAACAAGACCTTAATGGATTTGGTGCTTTAGTTTTGTCGCAAACATTTTTTAGTTTGCCTGAATAGTGCAATTGATGCACCATGAAAAAAGGTTTTTTGTTTCATATTTCAAATAACTAACATGTGACCATAATCAATAAAAACAAATAAAAAAATTTAAAACCTGCACATAGAATTTTCTTTTAAATCTCGTCAAATGGGCAAGCTACCATACGATCTTCAATAATTGTTAAAGGGTGAAGTCATCTGAATCTCGACACATCTATAACAATGTTACAGCTCGAGTCTGTAAATTGAAGTCTCACTTCTAGATTCTCGGTCATTGTCATTATATGTTGTCTAGCCATTCATGTTCAACACTGTAGTGAGTAGAGCGGAAGCACTGCATCCAATATTCTGTAGCGAACTAGTCCAGAAATAGTTGAAAAATGTCACTTCATTGAACTTGTTTAAAAGACGCTTACCTCAGTGAATAATTATATATAGCGAACGAAAAAAGGCAACTAGAACCTTAAATAACATCTAGGTAGGAATTGGGGAGTATAATAGCCTTTTCCTTTAGATCGCAACCTCTACAAAATTTGTTTAGTTTTTACTACTAAGCCCGGTCGCAGAACTAATAACATATTTTAATCATTATATCCCATACCAGATAAGATACGGAACTAACTACATCATTTATTGCAGCACTCATTATCACCTTGTGTTTGATACCCATATTGTACTAAACACATTTTTGGTCACCTTGGGACACATATCGGTCGAAACTGGTAGAGCTATCGGAAAAAATGATATCGTAAATTATAAGATAAACGTCAAGTAATGTAAAAGTTACATACAATTCCATTCAGCAGTTTTTGAGTGATGCGCGACCAAATATGCAGACAAACAGACAGACAGACAAAAATTCTAAAAACTATTGCTTTGGATTTCATTGGCTTGATAATGATTCCTCCTATCGATATTTTTTATTATGTGGAGATTCAAACAATTTTTGTTCGGTTAAAGGTGACCTATGCTTTGTTTTGACAAATTTAGTCATAGATAATTTTACAGCTCAACCGTTAATTTTGGTTGCTTATATGGTTAAGCTGTTAGAGTAATACGTTAGAATCAGCTGTGTTCGTTTGGTATAGTGATCGGTTCATGGTTAAAGTATGCACACATACACTGCATGTGTTTTGTTTTTGCTTTGGCAGATTCTACAGCCAGATTGCATAGAATTTATTTATTTCGACAGAAGAAGCCACTGCTCGTATATTTTTATCGTTTTGGATCGTTTTACATAATGCAAACAAGGGAACAGACGAGTCGTTCCTTTCGCAATAGAGAACAGTCCCTTTAACTTCAGGAGCTCACTCTGTAACAGAAAGTTCCCTTATGAAAACAATCATTAACTTTCCTCTTCATTGAGCGTAAACACCACAGAGTACCATCAGTTTTTATAATCTTTGTTTGTCTGTCGGTATGTTTGTACGCGCATCATTTAAAAACTGCTGCATAAAATAGATTATGATTTCCACTAAATTAGTATCTGATGACAAATTGAAGTTCTAAGCTGTATTTTGCGAAAGAGAAATATTTAATTTTCGGTGTGTACAGTGGTGACAGTAAAAGTCTAAGCCTATAAGCGACATTATATTATGTAACACTGCTAGCTAAATATCTACACAATAAAATGTTTGTATTTAGTTTTTTATTAAAATTATTTTTTCAAGTATTTTCCAAAGCTAGCAGCGCTCAAAATAAAACCAATAAATTTGTAAGTAATACTGCAAACAACTTTCAATTAAATTCAATTCAATACTTGTTTAACATTTACTATTTCTCACCACAACTCCAACGCTTCCTTATTACACCATAAACATGTTTTTGTTTTTTTTTTACAACAGCTAACTGCTATAAATTAATATTGCCTTTCTTTTGTTGTAAATGCGTTACGCCGTTGATTACCTTTTTGTTTGAATCCATCTTCAAAGTACTTAGACACCCTACCGGCATGACCAGTATATTTTCTAATTTTTTCCCACTTACCTAATACATCTTCCCTATTCATTTAAACAGCAAATAAGCCTTTGTTTTTATGTGTAAATATGTATGTTAGTATGCTAATGTGTTAGGCAGTCTTCATTATTTCGCTATTGTCTTGGCTTGATCTACCCGCGACCATCTCATGCAACGGTGTAAATTTAATTTCCCATTAACTGATTTACTTGAGCTTTCACTGCCTGCAGCAAAGCAGCTGCATATTTTCGAACAAAAGAGGCGTCTTTTCGACTTGCCTCAATGCAGTGTCTTACATTTACAAATTATTTGGCAGTTAAAAAATAGCAAACAATTAAGAAAGCTATAAAGAGAAACAATTGCCTGTGGGCGCTCACACGCTTGGCTGTGTCGAAAAGAGAATTTCAAAATAGCAAACAATGCAAATGAAGATTCACCTATTGTACATATTTCTCTATGGTTAGTTGCAGAGTAAAGACGAAATTTCACAATATGTTACTTTCGATAGATTTTTTAGTTTTGCAATAAGTTGATTCGTTTTGTCCACAAAGTCATTGTTTCAAACATGTTCACCCGTGTGCATGATAACTTGAGTAACATAAATAGCTTGATTGAATATAAAAGAATAGCTTAATTGAATATAAGAAAATGACAAATTTTGAACACATAGAATATATACGTATAGAAATTTTGCAAAACTAAACTATTTATGTATTTTGAATTTTGGACATAAAAGTTTGGAAATAGGGTTGGCAGCGCCCCCACATGAAAGAAGAAATTTTCAAAATTCTGCAAGACCTTACTCAACAAATACACTGTAGTTCTTAAATACAAATATAGTAGCCAAGTTACTTCTGCTACGTTACATAGAATGAGAAATAGGAAAATTGGATTGTCAACATTTAACAAAAAAAAAAGGTTTTTAGTTGTCTGGAAATGTTTTGTGCCGCAAACACTTTTAAATTAAAAATTTTTATATTATTATACAATAAATAATAAAAATATATGTTTTACGGGTGGCAACCCTTTTATAAAATGATATCTTATTGCTGATCTGACGGTCTCAAATTTGAAAATAAAACTATACAGAAAAATTTAATTTTTGTGGCAGGTGGGTACCCTGGAAAAACATTACGTCAGTAAAAAGGAATTGTTGCGCAGTTGCCGACTGTTTTATGAATATTTTTGAGAGGCTGATTATATAAGTCACAGTGACACTTTTCCCCGCAGTCACTCACATTCACTCGTATGTAATACTAAGGCAGATGTTGTTGTTGTTGTGGTAACGACAAAAACACTCCCCGAAGGTTTTTGGGAGTGTTGTCGAATTAACAGTCCTTGGCCGGATTTGAACCCGGTACGCTACTGTACTTTCTTGCGGTACTGCGCGACTGTCATGGTAGCGATTTATGACCAGTGAAACCTTCTAGATCATGTCGGAGGAAGGATAAGATGGTTAATGAGGAATGATAAGATGGGTAATGAGAGGTGAGAGGCATCATATTCGTAGATCTCAAGTCACTGGGCGGCAGTACTTGGGGGAAAGACAAAGAAACATTGCTTGCTACATATAAGGCTATTGGCCGACCGATTATTGACTACGCTGCGCCCATATGGTCGCCCAACCTTGCTGACACCAATTGGAGGAAATTGCAAGTCTGTCAAAACAGCGCCATCAGAACTGCTTTGGGATGTCTGCTTATGTCATCTGAATCTCACCTCCATCAAGAGGAGAAATTGCTCAATGTTCAAGAGCACGCGGAACTCTTGAGTAGACAGTTCCTTCTGAACTGTCATAAACCCAGTCATCCAAATCGACATCTTCGTAAGCACTACGATGAGATCCGCCACCACATCTCTTTGCCGTGTGATCTGACCCAACCCTGTGGAAACTGCGCGTTGCCTCGGACTTCCGTTAGAAGAGCCTGATGACAATTTAGGGTGATCAAGCCCATTAGGCAGGGCGAAGCACTGTTAACAACAACAACAACAACAACAACATACCCGTAGATCACCCATCGAGTTGCACGTCATTACCTTTGTGCATATTAGTCGCCTCTTACGACCGGTATGCCTACCTCGGGCATATTCTAAATCCCTAACCCGTGGGCGTCATACTAAGGCAGATAAAAGGAGGTAGCTCCATTGTCAATTGTCGGTGGCCATGTAAGCTACCTAACCTATCATTAACAAAATTGTATTTGGGTCGTTTTATTTGTTTACAAATAAAAGGATTGTTTGAAAAATTTTTCTTAAATTTTGTCTAGGCTTTGCATACTTCAATTACAAAATAAACATTTATGCAAGATGGAAAAATTTATCGGGAAGAACATTTTGATGTCGATTTAAGCCCCAAGGACATCAATTCATTTTAGGCCATCCATAGTTCTCCTGACACATGGAAATTGGATGGTGGTTTTGAAATAAAAAACATACTTACAGGAATATTGAGGACCAGCTCATAACCAGCTTATTTAACGCTCATATAGTGTATGTTCGGAGCCAGCTGCGGCCCAGCCAAAGGACTATCCCAGCAGTATTTGGAAAACCTTAACCACTAGATCTTTGACTTCGGTAACGTGTTACAAACAAGGTACCTATCTTTCCTATAAATCTAATTACTTCAGTACCAGGAACCGTCCACTTTTCCAGACAAACAGGACAATGTACTAATGTGCTTATGACCAGGAGTTTTTCATTATAGCTCTATTCCATTCTTTCCACTCCCTGGTGCCATGAGACTTACCAGGGTGGAATATGGAGTATTGTTACAATAACAAGAGGGACTTTCAAAAAGAGGTGACAACACGATCAGTAAATAATCTTTGTCTTGCACCCAGAGATTATAAAAAAGGATTTAAATTGTGCATATGTAGCGTTAAGCAAAAGTTTTTATTATAAATGTAAGCTTCCCTAAAAAGTAATTTTGCTAAATCCCCAATATGTGGTTACGAATTTCCCTTTTTCAAATGGCCGTTTGAGCAAATCTACGCTAAATTTTGATATCAGGAAAAGGATCATAAGCTGTTTTTTAATCAAAAATGATGTAAGATTGACAGACTATAAATTACAATAAAGAGAAGAAGTGACTCGTTGCGTATAGTTTGCAAGGACGTGCAAATATATTGATCTCATCACTGTCAAAAATTGTATAATACAATGCTTAGTTTCTTCTTAAAAAAAATACCCAAAGAGCCTCAAACAGTTTTCACTTCAAACAGCATTGAGGAAATAAGCATTGCTACTAATGCTCTCAACATCTAAAGAGATATTTTGTTATAAAATAAAAAAAAAACCGGCCTCGGCTCAGGACATATAATGGGCTAATTTCGATTTTAGCCATTATATTGGAAACTAGTTGAGATATGGAACTTACTCACATCACTTATTGCAGCACTAATTAGCATCTTTTATCTGATACCCATATTGTACTAACACATTTGGACTACCCGAAACCATTCGAGTTACGGAAAAAAGACACCCAATATACAATGAAGTAAGCAAGTTTATTAAACAATATTTTTAAAACGTTGAAATCAATGTTTTCCTAAAAAATTTCACAATCGTTTAAATATGTTTTCACAATTGTGTGGTAGCTTTGGGGAGTTAACTTGAGGTGAACTTTCTGCGAGGTGAACAGTTTGGCAGTTTTAAAAAATAATGATAAATAATAAACCTACTTGATTTTTATGAACTTTATTATATGGGCGCCTACCACAACGAAAGGCCCAAGATTCGAGTCCTGGAACAGGTAATATCAAAAAAGGTTTGAAAAAGGTTTTTCAAAACGGAGTCGGAGGGTATTTCTGCCATGGAAGGCTTCTTAGCAAAAATTCATTTGCTTTGCTTTGCAGATGCCGTTCGGAGTCCGCAAAAAACAGTAGCTTCCGCCAATTTGTATAAAAAATTGGAAGAAGCACGCTACGTTGAATAAAACATTAATTAAATATTGTTTTTCAAACCTCATTTCCAATTGTTTTCGTTGATTCGACAATTTTTTTCAAACGTTTAACAATGGTTATAGTAAACGTTTTGCAAACGAAAAGCTTGCTAAATTAAGTTTATCGAAAGCTTATAGTAAACTTATTTTGCTTATTGGGGCAGATGCAATTTAGATGTCTAAAAATGCAATGGCGAAAGTTTCATTAAATTCTATTCAGCACTTTTTAAGTGATACGCGTCCAAACATACATACATACAGACAAAAATTCTATAAACTTTTGTTTTGGAGATCATTGGCTTAGTAATGATCCTTCCTATCAATTTTTCTTGAATATCTGCAATGGAAAAACATAGACCTGTTAAAATTTTTTTATAGTTGTATGATTAACGCCATTTAAATATATGCAAATTTAATATTTTTGTTATATCATCAATAGAATAACAAAAATTCAGAAAAAATACTGTTTCGTCTTCCTTGAAGAAAAATTAGAATGGCAGTGTCTGGATTCCTGTAAAATCACACAAGCAGGTGCATAACGTTAACTTTCACTCGATCCGAATTTAGACTTCCTTACTAGTTGTTTACCATACCTGCTGTGCTTGTTGACTGCAGAAAGAATTAACACTCATTTTACGCAGCAACAGGAAAACAGTTGCAAGGCTGCTATTTTAATGCAAAAAAAAACGAAAGACTTTAGCAACGAACTTGCGATGGAAAGGGCAATTTTAATTAAAAGCTGAACATTTTGGCCCACATTATGCATTCCAGACAGAAGTTAAAAAAAAAAAATGGAATAAAGAGTACTCGGCAACTGATTATTTAACCGTCATCCCAGCGTAGTTAGTTATTAACCCATCAAAGCCATTGACTCTGTTAGAACGGAAAAACGAACCATTGCGCTAATATTCAAATTCAATAGCAAGAGAGCTGCAAAAATATTTAAGCAAAAGTTGAAAAGGTTAATTGCATTGCACCAAGCGGTTGCGCTGAGTTTTACAAATAGAGTTTTTGCTCAAATTGACTAATTTTTGTTTATTTTTGTATTTAACTTTTGAAACAGGTCATGATAGTGATAAATTTCAAACGAAATTAATAGCAAATAAATTTCAAAAATTATAATTACTTATAATTTAAATACTATTATGCTGCTTGGATGAGCTGGCATGAGATTTTGCACACTCACCGCTACAACAGCGGGAGGTATAGTGATGATGAAGAAATTTGCGCAAAAATTTAGCTTGGTTTATTGACTTTAAATGCCTTTCATTAAGTAAATGCACGTTATGAAACTGCGAAATATTAAAGAAAAATGTACTCGTACATAGATGATCTTCATTATGGCAATAGTAGCCAAATTAACAATTTTTAAATTTGTGTTTGTATGTCTGTCTGCTTGTACGCGCAACACTCAAAAACAGCTTAATAGAATTGATTTCAACGTCCACCAATGTATTAGTAGAGATCTAATTTAAAATTTAAGATATGCGCTATTTCGATAACCCTACCGGTTTCGGAGTCAGCGGCCAATATGTGGACCAAGGTGACGAGAAATGTGTAAGTACAATATGAGTATCAAACGAAAGTTGCTAATAAGTGCTGCAATAAGCGATGTATTAAGTTCCATATCTAAACTGGTTTTGGAGATATAGTGTTTAAAATCGGACTAATTCTATTAAGAGGTTGACAGTGAGAGGTGATTGTAACCATATTCATATTTCAATCATCGAGTTTCATATCGAATTTCTCATCTTATTCGCTAATAACAATGCGACGAGGTCTTTTTTCATAAATATATATCAGATGCTAAGCCGCCATAATTTTGGTTTTGGGAAATACCGCTTTTGTTAATGCTAATATTCGCCCCATCCCTAAAATGTACTCAATTCCAAACAACAATGAAATCATAAATTTCTAACCGCAGCAAGCTAAATGTCAACTGTTATGTAATAGTTGCTTGATTTCCTCATTGCTTGGTTATTGTGAAATAAAATCTATATTTAGCCAAAGCTTGCAAAAGTTGCTATGCAATGCCACAAACCACTAAGAAGCGACTCATCTCTGCATGTCTAATATAAAAGTGAACTGCTTTATACATTTCTATTTGAATTAAGTATTCTGTCGCATTAGCATTCATATAGATTTATGCATTCAAGCAGATGAATATATTGCCTTGGCAACATTTAAACAATGCTGCACATCAGAGCAATAAATCTGTACAAAGTTGTAAAAATTTCATTTTTTTAACTTTATTTTTGTCATGAATAAAACATACGCCGTGATGCGCCTTTACTGTAATGAAAGATTACAAAATCAATTTACTAAAGCTGCTTCGAGTCAGTTAAATAGAATTATGTGAATTATGTCATATTGCGAGAATTATTGTGCAATAAAAAATGTATTGAAAAAAAAGTTTGTTAGATGTTTTATAAGTCGTGGTTGAAGTTTTGATGAGCAACATTTTATGGTGGATATAAAAATATGCTAGGAATCTAACGGTATTTAGTTATGTTAATGGAATTCGCATCATTTAAAGCTTGAGATTTCGATACGATTTTAAGTGTATGTATACAAAATTGATGCGATAAGCAAAGATAGAAAATTATTTTGTTAGGAGGGACTGGGAAGCGGGGAAGGGTTAATTTGACTTCGTGCATAGAACCTCAATCTACGAGGGTGCTCTTTGTATTGGTGTAGAATATAGTCTCAGTTATAGTAATATAGTAGAGTGTGCTTTCAATAATATTTATTCAAAAGATTTAAGCAACGAACTTGAATTCATTTATTTAGTGTGCACAGACAAATTTAAACAAGATTCTTTGTCATAAATATACATTTAATTGAACAGTGAGCGCTATCTCAAAGTAAATTGCATTTGTTTTTAAAGAATTTTGCTATTATTAAGGTGAAGTAAAAGCGGTTACATGCGTAACTAAAAATAACTCACGCAAGTAGTGACTATTCTTTGTTCAAAAAACGAGACTCGAAGGAAGGAAAATTAGTGTTAAACGTAAATATTTCGCATATAATCACCTTATTTCCTTGTACTTTCTAACTTATGTAAAAGATCTGGCAGGTTTAAGAAGGCATTCGAACTCAAGCGAGTCTACGTAGAGGCGACTCTCTTATACCAAGAAGATTCCTTCGGCTTGACTCTCATTATAAGGTAGAAGAGGAATCGACTCAGCAGTTTCCGTATCGATAAACAGGAAGACAGATATATCCACTCAGGTTTTTGAGGGGATTCCCATGATGCTCCTATTAAAAAAATGGGTTGACCCAGCCAAAAACCAAAAGCACTCCTTGTAAGGAATAAATGAATGTCAAGACAGTCTACGTATGGGATTTACTTGAGATTTACAAAAGGCTGTTTATTTAGCATAATCCTGTTAAGTCCGCATCCATGATTAGACATGCGGGCTATACTTCTATACAATGCGGCGAGGCGAAGTACTGTTGCAAAAATAACAATACCAACAAGTTTTCTACTGGGTTTTAGTCGAATTAACTAATTTCTTTAAAATCAAAAGTCCCAAGTGAGATTGGAGCTCTACCGATGTTGACAGTCATTTACATGATATAGAACCGTTCCGATCCGGTACTAGAACTTTCTAGTACTAGTCCGTCTGTTTCGGAAACGACTTGTTTTACTCAGTCCAAACTTATGGTGGTCTCATTCTGCTTTTCCATTCCCTAAAAGGTGTTGCGCACCACTACCATGGGTTTTCATTAGCATTAGTAAGGGATCTAAGCTGGATATGTGGCCCTCGAACTGAAAGCATTCACCAGCATTCTTCGGCAGCAATCCCATTTGTTGGTATTTTTTATATTAAAACCTGGCAAGTTATATCACTATGTTGATATATTTATATTCCAAGCCTTGCGGGGCCGAATAAAAACGTTTTTCCACCCTAGCTTTAAAGCCGATAAGCAATATTTTGATACCAAGGTGCCGACAGCGCAGAGCATGCAGCAATTTCAACACTGTTTGACAGCCTCGTTGATGCCTGCAAGTAAAACGTTAAAATATTGAAAAAATCTTGTTTCTATATGCGAATCATGGCGAGATGGTCATTTACATTCGTGCTTGCTGGGCATAAGCGAAATTTTGCCGAACTACGCAGTTCTTAAATATGACCCACTCACACCCGCAAATAAATTTTATAATGACTTAATCAAAAGATTCACATCAAAATTCAAAAACTGAATATTCTCGTTATATCAAAAATTTTCGAAACCATTTATCTAAACTTAAAAAATCTACATACATACTAGATACAACATCATATAATTTTGCGCAAGCCAATTATGAAACCAAGAAAATTCACATAATTTACAAACGACAATTATCTAAGCGCATAATGAGACCCTAATGAAGTCAATTCAAGCATTGTATTTATTATCTATGCCAACATTTGCATGAGCGCGCATAATCAAAATTCATGCACACGGGACATGCTCTCATGCTTATGACGGTTAAGTGCTTTAGCACATGATTTTAGGCTCATAAGTAATAAGTTTGTATGTAAGTATATGGCACGCAACCTAAGTATATTGTGATGACTCAAAAATATTTGCTTGCTGAGCTTTTAGTTAGCCGCATGTGCAAGCAACTAGCGAACAACAAAGGCAATGCGACAGCGCTATCTTCCATCAGTGTGGCGTAGAGTAACGCAATCATTTGTCAATTTTGTGCTACCACAGCTAGGATGCAGGGAAATTGTGTCAGCGTTGATTGTTTTGCTTAGCTATTTGTTTTACATACATATTAGGGGGGTTGATCATTTTTTTTTTGGTATGCTTAACTTGAAGGTAGAATTTGAGCTTTATAAGGAAAAGAAAATTTTTCTCAACACTACTCGCCTTCGAAAACAGCAGAATTTTATACTGACACGCCTACAAAATTTAAAAAATTTGTTTTTAGTCGAGTTTTGCATAAAAAACGCACCTACATCCAAATCTTATTAATACATCTTACACAATTACAGAAATTTCCTGGTTTGAATTTGACGCAAAAAAATTTCAGAACTACGATAGAAAAGTGAGCGTGGCCTCGACCGATTTCGAATATTTTTACAATAAAATTCCCATTAGAATTGAGTGATAAATTGATTAGATGGTTCTTTCAATCAATAATGATTATTTTGATTGTTGGCAAATATTACTAATTGAATACCAATGGCAAAAAAAAAAAAAAAAAAAAAACAAAATCTAAAATTTTTAGAAAGTAATCAAAACAACATTTTTTTTAATGGTAATCAAAAGTAATAAAAATTTTTTTTTGTGGTTTTAAATTTTTTTGATAATTTTTGATTTTTTGTTATTTTTTTTTTTTGTTTGTTTGTCTGCAATACTGCCAAAAAATAATCAACAAAAACCAAAAGTAATCAAACAATCAGGAATATTCAAAAGTAATACAATTTGTATACCCAGCGAGTACTAGTACGCAGGGTATTATAGTTTTGGTGATACAACGGTGGTTTGTAACGGTTCAAAATAATACAGATAGATATGGAGTTCCAAATATCAAAATTCTTAGAATGAACAGAGGAATTCATTAAGACATGTCCGTCCGTCCGTCCGTGGACACGATAACTTAATTAAAAATTGAGATATTTTAATGAAATTTGGCACACAGGTTGCATTTCGGCCAAGGTAGGTTGCTATTTGAAATGGGCGAAACCGAGCCATAACCACGCCCCTTTTTTCGATATCGAAACTTTGAAAAACGTATAAAATGGGTTAATTCAATAAAAGATGCAGCTACAAAGATGAAACTTGCTAGATTTATTAATTTGGTTGTCTTATTGACAATTTAATCAAATTTTTGGAAAAGGGGTGTGGCACCGCCCACATATGAGTGAAGTAATTTTCAAACTTTGATTCTTAATAACTTTAGAACCGTTTACGATAGTATAACGAAATTTCGTAGGAGGCATACTATTGTTGTGATAAATGCACCCATGGAAAATAAGCGAAATTGATTTTCAACCACGCCTCCTTTTTCATAAAAGTTATATGGAAAGGAGGTAAAAATATTGAACTACCCATATCTAATTAACTGATACAGGTATAATAATATAATTTGATAGTTACATCAATTTTCTTATCCTTTATAGGATTTTTGTAAAATTTTGGAAGGTTAAAAACTTCAGAACGGTGTAAGATAGAATTACGAAACTTAAAACATACTATAGACATGTAGAGTACGCCCACGAAAAATCAGCAAAATCGGTTAACGACCACGGCCACTTTTGGACCAAAGTTTTCTAAAAGAGAGCTAGGAAACCGGAACAAGCCATTTCTCATTCACTGATGCAGCTAAAATGCTGGAATTTCGTAGTTACAATGACCTGATGATCTTATGAATGATTTTTGTTAAATTTTGGAAAATGGGCGTGGTATCGCCAACATATAAATGAACGAAATATTAATTTCAGCTATTATTAACTTCAGAACCGTGTTAAATAAAATTAGGAAAAATGATACGAAGTATAGTATCTACGCTTTCCAAAATTATATATAGCATATACTGTAACCAGTGAACCAAAGAATCTACTATGCAAATTTTGTAAAGAGCGGTTAAGTACTTTGGACGCCAGACACACATTCATTTTTATTTATAAGATTGCCCACATGGTAGTAGAAAAAGTTTAAAACCACTACAGGTCATAACTCCCCAACAATTTACCACGACCACTTATACAGAGCTGGGTTTGTAATGTCCGGTTCCACCCGAACTTAGACTTCCTTACTTGTTTTTTTATTGTTTTTGATTGCTGTTGATTCTTTTTTTTTAATATTTTGAATTGTTTTTGATTATTTTTCGGTTGCGTTTTTTTTGTTTAAATCTCTAAAATAATCATTAAAAAGCAAAAACTATATGTAATCAATCATTAGTAGACTTTACCACAAAATAATCGATCAAACCGGTAGTCATTGAAATGAGTAATCATCACTTAACAGGTCTGCCTGAGACTTACGTCAGTCATAAAGAATTCAGGCGAAGAAAAGTCAATGGCTAAAGAAGTTAAAACAGTATTGAACTCCCTAATTGCGCTAGAGATAGGAACATTAGAGGCACAAAGGGTCCGGGCGCAATCAGTCTAAAACATATCTGTATTCCGAAATAATCTAGCAGGGATATGGAAATATATGCTCTCGAGACGTGGGAAATCAATCACACCTTTAATAATGTCGAAGACAAAAGTAAGAGAAAGAATGGTTCTTCCGATTTGAAGTGAATGGAAACTTATGAGTACACATTTGGCATTGTAAGAAGGAGTCGGCGCAGAAAAGTTCAGTGACCTCAGGCAAAGCGTAAATAGTTTTTGGTACTTGTTTAAGCCTTTTGATATGGCCATCATGATAAGCCATCCAAATAAAATAAGCATATTCCAGCCATAGACGTAAACAGTAACTTAATAGTAATGGATTTGTAAAAACAAAGATAGATCGCTAAATCAAAGACAGTAACGAATAGGACTTAGCAGTAATAGAGGATATGAGTAGCAAACTAAAAGGGCGAGTCAAAAACCATGCCTAAGTTAGCAATCTCAGTACGAGTGGTTAGGAGAGAACTGGCAACGAAATATGTAGTGGGAATGGTGCACCGAGACTTGGAAAGGAACATTTATCAATATTTAGGGCAAATTATTAGTACGACAACATTCAGAAACGTTGTTCATATCAAACTGAATGTTGTCTGTGTTAGAAGGTGTAGAACTAGTTGTAAACACCTTTTGATCATCAGCATATAGCAGATTATTCGGTTATTAAAGGAAATGAAAAAAGCAAAGAAAATTATTTTTTTTTCAGTGTTTTCAAAAATATTCAAATTAAAAAAAGTAGCTATCATCCTTTGATTTCTCCAATATTAAATAGCTTTGGGAGATGAGTGGCATTGAACCTTCATACCAAATTTCAATAAGATATCTCCAAATTTGATCAATATTTGTGATCAACTTAATTTAAAAATCGTCAATTAATGTTTCAATGTCTTTAACAGACACCGAAGAATTACCTTATATGAAATTTTCCAATTCTATTTTATTGTTATGTAAAAGAAACCACACGTGATATTTTACTTACGGCCGGTTCTACGAAAAAAATGCAAATGAAAAATAAGTTTTTATGGCTAAAATAACATGACGAAAACTATTTAAACTGCTGACTGTTTATTGGCTTTCGAGGGGACACGCAGATATTCTTGAGCACCTTTAAAAACAAATTTTCCATTGGAACAACCCGATTTGATTAATTATTTATTTAAGAGGCGAGTGGGCCATCTCAAAATGTTGCGTAACAATTGTTGTTTTTTCTTTTAAATAATTATTTTTGAAAAGTAAAAATTCTAAAACCCAAGTTAAAAAAAAAAAAAAATTCAGCCACCCTAATATACATATACACTTATCTTTTGTTAGCAGTGACATTATCTTTAAAAAAATTTCATATTTTTATTCGCATATAAAATAATGTCTCACTGTTTTGCTTCATTTTTGGCGTGGCAAGTTGGCAATCCCGGCATCCCACTGTGTGATTTGACGCGCAGCTGCCACTGCTTGCTATTATTTACTCTTTATTGTTGTGGTTGTTGTAATGGAGCTGCACTTTGCGTGCTCACTGAATTTTTTTGAAGTAATTACATTGAAGACAAATATAAATATGCAGTAGGTATGTATGTGTGCAATTAAGATTTTAATCTGCACCCGCGCCCTTTTGCCCCGTACTGGCATGCGAAAGTTGCGCAAGCGTAAATGATGGAAAGTGTTTCCTTTAGGAGGCCACTGCTAAAATACGTCCGAAATTATCGGGAAAGGTATCAAAAAACGCGTTTTGCCATCGGTCACAATAATCCGGATTTCGAGTTTTGGTTTCAGTGAAGAGATATTTGCAATCAAAGTTGAACATTTTTTGTCATTTTCATGTGGTTGTTGTATTCACAGATTAGGGTGTACCGAAAAGTGTGTTCTGCACATAAATACCTTGGATCAAGCCCCCTATTTGAGATCGGATCTGGGTAATTATTGGGCTTTTTGCGAATTACTTTTCATTGAAACAAAAAATGAAAATCTGCCTGCGGTTGTTGATACCGAAGTCAAAACGCGTTGTTTGCTACCTCTCCCGATATTTTTGGACGTGTTTTAGCAGTTGTCTCCTAAAGGAAACCATTACCTAAATGATTACAAAATTCCTTTGTAAATGCAGTTTGTTGAGTTTTTGCAAAAACGTTTTATTATCCTCAAGGATTTGTAAAATTTTTATTAAATTAAAAATTAAAATTTTAGTGGCGCTAAAATCGTTTTTTTCGTTATTGTCTTCTGGTGGAACATTGTTGTTGTTGTTGTAACACAGATTAGTACTCCATTTCAAAGCTGCCATAAGCCTCTTGTGACGTCCTAGGAACGTGGGAGTTTCAGTAGTGTTGTAGCATTGCGAGTGTGCTCTTTTCCGTTGAGCAGTGAAAAATTTGATTCGGGTCATGACTAACTCGCTTTTCCTGAAGAAGTTCGCATTCCTCTGCCCTCATCTGCCTACTTAAAGTATTTAGCGCTATGGCTGTGCTGTGTATGTATTTTACGGCACCCATGATGATGGACGAGCGGTCGTAAGCTAGTGGTGTGGAAAATATTAAAAAACGAACTCAACTTTATTTAAAAAATATCAAAAACAAAACATTTAAAAATTATGTTTTGAGCGAAGGAAGGCGAAAGGTAGCTAATTTATCATATTCGACTGTTAAAAGCGTTTGTAAAGTTTTTTAGGAATTCTCAGATTTTTATGTTATAAATAATATTTGAAATAAACCATACTTTGCATGATTTCCATTTTTGCATGTTATACCATGTTCACATAGACGCAGTTGATTTAGGTATAATCGTTATATGAACTCAGCAGTTTCCTCTGTCAATAAATTGAGAAAAAAAAATGTATTCCCATTTTTATAAGAAAATTTGTTTATAAAGCTTTTATAAATAAAAATTTGTATGGAAATGTCACTTTAAAAAGCTTAATAAGGTATTTTCATCTAAATATATAATAGAAAGTGACGTTAGTTACTACGCTTATAATTTAAGAACGCCTGGCCCAATTTCAAAGACTCACCTCAATTTGGATTGGTCTTCAGCAAAATAAGGAGAATGCAAAGAAAATTCTGGGAAAATTCCCGAAAAAAATTACAAAGAAAACTAATTTTCCCATACATTATATATTTAGAGATTTTATGACGTCATCTTGATGATCGATGAAGTTTAGGTTTCCGTAACATTGTGGAAAGAAGTTTTAAGGTTGCATTGATTTTACCCGTAGGCGATTTCCGGCAAACCTTATCAGTAATACAACGATCGACAGCTGCAGATGAGATCAATGCTTTCTGCAAATCATCGACAATTGCTAAGTATCGATTTTTGCAACTTCGTCTCATCGAAAGAGGAGTTCATAAACAAAGTACTCGTAAAGGAAGAAGGATCTGGATGACTTAAACAGCAACATTCAAAATTAAGTTTGGTTCCCTGCATTCCTCTAAATCTATCGACTGTGTTACAAACGAAGACGAGTCAACTAACTATCCATCCATTTTTGACTGCAGAATTTCGCCTTCACTATAATTCGCAATTTCAATCAACTCATGAGCAAAGTGATCCACATGAAAGTACTAAGAGGATAGTTCACAGTTGGAGAATTTTCCATTCCGAGAACTCCAACGATCCTAGCCGATATGCAGTTAGAATTTAAGCGAATCCCATTTCAAATTCGTCTCGCTTTCGCCATGACAATCAATAAATCGCAATGCCAATCATTGAGTCTTTGTGTCCTGAATATGGAAAATGCAGGGTTTTCCCACGGTCAACTGTAAAACTGCAAAACTCCTCCCCTAAATTTGGAGCTTATGCTGAGAGGGCTCCGGGAACATTTGGAAAAATTTTGTTTGATCCTTAGAAAAACCGCCCCAATGGTGTTTTTATTGTAACTTGACATTGATTTTAAAAACTGATATATCAAAATTTTAGTCTTGAAGTGCTCTTTATTTCGTTCTAATATCATTTTGAACTCTGAAGCCGCTTTCACATAGTCTCGTCAGTTAACCGGGTTATTCGTGATTAATATATCCTTTTTGTTTCACAAAGCGAAATCACTTTAAAATTTAAGACATTGTTCGCTTTAAATTGATTGACTAAAGTTATAAACAAAGAAGTTAAAGAAGTTCCAATATACATTATATGGAAGCCTAAAGCGAACCAATAATATTAAAAAACTCATATTTGGTCAATATACTCAATGTAGTGCGGCGGTAGTGTTACTAGGCTACCACACCCAAGGTCCGAGGTTCGAGCCCTGGTACAGGTAACATCAAAAATAGTTTTAAAAAATTTTTTCAAAACGGGGTTGCCCCTCGGCAGTGGTTTGGTAAACTCTCTGATTGTCTTTATGCCATGGTAGGCTTCTCAGAAAAAATTCATCTGCCTTGTAGATGCCCTTCGGAATCGGCAAAAAAACTGTAGGTCCCGCCAATTTATAGGAACAATTAGAAGCAGCACAACACAAATTGGTAGAGAAACTCGGCCATTATCGCCTCTGGAGGTATTTTGTTGTAAATTTTCTTTATTATAAACTCTAAACTCTAACCTCATGTTAAGCGAAAAATAAAGAAAACATACCAACCCAGGGTACAATGTGTTTCTTTTCGAGGCAACCAGCCAGACATTCTTTTGTACAGAATCTGTAAAGAGAGAAATAAGAAACCAAAGGAAACCAACCCAAACCATACCACCAAATATCAACAACACATTCACTGTTTATTCTCTTATTTGAACTGAACTGGATTGCCAGCCCTCTTTTATTACGCATTACTAATTTCATTGCAACTCGAAGGTTGCCACTTGTTCAATACTTAACACAATGAGTCGCACTTGGCTTGCTTCTGAAAACTTTGTAAGTTTAGCCACAGTGTGAACAGAGCATTAGTAAGGCAATATGAGGAACGTACCTTTGCTTGTTTGTATTGTGTAAACATGTGTGTGTTCGCCAGCCTACCCTGTAAAAAACGTTGGAGCATCAGAGTAAGAGTACTCCAACACTTATCCTCATTCATATAAAAAAGGTGGTCCAATTTACATAGCGATGTCCGGTGATTGGATCACCTAATCCTATTCGGAGTACCATTTACTTTGCTTCTGAATAGTCTATAGAGCACCTACGTTGGAGTACTTTGAAAATGCTGCCAAAAGATTACTCTATAGAGTACTCTAGACAAAAGCGAGAAGGGAGTATGTGTTCTTTTGAGGACCATCTACTCCCGGTCTCGCTTTGCTGTTGAATACTCTATAGAGTAATCCCATGGGAGTATTTTGAGAGTACTCTCACGAAGGTGGTCTATACAGTATTCAAAAGCAGAGATGGATTAGGTGATCCAATCACCGGACATTGCCATGTAAATTGGACCACCTTTTTTATATGAATGAGGATATGTGTTGGAGTACTCTGATACTCCTTTAGGAGTATTCTATGGAGTATGAAACGGAGTATTTCCGTTTTTTGCAGGGTAAGGGTTCGTACGTGCCAAAATCAAACACACACCATATGTACATGCGCAATATACATACATACATAACTAAATATCCGCCAGCCTACACGGTTAAAAATTTGAGCCTAAATTTTAAACCATTCATCGGTTTAAGCAATTTTGTAAACCTTTCTGTAATAAATTTTAAACCTTTCAATTACCCACAACAATTTCAAATTTATTGCGGTTTAGATTTAAAACTTAACTAAAAAAACGTCTTCAATTAAAAAATTTTTTTTTTCATTTATTTCTGATGGTTTTTTCAAGCCAATGAATTTTGTCCATTACAATTTTGTGAGCAACGTGGCTCAGTGGGTAGAGCAGACGACTTTGATGCGGGGAGCGTCGGTTTGGATCCTGCCAACTGGGACGAACGTTTTTTATGTTTTTTTTTAATGTTATAATTTTTGGTTTAAAATTAAAACTCTGTTCTTCACACTCGTTTTCTCGAAATCTGGCATATTATAAATTTAAAACCAAATTTCGTTTGGACATATATGTAGCCCACAAAAGTTTCAAATCTAGGCTGAAATTTTTAGCCGTGTAGCTTTCGTGATATTCAAGCAAATTATTGGCACTTACTGAGTCACTCGCAAAGTTCGCAATCTTTTTAGGTTTATTTATTCATAATATTTCATTTATATATAACATATCGCTAAGGGATATTTAACATACGCGTGCCTGCAATAACAAACAAAATAAGCTAAAAATAAAAAACAAACTATACCCCCAAACACATAAAAGGTTCAAAAGCCAAACGATCAATTATTCACACGCAATCACTCACAATTTACACTCATTTCATAGATTTTTGTTTATTTTGATGGCTTTTGTTTTGAATTTCGATTGTTTGGCAATTCAATAGCAGCTCGATTAGCTGATTATCTAAAAAATGTGAAAGTTAGAGAAATAACAATTAATTTTCGTCATATAAGAAGATTAATGGGCCGATATAGATTTGGATTTGTGGGATGGTGCGAGCTAATTTGATGTATTAAAAATATATCGCTTGATTACAGATTTTTTTGTGTTGCTGTTGTGCTCTATACAATTTGTATAGGAATTCAGTTAGTGACATATGTATATATGTATATATACAAAGTGATTTTTGCCCGCAAGCGTTTGAAACCACTGATTTCCTTAATCTGACTTTGAAGTATTTCTTTTTTGAATGTTTCAAAGTAGATATACAGCAGAAGTCATGAGCTTTGTTGCACAGATTAAAGTGGGAGTGTGGTTGCTTACCGTATAGTACATTATAGATTTGATTTATTCACTTCTATGATCATTTGTATAATAATGAGACATAACTCCGTGGAGTTATCGATCTTGTCTAACAATTTGTGGTGCGCTGTTTATAGGTTTTCTAAAACGTCTTCCTACTTTATGCTAACTCCAAACGAGAAGCGCTAAAGATGATACCCCGGAAAGTTTTAATACCACTGGAGTTTCTAAAGAACTTTTATATCCATAATAGGACAGCGAACTTGCCACTTGATACAGTCTCTCTAACAATTTAACATCATTGATAACTGTAAGTTCAAAATGCCGGATTAAAGAGGGTTTACGAATTTCGAAAATAGCTCTATCTGAGATTTTGAAAGGTTTTCCAAATCTCTTACTCAGTTCTTTTAAGAGCAAGACTGAAATCGAAAGTGGCACCGAAAATGAACCCGAAACCCCAGCGTGAATAGGAACTTAAACTTACAGAATAAGTAACTGGAAATGGAACTGAAACTAAAGCCGGCACTGAAAGTGCCACCCAAACTGTAACCGAAACGAACGTTTCCGGAACTGGAAACCGCAAAGCTTTCTGAGCCGAAGCTGAAACTGGCAATGAAAGTGTAACTGTTACCAGAAACTGGGGAAAAACTGGGACCGGGAATGAAAGTTGAATCGAAATTAAATCCCGTACTGATAATGGAACTGTGATTGGTAATATTGTGAAGGTGATCGACAAAAATAAAATTAGCTTTATGCCACTTCTTTCATCTAAATGTCTCCTTTTACAATAATGAAGATGAACTGTATGGTGTACAGTGGCTCACAGACCAAATCAGCCACCACAAAAATTGTAATTTCCAGCAAGAACTCCTTTTTTTTTAAATAATTTCGATAACTTCTAATGGAAGTATACATGTGAAAGAAATATACACAGTGCTTACAATAACAAAAATTAGTCATTATGCATCTTAACTTTGTGGTTAGTTTAAGATAAGATAAAATAAACTAAAAGATAATAAAAGAAAACCAAATAAAGAAAAATAAAATAAAACGAGTGAGGAAGTCTAAGTTTGTGTGGAACCGAACATTATATACCTATTAGTGACCTATTATGGCATACCAATTTACGCAGGTCTATTTTAATACTTTTCAGTATTATAAAGCCAGCTAATTGTTTTCAATAAAAACACTTCTGTTATGCGTTTGAGGGGCAAATCAATTAATGCATGGCGCGATATATAACAGGTAAATCATCATAAACCACCTAAGAGATTTTTGCGCCGAGCTTCCCTTGGTGTGCAGTTTAGAATGTTTTCCTACAAATTGGCGGGACCTACAGATTTTTGCCGACTTCGAACGGCATCTACAAAGAATATAAATTTTTGCTGGAAAGCCTTCCATAGCAGAAAGACAATTTTTTTTTATATCTTTCGACTTTCTTCGTTCACGGACATTTTGAAATTGAAATAGAAATGATATAAAGCTTGTGTACGCAACGTAACTGC
Organism: Merzomyia westermanni; assembly: GCA_949987695.1. Classification (NCBI taxonomy): domain Eukaryota; kingdom Metazoa; phylum Arthropoda; class Insecta; order Diptera; family Tephritidae; genus Merzomyia; species Merzomyia westermanni. Next base: position 77,326,051 of record OX465290.1, read on the forward strand.
CTCTTAAATATATCTATGATAATTTTCAAAATCTTTCGTATAAAAGTGGGCGTGGACCTTAACCGATTTCGCCCATTTTTTTACGCAACATTCCCTCTGTTAATATAAATATGTGTGCTAAATTTCGTTTCGATATTTTGAACGGTTTTTGGTTTATGATTAATATTATTTCTAAATTTGACTTAATCAAAAGTGGGCAGTGCCACTCCCATTTTCAAAAATTTCTTGAAAAATGTATTTTCTGCCTTAACATTAATGTACACACCAATTTTATCCTTATAAGGGTATTCTGTACTGAATAATCACTTCCAAAATATTCTATATATAAAACGTGGGCGTGGCTATAATCCGATTTTGCCCATTTTAAATAGCCCTCGGAGATAAGTGCCAAGGAACGTGAATACCAAATTTCATTAAGATATCCTAAAATTTACTCAAGTTATCGTGTTAACAGACGGACGGACGGACGGAAATGGCTTAATCAGTTTCTTTTTTCGTCCTAAACATTTTGATATATATAAGTAAATATTTATCCTGATCCGTTTATGCCGTTACATACTGCCGTTAGGCGACTAAAGTTCATATACCTTGTGTGCGTAGCACTACTAAGGAGTGCGTTTAAAAAAAGAATTTCACCTTAATTTTATTCAACAAGTTTTTTCTTAGTTATTTGATTTGAATATTTTTTCCGTAGTCTGATTAGAAATAAATGTCAGAAAAATACTGTTTGAAAATATTTTAGCTAAATGCTGTAGTTCATATAAAAATGGCAAGCGAATTGGAAGTACGAAAAACTATTGTTAAAAGTTTTCAAGGCCACCCTCAGTGGACTTTCAAAAAATATGCTCGAGAACTTAAAGTAAGCCCGAAAACTGTTTAGAGGGTGTTAAAAAACTTTAAGGACAAATTGGCTGTTACCCGTAAGCCAGGTTCGGGTAGAAAAAGGGGCATCAGTGACCAAAACATGAAAAAGAAAATCATCCCCGGTTTTCGGAAGAACCCCAATATTTCGGGTAGAAAACTAGCGCAGAAGGTGGGATGTTCCGAGTTTTTTGTCCGTAAAGCAAAACAGGAAACTGCTCTGAAAACGTTCAAGGTTCAAAAAGTTCCAGACAGAAACTCTGTGAAGAATGTGAAAGCAAAAAATCGTGCAAAAAACTACAAATTTGTTTCTTTGAAAAATTAAATTGCTGCATCATGGACGACGAGACGTATATTTAAGCTGACTTTTCGCAGCTTCCAGGCCAGAAGTTTTACACAGCAGACTCGCGCGGGAATGTGGACGAAACGTTTAAGTCAAAAAGGCAGTCAAAACTTCCTCGTAATTTCCTGGTTTGGCAAGCAATATGCAGCTGTAGAGAAAGGAGCAGTGCTTTTGTAACTACGGGAACAATATACAGGGTGGCTAATGAAAGCCGCTACCAAAAAAAAATTAAATAACTTTTTTTCTATTTAATGAATCTGGTAAATTTTTTTTTTATTTTGCAGATTGACTTTTACATTTAACAAAAATGGATAACTGGGACACTGAAACAAGAATTTGGATTGTCCGCCGCTATCACGCACTGGAGTCCGTAGTTTCGGTTCAAAGAGAGTATAGGCGCACGTTTGGCGGCAATCCTCCGAGCAGATGGACCATAATAAGACTTGAAAACAATTTTGCCGAGCATGGGACAGTCAACAGAAGACCTTACCATCGAAACCCTTCAGTTCGAACGGAGGAAACAATAGCTGCTGTAGCTGCTGCCATACAAAACAATCCCCGTGTTTCGACAAGAAGCTTATCTGCTCAAATGGGTGTAAGCAGACAGTCATTACAGTCAATTATGCACAAAGATTTGGACTTATTCCCATATAAAATTCAAATGGCCAACAAACTGAATGCTGCAGACTTGCCGATTCGCTTGGAATTTTGCCAGAAGATGCTTCAAATGGTGGAAGAGGATGGAAACATGTTGAACATAAACAAACAAAATTGTCGAATATGGAGTGCTTCCAACCCACAGATACTCCATGAGACGGAATTGCATCCACTTCGTGTCACAGTGTGGTGTGCAGTTTCATCACGCTGCATTGTCGGGCCCTACTTCTTCGAAGAAAACGGTCACACCGTTACGGTTACTGGAGACCGTTACTTGAGCATGTTGAGAGAGTTTTTCTATCCAGAATTACGCCGAATGAGAATTTCTTTCAACTCTGTGTGGTTTCAGCAAGATGGTGCAGCTCTTCATATAGCCCAACCTGTTATGACAGAATTGCGACGAAAATTTCCCAATAAGCTGATATCCAGAAACTCCACATTCCGTTGGCCACCCAGGTCGCCTGACCTTACTGCACCTGACTTTTTCTTGTGGGGTTATTGCAAACAGGAAGTCTTCAAAGCAAAACCAACAAATTTGAATGAACTGAATCCATTCGAGAAACAATTGCGGCTATTCCTGTCTCAACTCTCCAAGCAGTAATGAACAACTTTTTGGTAAGATGCCGCACATGCATCGACGAGCAGGGGGGGCATTTAAATTCCATTATTCTTAAAACTAATTAAGCTATATTTAATAAAATTTAATGAGCTTTAACATGAATAAAAGAAAAATGAATTCCATACACTGAAAAAAAAATTATTTGAGTTTCTTAATGTAGCAAAATTCAGCAGCCACCCTGTACTCCCAAATATATGTACATTAAAGAATGCTTAGAAAAAGATTAAAGCCCTTCCTAAGACGACATAAGGTTTCCACTTTTTTTTGCCTGAACTAGCTTCCTGTCGTTATAGCAAATTGGCTTTGGAATGGAATTCAAAAAATAATGTGCACCAAGCCTCGAGAAGTAAATCCGGCTAACTGTCCAGAACTCAGGCCAATTGAAAGATACTGGGCATTGGTCAAAAAAGAAACTAAAGCAACAAAAAAAGTAGCAAGGAATGCCAAAGACTTTCGGGAAAAGTGGAGTTCAGCAGCTCGAAAAGTGCCAAATACTACTATAAAATTAATAATGGAAGGGGTGCGGGAAAAGTTAAAACGATTTTTACAACAATAGCAGTGACAAAGTTGTTAATATATAATTAAACTTGTAATTCTCTCTTTATGGCGAGATATACAACAGGTATATCATCATAAACCTCCTAAGAAATTTTTGCGCCAAGCTTCTCTTCCAATTTGTGGTGTGCCGATTTGAATTTTCCCTACAAATTGGTGGGACCTACAGTTTTTTGCCGACTCCGAACGGCATCTACAAAGGAGACGAATTTTTGCTGAGAAGCCTGTCATGGCAGAAATACACTCGGAGAGTTTGCCAAACCACTTCCGAGGGGGGACCCCGTTTTGAAAAACTTTTTTCAAATCACTTTTGATGTTACCTGTACCAGGGCTCGAACCATGGACCTTCGGTGTGGTAGGCCGGCAACACTACCTCCACACCACGGCGGCCGCCGTTTTATTTTCAAAATCGGACTACTAGTTTACGATATTTGTCATAATTAGTAAATGACAATTTTTTCAAACGCACTCCTTAGGTATAAAAAAATAAAATAAGATAAAATAAATTTAAAAAAAAATAAAATTGTATTAAATAAAATAAGGTAATTTTTGTAAGTATAACGAGCTCAAGACCAGTTGATAATAATTCTTAGTTAATTATTATTATTTTTGATTAGAGGAAAAATTGAAAGCAACAAACATATACAGGCTATAGTTATAGTACTATTTCGAAAACAGCCACGATTTCTCGTCAGACTAATTCGTATAGTTTTGCTATTTCAGAGGATCTTGTGGAGAATCGAACCCACTCACTCTGATTGCCAGCGCAGCTGCCTAACCCATAGGCTATGCTGCGTGTAGTTTTTTGCAAGCTGCTTAATTCAAGTTTTCTCTAATTGTTGTTTGTTATCTTGCCAACGGTATACACAATATTTTAGACATTCTGTCTATATGTAAATCATGCATGCTGGACTTTGTTTTTGTACATTCTTCTTTTCTATTTTTTAGAAGATAGTTATTGTACATAACCGCGTGCTCCGCTGGTCTTGAGCTCGTTATACTTACAAAAATATGTAAAATGAACAGACCGTTAAACCAAACACAAAATAAAATAAGGTAAAATAAATCAAAATAAAATAAAAGAAAAGCAAATAAAGCAAACTAAAATAAAATAAAATTAAATAAAATAAAATAAAATAAAATAAAATAAAATAAAAGCAAATAAGGTAAAATAAAATAAAATAAAATAAAGTAAAATAAAATAAAATAAAAGAAAAGCAAAAAAAATGAACTAAAATAAAATAAAATAAACGAAAAGCAAATAAAATAAAATTAATTAAAAAAAAAAAAGAAAAATTGTATTAAATAAAATAAGGTAAAATGAAATAAAATAAAATAAAATAAAAGAAAAGCAAATAAAGCAAACTAAAATAAAATAAAACAAAATAAAAAAAAAGCAAATAAAATAAAAAAAATTAAAAAAGAAAAAAAAAATTGTATTAAATAAAATAAGGTAAAATAAAACAAAATAAAATAAAAGAAAAGCAAATAAAGCAAACTAAAATAAAGTAAAAATTAAATAAAATAAAATAAAGTAATATAAAAGAAAAGCAAATAAAGTAAAATAAAAAAAAATAAAAAAAATTAAAGAGAATGAAATAGAATAAAATTCGAAGAATTTTTATAAAAATTGTAAACTTTTTACCAAGAATTAAAAAAATTTTTTTGATTATGCAGTTTTGTGGCTCATTCAATTTTAGTGTAGCAAGATAATAGTCTTAAGCCGCTAAAATAATTACCTGATTTTTTTAATTTTCTTTTTCTAGCTGATTTGCGCATTTTCTTTTATATAAAAACAATTGCCCTCATACATTTTTATCGAGCGTTCGAGTTTCTCATAGAAATCTTTAGTTATTAAAAATATAGCATTACCAAAGTGCAAAACTTGTACAAGGTGGCGCAAAAGTAAGCTTCCGATGTTCAGCATATCGGTTGTGGCACGTGCAGTGTGTGCTGTTGCACCGTCTTGTTGGAACGACATGTTTTCCAATCCCAATTCATCAAGTTGCGGCAAAAAGAACTCGTTGATCATTGCTCTGTAGCGCTCACCATTCACAGTAACCATTTGGCCCCGACCGATTATTGGTCAAATAAATAGTCAGCAATATTCCGCGTTCTGGAGCAGTGTAGCGTAATATTGTTTATTAACGTGTATTTCGCATGTGTTTACTACACAAATGTCAAAACAGAACTGACTTTAGGGGCCAATCGCAAAATTTATAGCATTTTCTGATAGGAGGATTACTTTTGCGCAGTAACCGTTTTTCACCGACCGAAATAAATAGTCAGCAATATTCCGCGTTCTGGAGCAGTGTAGCGTAACATTGTTTATTAACGTGTATTTCGCATGTGTTTACTACACAAATGTCAAAACAGAACTGACTTTAGGGGCCAATCGCAAAATTTATAGCATTTTCTGATAGGAGGATGACTTTTGCGCCACCCTGTATATGTAGAAAATGGCAAAGACTGTTACTGAGAAATGCTTAAACATTTTCGATTGACTCTTATATTGTTTCCCTTGTGATTGAAAAACAAAAAATAATTATTATTTACAAAGTTCCACCGTTGAATAGCAAATAACTGCAATTAAACGTCACTTCAATGCGTCATTCGCAATTTTATCTGCATGAGGAGATGCGAGTGTGCAATTTTCGGAATTAATTTATATTTATGATAATTCAACTTACATTATTTGTTATGCGTTTTCGCTCACTTTAATTTTGCTTTTCAACGATTTGCAACATTTTAATGAGTTTGTAATTAAATTTAAAATGCAGTGGCAGTTTTGTGCGCAAATGCAATGACAACAACAATGCAAAACGTGTGAATTCAGCGTAAAAAACTTGTCAAAATGATAAAATACTTGAGTGCGCTTTGAATGAGTGGCTGAAAAGTGCTTGAAATAATTATTCACTAACTACTTGAATGCCATAAAATACAAATTAAAATACAAAAATAATAAAATAAAAGCAATAAATGTGTGTTTAACTGAGCCAGGCACCTTTGCATTGCGCACCGGCAATGTACGGCTGACACCTTCACCACCACTGGCATCATAATTAAGAACAAATGCGCGATCGACGCGCCTGCGCAGTAAGTCATTTGCGCAAATGTGCATTTCGCTGCTACATACTATGTATTTAGAAATAATTCTTTATGAATCTATGTGCAACATTTCATTATATATTTTTTTTGCATTGAAAGGTGTGTACATTGATTATGAGCATTCGCACCAGCTTTGCACCGCAGCATGCCATTTAATTTCAAACTTCATACTATTTGCTGGTTTTGTTTTCATAGCGCACATTACTGCTGTGTATTGTTTGCCTGCTGTTCAATTAATTACGGAACAAATTGTTTGCGAATAGAAAAATGCAAATAATGTGAACAAAATACCAGCATTGAGGTTTTGCTGTTTGCTTGCACAATTTGCATTTGTTAAAAATTCAGAGTGAAATGGAATTAAAATTGTATTGACGCAATGTTGGCGTTGTTGTAAACTTTGAAAATATTTACCTTTTTGGGTTGTGAGTCATTAATATATTTTTTGTTTTTAAATGTTGAGTTGGTTGACCAAAGTGCGCAGTGCGTGTGATGGGCTTACCAACCGGCTGACGATTTATGGAGTTGGGGTTTTGTTGCTGCAACCTTAACCTTGCCTAACGTACGTGTTTAAATGCACACATGTAAGTACGTCTTATGGATACCTGTTAACATATACTTTTATTCAGAGGTATTTAAAATATTTATTCCATTTTTTTTTGAATTAATTTATTTTATTTATTTTTATTTTATTTTATTTTATGTTATTTTATTTTACTTTATTTGATATTATTATTTAATTTTATTTTATTTCACTTTATTTTATATTATCATTTAAATTAATTTAATTTTATTTTACTTTATTTTATCTTATTTTATTTTATTTTGTTTTATCTTATTTTATATTATTTTATTTTATTTGCATTTATTTTTTTTTCCTTGCTTTATTTTATTTTTTTTTTAGTTAATTTAATTTTATTCTCTTTTATTTTAGTTTACTTTATCATATTTTATTTTATTATATTATATTTCATTTATTTTATTTGACTTTATTTTGTCTTATTTAATTTTATTTCACTTTAGTTTGTTTTTTTTTTTTTTTTTTGTTGTGTTCGTGGGAGGAGGAAATGCTTTATGCACTAACCGGGTTTAAGCCCTCGTTACTAGATGCTCTAGCAGCGGAACTCTCCGAGTGTGGGACTCCTTCTTATCTTCTTATCTTGAAGTATACCGCACTAAAACCTAACCTCCCACGGCCCGCGCATTCTTCCTTACCTGGGACCGCGCTCAGCATTACTTCAGGTAAGGAAGCGCGTTACGTGAGCTCTATGGCTACTCTCACGTTAACTGGCTAGACAACCGTCTTCCCGTTTCGCAAGGAGGACATTCCTCGCGTATCGTCTGACTATATCCCATCTAACGTTTTCGCAGGTGATCTTGCGAATGACACTGCCCGGGGAAAGTTCGCCAATTGTCTCTTCCACCCGCCTTCTTTATTCTGCGAATTGCTCGCATTCGAAGAAGGTGTGGCGTACGTCATCTATGGCTCCGCAGTAGGTGCAGTTCGGGGTTTGAACTTTGCCCATTCTATGGAGATATTCACGGAAATAACCGTGTCCGGTTAAGAACTGGGTCAGGTAGAAGTCGACTTCTCCATGAGGCCGGTTCAGCCATGGTTCTAGTTCGGGGATTAATACCCTGGTCCCCCTTCCAGCAGCACTGCTGCTCCATTGTAGTTGCCACCGCCGGATCGAATCACCCCGCGCCTGCGTTGCAGCAACGTCTCTACGTACCTCTGCACGAGTGTCGTAAGTCATTTTTCTTTCCTCAGCGAGGAGATATATCGGTATAGTCCCCGCGATGACCAGAACAGCATCTGCGGAGACCGTGCGGTATGCTAAGGCGATTCTCAGGGCCCCTCTACGTTGGACTGCGGTAATAGCGGCCCGATACTTCCCAAATTTCATTGCGTCCGCCCAGACTTCTGCACCGTACAACAGTATAGAATCTGAGGCGGACGCCAGCAGCTTTCTTATGCATGGCTTTGGTCCACCTGTATTTGCCATTAGCCGACTCAGACTTGCGATGGTCTTCACAGCCTTCTCGCAGGAGCTTCTTAGATGCTCCGAGAAGGTTAGCTTGTTGTCCAATTTCACCCCTAGATATTTCGTAGAGCGGCGCGTCTCTATCTGTTGATCCCCAACATTCATGTTGGTGATTGTGGGAATCCTTCTTTTCGCTAGTATCACGATCTCTGTCTTGGCTGTAGCCAGTTGGAGGCCGTGATTATTCATCCACTCGTCTACACTGCGCATCACTTGGTTCAGTTTAAGCTGTGCCAGGTCGCAGTTTCGTGCTGTTATCACCGCAGCCACGTCGTCGGCAAAAGCAACTAGAAATGTGCCCTCTGGCATCTGCATTCGAAGGAGACTGTCATAGGTAGTATTCCAAAGATCAGGGCCGAGCACCGACCCTTGTGCTGCCCCGCCTGTTAGCTTCACCTTTCTTTGGCCTTGCGTCGTTTCATAGATTAGCCAGCGGTCTCTAAAGTAGTCCCTCAATATATCTAACAAGTATATCGGGACCTTAAAGGAGCGTTCTAATGCATCAAGCATGTCTTCCCACCTGGCAGAGTTAAAAGCGTTTTTAACATCTAACGTCACCAATAGTACCACCGGCCTTGCTTGATGGCTTGCCGTCTCGGCCTTCCGGACTGCCTCTACGACTTCTGCTATGGCGTCTACTGTGGAGTGCCCTCTCCGAAAGCCATGTTGCCGGTGGGAGAGTCCACCCTCGTCTTCTATGGCTGCTGTTAGACGTTGCTTTATAAGGCTCTCCATCATTTTTCCCGCTGTGTCGAGCATACATAGTGGGCGAAAGGATGATGGATAGCTTGGGTCCACTTTACCTGTCGGTATGAGGACGAGCCGTGCAGTCTTCCATCTGGCGGGGAAGACACCTGCTTCTAGACATTTGTTGTACATGTGTAACATGAGCTCTGGACAATTATTAGAAGTTAATCTGACTGCCTCCGCAGGTATTCCATCGGGTCCTGGGGCTTTACCAGCCCTCATGCTACGCAGGGCTCTTTCTAGCTCTTTTTCATTGAAAGGTACCACGTTGCGGTCATCTCGTGCTGCATGTTCCTCTTCTCTAGTAGGTTGCGTGAGGAATAGCGCTTTCACGATGTTCTTCATGTCATCTTCGTCCATCGTCTGATTTGGTGGTCGAAGTTTCTGCATAACTAGTTTGTACCCTTGTCCCCAGGGGTCTTGATCCACTTCCTTACAAAGCTCTTTTCAGCATCTTAGTTTGCTTGCTTTTATGGCGGCGCCGAGAGCTTTTTTCGCCCCCTTGTACGCCTCCGCCCTTTCAAGAGCCTCGGATCTGCCACGTGAGCGCGTCGCCAGTCTTCGCATTCTGTGCCATGTTTTCCGGAGTTCCGCGATTTCGCTATTCCACCAATATACCTGCTTCTTGCCTCGCCACGTTCCTATTCGTGGCACAGAGACGTTGCAAGCATGGCGCATGGTTTCTTCAACCGCCGCATGTGGCGTATTGGTGCCGTCGGTTATCCGTCTGGCTTTCGCCAGCACTGTTCCGGTGAACCTGGCGGCGTCAAGTTTAGCTGCATCCCATCTACGGGTTTTGTATGACGCGTTCGCTGCCGGTCTCTGACCAGGATGGTCGAGTTGGAAGGTGATGTAGTTGTGGTCGCTGGCAGTAAGCTCCTCCATCACTCTCCACCCAACCGCGTTTGAAAAGAGTCTCTCCGAGACGAACGTTATGTCGGGGATCGAGTACCCAAAGCCCGGGCGCCTGTATGTCGGGGTCGTGCCCGTATTCAATACGACCACACCCAGTCGGGCTGCCATTTCCAGAATTAGCTTTCCCCTGGTATTAGTTTGAGGCATGCCCCATTCTATTGCTCTAGCGTTGAAGTCTCCAGCGATGACCAGGTTGCCCGTTTGGTCCCGTAGGTCGTCTTCTAATAGCTCCAGCTTTTCTTTGAACCTCTGAATGGGGTAATTTGGGGACAGGTAGCAGCTAACAAGAGTTGTTCGCGCTACAGTTACACGGACGTAGCCATGTCCGGCGCACGATTAGTAACATTGGTATTGGCATCCACTATCCAGATAGCAGCAGCGCCAGATTCGTCAATGTACCAGTTGTCTCTGGCCTTGTAAGGTTCGCAGATGATTGCATAGTTGATTTGGTGATCAAGCACCAGTTGGTCTAGCAGTTGATCAGCTAACCTGCATCGATTCAGATTTCCTTGAATCACGCTGGTCATTGGGGCGACAGTTTGGCTTTCGCCGAAGCAAGTGCTTCTCTAAACGTGCTACATGCTCCAGACCCGGGAAGCTGGTCGAGGTTTCCCGTGGTGCACAGGTAGCATTTTGCCTTTTCAGTGCAGGATGAGGATTTGTGGCCAGAGTTCCCACTCTTTCAGCACGCGTCCCTCCTGTCGGCCCCATTGCAGCCACCCTGTCGGTGTCCGTAGCCGAGACACCTGAAGCAGCGTTGCACTTCCGCACGCTGTCTGATCCTACATTGGATCCAGCCGATGGGAATTTTTCCTTTTTTGATCAGTTGGCTTCCGGGACCTTCGTCCACTTCCACAACAGCCTTCTTTTGCTCTCTCTGATTTACGGCGAAAAGAGAGATACGGATTTGGCCTGAGCTTTCTCCGATCTCTCTTCGAACGGCCTCTTCTATTTCCTCAGCCGTTGTGAGACAGTCCATGGTCCTTATGAGAGTCTGTGTTCAGTGCCAGAATCCGGCATTAGTCAGGAGTTGTCTCAACTGAGCCTGCACCACCAACTTAATGACGACGTGCTTCGAACGTACTTGAAGACCTGCAAGGGTTTTAACGAGACGGAGACAATGCCGATATTAACCTCCCAGCCATTTCGCCAATGTGTCACCCTTGGTTACTGAGGTGGCAGACTACCGGCCTCGCCAGCCCGTAACATACTTTTCCTAATCGTGTTTCCAGTTTCGGTTTTCAGGATCTTACTGGACTCAATCCTGAGGATGCTTAGTTAGAGTTTAAGGGCCGCATCCACTCGCCCTTTATTCGTTTTGGTTCGCCCTGAGTATTTCATTTCCTCAGTGCCACCCATTTCTGGGAAGCGTTCCTCTATCCACCACCCGAGGAGGCGCCCGGTAGGGGAACCGATATTTTGTTTTATTTTAGTTTTCCTTGCCTTATTTTATTTTATTTTTTTAATTTAATTTAATGTAATTTATTTTTATTTTATTTAAATCTATATTGTTTTATTTAATTAAATTTTATTTTATTTTATTCTATTTTATTTAATTTTCTTTTTATTTTATGTTATTATATTTTAATTATATTTTATTTTATTTTATTTTACTATATTTTATTTAAATTTATTTTAATTTATTTTACATATTTTTGTAAGTATAACGAGCTCAAGACCAGTTGATAATAATTCTTAGTTAATTATTATTATTTTTGATTAGAGGAAAAATTGAAAGCAACAAACATATACAGGCTATAGTTATAGTACTATTTCGAAAACAGCCACGATTTCTCGTCAGACTAATTCGTATAGTTTTGCTATTTTCAGAGGATCTTGTGGAGATCGAACCCACTCACTCTGATTGTCAGCGCAGCCGCCTAACCCATAGGCTATGCTGCGTGTAGTTTTGCAAGCTGCTTAATTCACGTTTTCCTCTAATTGTTGTTTGTTATCTTGCCAACGGTATACACAATATTTTAGACATTCTGTCTATATGTAAATCGTGTATGTTGGACTTTGTTTGTGTACATTTTTCTTTCTATTTTTAGAAGATAGTTATTGTACATAACCGCGTGCTCCGGTATAAATGTATTTTGTTGTTGGTTTTACGGTCTGTTCATTTTACATATTTTTGTAAGTATAACGAGCTCAAGACCAGTTGATAATAATTCTTAGTTAATTATTATTATTTTTGATTAGAGGAAAAATTGAAAGCAACAAACATATACAGGCTATAGTTATAGTACTATTTCGAAAACAGCCACGATTTCTCGTCAGACTAATTCGTATAGTTTTGCTATTTTCAGAGGATCTTGTGTATACCGGAGCACGCGGTTATGTACAATAACTATCTTCTAAAAATAGAAAGAAAAATGTACACAAACAAAGTCCAACATACACGATTTACATATAGACAGAATGTCTAAAATATTGTGTATACCGTTGGCAAGATAACAAACAACAATTAGAGGAAAACGTGAATTAAGCAGCTTGCAAAACTACACGCAGCATAGCCTATGGGTTAGGCGGCTGCGCTGACAATCAGAGTGAGTGGGTTCGATCTCCACAAGATCCTCTGAAAATAGCAAAACTATACGAATTAGTCTGACGAGAAATCGTGGCTGTTTTCGAAATAGTACTATAACTATAGCCTGTATATGTTTGTTGCTTTCAATTTTTCCTCTAATCAAAAATAATAATAATTAACTAAGAATTATTATCAACTGGTCTTGAGCTCGTTATACTTACAAAAATATGTAAAATGAACAGACCGTAAAACCAACAACAAAATTAATTTATTTTATTTAGTTTTATTTTTTTTTTTACTTAATTTTATTTTATTTTATTTCCTTTTTTTGTGTACATTTATCATAAACCCAGTTAGGGGTTTTGTTCGTCTGTTAGCCGATTGAAAGCATTCGTCGTATTTATGTACAATTACTGAATAATAAAATGGAAACGACATCAAGCTAAACATAGTAAGGAAATTAACGTCAGCAAAGCACACACACACACATAAGCAGAGCGTTACATATCAGCAAGCAGTCAAGCAAAAATTTCTATACAGGCATGCTAAGTCAAACTTACTTACAACTTAGAAGTGCGTACAACCTTTCTTACGCGTAACTTTGCTTTAACAAAGAGTGCACACATCAATAAAACTCATGGGCGTTATTGTACTCCTTTCTATTTTTCTCTTCTCCCATTGCAGCTGCATCACATATTAAAAACGAAGACACAATAAGTTTAAATGCATTTTCTATTAGCAATAAACAAACATTACATCTCGTCACACCTAAGCAATTTATATTCTTATCAAATTCAAAAGTAAATAGCTTAATTAAATATTTAAATTTGTATTACAAAATATTTTGATTATATTAATTAGCCATTTAGTGTGAAAAATAAAACAAATATTAATTACAAACATTTCAAGCAGAATAAAAAGATACATACACACTTATGTCTGTTGATTATTGCATGAAACTATATACGAGGTGTGTTCAAAAAGTATCGCGAATTTTGTGTTTTTTCAAAAGTTATTTATTTATTCATGAATATCTATTTTGTCCCCTTCAAAGTAATCCCCATGAGATATTATACACTTATGCCAACGGTTTTTCCAATCTTCGAAGCACTTCAAAAAATAATTTTTTTGTATCTTGTTCAGCTCCTCCTTCGATGCCGTCTTTATCTCGTCAAGAGAAGCGTAACGTCGTCCTTTCATGGGCCTCTTCAGTTTAGGGAACAAGAAAAAGTCACAGGGGGCCAGATCTGGGGAATACGGTGGCTGCGGCATCATTAGTGCGTTGTTTTTGGCCAAAAAGTCGCGCACAAGCAACGATGCGTGAGCAGGGGCGTTATCGTGGTGCAAAAGCCAATTTTTGTTCTTCCACAAATCCGGGCGTTTCTGGCGGATTGCTTCACGCAAATTGCGCATAACTTGCAGGTAATATTCCTTATTGACCGTTCTTCCCTGTGGCAAGAACTCATGATGCACCACGCCCCTGCAATCGAAGAAAACTGTCAGCAAAACTTTCACATTCGACCGAACTTGGCGCGCTTTTTTCGGTCTTGGTTCGTGCGGCAGCTTCCATTGAGATGATTGAGCTTTGGTTTCCACGTCATAACCATAAACCCACGATTCGTCACCAGTTATGACCCTCTGGAGCAAATTTGGGTCGTCGCGGACAGAGTTTAACATCTCATTAGCAATGTTCATGCGATGCTGTTTTTGGTCACAATTGAGCAATTTTGGTAAAAAAATAGGTAAAAATCGAAGACGATCCAAAACACGTGCAAGCAAAGCAGCTGTCAACAATTAACTGAACATTCAAAATGGCCGAGCTTGTCGGCATAAGTGAGAGACATGAGTACCAACATAACGCCACAAAAAATTAAAAATTCGCGATACTTTTTGAACACACCTCGTATGGCTCAATATAAATATAATATTCATGTCTTACATGCACACATACTCACACAAAGTTTTTCGCGTCAATTTCTCACTCGCCTTAGAGAAAAAAGAGATTGCTTTATTAACACCAAGCAGGCGTAACACGAGCAGTAATTGTTGTTTATGTTATTTAATATCGTGTGAACATGCAAACCATTTACATATAAATATGTGTATACGAGTATATGTACAATCACAAAAGTTAAGTCACTTAGCTCACAGGCGACAGTAGCTAAATACTTTAAGCTGAAATAAATTAGATATTAAATTCCTTGGTGAAATAAGCACTAATGTATGATGTATGTACGTTTGTGTGTTTGTAAGATGACATGCAACACCTTGGGGCTTAAACAAATATATAGCTATATACAAATTAATAGCTGAATTGGCATGAAAAAATTAATTAGTGAGCATTGAGGAGGTTAAATACAGCTTTTGATCCTTTTTAAAAGTAAATATATTTCTAAATTAATAAATTTCTATACTTGGCTAAATGATACACAGGTGTGAATTCAACACCTGCATCTGATTTCTTTAAATTTTAATATACTTTATAAAATACCACATGATCATGTTTATGGGAAGCTTTGTCAAGCTTCCAAAAATCAGTGCATACAGCTAGATTTTGAAAGTTTTTGCCTTAGAATTTTTTTGTCTTACATAAAAGGTATCCTTTGTTACTCCTGATACCGCCAGAAGTATATGTACAGAGTTTCATGACGAACAGTTGAGTAGTTTTTCCGTGAAGGGATAACAAATAAACTTACGTTCATATTTACGGATGTTAAAAATGTTGTATTTCGCCTAGTCTATCAATAGGTTACTCATACGCCCTGACAAACCCACATCTTACAAAGCCGCACTCGGTTAAACGGGCTTAGTTGTCAACATACTGACAGATAAATTTGTTGATGTGTTGGTTTTTGTTAGCTTCATAAGATAACGAGTTAAGTATAGACTTCAATATTGTTTCTTTCGTTTGTGAACTTTGATTTGGGAATGGTTTCAGAATTTTTTCTTTTTAAAAAGCCCCAATAGAGTATTTCCTTAGATCAAAACAAGCAAAGGAGTCTAGCCTCTGGTGCAAATAAACGCTACACGGCTAAAAATTTGAGATTAAATTTTAAACCATGCATCGGCTTAAACAATTTTTTAAACGTTTTTGTAATAAATTCCAAACCTTTTATTTACCTAGACCAATTTTGAATTTATTGCGAATTAGATTTAAAACTGAACTGAAAACAACGTCTTAAATTTTTAAAATTTCTTTTCATTTATTTCTGAAAGATTTTTCAAGTCATTGAATTTTTCTCATTACAGTTTTGTGTGCGCCGTAACTCAGTGGGTAGATCAGACGACTGTAATGCGGGAGCGTCGGTTCGAGTCCTACCAACTGATACACATGCTTTTTATGTTTTTTAATTGTTAGGACATTTTTAGTTTAAAATTTAAACTATTTTCTTCAAATTGCCCTTAATGCATCAACGTTAATCGTAGTTAGTAATTAAATTTGCTTATTGTCAAACGACAGATTGTAAATACAGAATGAGAAAAAAAAAAAAAAAATATGTGTTTTAGGCCCGGTTTTTCAGTACAAGTTTAACTCAATTTGTCAGTTAAAGTAAGCTTAAACTTGTTGCGCAGTTTTTCAGTCAACTTTAAACGAAGTTTAAACGTAGTTTAAGCGGTCAATTCGGCAGGGTTAAACTCTAGTTAACCTCTCAGCTGTTTTGCATTCTTGATGGTTTTGGTTGTGAAACAATAAGCTAAACGCAATTAAGAAAGGACGATATTTTTATATTTAATTAAATACTGGATATATCATCTGATGAAAGTGATTATAGTGATACAGAAATTGGCAAAATGCTAACTATTATAATACTGAGGAGAAGCAATGGCGTTGGATATGTATACAAATATTATCTGTTGCCGTATCTAGATAAAGAAAAATCCAATGTTGCCGTATAAAAAGCAAATATTAAAAGCGGCCTTAAACTCGCACTGAAAAACCGCTCTGCAGTTTAACTGGAGTTTAAATTTATGCCGAGTTTAAGCAAACTTAGTTTAAACTGAGCTTAACCAAGGACTGAAAAACCGGGCCTTAATGGTTAAGACAGCTCTGGTGTATATATATACTCAGCTGTGAGCAACAAAAGCGTTATTTTTTACTTGATACAAGCCATGACTTTGAGTCTTATTACTATAGCTTTAGGAGAAATGTGATCATGGTTATCAAATATTTGGCGATTTTTAGCTATTGTCTACAAGTACACGGTTAAAAATTTTAACCTAGATTTTAAACTTTTCTGGGCTACACATATATCCACACCGAATTTGGTTTAAAATTTAAATTGTGCCAGTTTTCGAGAAAATCACAGTGAAGAAAAGAGTTTAAATTTCAAACCAAAAATGTTTTAACAATTGAAAAACCTAAAACACATTTGTATCAGTTGGCAGGACTGCTCTACCCACTGAGCTACGGCGCACACAAAACTGTAATGACAAAAATTTATTGACTTGAAAAAGCTTTCAGAAATAAATAAAAAAAGGAATTAAAAAAATTTTAGACGTTTTTCTCAGTTCAGTTTTAAATCTAATTCGCAATAAATTCAAAATTGGTGTAGGTATTTGAATGGTTTGGAATTTATTACAAAAACGTTTAAAAAATTGCTTGAACCGATGGATGGTTTAAAATTTTGGCTCAAATTTTTAGACGTGTATTATTCAGGCATTTCTTTAAACATTAGTTCACAGGTCGTCAATAAAATCCTTCTTATCCTGAATTCATTTTTGAGCACTACAACGTCTTCTGGGTCTACTAGTATTTAATATACTCGAACCAAAATCCTTCAAATTAAAGAAATTAGATGAAAAGTCGGTTTGTCTTACAATTTATTTCAAATAGCTCAAGTTCTTCTCCCAAATCCATAACAAAGCTCAATCATATCGGTGACACTGTAAACCGCGTAACGCACAAATGCAAACCGCGTAAGTGATATCTCAGTTTGGCTGTACTTTTACCACAAATTGCTCAATTTAAAGACAAATAATGACTTTATGGAAAAACTCGATCGATTATTTTAACATTTTTCCAAAGCAGCATGTAGTTTTCTTGAGAATAAATTAATATATATTAGTGGCAGGCGCCTATGAACGTTTTTGACACAAATGTCTTATAGAAAGTTGCTTTAAAATTTATTAAGAAGTGTAGAGATTGAACTCTTTTTACGATTGTTTCAAAAGGTTTGGGTCTTAGGGCAACCTAAGCCGAAGATATAGGAAATAGCTACATCCATTACTAAAACTCGTACACAAGAGATATATCTAGTAAAGATGTTAAGGAGACTGATTGATTGGTAGTTATAAGGGTTTGTGCGATCACATTTTTTCGGGCTGTTTAGAGCGCATTAGAATTATAAAAAAAATTAGTTACAGTTAGCTCTTGACTTTGAGCATTAAACTCAAATCCTACAAACTGCCTAACTGTCATAAATTATCTTTAATCAATATTGGATATAATTGTTTCAGTCTTATTATACATAATTATTTATTAAGACATAGAATTACTACCGCTTACAATAAATCATCTATTTACGCAAAAAATAGCGCGAGGTTGTATGCCTTTGTCCAGTGGCTATTATCAGCGCATAAAATTACCACAATTTGCAGTTAAGTGAGTGAGCGAAATAAATAGTGCAATCGAAAGTAATTAGCGGGTGTTTAATTTGCATACGAAATGCGTACGCACACACACACACACGCGCGCGCACATATATGCAAAATACTTGTACCCATGTTCATATCGACGTACATATTTACCAGCTACAAAGAAACAAAAGTGCTCTATTTATTAAAATGTCAAAAGTTTTGGCTTATTCTTTTTTTGTTGTATCCAGCTTCGGGTGTCCACTAACAAATTAGCATTTAAATTGACTTCGCAGACACTTAAGTAAATTAGCTTAAGAAAATATACCGATTGAAATTGAAGCAAAACGCCAGCGACCAAATATTAAAAGCGGCCGCGAAATCGCCAGCCAGGTCGACAAACCGCTTCAATAATCGCATTGGTTAGGTTCAGTGCTTACAGAAGGTTTCTGAGCACCATTTAACCGTGGCTACTGTACGGTCGGGTTCAACAATTATATACTAACAGTTGAATGTTTTTCGGTCCAAAATTGTAAAAAAAAATATTCTCAGTTATCGAATGTGATTTCTTGAAATTATTTTCAACTAGAGGACCCGGCAAACTTTGTTCTGCCTAAAATTTAATTTGTCTACATTTAATAAATTGTACTCTTTTCCCCTTCCCACTTGGATTTTCTTCTACATTTATCCGTGTATCTTCTTTTTCTTTCTGCTTTTGCTTTACCCCAACCCCATATACCGTTACTCTTCTATATCCTCTCCATTTTTCTCTAACACCACATATATTTCAAATTTCTATTCCTACTCCCCTTCTTCTCCCATTTCCTCTGCGGGTACTGATATGTCCATAGCTTCGAAGTTATATCGAATTAACTTTTATTTACTCCTGGTACCGCTTTCTGTTGCCAGGTTTTTTTTTGATGAATAGAACTGATATCTATGTATAAAATATCATTAGCTTGAACCATATAAATTCCTAGCTATGCGGAATTGCTACTTAAAATACCCTGGAGGCTTTTTTAAACCTAACAAAACCCAAAAAATGTGGGCGTGGCTCCGCCCACTTTTCCAAATTATATAAAACTTGACTAAAGGACACATATATCCAAATATCATCAATTTAGACCAAATACGGTCAGAGTTATGACGAATTGAAATTTTATATAGCCTGGGGGCGTGGCACCGCCCACTTTTCCAAAACTATATATATGCTATGCTTTAACCCATGATCCCAAGAATATACTGTGCACATTTCATAAAAATCGGTTGAGTACTTTGGACGCCATTTTTTTGAACTTCTAAAGTATAAATATAAAATATAAAATTTTTTTTTATTGAAACCATTAATAACTTATTATTTTTTTGAAAATCGCATGAGCCATCTCAAAATTTTAATATGCAGTAGCAGTTCTACTAGCATTTTAAATAATATTTTTTTAAACCACTCTAGTTTTTATTGAAAACAAGAATTCGGTACAGAATTTTTCTTTTAACTTTTTCCCGAAAATGGTTTTTAGCTGGTTTGCACTTCTACTAACAAAAAAAAAAAAGAAAATAACGACG
Organism: Merzomyia westermanni; assembly: GCA_949987695.1. Classification (NCBI taxonomy): domain Eukaryota; kingdom Metazoa; phylum Arthropoda; class Insecta; order Diptera; family Tephritidae; genus Merzomyia; species Merzomyia westermanni. The sequence continues at coordinate 77,345,565 of OX465290.1, forward strand.
CAACTTTCCTTCATTGCACACCAAAAAGCAGAATAAGCGACAATATGAAATAAGGAAAGCAGAGGCAGGGCTGATGCTCCAACCACCGAAAAGTATTATAATAACCAAATCATACTTTACTTAATGTCTTGCTGTAAGGCCTTATATAAAATTTAGTTTAGAGAGAGAACTTATGATTGCTCTTGTAAACTTGATAGCTTCTATCGATCTGAGCCACTCAGTGGCGCAAGTACTTTACTACTTACTTGCTTATTCAGTGCAAAATAGAAGTTGATGGGAAGAGTGACTCTCAGTTGGATTTCTTGACGGACTTTTTTCGCCTTTAATACTGGGTCAGATCAAGTCTTTCACTATTTAAAAGTATAATCTATCTACATAGTCAACAATTTGGAAGTTTTAAAGAAAATTTGAAAAAAAAAATCCAAATTCAAAACAGCGCTAACTTCGAAAGTTTCGTAATTGCTGATAGCATTTTTACGGAATACGGAACGGGAGATTTTTTGCCGACGTCATTGTAGTACAGGAAATTGCTGATAGATCTGATTATATTTCAAAACGATGCAAAATACTTAAAACATTTAGACTTTAATATTATTTCTTAGAGGTCTATCACTTACATACCACACTAAGTTCGAATCAAACTTACACAATCTCTGTAGGAAACTGATGTTTTTTGTTGACCTTGTTAACGGCTCATAAATGTATACAAATTTATTGGCAAATTTCTGTATTTTATAATTATATTTTTAAATAAAATTGCATGCTACTAGTGCCAAATTAGTGATGCCAAGTTAGTAATGCCAAGTTACCACAATTCGAATAGCAGAGAAAAAAGTTGTCTACAAACACATTTCTAGCCCAGCCCAGTATTAGTTCATAGTAAGTTCTTCGCCCTGTCGTCGTTTACCTAAGACCCACTTTTATAGTCCCTTGTATGATCTCATAACATTTAAAAACTTCAGCACTCATTTTATAAGCTTGTTGCTGAATTCAAATAAGCCTTACATAAAGGAAACATTTTTCTTTTTTGGTTTGAGCGCACACTCAAAAATGGCTTTACCTCAGAATTCACTTGGGTGTTGAGCTTGGGTTTATATGCGTGCATGTTTGTATGCGTTATTCTGTCACCTTGTTTGCACTACTAACAAATTGCTGCCAGCTTGAGATTTATGACAACACAAGTGTAGACTATTGGCAGTGGCGGAGTAAGTTCATTGGCTAACTCAATTTTTTTGGCCGCCTTTTATCCTCCTCCACATTTATCTTACGCTTATCAATTTGTATTTTGCGCTAATTTAGTTTTAGCCATGAATAATTATAGCAGCTATGTAAAATTATTTAAACTATTGACTACAACATATTTAAAAAGTTTAGGTTTAGTTTAGGTGCAACTTTCAATTATGTGGCAACTTTGCATGTTCTATGAACTACTAAAATTCGAGAACGCGACTTTATACGGAGCCGTCGGTACTGCAGGCTTGACTGAAAATTTTTAAGTGTTAGTGCACTCGGCGGGCCTCATGTTACACCGACTTGCATTCGACTGTCGTCGTGTCTCTGTCGGCGTTGATTGGCTAAACTCTAAAATTTTGGATTTTATAAGTTTACGCATGGTAAATTTGATCGCCTCGCTGTTGGCGCAATTGCCTATACAATATTACCACCCTCAAAAATTTAGAAATCGAAAATTTTAGATTTAGAATGCAAGTCGGCGTGATACGAGGACCACCGAGTGCACTACACTTAAAAATTTTTAGTCAAGCCTGCAGTATCGCCACGGGTCACTATTAGCATGCACAGATTTTGTTTTTGTACATATTTTCATGTTTTTCTCAATGCACGAAAAATTAAAATTCCAAGCAAAAATAGCATAAATTTTGACTTACTTTTATATTTCTAAATTTACTAAATTTTACGCATATTTTGCTTAACAAACAACAACATAAATCGTAAACTTAAATGCTTATCCATCAACCCTAATTGCATGTTTTGTTTAATGAATGTTTTAAAGTGCTTCGTAGTGATTCTTTTCGTAATTTTTTTCGAAATAAATCACAAAACTCATTGCGCGTATTTTTTAAACGTGGAAAAGGTCAAGCGTGTATATCTTACCACGATGACATAGCTTACATAATTGTTTGTTTTTCTTCTATTGTTATTATGGTTGCTTTGCCATAACCTTGACAGCAATTTTCAAATTTGGCTAGAAGCCGAAAAGTCAGTCGTTTGTGTTTCTTGGTATTTTTCAATAGCAAAAAGGTGAGTCACAGCACGCCATTGACTCAAGTGATGCGCTAAGAATCATCATCACTTTTTTTAATAAATTTATTTTTTTGTGTTTGCTTGCTATTTTGTAATTTTTTATAACACAAATCATTCTATTTCTCTTTTTTTGAGTGCTGTAATTGACAGCTATCATTGATTGGGTGTATAATATGCTAGGCAGCAAGTGATAAATCAAGATATAGTTTACAAAATCGACAAATTCAGTTGCTGAGGTGTTTGGTGAGGCGTTGATTTATGAAGGTCAACAATGAGTGATTTGACATTTACGTCCATATTTTTTCAATTTTCTTAATAAGTAATCTTATGGATCTGTTTTGTTTGTTTTACTTCTAAAAATGTTAGCATTTTTAACGAAAATTTTTTTCTTTAAAGTAATTGACGCTTATTGTAGCGGGTGACCGATTGATTGCAAAATTATTTGATATTGTCTTTGAGACATTTAACAACTGCGTTCCATTCCTTGGTTGAAGCATCTGTCGCAGGGACACACTTACGCCAGTATAAGAAGGTCCGTTGTGTTAGCACGTAAAGACACCGTTACACCTCCTCTTCGAACCAATTTGAATACCTAATGAAGACCACCAGGTCCTTGATGTCATACTCCGCTATTTGGCGGATGTTATCCAGGAAGAGAACTCCTAGGCAACGCCATCTGGTGGCGCTAAGTGCTGCGCAGTTGCAGATGAGGTATTCCAAAGTTTCTTCCTCTTTGTCATCCTTGCAAATTCTATGAAATCGATGCTAGGGGACACCTAGCCTCTCCGCGTGCCTCCCAATAAGGCAATGCCCAGTGAGTATTTAGGATGTAAACTTGTCGAGATCTGGATCCCTTTTTGGCCAGGTTTACTTGGATATGCGACACCCTCAGACTTGTTGCCATCTTTCGTTAGCTCGTCGGTAGGTATATTCGTTTAGCAGTAGCCTGCATGTGACAAAGGGTATACCTAAGCGTTCTTTTTCAGAAAGAACCTGCTTGGTCGTGCCCTGCCTAGCAAGCTCATCTACCCTACAGTTTCTCTCAGTGCCCCTGTGTCCCGGGACCCACGTGAGGATCACACAGTTCTGCCTGGACATCTCTTGGAGAGATCGGAGACAGTTAAGTGTTAGTTCAGAGTTGAATGAGAGAGAGCCAAGTGGTTTAATGGCGGCTCAGCTGTCGCTTGTCGATAGTGCCCTATCCTATGCACGCCGTGTCTTCCATGATTGCAGAGACCTCAGCTTGTAAGACGCTACAATGAGCAGGTAGTCTGAAAGAGAGTTCTACGTAACAATCCTTTTAAAAGACCCCTTCCCTTCCCATTTAATTAAGAGCCTTCGGTGTATATGTATATGCTATCTTCTGCACCGTAGCACCGATCCGACTCCACCCAATGCTCCCTACTGCGGATATTTACCGTGAAGTTACACTGCGAAACTGTGGTAGTATTGCAGCGATTCGTACTTCCGGGAAAAAACTGAAATTGTTTCGTATGTTGGAATGTCCCTTGGTTCGTGTGTTCCAGCTGGACAATTCCTGTGGTTGCAGGGCTGACATTGCCGAAGAAGGTCTAGAATGAGCTGGAAATCTTCGCTTGGATGGGAAAAAATGTTAAACACCAAGTAATAAAAAATTGCTCAAAATCTACAGCATTTTTAATAGTCTTGACAATTGCATTTTTCGAACCTAGAATTTCGTAGGCTACAAAACTACATACTCAGAAATCATTTTGAAACTCTTGCCTAAAATTTTAAATTTTTACCCCTTTTTTTGAAATTCACTGTGAGCCACCTTACAAGGAATTTAACTGGAAATGAAAATCATTTTTCACATATTTGTTTTTGTGCGTGGCTATTCTTTTGTTTTTTTTTTTGCTTTTAAAACTAATTTTGGTTTTTCGTTTCTTTTCCTTTTATAATTTAAAATTTTTTAGTACTGTAGTTTTTAGTTTTGCTTTGTTAAAATTTTGATATTTAAAGTTTTTTTGGAGAAAATAATACAAGCTGCAGAACTTAACCGCGCTGGAACAATATTTTATAAAAGCGTGCAACTGTTGGCATATGCTGACGATATTGATATCATTGGCCTTAACAACCACGCCGTAACTTCTGCTTACTCCAAATTAGAAAAAGAAGCGGAGAAAATGGGATTGGTGGTGAACGAGGGCAAAACGAAGTACCTTCTGTCATCATGCAAAGAGTCAGCGCATTCGCGCCTTGGCAACCAAGCCACTGTTGGCAGCAATAATTTCGAAATAGTAAAGGACTTCGAACCAGGAACCTAGGAACCAGCATTAATACCAACAATAATGTTAGCCTAGAAATCCGACGAAGAATCACTCTTGCAAACAAATGCTACTTCGGACTGAGTAGGCAATTGAAAAGTAAAGTCCTCTCTCGACGAACGAAAATAACACTCTACAAGTCACTCATCGCACCCGTCCTGCTATATGGTGCAGAAGCGTGGACACTAACAACATCTGATGAGGCGGCTCTGGGAGTATTCGAGAAAAAGGTTCTTCGAAAGATTTGTGGACCTCTACGCGTTGGCGACGGCGAGTACCGAAGAAGATTTAATGATGAGCTGTATGAACTTTACGCAGACGCCGACATAGTTCAGCGAATTAAAACACAGCGGCTGCGCTGGCTAGGCCACGTAGTGCGAATGAGCGCAGATGCTCCAGCCCAGAAGGTATTCTTATCGGCACCCGCCGGTGGAGCAGAGGAAGAGGGAGACCACTACTCCGATGGAAGGACCAAGTGGAGACCGATTTGCGATCCCGCGGTGTTTCCAATTGGCGCCAGTTGGCGCAACGAAGAAACGACTGGCGAGCTATGTTGGACGGTCAAAATCGCCCAGGCGGTTAGATGACCATTTAAAGAAGAAGAGGAAAGTTTTTTTTTGATTTCCTTAGGTTAAGTTAGGTTGTGCTGGCAGGCCAAGGCTCCATAGTGTTAACAGGAAAACTTTGACAACCTCTTGATATGTAACTCACATTTCAGTGTCTAAGTTAAAGAATAGCGATATACTTTTGGCAAACTTTAGACGCCCACTTGGTCCTATTTCTATGAGTGATCTTGTGGACATAAGCCGCCAAAAAGCAGTGTCACGTAGGGATAACAATGAAGAGTCTATAGTCATCCTATAGGCATCATAGCATTGCCCGCATCTAATGTTGCTCCCCCCTTTGATAGCTCATCGGCCTTCTCATTTCCTGCTATACCTTTGTGATCCGGAGTCCAATAGATATGTAATCTATGTTCTGTGATTAGCCTTTCAATTCTTCTTTTGCGTTCTAGTACGCTACTATTTGAAGTGATTTCCTTTATGGCTGCTTGACTATCGATGTAAAAATGCCCATGATGGCCGACCGTTAGACTATCTACAACTAAATCTGCCCCCAATTTTATGTCTACAATCTGGACGATCTGGCAGCTTCAGTGATTGAGTGATCCCTATTGAAGTGTACCGCAGTTCCTACTCCAGCAGTTTAGAACAATCTGTATATACAGGGTGTTTTTTTTAAAGGTTTGTTTTTCGAATAGAGATAAAACCGGCATTTTGTGGTCAAATCTGGCAACTCTAATGTCATTCATGTTCAGTTTGGTTTGCCATTTCATCGTGAACAGGTTGACAAAAGAACAACGCTTGCAAATCGTGCAAATTTATTTCGAAAATAATGGTTCAGTTCGCGAAGTTTACCGTGAGCTCCGTCCATTTTATGGTCGACATAATCGTCCATCAGAGCAATTAATTCGGTTAACCATGGATCGTTTTCGCACTACGTTTACTCTATGTGATAATACGCATCCGCAGAGACGTCGAACAGTGCGCACCGAAGAAACAATTGCCGCTGTAGAGCAAAGTGTTGAAGAGGACCCGAATGAATCGATTCGCCACCGTGCACAGCAATTGGAGCTTTGTCCATCAACTTTATGGAAGATTTTGCGCAAAGATCTTGGCTTGCGACCTTACAAGATCCAGCTTGTGCAAGAATTAAAGCCGCGAGACCATGCAATGCGTCATGATTTTGGTGTATGGGCCGAAAATGAGATTGATTTCGATGCTGATTTTCATCGCAAAATTTTGTTCAGTGATGAGGCTCATTTTTGGTTGAATGGCTACGTCAACAAGCAAAATTGCCGCATTTGGAGTGAAGAGAATCCACATGAGACCCTTGAAACGCCATTACATCCACAAAAACTGACTGTTTGGTGTGCTCTATGGGCTGGTGGAGTCATTGGGCCATACTTCTTCCGCAATAATGCTGGAGAGGCAGCTACCGTTAATGGAGACCGGTATAGAGCCATGATAACCGACTATTTTGTTCCCGAATTGGATGGCATGAATGTGGATGAGTTGTGGTTCCAACAAGACGGCGCTACATGCCACACAGCGCACGTCACAATCGATTTATTGAAGGAAACATTCGATGAGCGCATAATTTCGCGGAATGGACCTGTCAATTGGCCACCAAGGTCGTGTGATTTGACACCATTGGATTATTTTCTTTGGGGATATGTGAAGTCGCTCGTCTACACCAACAAACCAGAAACGTTAGGGGAATTGGAAGCCAACATTAGTGGCGTTATTGCCGACATATGGCCCCATATGCTCGAAAAAGTGGTTGAAAATTGGACCTGTAGAATTGGCTTTATTCGAGCCAGCCGCGGCGGCCACATGCCCGAAATCATATTTAAACATTAATGGCATAAAATTATCCTTCCAATAAAGCCAAATTGATGGACCTTAAAACGATTTTCTTGTGTTTTATTTCAATTCGAAGTTCTATACCCCTAAAAAAAACACCCTTTATATGTGCTATGTTTTCCGTAATTTATGCACCTGTTTTCCTACCTCCCGCCTTTTAGAGTGGCTTCTAGAACCTCTTCAAAACGCAGTCGGGTGACCGTGTAGTCTTATTAAGGATGACGTTATATTGCAATTTTTCTACACTCAAACTGTACCGAGGCATAAAGCCTGGTTATAGTAGTTAACGCTATATTCTTCGCCGTTAGGTCTGCGGCCGGTAGATGCAGAATGTCGGTGGGGCTTTCAGCGTACCCTTTATGCGAATCATAGATATTCTATACACTCTCTCTGTAATCTTCATATACGATTTTTTTTTTGAGCCCGTCCACCAAACTAGAGCCCCATAAAAGAAAATTGCTCACACAATCGTGTTTAAAATCCAATATGACAGACCACAAGTGTGGTACAGCATTCTCTTGCAGGTATATAGAGCAGCCTTTTTCGACCGGTCCTCAGCTTGCTATCCAATATAAAATCTAAGTATTGGGTGCTCACTTTTGGTGCTAATACCACTTCTTCTAGCTTTGGCTTCATTCAACTTGGTACTCTGACTATCACGGTGAATACTATAAGATCTGAGTTTTAGGCATTGAGGCTCATTCCGCCTTGTCATTTCCTTAATATTTGCAATATTTATTAGGTACATACTTGAACTAATTACCTAACCCAATTACATTTTAATTACATTTTTGTTTCGTAGAGCTCAAACTAGTCCCAAATTATACCTATTCACAGTAATAACTATATATTATCTATGATTTAAACTCGACTATAAATTCACTTAAATCTATTGGCTGTCAAACCGTATTGCGGACAGGCGCCCGTTTTATATGAAAGCAGGAATGGTGCTGGCTATCTGTGCGCTAGAGGCCGTTTTTGTTTTTGGTTTTTGGTTAGTTTTGCTTTTTTCTTTTGTTTTATTAATATTAATGTAATTTCGTTTTAGTTTGTGTTAATTTCAACTATATTGTTATAATTTCCATTTATTTATTTTTACTTTTTTATTTGTGCTTTTATTGTATTTGTAATTTTAATTTTTAATAATTCATTTCTTGTTTTGGGGCTTTTCTTTTATGTTTCCGTTTTGTTTTGATTTTTGTTTTGTGTTCTATCTACCCACCTTTTCATCTCTACAGTTTTTACTTTTTGATTTAATTTTGCATTAAGTTGTGTTTGTTGGAGGAACTCTCAGGAATATTTGGGAAAGGGCCGGTTAACAAATGATGATTGCTAAGCAAGTCCATAGATGATTTTTTCACCCTACTAAAAACAGAAGACACAGATATAACGATCAACTTGTCGATAAATCAAATTAAAATAGACGAGTGCCTTTGGGAGTTCGTTAAACTTTCACTCACAACATCAAAGAAAAATTTTAGTGAACACTGGCAGTATTTCTGTAGAAATAAGCGGAAAACGCCAGATTGATGGAAAATGAGATGGTACCAGCATTTTGTTCCCCGTAAACAAATCTCTTGTCACACAAAATATTACGGCTTTTGCTCAAAAATTGTGGGTTTTAACGACAAACAACCATATCTCAATTCCATAAATTTACACTACAATTTGAACTTTCAAAGTGCTCTAGTGAAAACTTCAAAAAAGTTACTTTGGTAATTTTTCCTTGCTGCCACAGAATTTTGTAAGACGTTTCTATAAATCAGCTACAGAATATAGAATAAAGCAAACATTAAAATAATAGAAAAATAGGATCTTTAATATCTTTGTGATTATAAATGATATTCCTTTAGTGTTAATTCTACAAGGTGAAATTGTAAAACCGTCTATAAAAAGTATTATTCTAACCAAGCCATTTGTATATATAAGTTTATTATTGTGCAACATATTACGCATATCATATTCAAAATCTCAAAGCAGCTTAAACCCATAAATTCCAAGAACACCCACACAAAAGTGAAATCTAAAAACCGCCATAAAACTTTTTAAAAAACTAAAGTAAGAATAATTAGTTAATACTTCATACGATTAGTCTGCTGCTTAGAATACCAATTATGTATGCAGTGAGTGAAACCAAAATTTTACCGCCAACGCCAAACACTAAACAGAATACATAATTTACATTCTCAAGACACAGCTACAGCTCTTCGCTTATCCACCGCGCATGCAACACAATCAAGTGCTTTGATCGATTTTCAAGCAATAAATTACAAATTCCGCACACATAGCGTGTGGCAAACAGTAATGCATATTAATTACAATTAAAAGTAGTGGTAATGTATCTAATATGTATGCAATGCATGGTGTATAAGCGCATAAATGAGGAATATAAAGGGTGTTTTTTTTAGGGGTATAGAACTTTGAATTGAAATAAAACACAAGAAAATCGTTTTAAGGTCCATCAATTTGGCTTTATTGGAAGGATAATTTTATGCCATTAATGGTTAAATATGATTTCGGGCATGTGGCCGCCGCGGCTGGCTCGAATAAAGCCAATTCTACAGGTCCAATTTTCAACCACTTTTTCGAGCATATGGGGCCGTATGTCGGCAATAACGCCACGAATGTTGGCTTCCAATTCCCCTAACGTTTCTGGTTTGTTGGTGTAGACGAGCGACTTCACATATCCCCAAAGAAAATAATCCAATGGTGTCAAATCACACGACCTTGGTGGCCAATTGACAGGTCCATTCCGCGAAATTATGCGCTCATCGAATGTTTCCTTCAATAAATCGATTGTGACGTGCGCTGTGTGGCATGTAGCGCCGTCTTGTTGGAACCACAACTCATCCACATTCATGCCATCCAATTCGGGAACAAAATAGTCGGTTATCATGGCTCTATACCGGTCTCCATTAACGGTAGCTGCCTCTCCAGCATTATTGCGGAAGAAGTATGGCCCAATGACTCCACCAGCCCATAGAGCACACCAAACAGTCAGTTTTTGTGGATGTAATGGCGTTTCAAGGGTCTCATGTGGATTCTCTTCACTCCAAATGCGGCAATTTTGCTTGTTGACGTAGCCATTCAACCAAAAATGAGCCTCATCACTGAACAAAATTTTGCGATGAAAATCAGCATCGAAATCAATCTCATTTTCGGCCCATACACCAAAATCACGACGCATTGCATGGTCTCGCGGCTTTAATTCTTGCACAAGCTGGATCTTGTAAGGTCGCAAGCCAAGATCTTTGCGCAAAATCTTCCATAAAGTTGATGGACAAAGCTCCAATTGCTGTGCACGGTGGCGAATCGATTCATTCGGGTCCTCTTCAACACTTTGCTCTACAGCGGCAATTGTTTCTTCGGTGCGCACTGTTCGACGTCTCTGCGGATGCGTATTATCACATAGAGTAAACGTAGTGCGAAAACGATCCATGGTTAACCGAATTAATTGCTCTGATGGACGATTATGTCGACCATAAAATGGACGGAGCTCACGGTAAACTTCGCGAACTGAACCATTATTTTCGAAATAAATTTGCACGATTTGCAAGCGTTGTTCTTTTGTCAACCTGTTCACGATGAAATGGCAAACCAAACTGAACATAAATGACATTAGAGTTGCCAGATTTGACCACAAAATGCCAGTTTTATCTCTATTCGAAAAACAAACCTGTAAAAAAAACACCCTGTATGTCCTTGTCGCGCACATCGGCATAAACACACACATTGCGAAAGACTTGAGAAACGAACTTGAGCGAATTGTATACGCTATCGCTTTAATTATTCGTAAATGATGTTTGATTGCGCTGTTGGTAGCGCGTTGATAACAACAAAATGTTCCGAAATATTTGCTACTTCTTTGTTTAGTAATTTTTTCAATATGCTGTGAGCAGTTGGTGTATGCTTAGTGATTTTATCGAGCTTAAAGGTCTGTCGTAATCAATTAAAATAATATTGGATTTAAAAGCAAATGTCAAAAATTTACTTAAAAAGATTTTTAATTCGTTATTAATGACTTATTTAGTAACATAAAATCGCACCCATAATTGAACATTGAATCTTCTTTTGAAATTTTACATGCTTTGGCAATACTGCAGTTCTCATTTGATGCTCACATATACTTACATAAATACAAAAGTATGTATGAAGATTATGGTAACCAATAAATATGTTTTATTTTTAAGTTCAAAGTACCGTAGAATTGAATTCATTAAAAAAAAAAAGTATAAACATTTTTATTTTTATTTTTAGTTGGCATTGGTTCTTTCTAGATATTCGAATTGATGACTGGTAGGGAAATCGGGACTGAAAATCTTTTGTCCCCGAGAAAAAAAAGCATGCTCAAAAAGAAATTAGAACAATATCTGGAATAACTTTACTCACTTAGGGCCAATTCGCATAAGAATGAATTCAATTCGCAACCCTCTTTAGCATACTTAGGCGCAGGAGCATGTATAGGTACCGAAGAAAGAGATAGGATTCAAACCCAGTGTATCATCCTCATACTTCCGCTTAGTAGAACATTGGTTGAATTGAAAAAGCGGTGAAATATTCACCCATCGACTATTAGCTCAGCCACTTTTACCGTCATTCCATAAGATTTCATATGGCCAAGCCTATTACAAGCCAACAAGCTAAAAATCTCTTAAGGTAGAACTTCGGCACTAAAATCGCTGGAGCTGAAAACGTTGTAAAGTTATACCTTTTGTATTTACAAGGAATTCTCTTATAGGATGTAATAATAACCCTGATAAGAAAGTTTGATAACAACTGCACTACCGAGGTATTTGAATAGCAGTGTTATGGCTGAGCTGGTATGATGGCTATTTTGCTAGGCACTGGAATCAAAGTAGCCAAATAACTGTTCCCTGGTATGCGGTTGTGTAAGATTTTCTGACTGTTAAGCCAAAAAATCATTCAAAACAAAACTCCAGCGCTAGAATGTCAGGAGTTTAAAGAATTGTAAATAGAATTATAGAAATAACCAACGAGCTAAAATTTTACAGCACCTAAAACAGCCAAAGTGCAAGTGAAAGGATCTTATGATGAGCTCTTAAAATTATATATTTCATAAACACAGGACATTGTCATTCTTTAAAATATTTATTTGTATTTTGTTTACACAAGGAATTCTTCTACATAATGCCAAGATAGTCTTGATCAAAATGTTTAAGATCCACTGCACTATGGAGGTGTTTGAATGCCAGTGTCATGTCTGTTAAAGCCGAGCTGATACGGTAAACAGTTTGGTAAGCACTGGAAACGTAGTTGCCAAATAACTGTTCCCTGATATGCGGTTGTGTGTGAACGCTTGCCAATTACCTGGAGTGTGGGAGGTGTTATCACAAGCATTTTCTAATAACGCCATCAGGAATTTATTGCATGGAACTTCAACCTAGGCCCTATGTTAACCTACATATGCTCCAAAGGTTTGAGATTCACTGTATTTGGAAGCTGTTTGAATATCAGTGTTATGGCTATCTGGAAACGAGTTTGATAAATATCTGTTTCGTGTTCCTTGAAAAATAATTTCAGACAGTTGCCTGGACTTATATCATCAGAAATTTGTATCTTAAATTTTCTCTTAACTACTACTAGTATCGAGTACCCTAATACAAGTAGCTATGTTACAACAAATGCTTCTGCGCGAAAAAACTCATTTTATTTGAGCTTAATTATATTGGCTGCCTGCTGTGCTTATAGTAGCGATTGTCAGTGCCAAACCTTAATGATGACCTTAGCAATTAAAATTAATTTTTTTTCTTCTACCAACAAGTGTAAGGAAACCCAGCATAGAATTAAATTATGTGCTTCTTCTCTATCATAAAAAAAATATTATTAATGATATTTAAGTTATGAAAAGAAAAAAGTTTACCTGCATGCTACCATCCAACAAAATTACAAGTAAATCGTAACCCAAGAACAAAAGCTTTTTAATGGTAAAAAACAGAATATGCTGTTAGTTGCTAGGAAGTTTGTTAGTAAGCAAGCAGTGCCATTACGGCGTTTAACTGAGCTGAGTGCTGCCACATCTTAGAATTACCATCAAACTTAGTCACGCGCTTGTTTAATATGCCAAAAGTTAATAAATTTTCATCATAACAACTAAACACTTTGCAGGCTAGCCCACTTCAATGTCGGCTGACAGCGCGATGCACTGAACATCTTACAAGAGTGATGAGCTAAAGCACTAATGAGTTTATTTGAGAAAAAAATCGACATACAGGTACACATATATTTATTTAGATAATTGATAATTGGCATTCAAAGCTCTACGAATATTTTCAAAAAAAAAAAAAAAAGAAGATATCTGTTTTATAAAAGACACGCTCGGCCCGGACCTGCATAATATGTTTGCTTGTTTATAAGAGCAATAACTCTGTAATACATTTTGACTTTCTCGATTAACCGCGAAATTATCGCTTTGGGCCTATTTCGCCCGATTAAAGTGGCATTTCGGGGATTGATATCATTCACTCAAAGTTCCCTCAGCAAAAGCTTTGTGCAAAGAATGTGAAAGTCTATTCAGAATAAAAAAGGAGTTTTCATGCTTCGAAATATGCAAAACCTTCTCGTAGCAAGAAAGTATCAAAAATGTTGCATACTTCAAGGAGCTCTAAGAGCTTAGCTGGTGTAATTTTCGTGACAATATTTTTAAAAAAAGATAACCCTCACATTTTATTGGGCCTATCTAGAAAATTGCATAATACAACCCTTTCGCCCTAAAATGAATAATGTGCTAAGCTGCTCAAACACGACTCTTATGCAAAATATGATAGGACGAGCACATGCTTCCAGATTGGAGCTCGAATGTACATTAAATATTGTTGCCTTCTTCGAGGCGGAAAATTGGATTTTTTCCCTGTAATCTTTCATTCCCTAGAAACAACTATTCCCTGCAAGAGACCATGATTTAATGATTTATATGGTTGACGCAAACGGCCAACAACACGAAATTACCGTTTGACGTCGGTGAATTCTTATGTCAAAATGCACATGTGAGAGGGAACGCGCAAAAACGATTCGCCAATTTTCTAAGCTTTTGACATAAGGTGTGGATGAGGAAGAAGAAGACGCTATGTCATTTGAAGCGACCATATAAATTATTTGATCATGTAAGAGACTAACAGCAAATGTAAGATTCTATATGAAGTGAGATGGCACTTGAGTATTCCAGAGAAAAGTTGTACTGAGGATTTATGGTCCTGCTCGGTGTCAACGGTGAGTATTAAATGAATTTCAACGACGAGTTATACGGATATATAAGCATCGAAATGATGCTCAACGGCGACGATGGCTGGACGATGCTACGCGGGTGAACAAAAAGGCTCGGACCCAGCATGTTTTCTTATCGACATCGGACTCAATTACCATGTAAAAATAAATAGAATTGACCTGGCCTTGTTTGGTGCTCCCAGTTAGCATCAGTTATCGCGAAAAAGAACTCATCCGCGTCTTAAAGGGATAATGGTATCCACGAAAGTTCTCGCTAGTACTGTCCATATCTATACACTAGTAATGCAAGATTTTGAGGTTACTGCCCCGAAACTTGAACGTGAGACCTTCCATTTATTAGGCAAGCACACTATACCACATTGACCGTCAACCGTTTTAACTGCTTTAGATTTTCATGGCTAAGGTTTTACATAGAAATAACAACAACAACAGCAAAGCAACTAATGTGCATCATTAAAAAAATTACCCAGTACGTAAGTTGAACCTAATTTTCTTTACTTCAAGTACATACAAACATTAATTACACTTCAACTGATGGCTATAGTATATTAGAATTTTCAGATGGTTAAAACGTGCAAGATTTATTTAGAGATTTTTTCAAATATTTTAATGCTACCTCGAGAGGCAAAGATAAAATGCATAAAGAACATAGACTTTGTATGTACTTAAATCCACACATATGTTTATTTGCAAATGCAACATTTAGCCAGCAGTCAGCACGTTTTTAGCCCACTAAATGCTGCGTGAGAATTACACGATTGTCTAAACATTTTCATATGCAAAACATAATTACTTATCTTAATTGTTCGTGTATGCTTACGTTGAGATTTGGGTGTATGATCAGCTAAATAAATACACACATACATACGTCAGCATTAATGACCTTTGTTCATTTGGCCAGATTAATGTAAAATAAAGTATACATGTGTAGATAAGATACATAAATATTAGACTAGGATAGGTTAAAAACGGTAAAAAATACAGCACAAATTATAGATCTTAATGTGAAATAATAAAATGTAAAATGTGAGAGTAAGTTCGTCTCGTTGTTGTTGTTGGTTCTATGCATATCTGAGTTGGAAGTGAGATTTGACTTAGTATGCGTGCATAGAAATTCTTGATTGATCGCTTTTGTTTGCATTTGATTATTCGGTAATCGTGCGGAAGCACGATGAATGCTCTCAATCGGCAAACAGACGAACAAAAACCCGAATTGCGATTATGATAAATATACACAGTGTTTACAAAAATAAAACCAAATAAGATAAAATAAAAAATAAAAATTTAATAAAATAAAATAAAATAAAGTAAAATAAAATAAAACAAAATAAAATTAAAATAAAATAAAACAAAATAAAATAAAATAAAATAAAATAAAATAAAATAAAATAAAATAAAACAAGATAAAATAAAATAAAATAAAATAAAATAAAATAAAATAAAATAAAATAAAATAAAATAAAATAAAATAAAACAAAATGAAATAAAATGAAATAAAATAAAATAAAATAAAATAAAATAAAATAAAATAAAATAAAATAAAATAAAACAAAATAAAATAAAATAAAATAAAATAAAATAAAATAAAATGAAATGAAATCAAATAAAATAAAAGGAAATAATTAAATAAAATACGGCAAAAAAAATTAAATAAAATAAAATAAACAAAAATAAAATAAAATAAAATGAAATAAAATAATAAAAAATAACAAAATAAAATAAAAAAATATAATATAATAAAATAAAAAAATAAAATAAAATAAAATAAATCCATCATGATCACACTACTAACTGTCAAATGGCGGAAGTGGTTCATGGATATGGTAAAAATAAGAATAGAACTAGGAGTTTAGATGACATCAAAACCAGCGTATTGTTAGCTTAATGGTTAGCAATGCGTGCCAAAATTTCTCTGATGAGTGAAGTCTAGCAGCTTCCGAAATGGATCTATAAGAAAAGCTATGGCAGTTGTCTCTAAACATTTTTCCTACTCTATTCAATCAAAACAACTTTTAATAATTAATTAAAATGATTATTAATAAATAAAAAACAATAATAATTTTCATAAAAAATTCCAAAAGTGAAAAATTATTATACTTGGCCTTGAGCTCGTTTCATGAATACTTTAAAATAAAATAAATGAAAATAAGATAAAATAATGTAAATTAAAATAAAATAACATAAAAGGAAAATGAAATAAAACTAAATGAAATAAAATAAAATAATGTAAACTAAAATAAAATAACATAAAATAAAATTAAATAAAATAGAATACGGAAAAATAAAATAAAATAAAAAAAATAGAATAGAAGAAAAGAAAATAAAATAAAATAAAATAAAGTAAAATAAAATAAAACAAAATAAAATTAAAATAAAATAAAACAAAATAAAATAAAATAAAATAAAACAAGATAAAATAAAATAAAATAAAATAAAATAAAATAAAATAAAATAAAATAAAATAAAATAAAACAAAACAAAATAAAATAAAATAAAACAAAATAAAATAAAATAAAATAAAACAAAATAAAATAAAATAAAATAAAATAAAATGAAATGAAATGAAATGAAATCAAATAAAATAAAATTAAATAATTAAATAAAATACGCCAAAAAAATAAAATAAAATAAAATAAACAAAAATAAAATAAAATAAAATGAAATAAAATAATAAAAAATAACAAAATAAAATAAAAAAATATAATATAATAAAATAAAAAAATAAAATAAAATAAAATAAATGAAAATAAAATAAAATAATGTAAATTAAAATAAAATAACATAAAATGAAAATGAAATAAAACTAAATGAAATAAAATAAAATAATGTAAACTAAAATAAAATAACATAAAATAAAACTAATAAAATAGAATACGGAAAAATAAAATAAAATAAAAAAAATAGAATAGAAGAAAATAAAATAAAGTAAGATGAAGTAAAAAAAATTACATTTAACGCAAAAACAAGCTTTAAACTACTTTTTAAAAGTTATTTACTATTATTAGTTCTATTAGTTCCTTTTTTTGTTGTGGCCCAAATTTTTCTCTCAATTTAAATAATATATCGTACATCATCTTAAACCATTACAAAATAAATAATATTACTAAAATATACGCATTTTAAAATTCATTCGAGGTCATTCTTGCTCAAAAGCTTTTTAGTTTTACAGTCCTCAAATAACACAGCCATAAAAAATAGTCGGATCTGGTAACTCGATACATGCGTGTACAGTGGCGGGTATAAGTGGAGGTATAGGATTTTGTTATGATTTTGACCAATAGCTTTAATAAGATTATTTTAACTTATTCTCTATAAAAAATGTGTAAACGTCTCACATAGAAACTAAACATTTTGTTTTAAAAATATATGCAAAGTTCGCGACAATGCCCCGAATTTTTAAAAGAATTTTACGGTTTTAACAAAGAATTTTAGAAGTTTTTATAGTATGGGGTGTTAATATTGAGTTTGTGGACAATAACATCAATATAATAAAGTAATTTTTGTATTTTTTCCAGTCTAATATATATCTTTTTTCCTGCAAAACGTATGAATAATTGCATATTAACACATTTGTTGTATAACAATGACATATATTTTATATTAACGAATTTTTTTTTATGTGTTTGTTTTGAGTAAAAACTGAAATTAAAACAAAAAAAAACTTTAATGATGTAGAAGTCATCTAATGTCACAAACGGATATGCCACGCATTTTACCTGAACACACAGCGTTTTGAATAGCTAAAGTATAAAATATATTGAATTACGTACTTTACAGGTTGTGACTCAAGTTTGGGTTCAAAAACTCAAGTCAAGAATATCATCAGCAACTAGTTAAACACACAGAAATACATCAGATCTTTTATTTCGAAACAGTTCTCACAGAAATTACTCAATAAAGACATCAAGTCTAGTCATGCTTTGAATGTGACTGCTGAAAACTGATCCTAAGCCCCTACAGCGTTTTCAGGTCAAGCGAAAATTTTTGAAATTGAATCTTGGTTACAATGGATTAATAGACTAATCAATTAGTCGAATATCAACTTTTGCACAGTTTGAAGATCGAAAAGCTTATATTCGATCTTATCATACTATGTAATCGACTAGTCATTATTCGAATACTAACCGTTTGGTAAACATAACTTTTGTAATTTAAAAGTCATAAATATATATTAGAAATAGACCTGTTAAATAATGATTACTAATCGTAATGATTACCATTTTGATTAATTACTTTCTTGAGAATACATTTAATGATTGATTACCAATTGCTTAAAATTTTTAATGATTATTCTCCAATTAATTAAAAAAAAAAATTGTAAAAAAAATCATGAATAATCTAAAAAAGTGGTTTTGATTACTTTAGACAATTTTTTTTTAGGTTTTTTTTGGATTGTTTTTGATTTTTTTCAGTATTTTTGATGTGTATATTTATGTGCTTCTACAACAACACTCAAAAAAATCAAAAGTAATCAAAAAAATACTCTAAAGTAATAAAGACAACTTTTTTTTTATTATTTTTTATTTTCTTCTTATTGTTTCTAATTGTAATCAATTAATGATTGGCTTTTCTTGAAAAACAATTAAAATAATTATTGCCAATTAAAAAAGCCGCCTAATTAATTGACTACTAATTACTAATCAATTTAAACAGGTCTGATTATAAATGAGTTCCGAAAGCGTAGCTGGGTGTGGATTTTTTCTTTTTCTTCCGACTATGCCAAAGAAGTGAAATGTAAAATATGTGAAGATGAGGCAGAATAATTCCACCAAGCATTAACAGTCCATTTTAAAATAAATTTTTCGGTTAGCTGCTAGCATTTGTACCTACCACATAAACTGAGCCACACTATAAAGTTGATATGCTTCACCGCCACCACCTCTGACTCTAAGAATGTGAGCTCATTCTTACAGCAATAAACGTGCTACGTATATACAAAAATACATATATATCCACATAACTATGAACGTACTAAGTTTCAAGCAATTACTCTTGACACTCCCATCATTATTCTTGCGCATAATTATGTTCAATGCTTTAAGCGCAAACTTACTGTCATTTAAAGATAATTTGAATTATTTATTTCCGCTGATTGGTGAACTTTTTTAAAAGTATTTTTTTGTTCTCAAATTTTATGTTGCCAACTTAAAGTGCAACTTTTCAAGGCCTTTGTTAATATTTCGAATGAGGGCGAAGAGGATATTAGAATTCAATTATTTGAAATGATATTTAATTTATAGAAAATATTTTGTTTCAGCTTCAAGGATAAATTTTTGTATACAATTTTTAGCAACTTGTATTCTGATATTACTTAAAGTTCAAGTTATAAAGTACCTGAATTGCTGGGCATTTTTCAAGGTTGCTATACAATTTAGTTTGCTGGAAGTACTTATCAGTAAAGACATTTTGGCCGTTTTTGTATATAGTTCTAAACAAAACATATATATTTATTAACATAGACGTAGCTGGTAACTCTACCTAGAAATATTTTTATTGAAAAAAAGGTAAAATGCCATTCCAAATTGGCATACATATTTAATTTTTTTCAAGCTAAAATAGGTGATAACAAGGTAAAAACCTTCTTGGTGCCAACATTTAGGTAAGAGAGTTTAGATTGTAGCAGATAACTTATATGTGAAATTTAATAAAAATATAATTAGAAAAAAGTGGCAGCCCCACATAGTAATCCTACCTGGAACTATTTTTCTTTAATATTTAATTTAACATAACTTTATTTATAATACTTTTAAAATGCTTTTCGTTTGATACCCATATAAATATATCTCACTAAATTTTAAAAAATTTCATATAGGTAGCAAGCATGTTAAAACTTCCTAGTGGCAGCACTTAAGAATTAGATCTTGTAATCTAGCATATTACCTCTATTTAAAAGCTCATCCATATAACTCCAGTCGTTGTTAAGATAAAAGCGGATATGTAAAAAAAAATATTATGCGAATAGGTGGCAACCCTATCTAGAAATATTTCTTTTGTAATGATAACGTAAAACATTTTTCGTTTTATACACGTATTGCCCTATCTCAACACATTACAAAAAAACTCATCTAAGTTGCAAAACCATAAAAGCTTCCTGAGTGGCAGCGCCTAAATAAATAACCAAGAAAGATTTTCTTTATCAAGTTTTATTTATCTGTGTCAAAAATATAGTTATAATTTTTTTCCTTGACGTAAAATTCAAACAAACATGAGTCACACATGTTTTCTTGATTATTTATCAAGATTGGCAATTTGTCAAGAACACAGAATCGGGGGGTAAGAATGTCCCTTCAGGAAATTTGACTATTTCAGGACTAACCCAGAGCTAAATCATTTGACGACACTACTAGGTCTAACTCATTACTCAAGCATTGCTCTCAGCTGTCCTCTTTAACATGGCGGTGGCAGTTGTCTCCCAGTGCTTTACTTGGCTGCTCGCTCTTAACCAATTCCCATTCGGATAGTTCTAAGATAGTTTAGATTTGGCTAGTGCTCAGTCGGTTCCGTTTCGGATAGTTAAGGGATAGCTCTGGTTGTGCATCAGTGGTTGTCGATATCCGATATTTCAAAGTGGCTATTAACTTTAGCTTTTGAAACCGGTACAGAACGAGTAGTTGCCTTTTTATTGGAGCTCTCCCTATCTCTCTCCTTCTTCCTTTCACTCTAAATTGCAACTCTCACTCTTACATTCACCATCAACATAGCTTTAATTTTCATTATCATTATTGTTACCACTATCACTATCATTCTCACTATTATTGTCACTATCCCTGTCGATGTAGCAGCCATAATAGGCCCGAATAACCTCATACCATCGACCCGTCGATCCCATTTCCTTTAAGACAGTTGCTGCCAAATTTGCCCTAGGACGTTCAGCAGCAGCTGTGCTATTAAGGGTGTGGACATGAGCTTAAATCAAGTCGAATACAGAATAGCTCAGTCAAGATAGATTTGAGAAGACTCACAACTGAGTAGACTACATATACTCGGTTTCACCCGGACCACTATTTCCCTGCTCGTTTTTATTATAACAAATTTTATTTTAACATAAAGCAAAGCTGATTTATTTTATTTTGTTGATTTTCCGACCGGGTGGAAAGTTGATGTATATTGGAACTATTTTCCGTTAACCCTTCACAAATTTGGTTTTGTAAAAAACCGGTTTCGGCGTTCAGCCATCCTCAGTATTTGGTTTCGTTGTTGTTGTTAACAGTGTTTCGCCCTGCCTAATGGGCACGATCACTCTAAATTGTCATCAGGCTCTTCTAACGGAAGTCCGAGGAAACGCGCAGTTTCCACAGGGTTGGACCAGAGTGATGTAGGTGTTAGAAGAGTAGGCTCGACTGAAGAGGGGGGGACATACCACATGCAGGGCATGTCTTTGGTATGGTGGGGCTCAGTCTGGATAAGTAAGAGTTTAACCTATTACAATATCCCGAACGAAGTTGTGCTGGCATAACTCTGGTCTCCCTCGGAAGTACACGCTCCTGTTCAGCCAATTCAGGTGGCTGAGTACTGATAACGGGATTCACAGGCCGAGATCTGAGGGATCTGTCTACAGACTCAGTGTGGAGGTTATTTAGAGCCCGCATATGGTTCCGCAGATCAAACGGCAAAGAAATGTGGTGCCGGATCTCATCGTAGTGCTTACGAAGATGCCGCCTCCTTATGTCTCTGGGGGGCGGGGCTTCATCCAATAGGTGTCGATTTGGATGATGGTTTATAACAGTTCAGAAGAAACTGTCTACTCGAGAGTTCCGCGTTCTCTTGAACATTGAGCAATTTATATAAAGCAAGCGATGTTTCTTTATCTTTCCCCCTAGTACTGCCGGCCAGTGACTTGAGGATCTTATTGCGGCTCTGTACCTTTGAGGGTATTGCGGCGGCATGACCAGCGAAGGTGAGGCCGTTGTCAAATGTCACACCCAAGATTTTTGGGTGGTTGACAGTAGGTAGAGGTACTCCGTCTACGTGGACATTTAACTCTTGCCCCATCTGCGCATTCCATGTCGTAAACAGGGTCGTCGTCGATTTAGTCGGAGATAGGGTCAGATATCGCTCGGTGAAGTTTTCAGTGTTTAGTTTCGTTCGAACGCCGAAACCGGTTTGTTACAAAACCAAATTTGACAAGGGATGACGGATAATCGTTCTAATATACATCATAAAGCAAAGTATTTAAAAGATGTTTTAGTAACCAATAAGTGAACGTTTACAAACTCCAAGACGACAATTCGAGGGGTGACATTGCAACCGCACTTAATTGCAACATTTGGCCAAAGCCAATGACTAGAAGCCTTGAGCGCTTTGAAAAGTGAAGAGAAGTGCACAGTGACACCCTCATTTTGTCACCTTAATTATATGATGTATGTCTATCGTGGGCCTGCATATGTATGTGTGTAACGATTTTGTAACTCATGTGGCGTATAAGCGGCGCTTTTGTTTTTTAAATTAGCTCAGGCGAATCATTAATCTTGAGGAATTGAGCCTCTAAGCGATGTGCGCCATCAACTTACAAGCACCAACTCAGGTGGCCATATGTATATGCTGCAGTATTTTTATATAGTAACGTTATTGTAACGATTTGGTAACATTGTTGTTGGACTGCCTCTAACCGCTTGCTGATTGTCATCGTTGTCGTCAGCCAACTGGTATGGTATTTTCTTTGTTTTGATTTGGTTAACTAATTGGAGCACAGTCAACGAGCTGCAAGCAGAAGTCAATGTAAATATCTGCCAGTGGGTTATTCCACAGTAACGGTTGTAATATTTTAATATTTGATTTGATTAACAAAGTTGTAAATTTTCCGGTGATATGACATAATCCCAAGTGGCAGAGTCCCAAGTAAAACAAGTGGGATTTGGGATTTTTTTTTAGTTGGCATTATGGCACTGCAGGAGGTGTGTCATAACCTCAATTGGGATTATTTTGGACTTAAAAAATCGGCAAAAATTGCACAAGTTTCTACTTCTGTACAGAAAAACTGTGGATCGTGAAGTTGGTGCTGGATCGGGTTATTACGATGTCTCTTGGCTTGGAATAATGTCTCTTTTTAAATTCAGATTATGACAAACCTACAGCGCCGTTCAACCACTCGACGAAACTAATTAGAAGTGGAACTTCAACCCCACACTCCCATTCCAGCGTCATAATCCTACTTTTTTTGTTTGGAATTATATTATGTCACTGATTTTTGGGTACCAGTTGATCAATCCATAGTCGGGTAGAAGTTTCACTTCTTATTAGTTTCGCCGAATGGTTAAACTGATGGCGATGCTATCGTTGAACAGTGAACGATTCATGCAGAGGCAGAATAGCGTGGCAAAATTTTTAAGTTAAATTTGTGGATGGGTTTTTCTTGAAAGCTGTGAAAAACATGAATCATTAACGGGAAGCAATGCTTCTGGTTGTCTCGGTGTCGGAGCTACAGACTAATGGTTAAGTTAAAATATTTGAAAAGCTCCACAGGATTAATATCCTTCCTACAGTGTGGAATTTAAGGAGGAGTAATGATTTATCGGCGATCGCCGTGGTGTGGCGGTAGTGTTGCTGGTCTACCACACCGAAAGCCCATGATTCGAATCCTGTACCATCAAAAGTGGTTTGAAACATTTTTTTTCAAAACGGGGTCGGCCCTAGGGAGTGGTTTGGCAAACTCTACGAGTGTATTTCTGCCATGGAAAGCTTCTCCAAAAAAAAATCATCTGCAGAATTTGCAGATGCCGCTCGGAGTTGGCAAGCAACTTTATGTTCCGCCAATTTGAAGCAAAAAGTAGAAGCCGCACACCACTAAGCCTTCATCTCCGCGAAAGAGATAATTTGTCGTATTTAGCATCCAGTCCGGGTTAGGTGCCATCAAAGATAGTTGGGATGTTTGTTTTTAGGTCTGCGCCCACTTTGCTTAAGTAGCTGTCCTCCCCGGTATACTAGAACTCCATTCTCCCGCTTCCAAAGTAAACTAAAATGTTTACTTAGGTCTATACAAATATGGTCTGTGGAATTAGCCCGACACATAAAAGCTCTTTCAAACGTTTGTTGTGTGTAATTGGCAATCAACTGGCTCGACGACGCTTATTTGCTGGACACATTGTCATGGGCAGTTAGCCGGTTGCTTTTAGTGCAATGCCAACAATATGGTTGACTATTAATAATTGCGCTTGGCACCCCGGGGCATTTGCACCTTGAAATTTCAACTGATGTTAGTGATTTACGGGCATATTTGATATCTTCCGGGTCAAGTTGCAATTTATTGTACATTAAAATTGTTGCTATTGTAAATTATTTTTAAGTAGTGGCAATCATTTTCTTGATTGAACTAGAAATGACAATTCCATTTACTTTTCATGAATTAAGTTACTCGCAAGAAACAAGAAAGACAGAGGGAGACTGAGAGTGTGAACGGCAGTGTAATTGGGAGTGAGAGGGAAAGAGAGATAGTGGAGTTGAAGTGCGAATTAGAGTGAGGGTGCTAGTGAGAATGGCAGTGAATGTGAGAGTAAAAGAGTGGGAGCAGAAGCGTCTCGCGTCTATCATCATGAACTAGAAATAATATATATGTAAAATAACTGCCCCTTATATGACTTCATCATTGTCTAGGAAGGTTAGGTACAGCCTTTTCTTCTAATATCGCCAAATTCGGCTTCAAGGAATATACAGCTGTATTATCAGTTTTAAGTGAAATTAGATGCAAACTACATGGCTGTCGATTAACAAAAACCCCAATTTTGGTCATATATCTTAATAAATTAGTGCCAACAGCATAGGCAATTTAGAGCTTATGGTATCGAAATCCGTCATCCGATTTGATTTCCCCATGATGACGCAGCTATGAATTCTTCAATGCTGCACTGATAAGATCCAATTGGCCTGTCGATGACGAACCACAGAATTTTCCACAATACTCTAAATAGAAACTTTATCGATACTAATAAAATAAAAGAAAGTGGCGTATTTTCGTTACAGATCAAACGGATCGGTTCGCTACCATAACACTTTCTAGTAACAGTTGGAGGCGAGGATCCACCAGCCCTTTTTTTCTTTTCTAGCATTTTCCTGGAGGTTTTAGAAACTAAGCTCATACTTCTTCCCTGGTTTAAATTCTTCCATAGATATTTAAATTCTATTTTTGTTAAATATCAGTTCGCTCTAACTATAATTTCTAGATATATGCGGTTTGCAGAATTCCTTTTCTCCTATCCCACACTTTTCTTGAGATCTTGAAGGTGAACCTCATATGATTTCTCTTAGAATTTAATTCTTGGATCATAAGCACTTTCGTAGATATTTGAAATATCTCATTTGTGAGTGAGGTACCATTCCCCTTTTTTCTTATCTCATTTTTTAATTGTTGTAATATAGATCAACCTCACATAAATTATTCCCTTAATTTAAATCTTCGATCATCAATACCTACTTTCAAATATATGAAGTCAGAAAGAATAAATCTGTATTGGCAAGCAAATAATGCTATCTTTTTGACAATCTTTTAAGTCGATATCAAATTTTATTAAAATCGGTTCAGTATATAATATAATAGATATGTATATAGTTCCGGGACATAAATTTCAATCAATATCGCCTGTTTGCTGTTATTTGAAGCCAAAGCCGTTCACATCCTCTTGGCTGTAATTAATCCATTTAACTTCGCAGTCGCTGTTATTGTAACGTATTTAATTACAATACCTATAAACGATTATAATAATAATTCAAATGTATTAAGTACATACTTAAGTGTCCAAAGTATGCAATAACTCGTAGAAGAAGAAAGCATCCAATTATACCTACATACATGTCTACAGATAAATTGATCTCATTCGATATCTAATTGCACTTGATTTGCGCCATTGAGACGAACAAAATAAAGCAAGATCTCATGTTGTTGTTGTAACGATATCAAATATCTCATCAATACCCAAAGCGAGTACAAGCAATTAATTCATATGAGCTTAGTGAATTTTTGCACAAATATCTAGATACTCGCTTGCTTACTTGCTTGCATATGCGTTCAGATGCATAAACCTAGTTACATATTCGATTTTATTTGTTGGATGCATATTACAAATCATCAGCAGTGGCAATGTGTAGTACAGAGGTATGCATGTATGTAGATATATATATAGTAGTGTTTGACGGTCTTCTGGTCAATGTCAGTTCAATGCGCAAATATAAATTATTTCAAGATAAACAAGTTGCTCGTTTAAACTTCATTTAGACATGCATTTATTGTTTACACAATTTTTTTTATTTTTTTCTTATTTTCTTATTTGTTTGTTAGTGCACTACAATTGGCTGTCATCGGCTGTGGTGTTTTAAATATAAACAAGTAAGGGAGGTTGTGAGCATGTGTAGTCGAACGTTACATACTCCGCTGTGAGCTTTAGCAAACACAAATTAAGTAATTTGTTCCTTGAAATGAGCAATTTCTCTATAAAAGTTGTTCTTCTTTATTAAAAAATTTGAGATCTATCTTTATTAGTCAAGCTTGCTATGCAACCAAACACAGGGATATTAAGCCTGTATGCATTTTTGTCAGTTTAATGGCGGCAGGTACCTTAAATGCGTTCACTAATTTTATGAAAGTGGACGTATAGCTTAAGAATAACCTATAACAGTTCAAACATGGGCGGTACTATGACTTCTCAATTTTTTTACACCTAGTTAACGTTCGTTTTCCTACATTAAAATAAAATAAATTAAAAAAAAAAAAAATAAAATAAAAAAATTAAATAAAATAAAAAAAAATTTAATTAAATTAAATAAAATAACATAAAATAAAAAATTAAATGGAAAAATAAAATATAATGCAATAAAATAATATGAAAAAAAAAAAATTTTAAGTAAAATCAAATATAATAAAAAAAAATTGAGAAAAAAATTAAAAAAAAGATATAAAAAAAATGGAAAACAGAAAAAAAATTTATTATAAAAAGAAAAGAATTAAATTAAATAAAAAAATAAATGAATACAAATCTGCACCGACCTGGATTTCGCAGGCATCACTAGAGTGACAATGTGCTTGCTGTCGTCTTTTATGATTTAATGTACTTATTTGTGGGAGCGAGAGGTTTAGGTTCTGCATAGCTTCATGTCAAGATAATGACAAGAAATGCGAATGCAATGGTTGGCGTTTGAATGATGTGATCATCAACTGCGTATGCTTGTTGTTTGTTAGAATACGAGTATTTGGGGTGCAGCAGCAACAAAAGCCGCTATTATACCTACATAGATAGGCGTGTATACTTGGCAATAAATGACATTAGGGTGTTTCAATTTTAGGCAGTATATTTTTCATTTTGGTCTACTTGCAATTTTAATTTCTTAAAAAAAAAGTTAAAATAAAATAAGTCCTTTTTTCTATACAAACTAAATTCAAATTTCATGCTCAAATACGGAGAAAAAGAGTTGATTAAAAAGCTGTCATCGCATCATATGGTTGGACGTGCCCATGTTTTCAAATTATTAGTGCTGTACCCGATCCACAGCCGATGCTTAAAGTAGTGCCTTGCTTGAATTTTCAATGACATTGATGGCGGAAAATGGCTTAAGTTGATGAGCAACTTTACATTTGTTTTGAAACAACCAAAGTGAACTTGTGTTTGAAATATAAAATTATTATACTTTTTTGCGGTCAGTTCAACTTTATTTGAATAACAAGGATTTATAGACTCTAAAGATTTATCTTAAAAAAAAGCCAATTTTTTTATTCGTAAGCAGTTAGCGACTTATGAATAAAATAACAAAATAATTTTTTTTTTTTCAAATTTAAATTTTCTTTGCAAATAAAATGTGAACATGTCGATTGCAAGATAACAACCAAATTCTGAGCGCTTATAATTTTTTCTGCTCGCTTACTTTTTTGTTTCCCTCAATTCAAATTTTTTTTGGCGCGTAGAAAAAATGTCTAAAGCATCGACAAGACTAAATAAAATACAATTTTAGCTTTTAACCCATATCAACCCAAATTTTTTCAACACAATTTCTACGTGAATAAAACAACATTTGGTTACTTATAATTCATACAAGTTTATAAAAAATTTCTAATTTTAGTTAACGATTTTAATTTGTAAAAGCTGTACTAAAATGTTCTAAAAACATACTTTGGTTGTTCTTATCTGCTGCCACAGAATTAAAAATGTTCCATAAACACCCAGGTCAGCGAAAAAAGTTTTCATCTAAAAAAAAAAAGACCCTAATGCACATAGCTTAAACAAAGCAATGCTTTTAACACAGCATGCGAAATCTCTGACGTGAGTTTGGCGTTTCATTAGCTTGTAAGTTGCACCTCTGCCGACATTTCCCTTTTAAATTTTTTTTCAGCAATTTCGTATGTTTTTTTTGTTTTTATAAATAATGTTTTTTGCGTGTTCTTGACTGACAATATGATTTGCAGCAATATTTATTAATATGATATTTTTTTGGACTTTTTATTCTTACTGTTAGCCAACGGGTTAATATTGAAAATATATTTTCTATGCCATGGTCTGGGACGACAACAATTTGTTTGTGTACAGCACATATGAGCAACTTAAAAAAAAGAAGAAAATAAATATTTACACGCTATTGTGGGAGTTTACTAACACATGTATATGTACGAATGTGTGCATGTATGCTTACGTGTGTCTGGCTAATGTTCTTTTTTATTCAATTGTTTCGTTTCTACGTAAATATCTATAAGTCGTCGTGTAATGATTTTTGCAAAATAATTATTTAATGTGATTAAGTAATTTTTTTTTCTTCGTTTTATATGCAAAATATTTTATTTAATTTCTAGGTAAATGTAGTTGCTTATTTTATTTTTCCATATGCACGAGTTAGTTGTTCATGTCAGACAACAGATTCGCTCACGAAATACATACAAATTATTAACTTCTACTCGTTTATTATAAAGTACGACAATGCGCATGCGCTTCATGCTGCAATGCGGCCGTTTTATCCTCTGAATGTCAGTGTGTCAATGTCGCAGGCAGTCGATGATGTGATCAGTTCGATCATGACAGCATTGCTGATACGTCATATTGTACTTGCGTAACAGATGAGCAAATAAATTCTACATGATCAGATTGTACTTTAAAATAATAAAAATAAGTAAGAAAGTTTAAGTTCGGCTGGAACCGAACATTTTTCCTTCACATAAGCCAATCCTATATAACATATCTCTTTCTATACTAAAAACTTCCAGAACTACTTTGATTGAGTTAATCTGCCTTTAAGGCCCGGTTTTTCAGTACAAGTTTAACTCAATTTGTCAGTTAAACTAAGCTTAAACTTGTTGCGCAGTTTTTCAGTCAACTTTAAACGAAGTTTAAACGTAGTTTAAGCGGTCAATTCGGCAGGGTTAAACTCTAGTTAACCTGTCAGCTGTTTTGCATATTTGATGGTTTTGGTTGTGAAACAATAAGCTGAACGCAATTAAGAAAGGACGATATTTTTATATTTAATTAAATACTGAATATATCATCTGACGAAAGTGATTATAGTGATGCAGGAGAAGCAATGGCGTTGAATATGTATACAAATATTATCTGTTGCCGTATCTAGATAAAGAAAAAACCAATGTTGCCGTAAAAAAAGCAAATCTTAAAAGCGGCCTTAAACTCTCACTGAAAAACCGCTCTGCAGTTTAACTGGAGTTGAAATTTATGCCGAGTTTAAGCAAACTTAGTTTAAACTGAGCTTAACCAAGGACTGAAAAACCGGACCTAAGAGCTTTAATATGGAATGTGGACGTGGATCTAGCTAATTTTATTATATTTATATACTTTGTTTTGACTTCTGGGTGGAAAAGGCTTGGTCTTACAATGAAACCTCGGAAGGTTAAGTTCGTGTTCAGATCAAGGTTGTTTTAATTTTTGTTTTATATCGTAACTATTTTCGAATAATTTTGTACATAATTTTGGCAACGTTTTTAGATAATTTGAGTACTTTTTCCGGACTTTTTTTTGAATTATTTTCAGGATGTTCTCAGGACTATTATTTCTGTATTGTTTTTTTGCTATATCCACGATTAGTTTTGGACTATTTAATTATTTATCAACAAGCAATATACTTACTGACTATATAATAAAAATACGTATTCGTTTAAATGATTTAAAAAAAAGCCTCGTGACAAGTGTCTTATAAGAAGACTTACCACCCTCTGCCGGCCTACCTCAACGGTCGGCAGCACCAGCCACATTTAGGAACAGTAGATCTAAATCTCGTAGGATTAGACTAGAGGGAGTTTCTGGCAAGGGCCTCTACATTGACAAACTCTGTACTAGGATCAATTGTTATCTTTGAGACCTTTCCAGCTTCTTCACCTGACCATATCTCCGACTAAATAGAGAGTGACTCCCTTTACGACGTAGAATGCACAAGAGTTAAAAGTCCACGTAGATAGAGTAACTCTACCTACTGTCAATTACCCCAAAATATTGGGTGTGACGTTTGACAACGGCCCCAACTTCGCTAATCATGCGACCACCATAGTCTCAAAGGTACAGAGCTGCAACAAGAAACTCAAGTCGTTTTGCGGTAGAACTTGGGGTAACGATAAGGAAACTTTGCTTGCTATATATAAAGCTATCGCCCGACAGGTTATTGGAAGTTGCAAGTTTGAATCTCACCTCCATGAAAAGACTAAAAGGCTCAATGTTCGAGACCACGCGGAACTGAGCATACAGTTTTTACTGAACTTCCATAAACACAGTCATCCAAACCGACATTTATTGGATGAAGCTCCGCCTTCTAGAGGCATAAGGAAGCCCTTCGTAAACACAGCCGTAGGTACGACGAAATCCACTTTAAAAAATCAAGTTGAAAGCCTAAGTCTTGAGGTTAAGCCAATAGTATTAGATGGCATACCCTATCGCAGGCCTAAGAAAAATCAGTGATTTCTGTAACATTTAATGATTGTTTTCAGGGCCATTTTTTTTATTCCGGTAGTATATTCAATTTTCGAAAGCGATTTGAAATAATTTTCTACCGATTTTTATGATAGCTCTCAAGAAGATTTCCAGAGGACTCTATTATCGTTTGAGGTTTATGTTGGAGGCATTATTATCAGCAAATTCTTGGATTTCTGGATTGTTGAGGGATCACTCACATTAAACCGTTTCTATATTATATAGATACCATTCAAAACATCATAAAATGTAAATTGCAAAAAAATTTTACCTTTGCTGAACAAAAATAGATATGAAAACATGTGAGCAAATGTATGTAAGTAGCTAAGGGTGAGATAGCTGTTTTGTTGCAAAACTACTTTACACTTCATTCAAAGAAAGATGTATTAACTACAAAATGATATCTTCGAAAAGTTTCGAAAATATTTTAAGAAATGCTTGATTTGTTTTTGGAATTTTTAATTTTTTTTATTATTTATTTAAACTTCCAAAAAGAAATCAAACATTTCTTAGAATATTATCGAAACTTTTCGAGCTATAAAAGTGAAACTTCGAAAAGTTTCGAAAATGTCTGAAACTTTTTTTGGGATTTTGGGAAATTTTCAAAAACGATCCTCACCTAATCCTCAACTAAAATCTATGAAGTTTCGAAAATCTTTTCAAACTTCTTTTAACTAAAAATGCATGACCATCAAAGTGTATCTTTGAAAAATCAAATTTCCTTTTGAAAATTTTCAAACAAAATTTAGAAATTTGTTAAGAAATGTTTGCGATTTTTTTTGGGATTTTTTGAAATTTATGTAAATAAGAATTGTATGAGCTATAAAATTTCGTTTTCGAAAGGTTTGAAATATTTTTAAATAAATTTTTTGGCATGTTTTGAAATATTATAATTTTCTTTAAATAAAAATTAATGCATCGGTATAAAGTTTAAAAAATGTTTAACGAAATTCTTGAAAATTGAAATTTTTTCAAAATGTATGAGCTCCAAAAATGCATCTTCGAAAAACTTCAAAAAAATTTTGAATTTTTTTTTAGATTTTTGATACAAATTTGTGTAACTTTCCTTATTGGGGTTTTTGAAATCAAAAAAAAAATTTTTTGAAATTTTTAAAGAAATTTTTGCGAGTTTTTTTTTGAGAATTTTTGAAATTTTTTGTAAACAAACTTGAACGAGCTACAAAATTTCATCTTCGAAAGGTTTCAAATATTTTTAAACAAATGGGTTGGCATGTTTTGAAATTTTGTAATTTTCTTTAAATAAAAATTAATGCATCGGTGTAACGTTTTAAAAAATGTTTAACGAAATGCTTGCGCATTTATTTTGTAACTTTGGAAAATTTTCAAAATGTATGAGCACTAAAAACGCATTTTCGAAAAACTTCAAAAAAATGCTGAAAACTTTTTTTTTTTTTTAATTTTTGATACTTTTTTTCAAAACACGTCACATATTCACTTTTGAGAAATGTTTATTCAAAATACCACATAAACTGCCACCTAACACTGTACGACACAGTTGTCAAATAAGCGACACCCTAATGTACCTATGTGACTATTTATGTACCAATTAAGATTTCATTGCAAAAAATTCTTTGGACTATGAATAAATGTATGAATGTAAATTACAAATAATGTCGATCGCAATCAACATTTTATTTAACAATATGTAGCAATCATTAAAATCAAACACAACTGCGGGTCATATAGTCATATAGAGCAAAAGGAAACTAACAACAAATGAGCAAACAGCTTAAACGCTGCAGGCAAATCTTAAACTAGATCGCTAGGGAATCAAAGAACTTCTTGAATACATATATTGATGTATGTTTGTATAATTTTTTTTTCGTTTATAGACAGCATATGCATGCTCATAAATTGACAACAACCAATTTATGCACTTAACGGGTAGAGTTTTTTGTTTTTTTTTTTGTTATTTTTTACTTTTGACTAGACTAATGAGCAACACATCAAAAAAATGTTGCAACTCTTTGTGCAATATAAACATATATTTATGTATATATGTATAATACCTACACGCTATTAGTATGTAGAACAAAAGAAGCAAGGCTGGCAGAATTGCTAAAGTCATGAATTATTCAATAGGGAGTCCAAGTGTGGATAGCTCTAAAGTTTATAACATTCTATTGTTTCAAGAGAGTATGTTTCGTGTACAAATAACTGCGAATTGAAACGAACTATTGAAAATGAGAGTTTACATAACAGTTGTATTTATGTTTGTGCGTTTTTTGCACAGAATTATAAAATGCTTGGAAGCATATAAATATGTAGATACGAGCATATGGCTTGTTCCGTATTTGCTCATAAATAAACAGGGCGGCCAACCACTTCAAAAGTCACTGCGGTAAGGTTCAGTGTTACGAAACACTTTCCAAAATTCTGTAAAGGCACTAGAACCGTTTTGCCGGTACTTCTTAACCACTGAATTATTGGGATATGGAAGCGGATCTCCAAATCAAATATATATGGACGGCTTAGAGTTAGTCGAAACCTGTTCTAAAGCTGAAATATTTTCCAATACGGAATGTTAGTAAAACAAACAAAAATATTTTAAAAAGTAAAGTACAAAAAATTTCAAAAACAAAATTTCAAAATATTTTTTGGAAATTATTCAAGAACGCACTCTCAAGGCTTATGCATTTTTGAAAAATATTTTCAACAATTCGTTAAACATTTTTAAACTTTTCATAGATGTTCTATTTCAGTTTATAAAAAATGTTTTCGAAAATTTTCGAAAATCCCAAAAAAAATTTCAAACGTTTTCGGACGAATGGCAGTTAATGGCTTTGCGGCGTAGTTAAAAAAAGTTTGAAATCATTTTTTCGAAAATTTCTAAAAACCAAGAAAAAGTTTCAAAAATTTTCGAAGATTCACTTTTAAAGCCTATGTGTTTTAGTTTAGGGCAAGAAACTGTGAGATGGTTTTGGAAAATTTTGAAAAATCTCACAAACAAACTTGTAAAGATATTCGAATATGGCCTTTTATAGCCTCTGTATTTTTATTTGAGCATAAAAGTGGAATCACTTTTGAAAATCTGAAAATGGAGTATTGAGAACCAGTTCTGAAAAATATGAAAAGCCCGAAAAAAACTTGTTTAAGAATTTTTGACACTCTTAAGTACTATTAAGTAGTTTGAACAAGTCATTAAAGAAAATATGAAAAACTCTGACATAAAACTCAAAAATTTTGGAAATACTTGATATTTTAAGAAGATGCACGTTTTAGTTTATACCATTTTAGTTAAGCACAGTTTAAATGGGTAGTAAAAGTCTCTATAATCCCAAAACAAGTTTCAAACATATAAAAAAAAATTGAAAACGTTTTCGAAAAAATTTCGAACACCTAAGAAAAAGTTTAAAAAATGTTCGAAACTTTTCGAAGATACACTTTTATAACCTATGTAGTTTTAGTTAAACAAAATATAATATCGTTTTTGAAAAATTTAAACCTGTGTGTTATGGAGTATATTTGAATTTCGAATACAAATTTTCAGAAATGTTGGGACTTTTCTATTTATACCTTTTAACAAAGCTCGAAAGAAAAATGGTTGACAGCCCCGTGTATTAGTCCGATAAAACCAAAATCATATTCAAGAGGCGAAGAAGGAAACCTAAACTCGTTAATGCAATTAGATTCCGGAGTAATTTTAAAAAGGCCTCTGACTTTGTAGTCAGTAAATTTTTAACTCCATCCTGACTAGTGAAGTCACCGGTGCTTTATCCCTATCTTATGTAGAGCGTATGAACTTCGAACTCGATATTGTAATGGGCTTAACTCTCAACCCTCCAGGTTTATGAAGTATGTACCGCATAGGGAGTGTCTTTGTCCTGCAGAGAGCTCAGTACTAGTAAACCATATTTCTGGCTTAAAACTAGATCTAATAGGCCAAAGTAAAACTTGTTTGAGAATAACTAGATTTTCACTAGTTCAAAGCAGTTGCTCATAACCATTACGGGGGAAAAAAATATTCTTCTAACAATGCCGTCCCAATTTAAAATGTGGGTATCTACACTGTTGTTCCGAAATATTGAACATCATGTGTTTGTGGAATTGGGGAAAATGTATGTGGGTACTTTCATGTCAAATCGTCAGATAGTTTTAATCGACCCCTTCGGATTTAAATAAAAATCGGTGGGGAGTTTCCGTTTATCCTAAAACGATGCTCTGTCACATAAAAAAATTTTTTTTTTTTCAAAAATTAAACAAAACTCAAAATTTCACCTAAATTTTTTGAAAAAAAAAGTTTCAAATTTGGCTCAAATTGTCTGAAGTGAGCCACTTTTTTTTTGATAGTGATTTTTTACCAGAAAAGTTGCTAATATTGTAGATTTTTGCTTAAAATTTTGGAATATAGTAACAATTTTTTTAAACAAATAAAAATAAAAAAACCTTCGCCACCAAATTTACATTTTTTTTTGCCTAAATACAATTGATATACAGGGTGGCTAATGAAAGCCGCTACCAAAAAAAAATTAAATAACTTTTTTTTTTATTTAATGAATCTGGTTAATTTTTTTTTTATTTTGCAGATTGACTTTTACATTTAACAAAAATGGATAACTGGGACACTGAAACAAGAATTTGGATTGTCCGCCGCTATCACGCACTGGAGTCCGTAGTTTCGGTTCAAAGAGAGTATAGGCGCACGTTTGGCGGCAATCCTCCGAGCAGATGGACCATAATAAGACTTGTAAACAATTTTGCCGAGCATGGGACAGTCAACAGAAGACCTTACCATCGAAACCCTTCAGTTCGAACGGAGGAAACAATCGCTGCTGTAGCTGCTGCCATACAAAACAATCCACGTGTTTCGACAAGAAGCTTATCTGCTCAAATGGGTGTAAGCAGACAGTCATTACAGTCAATTATGCACAAAGATTTGGACTTATTCCCATATAAAATTCAAATGGCCAACAAACTGAACGCTGCAGACTTGCCGATTCGCTTGGAATTTTGCCAGAAGATGCTTCAAATGGTGGAAGAGGATGGAAACATGTTGAACTGTCTTTTCATATCTGACGAGGCCCATTTCGATTTAAACGGCAACATAAACAAACAAAATTGTCGAATATGGAGTGCTTCCAACCCACAGATACTCCATGAGACGGAATTGAATCCACTTCGTGTCACAGTGTGGTGTGCAGTTTCATCACGCTGCATTGTCGGGCCCTACTTCTTCGAAGAAAACGGTCACACCGTTACGGTTACTGGAGACCGTTACTTGAGCATGTTGAGAGAGGTTTTCTATCCAGAATTACGCCGAATGAGAATTTCTTTCAACTCTGTGTGGTTTCAGCAAGATGGTGCAGCTCCTCATATAGCCCAACCTGTTATGACAGAATTGCGACGAAAATTTCCCAATAAGCTGATATCCAGAAACTCCACATTCCGTTGGGCACCCAGGTCGCCTGACCTTACTGCACCTGACTTTTTCTTGTGGGGTTATTGCAAACAGGAAGTCTTCAAAGCAAAACCAACAAATTTGAATGAACTAAGGCAATCCATTCGAGAAACAATTGCGGCTATTCCTGTCTCAACTCTCCATGCAGTAATGAACAACTTTTTGGTAAGATGCCGCACATGCATCGACGAGCAGGGGGGGCATTTAAATTCCATTATTTTTAAAACTAATTAAGCTATATTTAATGAGCTTTAAC
The DNA here is from genome assembly GCA_949987695.1 of Merzomyia westermanni. Taxonomy (NCBI): domain Eukaryota; kingdom Metazoa; phylum Arthropoda; class Insecta; order Diptera; family Tephritidae; genus Merzomyia; species Merzomyia westermanni. Next base: position 77,382,332 of record OX465290.1, read on the forward strand.
ATGAGTAAAAGAAAAATGAATTCCATACACTGAAAAAAAAATTATTTGAGTTTCTTAATGTAGCAAAATTCATCAGCCACCCTGTATTTATCCTGAATAGATACAAAAAATAAAAAAATTGCATATTCCCATAGGTCAGTTGCTATGTTAATTTTTCTAACCAAGTAATTATAAACAAATTTAAAAAAAAATTGTGAGATTTTGTTTTTTTTTCAAATAGGACTGATATTTTTTTATGAATAGTTTTGTATATTGCCATTGGCGAACATGGTAAAACACATTAGTATATAACATAGTCCATCATTTATTTCAGTTTTTCAATTATTTTTATAGTTTATTATATAGTAGTATAAAATATCTTTAGCCCTCTTTTTGCGGCATGTTTGTTTCGTGGTATACTTATTTATTAAGGGTAACCGCGATTGCTTTTTTTTGTCCAGAAACAATATTGCACATCAAGGTATTGTAGTTTTTGGGCTGATAACAATGAAACGATCGCGTATCTTTTATTGTTTTGGCTTTGGAAAATCGCTGTTCCAAATAGCTTCGATGATTTTCATGTTCTTCGTTTGTGAACAGATAAAAATTAATATTTTTGAAAAGGTGTTTAGCCCAGTCGTACAATTGCTTTGGAGTCGTCAAAAGCAGGTCAATATCTTTTTGCAAGGCCGTAAAATAAGCATGTCTTTTGACTGTGCCTCCTATTCCATCGCAAGCGCCTTTGCCGTGGGAAGTGGCAAAAAAGTGCCACTCCACATCAATGCCGAAATCATTTTTATGGTGAAGTAAGTTAAGTAAATTGTACTTGTTTTTGTATTGGGACGAAGCTCCATCCGAAAAATAATACATTTTTTTTAAATTGCTTTCACCAAATTCCTCTTTTAACCGAGAAATTAATTTTCCATTAAACAAATGGACGGCTACGGAGTCATGCTGTAAATTTTCCGAGAGCATTACAAAGTTTTTGTTGTATAAAATACCTTCTTTTCTATAGTAAACAACGTGGTCATGAAGCGTCACTTGATCCTTACGCCAATGTTGCGCCTGAATTTCATTTTGAATTTTGAAAGTATAATTTTCCGAAAAATCCTCAGTAATAATAAATTCGCCTTCTCCCATGGTAACTTTCAGATTTCCCAAATGCTCCACCTGAGATTTAGCAATATAATCATGCTTTACCAGTATGAGCAAATCCTTTTTAATATTTTCTATAAAAACTTCGCTTGACTCCGTGGCGATTGAAAACTCACACCTACAAAACAATAACTATACAGTGTTAGAGGTTCCTAATGAATACGATATACTTTAAGTACATACCGATCAGTCGAGAGCCACTGGTGAAATGATATATCGTTAATGCTGTGGTTAGTCAAAATTGAATTGACTTCATTAAAAAATTTTTCTGGACCAGGGCATTTTTTACAATTTAATAAGAAACATTCTGAACTAGAGTCACCGCAAACAATTTTTTCAATCCAATCGTGATAATTTGCCGAGAAATCAATTTTTTTCTTTAATAATTCCTGCCTTAGAGCCTGAATTTTTAGCCTCATATTTTGGTGTATTTTGCACACACAAACATTATGATTACCTTTGGCTCCAACTAAAACACATTGAGGTGGCCTTAAGGTTTGAAATTTGGTCAAAGAGATTTGCATCTGAGGAAATTCCTTCAAAAAGCGGCAGTGCAACTCATTTAAGTTGCCCACCAGTAATCGTTTATGCCATTAATAAATATAGGGTGTATCAAAATCTATATATACAAGGTGGCGCAAAAGTAAGCTTCCGATGTTCAGCATATCGGTTGTGGCACGTGCAGTGTGTGCTGTTGCACCGTCTTGTTGGAACCACATGTTTTCCAATCCCAATTCATCAAGTTGCGGCAAAAAGAACTCGTTGATCATTGCTCTGTAGCGCTCACCATTCACAGTAACCGTTTGGCCCCGACCGATTATTGGTCAAATAAATAGTCAGCAATATTCCGCGTTCTGGAGCAGTGTAGCATAACATTGTTTATTAACGTGTATTTCGCATGTGTTTACTACACAAATGTCAAAACAGAACTGACTTTAGGGGCCAATTGCAAAATTTATAGCATTTTCTGATAGGAGGATTACTTTTGCGCAGTAACCGTTTTTCACCGACCGAAATAAATAGTCAGCAATATTCCGCGTTCTGGAGCATTGTAGCGTAACATTGTTTATTAACGTGTATTTCGCATGTGTTTACTACACAAATGTCAAAACAGAACTGACTTTAGGGGCCAATCGCAAAATTTATAGCATTTTTTGATAGGAGGATGACTTTTGCGACACTCTGTATTAAAAAATTATTATTTTCCAAAGCTAAATTTACCGTGACATGTTGGCGTTTTCCTTCCAAAACCACTGATTTTGAGTCTCTTCTACCTGGTAAAACACGACTTATTTCATCTCTTAAGTAGAAGTTTTTAACATTTTCTACTACGGACTGCTCCATGTGGCGCCCAAATTTCGAATCGGTATGCGATGCGTATCCATTGTTTTGACGTAGTTTCTTTGCACGAGCTACTAAACGACGAGAAACACCAAAGATTTTTGCAGTCTTACGTACGCTTAGGTCTACAGAAATTGTTGTTAAAAGAAAAATTATTTCGGATTTCGAAGGTTTCTTCATAAGTGCGATTTTCAAATCATGAGCCCATGCTTCCTTCTGAATCGTTTCCAAAGACCTTTCACAACTAAGTTGCGATTGAATTTTGCTCGACACTTCAGCAATTTTTATTTTAATTTCACCAGAGATTTCCAATTTAAGCTTTTTTCCAGATGATCTTGTGATCGACTTTACTAGGGACATTACCTCTTCGGTGCCAGCCTCTTTGCAATTTTCAGGAACATACAGGCTATCACTATAAGAACTGTCGACATCGTCGGCATCGTCGTCATCGGTTGATGCTGCACTGTACACAATATTGGAATTTTCACATTCTTTTAACTGCACAATATAACTGCTTTTGTATACAACTGCTTTACATGATAAGCAGATGTATTTCCCGATTAAATTGGCAAATCTCTTATCACAATTCTTTTTCACTAAGTAAAGATTTGTACGCACACGCATATGTTTTTTTTAGAAAAGGGTTGCAACACACATTTTGTTAAGGCATCTTTAAAACTACGATTTGACGTATATGTGTAAATATGACAACAACGGATCTTATTCTCAAAACAGAGCGATTGCTTTCTTTTTGAAAATCTCTTTGAAAAAACCATCGTCACCTTAATTGTAAAAAGGCCTTACCCTACCCAAAAAATTTAAGATTTTACAGCACCACTAAATTTTCAAGTTAACTACATGCAGATGACCCTGAAGTGTGGCATAGAGGTACTCACTCCCGAATTCCTAGCGTTAGAATGATATAGCACACAATCGTAGGTAGAGAAATAACAAAAAAAACTCTCAGAATTTTTTTATTGATTTTTTTCAATAATAATTGCGCTTTACTTGGTTAGAAAAATTAACATAGCAACTGACCTATGGGAATATGCAATTTTTTTATTTTTTGTATCTATTCAGGATAAATATATCAATCGTATTTAGGCAAAAAAAAATTTAAATTTGGTGGCGAAGGTTTTTTTATTTTTATTTGTTTAAAAAAATTGTTGCTATTTTCCACAAATTAAGCACTATTTTAAAAATTATGCTTACATTTAAAAGTGTGACTATTATTTATTGTTCATACCAAATTTCAGCTAAATCCACCAATCGAAACGGAAAATAATTAGTTTTAAGAATTTTGAGTCTTAAAAATTCAATAATCAATATCTTATATAATAATATTTAAAAAAAAAAAAAAACTTCAGAATCTGATTTTTTAAGCAAAAATCTACAATGTTAGCAACTTTTCTGGTAAAATTATCACTATCAAAAAAAAAGTGGCTCACTTCAGATAATTTGAGCCATTTCTAATTTAAAAAATTTAAAAGTTTTCAAAACCGTAAAAATTTAAGTTCGCGATTTAGTTCTCGTTTTAATTTTTTTTATATTATACGTCTAATATATTCTGGCACTTTCAGAAGAGTTTTTTTGGTTTTTCGAAAATTTAAATTTTTGAATATTGGCCAAAAATTTCAAAGAATTTTTTTTTTGCTTTCTAGTCGAGTTCAAACAAAAATATGTTTAATACTTTTTTTTTACATTTTGGTTTTTCAATGCTTAGAATTGAGTAATTTTGTGTTTAACTAATTGAACTCGACTATAAGCATAAAATAAAAAACAAAAAAAATTTGTTGCCCATAATTCAACAAATCCTATTTTTCAAACAGCAAATCACAACCTTGTAAACATTTCAGGATATCTGCAGATATATCTGAGGTATAATAAATAAACTTTGAGTTCAAAATTTTATGGCCAACTTTAATTTCTAAGATTCCGAAAAATTCAAAATTTTTTAGATTTAGAAATTTCAAATTTTTTTTTAAATATTGTTTTCTCTATACCTCTTAGATCTAAGTACGCCCTTTAAATGCAGTAGTTTTCGTAATATTAAAGAAATACACTTATCAAAACAGGAAAGAAAAATTGTGAAATTTTGAAAAAAATTTTTTTCATAAGTCGCTAATTGCTAACGAAAAAAATCTACTTATAAATGATTTCTGGGTTTTTCTTGATATTTTAAAAAATCATAATTTTTGTTTGGATTTTTATAATGATAATACAGGGTGTTTTTTTTACAGGTTTGTTTTTCGAATAGAGATAAAACTGGCACTTTCTGGTCAAATCTGGCAACTCTAATGTCATTTATGTTCAGTTTGGTTTGCCATTTCATCATGAACAGGTTGACAAAAGAACAACGCTTGCAAATCGTGCAAATTTATTTCGAAAATAATGGTTCAGTTCGCGAAGTTTACCGTGAGCTCCGTCCATTTTATGGTCGACATAATCGTCCATCAGAGCAATTAATTCGGTTAACCATGGATCGTTTTCGCACTACGTTTACTCTATGTGATAATACGCATCCGCGGAGACGTCGAACAGTGCGCACCGAAGAAACAATTGCCGCTGTAGAGCAAAGTGTTGAAGAGGACCCGAATGAATCGATTCGCCACCGATTGGAGCTTTGTCCATCAACTTTATGGAAGATTTTGCGCAAAGATCTTGGCTTGCGACCTTACAAGATCCAGCTTGTGCAAGAATTAAAGCCGCGAGACCATGCAATGCGTCGTGATTTTGGTGTATGGGCCGAAAATGAGATTGATTTCGATGCTGATTTTCATCGCAAAATTTTGTTCAGTGATGAGGCTCATTTTTGGTTGAATGGCTACGTCAACAAGCAAAATTGCCGCATTTGGAATGAAGAGAATCCACATGAGACCCTTGAAACGCCATTACATCCACAAAAACTGACTGTTTGGTGTGCTCTATGGGCTGGTGGAGTCATTGGGCCATACTTCTTCCGCAATAATGCTGGAGAGGCAGCTACCGTTAATGGAGACCGGTATAGAGCAATGATAACCGACTATTTTGTTCCCGAATTGGATGGCATGAATGTGGATGAGTTGTGGTTCCAACAAGACGGCGCTACATGCCACACAGCGCACGTCACAATCGATTTATTGAAGGAAACATTCGATGAGCGCATAATTTCGCGGAATGGACCTGTCAATTGGCCACCAAGGTCGTGTGATTTGACACCATTGGATTATTTTCTTTGGGGATATGTGAAGTCGCTCGTCTACACCAACAAACCAGAAACGTTAGGGGAATTGGAAGCCAACATTCGTGGCGTTATTGCCGACATACGGCCCCATATGCTCGAAAAAGTGGTTGAAAATTGGACCTGTAGAATTGGCTTTATTCGAGCCAGCCGCGGCGGCCGCATGCCCAAAATCATATTTAAACATTAATGGCATAAAATTATCCTTCCAATAAAGCCAAATTGATGAACCTTAAAACGATTTTCTTGTGTTTTATTTCAATTCGAAGTTCTATACCCCTAAAAAAACACCCTTTACTTAGTTATTAAGTGCTGGTTTCTAAAAACAATTTAATGTTTGAAGTATCATGAATATGAATGAGCTCAAGGCCACTAATAATTTTTGTATAGCGAAAATTATTATTGTTTTTTTAATAATTTATTTAATTATTAAAAGTTTTTAATTGAATAGAAACGGAAATTCTATAAAAATTATTAAAAATAAATTATTAAAAAAACAATAATAATTTTGGCTATACAAAAATTATAAGTGGCCTTGAGCTCATTCATATTCATAATACTTGAAAATGTATAGGCCGTAAAAACCAACTAATTGTTGGAATAAAAAGCAATAATTTAATGTTTGCTAATTAAAAGAAGAATTACTATTTCTAATTTTAATAAGTCTGGTTTGAAGAAACAAACTGAAAACTCATACTTTGATATAGAGTATCATTTAAGAAAAAAAAAAAACAGAGTCTAATACACAGGAACACCAAGTATTTCTATGGACTCTAGAGAATTCGTGCTCCACTTATATAATTATAAGAATTGTTGATTTATTTACTAAAACACATCAGCCTGTTAATAATAAAAACTAGTCTACTGGAAAATCTCTTCTTGTCGTTTAAGACCTTTTGTCGGTCATGGCTCAATATGTAGCTGTCTGTGCGGCATACCGCAAATAGAAATATCAAAGTTAATGCATAGCTTCAATGCTAATCATAATAAATGATCTAACGATCCATCGATTGTGGCAGAGATAAAAATGTTTTAATTTAAAAGCCAAATCATTCAAGCCAATGCAGGCGAGCAAGCAACCTAAGTAAATGAGAAAATTAGTACGAGAACTCGATGGCGCGCAAATGCGCTCTACATTGCCAATGGCAAATGATTTTTCATTTATACACAGAAGATTATCAATGTATTTTCTATGGGGAAACCAAAGTATGCGGCCTGTTCAACGTACAAATCGTGTTAGGGGCGCATGCGCAGAAAATAAATGCCAATGTGGCAATACGAAAAATGTATGAAAATATGAAATAATGCGATATAGCTTACAGAAATATATATGTGTTATGTACGATTGTCTTATTCATATATACAAAATTAACATAATATCACCTATGTATATATGTACGTATGTATACGCGCTAGTTTGTTTATTTGTTTGTGTTTTTATGGTGTTGCTGGCAATTAGACGGGCTTTAATGTGCTAATATTTTTTATGATGTCTGTGTAATGACTTATTTAATTTTATCGATTTTCACTACTTTATTGGTGACGGTCAGCATACATACATACACAGCAAGATCATTAAACATGGCAACGCACAAAGTCAAGGCATAAAAGGAAGAGGTCAAGTTGCTGCAACAATGCCTAGCAAACGAATAGCAACGCGTTTGAACCGAAACATTTACAGTCACTCAAGGTTAAAATGGGACCATGACATGAAAATCAAACATTTTACAAACTTAAAATAAACAATTAAAATTTTATTTTGCCAAAACTGATCATTTTTAAATTAAAAAAAAACTAAAACGAACATAATTTTTCCAATTTCCATTGGCCTTCGAGGGGACATCCTGCAGTGCGAAGGACCAATGGAAATTGTATGTTTTTTCTATTGAAGCTATCAATTATTAATTTAGAAGTCCAGTGGGTCGCCTAAAAATTCTTAAGGTTCGAAGCTTCAGAAATAGATATATCCGAATAGCTATGGTGTTTGTTATGCAAATTCAAAATTTCCAAAAATTTTCGAAAAAAATTAAAAGTTCATAGTTGTAAAGAAAAAAAAAAAACAAAAACCCCCTTCTGAAAATTTCAGGATACCTTGAGATATGTTAGAGGTATAATAAAAAAAAAAAGGTTTAGTTCAAAATTTAACGGCAAACTATAATTTTTTGGATTTTGCAAAATCGAGGATTTTCTAAAACTAGAAATTAAAATTTTTTTAAAATTTTTTTTTATACCATGTACCCTCTTTGAAAGTGTCAAAGTTTCACAAACTTAACAAAAAAATTAAAAACTTTATTTTGACAAAACTGATAATTTTTAAATTAAAAAAAAAAAAAAAAAACGAACATAATTTTTGCAACTTTCATTGGCCTTCGAGGGGACATCTTACAGTTCGAAGGACCAATTGAAATGTGTATGGTTTTTCCATTGAACCTATCACATTTGATCAATTTTTTATTTTGAAATCCAGTGGGATGCCTAAAAATTTTGAAGATTCGAAGTTTCCGAAATTGAAAAGAAAAAAATCATATTTTTTGAACAAAAAAAAAACAAATACACTATTCTCAAAATTCCAGGACACTTTAATATATATTAGAGGTATAGTTTTCGATTTTCCAAAATTTGGGTTTTTCCAAATATTTTTTTTTTTAACATTTTTTTAACTTTTTAGTAGTTTAATTAGTTAAACACACAATTACTAAATTTTGACCAGTAAAATATTTTTTTTGGTGGTTGAGGAAATCAAAACGTAAAGTTAAAAAACAATTTCAGAAAAAATTTAAAACCCATATTTGTGAAAAAAAAAACACTATTCTCAAAAGTTCAGGATACCTTGAGATATGTTACAAGTATAGTAAAAAAAATTTGGGTCCGAAATTTAATGACGAGCTTTAATGTTTTCGATTTTGCAAAATGGATAATTTTCTAAAATAAGAAATTTAAATTTTTTTTTAAATTTTTTTTTATTCCTTGAAGTACCCTCTTTGAAACTGCCGAAGCATATTTTTTATCCACAATGTCTCTTCCGAAATATTGGTAAAATAAATTTAATAAAACAGAAAAAAAAATTAAATCTTGAAGTTGCATAGCTTTTGAAAAAAAAATTTTAAATTTTTTTTTTCTTTGGCAGAACTTCGTTTTAGCATAAAAGGAAACTGTTCACAAAATTTCATTCAAATCGTAATGGGTCGATTCCAAGTACAGGGTGGATGATGAATTTTGCTACATTAAGAAACTCAAATAATTTTTTTTTCAGTGTATGGAATTCATTTTTCTTTTATTCATGTTAAAGCTCATTAAATTTTATTAAATATAGCTTAATTAGTTTTAAAAATAATGGAATTTAAATGCCCCCCTGCTCGTCGATGCATGTGCGGCATCTTACCAAAAAGTTGTTCATTACTGCTTGGAGAGTTGAGACAGGAATAGCCGCAACTGTTTCTCGAATGGATTGCCTTAGTTCATTCAAATTTGTTGGTTTTGCTTTGAAGACTTCCTGTTTGCAATAACCCCACAAGAAAAAGTCAGGTGCAGTAAGGTCAGGCGACCTGGGTGGCCAACGGAATGTGGAGTTTCTGGATATCAGCTTATTGGGAAATTTTCGTCGCAATTCTGTCATAACACGTTGGGCTATATGAGGAGCTGCACCATCTTGCTGAAACCACACAGAGTTGAAAGAAATTCTCATTCGGCGTAATTCTGGATAGAAAACCTCTCTCAACATGCTCAAGTAACGGTCTCCAGTAACCGTAACGGTGTGACCGTTTTCTTCGAAGAAGTAGGGCCCGACAATGCAGCGTGATGAAACTGCACACCACACTGTGACACGAAGTGGATGCAATTCCGTCTCATGGAGTATCTGTGGGTTGGAAGCACTCCATATTCGACAATTTTGTTTGTTTATGTTGCCGTTTAAATCGAAATGGGCCTCGTCAGATATGAAAAGACAGCTCAACATGTTTCCATCCTCTTCCACCATTTGAAGCATCTTCTGGCAAAATTCCAAGCGAATCGGCAAGTCTGCAGCGTTCAGTTTGTTGGCCATTTGAATTTTATATGGGAATAAGTTCAAATCTTTGTGCATAATTGACTGTAATGACTGTCTGCTTACACCCATTTGAGCAGATAAGCTTCTTGTCGAAACACGTGGATTGTTTTGTATGGCAGCAGCTACAGCAGCGATTGTTTCCTCCGTTCGAACTGAAGGGTTTCGATGGTAAGGTCTTCTGTTGACTGTCCCATGCTCGGCAAAATTGTTTACAAGTCTTATTATGGTCCATCTGCTCGGAGGATTGCCGCCAAACGTGCGCCTATACTCTCTTTGAACCGAAACTACGGACTCCAGTGCGTGATAGCGGCGGACAATCCAAATTCTTGTTTCAGTGTCCCAGTTATCCATTTTTGTTAAATGTAAAAGTCAATCTGCAAAATAAAAAAAAATTAACCAGATTCATTAAATAGAAAAAAAGTTATTTAATTTTTTTTTGGTAGCGGCTTTCATTGTATGTGACGATGTGACATGGGAAGACCCTACTGAGAAATAAATTTTTAAAATTTTTTTCAAAGTTTTGTTTTATAAAGGAAAGTATCTACCTCCCTGCTAAAACAAATGCTCTTCTACCTAACCCAACGTTCATATTATCACTAGGTACATCATAGGCCATAGGTTATCACTTTGAATCTACCATAACATCGCATCTATTTGGCGCAAATTAATAATATTTGAAAGTCCACATGTGTCGTACTAAGAATCTTTATAATATTTAGAAAATATGATAATTGTTACTCGCCTACTATGAAAAACATATCTTCGCTAACCGCCTTCACTATCCACCTCTTCTCTCGTTATATATCTTTCTGTTTCTTCCTTCTTTATCTTTATTTTTATTCGCCACCTCTTTCCCTCGCACCCTTTTCTGAGTTGTATCCGTATCATTTCAAATTTTTACAGGCCTGCGTGTTGCACTCCATGGAAGTATTTCGATCCAGCGCGACCTATGGATGAAATATAAAACCAAAATCAGTTCTTATTAAGCAGTTCTTATTATTACAATCAAAAGGATTTCTACAATATTTTTTGATGGTACCTGTGCTATCACTGGAGCCTGGTACTTTCGGTAGTAGGCCAGAACAGTACCTACCAAAAAAATATTTTTATGAGTGAGGTAAATTCAATGAAACTGCTTTTACAATAAAATTGTAAAAAAGAGTAAATATTTAGAAATAAATTTATTTAACCTGAATTGATTAATAGGGTTTCAACTCTAATTGAACTATCTTAAAAAAATTTTAAACTAAAAAAATTGTATCTGTCCCATTTTTAGTGTTAGTGACTATATTTACATAAGTTGGCCAATATGTCATGACGATTTCTTTTGCATTAATGACAGCAATTCTAGTGTCAGCAACGCACACATCGATATGAATGCACATATTCATGGACATATGTAAATAATTATGCATTCTGAGTTCCCCCTTGAGTCATTACATGTATGCTGCTTGATTGGACACTAAAAAATTGGCGAGCAAACAAGATTCCAAAATGCATAGAATATGTTGTCATCAATGTCAAGCGCGTTAAGGTTAACGCTTATGCTCGTAAAATGCTACAGGCAATATGCAACATGCGCAATGTCATCAGTAGGTAATAAAATATTTTACTCACAAACTTGAAGTCGCCACATGTTGGCGGCCAAGAGCACCTATAAAATGACAGAAAAAAAAACTGAAACTAACAAAACAAAAGAAATTAACTAAAAAAAATAGAAAAAAAATTAAAAAAAAAAAGTTTGTTATAAAGAAGATTGCAATGGACCAACAAATCATTTTGAAAAAAACTTAGAACAAACTGCAGAACCCACTAGTATCGATATCGTGTTTAGCAACACACATAGTTGTTGTTGTGTTTTTGTTTTATATTCTTGCTTATTTACAATTTATGTTTTATATGACGCGCGTGGCATGCCACAGATCCCAACAATTCTCGTATGCGGCAGCTAACAAGACACGGCAAGCCAACATCTTTAAGATTTATGTGACCTTTATGTATCGCTTGACTATGGCATGACAAAGCCGAGAACAAAAGATTCTCGAAATGCTAGTAAGTAAGTGGCAGTTTTGGAAGAAGCAGAGACCAAATTGGCACTTGTGTGCAAAACCATAGCAGCACTATTATGAAAAACTTATTTATTTAAATTTTCTAATAAAAAGCGGCATAAAAAATAAATTACAACAACAACAAAAATTAGAACAGGTAAGGCCAATGTATTGTATTCGAATTTTTAGAAATTACTCAAGTATGCAATATTACATGACCTTTACGGGCTTAGCGACATAAACGCTAATTTTTTTCTTTAATTGTGAAAGTATTTTAGGCTCTTTGCAAAAACAATTTTAAGGAGAAAAATAAAATGATAGATATTTTCGGCTTGAGGTTATGTTTGATTCCGAAACTGATAATAATAAATAATTACTGAGTATTTTGTCTGATGTTCAAATTATTATAAATAAAATTGAGCTAAAACTTTTCATAAAAATACACTTTTCTTAAATTTTTTGTACTTTAAATTGACCAAACATTCGACCTCTTGTAAAATTCTAAAACCGACACTGAATAAGCTCATAAAGGTAATTTAGGCGCACGATTTTGTCTATAAATCCGATCTGTAATGATGAGCTAAAACCAAACTTTATTTTAAAACACAATGAATTGTATAATTTTTTGGTTGAATTTATAAGGTAGAAGGCAATGAGAAAAATAGCAACAAATCGCAGTCGGTTTCTTTGGTCAAATCGCAGCATAAAAACTAATACCGAGATAGGATTGCGAAAAAAAGCCCTGATGAAATATACTTGCTGGCATTTTTCTTAAAAAAAAAACCCTCAGAAATAAACTAGATAGATTTTTTCCCAAAAAAATTCATAAAAAAACATATATTATAAAAAAATATTTTCCCAAAAACTTTTTTAAAGTTTAAATTTTTTTACTTTATAAGAAAAGCTGAAATTTTTGCTATGTTAAAAGTTGAAATGCGACATTTAAGAAAAATTTATACAAATTTTGAATTTTTTCTGGAATTGCTTTTTTATACCAACAATTTTTGTTGATTTACGGCCAAGAATAATAATTTATCACTTTTTGTATTTTTATGAAAATTATTATTGTTTTTATTTTTTTAATAATCATTTTTGATTAATTATTAAAAGTTTTTTAATTGAATAAAGTAGGAGAATCCTGCCAACTGATACAAATGTTTTTTATGTTTTTTAATTGTTAAGACATTTTTGGTTTAAAATTAATACTCTTTTCTTCACGGTAATTTTGTCGAAAACTGGCACCATTTAAATTTTAAATCAAATTTGGTTTGGACATATATGTAGCCCAGAAAATTTTTAAATTTAGGTAAACATTTTTAGCCGTGTGTAGCATACTTATAGGAAGTAGAAAGTAGGCTTGTCTAACAGTGTTTGTAGGGGAACAAAGTGAAATTGTCTGGCAGTACCCATCCAGCTTAAAAGGGTATACATAGTTAGTTTCTTTATAAGAAATGCTCAAACACAATTGCCCTGTTCAACCTATATAAAGGGGTGAAAATTGACATGAGTCGGAATTTGATTTGCGACTTTTCCCTGATTTATCCTGGACTAATCGCATTTTTCGCAGCAATGCGCTAGACATATTGAAAAGCACTATTACAGACATATTTACCAAATTTACATTAACTGGGCTAGTAATTACAAACCAAAGAAAGACAAATCAGGCTGCATGCTCACCTACCTCTTAGCTGTGTTCCAAGTGTTTAAGCTCAACTTGTAAATCTATCTTCAGGCACAATTTTGCACTAATTTCTATCTATGGAGAACCTGGAGAGAATATCTGGTATAAGGATTCCAAACATCCTTGCGTTTACGTAACATACATCCGCACTATTTAAGAGGTTCGACGAGCTTGCATGGCATCAAAACGGCCACTTTACCTTCCTACATTCCTACCTCTATCGATAACTGTTCCATCTAGCAGGGTTTCCCAATTTTATCAAAAACAATAAAAAAATTGTCAAAAACTCTAGTTTCTTGAGAGAGTTAATGGTTCAAAATGTGTTACAAAATTATTTCTAATAAAACTTGATGTCTTGTTTAACAATTTTTGCATTTTTTCTTAAAAAAAAATCAGAAAATAGTGGTAAATTTTAAATGCCAAATGTATTTACTGGGACCTGAGAATAGAAAAAGCTTTTAGGGTTTTACTTTCAGTTTTGTGTCTACGACTTGAATCTTTAATTATAACTATTAAGCGCCTAAAACTGCTGCTTTGCTATTTTCTTGCTCAACACTGTTGTCATGTATGTGATCACATGCTCGCTTGCCACCATAAATGCCAACATTTAGAACTAATTCTTGATTTTAATCCGACTTCACGATCGCACTCTGTGTGTGTGTGTTGCATCCTTTTTTGGTGCTGCAGGCCAAAAAGTCAATGTCAAAGTAAAAAAGCGACGGTGCGCATGCGAATTAGGCAGAAGCATTGTTGCTTGAACGTGCATACCATAGCAGCTAATGCTAAAATATGGGAACAAAACAAAAGAAAAAAGCCAAAGCTACAAAGTTTAAATATAAAAATCTCAGCTCACATTCGCTTCTTATTACCAACAAAGACAAAAATTCCCATGCTCACAGTCGATTGTTTGCAATTTAAAATTTGTTTTTAAATTTTGTTTGAAATATTCTTGTAATTGAGTTGGTACTTTTTACCTTTTTGTGGCAAGCACCATGCTGGGTAGGTGTGGCATGCAGTTCTTGCGGCATAAAATAGTTTGCTTCTTCGGCTCAAATTTGGTATTTCGAATGTTGTGTGATTGTTGGTACAAGCAGCTGGCTGTGGGCATCTGCCGCTAGTTTTAATTTTTAAGTTTGATACTTTCTGGTGGCATTTTTTGTATTGTTGTGCCCCTTTTTATGGTGGGTGTGCTGCCACGATTATTTATTTGAAATTTCAGATTTTTGTGTGTTTGCGGCTTGTTAGTTCCACCTTTCGAAGGGGAAGCTAAATTATTGGTTTAGCTTCTTGGCATTTAAATTAGAAAAGATTTCATATAATTTTTGCTCGTGCGACTTATAATAATTATTAATTAGATCTGCTGGCGATCTAGTGCCAAAATGCCAAAATTCGGCAGCACAGAAAGGGGGGAAAACAGGTGGGGGATAACCTTTACTCCGTTGGTGTTTTCAATTGGCGTAAGCTATAGCTAAAAAGGGATAATTGGCTTGCTTGGATGAGCAACGGCAAAAATCGCCTAGGCAAGCTTCAAGAAATTAATGAATACACTGCTAAAACTTTGAGCCTAAGTTTAAACCATTCGTCGGTTTAAGCAATTTTTTAAACTTTTTTGTAATAAATTCCAAACCGTTAAATTACCTACACCAATTTTGAATTAATTGCGAATTAGATTTAAAACTGAACTGAAAAAACATCTAAATTTTTAAAAATTGTTTTTTCATTTATTTCTGAAGGTTTTTACAAGTCAATGAATTTTTCTCATTACAGTTTTGTGTGCGGCGTAGCTCAGTGTGTAGATCAACTCTGACGCGGGGGCAGTCGGTTCGAATCCTGCCAACTGATACACATGTTTTTTATATTTTTTAATTTTAAGACATTTTTGCTTTAAAATTTAAATTATTTCCTTCACGGGCATTTTCCCGAAAACTGGCACAATTTAAATTCTAAATCAAATTCGGTTTAGACATATATGTAGTCCAAAAAAGTTTAAAATTTAGTCTAAAATTTTTAGCGGTGTACATATTGGAAGCTAACTTGGAAACCTTGTATAGTAGACAATACTAGGAAGGCGTCGGTTGCCTTGTAATGCTGCAAGGAGCAATGGATAAGAGTTGGAATTCATCGGCAAGAATCGTACACTGCATTATCGTCATATATGGGTTGCTTGTCTGATGGATACACCGATAGCGCCATTAAAATTCTAATATCTGTACAGCAGACTGCTCTGGCAGGTATCATCGGCACTGCTAAGACTACACCCAATTTGGCTTTGAATTTTAAGCCGATTATACCTACGGTGGATTTTGTGATAGACAAAGACGCAGGCGCTCAAACTATAGGTACCCCAGAATTCTTGCCGCTTTCGACTTTATCACAAATCTTGTGTGCCAGTTGCAGAATCTCTTGATCGTTTTATACTTCAATGAGGTAGGTCAGAGGACGAGGACGAGGAACGCCAAGGTAACGACATGGAATGCGCAGAGTTAAATATCCACGTAGACGGAGTACCTCTACCTACTGTCAACTACCCTTAAATCTTGGGTGTGATGTTTGGCAACGGCCCCAACTTCGCTGGTCATGCCACCGCAATAGCTTCAAAGGTACAGATCCGCAATAAGATCCTCAAGTCACTGCCGGCAGTACTTGGGGGAAAGATAAAGAAATATTGCTTGCTACATATAAGGCTATTGACAGACCGGTTTTTGACTACGTTGCGCCCATATGGTCGCCCAACCTTGCTGCCACCAACTGGAGGAAATTGCAAGTCTGCCAAAACACCACCATCAAAACTGCTACGGGATGTCTGCTTATGTCATCTGAGTGTCACCTCCATCAAGAGGCTAAATTGCTCAATGTTCAAGAGCAAGCGGAAATCCAAGTTCCTTCTGAACCGCCAGTCATCCAAATCGACATCTATTGGATGTAGCCACGCCCTCCAGAGACATAAGGAGACATCTTCGAAAGCACTACGATGAGATCCGGCACCACATCTCTGTTCCGTTAGATCTGCGGAACCTTAGGCAGGCTCTAAATTACCTCCACACTGAGTCAGTAGATATATCCCTCGGATCTCGGCCTGTGAATCCCGTTATCAGTATTTAACCACCTGCATTGGCTGAAGAGGAGCGTGTACCTCCGAGCGTCCGAGGGAAACTAAAGTCATGCTAGCACAACTTGGCTCTGGATATTGTAATAGTGTCGGGAATATACCGAAGTCTTCACGCACACGTATATACGCGATGGGTTACTTACGATTTCAGGATGTCCGTTTTTAATAAATCGTACACGATAGTTAAAGTTAAAATGATATAATTGATTAGATATTCAGTTTCATATAAAATATGTAGTTAGACAAAAAGTTAAAGTTTATTCATATGTGTATTGATTTCACACCACTCGTACTAGTCGCTCCGATCTCTTCGTTACTACTACTCACGCTGTACTGACGCTGATAGATGGTTTTCGTGCCACGGTTGTAGTTTGGAACTATAGTTGCAACAGTGATGGTAGTGACGTATATTTTAGGGATGCATTTATTAGGCGTGACAACTCGGCCCTTCCTGACCCAAATCGTCCTCGATTTCGTCGTCTGATTCGAGGTCAGGGCTATTACTACACCAAGGTTTCATTTTATCGGAGGCATAAACGGAACAAAATTTCTTGTTTGTTATTTGGTATCCTGGGATATCCTCTAATAGGTAACGATCATTTCCCAGAACTTTTCGAACTATATATGGGCCACGATATTTAGGCTCAAGCTTTCTAGATTCACCTGTTGACGTTGGTTCATTTTCGATGACAACTAGATCTTCTTCGGCGTATATTTTTGGCGTTGTATGTCTTTGATCAAATCGTGTTTTCCATTTTTGACGTTCGTTGGCAATGTTAACTACAGCTTGACTACGTTTTTCTGAAGCAGTTAACTTAGGCGACTCTTCGCCGACATCGTCGTGTAAAGCGGCAAGTAGTTCATTGGATACTACGTCTCGAAGTTGAAAATCGAACACGAGTTCGTTTGGACTAAAACCTGTTGTAGTATTTTTGCGTGAATTCACTGACCATTGAAGATCTCTTAACATGAGATCCCAGTCCTTTGGATTATCGGTGGTTGTTCGTAAGAATTTGAGTATACTTTGGTTTGCGCGCTCAACTTGCCCATTTGCACGAGGAGTGCGAGAGGCAACTTTGATATGATTAATATTATTATCGTTACAATATTGTTCAAAATTTTTCGAAGTAACAGATGTTCCTCTATCGGTGACCATACATGAAAGTAGACCAAAATATGACGACATTTCGTTGAGAGCTTTAAGGACATGTACTGTTTTTGTATCGCGTACAGGCTTCACTACAAGAAACTTACTGAATGCGTCAGATATTGCCAATACGTAGCAATTTTGCCTCTTGCTGCGGACAAAAGGACCTAAGTGATCGAGATGGATACGGTAGAACGGAATCGGCTTAATATCATCGATATGCAGACTACCTTCGCGTTTGTTGGAGCCTTGCGTTTGGTAGCAGCATTTAATACATGCAGCTATATAACTTTTAACGTGGCGCCTCATATCGGCAAACCAATAAGTTTGCTTTATGCGTTCGAGAGTTTTTTCCACTGCGGGATGTCCTGCCTGATCATGGCAGCACTGAAGAATTCGCCAACGTACACCTTTAGGTACAACAAATTTTATACCCTCTGGTAGTTTCTTATATAAACGGTTATTGCGTAGCAGATATTCCGCTTTTACGGATTTTGCGCCTGATGATTTTAATGTACCATTTAGCACATTTATATGTTGTCGTAGTTTTTCGTCTTGCATTTGCATCGTGAAGTTACAATCGTATAGGACAAGGATTGGTTCATTCGTTAGTGCGTTAATTAAAGTTTCAAAAGCATGCTGTTGCTCAGGACCCCAAGTAAACTTGTCCTGATTCGCTTTTGTTCGTAACATGGTGATCGGTTTTGATAATATGGAATAGTCCTTCACGAATTTCCTAAAGAAACCCTCGAAGCCCAAAAATCGTCTTACCTCAGTTACGTTGGTAGGTCGTTGAAAATTCCTTATAGCGTTTACCTTATGTGCGCCAGGTGTTACGCCATTCTCGTTGATAGTGTGCCCAAGATAATCAATTTGCGTTTCCAGGAACTTACATTTATCGGGACGAAGTGTAAGCCCTGCTTCTTGTAACAGTTTAAGGAACCGTTCTAGACGTAACAGTCCTTCGTTTACCATTTTACTAGGAATAATTATGTCATCCAAGTAAATAAGTACCTCGCCCGTATTCATTTTAGACGCGATTTTGTTCATGATCGATTGGAAAGTTGCGGGCGCATTCACGAGACCGAAAGGCATGCGATTAAACTCGAAGTGTCCATCTGACGTCACGAACGCGGTATATTGTTTTGACGACTCGTCTATTTCGATTTTGTGATATCCCATACGGAGATCGAGTGCTATATAATAACGATTTCCGGCGAGTTGTGCGAATTGATCCTCCATGTTCGGCATGGGGAATGGTTGTTTCACTGTATTTTTGTTTAGACAACGATAATCTACACACAGTCTATGTTCTTTATTCTTTTTCTCCACTAAAACCACTGGAGACGAAAATGATGATTCACTGGGACGGATTATGTTGTATTCGAGCAGCTCTGTTATTATTTGTGATATTATCGAACGTTTGGCGAAAGGAATTCGATACGGTTTTAGCGCAATTGGCGTATCATTTTTCAACACAATTTTCATTTTCGATATTTCGCACTTTCCAATATTTTCAATATTTGTGGCAAATACCCCGTTGTACTCATTTAAAATGTTCGCGAATTGTTTGTTTTCGTTTCTATTTAACCCGTGCGGAATAGTTATACAACGAATCTGTTCGACACGACACTCTTCATTTTCTATAATTAGACTCGTACTAGAACCGCATAGTACATCCTTTCCGAGAAGCACATTTTCAGAAATTAATTCGTCTTTAATAACCACCATATTTGCGTTGAACGTTTGATCGTCTATCAATAACAAAACATTCATGGTGCGATTAGAAACGTATTCGCCACCACCAAAACCCCGTAGTTTTGTTATCTTATTCTTAAGAGTGCCTATACGACTAGCA
The DNA here is from genome assembly GCA_949987695.1 of Merzomyia westermanni. Lineage (NCBI taxonomy): Eukaryota > Metazoa > Arthropoda > Insecta > Diptera > Tephritidae > Merzomyia > Merzomyia westermanni. The sequence goes on from OX465290.1 coordinate 77,401,915, forward strand.
AACGATTTGCGTACGAGCGTACGGGTACTACCTGGATCAACGAATGCAAGGGTTACGTGACCATTCACGGTTACTTGTTTGATAATACCGTCACTTGATTTTTCAGAACTTTTGTCCACGATCGGATCATCAATATTATTTACATTAACGTTCTTTTTTTCCGGGCATTCTTCACTTCTATGTGTCGTGCGTTGACACTTTGAGCATCGTTGCTTTCTTTGCGGTTCGGTGCAATTGATCGCTAAATGTCCGGACTTAGCACAATTAAAACACTTTATATTATTTGTTGTTGCACGTATTTGTTTATTAGTTGTCGAATCATTGGATTCTTTTATTTTTAATGGTTCAGATTTTGTTGCAAAATAATTTTGTTTTGGTTTGTGTACGTTTTGCTGAACGTCATTATACACGGTATAACTTGTTATGTCTCTCAATAAATCTTGGCACCGCGAATATTCATTAGATATTTTACGTTTAAGGTCGATATCATTAACACCATTAATAATATGTCGTGCAATGCTCGATTCTGTTAAGCCACCCTTATTACCAAGTGCTAACATTCTGTAAAAATATTCGACCGGCGACTCATTATGTTGACGCCTCGTGCGCGAAAGTTTTATATGCGTATCTGCCTCATTAACCGTACACGGAAAATCAGTCAAAAATTTATCTACGAATTGTGGCCAATTTACGAACGCGCACTGTAACGAATCGATCCATAATTTTGCGGCACCTCTCATCTTTTGTTGAACCGCAAAAATTATGACATTTTCTTGCCAATTGTACGCACTTTTTAGCATTTCTACACGTTTGATAAATTGTATCGAGTTTAGCGACGTTTCGCTTGTTGGGTTGTATTCCGGCAACAACTCAACAATGTCTTTTATCTTATAAGAATTATAATTCTCACTACACAATGGGAACGGAACGGTGGTTGCATGAAACATATTGTTTCCAATTGGAATTTGTTGCACAGGCGCAGTTGGTATATTTGACCTCTGCCACTGCGGAACGAAACTGCCATGCGCATACGTTGTTGTTGTTAGTGGTTGCATATTTGCCGTACACGTATACACTGCTGACACGGGCGATGACGTTAACGTCGGCTCAAAGTTTTGCACACACGGAGTCACTCGCGCATTCACGTTTGTTGTTGTTTGGGCATTTATAAATCTTTCGATGGTTTTTTCGAGCGACGATATGCGTTCTACAATTGTTACTTCTTCTATTTCACTTTCACTGTCATAATCATTTCGATTTACTTGTAAACGTTGCAAGAGTTGGTTTTTCGTGCCCGAGGTAGGTAAGTCAGCCTCTTTGCATTTTTTTCGCAACTCTTTTAATGTATAATCTGTTTTCGGCATTTTTATTTTGATTGTGTTTTCGGGTTCTAATAAGAATAAAGTCAGTTGCAATTACAAATTTGCACACATATATTACTTGTAGTAAAGTTCAAACGCGAGACGGAGATAGTTGATTATTTTATTTTTTTGTTTTGTTTTAAAACGAGAGCGATGCACATAGATACGAACGTATAAATGAGAGCGATACGAGCGGGTGAATGCAATAACGAATGCGCCGATACACAACTGCGAAACTACAATTTTGAGTTATAGTCGTTGAGAACAATATAACCACGAAGGTATAAATGCGATAAACGACACGAAGGTGTGAACGAGATAACCGACGTACCGATGCGTAACTGCAGAACTGCAAATTTGAATTTTATTCGTTGACGTAGCTCAGCAACAAAGCGTATGTCGCTGGAGCCTTAAAATTCGAAGAGACGCTGCACAACTTCAATTTTGAATTTTGGCCGTTGAGCTTAGCAACAAAGCGTATGTCGCTGGAGCCCCAAAATTCACGGAGTCTCGCAAAATGTGTGGTTATGTATTGTAACAAAAACGTATGCCACTATACATCTTTATACCACACGTTCACACAAATAAATGATAAGTTAATTGCACACACTTTTCGCAGTTATTTTGTTTAAACGTATTAGCGTTTGTAGGCGTAGAAGTTGAATCTTACTTCTGAACTGTCGGGAATATACCGAAGTCTTCACGCACACGTATATACGCGATGGGTTACTTACGATTTCAGGATGTCCGTTTTTAATAAATCGTACACGATAGTTAAAGTTAAAATGATATAATTGATTAGATATTCAGTTTCATATAAAATATGTAGTTAGACAAAAAGTTAAAGTTTATTCATATGTGTATTGATTTCACACCACTCGTACTAGTCGCTCCGATCTCTTCGTTACTACTACTCACGCTGTACTGACGCTGATAGATGGTTTTCGTGCCACGGTTGTAGTTTGGAACTATAGTTGCAACAGTGATGGTAGTGACGTATATTTTAGGGATGCATTTATTAGGCGTGACAATAGGTTAAATCCTTACTTATCCAAACTGAACCCCACCATACCAAACACATGCCCTGCATGTGGTATGCCCCCTCATGATACCAAACATCTCTTCTCCCGTTCAGTCGAACCTACTCTTCTAACACCTACATCACTCTGGTACAACTCTGTGGAAACTGCGCTTTTCCTCGGACTTCCGTTAGAAGAGCCTGATGACAATTTACAGTGATCGTGCCTATTGGGCAGGGCGAAGCACGAGGAACGCCTTTGGTTTGAACTGGATTAATTGAAGCTGAAACTCTATAAATCAAGGATACATTGGATGGGAAGCTATAAGTGCTATTCGATATTTCCTTGGAAATCTCAGGGGGTTTTAAGGCTCAGAGCTCAGCCAAATGAATTTCAAGGGTGATTTGTGGCTACAATATTCACGTGCAGTCTGCTCTTGAACATATTGGCCCCGAGTGAGCTGCGCAAGCCCTGTGCTGACGTAACCTCTTGCAGGGTAGCGTCATTCTTCCACTTCTTGGTTTGTTACAGGCTGCGGCGTTCTGACGGGATACAACCCCATAAAAGTACACGCGATGCGCCTTACATGCTGAAGTTGCATTGGGGATGACGAGGTGGAAGCATAGAGTCACTTGATACCTAGCTATACAACTTTAACTGGAACTAGCTGGAGATAGGTACTTTAGTCTTAGATTACTTGACTTCAAAGAAACGATTTGTTTGGCCCCATCAACCCTCGGTAGTATCTGGTTCATCATCTTCCTCCCTATGAATAAATTTAAAAAATTACTTAAATAAACTTTGTACACAAATTAGTTCAAAAGAATTAATAAACAATGTAAGCACTTTTTACACGAATTTTCGTTTGCGTTTGCATTGTTTTCTTTATTGCGTATTGTTTGTTTTTGACAGCGTTGCCATGAACGGCATTGCCAACGGCTACGATTTTCGGTTAGATAATCTTCCAGGTACAAAATTACCGGCTACGCACAGAATTGACCCGTTACGCACGCAATTTATCGCCAATATTAGAAATCATATCAATTTGCGTTCGTGCATATAGAACCGCGTATGTGTGATTCTAACACTTCCGAATGGATGTTGACATGCCAAGCAACAGCGTGAACTTTATATCGACAATAAACTTTGGAAGCAGAACACAATAAAAGGCACGTAGTTTTTGATTTTGATTCCCCACAATAAAAAAAAGAAATAAAACAACGAATGTAACACGTTGCACAATATTAGTAGTATCCCAGCAGTCAAACAAACTTGTTCTAAACTACATCAAGATTAGAACGAGTGCTAAGCCCAACTAGACAGCCAACTGTCGCTTTTCCATATAAATAACTGGTATTATTAACTTGGCGGAATCTTAAGAAATGTCAACGTTCAGATTTCGGCCAGAAATATACCAATCTTAAACTAGTTCAAAATATACCAAGATATCATACTTCAATTTAAGTGGCAATGATGCTGTAGTATCATATTTAATAAATAAATTCTACTGGGATCTCTCCAGCTCTCGGCATGCTAGTGTCTAAAAAATTTTTTTTTTGATGGTACATATTTTGTGCTTTTCGGACTAGTTTTAAGCTAGAATTTATTCTCACCAGTTTAGTGTTTCACTGCAGTTGTACCACCAAAACTAGGAAACACTCACATAAACATAAACACACCGAACATAGCACAGCACATTAACACGTGCCACCAGAACGAAAGCCAAATGTTGCAAACAAGTTCAGCATACGAAAACAAAAAGAAAAAAAAAATACAAAAATTAAACAATAAAAACATTAATAACTAAAAGTCTTGTTGTACAAACATATGTGCGAATATGTTTTTATGAGACCAACAGACAGGGCTTTAAAACGCTTTTGGGGCACAAATTAACCAACAAAACTTCAGGCTATAAAACTTGGTAGCCAAAATTTGTTGGTAAGACAAACCCAAAACAAGGCGAGAATGAAAATCATATTGCGGAACTGAATTCAAAACCTATAAATAATAACAATACAAATTAAAAAAATTAATAAAAACTAAGGGGCAACATCATAAAAGTCTTTGTTATTGTAATAATTCATATTTCTATTTAAGTGGTGTCCAAAGCGATTTCAACACATTCATTGAGCAGATAGAAGTGACAAAGCGCCACTCAGTAAATGAATACCCTGAAGGGCGAATCTTTGAATAAAATTTGCTGTAGTCCCACCGTACACAATGATCAAAGTCGCCACGGTGGCTAGGCGCCAACAGAAAAATATATTCCTTCCTAGTTTAAAACTGAAGAGTTTCAACACAAAGCTGAAGATTTGAAGTCTTTTGGTTTGTTTGGCGCTCCAACAAACGCTGCAAAGGAGGTACAGCTGCGAGTTATTTCAAGTTAGAAGGAAATTCAGACAAGCGAAAATACCGACTGATCTCAGCACCGGATAGGTCTCTCAATGAACCGAGTAATCAAAAGCTGAAATATCTGCAGCTTGCTCTGAGGCAAAAGCTAACCAGCTAAGCATAATGTGACTCTATTCTTCCAAGCTTGCTCAGCTGAGTTCATTTTTACTATCCTACAGGATGGAAAGTTGATGTATTTTTGAACTAATTTCCATTATCAATTTTCCAATTTGGTTTGGAGACAAATAGGTGTTGGCGCTGTGGCATCTTCTGTGTGAAATCTATACTTCTATTGTGTGTCTATATTTAAAGCTTGTGGGTGCTGGAGTGGGTAGTATTAGTAAAATTGTTGTCTAAGCGAACAAAACAAAATAACACACAATAAAAAAAAAGGTAAAATTCACTGATTTGTACCTTCCTAAAATAAACTCATATTTAAATACACACTTAAAACACCTTTGGGCCGAGTACCAACATATAAATATAGCATTACCCCCTCCAAAAGCCACGAACTATAAATACAAGAAAGTAGGTAAAGGCAAGTTTGACAAACAGTAAACAGTTTCCCATGAACCCTAGGATCCTTGATTCTACTACAATTGTGTCGAAAATTCGAAATTTAAATTGCTTCCCGATTAAGGGAGCGAATTTCATATCCGAAATCTGCGCTACCCCGTATTAAACGAAAGACATTACAGAGTGGGGTTGTATCGAAAAGCCAGGCATTTCTTTGAGCTCTGGGATCATCTGCGATATTTAATTAAGCCAGTGCCACTGCAAAGAGTCTGTTACAAAACTGGCGAATCGATCAACCGTTTCTTTAATTTTGATGCTTGGGCATCGGTTCGTGCTGTCGAAAAACGTTCTTGCCTCCCTGAAATTTATATGAAGTTTTATAGCTCAGCATTAGCTCAACGATCGGTGGATTGCTGCTTTGTAGTTATTCTAGGCGTCTTCAAAAAGCCAAGTGCGACCTTCAGCCATACTTAATTCTGGTACTCAGCGTGCACTGGACAGTTTGTGTTCATGGGGCATTGGAATTCAATTTCTCAAACAACTTTCTGGTGCCCGAGCAAACAATGATAATGTTTTTCCTTGAAAGTCGTGTTTCGAGAGCCTATCAGAACTTAGTTTCACAAATATTTTAACTCAACTGTAGCTTTCCAATACTCTTCGGTGTTTTTAGAACATTTTGAAAAGATGGCTTCAGGGGGTCCAATTAATAGGCACTACACTACTTTAAAGTTAAATTCATTATTTGATTAACATAGTTAATTTCAATGTTACAGAGTTAGAGTATGATTTTAATTACAACATGTTAAAAAGGATATTTCGGCCGCATGGTCCGCGGGATCTTTAAGTAGCGGCGGTTTCAAATAAACTGTTTCTGCTTGCCGTCGGTCGAACGATCGTTGGTGTCGGTTCCAATGATGGTGCTGTGGCAGAGTTGCCATAGGAATTTGCTTGCAATTTGTCATTCATATATTCATGAGTTGTTTCATCCTAACTTCGTATTAACCAAGTAATCAACAAGCAGTTTGTTTGTATGGAACCAGACTTCAATTTTACATATTAAATTTAGACCATCTGTTTGATAGTTTTGAAATCGTCTATCATTGGCTCAATGAAAAAGCAGCCTACCTCGGCTGCTACTTCAGAAGTGGCCTATTTCAGTAACCATTTTATGGACGTCATATAAGGAATTGGTTTGAAGTATGGCTGGCTCCTTTTTTCCAACTTGCCACTCTCAGAATTTGGTTTAGGAACGTTTTTTTGAACCAGAGGTTGTGATCAGTAGACCTTGCAGGGCATTTACTCATTCATATTCATATATTTCACTTATGTCGTTTATAACTGCTAGACAATATTCATAACCCTCTATAGCCATTGGCTGTCCCCCTTTCGTTTGTTCTTAATCAAAGTGTCTGCATGCAATGACTGTAGACTGGCACAATAAGCGGAACTAATTTGACTGCATTTAACCGTTGCATTGTCTTCCAATTTGATTTTTACTTTTGTTTTGGTTATGCCATAAAAATATGCAATTTTAGAAACGAACGTGGAGAAAGTGAATTATGGATGGGCTACCCAAACTCATTTAAAATAAAACGTGTTTTATTTACTAAGAAATTTGAATTGAAAACTAAGTAAATTTTCTTATAATCAGATGAGAACCAGAGCTGAGTAATAAGGTCATTTGAAAAGCTGAGTTTTTCACGCAGTACTTTTTTGTTTGTTCTCCTATTTTTAATATATATATATAATACGTATATAATATACTACGTTCACAGTCTTTCTACTTAGTTGTTGCCACTGCGGATATTTTTACAAGGTTGCCACCTCGAAAATGATTTTGCACCATTTGGGTGAACTTTTGAATATAGATTGAGGCTTGGAATTGTTTTACATGTTTTTTTTTTCAATTAAATGAGGTATGATGCTAAAGGTATTTTTAGAAATTTGGTAAAACTTCGGTAATGTTATAATCGATTTCGTACTAGCTTTCCATTAAGTTACAGACTTTAAATTAAAACGTTGAAATAGATGACAATGCTGTTGCTAAAATTTTAAAATGCCCACTATCGGCATGATCTTTTTTTTTAGGAAAAAATACTCCTGATTTTTTATCTAATTTAAAATATTTTTCAGAAATCAGAAAACGTCAAATGAATTTAAGAATAGGTAACGAGAATTCAGAATTTGTCATTTGGAATTCAGAATATGTAAATTCGGTTTCAGAAATAGACAATTTGATTTTAACTGAACGGCATACAATTTAGGAACCGATTTATTCCATAACAAATAATTTTTGCTTATTCCATTGCCTTTATACATAACCAAGTATTAACATGGCAAAAACAGCTGGAAAGGTATTTTCTGAAATCCACTTGACGATTTCTAAATTCCAATTCACACATTCTGGACTCCAATTGAATATTCTGAAATCCAATTTTAGTTTTCTCAAATTCAATAATCGTTTCTTAAACCTACATTGCAATTTCTGAAATCCAATTACCTTTTCCAAAATTTAATTAACATTTTCTGAAAAACAATTAAGGGTTTCTGATTTCAATCTGGAAAAGGTTTAGTCTCTTTGTCTTTCAAGAATTTCACCTCTATAATTAGCTGTGTGAATAACAGAGTTGAGAAATAGAAGAACGCCTGAAACATCTAAGCTACTAGCTGTGGAATTGTGGTTTGATTGCCACTTGTGGGGACTCGCCACACCAAACAAGCACAATTTTATTGTGAATTTAGTGGTATGACAAAAACAAAAAATAAACGGTAAATGGCAACAAATACTAAGCGCTTTTCATGTTGTTGCATTGCTGTGCACTGCAAACGATTTGCCGAAATTTGTTGCCACGCCAAAACAATAACAAAATATATTACTAAAAAAGCATTCAAAGTTCGCTGGCATTTAAATACCAAAATGCTGCTGCAGCCAGCTGCTTTCCTTCCGCTACGGTGCTGCTGTGATTTATGCATTGGAGGCCGCATGGTTGGCTTGATGCTGGCGCATTTGCAACGCAGGCATGAAACGAAAAAAAAAATTATAAAAAATTACGAAACAAAAAATAAAATATAGTAAGGAAACCTAAGTTCCGGTACAACCGTACATTATATCTGAAAGAGGTAACCGGCTATATAAAAAGTTGGGTGAAGAACAACCTAACTGAAAATAAATATTAAGAAGGCCCTATCCGAAGGAAAATTCATTATAATTTTATTGGAGATAGGGCATTTTTAAACCAAATCAAGAGGAAGGGAGTAATTGTGAAAATTTTTATATAAGACGGTTTTCAGCCAAGTTCTGAAATAGACCATTAAAAAAAAAAAATTTAGTTAGTTTGCTCTTCAAAAATATATGTAATAAAAGGGTGAACCTATTTAAACCAATTTGTTAAAATTTTACGAAACTTTGGATATAGATAAATTGCGCATGGATATCGTACGTCTTCGCCCATTTTCTTGATAAAGCTTTATACAACTTTTAAATAAAATACACACCTTCTGCTCAAATTAACGTTCAGCGGTTGAGAAGACGGATGGATACGGTTCAATCGATTTCCTTTATGATGCTGATAATTTTAATATCTAAAAATTCTATATCTTTTTCGATCCGTCAATAACCTTAAAATCAACTACTGAGCGAAAAAAAATTATAAACCTCATGCGCTCAGCACAGCTAGGTATAAACATTTCCAGCGATAAACAAAGCAATTTGAACAAATTATTAAGAATATTTTCCTTTTGCTCACTTTAAAATATTTCGACTTTATCAAAACCTAAATTTTGTAGTTGACTCACCTATGCGCTCTATTTGTGCACATGTGTAATATATAAATTTTGTTAATAAAAACAATCTTAAACAAAAAATTCGTATAAAAAGATTTGAGCTTGTGGTTTTGCAATAACGCCTTTCAGCAGTTAAAAAGTTTTAGTTTTTTTGCTTTGATCTACTGAAAGTGTACACTGCCCCCATATTATTTTCATACATGTATTGTTTATCTATACCTTGGCAGTAATTTGACTAAAGATATATACACAGACATAAATAATTTTGCAGGTATGCACATCAATTATTAGCTGAGGGCAAATTTGGGTTTTAAGTGAAGGCCCAAACATTTTTTTCGATTTTCGCGATTTTGTTCATTCGCGTAGATATTGAAAACTGATTTTTATGGCTGATTTTGATTGAAGGCGGCACTGGTTGCTCGTTTGTTAAGCTGCGCGTTGTGTTACTGATTATGGCGCGAGTTTGTGTCTTAAGTCTTTTCTTTGCGGGTGCGCGTACTCAACAGCGCTAAGTTAGTTTCATACAATTTTTGTTTTTATTACTTGTAATTGGATCGTTTGATAAGCTACTGGGCACATTCCAATCAGGTTGACATGCTAAGAATTATTTATGTGAAAATTTTCGGGCTAATAGCTTTTGATCGTAATGGGCATAAACTAACGAAAATACTGGATGCTAATGGAATTCGAAGCAATGAACAAAGTGTTTAGATATGAAAAATAAGAAAGCTAGGTGTAGCGTCGCACACTCTATAGAAGTTAAACTTCTGAAAATTGTAGCGAACTGTGCATTGTTTTATAAATCTAAATCCACCGCTGTCAGATTTCCGGAAGATATATATATACTACCAGTTTCAACTTAGTGTAAAATAGTCAAAGATGAATACGCGTTCAGAAAGGGCAAGTGAAGACCATTGTGGATTATACATCAGACTATCACACACGTTCTTCTTAAGAAGGGAACAGCGGAAAGTTTGGGAGGAATCGATCTCCCTCTACTCCGACGGGTCTAAAATGGAATTCGCTGTTCGATCTGGTGTTTGCTTAGATCAACTGAAGGTCTTGCTTTCAGTTCGGCTTTCTGACTGTGCTAATATATTCGCAGACCATATGAAATAAGGTATTATATAGAATGAGGAAGCTGAAATAGTAAAATTTAGTGTCTTTATTTACTTGGTAATTTTATTAACAATTTTGATGAGATGAACAAGGAACTTGGTACAAGGCATCTCATGGTTGTGGGGAGTACACTGAAGGAGCGAAATTGTCTTTGAAAAATATCGACTCCGGCTCCAGGGAGTTGAAACCTTCTGTTTGAAATGTTACCTATCACGGAAAACGATATGTAGAAAGACCCTGTGTCAAAAGGTAGCACATTTATTTTTGACTATGGGGAAAATCCTGACCACGATACATGGTGAATATGCACCTCATAATTGACAACATATATAAATGTAATATTGAATTAATTTATATATCAACCCGTTATTGAATGCTAAAATAATATTAAAAACATTTTTCGTTTGGGACGTAGACTTTGATAGACAATTTTTGACAGCTATGGGGTGAATACGATTTCACGTTTCCGAAATTTTGTATTAAAATATTTTTTCATCACAGAAAATTTATTCCGCCCATTTTTACTCTGAGCAAATTGTTTTCGATTGGCATACAGCCGTTATAGAAAGTTTTTGACAGCTATGAGGTGAATATTTTTTGACGTTCACTTAAATTAGTGTCAAAAATTTTTTCACCATAGAAAAAATTTATCAGTAAACTGACTTACCTGAAGGTAATATTTATTTACCATTTGCTGAACTTCTAAGTGCTATTGTGGTGGATTACCAACCTTCTCCTCACCAAGATTTTACATATTTTAGGATCTTTGACATTAAAGATCCAACGCAAAATAATTTTCTGATTTTTGATAATCTTTCATTTCAATTTTAACATCGCAACTCACCTTAAGAAGTTTAACTTCAAAAACCTTTTAAAAAAGTGTGTGAAAATTGAAGAAAAAAAAATTCAAGTTTCTGTTATTTATTTTTTTCGGTTTCACTTACTAATGTACTCAACCATCTTTCCATTTCTTCATATTTTACATCATTATCCACAATTTAACTATCAGCAGCTGACATTTATTTTGTAATTCACATAGCAAATTACTTATGACATTTATTAATGTTACTTATTGTTTGTTATGTATGGCAAATATACACTTTCACACATACTATTATAGCAAAGAAAAATGTTGTTTGAAAATTTAAATTGCCCAACTGCACCCATTGCAAATGATACTCCAGACTGACAAGCAAGCAAGGTTTTTTTTTAATTTTTGTGCTTAATTTCCATTTAATGTTGGCATTCTTTTTTGTTTTCAAAACACATTTTTTGATCGCGATATCAGCTTGTCTGTCAAGCATTTTAAATGCCTTACGCTCATTTTCCTCAATATACATTTTCACGATCGATTTCCATGTCGATAAGTCAATGTAGCCACATCAAGCTGGTTGCTGTTTTTTTTGTAGTTTATATAAGAAAAAGATAAATATTTTGATTTGAGGACAAGGCGTGAAAAGCATTTTTAGTTTTGGTTACATTGCAACTGACAACTTGTACCTGGCTATGCATGAAAACTTTGTAGAGCGCAAGAGAATATGCGAGCAGTTTTCCGGCACGTAATGGTGCTTGAAGTAGACACGAAGAGTATGGGTGAGTAGTTTGAAAACAAAGTTTTAAATATTTATAAATGAAACTAGGTGACTTGAGACGCATTCAAATATAAAGAGAACATGTAGAAGCAATGGAAAACATCTAGTAATTTATCGTTGTAAGTTTGATCCAATTCTACACTCAAAACCGAGTGATGCGGGAACACACATAAAGGCAAGCCGACAAAAATTTTAAAAAACTTTTAATTCGTTCCTGCTCTTCAATATCAATGTACGTATAATATATATTTTGACAACATATTTATTGCCACCATTGTGTACAGAGAAAATAAAACACTTTGGTAAAATAAATGTATCCAAAGTTTTAAGTTAGATATCTAGCAAAATATCGGGGTAGAGTTATTTCAATTCTATGGATTGGCTTTCGGGTGATGCGCGAACAAACACACGGATAGACAGAAATAATTTTTAAAAACTAATGTTGAATAGTATTTTTTATGATATAATCATTCTACAGACATCGGATTGTTACAATTTTATCATAAGTGAATAAATTCCTGGCCTTGGATTCCTATATTATTGCAAACCCAATAAATTGGCAGTCCGACAAAAAAAAATTGAAGAGATAAAATCTCTGACTGCCCTACATTTCCGTTTTTTACACCGGTAATATATGCCCATATATACATCGAAGAGAAATTTTTTACCATCCACATTCCTCGTATCTTTACTTAAGATGGAAACGACAACAATGGATTAAGCTACAAACTAAGGATGCTACGAATTCGAGCTTATTGGAGCCGGAGTCGGAATCAAATTCTTCGAATTTGATTTATTCTTCGAATTTGATTTATTGGAGTCAGAGCAGAAATCTTAAGTCGACGCATATAAAGTCATTTAAAGTAGCTATCACAAAATAGTAGCAAAATATTTCTCAAGGTTAGATACATTTGTGGACCTCTACGCGTTGGCGACGGCGAGTACCGAAGAAGATTTAATGATGAGCTGTATGAACTTTACGCAGACGCCGACATAGTTCAGCGAATTAAAACACAGCGGCTTCACTGGCTAGGCCACGTAGTGCGAATGATCGAAGATGCTCCAGCCCAGAAGGTATTCTTATCGGCACCCGCCGGTGGAAGCAGAGGAAGAGGGAGACCACCACTCCGATGGAAAGACCAAGTGGAGACCGATTTGCGATCCCGCGGTGTTTCCAATTGGCGCCAGTTGGCGCAACGAAGAAACGACTGGCGAGCTATGTTGGACGGTCAAAATCGCCCAGGCGGTTAGATGACCATTTAAAGAAGAAGAAGATACATTTTCCTATGGTCAAAGGCCATCTTGTGAAAACGTGCAAATAATATTTACCTAATAACTTTAAAAATTGTCAATTAAAGCTACGTTTGTTACAGCCCCGTCAAACTGAACGACTAACTATACTATTGGGATTCCCAATAGTCGAAAGCGGAATCGTAATTTGAAGTTAAAATCAATCGGAAGTTCCGACTTTTCGGCATAGGAATCGTTACTCCGTAGCATATCTACAACAAACGGGCAAGCAATTTACAATTCTGATGAAGTTGGCTCGTTAAAGCCTCTACTGTATAAGAGACGTGATCGCTAAAATGTTGTTTTAATAGTTTTAATCGCACTTCACACTCCTTTATTTAACGATTCGAGCCCATCCCAACTGTCAACCAAGTTGAAACGAAGATTGCCATCAAGGAAAAGACAAATAAGTCCGTGAAACTTGAGGTGTGATGCGCACGTTGAGTTGTGATTAATTACAAAGTAATCAGAAACTACATACAAATGTACAAATATGTTTGTAAGTACGAGCGAAAAGCACTTTAAACGCTGGAGGATTTAGATTTTTTATCTGGTATATACCCAGCTGAAGATTTAAAAAAGATCTCATTGAAAATGCGAAGAAAATGTAAAGCTTCACCTGAAAGAGTTAAACGGAATCTGCGAAAATAATAATAAAAATAAAAAAATCTAATTAAACAAAATAAACTAAAATAAAACAAAATAAAATAAAATAAAATAACGTAAAAAAATGAAATAAAAAAAAATTTAATTATTTTTGTTGCCTGTTCATTTTTACATATTTTTGTAAGTTTAACGAGCTCAATACCAGTTGGTAATAATTCTTACCTAATTATTATTACTTTTGGTTAGAGAAAAAGTTGAAAGCAACCATCAGAGTGAGTGGGCTCGATTCTCCAAAAGATTCTCTGAAATACGAAAAAACTATACGAATTAGTCTGACGAGAAATCGTGGCTGTTTTCGAAATAGTACTAGAACAATAGCCTGTATATGTTTGTTGCTTTCAACTTTTCCTCTAACAAAAATAGTAATAATTAACTAAGAACTATTATCAATTGCTCTTGAGCTCGTTAAACTTACAAAAATAAAATAGAATATTGCTTTTTTGTGCCAACGATTTTTGTTGGTTTTACGGCCTGTACATTTTCACGTATTCATGAAACCAGCTCAGTACCAGTAATTTTTCACATGTTAATTTTTATGAAAATTATTATTGTTTTTATTTAAAATAAAATAAAATAAAATAAAATAAAATAAAATAAAATAAAATAAAATAAAATAAAATAAAATAAAATAAAATAAAACAAAACAAAACCAAATAAAATAATATAAAATACAATAGTATAGAATAAAATAAAATAAAATAAAATAAAATAAAATAAAATAAAATAAAATAAAATAAAATAAAATAAAATAAAATAAAGTAAAATACATTTAAATAAAATTAAATAAAATAAAATAAAGCAAAATAAAATAAAATTAAATTATATAAGATAAAATAAAATACAATAAGATAAAATAAATTTAAATAAAATAAAATAAAATTTAACTAAATAAAATAAAACTAAATAAAATAAAATAAAGTAAAATAAAATAAAATTAAATTAAATAAATTAAAATAAATTAAAATAAAATAAAATAAAACAAAATAAAATAAAATTAATTTAAATAAAATAATATAAAATAAAATAGAATAAAATAAAGTAAAATGGAATAAAATGAAAAAAAAAATTTATAAAAAAAAAAATTATTAAATTATATTGAATGAAATAAAAGAAAAAAATCAAAATAAATAAAATAAAGAAGAGTAAAATATAATAAAATAAAATGAAGTACAATAAATTAATATAAAAAAGTAAAAAAAAAAAATTGTATTAAATTAAATAAAAAAATACAATAAAATAATATAAAAAAAGTGAAAAAAAAATAAATAAAATAACAACACTTACCATGAGCTGAGACCAAACATGATCTCGTATACCTTTGACAAAGTTTTTATGTGCCTTAAAAAACGTTCTCGTCTCTACTTATTTATGTCTCACTTATGGCTGACAGTGCGCCGCATTTTGTAAATGCTTTTTCAAGCGTCTTTTGATGTTACATCGCAAATTTCACAAACCCTCAGTTTCACATTCAAACCCACACGACGCCTCAGCTTTGACAATTGACTAAGCAAAAAATAATTTAACACGTACATACAACAATCCAAAAAAAACCAAAAATTACTTAACTACCCATAAACTGAGAAGGAAAATAATTAAGGCGTTACGCATGCGACGCAAACATTTAAGCAGACCTTTTAATGGAAGTGCTCAAGTCCAACTTTTTGCTTGACTAAAAACAATGCCAAGTAGTTGTTAGAACCTCGTTTAAAATGACATTTAACCTTAACGAGTGTAAAGTATTTTTCGTAAGTTTTATCTTTCTTTTTTTCTTTTAACCTAAAATAGTAGTGAATTAGTAGCAGGGACCGTCAATAATGATTAATTTTATGTATTACTAGCAGACAAGGCAGAAGTAGTACTTCCCAAAAACTACACATATTTCACAAATTTGACTCTCTTCCATTCCAATTTCGCGCCTTCTCTTAATTTTTCTCGCTATCTCCCTCTTCTTTTTCTACTTCCTTGTTTTAAATTTCTTCATCCATATCTCCTTCCTATTTTTTACCTTCATCGATTTCCTTTACCACCTCCTCCTATTCCTCTACTTCATCCGTTTCCTTTTATCGCTTATATTACTCTTAATCTTTCTATTCTCTTTTACTTACTCGCCCTCCTTTTTCTACTTATACTTCTCCATATAAAGGATCTCCATACCAAATCTTAAAGTGCTGTCTTTTACTAGATTTTGTTCAATATGGGTATCACGGGTAAGACTCTTGAAGAGAGAGTTTGAATATACTGAGGTGCTGTCAAAGCAACTCACCTTCGTCGACAATTTGTTTCATTCAATTTTATTTTATTAAAAACCCGTTTGCTTTGTGAAAGTAAAGGTGTCTTTTGAAATAAAATGAAACTCTAAAACCAACAACTAAAAAGGTCGCAATAAAACGAATTAGCCTTTCGTGAGAATAACGGTAAATTTCTGCGTGTTAAATGTCAACTAGCCATGTTCATGTCACCGCCATATTTGTAAGCATTGCAGATGTGCGTTTTAATTTTGAAACAAATAAAATGTGTAGTAATGAGCAAGTAATAATCATGGCCATAGCCAAAAAATTATTAGTTACAATCGTATCATAAATAAAAATGACCGCTTGAATTGTTACAGTTACATCGTTTATGGTAACGGTTAAAGGTAATTGTTGCCGCTTCAAACCATAAAGGGAAACATCAATCAATCGATCAATCACTCACTTCTGCAGTTTCTATGAGCCAACTTTTTTCGTTTTCATAAGTAATCATACTAACGCTATGTAGGCCTATCTTTAGAATATGGAATGATAGGAATTATATCCGAACTTGGTTTGACTATAAACATTCGTAAACACTGAACAGTAAAGTTAGAAATCGCTCTCAAGCTGAACCTTCCGACGCAGGGGTGATTTATTCTTTCTATGATGAACAACAGAAATTGAGTGCTAAGGGGAAGAAGAAGTAAATGGGTAAGTAGTCGAAAGAGAACAGAAAATGGGAGAAAAGAAGAGGAGGTAGAAAGAAATCTGTCCAGAGTGATGATAATTATGACGTTGGAGATGAAGATGGATACAGACGCAAAAACAATGTTTTTCCTGCCCTCTGATTACCTTTTAAATTTTGTATTCTGACCTTTGCCTTTTGGCCTTATGTCTTCGGGAAAAATGTGTTTCTAAGTTTTGAGAAGAGGTGAACTCGAAGTCGAAGGTGAGTGCGAATCTATTTTTCAGATAAAATTCCAAGATCCTACAAAAAGGGACCTCGAAAGGATTGTAGATGTTTTCTGGTACAAAATATCTCCTCACCGCACTACTGCCAGAAGGCCTTTTTGAGCTGCATACGGTCACGAATATCTTGCTCCATCACAGTTTTTGTTGTTGTTGTTGTTTTTATCGACAAAAACACTTCTCGAAGGTTTTGGGGAGTTTTGTCGAAAGTGACATTCCTTTTAAGATATGGACCGTATACGCTCCGGTACTCCCGTGCTGTACATGCCCAACTCTCGCGGTCATCTCACTCCCTAATTCCGTAAGGAATTAAGTTGCATGTCATTACCTTTGTGAATTTTAGTCGCCTCTTACGACAGGCATGTCTATCTCGGGCACGTCATCGTCAAAGAACTGAACTAGTTTTTACAACCTACCTTTCAATGACAACATCATGTTAAAGCTGCCGGTAATTGGCAGAGTCATAAACCAGAACTGTGAAGGGTATCAATTATTTGTGATCGGTACGTGATATATCACTGATAAATTCTTTTGCCTGCAGAGCGCTACTCTATATATACTTTCCATATGATTTCGAAGTCGATTGTTCATCGCAAATGCTTGGCACAAATCTATAAGGTTAGTTCATAGCCATTGAACCTTAAAGTTTCAACCACATATGGCCATTTTCCTTTGCGAGTAAATACGCATTAAATTAAGATTTGAATGCTGAAATTGCATTAAAAGTAAATGCTGAGGGATAATGCTTTTCACTTTCAACCTTTACTCAAAAAATTATTTTAGTGAAACTAGACTTTTATTATCATTCAATGTAATGTGAAATTTATTTTAATTGAATTCTTTCGTTTTCCACTCATATTTATATTTACTGGATCTTTGTCTGCATTAGCATTATGGAGATCCACAAACATTTTTATTTAATCCCTTTTAAGGGATTTTAGATTTCAAAGCATTTAATTAAGTAGACAAAAACTTGCAGCTCTGTTTGTTAATGCGGTTACTGATTATAGTGCTTTGGGACCTTTAAAATATGGCTAAGTTGAAGTGGTTATGCATTTCCATTAATGATATTGCAAAAGATTATCTATCAGATATAACTATGAATGTTAATAGAGATGAAGTTTCATTAAAAATAAGTTTTAGTGCAAGTGAAAGTGAAACTGGATCTTTACTCACTATCAATCTTGAATGATAATGGGGTATAGTTTAAAAAAAATTAAGTTTTGAGTGATATTGAAAATGAAGATCCACTCAAAAAGCATATTTTAATGGTAACTAAAAATAATTACACTATCAGTTAAGTTTTTCGTGGTTTTGCGAAATGTTTACTGCATTCAAATTTTAATGCACCTCACCCACGTCTTTTTGGGTCTTTTGAGACCGTGTAGGGTATCACAAAGGGCCCTTTGGTGGCCTATGTGTCGAGTTGTTACCTTATGTTTAAGCTCATCCCTTGCAACCTAACCGAACCTACCCACGTCTGGTTTGAAAGTACTTGGTTCTCACAACTTTCTTTACTTTATTTGTTTGGATTTTTGAGCCCCGCTCCTGAAAACATAATTAAACAATGACGCAATATCTGAGCAAGTAATTGAAAAATTCAAGTTTAATCTTAACATATGAAAAGGCGCTTCCTGATAAAGCGAGTTAATTTACAAGTCAAGTGAAAAACACAAAGCGCAAGAAATTGCTTGAGTAGATGCGCATGAGGAGATTAAACTGCCCCTCTTTGGTACGGTGGCGCCAACAGCTTTACAAACATGAACTTCAAGTTATAAGTTCATTGCAGCCTACGCGCTTGAGGGTTAAGATACGCTGAAAAAGCAATACGAAAAAGTTAACCCGTCTTCACCTACAACTTCTTACATGCATAGGTGCTTATGTAAAGGTGTAAGTGCTCATATGTAATTATCTACACTCAGGGGCTTCACTCAAAGTGATGCTTTCATAATGGGCCAATATGTAAAATTAACACAGATTACCACATAGAGTGCAACATTAAATTAAAAGTGAGAAGAAGCAGCCGTTGTAAAAACTTTCACCACATTAAAGAAGAAGCATAAATCGTTGAGGGGAGTGTCTTATATAATGGGTTTCATAACTATAACGCATTTAGAATTGAAATGTTTGAATCATTTATATACCATCATTTTAATTTCATATTTTTCCTTATGGAAATCTAATTTAAGAGTTTTGTTTAAAAAATTCCAAAAAGTTTTAAAAACTTCAAAAAAACTGTTTTCATATTTTAAATCAAAAATGCGGCTTTGTAGCCCATCAAATTCTTGTTTAACAAAAAAGGACTAAAATGGGTTTTGAAATTTGTTCTAAATTATATAAAAAAAATGTTTGAAGTGCCTGCGGTTTATGGGGGTGGTAGAACATATAGTAGAAATTAATTGAAATTTTTAAAACATCCCCCTATTCATAAAAAACAGACTTGGTATATAAAGCTTTCTAAAATGACAGTTACATTTTTGAATTATAAGAGTTCTAGGCCCGCTTTTTCAGTACAAGTTCAACTCAATTTGTCAGTTAACCTAAGCTTAAACTTGTTACGCAGTTTTTCAGTCAACTTTAAACGAAGTTTAAACGTAGTTTAAGCGGTCAATTTGGCAGGGTTAAACTCTAGTTAACCTGTCAGCTGTTTTGCATATTTGATGGTTTTGGTTGTGAAACAATAAACTGAACGCAATTGAAAAAAGACGATATTTTTATATTTAATTAAATACTGGATATATCATCTGACGAAAGTGATTATAGTGATGCAGAAATTAGCGAAATCCTAACTATTGCAATACTGAGGAGAAACAATGGCGTTGAATACAGGGTGGCTGATGAATTTTGCTACATTAAGAAACTCAAATAATTTTTTTTTCAGTGGATGGAATTCATTTTTGTTTTATTCATGTTAAAGCTCATTAAATTTTATTAAATATAGCTTAATTAGTTTTAAAAATAATGGAACTTAAATGCCCCCCCTGCTCGTCGATGCATGTGCGGCATCTTACCAAAAAGTTGTTCATTACTGCTTGGCGAGTTGAGACAGGAATAGCCGCAATTGTTTCTCGAATGGATTGCCTTAGTTCATTAAAATTTGTTGGTTTTGCTTTGAAGACTTCCTGTTTGCAATAACCCCACAAGAAAAAGTCAGGTGCAGTAAGGTCAGGCGACCTGGGTGGCCAACGGAATGTGGAGTTTCTGGATATCAGCTTATTGGGAAATTTTCGTCGCAATTCTGTCATAACAGGTTGGGCTATATGAGGAGCTGCACCATCTTGCTGAAACCACACAGAGTTGAAAGAAATTCTCATTCGGCGTAATTCTGGATAGAAAAACTCTCTCAACATGCTCAAGTAACGGTCTCCAGTAACCGTAACGGTGTGACCGTTTTCTTCGAAGAAGTAGGGCCCGACAATGCAGCGTGATGAAACTGCACACCACACTGTGACACGAAGTGGATGCAATTCCGTCTCATGGAGTATCTGTGGGTTGGAAGCACTCCATATTCGACAATTTTGTTTGTTTATGTTGGCGTTTAAATCGAAATGGGCCTCGTCAGACATGAAAAGACAGTTCAACATGTTTCCATCCTCTTCCACCATTTGAAGCATCTTCTGGCAAAATTCCAAGCGAATCGGCAAGTCTGCAGCGTTCAGTTTGTTGGCCATTTGAATTTTATATGGGAATAAGTCCAAATCTTTGTGCATAATTGACTGTAATGACTGTCTGCTTACACCCATTTGAGCAGATAAGCTTCTTGTCGAAACACGTGGATTGTTTTGTATGGCAGCAGCTACAGCAGCGATTGTTTCCTCAGTTCGAACTGAAGGGTTTCGATGGTAAGGTCTTCTGTTGACTGTCCCATGCTCGGCAAAATTGTTTACAAGTCTTATTATGGTCCATCTGCTCGGAGGATTGCCGCCAACAGTGCGCCTATACTCTCTTTGAACCGAATATGAATTATTGTCAATGACATTACCTCCATTCAAATTATGACACTCGCCCTATGCGTGTCATCTTAGAAAATGCTTTTACGTCGGGTTTTTTAAATGGAAAATGAGAAAGAAGAAGCTACAGCTGAGAAGGGCATATAATATAATTTTAAGCCTGGTTAACGTCCGTCCAGTTTGGACTAAAACATGTAAATTCTTAGTGCGCTACAATTATGAAACTCACCATGTGTTATACTTAATTTACTGAAACTGCGCTTGCATCAGCTGTGGTTGCATCATAAATTTGATTTACCTCACTTTTCAACACCAAAAAAAACAAAACCATTTCGAAATCTAGCTTGATTGCCGCTTGAAAGGCTAATAAATTTTGCGCACAAACTGTCAATAACATCTGCTTTGGGTAATCATTACTTCATTGTTGTTGTTACCATTGCAATATATAGTCAATGAACTGTAATAAAGTTCAACAATGGCCAGGAATTCGAGATATAAAAACAAATAACTTCAAACAAGTTAAGCGTTGGAGACAAATGCCACTCAAAGACCGCGTGCAGAGTGCAGTGAAAGCGTCTTGCAACTTGTAACTGATGCTGCCTGCCACCAACATCAACTCACAATTTTGTTGTTGCGTTGGCTTTGAGGCAGCTAAAATTTAGTCATCTGCAGTCATTGAAACTTGTGGTTGGTGCACAGAAAACAGGATTTCTTATTTAACAATTTATCGCAAAATGTTTATTTGCTTTCCTTATTGTCATTGTCTTGCATCATTTAAATATACCCTGTAGGGAAAAGTTCAAGGTAAGCTTGCAGTGCTTTCCATAAGATCTAATGACCTTTACGAGGCATTAGATACTGAAGAGTGATTGATATAATCTATAGCTAGACGATTGCAGAGAAAGCGGAAGACCTTTTTCCCCATTTTGAAGGGGTTTTGCAGTAATTCCAATGGGCCAACTGTCAGAGGCTTTTCATTTTCGTTGCGGTTTTGAAGTATTATATTCTTCGTCTGATAGTAGACCCTCTGTTTGTTTCCCATGGCAGCAAGGATACTATTTTCCTTGTTATAGTTAAATAGGAATTTCTTAATTGGTGAACCCTTAAAGATGACCCAACCGTTTGCTAGTTCACCAACTGGCATTAGTATTTATGTAGCCGCTAACCGATATGGTCACGGTGGTTACAGAGCTGGATATTGTATAAGCTAACGCTTTGACCCAAAGGGGCCCTTGACGAGTATACGGTGAAAGTCCCAAACCGACTGGAAGAGTTGCAAATGCTGGACCATGCAAAAAAGAAGTGGAATCAAATAGAGATCATGTGGAAGTCGTGAACTAAACTGCTCTTATTCCTAAAAAGTTAGTACTGCAGAATCATAATGGTGGTACTTACAGAACAATTCCTTTTGGCATCGCTTCCGCATACATTAGGTCTTGTCGTTGACAATAGATTTAGGAAGAGCGGCCTGCAGGAGAAGACGGTTGAGCACATTTTGTGTTCCTACGCTGCGGTCGATAGATTAAAACGCCGACCATTAGGAGCTCCACAACTAACATATCTAGAAGCAGCAAGCGGGGTGAGTCTTAGAAAGCTTATAGTATTTGTCAAAAGTACGGACTTGTTTTTGTATCACTATGAACATTTTCAGTCTATGTGGGGCCTTGGAAAACCCGCCAGCTCAACCTAACCTAACCTATTCAGTTTTTTAACAAGACCACGCAGGCCTTCCCGTTACCAAGTAGCTCCACTTGAAATATGCCAAGCGCAACCTCTAGCTGTTCTACGAAGACTTCTACCCGAAATCACAGTTAATTTTTAGTACAACGCTGATATTGTTATCAAACTGCATAGCAAGATTTCTAATCTTCTAATGGATGACGTCGGCGTGGATGTTTTATAGTTGACTCATCTACGCAGTGCAGGTAGTGAATAAGGTGACCATAGATTTGATCGATGATGGTCTCAACTTGCATGCTGTAGAAAAAATTAGCTGTAACCTTTTGCCATTATAGTGTAGTTGTCTACGTAAGACTTAGAAAGGACGTGGGAAAATACGTACTATATACCCGTGGTGCTAGTGACGTTCCCCGATATCGCTAAATAACATAAAAATAATTTTATTACTTTTTATTGCCACCACTGTGTAAAGCGGAAAAAAAATATTTCTGTGCAATGAAATAGATTCTGAACTTTAAACATCTTTACGCTTGTTTTTGAGTGATGAGCGTACAAACATACAGACAAACAAACAAAAATTCTAAAAATCATTATTTTGTCTTATATTACTCTACTTAAGACCTCACTTATTATTTTTTTATTTATATTTATAATATATCGGCCTCTTACAATATTATTTTATATTATGATGACGTCAGCCCATAACCGTATCATTACTTATTGATTTCCCTGCAGGGTATTCAGCACGTTTTGCGTCAGAGATGTTGACTTTTAATGTCGCTGTGCGCTGTTACCTGCACACACAGTAGTTCATGATTTTGGTGTAAGCTTTTAGTTTACTTTTGTTTTTATATTTTTTTTTTGCAGTCGCCACAACAAGATCGTGGTCAAGTGGCATGTTTAAATTGGTTCGAAGTGCATACACGCCCCACGTAAGCATTGCCCATGCACTTGTTTTAATATGTTGTATATTAGACCGATCACGAAAAAAAACATATCTCAACTTTTTTGAGGTCACAAATATTCAGCTCAAATTACGACTTAAAACCTTTATGATTTTGATTGTGTCTTAAGGCGGAACCTCGCCAGATTATTAAATTCTGATGACGCATTAGGGGTCAGCATTCAATTGACTCTAACTGTTTTCTTTATTGATTTTCAAAGTAAAAACGTGAAATCAGAAAGACATACCAATGTATAACGCTTGATTGATCGGAAAGGGCCCACTTGAAGGAAATTGTCACTTCCAACTTATTTGTGGGGATTCTATTTCTTACAGAGCTGTATGCAGTTAGTTTGGCCGTTTACCACCAAAAAAAAAGTCTCAAAAATTTTTACTAGTAATGGCAGATCTCTAGAAATTAATATTAAGATCTGTAACTTGCAGTATTTTATATTTTTTTGTAAAATAAAAAACATGTCTTGATTAGCTTTACTTATCACTTCACTTTCTCATTTCTCTTTCATTCACAGCAGAATTTCCAGAGGAGGATGCCGACATGTTAATGGAACCAAATGACTTCACGCCAGTCACAGTGGTACGCTCACAAGAACAACAATTTCATGTACCGCCTACTTTTCACTTCCGTCCGATATCACCACCCAACCAACAACATGTCATAGCACGTTCCGATGCGCACCAAACGTTACTTCCACATCCTACACCCATCGATTCGCATACACAAGCAGCACAAAACTACTATCCACCCTTCTTCCGTGAGGCACCACCATTGGGACACTCGCGCCCTTACTTCCCCATACCCGATGGTCCAGCCATACCAAAATATGCTGCACCACATCCAGATCAAGTACCATTGGGACCAACACAACGCAGTTTTGATCCCGCGATTTTAGGTTCTGGCGATTTTGGTGTGCTGCGCGGTGGCACTTTCTATCCGGAGGAGGAAATGCCCTATCACACTGATGAAAGTAATAGCGATTTTAATCAATATTATGGTGATGCCAATGGGCATGGACGTCCATCGAATGAAGAATTCGTACAAAAGTATACATACCCAGAGGAGCAATTTGCTGACTTCCGTGATTTTGCCGATATAAATACGCCCGCAGATTCGGCTTTCTCACAATTTGTTGTTGTTTATGCAGCGAAAAATGCGTCAAACCCGAGTACACATCCACGTCCAAAGAATATCTTTGAACAGTTGGAGCTGCTCGATCGTGAGAAGGAGCAAGAGGAGAAGGAGGCAAAGAAGTTGCGGGCGAGCAAATCAAAATCTAAGTTGGCCAAAACGAAATTACAAAAGAAATATAAGAAGAAGACGAGTGCGAAAGATATGGACTATGAACCATTGTTGGCTCTAAGCTAAGCAATTTTAGTGGTAAGGAATGGTTAAGTAAATTGTTTGTAGTGTATGAAAAATATTTATAAGCTTAAAGAAGAGTAGCGAGAAAGGAGCGGTTAGACAAAAAAAATAGGTGCACGGAAAAAAAACTGAAAAAAAGAAAAAACTAAATCGGAATGATTTTTCGTCACTTGCAAATGTTTTCCACAGTTGCTTGTTTGAAGGAAATGTTCTCCTTATTAAAAAAAAGCTCACGTTTACTTTAGGACAAAATGTCTTTGCCGAAAAATCGATCGAATTTCGGGGAAGTATATTTTGAGTGTACTGCGAGAAAGGGAGAGAAAATGAAGTTCTAGAGAAATGTAAGGAAGAAAGTTGCAGTTCGGCGAAAGCATTTAAAATCGTTTGAAATTGGGATTGTTTCAAATGCCGGAGTTGTTATTAGAAATTAAAATCTCAAAATTGTTATCAACATGAAATACAATACAATTGTGCTTTCCAATGTCATTACTAAGTTAAGGCCCACATTGTGTAGTGTTTTAATGACACTTGTCTCAAAATTAAAAAAAAAAAAAAACTAGAGCATTGGCAAAATTCACTAACTTTTAAGAAAGCGATTTTTGCTTATTTTAACTAACGATTGTGCGCTTGCGTTATTGATTGCGGGAATCACTAACAACACTAACAAGCTAAAATTTGAAGGGCCGTTTTCTCGAATAGCTTTAATTTTAAAGATCACTTTATATTTTTTTCAGTCATTCCATCTGTAGTTTAAAATCTCCTAACTCTGAATTTAAATTTAAATTTCTATTTCGATGCCAGTTTATTCAAATTCTTCAATTTATACCTAAGTACAAATTTTAAAGGACATTTGTAGTGACCGATAAATATAAAGTGACCTTTAAAATGAGAGTATAAATGAGTAACACCACTAAGTTAATTTATGTAAATGGAAGAATGGCGTCGTCACAGCTAATGACGCTATCTCTCTCTCTATGGCGCGATATACAACAGGTATATCATCATAAACCTCCTAAGAGATTTTTGCGCCAAGCTTCTCTTCCAATTTGTGGTGTGCCGATTTGAATTTTCCCTACAAATTGGTGGGACCTACAGTTTTTTGCCGACTCCGAACGGCATCTACAAAGGAGACGAATTTTTGCTGAGAAGCCTGTTATGGCAGAAATACACTCGGAGAGTTTGCCAAACCAAACTTTTTTCAAATTACTTTTGATGTTTAATGACGCTATCAAACCTGAAAATTTTCGTTGTTTATTTAGCAACAACAAGTACTAGTAGAGTTCTTTCACTGTTTTACCGAACATTGCAGTCGATAATTTGAATAAATGAAAATGAAAAAATTTTGCTGATTACGTGCTCTCTATGTAAAACGCAACAAGTCACTATTTCTCGCTTAAAGATGAATTCTTTTTTTTTAAAAAGGTGATCACTTGTTTCAGTAAATGGGATTTGTTGCGTGATTTTGTTTGAGGAGAAAAAGTGACGCGGCGATTTACACAGAAATCCTCTTTGACATTTTTTTTATCGGTGTTTGAAAATATATTAAAAAATGTACCTAAAGAGAAATCGTTAAAATTATGTTTTACCGACTGAGAATGCGGATAAAAAAGGTTAGCTAATTTTATTTATTTTATCCAAGAAGAGTTCTAGAGCATAAATATTTGCCTTTTGTAAAAAGCAGATTATACTTATACCTACAAATTTCGTAACTAGATAGTTAAAAATCTTACTTTATAAGAGGCCGATGACTGTGCACTTTAGCTATTGAAGTAAACTTCAAACGGAGTATCTGTATAAGAGTAATAAAAGTCTAAACAACTTTTTTTTTTGTCTGTCTGTCGGTATATTTGTTCGCGCATCACTCGAAAACAACCTTATCGATTTTAATGCAATTTTCACTGTTGCTTTGCTAGATGCCCAACTTAAAATTTCGTATAGATTTTACCGCTCGTATTTGATGGTTTCTTTATCGAAATATTGCTGGAACTCTATATTCTTATAAAGGATATTTTTCCTTATCCGATGTATGTACGACTGTGTGCTTTTATTTAAAAAAATATATATTTTTAAGTAAAATTGCTCGAAGTAATCAACAGAATTTTTGAGTAAAAAAGGTGTAAAGTGTATTTTTGTTTTTAATTTTTAATTTGTCGGAAATTTTTAATTATAAAAATTGTAAAAACGAAAGAACTAAATTTTTTAAAAACATTTTGCAATGCTTAGTTTCGACATTTTTGGAATGAGTCTACTGAGTATTAAGTTTACCAATTTTTACTACCTTATGTTTTGATTCATATTTCTAAATATTTATGTTCTGAAACGTTGCGTGATCGAAACCCATGATATGACTTTGGGAAACATATTTTAAAAATAACAATAAATTATGGATCCAACTGGTATTTATATTAATTGATTCAAACACTGGGTTATTCATCCGACTTCTGAGAAAAAGTTCTTTCGAAATACCTCATATCGCGATGGACACCACCTCGAGAAAGCAACCAATATAAAATCAGCAATAATACTATGGGAGCAGAGTATAGGATTAGCGAAAAAGTGACTTTTAAAAAGTAAAATGTGCAGCACTGGACTAAATGCTTTCAAATTTGCATTTGGTGATTCTTTCGATTATAGTTATTGTACTTGTTTAAGGGGTGCTTGCTTAAAGGTGGACAACTTTTGAGGCATAACATAAAAACACAAATTTTATCAAAAAACAAACGTTAAAATTTTAAATTTAAATAATATAAATAATATTAAGTCCATACAAAATTAATATGATTATTTTTTTAATAGTATATGTACTTAATACATACATTGCATTCATAGCAAGAGAGATGATCACAATATAAAGATGGTACGAGTAAAAAGGTAGAGTTTTGGCGCACATGCCTTGGACGAAATCTCCCGATCCTATTTAGTTAAAATTTGTATCTTTCGTAAAAAAAATTAATGTTATTTCTAATACCTCCATGATAACCGGTAAATAGTTTCCCGTGTTTTCTTCTCATTATAATTTGTATTTCATTCAAAAGTTTGTAAGGAACCGATGTCACTATCGTTGCTATCGATTTTGTTATGCTATAGAGGTATTTGATATTTGGCATTTTATTGAAAATCCGTTTGGCTTGATGGAATAGTAGTAAAAAATCAAAGCTCTTTGAAAGAGAGATGAGAGGCATCATATCCGTGGATCAATCATCGAGTTCCACGTCATTACCTTTGTGCATATTAGTCGCCTCTTACGACCGGTATGCCTACCTCGGGCATATTCTAAACCCCTAACCCGCAGGGACGTGGCTGTGGTATGCGCCCTTACTCTGTAGTTTTATTCGAAGGAAAATGTATGATTCATACTCGTTACACTGCACCGCATTTGGAAAATTCAAATGAGTCATTTCAAACCCATTATTATACCTTTACCCTGCACCAAATGAGTTATTTTCTGTGAAAAAATACAAATGCGTCGCATTTACCCAAACAAATCGCATTTCCCAAATGACTGATTTCACCGCTTTCGCTCGCATTTGAACCGCTACAACATAAGCGTTTTTTCGAACAGTTTGCGTCAAACAAAATGCAGATGAGGTAATGTAAATGGGCTTAAAATTACTCATTTTAATTAGCCAAATACGGTGCAGTGTAAATGCAGTATAAGACTTTTTCAATTAGAACCCATTCGTTGTTCGAGTTCCTTTATGTTCGGATTTGAAGGGGGTACATCGATTGTAGAAAATTTGGTACTCCCTATTTCGAAAGCATATGCAAAAATAGTGGAAAGTAAGAGAATTCTATTCGACAACAATTTAGCAAACGCAAATCCATAAAAATGTAATTTTTTATGATTATAATAAAACAATTAATGTTTTTTATTCATCAAAAAATAATTTTTTTAGCAAAAAAAATTAAAAAAAAAATTAATATTTGGAAATTAGAAGTATTTATACATTTAAAGAAAATTTAAATTTTATTTAATAAAAATAAAAATTAACTTTCCGAGGACCTACGTTAGAACCGGCGACCGCACTCGTGGTAATCGATATGCGTATCCCCCGCCCTACTGCGCTATGTACAGCAGCACTGCCTAATGCTGCACTTAAGATCTATGCAATGTGCTTTTGCGTTTTGCTTTGGGTTAGAAATTTATGAAACAGTGATGCCTACTTTTATCGAATATTTTCTAAAGTAAATTCGAAGGAGCTACAGAGTACCGATGTGTATTAGAATAGAGTTTTGCTTGCGAGTAGAACAGCCTTTCGAAGAGTAGTACAGAGTAAGAGACCTGAGATTTGCTGTGAATAATAGCAAACAGTTATATTTATAAATCGAAAATATTGTCAAGAAGAAGTACACTAGTTGAGACCCGAATCAAAAGAGCGATCTGCCTCCAATGTAGTACCAGCTATCACTGTACTATCTAAAACATTAGTTCTTTTCAATTATAACGAAAAAACTCTTTAGTGATGGCTGTTCGACAAATGACAGTTCCAGCTCGTCATCTTTGCTTTGATAGACATGAGAACAAAAGTTAAGTTACATTCCAACTGGCATCTTAAGCATTGCCAAAGCCTCTGTGTACAGTTGTTCTTACTGGCTTGGTGTTAGCTTTGTTCGGCGACTATACAATTTTTAAATTAAAAAAAAAGCACAATCTACTAAAAACAGGGTAAAAACCTAACTTAATTTCCAATTTTAGTTTTGCGTGACATTTCGATGTCAGTGTTATACTCAGCTGCCACGACGCTTATATGTGTATATCAGAGCTTCACACGCACTCAAATATATTTCAGTTAGAACCAAAAAGTCGGGTATGTTCGTGTGTATTAGATTGCACTGTAATAAATGTTCGGCGACACAAAACACTTGCAGAAAGAGCGCATTATAACATTTAATTTTTGCTGGAGAAATTTCAATCAGTAAGATTTACAAGTGAGACACGGCTGATCGCGACATAGCAAAACATTACCAAAAACTTCAAAATTTAAGTTGTTAACCAATTGAAAAAGGAACATCTGGTTTTCTTTTGAGATTTAAGATTTTTGTGTAGTTTTTCACAATTCTCGCTTTACATATGTTCCTTGCAAGTTTTCTTTCCGAACACACCTGTTATCTGTCAGAACTGACTGACAGGCACTTCAATATGGCGGCGTATTCTGTGGAGACTTAATTACTTTCTTAAAACCCAAGTTATTGGTGCGTTATCTGTAACCTTAGAAAACAGCTGATTTAACCCCAACCTTATGAGAAATAAGCCAAACGATTATTACGGCTATATCGTAATCACCACCCATACTTTAGACTTATCGATCAATCCAGTATGTTCTTCGCTTTTGTCTAAGGCCATCATCATTATAATGAAAAAGCAACCTTAACGTTGAAATTAACACTACCATTTTCAAGCAACATTTTTTACAATCTTTCATTGAATCGCATGTTCTATTGTACACAGATGCAACGACAATTTGTTTTTCTCGAGATTGTATGATGCATCAAAAAATAAATAAAAATTACAAAGGGAATTGTGCTCAGATATGTAGAACGATGAAAATGTGGCGATTGATGTATTTGAATTTCATTTTCATAATGTTATCTGTAAAAAAAAATTCCCTCAAATTTGCAATAAAATATTCGTTTTTGTTATACTCCAATAAGTTTTTAGTGAAAAATATGTAAATACATACACACATACATAACTACGACGAACTCTTTCTCTTTACAATAATTTTAATTTCTCTTCATACATATATTATATACATAAGTTAATTAGTAATAAGGCCTTAGTTTAAAATTTACACATCATCTCAACTCTATTAGACAGTGCCAAAATATAAAATTATACTAAATATATGAATGTTTTCAATGGTTAAATTTAAAACAAATTTCTTAACAAAAACAAAAAATAAAAATCATTTTCATATTATTTTTTCATCAAACAGACAAAATCTAGAAAAAAAAAACATTTTGAAAGTATAAACATACAACTTAGATAAATGCATCTTCCATTACTAAAGCAAATTCGTAGATTGCATTCAGTCTTCTAACTTTTAATCACAACTCTCCGTCATTCGGATAAAAAAGTTTTCAGAAAATCACTCAATCGAAAATTATATACATTTATACATTTCTTGCACATTTCTACTTCTACAATACGTCAACACCTATCTATTTGGTTCGAAACAATTCATTCTTGAATCAAGAAAAAATGAGTACTTCTTTTGGTTTTATTATTTTCAAAAAAAAAAAAATTTGTTATGAATATTTTTACAATTTTAGTATTTAAGCAATAGACATAATATGTATTTACCGAAAATATTATTATGTAATATTTGAGATTATGTACACTTTTTGTTCTATAGAAAATAAAAGTATTAAAAATATATGAGTTTGAAAATATTTTTATGGAACTTTTCTACAGGTTTAACCATTAAAATAGTACATGCTTACAGGAAAGTACCACGGTAAGTGATAAAAACATATTTTGTTTGGAATAAGGGCTCCACAATAACATTATTTTGTACCAGTGACCGAAAACAGATGTATTTTGTTTTTCGATTTTATAAACGTTCGAGGTTCGATAGTACCCCTGCAGTAAGCTATTAACTTTTCTGTCATCCCAGGACTTCCAGGATAAAAAATCCTGACCACAATTAATTTTGAAAATTCAATTTGGAAAAATAATAAAACCGATGATAACTTACGAATCAGTACTTTTATTTTTTCTCGCCAGTAATAACAATTATTTTTGGCGGCATATTTTTTAGGGACGTATAAAAATCTTTATCAACAACTAACAAACCGCTAATCTATATTAAATAAGTTTGGTATCATATGAAAGAGGATTGGAAAAACTTGGATATTAAAATATTTGAGCCAAAGATGCCACAAATTTTTAATTTTTTTTCTTAAATAAGAAATTTCCTGGTGATCGAAATAAAAGTCCTCTGCCAATATCCAAGAAATCGCTTATTTAATTAGGAATAAATAAATTTCGCTTCGAATGACACAGCGTTGAAAATTATTCAAGTCAGTGTTGCCACCTTAGTACCATTATGATTATTTTATTTTTTGTGATATGTGTATGTAGTTTTTTTTTTGTGTATGTAGTTTTTTTCATCCAATAAATATTTGGTTTCCTATATGCATTTAAAACTAATTCAATTTCAATAAAAAAACTAAATATAAATACGAAAAAATAGGTGCTAACCCTAGTTTGGAAAGGTTTTTGAACCACCTGTTATTCGATACCAACTGCATTTAATTTTAAGTAACCGGTTGTTGAGTTATTGGTTATCAAAGTCTTTTTTATTTCGGTCAAAAAAATATTTTTGAATTAAGAAAAAAACATCTATGGCAACCTTGGTTTATAGACGAGGTGTGTTCAAAAAGTATCGCGAATTTTGTGTTTTTTCAAAAATTATTTATTTATTCATGAATATCTATTTTGTCCCCTTCAAAGTAATCCCCATGAGATATTATACACTTGTGCCAACGGTTTTTCCAATCTTCGAAGCACTTCAAAAAATCACTTTTTTGTATCTTGTTCAGCTCCTCCTTCGATGCCGTCTTTCTCTCGTCAAGAGAAGCGTAACGTCGTCCTTTAATGGGCCTCTTCAGTTTAGGCAACAAGAAAAAGTCACAGGGGGCCAGATCTGGGGAATACGGTGGCTGCGGCATCATTAGTGTGTTGTTTTTGGCCAAAAAGTCGCGCACAAGCACCGATGCGTGAGCAGGGGCGTTATCGTGGTGCAAAAGCCAATTTTTGTTCTTCCATAAATCCGGGCGTTTCTGGCGGATTGCTTCGCGTAAATTGCGCATAACTTGCAGGTAATATTCCTTATTGACCGTTCTTCCCTGTGGCAAGAACTCATGATGCACCACGCCCCTGCAATCGAAGAAAACTGTCAGCAAAACTTTCACATTCGACCGAACTTGGCGCGCTTTTTTCGGTCTTGGTTCGTGCGGCAGCTTCCATTGAGATGATTGAGCTTTGGTTTCCACGTCATAACCATAAACCCACGATTCGTCACCAGTTATGACCCTCTGGAGCAAATTTGGGTCGTCGCGGACAGAGTTTAACATCTCATTAGCAATGTTCATGCGATGCTGTTTTTGGTCACAATTGAGCAATTTTGGTACGAAAATCGAAGATGATCCAAAACACGTGCAAGCAAAGCAGCTGTCAACAATTAACTGAACATTCAAAATGGCCGAGCTTGTCGGCATAAGGGAGAGACATGAGTACCAACATAACGAATTTCGAATATACGTAACCAGCGAAAATTCAAAATTCGCGATACTTTTTGAACACACCTCGTACTCTAATCTGAAAATTTATTCAATCCTCTTTCATATGATAACAAACTTATTGAATTTAGATAAGCAGTTCGTTAGCTATCGAGAAGAGCTTTTATTCGTCGTTAACAAAAATCTAGTCAAAGATAACATTTATTGCAGGTGAGAAAATATAAAAGCCCTGATTTTTTATTTACCATCGGACTTTTTTCAAAAAGCTCAGAGAGTTAAATGTGGCTAGGATTTTGATCCTCAAAATCCTGCAGTATCAGAAAAGTGAATAACTTTTTAAAGGGACGCTATCTAACCTCGGGCTTTTATAGCATCTAAAAAAATCAATCTTATTTTCCGCCCCTGCTCTATTGACATGATCATCCTATTACCGATTTATGCAATAATTTTGAAAAGGGTGTGGTACCACCCGAAGAATTTTTAAAAGTCGGCTGTTCATAACTTTGGTACCGTTTAGCATAGAAGAAGCAAACTTGATGCGAGGTATTCTATGGTATCGTAAAGTACGGCCACTCAAAATAAGCTAAATCGGCGGACCACCACGCCCACATTTTAATAAATTTTTTTAATAAGGGGTAGACAGACAGAAAATTACCAACTTGACTGATGCAGACAGAATGCTTAGTTATGGTATATTCATTGACGAAGTCGTTACTATAATGACTACGGAAAGTTTTTCACAAAGGGCGTGGCGTTGCCTACATAGAATTGCCGAAATTATCAAACTCGATTGTTAATAACTTCAGAATCGGTTACGATGAAATGATGAAACTGCGTACTAAACATATCAATGTTATGGCGAGTAGAGCCATTGAGAATGAGCCAAATCGATTTTCGACCACGCCCACTTTTAAATAAAAGTTTACTAAAAAGGCACTGGATACACAGAACATCCAATGTTTCATTGACTGGCTCAGGAAACATTCCAAAATATGGTAGCTACATTGGCCCGATCATGATTAGAAACCTGGCCAAAAGGCCCCCAAAGAGAACTCGTCGAGTCTACAAATAAAGCAGCGTGAAATATCTAAATTAGTAGGAGTACTAACCGAGCATTGCCAAAAAGGCTAGGTGTGTTCTATCGCCGCACTGCCTGGGATTCCCTTCCTGAACAACCTCCACCAAATTGTGGAGTATGTTATCAAAGAGTTGATGGCCTTCATCAGGTGGACTAATGCTGCCGTACACGTGGTACCACAACGTGCCTTCTGATACTGCCTCTGCGGCAGCCACTTCAACCTAACCTATACTTTCATAAGTTCAATTAGGACACAGCTTGTCGAATCTCTTACCATAGGTCTTCAACAGGATTTCATCTTCGTCAATTGGGAACGAAGGACTATTAGTCAACTTCCAACTTAAGGAAACCTTATGTGAGGAGGCTCTTTGCACATTTGCATAACATGAAATATTCAGTCTGTGGTCTTTCAATCGCTATATACATCTCTGCACAAGGTTCGTTAAGAGTTAAACTTTCTTCGATGGGAGGGGGCATAAATCTTTCAAAGGACTTTGCCCTTATACTGTAAAGGTGTTAGCTGTCGTAAGCTACTTATATAGCATGCATTTTGTTCGTCCAGAGAGGAATTTCCTTTTTGGTAACAGTGATTCATTTATGAATGTCTAGAAAAAGTGCTCTAGTTTTAAATTTTTCCTAGGAAGATTTACGTTTATTGAGAAGCCTTTTATGTAAATTTCAAAAAGATGGCCGTCAGTTCTATCGTCGAAGTTGCCAATGAGCAGTAACGAGAGCCGATGCAAAAATTGGCGGTCGTCTGTATCGCTCGTAGTATCCGCACACAAACGTTCTTTGCTTTAATTAATTCACCTTCTTAGCTGCATAGAACTTGGCTGCAGCAAGATGGTGATCTGAGTCTATATTGTGAGCTCTTAAAGAGAGGCAGCTTAAAGTCCATATATTTTTGGAGTCTGGTAATACGGAGACACTTTTTTCGAGTTCTGACTGTCCATCCTGGAGTTAAGGTCTTCACGCGGGATTTATATAACAGGAGCAGCTACTAAATTTCAGGCAAATTAGTCAGCTTTTCAGCTCACCTTAATAATGTCATGCTATACATGCGCCGTGGAAATCTGAGCAAGATCTAGATCATAAAAGCTTAATTAATTTGATATCTTCTTAGCACAATCTTGCACGCCTCGTCGCTGTGGTGGGCATGATTAGCATAAACACATGCGGCCATATTGGACATGATTTGACCAAGCGACCGTCTGGAGGTGTTCGCTAATTAATTGTACATAAAATCTGATCATATTGAGGTGAGTAAAAAACACACAAAAACAATTTAACAACACTATGTACAACAATAAAAGAGTTGACTACACACATGAACTACTTAAATATTTATTAAACAAAGTCAAACAAATCAAAAAAAATGTCCCAATAATAAAAGACACCGGCAAGTGAATGGATTCTGGTTGTAGCTACATGGGACAGCTGCCCAAAAATGACAACCAACAAGAGTTGACAAACGTTTAAGTAACTCATAGAGCGTGAAATTCATGTATGTGTATGTATGTATGAATGTAAATAGCAATGTTATGCCCAACAAAAAGACAAATTGCTAAATAAACTTCTAATATTTTGGGCTCAACAAAAATATTCTCTTAAAAACCAATGAAACCAGAAAGTAAATCAGTTCTAGGCAGCTAGCCAAATAATGACCATGGCCAAGTAGACAATTGGCTGTTTGAGTCGCGCAGCTGTGACCCGTTAAATTGACGCTTTGTTTCGCCCCGAAATGTGTGGAGCGTGCGCGCACAGCGTGTTCTAGCGCCTTTAGGCGATAAAATAGAGGCTACAACATTTTTGTTCAACAAAAGTAGCTGGTGCGAGTTGGAAAAAACAAAAAAATATATTTGAACTTAAATAGCACAGAAATACGTCTACTGGTTGAATATGTCTACTGGTGAAATTTGAAGTTTATATGGTCACCACGGCGATCAAAAGCGCTAACTCCCTTTGTCAGATACACTGACTTATTGATAATTCCTGAGAGCACTAGCTTCACATTCACTGGATGAGGAAGCGAACGCAAGAAGAAGGAAGATAAAGGCAGGGAAAGAAATGCAGAAAGATTACATAGGTAAAAAAAGAAAAACGAGAGAGGAAATAGAAAGGGAATGAAACGGATGAAGTGAATCAGACAAGTGAAATAGCGAATTACTGTTAAAAAGAAGAAGACATAAGCCGTAGAAGTGGAAAAATCAGGAAAAAGGGAACATCGGAAAAAGAAAACAACAGGAGCGAAAAGGTAAAAGAAGAAAAAAGGTGGAATTAAAAGGAAATAGAATGCAGGGAAAAACTGCAGAAAACGTAAAAAAAAGTAAAGTAAAATTATTGAAGAAAGAGGAGAAATGAAACAGAAATGCGAAACATAAAAAAGAAGAAAAAAAAAGAAAAAGGATAGGAAAGTGACAAAGAAAACTAGGAAAGAAAAAACAAAAATAAAAAAGTAAAACAATGAAGAAAAATAATAAGTAAAGGAAAATAAAATATATGCGGGAGAAAAGGGGAAAAAGAATAAGGAATAGGCAAAATAAGAGGTAAGAGAAAAAGAAAAATGCAAAAGATCGAATCTAGAGCGTAAAAGGAAAGAAGGAAAACCAGAAAAGCAAAAAGCAAAAAGCAAACAGGGTAAGAAAAAAGAAAAAGAAATAAAGTAACCATGTAATTATCTAAAAGAAAAGCAATTCGTTTTGCAAGAACAAGAAAAAGAAAAACAGAAATAGGATAAAGGAAAATAAATAAAATGAAAAACGAAACAGGACTACCCAGAGATAAAAAAAGCTTAAATTAAAAGAACCAAACAAGAATGGGAAAAAATAAATGAAAAAGGAAAAAGAGGAATGGAAAAATAAAATAGTAACCAGGGGAAAAATAGAATTGAAAACCAACGAAGAAGAGGAAAATAAAAAATTAAGCTAAAAAGAAGAAAAATATAAAGTGGAAGCGGGAAAAGAATGGAAATGGGAAATGACCTGAAAAAAAAGGTAAACAAGCCAAAATAGAAACAAGGGAGAAGAAAAGAGAGGAAAAGAAAAGAAAAGAAAAGAAAAGAAAAGAAAAGAAAAGAAAAGAAAAGAAAAGAAAAGAAAAGAAAAGAAAAGAAAAGAAAAGAAAAGAAAAGAAAAGAAAAGAAAAGAAAAGAAAAGAAAAGAAAATAAAAGAAAAGAAAAGAAACGAAAAGAAAAAACAGGGAAAAGAAAAGGAAAGGAAAGGAGAAGAAAAAAAAAGAAAAAGGTAGAGAAAAGAGAATGAAATAAAGGAAAGAAAAAGAAAAGAATGGAAAGGAAAAAAGAAAAGAAAAGAGAAGAAAAGGAAGACGCACAATCAAAGAGAGCAAAAAATACAAAAGTAAGAACTGAAAGGATAAAAACAACTGAAATTACGGTAGTGGGGAAGGAAAAGCAAAACATAAATGAATAGAAAAAGTAAACGGAAAAGAAGAAGACTAAGCGATGTTCAAAAATTATGGAACAGAAACCAAAAATAAAAGACTTAAAGCCCTATTACGGTTTACAACTCAACTTAGTTGAATTGTAATTAAAACAACTCAACTTTAAAACTACTCAACTATTTTTTCGCATTACGGACTAAAACTTATTTCAATTGAAGTTGAGTTGATGTTGCCAACCTAAAAAGTGACAACTTGACAAATAATTCAACAGCGAAAAATTAAATCAACACATTTTAGTGAATAATGGGGAAAGGGCGTATTATATTTTAAATAAATAGTAGAATGGACATTAGTTTTGAGTTATTTTAGAACGACGAAAATGTTGGTGCCAAAACAGACGCTTGGCCACTTGGTGCAACCTGACTTCTAATTTCAATTAGTTCCGCTACACTTTCCTCTAGAGGATTTGTGCCTGCGACGGACCATAACCAGTTTCAAGCTGGTTTGCGCGGTTGTTAGCAAGTTTTTTTTCAGGTTTGCCTTATAATCAGGTTTGCCTATAAATCCAAACCTACAAGATAATTTTTTTAATTATCACTGCATTGATCTATTTTCATGGCTACTACTTACTAAGCCCCACTCCTGCGCAGTTCTTGTTGACGGTCCTAAGCTAGTGAACTGTACTGCAAATTCCTCCCACAGTCCCTTCCTTTTGTTTTTAGTGCATACAAACTGCGGCTTGCGTCGTCCAGTATCGGCATACTTCTCCATTAATTCCACAAGTTTTTCAAACTGTTGTTTTGCTGTAAGCTTTTTTTCTGTAGGTTTGTATAAAACTGTTGATTAAAAAGTTTCTCTAAAATAATTTTATAAGGTTTACTCACCCGATTCCCATTTTTTCTTGATATATTTTA
The DNA here is from genome assembly GCA_949987695.1 of Merzomyia westermanni. NCBI lineage: Eukaryota > Metazoa > Arthropoda > Insecta > Diptera > Tephritidae > Merzomyia > Merzomyia westermanni. Next base: position 77,440,442 of record OX465290.1, read on the forward strand.
AAAAACAACTTAAACAATATTCTAAGATAACTGCTAGTAAGGAGTTGTCTGTTTTTGGCATTGCTGACAACAAAACTGGCACAGGGTTGTATGTGATAATTCCACAAAACAAGTTGTTAGACTATACAACTTCAACTTAAATTTTTTGACAGGTTGGGTTGTAATCGATAATACCAAATTGCAAAATTTTAACTAAAGTAGGGTTGAGTTGTAAACCGTAATAGGGGCTTCAGAAAAAAAGATTGAGGAAATGAAAAAGAGAGTGGGAAAGTGAAATGAAGAGAAAGGGTAGGAGAAAATGAAAAATAAGAAGCAAAAGATAGGAAGGAAATCAAAAGTGAAAAGAGAGCAGAGGAAAACCGCGTTGGAGGAAGAAAATGACAACGAATGGAAAAAGAAGATCAACCATTTATCAATTCGTGCACTGAGATTTTCGAAGCTAGGTCCAACCCGTGGCATTATAATCGCCCTCAAGCTCTCTCTCTCTCTATGGCGCGATATACAACAGGTATATCATCATAAACCTCCTAAGAGATTTTTGCGCCAAGCTTCTCTTCCAATTTGTGGTGTGCCGATTTAAATTTTCCCTACAAATTGGTGGGACCTACAGTTTTTTGCCGACTCCGAACGGCATCTACAAAGGAGACGAATTTTTGCTGAGAAGCCTGTCATGGCAGAAATACACTCGGAGAGTTTGCCAAACCACTGCCGAGGGGCGACCCCGTTTTGAAAAACTTTTTTCAAATTACTTTTGATGTTACCTGTACCAGGGCTCGAACCATGGACCTTCGGTGTGGTAGGCCGGCAACACTACCTTCACACCACGGCGGCCGCCGATCGCCCTCAAGCTAAAATTTCTTATTAAGAGAAGCACTTGCTTGGATACTCTCTTTAAATTGTGTCTAATTCTAGACAACTGCTGCCTACCTTTTACAGTTCACCAAACCTTGATTACAGTCATAAGTTTCGGCACCAAACCATTGCACTAAACAAGAAATACTCCAAAGAAATATGGGACTCATTCACAAGTATCGGAGCACTCTATAATTATGAATACTGTTCTCAAAAAACAATAGTGCAAACAACAGAACCAACTTTGTGCAATATGACACCGCCAAACCATAATAATCACAGAGATTATTGCTGGTAATTATTTTTAACAATGCAGAGGTGGATAATAACAATTGAAATTGTTGATCTGGTTCATGCAGCATACAAAGATCATTTCATCAAAACTATAATTTTATTTATTAGTTTTCACGCTCGTTAATAAGCCATCAAAATGCAGGAATTCAGCCTACAAGTCAAATTTGTGAACGCGAGTAGGTAGCTACTTGGAACAAATCCATTCGCGACATATGCGCATGCGCACCCACAAATAAAGAATGGGTCGTTCGTATGGTCAACTTCCATAAAAGCGCTGATAGGTGACATTAATTTGTTGTTATATGTCAGCAAACATATCAATTTTGAATGCAATGAATAAGCGTTTATAAAGAATAATTCAAACGATGATATTGTCACACCTACAAAAATGTCTAGATAAACTTGGAGATAAAGGCACTTTATTACATTTGGATATATGTTTAGATATATGTACGAGGTGTGTTCAAAGAGTATCGCGAATTTTGAATTTTCGCTGGTTACGTATATTCGAATTTCGAATTTTTGTGGCGTTATGTTGGTACTCATGTCTCTCACTTATGCCGACAAGCTCGGCCATTTTGAATGTTCAGTTAATTGTTGACAGCTGCTTTGCTTGCACGTGTTTTGGATCATCTTCGATTTTCGTACCAAAATTGCTCAATTGTGACCAAAAACAGCATCGCATGAACATTGCTAATGAGATGTTAAACTCTGTCCGCGACGACCCAAATTTGCTCCAAAGGGTCATAACTGGTGACGAATCGTGGGTTTATGGTTATGACGTGGAAACCAAAGCTCAATCATCTCAATGGAAGCTGCCGCACGAACCAAGACCGAAAAAAGCGCGCCAAGTTCGGTCGAATGTGAAAGTTTTGCTGACAGTTTTCTTCGATTGCAGGGGCGTGGTGCATCATGAGTTCTTGCCACAGGGAAGAACGGTCAATAAGGAATATTACCTACAAGTTATGCGCAATTTGCGCGAAGCAATCCTCCAGAAACGCCCGGATTTGTGGAAGAACAAAAATTGGCTTTTGCACCACGACAACGCCCCTGCTCACGCATTGTTGCTTGTGCGCGACTTTTTGGCCAAAAACAACACACTAATGATGCCGCAGCCACCGTATTCCCCAGATCTGGCCCCCTGTGACTTTGTCTTGTTCCCTAAACTGAAGAGGCCCATGAAAGGACGACGTTACGCTTCTCTTGACGAGATAAAGACGGCATCGAAGGAGGAGCTGAACAAGATACAAAAAAATGATTTTTTGAAGTGCTTCGAAGATTGGAAAAACCGTTGGCGCAAGTGTATAATATCTCATGGGGATTACTTTGAAGGGGACAAAATAGATATTCATGAATAAATAAATAATTTTTGAAAAAACACAAAATTCGCGATACTTTTTGAACACACCTCGTACTTATGTCTGTACACTCTTGTCGAGAATGTGGGCGTTACAAAGTAATAAAAATTAAATACCTAATATAACTCAGATAAGATATTATTGGATATAAATCAATCAAAAAGCCATAAATCGGACACTTGAAAAGGCTAGAGTTGGGTAGCATAGCAATTTAAGAGCACATACATATAGAGCGGTTCATAATTATCCATGCTTCTGCTCCATATTGCAGCGCAGGTGTTATGAGTGACTTGTGGAGCGTTGCTTTTTGTTGGGCGAGAAAATAATATGCTTCTCAAGTGCCTATTCAGTCCAAAGTAACTTTTATTAGCAAGGGTAATTCTTCGCGGGATATCTAAGATGACATTATTGTTGGTGTAAATGCTGCATAAAAGCCTGAAAATGCAACTAGCCATATATGGAGTGCTTGAAGCGAACTTCTTCTTTGAACTATTCCTTCGGAAGCGGAAGGGCAAGGCCTGCAAAATTGGCCTATCTTATATAACGAATAACTAACGAATTCATCGAGATGGTAAAGCCCTCTAGACTCCGGAGAAGAGCTTCCGTAAGTGATGTGTAAAATGTAGAAAAATTGAAAAAAAAAAATTCTAATGAATTGAGAAACTAATAACTGACTAAATCAAAAATAACCGAAAATGAAAAAGAAAAGGTTGAAAAAGTTAATAAATTTCCCAACTCAAAAGTTAATAGGTTGTGAAAATCAAAATTCAATTGGTTGGCTATGGTATCTATGGTTATGACTCTGGCGTTATGGTACAGAGCCATTAGTCGATTACATTGATTTCCATCAGGTTGGCGGAATCAGCTGTTTTAAACGGATATAGCTATTCCATTAGGTGAGTTCTTAATGACAATCCTACATGTTATAGTCAAGGCAACCTTTTAAATAACCTGAACCAGAACCTAAATATATACTATTCATGATTTTTTGAGGGGTCTCCATACTCGTCTGATTTTCTTGCATACACGGCTAAAATTTGAGCTTAAATTTTAAATCATTCGTCGGTTTAAGCAATTCTAAAAATTTTGTGGGTTGGTGTCGAAATTCTGTATGTACAAAATTCTAAAAACAAAATTCTGCTTTTTAAAATTCTGCTTTTTAAAATTCTGCTTTTTTAAAATTCTGCTTTTTTAAAATTCTGCTTTCTAAAATTCTGCTTTCAATGTTCTGTATTACAAAATTCTGTATCAAAATATAATGTTAACAATGTTAAAGAGGTAATGTAATTATTTTGAAAAAGTGCGCAGCTACGCGAACTACAGTTATTCTGTACAAAAGACCTTTCTGCATAGGCGGCCTTCGGCCGCGCTTATTTAAATAACCCTGGGCTAAGCCATGCCAAGTCCAGGTGGTTGCCCTGATCGGTGGCAACATGCCACCGATCCGACTCTTTTGCGCGTTTTTAAGTACAGCCTAATAATTTACAACAACCACATGAAAACTTGCGACAAAACAAATAAAATATATACATATGTACATGTGCGCACTTTTTCAAAATAATTACATTACCTCTTTAACATTGTTAACATTATATTTTAATACAGAATTTTGTAATACAGAACATTGAAAGCAGAATTTTAGAAAGCAGAATTTTAAAAAAGCAGAATTTTAAAAAGCAGAATTTTAAAAAAGCAGAATTTTGTTCAAGCAGAATTTTTTTGCAATTTACAGAATTTTGTCACACAGAATTTTGTAATACAGAATAATGACACGCTCCCAAATTTTGTTCGTAATAAATTCCAAACCTTTCAGTTACCTACACCAATTTGGAATTTTTCGCGCCGTAGCTCAGTGGCTAGAGCAGACGAGTCTGATGCGGGTAGCGTCGGTTAGAGTCCTGCCTACTGATGTCAGTACATTACCTTCAGCTAAGAGCCAAACAATCATCGGTACAATAATATTCAAGGTCTTCTCTCATTTTCTGGTCCACAAATAGATGTTCGAAAATTTACTCATTTACTATCTGCAGAATTAATGCCGCTTAGGAAGATTATTTTACATTTCTTCACTGATTTTAATGGACAACATCACATCAATCGGCATAGAGATAATTTTTTATACCTTTCATGAACATGAAATGGTATTATAACTTTGGTCCGATATTTGTAAGTATGAGAAGAGGAAGAGATAGAGCCACCAATAAGTATACTGAAATGATCAGGGCGATGAGCTGAGTCGATTTAGCCATGCCCGTCTGTCCGTCCGTCCGTCCCTCCGTCTGTCTGTTTGAACACAAGTCCACAAATTTTAGAGATATCCCGATGAAATTTAGTGTGAGCCGCCATTTTGTAATATATTAATCATTTGTCGGAACCAACGAGATCGGACCAATACAAAGCAAAACTCCCATACAATCGATAGTTCCGATAAAGGGGGCTAGGGCTATACATTTTGCAATTAAAAAGATAGGAACGTAAAATTTTGCAGATTTGGTACATATTAGTTATGCAATGTGTGTAGTGAAAATCACCAATATTGAACCAATATATCGTAGAGCACCCATACAACACATTTAGTCGATAAACAGGGTTTTAGATATGTATTTTTGAATTAACAGGGTAAGACCATCACATTCTGCATAGTTTGTACTTATTGTAAGTCACGATCGGACACTTAAAACCATGATGCGTATTCGTGAAAGGTATAAAGGCTTCGGCACAGCCGAAGACAGTAGTTTCCTTACTTGTTTTATTTTTACTTACTCTTTGCCTCAGTAAAAAAGCTGACTTTTGTGTACAGTAAATCGTCTGGCGGCCGCCGTGGTGTGGAGGTAGTGTTGCCGGCCTACCACACCGAAGGTCCATGGTTCGAGCCCTGGTACAGGTAACATCAAAAGTGATTTGAAAAAAGTTTTTCAAAACGGGGTCGCCCCTCGGCAGTGGTTTGGCAAACTCTCCGAGTGTATTTCTGCCATGACAGGCTTCTCAGCAAAAATTCGTCTCCTTTGTAGATGCCGTTCGGAGTCGGCAAAAAACTGTGGGTGCCACCAATTTGAAGGGAAAATTCAAATCGGCACACTACAAATTGGAAGAGAAGCTTGGCGCAAAAATCTCTTAGGAGGTTTATGATGATATACCTGTTGTATATCGCGCCATAAAGAGAGAAATCGTCTAATCGTGCCATCATCGAACTACCATCTCTTAGAGTTTCTTACTTGATAAATAATGGGCGTTTTTTATTTGACATATCGATCCTAGATAAACTTTTTTCTGAAAATTTTGGTTGCTATCTTGCAATCGATAAGTTTAGGTTTCATTTTCAAAGTAAATTTCAAATTTGGAGAGCAAAAATATTTTTATTATTATTTTATTCATAAGTCGCAAAGTGCTTACGAAAAAAAAATTGGCTCATGTACAGTTATAAGCGAATTCATTAGTAAGCTCCACATTGCGTCATACATCATTGCGTTCTTGATTTCATCGTTCGAATAATAAATGCGGATAACTTAATCAAATATCTGCTTTCTTAGCGCTCAAATAACGGCTCTTTTTTTTGACACTTCACGTTTTTCGACCACGTCTTCAGTCAACTTATTAATTACGCTGTTTGATTAAAGTTCTGAATATTTTGACAAGCAGCCTGAATCACTCGCTACATTGCACAGCTTCTAGCAAAACTGGTTAAATGCAACAGCGCGTCAGACAAAAATCAAACAAACCGTCAACGGCTATGACCAAAAGACCAACAAAAAATTTATCACATTTCCGAGTTTGTAGAAGTCATGCTAGAACTCGTTGATCTGCATTACGATAACAAGTCGTTGTAGAAGATTTTGATTTTTAGCATTTAGACACTTAAAGATTAATACTCGTAAGACATGCGTGGAGTCAGAAGGTGTTATGTGACACTTCTTGATTTTTGCGTATGATAGCGTGGTAGTTTGGTTTATATGTAAATAAATACTGTCCGAAAGAAAAAGTATTTTTATTTAAAACTGTAAAAAATATCTGAACGCTGAAGCGTATAATATCCACAGGTTTGTATGAGAATTTAGAGCTTTAAACTTAATTTTCTCAAAATTTCTATTTGGTGACATAAGACATCAGCTAGAGAACTGAGAGCATTTCATATATCTGCAAATATTTTAAAATCATGTTTTCTAGTTTTTTTCTTCTTTTGAAGTATAATTTGCAACAAGAAATATTTATAAATTTAATTAATCATTATTAGCAGTAACGGCCACGGCCACGATCATTTGACAAGTTTGACTGCCACTGGGCTTATATCCGGTGCCACTTCCAACTTAAATATATGTGGCAAGCATGTGCGGAAGGCGCAAACTTATTTTAATTAAATTTATGCAAAACCTACTATTAGAAGTTGTGGAAAAGTTACATAATATATTTACTTACTAAAATTCTACAATAGAGATATCGATTATGAAATCGATTAATATGCAAATCATTTAAAAGAGCTTTTCTATTTTTTATCGATCTCTCATTTCAAATCCGATCTTCTAGTCGATCGAAAGAATTTTTGTTTGGTACTGAAACCATTAAAGACGTTTGCCATTTCTCTTCAATAAAAGTTGAGAGTAAAACAGCACAAAATACCTTGCAGTCTTCTTAAAAAAAATATGAAAACACGAATCGATGGTAATCGTTCCAAAGCCATTCGATTATTTGTTGATCTCATAATTCAGTTTCGGTTCTCTAGCTGATGCAAAGAACAATCACTGCAAAAGTTAAAAAAAAAACTTGGCACCCTTCCTCATATCGATCTTTAGAGTGAAAATCAGCCTTTACTTTAAACTTTTTAATCTCAACCCAGCCAACCAAAAGAGTCTTCAGATGATATTTTATACTATTCACAAAGTAGCAGCACTCCCTGGAAAACTACCTTCTTAGTAAAAACAGAATTACCTCCTCTTCTTACCTTCCACTTCTCATTCTTCTGCCCGTATCCCTATCCCCCTTCCTTAACTTGTTCTTCTTTAAATACTTCTTTTTGAATCCTTTGGTTGCTCTTATCGTTCACATTTCCGCTTCCTTAGTGTCGAGTGGAGTTCTTAGTTCCTTCACCGATAAGAATAAGGCGATTTTATATTATTTCAGTCAGGCACACACACCAGGGAGGTGTAGCTAGCAGTGGTGGGTTAAGAGTTCTTATCGGCTGCTGATTATACAGGAGGTTGATGCTGTGAAAGGTTATGGTCAGGTATCGGTGGATAGTGTTGACGAAACCGGTAAGTGCCTGAGGATGAAGAAGTTTTGATTCGCTATCGAAATGAGCGTAAGACGGTGGATCGGTGAAAAGCCACAAATGATCGGCGTCAAGTACCGATGGACGGCCAGTGAATCGGTTTCGAAGTGAGCGATGACCATTTGGTTGATGTCTATGGATTGTTGCCAACTTACCGATGACCGCAAACCAGTTGGTGATAACATTACAAAACGTAGACATTATATCTACAATAGACAACTCTGCCTAGAGCCTGCCATGGTAAGCGTGTGTTTGCCAATTTACGGCCAATATATTGTATATTCTGCAAGAGGCATGCCTAGTTCTTTCACGATTGTTCAATTTGCGCCAATAGGCGGTTATGAAACCTGTAAAGGTCGCATTGCCTTGGAAAGCATTAACAAACTAAATTGGCTAGAGCTTGTGCACGTCTTCTTTGGCAGGCCCATTATTTTAAAAGGGAAAATCTAGCAAGGACCTATGCCAGATTTATGACATTTTCTACTCGCGTTATGCCCATACCAGATCGGGTTTAGAACTAAAAATACCCAAATTTTCGAGAAACGGAGTGTCATGACAAGGCTTTCAATTTGAAAGCGGAAATGTCCTACCAATTAAATAAATATATATTTGCATAAGAGTGGACTTATCTACCCTCTAAGCTGCGGCGCACAAAGGAATGTTGTCGTTATTTTGAAATGGGCGGGTATAGAATCCAACCCCGGGCGATGAGAATGGCTTTGCTGGAAGAAACTTCACATTAAATGGTAGCATTCTGAACAATGCTTTACATCTAAGAGATGTCGTCATAAATTCAGATGTTCAGGGTTTAACCCCAATAGACCCATTACTTGTTTTAGTACATTCGTCGTCCCATGCCGCTTACGTCCCAGGGCGTCCTCCGGTTCAAAGCTCGCCTTTACCTTTGGTAGCACTGTCTCCACGACTATCAGCGCTGCTGTAGTGCCCGTCACATTAAATACAGACTGCTACCACCTCTCCTGCTTCCTTCGGAGTAAGACAGATATGAGCAATGACAAGCGTCAGACTACTACTCTTTCTTTTCCCCAAACGTCTCCTCTTCTTCCAACCTTCCTCTTGTTCCCGTCACAAAAACCTTTGGATGGATGGATCAGTATATCACACGCCACATATAACCTAGTCATGCCGGGCCAACAGCATTCTACACTGCGACACAGCTGGGACTTAGCCTACCACAACCAAGGGAAACTCACCATTCCATAACGCCAATGGCGGCATCAACATCTTCCAAACCCACATTGTTACAGCTTAATTGTAACGGACTAACTGGAAAGGTAGCGAAGATAACCGAATTCATATAGGATACCAACATAAAACTGACCGCGGTTCAAGAGAGGAAAAATTATAAATGAATTATATCTTTCTGATAGTGCGCAATACCTAGTCGTCCTTTTGACACCTTAGTTGAATTTGAAGCTTTATACAAAGCATCGAGTCAAGCGAGCGCATGGAACAGTTTACGCCTGCAAAAGAATGCTTGGTAAACAGTGGGGCGTCAGCCCAGAACACAGCATGGATGTACAATCATTTATTCGACCAACATCAGGCTACAGGACAATTGTGCGTGGACGGCAGTCGCAACAAAAATGTTAGGGAAAGTTCAGTGAGCTGCATGTGGTGCGATAATGGGGCTGATGATATCATGTACCACGGGGGGTCTGCACGTGATATCTTACCATACGAAATACATGACCTGCATGTGGGTTGTCCCCTCATGATACCATGCATATCTTAAGAAGAGCTTGGTGATGATTTTTATAATGACCGTGCACAACGGCGGGTCCGTAACGTAAAATATACGACTCAAGGGTTGCGCTTCTGGTAATATGCGCTCGTACCAAACATTTTTAAATTGTTTAGTTTTATATTCGTTTATTTTTAAATTTGATTTTCGTTCAGACTTCAAATAAACGTCAGCAAATGCGAAACGGTTTTTGTAATTTGACTTTCGATAGGTTTTCGTCAAATCAAACAATAAATACAGGAAAAATACAATAAAAATACATAGTGTCATACCAGACTATTTTCAGGTGAAAGACTGAGAAATTTTTAACCGTGAAATGAAGAATGAGATCGATTAGTTAAACTAAGTTTAGATCGACTATTTTAAAATCGATTTCTTTCATCTCGATTTGTCATCCCTAATATCTACATACTCAAATGTTCATAGGCGTCATTTTATTTAGTCATTGATTTTGATTGAAGTGGTAATTATGTTCTTGTCTACTGTTTAAACAACTTGTGCCACCAGTTTCCACTCTTAGTAAATTGTTTCGCACAAGAACATTGACCACAAACGCATAACTGCGGTCAGTCAGTCCATACGTCAAGGTGTGTTTGACTGACAAAAAACGAGTATGGAAAATTGCGTGATTTTCAGTTTGATAAAAAAAAAGTGTGACAAGTTTTGCTGATTTTACTGTTATTCCGCTTTTGAAAAAAAAAAAACTTGAATATTCTAATTCGTGTCATACGTCGGCCTTACGCGCGCTTGCGTGCGCTGACTAACGTTACGAGCAAAAAAAAATATTGTTAGCTTTGAATTGAAAGCATACACACACACATTTTAAATAGTTTATTTTTTTAATTTACCAACAACAACATTTGACGGCATTGACTGCTGTTCGACATGGTCTGTCCATTTTAGTTTTATTACCCGCTGATTTTCAAGAATTTCGAATGTTCGCTTTCGGTGCCGTTAAGCTTTTGTAACTGTTTTTGTGAGCTTCACTAGCGGCTTCGTTATGACTGCGTGGGAAAAATCGAAACTTGTTTAGTGCGCATTCGTGAGAGAAATTTTGGTTAATAAGTTGGGTAGTTTTTTAAATAGAATGTTCGAAGTCGATGGAAACCAGTGGTGCTTATGAAGTTGTTAAAAATTAACCTAAAGAAATTTATGAAATAGAGATTGAGAACCTTAAACTGACTAAAGACAGGCAAGAACTGACCTGGGTTTAACTAAGCATCCTAACTAGCACAAATAGTCGCTGAAACGGAGCTGCACTATTGTTGTGACTTTAAAATGTAGAGCCACTAGTCACGGTCACGTAATAGCAACATATCTATTACGTGCTTGCAACCAAAATGGGAAATAATTTGTTGGTGGATTGGATGCTGTAGCAGGTAATGTTAATGATGTGTCTAAATGGGTTGTTTTTACAAGCTCGTTAGCTAAGTGATAGGTCGAGGCAGGTTTATTTTGCTACACGGCTAAAAATTTAAAACTTTTTTGTGCTACATACTCGTATATGTCCAAACCAAATATGGTTTAGAATTTAGTTTGTGCCAGTTTTCGAGAAAATGACCCTGAAAAAAAGAGTTAAATTTTAAACCAGAAATATCTTAACAATTAGAAACCTTAAAAAACATTCGTATCAGTTGGCAGGACTCGAACGGATGCTTAGCGCATCAATACCCACTGAGCTACGGCGCACACAAAAATGTAATGAGAAGAATTCATTGACTTGAAAAAACCTTTCGAAGTAAATGAAAAAAAAAATTTTTTTTATTTTTGTCGTTTCTTTCAGTTTAGTTTTAAATCCAACCTGCATTTGGTGAAAATTGCAAAAATTTAAGGGTTTGGAATTTATTACAAAAACGTTTAAAAAATTGTTTAGCCCTGTAGTTCGTTTGTTCATTGTTCCTTGTTTTAAAGGTTAAAATATTTCGTCAGAGTTTGTTTGTTCGTTTATTATTCTCCCGTCAAATGTTTTTAGTTTATATACTTTCATATTTTCAAGTACATTGAGGCGTCGACCTTGTACGTGAAGTATTCGGGCGCATTTGTTTTCTAACATGTGATTTGCGAGGTTAGATTCTACTACGGTGGTGGGTTACCGTGTTTTTTTTTTGTAGTCCCTAATGTGCTCTAGGAATCGTTTACTTATTTTTCGTCCTGTTTGTCCTACGTAGTCGTATTGACATTCGCAGGTAAGCTTGAATACTCCAAGTTTTGGTAAACGGGTCCTCCGAGTAAGTATTGGTCCTTAGTTTTTGTCCTACGTCGATTCACTGAATGCTGTCTTAATGTTATGTTTTTTGAAAAAGTGGGGAAATTTGTACGCCGTTTTTCTCGTGTATGTCGTTGCCCTCCAAATCTTTGTCCTTTCTTCTACGTTGCCTCCTGTTTGTGGTCCTCGGTTTCTTCGAAGTTTATACACAATGCCTTATTTGTTTAAATTGTTTGTGGCTATGATATACTCGTATATTGTATTAAGTTCTCTCCTGCGTTCTTCCTGTGTAAGAGGCATTTTTTTAAGTCTGTTCACTAATTGCCTTAATGCTGATTTTTTGCTGCGGATGGTTTGACGTATATTGACGTAATATGGTGTTCGTGACGGATGGTTTCCTATAAACGTCACAGGTGAACTTATCTGTAACTTTGTCAATCCTTATCATTAGATCCAGATAGTTCATTCCTCCATATTTTTCAGGCTCCTGCCTCCTCCTCTAGCGTAAAATGTCACGCCTAAATTGGTTTTTCAATTTCTGCATATAGTTTCTTTCCGAATTCTGCATGAATGCTTCCATGAGAGTGACCTCTGCCCATTAGCACTGTTGTGTTTCCTTTTTCCGCTTTTATTGTGACAACGTTTTTTCTTTTGAGCTTTCGTGGTAGCTTTTTCATTGGTTTTTCTTTATAATTTGTTTTTTGCTCTTCTTGGAATTTTGTTTCCTTGCTGATGGTTTCTCTGTACATGTGTGTCTTGTTTGTACGTTGTAGCTGCTTCTCATTCTTACTGTGGATGTTTGTAGCGGCAAATATGTTACCGATGTGTGTGAGCAGTCGGTTGATAGAAATGAATTCGTTGCGCTCCGGTAAACTCTGTTACTAGCAGAGATTAGATCGGTTTTTTAAAATCGATCGAACTTCCAGCTGAACGCCTGCTTTGAACTTTGGGAGCTTCAAAATCGCTAATCCTAAAGCGCTTGCCTCAGCTTTTTTATATAAACACTTACATATATAAACTGCCTATATACCTACTTTAGCTTCACCTCTTTAAATTAGTCGTAAATTTACCATTCGCCTCTTGTCAATATTAGCCCACTCTTACTCACTTACTTAGCTTCAGTAGTCGTCACTTTAGTTGTTGAACTTGTCCAATCGAACGTCGTCCACAGTAAACAACTTTGGCTTTAATGAGTTTATTACCTGCGGGCGATTTCACACGAGCAAGCCAATTTATCAAGGCATGCGCAATGAATAGTTGGCGAATGCGTAAAAACGCGAGACTTTAATTGACATGCAAAAATAAATAAAAATTAAAAATGAATATAAAAAGGTGTTAGCAATTCGAGAGACAATTTATAATATTTGCACCTCACAATATGATAACCGCCTTTTGCTTGTTGTCCATAGAGTGTGTAGGAAAAGTTATATAAAGCTATATCCAACAAGCATACTTATATAATTCGAATCGTATGAGTATATTAGAGAGCGCCTTATTTGTATGCGGCGAACTTTTTGTTGAGCTACTAAGCGAGACTCCCAATAAAATCCTTCTGTATTATATTAAACCGCACACTTTGAATCTTTTTGAAGTGAAAACTTATTTGGGCATAACTATGGTTTGAAAAGCAAACGAAAATTTAAAAAAATTGATCATTGTAGGACAGTATCCATGATTAAGTTGCAAACGGAATTTCAAAGGCTACGTCCGAATTGAATTTACAAATGTAAGAAAAGCCTCTTAATTACCAAGCCAATTAGGTAGAAAGGCAACATCATCGAATTTTCAAATTTTTTCAAAGACCTGCATACATAATGAGAATGCTTTTAACATTTCTAGTTTTGATATCGTAGTCCTATTTAAAAGGCGACTGAAGAGAGGAGTAGTAGCGATCTACCGATAGATTAATGACGGTACCTGTATTACCACAATCAATTAACGCAAAGAAGAAACGACTGCCGAGTTATGTTGGAAACTCAAAATCGGTCTGGCGGTAAGATGACCGTTCAAAAAGAAAGTAATAATAATGGAAAACAATAACAGTAAAAACTATAACAATTGTTTGGCACTAAAACTAAAATTAAATTAAATCACTCGCTACTGTTTAGGTTTAGACAGAGAAAAAACTAATATCAATTGTAACTAGCACAAATGATTATTGTACTGTTTTAAAATTAAGTTAACTTATGAATATTGAAGTTAATAAAACGGAAATCGTTTAATCTTTAAACAAGAATATGCAATAAGTTTTTGCTTAAATTTTGAGTTTGAATAATAGACCTAAAATAAATATTTTCCACAAATGTTCAGCACTGCCGAACCAAATCAAGCTTGACCAGAACTGATTTTTATCAAACTATATAGACCATTGATAAAATCGATCCGCAAAGTCGATGATTAAAAAAATCGGTAATGTAAAAATCAATTATTTATTCACAGTCCTAGTACAGCCTTCTAATCAGACCTGTTAAATAATGATTACTAATCCTAACGATTACCGGTTTGATTAATTACTTTCTTGAGAATCCATTCAATGATTGATTGCCAATATTTTAAATTTTTAATGATAATAATCAACTAATTAGACGGCTTTTTTAGTTGGTAATGATTATTTTATTTGTTTTTTTCAAGAAAATTCAATTATAAATTGATAAAGATTAAAATAAAAAATGTTAAATAATCAAAAAACGGTGTTTTGATTACTTTTGTTTATAATTTTTTTTTTTATTATCTTTGATTTTGTTTTTCTGTCCTTTTTATTGTCAAAAATAATCAAGATATTTGTTTTGATTACTTTTGATAATTTTTGTTTTTTTTTAGTATTGTTGTAGAAGCACATAAATAAACACTGACCAAATCAAAGATAGTAAACAAAAAATCAAAAATAATCAAAACAGCTTTTTTTTTGATTGTCTGCTATTATTTTAAATTTTATTTTTTTCTAATCGTAATCAATAAATAATTGCCTTTTCTTGAAAAAAACCATTAAAGTAATCATTACCAATTAAAAAAGCCTTCTAATAAGTTGATTACTAATCACTAATAAAATTTGAAAGGTCTGCTCCTAATAAACATTTCCAAGAAGATTCTTGGGTTTCAACACAAATTTGTAAAATAAGGCACGCTCTGCAGTAGATGCATATGTTTCAAATATTTTTTTGTTTCAATTATTTCATTTCTATGTGCAATCAACCGCTTTGAGTCACGTTCGAAAGTTCATAACAAAAGTGACAAGGAAGTGATTGGCAAATAAATAGATTTAATTAAATTTACTTCATGTTTATTGTTGTGCACTTTACTTGACCATTAATTTCTGTTTGGAGCCGTGTGCAGAAGTAAGTGTGGGAGTTATCTCCACACACATGGGAATGGCCAGAGCGATAATTTTACATGCATGGGCAGGGAAGAGAATATAATTTGTCAAATGTAAATTTTTGTGTAGGACACTTTCTGGCTAATCCACTCGCATTCTATAATAAATTTTTTTTTTTTACCATTCAAATATTTTAATTCTTTGATTACATTTTTTTATTCAAACATCATTATCAATAACCTAAATTAGTTTGATGGAATTACTACTTATACTTTTAATTTTTACTAGTTCTTATGAAGTGAAAATTAATATGTACAGCTGTATTCAATATAATAGAAATTAAAATGGACATCGTTCGAAGATATAAAAAGAAGATGTAATTTTATTAATTTTCATTTAAAGTATAGCGAATTCCATAACAGAAAACACATAAAAACAAACTTCAAAGATTTCAAAAAGTTCAGGAAAGTTAATGAAACTTTAAAAAATGGTCATCAAAATCTTAAAATTTTTTGGCAGAATTTCTATAAAATTTTTGGTACTTCCCTGAAGGGTGTTGGGTGATTTCTTCCATATAACGCATGAAGAACAATTAACTTTGTATGGAAAAAAATTACCAACAGCCTTGACAAAAAAAATCTTAAAATTCAGGCGAAATTTTTAGGTACTTCTAACTTGCACATTATAATGCTAAAATTAAATGAGCTATAAAGCTGCATACCGAAAAATCTAAAAAATCTGCCCAAAAATATTGAAATTTTGATGTAAAAAATAAGTTTAATTAACTTTCCTGAACTTTTTGCAAACTATGAAATTCCTTTTTATGTCGTTTTTGTTATGGAATTCGCTATGTTTTAAATGAAAATTATTAAAAACACAGCTGCTTTTTATTTCGTCGAACCATATCCTATTTATTTTACTATGATTATAATAAACACAACTGTAATTGCTGAAAAGAGGGCCAATTAAAAAAACACCGTCTACGATTTATTTAATCAAAGTTGAGAAATAAAATATAAAAAACAGAACATTTTTGAACAAATTTTCAGTTTTCTTTTTTTCGTTGCTTCTTGAATGGAAGCATGCCAAATGTTTCACTTGTGGAAATTCACAAGAGCTATTACTCACTCTGCCAGCGTTTAAAACAATTTCGTTTCAAGCCCAAGATTTTCCCAAGAATTAAGTACTTTTTATTTCTTTCAATTTCGCAGTACGCAGGAATTGAAGTAGAATAATATAATACAGGTTAAATAATCGAAACCCTGCTTAAAATGGTACAAAAAAAAGAATGCCCTTTTAAAATCATCTATAATTGAAAAAAGTTTGTAAAAAGTCTTCATTCTGTTGAAGACTTCATTAATACCAAAATCATGCACCTAGTTGAGAATTATCGTTGATGAATGCTAAGTTACGGTAACATGCTTAACACGACTTTATATACTTCTTCTTAGCACATACAATTATACATAGGAACATACAAAGAAGCTTGTAAAGAAGAGCTAACAAGTGGGTGACTTCCTCGGCCCTGGGCATTATGTTGAGTTAATTTTTTCGATGTGCTGATTTTATGCCTTAGACTAAAAAATGAATGCTAATACTAATGACTTGGCATTTAAAATTTAACTATAAAGGTATGTACCTTATACATATTGATATACATAAATATATATTTGAATGAGCGTAGAAGTTGTGATGCGCTTGAGCGGCTCAAGAAGCGTGGAAGTGAACTTAATAATAACTATTTTGTTTTTCTTTGTTTTTTTTTTTTTTTTGTTTTTTTGCTTTATGCTAAGCCTTGAAATATTAGTTTTAAATACCGTACACAAAATGCTTTAGTTTTACAAGAATTTCAATTAATTTGTTTGAGCACTTCAGGTGAATGCTGGCCTAGAATCCGACAGTCTGTGAAACCAAATATAAAATCATTATGAAATGAGTAAAGACTTCGAGAATTGCTTTTTAATTGTTTTTTTTTATTCGTCTATGTCTTTGTAAAATATAATATATAAATACATATATGTTTTGTAAATAACGTTTATATTTACGAGGCAGTCATTTGATTCCACAGCTGTCATGCTTTCCTGGGGCTCATACTCCAATTTCATATGATTTATGACTGGTGAAGAACGCAAGTAGGAAACTGCCCTTTGAATCTGTTTTTCAATGTCACGACTGAATTATAGCTTTTAAGCATAGATCTATAAAACAATTAGCATACACATGGGCGAATCCAGCCTCACTAATCCTTCCCAGTTCGGTAACAATATTAATTTGTATACTCAGCTGTGCAAATCCTACAAATTATATTAATTATATCGCTAGAATGGTGACAAATGTATCAGTATATTTATTTTATGCACCTAACGGTGGGTCGCATTTCCATAAACGAATCCAGATAGACTTACGGGCTGATAGACCACCCGGTCGCAGTGCTATCCTCAAATTATCTATCTACGGGCTGATTATGTAAAATGAAACGCGACGCAACAAGTCCCTTCTTCTGGTCCTTGTTATGTAAACGCGTCCACTTCCTTCAGTGGCTTTGAGTAAATTTGCTGTGTGAGTTTGCTCGGTATTTCATAAGGTTGAAAGTGAATGTGAGTGACTGCCTCACAAATTGTCGCGGTGATTTATATAAATTAAGCCTTCGTCCGTCCATCTGTGAACACGATAGTTTGAGAAAAAGTTTGATATATATTACTCAAATTTGGCATGCATGTTCCTTGGTACTCATCTTCCATACTATTTGAAATGGGCGAAATCGGATAATAGCCACGCCCACTTTCTATGTATTGCATATTTTGGAAAACACAAAAAAAGTTATTATTCAATACATTATAAACATATAATAAGTTTGGTGTGTAGATTGAAACTGTGGCCTCCAATTACCTTTTTTGTTATATTTTTTAAATGGGCTTGGCCCCGCCCATTTTTGCTTAAGTCAATTTCAGAAGTACTATTAATTAGAAATTAAAAAAAAAAACGCCTTAAATATGATAACCAAATTCTGAAGGTAATCTGTAAAACTCATATTGGGTTAGGTTCATATTTTAAAATTAAATTTTCCAAAAATTGCTTATCTCGACATCACTTTAATAAAAATAGTTCTCAAACAGAGATAAGATCTATGCAAGTTTGAAGTTGCTGCAGCGCCGAGTTTGGCGATAAATTAGCATTGAAAGAGCAGGTAGGACAGATAAGACAGCTTTAAACCGCGAACAACGTAAAAATTGTCAATAAGAATTGTCCGTGGTTTTTGTAGGCGACCAGAGTAAAGGAAAAAATAACTCCTTACTTTCTCTTCTGAAGAAATCTAGCATCTTCCGATATGGATCTATAAGAAAAGCAATGGCGGCTATCTTTATAATTTACTTAGTAATTAATAAAAACATTTTTTGTTTCACAGCTGACCGTATAAACTTTGTTTACGCAAGAAATTGGCAGTGCTACCTGCTGAAAAGTACTCTGTTGTCAATAAAATCCCTGAATTTTCTTTACCGAGGAATCAAATAATTGTGATCAGAAGATTCATAAGAATGTTTGCATAATAAAATATTTTCTATCTCGCATGCATTGAAAAGACATTCAAGAACACTAACAAAATGCGAGATAACTTTAGCAAGGAACTAAGGAGTAAAACAAAGAAAAAACGTTTCGTAAAAAAAGTCATGTTTCGCATTGATTCCATTCCACCAAAGCGCGCCAATATGCTCTACATAAATACTACAAAATAATCTACAGCAGAGTTGGCGGGGAAAGATCATCAATTGCGCATGTGCAGCGCTGGCAATATGACACTCATGCCGCGACAAATACACAAAACATACACCTACATTCAAGCAGAAATATTTAGCTTTACTAGCACATAGTCCTTTGCTATGCTTGGGGCCTTGTTGCGTTGTTTATTTTGTCTTCATTTTAAAGTGACAGCTCAAGTAATTGTCAAACCTACACAACAAAATTAGCTTATACAACGTATACGTACTCAACATTGCCAATTGTAAGTAGTCCAAATGTTAGATATTACTGTCTACAATTGTATGAAAGCAGGGTTCCAAAATATAAGTTAAATAAAAAATCAGATCGTCGTTGCTCTCAATAAATTTGTCCTCGTCACAGATATTTATTTCTCATAAATAAATAAAATTTCCCTCGTTCGAATACACAGCAAGCTTTTGTGGTCAGAACAGAAGTTATTGACATCGGTTGACTTTGAATAACCAAAGATTTCTGACTTAGATCAACTGGTAGTTATCATGACAGCCCCTGCGGGTTAGGGGTTTAGAATATTCCCGAGGAAGGCATACCGGTCGTAAGAGGCGACTAATATGCACAAAGGTAATGACGTGCAACTCGATGGTTGATCTACGGATATGATGCCTCTCACCTCTCATACCCATCTTATATTTCCTTACGGAAGGAGGGGTAACATGACCAACAAGGATTCACTGGTCAGTACCGCAAGGGAGTACCGGAGCGTACCGGGTTCAATCCGGCCAAGGACTGTTAATTCGACAACACTCCCCAAAACATTCGGGGAGTGTTTTTGTCGTTACCACAACAACAACAACATGAGAGCTTTTCAATTCGTAGAGAGTTATCATGCAGCTCTGCTCATATGCATAATTAATTCAACTGCATACCATTTTGCTATTAAAATGCTACATATTTTCTTACATTACACAATTTTTTTGCTAGTAATTCATTTTGAAATCAAGAAGCGTGAGGTGCATATGAAAATACTCATTTGAATTCCACAGGCAGGTGCACTAATTTGCTATCGTGGGTGTTAATAAATGTTGGTAGATATATCTTGATGAACAATTGGTTTTTAATTAGATATATGATACTTTTTTGATTTAATTTGGGACTTCAACGAGCTAAATCTGCACTTTTTTAGTTTTTCAGGTAAGGAAAAAACCCGTATTGATTCAAGGGCAAATAATAAAATTAAATTAAATTAAACGAAATTAAATTAAACAAAAATAAAAATAAGATTAAATAGAATAGAATAAAATAAAATAAAGTAAAACTAAATAAAATTTAATTAAATTAAATTAAACTAAATAAAACCAAAATAAAACAAAATTAAAAAACGAAAAAAAGTTAAATAAAATAAAATAAAATAAAGTAAAATGAAATAAAATAAAAGAAAATAAAATAAATTAAATTAAATTAAATTAAATTAAATTAAATTAAATTAAATTAAATAAAATAATACAAAGTAAAATAAAATAACATAAAATAAAATAAAATAAAATGAAATAAAATGAAATAAAATAAAATAAAATAAAATAAAATAAAATAAAATAAAACAAAATAAAATAAAATAAAATAAAATAAAATCAAATAAAATAAAATAAAATAAAATACAATTAAATTAAATTAAATTAAATTAAAAAAAATTAAGTCCAATAAAATGAAAATAAAATAAAATAAAGTAAAATAAATTAAAATTAAAAAAAAAAATTAAATAAAATAAAATGAAATAACATAAAATAAAATAAAAATAAATTAAATTTAAATAAAAATAAAATAAAATAAAGTATAATAAAATGAAATAAAATAAAATAAAAAAAAAAATAAAATAAAATAAAATAAAATAAAATGAAATGAAATAAAATAAAATGAAATGAAATAATATCAATTAACAAACAAACATAAAAGTTCGAGCTTTGCTCCAACAACAATCACCATAACTATAATTGTTACAGGTACAGTGCGGGTGCATAACAAATAACACGGAAGTGTTGATATGCAAAAAAGGCCCTTCTGTATCTAAAACTGTTCTATGAACGCGCCTAAACATATTCCACTTTCCTTGAGTTGACATATAAAATATATGTACCAAAGAATGTATAAAAGAAATAAGCAAATGGCACATTAGAAGAAAAATGCATCGTGACGCTACAGGGCATCATAGCTTAGTTGTTAGAGTACTCTAACAGCGGCTTGGTGCAGACACTTGGGTTCGTATCTCAGTGTCCGAGAAGGGGTCTGATGAGAAGCTGGGCACTTCGAAACATGTCATCCCATACCATCGCTGTGCATAACGTTGTACTTTTTCCTCTAATATCAATTAATAAAATGAAATAAAATAAAATAAAATAAAATAAAATAAAATAGAATAAAATAAAATAAAATAAAATAAATGGGCCCGACAGGAGGGACGCGTGCTGGAAGTGTGGGAACTCTGGCCACAAATCCTCATCCTGCACTGAAAAGGCAAAATGCTACCTGTGCACCACGGTTAACCTCGACCATCTTCCCGGGTCTGGAGCATGTAGCACGTTTAGAGAAGCACTTGCTTCGGCGAAAGCCAAACTGTCGCCCCAACGACCAGCGTGATTCAAGGAAATCTAAATTGATGCAGGTTAGCTGATGAACTGCTAGACCAACTGGTGCTTGATCACCAAATAAACTATGCAATCATCAGCGAACCTTACAAGGCCAGAGACAACTGGTACATTGACGAATCTGGCGCTGCTGCTATCTGGATAGTGGACGCCAATACCAATGTTACTAATCGTGCGCCGGACATGGCTACGTCCGTGTAACTGTAGCGCGAACAACTCTTGTTAGCTGCTACATGTCCCCAAATGACCCCATTCAGAGGTTCAAAGAAAAGCTGGAGCTATTAGAAGACGACCTACGGGACCAAACGGGCAACCTGGTCATCGCTGGAGGCTTCAACGCTAGAGCAATAGAATGGGGCATGCCTCAAACTAATACCAAGGGAAAACTAATTCTGGAAATGCCAGCCCGACTCGGTGTGGTCGTACTGAATACGGGCACGACCCCGCCATACAGGCGCCCGGGCTTTGGGTACTCGATCCCCGACATTACGCTCGTCTCGGAGAGACTTTTTCCAAACGCGGTTGGGTGGAGAGTGATGGAGGACCTTACTGGCAGCGACCACCACTACATCACCTTCCAACTCGACCATCCTGGTCAGAGACCGGCAGCGAACGCGTCATACAAAACCCGTAGATGGGATGCAGCTAAAGTTGACGCCACCAGGTTCATCGGAACAGTGCTGGCGAAAGCCAGACGGATAACCGACGGCACCAATACGCCACATTCGGCGGTTGAAGAAACCATGCAATGCATGTGCCATGCTTGCAACGTCTCTATGCCACGAATAGGAACGTGGCGAGGCAAGAAGCAGGTATATTGGTGGAATAGCGAAATCGCGGAACTCCGGAAAACATGTCACAGAATGCGAAGACTGGCGACGCGCTCACGTGGCAGATCCGTGGCTCTTGAAGGGGCGGAGGCGTACAAGGGGGCGAAAAAGGCTGTCGGCGCCGCCATAAAATCAAGCAAACTAAGATGCTGGAAAGAGCTCTGTAAGGAAGTGGATCAAGACCCCTGGGGACAAGGGTACAAAATAGTTATGAAGAAACTTCGACCACCAAATCAGACGATGGACGAAGATGACATGAAGAACATCGTGGAAGCGCTATTCCTCACGCAACCTACTAGAGAAGAGGAACATGCAGCACGAGATGGCCGTAACGTGGTACCTTTCAATGAAGAAGAGCTAGAAAGAGCCCTGCGTAGCATGAGGGCTGGTAAAGCCCCAGGACCCGATGGAATACCTGCGGAGGCAATCAGATTAACTGCTAATAGTTGTCCAGAGCTCTTGTTACACATGTATAACAAATGTCTAGAAGCATGTGTCTTCCGCGCCAGATGGAAGACAGCACGGCTCGTCCTCATACCGAAAGGCAAAGGGGACCCAAACTCTCCATCATCCTTTCGCCCACTATGTATGCTCGACACAGCGGGAGAAATGATGGAGAGCCTTATAAAGCAACGTCTAACATCAGCCATAGAAGACGAGGGTGGACTCTTCCACCGGCAACATGGCTTTCGGAGAGGGCACTCCACAATAGACGCCATAGCAGAAGTCGTAGAGGCAGTCCGGAAGGCCGAGACGGCAAGCTTTTAACTCTGCCAGGTGGGAAGACATGCTTGATGCATTAGAACGCTCCTTTAAGGTTCCGATATAATTGTTAGATATATTGAGGGACTACTTAAGAGACCGCTGGCTAATCTATGAAACGACGCAAGGCCAAAGAAAGGTGAAGCTAACAGGCGGGGCAGCACAAGGGTCGGTGCTCGGCCCTGATCTTTGGAATGCTACCTATGACAGTCTCCTTCGAATGCAGATGCCAGAAAGCACTTTTCTAGTTGCTTTTGCAGACGACGTGGCTGCGGTGATAACAGCACGAAACTGCGACCTGGCACAGCTTAAACTGAACCAAGTGATGCGCAGTGTATCCGAGTGGATGAATAGTCACGGCCTCCAACTGGCTACAGCCAAGACAGAGATCGTGATACTAGCGAAAAGAAGGATTCCCACAATCACCAACATGAATGTTGGGGATCAACAGATAGAGACGCGCCGCTCTACGAAATATCTAGGGGTGAAATTGGACAACAAGCTAACCTTCTCGGAGCATCTAAGAAGCTCCTGCGAGAAGGCTGTGAAGACCATCGCAAGTCTGAGTCGGCTAATGGCAAATACAGGTGGACCAAAGCCATGCATAAGAAAGCTGCTGGTGTCCGCCTCAGATTCTATACTGTTGTACGGTGCAGAAGTCTGGGCGGACGCAATGAAATTTGGGAAGTATCGGGCCGCTATTACCGCAGTCCAACGTAGAGGGGCCCTGAGAATCACCTCAGCATACCGCACGGTCTCCGCAGATGCTGTTCTGGTAATCGCGGGGACTATACCGATATATCTCCTCGCTGAGGAAAGAAAAATGACTTACGACACTCGTGCAGAGGTACGTAGAGACGTTGCTGCAACGCAGGCGCGGGATGATTCGATCCGGCGGTAGCAACTACAATGGAGCAGCAGTGCTGCTGGAAGGTGGACCAGAGTATTAATCCCCGAACTAGAAATATGGCTGAACCGACCTCATGGAGAAGTCGACTTCTACCTGACCCAGTTCTTAACCGGACACGGTTGTTTGCGTCAATACCTCCATAGAATGGGCAAAGTTCAAACCCCGAACTGCACCTACTGCGGAGCCATAGACGACGTACGCCACACCTTTTTCGAATGCGAGCAATTCGCAGAAGAAAGAAGGCGGGTGGAAGAGACAATTGGCGAACTTTCCCCGGGCAGTGTCATCCGCAAGATGACCTGCGAAAACGTTAGATGGGATATAGTCAGACGATACGCGAGGAATGTCCTCCTTGCGAAACGGGAAGACGGTTG
Organism: Merzomyia westermanni; assembly: GCA_949987695.1. Taxonomy (NCBI): domain Eukaryota; kingdom Metazoa; phylum Arthropoda; class Insecta; order Diptera; family Tephritidae; genus Merzomyia; species Merzomyia westermanni. The sequence continues at coordinate 77,464,725 of OX465290.1, forward strand.
TCTAGCCAGTTAGCGTGAGAGTAGCCATAGAGCTCACGTAACGCGCTTCCTTACCTGAAGTAATGCTAAGCGCGGTCCCAGGTAAGGAAGAATGCGCGGGCCGTGGGAGGTTAGGTTTTAGTGCGGTATACTTCAAGATAAGAAGGAGTCCCACACTCGGAGAGTTCCGCTTCTAGAGCATCTAGTAACGAGGGCTTAAACCCGGTTAGTGCATAAAGCATTTCCTCCTCCCACGAACACAAAAAAAAAAAAAAAAAAAAAATTAAGTTAAATAAAATAAAATAAACTAAAATAAAAAAAAATAAAATAACATAAAAACAAATAAAATAAAATAGAATAAAATAAAATAAAATAAAATAAAATAAACTAAAAATGTTGCGATCTTTTCTTTTCAACTTACGAATTTAGCTGGCTCGACCGCGTAATTAAATTAAATTAAATTAAATTAAATTAAATTAAATTAAATTAAATGAAATTAAATTAAATTACATTAAGCTAAATTTAATTAAATTGAATTGAATTGAATTTAAAAAAATCAAATATAAAAAATTAAAAAAAAAAAATAATTATAAAATAAAATACGATAAAATTACGTAAATAAAAAAAATATAAATATAATACAAAACAAAAATAAAAAAATATTAATGGAAAAGATAATTATTGTAATAAATTTAGATTAAATAAACGAAAAAAAGGAAAGGCGGGTTGGGATGAATTGAATGAGAATTAAAGAAACGAATTAAATAAAACGAGAACTCGAAACCGAATTTAGAAATTCGAAACGGAAACCGAAAGCTGGAATCTAAGCCAAAATCAAAACAGGTACCAAAACTTTAATCGGAAACCGGAAAACGGAACTGAAAACATAATGTAAATGAAGGCAACCCAACGTAGTCGGCTCCGTTTGAAACGAAATTCGGAACCAAATTTAATTCCGAAAGCTAAACAATATGAACAACAACCGACAGTAAACTGTAGTAGAAAACAAATTCAAAACCGGATTCGAGACAAAAACCGGAAAACCCCAATATCGGAACCCCAAACAAAACAGAAACCTCAGTCACAAGAGCTACTGTAAATGTAACATTAAACGAAAATATAATCCATATCCCACCTACTCTAAAAACCGAAATACAAACACAGAACAGAAGTGAAATCGCCACCACAACGCATGATCCATATCGGAACCGAAACCACAGTTGATCTCCGAACCAACCGTAGTCGAAGTTTTATTACAAAGCATAATTCAATGAAGCCATTATTGAAGCCGGTGCTGCAACCAAAACCTTAATGAAACTGGAATGCAAACCCAGAACGAGTGGCGGTAGTGTTGTCGGCCTACCCCACCGAAGGTCCAAGGTCCGAGTCCTGGGACAGGTAACATCAAAAGTGGTTTGAAAAAGTTTTTCAAAGCGGGGTCGCCCCTCGGCAGTGGTTTGGCAAACTCTTCGAGTGTCTTTCTGCCATGGAAGGCTTCCCAGCAAAAATCCATATTCTTTGTAGATGTCGTCCGAAGTCGGCAAAAATCTGCAGGTCCCTCCAATTTGTAGGAAAAAATTCAAATTGGTAGGGAAGCCCGGCGCAAACATCTCTATATTTTTTTTAAATTAATTTACCCGTCAAAACTCATGGCAGAAGTGTTTTTATGGAAAGCAATCAGCTGGCTTTATAATACGAGCTGAAATGTATTAAAATAGACCTGCATAAATTAGTATGCCGTAATAGACCACCCGAACTTAGACTTCCTTACTTGTTTTTCATTGAATTCATGACGGTGACTGTCTTATGGCACGGGGTTGACAGCTCTGATATAAAAAACTGTAAAAAATATAGATACACACATCCATCCACATATAAATTTACAGATGCAGTTTCAAGTATAGTAACGTTCTTTTATTACATTATTATTGCAACATTCTAACGGATATTGAAAAAGCGACAGCACAACGACAATTTTCAGTGATTGTACAACAAATTCTTAGCGATGACTGCATGTGGCATAAAGAAGAATCAATTGTAGTATGCTCGTTACATAAAACATAAAAAAATACATAAAAAAAGTGGAGAACAGCAAGACAACAAATATAGCGTAGTGTATAAAATTAGATTGGCAATTGCGAAAATTTGAAATTTAATGCTTCGCAGCAGCGTACAAACCAATGGAAGTTGAGAAGAAAATATGACTTTAAGGTTGCAACAAGCACAAAACCACACTTTAATTTTGAAGCAACCATGCAGCTAAATATATATATATAATATATGTATATATGTAAGAAAAACATAATTTCAAAATGCCTTCATACACATTTACAAAATTATATCTTTAAATAGTAAAATACCTAATAATTAAGCGCAGTTTGTATGCTTTTAAACTTTTCGAAAACGAAGGTTAACTTTCAATTCAAAAAATGTGCTCATGTGAACCACATATAACAAGCAACTGAAAGTATTGCCTGACCTTGAATTAAAGGTACAGTGAACTTTTTACCGCAAATAAGCAAAATGCAGTATGCTGACCAAGATGGTTAATAATAAATAAGGTTATACCTTTCTATTGAAAATAATTAAACTAAGTAAGGGAGTACAACCCAACATTATATGCCTAGTAGTAATATTTAATTATATCCCACGACACGGAAACGGTGAATCATATTAGTGATGAAACTGTAGGAAAATACATCTTTGTCTTTAGCGATAGCCAGGCTCCGATAAGATCGTTATAAATATAAGTTAACACGCATGAGTCGCGCTCGCTGCGACGCTCCCATGGCTGACCAATACACGTGCCGCTAAGTCAGCACAATTACATTCTCACGGCGCACGGCAACCCAACACCCAAACTCAAGGCCATGGTTAGTACCAGCGGTTAATACGTATGCTACTGCATTTCTCCAGACGCATCGTCAGCATAATTCTATTTCACATGCTTGTGAAATAGAACCTACACATAACGCAACTGTGGGAACTAACGGGCGAACTTATTCACAGACAACGGGCTGTCAACAATTATGTAACAGATACGCCGCTGCTGGACATCGGCTATAAAGGGAAGCAGCTACCACGGAGCAGTCAGTGGAGTTCGGGAGGCGGTTCAGTAGCTTAAAGTTTAGACTAAGGTTCAATTTAATGAAACCTAATTGTGAAACACCTGCTTACTCCAAATTAGAAAAAGAAGCGGAGAAAATGTGATTGGTGGTGAACGAGGGCAAAACGAAGTACCTTCTGTCATCATGCAAAGAGTCAGCGCATTCGCGCCTTGGCAACCAAGCCACTGTTGGCAGCAATAATTTCGAAATAGTAAAGGACTTCGTTTACCTGGGAAACAGCATTAACACCAACAATAATGTTAGCCTAGAAATCCGACGAAGAATTACTCTTGCAAACAAATGCTACTTCGGACCGAGTAGGCAATTGAAAAGTAAAGTCCTCTCTCGACGAAACGAAAATAACACTCTACAAGTCACGAGCGTGGACACTAACAACATCTGATGAGGCGGCTCTGGGAGTATTCGAGAGAAAGGTTCTTCGAAAGATTTGTGGACCTCTACGCGTTGGCGACGGCGAGTACCGAAGAAGATTTAATGATGAGCTGTATGAACTTTACGCAGACGCCGACATAGTTCAGCGAATTAAAACACAGCGGCTTCACTGGCTAGGCCACGTAGTGCAAATGAGGGAAGATGCTCCAGCCTAGAAGGTATTCTTATCGGCACCCGCCGGTGGAGGCAGAGGAAGAGGGAGACCACCACTCCGATGGAAAGACCAAGTGGAGACCGATTTGCGATCCCGCGGTGCTTCCAATCGGCGCCAGTAGAAACGAAGAAACGACTGGCGAGCTATGTTGTTAATTTCTTTTCATTTATTTCTAAAAGCTTTTTCAAGTCATTGAATTTTTGTCATTACAATTTTGTGTGCGCCGTAGCTCAGTGGTTAGAGCAGACTACTCTGATGAGGGAGCGTCGGTTCGAGTCCTGCCAACTGATACAAATGTGTTTTATGTTTTTAATTGTTCTGACAATTTTTCGTTTAAAATTTTAACTCTTTTCTTCACGGTCATTTTTTCGAAAACTGGCACAACATAAATTTTACACCAAATTTGGTTTGGACATATAAATAGCCCTGAAAAGTTTAAAATTTAGGTAAAAATGTTTAGCCTTGTACCTGTAACGAAACTGTAGGAAAGTACGTCTATATCTTTAGCGATAGCCAGACCGCGATAAGATCGTTATTCGTATTCTCGTTTAATTCGAAACTGGAACTGCCACCAATCTCAGCAATACCGACACTCCGATTGGGTCCCAGGTCATAGGGGAAAAAAGGGAAACTGCATGCATATAAACTTGCGAGACAAAGCACGTTCAAGCAGATTCTTCCAGATAAAGGACGCATTGGTATGCCTTATGTCCCTTGCAAACTGCTAATAATGGAACATGCGTACGGAAAAGCTTGTGAAATATGGCCACTAACAACAGATTGTCGGAGGGCGGTAATAACTTGGCCGATATGGAATAGGAAGCGTTCTCGCAATATGTACAGCACTCAAAGAGGTTGGGCGTTCCGTTCCGGAGATTCTGCAGGAGCTGCAGGGGGACTATGAAACGAAAGCTTCGGTATAACACTTTCTCTGTGGTTGCCCAGGCCTTAGCAGAATTTGACAACGGTACTTTAATGTACCATTCTTGGATGGACTTGGTCAGCGGGCTAAAATAGACGTCACAGATCGAATGTGCTTCATTAAACTTTCCGGATGGTTCAAAAAGCGGGTTTAAATCGATTGCTGTGGCACCACAAGGGACCTTCTGACTTGGCTTAAAAGTGCCGCTTACTTACCTACCTAAGTACGACCATAATGGTCTTCGAAAATAGCCGAGTTTTTATACTACTACTTTCACAAAATTTATTTGAGGCCGAATTTCGCTAAAAAAAAAACCTTATTACGTGTGTTAAATCGATGTAACCTTAGAACTCCATTAAACCGATTTCGCCTATTTTCACAACACTTTGGAAGTGAAATAGAATTGATATAAAATCAGTTGTCGCAGATATGTTGACATTTAAGAAATATTTCATATGGAAATGGGAGTGGTCCTTAACCGATTTCGCAAAATTTTTCTCTAAAAACATTTTTGAATATCGCCCTCTTTGCCGAGTGCACACGCGCTTACCCAAAACAGTATTTGCCGTATTCATTTCTACATCGAAAACCACATTTAAGCAAATTTGAAGGATCTCGGGTAGTCAAAAGAACAGACCTAGAGTATTTTTATTTTGGGCACATTAGTTCGACGAACGAGCGCGTTATTTTGCCGAATGTTAAAACCAAAACGGACTAAATTTGTCCCAGGACAGTATTTGACAGGAATTCATACAGAAATTTCAGCTTTCATGGACAAATCGAAAATGCTATGTGCATTAAGAAGGGACATATTTACAGCACTCCCTGCCATGTCCCCATACATGCGTCCCAACAGTTTAGGGAGTGCATTTCAATCCGCTATGCAGGAGACATGCAGGGCGTTACCGTGTGCGAACATCATAGGCAATAGAACAGCAATCTTCTCTAACAACCAGGCGGCTCTTTGGGCTCTCTGGTCAGCAGCGATAACGTCGAGCCTAGTTGGCCATAGCAGAGATTGGACCATGAACCTGGCATGTTGACATTTCCTTTCTCTAAAATGGGTGCCAGGGCATCATAACATACGGGAAGATATAGCTAGCTCGGCATAGATCGACTTTTGATGCCTCAGAAGCGAAGGCGGTACTTACACCCTTGGGACTTATCAGAGGTCGTGTTTCTCAACAATAGCCTGGCGAGGTTAATAATATGTAGAAGCTTTTGCTGTTCTGCAGAGTCTCAAGGAGTTTGTGTCCTCATAAAATGAATCCGGATCTTTGACCCTTCTCAGGATGTATACAAGGGACCTATTCAGACTAGTTTCGGTGGTCACTGGGCATTGGGCTATCAGGGCTCACGGATGGGCCAGCAACACAATACCTCGTGCGCCACATGTAATTTACGTGGTGCGGCAGAGAGTGGAGCAGCTGCTGTGCGACTGTCTAGGGTTGCAGAATCGAGTATCGAGGAAAGTCCTATGTCAGAAGCCACTCGGAGCTTAATGTTTATGCGGAGCTTAATTCGTCAATGGCATGGATGTAGAGGGATGGAAAAACACCAATATTTGAAAATACTTTTTCCATAAAGCAGTGCCCGATATAATCAAATAACCACTAATGAAAAAATTTAATTTTGTTATTTTCATCAAGTAACGACAACATGTACGTGTGAAACGAAAAAACCCAATGTCCTAACGCACACAAGTGTTCCGCGAAGCACAATTATCGCTTTCACGCCAAATGCGGTTTAATCACCTGTTAGAGCAAGAATGTTCGTCTTCGAAATACTAATGGTCAATTGACAAACCGAAGCTGAAACCGAACTATCGAAAGAAATTTTAACCAAAGAACGTAAAACATAAAGAAGGTTTAACGCGATAAATAGTGGGATATACTAAACCATCCACTCGCGAGTAGGTAGTTCCCCACGAGGTAAAATCAAGTATTTTACACAGCATTTACAGTGGTTTAGAGCGAACATTTGCATTCGCTGTTGGGCCCTTTTATGGTTATACGTTCTTTGCTCCAACCCATCGCAACCATTTTAAAAAATTTGAGGACAACCAATACATTTTCCAACATCCTAAGCGTTTTATATATTTATAAAATTGTAATGTTAGCAAAAATTACGAAATTACTATTTCATCATCTTCATTTTCCTTGCGTTGCAAATTCAATATAAAAAAATTTTCAAATGAAAACATAAAGAAGAATATCGTTAAGAGTGCTTCATCTACCTCATCACCTCATCTAATGGCACGTTCATACATTCAATTATATAAGAATTAACGCGATGCGCACAAATCACACAAACACCTTCAACACCAACAACAACGATGCCATAATCATGAAAAGTTTTGCTTTGCTGCGCCTCTTCCTTTGGAGCCATCACACTGCATTTGGCACAGTTGAAAAGAAAAGAAAACGGACACCCAGACAGCCGGTTAAGTATGAAAATGCAAAAAAAAGTGGGGATAGCGAAAAAAGTTACAACAAAAATACAAAACAAAAAATCCCATTTAATGTTAAATGATTCGAGTATTTTTACGCAACTGCTTACATACGTCTGAAGCGTGTGGTTATGCAGCGTTGGGGCCGATACGAGGAGGATGGAATGTACATTTGTGCTGTGTGCGGCAGCACGTCCAGTCGTCGTGTGATTTGCAGCATGCCATAGCTATAACCAAGCGGTAACGCATCAGTGCCGCAGGTTGTTTGTCGGTTCATCGCTGTTATTAAAATCCACTTTGAGGCGACGCGACGCCAACAAATAACCGAAAGCGGCAAGAGTTTGCAACCTGTGTGCCACCCATCAAACATGAGTCAACAACGTGAATGCTCTCTGCTCATTTGCGCCCAAAATACACTCTGTTAAATAAGTACCACGATGGATTGACAATGGCATAGTTACAGTGAAAGTGAACTAAAATTATCTTAGAAAGTTTGGATGTGTATTTAGGGCTTGGTTGAATTGCTGGCCATGCCCAATTCCAACTCTTATGTCCTAGATCGTTGTTGTTGTTCTTGGTAAGGGCAGTCCTTTTCCTAAACGGATCTCATCGTTCTAGGTACAAACACTTCCTGATACTGGCGGGAACGATTTCAGCCAGTGAATTTTATGGTCTTGACTTTTTTCTCTGTCTTAAGAGGCATAACTCAACAGCACCGGTGAGAACTCTTATTTAAGATAACGATCTTGGTAAAGGTTTTTAGGGCTCTTGCGCACCCTTTTGAGGAAGTGTACGGCTGCCCGTCTCCTTGTTGTAATAGTGAATGTGAGGGCTGAAATAAACGTGATATACGATATGCCATGGTTGAACCAAGGCATGAACAAAATCGGGTTTGCGAGGTCTGTTAAAATATTAAAAAAAAAAAGCGAATGCCAGGTGTTGGTTTTGCTGTCATCAAAACCAAGTATGTTTACATTAAAATACGACCTGATGAATTTAAGTCCAAGGTGTGCAAGGAAAGAGTTTTTGATCCTATCGAAGAAAAATTGATCCTTCATAACACTGCGTTACAAAAACGAGCTTTAGTTCTGTCCTATGAACCAAATATACTTTTTCGGAAAGGGGAGAAAAAATAAAAATACACGTGTATCGGCGATTTTCATGTACACGTCAGAATTTTTTTTTATGTATAAAGATAAAGCTCGTAGTGTCAGTCTGTCCGCCTGTGTGAAAGACTTTGGATCGATTTTTAACCTTTTTCCGTAATCCAATTTTTGCAGGCAGACTCGTGGAAATATCTGTATCACGTCAAATTTTTTAAAAAATTGATTTTTATCAATTCTCAGATTTTCCTGATTTTTTTTTTTTTTTTAATTTTTTTTTTTACTTTTTTCGGCATAACTTGAAGGGACTCCAAATTTTTAAACTACTAAAGCGTTCCGAAAAAAAAAATTGTTTTTCGTCCCATCCTACTCCATATATTTTTAGTTTATCAATAGTAACTTTCCAACACTAAACTGTTTATGAATTTTACAACACTTACATTCCTACTTTATGGAAGAAGCGGTGCCATGACCTAGAAGGTTGCATTTGTCAATTTTGCAATTAAGTACCGGAGCGTACTAAGCTTATATCCCGCAAAGGACTGTCCCTTTTGACAACACTCCACAAAACCTTGGGAGAGTATTTTTGTCATTAAAAACAACAACAAAACATCAGAGATGGAGACGGTATGCACGCGGCTTGCATTGTAGAAAGTCTAGTATCTGTACAAGGAATGTCTCTAGTAGTTATAAGCGCCGCTCTTAAGACTAAGTATACCCAGCGTGGTTCGGAATGTTACAAAGAATATATATATGTAAAGAAGGTGCATATTGCAGGAAGGCAACCGCTATCTTGAAAGGTTCGGTTTCCGGCCACCTCTAGTCTAACTTTTGACATAAAAGTTATGAGTCAACTGAACAAGCGGTACCTTCTACAGTGTACCGTGATACTTCTGGCACAGGGTGAATTGCAGGCGATCTGCAGAGCTCATTGGGCTTACTAAGTAAGACGGGTACTGCCCAATCGATGTACATTCGTAGATCCTCAACATACGAGAAACCCCTTCCTGCCGCAATTGTATTAATTTATTATTATTATTTTAAACAAAGATACGGTAAAACACTCAAACCCTCATACCCCGACATTGCTAAATGTTTCCAGAAACTCTTTTAACAGAATGTTTTTAGGAATTCATGCACATTTAATATTTTGTATTGGCATGTGGTCGAAGCATTTCGCGTAAAATTAGTTTTTCAGTTTGTGGCTTCTTCGCTAATGGCGATATGGTTAGCTTAGCTTTGCGATTCCACTTCGACCGTCACTATACAGATATACATATTACATGAATGAACGTTCGTGTATATGTAGTAGGTATATAACAACAAATATGGCCATTCACTCAACCGTTTGAAGTGTTGCAATCCTCTGCATTCGAAACTGTCCGGCACAAATTGCGTAGTTTGTGCGGCGCATCAACTGGGCATGGGCAACTTGCGTCATCAGCTATTCGGCTTTGACCAAAGTGTGCGTTTGTGCTCAGTGAAGAAGCACAGCCCATATGCAATGTGGGCATTAAATGGCAGTACATTAAATTAGCAACAGTGCTGGGAAGTAATTAAATCCTGTTGCCAAAGTTGGAGTCCGAAAGCATGGGAAAATGTGTGATTTGGCAATAAAACCCAGAAAATAAATTTTGTTGAATTGTATGACCTAAAATCTAATCGAGTGTTCTGCTTCGTCTTCGCTTTGTAGACTAGTCAATAATATTTTCATGTTTGGTTAAATAATATTAATAATAAAAGACATTTTTGACTCAGTTTTGCTTGAACCTTGCAGCGGGCGTTTAAAAATCAAAAACGGACAAAATATAATTTTCCAAACAAAATGTTACTGGATTTGGTTAGCTTAATTAAATGTAAGGTTTGGTGAAACATTTTTTTAGGATTGTTTCTTAACAAATTACACTGCCGAAAAAATTAAAAAACTTAACAACAACTTGACAATTATTGAAAAATGTTGAATTTTGTGCGGTCCAAACGATTTTAAACAAAATTATAAAAAAGGGGGTTTTGGCCCCTAACTCTGGATTATGAGGGAACAATCGAAGTCCAAAGTAAGTGGTTTTACATGCTTGGTAAGCCCTACAACATACAGGGTGGCTAATGAAAGCCGCTCCCAAAAAAAAATTAAATAACTTTTTTTCTATTTAATGAATCTGGTTAATTTTTTTTTTATTTTGCAGATTGACTTTTACATTTAACAAAAATGGATAACTGGGACACTGAAACAAGAATTTGGATTGTCCGCCGCTATCACGCACTGGAGTCCGTAGTTTCGGTTCAAAGAGAGTATAGGCGCACGTTTGGCGGCAATCCTCCGAGCAGATGGACCATAATAAGACTTGTGAACAATTTTGCCGAGCATGGGACAGTCAACAGAAGACCTTACCATCGAAACTCTTCAGTTCGAACGGAGGAAACAATCGCTGCTGTAGCTGCTGCCATACAAAACAATCCACGTGTTTCGACAAGAAGCTTATCTGCTCAAATGGGTGTAAGCAGACAGTCATTACAGTCAATTATGCACAAAGATTTGGACTTATTCCCATATAAAATTCAAATGGCCAACAAACTGAACGCTGCAGACTTGCCGATTCGCTTGGAATTTTGCCAGAAGATGCTTCAAATGGTGGAAGAGGATGGAAACATGTTGAACTGTCTTTTCATGTCTGACGAGGCCCATTTCGATTTAAACGGCAACATATACAAACAAAATTGTCGAATATGGAGTGCTTCCAACCCACAGATACTCCATGAGACGGAATTGCATCCACTTCGTGTCACAGTGTGGTGTGCAGTTTCATCACGCTGCATTGTCGGGCCCTACTTCTTCGAAGAAAACGGTCACACCGTTACGGTTACTGGAGACCGTTACTTGAGCATGTTGAGAGAGTTTTTCTATCCAGAATTACGCCGAATGAGAATTTTTTTCAACTCTGTGTGGTTTCAGCAAGATGGTGCAGCTCCTCATATAGCCCAACCTGTTATAACAGAATTGCGACGAAAATTTCCCAATAAGCTGATATCCACATTCCGTTGGCCACCCAGGTCGCCTGACTTTACTGCACCTGACTTTTTCTTGTGGGGTTATTGCAAACAGGAAGTCTTCAAAGCAAAACCAACAAATTTGAATGAACCAAGGCAATCCATTCGAGAAACAATTGCGGCTATTCCTGTCTCAACTCTCCAAGCAGTAATGAACAACTTTTTGGTAAGATGCCGCACATGCATCGACGAGCAGGGGGCGCATTTAAATTCCATTATTTTTAAAACTAATTAAGCTATATTTAATAAAATTTAATGAGCTTTAACATGAATAAAAGAAAAATGAATTCCATACACTGAAAAAAAAATTATTTGAGTTTCTTAATGTAGCAAAATTCATCAGCCACCCTGTATGTAAACTTCAAAAAAAGAGCTTACAATTTTTTTTCAATTTGTTACACAGTGTAACTTGGTAAGACAAATAACTAAAGACTACTCATCCTCAAGGGCTTATGTAATGAGTTTTGATACTTTAGGTTATTTTGAACCAAACCATGAAAAGGGGGTTTTGGCCCCCTAACTTCTGACTTTGAGGTAAAATTCGAAGTTCTGTGTATGCATTCTTTATACGGTCCATACGGCTTACCAATTTTACTTTGTTAAACAGTGTAATTTCTTTAAATAAATATAAAAAAAATCTTAGAACATCCCTTCGATTTCATCTCATAGCAAAATTATAAGTGTTTAAATTTTAAAATAAGGTGGAGATTGTGTGTTTTGGGTGAGTTGGAAAAGTCACCAGTTCTCATCGCTCACTTCCTACATTTAACTCCAAAATATTTCTATAACCTTGTGTGACACTGATATGTCCTGTTAAAATTTGACTTCGAGAAATCTGCCCAGTTAATTGGCTGTTTTGCTGCCACGAAAGTTTTGAGTGAATGAAACAACACTCTATGTCAAAATATTTTTAAAAAGCGCCGTGCTTCAGACTTTTTTTTAAAAACGCTCTATTTTGGATAGTGCGGTTTTGAAACTCATTTTTAAATATTGAAAAAATTTGAAGCAGTGCTTTTTTCAAACAAATTTTGAAAATTTTAAAAATATTTTAAGTTACGGTGATCTTCCACTCAGCCATAGATATTCAGTCTGCTTGTCTCTCGCTTTTGCTTACTTTGAATTTTCTTCTCACCATTTTTATACCTAGTAGTGCTACGTACACAAGGTATATTAACTTTAGTCGCGTAACTGTGGTATGTAAAGGCATAAACGGATCGAGATAGATATTGACTTATACATATCAAAATGTTCAGGAGGAAAAAAGAAATTGATTAAGACAAGTCCGTCCGTAAGTCCGTCCGTCCGTCCGTCTGTCTGTTAGCAGGATAACTTGAGTAAATTTTGAGATATCTTTATGAAATTTGGTATGCAGGTTCCTTGGCACTCATCTTGGAGCGCTATTTAAAATGGGCGAAATTCGATGATAGCCAAGCCCACTTTTTACATATAGAATATTTTCGAAAATACAAAGAAAGTGATTATTCAGAACATAATACACTTATAAGGATAAAATGTTGTGTGTACATTAATGTTAAGGCAGAAAATAAATTTTTCAAGAAACTTTTTAAAATAGGAGTAGCACCGCCCACTTTTGATTAAGGCAAATTCAGAAAAAATATTAATCATAAATCACAATCCCTTCAAGATATCGAAATGAAATAAGGCACATACATTTATATTAATACAAGGTATGTTCCGGAAAAAATAGTTGAAAATGGTTAAGAAACACGCCCACTTTTATACGAAAGATTTTGAAAAGGATCATAGATATATTTAAAAGGCAATAACTTTGCGTGCAAAATCTTCAGATCATTTCTATTTCCCGTTCAAAGTGTCCGCGAAGGAAGATAGTGGATTATTCCACAAACCCTTTTATGCCATAACGATATTTTATGAAAATGTTTAATATATATAGGGAAATGTTTGTTGTAAAAATGGGTGAAATCGGTCGACGGCCACTCCCAGTGTTTTAACATAGTTCTGAAAACTTTGTTTGTAAAATGTAAAACACGATATTTTTATAACCATTCAAGCTATGTCAATAAGATCGTGCACAAATAATAAGCTTTTTAAGCGAAACTCGACCGCAAAAAAATGTTGTAGATTTTGGGGAAGTAGGCGTGGCAACGCCCACTTTTCAGCATAAAAATTCTGCTATTTTCAAAGGTGATTGCTTGTAGTTTGAACTAGATATTTCAATCAAGATTGGTCAGCTGCTTCTTAATAGTATGTAGTATACTCCTGCCAAAAATTAAGCAAATATGATAACACACAAGCAAAATATCCGGGCAATACCCCACTGCAATAGGGAAGGCTTATACCTTTTTTGATTTTCATACCTTTAATGAGCATGAAATGTTTGTAAGTGTGAGAAGAAGAGATGGGCCAATCAATAGGTAAACTGAAATAAAAAGGACCATAAGCTGAGGCAATTTAGCCATATCCGTCTCTCCGTCCATCTGTCTGTCTATTTGAACGCAAAATTTTTCGAACATAAAATGTGCATGTATTGGTATTTTGAAAAAATTTGGTTAGCGGTTGTTTGTAGGGAAGGTATTTAAATACAAATAAACTCTCCGAGTGTCTTTCTGCTATGGAAGGCTTTTCAGCAAAAATGCATCTCCTTTGTAGATGCCGTTTGAAGTCGGCAGCAATTTGTAGGACCCGCCAATTTATGGGAAAAAACTCAAAACGGCACACCACAAATTGGAGGGGAAGCTCGGCGCAAAAATCTCTTAGGAGGTTTATAATGATATACCTCTTGTATATCGCGCCATACATTTATATATTTTTTTTAATTAATTTACCCCTCAACATTGTTAACAGAAGTGTTTTTATTGAAAACAATTTGCTTCATAATACGAACTAAAAACTATTAAAATAGACCTGCGTAAATTGGTATGCCATAATACAGGGTGGCTGATGAATTTTGCTACATTAAGAAACTCAAATAATTTTTTTTTCAGTGTATGTAATTCATTTTCCTTTTATTCATGTTAAAGCTCATTAAATTTTATTAAATATAGCTTAATTAGTTTTAAAAATAATGGAATTTAAATGCCCCCCCTGCTCGTCGATGCATGTGCGGCATCTTACCAAAAAGTTGTTCATTACTGCTTGGAGAGTTGAGACAGGAATAGCCGCAATTGTTTCTCGAATGGATTGCCTTGGTTCATTCAAATTTGTTGGTTTTGCTTTGAAGACTTCCTGTTTGCAATAACCCCACAAGAAAAAGTCAGGTGCAGTAAAGTCAGGCGACCTGGGTGGCCAACGGAATGTGGATATCAGCTTATTGGGAAATTTTCGTCGCAATTCTGTTATAACAGGTTGGGCTATATGAGGAGCTGCACCATCTTGCTGAAACCACACAGAGTTGAAAAAAATTCTCATTCGGCGTAATTCTGGATAGAAAAACTCTCTCAACATGCTCAAGTAACGGTCTCCAGTAACCGTAACGGTGTGACCGTTTTCTTCGAAGAAGTAGGGCCCGACAATGCAGCGTGATGAAACTGCACACCACACTGTGACACGAAGTGGATGCAATTCCGTCTCATGGAGTATCTGTGGGTTGGAAGCACTCCATATTCGACAATTTTGTTTGTTTATGTTGCCGTTTAAATCGAAATGGGCCTCGTCAGACATGAAACGACAGTTCAACATGTTTTCATACTCTTCCACCATTTGAAGCATCTTCTGGCAAAATTCCAAGCGAATCGGCAAGTCTGCAGCGTTCAGTTTGTTGGCCATTTCAATTTTATATGGGAATAAGTCCAAATCTTTGTGCATAATTGACTGTAATGACTGTCTGCTTACACCCATTTGAGCAGATAAGCTTCTTGTCCAAACACGTGGATTGTTTTGTATGGCAGCAGCTACAGCAGCGATTGTTTCCTCCGTTCGAACTGAAGGGTTTCGAAGGTAAGGTCTTCTGTTGACTGTCTTATGCTCGGCAAAATTGTTTACAAGTCTTATTATGGTCCATCTGCTCGGAGGATTGCCGCCAAACGTGCGCCTATACTCTCTTTGAACCGAAACTACGGACTCCAGTGCGTGATAGCGGCGGACAATCCAAATTCTTGTTTCAGTGTCCCAGTTATCCATTTTTGTTAAACGTAAAAGTCAATCTGCAAAATAAAAAAAAAATTAACCAGATTCATTAAATAGAAAAAAAGTTATTTAATTTTTTTTTGGTAGCGGCTTTCATTAGCCACCCTGTAGATCACTACTAGGTATATAATGTTCGGTTCCACCCGAACTTAGACTTCCTTACTTGTTCCTTTTATTTTTACTCAGCTTTTCTTTACGCTCATCTTCATACTTACTCATCTCCCTTTAAGTTTTAACTAATAACATGGCTTTCCTTTGAATTTTCTTGTTAATCTTCCTGGTCTTCCGCCGCTGACTCATCACTTTCTCCGTCTTGTCCTAGTTTAGCTCAGGGCCTACTTTTTCGCTTCCTCAATATGAACATAGTGCAGGGAGTAAAAGCTCAAAGCCTTGTCTTGTTCAAGGCGCTCACTTCCAGTAGTTATGACTTTGGTATTAGAAGAAAGGGGGGATTACTCTCAATTGTGCGAAGCAGATGCATCACTGAAGCTTGATGTGGGTACTTATTATAAGTCTACATGAAAGTAACTACCGTCTATACCTATTCCCCATAAAGACTTCCATCTGCAGCGCTCCGCCAAACAAAAACGGAATTCCAGTTTGTTTACTCAATACTGTTGTGTCAATGGCAAATATACTAACGAAGGTTTAAAGAAGTGTGAACGCTGTTTACAGCTGTTTACCAGATGTTCATCCGATACCCTGCACTACTATCACCTTTTACGTCCAATACGACTGTCATGGGAACCACTGTGGCGAACATTTGGGTCTTGCAACCTAGTGCGAAGGAAAGCATGCAATTGATAGTGAGAGGTGAAAGGCGTCATATGAGAAAATAAATTTGTATCGCATGAAGATTCGCTCCCTACCAATAATTGATTTCCTACAGTAACGCTATGTTGTTGTATCGAAAATCGTTTGCCTAGTATTTACTCTCTTACTTAAGTCGCTTCGCCTCGGCTGCTACCTAAACATCCAAATTCGGTCGGTATCTAACATGTGCAGACCTGTTAAATTTGATTAGTAATTAGTAATCAATTAATTAAACAGATTTTTTAATTGGTGATTATTATTTTAATTGGTTTTCAAGAAAAGGCAATTATTAATTGATTTCGATTAGAAAAAAATAAAAAAATATCCAAAAAAGCAAAAATAATCAAAAAAAAAAAGTTTTTTTGTTTACCTTTGATTATTTTTTAATTTTTAATTTTTTTTTTATTTTGTTCGATTTCTTTCAATATTGTTGATGTGTATATTTATGTGACAATAGACAATACCGAAAAAAAAAAAAAAAAAAAAACAAGTAAGGAAGTCTAAGTTCGGGTGGAACCGAACATTATATACCTAGTAGTGATCTATTATGTCATCCCAATTTACGCAGGTCTATTTTAATACTTTCAGTTCGTATTTGCGTTCAAATAGACAGACGGACAAACAGAAAGACGTATCGAGAGACGGACATGGCTATATCGACTCAGCTCATCCTCCTGATCATTTCAGTATACTTTTTGATGGGACTATCTCTTTTTCTTCCCATACGTACAAAGATTTCATGTTCATGAAAGGTATGAAAATCAAAAAAGATATACAACTTCGCTTTTGCAGTGGGGTATTAACTACTTGCCCGGATATTTTACTTTTCATCCTGAACGTTTTGATATACATTAATAAATATATATCTCGATTCGTTTATGCCGAATGAGGTAATTTACCTTGTGTGGGTGTCTTTTATAGGCGACAAAGAACTCAACCGATCTTTATGAAATTTTCACAATATATACTTGGGTTCACTGGGTACAGCATAGACAATATATAATTTTGGAAAAGTAGGCGGAGCCCCGCCCCCAGGCTATATAAAGTTTCAATTCGTCATAACTCCGAACTTTTTTGGTCTAACTTAATGAAATTTAGATATATGTGTCACTTAGTCAATATCTACATCATTTTTCAAAAGTGGGCGGTGCCACGCCCACATATTTTGTGTTTTGTTTTCCTCTTGAAATTTCACGATATGGTCAGGAGTTCGCTGGGCACGACACAGTCTGCATATAGCTTTTGGAAAAGCCCCAGTTTATATAAAGCTGCAGTTCGGTATAGCTAGTAGTTTATTTGGTTCAATTAATGACATTTTATATATAGATGTGTTCTATGTATCAAAACGTCAAAACAACGTATAGCGGGTTTGCTAGTATATTATAAAATGGAGAAACCAAACAACGAATTTCAGCATTCTTTTGTAAAACTGAGAGACTAGTTTGCGTTCAAATAGACAGACGGAGAGACAGACAGACGAACGGAGAGACGGGCATGGCTCAATCGACTCCGCTCATCGTGCTATTCATTTTAGTGAACTTTTCTCTTCTTGTTCTCATACTTACATACATTTAATGTTTATGAACGGTATGAAAATCAAAAAAGATATATAACTTCGCTATTGCAGTGGGCTATTAACTACGTGCCCAAATATTTTGCTTGCGTGTTTCCCGATTTGGCTAATTTTTGGCAGGAGTATATAACATACTACTAAGAAGCAGCTGACTAATTTTCATTGAAATATCAAGATATTTAGAATTACAAGCGATTGCCTTTGAAAATAGCAGAAATTTTATGCTGCAAAGTGGGCGCGCCACGCCTACTTCTTCAAAAATTACAAAATGTGTGCAAAATCTGATTGATATAACTTGCTTAGTTGTAGAAATATCGCTTTTTAAATTTTACAAAAAAAATTTTCAGAACTATGTTCAAAAACTGGGCGTGGACTTTAACCGATTTCGCCCATTTTTATAGCAAACAGTTATCTTTATATATCGAACATTATCACCAAATTTCGTTCCGACAAATAAATTTTTGGCGGAGTTATGGCATAAAAAGTTTTGTGGAATAGTCCACTATAAAAGGGGCGGGCCCCACCTATTTTCGAAAATTTCAAGTTTTTGGATTTCTTTGTTTACGGAAACTTTAAAAGTGAAATATAAATGATGTAAAGCTATTTTAGGCAAAGTTATTGCCTATTTAATATATCTACGTTCCTCTTCAAAATCTTTCATATAAAAGTGGGCGTAGACCTTAACCGATCCCGCCCATTTTTTCCTGGAACATTCCTTGCATACCTGGAAACCTGCGGGCTGAATTTCGTTTCAATATCTTGAACGATTTTTGATTTATGATTAATATTATTTCTAAATTTGACTTAATCAAAAGTGGGCGGTGCCACGCCCATTTTCAAAAATTTCTTTGCAAATTTATTTTATGGCTCAATCTCAATGCATTCACCAAATTTTATCCTTATAGGTGTATTATGTACTGAGTAATCACTTTTTTTGTGTTTTCGAAAATATTCTATATATAAAAAGTGGGCGTGGTTATTATATACTATAGATGAGTGCCAAGAAACCCGCATACTAAATTTCATTAAGATATCTCAAAATTTACTCAAGTTATCGTGTTCACAGACGGGCGGACGGACAGACGGACGGACATGGCTTAATCAATTTCTCTTTTCGTCCTGAACATTTTGATATACATAAGTCTATATCTATCTCGATCCGTTAATGCCGTTACGTACTGTCGGTCGTTACGCGACTAAAGTTAATATACCTTGTGTGCGAAGCACTACTAGGTATAAAAACCAAACAAAAAATAAAAATAACCAAAAGTAATCAAAACAAATTTTTTTTGACTATTTTTTTAAAAATCGTAAAAAATCATGATTTTTTTGATTATTTTCTTAATTAACTGGAAAATAATCATTAAAAATTTAAAATAATGGTAATCAATCATTAAATGGATTCTCAAGAAACAATTAATCAAACCGGGAATCATTACGATTATTAATCATTATTTAACAGGTCTTGTGGGTAGTAAGCAAAAAGAAGTTTAAAAAATAGTCATAAGTCAAGCATCAAGTACCCTTTTGTAAAATATTTTTCCTATTTGACTGCCGCTAAGTTAGCCAACCTATTTTTTTGGTCGATTGCAGCAAAGCTCGCCGCTTCTTTTCGTGAAAAAAGAATATAAAATTTTATTAACTAAGAAATATTATAGATTTAGATTTTAAAATTAAAATGTTCCTGTTTCATTCTGGTTAGTAAGAATTATGTGTGAATAATTGTATTGCACTTTCAAATCACAGCTAGAGCCCCACCAGCTGAAGTCATCATTGAATCGCCTTTTATTTATTTAGCGCTATACTCGTATATGCAAAAGAACGGCTTAATTTGAATTAATGTGAATAAATTTGAATATTTCTCGTAGACCGCACATTCACACAACCATGATTAATACCATAAAATATTTAAATGTATGTACAAAAGGTTAATTGTGTGAGATTAAGATTATAGATGTATGACTTGTAACATTAATTATCCATATTAGCTGACGCCTAACTTAATCATTGTTTAAATGTTAGTTTAATAAGTTTGTTGATTCTTTATTTGCTCTTTGGGCCTCTGTAAGTATTTGCATATGCATATGTGGCTTCGTTCTTTAGTTCCCAAAACGCATTATTTAGAATCAATAATTTGTTAATGATTATTGTGCATCGGATTATGATTAAAAAGTGCTTTGCTTCGAATACCATAATTAATGCTGATCGTTGTATTTATTTTGCAGTAATATAAGCCTTATAATTAATTTTTAACGGTATTAGGCGAAAAAGCAAAAGCTTAGTAGAAATTGTCGAAAATATTCTACTGTACCAAAATGTGCGGACTGAGCATGCGTATCTTTTAGTGGTGGGTAACACAACGTAGCGTTAATACATTGCATTAATGGCATTGTGTTTTTCCATTGTTAAATGTTGGCATATCCTAAGACAGCTCTTCTTACTTGTTTTTCTTAAATTTGGCTAAAGTTTTTTTTTGTGTTCTTATTTGTTTTGAATAGCGAATAGTCTGGGTTTTATGTCCAGTTCACCAGGTTGTAACAAGTAATAAGACCTTGGCGGTTGGAACTAACCGATATCAAGCGAATACTGTGCAAAAAGGTGAAAGGACTTTTATCGATCTTCAATTAGTGGTGATCCGATGACTCCTTGTACTCGACACAGACGACGGCTAGGCTGGGCGAAGAGTGGTTACAACAATAACAGCAGCATCCTGTAATTCATATTATTCTTGATTTTTCATGCCAATTTTTCTTGGATATAGTTAAAGACCACGATAACTTTTACAGCTTCGCTTACAACGCTTTGGACTTATGGATGCGGTTAAGGCTATGCCAATAGTTACGCGTCCGAGCCTATTATTATTATCAACTAGTAGCGGGACTCTCCGAGTATGAGAATCCCTTCTATTGTCTGCAGCCCATATCCTATCTATAGTTTTCACAGATCATCCCTTGAATGACACTGCCCGACGATAGGTCGCCAAGTGTCTCTTCCATCCGCCTTCGTTATTGAGCGAATTAGTCGCATTCGAGGAAGGTCTGGCGTACGTAGTCTATGCCTCCACAATAGAGACAGTTTGGGGTTTCAACCTTACCTATTCTGTGAAGGCATTCACGGAAGTAACAGTGTACGGTTGAAAAATGGACCAAGTAGAAGTCGCCCTCCCCATGAGACCACTTCAACCACGGCATTATTATTATTATTATCGTTATTATTAGGAGTAATAGTATTCTCTTCATCATTATCACCACCCTCATCAGCAACACTATTCCCATCGTCATTATCATCGTTTTAACTTTAATTTTTCATAATTTTTTCTTTTTTGTTTAGCTTCCATTTTCCCATACCTTGAAGAAAGATCACCAATGTTGACGGCTTCTAAAAATGTATGTAGTCCATCTAGCAACTGATACACATAAAGCACCAAAGAAATAGATTTTTGTGCAAATAACTTTTCTAAGCACATTAATCATATATTATTCACAAAGAGCCCCTGTTCTTTTTTCTATGAAGTAATTTGAAAGAAGATTTCATAAGCGGGCAGAACATTCAGACAAAAAGGCATTCACAAAAGAGCTGCTTTCAACAGTTTCATAAATCTTACTTCAGGCATTAACTCAAAGTTGTTTATTGGTTGCTTCACTTAGAGCCGTTAACTATTTCCCCTATTGATTTTTTGCTCACAAGTTTATTTCCCCATTAGATAGATAGATAGATCCCCAACTTATCTATCTATCTATCTATTTCCCCATTACCCAAATTCTCATTTGTGCCAACGATTAACTGTTATTATTTTATTTTATTTTTATACCTTTCATGTACATGAAATGGTATTATAACTTTGGTCCGATGTTTGTAAGTATGAGAAGAAGAAGAGATAGACCTACCAATAAGTATACCGAAATGAGCAGGGCTATGAGATGAGCTGATTTAGCTATGTCCGTCCGTCCGTCTGTCTGTTTGAACGCAAACTAGTCCCTCAGTTCTAGAGATATCTCGATGAAATTTGGTAAGAGGCAGCCATTTTGTAGAGCATTAATCACTTGTCGGAAGGATCATGATCGGACCAATACAACGCACAGCTCCCATACAATCGATTGTTCCGATAAACGTTTTAGTACATGTTATATACGTAATCATGATACGTAATCATGAAAGGTATAAAGTGTTGGGCACAGTCGAAGACAGCCCTTTGCTTACTTGTTTTTATATTATTTGATTTTATTTTGATAAATGATTGTTTGATGGCTCGAGGTGAAATGAAAATATTATTAAAAACACAGGTTTTTAAATTTTGTTTACGATATATTTCGGTTGCTCATCGGTAACCGTCTTCAGGTAACTATAATGGCGATATAAACACATTTCTTATTTATATAAACCTCGAGCCAGCAACAAATTCATTTATTATTATAAATAAAAGGTCGCTACAAACTTTCACATTATTTTATTTTGTTTTATTTTATATTATTTTATTTTATTTTATTTTACTGTATTTCATTTTATTTTACCTTACTGTATTTTATTTTGTTTTATTTTATATTATTTCATTTTATTTTATTTCATATTATTTATTTTTATTTTATATTACTTTATCTTATTTTAGTTTACTTTATTTTATTTGTATATTATTTAGTTTTATTTTATTTTATGTGATTTTATTTTATTTTACCTTACTGTACTTTATTTTGTTTTATTTTATATTATTTTATTTTATTTTACTGTATTTTATTTGTTTTATTTTATATTATTTCATTTTATTTTATTTTATTTTATTTTATTTTATTTTATTTCATAATATTTATTTTTTATTTTATTTTATTTTACTTTATTTCATTTTATTTTATTTTATTTTATTTCATTTTATTTTACTGTATTTTATTTTGTTTTATTTTATATTATTTCATTTTATTTTACCTTACTGTATTTTATTTTGTTTTATTTTATATTATTTCATTTTATTTTATTTTATTTCATATTATTTATTTTTTATTTTATTTTATTTTATTTTGTTTTATTTTATTTTATTTTATTTTATTTTATTTTATTTTATTTTATTTTATATTACTTTATTTTATTTTATTTTATTTTACTTTATTTTATTTTTATATTATTTAATTTTATTTTATTTTATGTAATTTTATTTTCTTTTCATTTTATAGTTTTTATACTATTTTATTTTATTTTATTTTGTTTTATTTTATATTATTTTATTTCATTTTATTTTACTGTATTTTATTTTGTTTTATTTTATATTATTTCATTTTATTTTACCTTACTGTATTTTATTTTGTTTTATTTTATATTATTTCATTTTATTTTATTTTATTTTATTTCATATTATTTATTTTTTATTTTATTTTATTTTGTTTTATTTTATTTTATTTTATATTACTTTATTTTATTTTATTTTACTTTATTTTATTTTTATATTATTTAATTTTATTTTATTTTATGTAATTTTATTTTCTTTTCATTTTATAGTTTTTATACTATTTTATTTTATTTTATTTTGTTTTATTTTATAGTATTTCATTTTATTTTATTTTATGTATTTTGTTGTTGGTTTTATGGCCTGTTCATTTTTACATATTTTTGCAAGTTTAACGAGCTCAAGACCAGTTGATAATAGTTCTTAGTTAATCATTATTATTTTTGATTAGAGGAAAAATTTAAAGCAACAAACATATACAGGCTATAGTTATAGTACTATTCCGAAAACAGCCACGATTTCTCGTCAGACTAATTCGTATAGTTTTGCTATTTTTCAGAGGATCTTGCGGAGAATCGAACCCACTCACCCTGATTGCAAGCGCAGGTGCCTAACCCGAAGGCTATGCTGCCTGTAGTTTTGCAAGCTTTAATTCAAGTTTTTCCTCGAATTGTTGTTTGTTACCTTGCCAACGGTATACACAATATTTTTAGACATTCTGTCTATATGTAAATCATGTATGTTGAACTTTTTTTTTGTACATTCTTCTTTCTATTTTTAGAAGATAGTTATTGTACATGGCGGCCGCCGTGGTGTGAAGGTAGTGTTGCCGGCCTACCACACCGAAGGTCCATGGTTCGAGCCCTGGTACAGGTAACATCAAAAGTGATTTGAAAAAAGTTTTTCAAAAACGGGGTCGCCCCTCGGCAATGGTTTGGCAAACTCTCCGAGTGTATTTCTGCCATGACAGGCTTCTCAGCAAAAAATTCGTCTCCTTTGTAGATGCCGTTCGGAGTCGGCAAAAAACTGTAGGTCCCACCAATTTGTAGGGAAAATTCAAATCGGCACACCACAAATTGGAAGAGAAGCTTGGCGCAAAAATCTCTTAGGAGGTTCATGATGATATACCTGTTGTATATCGCGCCATAGAGAGAGAGAGAGAGTTATTGTACATAACCGCGTGCTCCGGTATAAATTTATTTTGTTGTTGGTTTTATGGTCTGTTTATTTTATTTTATATTTTATATTACTTTATCTTATTTTATTTTACTTTATTTTATTTTTATATTATTTCATTTTATTTTATTGTTTTTATACTATTTTATTTTATTTTATTTTGTTTTAAATATTTGTTTTTTGCGACCTTTTTATTTCCTAAACAAAAAAAAACTTGCGTTTTATTTACAATTATTGGACCTCAAGCCAGCTTCATAACATATTTATTTTGTTTTATTTTATATTATTTCATTTTATTTTACATTACTGTATTTTAATTTGTTTTATTTAATATTATTTCATTTTATTTAATTTTATTTTATATAACTTTATCTTATTTTATTTTGTTTTATTTTATATTATTTCTTTTTATTTTATTTTATTTTATTTTATATTACTTTATCTTATTTTATCTTACTTTATTTTATTTTTATATTATTTCATTTTATTTTATTTTAT
Organism: Merzomyia westermanni; assembly: GCA_949987695.1. Classification (NCBI taxonomy): domain Eukaryota; kingdom Metazoa; phylum Arthropoda; class Insecta; order Diptera; family Tephritidae; genus Merzomyia; species Merzomyia westermanni. Next base: position 77,489,316 of record OX465290.1, read on the forward strand.
GTGATTTTATTTTCTTTTCATTTTATTGTTTTTATACTATTTTATTTTATTTTATTTTATTTGGTTTTATGTTATACTATTTCATTTTATTTTATTTTACTGTATTTTATTTTGTTTTATTTTATATTATTTCATTTTATTTTATTTTATTTTTTCTTAAATTACTTTACTTTATTTTATTTTTTTATTTTTATTTTATTTTATTTTATTTATTTTTAATTTTATTTTATTTGATTTTATGTTATTTTATTTTATTTTATTTCATTTTATTTTATATTACTTATCTTATTTTATTTTACTTTATTTTATTTTTATATTATTTTATTTTATTTTATTTTATGTGATTTTATTTTCTTTTCATTTTATAGGTTTTATACTATTTTATTTTATTTTATTTTGTTTTATTTTATAATATTTCATTTTATTTTATTTTACTGTATTTTATTTTGTATTATAATATGTTATTTTATTTTATTTTATATTACTTCATTTTATTTTATTTTATTTTTTTATATTACTTTACTTTATTTTATTTTTTTTATTTTTATTTTATTTTATTTCATTTATTTTTTTATTTTTTTTATTTTATTTTGTTTCATTTTATTCTATTCTTTTTTATTATGTTTTATTTTATTTTGTTTTACTTTATTTTATTTTATTTTATTTTATTTTATTTTATTTTATTTGATTTGATTTTATTTTATTTTCTTTATTTCTATTTTATTTTATTTTATTTATTTTTTATTTTATTTTGTTTTATTTTATTCTATTTTATTTTGTTTTATTTTATTTTAGTTTACTTTATTTTATTTTTATTTTATTTTATTTCATTTTAATTTATGTGATTTTATTTTCTTTTCATTTTATTTTATTTTATTATCTAGTGGTCGCGATGGTGAAACTAAAACATTCTCGAAAATATTGTACTTTCGTCTTCCTTTGCCACTTCACATTCCACATGACCTTTCTTAATTCTTTATCGTACTTTTCTGACTGTTTCCTATATATTTCTGTCCGTAGGCTCTTTACGCATATATATATCCAAATATCCTTACTCTGAACCAAACCAGTTCCTAGTTTTGAAACAAATTCTGATCTCGGAAGTTTTTAAAAATATTTCGGTACATGATGATCTTCCACTTAGCAGTCGAAATACCATAGTTCGCCATGTTTTACAAAAACAACACAAAGTTGAATGTTCCTTTACGTAAGTATACGAAAAAATGTATTTAGCGTAACCAACCAGCAAGTGTACTATATACTTAATGGACATACGAAAATGTATATAAACAAATTAAAAACTTTGAGAAATTGCAGAAATAGCTTGAATTGAACAGGAAATAATTGTATGCGCTGTTACGCACTCGAACCGAAACATAATTTAATGTCAATTTCTTAGTTTGGTTGATTAAAGGCCGGAATTCTCAAATAATTTTGGGTGATTTCACTTTTACTTCGCTGGCTTCTTCGATTTCGAAGACTTCTTCTTTGGAGCAATTTAGTTTTAGTCATTTGATAGAAGGTTTAGGAGCCGAACAAAAGAAGTTAGGAGAAAGGCTAAAGCGCTCTCTGTCGAGCTCGATCTTACGCAACGCGCTCTTCGTGTCCAATACCTCTTGATTGCATGCAGCGTACTACGCTGACTGTTAAATACAAATTCACACACACACAGATCGCCTTTTATGACATGCCGCCAAGACGCAATTCAAAGGAGGAAATCAATGTTGCTGAAAATACGTGAAATACGCCGCCAGGAGAAAGCTAAATGCAAGTGCATAGATACAAATCCGGCAGTTAAATTTCGAACCAGAGGGTTAGAGCTACACTCACCCGCAACCAGAACAACTTTTTAACTGGTTGAAACGGAACCTGTTGAGAACTTGAAAAGACGAAACCACCTTAGAACTATCCTAATGGGGAACGGTTGAAAATGAGCTGCGAACCAATGCACTGAGCTACAATTGCCACCGTCTATAACATCTCCATGTATGAGTGGACAATTGAAAGTTTTTTGGGTATTGAGTTAGAACTAGTACTACCTCCAACAAATTTAAGATGTAGCTTAGTTCTGAGCGAGTCGAATTTTCTGCCGGTAATAAGCAGGCACACTAAATGCAGGAGGCAAATAAAATTGACCGCTTCAAGTGCTTTTTGCAAAAACAAAGCAAATACAAATCATGAAAGCTACAAATAAGGGAAAAGGAAGCTTAAGCTATCGGTTTATTTGCTGCGTTGAGCATTGGAGATGCTGCAGGCTGAATTGTAAGTAGCCAAGTTGTTAGCTGCGTTTATTCAAGTTGATTGCGCTCGTTTCGATGTCTGTCATTTGTAGTGACATAATTTTCACGATTACCTGCTTATTTGTGGTTTGGTTTACTGCCTAAACGAATGTTTGCCTTTGTCATTATAGTATTTAGTACGTGGCTCTCTTATTAGCTGGGAAAATGGGGCTTGCTCTATTATGAAAGGAAATTATCTTTTTTGCACTATTTTATTACTTTGGGTACATTTTTTTCTTGAAATACCCTTAAGCAGTAAAGTATCTGCAAGGCAAGAAAGAAGTCTTTAGTCCTACAGTGGGAACATTCAGTCTCCACAATGTAACATAACCCAACGGTACTAGGTTGATTTACTTCGGCGTGGCTCGAAAATTATGGTCATCTTCAGAACCAGCTTCCAGCACTTAAAAATGCATCAGGCCAACTGTCCCCTGATCTAAATAAGCGCATTAGCAAACCGCGTTTCGTAAGTTCGCGCCATCTTGAAATGGGGAGAAAAGAGTGACGTCTTTTTAGAAGACGTATAAGGGCGAAAGCAGCAAGTGGATGGAGTTTGGGATGTTTACTTGCATAAATACTTCCCAAATACTCTGCGAAAAGATCCGACGGGTGATGGAAGGTTACAAGTACGTGGCGAATTCCTACAGGGACAATAATGGCCGGCTTACAGGGCGTTAATTTAAGGAACACTTCTAGTCATTGCATAATTGAGAAGGAGATGATGAACACAATCCAAAATTACCTAACAATGGAAAAACTTAGCTTAATAAAGCACCGAGGAATTATCTACTACCCGCCGAACTGTTCAGAAACGGACATTTGAAACGGTGAGGAACTTGGTCCAATTGGAAAAAAGCGTCCATATCATGGAAACAATTTACAGGTTGTGTTGATTTAGAACCATATTCATTTTCTCACTTTATCTCCCCTTTATATATTTATATAATTGCTAATTTACCCTACACCTGTGCTCTTTTTCGTCCTCTTATCTCGTGATCCACCTATTTTCCACGTATTCTTGCTATTAAATAAGTTTAGCTCAAGTTTCCATCTCTATCGGTATTTTCAGTAGAGTCTTTTAGAATTACTGCCTCCTCTCCGTCTCATTTCCCAAAATTGCTCATCTGACTATAAATCTACAAATCGATCCCCATCTCCGCCTTGATACCCATCTCCATAGAAAAAACTACAGGGTGGCTGATGAATTTTGCTACATTAAGAAACTCAAATAATTTTTTTTTCAGTGTATGGAATCATTTTTCTTTTATTCATGTTAAAGCTCATTAAATTTTATTAAATATAGCTTAATTAGTTTTAAAAATAATGGAATTTAAATGCCCCCCCTGCTCGTCGATGCATGCGCGGCATCTTACCAAAAAGTTGTTCATTACTGCTTGGAGAGTTGAGACAGGAATAGCAGCAATTGTTTCTCGAATGGATTGCCTTAGTTCATTCAAATTTGTTGGTTTTGCTTTGAAGACTTCCTGTTTGCAATAACCCCACAAGAAAAAGTCAGGTGCAGTAAGGTCAGGCGACCTGGGTGGCCAACGGAATGTGAAGTTTCTGGATATCAGCTTATTGGGAAATTTTCGTCGCAATTCTGTCATAACAGGTTGGGCTATATGAGGAGCTGCACCATCTTGCTGAAACCACACAGAGTTGAAAGAAATTCTCATTCGGCGTAATTCTGGATAGAAAACCTCTCTCAACATGCTCAAGTAACGGTCTCCAGTAACCGTAACGGTGTGACCGTTTTCTTCGAAGAAGTAGGGCCCGACAATGCAGCGTGATGAAACTGCACACCACACTGTGGCACGAAGTGGATGCAATTCCGTCTTATGGAGTATCTGTGGGTTGGAAGCACTCCATATTCGACAATTTTGTTTGTTTATTTTGCCGTTTAAATCGAAATGGGCCTCGTCAGACATGAAAAGACAGTTCAACATGTTTCCATCCTCTTCCACCATTTGAAGCATCTTCTGTCAAAATTCCAAGCGAATCGGCAAGTCTGCAGCGTTCAGTTTGTTGGCCATTTGAATTTTATATGGGAATAAGTCCAAATCTTTGTGCATAATTGACTGTAATGACTGTCTGCTTACACCCATTTGAGCAGATAAGCTTCTTGTCGAAACACGTGGATTGTTTTGTATGGCAGCAGCTACAGCAGCGATTGTTTCCTCCGTTCGAACTGAAGGGTTTCGATGGTAAGGTCTTCTGTTGACTGTCCCATGCTCGGCAAAATTGTTTACAAGTCTTATTATGGTCCATCTGCTCGGAGGATTGCCGCCAAACGTGCGCCTATACTCTCTTTGAACGGAAACTACGGACTCCAGTGCGTGATAGCGGCGGACAATCCAAATTCTTGTTTCAGTGTCCCAGTTATCCATTTTTTTAAAATGTAAAAGTCAATCTGCAAAATAAAAAAAAAATTAACCAGATTCATTAAATAGAAAAAAAGTTATTTAATTTTTTTTTGGTAGAGGCTTTCATTAGCCACCCTGTAAAAGAAGTTCAGATAACCTTTATAACATTTCCTTCATACCCTCGTACCCTCGGTCATTTTTCAAACAAATTTTTAATGGGCAGACATAACTTTTCTAGAGATTTATTAAAGATATGTGGATGGATAGATATAACCATCTATCTATGCTCGAAATTGATTTTTAATTCCGCTGAAATTGAAAAAAAAAAGTTAAATTATATGATAAACAAATTTTTAAGGCTACCTTTATACAGTGCCGGACAAAAGTATTGGCACAGCAGTTGAACTAAATAAAAATGTCAAAATTTTCTTTCCGACGATGCAAAACTGTATTATTTTATATTAAGTTAAGATTCTCAAATGCATAGTGATAAGTTAATTTACAAAAACTTGAAGCTAAACATGTTTAATAATGGAAATTTATCAATAAAACTAAAAAACTCGTATTTTCACTTAGACAAAAGTAGTGGCACATTGAGGCTTTAACAGGAACATTGCCCTTTATTTTGAAAAAATAATACTTGATTGGCAACCCATTTTGCTTTATAATTGCCATGAGCCGATTAGGCATTGAAAGCACTAGGTTTTTGGTGGCTTTTTCTTCAATTTTATTCCATTCTTCTAATAAAGCTGCTCCTTTCCAGCTCTTCCTAGAGATGCTCGATTGGGTTGAGGTCTAGAGACTGTGAAGGATGCGGTAATACATGTTCGGTATTGTAGGCAAGCCACATTCTAACGTTGTGAGCCATATGCTTCGGGTCGTTGGCGTGCTGAAAAGTGAATGCAGGATTCAATCTTAATTTCTTAGCACTTTTTTTAGGTTTTCTTTTAAAGTTTCTAGGTAAACTTGGTGATTTATTATTCCCTCAATGAACACTAATTCTCCTACACCAGCTGCGGGCATGCAGCCCCAAACCATTACGCCTTCGCCACCATATTTAACGGTTGGAGCAAGATTTTTTGCTTTTAACGCTGTGTTAGGTTTTCTCCACATATTAATGCGGCCATCCGAGCAAATTTGTCCTCAAACAAAAAACTGGTATCTGTGAGTTTTAGTTTTGGAATCTTAACCATACCTATTGTAATAAATTTCTGAAATTCGAAAATATAGAGGTGCAGTGCAATTAATAGACTTTTAAAGTTTTGTCAATTGCCGAACTTCCATGTAGGATTATGAAAATTGATTGCCTTTAGTTTGGAAACGTACCTTTATTTTTTCAAATCTCAGAAATTTATTGCGCTACCTAGCGAAAGGACAAGTTTCGAGTCTCTACCTCACCGGGAAGTTACTCAAAAATGAATCGCAAGATTCCCCTCCTTTTTTAGTGATCAGCCCACCATCTAGTGGAATTTTTATTTCTACAACTTAAAATGGCTTCGCGTTCTGAACTGTGCGCTAAGTTTCAAGTCGCTAGGTCACCAGGAAGTTACTTAGAAATTAAGCAAAATACCAAATTTTAAACCAATTTCCGTATATCTCGATCCCTGTGCCACCTAACGGATATTTTTGAATTCACATTTAATTGTCGCTGAATTTAGAACTATGTTACAAGTTTCAAGTATCTAGCTCAAAGGGAAGTTGCCTAAAAATTAAATGAAGGAAATGAGCTGACAAACAAGAAAGGGACTTAATACAAAGGTCGTAAAAAAGGAACATTAACAGAGGTACGATTTAATATTTTTTTGAGAAACTAAGTTCATTTTGCTTTATATAAATTTATTTAAAAAAAAAACTATTTTCCTATAGCTACCTCAATTTAAATCATTATATCTTTTTCGTTCATCATGCGATTTTCATAAAATAAAGTTTTGTAAACGTTCTAATTTGCAGGTTGTCCGGCAGCGAAAGTCTCATCCAATTTTAATTTCCGAGATCCTTAAGTTCAGACAATCAGACAGACAAAGATTCTAAAAGTGGTTCAGATAAAGCCTACAACATTCACTTCTTCACCTTCAGCTAGTTTTTTAAAATAATATTTAATGTACAAACACAACTTTTCTAAAATTTTATTGTCTAATTCCTTTTTTCTCCCCATAAAACTAAGGTGCACCCTGATGTACATACTTTCGCAAACACATAACAGGTATCTACACTAACGATCCTTCCTAACTTTCTCTATTTTCATCTGCTTTTATAACACTTAATTGTGTGTAAGTAATTAACAACAACAAAATCATGTAAGAAAATTGTTACAAACTCACAACAAAAAACATTAAAAACTGCCTGAGAAGTTCCATTAAAGAAATGTATCTCGTTGCACGTTTGTCATGTAGTCCAATCCTACTCCTACATCCAACGACGGGAGCATTTTCCTATTGCTCTTCAGACGACGTTGGCTGTCGGCAAAAGGCGGTGAAAATTAGAAACAAAAGGTAAAGTAGAGATAACGGAGAAAACAAATATTTTTGCAAATAATTACATCTTCTTTCGCTTATTAAGTTTTTTCATTTATTTATGCATGTATGTGTGTGTGTGAGTATGTCAGCAGCAGCATTTTGCCGATGTTACAGCTGACTGACAGTGAACAACAATTGCCGTTAGTTGCAACTACTGACTTATACAATAAAATGCATGGCTAGACAAAAGCTCATCACATATTCCCACACAAACTCCGATAGCCCGACGTACTCATACAGCTAATGTTTTAAGCAGAAAAAAATTGTGTAAGCGAATATAAGAAACTATAAGAAACTACCAGGTACCGCAAAGCGTAGCGAGAAGCAAGTCGATCGCTGATCTACTGATATGACGACTTTCAACTCTCATTATAATAATCGATCTCCTAGATTTCTTCACTTTAGTTGGCACTATTTTCTGTTAAAATCTTTGAGGGAACAAAAAAGCTAGGTGAGACTACTTGAAGGTTTGGCAGGGTTAAAAAAATCCTTCCCGAGATAGGTACAGGGTGCCGCAAAAGTAATCCTCCTATCAGAAAATGCTATACATTTTGCGATTGGCCCTTAAAGTCAGTTCTGTTTTGACATTTGTGTAGTAAACACATGCGAAATACACGTTAATAAACAATGTTACGCTACACTGCTCCAGAACGCGGAATATTGCTGACTATTTATTTGACCAATAATCGGTCGGGGCCAAACGGTTACTGTGAATGGTGAGCGCTACAGAGCAATGATCAACGAGTTCTTTTTGCCGCAACTTGATGAATTGGGATTGGAAAACATGTGGTTCCAACAAGACGATGCAACAGCACACACTGCACGTGCCACAACCGATATGCTGAACATCGGAAGCTTACTTTTGCGCCACCTTGTATAAGCAATTATTACCAGAAGTTTTTCGAGAGGGTAAGCACTGTGTTTTGGTGTGGAGGCGCATTCGCCTTTAATCATACGAAAGTAGGTAGCCTCGGCTCAATACAACTCGATGTGTTTCACCGCATGCGGGCGCCAAACATGATCTGTTTTTGTTGTTGTTATTAACAGCCAAACGCGTTCCTTAACTCCTAATCCATGGTGGCATAAGACATCTTGGCCATTTGACTGGTTGGCAGGAGGTTAACAACACTGGCTGTATCATAACAGCGCCTTCAGAGCAGCGAGCTGACGAGCACGCCAAAGATGATGACAACCAGCCTTATGAGAGTGCCAATAAGAGAAAGCACAACGGCGGTCGAAATGCACATCGTAAAGGACTAGTCACGACTAGTGGGAAAAGTGGATAGTGGAAAGTTTACCGCTTTTGAAGATGGTGAAGAAGACGGTCAGCGCAGTCAGCTCAATGATGAAAAACGTGATATTAGTAATCATGAACCCACAGATGATGCAGGAAAGCACAAGCTATAACAAATTGAAAAACCGAGCCAATGTCTGACAGTACACGGGGAAAAGATACAGAAACGTTACAGGTCTCCCATAACACCTCACAGATTCTACAATACTTCGCTCGCTGCTCTGGTCTGAATACTGCAAAAGTGAAACTCGTCCTGAAACTTGTGCATACCAAACCCTGGCATGCGAAACATTTGCCTGGCATGTGGTGTGTCTGCTGATCAGCCACTTCTAACAGCACTTTTAAAAGAGCTAGTTTTTAAGACCTATGTTAAAAGGCTTTGAAGAAATGTATGACAATTCAGGGCTCAAAAGTGATGACGCAAGGGAAGAGCAACAGCAACAGTGTGGAACAAAACCCCTGTATATTAGGGGGTTAGAATATGCCCCAGACGTGCAACTTGATGGTTGATCTATGGATATGATGCCTTTCACCTCTCATTACCAGCCTTATTCTTCCTCACGGAAGAAGGGGGTGGGATTAAAGTTCCACTGGTCATACCAAATAGCTCGGACATGTACCGTAAGGCAGTACCAGAGCATATGGGGTTCATATCCGGCAAAAGAGTGTCACTTTCAACAACACTCTCCAAAATCGTCGGGAAGTGTTTTTGTCGCTAAAAACATCAACAAACAACAACAACGCTAGGCGAAAGGTACTCAGTGAAATGGTGAGATGGTGCCTGGAATACTTAAAATACCAAAACCCAAAAAATCGCCAATGCATTTTGCGCCATAGCCCCTCAAGCGTTTAGAGCATCGAAACTAAAGCCACCCCTTGCTCCAGTTCTTATCTCGAGAGTTTACCTGCAACAAGAACAAAAAGTTGTTGAGATCAACACTGGTCATTCCAGTTCTAGTTGACGACTTTTCATCAAGCGAAAAAGTCTTCTATAGGTGCAAATATTTTTTTGGGCACGTTGCATAAATCATTTCTGGTTTGTTTTTATCTCTCTGATTGATTACACCGAAACTTATGCAAAGACACAGTTCAGCCATCGTAGATGTGGGGGAGTGACGTTGTAATAACAAAGACAAATGACTTGTTGAGTGGTTGCTTGAAAATATAAAGAAAAAATCTTCCTTACTCAAACGAATAATTGCAAGTTGTAAAAAGCGATTGAAAAAACTAAAAGAAAATTATATTTTTGTATGCTCAGTTGTCGCATTAGTTGCATCAACGAAAATTGAGTAATAACGCTTTGGTTGAAAAAATTCAGAAAACTGCCAATATGTACATACATACATAGCTTTCATAAAGAAATAACAACACCACCACTTATGGTAATCCTATCCAAAAACTTTGATTGATATATTCGTATATGTGAGGTTATGGCAATATTTTTTTAATCAACTTGGCGGCGAAAGGCAACAAGGAATTTTATTGAACAAATTTGTTTTCACACCTTATACGATTTGAAGAAATTGTTTGGCTTTGAAAAAATGTATGATTAAGTAATTAAAAGGTATCAAAGAAATTCAAAACAAGCAAGAAAATCAGCATAAGTTCACTCCAATCTACGCTTGACATAATAAAACAGTGAAAGAAACCGCCTCAGTGATCGTTAAGGTCAAAAACTAATACACGACTCACTTAGGAATCGTAAAAAATCCTGTTCTGCCATTGCACAAGACCGGTAGGAAAATTAGAACATTCGTTAGACTCAAAAAGCTTAAAGAAGGAAATTTAAAAGAATTCAAAACCCAAAACAAACACTAACTTTCAGAAAACAATCCAAACAAGCGTTTGGAATGTGGTCTCACTTACCAATTTTCTCCTCTTCTCAAGGAATTTGGAACACCTGGTAGGCCTTTCAGCCCAACCTAATATAACCGCACGAAAATAAACGACTTTTTCGGCTCTAACCCAAATAAATTTGCGTACGTGAGTAGCTCTCATATACACAACCGACGTGCCAGCTGAGTGTAAATGTCAAATCGATATGTCACGCAAAACAAAAATTGGAAATTGAGTTAGATTTTTACGCTGTGCGGTTAGTTTAGGTTGCTCTCATACACTTTGTATGTTCATGAGACATTTTTGACAGAAAATTGCCGTAGTGCGTTTATATTAGGTTGGCGTGATTGCGAGGTGGCGGATTTGCCAAGACTAGCATTCATTCGGTGCCTCTGATTTAGATGGAGTACAGTTCCCACAAGACAATGCTCCTCTTAAAAATCAGCAATGGCGATGCGTTGGCTTAGAGACAATAAAATTATTTTGGTACATCATTCGTCGGTTTAAGCAATTTTTTAAACGTTTTTGTAATAAATTTCATACCGTTAAATAACCTACACCAATTTTTAATTTATTGCGAATTAGATTTAAAACTGAACTGAAAAAAAAACGTCTAAATTTTTTTTAATTTTTTTATTTATTTCTGAAAGCTTTTTCAAGTCAATAAATTTTTGTCATTACAGTTTTGTGTGCGCCGTAGCTCAGTGGGTAGAGCAGTCCTGCCAACTGATACAAATGTTTTTTAATTGTTAGGACATTTCTGGTTTAAAATTTAAACTCTTTTCTTCACGGTCATTTTCTCGAAAACTGTCACAATTTAAATTCGAAGCCAAATTTGGTTTGGAAAGCCCAGAAAAGTTTAAAATTTAGGTTAAAATTTGTAACTGTGTAGTTTGGCTAGCATAGTCTGATGTATTGCTAATAACTAGAGATCGCCCAGTTGTTGAAATTCAACCACAAAACTTTATTTCATTTTAGTAATTTGCCGTTCCCCTTTCCTTCGCCGTTCTCCAGTTTCCCTTTCCTTAGGTATATTAAATTTTCCCTTTCTCTTGACTTTGTTTTTTTGCTGTTTCTTTTCCTTAATATATATGCCTTCCTTAACTTTCCTCTTCTTTCTGTTTTCTCTAATTTCTGCACAGTGTCATACTACAGCTCCTATTTTTGTTCATTTATTTTATTTCATTTCATTTATTTTATTTCATTTCCTTGCCATTTTATAACACCGTTCCGATTTCTATTTGATTAACTTTATTATTTTATTTTATCTTATTTTGTTTTATTTTATTTTATTTTATTTTTTTTATTTTATTTTATTTTATTTTATTTTATTTTATTTTATTTTATTTTATTTTCCCTTATTTTATTTTATTTTATTTTATGTTATTTTTATTTATTCTATTTGACTTAATTCAGTCTGATTTAATTTTATTTAATTAAGTTTAATTGAATTTAATTAATTAATTTTTTTTTTCATTTTATTTTTTTTTATTTGATTTAATTTTTTTCTTTTATAAGATTAAATAATTTAATTTAATTCAGTTTAATTTTCTTTTATTTTATTTAATTTATTTTATTTTATTTTATTTAATTTAATTTATTTTATTTTATTTTGTTTTACTTTATTTTATTTTATCTTATTTTATATTATTTAATTTATTTTATTTAATGTAGCCTTATTTTATTTATTTTATTTTATTCTATTTTACTTTATTCAGTCTGATTTAATTTTATAAATTAAAACTAATTTAATTTAATTTTATTTTATAAAATTTTTTTTTTCTTTTATTTTCTTTTATTTTATTTTACTTTAATTTATTTTATTTAATTTTAATTTATTTTATTTTGTTTTATTTTATCTTATTTTATTTAATTTAGTTTATTTTATTTTATCTTATTTTATTTAATTTAATTTATCTTATTTAATTTTGCCTTAATTTATTTATTTATTTTACTTTTTATTTTACTTTATTTTATTTAGTTTTAATTTATTTTATTTTATTCTATTTTACTTTATTCAGTCTGATTTAATTTTATTTAATTTAGTTTAGTTTTCTTTTATTTTATTTTGCTTAATTTTATTTTATTCAATTTAATTTTATTTTATTTTATTTTATTTTATCTTATTTTATTTAATTTAGTTTATTTTATTTTATCTTTATTTATTTAATTTAATTTATTTTATTTTATTTATTTTATTTTGTTATTTTACTTTATTTTATTTAGTTTAAATTTATTTTATTTTATGCTATTTTACTTTATTCAGTCTGATTTAATTTTATTTAATTTAGTTTAAGTTTATTTAATTTTATTTTTTTTCTTTTCTTTTCTATTCTTTTATTTTACTTTGTTTTATTTAATTTTATTTTGTTTTATTTTATTTTATCCTATTTTATTTTATTTTATTTGATTTATTTTATTTTATTATATTTTTTTCTATTTTACTCTATTCAGTCTTATTTAAATTTATTTATTTTAGTTAAATTTAAATTAATTTTATCTTATTTTATTTAAACTCACCAATTAACTTGATTGTACTTCATTTTATCTCATTTTGTTTTATTTCAGTATATCTTGTTTTAATTTTTTATTTCTTTTTACGTTATTTAATTTTATTTTAGTTAAGTCTATTCTTTTTCATTTTACTCAAGTCTTACAATGGAAAATACAAAAACAAACTAACTTCTATGTTAATTATTCTCAGCTTCTTAATGCTTCCAACAAAGAGTCTCTTCGAGCTCGCTGAGAGAGCCGCTCTCACTTCCTATCGCATGCCAATGATTATTACAATAACATCAACTTAAGCAAGCAGGCATGACATGTCACCAACACAACACCTGCCTGTAATGGAATGCATGTTTAGCATTTATAGTGGTGTCAGTTTACAACTGATTTTTCCATATTATAATTAACTTTTATAATTTTCTTTTTGATTGATGGCAACGCGGCTTATGCAGATCAATCGATACATATACATTTGTTTAAGCCTTAGATGTATAGTTTGGCTGCAGTGGCGAAACTATTTTAGCTTGCGCATTTATATATAGATAGATAGATAACTATTTCGCATGATACTGGTAAGTGATTAAAACGGAGTTTCTTTTAAAACATTGAACTAATTTTAAAACTGCCCCAAACTCATAAACTCACCAATTAACTTAATTTTGGAAAAGTTTTGTACTATTTTGTTGTTGTTTTTTGTAAACGCTGTTTTGGTTTTGCTTTCTTTTATTTTTCCTTAACAAAAGAAGGGAATTAAAAGTTACTTTATATTGTGTATACGAGCATTGTGCTAATGTCAGAGTAAAGTTCGAAACACACCGTTAGACAGAATAAACATTAGGAAAAAAATTGCCCTTGAATACTTTAATGGACATCTTATCTCCTTAGTCGTAAAATCAAATAGTCACTTTCTCTGACGATCTTGTTTGCTATCGAATGACTCGAAGAGGTACTTCCCCATACCGATGAAGCTGGTGGTATTACTCAGTCAAATCTGAAAGGCAGCATTACAACCTGACCGTTCAAAATTTCACTCTGTATGGTGTGGGGAAAATTATTTTCCAACTGCTTCTTGAATTAAGCTACTGAACGCATAACCTTGAGTAAGCCAGCCACACAAAGACACTTCTACATACCCCGTAAAAAGTTCGACTATCTCAGAATTAACTTAGAGCTTAGCCATTGGAAGGCAGTAAGTATTGAATACCAACGGGTGCCATTTCGATAAGTATTGGAGTAGCTGTGGTTGCGGTCGAGTGATAGAACGTTACGAAAATCGGCGAGTTTTTTGGATGAGGGCTCGTAATTTCACTACAGCGCATATATAAGTAGGTATGTATGAGTGTGTCTATATTTTTTGTAATAAAAGCGAAATAAAAATGAATACTTTTATATGAGAATGGATTTTATGTAGCGCAAATAATAGAAAAATAATAAAACCGCTACGCTATTGTTATGAAAAAGGGCAGAAAAATGCGATTTGAAAGCGTAAAAGTTGACAACAAAAACGTTACATACAAAAATCGCTGCTGCGCACACAGCTTAGCATTTCGGGCAAAATTTTCAGTAGTAATTTTTTTATTTTCCACATTGAACAATTCTTTTTATATTAATTTTAAGAATTTCTTGTTGTGGTTGTTTTTTTTATTACATATTAAGTTGCCTTGCCTAATAAAACCATTAAAATATTGCAGCCAAAAAGGCAAAGCAATCCCATGGCAACTGGTTGGGCATATCTACAATAACCCATTTGTTTGCTGCTCAGTGTTGTTGTCCAACCAAATTCATTGCAACATCAAACATGAATAACATTTGCCATTTTACGGATAAGCTTTCCTGGCATTTACTTTAACTATTTGTGAAGAAGCCATATTTTCTGGCGACAAAGAAGCAGCCAAGAAATAAAAAAACATGCAAGAAAGAAATAAATGGCAGTTAAAGCTTGCAAATGATGATGCAGTGAAGCGAGGTAAGAAATAGAAACAAACAGTGGCGTAGCCAGGGGGTGCAATTGGGGGGATGGATGTGCCCCGACCCCTTCGTCAATGCACTACTATTTTTTTTACTTTCGACTGAATAACATAATACCATTTTATGAATATATGAAATTATCGGTTAGTGGATTATGCGTTTGAATATTAAGCCTACATACATATAGGCTTCTTTTCAGACCTTGCGCAAAATTCACCAGACTTTCAAGACGATAAAACCGGCTTCGAGGTATGCTTACACATTGGTTCTGGTAGTAATAAAAAAATAACAGATCGAAATAATACCGTAATTTTCGATATTGCTGAGCAAAAACTCTACTCCCTTATCTCTCACGTCTTTAAAAATCCGAATTCAGGCGGTCTATTAGATTTCAGGTGGCCATTATCTAATAAATAACATTCAAGAACAAATTTCAAACTTTGTTCAAAACCAAGGAAAATTTAACCAAGTTTTATCAAAATTCTACACTTTTTAATCCGCATTTTTATAAAAAATTGGATTTGCAATGTTATGACCTATTAAATTTTAGTATTCATAATAAAGTGCCAGGGGGAAGTGCATTTTACACACTTCAGAGCTGCGACATTTTTGCAATTCTCCCCGTTTCCACTTCTACAGTACAACTCACCTCTTCAACCCTTTTTCTTCTTTAAATTCCGCTTAATCGTCTAAGCGGTTTTAGCCCTTTACCATAGCTCGCCACTCGTTACGTCTTTCTGCCAATTGGCGCCAATTGGAAACACCACGGGGTCACAAATCGGTCTCCACTTCGTCCTTCCATCGGAGTAGTGGTATCCCTCTTCCTCTGCTACCATGGTCGGTGCAATACAATACAGTTATATAAAGTGAAAAGCTGATTAGATTTTTTACATTTTAATTTTCTCTAAACTGTCAAACTTGCTCTCAATCGGTTTGTTTACACTTTAACATGTACTGAGCTGTTTTGCCGTTTTAGAGGATCGATTTTCAATATGGCAGCCGTGATATTACCTGTTTTATTATGCCATGGTGAGTGCCGATAAGAATACCTTCTGGACCGGAACATCTTCATTCATTCGCACAACATGACCTAGCCAATCAAGACGTTGGGTTTTAGTTCGTTGGACTATGTAGGTGTCTGCACATAGCTCATACAGCTCGTCATTAAATCTTCTTCGGTACTCGCCGTCGCCAACGCTTAAGGGTCCGTAAATCTTTCGAAGAATCTTTCTCTCGAATACTCTCAGATACGCCTCATAAGATGTTGTCAGTGCAAGCTTCTGCACCATAAACCAGGACGGGTACGATAAGTGACTTATTTATTCTCGTTCTTCGAGAGAAGACTTTAGTTCTCAATTGCCAACTCAGTCAGAAGTAGCACTTGTTTGCGTGAGTGATTCTTCGGCCCGGTTTTTCAGTCCTTGGTTAAGCTCAGTTTAAACTAAGCTTGCTTAAACTCAGTTAAACTGCAGAGCGGGTTTTCAGTGAGAGTTTAAGGCCGCTTTTAAGATTTGCTTTTTATACGGCAACATTGGTTTTATTTTTATCTAGATACGGCAACAGATAACATTTGTTTACATATTCAACGCCATTGCTTCTCCTCAGTATTGTAATAGTTGGGATTTCGCTAATTTCTGCATCACTATAATCACTTTCGTCAGATGATATATCCAGTATTTAATTAAATATAAAAATTTCGTAATTTTTAATTGCGTTCAGTTTATTGTTTCACAACCAAAACCATCAAATATGCAAACAGCTGACAGGTTAACTATAGTTTATCCCTGCCAGATTGGCCGCTTAAACTCCGTTTAAACTTCGTTTAAAGTTGACTGAAAAACTGCGTAACAAGTTTAAGCTTAGTTTAACTGACAAATTGAGTTGAACTTGTACTGAAAAACCGGGCCTTCGTTGGATTTCTGAGCTGACATTATTGTTGGTGTTCCTAGGTTAAAAACTAATATTTTCTTTGCGATTTCTGTATTTTCTTCA
Source organism: Merzomyia westermanni (assembly GCA_949987695.1). Classification (NCBI taxonomy): domain Eukaryota; kingdom Metazoa; phylum Arthropoda; class Insecta; order Diptera; family Tephritidae; genus Merzomyia; species Merzomyia westermanni. Next base: position 77,506,069 of record OX465290.1, read on the forward strand.
ATATGAAAGTTATGAAAGCAATTTCTTTTATATGAAAGAAAACACTTTAGCTCTTCGGGAAAAAAATTGCAAAAAATCAGAAAAATGTGTCATGACTTTAAGATTGACACATTGTTTAGTTTAAAATTTAATAAACTACAAAACTGCATACTCAAACAAATTCTAAAAAATTGTGTTAGAAAAAATTTTCAATTTTGATAAAATTTCTTTGAATTTTGCGTACATTTTTAAAACAAAACTTATTGCGTGTCTCAAATTTCAGGTTTCGAAAAAAAAAAATTCATAACCCCCCTTCCCCAAATCCTGGCTGCACCACTGCAAACATATGTATGTAAATACCATGCAGTGAAGCCAACTAGTTGTTAACCACTTCAAAACTAGTACGGACACCAATTTTTTATATTTTATTTTATTTTGATCTATTTTATTTTATTTTTTTAATTTTACTTAATTTTATTTTTATTTTATTTTATACTATTATTATTATTTTTAAATTAATTTTTTTTATTTTATTTTTTTTTTTAATTTTTTTTAATTTTATATTTTTTATGTTATATTATTATTATTCTTTTATATTTTTTTTATTTAATTTTGTTTTATTTTAATTTATTTGATGTTATTGTATTTTATTCTATTTTACATTATTTTATTTTATTTCATTTTATTTTATTTAATTCTATTTTCATTATTTTATTTCATTTTATTTTATTTTACTTTATTTTATTTCATTTTATTTTTTTCCATTTAAGTTTTTTGTTTTATTTTATTGACTTTTTATTATATTATTTTTTGTTTTATTTTACTTTACTTTATACCATATAATTTTTTTCCTTTTAATTTTTTTATTTTATTTAATTTTTTTTATTGACTTCTTATTATGTTATTTTATTTTATATTTCTAACATATTTTGTTATATTTTATTTTATTTTATTCTATTCTATTTTACATTATTTTATTTTATTTCATTTTATTTTATTTTACTTTATTTTATTTCTTTTTATTTTTTTCCATTTAATCTTTTTATTTAATTTTTTTTCTGTATCATTCTATTTTGTTTTATTTTATATTATTTTATTTCATTTTATTTTATCTTATTTTATATTATATATTTTATTTTATTTTATTTTATTTTGTTTTATTTTTTTTTATTTTATTTTATTTTATTTTATTTTATTTTATTTTATTTTATTTTATTTTATTTTATTTTATTTTATTTTTTTATTTTATTTTATATTACTTTATTTTATTTTGTTTTCTTTTATTTTATTTTATTTTATTTTATTTTATTTTATTTTATTTTATTTTATTTAAATTTATTTGGTTTTATACTATTTTATTTTATTTTTTTTTTTACAGTTTTTTTATTTCATTTTATTTTATCTTATTTTATATTGCTTTTTTTTTTTATACCAACAATTTTTGTTGATTTACGGCCTGTACATTTTCAAGTATTCATGAAACGAGCTCAAGGCCAAGAATAATAATTTTTCACTTTTTGAATTTTTTTTATGAAAATTATTATTGTTTTTATTTATTAATAATCATTTTAATTAATTATTAAACAAAATTGTTGGTATAAAAAAAAAAAAATAAATAAAAATTAGAAAATCAATTTTTTTATTTTATTTTATATTATTTTATTTTTTTTATTTTTTTTATATTACTTTATTTTATTTTGTTTTATTTTATTTTATTTTATTTGGTTTTATATTATTTTATTTTATTTGTATTACCTTATTTTTTTATTTCATTTTATTTTATCTTATTTTATATAATATATTTATTATTTCATTTTTTTATTTTATTTTATTTTATTTCTAAATTAAAATTAAAACCGTGAAAGGTGCCACATATTAGGTCTTTTTTGGACTAGTTCGAGTTGTGTTGGAATATTATAGTTGTGAACTAGAATTTCTTCCGACTAGTTTCTTATTTTTGATATCTTAGTTGTGAGGCAGCCATTCAGTCGAAATATCATTGACAACACACAAAAAATAGCTAAAGAAGCAATATTGCCACATCTGACATTGTGTTGCTCGTGCTAAATTTTGTTGTTGGTGGTTGTGGCAACTGTTGCTGCTCCTCGGCAGCATTGCTATAGCTTCGTTATTGAAAGAAAAATCGGTTAATTTAATTTTTTATTTACAAAGCGCGCCCTTTCACGTTTTTCCGTGTGATTGGGGATGGGTATGGCAAGCATGTAAGCGAGTGCAGCACAAATTCGATTTCATGGCATCAATGTTGTAAATGACATTTTATGGAATGTAAGGTTGTAACAGTAAGATTTGAGAAATATGCAACATGATTCGATTGAGTAATTAAATTACTTATTTTTAAAGTGGATAAAGACGACGGAGCTTGAAAAGTCTGGATAGACTGTTTGAGATTCGCTTTCAAAATGCACCCTTCATCTTTGCATCAGCATGCTCAACAGGTAGGGGAATCTTTTGAGGTAGCTTGTCAGAATTTGGTTGATCGAATTTTTAGAATCACCTCGAAACAAAAATGTATTTGGTAATTTTTGCAGAAATGAATGGTGAATTTGGTAACGCTTATTTCAATAGCATGTGCAGTTCGACTCTTGGACACATGCTGGGCTGGGTAATCGCATTTATTTAATTCCGGCGGATACTCTCCAGTTTCAATTATCTCAGAGTGTGCTGGGTGGAGGCACATTCGTCCAACAAGATTTGGTTAGTTTGAGAGGGGCGTTAGTTATTTTCCTATCTACAAGTAAACATGACATAATGGAACTTGAGACTTTTTAATCATCCCTGTTAGTCCATAGTATATGCCTACTTACCAGTAAGCTCTTTGGTTCCCCTCTGGTGGTCATGAGGAGGTCGCAATTTAGAAGTAAACCAAGTTTTGGTAAAACTAGTGGTCTATCTCTTTAAATAAACCTATGAATCTGCACATTAATTCTTAATCGATAGCTTGGTAGCCCGACTTACAAAGTTTCACTTTGCTCTGCACCGGAACTTTCTCTGCCAAACAACACCTGCTTGTCACACGTTCTTGATTCGATAGGAATAGTTAAGTTAGTTGTTGTTGTTGTTGTGGTAACGGCAAAAACACTCCTCGAAGGTTTTGGGGAGTATTGTCGAATTAACAGTCCTTGGCCGGATTTGAACCCGTAAGGAAGGATAAGTTAGTTCCTTGTGGATGGTGTTGCAAACCTTCTTAAACAGGTTCATCGCAATAATCAAGATATGGAAGGCCAAGCAATATTAATTAGAAAAGACAGCCACCTGGTCCATATATCAACTAACAATTAGAATAGACAGAATTTGCCAACCAAGAGGGTTCTCCTATCGGCATACGAATTCGACAGCAGAGGAAAAAGAAGAGGATAACTTGAGCTACCTCTGTGTCTCGGATTGGCGTCAGGTATTGCTTAAAAGGGATAATCTGCTGCACTAGAAAAGAAAACAAAAATCAGGCGCACTTGTAGTGCCGTGGAATTAAGAGGAAGCAAACAAAATCAGAACAAAGAATTTTTGTGAACTTAAACGGGTTTTATTAACTTTATTTTTTCATCTTTTAGTAAAGCGATTTTACGTGAAAAAGTGCCCTTGTAATTCGAAGTAGCTGTTGACAGTTGCGCATGTGCAATGGAAATTGGTGATATATCCGTATATGGCAAATTAAAAGGTAAGTGCAATAATACCCACCAAAAAAATTAGTCACTATATAAGGCTTACTGAATTTGGTCAAGTGGCTTATTAAATACATTTCGCCACAAACAAAGAAATTTCTAAGCAGTTCAACAACGCTCTTTACTTTATTTTTCGCTATTATTATTGACCTTAACAAGCAACTAGAAAGTTCTACCTTCTCTGGCATGGAGAAAATAAAAAGAAGTGGATCTTGCAGTGAACGAAGAAAAGACGAAGCATTTGTTATCATCAATTGAATGGTTAGATGGACCAATAATTGGCCATCCTATATGGAAATTCTTCTGATTGAAAACTACGTTAATAACTTTCTTTCGATACCCATATATCACTTAATTTTTGAAAATTGCCAGTATATGGCAACCCTGTAAAAACTTCCTAGCGGCAGCACTTAAGTGGAAGAGCTTGAAATGTAACATATTGCCTACGTTCTAAAGTTGATCGCGAAGGGTCAAGGTGTTTACGAGATAATAGCGGATGTGCCAAACAAAAAGAGATTAGGTGGCAACGCTAGTAGGTCACCCTACCTATAAATTTTTTGTTAAAATACGACGTAAATAGCTTTTGTTTTATACCCATATTGGCATATCTAATAACAATAATAAAATGTGTAAGCAACATAAAAACTTCCCGAGTTGTAAAAATTATTAGAGTTCAGTTTCCGAGATAGTGTGAAAACTCAGTTGACTATTTAGGACAATTTTACTCCTTCCATATCTCGTTCCTCTCTATCTCTCTGCTTGTCTCTCTCCCACTGTCTTTCACTCTGAAACATCCCAAACCTTTTTGTTTTTCTTTTAATTGTCCCCACTTCATGCTAATCCTCTCGCCCTTATATTTTTCATCTTTCTATATACGTACTCGTATACCAAATATTAGACAGTTGGTACGAATAGTTCCGTTATATGATATTTAGGATTTGTTTGGTATTACAGGTGCCACGCCCTCTTATTTCAAAATAGTCTTAGTATGCCGAAATCCTACCTGAATATATATTGACCAGGAGGCAGGCTTATTTGTGGTGTGAATAAGGCTCATGTAAAAAATCATACACTAACTTCTATTACAAGGCTCCTGATCGTAGCTTACAGCGCTTGCCCCGCTTTGATTATTACTTACGCCTCTTTTTGGTGGGCGTCTGTTCATACGTATGAATGAGTATATTTGCTCATGCAGCGTTCATTAAAGTCCTCACCCTGAACGCCTGGTCGAATGTGTATGCAAATGAGTTCGGTGCACAGTGAATCACAATCAAAAATGTTTGTTAGCTCGAATTGTAGAGAACAAGAAAACAAAAAAAAATCTGAAAATAATGAAAAACGTTTAAAACTAAATTGAAGCCGTCAGCAACAGCAGCAGCAACAAAATATGTCGCGACTTGTTTCAGTTTAGGTCAACGAAAAGGATATTTATGGCAGTCAGGCATGCGAAAAAGTCATATAAAATCAGTTTAAAGCTTTAATCGTTTGTCATTTGTACGTCAGTCACATGTGTGTGCGCGAGTTTTGTTGCTATAGTAATTCTTAAATACCTATAAAAATACTGATTTGTAAATTTGTTAGACTTTTTTATTTAATTTTTTTTTTGTTTTAAAAAGGTGTTGTAGTTAAGTTTTGTTTTGTTATTTTTACCAATGCGGCTGGCTTTAACAACTTATACACTCAACCAGTTAGGAGATTTGCCATCTGATCTCTATTGTTTTCAAACGTATTTATGTACTCTGAGGTGCATATATTAGTTATTTACATAGATATATATGTTGCGCTTACATTCCTTTTGTGAATCACATCAACTTTAGTAGTTAAACTTCTTGGGTGACCAACCGACGTGTTGCAAGTCATAGTTCCATCGAAAATTTCTCATTAATGGCTCTACGCTTAAGTTTATTTATTATTTAAAAATTTCCAAACTTAAAATGTTTTTAAAATAACAAAATAAAAAGATATTACTAACTTGCACTAATCCCTGATTCTAGTTTTTAAACGATATTATTTTTAACGACAAAGAAAAACGTTGGCAACTTTTACACCCTTTTTGTATTCTGCCTGCTAAAGTTGCAGTCTTGTTTTGTAACTGTCAAAACAGGTGGTAACATCAACAAGCCGTGAAAATTGGAGATGTTTTTTGAATATTTTTGTTGACTGAAACAAATTTTGTACACATACTTGTTAATCAGAATTAATAAAAATTAATAAAAAATATAAGTAGTTTAAACGAAACTTTGTTTAAGTTTTTATTTAATTCTCTATTGCTCCTTCTCGTTTCTGGTGGCGTTACCATTTACGAAGGAATTACGGTTGCTGTACTGCATTGCCGACTGTAACGTTTTTCTGTTAAGAATCCGAACTCGGAATTTTTTTTAAATTATATAGATAAAAGTTTCAGAAATTAATATTAAATTTAAGAGCTCTATCAGTGTGAACATTTTTATGAACTGCTCTCGATTCTTTCAGTTTTGTTAACGTTTATTAGTTTGCGTTTTATTTTTATTTTTTTTAGCGGTTAGCACAGAGCGGAATTCATCCCATCGATTAGTGCGCTTATAGAGAAAGCACTTTGCGATATTTCGCGAAGGGCACAAAAAACAGCGTTGGGAGTGAAACCCACAACAACGGAACTCGTTCTGTTCACTATAAAACCAAAACTTCTATCCTTCAATCTACTGACACTAAACGGCACGTCGGTAAATCTATTCTCTGAAGTCAAATATCTTGCCATCATTCTAGAATCAAAATAAATTTAGTGTAGGAATATTGAGAAGAGATCACCTACAAGAGAGCCTTCTCGAAAGAACATAGAACTATGACCCTATATAATCCACGATATGTACACCACAGTCATTCAACTCTCTGACTCATGGACTGTCTTTCAAGTGGAAATCTTTGCCATAGAAAGCACAGCTAAATTACTGCTGGATCGTACAGTTCCACCGACTAATGTTACGATCTTCGTTCACACCCAAGCTGATCTGAAGGCATTAGAATCCAACTTGATAAAATTCGATATGGTGCGAAAGTGCCGAATTTTGTAACGACAGCCTTTGAGCATTTCTCTGACTACGCGCAAGCGGGTATATGAACAGATGCGCGGGCAACCGCTAACCGAACCACCTTATCCGCGTTTACGATATTAGCGTAGCGGATGTTTGTTTGTGTGGGTGGGTTAAGTGTTGCTTGCGCATATGTGCATATGCGTGCCGCTTAAGGGTCGAACGCGGATTGGTTTACCCTAAGCAGGCCGGCGATTCGTGCCGTACGGTGCTCAAAATGCCGCAAGGGTTAATGGGTATAAAAGGGGGTCCCGCTGATCGACAGCAATTAAAAATCGAAAAGTCGCGGTCTTAACTAGTGCCAAAAGTGTTGTGAAAAAAAAAAGGTAATTTTTCAAAGTGCGTTGTATTCACCTTAAAGTGTAGGTGCGCGAGTGAAAAAGTCTGTTTATAAAGTGCGGTTTCACGATAAAAAGTAAACGCGATCGAAGACAAACAGTGGAGTTCCTGATACCAGGGAATCCTCCCTAGGTATCTCACCAGCGCAAGGAGAGCCGCCGCCACAGGACGTGAAAATCCCCTCAAGAAGCAGCAGTCACCGGTAAGTCAAATTGGGACATTTAAAGTTTGTTTGAAAGCTTTTTTTTTCTGAATTTTTACCCGTGTCTACAATATAGCCTTGTGAAAGTGGTGCAGTAAATTTTCATTAAAATAAATGTTTCATAAAATTCAGATTTGTTGATACACTTTCTTTTCGATCAATTTTCATTTAAATTAGTTTTTGCAGTAGATATGTGTTATTGATTCGGCGATTTTTTTTCTGTAAAAAGAATGGTTGACTTAATAACTTAGGTTATCCTTTACTAGAGTAAATTCGGATAAATTAGTTCATTAGTCCATTTAGCAGAATTGTCTCCATGGAACTGTTGTTGGTGCAGGTGTTGCCCTTGTGGCAACTGAATGGTAAGTTGGGGTAGTTGAGAAAAGGATGAAGTAAACATAAGTACCTAAAGACGGACGTTAGTCAGGTTAAAGGGGACTCTGCTCGGGAAGCGGAGCCATAGTAGAGTCCAAAGGCTGTTCACATCCCGTGAACAGGAGGGGTGGGACGGCTCCACCTGACTAGGACAGGTTTTCTCCCGCTTGTCTTACCTATCGGTTTCTTTCTAGCTTTATTATCCTCCCTAGGCATGAACCTAAATTTTGCTATGCAACTGTTGGGAAAGGAGAAGTGGCAAGAACCGCGCCTCAAAGCCGACGAGCCTCAGCCGGGCTACTACCATGCCACCCCGCCACTCCTCTTCTCCCGTACCAGGCAGTTACGTAACAATGGCGCCCAACGATATAGCCCACTAGTAATTTTAAATTTTTCCCATATTTCTTTTCTTATACTTTCTAATTTAATATTTCTTTTCACCTTAACTTGCTTTTCAATATACTATTTTCAGCTTTTCGCTATCTTATTTATTCTCTTAATTTTTCCTTCTCACGGACAGATTTAGGGTCACGAGGGCAACATCGCTTGTTGTCAGCAACGAGCGATATGTGCCTAAGTGACAAAACAGTGGGGGGAGTGCTGGCGGTGAGTTCTGAGTTCCTTTTAAGAACTTCAACGTTTTTAAAAAGTGGTATCAGAGGTCATCGGCAGTACTTTAAGACGATTTTAATTGTTTGTTGTTTTGTTGCAAGCTACATCAGCTGCCATACGCATGGTCCAGCACCGTATATATGTGAGGTTGTTGTATGTTTGCAGGGGGTAGAGTAATTTGACAGGGTAAAGGGGGAATTGTGGCAACCACGTCTTCAGCTAGTTCTTAAGGCGCTGTCGTGCCACATTCCATAATTAAGAGGGGATTAGCTGACATTGACCTTGGACAGCATGCTTCATACCGTACTCGACTACCCAGAGTCCATCAGGCGAGGACAACACCAAATGCACCAACAGTACCTCAATATTGAAGATTATAAATTTCTTAGGAATTTCCGATTTCTGTTATAAATCGTATATAATAAATAGAAATAAAATACATATATTTTTTTTTTTTTTTTTCTCGATTTCATATGCATCAAAAATTCCAAATTATTGATTTGTTTCGAGTCTTGTTTATTTAATATTTACAAACACATTATACGTAAAACACATAAAAGTCATTGTAATTTGATTTCATAACTTAGATACCAGTTTTTACGGGGGATTTCGCTTAAAGTCGTTTATCGTTACTGTAGGAAACTCGTAAAAGAATTTCTTCTTGCAAGTAATCTTTTTAATTTTTCTTCTTTTTAGTTTGTCTGAATTTTCATATAGCTTTTCATTTCTAATGTTTTTTGAACTTTTCGAAGGTTCTATTTAAACCTTTTCTTTGTTTTTATAGTTTATGGGAATTTCACCAAGGAATTTATTACTTTTGCTAGTAAAATTTTTATATCTCGATAGTTTTTATATATTTTATATATTTTTTATTTTTTTAAATTTTTATATTCTGTTAAGATTAAAAGTGAATTTTAATTTTTTTTTTACATCTTTTATCTACCAACCTTAAGAAAGTGTGCGCCGAGGCAGGCGATTCTGAATTTTGCTCAAATCAATTTTGTTTCATAGGTACACATGAGCATACATAAATATACACACCACAATATTTATTATACACACTTTTGATATTTGATACTCATATCCACATACTCTATACCCTACGAAAAAACCGTTTCTTCTTGAATTTTTGAAGTAACCATCTTTTTCATTGCTTAAGCTTAAAACTCTTTTAATTTTTTTCATACCGTAGTACGTAAACAAATAATTACACGTAAAGAAATTTTGTGAGGATAATTCTTTTTGAAGTTTTGTAGTTTTAAAACTTTTTACACCCATATACAGATATACACACATAGAATTTTTAAGTTTTGAATTTCCGTTTTTTTTAATTTTTTTACGCACACAGATACACAAACACGGGTATACCTTTAAGGAATTAATTTTAGTTGCCCAGTTGAATTTCACCTTTTAATCATATTTACCATATCCACATATCCATATATACCCTTTAGGAAATTGGTCGATTTTTGAATTGTTGAACCACACATTTATTATTAAATTTTTTTATACACGCAGTTACTTTACATATATATACATACATACACACACTTATTAAATTTTAATTTGGAAGTTTATTTTTTTTTTGCCGTTCTGCATATATTTCTATATAAACACCAACACATATATACCCTTAAAGAAATTTGCATTTTGAGTTGTACACTTACTATCTTTTTACACCCATTTATCTTACATATATATACACGTTTGTTTCATATACATATATATAAATATTTTCTGGTATATCTTATAATATTTGAATTGTTTTTATATCGGTTTATACAGTTTATTTAAATTTTTCTTTTTTTGAATTGACAAATAAACCCCCAAGTGAAATACCCAAATCTGAAATTTACTTTTCCTGCTTATTGTTGGAAAAAAGGGCTTGTCCGGTTTTGTGGGTTTAAGTCATTGATTTCCAATACCGAGGTCAGCAAGTTTCGGTTATTTGTTGGCGGTCAGGTTTCGGACTCCCTTTTTTTATACCAGTCCCTTGAGTTTATGGACAAGTCTGCGAACCAAGGCGCAATTCCGAAGAGGGGTTTAGGACTTTTGGCGAGTAACAGAAGAATAACGCGCAGCATAGCTCGGGACTTGAGGAAGGAGGTGGTAGGGTCCCTGTTTAACCAAATAGACACCGGCATCGAACTACCAGCCGATTTCGTCCCGATAGACCTTTTGAATCTCTGCACTGCTAGGGTTTTTGGGCAGCCTGAGGTCCCGAACAGCCACAGACAGGAGTATACGGTTACTGATAGGGTTACTGTAAACGCGGCAGACCAGTCCCTGAGTTTCTCGCGAAAGTTGGATCAGGTGTTGGAGATGTCTGATTACGAGGAAGGAGCAATTGGAGGCGACGGAGCGGCAGTGGGGAATGGAGGAAACAATGGCGGTAACAGACGGCAGCCAACGGTGGACGAGCGGATTGATCACTTAGCGCGCATGATGGAGGTGATGATGCAGCAGAATGCTGAAATGAATCATCACATGGGCGAAGTGCGAAAGGTAAGGGAGGATATATCCACCCTTAGCAATCGTGTCGCTCATGTGGAGACATCCATGCGCGCTCCTGTTACATCAGCACCTCCACAAAATACATCTACGCCAGGGCAGGATAGGGATGCCACGAACCAGCAGCGCAGCACCGCGAATCAAACATATACCGGCAACGGAAACCCCGGATATTCGGTTAGGAAGAAGGTCGATTTGGACAAGTGGCATCTGAAGTTCGACGGTTCAGCCAAAGGAATGACAGTGGAGAGTTTCGTCTTCCGCCTGGAACGCATGCGTATACAATATCAGTTGTCCTACCAACAACTTTTTGCTGACTTCCATTGTTTAGTGACAGGGCCAGCTCTCAAGTGGTATTGGCAGGTGCTGGAGGACCACGCCGATGACGATGCGTTCGATTACTTTGGGTTAAAACGGGAAATCTTGGCTCAATTCAAATCGGCAGAGTCAGATTATGAGGTGATACGCGAGATTATGGAGAGAAAGCAGCAGCCCCAAGAGAGCTTTGACGAATATTACGCCGATGTCCACGATCTCACGTTCCGCCTCAGACAGCGAATCCCGGAAGTTGAGTTGGTTAAGATAATTAAGGGCAACCTGAAACCTTATCTGGCCAACTTAACTTTCGCGACGAAGACCGAAACATTGGCTGATCTGAAACTGGAGTGCAAGAGGGCGGAAAAATTAATAAAAGAGAATAGGTCTAGGGCAAAGCCAATAAGCGAAATAGGTAGCGGAGGTTGGTCAGAAGAGCAGGGAGGTGATTTTTGTGTTGAAGCGTTCAACAAAGACAATAGGAATCTTAATGGTAATAGAAATGTGTCTCGTGCCCCCGTCCATCAAAATCCTCCTAAGCCCAACATCCCAACCAATTTTCCCAGTCCTGTTGCAAGTTCGTCGTCTAATGTCCATAGTCAAAATGTTAGTCCTGTCCAAAATCAAATGTTTTGTCCGTCCCCATTCCACCTTATGTTGTGCTATGCTTGTGGCATGCCGGTGGATTTTTATATAAAGAACCCGGCAGAAGCAGCAAAGGACAAAAAGTGCAAGTCTAATTTCCATTTCATGAAATGTTTTGCGTGTGGTGGTGATTCGTCATTTTGTGTTTTTAAGCCAGAGGCGGGAAACCGGGCACTGGCAGAGATGTCCGGGAGCTCTGCCTCAAGCCAGGATCGCCCGGAGAATTTGTAGAAGGTAGGAAAATAGAGATTTTGAAGAGGGATAAAGAAATAGAGGTAAAAGAGAAAGTAGTAGAGAAGAAAGTTGAACCAGTCAGGGAAAGTTTGCACGTAAGGAAAATGAAGTACGATGAGGCAAGAAGAAGAATTTTCTGTGAGGAGTTGAACGCGAAAAAGAAGAAGAGGAATTTTGAAAAGATACGAAAAATCAGGGAAAAACAGAAATTGTTTAAAAGGCTAAGAAAGAAGATAATTTCAACTATCGTGACTGTACAGGGCGATAATAGGTTGTTCGCTAAAACGGAGATCGGTGGACGACAGGCGCTCGCGCTCTTGGATTCCGGGGCCGGGGCCAGCTGCTTGGGGAAAAATGCCCATAAGTTACTCGAGGGAAAAGAAAGTCTGATTCTGCCGATCCGAGGTCAAAATGTCAAGACAGCTAATGGGGGTGAAACCGCGGTTATCGGAGTAGTGACTCTTCCAGTGCTTTGGGACAGTACCACTAGGAAGCTGGAATTCCTGATAGTGCCGGGGTTGCAACAGGAGGTCTATCTAGGGATCGATTTCTGGAAAGCCTTCCAGCTTAATGTAGTCAGTAGGGGGCCCCAAATCAACTCAAAGGTTAATGTCGTGTCAGAGCTTACACCTACTGAGGGTGACTTATCATTCGATGCAGTGCAACATGATCTGAGTCCCGAGGAGACTGTGGCTTTGGATCGAGTGAAAGCACAGTATCCTTCATTCGCAGTACTTGGGTTGGGCAAAACCGACGTTGAAGAACACATTATTGAAGTTACCGATGAACATCTTCCCGTGAAGCAGCGCCATTACCCTATTTCTCCGGCAATACAAAAGTTGGTTTTCGCGGAACTGGACCGAATGCTGGAAATGGGCGTTATAGAGGAAAGCAACAGTTGCTGGAGTTCCCCCGTATCACTAGTCATCAAAGGAACCAAAAACCGCCTATGTTTGGATGCCCGGAAATTGAACGAACGCACCACATATAGATGGTATTCTAAGTCGGCTTCAGAATACCAGGTACATATCAGCCATTGATTTAAAAGACGCGTTTTGGCAGATACCATTAGAGCGAAAGTCCAGGGAGAAAACTGCTTTCACTGTACCTGGTAGACCTTTGTACCATTTCACAGTCATGCCTTTTGGATTGTGCAACGCGGCACAGCGAATGTGTCGTTTAATGGACAAGGTCATCCCCGCTTCTCTTCGTGAATCTGTGTTTGTTTATTTAGATGATTTACTTGTTTGTTCTGAAGATTTTTCGTCCCATTTAGATTTGTTGTCCCGTGTTGCAAAATGTCTTCGTGATGCAAAGTTAACGATAAACGTTGAAAAGAGCAAATTTTGTTTTAAAGAGGTACGTTATTTAGGCTATGTGGTAGGAGACGGATGTATCCGTACAGATTTGAATAAGGTGGCAGCAATGCGAGACTTCCCCGAACCCCGAACACCGAAACAACTCAGACGGTTCCTAGGTATGACAGGCTGGTACCGTAGATTCATACAGGACTACGCGACAATTGCAGCACCACTGCACGACTGCCTCACTAAGGACAAGATAAAATCTTTTAAAATGACAGACGAAGCGATGCTAGCATTTAATTGCTTGAAACAAAAACTTATTTCAGCACCGGTGTTAATCCATCCGGACTTCGAAAAGCACTTTTATGTGCAATGCGATGCATCGACGGACGGAGTTGGAGGTGTCCTCTTCCAACTAGACCAGGACGGAAACGAAAGACCGATTGCCTATGTATCGGCAAAATTAAACAAGGCACAACGCAATTATAGTATTACAGAGTTAGAGTGTTATGCAGCGGTCCTGAGCATAAAGAGGTTCCGGCCCTATATCGAGGGATTTCCCTTTACGGTGATAACTGACCATGCCAGCCTGAAGTGGTTGATGGGTCAGAAGGATCTATCCGGTCGGCTGGCAAGGTGGAGCTTGAAGTTGCAAGCATACGATTTTGATATTCAACACCGTAAAGGCACCCAAAATGTAGTGCCGGACGCTTTATCCAGGGCCGATATGAACGAGCTGCTAGTGAGCGATAGAGTGCTCGACATAGATGTAACCTCACCATATTTCAAATCGACGGAATATCACGAGCTCATTGATACGGTGACATTAAACAAAGACAAACTGCCCGAACTGTGCGTATCAGACGGGTATGTTTATAAACGGACACAATTTGACAAGGGTAAAGGGCTTCAAGAGGACCAGGCCTGGAAGCTCTGGGTACCGACTGAGCTTCGTTCAGGGTTGGTGGAGGCATCGCACTGCTCGCCATCTGCAGGCCATGGAGGTATCCACAAGACACTCGCAAGGATACGCGAAAGATACTACTGGCCAGGACTAGTGGCCGATGTACAAAATTACGTCAAAAGTTGCGATATTTGTAAAGGCAACAAAACGCAGAATGCTTTCCACAAACCTTTGATGGGAAAGCAACATGTTACTGAGCGCCCTTTTCAACGTTTATTTATAGATTTTATGGGTCCTTACCCACGTACGTGTGATGGTAATGTTTATGTGTTTGTATGTTTAGATCATTTTTCGAAGTTTGTGTTTTTGAAACCGATGCGTAAGGCAACCTCAGCTGACGTTGTAAAATTTTTAGAGAAAGAAGTTTTTCATGTTTTTGGAGTCCCAGAGTACGTGCACTCTGATAATGGTAAACAATTCGTCTCAGGACTGTTTGCATCATTTTTGGCAAGATATGGCACAACACATGTAAGAACAGCATTCTACTCGCCACAAGGCAATGCCGCAGAAAGGGTCAACCGATCCATACTACAAATAGTTAGGTCATACGTGGGAGAGAATCAAAAGAACTGGGATAAGCACATCAGTGATGCAGCGTTTGCTTTAAGAAGCGTAATCCATTCGGCAATTAACACATCCCCGTATTACGCGCTTTTTGGTATGCCAATGGTGCAACATGGTGCATCATACGAGTTATATAGAAAATTAGGTGCTGTGAAAGACGTAGATTGCGTGGTAGAGGTAAAGTCTGATAAACTACAGGCAATTAGAAACAAAATTATGAAAGAGCTGAGGTTAGCTCACGAACGCAGCAAAAAGGTTTACGACACTAGGAGCAAGGATGTATCGTTTAAAATTGGACAAATGGTATACCGCCGAAATTTCAAACAGAGTTCACAAATAGATAACTATAATCCCAAACTTGCCCCAAAGCAAGTAAAATGCGTTGTATTGAAAGTTATAGGTAACTCTATGTATGAACTCGGCGATGTTAGCGGAAAGAGAATCGGGGTATACCATGCTAAGGACATATTTGTGGCATGATGTTATTAAGTGTTCAATGTTGCATGTTATTTATTACTTACCTGTGTACCCGAAAAACCTGACCTTTAGAAAATTGACATACTTTTTTTTGGATATTTTTTGTAATTATTATTCAATTATTTTAGGTTTATTGCCCTACTAATGTAATTATACAATTTCTGACTTAACTTTTTTTTTGATTATGCATTTCAGACTTGACATACCTTTCGATTTATACTTTTTTATAAACTTGCAACTTGACTAATTTTTCTCTAATCTGTGATATAGTTTTAGTTTCAACCTGTGATATAGGATTAAGATGCCTATCTGTGATACCCTAGGTTAGTTTTGCGTAAGAGCCCAATGATATTAAGCTTAGATTTTTTTTGATAGTTTATCTAATTTTTGTGTGTTAGTAAATGTTTAGTGTAATATATGTTCTAATGAAAGGTTAGATAAGAAGCGAACTAGAAGCCCGGCATTAGATCGTGGGTCGAGGCCACACGTTAGCCCCGGATCTACAAACCAACCCAAGGCTTCGTTATGAATTCTTTTACGCACACGCTCCATGATGCAGGCACCATCGGCGGATGCGAGCCCGTAACGACAGCCTTTGAGCATTTCTCTGACTACGCGCAAGCGGGTATATGAACAGATGCGCGGGCAACCGCTAACCGAACCACCTTATCCGCGTTTACGATATTAGCGTAGCGGATGTTTGTTTGTGTGGGTGGGTTAAGTGTTGCTTGCGCATATGTGCATATGCGTGCCGCTTAAGGGTCGAACGCGGATTGGTTTACCCTAAGCAGGCCGGCGATTCGTGCCGTACGGTGCTCAAAATGCCGCAAGGGTTAATGGGTATAAAAGGGGGTCCCGCTGATCGACAGCAATTAAAAATCGAAAAGTCGCGGTCTTAACTAGTGCCAAAAGTGTTGTGAAAAAAAAAAGGTAATTTTTCAAAGTGCGTTGTATTCACCTTAAAGTGTAGGTGCGCGAGTGAAAAAGTCTGTTTATAAAGTGCGGTTTCACGATAAAAAGTAAACGCGATCGAAGAAAAACAGTGGAGTTCCTGATACCAGGGAATCCTCCCTAGGTATCTCACCAGCGCAAGGAGAGCCGCCGCCACAGGACGTGAAAATCCCCTCAAGAAGCAGCAGTCACCGGTAAGTCAAATTGGAAGATTTAAAGTTTGTTTGAAAGCTTTTTTTTTCTGAATTTTTACCCGTGTCTACAATATAGCCTTGTGAAAGTGGTGCAGTAAATTTTCATTAAAATAAATGTTTCATAAAATTCAGATTTGTTGATACACTTTCTTTTCGATCAATTTTCATTTAAATTAGTTTTTGCAGTAGATATGTGTTATTGATTCGGCGATTTTTTTTCTGTAAAAAGAATGGTTGACTTAATAACTTAGGTTATCCTTTACTAGAGTAAATTCGGATAAATTAGTTCATTAGTCCATTTAGCAGAATTGTCTCCATGGAACTGTTGTTGGTGCAGGTGTTGCCCTTGTGGCAACTGAATGGTAAGTTGGGGTAGTTGAGAAAAGGATGAAGTAAACATAAGTACCTAAAGACGGACGTTAGTCAGGTTAAAGGGGACTCTGCTCGGGAAGCGGAGCCATAGTAGAGTCCAAAGGCTGTTCACATCCCGTGAACAGGAGGGGTGGGACGGCTCCACCTGACTAGGACAGGTTTTCTCCCGCTTGTCTTACCTATCGCTTTCTTTCTAGCTTTATTATCCTCCCTAGGCATGAACCTAAGTTTTGCTATGCAACTGTTGGGAAAGGAGAAGTGGCAAGAACCGCGCCTCAAAGCCGACGAGCCTCAGCCGGGCTACTACCATGCCACCCCGCCACTCCTCTTCTCCCGTACCAGGCAGTTACGTAACAATTTGGCCAAATGCTTTGGATCATCTCAACATTTTTCTCTGTTGGGTCCCCTCACACAGCAATATTGAAGAGAACGAAATAGCCCATGAGACCACCATGAGGTATTATCCTAGTGAGAATCGAAGAGCATACTTTTAAGACAACGAATTTACTATGGACTAAGTCACTTTACTTATGCCTATAAAAAATGTTAAGCCGCCCTCCATTCTTGTACTGCTTGCAAAAAACAACAACTTGGCTTAATCTTGATACTGACGTGCTGACAGATTCTATTAGCATTGTCAGTGGTAAATTATAACGAAAAATCAATAAATCGATTGCGCGGACATAAATGTCAAAATAAGACACAGCACTCAATCGCCGAATATCAAACCGCAAGCACGCCATCAACTATTTTAACAAACAAACATAGACTTAGTAGAGCGCAGGAGCAGAAACAAGAGCAAATTGTTCAAACTACCGCTCATTACAATTCCGACAGATTTATGGTCGTACTATCTATCGGCACACGCCTATGTTGCTATTCGTCATACCTGTTTTTGTCCCGTTATACGGGAATGCTGATGCGTGTCACGGAAAAATGCAGAGGCCGGGAAAGTTGAAATTCATAAATAAATACAGTGGTCAATAGATTAGTTAAGAGGCACAGTGGTGATTGTTTACAGCGGAAAATTCGGAAACTAAAGTCGCTTACTTAATTTTTTTCTCAAATACGGCTTTATAGTATAAAAATATCATATATAAAAATTTCAACCAACGAAATATTATAAAAGTTACACAAATTTGTTATTATCTTTTATGATTTAGATTTGGAATTGAAAAATGAAATTTTGTTTAAAAACTTAAAGTAGGAAGTCTTCAAGTTGTAATTATTTTCAGTAGCCATCAAATAGGTTAGGTTAGGTTAAGGTGGCCGCCTCTCTGTACAGCCGAGAGGCACACTTAGGTCCAATGACCCATTGTAATAACACTAAATAAGTGCTTAGGCCCATCCTCATTTAGACATTCAGGAAGCTGAACCATCCTGTCCGCTTAGTAAAGCGCAGAATGTCTCCGATTTCGACTGAGCCTAGATTCGCTAAACTAGTGAATAAGCACTTGTTTTGGCACTTCAAGCGAGTCCTAGCCAAGTGCGTGGCAACTGCAGATAAAATGTTAAACCCCTTATATTTCCTCTTCGTCCCTACAGCTGCGACAGAAGTCATTTGAAGGGACCGCATGTATTCACCATGTATTTCCAGTAGACAATGTCCCGTTAGTACCCCAATCAAGGGGTCTAGGGAGGGCTATTTGAGTTTGAGTATGGAATATGTCCGTCGCCCACAGATGCCGGCCACGTTTGCGTGGACAACTCCCATGTGATTTCCAGTGTGCATTTAGAATTACCTTTTTCTCGAATTCGCGTAGGAGCTAGAGATTAGTCGTGGCAAGAGGGGATGTAATGCTCCCCACCAAATAGTACCATTACTGATCAAAAATAAATTTTCACTATTTTATGTGAAACATTTCAGAAATTCTGACTCTTTAGTAAAATTATTTAAAAAAGTGGTTTCCATCGGAAATGATTGGCAATCTTTCTGAATGCATTTCAGCCTTGAAAAACTTTTGAGGTATTTTCCATAACCTCGTCAGTCGGTTTAGGATTTTTCTTGATTTTTTTTTTAAATCATAAAAAATCATGAATGTTTTTGAAAATAATCATTAAAATAGTCCTCAAACCTCAAAAACAATGGGTAATCAATCATTAATATGCTTTTCCAAAAAATTATCAATCAAACCGGTAATCATTATGATTATTAATCATTACTAAACAGGTCTGGTAACAGGTCTGTCAGAGGTACAATACAAAAAAATTTGAGCCCAAAATATAATGGCGATTTTTCCAAACCGAAAATTTCAGATATTAGAAATTTAAAAATTTTTAATTTTCTTTTTAGTATATTTTTCCCGAAATATTGAAAAAATCATCAACCATCAATTATGCATATCAAGTGCTGGAATAGATGATGATTGCATCGATTTTCTGTACTTCGCTAAACAAATAACCTCACTAGAATTGGTTTAGTTTTCAAAAGTTTGATTCAAAGTAAACGAATTTCCTTTTTCCGTCTTGGTTGCTGTTTCTGAGGAATTGCCCACATGCACAAGCGTGGGCATTTACTAAATTACTGCGTGTCTGACCGACCGCATAACGGTTGGCGTACGTTTCGTTTGTTTGGTTTCCTACAATTACTACTGCCATACACATAATTGCAATTCAATCAGCTGAAAATCGCCATTGGAACTTATTGATTGACATGCCGACGATTGAAAAAATGTGTTTCACTTTTTATAGAGGCAAACACAAATCGTTCATGTGTTTCATGTGCGCATTGTTATGCTAAAAATGGCAAATTAATTTAGAATTTTAATAAATCTTCAAGTTTCGTGGGTTGAGCATGTGTTAAGCGAGTTCGTTGTTTAAGTCTTTCGTTCCTTTAAGCATTTCCGATTTTAAGCACGCTTACTTCCCTATTATAAATGTTGTAATTGATGCCATAATTTTGTTGACCTTTATAACTATAACACCTTTTAAGAATATATTATTATAGATAGTTATGTATATAATTTTTTTAATTTTAATTCTTAATTTTTTAATTGCGTATTTTGCTTAGTTTAAGTCTTCTTGGTAATTAACTCAATTTCAGCGCCTTGCGAATTGACCGTGTCTTGCAAAATATATGTCAGCAACTATTAAAAATTTGTTAATAAAGGGTGTTTTTTAGGGGTATAGAACTTCGAATTGGAATAAAACACAAGAAAATCGTTTTAAGGTCCATCAATTTGGCTTTATTGGAAGGATAATTTTATGCCATTAATGTTTAAATATGATTTCGGGCATGTGGCCGCCGCGGCTGGCTCGAATAAAGCCAATTCTACAGGTCCAATTTTCAACCACTTTTTCGAGCATATGGGGCCGTATGTCGGCAATAACGCCACGAATGTTGGCTTCCAATTCCCCTAACGTTTCTGGTTTGTTGGTGTAGACGAGCGACTTCACATATCCCCAAAGAAAATAATCCAATGGTGTCAAATCACACGACCTTGGTGGCCAATTGACAGGTCCATTTCGCGAAATTATGCGCTCATCGAATGTTTCCTTCAATAAATCGATTGTGATGTGCGCTGTGTGGCATGTAGCGCCGTCTTGTTGGAACCACAACTCATCCCCATTCATGCCATCCAATTCGGGAACAAAATAGTCGGTTATCATGGCTCTATACCGGTCTCCATTAACGGTAGCTGCCTCTCCAGCATTATTGCGGAAGAAGTATGGCCCAATGACTCCACCAGCCCATAGAGCACACCAAACAGTCAGTTTTTGTGGATGTAATGGCGTTTCAAGGGTCTCATGTGGATTTTCTTCACTCCAAATGCGGCAATTTTGCTTGTTGACGTAGCCATTCAACCAAAAATGAGCCTCATCACTGAACAAAATTTTGCGATGAAAATCAGCATCGAAATCAATCTCATTTTCGGCCCATACACCAAAATCACGACGCATTGCATGGTCTCGCGGCTTTAATTCTTGCACAAGCTGGATCTTGTAAGGTCGCAAGCCAAGATCTTTGCGCAAAATCTTCCATAAAGTTGATGGACAAAGCTCCAATTGCTGTGCACGGTGGCGAATCGATTCATTCGGGTCCTCTTCAACACTTTGCTCTACAGCGGCAATTGTTTCTTCGGTGCGCACTGTTCGACGTCTCTGCGGATGCGTATTATCACATAGAGTAAACGTAGTGCGAAAACGATCCATGGTTAACCGAATTAATTGCTCTGATGGACGATTATGTCGACCATAAAATGGACGGAGCTCACGGTAAACTTCGCGAACTGAACCATTATTTTCGAAATAAATTTGCACGATTTGCAAGCGTTGTTCTTTTGTCAACCTGTTCATGATGAAATGGCAAACCAAACTGAACATAAATGACATTAGAGTTGCCAGATTTGACCACAAAATGCCAGTTTTATCTCTATTCGAAAAACAAACCTGTAAAAAAAACACCCTATATCTGCTATCAAGCAAAGGCAGATTTGGGCAAATAATTAAACTTTTTTTTTTTTTGAAAGTTTCTATTCCTTATAAAATTAATTGTGATTTCCTGCTTGGTAGTAATACATCGTTAGGACTCTTGAACTCTGTACAAAATAAACCAATTACAGTGCACCTTGAGGGCTGCCCCTCATTAACCCGTATTCGTCTAAATAAATGATGTTCAGCTCTAAAATAATCGGATTTTAACAACCTCGTACAGTTTTTTGTTCCTTTTCATTCTTTGTTGTTATACTTAAGCTATAACTATTGCCTCATTGTAACCCGTTAATGACTAACAAATCCAACGAGAACATTAAATATATATTTTAATTGCTAACGTTTAACAGTTATGCTTTGTATTTAGTACATATTTAGGTTTGCTCAGTGTTGCAAATGCATTCGCGCTAGCTGCTTGCGGCATCATTACTTGCAACGGTTGCATTAACTAGTCAGTAACTTAAGCCGAAGTGTACGAAAATAAATACATACATACATATATTTACATATGTACCTGCTCAGTCAGCACGAAGTCCCCATAAAATCTGCATACTAGTTAGCATATTTCAATTTTGAGAATGACGTTCATTTAAATATAAATCGTGATGTTGCAGACTTTTTGTCTGTATTTTGCTAGTTTTTGCCTTATTATATTTTTATTATTTTGACAACTTTAAATATGTAAGGCCTAAAAAAATTGTAGAATGAAATATGGATTCTGCCATGTCTTGAAAAAGGAGAGGGAGGGAGGGGGTGAGGAAGAGAGAGAGGGAAAGGAACAGATAGAGTGATAGGGAAAATGAGAGTGAGAGGGAGAGGGAAAATAAGAGTGAGAGTGGGGGTGAGAGTAAGAGTGTCAAAAAAATGGGAGAGGAGCAGATGTATTGACATTGAAGACTTCATAGGGTCACTTGCAGAAATGCAGGTTATCTCAGAGTCAACCTCTTATATCTGGTTAAACTAATAATTTCTCTTGCACAGCAAACTGTTAGCAGTTGATCCAGAGTTAAGAAGTAACATTTTTGATCCAGCATTTCTGAAGAGCTAATTTGTTAACTCTCTGTCAGGTAAAATGACAAGTTTATTTACATTTAAATTTTAAGAAATTTGGAAAACTTGCAACACAAATTGTAAATTAAGTATGCTCTCCCAATCTGCCAGCTTAATTTTGCAATGCAAATTTACTTACAGGTGATCTCATAAGAACATATGAGCAGTGGCTTCTTCTGTCAAAATAAAAAAATTCAATGCAATCTGACAGGAGAAGCCGTCAAAGGAAAAACAAAACACATGAAGTACGTGTGTGTATAAAGCAACAAATTCGCCGTGATATCGCCTGGTATAAATTCGACTTGGCTTCTTTCGTCGTAGTGTGTAAAAGACTTATCAATATCTCTTAACAGAAACTTAAACAAAGTAGCTGTTCCAATAGGTTTAAGCAAAAGTAGGATTACTATAAGAAGTAACTGCTTCTTTTAGCAGTTATAAGGATGGTTGGTGTCATGTTTAACTACAAGGTTAAAAATTTTACCCTAAATTTAAAACTTTTCTGGGCTACATATATGTCCAAACCAAATTTGGTTTCGAATTTAAATTGTGCCAGTTTTCGAGAAAATGACCGTGAAGGAAAGAGTTTAAATTTTGAACCAAAAATTGTCAGAACAATTAAAAACACTTTAAAATTGCAATGAGAAAAATTCATTGACTTGAAAAAGCTTTCAAAAATAAATGAAAAAAAAATTTTTTAAATTTAAGACGTATTTTTCAGTTCAGTTTTAAATCTAATTCGCAATAAATTCAAAATTGGTGTAGGTTATTTAAGGGTTTCGAATTTATTACAAAAACCTTTAAAAAATTGCTTAAACCGACGAATGATTTAAAATTTAGGCTCAAATTTTTAGCCGTGTAGCGTTTCCCTTTAGAAGTTCGTGTGCCTCTGCAGCTACAGGCGATGCTTGTGCGTGTAGGACGAGGAGTTGAAAACGTAATGAATTCGTTCAAATCCTGCCGGTTCGTCTTTTGGTCAAACGGTTTTTACCAGATGATGGATGTGGTCGAAATCATTTTTTAATTATACAAGGTTTGTCAGCCATTGACGTTTTTGACAGTTGGCGACTTGAAGGTCCCTTATTAAATGTCATCTGATCGACTGTGTTGTTTCTTTAAAACAACTTTTGAAAATTGAACTAAAAACTCAAAATCTGAATACAAACGAAATTGCAGCAGAACTGGTTCTTGTTTTGCTTTTGTTCTGGTTATTTAAATTTTCTGATATCGTTGAATTTGGTAAGTTTGTTGGAAAGTTATGAAAATTTAACAAAACTATAACAATTTAATTCTTTTACTGAATTTTGTAAACACACAAACAATTTCCCAACTGCAGTACATGCGTGGTATCGAACATAGAAGTTCTATACACACATACAAGTAAGTTTACAATAAATAATAACTTAGCAATGTATTTATTATTCAAACATTAATCAATTAAACTAAATTTCCATTTTTAAAGGCTTTGTTATACATTTATAAAGCCGTTAAGTAGTTACGCATACTTTTTATATATTCTCCAGCCCATTTCTTCCAAGTGAAGTGAACTGCAATGCACCATCTCGTCCTTCAAGGCATTTTAAACCTCTAGTCTTAAAACAGTGCCGAACCAATTTTCAGTTAAATGAGCCTTTTATCTGTTTGTATCAAGATTATAACTCCCTTTCTAACTTTGATATTTCAGACTCGCTTTTCAGCATAAAAAAGTAAATTCGTTCTATCCTAAATACATAGCTCCTAATTGTTTCTTATTCTTTGACTTCTATATTAACATCTAACAATAATTTTATTCTGTTAACTAGTTATTTCTTAATGGCGGGAAAATTCAAATCGGCACACCACAAATTGGAAGAGAAGCTTGGCGCAAAAATCTCTTAGGAGGTTTATGATGATATACCTGTTGTAAAGGGTGTTTTTTTAGGGGTATAGAACTTCGAATTGAAATAAAACACAAGAAAATCGTTTTAAGGTCCATCAATTTGGCTTTATTGGAAGGATAATTTTATGCCATTAATGTTTAAATATGATTTCGGGCATGTGGCCGCCGCGGCTGGCTCGAATAAAGCCAATTCTACAGGTCCAATTTTCAACCACTTTTTCGAGCATATGGGGCCGTATGTCGGCAATAACGCCACGAATGTTGGCTTCCAATTCCCCTAACGTTTCTGGTTGGTTGGTGTAGACGAGCGACTTCACATATCCCCAAAGAAAATAATCCAATGGTGTCAAATCACACGACCTTGGTGGCCAATTGACAGGTCCATTCCGCGAAATTATGCGCTCATCGAATGTTTCCTTCAATAAATCGATTGTGACGTGCGCTGTGTGGCATGTAGCGCCGTCTTGTTGGAACCACAACTCATCCACATTCATGCCATCCAATTCGGGAACAAAATAGTCGGTTATCATGGCTCTATACCGGTCTCCATTAACGGTAGCTGCCTCTCCAGCATTATTGCGGAAGAAGTATGGCCCAATGACTCCACCAGCCCATAGAGCACACCAAACAGTCAGTTTTTGTGGATGTAATGGCGTTTCAAGGGTCTCATGTGGATTCTCTTCACTCCAAATGCGGCAATTTTGCTTCTTGACGTAGCCATTCAACCAAAAATGAGCCTCATCACTGAACAAAATTTTGCGATGAAAATCAGCATCGAAATCAATCTCATTTTCGGCCCATACACCAAAATCACGACGCATTGCATGGTCTCGCGGCTTTAATTCTTGCACAAGCTGGATCTTGTAAGGTCGCAAGCCAAGATCTTTGCGCAAAATCTTCCATAAAGTTGATGGACAAAGCTCCAATTGCTGTGCACGGTGGCGAATCGATTCATTCGGGTCCTCTTCAACACTTTGCTCTACAGCGGCAATTGTTTCTTCGGTGCGCACTGTTCGACGTCTCTGCGGATGCGTATTATCACATAGAGTAAACGTAGTGCGAAAACGATCCATGGTTAACCGAATTAATTGCTCTGATGGACGATTATGTCGACCATAAAATGG
This sequence comes from Merzomyia westermanni, assembly GCA_949987695.1. Classification (NCBI taxonomy): domain Eukaryota; kingdom Metazoa; phylum Arthropoda; class Insecta; order Diptera; family Tephritidae; genus Merzomyia; species Merzomyia westermanni. The sequence continues at coordinate 77,531,336 of OX465290.1, forward strand.
ACGGAGCTCACGGTAAACTTCGCGAACTAAACCATTATTTTCGAAATAAATTTGCACGATTTGCAAGCGTTGTTCTTTTGTCAACCTGTTCATGATAAAATGGCAAACCAAACTGAACATAAATGACATTAGAGTTGCCAGATTTGACCACAAAATGCCAGTTTTATCTCTATTCGAAAAACAAACCTGTAAAAAAAACACCCTATATATCGCGCCATAGAGAGAGAGAGTTATTTCTTAATGTATAATCTGTCTTATATCTACTTTACATCCTTGGGGCGTTAAGAAAGCAGCCAAAGACACAAACACACCTAAGTTTAAATAACTTTTATACTAAACATCGGAAAATTTAGTATTTATATTTCTAGTTATACAGTGTCATCCACTTTTTGAAGCGGATTGCTTATGAATACAGCGATTTTTAACTAAAAGTGCGTAAGTAAGTTTTAGTGCCGTTTTCACAATCTCCGGTTAACGCTAACCGGGGTTTGTCGATATAAATCGTTCGCTTAGCTAACAAAATAACCGTCCGTTAGCGTTAACCGGCTTTTGCGAAAGCGCCCCTCAGGGTCACTTTCATAAAAGCCGGTTAAGACTAATCGGTCGTTAATTTGACAGCTAACCATACAAAATACGTCAATTAAACTCCGGTTAACGATTACCTACTTTTATGAAAGCGGCCCTTTGCAATAACACTACAAGTCCACACCTGGCTTCCTAGATGTTTTATATACATATATAAGTCAACAGCCGTTAATAGCTACTTGTTTAACCGTCAAAACGATTTTAACCTTCCAACAAAGCGCGCCACCTGACTATCCTTTGTGAGATGACGCCAATTAGAGACGCCAAGCGATCGCAGATCGTTCTCTATTCGCACTACATGGCCAAGCCAACGTATCCGCTGGGTTTTAGTTCGTTGGAAAATGCCGATGTCTGCGAAGAGCTCATTCAACTCATCATTCAATCTTCTACGGTAAACACCGTTGGCATCGAGTAGAGACCCAAAAATCCTTTGAAGAACCTTTCTCTCCAATAAATGGAGGTAGTCTAGTTTTAGCAATCAGATAAGATGATAAATAAATAATTACATTAATTAAATATATATATTTCATCATCACGGAGGCGAGGAGCTGGTAAGGCGCATGCATCAGCTTCTATGCAGAATATGGTTGGATGAATGCATGCCTGAAGATTGGAATCTAAGTGTTCTCTGCCCAATCCACAAGAAGGCGATCTTGCAAACTGCGCCCGCTATCGCGGAATCAGCCTTTTGAATGTCGCATATAAGGTCCTATCAAGCGTATTCTGCGAAAGACTGAAGCCTGATGTGAACAGACTGATTGGACCTTATCAGTGTGGCTTCAGACCTGGTAAATCTACCATCGACCAGATTTTTACAATACGCCAAATCTTGGAAAAAACCCGTGAAAAGAGAATCGACACACATCATCTCTTTGTTGATTTTAAAGCCGCTTTCGATAGCACGAAAAGGAGCTGCCTATATGCCGCTATGTCTGAATTTGGTTTCCCCGCAAAACTTATACGGCTATGCAAAATGACCTTGAGCAACACCTCCAGCTCGGTCAGAATTGGGAAGTACCTCTCCGAGCCGTTCGAAACTAAACGAAGTTTCAGACAGGGTGACCCCCTATCGTGCGATTTCTTTAATTTAATGCTGGAGAAAATAATACAAGCTGCAGAACTGAACCACGCTGAAACAATATTTTATAGAAGCGTGCAACTGTTGGCGTATGCTGATGATATTGATATCATTGACCTTAACAACCGCGCAGTAACTTCTGCTTACTCTAAATTAGAAAAAGAAGCGGAGAAAATGAGATTGGCGGTGAACGAGGGCAAAACGAAGTACCTTCTGTCATCATGCAAAGAGTCAGCGCATTCGCGCCTTGGCAACCAAGCCACTGTTGGCAGCAATAATTTCAAAATAGTAAAGGACTTCGTTTACCTGGGAACCAGCATTAATACCAACAATAATGTTAGCCTAGAAATCCGACGAAGAATCACTCTTGCAAACAAATGCTACTTCGGACTGAGTAGGCAATTGAAAAGTAAAGTCCTCTCTCGACGAACGAAAATAACACTCTACAAGTCACTCATCGCACCCGTCCTGCTATATCGTGCAGAAGCGTGGACACTCACAACATCTGATGAGGCGGCTTTGGGAGTATTCGAGAGAAAGGTTCTTCGAAAGATTTGTGGACTTCTACGCGTTGGCGACGGCGAGTACCGAAGAAGATTTAATGATGAGCTGTATGAACTTTACGCAGACGCCGACATAGTTCAGCGAATTAAAACACAGCGGCTTCACTGGCTAGGCCACGTAGTGCAAATGAGCGAAGATGCTCCAGCCTAGAAGGTATTCTTATCGGCACCCGCCGGTGGAAGCAGAGGAAGAGGGAGACCACCACTCCGATGGAAGGACCAAGTGGAGACCGATTTGCGATCCCGCGGTGTTTCCAATTGGCGCCAGTTGGCGCAACGAAGAAACGACTGGCGAGCTATGTTGGTCGGTCAAAATCGCCAAGGCGGTATGACCATTTAAAGAAGAAAGAAGATTTCATCTAGCAGACCCGTCAGACATCCTGCCGAAAAATTTTACTCTCCTTTCTTTTTATTCCCCTGCCACTCCATATCCCTCCCTTCTTCTTCTTCCATCTTGTTTTTCGCTTTTCCTTACTATATTCCTATCCCTCTTCCTATAATTATTATTGGAATTCAAGCTTTTTCTAAAACTAATAAAAGCTACGGTCTCTCAAGATGGACCAAATTACACATAAATGCCAGCTTTCACTAGACACTGAATTTGTATACAGGGTGGCTAATAAAAGCCGCTACCAAAAAAAAATTAAATAACTTTTTTTCTATTTAATGAATCTGGTTAATTTTTTTTTTATTTTGCAGATTGACTTTTACATTTAACAAAAATGGATAACTGGGACACTGAAACAAGAATTTGGATTGTCCGCCGCTATCGCGCACTGGAGTCTGTAGTTTCGGTTCAAAGAGAGTATAGGCGCACGTTTGGCGGCAATCCTCCGAGCAGATGGACCATAATAAGACTTGTAAACAATTTTGCCGAGCATGGGACAGTCAACAGAAGACCTTACCATCGAAACCCTTCAGTTCGAACAGAGGAAACAATCGCTGCTGTAGCTGCTGCCATACAAAACAGTCCACGTGTTTCGACAAGAAGCTTATCTGCTCAAATGGGTGTAAGCAGACAGTCATTACAGTCAATTATGCACAAAGATTTGGACTTATTCCCATATAAAATTCAAATGGCCAACAAACTGAACGCTGCAGACTTGCCGATTCGCTTGGAATTTTGCCAGAAGATGCTTCAAATGGTGGAAGAGGATGGAAACATGTTGAACTGTCTTTTCATGTCTGACGAGGCCCATTTCGATTTAAACGGCAACATAAACAAACAAAATTGTCGAATATGGAGTGCTTCCAACCCACAGATACTCCATGAGACGGAATTGCATCCACTTCGTGTCACAGTGTGGTGTGCAGTTTCATCACGCTGCATTGTCGGGCCCTACTTCTTCGAAGAAAACGGTCACACCGTTACGGTTACTGGAGACCGTTACTTGAGCATGTTGAGAGAGTTTTTCTATCCAGAATTACGCCGAATGAGAATTTCTTTCAACTTTGTGTGGTTTCAGCAAGATGGTGCAGCTCCTCATATAGCCCAACCTGTTATGACAGAATTGCGACGAAAGTTTCCCAATAAGCTGATATCCAGAAACTCCACATTCCGTTGGCCACCCAGGTCGCCTGACCTTACTGCACCTGACTTTTTCTTGTGGGGTTATTGCAAACAGGAAGTCTTCAAAGCAAAACCAACAAATTTGAATGAACTAAGGCAATCCATTCGAGAAACAATTGCGGCTATTCCTGTCTCAACTCTCCAAGCAGTAATGAACAACTTTTTGGTAAGATGCCGCACATGCATCGACGAGCAGGGGGGCATTTAAATTCCATTATTTTTAAAACTAATTAAGCTATATTTAATAAAATTTAATGAGCTTTAACATGAATAAAAGAAAAATGAACTCCATACACTGAAAAAAAAATTATTTGAGTTTCTTAATGTAGCAAAATTCATCAGCCACCCTGTAGGTTAAGTACGAGTAGTATATGAAAGTAGCTATAGTTACTAAATATAGATATAGTTTTAGAGACCTTGTTACTAAATAAAGTTCATAAAAAGTAACGCATATAACCTTTGCCAGGTTCGAGTCCCAGTGAAATATAATTGGGACAAATATGCTAATTATATTTCTATTAATCTATACATGTAGCAAATTGAAAATGCCAAAAGCTAGTTGTGCCTTGTACAAAAAAACATGGACTCAATAAGGGGTTAAAGTGTATCACGTCCCCCAAAGTGAGTTGAAAAGTAAAGCCTGGTCTAACTCGGAGAACCCCTTACAGCGAACTCGAAAATTTGTGGATTACACTTCACCTCAAGCGATTTCATATCGGAAATCCATCGCAAAAGGGTAAGACTAGCGTGCGATGCCTTGCCGTTAAGAATTGAGGTGGCTGAAGATTATTCCGAGTCCATTGACGTCACAACCCAGTCAGAGTAAATAATAGTTATATTTAGCAATTGTATAATTCCATACATTTATCTTGGTCAGAACCAGCAACGAAGAGCATATAAAATTTTTAGAGAGAGAAGTAGCCACTTTGAATATGAGAAACTTGAGAAATCCGTTTCTTCCATATTTACACGAGGCCAGGTACGAAAATTGCTGGATCCGTCGAAGAGAATACACTGGGAGTGGGAAGATATTTCTTCAGCCATTGCCCTTCAAGCGGCCGGACCCAGAGCGTATCGTCACCTGTGTAAAAAAGCATTTCCTTTCCCTAGTGAATATACTATTGGAAGTTGGCTGAGGAAAGTTACAGTGGACGAAGGCGTGCTTCGATTTTCACTCAACATTTTGAAGGGCGCAAACGAAATACTCTTAGCCCACAGACTATGCATTATAAACTTCGATGAAATGAAGCTAGAGTCTTTGTACGAGTACGATGCCTTATCTGACACCGTTCGAAAGCCATACAAGAACGTCCAGATGGCTATCGCGCGTGGTTTAAAGTCGTCATAGAAACAGCCAGTGTTCTGTGCCTATGACTGCAAGATGTCCAAAGAAATTTTAGAAGACATAAAGACACTGTGGTAGGGATCGTTTCTGACATGGACCCAGGAAATCAATCTCTCTGGAGAAAGCTGAAAGTCAGCACTGGTAGGTTTACTTGTGTAACGTTCTTATTTTCGGTATGAGTGTAAACTACTGTTAAGGTAAACGGCCAAAGTTGCAACGATTAATTAAGTTCTACTTTTAAAAGTAGTTTCAAACTCTTTTCAGTATATGCCCAAAATTTGTTCAAAGCTAACTAAAACTTTCTTGACTTGTCCAGAGCAACCTTGATTTCTGAACCCGGCCTTAACCGGAAAGATATTTGTATTTGCAGATGCACCGCATCTTCTAAAACTGATTCGCAACAACTTTAACGACACGGGCTACAAAGTCAATGCCAAGACCTTTCCCCTAGAACGATTGCTCAGTTGCTCACTCTGACCTCAGTGTCGGATGCGTCGATTGCGTATAAATTGACGTAGGGACATCTGACGGTACAAAACGCTGGACGTCAGAAGGTAAAGTTGACAGCAGAAATGTTTTCACATAGTACTGCGAGCGCTATACGACGGTGTTACGCATTAGGTCATGATTTATATAACTCTATAAAAACAGCTGATTTCCTATCTGTTGTTAACGACTGGTTCCACGTTTTCAACACGAGTTTCACAACAATGCAGTCAGTACCGACAAAGCAGCCTTTTGGCATGAAGGCAGACGAGCGAGAATGGACGATTACATGCTCAAAATGAGAGCCGGAACACGGAGGTCAATGCTCCCTTTCCAGAAAAGAATCCTGCTGAGCAACAGCGCGATAAGAGGATTATATCAATATGTAAAAGAACAGTATGGTTTTGAATATATGCTGACGTACAGGTTGAATCAAGATATTATCGAGAACTTTTTCGGGCGATGCGTGCAAGGGGTGGACTTCACGACAATCCAAGTCCTCCAAGCTTTAAATATAGACTGAGCAAATATTTGCTAGGTAGTATTTATTGAATATTTTCACATTGTTTTTTAGAACATATTTTAATTTTTCAGCACGAAACACGAAGTATTTAGCTGCAAATGGAAATGTGCAAGTCGACGGCACCGATTGAGTTCACATCAGCGATATGTCAGTGGATCACCTGGAAGAATTCCTGACTGATGATGAGGTGCTTTCCGAGGAATTTGAAATTCCAACCGAGTTAGCGTTTCCCCATGAGATGGAACAGAACATGGACATAAGCGCTTTACATGAAGATGCTTTGGAGTACATAGCAGGCTTTATAATAAGAAAGTTGAGCCTTGCAGAATATGTTTCATCCGGCGAAACAACTTATACATAGACGAACGGTCGAGGGGAGGATTAACGAAACCATCTAGTGGATTCTTGCAAACCATTAAAAGGCTGGAAATGGTGTTTAAAACGTTTAATGGTGATAAGATACATTGCAGCAAAAATTGCTTGAAAACGCTCGTGATATGTTCCGAACACGTAGACGTGACCATCGAAGTGAAGAAACTGTTCTACAAAACGCGCATGTATCAACTGATAAAGCGCCACAACAAGACGACAAATCTTTGCTTCCAAAATCGTAATCAATGCAAAATTTATATAAATCAATTTATACTCGCGTAAAGCCACTAGACTTAATAAGTGGACTAGGCCTACTGGGGAGACCACGTTAAAAAAAGCGCGCCAAAAACTCTACCTCAGGTGGTGTGGAAATGAGTTTATCGAAAAAATTTAAAACCCTCAGGAATACCTGTGAAAATTCGCCTTTGAATTTAATCTGGTATAATTTAAGATATCTGACAAACTGGGACTCCACAGGACCAAGTCTTACAGGAAATAAAGTGGTTTAAAAATGGTGCCCGAAACACAAAATTTCTACTGGTTAGTTAAATTTTAAGACCACTTGCAATTCAAGAATCTTTATACGGGTGAAGAAGCAGCTGTAAACCATGTACGTACGCGCTGCATCCTTAGGTGATTATGAGACGACGTAGTTGTTGGTAGGTAATGTTGGAGCTTAAAGTAACTATACTCGTATATTCCTTTTAGTGTGCAAATGTTGAAGTTTATGTTGTTAGGCCGTCAGGTTTGAGGGGAACCAGCTTGATCGCGCGACTGTGTTTAAGAATCCACGAAACTGAAGCTCAGGGTTAAGCCAGTGCACACGCCGCAGTTGCGTGATAACGATACAAGCGCTCCTCACACATTCTCCACAGGCACATCTTCTTGACGAGTTCATAACAGATAACAAAATGGCTTGTGATTTAAAATCTCATATTTCCCAAAAATTTATTTGAATTCTTCTTTTAACCCAAAGAGGAACTATTATTTCCCTTTTTTGTACAATTCGTAAATGCAACTATGCTAGGTGATAATTAGGGAGCATCAATTTTGATTTGTCAATGGCTGACAAACCTTGTATAATTCAACCATGGTCGTAACGCTTCTGGCGATTCCCCTTTATTTGACGTGGATGCGGTTTAGCTTCAAGCAATTTTCTACTAGGATTTTGTTGTTTACAGCAACTTAGTCAAAGTTCTCTGTTAAGCTATTGCGCTCTGTATCTGCATAATGTTTCGGTGTTATAAAGAGATATCCTGTAGTAGTACGTAGTGCGATGTTCTGGCAGCCCTGCAAGTTCGAACTGTTGGCCGATTGCCTTATACGCTGCCAACTTTGTTGCTGTTTCTATTCCCCAGATAGTCCAGCGAATGAAATATTTTGTTGCGGCTTGGTACTTTAATGGCAAAGGATGTTGAATGAGCAGTGAAGGTAAGAATACTATCAAACGTCATGCACAAGCTTTTGTTGTGATTGACAGTCGGTAGCTTGATTTTATCGGGGTGAATTTCTGATATAGTGTTGGGTGACGGGTTTTGACAACGCAAAAGAAAACTTTAATCAGCCTTCCCTCCAGAGGTTATACTGCTATGCTAAATGCAGTTGTGTTCGAGAACAAAATATGATTAGATAATAGCAATGAACAAAGAAACAAGTGCGCCATTAGGGGACGAGGAAGCCTGGACTGCGATATTAATATGCAACGCCGAACTCACCTAGAAGATTGAGCGCTAATGAATGATGATAAAGGCGCACCCCGCAGGTAGAAAATAATCTAGGAAAATCTGTACTTAACCTGAACCCTGGCTAGATTTTCCCTACAGTAGATAACTCGTATATTCTACAAGGAGCCTGACTAGTTTTATCACGATTATTACACTTATTTCAAGTGGTTCAATTGCCGAAAATATTTCATTGATTGCAAGAGCTCAATAGATAGAGAAGACGACTGTTATGTGGAGGTGCCTGGGCTCGATGCTGCCCTGGAGGCAATGAATTTTTGTTTTTACATTGCCGTGGAAAAACTAGGCAGGCCCTAGATAAATATTACTACCCAGGTCTTTGAAAGCATTGACAAACTGACTAGTTGCTACGTATGCTTTGAAATTCAAAATCTAGCCAGGCCCCAAGAAAAATGTATAACATTTTTTACCCGGTTCAAAAGGTCCAATCAGACGGTACACGTTTCAAATAATATCTTCGATGGAACTTGTAAAGGCTACTTTCGCGAAAGTTGGCGTAGTGTAGGACCTTCTTCTTGAAGATACAGTCATATAACTATATCATCCCTGACTGCCCACTTTGAAATGACACGATAATTCTGCCAAAAATCGGTGTCAATTATATTATTTGACAAACGAATATTTGCGTTTAGCGAAAGTGACCTTAAAACTATGACGGTGTTAACAACTCTACACAAAAATTCATGTAGTGATATTCACTTTTTGGTATATTTGAGAAGTTCCACGCACTCTGTAGTAACCATAATGACAAATTGAGGTAAAGGGGCAGTATCCTACTACTCAAAAATATAACTAACAATTAAAGCTCACAGATATCCTTATTTGAAAAAAAAGCAATACTTGACCCCATAGACGCTTGAAACTAGCGGAACCTATTAAAAGGTATGGCCACTTTGAAGTGATCAGTTAGTCACCGTTATTGTAACAAATACTTCTTTAACAAAGGAAATACGACTTGATAGAAACAAAGTTTTAAAATAGATAAAGATGACAGTAAGTACAGCGCATCTGGGAAAAATTATTTAAACAAAGATAGGTGAGCTCATTATAGTCATGAGTACCTCAAAGTTACTGATACTATGAAGTGGCGAATTTAATGACGCTGTCACAAAATTTACTTACCTCATGTTAACTTCGCCGCTTATGTTACTTTGGTGCTAGTTGAATAAGCATTTAACTATCCAGCAGAGCGTATGTGATATCCCTGGAAAAAATGCGATTAGTCTAGGATGAAACCGGGATGTTTCGAAAAGGAGGATGCGACCAATGCCAGTTCTGATCTCTTTGTATGGGTTGAAGTAATCTCTTTTGTTTAAGCATGCCCTATAAAGAGACTAATTGGTCCTTTTCATGCCCAAAAAGGTAGTGTCGGACAGATTCCCTTTGTACGGGTACGGTCAGACAAGTTTACTTTCAACACCTAAAAGTAGGCTACAGAAATAAAAATCGACTTATCCCAACGATGCTATAACGGAATTGTTATAGGCAAAGTTGGGAACAATTGTAGCCCAGTGTGTACGAGACGTATTGATCCCGGATCACTCTCTTTAGAGATCATTCCACGATTTTTTGTAGGGATGTGTTTATACATTTTTGCGGCTTATACTAATTAGGAATTTTTAATAAGTAGTTTATTATACTAATTTTTTTAATTTTTAATTTTAATTTTTGCAAATTGAAAAACTATTGATTGCCCTAACTCATTTATCACTAATCAGCTACCAAATAAAGTTATTGACCAGCGCATCAGCTGCAAATTATTAATCTTTAAGCTGCCAATTTTACACCTTCGGCTTTGTGTGTAAGTCCTTCTAAGCCTAACAATGTCAAGCAACAACCACACCCATTTGAAATCAATAACACTAAATATTTATGTGCCCTCTTGTATAGGAAATAGCTCGAAACTCAATTAAATAATAGTCATCATCAAGGAAAATTGCCCATCCTTAAAAATAATTTCAACTACTCAACTGTGTCTTCAAGCAAAAAAGTAGCAAACACAGAATTTTAAATAACAAAGAATGTTTTTAAAATGTTTTGCGTAAAACACATTTGATTAGAAATAGGTTGTTAGCTTTTTAAAAAATTGTTAAAAAATTTGTTTCCGAATACAAGCATTAATTAATTAAGCGAACTTTTTTGCACTTTGACGATGACTGCGGGACTTCCACACATGCCCGTACTTCCTACCCGAAATTCAAAAAAAAAAGCGAAACCATAAAACATACAAAACTAATGGAATTCATCATGATTAGCTTTAACTAATTAACAACGCCCAGCTCGATGGATCACATCAAACATTTTTTGACCCAAGCAATCAGCCGGCGTTTAAGCAAAAAAAAAACTGATTGCGAGTTTGCAATTTTTGATGTTGTTAGGTTAAATAATTTAGTTAATATTTCTATAAAAATATTGTTTAGCCCGCATATGAATAATTGCGTATATGCGTACCTATACAGTATATATATGTATGTAGCTATGTACACCTTTGAGGAGGGGTGAATGAGCTATGTTAAACTTGGTTTCTACTACTGAACTTGCAAATGTTTTTTGAACCATTTCCTTGATTTATATCTCTTAAATGAGGAATGCATAGTGGGGATGTTGCGGAAGCGAGTTTACTTAAGTGAAACTGGAACCGACATCGGAAGTTCCAGCAGAGGACACAACAGATACAGTTCTAGTTAAATGAAAGGATTATGTTGAATAAAACGGTTAAAAGCTCTTTCGAAGGCTTAATGGCCAAGGGACTCATTGAAGGCAGTATACGGTAAAACTGCTTCACGGATCGATCGAAGTTGGAATTAAAGGTCAAAGGGAAGTTTTCTGTGGAGAGTCGGCTGTCGAATCGATCAATCATGCAGTGGATGGGTTGCTATACACTGCTACTACACTTAGGGAATTTTGTGCTTAAATGGACAGGCAGTCAGGTTTAAGATCCTAAACTCGACAGTGGCGGAGTGACGAATTAGACAGGGTACTGTCAGCCACCCGGAAATATTGGGTGTGACATTTGACAACAGCCTCACCTTCGCTTATCATGCGACCGCAATAGCCTCAACGGTACAGAGTCACAACAAGATCTTCAAGTTACTTGCTGGCAGCACTTGCACGGCTAAAAATTTTAAGCTAAATTTTAAACTTTTCTGGGCTTCGAGAAAATGACCGTGAAGAAAAGAGTTTAAATTTTAAACCAGAAATTGTCAGAACAATTAAAAACATAAAACACATTTGTATCAGTTGGCAGGACTCGAACCGTCACTCCCGCATCAGAGGCGTCTGCTCTATCCACTGAGCTACGGCGCACACAAAACGGGAATGAGAAAAACTCAATGACGATATGGTTGCCCAATCTTGCTGACAACAACTGGAGAAGTTTCAAGTCCGCCAAAACACCGCTTTCAGAACTGTCACGGAATGTCTTCTTATGTCACTGAGGCTCACCCCCATCAAGAGACTAAAATGCTCAGTGCTAGAGAGCATGCAGAACGGTTGAGTAAACAGTTTATATTGAACTGCCCTAAGCCTAGTCATTCCATCTGATATTCAATTGGATGTAGATCCGCCGACTAGAGAGACAAAGAAGCATCTCTATAAGCATACTGATGAATTCAGGCATTACATTACCCAGCAGTTTGATCAGCGAAACCACAGAAGGGATCTAAATGACCTCCACAATAAGTCGGTAGATACTTCTCCCAGATATCGCCCTGTGAACTCCGTTATTGTTATCCAACCAAAGGAAAGAGTTGAAGAGGAGACTATAGTCATTCTGACATTGTAATGGGTTAATCTTTACCTATCTAGGCTCAACCCCACCATACCAAATACTCAAACCGGATGTGGTATATTCCCTCATGATACGAAACATCTTTTTACTTGTTCAATTGAACCTACTCTTCTAACACCAATATCAACCTGTCTACTTCGAATTCCTATAGAAGAACTTGATGACGACTCGTAGAGTGACCGGTAATATTAGGTAGGGCAAAGCACTGTTAACAACAACAGTGCCGTGGTCCAGGGTGGTGGGTGAAGACTAATTTATACCTCGGGGTTGTTGTTGTGGTAACAACAAAAACACTCCCCGAATGTTTTGGGGAGTGTTGTCGAATTAACAGCCCTTGTCCGGATTTGAACCCGGTACGCCCCGGTACTCCCTTGCGATAGCGATTAATAACCAGTGAAACCTTCTAGGTCATGTCACCCCTCCTTCCGTAAGGAAGAATAAGATGGGTAATGAGAGGTGAGAGGCATAATATCCGTAGATCAACCATCGACTTGCACGTCATTACCTTTGTGCATATTAGTCGCCTCTTACAACCGGTATGCCTACCTCGGGCGTATTCTAAGCCCCTAACCCGCAGGGGTCGGCATACCCAACAAATTGGGAATCCCTTCCTGTCGCATTTGCATATAGCTTAACCAAATAGAGTCATAGAGTCACTTTGTGCCTGGCCAGCCAGCTTTGCATTGGCTTGGTTCTTAGGGCAACTATACAAAGACTAATCACTCTTGTTCGGAAGTACATCTTTCGTTGCAAAACAGAGACTTATTAGGTGTGGACCTCCTTCATATTGTCCAAGTGTGACTCTTCCATATGTGGTGGCTGCTACTCAACCCAGCCCTGCCTTATCTGGTGTTATGACGAGCACAATTTTTTCTTTTTGTTTCAATTCATATAGTGTATTTTAGACAAGACGAATTTCTGGTGTGTTTGTCATTCGATTTTCCATTCGACATAAATCGGTCCTTGAACAGCCCAAAGGCAAATATAACAAAAAACATTTAAAGAAATCTAGGTTCGGGTGTAGTGGGCCATTCATCGAGTAAAGAGTGAAAGATCAAACCATTTCAAAATATTTTTGAGCTACGTAAAAATGTGTCCGACATTTCACAATAGGAATCGAAGCTCCGCGACATGCATAGTACACAAGCTTCGCTCTATGTATGACTAACTATTTGCTATGATCGGCAAATAAAACTAATCACACGGTAAGTAACATCGTTTGAAAATCAGTCACATGTGGGCATGTTTTTATTGACTGAAGTCATTAATTTTGGCGCAAATAAACGTAATCATGAGATTTCATAATTTGGTGGAACTAACAACTTAATAGTTGATTAGTATTTCAAGCAATTTTGCCAACACTGGTACACCTTTTTGTATCGCAAATTTATAGAAACAGATACAAATAATTAATGTTTTGCTGAAAGGTAGGTGTTTGTTGTAGATTGGATCAAGTCACTATGAAGGTCGAGACTGGGATAGTACGAAGTTATTAAAGTGTATGAACAAGAGCTGAGGTTTTAGAAATTGATGGATGATTAGTGAAAAAAATGTTTAGTTATTTTTAGGAAATTAATTTAAAATTAACTGTGCAAAGGCTCAACCGGTGCTCAATTTAATCATCAGCCATAAACAATCTGCAACTCTCTCTGCTCTGTATATCTCTCATCATACCTGTCTTGATGTACGACTGGGCATCAAGGGTACTGTTGGAAGAAATTTAAATTTCCTTAGAGCATTCGAGATAAAAGTTCTTCGGCAGATTCATCATCCAACCTAAAAACTAGCAGTAGAATTAAACTCTGATTAAAATTTGATGAAACATTACGTAATTTTGTTCGAAGCAGTTCACTTTTTAAGCATGTTGAAATTGCTTCCCCTTGTGAATATGAGCTCTGAAAGCCTGCATACTTTTAGGCATTTATTGTTTTTCATACAAATTAAGAATCAGACTTTCACTCCGGTTAGCCATGGCCGGTAGGGAATACTTAATCAATCTAAACCATCAGAAGAAACATGATAACTAAACATAAGTATAAGTATAAGTTATAAAAACCGCAGAACTTAGTTAAAGCATGAGTAACTGAAACCCTTACAGTACAACAACAAACATGTGTAAGCTTTTAACAAAATGCCACATCTAATTAAATCATATGATTGTCGATTAATTTCAGTTCAACGAGACATTAAGTTACATTATAAGCATTTAAACTGTTGACCTTTAACCTACCGCTTACCAAAGTGACCTTTACAACTTACAAGATTTAAAACTACTGTTTAGCTAGCAAGATCTGATAAAAATCTGTTTAAATCCCAAAAGCATTTAAGCAAACAAGTTCGTTGCTTAAGTCTTTCGTACGTTATGCGAACTGTACCACAAAAGATCTGTAATCTTTTGAGCAATCAAAACAATTTCATACCAAACCGCAACAAAAGTATCAAAAAGACCTTTAAACAGCAGTAAATGTGTGATTTTTTTATTTGATTATTTTGGGCATTTAACGCTGCGCGCGCGAAATCTAAGCCACAATTAAGTCATACAATACGTCATCGCTAACAATTAAAACAATTTATTTGCTATTGAAAGGTTTCAAACATCTAGACAGTATGATATATATATGTGTTTATGTTATGTTTTGCTTGCGGCACAATACCAATATATATGAAAATAGTAAACAAACACACAAAGCTTCTATTGTCAGTGAGTAAGCGGAAAAACGCCCGCAGACATTTGATTAAACAGATACATATTTGTTCATATAGCTACAAATGTATATGCTTGTGGATTTTCAGTTGCTACAATATCTATAAATTATAAGTATTAGGATTAATAATAACATCTGTGCCACGGTATTTAATTATAATTAAGTGTGGCTTAGCTGCGCAGCTAATTCTTTAATAAAATTATAAATTTTGTATGAAATTATTCAACTGTCAAATTACTTCCTCAAACGTCAGTTAAGCAAATCACGATTGAATGCAGAAGAAAACAAACAAAAATATATGTGTACAAATTACAAACATGTTGATAAGTAAATATCTATCACTCGCCTTAAAACGAGTTATGAAATATTTATGAAACCTTGTCAATATTTTATTTAAGTTTCGTCTATATGACCAGAGAAACCAAGTTATCCTACAACTAACTTTTCATCTAATGGAAATACCGATAGGCAGACCTTGTGGGTCGAATAGTCCTTTTTCGTATAACATAACGAGGACAACTAAGCCAGTGTTCATTAATTCGTAACACTATGCTTATTTCTGCGTTAAGAGAGATAACTTTACTTCTCAATTTCCTACTTAGGAAAAAGTAGAACTTGTTGTCGGGAAAAAATCTCCTGTTAATGCATTTGTCAACAGTGGCTGCAAAGTCCAGCTGCTGGGATTCTTTGTTTGATGACAGTCTATACTTCTCCTTATCCTCTTCCATCGCAACACCTACTTTTTTGAACGTTTTGCAGCAGAGCACACATTTTGAAAAGCTCCACGTATAGTCCGTCTCTTCCCTCCATTTTTCAAGGATTGGGCATCAGGTTTGTCATCTGGTTTGTATTGCAATTGCAAGAGCTGGCGTTAGAACCACACTCTCTTAGCTAACTCAAGGTCCACCTTTCCGAGAGCATAAATCAATAGGTCGATGACCAATTCTTAAGTCCCTTCCGGTAACCACTTGCCCTTGGCATGTTTCAGAGATTTCGGTAAGCCTTTAACCACTTAGCAGTCGAAATAAATATTAATCACCCCTTTATAGTTAAAGCACTGGATAGTGTTACATCAGCATCACCGTTAATGGCGGGAAAATCGGCATGGCATACAAAACAGGCGAGACTAAATGAGCATCGCCATCAGATCTTCACAATATACTCCCTCTACATCCTCCAACTCCCCAAATTTCTTGGATCAATTCAAAAATATATATTGCAAGTAGTACATAACATAGAAATCAGGTGGAATCTGTTGGGAATGCTAGAACGCTTACGGCATTTTGCATCACAGTGCAAGCAGGTGTTGGTGTGATCCTGCATATACACCAGGGAATAATTGTCTGCATCTCCATATTATACGGAGAGGATACTATCGATGAGGAGAGTTCAGTCAGAGTACAGCGCTACTGAAGCTGACTTCGCCTCTCCTCTAATCCTATGAATCTTTTGCTTGTGTATATAATCCAGATATATTGAGCTATATCAGATAAGACAACATTAAGTGAAACTCGTGAGTGATCGTGTATTCATTAGTAAAACAAATCACTGCAACTAAGCTTTGATTGCTTTCAAGTTTGTAGAATTCAAAGCAGGCGCAAAAACATTGTCAGTTTATCAGCGCAACTCAAGTTACAAAAGATTTGCCTAATTTTTGGCAGAAAGATACTGTATACTATTGAGAAGCAGCTGACCAATTTTCATTGAAATATATAGTTCAAACTACAGGCAAGCGCCTTTGAAAATATCAGCATTTTTATGCTGCAAAGTGGACGGCGCCACGCCTACTTCCCCAAAATCTACAAAAATTTTTTGCGGTCGAGTTTCACTTAAAAAGCTTATTATATGTGCAAGATCTTATTGATATAGCTGGCATGGTTAAATTTCACAAACAAATTTTTTAGAACTTTGTTAAAAACTGGGCGTGGCCCTGAACCGATTTCGCCTATTTTAAATAGCCCTTGGAAATTAGTGCCAGGAAGTCTGCATACCAAATTTCACTACTTCAGTTATCGTGCTCACAATAAATAATTTAAATAAATCTCTCTTTTCCTCCTGAACATTTTATTATTTAACATATATTAGTCGGTATCTATCTCGCTTCGTTTATGCCGTTACATACTACCGTTTGACGAATGAAGTTAATATACATTGTGTACGTAGCACTACTAGCTGTACCCATATTGGACTTTACTAGAAAGCAATCAGTTGTGCAGGACAAAGTGAGCCATGATGAATGTGCCAAATGAAAATGATTGCATTATGTATTAAGATGATTACTAAACCCATATACCAAATTTCATTAAAGCTCGTTAATTAAGTACAGATAAAATTAAAAAAAAACCTTCCTCTAATTTATTATTTGTCCCTTACGGCAATTCGGCTGTTGGCGCTCGATATGTACAGGCTGATATTTGTATTATAGATTAATAAAGAAAAATTTAAACCGGCCTCTTAATGAAAATTAATGAAGCCAAATCAAGATTTCTTAAAATGTGTGTGTATTTTCTCGTATGTTTGTTCGCACATCACGCAAAAACCACTGTAACGAATTAAAAAAATTCTAAACGATGTATTGCTAGATGTTTAGCTTAAAGTTTAGGATGCCTCTTAGCTCACGTAAATATGCTACTCCCGCTTTACAAAGTGGTGGCAATAAAAGTTGGCTCAAAATCTTTATATATATATGCTAAAGTAGAAATACGGCGATATCTATACAAACAAATACGACGTTAACATACATCTCAAATACTCTAATTTATATGTAGCACACAGTAACCAAGAGAACAATTTATTTCATTTCTGTCTGTCTGTTCGTCTGTATGTATATTTGATCGAGCATCACTAAATAACTGCCACTGTTAATTGAATGTTTTCTTTACAGTTGTATTGCTAGAGGTCTACTTTGAAATATCAAACCCATTTTTCTGTTGCTTATACTCGTATACTGATTTTGTGTTGGATGAGTGGTTCAGCCTTGCACAGTTTGCATATGGATTTGCTTAAAACAGTTGCGATTTAGATTTTTTTCGACACTGAAAATATCGATATAACATTGATATTTTTGCAGCCTTACTGTAATCTGAAATTATTCTAGTTATTTACGAATATCTATTAGACCAACCGCCGATTTCATTTTAGTAAAAAATAAATTGTTAAAAAATGACTCAAACAAAAAATGTATATGCGCATGCATACATTTGCGTTTAGTATAATAGTAGTGAATTTTTAATAATTTTCATTTAATATTCAGCGAATTCATAACAGAAACCATATAAAAAGAAATTTCGAAGCTTACACAAGTTTTAGGAAAGTTAATTAAACATTTAAAAATTTACATCAAAATTTTTGGGCTCAATTTTTAGAAAATTTTTAGTACGCAGTTTTATAGTTCTGCAAGAAGTTGAGAAGTACCTCAAAATTTCCCCTGAATTCTAAGTTTATTTTTTTGTCAAGTATGTTGGTTACTTTTTCCATACAAAATTAATTTTTTTCATGCGTTGTATGGAAGAAACTACTCAACACTCTTCACGAAAAAATTCTGAAAATTCCGGGAAATTTTTGAGCGAGTTCTAACATGCATAATGTGATACTAAAATTTGTTGGTCTATGTACTCAAAAATTTTGTAGAAATTCTGTAAAAAAAATATTGTAGTTTTGATATTAATTTTTAAAAGTTTAATTAACTTAATTAGTTAAAATTGTTTTTATGTGGTTTCTGTTATGGAATTCGCTATATTTTAAATAAAAATTATTAAAAGCACAGCTTCTTTTTATTTCCTCGAACGATATCTATTTTAGTAATTGTTGTTGGAGCAGTGTTCGAATTTTTATTTTTTAATTTTAATTTTTTTTTTTATGTTTTGTTTGTTGATTGATACTGGAGAAAAATTACAATGATATACACAGCGATGGTATGGGATGACATGTTTCGAAGTTCCCAACTTCTCATCAGACCCCTTCTCGGACACTGGGTTACGAACCCAAGTGTCTGCACCAAAGCCGCAGTTAGAGTACTATAACAACTAAGCTATGTTGCCATGTAGCGTCACGATGCATTTTTCCTCTAATGTGCCATTTGCTTTATACCTTTTATACATTCTTTAGTACATATATTTTATATGTCAACTCAAGGAAAGTGGAATATGTTTAGGCGCGTTCATAGAACAGTTTAGATACAGAAGGGCTTTTTGCATATCAACACTTCCGTGTTATTTGTTATGCACCCGCACTGTACCTGTATCAATTATAATTTCACTACTATTATATTGAACACAGCTGTACGTATTTGCACAAGTGCGTTACTAGTAAATATGTATGTGTGTATATCGAACCTGCAATGAAATGCTAACCTAGTCAGAAAACAATTAGTTCACAAATAGAAAATTCTAGCTCCTCTCATACTAGTCACAAAAAGACTAAATCTGTACCAAACATATGTAAATTCAATTTTTTTGAGTACTGGAGAGGGAGCGTTGAAAAATTCCCAATATAACTTATTTCTTAAATTTTATGTCTGCCATATGAGCCGAGTACTAATACACCATGAAAGGCGACATTTAAATTATTTTCTCTTAACAATCATCAATAAAATTGTCTATTATGAATATTTGAAGACTGGTATACTTCTTCGACAGCTGTCTGTTTGGTTGGGCTTGGTGTTCATACCACTTTATAAGTAGTTTCGAACCAATTCGGTAGACTGCAAGTTAGATAAATAGCCTCAAGAGATCAAAAAAAGAAAGGTTATGATTTTTTTGTTGCAATAAGAATAACAAAGTCTCCTAAACAAACATTAATCAAAAATTATACTGAAAGTTCGAAGTGTAGATTTGCGTTGAAGTGAGGCGTGGGCATGCGGCATGCCACTTCAGTTAATTATGCTAAGCTAAACATGGGCAAAAATGTTTTTTGGCTTAATGTTCATACAATATTGCCTTTATCTCGTTTAAGTATACGCAATGGTACATAAAAATAAATAAACCATAAACAAAAATAAAAGCAAAAGAACTTTTACAGCCGTAGCAAATATTTAATGTTGGAATTTGGTATCCATGTGGTCTGTGTCAAATGATCTCTGCATGCTAAGCAGTACTTTGCGTCATAAAATTTTTGGCTTTATTTATTTTCAAAACACATTCAATTTGTTACAGTAAAACAATTAGAACGCCAATTTGTTATGCTGCTACTGATGACGTCGAGCAATAACGAGCGTAGAGAAATATGAGTTATCACTGGTTTAAAAACCATAAGCCCCGAAATAGCTGAAGTGCTCTTTATTATTATTTCTTTTCTTTTTTTTCTTTTTTTTTCTTTTGTTTGTTTTGATTTTGTTTTTGTTGGCTCGCCCTTGAAGTGCAGCATAATTTAACATCACAGCAATTAAAAAATAATAATTTTTCACGCATTTT
This sequence comes from Merzomyia westermanni, assembly GCA_949987695.1. Taxonomy (NCBI): domain Eukaryota; kingdom Metazoa; phylum Arthropoda; class Insecta; order Diptera; family Tephritidae; genus Merzomyia; species Merzomyia westermanni. Next base: position 77,551,506 of record OX465290.1, read on the forward strand.
AAGACTGCTTTTCCTAAAGCACATTCATGACTTTGATGCCTTTACAGCGCCAGCCAACCTGAACATACTTCTGAAGCTGTCAAGTAAATATGCGGATGCTTACTTGAGGAAGTCATTTTTTACAACCATAAAATATTGAAGGTGCGCATAGATATGTTTAATAATTTTGATTTGCACTTTGTAGATCACCACTGGTCACTGCTGGGTGCTTATAGCAAAATGTAAGCAACAGTCGTTAGACCTGAGTGCCTAGCCCAGAATAAGTACGGCATTGAATGCTTTCAAGTAGGAGTGTCAGTTGTTATCGGAATTTGTGACAGTCCCTAATGACTTTATTTGAACTAAAGATACGTTTAAGCTCCACACTTGCTTATCTTTTGAACTTAACCAAGTGTCAGTAGAATTCGTGCTGCAGTGAATTGCTTATTCGGCTTAATTGTGCATTTATATCAAGAGGTGTCACTTTGGGAATTCAAACAAGCACGACATATGTATGTGAGGTTCGAGATAAGAATTTGAAATATTAATTATTATTTACTTGACAAGTTAATTAGGAATTATTGAAAAATTTTATGATTAAAGAATATACTATGAAAATGAAATAGGCTGTTGAAGGATTTGAGACTAAATAATCATTTCTTCTCTAAACTTTACCATCAAAAATTAAAGAAATAATCTATCGGTTACATACTTTATGAAATCAAAGAAAGGCCTATGAAGCAGATAACTACACCTTGGTTTTTTTTTTTTCTAAGTCGATTGAAGCTAAGCAAGTTTGCTTCATTTATGAAGGCTTCCGCTTCAAAAATACTTTCCAAGCAAGCAGATAATTATTTATATAACATCGAAGTGGCAAGTAAAATAGCCTAACAAAAAATCACTTACGTATCCTTGCTGTCACTGCCAAACTATAGCGTTATTAGCACTGTCAAGGTCACCCTACCGAAAAAATCACTGGTATCAGAGAGAATGGATTGATAAAGTAGGAGCTCCACAGGTGGATAGGCTTTAAAAAAAAATGGATACAAAAAGTCAACGGTTGTAAAACAGGCAAAGCTAACCAAAAAATCACTGTTTAAAAAATCAAAGAGTACGAATAAGTTGCCGTTATAAAAAGCTTAACTGCTGCCAAAATAGTGGATTGCTCGAAATTAGCAAATAGTCAATAGCTCAGAGAAAGTCACCGGCTCATAAAATCACCATTGCAATAAGAGTTAAAAGAGTCCCAAAAAAGTAAAGACTCAAAAAAAGAACCGGTTCAAAAAATCGCTACTTTTAATAAAGGCACTGGTTCATAAAAATCACTGTGTCGGAAAGTGTCACGTGTTCTAAAAAGAGTCACTCCACCCAAAATAATGAAAGCTCAAAAAATAACGGTTTCCAAAAATAGCTAGTTCCAATAAAGTCCCTGGTTAATAAAATCACTGTATCTGCGGCCGCCGTGGTGTGAAGGTAGTGTTGCCGGCCTACCACACCGAAGGTCCATGGTTCGAGCCCTGGTACAGGTAACATCAAAAGTGATTTGAAAAAAAAAAAAAAAAAGTTTTTCAAAACGGGGTCGCCCCTCGGCAGTGGTTTGGCAAACTCTCCGAGTGTATTTCTGCCATGACAGGCTTCTCAGCAAAAATTCGTCTCCTTTGTAGATGCCGTTCGGAGTCGGCAAAAAACTGTAGGTTCCACCAATTTGTAGGGAAAATTCAAATCGGCACACCACAAATTGGAAGAGAAGCTTGGCGCAAAAATCTCTAAGGAGGTTTGTGATGATATACCTGTTGTATATCGCGCCATAGAGAGAGAGTATCTGTGACAGTCACTTTGGGTTCTTTGATAAAAAGTCACAATGACTTATTGGGATGCATATGCACCCGCTATCCAAAAAAATTTCCCATATTTAACCATCCTGCAGCCACGACATGATTAAACCTGATAGCACGTTGTGGTGTGTAGTTGGTTGTGGCCTTCAATCCTCTTTACCATTTCATATAATTGGCGGCCTCACAAGTGGCACCAGCTCGGAATATTTGCCCAGTACTTACAATCCTTTTAAGCACTCGGGGGAACATACACTTCTCTATCATCAATTGCAGGGGTCCAACCCTATCAGAACTGCCAATTAGCTGGGACTTCCGTTTATTTTTATTGTTATTGTAGCAATACGCCCTGCTTAGTCATCGCATCCATTACTACAGTGGGACGTGGCGGTCCAAACAGGGTTATACTCATGTTGATAGTCCTTTGATAGATGTGAATCATGTACGCTCGGGTACAAGCACCTTGCGGGACCAGCTCGACTGACGCGGCAGCGATTTCGTTGACCCGGAAAACGAGATCGATGCCAATTTCAGTAGCTTCTTAACACAGGCATTCCTACCTCTTGAATATTTTAACCCTTTAGCCGCAAGGACTTCCATTTGGAGAGCTTGATGACAATACTCGGTAAGAAATAGAATTTTCTCCTTTCACATACTTAAACCAACTCATTCATTTAAACAGCGCTTTGTTCTCACCATCGTTGCCTCCGTTTGGAGTGATAAAATTCATAGCACATTTGCTCAGCATCAATAATATTACAGTTCCCTAGATGAAAGGATACGAAAGTCGCTTCTGTGTCAGTGATTCTTCGAATTTCTATCATCCTAACCAAAATTATTTATCTAGTCCAACCTCTTCAAGTTTTCGCTAACAACTTAACCGACATAAAATTGCCACAATTTATAAACGTTCAATGTAACCAAAATCTTGACGCGTCTTGTCACAATTAACCAAATTACATGAGAAGATTTGCTTTCGCATGCTACGCTAATAAGAAGTATCTGCTTTTTAGTTGAGATTAATCGCTTGGATCAGCGTGATCTGTAGACACCGTGGAAAAATTACACTAATTTGCGCCATTGAGGTTACAAATCAAGCTACAACAAAGGCGCACAAAAAACTTGGATCCATCCATGTATGTGCATAGATTTGTATACTGTATAACCATAAATAACTGCATAAATATCTGCTACAACACAAAATAATTACATTGAAAAGTTCAAAAAGCCTTAAAACGACAGATGTTCATTGGTAATTTGTGAAGCAGATTGCATTTGACATCGATACCAAATGAAATGAATCTGCAAAGTGAACTAGATTTGTAGCATCAAATTAGATATACATATATAAAGAATTACTTGTGGATATGTGAGGCTGAGTGATTAAGAGGGGAATAGACGCTGCAAGAGGAATCGTAAGTGATTTGTAGAAAAACTATTTTTGCTTATGGCAATGCACTGACAAGTTCAATAACGCAATCAAAAGGTAAAAATGTTGAATTTGATGATGGTGCAATATTTAGAGCACAGTACAGGGTGCATTGTGATTGAGTTCAGGGGAGTTTTGAAAATTTTTTTGGAAATATCTGACGTCCGCCAGTATTACATGCTGAACTGAGGAGTGGATATTTTCTTGGCAAAAGTTCTGCCAAAACCTTTTAGCCAACAAATACATCTACAATCTTTAAAAATCCGGTTTCGTGGAGTTTACTTGTTTTTTTTTTTGGATTACTAATCTTCATTTCATTTAAGACTAGCTACTACTGTCTATACTCCAGCTACAATCATAAATCTGCTAAGTGAACAATTACCCGATCTCAGAATATTTAAAAGGTGCCCTAACTTAGCTGAAAATTTATTAAATTGTTGTTGGGATAGGTAGTTTTTTAAACTAGTTTTGAAATACTGTTAGTTACCAAATACTGAGATAGGGCGATTTTAAAAAAATCCAAATATGGTAATTCTCCACAAAAAATCCAAGAAACAAAATCCGATTCTCGTTATCGAACTAGATGATTGGCAAAGGCAGTATATATGTAAGGTAGTATATGCAGCGGTAACGGATAACTATATTCCATATTTCAAGTTGGACCGATTGATGTTATTCAATGCAAAAATTATTGAATTTCGAATACCAGTTATTTGGTGATGCTCGTACAAACATATTAACAAAAAGACATGCAGAATTTATATACGTTGTTCCACGGCTTTCACTTTATTTAAAAAAATATTTTTAAACAACTTTTACTGCCACCACAGTGTGCACAGGGACTGACGTCTAGTGATACATGCGTGAAAATTTAATATACGCTTATGATGTAACGCTTTTTAGAACCAGTATAACTTCGGAAGAAAGATAACTCGTTTAAAATGACCTGGATAGCGAACTTGAATGATGCGATGTCAATGATATGAGCCTCAACCTGAACAAATGCAATTTCATCAGTTAAACTACAAATTCACTTCAGGTGCATAATTATATGATTGGTGGCCATGATCTTGAACAATTCACTACCTTCTTTGAACTCGGTGTTACAATGGACCCTAAACTTGACTTTAAATTCCATATTGAAACTTGCGTGAATCGATCGAAATTTGTTTAGGAAATTATTAAACGATGGTGTAAAGAGTGTAACGATCCTTAGAGAATCACTCTTTTCGGCTTTAGTAGGATAATTTTTGATTACTGCATTGAGACATTCATAGTGGAATCCTACAGAGAATCTGCCATCCTACAAAGCCCAATTGAACCTAATAACTCTATCTTCCTTTGAGAGTCGTTGGGAACTGATTGGTGTGTTGCTCATTGCAAACCTAATAAAAGGGATCGTAAATATCTCTTGTTTACTTGAAGAGATAAAGTTTAACATGCCTATGAGGCCATCAAAGCATTTTGATCCGCTTTTATTGAGCAAATGCAGGCCGAACTTTTTTTTTAACGAACATTATAGCAAGATTCATGCATCAGACTCGCTAATTTTAGTAAGAAAATATGTACAAACTTGTAAACCTAGATCACAGATATTATACGATATAGCAGTTGTATGATATTGCTAGGAATTTCGTCTGTTTCGACAGCATCACTAACTCTCTACACCTCATCCTGGGTATCCTACTGCCCAAAACTCGTTATAATCTGTCCACATAGTAAGAGCCCATCTCAAATCTTTGGACACCATTGAATAGTACAATACGAATTTTGAAAGCGTGGTTTTTAATTTTGTGCACCCTACTTGGGTTTTTTCTAACAGCGATTAGTCTAGATTAGACCACATTAATTTTTAATCACCATGCAAGCATTACTGTAAATTATTTATTTGATTAAATTAAACAAAGTACAAAATAATCTCTCACCCTGTATATGAGCATTGCCTTTCATACCGACTGGTGTATCAATAACGTGGATGCACTCCAATTAGCACTGTAATTTAAATTTAATGCACAGAATCACGATTGATTTTGGTTCCAAGGAATAAGCGCTTAAGTTAACATGAGTAAAATGAGATATTATGGATTATGCTTTAAGAAGTCTTTTGTGAGTTGCGGATCAGCAATCGGTCGAAAAACGAAAAGAATGGCAGCGGTCTCACTTTCGGTAGTTTAAATTTCCCAACAATTTTAATAGAATGTACTAAAACCAGGGAGCGTAACTCTTATGAGCTTTATTATAAAACTCGCTATTTGATTATATTTTCGGATTCTTTTTTAATAAAAATCAACAATAATAGGTAACTTCAAGTTTTATTTTTTTGATCAAGGATAATGTTAATTTTTTGAGTTTTTTTTTGACGAAAATAAAATTTTATCTTTGAGCGATATTTCATCCTTTAAGAAAAATTAAATTTTGAGTTTTAATTTTTTTCACGGATCGACGGATGCCTTTTTGGCAAGTAATTGATCATAAATATTGGTTGCTATAATCTCGCCAACATTTGTACTCAATAATTAAAACATATTTATATACACACAGATATATAAGCATGGCGGGACATGCACGTTCATGTACTTTGAACTGTCCCACGATAATGGGAAGCTTTAGATTTTTTTCATTAAAAATATGAAAATAATCATTATCAGGGGTCCGATCGTTTCCTTAAGATATCGATGGTTTCCTTAAGATATCGACTTTTTGTTTATGACATCGCTATCGAACAAAGTTCCTAAATTAAGTAAAATTTGGGGACTTACAATTTTCTTTTCGGTATGTTACAATTAAAAAGGTTTTCAACTGCAAATAATTTAGAAAATTGCAAAACTACTGACTAAAGAGTTTGAAATTTATATTTTAATAATTTTTTTTGTTTTTGTAATAGTTATTGGTCTATGTTCCGAAAACAAAAATAAATATTTTCCATTGTTTTACTGTGGAAAAAAATTTACGATACTTCGATCAATGTATCGATATAATATATCTTAAATATCGAAAATATTGACTAAAGAGTTTGAAATTTATATTTCAATAATTTTTTTTGTTTTTGTAATAGTTATTGGTCTATGTTCCGAAAACAAAAATAAGTATTTTCCATTGTTTTACTGTGGAAAAAAATTTACGATACTTCGATCAATGTATCGATATAATATATCTTAAATATCGAAAATATTGAGCAGTGCTAATATCGATATTTCTGAAGCTCTGTTGTGTACAATCGAATACACAAATAAACCTTTCACTATCGAGAATCAAAATTATGTCAAAGAAATATTGGTGTATCTAAGACAATAAAAAGAACGTGCGGATATCAACTTAAGATATTCTTGCTTTTGACCGTAGATATCATAGCTCTTGCAATAGATTTGTCCTAAGGTTTGTGTTTGCAATAATGAGCAGCACAATCAATAAAATTAACGAAACATATGAAGACATCGATAAACATGATCACTTGCAATTCATCAATAACAAAAATTACAAAAGCAATAGCGAGTCTCAGTCATTTTATTTGAAGAGCTAATAGCGATCAGAATTGAGACACTTTGGTTGTGAGCAAGTTTACAATAAAACGAATGACTTGTAGATAGTAATAGCATCAGACACCAGAAATTTGTGTTAGATATATGGTATTTTAGAAAGGTTAATAGAATTGTGAATATTACTGTATATTTAACTGTTCGTGCATATTAAAGAAAAACGTTAAAATAATTTTTAAGTAATGCAGTAGTGAAATATCACAGCAAACGATTGCAAAACGCCCTGACTCAGAACTTTCGAGCTTTTTCCAAAAATCCCCTATCTTAGCTAAGAAAAGGTCGATCCGTATATCCCGGGGTTATTAGAAAAATATACGGGATTGCAAAAAGAAAATCAGTGATTTTCGGTACTTCAAAAAGATCACGGAATCCCGGCATCACGCGATTGGATTCTCTATTGATTACCTAAATATGGTTTCGATAGCCAAGCCCCTCAGACTCAGTAACTCACATATCATACTAAAGTTCAATGATTTATGGACATAAAAGTAATTCAATACCAAATCAAGTGCAGTGTCTCTTGTCATTATCACTCAATGACCATACCCACGAATATAAAAGTTGGAACAGTAGTAACTTACGCAAATCGGTAAATATACCTAACATAGACATGCAGCAGTTACAACAAGCAGCGACGTTAAACTCAGTCATTTTTTATTTTGGAGAGCAAGTAAACGTTGTCGCTAAGTTAATCGAACAAATCGTTACATACTTAAAATTAGTTTTAAACAAGTAAGGAAGTCTAAGTTCGGGTGGAACCGAACATTATATACCTAGTAGTCATCTATTACGGCATCCCAATTTTCGCAGGTCTATTTTAATACTTTCAGTTCGTATTTGCGTTCAAATAGACAGACGGAAAAACAGAAAGACGTATCGAGAGACGGACACGGCTACATCGACTCAGCTCATCCTCCTGATCATTTCAGTATACGTACAAACATTTCATGTTCATGAAAGGTATGAATATCAAAAAAGATGTACAACTTCGCTTTTGCAGTGGGGTATTAACTACTTGCCCGGATATTTTACTTTTCATCCTGAACGTTTTGGTATACATTAATAAATATATATCTCGATTCGTTTATGCCCAATGAAGTAACATACCTTGTGTGCGTAACAAAAATAGATATAAAAAAGGCGCCAAAGAACTCAACCGATCTTTATAAAATTTTCACAATATATACTTGGGTTCACTGGGTACAGCATAGACAGTATATAGTTTTGGAAAAGTGAGCGGAGCCACGCCCCCAGGCTTGATAAAGTTTCAATTCGTCATAACTCCGAGCTTTTTTGGTCTACATATATGTGTCACTTAGTCAATATCTACATAATTTTTAAAAAGTGGGCGGTACTACGCCCACATATTTTGTGTTTTGTTTTGCTCTTGAACTTTCACGATAGGTTCAGGAGTTCGCTCGGCACGACACAGTCTGTATATAGCTTTTGGAAAAGCCCCCAGGTTATATAAAGCTGCACTTCGGTATAGCTAGGAGTTTATTTGGTTCAAGTTAATGACATTTTATATATAGTAGATGTGTTCAATGCATCAAAACATCAAAACAACGTCTACCGGGTTTGCTATGATATTATAAAATGGCGAAAGCAAACAACGAATTTCAGCATTCTTTTGTAAAACTGAGAGACTAGTTTCGGTTCAAATAGACAGACGGACAGACAGACAGACGGACGGAGAGACGGGCATGGCTCAATCGACTCCGCTCATCGTGCTATTCATTTAAGTGAACATTTCTCTTCTTCTTCTCATACTTACATACATTTAATGTTTATGAAAGGTATGAAAATCAAAAAAGATGTATAACTTCGCTATTGCAGTGGGCTATTAATACGTGCCCGAATATTTTGCTTGTGTGTTTTCCGATTTGACTAATTTTTGCCAGGAGTACAATACATACTACTGAGAAGCAGCTGACCAATTTTCATTGAAATGTCAAGATTGAATTATAAGCGATTTCCTTTGAAAGTAGCAGAAATTGTATGCTGAAAAGTGGGCGGAGCCACGCCTACTTCTTCAAAATTGACAAAATTTGTTTGCAGTCGAGTTTTCCTTAAAAAGCTTATTATGTGTAAAATCTCATTTATATAGCTTGCTTAGTTGTAGAAATATCGCTTTTAAAATTGTACAAAGAAATTTTTCAGAACTATGTTAAAAAACGGGCGTGGACATTAGCCGATTTCGCCCATTTTTACAGCAAACAGTTACCTTTATATATCGAACATTCTCACCAAATTTCGTTTCGACAAATCAATTTTTGGCGGAGTTATGGCATAAAAAGTTTTGTGGAATAGTCCACTATAAAATGGGCGGCGCCACGCCCATTTTCGAAAATTTTTATTTTTTGGATTTCTTTGTTTATGCAAACTCTAAAAGTGAAATATAAATGGTATAAAGCTATTTTACGCAAAGTTATTGCCTATGTAATTTATCCACGATCCTCTTCAAAATCTTTCATATAAGTGGGCATGGACCTTAACCGACTTCGCCCGTGTTTGCCTCGAGCATTCCTTCCGCACCTGAAAACCTGCGTGCTGAATTTCGTTTCGATATCTCAAACGGTGTTTGATTTATGATTAATAGCATTTCTAAATTTGACTTAATCAAAAGTGGGCGGTGCAACGCCAATTTCCAAAAATTTCTTCAAAAACTTGTTTTATGCCTCAATCTCAATGTACTCACCAAATTTTATTCTTATAGGTGTATTATGTACTGAGTAATCACTTTTTTTGTGCTTTCGAAAATATTCTATATATAAAAAGTGGGCGTGGCTATCATCCGATTTCGCCCATTTTGAATAGCGCTCGGAGATGAGTGCCAAGGAACCCGCATATCAAATTTCATTAACATATCTCAAAATTTACTCAAGTTATTGTGTTCACAGACGGACGGACGGACGGACATGGCTTAATCAATTTCTCTTTTCGTCCTGAACATTTTGATATATATAAGTCAATATCTATCTCGATCCATTTACACCGTTAGGCGACTAGAGTTAATATACCTTGTGTGCGTAGCACTACTAGGTATAAAAAGATATACGAGGTGTGTTCAAAAAGTATCGCGCATTTTGTGTTTTTCAAAAATTATTTATTTATTCATGAATATCTATTTTGTCCCCTTCAAAGTAATCCCCATGAGATATTATACACTTGTGCCAACGGTTTTTCCAATCTTCGAAGCACTTCAAAAAATCATTTTTTTGTATCTTGTTCAGCTCCTCCTTCGATGCCGTCTTTATCTCGTCAAGAGAAGCGTAACGTCGTCCTTTCATGGGCCTCTTCAGTTTAGGGAACAAGAAAAAGTCACAGGGGGCCAGATCTGGGGAATACGGTGGCTGCGGCATCATTAGTGTCTTGTTTTTGGCCAAAAAGTCGCGCACAAGCAACGATGCGTGAGCAGGGGCGTTATCGTGGTGCAAAAGCCAATTTTTGTTCTTCTTTGCACATCTTCTCGGCCTTCTGAGAACATTTTGTACCACCGATAAGCGTTGCTTCGGTCCAAGGTAGCTTCTCCGTATGCCACAGTTAACATTCGGAATGCATCCGCGCACTTAATTTCATTTTTCACACAAAATTTGATACAGGTTCTTTGATCCATTTTTTTGAATAGGTAAAAATCGAAGACGATCCAAAACACGTGCAAGCAAAGCAGCTGTCAACAATTAACTGAACATTCAAAATGGCCGAGCTTGTCGGCATAAGTGAGAGACATGAGTACCAACATAACGCCACAAAAAATTCGAAATTCGAATATACGTAACCAGCGAAAATTCAAAATTCGCGATACTTTTTGAACACACCTCGTACCTTGTGTGCGTAGCACTACTAAGTATAAAAAGATATATATATATACTCGTATATAGGTCCTATATTCGAAGGACTCCGTATTTATATCACTGGCGTACATGAATTCATTATACCACATATGCTGCAGGGGTTTTTGTGTGTTTGTGGTTGTGGTTACGACCACTGTAATGGTTACGGTTATGGTTACAATGACGGCTATGGTTACAATTATGGTTACGGTTATGATTTTTGTTGCTTTTATGAAAGCGTACGATTAAAGTCATGTTGACGAAAATGCCAGCGAATAGGGTTATGGTTGCCAAGTTGAGTTATATAATTTTATAAACACTGACTTGTATTGATTGCCAGATAAAAGCATTTTATTATTTCGTTGAAAAAAAAAAAACCTTCCTTTGTTTTGCCTTAAAAATAGAACGTCACTTTAGTTTAAAGGAACTACAACAAACCAAAATATATTAGCCATAAAAATCAACCCAGATCTTCCAAATATTCAAAAAAAATATATGCCAGACCTGCTAAATTTGATTAGTAATTAGTAATGAATTGGTTAGACGTTGTTTTGATTACTTAAGATTTTTTTTGTGTTTGATTATTTTAAATTTTTTTAGCATTGTTGATGTGTATATTTATGTGCTTCTACAACAATACAAAAAAAAATGATGATTTTATACGACTATTGAAAAAAATTAAAAATAATCAAAAAAAAGTTGTTGTGATTACTTTTGATTATTTTTGATTTTTTAATAATCGTAAAAAATCATGATTTTTTTGGTTATTTTTTTAATTAATTGGAAAATAATCTTTAAAATTTTAAAGTAATAGTAATCTATCATTAAATGAAGTCTCAAGAAAATAATTAATCAAACCGGTAATCATAATTTAATTATTTATTAGTAATCATTATTTAACAGGTTTTCTAACTTTTGATATGGCATCATATTTCTGTCAACATTTTTTTAACTTAGTGGCTTTATTAAATTTGCCACAATATTCGAATCAATACAGATACTCCGGCTTAAAAATTGTTCATAACACTGCGTTACAAAAACGAGCTTAGTTCTGTCCTATGAACCAAATATACTTTTTCGGAAAGGGGAGAAAAAATAAAAATACACGTGTATTTTTTTATGTAAAAAGTATAAAGGTGGTAGTGTCCGTCTGTTTGCCTGTGTGAAGACTTTGGATTGATTTTTAACCCTTTTTTTTCGATCCAAAGTCTTTCACCCAGGCGGACAGATGAAAAAGTATATTTGGTTCATAGGACAGAATGTGTGTAACGCGGTGGAACGTAATCTACCCCTGAAAGCAGGCTGGAGAGAGGCCAGCACTCCGTTGGAAGTCAATTATAGAACGATTTGCGATTTCGGCTCAAGTTTGCGCCGGCTTACAAGAAAAACCGATGCCCAGCAGTTCAACGGTTAACAACTTAAAGAAAACAGCAAACATTTATTTTCGTTTAAGAAATTTCGACCCAGCTGTCGAGTAAGTAAGATCGCCTTATCTCTACATATAACCAAATTATAACAAGTCGATGACTTTACATTGCAAATATTTAAGAAAAATCGATAGGAGGGACCATTATTTAGGCAATAGAAGCCAAATTGACAGTTTTTAGAATTTTTGCCTGTCTGTCTGTATGTTTGGTCGCCCATCACTCAAGAACTGCTGAATGGAACTGCATGGAACTTTTACCATTGCATTACCAGATGTTTAACTTATAATTCCAGAGGTCATTTGAGCCGATAACTCGACCAGTTTCGGAGATATCGACCGATGTGGGGACCAAGCTGGCCCGTTATACAATATGGGAAACAAACGAAAGGTGTTAATGAGTGCTGCAATAAGCGATATGATTGAGTTCCATATCTCAACTGGTTTCGGAAATATAATGATTAAAATCGGACTCAGCCTATTATTAGTTTTGATACGCAGCGAAGCGTTGCCGCATCTTTTAGTTCCTAAAACTCAACTTATTCAATAGTTTGCTGAGATAGAGAAGTTATTCCACACAGCGGGCGATGTGCTGCTGCTTTTTGGTCCCTTTATATAAAATTAGTGTTATTAAACTGCTCTTATCAACTATTTATTCCTAGAGCCCCATCTTCCATTAATTGAATATTAAGTTATACACCCCCCAAATTTTATTTGTTATTCCCCCAATAATTTAAACATGCAAATATTTTGTTTTTCGTCACATTTTTGTTTTTCATAAATAACAACTCATCAAGGCGGCACTTTAAAAGTGTTCCGCCACGCTGTGCATCCACTTGACAGCAGATATGAAACAAATGCTGCAGCTGGCTACTGTTACGAATACAGCATCCACTCCACATGAGACTATAATTTTTCTTTTATTTTTTTAACACTTGAATGAGGCTCATAGTATATATTTTTTTAGTAAATTGCATAGCATTTAAATTCACTTGAGTGATGATGATGATGATGACGTGGAAAATATTTTTTTTTAATCTCCAAATTGTGCACGGCTTAAGTATCACTCAGTTGCATGCTTAAGAACGGCTGTACGCAGAGCGGCGCTGGTGTTAAGTGGCCAACGCAGCCTCACCATCATCACCATGCCAGCACTTGAGGCATCGGTTTGTGAGCAAGTAGCTTTTTGGAATTTTTGTTGCAATTTTTTTGTGTTTTTTCTTAAGTTCTCTGAACATTTATTATATTGCACTTTTTGGAAATTTATTTAGCCAAGTTGTCAAGCTCATCCATTTAGCAGCTCCTGAGGTGTTGTGTACTTAAACAATCGTGCTGCAACCAAGAAGACATTGAAGCTTTTAAAGTTTTATGGTAGCGTTTTCAAAGAAATCGTAAAGCCCTAGTTTGTATTGCGATTAGGTTTATGTTATAGTTACGGTTATGGTTACGGTTATGGTGACGATTATGGTTACGGTTATGCTTACGGTCAAAGTTATGATTATCTCTATTTTTACGGTTTTGGTTACATTTATTATTTTACCCTTACAATTACGTTTAATTCGAAGGGATATACCTACGAGAAGATTAATTCCGAGCTTCTCTTATAATTTTTAGTGTACTGCTTCTAATTTCTGCGTGCAAATTTAGTGAGTTTGATGTTCTGTTTTTAGTTTCTTCGTACTAATTTACCGTACCCGATTAGGTTTGTGATTACATTTTTTGCGGGTTTTATTATGGTTACAGTTATGGTCACGGTTATGGTGTCGGCTTCATGTTTAGGGTCTCGTTAAGGTTACGTTTATGTATATGGTTAAAGTTATGGTTACGGTTGTGGTCACGGTAGTTTTTAAGTTAGTGATAATTACTTTTAGGCAGACCTGTTAAGTTCCACTTAGAATTGAGTAATCAATTGATTGGATTTTTTATCAATAAATAATGGTTATTTTAATTATTTTTAAAATCCGCAATTAATAATTGATTATTATTGGGAAAAAATCAAAAGTAATCAATCTGATTTTTTTGGATTATTTTTGATTTTTTTATTATTTTTGAATATTTTGCCATATGTGCTTATGTTTGTCAGAAATACTAGAAAGTAATCAAAAATAATCAAAAGTGATAAAAAAATATACAAAAATAACCAAAAAATTTTTTTGGATTATTTTTTATTTTACGTTTTCCGGTTAACTTGAAAATAATCATTAAAACCCGAAAACAATGGGTAACCAATCATTAATAGGCTTTCCCAAAAAATAATCAAACATTAGTAATCATTACTTAACAGGTCTGTTTTTAGGGTTAGAAACTTGGCAACGGCAATGGTGAAAGTAATTATTTTTACTTTTAGGTTTTCGTTACGGCAGTGCTTATGTTATCATTTAGATTACAGCTAAGAGTACCACCACGGTTACGTTTACGCTTACGGTTTCTGTTGCAATGACTGAACTTTTTCCAATTTTGTAAGCCAAATGAAATATAATTTTTATTGTGTTCTAAAAAAACCTATCTAAATATATCATTCCAAAAATATATAACTATATACCCTCGTTTTCGTAGGCGTGTTTTCGAACTTTTGACCGCTAGCTGCTTTTCCGGAAAATTATTCTTCTACCAATTCTATCCTTTAAAGAAACATCCACGGTATTGCCAAAATTCTTGCTCTACTTAACGTCCAAATTCACAAAACTCTTTGCAGATATCATCAATGACACTGCGTCGAATGCGTTTCAGCGACAATCGTTTCTTTTTCGACTCTAACATGTAGGTTATCAGCTCATGAATGCAATCAAAATAAAGCAAGCCAGCAGTGCCCTCACGCAAATCCAAGTAACGGAAGCGATTTACATTGCATGTACAACCATCGTAAATGAAATAGATTTTACTCTCCTCATCGTGTGCGCGAAAGATCACGTAATTACCCCAAGGGGTCATGATGAAAACACGATCGGCACAACGCATACCAGCGCGCACCAATTTGCATAGACTTTCATAGCTACCGCTCTCTGAGCCAACGACGGCCATACGTTCGGGTTCATCTAAAATACCGGGATAATGATTTGGTCGGCAAGCCACCGCTCCCTTGCAACAGGCGTCTTCAGTATAACGGCAGGGTTCATCTGATTGTTGTTTATCATTGCATTTAGGTGGTGGTGGTGGTGGTGGTGGAGGTACTTCTTCGACTTGTTGGGGTTCAATTGAGACTGCAGCTGGCGAGGTGACGGAAAGTGACTTTTTCCCCTTTTTTCCTTTTCCTTTCTTTCCTTTACCATTGGTCGCAGCAGATGCTTTAGAAGCATCACTTCCACGTCCTTTTTTGCCCTTCTTACCCCCCTCCTTTGCATCCTTTTTGCCTTTTTTCGCCATGTTGTTTATTGTATTGAGAAGAGGGTATGTTTTTTTTTTCAATTTAAATTTTGACGATTTTATTTTTATAAATTACCAAAAGTTGTTTTAAATTTAATTTTATTTCAACATTATGAAATGTTTTGAAAAAAATTTGAAATATTTTGTTTTGTCAATTTTTTTTGAAATTAAGTAAACAACGAGTACTGAGACAAGGCACAAGTGCTTCTTGACTTATGCTATTACTTATGTTTCCTTCCAGGGCCGTATTAATGGAGAAAGACTGAATATCTAAGTCCAATGAGTCTTCACCGAAGGTTGTTATGGACACCTAAGACAACTTAAATTCATTTTAGAATAACTTTTAATACATTTATAAAGATCAGAATTAGTATTTGGCGGCGATGCAAAGTTTCATTGAGAGTGAAATTTGAAGTTTTTTTTGGAGTAGATCGGCATTTTTAATTGACACAACAGAGTATTGTAGTAGAATTTAGGTAATATTGAATTCAGGAAATAGCTAATTGCAGCAGAATTATGCAGGCTTCGGATAGTTCCGCGATGGTTTTCGGTACTTTTTGGAGAACTATTAAGGTATCATTTTGGAATCATTAAGGACTATTTCGGATCGTTTCCGGAATCAATTCGTAACCAGTTTTTCGGGATACCTTCGTAATTGCCTTCCCATCAATTTAAGTTTATTTCGAGATTATTTTCGGAACTATTTCGGAATTATTTCGGAGCCATTTCAGAATCATTAAAGTATCTTTTCGGAATTGTTTTCCTGACTTTTCTGGGACCGTTTCTAGACTTTATCAGGATAATTTCGGAATTGTTTTCGAGACCTTTTTGGGATCATTTCGGAATCATTAGAGGACTATTTGGGACATTTTCGAATAAATTCGGGATTGTTGTGGTATCATTGCAGTATCATTTCGGGATCATTCTCAGACCATTTTCAGGAACATGCTTAAGGCTTTTTTGGTATCAATTTTGGCTTGTTTAAGGCAGTTTTGCGGGATCATTCAGGATGGTCTTGAAAAAAGCACAAAAAAAATATAACGAAATGGTTCCGAAACTCTAACCTGAAAAAGTCCCAAAGTTATCCCAAAAGCAATCCCGAAATAATCCTGAAATAGGGCCAAAAGTATGGAAAGCTATTTCGCAATGGTAGCGAAAAATTCCCGAAAACCACCCCGAAATACTAAAATGATCCCGAAACCATAAGAAGATAACTTCTATCGCGTGTACTGTTTTATGGGCGTTTTTTTTAACCATTCGAAAAGATATAATGCTCATCAGCAAATTACAGTGCCGCTTCCGAGGATACAAGGGCTTTGCTGTTATGGTTACGGTTACTAATATTACTACGATTATAGTTACGGCCATAGTAAGGGTTTTGGTTTGGTAGCTTTTCGCTACAGTTGCAATCACTGTTACGATTACTCTTGTATTTAAGGTTAATGATGATCCTTAAGAGAAGAAGTTTTCAAGTACCGAAATATCGAAAATAGCGCAGAACCGTTATATCCACAGTATCCCACCTCTAACACAATCTCGGGTCTATAACAAAAATGTAGCGTATACGCCACGTTCCATAAAAACCAAAATACGTGCAATATCATTTCGAAATAATTTGGCAGTTCAAAGTATGTGTCATAGCCGACGTGCCTTACCAGAGGCTTAGCTTATGGCACTGCACACATTCATACATAACAAATATATGTTAAAAATTCAATACGACAAGCTTTAAAATAATAGAGTTTTTGATGACCGGCAGACAGCAGAGTGATGCCTACATTTCAAACGCCACAGCAACACTGAGGCCATAAACAAGGATTTTGCAACATTGCAACGCAATTTTAATTATTCATACTCTAAGCGATCGGTTCATTATAAAAGGTTAAACAATGTTTTAGTGGATTATTTTTCATAAATTTAACAGTTATTGGCTTATCGTATATTGCTTGATTGAAAATAATGTTAAATCAATGCAATCTTTAAAATCTTCACCGCTGACTTAAAGCTTCCTTTTCAGTTAAAGATTTTATTATCATAACATAATGTATTTATTATACTAAGCCAAAAAAAAGATTTTTGTTTCGATAATTTTATTGACATTAGTAGAAGGCCCAGCTCACGTTGTCCTTAAAAAAATTTACTCTCCAGGTTATGAAAACGCCATTACCTCTCTTCATCTGTTTCTACATCTTACTTTGCCTCTTCATCCTTCCCATTTTCTTTTTTTTTTCTTCTGCCCCATATTTCTCTCTCTAACTATATCTTTTCCTCTTTTTCTGTCTAACTACTTTTTCTTTCCCTATACCGCCAACTTGGAAATGAAATTGTAGACATATACGAATCTCGAGTCCAGGCTTCGATATTATATTTTTTATGAGGTTTTGTCTAATTTATATACTCGTATGCTTTAAATGGGGTTTGAATGATGATTAAACATTTTCGTACATTTTACTTAATACGAAGTGGGCGGTGCCACGCTAAGTTAATTTAATTTAATTTGTTTTAATTTATTTTATTTTATTTATTTTATTTTCTTTTATTTTATTTTATTTTGTTTTATTTTATTTTTTTTTATTTTATTTTTTTTATGTTATTTTATTTTATTTTATTTATTTTATTTTGTTTTATTTTATGTTATTTTATTTTATTTTATTTTTTTAATTTAATTTAGTTTTATTTAATTTAGTTTTATTTTATTTTATTTTATTTTATTTCATTTTATTTTATTTTACTTTGTTTTAGTTTACTTATTTTATTTTATTTTTTTTTTATTTTTTTTTATTTTGTTTTATTTGATTTGATTCGATTTTATTTTATTTTATTTTATTTTATTTTATTTAATTGTTTTTATTTTATTTAATTTTATTTTATTTTATTTTATTTTATTTTATTTTATTTTATTTTATTTTATTTTATTTCCGCATTAACACGATTCTATCCCTTGCGATATGAGCGCTCGTAACCGCAGCCAACATATCTACGTGAATGTGTTTATTAGCTTATTTATGTATTTTGCTATTAGAGGCGTTCCATGGGTGGAAGAACTTTTGAATCTCAGATTTTGTTCATACTTGGTCAATTTGTTGTGGTTAGGATGCTTTTGAAGTACATCCAAAAGTTTTGCAAAATTTCAATTATTTTGCAAGATATTGCAAAATAAATTTTTTAGCAACTTTTTTTTTACAAATTTTTATCTCGTTATCTATTAATCGTAGAAAAGAAAGTTGTATGCAAGAATTGTAGAGAAAATATTGAAGTTTATTTGGAAAATTTTTAAAATAAAAAAAAATTTGTTTGACTAATTTGTTAAAAAAAATATTTTTTGTTGTTTTTTTAATAAAAAGCGAGCACCGATTTTTTAAAAAATATATATATTTTATAGCTTATGCTAAAGATTTTGAAAAAATTGGGAAGGTGTTTTGTGATTTTCTCGAGAAATAAATTTTTTAGTTTTGGGTTGTAGGATACGGGCAACGCAATTTTCGTCGCAGCGTTACACAGCCCTCCATAATCGACCTTAAAAGTATTTTTAATGGTTCGCCAGCATTAAGAATACTTTTTGTAATTGTTTTCTATTTGAAAACATTTTAAAAATGTATTAACACTTTTATTTTATACCCATTTCCTCACCACCCAGCAATTTATGAACTTTTTTACTTTCTACTTTACATTTATGTATAAATATTACAGCAGCAAGCTTTTGTTTGTATCAGAATTTCTATGATTTGCAGTGAGCCTAGTATAAACTGTTATTTCAAGGAATGTAACATTTGTCCTGGTTTTAGCGAAATTGCTACCGAAATAAAAGAAGCTCTCAACAAGAAGAATATTATCAATATTAATTATTAACAATGGACCAATACCGATCGTACTACCATAGAATCAGTGACTAAAGAAACGGAAACCTTTGTCCATCAGATGAGTAAAGAAGCATGCGTTCTCCTAGTCCACAATTTCATTGCTAAAGAACCTTAAAGCAAATTTAAAAGAAGGAGAATTGATTGTAGTTGGAAATTTTTCTGAAAATTTTTAATTTATAATTCAAAGTGCCATACAAAGTCATCATTGGAATAATAGTCAAACTACAATTCACCCTTTTGTAATTTATCGATCCGACCCAGATGATAATAACAATTTAAAATTTGAAAGTTTTGTTTTAATCTCGGAAGAAACTGAACTTAATACAGAAGCGGTTTATCTTTTTCAAAAAAAATTAATTACCTGGTTAAAAGCAAAGTATAACTCTCACAAAATCAATAAAATTTTTTATTTTTCGGATGGAGCAGCATCTCAGTACAAGAATAAAAAATATTTTATAAATTTGGTTTATCATTATGAAGATTTTGGAATAAAAGCCGAGTGGTATTTTTTTGCAACCTCTCATGGAAAAAATGCTTGCGACGCAATTGGTGGCACAATAAAAAGGTATGTTAGAAGTGAAAGTTTACGAAGACCTGATACAGTGCCCTCAAGCATTTTTTGAACTAGTGAAGAACAAATTTGACACGATTACTTTTGACTTTTGTACCAAAGATGAGCATAAAGAAGTAAAACTGTTCTTATCGAAACGATTCGCAAAATGCAAAACGGTTTCGGGTACACCAAGTTTTCATTCCATTATTCCAATTGAAAATAACAAAATTCAATGTAAGAAAGTTCTTCCTTTTAGTTTAGAATGTTTTCGTTTAATATTAAAATAAAATATATTTTTTTTTTAACTTTATTTTTCCTTTTTTTTGAGCAAAATCAACTTGTGAGCTTGTCGATTAGACCTACTGGGGATACCACATAAAACTAAACGCGCCAAATGCACTCTACCCCTTGGGTGGTGAGGAAATAGGTATAAAATAAAAGTGTTAAAACATTTTTAAAATGTTTTCAAATAGAAAACAATTACAAAAAGTATTCTTAGTGCTGGCGAAACATTAAAAATACTTTTAAGGTCGATTATGGAGGGCTGTGTAACGCTGCGACGAAAATTGCCTTGCCCGTATCCTACAACCCAAAACTAAAAAATTAATTTCTCGAGAAAATCAAAAAACACCTTCCCAATTTTTTCAAAATCTTTAGAGGATAGTATAAGCTATAAAATATAAATTTTTTTTTAAAAATCTGTGCTCGCTTTCTATTGAAAAAGCAACAACAAAAAATATTTTTTTTAACAAATTAGTCAAACAAATTTTTTTTTTATTTTAAAAATTTTCCACATAAACTTCAATATTTTCCCTACAATTTTGCATATAAATTTTTTTTCTACGATTAATAGATAACGAGATAAAAATTTTTGAAAAAAAAGTTGCTAAAAAATTAAATTTGCAATATCTTGCAAAATAATTGAAATTTTGCAAAACTTTTGGGTGTACTTCAAAAGCATCCTAACCACAACAAATTGACCAAGTATGAACAAAATCTGAGATGCAAAAGTTCTTCCAGCAATGGAACGGCTCATTAGCATACGCATTCATTCAAATATTATAATAAAAAATCTTTTTGTTTTATTTTTGTGATTTGTTGTTGTTGGAATATTTTCCTTTGCCGGGTTTTATTTTATTTTATTTCATTTTATTTTAATTTATTTTATTTTATTTTATTTTATTTATTTTCTTTTTATTTTTTTTATTTTTTTAATTTAATTTAATTTTATTTTATTTTATTTTGTTTTGATCTATTTATTTTATTTTATTTTATTTAATTGTATTTTATTTTATTTTATTTGATTTGATTTTATTTTATTTTGTTTTATTTAATTTAATTTATTTTATTTAATTTTATTTTATTTTATTTTATTTTATTTTATTTTATTTTATTTTATTTTATTTTATTCTGTTTTGATCTATTTATTTTATTTTATTTTATTTAATTGTATTTTATTTTATTTTATTTGATTTGATTTTATTTTATTTTATTTTATTTTATTTAATTTATTTTATTTAATTTTATTTTATTTTATTTTATTTTATTTTATTTTATTTCCGCATTAACACGATTCTATCCCTTGCGATATGAGCGCTCGTAACCGCAGCCAACATATCTACGTGAATGTGTTTATTAGCTTATTTATGTATTTTGCTATTAGCATACGCATTCATTCAAATATTATAATAAAAAATCTTTTTGTTTTATTTTGATGATTTGTTGTTGTTGGAATATTTTCCTTTGCCGGTTATACTTTAGGCCACGCTTATCGTCAGCGAGGCAGTGTCGCAATTCAATTGTGATGCTGCCGTTGCGACGCGTCGTTTGCTATTGTGAACGATTGGTGATTGCATCAGGATTAAATGAAATTTACAAAGTTTGCTTAAATAATTGTAAACATACATACATACATATCTTCAAACCAAAAAAGTGAATGGATATTTTTTGACTACAAAAGCGTTTATGGTCGCGATTGCAATTTACTGCAGAAGCGCATGCAAAATCAATATGCCTATGTATGTCTGAATGTATGTACACTCGCAGCGCATAGAACATCCGTGAGAAGCCATTCCGAGTTTTTCTTCCATATCATTTTGCGCTGCAAATCGATCGCTTCATTGTTATGGCAAGCAATCATATATTTATTGGATATAAAATTTGAATGGAATCATTAAATATACACCCATCCCCGTACCACATCTGTCCTATAAGCGTTTTCAATACATCCTAATTGTTGTTTTAGTTGTTGTTGTTCTCATCAAGAGTCGTACCTTTCAACCCTGTGTTTCAGCATCCATTTTCATAGCAATACGTTCGGGGACGATGAATTTTGATAGCTTGTCTTTCATGGCATCATCCTTAACCTCAAATGCAGTGACATCAACCAACGGCGTTTCGGTGTTACATTTTACATTTCGCGCATCTTCTGGGCTACTATTTGGCACTGTCTTCCAAGGCTATAAGTGTCTAAGCTTTATGGAGGGCGAGTAGTTTTTTTGAGTTATTTTTTTGTATATTATTTTATTATTTGTTCAGAGAGTAGAACGGGGGGTGCGGAGCACATGTTGCATAAGGGGCAACCTTTGAGTAATATTTATTTAATTATTTTATTTATATATTATGATTTGTTCTATATAGAAGTGGGGTGCGTTGCACCTGTTACACCTTGTATTTATTAATTGGGGGCGAGCACTGTTGGCTCTGAGGCATTGCGCGGGATTGGCTTCCTCATTTTCGGTGTGAAAAACCCCGATTTGGGATCGGAAAGCATAAACTATATCTTTCGAATATTTCATTAGCTGATTGCGAATTTCATGCAATACAAATGAAATAAACGAAAGAAATGACTACAGCTTATGTCGCTTAAACATACTCCCCCCCTAGACGGCTTAGTCGTCTAGTGAGATTCATAAGTCGCCGGTTCGAATCCGGCTCGAAGGACCATGTCTAAGCTTTATGGAGGGCGAGTAGTTTTTTTGAGTTATTTTTTTGTATATTATTTTATTATTTGTTCAGAGAGTAGAACGGGGGGTGCGGAGCACATGTTGCATAAGGGGCAACCTTTGAGTAATATTTATTTAATTATTTTATTTATATATTATGATTTGTTCTATATAGAAGTGGGGTGCGTTGCACCTGTTACACCTTGTATTTATTAATTGGGGGCGAGCACTGTTGGCTCTGAGGCATTGCGCGGGATTGGCTTCCTCATTTTCGGTGTGAAAAACCCCGATTTGGGATCGGAAAGCATAAACTATATCTTTCGAATATTTCATTAGCTGATTGCGAATTTCATGCAATACAAATGAAATAAACGAAAGAAATGACTACAGCTTATGTCGCTTAAACAATAAGGACCTTGTCGTTGTATTTGGTCGGATTTGATAAGGCATTGACATGTATACCAAAGTTTGCCCACATCGCCTGAAAGGTTGCCTATCTTAAGGTGTTGTTTCCTTTTGATCGATTTGTGTTGGGCGACCGTCCTCCTGAGTAGAGATCTTTTATACAAGGGTTTGGTCATGGTTTTTCGGCACGGCCACTGCTTCTGCACGGAAATTCGATCGAATTTTAGGCATTCTTCGAGCAGCAATGAAGGGACCTGCAGAACCCATAATCTTTCGAAACTCTTGTTTACCTTGGCATACAACCGTCGAAATAGGTTAAGCGATCCCAGCCTGCTTCTATAAAAGAATCCTTCTTTTTGAGAGCCTCTCAGAAAGCAATGGTATTAATACTATGTATACTCGTACAAAAGATACAACCTTAAATGCGATTTTCCTACTTCATTTAGGAGCTTGATTAGTTTTTATCCAGAATATTGCTACTACCATAGTCAGGGAAGGGATAATCATTTGCATTTCTTGCTAGTTATTTACCAAAGAGGAAAAATATACTCTACCATCCTTGGGAGTTGCCTACATATATTTTATTAACACCTCAAATGACGACTACTAAGTCCGCTAGATTTTTGTAGGGAGTTTTTTCATGGAAGAGATACACTGGTGTTGTTGTAACCGCAGAAGTCAGGTGAAGTGTAGCGGATATGGGCATTCCTTTGTGGTAAGGAACTCGGTGTCGCATACCTTACCGAAGGCTTAGTCTATCCCAGCAGTTTTCATGTGACCTTTCCCTAGACTTAGTATACCTGCTACTTTTGGTTGGCTAGGCCAAGCCATAGCGGTTATAGCGCGTTGGTAGTAGCAAAGGAAAGGAGAATCCATAGAAGACATTGCGCTTCCGTAAAGAGACTCGTGACACTACTAACATTAAAAATTACAAAAGAGTTGCGGTAACTACAAATAACCGCAAAGTATTGTGATGTATCAACTGAAGATGCGCGCTGCAAACAAAATCGCAAAATGAAATTACATTTCGAAGAGTAGACAGAGGCGGAGGCAAGACATTGTGATTGGGGTCCTAAATAAGTAGTGTTTTGAGATATGTCTAGCATGGATCCAAAAAACAGATGGATGGTTAATAAATGTTCTTAGTGATACAAGTTAAGATAACATTACTAGGAGGTAGCACTGGTGGAATCCAAACAAATACAGTTTAAAAAGAAAGCTGTTGCTGCTGATTACCATTCGAACCACCTAAAATACAAGAGATTTAGATAGTTTTAGGACAGCTCTCAACAACTAATCTCAACCATACACGAGGACCTCTGCAGATCCTCTTTGCGATCATGAGACCACAGAAATGCCAAGTACCATGGATACTTTAAAGCCTTGGAGTGCATTTGTAGTCTGGAAGAGTTTTCCATAGTAAAACCAATTTGAATTGAAAAGTCAAAATACTCCTATCTTAAACGAACCCGTGCTCCAATCTTGCCTGTTCTTATAAAGGTAAAACTAAACAACTTTGATGCGTGAGCTCTAACTCAACACTTCCATTCCTCTATAACTCCGCTACAGCTATCATCATTATAACGTCTACTATCTTTACTGACTGACTCACTGACTGCTTGCCCCATGATGACATTCTCTGTCTTCGTATTTGCCGCTCATGTCACGTCACACCACGCTACAATTATGTTTTAATATACGGTTATAGGTTGTTTTTGTAATTTTTGGGCTGCCGCAGGCAGCTTTAGGTCAACTAAGATACTTCCCAGATTGAGGCGTACAAACACACAATCGCGCAACCAATCCCTGCAGTCAATCGAATTGACTAGCGCACAACTAGTACGCAACGATGGGATAACTAGCAGGGCTCTTGTTTTCAATCGTTTATTCGGCTTATCGAATAATCGAATATCAACTATTGAGCTGACGCTATTCGAATACTGAACTTTTGATAAAAAAAAATTTTGAAAATAAAAAAAATTGTAACCATTCTCATAGTTGCAAAGCATGGACTCTGCCTATTTATGAGGGTGGTGGAGCTCAGTTTCGAGCGAATAGAACATTCATCGTCAACGTCAACTATATTAACCGCAGAAAAAAAGATATAAAGTAAAATAATAGTCGAATGTGTCAGATAGCCGATGGCAAACAACTAGTCGATTAGTGATAATCGATTATTTGTTGAAACAACTACTGTGAAACGATTAATCAACTAATCGATTGTCAAGAGCGTTACTAACAAGCTTTGTTTGAAGCGGTCGGTCTTTGAGAGTACACTTTATATAGCCATAACACACTCCTCGAAGGTTTGGACAGTGTAATGGATATGGGAATGCTTTTGCCGGATTGAATCCCTTTAACCTTTTTGTCATAGTTAGTTACCTTACACACCTAACCCGATGGATATCTCAATTTTGTATCTGTTATATTAACTTCGTACTTGTCAGCGAATCGCTGTACTGCAATGGAATTGTTCCAGTTGAAATTGCCTTCCACTTTAGAGATTCAACGATACCAAAGGCGTCGATAGAAGAACTAAAGATAGTATGCCACACAGCATGAAGGGAAGAAGTTGCTTTAAACTTTGAATGGCGCTGAATAAATCTTTCGGAACAGTGGACTCTCAAAACAACAGTCATCAGGGATGTATCTTTACGTATCTAAATAGTTAGACTGAGCACTTCACAAGAAAAATCCTAGCTGTCCAAGAGATACAAGTGTCCGTCGTAATAAATACAAAACCGGCACGAAGCCCAAACCATTGCCGGGTTATTATTTTAAATTCTAAATGAAGAATTATCAGAGCCAATGCTCCGGCAAGCGAAAGTTGGGTCGCTATGTAATAGAGGTCGCCGTGCTTTCCTAATAAATACAAAAATACAGTTTTTCCATAGCTTGATCGCCCTTGGTAAATGTTGAAGCAACCTTCGCCTTAATTTCTGACATCATAGAACTTTAAGTCCCAGTAGTTTACAGAATAAAATTTAAAAGGGAAGCACAAATGAATTGGTGTCGTTGGTCGGTCTGAGATACAACCGCGTTAAGTTCGCACTAAATATTTAGGAATAATGTTAATATTTGGATGCCACCTTTCGAGGAAAGCGCTCTGTTGCAGAGTCTAACATTGCAAATTGACACTATTGAGTAGGTGCAATCGACAAACAATGTAGCTTTTCGCCAACTGCAGTGTTTTGGCTCTATCCCGCAATCGTAAGACCTACTCTTCTTTATTGGGTTCTCGTCTAGTGAAGTTTAATGGATAAAATCAATATTGTAACTAGCAAGAGTAGAGGATTGTAGTGGAATGCTCTTAAACCTTAGCTCTAAATTCCATACAACAAATTAAGCTTAGATATATCCCAAATAGATCTAGTGTAGCTCGTGCGTTGATAAGAAGGAAAGCTCTCAGATTCTTGCATAGACTATAAGCACTCTGGTGTTTTCCAATCCTTTTCAAATTGGTTGAAGTTTGCACTTTTTCGGCTTAGTCCATTCCAATTAATACACAGTATTTTTTCTCTCTTATTTGATCTTACACCGCTGGGTACATTTCAATGAGATGAGTTCCGCAAGCACTTAAATGCTCTGTCTTGTAATCGATGTGACGTGGGAAATAGCTTTTATTGTGATGCTGGTGTTTTCTGCTTTTGTTTTTATTTTTCTTATTTTTTCATGCAACAACCCTGCAAAAAACGGAAATACTCCGTTTCATACTCCATAGAATACTAATATAGGAGTATCAGAGTACTCCAACACATATCCTCATTCATATAAAAAAGTTGGTCCAATTTACATGGCAATGTCCGGTGATTGGATCACCTAATCCATCTCGGAGTACTCCGTTTCTTAGCTTTTGAATACTCTATAGACCACCTACATGAGAGTACTCTCAAAATACTCCCATGGGATTACTCTATAGAGTATTCAACAGCAAAGCGAGAGCGGGAGTAGGTGGTCCTCAGAAGAACACATACTCCCATTCTCGCTTTTGTCTAGAGTACTCTATAGAGTAATCTTTTGGCAGCATTTTCAAAGTACTCGAACGTAGGTGCTCTATAGACTATTCAGAAGCAAAGAAAATGGTACTCCGAATAGGATTAGGTGATCCAATCACCGGACATCGCTATGTAAATTGGACCACCTTTTTTATATGAATGAGGATAAGTGTTGGAGTACTCTGATGCTCCAACGTTTTTTATAGGGAAGTGCTCTTTGTTTATCTTTCGTTACTTTTATGTATCTATTCCGGCTTGTTAAAAACATGATTGTTACCGGTAGCAAAACTTAGAAGCAACTTCTACACGTATTATTATCACAAAAAATTGCGCATGTTTAGTAAGTAATTTTGTGCAAAAGAAAATAAAACAAATTATGTATCTACGCTACTTAGTACTAGAATTTGCAAGGGATAGGTCTCTTCGCATATAATTCTGCATAAAAATAGCTCTGTTCAGCGAGTATACTATTTTTAAAAATTTTATAAAATTATTACTGAAAAGTGTTCGCCGACACAAAACATTTGCAGGAAGCGCGCGTACTTTAATATTTCATGGGGAGAGAGAGTTGCAAGTTTCTGCTTGGGAAATTTCACTCAGTAAAACTTGCAAGCTAAGTACAGCTGAGTGTGGCATAGCAAAACAACACAACAAACATGTAACTTTGACTTTTTAACCAATGAAAACAGTGACAGCTGCTTTGCTTGGAAGTTTTTACAAATTCCTGTTCGGCGAAAACTTTTTGCGTTGCCAGAGAGTTTTACGTCATTCTCTCCTAACTCACAGTTCTTTGGAAGTTTTGTCGCCGAATACACCAAATATCTAGTTGTTAGCGGTAAAATTATTATCATGTCCTCTTTCTATTGAGTACAAAAAAGTTCCAGTACTTATGTTCGTCTACAAAATTTCCAGTAAAATCCATCAGCCACGCTATACTGACGATTCGCTTCACTATAGGCCTCAGAAAGAGGAAGATCCCTAAAACAGCAAGTCGCTGTTTAAATTAGAGCTATGGTGATGCTAAGGGAGATAGATAATCATGACTAGAAAAATGAGAGTGAGATGCTGTCTGAAGGGAAAAACGTGCAAAAATTAAAAAAAAAATATATATAAAAATTGTGTGGATGAGGTAAGGTAGGGCCAATAGCCACTGAGTCAATAATGGCCATCTGGAAACCGAAGAAAATTCAACAGAAGATCTAAGACAAGACAATGGACACACATCAACTCTTTGTCGATTTCAAAGTAGCTTTTGAACAACGGGAAAAGGAATATCATGCATGCTGCTATATCTGGATTTGATTTCCCGTGCAAAGCTGGGCCATACCAAGGTTTCTCTCGAATATTCCAAAACCCATCACATCTTCTCTCGATACTGCCCATTATTCTGTGCTATACACAAGTACGGGCATGATTGTATGAGGAGACTAGCTTGATCTTTGCTCGTCGAGTAAGGTGATTATAATTTTGGTAACAAAATCACCCGGCTACAAAATTTCCGTTCACTGCTTGAATACGAATTTTTTTGGCTACTCTTTATGTGTCTGGTTGTTATTGTGGAAGCGCTCCTAGTCGTCGTAGCTGGCTACCCTTGCTCCTCCGGTTCCACTAAGCCAAACAATTGCCGACAGCTTGGAAGTAACTGTTTCTGTGTACAAACCATTGTGTTTTGTTTGTTTTTGCTGTGGCAAAGTGTTACCAAATATCCAAAAGTGCATTCATGTGCGTTTGTATGTGGGTAGATATGTGGTTTTGCGAATATTTTGTGTTCATCATATGAATATCGTAATTGTATTGATTGCTTTTTATGTTGTTAAATCGATTGCGAAAAATTTCTTGTTTACATTACTGACGATAGAATTAAATTATTGAGTTCTACCAAAGTGCGGTGTGTGCTAATCTTTCGGTGATTTGGCAACACTCTGGTTGTTAGTTAAGTCGTTTTAGTGGATTAATAACAAATATTTATTGATTTTAAAGTTCGAAGACGACAATTTTGAATTTATGAGAAATCGATATGGCTAGAGCAACTCAAAGCTTATGATTTTGGGGTTTTGATGGAAATTCTTAAATCATTTAACTTTTTATGGTTTAATGAGCAGAAGATTGTTGAACAATAAAATTATCCATTTTATAAGTAACTAGCAGATAATGACTAATTTTTCAAACCATGGGTGGGTTAATAGAGCTCATGAAAAAGTGTTTACGATTGGGTCAAAGCTGGATGGGATATTTCGAAGGGGCGGTATTTTCTGTCCGAAGCTTGAAGTTAGCGGCCGAGATGGAGGATGCGGTGGATAAGAATGTGTCTAGCGCTGTAACTTTCAGAGAGATGAACAACCAAGGGAAAATTAAGGCGCTGAGGCCAACCAAAGTGCGTGCGATACAGCTAGCGGCTATTTGGTACCGCTCATGGTTGCCTCGAACTACTTTCAGATACCAATTATCTGGGTTCCAAACCTTTATCTTTAGTAATTGTCTTTTGACCCAATCGGGTACTCGTGAACCGGACGTGTTCGACTGTAGTGCCCTGGGAATTTCGTTCTCTACCTACAGTCTAGGATTGACTAAAGTCCATCTCTTCATGGTGATTGGGGTGTTAACGGAGCACTGCCTGATTGGGGTTGATGCAATGCCGTTGAATATACTGCAAAAGATTCGATTAGTCTAGGATGAGCCCGGGATAAGTCGCACGAAGGATGCGACCTTTGTCAGTTCTGATCACTTTGTATCTGTTAAAGTGATCCCTTTGAAGATACTAATTGGTCTCTTTCATGCCCTAAAGGGTAGTGTCTGACAGATTCCCCTTATCCCCTACGGGTACGGTCGGTAAAGTTTACTTGCAACACCTAAAAGTAGGCTACAGAAATACAGAAACGGGGTAGTTGGGATCAATTGTACCCGACTATAGACGAAAAGTATTGAACGCGGGCCACTCTTTTTAGAGATGGAATGTTTTAAAGAAAAGTGTCTCAAAATAAGAACTTCGGCAACGATTAAAGTATTATCGAAACTACTTTCAAATGCCGTCGAAACTTTTCGAGTATACTGTTGTACAAGTTTCGTAACTTTCGCATAAAGTTGGAAATTTATTTACATATCAAAACTAAATATAAACAATGGAATTTTCAATTGAAAACAAGACTTGGTTTACTCCTACAGTTAAAAATCCATAGAAATTCAAAAAAAAATTACATTTTTCAAAAACGGTTTTGAATGCCCAGTCTGAAGCATTTACTACTAAATCATTAAATTTCACAGTTATTGTCACACTTCAAGTTTTAAAAGTATTTTTGACTACCTGCTCGGGCTCTAACCACAACCTAAGATATTTTATTTTGAGAGCATTTCCATCAAAACAGATCATATTCAGCCGGCTTCCGCCCATCAAACAAAATTACTCAATCACATAATAATAACAACTTTATAACAACTCAATTGCCAAAGTCAATTTGTGTCAATTATTTAAAACTTTACGATATTTTTAAGTCGATTCCAATTTCAACATCATTTGTTACATCGCACCAAGTTGTGAACACCGAAATAAACCTTTCTAAATCAATAAGATTTCAGCTCAGCGTCAAGTGGAGTAGCGCGAAAATGAACGGTTCGGCTCATCCAAGCGAGTAACCACCGTTGCATTAATCAAATAAACGAGCTCGTTCACGTTAAAATGCGTCGATCACTCTCTTGCCGCTGAGATTAAATAATTTTAGTGATCATCTATCATGTAATAATTAACTTTTGATTCATCTGATCTGATGATGATCATGCCATAGTTATGACGTCTATAACTGAGAGTTTAGTATATTTGATACGCGCAGATGGCTATGGAATGTCTTTCCACCACTCGATTTGCCAGTGGAGGTTGTAATGTTAACCGTCATCATTTTGCGGTTACTTCTGGTTTGGAAACTGGCCATTGAGTGTCTAGACAGATGGCAGACTAACGATCTTTGACCGGTGTTCAAGCGTTGTAATCAATGCTTAAACAATTCATAAATCTTTTACTCAGATGCATGCTCATTGATACTAGTGATGTAGCGAATGTTTCAATGTGCCATTTTTAACGAAGTTGGTGTTGAGTCCAAAACTTCAAACACAGAGCAGTATGAATTGACAGGTTTTATTCATAAGTACTTAGCGTGACATGAATAAAATAACTAAATGAAATTAGAAATTTCCTGTGAATATCAAATATCAAGGCGAATTGTAGTAATTTCGCCACATCAAATATAAACTTGTCGCTTGCAATATAGCAACCAAAATTGTGAGCGCTTATAAATTTTTACGCTTGCTTATTTTTTTTGTTGCTTTCAATTCAAAAATTTTTTAGGCGAGCATAAACAATTTTATCTTGTATCGAAATGGCGAATAAAAAACGCCCACTAAGAAAATGAACATGTTCTAGAGCATGCTCAAATATTAAGAAAAAAATTTATTTTGTTCTTTTATTCATAAGGCGGTAAGTGCTTACCAAAAAAAAATCAACAACCTTTAAGAACGAATTTTTAAAAGAACAAAAATATTTTTTAGAAAAATTTTTTAAAAACTTTCTTTGGACATTTTGTGCTTCTTAAACAAGTTTCTCAGCAAGAAAATTCTATGCGCCCCCTTCCAGATTTTCTCGGTAAATCTAAGTTCTAACTACCCGTAAGGCTGTTCATATAAAACTTTTCTCTGATCTCTTTCGGTATATATACACCTTTTGGCCTCGAACCCGGTCCATAGCCAATGAAACCTTCTTCGTTTTTCATTAGCTCATAAGCGACTAAATTGGAAATACTCATATTATGGCAGGCTCGAGCATTCTATAGTACCTCTCTCTCTCTATGGCGCGATATACAACAGGTATATCATCATAAACCTCCTAAGAGATTTTTGCGCCAAGCTTCTCTTCCAATTTGTGGTGTGCCGATTTGAATTTTCCCTACAAATTGGTGGGACCTACATTTTTTTGCCGACTCGGAACGGCATCTACAAAGGAGACGAATTTTTTGCTGAGAAGCCTGTCATGGCAGAAATACACTCGGAGAGTTTGCCAAACCACTGCCGAGGGGCGACCCCGTTTTGAAAAACTTTTTTCAAATCACTTTTGATGTTACCTGTACCAGGGCTCGAACCGTGGACCTTCGGTGTGGTAGGCCGGCAACACTACCTTCACACCACGGCGGCCGCCTACCTACTGGCAAATAATTCAAATGTTACTAGAAATGTTGAGTATGTGCTATAGCTTAAAAGTTGCCATCAACATTTTGAGGATCATCTAGTACGAGTATTGACAAGCATTCTCTGCAAGTAGTATGACCTAGCAGATAATCACGCTGCATCAAAATTTAGATCTGGTCTAAAAATAAGACGATCTCAGCTTTGATCAACGTTTTTGTGAATGCGGTTGTTCGAGCAATCACTAAATCGTATGTCAGCACGTGGAGAAGTATTGGTTTTGCGCTTCGTCCATCGACTTGGTTTTTAGTAGATTGTGGTTCAACTGCTGAATACCGAAGATGTTGCATGCCATGATAGCCGGTTAAAAGCATTGTAGCTGCTGCGGTTATGACTTCATGAAGTTCGTTAATTTTTCTTTTCAATTTGTTTTAACCAACTCTATGCCCACATGTGGTAGCAGGATGGGTATTATGCTGCTCTTGATAGACACAAACTTCTCAAAGTCGAAATCGTCATCACAATTCATTGGCGCTTACTCGCCGGAGATCTGTTCTCTAGAAAAATGCTGGAGCCAGCCAACTCCTTTCGACATGATTTCGAATCATACATTACGGCAAGTAGGAGGGAAGACTTATAGAAAGAGACCATTGTTCCTCAATAGAGGACTTCAGTTTTCAATTTGTTGCCAAGAGTGATTCTATTTTGGATTTCTCGGCTGACATTATATTCGCTGGCCCTCAATCAGATGAGCGCACTCAAAGCCTCTAATTTCTAACTATCAACACGACAGAGAGCGCATAATTTCTATAAAATTATTAAGACTTTTTAAATAATTGTTCTGACATCTACAATTGGGTGGCAATGGGAAGCTCAAGATATGCTTAAATATTCAAGCTATAGGATGAAGACCTTATAGTTCTCATTGAATACACAGATTTAGTAAATTACACAGACTCTTGTTATTTAGATAGTATGGGCCACAGGACAGTGGTTTTTAGTTGAGATGACTTCAAGGATCACAAGAAAAGTTGAATAACGTAGTGAGTCGACTATCCGCAAATCAGATATATGAATACTGTGTATGTCAGGATGTAGTCCAGATGGTCTAGGCGGTGCTTAATATAGAGTTCACGAAGCAGTTTTTTGACCCTTTGGCCCATCGCATTGATAGTCTTCTGGTATTTATACTGCGGATAATACATCTGTTTATGTATTGAAGTAACTAATAGAGGTGACATCTCATCAGTTTGGGCTGGTTTTCCGTAGTCTCTTGATGTGTCCGATGGTTATACTATATACGTAGATTTCTTTTTGTTTAATTGAGAACAAATTCTTACAAAAACTATGACTTTTTTCAATTTAACACCAGGTTTCTGTTGTAGCTTTTAGTTAAACTGGGTACTACTTTTTAAAAATGGGCGTGTCACCATTACCAATGAAAAGATTATTCCATTGGATGTTGACAAGGATAACTCAAAGTACTGTTACGACATTGCCAATTGACGTTTAGCAATACCAACTGCTCCGTCAGAATTGGAAAGGACCTCTTTGAGGCTTTCGAAACTAAACGAGGCTGGGTCATGTTGTGGGAATGAACAAAGAAACTCAAGCTCAGAAGATTTTCCTTTCGACACCCGAATTCGGTAGCAGGACAAGGGGCAACCTCGATTTGTAGGTGGAGGATGACTTGAACTGCCTTGGTGTTTCCAATTGATGAAAAGGGATGACTGACGTGCTTTTACACGCAACGGCCAGAATCGCCTAGACGGTTGAGCGACAATAAATGATGATGATGATATGTGTAGTCTAATTTAATTCCTCACCGAATTTAACTTTCTAGCATGAGTACTTCTATAGATATTTACGTTGAAAAATCACATATATATGTAAGGTGCCACGCCCCTTTTTACCATGACCCATATTTTCCGTGAGATTTTAGAGATTAACCAAATACAACTCCTTTCCGAATTTAATTGTTCTGTCATAAATGCTTCCACAGTTATTTACATTGAGAAATAACATTTGTTTAAGAGGTGTCACGCCCCCCATTGAAATAAAAAGCATCCTACATATATTTTAAGTTGATACCAAATTTTATCGAAAACGATTCAGTAATTTCAGCGTCAATTGCGGCCAAAGTTGGTTACACAAGAAATATTATAGATAATGGTTGTTGTTGTTTTTGTTGTTGTTGTTGTTAACAGTGCTTCGCCCTGCCCAATGGGCTCGATCACTCTAAATTGCCATCAGGCTCTTCTAACGGAAGTTCGAGGAAACGCGCAGTTTCCACAGGGTAGGACCAGAGTGATGTAGGTGTTGGAAGAGTGGGTTCGACTGAACAGGAGAAGAGATGTTTGGTATCATGAGGGGGCATACCACATGCAGGGCATGTGTTTGGTATGTTGGGGTTCAGTCTGGATAAGTAAGAGTTTAACCTATTACAATATCCAGAGCGAAGTTGTGCTAGCATGACTCTAGTCTCCCTCGGAAGTACACGCTCCTCTTCAGCCAATTCAGGTGGTTGAGTATCAATAACGGGATTCACAGGCCGAGATCTGAGAGTTCTGTCTACCGACTCGGTGTGGAGGTCATTTAGAGCCCGTCTATGGTTACGCAGATCAAACGGCAAAGAGATATGCTGCCGGATCTCATCGTAGTGCTTACGAAGATGTCTCCTTATGTCTCTGGGGAGCGGGACTACATCCATTAGATGTCGATTTGAATGACTGGGTTTATGACAGTTCAGAAGGAACTGTTTACTCAAGAGTTCCGCGTGCTCTTGAACATTGAGCAATTTTGCCTCTTGATGGAGGTGAGACTCAGATGACATAAGCAGACATTACGTAGGAGTTCTGATGGCGGTGTTTTGGCAGACTTGCGATTTCATCCAATTGGTGTCAGCGAGATTTTTCGACCATATGGGCGCAGCATAGTCAATAACCGGCCGGCCAATAGCCTTATATGTAGCAAGCAATGTTTCTTTGTCTTTTCCCCTTTCTTATTGCGGCTCTGTACCTTTGAGGCTATTGCGGTGGCATGACCAGCGAAGGTGAGGCCATTGTCAAATGTCACACCCAAGATTTTCGGGTGGTGGACAGTAGGTAGAGATACTCCATCTACGTGGACATTTAACTCTTGCCCCGTCTGCGCATTCCATGTCGTAAACAGGGTCGCCGTTGATTTAGTCGGGGATAGGGTCAGATTTCGCTCGGTGAAGAAGCTGGAAAGGTCAAGGAGGTAGCTGTTGATTCTAGTACAGAGTTCGTCAATGGAGGGGCACTTGCCCGAGGCCAGTATCGTGCAGTCGTCAGCGTAGGAAACAATGGAGACTCCCTCTGGTGGGGGAGAAAGTCTCGAAGTATAGAAATTAAACAAAAGGGGAGAAAGAACACCACCTTGCGGCACCCCTTGTTTTATTCTTCGTGGCCTAGATTTCTTGTTCCTGAATTTGACTGATGCCTGTCGACCATTGAGGTAATTAGCGGTCCACCTTTTAAGGCCGGCAGGGAGCGGTGTCTCTTCCAGATCTAATAGATAACGGTCGATATTTTGACTACAATTTGAAGATATCTTCCGAACTGACAAAAACATTCCACAACTACAAATAAACATTCCATATACAAACATACAAAGTAACTTACACCTTACGACTGATTGGAGCATTTTACGGTGGCTGCTTTCTGAGATACACTTAGAAAAGGTGTAATCCAAATACACAGGTCTGCTTAAAACCGAAACCGGAGAAACATTAGGCGTGTTCCAATCAGGAGTGATCCAGATCCAAATGGAAATTTTGTATGTAAATGAAACAACAATGTTGTGATCTTGATATTTATCTGGATCAATTTCGGATCAATGCGGCCGCCGTGGTGTGAAGGTAGTGTTGCCGGCCTACCACACCGAAGGTCCATGGTTCGAGCCCTGGTACAGGTAACATCAAAAGTGATTTGAAAAAAGGTTTTCAAAACGGGGTCGCCCCTCGGCAGTGGTTTGGCAAACTCTCCGAGTGTATTTCTGCCATGACAGACTTCTCAGCAAAAAATTCGTCTCCTTTGTAGATGCCGTTCGGAGTCGGCAAAAAACTGTAGGTCCCACCAATTTGTAGGGAAAAATTCAAATCGGCACACCACAAATTGGAAGAGAAGCTTGGCGCAAAAATCTCTTAGGAGGTTTATGATGATATACCTGTTGTATATCGCGCCATAGAGATAGAGAATTTCGGATCCGTATAGAAGCTCTGTCGTTTAGTTTTTTGTAGTAGATTTTTTTGGCAGCCAACCCTTATTTGCTTGGTAGCACAAACATTCATATATGTACAAACACACATATATACACAAACCATTCTCATACAACTGATACTAATCGTTCCCGTGAGATCTTGACCGTGATACTGTCCTGGATTGGAACGCAACTATTATTGCTAACACCGTCAGCCACCTCTATTGGATAGTTGTCACTAAGATTGGATCTCAATCTCAAAATTGTTTAAAACACAAACATTTTTTTTTTTTTCAAAAACGCCCGCGTCACATACTTCGTTTTAAAGACATCCGATATGGGCTAATAAAATATTTTGAATTACTCTTGAGATAGAGCTTCAAACGTTTTCTAAAATAAATCGTTATGTAGACGAAATACGACTATCATCCACCAATGTGTCGATAAGAAGAAACATGTTTCAGCAACACGATTTTAAACTTACATTTTTATCGCAATACCCTAGAGAACTATGATATCTAATGCTTAAAAAAAAAAATTTATTGAATCGAATCGGTTCACATTTTTTTCTCAAAGAAAAGCAGAATTTAATTAAAACTAATAATAATTAATTTCATAGTTTATTTTGATAATTCACAATGCCTGATCCAATATCCACGCTCACCTATTATGCGGCGCATCCTTGTAACGATCTTAAGGACTGCAAACTCGAACAGCCAAGCGCTATCCGTGAAGTGCGCCGCAGCAAAGGACCTATTTACACACAGTTACTCATGGAACTCTATCAGGATGGTTGTTATAGAGCAGCACGTCACTTTGAATGTTTGGTAGAAGAAGAAGAAAAGCTAATCGCAAGAGAATACGAACGTTTTTATGTTCATGAAAATCCAGATTTCCTTTTAACGATGATCGAACATGTTAAAGCAGCTGAACAAATTTATCGTTTGGATAAGAAACATGGTATATATATGTCGAGGAAAATATTAAATCAACTGATGGTATTAGTAGAAAAGGAGTACTTCGATTGGTTAACCGTCAAGCTATATGAAATATTATGTGAATATATGTTAAAACCTGAAAAGACGGACTGTTTGGCTAATGAGCAAACGGCGAGATTTATTTTCAGATATAGTAAATATCTGTTGCAGCAAGGAGGTTATGATTCGCTACGACAGGCCACCATTATTATACCCATTGCAATTGAATTAGCATGCATCGAAAATTGGAAACCTGACACTAGTCCTGAAAATGAAAAGTTTCCTACACTACATGCAGCGCTGTGTAGCTCATTGACTGAAATATATTTGATTAAAGCCAAACAGCCGGGGATTACAAAGAAACGCGCTATTAAACGTGTACAAAAAGGTCTCAAGGCTATAGCTCAAGGTACAAATATTATTGAGCTCCATCCCTAT
This sequence comes from Merzomyia westermanni, assembly GCA_949987695.1. Taxonomy (NCBI): domain Eukaryota; kingdom Metazoa; phylum Arthropoda; class Insecta; order Diptera; family Tephritidae; genus Merzomyia; species Merzomyia westermanni. Next base: position 77,589,461 of record OX465290.1, read on the forward strand.
TATTTTGCACATTTAAAACTCATTTTTGTTGTTTTCTCCTTTCAGTTGGCCCAATAATAAATAAAGCTTTGGCGTTTAAAGCTCTTTTGACTAAAATTGATGTTCTCATAGAAGCTAATAGATATGATTGGGCTTTAAAAGAGCTAATGTTAATTGAGAAAAGCTTGATGAAACTGCAGGATCCAGAGTTTACGCCGTATCAATTGGATTTCCTATTGAAACTTGGCATCTGCTTGTACAGGTAAGGAGCGTAATTGTATAGTGCTCTGAAACATTTTACACGTATTCCTCTAAGAGCTCTGCATTTGTTAAAGTCCTCGAGCTTTTCAACATACTCACCTACAAATGTCAGCTTAGGATGGAAGTTTTCACCGCTAACTGGAGGTCACAACGCGAGAAATTCCATTTAACTCGGAGTGTTTTCTTAGATTCCCAAAAGAGAACATTGTGTGGTTTTGCATTTTGCGCGGATGCTTTGTCTTAGAGCCCAAAACTAAGGGAACAGGGGAGATGCTTTTCCTCTGCTCGGACTATCTCCTCGAGTATCAAGTGGAAGAAATCGCCCGATAGGGAGTCGCCCTGTGTAATAACTCGTTCGCTTTCGAAGGGGTAACAGATAAGCTTCTTGATTCTGACTGCTCTGTACATCTTTGGTTTACATAATCAGAACTTTAAGCACTAGCTTTTTGGTTACAACAACAAAAGCAATGAAACCCAGTGCGCCAAACTTAAAACAAAGCTCACTATCTGCTGCACGGAAGCTTTTATAAAACACAGATGATTTTCTAGAAAAATGGCGGTCTTTTGCAGCTTTAGGTTATATATATAGCAGACTGCAAACCACATTCTGTTGAAATGCGATTCCATTTCCAGACGCACATACAATCCCTCAAGCCGAAGTATTTGCTGTGCTTCCTGAATGACGGCGGCTTGGCAGAAGTATTGTGAATAAGATGAGAATGCGATGGACCTTTGGTCGCAGTGCAATTCTCCAACAATACTTAATCTCATCTACAGGTAATATGATCACGGGTTGACTTTCACGAAGGATCATAAGCTTTTCTTCTAGCAATTCTCAAGGTAATGTCTGGTCGTTGGAGTATTTCCAGAGAAAAGTTCTTCCATGATGCCAATCGAATCGGAAAAAAAAATCAATATCGAAGGAAATTTAACGATGGCCTTTGCGAATTTTATGCAGCGAATTAAAGCCCAAAGATACCGCTGGCTGGGTCATGTTTTGCGAATGGACAAAGAAGATCCAGCCTAGAAGGAGTTCCTATCGTAACCCGAACTTAGTTAAAATAAACAGGTGTAGGATGACTTGAGCTCCCTTGGTGTTTCAAATTCGCGTCAGTTATCGATACAAAGGGACGACTGGTGTGTTTTTATATGCAACGGCCAGAATCGCCTAGGAGGTAGTGTTGCTGGCCTACCACACCGAAGGTTCCAGGTTTGAGCCGTGGTACATGTAACATCAAAAGTGGTTTGGAAAGGTTTTTTCAAAACGGTGTTGCCCCTCCGCAGTGGTTTGGCAAACTCTCCGAGTGTATTTCTGCCATGGAAGGCTTCTCAGCAAAAATGCATCTGCTTTGCAGATGCCGTTCGGAATCGGCAAAAACTGTGGGACAATTTGTAGGAAAAAGTAAAAGCAGCACACCACAAATTGGTAGAGAAGCGCGGCCTTAATCTCCGTAGGAGGTATATATAGCGCCAATTATTTATTTATTTATTCCAAACCTTTCGACCTATGGTCACTTGGTTTTCTTGTGACAGTGCGGAGCACAAGCGAAGCTCATAACCAAATCTTCGGCAAATTATATAGTTAGTATTGTTATATACAGGATTGCCATATGAGCTTAATTTCTACGCGAGCGGAAAAGGAAAAAAAAAAAAAATGGGAAATAGCAAGAATTACAAGGAAAAGTAGTAGAGTATTTAGAGCTTTCAGATCGTACCTAAACAATTTATTTCCTAATTAAAATAGCTCCCAATTTATTTAATAGCCAAGATGAACCAGCGAATGCAATTGAGGTATTTTCCAAGGCTTTACTTATCTGCCGAAGACACACTATATTCGACGCCGAAGGTGACATTCTACTCCACATTGGGCAAGCACAAAAATGCTTACCAGAAGGACAATTTAAAGCGGGTTTAGCCTTTCAATTGGCTAAAACTCATTTTCATCTTTATGGTGATACTAAAAAGGAACAACAAACTAGATATATGATAGCATCAATGAAAGCAGATCTAATAAGACCAAATTTATACCGCTTGCTTAGTTCCACTAAGTATTGTGATTTTTATAAATTAAGACAGTGGAAACATTTGTGTGAACCCTTTTGGGTCGAAGACAAAAAGTATGGACATTTGACACGTGCAACTGTAAATAGTATTTCGCTCTTTCGTATACGCAATTTGCACAAACTCTACAATCTTGTATTAAATTCGCGAGCTGTATTTGAAGAGCATGAGGAAGAGGATGAGGGGGAAAATGATGAACGTCACTCTTCAAGTACGGATGAGGATACAAATTTTCTGGAACGTCTTGTTGCCAGTAATTTATATAAGAAAGGTAGTTCTTATCTTGATTTCGAAACTAACGAGCTTGATGCAAAAGAAGCAGAGGAATGTGAAGAAATATCTACGGATAGCTATGACAAAACGGCAGCACTTACGTATGTTCATACGGTAAGCTCAAGTGCGCGGCCGTCAACGGTTGAGAGTGTTACGTTTGAAAGTAAATGGATACCAAGCGAGACAGATCAAATAGTTTGCCTACTCCGTGGAAATTGAACATATATTTGTAATTTATAACTCTTAGACTTTTGTACATTATGTGTATACGTTTTTATTTATTTTTATTAATATTTTCCTTTCAACAATTTTGATCGAGAATCATATAATATAATTAATTATATAATTGTAAAATAACATTACATAAATGATTTCAATATTTTGTTTAGGTTTAGTTAGATTGGGTTAAACTAGAGTCCGACCGACTGTTTTGGGTGACAAAACTTGCAAAGTGTTAGTAAAGTGAGAAAGACGTAAAACTGAAAAAAGTTAAAAAGTTTCCAAAGAACAGGAATCAGCAAAAACTTGCAAGCAAAACAGCTGTTGCTTTTTTAATTGGTTAAAAACTCAAATTTTAAAGCTGTTGTTGTTGCATTCCTATATCACGATCAGCTTTCTTTCACTAGCAAGTTTTGCTGAGTGAAATTCCCCTAGCAAAAACTTGCAACTCGCTCTCCCAATGAAATGTCAAAATGCGCTCTCTCCCTGCAAATGTTGTGTGTCACCGAACACTTTTCCGTAAAAACTCTATAAAGTTAAACTTTATCCTCACCGAACACAGATTTTATATTCCTTAAAGTTTTAAACATGAATTCGGCTGAGCCTCGCGTATTAAATTTGTTGAATGTGTTTCCTACTTTGTTTTGATTATTCTCCTGTTTCTAATGTAGATTAGTGTTTTTATTCCGGTTTATAATAACTGACAATTGTCACGTCCCAGAATCGGGCTTAAAGGGTGGGTACACGTATTAATGTAAGGAGCTAAAATTGGTAAGCGAAACCTAACTTCTTTTTACTGGCACTATCCATGATGTATAATTACATTTATATGTGTTAAGGAGGTTTTTGTTAAGGCATCGGCATCGGTATCGCCTGATTATTGTCCCGCGGTTCAATTGTTGTTGTTGTATCCGCGACTACTTAACCTGCCTAAAGTATTATCTCTTATCCAACACTGTCATCAAGCTCTTCTAACGGAATTCCCAGAAACCTCGCGGCTTCAACGGGGGTGGACCAGAGTGACACTGCAGTTAGAAGAGTAGGCTCGGTTAAGCAGATGAGAAGATGGTTAGTACCATGGGGAGACACGCCGCATGCCGGACAGACATTTCATGCATGTCAGGGTTCAGTCTGGATAGGTAAGAGTGTAGTCTGTTGCAGTATCCAGAATGAAGTTGGGCCATCATGACTCTTGTTTCCCTGGGCAGTTCGCGTTCCTCATCGGCAACCGGTTTAGCTTGTGACTGTAGGACTGCATTCACCGGACGAGAACCGACAAAGGAGTTTACCGACTCCGTATAGATGAGATTGAGGGCCTGCCGATGCACCTTTGGATCAAACGGCGAACAAATGTGATGCCGTATCTCGTCATAGTGCTTACGGAGGTGACTCCTTATTCTCCTGGGAGGCGGTTTTTCGTTTAGCAGGTTTCTGTTCCGATGCTGCGATTTATAGCAGTTGAACAGGAATTGCCTCGTCAACATCTCGCTATGCTCTTTTACACCGAGCATTTTAGCCTCACTGTGCTCAGGAGACATCAGGAGGCACCCCGTGGCAGTTCTGAGTGCTGTGTTTTGGCAGTCCTGCAACCTCCTCCAGTCTGTCTGGTAGCCCCGGCGACCATATAGCTCAAAACCGGCTGCCCGATTGCCTTGTACGTTGCCATTAACGTTTCCTTATCTTTCCCCCAAGTGCTGCCTGCTAGTGACTTGAGGATTTTGTTGCGGCTTTGTATTTTGGAGGCGGTTCGCGGTTCGATTTATCGAGATCGGCATCGGCGTCAGCCAAAACTTAGGCATCGGTCGGACACTAGGTTGAATTGATTCGTTAATAAAGATTTATATAAACTGACTCTGCCCATAGAGTTACCAGAAACTGCCTCCTGTTTTATGAAACTACCGCTGGTCTTCGGTGCTGAAATTGTGGCCTCTTGGCAGAACCACGGAAGTGTTAAATTAGGAATGTGAGATTTATAAAATAAACACATTTTAAGTGGCAAGAGAACGATGATTTATGAGGTTAAGGCATTGCTTACGACAACAGTAGCCTGAACTTAACCCTTTATAAAGTAGTTTATGAAATCATGACACACTCATCTTCTTTTCCACTTCCCTTCCACAATTTTCAGACTCTCGAGTATTCTCGTACTTCTACAGCTTCAAACGTGTTGTGGTTCCTGTCTTTCAAATTTCACAAGTATACTCGTTTATAAAAGTCACAACGGTCACGCAGCACAAACTTTAGATAGATCCTGCTTTGGTACGTAGTTAATCTCTTTGAGGTAGGCCGGAGTGTTAGCGTAATCACTTTTTGAGGGACAGTCATCATCGCATCTACTTTCGTGTCGGCTCTCAAGGTTGTGGGTGTGTCACCGAATACCAGGCCTCTCTTATTTTTTTTCTTGGCTCGTCGGTGTGACTAGTATTTCTCGCAGCGCTGGAAGGTGATCGATTGATGTAGCCGTAGGCCGAATGCCGCCTTCACTTTCTGCCGACCGCTCAGAGAGCCGCTTGTAGCTTGGTTCCTAGCGTTCTATGTCTACCGCCAAATGCCTTTTACCATAACTGAAATAATATCCTTCCTCCGGTGTCAGAATCAGATACAGCAAGAAGGCTAAATATAGCCCGCGCTGCAGCTTTTTCGAATATCGAAGTTTATGTAGGGGCACCTCTGTTGTTGTTGTTGTTGTAGTAACGACAAAAACGAGTGATGTCGAATTAACAGTCCTTGGCCGGATTTGAACCCGGTACGCTCCGGTACTCCCTTGCGGTACTGCCCGACTGTCGTGGTAGCGATTTGTGACCAGTGAAACCTTCTAGGTCATGTCACCCCTCCTTCCGTAAGGAAGGATAAGATGGGTAATGAGAGGTGGGAGGCATCATATCCGTAGATCAACCATCGAGTTCCACGTCATTACCTTTGTGCATATTAGTCGCCTCTTACGACCGTTATGCCTACCTCGGGCATATTCTAAACCCCTAACCCGCAGGGGGTCAGGGGCACCTCTCTTGTTCCCTACATGAATATTTGTAAAACCATATATGATGTCCAGTCTGTATTGTTTCCTTTTCTTCACATCCAAATCTCAGTAACTTTTCGAAAATGTCTAAAATTTTCTCTTGACTTCAGACGCATTACATATTCTCTAAACATACGAACTATTACCACACAAACGGACCGAACTACAATAAACTTTACACGCGACTATAAAAACGAGCCACCATCGTACAGCAAGACCAATTACGACATTTTTTTTTTCTGTTCCCATATTAAAATATATTTTTATATTGGTACGAGTATATTTAACGAAAAAAAGTCTTGACGAACAAAAAATGCAGCAAAGTGACAAATCGGTTCATTTTGATCGCGAAAAAATTCGTGCAGAACAAGTTGTACTCGATTATAAACAGGCCCGACGTCTCAAAGGACCTATCTACTGTGCTCTGGTTAAAGAATTGTTTGAAGAAGGCTGTACTATATGGGGTGAACATATGGAAAATGTGGCCGCAAAGGAAACTTTTTTTTTCGAAACGAAAGTAATCAGAGATCGTATAAGCGATGACATCGACCTAATGATGGCATTGTTTGAAAATATGAACCTTGTCGAGAAGGTGCACGTACTTAACCCAAGTGAAGGTTATCAAACTGCCGTCAAGTGTCAATATCAAATAATTAAATTGTTGGAGCCACACAAAGTTAAATTTGATTGGCTATTGGATGATGTCTATCATATTATTACACCGATTTGTGAGCGTATCGAGAGTTATGATATACCCAATACTGCTGAGACCATTGCACGAATCTACTTTAAAATTGCACAATTTAGCAGCGATAAAGGTAAATAAAGGCCGAACTTTTCGTTGACAGCTAAGTAAGTTGGAGACAATGGTGCCATAGCCATTACGTCATAGTCATAACCATACCACATACTTTACTATAGCAATTGTCATCCAATATTGTTGCCTTAACCTAAAAAAGATGGTAGTTTCATAATAAGTACTAAAATGGTAATGAATTGGTCCACTAATAGCTCAATAGATCGAAAACTAAAAGTAAAATTTTAAAAGGTTAATAGATTACATTTATTTCCTTAACTTTGGTTTGATCAGCTGTTTTATATGGATATGGCTATGTAACAATTAACAGATTTGTATAAAATGTTTACTGAGTAGTGCTCGGCGGCACAAAAAACTTGTAGGGAGAGATCGCATTTTGACATTTCATTTGAAGGGGACGTTGCAAGTTTCTGCTGGGGAAGTTTCACTCAATAAGATTTGTAAGTGAAAAACAGCTGGACGTGACATAGGAAAACAACAACCAAAACTTTGAACAGCTGTTTTTTTTGCAAGTTTTTAAAAATTCCTGTTTGGCGGAAACTTTTAACATTTTACAAGTTTTGTCGCCAAACTTAACTGAGCTTTTATTATAGTCATGGTGGAATAACACTTGTATTATTGGCAGTTCGATATACATACATACGGGTCCCATATAATTTTTATGGTTGTGATTCGCAAGTTTAATAACAAAATTCGAGAAAGAAGGAGGAATCTAGTGATTTCACCTTATTATTCCTCTATAATTATAGCTACTTATTTGAAAATAATTTGTGTCCGACCGATATTTAAACTTTGGTAGATGCCGATCCGACTACTCGGTCGGACTCTAAAAGTAATCGATTACAATTAAAAATATATGTATATAAAATGCCGATATCGATTCCTTAACAAAACCCCTTTAATGCATATAAATTCGTTTATACAGTCTGGATGTAAATCTGTCGATACTCGATCCTGTTATCCCATTCTGTAAGTGCTCGATGACGTCTCCTAAGCTTCTTTGTTATCGAAGAAAACTATATTTTGATCAACGGGTAAAAACAAGTCAGGTCTCGGCTGCCAATTTGATTCGAGCTTTAGTCAATAATCTTAATATATAAAAATTTTCTGTGTGTCCGTTGTCTCTAAACTCCTTCTAAACGCGTGGACCGATATTGATTTTTTTTTTTTTTGTATGCTCAAGTGGGCTCAAGGATGGTTTAGATTCACAATCCGGACCACTAGCGTGGCATCTCCCAATCAAACCAGATTTTCCGAACCGCATATCTGTGGATGTATTTAATATATACCACCTCAAGAAAAAAGGGGAGGAAGAGAGGAGTGGGAGTGGCACCTTCCATATAAATGACATTTTCCGCACTGCATATCTCTGAAATATTTAATATAGAATATTGAAAATTGATAAGGAGCTAAATGAGTCCAATCTCAAACAGCTCAAGAAAAATGGGGTGGAAGAGAGAAGTGGGCGTGGCAACTCCCACACAAATGGAAATTTTCTTAGTTCATATCTCCGGAAGTATTTATGGTAGGATATTGAAAATTGGTAAGGAGTTAAGTGACCAATCTCTAACACCTCAAGAAAGAAAAGGAGGAAGGGAGGAGCGGGCGTGGCACCTAACATACAAATGACATTTTTCGTGCCGCATATCTCTGGAATTATTCGTGGTAGAATACTGAAAACTGGTACAGAGTTATATAGGTTAATCATAACATATCAAGAAAAAATGGGAGGAAGGGAGAAGTGGGTGTGGCACCTCCCACAGTCAACCTCTAACAGCTCAAGAAAAAGGGTCGGTGGATGGAAAAGGAGGCGTGAAGCCTTTTCTACGAGCTTTGTAATATTTGCTATGGAGACCTTATATATGAAAGAGAATGGCGGGATAGGCATAGTGTAGTGGAATTATTCGTGGTAGAATACTGAAAACTGGTACAGAGTTATATAGGTTAATCATAACATATCAAGAAAAAATGGGAGGAAGGGAGAAGTGGGTGTGGCACCTCCCACAGTCAACCTCTAACAGCTCAAGAAAAAGGGTCGGTGGATGGAAAAGGAGGCGTGAAGCCTTTTCTACGAGCTTTGTAATATTTGCTATGGAGACCTTATATATGAAAGAGAATGGCGGGATAGGCATAGTGTAGTGAAAGGGGTAAGGATGGTGATAGGGATAGGAATAGGGATAGCCAATATTTCTAGATCCATTCGGGTAAATTTCTGGGCAGGACAAAGTCTGCCGGGCCCTCTAGTATCAATATTTATCAAAATCTCACTTTGTTTTGGAGATATTGCATTAAAATTGGGTACAAGTAACCCAGGTATGCACGAGGGCTGTAGTTTAGGGCTTCCAATGTAATCTCAAATGATTTCGAAGAATATTTTCGTACCACCAGGTGACAAAGACAGCTACCAGCGTTATCAATTAACGACTTTTTCCAAATTTGGAATACTTTTTTGTTACTTTCTGAGTGCCGGATTTCAGCATATTGCTTACTGAGATGTACATGACATTTGCTTATGCCCTAACACCGAGCGTTTTTGCCTCACTCGGAGTGCGGTGTTAGATTAGAAATCGATCTTTAGTTATACTTCGCCACCGTTCACAGGGCATAAATTATATTAAAGTGTCCTATTGCAACAAGATACTGTTTGTCAAAACTCAGCTTTCACAATGCGGAGTTGAGACAATGTATAATGAAGCCATTTGATCTCAGGCGAAGCCGTCGGATCCTGAACGACATCCACACAAGGACGCTAAATTCTTTGGTCAACTCTCTCATGGTAAACTCAAATCGAAGAAAACAACCTTGCTCAATCTCTACATAGTAATTGTGTGCCACGCATGCGGAGTGTCTTTCCATGACTCAAACCTTCTGTTCAACTAGCCAAAGGGAACGGAGTACCAGAGCTGAAGTTTAAACAAATGGAAAAGGAAATGGGGTGATAGAAAAATCTTGGATTTATTTTTTTTTTTTTCTTCTAATCATAATATATATCAGGTGTAACTGGTGCCCCGCAACCCCCGTTCTATTAAGGACAAATAATTTAAATTAAAAAAAACATGTCTAAGTTTTTAGGAGGGCGAGTAGTTTATTTAAGTTAATTTTTGTATTTTATTTTATTATTTGTTCAGGGAGTTAAACGGGGGTGCGGAGCACATGTTGCATATGGGCAACCTTTGAGTAATATATTATAATTATTATTTTTGTTATTTAAATTATTTACTCTATATTGAACGGGGGTGCGGGGCATCTTTACACCTTGTATGTATTAAATGGGGGGCGAGCACTTGTGGCTCTGAGGTATAAGCATGGGATTGGCCTCCTCATTTTCGCTGTGAAAAACCCCCCGATTTGCGATTACAAGACATAAACTATATCTTTGGAGTATCTCATAACCTGGTTGCGAATTACAATAGCATGACATGCAAATGAAATAAAAACGAAAGAAATAGTTGCAGCTTATGTCGCTTGAACAACCTGCCCTGGACAAACACTTTCTTTGCTAGATATAATATAGCTCATTGCATCTGCATTTACCTTTCTGTTCATTGAAGGTATTGATAACTTTAAGAGGCCATTTAATAATCGATTAAATTATTCGCATTTTTAGAAAGTTCCCTCCCCTTCGCCATCAAATTTATGGAAAAATCTATGGTATTGAGCCGCAATGAAGCTTGGTTATCTGATTATATAACCGAACGTGAATTTGGCGTCTATCCAACATTGCATTTGGTGGCTGGACGTGAACTTGCCAGTTTATTATTGAGATATGCAAAAGCTGTGGCTAAAATCGATCCCAAATCCGCAGAGGAGTTGGCGCACAAGGCTAATGTAGCTATTGCTGAAGGTAAGTTAAAAGGGGTTGCACAGTTCTTGACCTAGCTATCTGCTAAGGTTCGTCAAAGTACGAAGTTATGAGACTCTCATTTACCGCTACGCTGGCAGCGATCTAGACCTTGAATTTTACACAGTAAAAATATGCGGCTTACTTAAGCTATGGAGCAAACACTTCCCTCAATGCCCGGGACTATGAAACTTACTTCCTAGAACTGGACTATGACAAATTAAGATCCGGAAAAATACGAACTATCACCCCGAGATAAGCAAATCATGGTCGATCGCAGAACCAATCTCCTTAATATCGCATATAAAGTTTAATATAGCATATTTTGATTCGACCCTTACAGTTGGCTTAGATAAGAACAAAATTCAATATTGTCGAGCTCTGCTAGCACGTGCCAAATATGTACTGCAACTGGAAGACTACGAGGGAGCTATGAAAATATTGCAAAAGGTGCGTAAGTATGTGCCCAATAGCACCGAAATGGAAATTCCCAAAATACTAAGCGATCTTTATCTCTACGAAGGAAGGTGTCTGTGGAAGTAAGAAGGAAAAACCTTTTCGTTTTCTGTTTGCTCTTAATGACCGACCTTACGTCTTTACAGCTCAAAAGATAAAACTGATGCACTACGCAGAATGGGCGAAGCATTGAAGTTCGCTGAAAAAAGCGGCGAAAAGCATAGAGAAGCTAATATCCTCGTGGCTATTGGTAAAATTTATGCGGGTAATTTGCAGGAACAGCATTTAGCAAGCGATGCCTTCAATAGGGCTAAACACATTTTCGGTGAACTTGGTGATGTTTTGAATCGCAAGAAAGCTCATTATATGCTAGCCAAATTGAAAGCAGACGAGATATTTCCATATTTTATGGACATGTTGAAGGATGGCACAGAAAAGTTTTGTGGATTTTATAATTTGCGTCAATGGAAAAATAATTGTCGAAACTTTTGGACTACAATGGGTATTGAAGAATTGAAGGAGGATAAAATGTATTGCCTGTTAGAAGATGAAATTAAAGATACATTCACATGGCAAGGTGAGAAGCCCAAACACCATTAAAAGGGATTTGTACGACGAAGGGAGCTTTCGTATGAAACACAAAATTTAATCGTTTTTTTGTGATGCAGGCATTTTTTTTATTGAAATAAAGTTTGATATCAAGCTGTATTTGTCGAATTTTTTCAAACAAAAAGCAGGCTAAGGGTTTGCCGTGTGGACGCTTTTTGGAGCCTCATTTTTCTAAAGTTCCATCTTCAGGCTCAGACGATATTATTTCTGCTAATGTTTAAAGGATCTGACTTATTCTAGCTCTTATTTACGCACATTGTCTGTATTTGTATCTAAAGATATTCCGAAATCTCCACATATAATAAAATTGTAACAGGTCGATGTCTGTACATTGCAGATATTCAAGAAAAATGTATAGGAAGGATCATTATTTAGCCAATAGAAGCCAAATCAATACTTTTGAGAATTTTTGTCTGTCTGTATGTTTGGTAGCTCATCATTCAGAAACTGCTAAATAGAATTGAATTAAACATCCTCAATTGCTTTGCTAGACGTCCAACTAAAGAGTTATGAACCAATATGTGGACCAAGATGACCCAAAATGTGTTAGTACAATATAAATGTAAAACGAAAGCTGGTAATGAGTGTTGCAATAAGCGATGCGAATAAGATCTATATCTAAACTAGTTACGAAGTTATAATGATTAAAATCAGACTAAGACCGTTACTATTAGTAGAATAACATTACTGTGAGCAGAATAATTATTATTATTCATGATTTATTTTTTTTTTCGTTTTTTATTTATTTTTATCACTTTAAATGTTTCGATACGGTCACATTTAGTAATAATATGAAAGTCTTATAAAACCAACTTACAGATTAACTTTTCTAAAATTTGAATGATTTTGCGAGAGTTGCAACTTACTAGAAAATACATAGTTATTCATACATAGACCTGTTTACCGATTTCAGAAAAAAAAATATCGTTTCCGAATCGAGTCGCAAACGTATGGTTTGGTTTTTGCTATGATAGTCATCGTATTCAAATTTTCAATAACTTTAACAAGTTTTCCTGTTTTTTGAAAAACCAGAAGACAAAGTTAAATAAAGTAAATGCTTAGATTCAGGAAACCGAAACAGGACTGATTTACATATGTATGTAGGATATAGAGCCAATGGGGGTTGCTTGTTAGCAAACGTTTGTTCATGTTGTCTTTATTTTACTTTTATTTTGAAAAATTAATTGTGATCAATGAAAATAATTACTTTAAGTAACTTTCAAATAAGATTAAAATTGCATACTTCTTTCCATTATATGTATAAATATGTACATAAAAAAGAAACGAAAGAAGAAAAAACAAGAGTTTTAATGTTTTTTGAGTTATACGCTAAATATACATATATTTTAATTTACCAAAATTTATGAAATAAAGCACTTATATAGTTGTTAGTAAATTAAAGCCCAACACACAAACGACAACAGCAAATCTTGCAAAAAAAAAACATCTTAGAAAGATAACAGAGAAGAAAATGACGTCGCTTAGCTTTCATAATGTGCGGGTTGAACTAAATAATAATAAACAATGATATATTTGTACATATAAATGTATATATATATGTACATACATATATATACTTAAGAATAATTTTAGTTTTCACAAATCAACGAACGCATAATTGTACATATGCTGCAGAGTGTGGCATTTGACAGGAATTTGTCGCAGAATAAAATATTCTAGCAACAAATAAAGCTGCGATAGTTAAACAAATATTATAATAAGAAATATTACAACATTTGTAAAAATGAAAGAATCAATATTGAGAAACGTGTTGGAAAATGTATAGATATAGGGCTTTTCTGCCCATTTTTTGCAAGACAGTTGAGCTTTTCTATGAACATTTTCTTACAAACTGCTTAAAGCTTAGGCTTAAGGTACTTACATTAATTAGCCCTTAAAAACTGTCCAGTAAAGGGATTTTCTGTGCACATGCTCATGAATTTTAGTCTTTAAAAATGCTTTATTTGGAGTACTTTACACAAAAATTTATAAATTTTTGCTTTTTTTACTCAACAAAGAGTTTCCAAAGTTGATTAAAAATTTGTTCTAAAAGCATTGAAAATTGTAAATTTATATAACGTTTAAAGCAAATTTGATCAACTAGGCTCTGTTCAGTGGGTGAAAAATCCTGAAGACGGATCTTTAATCCCGTTTACCTCTAAAAAAGACGTCGAGGATCTACTTTGTGATACACTGCATTCTCTCGACTTATTCCAGATAAACGATATTGAAAACAATTTAAATAGAATATTAGATCTAGTTTTCGTAAACAATGACGTCTCATTCAATTTATCCAATTGTGATCTTCCTCTGTCCTGTGAGTCGGTTCATCATAAAGCAATCAGCATCCGATTCTCATTTTACAAATACGAGGGTGACTCCGAAGAGCCTGAGTACTTTTTCAATTTCTCTAAAGCAAATTTCACCGCCCTCAATGGATTTTTTGAATCCATTGACTGGAACGCAATTTTTGGCCTCTCAGATTTATCAAACATGTATACTAATTTCAAAAAAGTTATAGAGGAAGGGCTTAACCTATATGTCCCAGTGTATAAAAGAAAGAGATCTTTTAATCTGCCCTGGTACACAAAAGAGTTGGACAAATTCCTTCAAAACACCTCACTTTGCGTCACATCACCTTACATATGAAGAAGCTTAATAAAAGAAAAAAGAAAATAACTTGGTTTTAGTGAACTATACGTTTTAAAATTCTTCTTAATATTCCATAGTTTCCTTTAACATCTATCTGATAGGTGAGCATCACTCAGCGGTAATATTCGAACTCAACAAATTGTTTTGTGTAGTTGCTTCATTTGTAGAATCCAATGGTTTGTCTTTAGCGGAAATCTCATCAATACGTTCCTTTACAATTCCATCTACAATTTCACTATCTTTGATTGCAGTATCTTCTAAAAATGTTGAATTTACTGCTGAATTATCATCTATAATAATAATTATAATATCAGTAATTATGGTATTAAAAATATGTAATAAAGTATAGAAACATTCGTTAAAAATTAATCCTCGGCTTAGATGGCAAACCTTTCAAATACTTAATTTTAATGTGTTTCCATAGCAAATGAAAGGGTTCATTTCATATCGAAAGCAAGGGATTGAACATGTATTTGCGATACGGTCCTAGCTTTTTTTTAACCGAGTTGATCATTATTAGCACAAAATGGCAGCTCCATATATTATTAAAAATAAAAAAAAGACACAATATAACCTACTTTATGATTAATATGCAAATTCATTTGCCTGCTGCAAGCAACTCTCTGAGTTTGCAGGTTTACCTTCTAAGTCAAAGATATGACATCGCATCATTGCATGAGCTCACCATCATCAACAAACATTTGTAGCGATATATCGTCATTTAGAGCAACGCTTGACTTCGCGTCAACGATAGGAATTATTTGCTCAGCTATATTTGCATCATTTGTGGTATTGTGGTCATCCTCAGTGCCATTGTTTATGTTTTCTTCAACTTGATCTAAGGCTTTTATTGCATCATCATTAGTAATGTTGGCGGTATCGACAGAGGCATCACCTGCATTCGGTACAAGTGTATCGGCCACTTCATTTAACGATTTAAGCGATGGTGATGGTGACTCTGAATTAATGCGTGTAAGTTTGGGGAGCTGGTCCGTTGTTGGACTAGCATCTTCTTTCTCCGTATCATGCTCCTGCTCCGGCTCTTCCACTAAAGCGTTTTTGTTTGCTGTTTCTTTACTTTCTTCATTGATAACGTTATCGGATAGCGCACCGTTTGTTGTAATATTTTCAACTGGTACATCATTCTCATCAGCCTTTGACTGATCGCTTGCATCTTTTTCAATAGGTTGCTCAACTGCTGATGCAAAAGTGTCGGCGGATGAATTATTTACACTACTTATACTAGCAGATATATCAGATATATTTATTGGTGTAGATTCTGCTTCTGCAGCACCCAAACCGGCTTCATCTTCATCGAATGCATTTGCTGAACTCGTTCGAGATGTGCGACGATCAGGTATTTCAATGGGTACTGGAATAAAACAATGTTATTGAAATTAAATTTTATTAAGAGCAATGAAATACACGAGTTTAGAAACAAAAGTTTGCTTAGTAGGTGACTATGAAATCATAAAAAAAAATTCAATTGGTATACCAAATGCATTGCCATTGTCTCAGGAAAATTTTTGAAAATTACATAACTACCGATGAAATTGGAGACGAGAAATTAAGATCAGATAAAATTCCATCGTGTAAGCAAGAAGAAATTCGTTTATGTAGCATGCATAAGAATTTAAATAAAGCCATATTGTAATTGAAACGGCTGCACGATCTGTACGAACTATAAGGTATTTTTCTGGAGAAGGGACGCCGAAAAGTTAAGTTTCCAGTCATTACAAAATCTAAAAAGCAATCAGAGCAAACAAAGCAGCAACGATAAATTGAAACTATTTTTAAGAATTGGATTTAGGGCAAGGCAAACTTTTGATAAACACCTAGTAATATTTATTTACAAACCTATATATTCACATTCGTCATCCTCATCGTCATCTTCATCAGGTTCATCTGCAGTTAAACGTCGTAAACTACTTGGTGGCATCTTCTCATTAGCCAATTTAAGTTGTTCTTTGCGTGGACTAGGCGCACCATCACCTTTAAGTGGACTAAATGACTTTTTTTCTCGCTTTTTGCGTGCGGAAACCGTTGGATAAGGTGTACTAGCAATGGTTGGTGCAACAAAGAGGGATGGATCTAATTCAATATCATCAACCACTTTACCATTTTCTACTTTTTTAAGACGCGCCGGTGTAGCGGTGATTGACAAAACGGTAGGATTTGCAGATTGCAGTGTTGCTGCCGCTTGTGATGTTGTTGCTACATCCGGTATAAACATCTGACTAGTATCTGCTTCCTCTGAATCACTACTATCGCCAAATATTTCTACTTGCTCACGAAATGATACCGAAAGATTTTTCGATTTTGAACGTTTAGCCTGCAGACGACGCGCACGTGCATTTGACTCAAAAATCAACATCATTGGATGTGCACAGCGTTCAATTCTAACACGTGAACAAAACACGCGCTTGCCATACATTTTTATCAATTGAGTTCTAGTGAATTTTGTAGGCTTAGTACTAGAAATAGCTGCCGCAGCATTTACTCTCTTCGCTATCGAACCAATACTAAACTTATGTATGATTTTCTTTTTATCTATTTTAGATTTTGGTGCTTTTTGTGATTTCGGTGATTTAGTTAGAGCATTTATTTTTATAAAAAACCCTGACGCCTGTTTTGACTCTAGGCTAGGTCGTCCACGTTTGGGGGGTGATGGCGAGCAGTTGTCATCTCGTTGATTTTTCTTGCTTTGTTTAGAAGGCGAGGGCGATTTCTTATTGTTGAGTTTCTTATTTTTCATTTGTTTCATCTTTTTGGCGTGAAATTCACGTTGTAGCTTTTTCAGATTTTGTCTTTTTACGCGCACTTTACAACATTTAACCTTGAGTTGTTTGAGCTGCTGCGCTTTAACCAACACATCAGGATCAAATAGTTTTTGCTGTGCTTTTGTTGGTGTTGCCTTCTTTGGTGACTTTTCGCCATTTTTTAAGTTGGTTGTTGATGCACTACGATCGTCTTGACTCAAACGTTTGTGGGATGTTGTTGCTTTTGAAGCTGTTGGCTTGCTATGGCTCTTATGACTATTTTTGTTATCAATAATTTCATCGAATTTTTTTCGTTCCAAAAGCACCTTAAATTGTTTAACCTTTGTATCTTTTGGCGGTGATAAACTGCGACTTTTCTTGGCTTTGACTTTTGTTACAAAAGTCGTTGCCGGCGGTGGCATCGATTCACGGCGCAAAGTTGAGTTTTCTACTTTCTTCTTTTTTATTTTATCCGGTGCTGATATATCTTTTTTAGATATCGGCGAAGGTGTACGTTTGGTGGCTTTGGTTGTTTCCACTTTTTCTTTAGCCTCAACTAACTTAAGATTTACTGGCGGCGCTGACTTCAATTGATCAAATAGAGAATCCATTTTTCGTCAAATGCTTTGCACACGGATACTAACTGCAATCAGTGAAACTATTTTTAGTGAATTTAGGCAAAAGCCGCCATTCTAGTTTATCACTTTCTTACCCTTTATATATGTAACGCAATGCTTTCGATGATATTGCAAAATGTTCTTTTTTCGTTTCACACTTTTTATTGCACTTTTAAAAAGTTTATTTCTTTTTTTCCAACATATTTTTCCCACAAATGCTAAATTTTTATAGTAAATCAGCGCAATTTTTTCTTCGTGCCAAACAGACGCGTTCTTGAAGGGACTTTTCGCCGGAATTTTATTCGCCCTGTGCAATCTTGACAACTTTTTCACATGGGTGAGTGAGATGGATAGTGTACACCAACAAATGATATCACCAGTGTTGAAAATTTTATTTTTAATTTCCAAGTTCTGTGTTTGGCTGCACTGGAAATAATGAGCTTATTTCACCACAGTTGTTTTTGGTCACTAATCGGTAACATTTTACTCAGAGAAAAAACTATGTGAACAAATTTTCTATAGTGTAAACATATTGTGGCGATTATTCTCAAGCATGTACCATCCCTAACTCAATAACACTCCCACCACTAGTTAACACAACCGAGATAACGATGGCTACGCTTATGCATGCAAGCGTATAACTAGGAAGAGGAAGAGAGATGGCGCGAGTGTTTGCGAATACGATGCAAAGGGGAGATGCCAATAAATAACACTGACCCTTCCAGAACACGAAAAGCGAACAACCAAGAAAGTTCTCGGTGCGTAGGCAAGCACCCTGTTGGACTATATAAGGCGGTGACCAAGCAAGGCTGGTTGATCAGTTTGTATTCAAGTATTGTGTACAGTGAACTACTGTGGAGTAACCAAACTCGGGAGTTTGTATTGCGTTTATTACTAGTAAATAAAACAATTGCAGGATAAAATCGATGCTGAGGTAGATGCATTGAGAGGTCGTATCCAGGAATTGCAACTAAATCGTCCATCTGCTTTAGCGAATACGCCCAAGGTAAAATCACCTTCCTTTGATGGTTCTGTTCCATTCCAGGTATTTAAGCTGCAATTTGAGAAGACGGCTGCGGTGAATAATTGGTGCACTGAAGATAAAGTTGCAGCACTATTCGTGGCATTGAAGGGACCTGCAGCAGAAATCTTACAGACTATTCCCGAGTCCGAAAGGAACAGTTATGATGCATTGATGGGTGCGGTTGAGAGACGTTATGGTAGCGAACATCGAAAGCAGATATACCAAATAGAGCTACAGAATCGATCCCAGAAACCTAATGAGACTTTGCAGGAATTTGCATCGGCCATCGAGAGGTTGGCCCATCTAGAAAATGCGGACGCACCCGTGGAGTACACTGAGAGGGTAAAAATCCAAAGTTTTATAAATGGAATACGCGATGTAGAGACGAAGCGGGCCACATATGCAAACCCCAAACGGACATTCTCTGAAACGGTATCACATGCTCTAACGCAGGAAACAGCCTCGTTATTAAGTAAACCTGCATACAAGGCTCATCGTGTAGAAGTGGAAACTCCGGCTTGGGTAGACAAAATTTTGGAAGCGTTAAGCCATTAAATGCTTTAAGTGCGCAAAACCAGGTCACATAGCACGTTATTGCGGCACTGGCTCCAGTAATCCTGCCAATTTAAGTGGAAGTAAACGCAAAGCTGGAGAAGATGAGCAAGATGAATGCCCTATAATCTCTGTGTCACAACTCGAACGGAAAGCGAGTAATGTTACTGTTGAAGGCTACGTGGACGGGAAGGAGCGCTTGCTGACTGTGGATACTGGTGCATCACATTCCATCATTCGGAGTGACTTGGTCAGCGGGAAGGTGAGACTATTGCGGAAAGCTAAGTTGTGGGCAGTAACTGGTGAAAGCAAGCAAGTCCTGGGAGAGGTGACATGTAAGATTGTGATTGGGAATGTAGCTACTTATCACAACTTCTTGGTAGCGAATATTGTCGACGAAGTCATCATTGGCGTCGACTTCTTGGCTGAGAGAGACATTCACATCAACGTAAGGAACAGGGTTATGACTTACAACGGCCAAGAAGTTCCTCTGGTCTTTGGACACAATAGTGGCTATACCACCAAGGGAGTGATCTTGAAGATGAAGCAACAGAAGCCTCGTAAAGCAGCGGTAGCTCCTCGACCAAAGGCTTTCATGGACAGGTGCCTCCTGAAGAAGATTCGGCAAGGCCAGGAGGAAGATCCAGATTTGGCACGTGTATTTAAAGGACTGAAGGAAAACAATCAGCCAAAACGAGAAGAGATGGTCGCAGAGAGTCGCATTGCAAAAGCATACTGGGCACAATGGAGTAGTTTGAAGCTAATATCTGGTTGTTTGCATCGGATGTGGGGAAGTGAAGATGGCCGGAATCATCGAGCACTTATTGTTGTTCCCAAGGCAAGAATTCCAGATGTTATCAAAGCGTCGCATAGTTGCCCAGATGGAAGACACATGGGAATAAAGAAAACGCTGCAAGAGGTAAAGCGGCGGTTCTATTGGATCGGTTGCAAACAAACTGTGAGGAAATGGATGACTAAGTGTGCAGAGTGTGCTGAGAATAAAAGACGAACATCTGGTGGTCATGTTCCGAGGAAGCAACGCAACTTAGTGGATAAGGTGAAACAGCGCACTGGACATGAAAGAACGGAACGGAATCCTGAAGAAATGAGTTGCAGGAATGTTTGCCGGGTACCACTGGGAAAGAAAGTGAAGGCACAAATCCATTCGGGATCAAGAACGGACAAAATGGTTGGAATATGTGACACTGCAATGCATTGTGGGAATCTCTGCAGGAGAGGATTGATGTCGGAGTTTCAATCACTGGAGGAAATGAGGTTTGGTAAAGCAGTGCCAACCATTGAGCGTCTAGCAGCGTTTGGTTTGGGAAATGTGTCTGATCGGGACGATCAGACTTAGGTGGAGGGCAGTGTGGCGATTATTCTCAAGCATGTACCCTCCCTAACTCAATAACACTCCCACCACTAGTTAACACAACCGAGATAACGATGGCTACGCTTATGCATGCAAGCGTATAACTAGGAAGAGGAAGAGAGATGGCGCGAGTGTTTGCGAATACGATGCAAAGGGGAGATGCCAATAAATAACACCGACCTTTCCAGAACACGAAAAGCGAACAACCAAGAAAGTTCCCGGTGCGTAGGCAAGCACCCTGTTGGACTATATAAGGCGGTGACCAAGCAAGGCAGGTTGATCAGTTTGTATTCAAGTATTGTGTACAGTGAACTACTGTGGAGTAACCAAACTCGGGAGTTTGTATTGCGTTTATTACTAGTAAATAAAACTAGCTATTAGTTACATTATCTGTGCGTGTGTTTATTCGACTTTATAGTGATCGAACCCAGAATTGATAATCAAGGAATCATCGAATTCGTCACAATATTTTCAATTTTGCTGTGCCAAATGAAATGGTAAATTTTGACAGTTGTAAATTTTGACATCTGACACGTGCGAAAGCAAATATTCTGTGAACAAATTTGAAAATGACGTTTTTTTCCTGCCATTATATATCTTATTTTTTGTGTTAAATTATTTTTTACCGTCAAATAACGTGTTGGCATATAAATTAATTTAAAATAATATGATTGGAAATACCGCATGCATATATGTGTACACATTCGTAATTGTCAAAATTTGACCTAGCCCCATGAGCTAGGGTAAATTCTGACGTTCATATTCACCGCGATAAATATCAGAATTTTCCTTCGCTCTGTCAAAATTTACATTTTTCAACCGATTGGCACAGGGCCAAAATAAGTAAAAAAGAAGCAGTTTGCAGATTAAAAAATTTATTTGGGGATCCATAGTACTTCATATTTGCGCTGAGTTGGCTGCTAAGGTTTTTGGTGGAAAATAAACGTTATTCAGCGTCATGACATGAATCATGCTTATTCCGATATCCGAAGTGGGAAAAAAAACTTCTGGATTTGAGTTTGAAAACTGAAAAAAATTAATTTTATCTATTTCCTTTAACTTTACTAGCCAAGTCAATACCAGAAATAAAGAAAAGTTTCTGTACAATGTCCATTTATATTTTTCAACCATTTGGCACAGGGCCTTAAAGATCAAGCCCGTAACTATTTAATCGCGAATTGATTCGCAGTACCTTCGCTAAGCATCCGTCGGATACCGTAATGTCCATGAATATCTAAATTATTTGACCTCTGGGTCGGATACTTGGTCAAATCGTAATTAGTATGGTTCCGGCTAAAATATTTTGCTTCGTAGTAAAGTTTCATATGTTTTTCACATAGTCATGTTAATAGGTGAATTCTGTAACTAGTATCTAGTCACTAATAGACACATTTTGTTGTCAATTTAAATTTTGCTACAATTTGGTATTCAGTAAGCTGTCTCACATCTCTAGTCTCAAAAAAATAGTCACTAATTTGTCAGCTGGTTTTAGGCAGGTCACAAACAGTAAAATATTGGGTTAAAAATTAAAGAATTAAAAAAAATACTAAATTTTAAATGTAGAAACATTTATATATTTAAAAAAATTATATTTAACTAACAAAAATAAAAATAATAAATCATCTGCAATCCTGGGCTCGAACCTGCTCACTTTGTACTCGAGACGCTTACTACTTGGGCTATCGCGATATCTATACATCCGCTGTCAATTGCTGTACCTTGAGATGTATGCAAGTGTGTTTTCACCACATATTATTGATGAACTTATTGTGATTTTCTCTTACATAATACCGAAATCATCTGAAGTCACAAAAATTGTCTCTAATTAAAAATCTAAAATTTAGTGACTTCAAATGAGACAGACTTACAGAATACAGCTATAAGTAACATGTTCGATAACAACCTAGTTGTGTTTATTAGATATTTTCGCAATATTATGTTGGAATCGACACTTTCGATTCTTTCAATTATATACTTCGAAACGGATCTATAAGAAAAGCTATGGCGGTTGTGTCTAAAATTTTCCTCTTCTATTCAATTAAAAGCTTTTAATAGTTAATTTAAATTTATTGAAAAAATAAAAACAATAATAACTTTCATAAAAACTATTATTCTTTACCTTTAGCTCGTTTATAGTTATGGATGCTTTAAAATGTAAAGGCCGTGAAACCAGCAATTTATTTGAATTGTAATTTTCATCACTTAAAACGTTTAAATTAAAAAAAAAATTATATATTTAAATAAATAAATTAAAAAAACCCAATGTTTAACTCTTTGGAAATTTTGACGTCAACACCAAATTTTCTTAACTAAGTCCCACTATTTGATACGTAAAACCCTCTCAATGTTATTGCTTTCCTGTGAGAAAGAGGAAGTGCATTAACTTGTTGTTATATCAATACTTCGTCCTGCTTACTCGAAACGAACTGCTTAATTGCATATCAACCTGTGTGGCCTACGACCTGGATATGGGAAAAGTCGCTATTTAGTAACAGCTCTTCAACGCTGTCTATATCTTCCAATCGTTTGCCTAGGAAACCACCAAAAATCCTTCTGATCCACTATGTGGTACTCCTTGTTTAATCCTACGGGGCCTTGATCCTTTGTTTCTAAACACCCCAGGCGCCAGCTGACCACTCAAGTAACTGACGTCCCTTCATATCTACTTTTTTGTATCGCCATTATTATTATTATTGTAGCAGTACTTAACCGTGCTTAGTCGGACCGTCCTTTAATAGAATGGGACGTGCCATATCCGAATTCGGTACGCTCCCGTAAAGGCACCTAGCGGCACCGCCCGATTGCCGTGGTAGGGCTTTCGTTGGTTCTTTGGTAATTGTTTCCCTTAGGAGACAACTGCTAAAACACTTCCTAAAAAGGGAGAGGTATCAAAAGACGCGTTTTAACCTCGGTAACAATCGTTCGACAATTTTTATATATTTGTCAACAAATATTTGCAATTAAAGTTGAAAATGTTCTGTCATTTTCATATGCTTGTTGTAGGCACAGATATAGGGTGTACCGAAAAGTGCGTTCTGCCCAGAAATACTGGGGACCGCGTAGCTGGTGTTGGACCTGCTGAGGGTTATTTTTTTGAAGCGCAGCCGAAGGCCGCCTACGCACATAGATGTTCTGACCGGGATTCCTTTTGGTTTTTTGCCAATAACAAAATATCGAAAATTTGCTTTCGGATTGTTGATACCGAAAATTTGCACGTGTTTTGGCAGCTGTCTCCTAAAGCAAATAATTACCCTTTCGTTGACCCCGAAAACGGGGGATGTGATACTATCTCAGACATATTCTAGCCCCCAAGCCGGTCACAACAGGGCCTTGTTTAATACTTCAAGCTCCAAGTTTTTATAACCTTACTACACTGTTTTTGACGTTTCCACCATAGCAGTTTTCCTTAACTGACAGATGTTTTTGTTTCTTTTTTTGTGTTGCGAATTGGCTCAGGCGGAATAACGTGAGTTTCAAGAAAAGTAATGTATTGTTTTACTTAAATTGTTTTATGGACATTAAATAAATATTTAATTACTGATAAAGAAATGCTAATATAATTTAAATTATTTTAACTTGAAGCCAGGGAGTTATTACTTATGTAATGGTTTGGCGCGTGGTGTGCCAGTTTTCTAAAAGAGATAACATGAAAATTCTATTTTTAGCGCTTTCCCAGCACAATGAGGCGTTCCGAAAATTGTGCGAGACGAATATAAACTTTTTGCGTGAAAAACTTACTGGACAGAGTTGTCATATGTTTTCTTAGAGGCGGATCGAAGCCGACCCAGATTTGCAAATAGAAATATGTTTGCCGAGCAGGAATATGCAGAAAAACTTCCAAATTGATCATATACCAAGCGTGAGATTGGGGCGAAGGTGTAGAAATACCCCCCGTCTCCAATGAATATTTTAGGCATTCCACCCGCAATTTTCTAGCCCCCTACAGAGCTTCAGGGAGCAAATATGTTTCAATTGTGGTTGGGAACACCAAAACGTACCATGTCCATAATCCTTTAATTCCTCAGATGAATTGAATAAAAAATTTTAAATTAGGAAGCATCACCAGATTGAAAATTCATTGCGTTTTTTTTTGCTTAGTTAGAAATTAAATACTAATTAAATTTATCACTTATTAATTTTTTTATAAAATTCATCTTTTATAGTTCGTCAAGATGGATCCAGAAGCATTCTTGGATATGGCCAATCAGGTCATAAAACTGAAAATGTTTCCATACTTCGATATTGCACATAGTCTGCTAGCTGCCTTGGCTGTGCGGGAGGATTTAGGTTCGAATGCGCAAGCATTTACACGCAAACATCCACTTGCTTGTTGGCTCTCAACAATGCTAGTAATATTTTCTGGTGGCATGGTAGCCAATGCATTGCTTGGTGAACCCATTTTGGCGCCTTTGAAGAACACACCACAGCTAATGGTTGGCACAGTTGTTTGGTAAATAAATATTATTAATTTTTTTTTAAATTCAGGTAGCTTTATTTTAATAAAATATTATTTTTCCTTTAGGTATATGATATTCTATACACCCTTTGACATTGGCTATAAGATCGGCAAATTTCTACCCATCAAAGTGGTGGCGAGTGCTATGAAGGAAATCTATCGCGCCAAGAAAGTTTATGATGGGGTCTCACACGCGGCCAAGCTATATCCAAATGCATGGATTATAATGATAATAATTGGTACTCTGAAAGGTAATGGAGCTGGTTTCACTAAATTGTTGGAACGATTGATACGTGGCGCATGGACACCAACTGCAATGGAGTTTATGCAGCCGTCATTGTAAGTATTACCATAACGATAATACGTTAAAAAAATATACTCATCTAATTACACATTTTAGCTACACCAAAGCTTCATTATTGGCTTCAATCATATTTGTGCTGGATAAGAAGACAGATTGGATTTCAGCACCACATGCCCTAGTTTATTTCGGTATTGTAATTTTCTTAGTTTACTTTAAATTATCGTCGATACTTTTGGGTATACATGATCCCTTCCTGCCATTTGAAAACCTATTTTGCGCGATTTTCTTTGGTGGCATTTGGGATAGCTTAGCTAAGATATTGGGACGTGGACAGGCGAAGGAGGGTGAAGTTAAGGAAAGCAAAAAGAACAATTAAGAAAAGTATTAACAGTGGCGTTGTTTGAATAAAAAAACAACAATAACATGTTACAAGAAAAACAAACAATTGCAACACAGCGACCTTTTTTCGAAAAGATGAAAACATCAATATCAACAGTTTTATTTTTCAATTCCCTACTTGCTTATGTTATTTATTTAAATATTTTAAACCGCCATTAATTGGTATTGTAATCCTACATGTGAAGTAATGTATTCTAGTCAGTTTTAGGCCAAATAATTAGGAAATCACATTTAAAAAAGGTGTGAGTCTCAAAGTCACACTTTTTATAGGGCATCCAGTGGGTGCGTATGCGCAATAATGACTGTGACTTGGTTGAGAAAGGGTGCTAAAAACTATCATTTAGTTTTTAGTTATTTGAATGAATTATTTAAACATTGGTTTGATTTTTTTTTTATTTATCTTAGATTATTTTGATTTAGTTTATACATTTATCCGTAATACATACAAAACGACTTTAAAATGACTTAATGTTATGACTAAGCTAAGAATCACTGTCTTGCCAAATTAGAATTTGAAAAGCTATAAGCTTGGTAAAAATAGTTAGTAAAAATGTGTTTCGACTTTTTTACAATTGTATTTATGGTTAAATCAAAATCATTAATGGAATGCAGATGAACAATAAATTTCCGATGTAAAATTAGCGGAATTTTATGAAAAGAAAAACACATGAGAATAATAAAAATACCTTTGAGATACAAAGAGCTTTGTTTTAGTCAAAATTGAATGCGTAGAGGTTTGAGGTCGACGCAAAAACCGCTTAAGCTCCCTGGACACTTGGATGTCCAGCCTTAGAATTAGGTTTCTTTGCATCTCCGAAGGACATATCGAAAGTCGTAGTTAGACCTTAGTGTTAAGGCTTGAGATCATACCTACGATAAAGTTTGCCTGTAATAAGAGCTACTAAAATTCACAAATCCAAGTCCACCCGGGGTCAAACCAATCGTTCCTGGGCTTGTTTGTTTGAATATCGGCAACCAAAACTCACTAAGCTTTTGGGGAATGCTGTCAAAACGCCAATCCTTTGACAGATATCATATATTAGCCCGACTGTTCTGTGAACGATTTGATATGACCACGTCGATCCTTCGGAATAGTTCCAGAACGTGCTAGTACGAGATCGGTAACACTCCCCGTATCAGTAACAGCCAAAAAACTTTCTGGAAGTGTTTTACGGAGGAAAATATGGTCTTACAATGATATCGAAGTGAACTCTGCCCATGTCAGCCGGTTCTATCGCACCGGAATGACCCGGGTTTTTTCACCCGGCCAAGGGCTGTTATTTCAGTGTAACCCTGTCCAATCTGGGGCAGGGCGAAGCACTGTTAACAACAACAACAACAACAACATGTCAGGTTGTACAAGTCCAATAAACCCAAAAATTTAGTTTTGGCATCTGGCAATACTGCCACGCACCTCTTTTGACATTTTCTCTTCCACTTATTCGCCGCATCATTTTTGGAAGGTGCGAATGTTTTTGTTTACTATCTATAGCCCGAAAAAAGGGGATTATATTATTAAAAACATCGATAAATTATAGGCATTGTAAATTTTTTTCATATTTAAACAAAATGGAAATGGAGTACGAAGAAGCGGGTTGGCAGGGGCGTCAGAAAGCGCCAGGCGAGGAAGAGGTAAAATCTTATTTGCTGTTTGGAAAGTTCAGATGGAAAATGCATTTTATTTATTTTCTTTCTATAGGAAATGCCAGAAGATAATCCCCAAGAAACAATACAAGAATGCTTGGAAAAGTTTCTTACACCAGATTATATTATGGAGCCTGGCATATTTACACAACTCAAGCGATATTTCCAATCCGGCGGGTCACCCGAAGAAGTCATCACCATGCTCTCGGAAAACTATAAAGCAGTCGCACAAATGGCGAACTTACTAGCCGAATGGCTGATACTGGCTGGTGTGAAGGTAACAGACGTGCAAGCAATGGTGGAGAATCATTTGAAAGATATGATATTGAAAACGTTTGATCCCAAAAAAGCCGATACCATTTTCACAGAGGAGGGTGAAACACCCGATTGGTTGACTGAAATGATTGATCATCATACTTGGCGTTCGCTAATCTATCGCTTAGCAGAGGAATATCCCGATTGTTTGATGTTGAATTTTACAATCAAATTAATCTCAGATGCAGGTTTCCAAAGTGAAATTACATCTATTTCTACAGCAGCACAACAAATTGAAGTGTTCTCACGTGTGTTAAAAACATCTATAACGAAATTCTTAAATAATCCTGAAGATATACAGGGTGCGATACAAGAATGTGCGCGCATGGTTTGTCATGGTCAGCACACCTACGTTTATTCGCAAGTACTTATACAAGTGCTGAGTCAGGAGCCGAAAGGAGGTTTCAATATGAAACGATTGTCCCAAGAAATCACTAAATATGCGCTACAGAAGTAAGTTTGTTTATATGATATACATACTTTTTGTAAAAATAACTCCTTAGTTGGATGCTTTGTCAAAGTGTGTTAATGATGGTAAAAATTAACTACTTCAATCAATCAAAACATCAGTATCACCCAAATTCATATCTCGAAATCATACTTTTCAAAAACTTCGACTGTTTCTCGATCCAAAAACAGCACCCATTTCCAAGTGGTCTTAAAACGGGATAATCAGATAATCAGGTGGTATTGGACTTATAGACCAGCAGCACGCCCCAAATCCTAGTTGCTTGTTTACTTTTTCTTCCTTAGAAACTATTTGCGCTAATAGATTTTGTTGTTTTTTCTTTCAGTAATCAAAATGTTACACCAATTACAATGGCACTCAACGGTTCGGCGGCCTATCCGCAAGCTTGCCAAGCTCTTTCATCCATGCTGTCGCGTAATACGCTCAATCCAGCTGATATAACTGTACTGTTCCGAAATTATTCAGCTGCCGATCCGCCGCCAATCGATTTGATACGTAATCCACAATTTCTGGAGCTTCTGGTAGATTCATTATTCAAAGCGGGCGTAAAAATTAATCCAGAACATAAATCAAAATATATCTATTTGCTAGCGTATGCTGCTTCTGTGGTAGATACGCCAGCGAAAAAGCGGCCGATGACTGAACGCGTACTCAACAAAGATGAGCTGAAGAGCACAATACAAGCAATCGAGAAAGTGCATGCCATTTGTAATGTGAATAAAGGTTCCACCGAATTGATTGCCGAATTGCAAACTCTTTATAATTGCATTAAGTAAATATAAACGAAAACCAAAAAGGAAAAATATAGAAGTTTACTATTACTAAAACATAATAATTACAGATATCCAGTAGTTGGCGTTGGTGTCATACGTTGGATAGAGAATACTGTTACGGAACCTTCGTACTTCAAACTTTCCACTGACAGTTGCCCCACCCACTTGGCCATACTGGACGAGGTCGCCGCTGTACATCCCACGCTACATCAACAGATTCTTCGCTTACTTATACGTTTATTTGAATCAAAACAAGATGAACTAGAGATTTTGGTACAGTTGGAAATGAAGAAAATGTTATTAGATCGTATGGTGAATTTGTTAACACGCGGCTGCGTAGTGCCTGTGGTGAAATATATTAAGCAATGTTGCGCTAAGGGCGATACCGATATATCATTGATACGTTATTTTGTTACCGAAGTTCTCGAGACAATAACGCCACCATATTCTCCAGAGTTCGTGCAACTATTTTTGCCAATGGTGGAAAATGAGGAGATTACAGGTACTATGCGCGGTGAGGGTGATAATGATCCGGTTTCAGAATTTATTGGTAAGCAAAGTTGTTTGGATTCGTTTCTCCAAACCTTTTTTAGTTCGTCGTTTGTCCCCTAATTTAGTGCAAGATTGAGCTATCTTGCAATAACTTTTCTAATTGCCTAATATGGCACTGAGGTTTGGGGGACAAACAAGAAGCAATAAAAAGTAAAGGCAGCAATGAGTTTTATTGGAGAAGCTGGTCCCGTTTCATAACAATATTTAATTCATTAAATTTAACTTGATACTATTCTTTTTAATTTTTAGTGCATTGCAAAGCGCGCTACACCACGGTTTAGTCATTTTATAAATTTTCACATGTGTAAGTATGTATTTATGTACATATAGGCGTCAGCAATGTCAGCAAAGTTAAGGGAATTTCGTCGATTGCCGATCATGATGACACAAGTTTAGAATATTTATCTTATCGGCTGCAAACTAATTATGTTTAAATGTCAGGCAATATACAATTTTGCGTATGTATAAGTAATTTGCAGTCTATTTAACCAGAATTGGTTTTTGTTTTTATTTGTTTTATTTTACCTTTATGTTCGTATAAGTCTGACTAACTTCTACTAAGTTTAGGACAAGTGCAAAAAATAAAAAAAAATATAGAATAAATACAATTTATGAGTTTGTTTTTAAAGAAAAAACAGAGCGGTACAGACAGACCAAGTTGCGTACACGTTCAACACGTGATGTAAGAGGAACGCCTAGTTTAATTTTAGAAAAGTTAGATCGAAAGCTGTGGATGTGGATGTTGTAACCGACAAACATTCAACGCAGGATCAACGTGTGTTACGTCGGTGCTTATTTGGTGGAATGAATTCGGTACGCTCCGGTACAAGCACCTTGAGGCATCAGCTCGACTGGCTTTGGTGCGATTTTGTTGACCCCGGAAACGGGGTCGCTGTGGATTTTAGTCGCCTCTTACGACAGTAATACCTACCCCAGGCATATTCTGATTCTAATTGGCTTCAGAATGGCTTAGGCTGGGAAAATCTTATCTTACTCGGCATGTCCATTATGAATAGATGGACGTAGTGCACTTAGCCAAATTTCAGCATGCTTTTAATGATCCGATTTTTTGAAATCGGATGTACTTAGTGTTAGTGCGTCTCTATTTTTTCTGTTCCTCCTAGGTGCCACATCGATCGGGCCGAAATTGATGGTAATAAAAGTCGAAT
Organism: Merzomyia westermanni; assembly: GCA_949987695.1. NCBI lineage: Eukaryota > Metazoa > Arthropoda > Insecta > Diptera > Tephritidae > Merzomyia > Merzomyia westermanni. Next base: position 77,620,053 of record OX465290.1, read on the forward strand.
GCACTGCAATTAGGTACAGTGTGACCAGGTGTTAGAAAAAAAAAGAGGCAAAAAAAAAGGTTATAAAAGGCTAAAATTAAGAAAAAAAAGAAGCTAAAAAACATCGGTCAGACATTTTTTTACGAAATCCATTTCAAATTTGTTATTTTAGTTTAAACTATTTGTATATAAAGCTGTAGACATAACTTAAAGGAACTATTCTTGTTTCAACACATATCAGGCACATTTTCCGTGAATAGGAATTTTTTCAAAGAAACACATACTATAGAAAAATCACTTTTTTTTTAATAAATCAAATCAAAAAAAATAGAAAAATCACTACAAACTAATTAATTGTATAATATTTTCTTCGTCTGATGAATCAGAAGAGCTTGAGTCTGCGTACAAAGTTTATTTTTAATTTTTAATCTGTTCCTTAATTTAGTTTTTAAAATGTTCATGCCACTAAAAATTCTTTCAGCCTCCGCATTACTGAAAGGTAATACCAAAAAGTTAAATACGAATTCGACCAGTTCTAAAAAAGGGGGTTCGTTTAATGAATTTTTATGTTCTCGGACCTCCGCCCAAAATTCAATGGTAGAGGTCACACTTGTCCACTGTACCGTTATTAGCTTTCGCCACTGCAGACCAATCAATGCTACTTGACTTGGATAATACCTAGACTTTTCTTTCTGAAAGTGAGAAAATACATCCGGATTTGTAACTTTCAAAAATTATCAACTGAAAAAATTTTATCTTTTGAGTTCATATTATCAGGTAGGCGATGTCGCAATTGGGTTATCAACTCCATTAAAAATAGTTGACAATTTTTACGAATAATTTTCTGTATTTTGTCATCAACGAGAACGAAAATCGACACTGATGATGGCACAACGCCGAAACCGGTTTGTCTCAAAACCAAATTTGACAAGGGATGACGAAAAATCGTTCCAATATACATCAATCATCAATACTACCTTTATTCAACTTAAATTTTATATATTTCTCAAAGTTGTATAAAAAATATGGTGTTGGGACCAGAAAAGGTTTGGAGTAAAGCCATGAAGCTAAATCCAAAATTATGAGACTAAAGGACAAAAAAAGGTTAAATCTAGCCTCGAAAAGCCTAACCTGGTCACACTGGTTAGGCACACTCAATATGACACTGGTAAGGGATGATACGGAGCTTCGACTCGGATTCCGTAAGTTAAAAACTTCCGATTAATTTAGACTTAAAAGTGAAATTTCAATTTCGTTATTTATTTTAATTTACTTATTTCAGTCTACTAATATTTAAATTTTCGTGCTTTCTTAGGTACGGCTATTTGCCTAACGCTCTCAGTATAGAAATTTGTTCCACTTATTTGTCAATATTCGATTTTGTATTTAAATCATAGTTGCCTTTTTCGTATAGTCTGTTACTCATTTTGTTTTGTTTTAATACTCGTATTGCATTTTAATAATTTTTGTTCAACTATGCTCATCAACTAGGTAAATTTTCTTTCTATGCATGAGACTTACTCGCAGATCAGAAAGCTGTGGGCACCATTGACTTATGTATAAGATATTCCATAACAAAAACTAAGTTAATACGGGTTTAAGAACCTGTTAAATTCCCATTAGAATTGAGTAATCAATTGATTGGATGGCTCTTTCAATCAATAATGATTATTTTAATTGTTTTCAAAATTACTAATTGATAACCTTAGGGGGGGGGGGAAGTAAAACAAAAAGAATCTTAGTTAATCAAAAACAATCCAAAAAAATAATTAAAATCATTGATTCTTATTTTTTATTAACATAAAAAATCATGATTATTTTTTTATTGTTTTAGAAAATAATAATTAAAACCCGAAAAGGCTTTTCTAAAAAGTAATCAATCAAACCGTTAATCATTACTTAGCAGGTCTGTTTTAAACTTAACAAAAGCTCGGCTTTTCAAGTCGATTTTAAATGTATTTTTTGTAAAAAAAAATGTGTTTAGAATGTGCATTTTAAAAATTGCATAAAGAATTCGCTCAAAAAATTTAAAATTTATTACGAATATTAGTGAAATAACTTTCGCTTTATATCCAATTAATTGTTATTTATATTAAAGAGATAGTTTCTCAACAATTTTCTTCCCTTTTTTTTTAACTAAACTGTAGGAGAATAACTAATACCAAAATCGCAGCATTGTAAAATTATATCCCGAAAATAATTGGATTTTTAAAACTCAAAAAATAGGCATCTATAAGCTTTATTCATAACTCCGGTTTCTATCATGCAAGCTTGAAACATTTGGTTCCGATACCGGTTCCGGTAACATCCCTAGTCTTGACAGTGAACGCTACAGTTGTTATCGCTAACGGTCATCTCATAAATTAGCAAGATAAAAAATTTGAGTCAACGTCGCAAATATTAAAAAATTATTAAATATTAACTATTTATATAGATACTTATGTAGGTATTTATGTTTGTATGTGCTTATTGGTAATTTTATCTTTGTTGTGTCGTTTGTATACTTGTTGACGGAGTTGAACAAGGTGTACGCTGTACGCTGAGCGCCAAAGCCCAATGCTCACCGCCATGAATTCAACTGATAACAATACAAATAAAATCATGTACTATATTGTAAAATTTCGTAGTTTAACGAATCTGATAACAACAACTCTTTAACTGTGTTTTTATACAATTGAACACATTCGACAGTTTATCGATGGATTTCGGGGTTTAAGAATAGGCAAATGCACAAAGCGGTGAAAATTGCAGTTTTAAATTTCTTTGAATTTTTTGCTTAGAAAAGTTTAACGACATACTCGTATATATTTTTAGAAAATATGTAAAACTATTGTTTCGTGTTATTACAAAAAAAAATAGTAAGAAAAACACAATTATGTAAATATATTTCATTTATTTTTAATTTACACAGTTTTAGGACGTGATTAAAAAAAATTGTTTTTACTGTGCTCAAATTCTTTTATTTTTAAAACAAAATTTTTAAAAATTGTTAGTGTTTAATTTATCAATTTTCCGCAAAACAGCGAAACCCAAAAGTGAACGAGTGTAGTACTAAACAAATTGTTTTCACAAATTATGGTAAGTAACATTCGCCGGTCCTTAGTGATATATCTCTATATTTTGTTTTGATAAGATATACCAACGGATAAACTACCTTTAAGACAGCAGAGCATTTTATATAAACTGACGACACGCCTTACTGAAGTATATATTTAATTTTGTTCAGGCCTTACTGAAGTATTTAAATTTGCTCAGACCAGGCAAAACCCTGTATTTTGGGAATGCTTATGTATTTGAGTCAAATAAAATATGTATAAATTTGTTTGAATTTTTTCCTCGTAGGGACTTAATTTGCTTAAAATGCAAGTTAAATAGTCACCCTCACAGATGGCAGCGATGTACTTGTACTTTTAGAAACCTCGTTTTGGAGGCATCAGTAGAAGTACAGTCAGTCCAGAGCATACTAAATAATAAGAATAATAATTCCCAACGGATAACCCACCATCCCGCCCAACCGACCTGAGGGGCGCATCCGCATAACGCCCTGTTTTTTATTATATATATACTGCCAAGTCGTTGAAAGGCAGGGGTTTGTTAAGTGTCGAGATCTAAGACTGCTCAGCTACAGAGGAAAACTCATCAGCTAAGTAACACAAGAAATTAAAACTTATAAATAATGTATTAAGCGAGGAAAAAATCTGTTCGATTGTAAAGAGTAAATTCATAAAGTTGCTTGGGTTAATCGAGGATAGTATCGATTTTTTAATGCTAAAAAGCGAGTCAGAAATATCAAATGTGCTGTAGTGAGTGTTATAATTGTCACACAAACATCGGAAAGGCTCATTTAATTCAAAATTAGTCCTACACTGCTAGAGACCAACCCGTTTAATACTTTAATCATAAATATTTTTCCGAGCATTTTTCTACGACTAGCAAGGGTAGGAAGGTTAATAAGTTTCAAGCGATTAGTATAGGGAGGAAAATTATACAAGGAATCCCATGAAAGATCTCTTAAAGTGAAAAGTAAGAATTGTTTTCGGACCGATTCTATCCGATCAACGTGGACCTGGTAGCTCGGATTCCAAATAATTGAGCCATATTCTAATATCGGTCTTACTAATGTTGTCAAAAGGGCTTTAGTTACGTATGGATCACTAAATTCTTTCGACCATCGCTTAACGAATGATAAAACACCTTTTGGTTTATTGACGGATGCATTAATATGGAGATTGAAGCTAAGTTTACAATCTATCGTAATTCCCAAGTCCACAAAATTATGCACTTGTTCCAGACCGGTCCTTCGAGCCGCATTCGAACCGGGAACTTATAAATCTCACTAGACGTCTTTCGTTTATTTCATTTGCATTGCATGCAATTCGCAATCAGCTTATGAGATATTCCAAAGAAAGAGTTTATGCTTTGCAATCCCAAATCGGGGTTTTTCAGAACGAGAATGAGGAAGCAACTCCCGCGCAATGCCTCAGAGCCAACAGTGCTCGCCCCCAATCAATACATACAAGGCGTAAAGGTGCCTCGCACATACTCGTATAGAACAATTAATTATAATAAAAACAAATAATATTACTCAAAGGTTGTCCCCTATGCAACATGTGCTCCGCACCCCCCGTTCTTCTCTCTGAACAAGTAATAAAATACAATAAATTAACTTAAAAAAAGTACTCGCCCTCCATAAAAAGCTTAGACATGTAGGAAGCTGGCTGTGTATTTCTGCACGACAAACACATATGTATATTTAAATTTTTTAAGATTGAGTGGCATGTAGTTTAGATCGCACCAAGCACCCAGTCTATCAAGATCTGATTGAAGTAAAACTCTATTTCCGCTCACCGAGTAGGACGTAAAAATCTTAACGTCGTCAGCGTACATCAAAATTTTTTAAAACTTGATAGTACTATATAGATATATCATTAATGAATAGCAAAAACAGAATCGGGTCAAGATGGCTACGTTGAGGAACTCCAGAAGGTACATCAATGACATTAGATAGCGCATTTTTCAAAACTACTCTTTGTGTCCTGAAAAGAAGATAATAATATATCCAGCGGGTGAGACTGGGTTGAAAGCCGAGTAAAACAAGTTTATGAATAAGTAATGAATGGCAAACTTTGTCAAATGCTTTACTGAAATCTGTATATGTAACATCTATGTGCATTTTTTCTCTAAACGCGTTTGAAACATGGGTTGTGAATTCTAGTAGGTTCGTACTTGTTGATTTTCCTTTTGCAAAGGCCGTGCTGGCAATCTGCAATCAATGAGGATATAGAAGCTGTAAGCTGATTTGTAACAATGGCTTCCAATAATTTGGGAATAGCGGAAATCTTTGCGATGCTGCGGTAGTTATCTACAGATGACCTACTCCCACTCTTATAAAGTGGTATAAGGAAAGATTCTTTCCAAGCAGCTTGGAAGACCCCGCTTTTTAAAGACAGATTAAACAGATCAGTTAGGGGCTGGTAAATGTAGTTAGCACAGTTTTTGAGAAAACATGCCGGGATCATATCAGGGCCACATTTAAATGATTCCTTTAGAGTTTTCAGATAGGATAAAGCATTTTCCGGAGAAATTATTGGAATATTAATGAATCGAGAAAAGGTAGCAGTAGAATAATTACCCTGCAGTCAATTCTACTAGTTTTATACTAGTAAAATACTAGTTTGTCAAACCGCATCAACTAGTTGGAGCTCTGTAATTTTTCCATATTAGCAAGTGGTATTTTTAGCACGGCGATGTCCTACGAGATGGCAATTGTCCGCTTCTGCATCAGCACCATACTAATTGACATACTAGTCAGCCTCTGCATCAGTAATATACCAGTTGACATACTAGTCAGTATGTACACCAGTATTATACCGGTTGACATAGTAGTCAGTACATACACCAGTATCATATCAGCCGTCATACTAGTCAGCCTATGCATCAGTATCAAACCAGTTTCTGTACCACTTCATAGTAGGTTAGTTATTTTTGGTTTGAAAATTACAAGAAAATTCCAAAATTACATTACAAACCACTTTGTTGAAAATTCAGTCATCAGACATAAAATATGTATCAAAATAAGTATTTCTTCTTTACATTGAACAATGGAAACAAATTTCAATCAAAATATAGTCGCTGTTCATAGCAATTTTACTCTTGCAAAACATTTCAAAAAGTAATTTTCTTCTTTTTTCATAATAGTCCTCTTATGAAAGAATTTTATAATTGATTTCACAGGCATAAATCTTTTAAATTTTTTTGAAAAATTTTGTGGAAAACTTTAAAATTTATATATTATTCTCATAAATATAAGTTTCGGAGTTCTTTATTCTAGTACATAATGTGCAAGTTTTTAGCAACTAAATTTTTCAAGAAGTGCTATTTTAGCCACCTTGTTATCATGTGTCCCTGCTCGCCATTTTCGTTGTTGCAGCTTCTAAACGATTCCGTTGGAGATTCATTGTTATTTTATTTATGAAAACTGCATTTCACAATCACAATAAGTCAACCCTGAAAATAACAACAATTCCATATTTCTTTTATGCATTTGTTGAAAAGTATTCATGAAGCGAGCTCAAGGCCAAGAATAATAATTTTTCACTTTTTGAGTTTTTATGAAAATTATTATTGTTTTTATTTTTTTTAATAATCATTTTTAATTAATTGATGTATATTGGAACGATTTTTCGCCATCCCTTGTCAAATTTGGTTTTGAGACAAACCGGTTTCGGCGTTGTGCCATCATCAGTGTCGATTTTCGTTCTCGAAACATCAATCATTCACCCTGTCGGAAAAACAACAAAACAAAATAAAACATTTAATTAATTATTAAAACTTTTTCTTCAGAAAAAAGTTACTTTGATTATTTCAAAAATAAATGTTATTTACTTACACAATTGCTTTGACAAATGATTGTTTAGTTTCCACTTTTCTTCGTGGCTTCATTTGAGCACTGCTGACTAGTTTTTGCTTCGCTGCTGCGCCTCTATTGCAGTAGCGACATCGCAAAAAATAAGGGTGATTTTGTTGACATTCACGTACGTATATAATCTGCAACCCAAATGTACTATTTGAACACGAAATTCTCAAAAGAATTATGATATTACTACAAACACTGTTATTTATAAGAAAGTTTTTTATTTAATTTAAATAATTTAATATTTGAAATCTAAGAACACTAAACAAAAAATTAATATGTAGGGCGGCGTTGTTAACGGAACGATTGCGGCCGAATACTGAATTGTTTTCTTTTTCGCTCGTGTGCATGTATCGACAATTTTAGAGGGTTGTTGCTGCTTATAATAGCGAAAACGTTGCAGTCGCTTAAACTGGTATGAATAAGCCCACGAAATTCTAGTTAATGAACTAGAATGTGTTGCTGCCGGGCGTGACGGTCCTTTGCCGGTGTACGGTATGCTCGGGTACATAGCACCTTTTGGTACTAGCCCGACTGTCGTGCGAACGATGGGCCGACCCGTCTAATAGATCATATGCATTTTTATATAATTCTTATGAAGATCTTCGATTTTAAGAGGAAGAACATGCATTTCCTTCACTCGCGTTACATACCGAAAATAACTTTATATATTTATTAATGTCTTCGGAACTATATGTATCGAGATACCAGCAGTGATTACTATGTTTGGTGGATTGCTACGAGTATGAGCTAAATACCATGGCATTTGTGTCCTTTCAAAAAAGGTAACAAATCACCGTTTTTTTTAATGTGTTGACTATTTTTAAGCGGTATTTACTATAGTTAGGCACAATGCTATGAAAATTGGGTGGTTTTGTTATAACCTGTGTATAATGTAAATCCAAACCAAGCCAAACATATTTCAGGATTTTTTTGTTCTCTGCTGCTGAAATGCCCATATATATATCAAAAAAAGAACGTGTATATAGATTAAAAAAAATGAGTAAAGTCGGACTGGGCCATCGCGAGAAAATTGGCAAAAACTAGGGAGCTTCAAAAATAGGTTTATGGCTATAACTTTGCAAATAGCTCGAATTTCGAAAAACTGGGCCAAGCGTATTTTTTTGTTGTTGCTGGAAACTATAAAAACAAGTTTCAGAAAGATAGCAGAACTTCGAATAAAAGTGACCCACTTCACCAATTTTTACCCAATAAAAATCGGCCAATATTGGCATTTTTACCCATGAAATTTCGTACCCGTTTTTATTTCATTCTTTACCAGAAGACCTGGCCACGCTTAGCTGCATCTCAGAACTTATAATATACTTAGTCGGATTTTAATCACTGTATATCCGAAACCAGTTGAGATCTCCGCAACTGGTTTAGCTATCGCAACAAGTGATATTTTAAATTTTAAGTTAAACGTCTGGTAATATAACGGTAAAAGTTCTATTCAATTCCATTTAGCAGTTTTTGAGTGATGTGCGACCAAACATACAGACAGACAGACAGACAAAAATTCTAAAAATAGCCGCGGTTATATGAACTGGTTACGATTTTCGGTTACATAATCCTCCTGTTACGAAATTACCGGTTAGGCTTGGTATAAAGAACAAATGTTATGTATACGCAGTGTTGTTCGCTTTGCGGGATCGTACTTTTATATCTTTAATGCATATGAAATAGTATACCCAGAAAACCATCGGAGTCAGAAAAGAGTCCTAAATGGGAGCGTTAACTCTCTTTATGAGTCGGAAACTAGGGGATTACCCTTCTTGCAGTGGTCGTCCTATATGAGCCTAATTTCATATATGATATGAGCTTGCATATGAGTCATACAGCTATGGACACATAAATGGCACATTTGTTAAACTCAACTTTCTTAAGTCATAATACCATTAATATTTTTAACAAAGAAGAAATGCTTGGTATTTTTTAAAGTTTAATATCTGCATTTAATAGTAATATGAACATAGCGGCACTTTTTTGATACCAAACCAAAATAAATCCAAAAATTCTTTAAAAGTGTTGAAATGAGCTGGGCATATAAATGGCACAACCTGGAAAATGGTACAAAATGGGGTTTAAACTGATTGTTAAGTATGGTTTTTTTTCCTCACACATACCAAGCGTTAATATTTGGTGATGTAGCCTTTATTTTTAATTACTGCTTCACATCTGCGACTCATACTCTCCACAAGTTTTTGACATTTTTCTTTGGGTATGGCATACCAAGCTTCCTGAACGGCGGACCAAAGCTCTTCCATATTTTTATAATTTTTCTTCGCAACTTCAACCTTGGCTTCATTCCACAGATTTTCGATTGGATTTAAGTCAGGACTTTGTGCTGGCCAATCCAAAATATTGATATTTTCTGCACTAAACCAATTTTTAACAACTTTGGATGAATGTTTTGGGTTGTTATCCTGCATAAATTTCCAGTTAACTGGCATGTTTTTGAAGGAATATGGTTCCATGTGGGTTTTCAAAATGTCCAAGTACTAAAACTTGTCCATTTTGCCATTTATCCTTACGAACGGACCTATTCCATGCCAAGAAACGCACCCCAAACCATAATGTTCCCGCCACCATGTTTGACCGTCTTTTGGGTGAACCTGGGATTATATTCCTGGCGTTTAGGGCGATGAACAAACACTCGGCCATCTGGTCCTATCCTGTTTATTTTGGTTTCATCCCCCATAGCACGTTTTTCCAAAAATTTACGGATTTTTCGCGTTGAGCTCTGGCGAAGGCCAACCGCTTTGAAATGTTTTTTTTGAAAGAAGTGGCTTTTTCCTAGAAGTGCGACCAAACAAGTTTGCTTCATTTAGGCGTCTTCTGACAAGCCTAGAGGATACTTTTTGATTCAAGGATTGATTAATATCGCATGCTATTTGTCGCGAGGACTTGAAAGGATCTTTTTTCAAAAATTTCACTATGGAAGCATCTGTACGCGCGTCTGTCTCTCGGGGCCTTGGCTTTCGAATTTTACCTCTGATTAATACGTCGAGGTTCTCTTCACAGGAACTCACCGCGTTGTATACTTTTTTGCGAGAAACTTGCAAGGACTTCGCGATTTCTGACACTTTTTGCCCGCCTTGATACATTTTCCAAATAATGCGCCTTTCTTCCGTTGTGGTATGCTTTCCCGAACCCATTTTTGACTCAAAATATTTTATATAAATGACAAAAAATTCAATGATATTTTGATACACTTTTTTTGGAAATTTAAGTGGGTGCTACGTTTGAGAAATAGTTTGTGCCATTTATATGTCCATTTATAATTAGCATTGGTTTCACAAAATTCATTACGGTAAAGAATTCGCAAAATATAATGTAGCATTTTTTGCCTTATACGTAACAGCTAGTGCGACATGAAATTCAGAACAAATATTTTTGCACTATAATCAACTTTAAGTTCAAAATCGATGGTATTAAGTTTGGTTCAAGAAATGTGCCATTTATGTGTCCATAGCTGTATATGAAACCTTTTGGTCTCATAATCGGTACTTATTAAATTATAAAAAGCCTCCTATTCGAAGCTTTTCGTGGTGATTTATATCCTTTACAAACTACACCTTTTGGGCCCTGAAAAGGCAGATATTTAGGAGAAAGCATTTAAAAGCTCATCTTTCTTTATTTCCCACACAACTAAACATTTGAGCCTAAATTTAAAACTTTTTTGGGGTACATATGCCCAAACCAACATGAAGAAAAGAGTTTTAATTTTAAACCAGAAATGATTTATTAATTAAAAAACATAAAAAACATTTGTATCAGTTGCCAGGACTCAAACCGACGCTTCCCGCATCAGAGTCGTCTGCTCTACCCACTGAGCTACGGTGCACACAAAATTGGTTAGAGAAAAATTCAATGAATTGAGAAAACTTTCAGAAATAAATGAAAACAAAAATTTTTTTTTTAGTTTTAGACTTTTTTTCAGATTAGTTTCATGGTCCAACTAAGAGGTCCCAGCAGCTCGAAAAACATACAGACACACATACCTTTTCACTGTATTTTGTTTTTGTAATTCATAGGTTTAATGTCAAAATTGCACTGAGAAATGAGTGTGCTGTCAATATTCGAGAAAAAAGTCAAAATCAGCTGGTCTAATGACAGGACTTGTTAATTGGACCATGGTTAGAAATTGAAAATTGGTGTAGGTAATTGAAAGGTTTGGAACTTATTACAAAATAATTTAAAAAATTACTTAAACCGATGAATGGTTTAAAATTTAAGCTCAAATTTTTAGCCGTGTATGTAATGGAAAAAAACTAACTAAGAAACACCAATCTATTAGTACGGCATATTGATACAGTCACAATAAAGTACAAGCCACGAAAATGTATGTATGTCAAGAAGAGCAAAACATGTTATACAAATTTTTTTATGAATTTTTTTTTTTTCGAAAACAAACGATATTAATAATTGGTCCACAGTTATATGAACACGTTCGACTACAGCTCATAATTTTCATCACACGGGAGTAATAAAATACTCCTGTATGATCATATTTCTGAGGCTCATACTTTTCACGTATCTAGGAGTCATGCCGGACTCCTAAATTATGAGCACTCCGAGAATGTTTGTGGGGTAATAACTAAAAAGTTTAATACTACGAAAAGAAAAAAAGATGGGCGCATCAATAAGTAAAACTTAGCAATTATTAACAACTTAGTATCAGTTTCTAGTAACGCGCGGAGTCTTATAAGACCATTATAGTTCTTGGAAAAAGAGGACAACAAACTTTATATTTTATATTAGAATATACAGCTAGCTTATTTCCACAACTAGAAAAGCACAGTCATGCCAATAACGTGCTTTCCAGCGTAGCAATTGCTTGTCTTATCTTTTTGATAAGATTTCTTTATGACATTCATGTGCGATATGTTAACTATTCATTGTGTACTCTGATTGCTGGCTTTTACGGGAAACCCTCACCCCATAAGCTTATAGGCAGGTATTTCTCTCAACGCCGGTTAGTGAGTAAAAGTGTCTGCGGATGGCAGTTGGACGTGAGTTGTTAGCCAAAAACATTGAACCGCCAAATGTTAGAACGCAATGTAGTTACCACAAATATTTGCTAAATTTTATTGTTCGTGGAGATCAAAGTCTTACCAAGTAGAGCCATAGTGAGTGAACTTCATTAGGGCGAGCTTGACAAGGGTTCGCTGATTATTTTCTTATGCTCGAAGATAAGGAAATTGTTATGTATTCACGCGATATCGTTTTAATAACCTGAATGTATAGAAATACAAACCTCAAAAGTGGTGAAAATAATTTCTCGATACATTACTTAGCATGAAGTTTTATTTGAAATATTTTTCAAAACTTGATTACCATTGATAAAATTGGCTCAAACGTTTAGTAACTGTAATTATACCAGTTGCTGATAGATGCAGTCAGCGGCTGGTGGTGAAAGTGAAGTGAAGTCAAATTTGTTTGTATTGAATTATTTTGTTCATTACAAATAATCCCAGTGTATTAGCGAGGTAACAAATATATTTGAATTTCATCGATAAACTTGAAGAAGCTTCTGTTTATCGAATTGCCAGTGTACTTGAGTGAATATGGATACATGCTTAAATAAAATTTTTGGTCGTATGGTAAGTTCTAAGCAGACTGCTAATTTACACAGAACTTCAACCTCCGATTTTTTTCCAAAGCTGAAACACATAGAACTTTGCATCGTAAACTTTAACTTTGATAGATACGCGCGCCATGAGTTATGAATTGCTCCACATTTTATTTCACTTCACGTTCCACAAACTGTGTTCGGGAGGATAAAATTTAAAAAATTCGGCGACACAAAACATTCACAGAGGGAGAGAGCGTATTTCGACAATTCATTTGGAGAAAAAGTTGCAAGTTTCTGGCGGAGAAATTTTACTCAGTAAAACTTGCAAGTGAAAAACAGCTGACCCAAGGTGTGACCAAAACAAAACAACAAGACGCTGCTTATAGCATACATATAACTCGCCTGTCAAAGCAAAAGGTTGAGGTTAAAGTTCTATGTAACTAGGCCTTTAGTTATTAAAAGTTTCTATGCCTAAAAAATAATGTAACCCTGTCTAACTCGCCATCCTCCGAGCAGCTGCTTGCAGCAGGGCTGCTCAATACTCTCTTGCGTATGGCGAGCGTTTAACGCAACCCCGGACCAAGAAATTGGATCTGGAAGAAGACAACAACTTAGGTACGAAAAGCGACGACTAGGTGGGGCGAAAAGCTGTACAGCAACAACAAGTAATCGCTTAATCGAATAACCGAGTTATTCGAATATGGCTATAATCAGACTACCATTATTCGATCTGCTCTCGATTATGCAGTTAACTGTTCATTTTCAGCTCCTCGAACTTTATACACCTCTGTACTAGTAGACGTTGTCCACATAACAACACAAAAATTTTCAACCCGACGAATAGTGGGGAAAAGTAAACCAACAATTCGAGGCTATGTATTCACCACTGTAGGAATTTGCGTTTAAATCGCAAGTTGTAGTGCTATTAATTTTTTTAATCAATATTATACTTATTTGAATTGAATATTCAATTGATTGGATCGCACTTTCAATCAATAATGATTATTTTGTATTGTTTCCAAAAACCAGCAATTACTAGTTGATTATCATTTTATTTTTTTTGGTAATCATAAAAAACTATGATTATTTTTTTATAGTTTTTTAAATAATCGTTAAAATAATCTGTAAAACAACAGAAAAAAATGGGTAATCAATCATTAGTAGGTTTTTCCAAAAAATAATCAATCAAACCGGTAACCATTACAATTAGCAATCATTACTTAACAGGTCTGCCAATATTCACAATATAACGTTTTTCTCGAGCTATAATTTTTTGTGTAAATATTCAATTAAAACACAAAGAATTTAAGTATTTCAGCGTTCGAGTGCTTTTCAAATTGGCTATTTTCTTTTTGATTTTGACGTTTTAAAAAATTATTTTCTTATTTAAGGCTTTTATTACCTACATTTTATTAAACATGTATTAAATTATTTCAAACTTGATAAAAGAAAAATCTGAAACTGTAATTACAGCATTTTTCCCTAGTCTTTATCATTTATTATTTAAAATCATATGAGCACTTTCACGATCCAAAATTTATCCAGAGAGAAATTACAAGGTCTCTTGAAATTAAATGTAATCTTGCGCTCTCAATTTCCTCTCCCTTGTAATCTGTTAAAGGATAACTCGTAACAATTTCCAGTAATTATATCCATTGTGAACATACCTAATCTGTCAAAACTTACAATGTGTTGATGCGTGGGGTCAATCAGGTAATCTTGTTTCGTACAACTGCCGTGTCAATCACGGAATACGTAATTCGCCCCCAGGTTCCTATTAGGCCAAATTCGATATCGAAAATTTAGAAAAACAAATAAAATGAGATTATTAGCAGAATGCTGCCGTTAAAATATTGAAATTTGGCAGCTGTATTGACTTGGTCATTTAAATAACGATTTTTGCAAAATTTTATAAAATGTGCGTGGCATTGCTGGCATATTAGGGAACAAATTTTAAAATTACGTCTTTTAACAATTTCAGAACTGAATTTTTCAACTGTGGGACCAAAGCTTGCTTCCTTGACAACTCTGGCATTAAAGTCGGCAAGCACGATTTTGACATGTAGCGATCATAGGTCTGCTCTAGATTATCAAAGCAGGTGTCCTTGTCTGGTTACCCGATTAGTCGAATAATTTAATCCTTTTACAATCATATGTACAGCTGTGTAGCAGTGAAATTAAAAAGGATGTCGTTCGACGAAAATAGAAGGAGCTGTGATTTTAATAATTCTTATTTAAAATACAGCGAATTTCATAGCAAAAACCACATAAAAGGAAATTTCAAAGCTTACACAAAGTTCTGAAAAGTTAATTAAACTTTAAAAAACGGCCATCAAAATCTTCTTCAGTTTTGTAGACCAATACATTTTAGTATGACATTGTGCAAGTTAGACCTCGCTCAAAAATTTGCCTGCATTTCTAGAATTTTTTTCGTCCAGGGTGTTGAGTAATTTCTTGCATATCACGCATGAAGAAAAATTTTGTATGGAAAAAATACCCAACATCCTTGACAACCAAAATGTTGAGGTACTTCTAACTTGCACAAAATTTAATGAGCTATAAAACTGCCTGATCAAAAATTTTCTAACAATTCTGCACAAAAATATTGAAATTTTAATATAAATTTTTAAAAGCTTAATTAACTTTCCTGAGCTTTGTGTAAACTTTGAAATTTCTTTTTATGTGGTTTCAGTTATGGAATGCGGTATATTTTAAATGATAATTATTTAAAACACAACTTATTTTTATTTCGTCGAAAGATATATACATGTGTTCTGAAGTTTTTTTTAACCACAATTTAAGTTTGCATAGAACCGCTGTTTTCTTCTTTTAGAATTTTCTGAATCAGTACCAATTTTTGGAAAAAATCCCCTTAAAATTCTAAGATCCCTATCGAATAGCTACGTGCATAATATTGTTCCCTTAACTCGGCCCAATTTCAGTTAATTACCAAAATATTTGTAGTATCGGCTGATTTCGCATTATTTATATTTCTTAGTATTGATATCTTATCAATATTTTTAAGCAATAAAAAGTGTTTGTTTTTGCTCACTGTCAATAGCAGTTAATCCTTTTGCCTTCACCTATGTACTAGTTTATCGCTTTTTACGTTATCTAACTTACTTGTGTAAATACAAAATGTTTGTATGTTTTTGTTAGGCGTATACTTACACTTGAAGGTATTTGAATTCCCTTAAAATGCGTTTGGTTGTATGTAGTTACATATTTATATATACCCACTAAAACAAGACAAACAAAGTACTAGTTTTAAACTATAACTGGATTCAAACTAGTCCGCATTAGCCAAAATTTGCTCCAAGAAAATTTCAAAGTTTTTGGGGAATAGTGTAGTTTTTTAACTTATCAAGACTGAGCTAAGCTTTTTTGCTTTTCTTTATCAACTAGTTTTGGACTGTTCTATCCCAAATATAGCAATTGATATTCCGTAGCATATCCCTGCTTTAAACATATTAGTTGCTAATAAAGAAAAAAGTTAGTTGAAATTCTGATTTAGCCTACAACTAGTTGATTTGACTGCGGGGTATATGCATGTTATCTTACTTGTATTAAATTGATGGTATATAAAATATATATTTACCTACTTAGGGACATGTGTACCTATGTTCCGATATTACCCGTGACGACTAACCTTTCATCGATTTGTGTTTGGAGTGCATTTATTAACAATCTGGAGTATTTGCATTTGATTAATAAAATTTGTTTGATATGATTGCATTTTCAAGGAAGTGCCTTAGCGAGGGAAATACACAAAAGTTTCTTAAAAGTGAAAATATTTCGAAAATAAGTACGATACATCGACATTTATTGAATGTCAAGAGTATATTTCAGATGTTTGCAGTTTTTTATTCATAATTTCGATGTGAGATAAATTTGTTTGCTTGCCTTAGAAAGTTTTTCAATTGCAAGCAACTAAAAAATAAGCCAACAGAAAAAAATATAAACGCTAAAAATTTTGGTTGCTATGTTGCAATCGACAAATTCACATTTGATTTTGAAAGGAAATTTCAAATTTTGGAAAAAAAAGAAAAATCATTTTGTTATTTTATTCACAAGTCGCTAAGAGCTTACGAAAAAAAATCGGCTATTAACCGGATATACCGCCTTAAGCGCATTTTTGGCATAATTGACAAAATTATGAAAATCCGTTTTGTGAGAGATATCGGTAATTCTGTTTATTTTAAACCATCTTTCAAGACAATAATGATGTAAGTGAAATTTTTATAAAAATCATTACCGTTTGCAATCTAAAAAAATTATTAAGTATTCATGAAACAATCTCAAGGCCAGGAGTACTAATTTTTCACTTTTTGAATTTTTATGAAAATTCTTATTGTTTTTATTTTTTAATAATCGTTTTTAATTAATTATTAAACGTTTTTTATTAATTGAATAGAGTAGGAAAAATGTATAGAGACAACCGCCATAGCTTTTCTTATAGATCCATTTCGGAAGCTGCTAGGCTTCTTCATCAGAGAAATTTTGGCACGCATTGCTAACCATTAAGCTAACAATACGCTAGTTTTGATGCCATCTAAACTCCTAATTCTATTCTTCTTTACCATATGCATGAACCACTTGCACCATTTGACATTTAGTAGTGTGATCATGATCAGAAGATTAGTAGCTTTAGCATTACTCCATTCAATTAATAAAAAACTGTTAATAATTAATTAAAAATGATTATTAAAAAATAAAAACAATAATAAATTTTATAACAATTCAAAAAGTGAAAAATTATTATTCTTGGCCTTGACCTCGTTTCATGAATACTTGAAAATGTACAGGCCGTATATCAACAAAAATTGTTGGTATAAAAAGCAATAAAAAATATATTTCTAAAATTTTTATTTATTGGTTTCATCAAAATTGCTCTTAAGGTTCGATATTATTACAGAATTTTTCTTAAATCGTAGTAAAGCTGCTTAGAGGTTAGGTGAATTGTTTTATTTTGTTTTGTTGTTTTTCCGAATCGCTGATGTGAATTGCTGATTAAATTTTTCTACTGATTAAGAATGACGGAAACAATGAAATTTTGCAAAAACCGTAGTCAAAATATCATTCTTGCCAATGTTTGAGAAGCCTTGTTCAGGCCCTGCTCTGCAAATGCATCTTTAGGGTGGTCGAAAGTAAAAGTGTTTCTCAATTATTTTCGAAATTATCCAGTTCGTCGGATTCAGCTCCTCCGTTGTCTAAATTATTACTGATATAGCGTTTACCATTAAGAACAATTTGAGAATAAAGAACTATTACAAATTTTGAACGATTGCTGCCAAAATGAGACTGGCTACAATTCTACTTCTACAATACTTTTCTCACATATTAAATACGTCCATGTGTGTTTTTGTGTTTCCCCTGAAAGGTGCAACAATTGAACTGAACGATAAATGAAGTTCAATTAAAATTATCTAACAAATATTTTTTCTGTTTAAATGTGTGGAGTATGACGTCATAGAACTCACTTATTAGATACGAAAGAGGCAAATTCAATAAACGGTCAATCGTCAATATATATGTATTGCATATCATACATACGTACTGGAGATGTTGCGGAAGTTCAATTTCGTATTGGCTTACCCAAAGTTTTCTTACTTTGTTGTATTAGTTGTGAAAGAAGTCGAAAGCGGATCTTCAAGAGCACACTTATCATAAATTTACCGTGAGAAGAATATGTAAAATATATATTCGGTACAAGTTTGCTTTTTTGCCCAAACATGACCGATTTCAAAAAAAAAAAAAATTTAAAAGAAGGCTGTAACTTATTTGCGAAAATTTAAAGGTGTACTAGCTACCTGTAGTGCCAGGTTTCGCTAAGAAATTTTGTTGGAAAGGAAAGGTCTTTGGAGAGGGGTGAGTTTTGTTGATGTTAGTAGTTATGCAGAAAAAATATTTGTTGTTAAGTACAAAAGAAGATGATAAACCCTATATCCCAAGCGAGAATGGTAGAGCTTATGTAAAATAAAATAAAATGAAATAAAATAAAATAAAATAAAATACAATAAAATAAAATAAAATAAAATAAAGTAAAATAAAATAAAATAAAATAAAATAAAATAATAAAAAAAAATTATTTTTCTTGGCCTTGAGATCGTTTCATGAATACTTGAAAATGTACAGGCCGTCTGTGTTGGTATAAAAAAGCAATAACAAAAACCGAGAGCAAGCGGTACGGCAGTTCCGCTGATGATGATAAAACAAATCTGTCATAAAAATCCATCATGATCACACTGCTAACTGTCAAATGGCGGAAGTGGTTCATGCATATGGTAAAGAAGAATAGAATTAGGAGGTTAGATGACATAAAAACCAGCGTATTGTTAGCTTAATGGTTAGCAATGCGTGCCAAAATTTCTCTGATGAAGAAGCCTAGCAGCTTCCGAAATGGATCTATAAGAAAAGCTGTGGTGGTTGTCTCTAAAAAATTTTTCTACTCTATTCAATTAAAACAACTTTAAATAATTCATCAAAAAATTATTATTAAAAAATAAAAAACAATAACAATTTTCTTAAAATTAAAAGGAGAAAAATTATTATTCTTGGTTGATGTATATTGGAACGATTTTTCGTCATCCCTTGTCAAATTTGGTTTCGAGACAAACCGGTTTCGGCGTAGTGCCATCATCAGTGTCGATTTTCGTTCTCCTATATACATCAATCATTCACCCTGTCGGAAAAACCACAAAAAAAAATATTATTCTTGGCTTTGAACTATTTTCATGAATACATAAAATAAAATAAATTAAAATAAAATAAGATATATAAAAGAGCAAACTGTATTATTAAATGGTAAAGAAATGACAGGAAAGGAAAGAAAAGGAAGCGAAAACAAAAGAAAGAAGAGCACAATAAATTATTGGAATTGAATGGAAAAGGAAGGAAAGGACAGAAAGCGTAATGAAGATGAAGAAAAAGAACAGCAAGGAAAGGAAACGGGAAATATCGACCTGTTTAGGCTCATCCTTTCAACGAATGGGACTTCACGGACCAAAGAGGGTTATACTGATGTTGGCAGTCCTTTGCCAGATATGCTTGCGGCACCAACTCGACTACCGTGGCAGTCATGGATTTAAGTGGGCTCACCTACCTAGGACAATTCTAACAAAGAAAGAATGAGTAGCGCACTTTGTTGAACTCGGCAATACAAGTCAATGTAGGCTTTTACATCCGTATTCGCATACGCGGTTTCTAAAATTCAACATTCGTAACATCCCTAATACCTAGGCACACACATACATATATCATATATGCCACTAAAATCACAACTAAACATGAGGATAATATAGAAGTCATGGAGCTGTGAGCTCATTATTTTTTCTAGATCAACAACCCATAATAAACAGTTAAACCAAAAACAATATCAAATGCGCCGAAAGTATCTAGATATCTTAACAAACAAATACGAATATAAACAATGGCTGCATTTTAGAGAGATTAGCTTTAGTGAGAGTCTTCGCTAAGAGAATGATCTTGTTTTGTATTAAGCCAATTAAGTTTTTTAAGCTTTTATGAATGCGGCCACTTTCAACGCCCCTCACACGCTGATCAGATCGGCATGGACGCATGTGGCACAAACAAATACACATACACACACTTGAGTCGAGCAAAGAAATGCTCCCAGCTAAAGATCTAAAACAAAGAAAAGAAACTGAATCGAAGAAAAATTGAGGCGAATGAGCGTAAACGCCATCATGAGTAGAATTTCAAGTTCATCATACGTTCATAGTGTTTAGTACCAAAGTGTTCATGCGACTGAAAACGTACGATCCGCGGATGCCAATAAATGTGTCGTCATGGGTTGATAGCGAAGTTAAGAGGCGGCGGGAAAGATAGATAAGCTTATATGTTTATGCATCTGTGTTTAAGTTTGGCTCTGTGGCTAATGGTGCATTGCGACAGTTACTTGACCAGCTAAAACTGGTCGGAGAAATGTGATAAACGGAAGTGAGTTTTATATGATTTTGTTGATGATATAAGCGTGAAAGTGAATTCGAAAAGATGTAAAATATGTGATATGATAATAAGTGGCTAACTTAACAATGGCATTGAAAATTACAACAACAACACAAATACTTATAAAAAAATGACAAAAAAGAAGTGGAGCATCAGCAAATTCAAAGCTTACCGTATCTTAAAACCTCTCGTCATTCGATAAGAATTTTAAGCTAATCGCACTCACGTCCCCCAACTGCATGTTTATTTTGTATAAAAAGGGTTTTCTCTTTCCTCTATTTGTTTCTGTAATCCTCCCTCACACCCGGCCTGGTAGGTAATGTCCCTATTTTCCAAGTCACAGAGCAATTCCTGATCCTACAAGTAACTACTTCGGAGTCAATGCAATAATACAATTTCTTCGGCGGGTATAAATGCATTGAGGAATACTGCCAGTGTGACGGTTCTTTGTGAAATATAAGTCCCGTAGCCTGCACCTTTAGTTCTAACACGACTGTCGTGCTAACGATTTGATTTCACCACGTCCAACTTTCTAGATACTATGAACTTCCTTATTACCTTTTCTTCAAAAAAAGACGATATAATTAAAAGCAGGGGGTTATATAGTTCAGTCGAATATTGCTCTTAGATAGAATATTGCAATACCACCTCAAATTGTTGTTTGCTTAACTAAAGTATCCTAATTAAAAAGCCTTTAACGGCCTATTCAGCTTCAATGAACTTTAAGTGCTAACTTTAGGCATTCAGCTCTTTATGTCTTTAAAACGGTATATAAACGAAAGCTAAATAAAAATCACACACAAATAGGAATGTAGTATATTGGGCAGTGTTCGAAATAACGAGGAAAAAAACATTAGAAAATGATGAAATAAATAGTAGTAAAAAGAATAATATAGTAGTGGATTTTTTTAAATACATAAAAATTAGAAAAGTTATTATTAGCATGTTCATAGTCAAAATAAGTTACGTCAAATGGTTTATTTTAACTTTAGTTATCTACCTTATTTCGACAATTAATACAACTCCATTAGATGTATCATCCATTCATCAAGGATTAAAAACAGTAAAACTTGGGAAAAATTAATAATCAATAAGTATCTTGGATTAACAAACAAACTCACTTCCATAGCCTCCATTCCATTCAAAATATATGTTAGAGGAAAAATTCTACATTTTCTCCTCTCTAGATTTGTCTCACTTTTCCTTCCAATAGCCTGTTGGGAGCCTGGAGCCCTTACTCTGTACTTCTATTCGAAAGGCTGTTCTACTCGAAAGCCAAAATTGATTCAATTAAACATTGGTACTCTGTAGTTCGTTCGAATTTACTTTAGAAGATACATCACTGTTTCACAAATTGCAAACGCAATACAAAAACACATTGCATAAAGTTAAAGTTATTAGAGAGTTATCGGCAGCCTTATAAAACAGCTGATTCGACCAACCTTATGAGAAACAATGCAATCGATTATTGGTGCTTACCTTACCTTACCGACCAATTGCATGTTGGTTTTTCTCTTACGCTAAGGATACGACTACAGCGATACGACAAACGCACCAATAACTTCAGCTTTAGAGTGCGCTGTTTCACATGTCGCAGTAGCGCAGTGATAAGCACCTTGATTACCATGCGTACGGTCGCAAGTTCGAGCGCAGGTCCTCGCACAATTAATGAAATTTTTTTTATTTTTTATTTTTTTTAAATATATAAATTCTTCTAATCTAAATTTTTTTGTTGTTGAATTTTTCCAATTTTTTACCTAACATTCTTCAACTATATTCCGTCAACAGCGATTGCTTAACTCTTTCTGCTATAAAAAAGATTTCTTGATGGAAAAAGAACACTAACTGTTTTATTACGAGATTATTAGAAAATATATTTTTGGGGATTTCTGCCTTCTAAATTGTTGCCGAATAGCATTTTCTAACTTTCGACCATTTTGGCATATGTTTTCGAAATAGTGAGCACCAAATTTTCTACAGTCCAAAGGGGGATAGAGCAAATCTGAAAGGAACAGAATGGAACTCGAACAACTAATGAGTTCTACTCGAAAATATCTTACAAAGTACGAATCACTCGAAAGTGAACAAATTTTCTTTCGAATACAACTACTACTTCAAAATTTGATACTTAAATAATAGAGATTTTAAAAATCCTGACATTTATTTGCTCTGAAACACACGGTTAGAGAGTTCAAAATACATATTTAGTGTAAGTCACTGCTGCAAAGTACTGATATATGAAAAGCAGTAGTCTTTCTACAGCATTCTTGTTATTCCTGGAAGAACACTACTCAGTTGCTAAAGTGCTTTTATTCAAAAACAGCACTATACATTAGACTGGGTCGATTTATTAACCGATATCGCGTAATCGATTTTTCGATAGGTTTTGGGCTCAGGAAAAAAAGTTCCACTACGCATACCCAAAAATATTATTTTCGGGCCTGCGAAATTTAATTTTTTTGACTTTTTTCGACTTTGATTCTTAAGGTTTTTTTCATGACCTACTAATAAAATTTTCGTTTGATTTTAAAATTTTCATGTATACCCTGTCCAACCCAAAAATGTCGTCTAAAAACGTTGGCGATAACAGTTTTTTTGAAAAAAAAAATATTTTTTGGGTTTTGGGGAGTGTTTTGGTCAAAAAATTTACCCTTTCGCCATTTTTTTAGCGCATAATTTTAAGTGGGATAGGAAATATGAGACAAATTCGTTTTCATCGAAAACATTTATGCATGTATGCTGAAAAACCCCTTAAAAAAAATTGACCCTTTCGCCATTTTTTTAATGTTTTTGGAAAAGTCGATTTTTCGACCAAAACAAGTGCCAAAACCCGAAAATAAAAATTTATTTTCAAAAAACTTTTTATTTCCAAAGTTTTTAGCGCATAATTTTAAGTGGGACAGGAAATATGAGACAAATTCGTTTTCATCGAAAACATTTTTGCATGTATGCTAAAAACCCTTAAAAAGAAAAATGGCGAAAAGGTAAATTTTTTGACCAAAACAAAAAAATATTTTTTTTTTCAAAAAACTGTTACTGCCAACGTTTTTAGCGGACATTTTTGGGTCGGACAGGGTATACACAAAAATCTTAAAATTAAACGGAATATTTTTAGCAGGTCATGAAAAAAACCTTAAAAATCAAAGTCGAAAAAAGTCAAAAAAATGAAATTTCGCAGGCTCGAAAATTATTTTTTTGGGTATGCGTAGTAGAACTTTTTTTCCTGAGCCCAAAACCTATCGAAAAATCGATGGCGCTATATCGGTTAACTTTCGTCCATACAAATCGACCCACCCTACTATAGATGTCAGTAACAAAACGCATTAGCTTAGTAGATTTTTTAATATATGCAAAAATGCAGCAAAATCTACTACGATCGTAATAAATTTCTAACCCTGATCTTGCGCGCAATATCGGGAGTGTATACATTTCATCTTTTACGTTTCCGTAACCAGTTGGACAGCCAAGCCATATAATTTATCAGAGAGTTTTGTGTGCAAATGAATGGTGTAAATGTTGATTTTCAAAAAAATGGTGCAAATTAAACTATTCAGAGCAAAATAAGAGGAAAACCAATAAAAAGTATGCCAGCAATAAATATACCAATAAAAGTGTTTAAAAACAAATTTACAAATGTAAATAACAAAAAATAACAATCCCATTTAACAAAGGAAGCTGTGATTGGAAGTTGTTGCTGAGCTGAGTTCAAACGCCACTCAAGAAAATGCGAGTCAATAGGAAAGTGCGCGTGCGCAGTCAAACAACTACTTGATTTTCGCGTAAATGCGAGTTACAAATCCTCATTGGATGGAAAACAGAACTCAGTTAATGAGCTTGACTTTATGAGAAACCTGCGCGAATTGTGAGAGCTTAAAGCGGGCTAAAAAAAACAACTAGAAATTTCAAAACAAATGCAACGCATAACGCGCCAACGAAATAAAGTGAAGTTTTTTGCTGAAATTAAAATTCTTTGCATGGCCGAATGCGTAGTGCTAAACAGTAAATTACAGTTAAAATTCTTGCAAAGCAAAATAAAAATTTTAAATATATTTGTTAGCGTAAATTAAAAAAGAAATTGTGCAAATTGCAAATAAAACCGTTAACTACCAGTGTCGTTTGAGCGTTTACAGTAGCGATCAAAAATATTTATTTAACGCAACGTAACTTAAAGTGATTCCGTTGTTAATTTTTGCAAAAAATGAATTTTGTCGGTCGTCATGATCATCTCGCCACCGGCTATCAACGCGCCAATGCAGCAACTTATGGCTTTCCATTTTTTCGTAAAACAACGGATGAATCAAAAAGTTTTGTTCAGGAGAGTCTTTCATGGAAATGGTATAAGGTGTGTGTGTTTTCTAATAAGTTTACTGCAAAAAATCGACTTACTACTTATTCCCTAAAGAGACCTTTAGTTTACAAACTGTTATAACGCATTACACCTTTCATGAGCATGAAATAGTATTATAACTTTGGTCCAATGTTTGTAAGTATAAGAAGAAGAAGAGATGGACCCACCATTAAGTAAATCGAAATGATCAGGGCGATGAGCTGAGTCGATTTAGCCTTGCCCGTCTGTCCGACTGTCCGTCTGTCTGTTTGAACGCAAACTTGTCCCTCAGTTTTAGAGATATTATTATTTGTATTTAGAGATATTCATTTGTTGGAACCAACAAGATCGTACCAATATAGCGCATAGCTTCCATACAATAGCTTCCTATAAATATTGCAATTAAAGAGCTAGAAACTTAAAATTTGGCAGGTACTTATTATATATGTATTGTGGCTAGTGAAACTCAGGCAGATCGGACTAACATAACATATAGCTCCCATACAATCGATTGTTCCGATAAATGGGGTTTGGGCTACATATCTTTCAATTAACAGGGTTGAGTTTGTACTTATTGTAAGTAAAGATTGCACACTTAAAACTGTGATGCGTATTCATGAAAGGTATAAAGTCTTAGGCACAGAAAAAGACAGCGCTTTCCTTACTTGTTATAAGTTAATTTGAGTTTGTGTAGCATACATATAGCGATAGAAAAACATATCGTATCCGTTGGTATAGAAATAAAATAACGTCTTATTGTACTTGTTCGGGTATGAATGGGTACGATTGGTCTCTACATAAGACATCCTGAAACAAATGTGAACGGTTGAACCCATTCCGGATTAACCCTGGAATAATCACTTTTTTTCAAGCTTAGTTAAAAACAAAGTAAGCAGGTCTAGGTTCAGATGAAACCGTACATTATATACCCAGCTGAGGGCTTTAACGCATGCTTTTAAGAGGTATTCAAAAAGCAACGCTATGAATGAAAATCTAATAATGCAGTTTTTTAGCCCATTCAATTTTAGTTTCATAAGGTGCTAATCTTAAGTCCATAACATATTTTTATAATTTTTGGTAATTTTGTTTCTGCCGAGCTTACATTTTTTCTTTCATATAAAAAACTTACGTTCATAAATTTGTATGGAAGAAAAGGCACATTAACAAACTAAAATTGCAAGGAATACTCCAAAAAAATCAAAAAACTCTGAGAAAAACTATAAATTCTGAAAACTGAAAACTCTTCTAAATTTCGCGAACTTGTACATATATTTCTAAAATATAATTTAAATTTCTTATTTAATTTCGAATTATATATTTGTAAAAAATATTTTAGATAATTTCACTAAAGCCTAAAGAACGAAAACTGCAAAAACTACTTGAACGCAGACTTATTCTGCCTAGTGTATTTAGATTTTATCTGTTGTAAACTAAACCTTAACTCCGACTGTCTATTCCGACTAATTTAACTGTAAATACTTTGACGTTGATTTTCCTTTGATTTGCGCCACAAGTTAGAGAGGGACAACCAACAGAGCAGTGTTTACGGTCTATATGTTCTTTTCTTTGTATACTTTAAAGTTTTTCTAAAAAATTCGATACGGTGCCGGAATGAAAATACCCGATGCCAAAAAGTATCATATATATTATTTCTGTAAGGTCTTTTTGTGTTATTTCCTAATTTTCTGCTCTCATTTGGAACCAATATTAACAAATAAGGTATCGTTTTAAAGGTGGGGGTTAGCTCTACATGCAAAACCATGTTTTAATTAGCGGAGTGCTTTTGTTTAAGCGTATTTTAGAAAAATAAATTCTTTAAAATAAACGATTGTGGATGCACAAAAAAATCAATTTGTACTGCAACGCTATTGTGACTGTGACATTCACATGCCTCGCGACATCTACATTTGAATACTAAGACTGAACAGTGCTACAATAATTAAAGGCGAGCGCGCCATCTACACTTGAACATTGCTAAAATAAGTGAATAAGACTGCGTTCACACTGGGTCATAAACTCGAGTTTAAGGGACATTTTTTGAGTTAATTCATATTGATGTTGTCAATCGACTCAAGTTTATGGCTCAATGTGAATGTAATATAAGTGGTGGAATTTCAAATAGCTGTTTGCGCATATTTGTATAATTTTTTGTTGTCTCACATCAAGTGTAGTTGAAAATCTTTTTTTATAATTTGAGAAAAAGATTTGAAAAATCCTGGACCTGGACTAATAAAAGGTTTCAAACCATTTTTTTTTTTTTTGCGCAAGGAGCGCACGGGTTCAGCTAGTCGTTATAAAAGTATCGAGTACGAATTGTCGGTATCGAAGGGAAAAAGTATCGATATGGTATCGCATTGTATCAAAAGTCGTGTAAATAGCAATAATTGGTGACTATAGATATGGTTACGTTTATCCAGCAACGACATTTCCAAAAAGTGTTAATAGTTTATCTTAAATTTGCTGAAAATGGCATACTTGAGTGTCTGCTGATTTCCACGGTTTCTGGTTGTAACCATTCGAGAATAAAAATATCTTTTGCATTTTTGAGTGATATTAATTGTATATAGGAATTTAAAACAACCAAACAAACACAATTTAAAAATTTTACTTAATTAATTCGTTCACAAAAACGCACCTACATACATATATGCCAAATACAAGCAAGAATTTGCAGCTTCTCTTCAAATAAAATTAAATTTTGCTCTCTCCTTTTTCTTTCAGTCGGGAATTTTTTAAGACATTACAATCCCAATCTAGACAAAAATCATGTTATTTCTAACAATTTGTAATTACTCGTACATTGAGAACGGACCTATTTTGTTTTTGTAGTTCCTGAGCCAAGATTCATTCCTTATAGGTAGGAGGTCAGTTTGCGAAGCACGTAACGCCATGTTGAAGTGCCTATCAGTCAAGTTTGACAGATAACATATGACAAATAAGGACGGTTTTCTCAATGCCCGTTTAACGCTAATCGCCTGCTTAGTTGAAAGACCGTAGCGTAAACTGATATTGAGAAAACGGACCTCAGTCTCATACTCAATGCAGCATGCTCTCATCTTAATATATCTATGTTAATAAAGATACATCGAGTATTTCTTTTTGTGCCGATATTTCTTCTTCTTTAAATGGTCATCTAACCGCCTGGGCGATTTTGACCGTCCAACATAGCTCGCCAGTCGTTTCTTCGTTGCGCCAACTGGCGCCAATTGGAAACACCGCGGGATCGCAAATCGGTCTCCACTTGGTCCTTCCATCGGAGTGGTGGTCTCCCTCTTCCTCTGCTTCCACCGGCGGGTGCCGATAAGAATACCTTCTGGGCTGGAGCATCTTCGCTCATTCGCACTACGTGGCCTAGCCAGCGAAGCCGCTGTGTTTTAATTCGCTGAACTATGTCGGCGTCTGCGTAAAGTTCATACAGCTCATCATTAAATCTTCTTCGGTACTCGCCGTCGCCAACGCGTAGAGGTCCACAAATCTTTCGAAGAACCTTTCTCTCGAATACTCCCAGAGCCGCCTCATCAGATGTTGTTAGTGTCCACGCTTCTGCACCATATAGCAGGACGGGTGCGATGAGTGACTTGTAGAGTGTTATTTTCGTTCGTCGAGAGAGGACTTTACTTTTTAATTGCCTACTCAGTCCGAAGTAGCATTTGTTTGCAAGAGTGATTCTTCGTCGGATTTCCAGGCTAACATTATTGTTGGTATTAATGCTGGTTCCCAGGTAAACGAAGTCCTTTCTCTCTCTATGGCGCGATATACAACAGGTATATCATCATAAACCTCCTAAGAGATTTTTGCGCCAAGCTTCTCTTCCAATTTGTGGTGTGCCGATTTGAATTTTCCCTACAAATTGGTGGGACCTACAGTTTTTTGCCGACTCCGAACGGCATCTACAAAGGAGACGAATTTTTGCTGAGAAGCCTGTCATGGCAGAAATACACTCGGAGAGTTTGCCAAACCACTGCCGAGGGTCCTTTACTATTTCGAAATTATTGCTGCCAACAGTGGCTTGGTTGCCAAGGCGCGAATGCGCTGACTCTTTGCATGATGACAGAAGGTACTTCGTTTTGCCCTCGTTCACCACCAATCCCATTTTCTCCGCTTCTTTTTCTAATTTGGAGTAAGCAGAAGTTACGGCGCGGTTGTTAAGGCCAATGATATCAATATCGTCAGCATATGCCAACAGTTGGACGCTTTTATAAAATATTGTTCCAGCGCGGTTAAGTTCTGCAGCTTGTATTATTTTCTCCAGCATTAAATTAAAGAAATCGCACGATAGGGGGTCACCCTGTCTGAAACCTCGTTTAGTTTCGAACGGCTCGGAGAGGTACTTCCCAATTCTGACCGAGCTGGCGGTGTTGCTCAAGGTCATTTTGCATAGCCGTATAAGTTTTGCGGGGAAACCAAATTCAGACATAGCGGCATATAGGCAGCTCCTTTTCGTGCTATCGAAAGCGGCTTTAAAATCAACAAAGAGATGATGCGTGTCGATTCTTTTTTCACGGGTTTTTTCCAAGATTTGGCGTATTGTAAAAATCTGGTCGATGGTAGATTTACCAGGTCTGAAGCCACACTGATAAGGTCCAATCAGTCTGTTCACATCAGGTTTCAGTCTTTCGCACAATACGCTTGATAGGACCTTATATGCGATATTCAAAAGGCTGATTCCGCGATAGTTGGCGCAGTTTGCAGGATCGCCCTTCTTGTGGATTGGGCAGAGAACACTTAGATTCCAATCTTCAGGCATGCATTCATCCGACCAAATTCTGCATAGAAGCTGATGCATGCGCCTTACCAGCTCCTCGCCTCCGTGTTTGAATAGCTCAGCAGGCAAACCATCAGCGCCAGCTACTTTATTGTTTTTCAATCGGGATATTGCCGATATTACACGAAAAAAAAATTCAAAATTTATGAATGCCATTTGTGGACTTCAAATCAAAAAAAATTCTTGAAATTATTAAATTTTTAGTAATTTTAAGTAATAATTTTCATAATAATTATTATTCTTGGCCTTAATTGTAGTAACGAATACACAAAAAATTTACGCTCCTCAAAAACAACAATTCAATTTAATTTCTGGTAAACAAAACCGAAGAGCACATTCGGAGTGCAAGAAATGGAAACATAGAAAAAAAACAAAAATCAATCATTAGCAGTCGGTTGATAATATCGACAAACGTCTATGTTTGGGCAATGGGATGGAAATAAAAATGAATACACGGCAAAAATTTGAGCCTAAATTTTAAACCATTCGTCGCTTTAAGCACTTTTTTAAAAATTTTTGTGATAAATTCCAAACCGTTAAATAACCTACACCAATTTTGAATATATTGCAAATTAGATTTAAAACTGAACTGAAAAAAAAAACGCCTGAAATTTGTGTACCCAGTAGTGCTACGCACACAAGGTATATTAACTTTAGTCGCGTAACGGTGGTATGTAGCGGCATAAACGGATTGAAATAGATATTGACTTATGTATATCAAAATGTTCAGGAGGAAAAAAGAAATTGAGTAAGCCATGTCCGTCCGTCCGTCCGTCTGTTAGCATGATAACTGAAATAAATTGTGAGATATCTGAATGAAATTTGGTATGCAGTTTCCTTGGCACTCATCTCCGGGCGCTATTTAAAATGGGCGAAATCGGATGATAGCCACGCCCATATAGAATATTTTCGAAAATACAAAAAAGTGATTATTCAGTACAGAACACCCTTAGAAGGATAAAATTTGGTGTGTACATTACTGTTGGAGCAGAGAATACATTCTTCAAGAAATTTTTGAAAATGGGTGTGGCACCGCCCACTTTTGATTAAGTTAAGTTTAGAAATAATATTAATCATAAATCAAAAACCGTTCAAGATATTGAAAGGAAATTTAGCACACATATTTTTATTAATACAGTGTATGTTCCAGAAAAAATGGGCGAAATCGGTGAAGAACCACGCCCATTTTTATACGAAATATTTTGAAAACGATCATAGATATATTTAATACGCAATAACTTTGCGTAAAAAAGCTTTATATCATTTCTATTTCACTCTCAAAGTGTCCGTGAAGGAAGAAAGTCGAAAAATATAAATTTTTTAAAATGGGCATAGCCCCGCCCCTTTTATAGTGGATTATTCCTCAAAACCTTTTATGCCATAGCTCCGGCAAAAATTGATTTATCGAAACAATATGTGGCGAAAATGTTGAATTTATAAAGATTTATAATTTATAAAAGGAAATGTTTGTTGTAAAAATGGACGAAATCGGTCAAGGGCCACGCCCAGTTTTTTAACATCGTTTTGAAAAATTTGTTTGTAAAATCGAAAACGCGATATTCTTATAACCATGCAAGCTATATCAATAAGATCTTGCACACATAATAAGCCTTTTTAAGCAAAACTCAACGGCAAAAACAATTTTGTGGATTTTGGGGAAGTAGGCATGGCGTCGCCCACTTTTCAGCATACCAATTCTGCTATTTTCAAAGGCGATTACGTGTAGTTTGAACTAGATATTTCAATCAAAACTGGTCAGTTGCCTCCCCATAGTATGTACTATACTCCTTGCCAAAAATTAAGCAAATCGGATAACACATAAGTAAAATATCCGGGCAAGTTGTTAATACCCCACTGCAATAGGGAAGTTATATATCTTTTTTGATTTTCATACCTTTAATGAACATGAAATGTTTGTAACTATGAGAAGAAGAAGAGATGGGCCCATCAATAAGTAAACTGAAATAATAAGGACGATGAGCTGAGTCGATTTAGCTATTTGAATGCAAATTTTTCAAACATAAAATGTGTATGTATTGGTATTTTGAAAAAGGTGGTTAGCCGTGGTTGGTAGGGAAGCTATTTATATACAAATTAATTAATTTACCCCTCAAAACTCATAACAGAAGTGTTTTATTAAAAACAATCAGCTATAATACGAACTGAAAATGATTAAAATAGACCTGCATGAATTGGTATGCCGTAGTAGTTCACTACTAGGTATATAATGTTCGGTTCCACCCGAACTTAGACTTCCTTACTTGTTTTAATTTCTTTTCAATTATTTCTGAAAGCTTTTTCAATTCATTGAATTTTTGTCAGTACAGTTTTGTGTGCGCCGTAGCTCAGTGAGTAGAGCAGACGACACTGATGCGGGAGCACCGGTTCGAATCCTGCCAACTGATACAAATATGTTTTATGGTTTAAAATTTAAACTCTTTTCTTCACGGTAATTTTCTAGAAAACCGGCACAATTTAAATTCGAAACCAAATTTGGTTTGGACATATATGTAGCCCAGAAAAGTTTAAAATTTAGGTTAAAGTTTTTAACCGTGTTTCTACAGCTGACAAAACACTATTATTCTGATACATAGCTTAACGTTTAACAGAGCGTGCAAAAATCTTTCCGAAATGGATCTATAAGAACAGATATAACGATTCTCTATATTTTTCTTGCTATTCATATAAAAACTTTTGAGAATTAAAACAAAAGTATTGAAAAATAATAACAATAGTAATTTACGCCATTCACCTGAATAAAAGAGTAGGTATACGAGGTGTGTTCAAAACGTATCGCGAATTTTGAATTTTCGCTGGTTATGTATATTCGAATTTCGAATTTTTTGTGGCGTTATGTTGGTACTCATGTCTCTCACTTATGCCGACAAGCTCGACCATTTTGAATGTTCAGTTAATTGTTGACAGCTGCTTTGCTTGCACGTGTTTTGGATCGTCTTCGATTTTTACCTATTCAAAAAAATGGATCAAAGAACCTGTATCAAATTTTGTGTGAAAAACGAAATTAAGTGCGCGGATGCATTCCGAATGTTGACTGTGGCATACGGAGAAGCTACCTTGGACCGAAGCAACGTTTATCGGTGGTACAAAATGTTCTCAGAAGGCCGAGAAGATGTGCAAAGAAGAACAAAAATTGGCTTTTGCACCACGATAACGCCCCTGCTCACGCATCGTTGCTTGTGCGCGACTTTTTGGCCAAAAACAACGCACTAATGATGCCGCAGCCACCGTATTCCCCAGATCTGGCCCCCTGTGACTTTTTCTTGTTCCCTAAACTGAAGAGGCCCATGAAAGGACGACGTTACGCTTCTCTTGACGAGATAAAGACGGCATCGAAGGAAGAGCTGAACAAGATACAAAAAAATGATTTTTTGAAGTGCTTCGAAGATTGGAAAACCCGTTGGCACAAGTGTATAATATCTTATGGGGATTACTTTGAAGGGGACAAAATAGATATTCATGAATAAATAAATAATTTTTGAAAAAACACAAAATTCGCGATACTTTTTGAACACACCTCGTATATAGCAGCAACGATGTGTTCTATATTTCAATATAGACCTTATACGGGAGAGTTTCAAAGAAAATTTGCTTCGGCTTCTGTTGCGTAATATCTATTATGTACAAGCATCGAAGTGTTCCAACTTCACACACTACAGCGAGAATGAAACATTTCCGTACCGTAAAACTTTCAGTTGGACTTCTAGCAAATACATCGATAAAAATTGCATTCAATTTTATACCGCGGTTTTTAAGTGATGCACGAGCAATCGGTGAGGTTTAGTTGAAGTTTTCAAGTGCATTTGTTCTAGTGGTGAAGGAGTATGTCAGAGTAACTGTGTGAACGACTTTTGGCAGTGAAATAATGGGCCAAATTTCTTTGTTCAAGGCGCGTATCGATGCCAAGATAGGGCAATCGGTTGATGGTTGCGTGTTTCAAGTTGACGGGCAGAGTATAACATGTCTGTTTAGTTGTCAAGTAGTTCATATGGCGACCTTAAATTGACAGTGGAACTACGCCGTTTTTCCTCTGCTAAGATGCATGCTTTGATTTTGTTTTAAATAAAACTCCATTTTCGTGGTTTTATGGAAATTGTTTACCCAGTATATGTATTCCTGAACTAAGCCAGTTTTTAAAACATTGCGTTACATTATATATACTTTTTTTTGAGTTCAAGAG
Source organism: Merzomyia westermanni (assembly GCA_949987695.1). Taxonomy (NCBI): domain Eukaryota; kingdom Metazoa; phylum Arthropoda; class Insecta; order Diptera; family Tephritidae; genus Merzomyia; species Merzomyia westermanni. The sequence goes on from OX465290.1 coordinate 77,653,781, forward strand.
CTTTTTTTGCTATTTCTGTAAAATAGTTAGTTTTACAATTTTATTGGAACGTATAAAAAATAGCTACTCGGATACGTCTATTTGGGAAGCTGGTAAACTCCTTTTATCAACGAATCTATTGCGCCGCTTGCCTAACACTAGGCCATCAGTGTTGGCTTTTTTTATTACTTTGCATTCCTTCAAAGCCAATAGCTTTTCCATCAGGATCGATGGTAACAGCTCAGCGATTTTAGATGGAAATGAAAACTATTCTCTAAATTTACTACTAACTAAATTTATTGTAGCTCAGAAACCATAGCGAAAAACATTTCTTTAGCTTTATGTCCCACTAATGGTAAACACTTGAGAAATCTTTCTGCTTCCAAAATCTATCTAAGGCATGGGTAGGCTGATCTACATACGCTATATCAGGTGTTATGCTAACCAATGGCAAATTGTCACTGAGTATTTTATGATTTTCTTTACTTTTTCCGATAACTGAGCACAATTCTCTCGAATATCCAAAATATATACCAACATCAGCACAAATATGATGAGAGACTTTTAAAGCCTCATCTTTGTTCGTCGAAAGAACTTTACTTGTGGATTGACTACTCAGTCTGAAGTACCAATTGACCGTTAAACTTCTCGGCTTGTATTATTTCCACTGTAAATGCAAATAAGAGAGATCCTTTATAGTTTAAAATTTGTATTTATCAATCGTGACCAAGGCGCAGGTGAACGGATTCTTTGTTTGATGGCAGCAAATAAATACTTCGTCTCGTCCTCGTTTATGACGTTTTAAATATAAAAATAGATTTAGCCTGCACTTAGACTTAACTTGACTTAAAAACCCTTCATTTAGAAATGAGCAGCACGTGTACGTAGTTACCCAGAAAATAACTTAGAATCTTGGAAACCTACACATTTTTGATTTCCAAGCTAAGTTTCTAAGTTCAAAGAGAGACGTGAGAGAACTGTGCTACCATATAATTTTTTATACCTTTCATCAACATGAAATGGTATTATAACTTTGGTCCGATGTTTGTAAGTATGAGAAGAAGAAGAGATAGGCCCACTAATTAGTATACCGAAATGATCAGGGCGATGATCTGAGTCAATGTAGCAATTCCCGTCTGTCCGCCTGTCTGTCTGTTTGAACGCAAACTAGTCCCTCAGTTTTTGATATTTCTTTCTCTTTATGGCGCGATATACAACAGGTATATCATCATAAACCTCCTAAGAGATTTTTGCGCCAAGCTTCTCTTCCAATTTGTGGTGTGCCGATTTGAATTTTCCCTACAAATTGGTGGGACCTACAGTTTTTTGCCGACTCCGAACGGCATCTACAAAGGAGACGAATTTTTGCTGAGAAGCCTATCATGGCAGAAATACACTCGGAGAGTTTGCCAAACCACTGCCGAAGGGCGACCCCGTTTTGAAAAACTTTTTTCAAATCACTTTTGATGTTACCTGTACCAGGGCTCGAACCGTGGACCTTCGGTGTGGTAGGCCGGCAACACTACCTCCACACCACGGCGGCAGCAGTTTTTGATATATCTCTATGAAATTTGGTATGAGCCGCCATTTTGTACTATATTAATCATTAGTCGGAAATAACAAGATCGGACCAATAAAACGCATAGCCTCCATACAATCGATTGTTCCGATAAACGGAATTTGACCTATAACTCTTGCAAATAAGAAGCTAGAAACGTACTTATTATTTATGTAATGTGGCTAGTGAAAATCAGCCAGATCGGACCAATTTATCGTATACCCCATACAACACATTTTTTCCGATGAACGGGGGTTTGGGCTATGTATCTTTAAATTGCCAGGGTAAGGTCATCAAATTTTGCAGAATTCGTACGAGGTGTGTTCAAAAAGTATCGCGAATTTTGAATTTTCGCTGGTTACGTATATTCGAATTTCGAATTTTTTGTGGCGTTATGTTGGTACTCATGTCTCTCACTTATGCCGACAAGTTTGGCCATTTTGAATGTTCAGTTAATTGTTGACAGCTGCTTTGCTTGCACGTGTTTTGGATCGTCTTCGATTTTCGTACCAAAATTGCTCAATTGTGACCAAAAACAGCATCGCATGAACATTGCTAATGAGATGTTAAACTCTGTCCGCGACGACCCAAATTTGCTCCAGAGGGTCATAACTGGTGACGAATCGTGGGTTTATGGTTATGACGTGGAAACCAAAGCTCAATCATCTCAATGGAAGCTGCCGCACGAACCAAGACCGAAAAAAGCGCGCCAAGTTCGGTCGAATGTGAAAGTTTTGCTGACAGTTTTCTTCGATTGCAGGGGCGTGGTGCATCATGAGTTCTTGCCACAGGGAAGAACGGTCAATAAGGAATATTACCTGCAAGTTATGCGCAATTTGCGCGAAGCAATCCGCCAGAAACGCCCGGATTTGTGGAAGAACAAAAATTGGCTTTTGCACCACGATAACGCCCCTGCTCACGCATCGTTGCTTGTGCGCGACTTTTTGGCCAAAAACAACACACTAATGATGCCGCAGCCACCGTATACCCCAGATCTGGCCCCTGTGACTTTTTCTTGTTCCCTAAACTGAAGAGGCCCATGAAAGGACGACGTTACGCTTCTCTTGACGAGATAAAGACGGCATCGAAGGAGGAGCTGAACAAGATACAAAAAAATGATTTTTTGAAGTGCTTCGAAGATTGGAAAAACCGTTGGCACAAGTGTATAATATCTCATGGGGATTACTTTGAAGGGGACAAAATAGATATTCATGAATAAATAAATAATTTTTGAAAAAACACAAAATTTGCGATACTTTTTGAACACACCTCGTACTTATTGTAAGTAATGATCGGTCACTTAAAACCGTGATGAGTATTCATGGAAGGCATAAAGCCTTCGGCACAGCCGAAAACAGCGCTTTCCTTACTTGTTTTCATTATTTTTAATTAAATTCCTTCATATATTGTATAACATACTCAATTTTTGGAGGAAGGAAATTTATATGGCAATTAGAAAACAATACGTAAAATAAAAAAATTTCAAAAGGATGACATATTGAATAGTTGACTCAGTTCTTTTGTAAACTAAGTCAAGTTAATTGTAAGTCTATGCTAATCCGGTTATTACGATTATAAAAAGCGTATACAGAAACAGATATTCCTCAAATTAATAATGTTCTAAAAAGCTAGTGGAATAGACTCTAAATCTTATAGTAAAAAATTGCATGTCATTAATTACACTGGTCTACAGCCAAAAACCACTAGAGACGCGAATGTGAAATTCGTATGTAAAACCACCCCCTCATTCCGAAAATCGAGGTTATTTTCGATTCTATGATACCGTTTCTGAGATATTTACGATTTACCGTTATTTCAAAAAAAAAAAAATAAAAAATATGGCTCCACTTAATCATGTATATCTCAAGAACAAATTGAGCAATTTCAAAACGGTTCAAGAAATTTCAAAACTAATAACTAATGCTATAAACAATGCATACTTTTCGTTAGGCCCTGTAGGGTCCAAGGTAATGAACAATCAATACGGATTTTTACCTTTTTTTTTGTAAAAATATAAAAAAATGTGTAATTTGCGACGAAGGATATCAAGAACTTTTTATTTTTTTTCCCGTTTTTCTGTAAGCTCTGTTTTATTACAAAAAAATAAGCTCTCATTCAATAAAATCGATAGACTAATACAAAAGTTATAAGCATTCAGCTAAATATAGCCATATAATATTTGAGTACCCTACAAATATTAGCATATGTACATATGAGACGATAGCAATGTATGTAAGTTTTGTCTTAACTCTATGATCTTATTTTACACTTGAAAAAGTTATTTGTTTTGTTTTGACGCTTATTTAGGATATTAGGATCGGTTTCTTTTATGAGAAACCAACAGTGGTTACCCATCATTGCGACATCCCAGAATTCTTGATACCGACTTTCAATTAACTTCATTTGCTGATGAAACCGTTCGCTATGATCGTCACTTTCGTCACCAAGATTTTGCGGAAAAAAATTTAAATGGGAGTGCAGAAAATGAATTTTTAAAGACATATTTACTCCGGAAAAGAAAATAAATAAGTAAATTAGATAATTAAGTGACACATTTGTGTGTAATTTTCTTAGGCTGGATTCATCGTTCAGTTCCGAACCAATTTTTTGTTTACATGTTACTCTTTCTTTTTCTACTTCTCTGATATAGAATGAGGAGAGAACGAGCAGAATGTAAACAAAACATTTGTTCGGAACTGAACGATGAATTCAGCTTTAGGGCCGTTTTCTAATGTAAACTTTAAAATTTTCATACAAACTTTTTGTTTATCGGGCAGATAGGTTTTAAGGTTTACTTTAGAAAACAGCCTTAAATATGTATTTTTATTTACCCATTTTCGCATAGTTCTTGATTAAGTCGTTCACTATCATCTCGTGGTTAGGACTTTTGCGTTTGCCTAAAAAAGAAGCAACGACCTTTTCAAAAAAATCCCACGCTGCTGCCTCCACTGGTGACAATAGTTCTTTGAATTGGTTATTGTTAAGCACCTTTCTTATTGGCTTCTGAAATCTCTGGAAAGATGGTTTTTAAATGACGGAAGGCTTCGCTAAAGGCTTAATAAAGTTTTTGAGTTTGATGTGGAGCGGGGGAAAATAGTTATTTTTTTCCTTTTAAGAGGGGAGTATTTTATGTTATCCACACCAACTTTAAATTCGATTCGGTCTGGCCAATGCTTTATGATGTATTGATCTTCACGAGCTCGGCTATCCCATTTGTGTACCCACTTTGTAGACCGCATAGCATTCCAACGACTTTAAAATTGGCCATATTTTCCAATCATGCTCTTCATATTTGATAAGTTTAAGTAATTTTTGCATTATCTCGTAGGTTTCCTTCATATTTACTGCATGCTCGATCGGGATAGAAGGCTTTTGGTTTGCCAATATGTATTAATACGGCCTTTAAACTTAGTTCATTGCCGTCTATGAACAATCGCCACTCTTTGGAATCATATGGTTCAACAAACTGTTTGAATAAGCCAGTAATTTCTTTGCACTAATAAACACTGTCCTACTTCGTATGGAGCTCGGAAAATGGTTCGTGACGAGTTCTATAATATGTTACCTTAACATCGGATGGAAGGAATTTAAATTGTTGCATACGAGAGGCTTGTAGCTCGGCCTTTACCTCGGACAATTCCAAATTTCTTATCCAATCATTGAGTTGTCACAAACAAAGCGTTTCTTTAGTTTTCCGTGTGAAGTTCAGTACAACTTGATGCCGCGTAATCAGATGCTGCTGTTGACAATGGAACTGGACCCGGAACTAAAGTTGAATGTGGCAATGGCAATGTAGTTAGATGAGCAACTTCCATTGAATTTGGTACTTGCAATGACGTTGTAGATACGCTGGCATGCGTTACTTTTCTTGACTTTCGAACCCCAAATACTTCTGTAGTAAAAATATAGCAGGCCATCGAATGGCAAGTTGGTTCCCTCCACTTCATTTGTGTACTAAATGCCTAAGCAGATAGTTTCAGAAATTAGTCAGATATGCATTAAAAAGAATGATTTCCAGTGTTTTTAGGCTGAATGCCAAAATACTTATAGTATTTAACTTTCGAAGGATTTGAAAACACACGTCGCATCCTTTTAACAATATATTGAGCGCAGATGAAACAGTGCATATCTGGATCATTTTTACACTCAAACTCTCGCGCTCTTTTTTTCATATTATTTTTTTAAGTAAATGACGGGTTATAAAATGTACTTATATAAAAGTATCCGGTGAGCCTTGCAGATATTATGAAGGAACAATTCGCATTTACTCTTATTTATACTCAGATCAAATAAAAATCGAAGCCTACCTAGACAAAAAGGTTCCTTAGTTATACAAAGAAAACACTACCTGCTTTAAAAAATTTTCTCTTACTGCAAATGTACCTGGGTTCGAAATTTTAAAGTTTACCTATTTGAGAAACGGCATTAACAGCTTTTTGTATCTAATAGCCCTTCGAAAATCTACCTACGTACTAACTAATATATGAATACTAATACTGGCGGCCGCCGTGGTGTGAAGGTAGTGTTGCCGGCCTACCACACCGAAGGTCCATGGTTCGAGCCCTGGTACAGGTAACATCAAAAGTGATTTGAAAAAAGTGTTTCAAAACGGGGTCGCCTCTCGGCAGTGGTTTGGCAAACTCTCCGAGTGTATTTCTGCCATGACAGGCTTCTCAGCAAAAATTCGTCTCCTTTGTAGATGCCGTTCGGAGTCGGCAAAAAACTGTAGGTCCCACCAATTTGTAGGGAAAATTCAAATCGGCACACCACAAATTGGAAGAGAAGCTTGGCGCAAAAATCTCTTAGGAGGTTTATGATGATATACCTGTTGTACGAGTATATCGCGCCATAGAGAGAGAGAATACATATGTACGTGTAGGGTACTTAAGTATTATATGGCTATATTTATCTGAATGCTTATAACTTTTGTATTAGTCTATCGATTTTATTGGATGAAAGTTTATTTTTTTTGTAATAAAACAGAGCTTACAGAGAAAAAAAATATCTGGAAAAAAAATAAAAAGTTTTCGATATCCTTTCTCGCAAAATACAAATTTTTTTATATTTTTACAAAAAAAAGGTAAAAATCGGTATTGATTGTTCATTATCTTCGAACCTACAGGGCCTAGCGAAAAGTTTCGTAAATATCTCAAAAACGGTACCATAGAATCAAAACTAACCTCGATTTTAGAAATCACGGCGTGGTTTTGCATACGAATTTCATATTCGGGTCTCTGGTGGAGAAAAAAAGTTCGAATTTGTAGACCAGTGTTATTATTTCAAAATATATATAGTTTAAAAAACTATGATATTTTATCTGTAGAAATCTATGTTTGGAAACATTTAAATTCAAAATGCAATAATTAATAAGAAGTTTATACAATTTTAACTTTGCTATAAAGGTGCATATATATACGCACATATGTACATACACATACGATCACATATAAGTCATACATATATAAAATGAGTACAAATGCCTGTAATTGCAAATCACAAATGTAAATATTTTTGAATTTCATAAAAACATGTTTACGTCAAAATCTATATACAATACAAAAATTACTAACGAAGTAAATCTGGAACAGAAGTTTGAAATAAAAAACATTTCAAGAGTGTTAATTACTTAATTACACGGATACGTGAGTTGCATTCAATAATTCATAAGATTTTGGTGAGAGTAATTTATTTGGTTATTTGTATTTATGGAAATTCTAGCTTATTTGAAAATTTTTGCAGTATTGTTGGAACCATTTTATGATTACTTCCTCATGTTTTAGGACTATTTCTGTATTAGTTTTCGTGGTTAATTCGGCATTTGTACAATATTATTTCGAACTTTTGTAACTATTCATTCAATATTTAATAGGCCAGCTCGAAACTACTTTCGGAAATAATTCCAGGCTTCTTTCAAACTTATGTCTGAATCATTTATTGACATTTATGTATGTTGGAATGATTTTTAGTTATCTCTTGTCAAATTTTGTTTAGTTATTTTTCGTTCTGAGCGCAAACCAAACTTCTATGCAGCCCAATTCTAAATATTGTCATGGGAATTCCCCAAAATGAATTCTTTCAAAAACGAATGCTTCCAATTACGAGCTCCCAAAGAAAAGAGTTTACGAAAAAAATATGGAGACGGTATTTCGAAGTTCTAATCAGCTCTTTATACTTTTCAGTTTATTTAATTTTAATTATTCAATTACATTATTTATTATTTTCTTTATTTTGTTATTTCAAGTACTCAATTACATTATTTATTTTTCTTTAATTTGTTAGGGTGCCCGCGTTAGTACAATAAATGATTGGCTGCAAATCAAAATTGGCGGTGATGAGGAGGTGAAAAAGAAAAAGGGACGTCAACAGCTGAATCGCATCAAATCAACAAAATACACTTTAATAACATTCCTGCCACAAAATTTGCTTGAACAATTTCGACGTATAGCAAATTTTTATTTTCTAGTTATGTCACTGCTTTCGCTGCTAATCGGTAAGATATATTTAAGCTCATTTTTAAGTACCTAAGGCCTAGTTAAAAAAATAGAAGAAAAAGGGAAGGGGTGAGTAGAGGCGATTCGCTAGCGAGCGCTAAATGCTTGAAAACAACTAATTAACATGTGTTTGGGTTGGTATTTGAAGATATATACAAAGATATTATATATCAGTGACGTATACACCTAAATACACTAAGAATTATTAAGATAATGATTAAGCATTTTGTATGTATTGTATGGGCTTAGCGAGTCGAGTTAGCGTTATCCTCTTCAAAATCAAATGGATAAGGCGCCAGGAAAGGTCATAACCAATGTGTTAATAGTTCGAGCTAGTTGAAACCAAGTATTAAAGATAAGAAGATCAACGAAAATAAGGGCAATTGACTTTATTTCTTCTTTAAATGGTCATCTAACCGCCTGGGCGATTTTGACCGTCCAACATAGCTCGCCAGTCGTTTCTTCGTTGCGCCAACTGGCGCCAATTGGAAACACCGCGGGATCGCAAATCGGTCTCCACTTGGTCCTTCCATCGGAGTGGTGGTCTCCCTCTTCCTCTGCTTCCAGCGGCGGGTGCCGATAAGAATACCTTCTGGGCTGGAGCATCTTCGCTCATTCGCACTACGTGGCCTAGCCAGCGAAGCCGCTGTGTTTTAATTCGCTGAACTATGTCGGCGTCTGCGTAAAGTTCATACAGCTCATCATTAAATCTTCTTCGGTACTCGCCGTCGCCAACGCGTAGAGGTCCACAAATCTTTCGAAGAACCTTTCTCTCGAATACTCCCAGAGCCGCCTCATCAGATGTTGTTAGTGTCCACGCTTCTGCACCATATAGCAGGACGGGTGCGATGAGTGACTTGTAGAGTGTTATTTTCGTTCGTCGAGAGAGGACTTTACTTTTTAATTGCCTACTCAGTCCGAAGTAGCATTTGTTTGCAAGAGTGATTCTTCGTCGGATTTCCAGGCTAACATTATTGTTGGTATTAATGCTGGTTCCCAGGTAAACGAAGTCCTTTACTATTTCGAAATTATTGCTGCCAACAGTGGCTTGGTTGCCAAGGCGCGAATGCGCTGACTCTTTGCATGATGACAGAAGGTACTTCGTTTTGCCCTCGTTCACCACCAATCCCATTTTCTCCGCTTCTTTTTCTAATTTGGAGTAAGCAGAAGTTACGGCGCGGTTGTTAAGGCCAATGATATCAATATCGTCAGCATATGCCAACAGTTGGACGCTTTTATAAAATATTGTTCCAGCGCGGTTAAGTTCTGCAGCTTGTATTATTTTCTCCAGCATTAAATTAAAGAAATCGCACGATAGGGGGTCACCCTGTCTGAAACCTCGTTTAGTTTCGAACGGCTCGGAGAGGTACTTCCCAATTCTGACCGAGCTGGCGGTGTTGCTCAAGGTCATTTTGCATAGCCGTATAAGTTTTGCGGGGAAATCAAATTCAGACATAGCGGCATATAGGCAGCTCCTTTTCGTGCTATCGAAAGCGGCTTTAAAATCAACAAAGAGATGATGCGTGTCGATTCTTTTTTCACGGTTTTTTTCCAAGATTTGGCGTATTGTAAAAATCTGGTCGATGGTAGATTTACCAGGTCTGAAGCCACACTGATAAGGTCCAATCAGTCTGTTCACATCAGGCTTCAGTCTTTCGCACAATACGCTTGATAGGACCTTATATGCGATATTCAAAAGGCTGATTCCGCGATAGTTGGCGCAGTTTGCAGGATCGCCCTTCTTGTGGAATGGGCAGAGAACACTTAGATTCCAATCTTCAGGCATGCATTCACCCGACCAAATTCTGCATAGAAGCTGATGCATGCGCCTTACCAGCTCCTCGCCTCCGTGTTTGAATAGCTCAGCAGGCAAACCATCAGCGCCAGCTGCTTTATTGTTTTTCAATCGGGATATTGCTATTCGCACCTCATTGTAGTCGGGTTGTGGAACGTCAATTCCATCATCTTCGATTGTGGGCTCGGGTTCGGCATCTTCTCTGGTTTCTTGCTCAGTTTCTCCATTTAAAAGGGCAGAGAAGTGATCCCTCCATATTCTGAGTGTTCTCTGAACATCGTTCACCAGGTCGCCGTTCTCATTCTTACAGGAGTTTGCCCCGGGTTTGAAACCTTCTGTCATTCGCCGAATTTTTTGATAGAATTTTCGGGCATTATTCCCGTTGGCCAGCATCTAAAGCTCCTTTATTTCACGCTTTTCTGCCTCTCTTTTTTTCGCCCGGAAAAGCCGCCTCGCTTCCCTCTTCAACTCGCGGTAGTGTTCACACACACTCCTCGTTGCATTCGATCTCAGCGTTGCCTTGTAGGCTTCGTCCTTTCTTTTCGTTGCAGCGCGGCACTCTTCATCATCCTACCAGTTGTTTTTTCGCGTTCGCCGGAATCCAATTACTTCTTCGGCTGCGGTACGGAGTGCTCCTGAGATATGATCCCACTGCTCATGCATTCCACTAGGTTGAATTGTGCTCTCGGAGAGCAGGTGTGAAATAATTGGCGGTCTGTTGCGATTGCAGCTTTTCGACGTCCAGCTTTCCCCTGCGTTTTTTGTTGCACCTGTTTTGTCGTACAGAGGCGGGTACGAATCTTGGCTCCTACTAGGTAGTGATCAGAGTCGATATTAGGTCCTCGTATTGTGCGAACATCTAAAACGCTGGAAGCATGCCGTCCGTCTATCACAACGTGGTCGATCTGGTTGCGTGTTTTTCGATCGGGGGACAGCCATGTAGCCTGATGGATCTTCTTGTGCATAAACCTAGTGCTGGATATGACCATGTTTCGGGCACCGGCGAAGTCGATCAGCCTGAATCCATTTGGCGAAGTCTGATCGTGGAGACTGAACTTCCCGACAGTGGGGCCAAATACACCCTCCTTACCCACCCTGGCGTTAAAGTCGCCAAGCACGACTTTGATATCATGACGGGGGCAGCGCTCGTATGTTTCTTCCAGGCGCTCGTAGAATGCATCCTTTTCCACGTCGTCCTTCTCTTCCGTCGGTGCATGAGCGCAGATAAACGATATGGTGAAAAATCGTACTTTTATGCGGATTGCAGCGAGACGCTCGTTCACGGGTGTGAACGACAGTACTCGGTGACGGAGTCTCTCTCCCACCACAAATCCCACGCCGAATCTGCGCTTGTCTTCATGCCCACTCCAGTAGATGTTGCAAGGTGTTTTGATCGTGTTTCCTCGCCCCGTCCATCGCATCTCTTGTATGGCGGTGATGTCAGCTTTTGCTTTCCTCAGGACCTCAACCATCCGGGCAGCGGCACCTTCCCCATTAAGGGACCGGACATTTCAGGTACATGCCCTTATCTCATAATCCTTATTTCGTTTGCGGGTGTTGTCATCTAAAAAAGGGGTTCTCATATCCGAGGCTTTGTTGTTGAATTTCATTGGAACGTTGTTTTATGTGGTGGGTCCCAAACCCAACGCACAACCCGTTTCACGGGAGGTTGAATTCTATTACACGTTTGTATAGCGAGCCGCTTGATCCAAGACAGACGCCCGCTTGCAGCCGCACCACCTGGTGATCAGACGCTGCTGTTTGAACCCCCCCAGCAAGCCCTTAAATCGATTATGTCGGAGTGGCCTTACCAGGTTGTCGCCTTCTCACGTTTAGCTCACCACCAAACGGGTGTTCGGTGGTTACCCAGAGGATACTTGGGCGCAAAGCCCGGAAGTAGTGAGCTGCTTGAACCGCATGCAAAAGAATCGCTCTGGCCATTCCCAGGTGAATGGCGATCAGAAACTTTCCCCACTTGCGTGGACTTCTGCACACCGCTCCACCCTCCTTTATTTCGCATCTAAATAATTCTCAAAATTATTTAAAGAAGCGTCGCAGCCGAAAATTTGGTGCACGATTGCAAAATAAAGTCAAATGGCGTCATATCTGTTGACCTTAATACCTGCCATCTGTTATTTATACTGCATATAGTTTTTTTTTCATTCCTTTCCGTTTCTTTCTGTGCTGTTCCTTTAATTAACTTCCTTCTCTTCATCATTTTTTTCTGTTCCTTTCTTTGATGTTATTTTAATTTAGGTCCCTCTCCGTTCGTCTCCCATAGTTTCCGTTCTTTATTTTCCTTTTTTTCTTTCCTTCCTCTTTCTGTAATATTTAAGAAATCATTTTGTTTAATTATTTCATATTTAATTTGTTATATTATTTCATATCATTTAGTTTTCTGTTATTTTATTTTATTTATTTTAGTTTATTTTAGTTTATTTTATTTAATTTTATTTAATTTTGTTTTATTTTGTTTCCCTTTATTTTATTTTATTTTATTTTATTTTATTTATTTAAATTTTATTTTATTTGATTTATAATAATTTAATTTTATTTCATTTTATGATATTTAATTTAATTTTATTTCATTTAATTGAATTTTATTTTATTTTATTTTATTGTATTTTATTTTATTTGTTATCTTATTTTGTTTTATTTGATTTTATTTTATTTTAGTTCATTTTATTTTATGTTATTTCATTACATTTAATTTTATGTTATTGTATTTAATTTAATTTTATTTTATTTCGTTTTATGATATTAAATTTCATTTTATTTTATTTTATTTTTATTTTAGTTTACTTTATTTAATTTTATTTTATTTTACCTTGTTTTATTTTATTTTATTTTTATTATTTCATTTTATTGAATTTTTGTTTCCTTTTATTTTATTTTGTTTTGTTTTATTTTATTTTAGTTTAGTTTATTATATTTTGCTTTATTTTCTTTTATTATAATATATTTATTTTTTAATTTTATTGTATACAAACCGGCTTCAGCGAAATATTCTATAAGAAAAAAGTAGGCAGTGGCGTAGAATATTTTATGTTGACATAGTGTTTTGTTTTCCTCTCATTAACTTATGATGGGCTAGTGTAGTAAAGTCAAGGCCAAAGGTTTCAGTTTTATTCTTGGTATCGCATGTAAACGATCTGCCAGACTACACACGAAGATAATTTATTTAACTACATTTACTTTCACCTATTACTTGTTCTACTGTTGAGCGATAATTGAAGTTCAACCAATTAACGGTTTGAAACGAAGTCACAGATTTTCATATAGTCGTTCGAGTAGCGGTGCCACCGAATTTCGGAGCATACCGTTTCGCGAGACCTTGACCGTTACTGAGCGCTCGAAAAACAAAACTTGCAAATTGATTACGCCACAGAAACTCGCAGCTCACTGCAGTTG